>CM055118.1:75902103-78423531 GCA_029206835.1 Rana muscosa | reverse complement strand
GAGGGAAATTCTCCTTGTGCTATACTGTGCTAAAGCATTCATCATCAACCATCTTTAAAAAAACATTTTTTATAGGGACAGAAAACTATAGGTAGGGAGAGTGTCAGTGTGTTTTACTGTGCTAATCCTTGTTTGTAGGGACAGGGAAGGACAGTGAGGGAAATTCTCCTTGTGCTATACTGTGCTAAAGCATTCCTCATCAACCGTCTTTAAAAAAACATTTTTTATAGGGACAGAAAACTATAGGTAGGGAGAGTGTCAGTGTGTTTTACTGTGCTAATCCTTGTTTGTAGGGACAGGGAAGGACAGTGAGGGAAATTCTCCTTGTGCTATACTGTGCTAAAGCATTCATCATCAACCATCTTTAAAAAAACATTTTTTATAGGGACAGAAAACTATAGGTAGGGAGAGTGTCAGTGTGTTTTACTGTGCTAATCCTTGTTTGTAGGGACAGGGAAGGACAGTGAGGGAAATTCTCCTTGTGCTATACTGTGCTAAAGCATTCATCATCAACCATCGTTAAAAAAACATTTTTTATAGGGACAGAAAACTATAGGTAGGGAGAGTGTCAGTGTGTTTTACTGTGCTAATCCTTGTTTGTAGGGACAGGGAAGGGACAGTGAGGGAAATTCTCCTTGTGCTATACTGTGCTAAAGCATTCCTCATCAACCGTCTTAAAAAAACATTTTTTATAGGGACAGAAAACTATAGGTAGGGAGAGTGTCAGTGTGTTTTACTGTGCTAATCCTTGTTTGTAGGGACAGGGAAGGACAGTGAGGGAAATTCTCCTTGTGCTATACTGTGCTAAAGCATTCATCATCAACCATCTTAAAAAAACATTTTTTTATAGGGACAGAAAACTATAGGTAGGGAGAGTGTCAGTGTGTTTTACTGTGCTAATCCTTGTTTGTAGGGACAGGGAAGGACAGTGAGGGAAATTCTCCTTGTGCTATACTGTGCTAAAGCATTCATCATCAACCATCTTTAAAAAAACATTTTTTATAGGGACAGAAAAACTATAGGTAGGGAGAGTGTCAGTGTGTTTTACTGTGCTAATCCTTGTTTGTAGGGACAGGGAAGGACAGTGAGGGAAATTCTCCTTGTGCTATACTGTGCTAAAGCATTCCTCATCAACCATCTTTAAAAAACATTTTTTATAGGGACAGAAAACTATAGGTAGGGAGAGTGTCAGTGTGTTTTACTGTGCTAATCCTTGTTTGTAGGGACAGGGAAGGACAGTGAGGGAAATTCTCCTTGTGCTATACTGTGCTAAAGCATTCATCATCAACCATCTTTAAAAAAACATTTTTTATAGGGACAGAAAACTATAGGTA
Organism: Rana muscosa; assembly: GCA_029206835.1. NCBI lineage: Eukaryota > Metazoa > Chordata > Amphibia > Anura > Ranidae > Rana > Rana muscosa. The sequence goes on along the minus strand of CM055118.1, from coordinate 78,422,197 downwards.
GGGAGAGTGTCAGTGTGTTTTACTGTGCTAATCCTTGTTTGTAGGGACAGGGAAGGACAGTGAGGGAAATTCTCCTTGTGCTATACTGTGCTAAAGCATTCCTCATCAACCATCTTTAAAAAACATTTTTTATAGGGACAGAAAAACTATAGGTAGGGAGAGTGTCAGTGTGTTTTACTGTGCTAATCCTTGTTTGTAGGGACAGGGAAGGACAGTGAGGGAAATTCTCCTTGTGCTATACTGTGCTAAAGCATTCCTCATCAACCGTCTTTAAAAAAACATTTTTTATAGGGACAGAAAACTATAGGTAGGGAGAGTGTCAGTGTGTTTTACTGTGCTAATCCTTGTTTGTAGGGACAGGGAAGGACAGTGAGGGAAATTCTCCTTGTGCTATACTGTGCTAAAGCATTCATCATCAACCATCTTTAAAAAAACATTTTTTATAGGGACAGAAAACTATAGGTAGGGAGAGTGTCAGTGTGTTTTACTGTGCTAATCCTTGTTTGTAGGGACAGGGAAGGACAGTGAGGGAAATTCTCCTTGTGCTATACTGTGCTAAAGCATTCCTCATCAACCATCTTAAAAAAACATTTTTTATAGGGACAGAAAACTATAGGTAGGGAGAGTGTCAGTGTGTTTTACTGTGCTAATCCTTGTTTGTAGGGACAGGGAAGGACAGTGAGGGAAATTCTCCTTGTGCTATACTGTGCTAAAGCATTCATCATCAACCATCTTTAAAAAAAACATTTTTTATAGGGACAGAAAACTATAGGTAGGGAGAGTGTCAGTGTGTTTTACTGTGCTAATCCTTGTTTGTAGGGACAGGGAAGGACAGTGAGGGAAATTCTCCTTGTGCTATACTGTGCTAAAGCATTCATCATCAACCATCTTTAAAAAAAACATTTTTTATAGGGACAGAAAACTATAGGTAGGGAGAGTGTCAGTGTGTTTTACTGTGCTAATCCTTGTTTGTAGGGACAGGGAAGGACAGTGAGGGAAATTCTCCTTGTGCTATACTGTGCTAAAGCATTCCTCATCAACCATCTTTAAAAAAACATTTTTTATAGGGACAGAAAACTATAGGTAGGGAGAGTGTCAGTGTGTTTTACTGTGCTAATCCTTGTTTGTAGGGACAGGGAAGGACAGTGAGGGAAATTCTCCTTGTGCTATACTGTGCTAAAGCATTCATCATCAACCATCTTTAAAAAAACATTTTTTATAGGGACAGAAAACTATAGGTAGGGAGAGTGTCAGTGTGTTTTACTGTGCTAATCCTTGTTTGTAGGGACAGGGAAGGACAGTGAGGGAAATTCTCCTTGTGCTATACTGTGCTAAAGCATTCCTCATCAACCATCTTTAAAAAAACATTTTTTATAGGGACAGAAAACTATAGGTAGGGAGAGTGTCAGTGTGTTTTACTGTGCTAATCCTTGTTTGTAGGGACAGGGAAGGACAGTGAGGAAATTCTCCTTGTGCTATACTGTGCTAAAGCATTCATCATCAACCATCTTTAAAAAAACATTTTTTATAGGGACAGAAAACTATAGGTAGGGAGAGTGTCAGTGTGTTTTACTGTGCTAATCCTTGTTTGTAGGGACAGGGAAGGACAGTGAGGGAAATTCTCCTTGTGCTATACTGTGCTAAAGCATTCTCATCAACCATCTTTAAAAAAACATTTTTTATAGGGACAGAAAACTATAGGTAGGGAGAGTGTCAGTGTGTTTTACTGTGCTAATCCTTGTTTGTAGGGACAGGGAAGGACAGTGAGGGAAATTCTCCTTGTGCTATACTGTGCTAAAGCATTCCTCATCAACCATCTTTAAAAAAACATTTTTTATAGGGACAGAAAACTATAGGTAGGGAGAGTGTCAGTGTGTTTTACTGTGCTAATCCTTGTTTGTAGGGACAGGGAAGGACAGTGAGGGAAATTCTCCTTGTGCTATACTGTGCTAAAGCATTCATCATCAACCATCTTTAAAAAAAACATTTTTTATAGGGACAGAAAACTATAGGTAGGGAGAGTGTCAGTGTGTTTTACTGTGCTAATCCTTGTTTGTAGGGACAGGGAAGGACAGTGAGGGAAATTCTCCTTGTGCTATACTGTGCTAAAGCATTCATCATCAACCATCTTTAAAAAAAACATTTTTTATAGGGACAGAAAACTATAGGTAGGGAGAGTGTCAGTGTGTTTTACTGTGCTAATCCTTGTTTGTAGGGACAGGGAAGGACAGTGAGGGAAATTCTCCTTGTGCTATACTGTGCTAAAGCATTCCTCATCAACCATCTTTAAAAAAACATTTTTTATAGGGACAGAAAACTATAGGTAGGGAGAGTGTCAGTGTGTTTACTGTGCTAATCCTTGTTTGTAGGGACAGGGAAGGACAGTGAGGGAAATTCTCCTTGTGCTATACTGTGCTAAAGCATTCATCATCAACCATCTTTAAAAAACATTTTTTATAGGGACAGAAAACTATAGGTAGGGAGAGTGTCAGTGTGTTTTACTGTGCTAATCCTTGTTTGTAGGGACAGGGAAGGACAGTGAGGGAAATTCTCCTTGTGCTATACTGTGCTAAAGCATTCCTCATCAACCATCTTTAAAAAAACATTTTTTATAGGGACAGAAAACTATAGGTAGGGAGAGTGTCAGTGTGTTTTACTGTGCTAATCCTTGTTTGTAGGGACAGGGAAGGACAGTGAGGGAAATTCTCCTTGTGCTATACTGTGCTAAAGCATTCATCATCAACCATCTTTAAAAAACATTTTTTATAGGGACAGAAAACTATAGGTAGGGAGAGTGTCAGTGTGTTTTACTGTGCTAATCCTTGTTTGTAGGGACAGGGAAGGACAGTGAGGGAAATTCTCCTTGTGCTATACTGTGCTAAAGCATTCCTCATCAACCATCTTTAAAAAAACATTTTTTATAGGGACAGAAAACTATAGGTAGGGAGAGTGTCAGTGTGTTTTACTGTGATAATCCTTGTTTGTAGGGACAGGGAAGGACAGTGAGGGAAATTCTCCTTGTGCTATACTGTGCTAAAGCATTCATCATCAACCATCTTTAAAAAAACATTTTTTATAGGGACAGAAAACTATAGGTAGGGAGAGTGTCAGTGTGTTTTACTGTACTAATCCTTGTTTGTAGGGACAGGGAAGGACAGTGAGGGAAATTCTCCTTGTGCTATACTGTGCTAAAGCATTCCTCATCAACCATCTTTAAAAAACATTTTTTATAGGGACAGAAAACTATAGGTAGGGAGAGTGTCAGTGTGTTTTACTGTGCTAATCCTTGTTTGTAGGGACAGGAAGGACAGTGAGGGAAATTCTCCTTGTGCTATACTGTGCTAAAGCATTCATCATCAACCATCTTTAAAAAAACATTTTTTATAGGGACAGAAAACTATAGGTAGGGAGAGTGTCAGTGTGTTTTACTGTGCTAATCCTTGTTTGTAGGGACAGGGAAGGACAGTGAGGGAAATTCTCCTTGTGCTATACTGTGCTAAAGCATTCCTCATCAACCATCTTTAAAAAAACATTTTTTATAGGACAGAAAACTATAGGTAGGGAGAGTGTCAGTGTGTTTTACTGTGCTAATCCTTGTTTGTAGGGACAGGGAAGGACAGTGAGGGAAATTCTCCTTGTGCTATACTGTGCTAAAGCATTCATCATCAACCATCTTTAAAAAAACATTTTTTATAGGGGACAGAAAACTATAGGTAGGGAGAGTGTCAGTGTGTTTTACTGTGCTAATCCTTGTTTGTAGGGACAGGGAAGGACAGTGAGGGAAATTCTCCTTGTGCTATACTGTGCTAAAGCATTCCTCATCAACCATCTTTAAAAAAACATTTTTTATAGGGACAGAAAACTATAGGTAGGGAGAGTGTCAGTGTGTTTTACTGTGCTAATCCTTGTTTGTAGGGACAGGGAAGGACAGTGAGGGAAATTCTCCTTGTGCTATACTGTGCTAAAGCATTCATCATCAACCATCTTTAAAAAAACATTTTTTATAGGGACAGAAAACTATAGGTAGGGAGAGTGTCAGTGTGTTTTACTGTGCTAATCCTTGTTTGTAGGGACAGGGAAGGACAGTGAGGGAAATTCTCCTTGTGCTATACTGTGCTAAAGCATTCATCATCAACCATCTTTAAAAAAACATTTTTTATAGGGACAGAAAACTATAGGTAGGGAGAGTGTCAGTGTGTTTTACTGTGCTAATCCTTGTTTGTAGGGACAGGGAAGGACAGTGAGGGAAATTCTCCTTGTGCTATACTGTGCTAAAGCATTCATCATCAACCATCTTTAAAAAAACATTTTTTATAGGGACAGAAAACTATAGGTAGGGAGAGTGTCAGTGTGTTTTACTGTGCTAATCCTTGTTTGTAGGGACAGGGAAGGACAGTGAGGGAAATTCTCCTTGTGCTATACTGTGCTAAAGCATTCCTCATCAACCATCTTTAAAAAAACATTTTTTATAGGACAGAAAACTATAGGTAGGGAGAGTGTCAGTGTGTTTTACTGTGCTAATCCTTGTTTGTAGGGACAGGGAAGGACAGTGAGGGAAATTCTCCTTGTGCTATACTGTGCTAAAGCATTCATCATCAACCATCTTTAAAAAAACATTTTTTATAGGGACAGAAAACTATAGGTAGGGAGAGTGTCAGTGTGTTTTACTGTGCTAATCCTTGTTTGTAGGGACAGGGAAGGACAGTGAGGGAAATTCTCCTTGTGCTATACTGTGCTAAAGCATTCCTCATCAACCATCTTTAAAAAAACATTTTTTATAGGGACAGAAAACTATAGGTAGGGAGAGTGTCAGTGTGTTTTACTGTGCTAATCCTTGTTTGTAGGGACAGGGAAGGACAGTGAGGGAAATTCTCCTTGTGCTATACTGTGCTAAAGCATTCATCATCAACCATCTTTAAAAAAACATTTTTTTATAGGGACAGAAAACTATAGGTAGGGAGAGTGTCAGTGTGTTTTACTGTGCTAATCCTTGTTTGTAGGGACAGGGAAGGACAGTGAGGAAATTCTCCTTGTGCTATACTGTGCTAAAGCATTCATCATCAACCATCTTTAAAAAAACATTTTTTATAGGGACAGAAAACTATAAGTAGGGAGAGTGTCAGTGTGTTTTACTGTGCTAATCCTTGTTTGTAGGGACAGGGAAGGACAGTGAGGGAAATTCTCTTGTGCTATACTGTGCTAAAGCATTCCTCATCAACCGTCTTTAAAAAAACATTTTTTATAGGGACAGAAAACTATAGGTAGGGAGAGTGTCAGTGTGTTTTACTGTGCTAATCCTTGTTTGTAGGGACAGGGAAGGACAGTGAGGGAAATTCTCCTTGTGCTATACTGTGCTAAAGCATTCATCATCAACCATCTTTAAAAAAACATTTTTTATAGGGACAGAAAACTATAGGTAGGGAGAGTGTCAGTGTGTTTTACTGTGCTAATCCTTGTTTGTAGGGACAGGGAAGGACAGTGAGGGAAATTCTCCTTGTGCTAATACTGTGCTAAAGCATTCATCATCAACCATCTTTAAAAAACATTTTTTATAGGGACAGAAAACTATAGGTAGGGAGAGTGTCAGTGTGTTTTACTGTGCTAATCCTTGTTTGTAGGGACAGGGAAGGACAGTGAGGGAAATTCTCCTTGTGCTATACTGTGCTAAAGCATTCCTCATCAACCATCTTTAAAAAAACATTTTTTATAGGGACAGAAAACTATAGGTAGGGAGAGTGTCAGTGTGTTTTACTGTGCTAATCCTTGTTTGTAGGGACAGGGAAGGACAGTGAGGGAAATTCTCCTTGTGCTATACTGTGCTAAAGCATTCCTCATCAACCATCTTTAAAAAAACATTTTTTATAGGGACAGAAAACTATAGGTAGGGAGAGTGTCAGTGTGTTTTACTGTGCTAATCCTTGTTTGTAGGGACAGGGAAGGACAGTGAGGGAAATTCTCCTTGTGCTATACTGTGCTAAAGCATTCATCATCAACCATCTTTAAAAAACATTTTTTATAGGGACAGAAAACTATAGGTAGGGAGAGTGTCAGTGTGTTTTACTGTGCTAATCCTTGTTTGTAGGGACAGGGAAGGACAGTGAGGGAAATTCTCCTTGTGCTATACTGTGCTAAAGCATTCCTCATCAACCATCTTTAAAAAAACATTTTTTTATAGGGACAGAAAACTATAGGTAGGGAGAGTGTCAGTGTGTTTTACTGTGCTAATCCTTGTTTGTAGGGACAGGGAAGGACAGTGAGGGAAATTCTCCTTGTGCTATACTGTGCTAAAGCATTCATCATCAACCATCTTTAAAAAAACATTTTTTATAGGGACAGAAAACTATAGGTAGGGAGAGTGTCAGTGTGTTTTACTGTGCTAATCCTTGTTTGTAGGGACAGGGAAGGACAGTGAGGGAAATTCTCCTTGTGCTATACTGTGCTAAAGCATTCATCATCAACCATCTTTAAAAAACATTTTTTATAGGGACAGAAAACTATAGGTAGGGAGAGTGTCAGTGTGTTTTACTGTGCTAATCCTTGTTTGTAGGGACAGGGAAGGACAGTGAGGAAATTCTCCTTGTGCTATACTGTGCTAAAGCATTCCTCATCAACCGTCTTTAAAAAACATTTTTTATAGGGACAGAAAACTATAGGTAGGGAGAGTGTCAGTGTGTTTTACTGTGCTAATCCTTGTTTGTAGGGACAGGGAAGGACAGTGAGGGAAATTCTCCTTGTGCTATACTGTGCTAAAGCATTCATCATCAACCATCTTTAAAAAAACATTTTTTATAGGGACAGAAAACTATAGGTAGGGAGAGTGTCAGTGTGTTTTACTGTGCTAATCCTTGTTTGTAGGGACAGGGAAGGACAGTGAGGGAAATTCTCCTTGTGCTATACTGTGCTAAAGCATTCCTCATCAACCATCTTTAAAAAAACATTTTTTATAGGGACAGAAAACTATAGGTAGGGAGAGTGTCAGTGTGTTTTACTGTGCTAATCCTTGTTTTGTAGGGACAGGGAAGGACAGTGAGGGAAATTCTCCTTGTGCTATACTGTGCTAAAGCATTCCTCATCAACCGTCTTTAAAAAAACATTTTTTATAGGGACAGAAAACTATAGGTAGGGAGAGTGTCAGTGTGTTTTACTGTGCTAATCCTTGTTTGTAGGGACAGGGAAGGACAGTGAGGGAAATTCTCCTTGTGCTATACTGTGCTAAAGCATTCATCATCAACCATCTTTAAAAAAACATTTTTTATAGGGACAGAAAACTATAGGTAGGGAGAGTGTCAGTGTGTTTTACTGTGCTAATCCTTGTTTGTAGGGACAGGGAAGGACAGTGAGGGAAATTCTCCTTGTGCTATACTGTGCTAAAGCATTCATCATCAACCATCTTTAAAAAAACATTTTTTATAGGGACAGAAAACTATAGGTAGGGAGAGTGTCAGTGTGTTTTACTGTGCTAATCCTTGTTTGTAGGGACAGGGAAGGACAGTGAGGGAAATTCTCCTTGTGCTATACTGTGCTAAAGCATTCCTCATCAACCGTCTTTAAAAAAACATTTTTTATAGGGACAGAAAACTATAGGTAGGGAGAGTGTCAGTGTGTTTTACTGTGCTAATCCTTGTTTGTAGGGACAGGGAAGGACAGTGAGGAAATTCTCCTTGTGCTATACTGTGCTAAAGCATTCATCATCAACCATCTTTAAAAAAACATTTTTTATAGGGACAGAAAACTATAGGTAGGGAGAGTGTCAGTGTGTTTTACTGTGCTAATCCTTGTTTGTAGGGACAGGGAAGGACAGTGAGGGAAATTCTCCTTGTGCTATACTGTGCTAAAGCATTCCTCATCAACCATCTTTAAAAAAACATTTTTTATAGGGACAGAAAACTATAGGTAGGGAGAGTGTCAGTGTGTTTTACTGTGCTAATCCTTGTTTGTAGGGACAGGGAAGGACAGTGAGGGAAATTCTCCTTGTGCTATACTGTGCTAAAGCATTCATCATCAACCATCTTTAAAAAAAACATTTTTTATAGGGACAGAAAACTATAGGTAGGGAGAGTGTCAGTGTGTTTTACTGTGCTAATCCTTGTTTGTAGGGACAGGGAAGGACAGTGAGGGAAATTCTCCTTGTGCTATACTGTGCTAAAGCATTCCTCATCAACCATCTTTAAAAAAACATTTTTTATAGGGACAGAAAACTATAGGTAGGGAGAGTGTCAGTGTGTTTTACTGTGCTAATCCTTGTTTGTAGGGACAGGGAAGGACAGTGAGGGAAATTCTCCTTGTGCTATACTGTGCTAAAGCATTCATCATCAACCATCTTTAAAAAAACATTTTTTATAGGGACAGAAAACTACAGGTAGGGAGAGTGTCAGTGTGTTTTACTGTGCTAATCCTTGTTTGTAGGGACAGGGAAGGACAGTGAGGGAAATTCTCCTTGTGCTATACTGTGCTAAAGCATTCATCATCAACCATCTTTAAAAAAAACATTTTTTATAGGGACAGAAAACTATAGGTAGGGAGAGTGTCAGTGTGTTTTACTGTGCTAATCCTTGTTTGTAGGGACAGGGAAGGACAGTGAGGGAAATTCTCCTTGTGCTATACTGTGCTAAAGCATTCCTCATCAACCATCTTTAAAAAAACATTTTTTTATAGGGACAGAAAACTATAGGTAGGGAGAGTGTCAGTGTGTTTTACTGTGCTAATCCTTGTTTGTAGGGACAGGGAAGGACAGTGAGGGAAATTCTCCTTGTGCTATACTGTGCTAAAGCATTCATCATCAACCATCTTTAAAAAAACATTTTTTATAGGGACAGAAAAACTATAGGTAGGGAGAGTGTCAGTGTGTTTTACTGTGCTAATCCTTGTTTGTAGGGACAGGGAAGGACAGTGAGGGAAATTCTCCTTGTGCTATACTGTGCTAAAGCATTCCTCATCAACCATCTTTAAAAAAACATTTTTTATAGGGACAGAAAACTATAGGTAGGGAGAGTGTCAGTGTGTTTTACTGTGCTAATCCTTGTTTGTAGGGACAGGGAAGGACAGTGAGGGAAATTCTCCTTGTGCTATACTGTGCTAAAGCATCATCATCAACCATCTTTAAAAAAACATTTTTTATAGGGACAGAAAACTATAGGTAGGGAGAGTGTCAGTGTGTTTTACTGTGCTAATCCTTGTTTGTAGGGACAGGGAAGGACAGTGAGGGAAATTCTCCTTGTGCTATACTGTGCTAAAGCATTCCTCATCAACCATCTTTAAAAAACATTTTTTATAGGGACAGAAAACTATAGGTAGGGAGAGTGTCAGTGTGTTTTACTGTGATAATCCTTGTTTGTAGGGACAGGGAAGGACAGTGAGGGAAATTCTCCTTGTGCTATACTGTGCTAAAGCATTCATCATCAACCATCTTTAAAAAAACATTTTTTATAGGGACAGAAAACTATAGGTAGGGAGAGTGTCAGTGTGTTTTACTGTGCTAATCCTTGTTTGTAGGGACAGGGAAGGACAGTGAGGGAAATTCTCCTTGTGCTATACTGTGCTAAAGCATTCCTCATCAACCATCTTTAAAAAACATTTTTTATAGGGACAGAAAACTATAGGTAGGGAGAGTGTCAGTGTGTTTTACTGTGCTAATCCTTGTTTGTAGGGACAGGGAAGGACAGTGAGGGAAATTCTCCTTGTGCTATACTGTGCTAAAGCATTCATCATCAACCATCTTTAAAAAAACATTTTTTATAGGGACAGAAAACTATAGGTAGGGAGAGTGTCAGTGTGTTTTACTGTGCTAATCCTTGTTTGTAGGGACAGGGAAGGACAGTGAGGGAAATTCTCCTTGTGCTATACTGTGCTAAAGCATTCCTCATCAACCATCTTTAAAAAAACATTTTTTATAGGGACAGAAAACTATAGGTAGGAAGAGTGTCAGTGTGTTTTACTGTGCTAATCCTTGTTTGTAGGGACAGGGAAGGACAGTGAGGGAAATTCTCCTTGTGCTATACTGTGCTAAAGCATTCATCATCAACCATCTTTAAAAAAACATTTTTTATAGGGACAGAAAACTATAGGTAGGGAGAGTGTCAGTGTGTTTTACTGTGCTAATCCTTGTTTGTAGGGACAGGGAAGGACAGTGAGGGAAATTCTCCTTGTGCTATACTGTGCTAAAGCATTCCTCATCAACCATCTTTAAAAAAACATTTTTTATAGGGACAGAAAACTATAGGTAGGGAGAGTGTCAGTGTGTTTTACTGTGCTAATCCTTGTTTGTAGGGACAGGGAAGGACAGTGAGGGAAATTCTCCTTGTGCTATACTGTGCTAAAGCATTCATCATCATCTATCTTTAAAAAAACATTTTTTATAGGGACAGAAAACTATAGGTAGGGAGAGTGTCAGTGTGTTTTACTGTGCTAATCCTTGTTTGTAGGGACAGGGAAGGACAGTGAGGGAAATTCTCCTTGTGCTATACTGTGCTAAAGCATTCATCATCAACCATCTTTAAAAAAACATTTTTATAGGGACAGAAAACTATAGGTAGGGAGAGTGTCAGTGTGTTTTACTGTGCTAATCCTTGTTTGTAGGGACAGGGAAGGACAGTGAGGGAAATTCTCCTTGTGCTATACTGTGCTAAAGCATTCCTCATCAACCGTCTTTAAAAAAACATTTTTTATAGGGACAGAAAAACTATAGGTAGGGAGAGTGTCAGTGTGTTTTACTGTGCTAATCCTTGTTTGTAGGGACAGGGAAGGACAGTGAGGGAAATTCTCCTTGTGCTATACTGTGCTAAAGCATTCATCATCAACCATCTTTAAAAAAACATTTTTTATAGGGACAGAAAACTATAGGTAGGGAGAGTGTCAGTGTGTTTTTACTGTGCTAATCCTTGTTTGTAGGGACAGGGAAGGACAGTGAGGGAAATTCTCCTTGTGCTATACTGTGCTAAAGCATTCCTCATCAACCATCTTTAAAAAAACATTTTTTATAGGGACAGAAAACTATAGGTAGGGGAGAGTGTCAGTGTGTTTTACTGTGCTAATCCTTGTTTGTAGGGACAGGGAAGGACAGTGAGGGAAATTCTCCTTGTGCTATACTGTGCTAAAGCATTCATCATCAACCATCTTTAAAAAAACATTTTTTATAGGGACAGAAAACTATAGGTAGGGAGAGTGTCAGTGTGTTTTACTGTGCTAATCCTTGTTTGTAGGGACAGGGAAGGACAGTGAGGGAAATTCTCCTTGTGCTATACTGTGCTAAAGCATTCCTCATCAACCGTCTTTAAAAAAACATTTTTTATAGGGACAGAAAACTATAGGTAGGGAGAGTGTCAGTGTGTTTTACTGTGCTAATCCTTGTTTGTAGGGACAGGGAAGGACAGTGAGGGAAATTCTCCTTGTGCTATACTGTGCTAAAGCATTCCTCATCAACCATCTTTAAAAAAACATTTTTTATAGGGACAGAAAACTATAGGTAGGGAGAGTGTCAGTGTGTTTTACTGTGCTAATCCTTGTTTGTAGGGACAGGGAAGGACAGTGAGGGAAATTCTCCTTGTGCTATACTGTGCTAAAGCATTCATCATCAACCATCTTTAAAAAAACATTTTTTATAGGGACAGAAAACTATAGGTAGGGAGAGTGTCAGTGTGTTTTACTGTGCTAATCCTTGTTTGTAGGGACAGGGAAGGACAGTGAGGGAAATTCTCCTTGTGCTATACTGTGCTAAAGCATTCCTCATCAACCATCTTTAAAAAAACATTTTTTATAGGGACAGAAAACTATAGGTAGGGAGAGTGTCAGTGTGTTTTACTGTGCTAATCCTTGTTTGTAGGGACAGGGAAGGACAGTGAGGGAAATTCTCCTTGTGCTATACTGTGCTAAAGCATTCATCATCAACCATCTTTAAAAAAACATTTTTTATAGGGACAGAAAACTATAGGTAGGGAGAGTGTCAGTGTGTTTTACTGTGCTAATCCTTGTTTGTAGGGACAGGGAAGGACAGTGAGGGAAATTCTCCTTGTGCTATACTGTGCTAAAGCATTCATCATCAACCATCTTTAAAAAAACATTTTTTATAGGGACAGAAAACTATAGGTAGGGAGAGTGTCAGTGTGTTTTACTGTGCTAATCCTTGTTTGTAGGGACAGGGAAGGACAGTGAGGGAAATTCTCCTTGTGCTATACTGTGCTAAAGCATTCCTCATCAACCGTCTTTAAAAAAACATTTTTTATAGGGACAGAAAACTATAGGTAGGGAGAGTGTCAGTGTGTTTTACTGTGCTAATCCTTGTTTGTAGGGACAGGGAAGGACAGTGAGGGAAATTCTCCTTGTGCTATACTGTGCTAAAGCATTCATCATCAACCATCTTAAAAAAACATTTTTTATAGGGACAGAAAACTATAGGTAGGGAGAGTGTCAGTGTGTTTTACTGTGCTAATCCTTGTTTGTAGGGACAGGGAAGGACAGTGAGGGAAATTCTCCTTGTGCTATACTGTGCTAAAGCATTCCTCATCAACCATCTTTAAAAAAACATTTTTTATAGGGACAGAAAACTATAGGTAGGGAGAGTGTCAGTGTGTTTTACTGTGCTAATCCTTGTTTGTAGGGACAGGGAAGGACAGTGAGGGAAATTCTCCTTGTGCTATACTGTGCTAAAGCATTCATCATCAACCATCTTTAAAAAAACATTTTTATAGGGACAGAAACTATAGGTAGGGAGAGTGTCAGTGTGTTTTACTGTGCTAATCCTTGTTTGTAGGGACAGGGAAGGACAGTGAGGGAAATTCTCCTTGTGCTATACTGTGCTAAAGCATTCATCATCAACCATCTTTAAAAAAAACATTTTTTATAGGGACAGAAAACTATAGGTAGGGAGAGTGTCAGTGTGTTTTACTGTGCTAATCCTTGTTTGTAGGGACAGGGAAGGACAGTGAGGGAAATTCTCCTTGTGCTATACTGTGCTAAAGCATTCCTCATCAACCATCTTTAAAAAAACATTTTTTATAGGGACAGAAAACTATAGGTAGGGAGAGTGTCAGTGTGTTTTACTGTGCTAATCCTTGTTTGTAGGGACAGGGAAGGACAGTGAGGGAAATTCTCCTTGTGCTATACTGTGCTAAAGCATTCATCATCAACCATCTTTAAAAAAACATTTTTTATAGGGACAGAAAACTATAGGTAGGGAGAGTGTCAGTGTGTTTTACTGTGCTAATCCTTGTTTGTAGGGACAGGGAAGGACAGTGAGGGAAATTCTCCTTGTGCTATACTGTGCTAAAGCATTCCTCATCAACCATCTTTAAAAAAACATTTTTTATAGGGACAGAAAACTATAGGTAGGGAGAGTGTCAGTGTGTTTTACTGTGCTAATCCTTGTTTGTAGGGACAGGGAAGGACAGTGAGGGAAATTCTCCTTGTGCTATACTGTGCTAAAGCATTCATCATCAACCATCTTTAAAAAAACATTTTTTATAGGGACAGAAAACTATAGGTAGGGAGAGTGTCAGTGTGTTTTACTGTGCTAATCCTTGTTTGTAGGGACAGGGAAGGACAGTGAGGGAAATTCTCCTTGTGCTATACTGTGCTAAAGCATTCCTCATCAACCATCTTTAAAAAAACATTTTTTATAGGGACAGAAAACTATAGGTAGGGAGAGTGTCAGTGTGTTTTACTGTGATAATCCTTGTTTGTAGGGACAGGGAAGGACAGTGAGGGAAATTCTCCTTGTGCTATACTGTGCTAAAGCATTCATCATCAACCATCTTTAAAAAAACATTTTTTATAGGGACAGAAAACTATAGGTAGGGAGAGTGTCAGTGTGTTTTACTGTGCTAATCCTTGTTTGTAGGGACAGGGAAGGACAGTGAGGGAAATTCTCCTTGTGCTATACTGTGCTAAAGCATTCCTCATCAACCATCTTTAAAAAACATTTTTTATAGGGACAGAAAACTATAGGTAGGGAGAGTGTCAGTGTGTTTTACTGTGCTAATCCTTGTTTGTAGGGACAGGGAAGGACAGTGAGGGAAATTCTCCTTGTGCTATACTGTGCTAAAGCATTCATCATCAACCATCTTTAAAAAAACATTTTTTATAGGGACAGAAAACTATAGGTAGGGAGAGTGTCAGTGTGTTTTACTGTGCTAATCCTTGTTTGTAGGGACAGGGAAGGACAGTGAGGGAAATTCTCCTTGTGCTATACTGTGCTAAAGCATTCCTCATCAACCATCTTTAAAAAAACATTTTTTATAGGGACAGAAAACTATAGGTAGGAAGAGTGTCAGTGTGTTTTACTGTGCTAATCCTTGTTTGTAGGGACAGGGAAGGACAGTGAGGGAAATTCTCCTTGTGCTATACTGTGCTAAAGCATTCATCATCAACCATCTTTAAAAAAACATTTTTTATAGGGACAGAAAACTATAGGTAGGGAGAGTGTCAGTGTGTTTTACTGTGCTAATCCTTGTTTGTAGGGACAGGGAAGGACAGTGAGGGAAATTCTCCTTGTGCTATACTGTGCTAAAGCATTCCTCATCAACCATCTTTAAAAAAACATTTTTTATAGGGACAGAAAACTATAGGTAGGGAGAGTGTCAGTGTGTTTTACTGTGCTAATCCTTGTTTGTAGGGACAGGGAAGGACAGTGAGGGAAATTCTCCTTGTGCTATACTGTGCTAAAGCATTCATCATCAACTATCTTTAAAAAAACATTTTTTATAGGGACAGAAAACTATAGGTAGGGAGAGTGTCAGTGTGTTTTACTGTGCTAATCCTTGTTTGTAGGGACAGGGAAGGACAGTGAGGGAAATTCTCCTTGTGCTATACTGTGCTAAAGCATTCATCATCAACCATCTTTAAAAAAACATTTTTTATAGGGACAGAAAACTATAGGTAGGGAGAGTGTCAGTGTGTTTTACTGTGCTAATCCTTGTTTGTAGGGACAGGGAAGGACAGTGAGGGAAATTCTCCTTGTGCTATACTGTGCTAAAGCATTCCTCATCAACCGTCTTTAAAAAAACATTTTTTATAGGGACAGAAAACTATAGGTAGGGAGAGTGTCAGTGTGTTTTACTGTGCTAATCCTTGTTTGTAGGGACAGGGAAGGACAGTGAGGGAAATTCTCCTTGTGCTATACTGTGCTAAAGCATTCATCATCAACCATCTTTAAAAAAACATTTTTTATAGGGACAGAAAACTATAGGTAGGGAGAGTGTCAGTGTGTTTTACTGTGCTAATCCTTGTTTGTAGGGACAGGGAAGGACAGTGAGGGAAATTCTCCTTGTGCTATACTGTGCTAAAGCATTCATCATCAACCATCGTTAAAAAAACATTTTTTATAGGGACAGAAAACTATAGGTAGGGAGAGTGTCAGTGTGTTTTACTGTGCTAATCCTTGTTTGTAGGGACAGGGAAGGACAGTGAGGGAAATTCTCCTTGTGCTATACTGTGCTAAAGCATTCCTCATCAACCGTCTTTAAAAAAAACATTTTTTATAGGGACAGAAAACTATAGGTAGGGAGAGTGTCAGTGTGTTTTACTGTGCTAATCCTTGTTTGTAGGGACAGGGAAGGACAGTGAGGTAAAATTCTCCTTGTGCTATACTGTGCTAAAGCATTCCTCATCAACCATCTTTAAAAAAACATTTTTTATAGGGACAGAAAACTATAGGTAGGGAGAGTGTCAGTGTGTTTTACTGTGCTAATCCTTGTTTGTAGGGACAGGGAAGGACAGTGAGGGAAATTCTCCTTGTGCTATACTGTGCTAAAGCATTCATCATCAACCATCTTTAAAAAAACATTTTTTATAGGGACAGAAAACTATAGGTAGGGAGAGTGTCAGTGTGTTTTACTGTGCTAATCCTTGTTTGTAGGGACAGGGAAGGACAGTGAGGGAAATTCTCCTTGTGCTATACTGTGCTAAAGCATTCCTCATCAACCATCTTTAAAAAAATATTTTTTATAGGGACAGAAAACTATAGGTAGGGAGAGTGTCAGTGTGTTTTACTGTGCTAATCCTTGTTTGTAGGGACAGGGAAGGACAGTGAGGGAAATTCTCCTTGTGCTATACTGTGCTAAAGCATTCATCATCAACCATCTTTAAAAAAACATTTTTTATAGGGACAGAAAACTATAGGTAGGGAGAGTGTCAGTGTGTTTTACTGTGCTAATCCTTGTTTGTAGGGACAGGGAAGGACAGTGAGGGAAATTCTCCTTGTGCTATACTGTGCTAAAGCATTCATCATCAACCATCTTTAAAAAAACATTTTTTATAGGGACAGAAAACTATAGGTAGGGAGAGTGTCAGTGTGTTTTACTGTGCTAATCCTTGTTTGTAGGGACAGGGAAGGACAGTGAGGGAAATTCTCCTTGTGCTATACTGTGCTAAAGCATTCCTCATCAACCGTCTTTAAAAAAACATTTTTTATAGGGACAGAAAACTATAGGTAGGGAGAGTGTCAGTGTGTTTTACTGTGCTAATCCTTGTTTGTAGGGACAGGGAAGGACAGTGAGGGAAATTCTCCTTGTGCTATACTGTGCTAAAGCATTCATCATCAACCATCTTTAAAAAAACATTTTTTATAGGGACAGAAAACTATAGGTAGGGAGAGTGTCAGTGTGTTTTACTGTGCTAATCCTTGTTTGTAGGGACAGGGAAGGACAGTGAGGGAAATTCTCCTTGTGCTATACTGTGCTAAAGCATTCCTCATCAACCATCTTTAAAAAAACATTTTTTATAGGGACAGAAAACTATAGGTAGGGAGAGTGTCAGTGTGTTTTACTGTGCTAATCCTTGTTTGTAGGGACAGGGAAGGACAGTGAGGGAAATTCTCCTTGTGCTATACTGTGCTAAAGCATTCATCATCAACCATCTTTAAAAAAAACATTTTTTATAGGGACAGAAAACTATAGGTAGGGAGAGTGTCAGTGTGTTTTACTGTGCTAATCCTTGTTTGTAGGGACAGGGAAGGACAGTGAGGGAAATTCTCCTTGTGCTATACTGTGCTAAAGCATTCATCATCAACCATCTTTAAAAAAAACATTTTTTATAGGGACAGAAAACTATAGGTAGGGAGAGTGTCAGTGTGTTTTACTGTGCTAATCCTTGTTTGTAGGGACAGGGAAGGACAGTGAGGGAAATTCTCCTTGTGCTATACTGTGCTAAAGCATTCCTCATCAACCATCTTTAAAAAAACATTTTTTATAGGGACAGAAAACTATAGGTAGGGAGAGTGTCAGTGTGTTTTACTGTGCTAATCCTTGTTTGTAGGGACAGGGAAGGACAGTGAGGGAAATTCTCCTTGTGCTATACTGTGCTAAAGCATTCATCATCAACCATCTTTAAAAAAACATTTTTTATAGGGACAGAAAACTATAGGTAGGGAGAGTGTCAGTGTGTTTTACTGTGCTAATCCTTGTTTGTAGGGACAGGGAAGGACAGTGAGGGAAATTCTCCTTGTGCTATACTGTGCTAAAGCATTCCTCATCAACCATCTTTAAAAAAACATTTTTTATAGGGACAGAAAACTATAGGTAGGGAGAGTGTCAGTGTGTTTTACTGTGCTAATCCTTGTTTGTAGGGACAGGGAAGGACAGTGAGGGAAATTCTCCTTGTGCTATACTGTGCTAAAGCATTCATCATCAACCATCTTTAAAAAAACATTTTTTATAGGGACAGAAAACTATAGGTAGGGAGAGTGTCAGTGTGTTTTACTGTGCTAATCCTTGTTTGTAGGGACAGGGAAGGACAGTGAGGGAAATTCTCCTTGTGCTATACTGTGCTAAAGCATTCCTCATCAACCATCTTTAAAAAAACATTTTTTATAGGGACAGAAAACTATAGGTAGGGAGAGTGTCAGTGTGTTTTACTGTGATAATCCTTGTTTGTAGGGACAGGGAAGGACAGTGAGGGAAATTCTCCTTGTGCTATACTGTGCTAAAGCATTCATCATCAACCATCTTTAAAAAAACATTTTTTATAGGGACAGAAAACTATAGGTAGGGAGAGTGTCAGTGTGTTTTACTGTACTAATCCTTGTTTGTAGGGACAGGGAAGGACAGTGAGGGAAATTCTCCTTGTGCTATACTGTGCTAAAGCATTCCTCATCAACCATCTTTAAAAAACATTTTTTATAGGGACAGAAAACTATAGGTAGGGAGAGTGTCAGTGTGTTTTACTGTGCTAATCCTTGTTTGTAGGGACAGGGAAGGACAGTGAGGGAAATTCTCCTTGTGCTATACTGTGCTAAAGCATTCATCATCAACCATCTTTAAAAAAACATTTTTTATAGGGACAGAAAACTATAGGTAGGGAGAGTGTCAGTGTGTTTTACTGTGCTAATCCTTGTTTGTAGGGACAGGGAAGGACAGTGAGGGAAATTCTCCTTGTGCTATACTGTGCTAAAGCATTCCTCATCAACCATCTTTAAAAAAACATTTTTTATAGGACAGAAAACTATAGGTAGGGAGAGTGTCAGTGTGTTTTACTGTGCTAATCCTTGTTTGTAGGGACAGGGAAGGACAGTGAGGGAAATTCTCCTTGTGCTATACTGTGCTAAAGCATTCCTCATCAACCATCTTTAAAAAAACATTTTTTATAGGGACAGAAAACTATAGGTAGGGAGAGTGTCAGTGTGTTTTACTGTGCTAATCCTTGTTTGTAGGGACAGGGAAGGACAGTGAGGGAAATTCTCCTTGTGCTATACTGTGCTAAAGCATTCATCATCAACCATCTTTAAAAAAACATTTTTTATAGGGACAGAAAACTATAGGTAGGGAGAGTGTCAGTGTGTTTTACTGTGCTAATCCTTGTTTGTAGGGACAGGGAAGGACAGTGAGGGAAATTCTCCTTGTGCTATACTGTGCTAAAGCATTCATCATCAACCATCTTTAAAAAAACATTTTTTATAGGGACAGAAAACTATAGGTAGGGAGAGTGTCAGTGTGTTTTACTGTGCTAATCCTTGTTTGTAGGGACAGGGAAGGACAGTGAGGGAAATTCTCCTTGTGCTATACTGTGCTAAAGCATTCCTCATCAACCGTCTTTAAAAAAACATTTTTTATAGGGACAGAAAACTATAGGTAGGGAGAGTGTCAGTGTGTTTTACTGTGCTAATCCTTGTTTGTAGGGACAGGGAAGGACAGTGAGGGAAATTCTCCTTGTGCTATACTGTGCTAAAGCATTCATCATCAACCATCTTTAAAAAAACATTTTTTATAGGGACAGAAAACTATAGGTAGGGAGAGTGTCAGTGTGTTTTACTGTGCTAATCCTTGTTTGTAGGGACAGGGAAGGACAGTGAGGGAAATTCTCCTTGTGCTATACTGTGCTAAAGCATTCCTCATCAACCATCTTTAAAAAAACATTTTTTATAGGGACAGAAAACTATAGGTAGGGAGAGTGTCAGTGTGTTTTACTGTGCTAATCCTTGTTTGTAGGGACAGGGAAGGACAGTGAGGGAAATTCTCCTTGTGCTATACTGTGCTAAAGCATTCATCATCAACCATCTTTAAAAAAACATTTTTTATAGGGACAGAAAACTATAGGTAGGGAGAGTGTCAGTGTGTTTTACTGTGCTAATCCTTGTTTGTAGGGACAGGGAAGGACAGTGAGGGAAATTCTCCTTGTGCTATACTGTGCTAAAGCATTCCTCATCAACCATCTTTAAAAAAACATTTTTTATAGGGACAGAAAACTATAGGTAGGGAGAGTGTCAGTGTGTTTTACTGTGATAATCCTTGTTTGTAGGGACAGGGAAGGACAGTGAGGGAAATTCTCCTTGTGCTATACTGTGCTAAAGCATTCATCATCAACCATCTTTAAAAAAACATTTTTTATAGGGACAGAAAACTATAGGTAGGGAGAGTGTCAGTGTGTTTTACTGTGCTAATCCTTGTTTGTAGGGACAGGGAAGGACAGTGAGGGAAATTCTCCTTGTGCTATACTGTGCTAAAGCATTCCTCATCAACCATCTTTAAAAAACATTTTTTATAGGGACAGAAAACTATAGGTAGGGAGAGTGTCAGTGTGTTTTACTGTGCTAATCCTTGTTTGTAGGGACAGGGAAGGACAGTGAGGGAAATTCTCCTTGTGCTATACTGTGCTAAAGCATTCATCATCAACCATCTTTAAAAAAACATTTTTTATAGGGACAGAAAACTATAGGTAGGGAGAGTGTCAGTGTGTTTTACTGTGCTAATCCTTGTTTGTAGGGACAGGGAAGGACAGTGAGGGAAATTCTCCTTGTGCTATACTGTGCTAAAGCATTCCTCATCAACCATCTTTAAAAAAACATTTTTTATAGGGACAGAAAACTATAGGTAGGAAGAGTGTCAGTGTGTTTTACTGTGCTAATCCTTGTTTGTAGGGACAGGGAAGGACAGTGAGGGAAATTCTCCTTGTGCTATACTGTGCTAAAGCATTCATCATCAACCATCTTTAAAAAAACATTTTTTATAGGGACAGAAAACTATAGGTAGGGAGAGTGTCAGTGTGTTTTACTGTGCTAATCCTTGTTTGTAGGGACAGGGAAGGACATTGAGGGAAATTCTCCTTGTGCTATACTGTGCTAAAGCATTCCTCATCAACCATCTTTAAAAAAACATTTTTTATAGGGACAGAAAACTATAGGTAGGGAGAGTGTCAGTGTGTTTTACTGTGCTAATCCTTGTTTGTAGGGACAGGGAAGGACAGTGAGGGAAATTCTCCTTGTGCTATACTGTGCTAAAGCATTCATCATCAACTATCTTTAAAAAAACATTTTTTATAGGGACAGAAAACTATAGGTAGGGAGAGTGTCAGTGTGTTTTACTGTGCTAATCCTTGTTTGTAGGGACAGGGAAGGACAGTGAGGGAAATTCTCCTTGTGCTATACTGTGCTAAAGCATTCATCATCAACCATCTTTAAAAAAACATTTTTTATAGGGACAGAAAACTATAGGTAGGGAGAGTGTCAGTGTGTTTTACTGTGCTAATCCTTGTTTGTAGGGACAGGGAAGGACAGTGAGGGAAATTCTCCTTGTGCTATACTGTGCTAAAGCATTCCTCATCAACCGTCTTTAAAAAAACATTTTTTATAGGGACAGAAAACTATAGGTAGGGAGAGTGTCAGTGTGTTTTACTGTGCTAATCCTTGTTTGTAGGGACAGGGAAGGACAGTGAGGGAAATTCTCCTTGTGCTATACTGTGCTAAAGCATTCATCATCAACCATCTTTAAAAAAACATTTTTTATAGGGACAGAAAACTATAGGTAGGGAGAGTGTCAGTGTGTTTTACTGTGCTAATCCTTGTTTGTAGGGACAGGGAAGGACAGTGAGGGAAATTCTCCTTGTGCTATACTGTGCTAAAGCATTCATCATCAACCATCGTTAAAAAAACATTTTTTATAGGGACAGAAAACTATAGGTAGGGAGAGTGTCAGTGTGTTTTACTGTGCTAATCCTTGTTTGTAGGGACAGGGAAGGACAGTGAGGGAAATTCTCCTTGTGCTATACTGTGCTAAAGCATTCCTCATCAACCGTCTTTAAAAAAAACATTTTTTATAGGGACAGAAAACTATAGGTAGGGAGAGTGTCAGTGTGTTTTACTGTGCTAATCCTTGTTTGTAGGGACAGGGAAGGACAGTGAGGTAAAATTCTCCTTGTGCTATACTGTGCTAAAGCATTCCTCATCAACCATCTTTAAAAAAACATTTTTTATAGGGACAGAAAACTATAGGTAGGGAGAGTGTCAGTGTGTTTTACTGTGCTAATCCTTGTTTGTAGGGACAGGGAAGGACAGTGAGGGAAATTCTCCTTGTGCTATACTGTGCTAAAGCATTCATCATCAACCATCTTTAAAAAAACATTTTTTATAGGGACAGAAAACTATAGGTAGGGAGAGTGTCAGTGTGTTTTACTGTGCTAATCCTTGTTTGTAGGGACAGGGAAGGACAGTGAGGGAAATTCTCCTTGTGCTATACTGTGCTAAAGCATTCCTCATCAACCATCTTTAAAAAAACATTTTTTATAGGGACAGAAAACTATAGGTAGGGAGAGTGTCAGTGTGTTTTACTGTGCTAATCCTTGTTTGTAGGGACAGGGAAGGACAGTGAGGGAAATTCTCCTTGTGCTATACTGTGCTAAAGCATTCATCATCAACCATCTTTAAAAAAACATTTTTTATAGGGACAGAAAACTATAGGTAGGGAGAGTGTCAGTGTGTTTTACTGTGCTAATCCTTGTTTGTAGGGACAGGGAAGGACAGTGAGGGAAATTCTCCTTGTGCTATACTGTGCTAAAGCATTCATCATCAACCATCTTTAAAAAAACATTTTTTATAGGGACAGAAAACTATAGGTAGGGAGAGTGTCAGTGTGTTTTACTGTGCTAATCCTTGTTTGTAGGGACAGGGAAGGACAGTGAGGGAAATTCTCCTTGTGCTATACTGTGCTAAAGCATTCCTCATCAACCGTCTTTAAAAAAACATTTTTTATAGGGACAGAAAACTATAGGTAGGGAGAGTGTCAGTGTGTTTTACTGTGCTAATCCTTGTTTGTAGGGACAGGGAAGGACAGTGAGGGAAATTCTCCTTGTGCTATACTGTGCTAAAGCATTCATCATCAACCATCTTTAAAAAAACATTTTTTATAGGGACAGAAAACTATAGGTAGGGAGAGTGTCAGTGTGTTTTACTGTGCTAATCCTTGTTTGTAGGGACAGGGAAGGACAGTGAGGGAAATTCTCCTTGTGCTATACTGTGCTAAAGCATTCCTCATCAACCATCTTTAAAAAAACATTTTTTATAGGGACAGAAAACTATAGGTAGGGAGAGTGTCAGTGTGTTTTACTGTGCTAATCCTTGTTTGTAGGGACAGGGAAGGACAGTGAGGGAAATTCTCCTTGTGCTATACTGTGCTAAAGCATTCATCATCAACCATCTTTAAAAAAACATTTTTTATAGGGACAGAAAACTATAGGTAGGGAGAGTGTCAGTGTGTTTTACTGTGCTAATCCTTGTTTGTAGGGACAGGGAAGGACAGTGAGGGAAATTCTCCTTGTGCTATACTGTGCTAAAGCATTCCTCATCAACCATCTTTAAAAAAACATTTTTTATAGGGACAGAAAACTATAGGTAGGGAGAGTGTCAGTGTGTTTTACTGTGCTAATCCTTGTTTGTAGGGACAGGGAAGGACAGTGAGGGAAATTCTCCTTGTGCTATACTGTGCTAAAGCATTCATCATCAACCATCTTTAAAAAAACATTTTTTATAGGGACAGAAAACTATAGGTAGGGAGAGTGTCAGTGTGTTTTACTGTGCTAATCCTTGTTTGTAGGGACAGGGAAGGACAGTGAGGGAAATTCTCCTTGTGCTATACTGTGCTAAAGCATTCCTCATCAACCATCTTTAAAAAAACATTTTTTATAGGGACAGAAAACTATAGGTAGGGAGAGTGTCAGTGTGTTTTACTGTGATAATCCTTGTTTGTAGGGACAGGGAAGGACAGTGAGGGAAATTCTCCTTGTGCTATACTGTGCTAAAGCATTCATCATCAACCATCTTTAAAAAAACATTTTTTATAGGGACAGAAAACTATAGGTAGGGAGAGTGTCAGTGTGTTTTACTGTACTAATCCTTGTTTGTAGGGACAGGGAAGGACAGTGAGGGAAATTCTCCTTGTGCTATACTGTGCTAAAGCATTCCTCATCAACCATCTTTAAAAAACATTTTTTATAGGGACAGAAAACTATAGGTAGGGAGAGTGTCAGTGTGTTTTACTGTGCTAATCCTTGTTTGTAGGGACAGGGAAGGACAGTGAGGGAAATTCTCCTTGTGCTATACTGTGCTAAAGCATTCATCATCAACCATCTTTAAAAAAACATTTTTTATAGGGACAGAAAACTATAGGTAGGGAGAGTGTCAGTGTGTTTTACTGTGCTAATCCTTGTTTGTAGGGACAGGGAAGGACAGTGAGGGAAATTCTCCTTGTGCTATACTGTGCTAAAGCATTCCTCATCAACCATCTTTAAAAAAACATTTTTTATAGGACAGAAAACTATAGGTAGGGAGAATGTCAGTGTGTTTTACTGTGCTAATCCTTGTTTGTAGGGACAGGGAAGGACAGTGAGGGAAATTCTCCTTGTGCTATACTGTGCTAAAGCATTCCTCATCAACCATCTTTAAAAAAACATTTTTTATAGGGACAGAAAACTATAGGTAGGGAGAGTGTCAGTGTGTTTTACTGTGCTAATCCTTGTTTGTAGGGACAGGGAAGGACAGTGAGGGAAATTCTCCTTGTGCTATACTGTGCTAAAGCATTCATCATCAACCATCTTTAAAAAAACATTTTTTATAGGGACAGAAAACTATAGGTAGGGAGAGTGTCAGTGTGTTTTACTGTGCTAATCCTTGTTTGTAGGGACAGGGAAGGACAGTGAGGGAAATTCTCCTTGTGCTATACTGTGCTAAAGCATTCATCATCAACCATCTTTAAAAAAACATTTTTTATAGGGACAGAAAACTATAGGTAGGGAGAGTGTCAGTGTGTTTTACTGTGCTAATCCTTGTTTGTAGGGACAGGGAAGGACAGTGAGGGAAATTCTCCTTGTGCTATACTGTGCTAAAGCATTCCTCATCAACCGTCTTTAAAAAAACATTTTTTATAGGGACAGAAAACTATAGGTAGGGAGAGTGTCAGTGTGTTTTACTGTGCTAATCCTTGTTTGTAGGGACAGGGAAGGACAGTGAGGGAAATTCTCCTTGTGCTATACTGTGCTAAAGCATTCATCATCAACCATCTTTAAAAAAACATTTTTTATAGGGACAGAAAACTATAGGTAGGGAGAGTGTCAGTGTGTTTTACTGTGCTAATCCTTGTTTGTAGGGACAGGGAAGGACAGTGAGGGAAATTCTCCTTGTGCTATACTGTGCTAAAGCATTCATCATCAACCATCTTTAAAAAAACATTTTTTATAGGGACAGAAAACTATAGGTAGGGAGAGTGTCAGTGTGTTTTACTGTGCTAATCCTTGTTTGTAGGGACAGGGAAGGACAGTGAGGGAAATTCTCCTTGTGCTATACTGTGCTAAAGCATTCCTCATCAACCGTCTTTAAAAAAACATTTTTTATAGGGACAGAAAACTATAGGTAGGGAGAGTGTCAGTGTGTTTTACTGTGCTAATCCTTGTTTGTAGGGACAGGGAAGGACAGTGAGGGAAATTCTCCTTGTGCTATACTGTGCTAAAGCATTCCTCATCAACCATCTTTAAAAAAACATTTTTTATAGGGACAGAAAACTATAGGTAGGGAGAGTGTCAGTGTGTTTTACTGTGCTAATCCTTGTTTGTAGGGACAGGGAAGGACAGTGAGGGAAATTCTCCTTGTGCTATACTGTGCTAAAGCATTCATCATCAACCATCTTTAAAAAAACATTTTTTATAGGGACAGAAAACTATAGGTAGGGAGAGTGTCAGTGTGTTTTACTGTGCTAATCCTTGTTTGTAGGGACAGGGAAGGACAGTGAGGGAAATTCTCCTTGTGCTATACTGTGCTAAAGCATTCCTCATCAACCATCTTTAAAAAAACATTTTTTATAGGGACAGAAAACTATAGGTAGGGAGAGTGTCAGTGTGTTTTACTGTGCTAATCCTTGTTTGTAGGGACAGGGAAGGACAGTGAGGGAAATTCTCCTTGTGCTATACTGTGCTAAAGCATTCATCATCAACCATCTTTAAAAAAACATTTTTTATAGGGACAGAAAACTATAGGTAGGGAGAGTGTCAGTGTGTTTTACTGTGCTAATCCTTGTTTGTAGGGACAGGGAAGGACAGTGAGGGAAATTCTCCTTGTGCTATACTGTGCTAAAGCATTCATCATCAACCATCTTTAAAAAAACATTTTTTATAGGGACAGAAAACTATAGGTAGGGAGAGTGTCAGTGTGTTTTACTGTGCTAATCCTTGTTTGTAGGGACAGGGAAGGACAGTGAGGGAAATTCTCCTTGTGCTATACTGTGCTAAAGCATTCCTCATCAACCGTCTTTAAAAAAACATTTTTTATAGGGACAGAAAACTATAGGTAGGGAGAGTGTCAGTGTGTTTTACTGTGCTAATCCTTGTTTGTAGGGACAGGGAAGGACAGTGAGGGAAATTCTCCTTGTGCTATACTGTGCTAAAGCATTCATCATCAACCATCTTTAAAAAAACATTTTTTATAGGGACAGAAAACTATAGGTAGGGAGAGTGTCAGTGTGTTTTACTGTGCTAATCCTTGTTTGTAGGGACAGGGAAGGACAGTGAGGGAAATTCTCCTTGTGCTATACTGTGCTAAAGCATTCCTCATCAACCATCTTTAAAAAAACATTTTTTATAGGGACAGAAAACTATAGGTAGGGAGAGTGTCAGTGTGTTTTACTGTGCTAATCCTTGTTTGTAGGGACAGGGAAGGACAGTGAGGGAAATTCTCCTTGTGCTATACTGTGCTAAAGCATTCCTCATCAACCGTCTTTAAAAAAACATTTTTTATAGGGACAGAAAACTATAGGTAGGGAGAGTGTCAGTGTGTTTTACTGTGCTAATCCTTGTTTGTAGGGACAGGGAAGGACAGTGAGGGAAATTCTCCTTGTGCTATACTGTGCTAAAGCATTCATCATCAACCATCTTTAAAAAAACATTTTTTATAGGGACAGAAAACTATAGGTAGGGAGAGTGTCAGTGTGTTTTACTGTGCTAATCCTTGTTTGTAGGGACAGGGAAGGACAGTGAGGGAAATTCTCCTTGTGCTATACTGTGCTAAAGCATTCATCATCAACCATCTTTAAAAAAACATTTTTTATAGGGACAGAAAACTATAGGTAGGGAGAGTGTCAGTGTGTTTTACTGTGCTAATCCTTGTTTGTAGGGACAGGGAAGGACAGTGAGGGAAATTCTCCTTGTGCTATACTGTGCTAAAGCATTCCTCATCAACCGTCTTTAAAAAAACATTTTTTATAGGGACAGAAAACTATAGGTAGGGAGAGTGTCAGTGTGTTTTACTGTGCTAATCCTTGTTTGTAGGGACAGGGAAGGACAGTGAGGGAAATTCTCCTTGTGCTATACTGTGCTAAAGCATTCATCATCAACCATCTTTAAAAAAACATTTTTTATAGGGACAGAAAACTATAGGTAGGGAGAGTGTCAGTGTGTTTTACTGTGCTAATCCTTGTTTGTAGGGACAGGGAAGGACAGTGAGGGAAATTCTCCTTGTGCTATACTGTGCTAAAGCATTCCTCATCAACCATCTTTAAAAAAACATTTTTTATAGGGACAGAAAACTATAGGTAGGGAGAGTGTCAGTGTGTTTTACTGTGCTAATCCTTGTTTGTAGGGACAGGGAAGGACAGTGAGGGAAATTCTCCTTGTGCTATACTGTGCTAAAGCATTCATCATCAACCATCTTTAAAAAAACATTTTTTATAGGGACAGAAAACTATAGGTAGGGAGAGTGTCAGTGTGTTTTACTGTGCTAATCCTTGTTTGTAGGGACAGGGAAGGACAGTGAGGGAAATTCTCCTTGTGCTATACTGTGCTAAAGCATTCATCATCAACCATCTTTAAAAAAACATTTTTTTATAGGGACAGAAAACTATAGGTAGGGAGAGTGTCAGTGTGTTTTACTGTGCTAATCCTTGTTTGTAGGGACAGGGAAGGACAGTGAGGGAAATTCTCCTTGTGCTATACTGTGCTAAAGCATTCCTCATCAACCGTCTTTAAAAAAACATTTTTTATAGGGACAGAAAACTATAGGTAGGGAGAGTGTCAGTGTGTTTTACTGTGCTAATCCTTGTTTGTAGGGACAGGGAAGGACAGTGAGGGAAATTCTCCTTGTGCTATACTGTGCTAAAGCATTCATCATCAACCATCTTTAAAAAAACATTTTTTATAGGGACAGAAAACTATAGGTAGGGAGAGTGTCAGTGTGTTTTACTGTGCTAATCCTTGTTTGTAGGGACAGGGAAGGACAGTGAGGGAAATTCTCCTTGTGCTATACTGTGCTAAAGCATTCATCATCAACCATCTTTAAAAAAACATTTTTTATAGGGACAGAAAACTATAGGTAGGGAGAGTGTCAGTGTGTTTTACTGTGCTAATCCTTGTTTGTAGGGACAGGGAAGGACAGTGAGGGAAATTCTCCTTGTGCTATACTGTGCTAAAGCATTCCTCATCAACCGTCTTTAAAAAAACATTTTTTATAGGGACAGAAAACTATAGGTAGGGAGAGTGTCAGTGTGTTTTACTGTGCTAATCCTTGTTTGTAGGGACAGGGAAGGACAGTGAGGGAAATTCTCCTTGTGCTATACTGTGCTAAAGCATTCATCATCAACCATCTTTAAAAAAACATTTTTTATAGGGACAGAAAACTATAGGTAGGGAGAGTGTCAGTGTGTTTTACTGTGCTAATCCTTGTTTGTAGGGACAGGGAAGGACAGTGAGGGAAATTCTCCTTGTGCTATACTGTGCTAAAGCATTCCTCATCAACCATCTTTAAAAAAACATTTTTTATAGGGACAGAAAACTATAGGTAGGGAGAGTGTCAGTGTGTTTTACTGTGCTAATCCTTGTTTGTAGGGACAGGGAAGGACAGTGAGGGAAATTCTCCTTGTGCTATACTGTGCTAAAGCATTCATCATCAACCATCTTTAAAAAAACATTTTTTATAGGGACAGAAAACTATAGGTAGGGAGAGTGTCAGTGTGTTTTACTGTGCTAATCCTTGTTTGTAGGGACAGGGAAGGACAGTGAGGGAAATTCTCCTTGTGCTATACTGTGCTAAAGCATTCCTCATCAACCATCTTTAAAAAACATTTTTTATAGGGACAGAAAACTATAGGTAGGGAGAGTGTCAGTGTGTTTTACTGTGCTAATCCTTGTTTGTAGGGACAGGGAAGGACAGTGAGGGAAATTCTCCTTGTGCTATACTGTGCTAAAGCATTCATCATCAACCATCTTTAAAAAAACATTTTTTATAGGGACAGAAAACTATAGGTAGGGAGAGTGTCAGTGTGTTTTACTGTGCTAATCCTTGTTTGTAGGGACAGGGAAGGACAGTGAGGGAAATTCTCCTTGTGCTATACTGTGCTAAAGCATTCCTCATCAACCATCTTTAAAAAAACATTTTTTATAGGGACAGAAAACTATAGGTAGGGAGAGTGTCAGTGTGTTTTACTGTGCTAATCCTTGTTTGTAGGGACAGGGAAGGACAGTGAGGGAAATTCTCCTTGTGCTATACTGTGCTAAAGCATTCATCATCAACCATCTTTAAAAAAACATTTTTTATAGGGACAGAAAACTATAGGTAGGGAGAGTGTCAGTGTGTTTTACTGTGCTAATCCTTGTTTGTAGGGACAGGGAAGGACAGTGAGGGAAATTCTCCTTGTGCTATACTGTGCTAAAGCATTCATCATCAACCATCTTTAAAAAAACATTTTTTATAGGGACAGAAAACTATAGGTAGGGAGAGTGTCAGTGTGTTTTACTGTGCTAATCCTTGTTTGTAGGGACAGGGAAGGACAGTGAGGGAAATTCTCCTTGTGCTATACTGTGCTAAAGCATTCCTCATCAACCGTCTTTAAAAAAACATTTTTTATAGGGACAGAAAACTATAGGTAGGGAGAGTGTCAGTGTGTTTTACTGTGCTAATCCTTGTTTGTAGGGACAGGGAAGGACAGTGAGGGAAATTCTCCTTGTGCTATACTGTGCTAAAGCATTCATCATCAACCATCTTTAAAAAAACATTTTTTATAGGGACAGAAAACTATAGGTAGGGAGAGTGTCAGTGTGTTTTACTGTGCTAATCCTTGTTTGTAGGGACAGGGAAGGACAGTGAGGGAAATTCTCCTTGTGCTATACTGTGCTAAAGCATTCATCATCAACCATCTTTAAAAAAACATTTTTTATAGGGACAGAAAACTATAGGTAGGGAGAGTGTCAGTGTGTTTTACTGTGCTAATCCTTGTTTGTAGGGACAGGGAAGGACAGTGAGGGAAATTCTCCTTGTGCTATACTGTGCTAAAGCATTCCTCATCAACCGTCTTTAAAAAAACATTTTTTATAGGGACAGAAAACTATAGGTAGGGAGAGTGTCAGTGTGTTTTACTGTGCTAATCCTTGTTTGTAGGGACAGGGAAGGACAGTGAGGGAAATTCTCCTTGTGCTATGCTGTGCTAAAGCATTCCTCATCAACCGTCTTTAAAAAAACATTTTTTATAGGGACAGAAAACTATAGGTAGGGAGAGTGTCAGTGTGTTTTACTGTGCTAATCCTTGCTTGTAGGGACAGGGAAGGACAGTGAGGGAAATTCTCCTTGTGCTATACTGTGCTAAAGCATTCATCATCAACCATCTTTAAAAAAACATTTTTTATAGGGACAGAAAACTATAGGTAGGGAGAGTGTCAGTGTGTTTTACTGTGCTAATCCTTGTTTGTAGGGACAGGGAAGGACAGTGAGGGAAATTCTCCTTGTGCTATACTGTGCTAAAGCATTCATCATCAACCATCTTTAAAAAAACATTTTTTATAGGGACAGAAAACTATAGGTAGGGAGAGTGTCAGTGTGTTTTACTGTGCTAATCCTTGTTTGTAGGGACAGGGAAGGACAGTGAGGGAAATTCTCCTTGTGCTATACTGTGCTAAAGCATTCATCATCAACCATCTTTAAAAAAACATTTTTTATAGGGACAGAAAACTATAGGTAGGGAGAGTGTCAGTGTGTTTTACTGTGCTAATCCTTGTTTGTAGGGACAGGGAAGGACAGTGAGGGAAATTCTCCTTGTGCTATACTGTGCTAAAGCATTCCTCATCAACCGTCTTTAAAAAAACATTTTTTATAGGGACAGAAAACTATAGGTAGGGAGAGTGTCAGTGTGTTTTACTGTGCTAATCCTTGTTTGTAGGGACAGGGAAGGACAGTGAGGGAAATTCTCCTTGTGCTATACTGTGCTAAAGCATTCATCATCAACCATCTTTAAAAAAACATTTTTTATAGGGACAGAAAACTATAGGTAGGGAGAGTGTCAGTGTGTTTTACTGTGCTAATCCTTGTTTGTAGGGACAGGGAAGGACAGTGAGGGAAATTCTCCTTGTGCTATACTGTGCTAAAGCATTCATCATCAACCATCTTTAAAAAAACATTTTTTATAGGGACAGAAAACTATAGGTAGGGAGAGTGTCAGTGTGTTTTACTGTGCTAATCCTTGTTTGTAGGGACAGGGAAGGACAGTGAGGGAAATTCTCCTTGTGCTATACTGTGCTAAAGCATTCCTCATCAACCGTCTTTAAAAAAACATTTTTTATAGGGACAGAAAACTATAGGTAGGGAGAGTGTCAGTGTGTTTTACTGTGCTAATCCTTGTTTGTAGGGACAGGGAAGGACAGTGAGGGAAATTCTCCTTGTGCTATACTGTGCTAAAGCATTCATCATCAACCATCTTTAAAAAAACATTTTTTATAGGGACAGAAAACTATAGGTAGGGAGAGTGTCAGTGTGTTTTACTGTGCTAATCCTTGTTTGTAGGGACAGGGAAGGACAGTGAGGGAAATTCTCCTTGTGCTATACTGTGCTAAAGCATTCCTCATCAACCATCTTTAAAAAAACATTTTTTATAGGGACAGAAAACTATAGGTAGGGAGAGTGTCAGTGTGTTTTACTGTGCTAATCCTTGTTTGTAGGGACAGGGAAGGACAGTGAGGGAAATTCTCCTTGTGCTATACTGTGCTAAAGCATTCATCATCAACCATCTTTAAAAAAACATTTTTTATAGGGACAGAAAACTATAGGTAGGGAGAGTGTCAGTGTGTTTTACTGTGCTAATCCTTGTTTGTAGGGACAGGGAAGGACAGTGAGGGAAATTCTCCTTGTGCTATACTGTGCTAAAGCATTCCTCATCAACCATCTTTAAAAAACATTTTTTATAGGGACAGAAAACTATAGGTAGGGAGAGTGTCAGTGTGTTTTACTGTGCTAATCCTTGTTTGTAGGGACAGGGAAGGACAGTGAGGGAAATTCTCCTTGTGCTATACTGTGCTAAAGCATTCATCATCAACCATCTTTAAAAAAACATTTTTTATAGGGACAGAAAACTATAGGTAGGGAGAGTGTCAGTGTGTTTTACTGTGCTAATCCTTGTTTGTAGGGACAGGGAAGGACAGTGAGGGAAATTCTCCTTGTGCTATACTGTGCTAAAGCATTCCTCATCAACCATCTTTAAAAAAACATTTTTTATAGGGACAGAAAACTATAGGTAGGGAGAGTGTCAGTGTGTTTTACTGTGCTAATCCTTGTTTGTAGGGACAGGGAAGGACAGTGAGGGAAATTCTCCTTGTGCTATACTGTGCTAAAGCATTCATCATCAACCATCTTTAAAAAAACATTTTTTATAGGGACAGAAAACTATAGGTAGGGAGAGTGTCAGTGTGTTTTACTGTGCTAATCCTTGTTTGTAGGGACAGGGAAGGACAGTGAGGGAAATTCTCCTTGTGCTATACTGTGCTAAAGCATTCATCATCAACCATCTTTAAAAAAACATTTTTTATAGGGACAGAAAACTATAGGTAGGGAGAGTGTCAGTGTGTTTTACTGTGCTAATCCTTGTTTGTAGGGACAGGGAAGGACAGTGAGGGAAATTCTCCTTGTGCTATACTGTGCTAAAGCATTCCTCATCAACCGTCTTTAAAAAAACATTTTTTATAGGGACAGAAAACTATAGGTAGGGAGAGTGTCAGTGTGTTTTACTGTGCTAATCCTTGTTTGTAGGGACAGGGAAGGACAGTGAGGGAAATTCTCCTTGTGCTATACTGTGCTAAAGCATTCATCATCAACCATCTTTAAAAAAACATTTTTTATAGGGACAGAAAACTATAGGTAGGGAGAGTGTCAGTGTGTTTTACTGTGCTAATCCTTGTTTGTAGGGACAGGGAAGGACAGTGAGGGAAATTCTCCTTGTGCTATACTGTGCTAAAGCATTCCTCATCAACCGTCTTTAAAAAAACATTTTTTATAGGGACAGAAAACTATAGGTAGGGAGAGTGTCAGTGTGTTTTACTGTGCTAATCCTTGTTTGTAGGGACAGGGAAGGACAGTGAGGGAAATTCTCCTTGTGCTATACTGTGCTAAAGCATTCCTCATCAACCATCTTTAAAAAAACATTTTTTATAGGGACAGAAAACTATAGGTAGGGAGAGTGTCAGTGTGTTTTACTGTGCTAATCCTTGTTTGTAGGGACAGGGAAGGACAGTGAGGGAAATTCTCCTTGTGCTATACTGTGCTAAAGCATTCATCATCAACCATCTTTAAAAAAAATTTTTTATAGGGACAGAAAACTATAGGTAGGGAGAGTGTCAGTGTGTTTTACTGTGCTAATCCTTGTTTGTAGGGACAGGGAAGGACAGTGAGGGAAATTCTCCTTGTGCTATACTGTGCTAAAGCATTCCTCATCAACCATCTTTAAAAAAACATTTTTTATAGGGACAGAAAACTATAGGTAGGGAGAGTGTCAGTGTGTTTTACTGTGCTAATCCTTGTTTGTAGGGACAGGGAAGGACAGTGAGGGAAATTCTCCTTGTGCTATACTGTGCTAAAGCATTCATCATCAACCATCTTTAAAAAAACATTTTTTATAGGGACAGAAAACTATAGGTAGGGAGAGTGTCAGTGTGTTTTACTGTGCTAATCCTTGTTTGTAGGGACAGGGAAGGACAGTGAGGGAAATTCTCCTTGTGCTATACTGTGCTAAAGCATTCATCATCAACCATCTTTAAAAAAACATTTTTTATAGGGACAGAAAACTATAGGTAGGGAGAGTGTCAGTGTGTTTTACTGTGCTAATCCTTGTTTGTAGGGACAGGGAAGGACAGTGAGGGAAATTCTCCTTGTGCTATACTGTGCTAAAGCATTCATCATCAACCATCTTTAAAAAAACATTTTTTATAGGGACAGAAAACTATAGGTAGGGAGAGTGTCAGTGTGTTTTACTGTGCTAATCCTTGTTTGTAGGGACAGGGAAGGACAGTGAGGGAAATTCTCCTTGTGCTATGCTGTGCTAAAGCATTCCTCATCAACCGTCTTTAAAAAAACATTTTTTATAGGGACAGAAAACTATAGGTAGGGAGAGTGTCAGTGTGTTTTACTGTGCTAATCCTTGTTTGTAGGGACAGGGAAGGACAGTGAGGGAAATTCTCCTTGTGCTATACTGTGCTAAAGCATTCATCACCAACCATCTTTAAAAAAACATTTTTTATAGGGACAGAAAACTATAGGTAGGGAGAGTGTCAGTGTGTTTTACTGTGCTAATCCTTGTTTGTAGGGACAGGGAAGGACAGTGAGGGAAATTCTCCTTGTGCTATACTGTGCTAAAGCATTCATCATCAACCATCTTTAAAAAAACATTTTTTATAGGGACAGAAAACTATAGGTAGGGAGAGTGTCAGTGTGTTTTACTGTGCTAATCCTTGTTTGTAGGGACAGGGAAGGACAGTGAGGGAAATTCTCCTTGTGCTATACTGTGCTAAAGCATTCATCATCAACCATCTTTAAAAAAACATTTTTTATAGGGACAGAAAACTATAGGTAGGGAGAGTGTCAGTGTGTTTTACTGTGCTAATCCTTGTTTGTAGGGACAGGGAAGGACAGTGAGGGAAATTCTCCTTGTGCTATACTGTGCTAAAGCATTCCTCATCAACCGTCTTTAAAAAAACATTTTTTATAGGGACAGAAAACTATAGGTAGGGAGAGTGTCAGTGTGTTTTACTGTGCTAATCCTTGTTTGTAGGGACAGGGAAGGACAGTGAGGGAAATTCTCCTTGTGCTATACTGTGCTAAAGCATTCATCATCAACCATCTTTAAAAAAACATTTTTTATAGGGACAGAAAACTATAGGTAGGGAGAGTGTCAGTGTGTTTTACTGTGCTAATCCTTGTTTGTAGGGACAGGGAAGGACAGTGAGGGAAATTCTCCTTGTGCTATACTGTGCTAAAGCATTCATCATCAACCATCTTTAAAAAAACATTTTTTATAGGGACAGAAAACTATAGGTAGGGAGAGTGTCAGTGTGTTTTACTGTGCTAATCCTTGTTTGTAGGGACAGGGAAGGACAGTGAGGGAAATTCTCCTTGTGCTATACTGTGCTAAAGCATTCCTCATCAACCGTCTTTAAAAAAACATTTTTTATAGGGACAGAAAACTATAGGTAGGGAGAGTGTCAGTGTGTTTTACTGTGCTAATCCTTGTTTGTAGGGACAGGGAAGGACAGTGAGGGAAATTCTCCTTGTGCTATACTGTGCTAAAGCATTCATCATCAACCATCTTTAAAAAAACATTTTTTATAGGGACAGAAAACTATAGGTAGGGAGAGTGTCAGTGTGTTTTACTGTGCTAATCCTTGTTTGTAGGGACAGGGAAGGACAGTGAGGGAAATTCTCCTTGTGCTATACTGTGCTAAAGCATTCCTCATCAACCATCTTTAAAAAAACATTTTTTATAGGGACAGAAAACTATAGGTAGGGAGAGTGTCAGTGTGTTTTACTGTGCTAATCCTTGTTTGTAGGGACAGGGAAGGACAGTGAGGGAAATTCTCCTTGTGCTATACTGTGCTAAAGCATTCATCATCAACCATCTTTAAAAAAACATTTTTTATAGGGACAGAAAACTATAGGTAGGGAGAGTGTCAGTGTGTTTTACTGTGCTAATCCTTGTTTGTAGGGACAGGGAAGGACAGTGAGGGAAATTCTCCTTGTGCTATACTGTGCTAAAGCATTCCTCATCAACCATCTTTAAAAAACATTTTTTATAGGGACAGAAAACTATAGGTAGGGAGAGTGTCAGTGTGTTTTACTGTGCTAATCCTTGTTTGTAGGGACAGGGAAGGACAGTGAGGGAAATTCTCCTTGTGCTATACTGTGCTAAAGCATTCATCATCAACCATCTTTAAAAAAACATTTTTTATAGGGACAGAAAACTATAGGTAGGGAGAGTGTCAGTGTGTTTTACTGTGCTAATCCTTGTTTGTAGGGACAGGGAAGGACAGTGAGGGGAAATTCTCCTTGTGCTATACTGTGCTAAAGCATTCCTCATCAACCATCTTTAAAAAAACATTTTTTATAGGGACAGAAAACTATAGGTAGGGAGAGTGTCAGTGTGTTTTACTGTGCTAATCCTTGTTTGTAGGGACAGGGAAGGACAGTGAGGGAAATTCTCCTTGTGCTATACTGTGCTAAAGCATTCATCATCAACCATCTTTAAAAAAACATTTTTTATAGGGACAGAAAACTATAGGTAGGGAGAGTGTCAGTGTGTTTTACTGTGCTAATCCTTGTTTGTAGGGACAGGGAAGGACAGTGAGGGAAATTCTCCTTGTGCTATACTGTGCTAAAGCATTCATCATCAACCATCTTTAAAAAAACATTTTTTATAGGGACAGAAAACTATAGGTAGGGAGAGTGTCAGTGTGTTTTACTGTGCTAATCCTTGTTTGTAGGGACAGGGAAGGACAGTGAGGGAAATTCTCCTTGTGCTATACTGTGCTAAAGCATTCCTCATCAACCGTCTTTAAAAAAACATTTTTTATAGGGACAGAAAACTATAGGTAGGGAGAGTGTCAGTGTGTTTTACTGTGCTAATCCTTGTTTGTAGGGACAGGGAAGGACAGTGAGGGAAATTCTCCTTGTGCTATACTGTGCTAAAGCATTCATCATCAACCATCTTTAAAAAAACATTTTTTATAGGGACAGAAAACTATAGGTAGGGAGAGTGTCAGTGTGTTTTACTGTGCTAATCCTTGTTTGTAGGGACAGGGAAGGACAGTGAGGGAAATTCTCCTTGTGCTATACTGTGCTAAAGCATTCCTCATCAACCGTCTTTAAAAAAACATTTTTTATAGGGACAGAAAACTATAGGTAGGGAGAGTGTCAGTGTGTTTTACTGTGCTAATCCTTGTTTGTAGGGACAGGGAAGGACAGTGAGGGAAATTCTCCTTGTGCTATACTGTGCTAAAGCATTCCTCATCAACCATCTTTAAAAAAACATTTTTTATAGGGACAGAAAA
Organism: Rana muscosa; assembly: GCA_029206835.1. Classification (NCBI taxonomy): domain Eukaryota; kingdom Metazoa; phylum Chordata; class Amphibia; order Anura; family Ranidae; genus Rana; species Rana muscosa. The sequence continues at coordinate 78,385,171 of CM055118.1, read as the reverse complement.
CTATAGGTAGGGAGAGTGTCAGTGTGTTTTACTGTGCTAATCCTTGTTTGTAGGGACAGGGAAGGACAGTGAGGGAAATTCTCCTTGTGCTATACTGTGCTAAAGCATTCATCATCAACCATCTTTAAAAAAAAATTTTTATAGGGACAGAAAACTATAGGTAGGGAGAGTGTCAGTGTGTTTTACTGTGCTAATCCTTGTTTGTAGGGACAGGGAAGGACAGTGAGGGAAATTCTCCTTGTGCTATACTGTGCTAAAGCATTCCTCATCAACCATCTTTAAAAAAACATGTTTTATAGGGACAGAAAACTATAGGTAGGGAGAGTGTCAGTGTGTTTTACTGTGCTAATCCTTGTTTGTAGGGACAGGGAAGGACAGTGAGGGAAATTCTCCTTGTGCTATACTGTGCTAAAGCATTCATCATCAACCATCTTTAAAAAAACATTTTTTATAGGGACAGAAAACTATAGGTAGGGAGAGTGTCAGTGTGTTTTACTGTGCTAATCCTTGTTTGTAGGGACAGGGAAGGACAGTGAGGGAAATTCTCCTTGTGCTATACTGTGCTAAAGCATTCATCATCAACCATCTTTAAAAAAACATTTTTTATAGGGACAGAAAACTATAGGTAGGGAGAGTGTCAGTGTGTTTTACTGTGCTAATCCTTGTTTGTAGGGACAGGGAAGGACAGTGAGGGAAATTCTCCTTGTGCTATACTGTGCTAAAGCATTCATCATCAACCATCTTTAAAAAAACATTTTTTATAGGGACAGAAAACTATAGGTAGGGAGAGTGTCAGTGTGTTTTACTGTGCTAATCCTTGTTTGTAGGGACAGGGAAGGACAGTGAGGGAAATTCTCCTTGTGCTATACTGTGCTAAAGCATTCCTCATCAACCATCTTTAAAAAAACATTTTTTATAGGGACAGAAAACTATAGGTAGGGAGAGTGTCAGTGTGTTTTACTGTGCTAATCCTTGTTTGTAGGGACAGGGAAGGACAGTGAGGGAAATTGTCCTTGTGCTATACTGTGCTAAAGCATTCATCATCAACCATCTTTAAAAAAACATTTTTTATAGGGACAGAAATCTATAGGTAGGGAGAGTGTCAGTGTGTTTTACTGTGCTAATCCTTGTTTGTAGGGACAGGGAAGGACAGTGAGGGAAATTCTCCTTGTGCTATACTGTGCTAAAGCATTCATCATCAACCATCTTTAAAAAAACATTTTTTATAGGGACAGAAAACTATAGGTAGGGAGAGTGTCAGTGTGTTTTACTGTGCTAATCCTTGTTTGTAGGGACAGGGAAGGACAGTGAGGGAAATTCTCCTTGTGCTATACTGTGCTAAAGCATTCCTCATCAACCATCTTTAAAAAAACATTTTTTATAGGGACAGAAAACTATAGGTAGGGAGAGTGTCAGTGTGTTTTACTGTGCTAATCCTTGTTTGTAGGGACAGGGAAGGACAGTGAGGGAAATTCTCCTTGTGCTATACTGTGCTAAAGCATTCCTCATCAACCATCTTTGAAATCCTTGTTTTTTGGACAGTCAGGGAAATTGTCATTGTGCTATTCTGTGCGAAAGCAATCATCCTCAACCATATTTAGAAATCCTTAAGTAAAGGGACAGAGAAGGACACCTGAAGGTAGCCCTTATTGCTTTTTTCCCATCTCCCTGCAGGCCATCCATTAGAATGTCTGGAAGGCAAACAAGGAGAGGCAGACAGTCAGGAGGCAATAAAAGAGGGCAATCAGGCTCTGTGTCTGGGGGCAACAGTGCTGGTCGTGGACGCGGTGCATTGTCATCAGCACATGGCCATGGGACACGCTTGTCCTTTTCCGCAGCTGGACATGTTGAGCCACATCATGCCGAAGACTTGGTAGAGTGGATGACCAAGCCCTCCTCCTCCTCCTCCTCATCCTCTCTCACCCAGGCTCAGGGTACTGGAAAAGCAGCTGCCAAAGCGTCCTCTTCCCTGGTATCAATGTCAGACTCATCATCAGTCACTCCTTCCCTAGACCCACCATGTCCTCCTCCTGAGGAGTCCCCCGAAATGTTTGAGCACAGTGTTGGGTACATGCTCCAGGAGGATGCCCAGCGTTTCGAAGGGTCTGATGATGAAACCCAGCTACAGGAAGGCAGTAGCGTGAGAGCAGACAGAGGGGATGCTCAAGAAGGACACCAATCTGGCAGTCATGTTCCAGCAGCTGCAGCATACTGCCAGATTGGCTCCAGTGATGAGGAGGGAGGGGATGATGAGGTCACTGACTCCACGTGGGTGCCTAATAGGAGAGAGGAGGAGGAGGAGGATGAGGAGGAGGCACATCTCCAACGAGGCAGGATGCCCTTTGGTGGCCAGCGTAAGGGCAGTACACCGACGGAATCACACCGCAGAGCTCCGCCTGTGCAGGGCACTGCCTCTGCCCGTCATTCAAAAAGTTCTTTGGTGTGGGCCTTTTTTGAGGCTAGTGCATCAGATCGCACAGCTGCTGTTTGCAACATATGTCTCAAGCGTATATCGCGTGGCCAAAACATCAGCCGCTTGGGTACCACATGCCTGACCAGACATATGTTGACCTGCCATGCAGCTCGTTGGCAAGCCTACCTCAAAGACCCACACCAAAGAACAAAGCGGACCTCTCCTTGCACCGCATCAGCTGGGATCTCCAACCCCACTATAACTTCAGTCCTCTCTGAAACATGCACTGAGAGGAATGAAGGTGTAGAATTAGGTGTGTCACAGCCAAGTACTTGCGGCCACTCTGCTAGCAGTACACCGACGTCCGATTCTAGCAGGCAAATTTCCCTGCCCCAGCTGCTGGACCGTCGAAAGAAGTTCACTCCCAGCCATCCACATGCCCAGCGGTTGAATGCTAGCTTGGCTAAATTGCTAGCGCTTCAACTGCTGCCTTTTTAGTTGGTAGACTCGGCCCCCTTCCGTGAGTTTGTGCAATGTGCGGTTCCTCAGTGGCAGGTTCCCAAACGCCACTTTTTCTCACGGAAGGCTATTCCGGCTCTCTACCGACATGTGGAAGGCAATGTCTTGGCCTCGCTGGACAGGGCGGTCAGCGGTAAGGTGCATATTACCGCTGACTCATGGTCCAGCAGGCATGGACAGGGACGTTACCTTTCTTTCACGGCCCATTGGGTCACTCTTTTGGCAGCTGGGAAGGATGCAGGACAAGGTGCAGTAGTGTTGGAGGTTGTTCCACCGCCACGCCTCCAAAATGCTACTACTGGTTGTGACACACCTCTCTCCTCCACCCCCTCCTCTTCTTCTTCCTCCATGGCCTCTTCCTGTGGTTTGTCCTCGGAACCAGCGGTGCTCCGTAGGCGTTCAAGGGGCTACGCAAGTACGCAGGCAAAAAGATGCCATGCCGTGCTTGCGCTGGTGTGTTTGGGGGACAGAAGCCACACTGGGGCAGAGGTCCTGTCTGCTCTGCAGGGCCAGGCCGAGAGGTGGTTGACGCCACGCCAGCTTAAGCCAGGAATGGTGGTTTGCAACAATGGCACCAACCTCCTCTCCGCCCTCCGACAGGGACAACTGACCCATGTGCCCTGTGTGGCTCACGTCCTTAACCTGGTGGTGCAGCGGTTCTTGGGCAGGTACCCGGGCTTACAGGATGTCCTGAGGCAGGCCAGGAAAGTCTGTGTGCATTTCCGCAGATCTTATAATGCCAGTGCTCGCCTGGCTGAGCTGCAAAAGGAGTTGAACCTGCCCAAGAACCGCCTTATATGTGACATGCCCACCAGGTGGAACTCAACGTTGGCCATGCTGCAGCGGCTGCACACGCAGCAGAGGGCCATCAATGAGTACCTGTGCGACTACGGCACCAGGACAGGGTCAGGGGAGCTTGGTTTTTTTTCTCCACGCCAGTGGGGCATGATCAGGGATGCATGCACTGTCCTGGCACCATTTGAGGAGGCCACGAGGATGGTGAGCAGTGACAGTGCATGCATCAGTGACACTGTACCTCTTGTCCACCTGTTGGAGCACACGCTGCGTGGAATAATGGACAGGGCACTTGAGGCAGAACAGAGGCAGGAAGAGGAGGACTTCCTTGCCTCTCAAGGCCCCCTTTACCCAGACAGTGTTCCTTCTGTCCCACCCATCGCACAGGAAGAGGACGAGGAGGAGGAGGAGGATTGTGTCAGCATGGAGGTGGAGCCTGGCACTCAGCATCATCAGCAGCAGTCTTTTAGGGATGATTTACAGTCCCAAGAAACCAGTGGACTTGTACGTGGCTGGGAGGAGGTGGCTGCGGATCATGTCGTCCTTAGTGACCCAGAGGACTCCGGACCGAATGCCTCAGCTAACCTCCGCTGCATGGCCTCCCTGATCCTGCAAAGTCTGCGGAAGGATCCTCGTATTCTTCGGATCAAGGAGAGGGACCATTACTGGCTGGCCACTCTCCTTGATCCACGGTACAAGGGTAAGGTTGCGGACCTTATGTTACTGTCGCAGAGGGAGCAGAGGATGAGACAACTCCGGGAGGCCTTGCAGAAAGGTCTGTGCAACGCGTTCCCAGAGACTGGGAGGTTACAAACTCCTGGTCCTGGACAACGAGTTGCTGAGGCTTCGGCCAGTCAAAGAAGGAGCGGTGGGGAAGGTGGCCGTCTGACCGATGCGTTCAGACAATTCTTTAGTCCGCAGCCCCAAAGTATGATCGGTTCCAGCAACCATCGCCAGCGTCTGATAAACATGGTGCAGGAATATCTAGGGGCAAGGTCAAACTTGGACACCTTCCCCACCGAAAATCCTCTGGCTTACTGGGTCTTGAGGATGGATCACTGGCCAGAGCTTGCACAGTATGCAATTGAGCTACTGGCCTGTCCTGCATCCAGCGTTCTTTCGGAACGCACATTCAGTGCTGCTGGAGGATTTGTCACGGATCACAGGGTGCGCCTGTCCACCGACTCGGTTGATCGACTGACTTTCATCAAGATGAACCAGTCTTGGATCACCACCAGCTACCACACACCTGATGCTGATATAACAGACTAATTGATTTTAACATGTCACATCCCTTCAAGACTGATGCTGATGCTGAGTGCCTGTGCTGTTATGTTGACTGGCTATCCTCCTCCTCCGAGTCCTCAATGATACGATTGATGATGATAGCTTGGAAGATCATTTTTGTTTATGGGTGCCGCCACCAGTGCCTAACGCCCAATTTTTCAGCCCCTGTTTAACAGGGGCGTGTAATTACAATTTTTGAAGCAATACTTTGCAACAGGGCTCATTGCTGTGCTCCAAGTACAGTATCTGTGAGGGGTTGCAGTGTTGTGCCACCAGTGCCTAAGGCCCAATTTTTCAGCCCCTGTTCAACAGGGGCATGTAATTACAATTCTTGATCTAATAATTCACAGCAGGGCCCATTGCTGCACCCACCAAGAGTAACTCTGAGGGCTTACAGTGTTGTGGCAACGCCACCACCACCACGAAAGGCCCAATTTTTCAGCCCCTGTTCAAAAGGGGCATGTAATTACAATTCTTGATCTAATAATTCACAGCAGGGCCCATTCCTGCACCCACCAAGAGTAACTCTGAGGGCTTACAGTGTTGTGGCAACACCACCACCACCACCACGAAAGGCCCAATTTTTCAGCCCCTGTTCAACAGGGGCATGCAATTACAATTCTTGATCTAATAATTCACAGCAGGGCCCATTGCTGCACCCACCAAGAGTAACTGTCAGGCCTTACAGTGTTGTGGCACCAGCACCACCATCAAAGGCCCAATTTTTACTACCACTGTTCAACAATTATATGTAATTAAAATTCCTGATATAATAGTTGACAGCAGGGCGTTCCAGCACCAACCAAGAGTAACTGTGAGTGCTTACAGTGTTGTGCCAACACCAACAACTAAGGGGCCTATTTCTGCAGAGTATATACGGCAGGTCCCTACTTTCAAACATCCAACTTACAAACGACTCCTACTTGCAAACGCAAGAAGACAACAGGAAGTGAGAGGAAATCTACCCCTAGGAAGGAAAATTCTCTCCTGTAAGAATTAATATGGGAGAAAGGTGTCTCCTCTGTACTGATGCTTTATCAGCAATCCTTGTTTCAAGAAAAACACCACATTTCAAAAACAGTTGTCATTGGGACGGAAAGTGAGGTGAAATGTTCTGAACAGGGGCACAGACAGCAAAACAAATGTTACAGGGGTGATAACCCTTACCTATGTTTTCCAAAAAGTTTAAAAATAGATTTTTGGGCTGGAGCTACACTTAAACAATGTACCTGTTCAAAATTACAAACAGATTCTACATAAGAACAAACCTACAGTCCCTGTCTTGTATGCACCGCCTGTATACGGCTGTTCAGAGTATATAGGGCCTTTTTTATTTTGTGTGCGGTGTTCCCCTTAATATCCATACAAGACCCAAAGGGGCTGGTAATGGGCTGGGGTAGGGGGGGGGGGTTCATGGGGTAGCTATGCCATTTTTCTTAAAGATTTTCATCCATATTACCGGGACCAGACATTACATTAAAGCCGCAAGCAGTTTTAAGTGTCATTTTGTGCAGGGACAGTTCTAAACACGGGAAACACGTGGCACTTCACAGGCATACATTAGACACCCCCCAGGTACGATATTTAAAGGAATATTTGACTTTTTTTTTTTCACTTTATGCATCATTAAAATGACTGCTCCCGAAAAACGACCGTTTTTAAAACTTGTTTTTGCATTGATACATGTCCCCTGGTGCAGAACCCGGGTTCCCAAACCCTTTTTAGGACAATAACATGCATAATAGTCGTTATAATTAGCACTTTAGAATTCGAACATTCGCATTCATTGTATTTAATAGGGTTCTAATGTTCGTACGAACTTTCGGTCCGTTCGCGGGTTCTGGTGCGAACCGAACCCGGGGGTGTTCGGCTCATCACTATCCCTCAGCGGGAATATACACATAAACAGAGGAGGGAGATTAATGCATACCGAGCCCAAGAGGGACTAAAGCCAACAACCAAACACAAGAAAGACAGGACCAAAAAAAAAAATAGGGATCAACAGAAAGAGACCCCTTTGAAGTCTTATCCAGAAGAATTGATAGGACCCTCCCCTGTGGTGCCTATTCAAGTGGAGGGAGTCTACAAGAGAGCCATCCTAGACACTGGAGCTTAGGTGACTCTGTTATACTGGGACTTTTATGATAGACGTCTGAGTCACTTGCCCATCCAGAGAATTGAAGATCTGGAAATATGGGGAATCGGAACACAGAGTTTCCCCTATGATGGTTACTTGCCCATTAAACTGACCTTCGACTCCTCAGTAGCCGGGAAGGGTGAAGTGTTTGATACCCTGGCAGTGGTGTGTCCCCGACCGCCTGGAGCCAGCAAGAGCTCCTTAATAATAGGGACAAATACAGATCTGGTCCGGAGGCTTCTGGCCCCTCTGGCAGGAGGAAAGAAGCCTACGGTCACCAGAATACACCCGATGTTGAAGACCGCCTATCAGCGACTGGTCTTAGAACACAAGGCCCCAGAAGAGGGGGTGGGTAAAGTCTGGAGACTGGAGAAGAAGGGAATAGTGTTGCAGCTCGGTGAAGTAACCTGTCTCAGGGCCACTGTGAAGCTTTCTTGGGAGCAACCCGGCCCCTTTGTCATGGTGGAACCAGACCCCCGGGAAGAATACTCAGGCTTAGAAGTGATCCCAGAAATGGTTCCGCTGAGAGCTCTGAAGAAGGCACACTGTAAGGTGCCGGTGAGCGTCAGAATTACCACGGGTGTTCCTATGGAGATCCCCGCCAGGATGCCGCTGGGTCAGGGGAGCCCTGCTGCCCCAATTGTCTTATCAGATGTGGAGAAGACAGAGGGAGACAGAACTGTTTGGGAGAAGCCCTGCATGGAGAACCCGAACCTGCCAAAGGCCTGGAAAGAGAGGGCAAAGGCCCAGTTGACCAGATGAAAGAAGATCTTCTCTAAAGATGAGTTCGACGTAGGGTGTGCAAAGAGTGCCACCCATCGAATCCACCTCCAGGAAGACAAGCCTTTCAGGGAGGGGGTCAGGCGAGTCCCTCTAGCCGACCTTGAAGACCTGAGAGAACAGCTTGCTGAGCTCAAGCGAACCGGTGTTATCCGGGAATCTAGGAGCCCCTATGCCTCTCCAATAGTGGTGGTCCGGAAGAAGAATGGGTCGTTGAGGTTGTGCATAGACTACAGGACTCTCAACCGGAGGACGATACCCGACCAGTATACCACCCCGAGGATAGAGGATGCCCTACAGAGTTTGTCTGGAGCCAGGTGGTTCAGTGTTATGGACCTGAAGAGTGGATACTATTAGATCCCTATGCATCCAGAAGATAAGGAGAAGACAGCCTTCATAACCCCTGTGGGATTCTTTGAATTTGACCGGATGCCCCAAGGCCTGTCTGGAGCCCCTGCCACTTTTCAACACCTCATGGAGAAAACCGTAGGAGACATGAACCTCATCTAAGTTCTCGTGTACTTGGATGACATCATTGTCTTTGGGAAGACTCTAGAAGAACATGAGGAAAGACTGGAAAAAGTCTTAAGAAGGTTTAGCGAAAAGGGACGCAAGCTTTCGCCAGAGAAATGTCAGTTCTACCAGTTATCAGTCAACTATCTAGGGCACATAGTGTCTGAAGAAGGGGTAGCCACAGAAGCTGGAGGCAGTTACCTCCTGGCCCCGGCCCTCCACGGTGACAGAACTCTTTTTGGGGTTCTGCTCCTACTATAGGAGATTCGTACAGGGGTTTGCACGGATTGCCAGACCCCTGAATGAACTCTTGAAGACAGAAGGGGAAGAGGATGACTCTGGTCCCAGGAAGGCGGGAGAGTCAGTCGAAGACCAATGGAATGGAAAGTGCGAAGAGGCCTTCCACATGCTGAAGAAGAGCTTAACCACTGCCCCTGTCTTGGCCTATGCAGACCCAAGGAAACCTTATGAGCTCCATGTAGATGCCAGTCATGATGGTCTGGGAGGAGTGCTCTACCAGGAGCATGAAGGGCAACTGCGACCTGTCGCATATGTGAGCAGAAGTTTGACCCCATCTGAAAAAAACGACCCCACTCACAAGTTGGAGTTCCTGGCTCTCAAGTGGGCTGTAGTTGATAAGCTTAAGGACTATCTGTATGGGGCAGAATTCACTGTGAAAACTGACAACAATCCCCTTACTTATCTTTTCACCACAGCAAAACTGGATGCCACAGGCCATCGATGGCTGGCTGCCCTGTCTGGATTCAACTTCAGCCTGAAATACAGACCTGGGGCTGGGAATCGACATGCGGATGCCCTGTCCAGGAGGTCTCATGCTCCCACTAGCCGCACAGAAGACTGGACCCAGGTGGCACCGGACGGGGTGCGGGCCCTCTGTCAAGGGGCTGAACTCCAAGCCAGTGGGGGGGTCCAGAGCAGAAGAGATAGGGGTCACAGTAGTGGGGGTCCCCAAGCAATACTGTGGAGTAACTCAAATAGAGGAAGATGATTTACCCAAGCTGTCAAAAAAAGAGTTGAGGTGTGATCAAAAGGAAGACCCTTTGGGGAAGTTGGCCCTCGAGGCCCTGGTCAGGATCAAGATAGGCTCTTGCATCACCCTTCAAAGGAAGCTCGTCTGCTGCGGAAAGAGTGGGACAGGTTGCAAGTGCATCAAGGGGTGGTCTACCGAAGGGGCCCCTCTGATGACCTGGAAGACAAATGGCAATTGTTCTTGCCTGAGAAGCACCGAGGGACTGTCTTGGCCGCCTTACACGACCATCATGGTCATTTAGGAGCTGAAAGAACCATCCAACTTGTCAGAAGTCGGTTCTATTGGTCCTGTATGAGGGCTGAAGTAGAGGAATACTGCCATTCATGCGCACGCTGCATTCAGCGGAAAACTATACCCCATCAAGCTGCCCCAATGGGTCACCTACAGAGTCAAGGCCCAATGGATTTGGTATGCATTGATTTCCTCTGCCTCGAGCCCGACTTGAGCGGACTAGGAAATGTTCTGGTGATAACCGATCATTTCACCCGGTATGCCCAGGCCTTCCCAACCAAAGATCAGAAGGCTTCCACAGTGGCCAAGGTACTCATGGAGAAGTACTTTGTGCACTATGGGCTACCACAGTGACTCCACTCGGATCAAGGGAGGGACTTTGAAAGTCGACTGATCCGGAAGCTCTTGGACTCCTTAGGGATCAAGAAGACCCAAACCACTCCCTACCATCCGCAAGGGGATGCCCAGCCGGAAAGGTTCAACCGAACCCTACTCAACCTGCTGGGAACTCTAGAAAGTGAAAAGAAGCAGCACTGGAGCAGGCACATAGCAGCAATTGTGCATGCTTACAACAGCACAACAAGTGATGCTACAGGGTACTCTCCCTACCGACTCATGTTTGGGAGAGAAGCAAGACTACCCGTAGACCTGGCCTTTGGCACCTCCATAGACCATTCCTCGGCCACTTCTCATAAGGGCTATGTGGACCGGCTGAGACACAGTTTACAGTTGGCCTATGAGCAGGCCCAAGCGGCTTCCGATCAAAGGGGAGCCTGCAACAAGAGAAACTTTGACCTGTAGGTCCGAATTCAGGATCTGCAACCAGGGGACAGCGTGTTGTTACGAAACTTGGGAGTCCCTGGGAAGCACAAGCTTGCAGACAGATGGAGACCGGAGACATATGTTATTTGTAAGAAGTTACCAGGCCTACCAGTCTATCAGCTGAAGCCAGAGGGAAAGGTGGGGCCTTTGAAGACTTGGCACCGGAACCACATACTTCCACTTGCCGAAGCAGTCCGGATGCCCCCGGTGAAGGATTCCTCTGAGCCTACATCCATCCTGGATACTCCTAGGCCAAATACCCGGTCTCAGACATCCTGGTCTGAAGAAGCAGATGCCTCTGAGCCTAGTGAGGATGAAAGTGAAGAGTTGGGATGGCTATGGCCTTCCCAGGCACCAGTGACTTCTGCTATAGATCTCCCACCTTTGGAAGACGCCATAGACAGTAAATTTATCCCGTCCAGCCCTCTATCAGACTCATGGGAAGATGCCCTTGACTCGCTCCAAGAGGAGGATCCAAGATGTTCTGTGAACCCTCCTGTTCCTGAGTTAAATGTTCCAGAAACAGTGGAAGCTGACATGTCTGTTCCGGAGGAGGAACCTACAGTGTTGAAGCCAGAAACCCCAAGAGAGAGAAGGGTGAAAAGGGCCATAAGGTCCCCCAGAAGGCTGACTTACCCACAAATGGGGAGGAGCTCGGAGGATACGGTGGCAACTGCCAGGAGGAGTGCAGAAAGCCCTGATCCCTCCACTGTTCATTTGGCGGAGGGCAACCCCAACTCTCCCCCTGGCACAGTTAAGCAGGCCACTCATGATAGTGTAACCTGTGGGTGAGGAAGTTCACCCTCTCATTTTTGGTGGGAACTTCCTCTGCCGACATCATACGCAACTTTGTCAAATGTTGTGCGTAGTGTTTGCAAAAAATCTGAGGAAAACGCTTGGACAGCCACACTCCAAAAAAGGTTATTTTATTTAAAACAAAAGCACAAATAACATGCCACAGCAAAAAAACAGCAAGTATGAGCTGACGTTTCGCACTGCGATTCAGTGCTTAATCATAGCTTGTGCCTAGTGTTTGTTGACAGTTATCTTTGGGGACCAAACAGTTTAAGTGGGGGGAGTGTGTAGCGGGGTCTCCGTTGAGGCACCATGGACTACGTTACCCATAACCCCGTTTGGCACCCAAGGTGCATTGGGCTGCCGCAGAGACTCATGGGTGGGGTATAAAAGGGGAGGGCGAGGCTAAGCCCGGCCTCTTTGGACACCGCACGGCTGGCAAGAGAACTTCCTGTGCGGACCTGCTACGAGTGCAAGGCCCGAGGCCTGGGCCTTGCGCACTTCCAGGGAGCCTTCCACCTTGCTGCGGAGCCTGTGCGGCGACAGTCATCTACCTGCTTCAGGGACGTCAGTGAACCGGAGATCAGGCGGTAGCAGATCCTGTGTGTGTGGAGACACAGCGGTGGGAGTCCCGGACTGGGATCGAGTCCGGAGGGGTGAGAGAGCACTTGTTCACAGCTATAACCGAGTACTTTATTAGGCCTATAGACTGCCTTGGCCCATCGGGTTATATTTCCCTTTTTCTGTTAGGAGACTAGTTGGAGGACTGAGTCACATAGTTTCCGGGGAGTTGTTCTACTACTTTACACCTTGTTGGATTACAAATATTGTTCCTGTATGTGCACCATCGATCATCTGGCATGCGAAGATTCCTTCTCTAGAAACTGAGTTTACTTGAGTCAGGCCTGACTTGGAGTTGATAGTACTGTTGGGCGCCATATTGCTAACGGGACTCAAGCTATATGTTAGTGTGTGTTAGAACTAATTGTGCACTATAATTAACTACTGTTAGTATTGCTGCAGGGCTCTGCATGCATGTGTTAGATGTAATATTGATTGTTAACCCTTTTTTACCTACAAGTAAAGCTTTTACATTTTCTCAAATCTGGTATTGGAGTCTATATATATACATATATAACTTATCACTAGAAGAAAGGTATTGTGTGATTGTGCATAAACTGTTATAGAGTTATATAGAAATACCACCCCTAGACTAGCTGTGCCAGAGAAGGGCGGAGTAGATTGCCAGGGGTTGGCTGTGCTGTGTACAGGGCCCAAAAGCAAACCAGCGGCTCCCTTAGTCTGGGGGTATCGCTACATATATATATTGTAATTTTCATTTCTTCACTTTATGTAGTTTTTATGCTGACTTTTAGCGCAAAAACACCTCCTCTTGTTATATTTATCATTGTGTAAGGTGAACACATTCAGTTTTTGCAGCTTTTTGCACACAACATTTTATTCACATTTCACCTACTCTTCAGTAGCGCGAAAGACCATTCTTTGTTTACTTTCAGTTAGTCAAACACTAACTGTGCTTAAATCTACTCCCACCCCAATTTAAAAGTGTGATGTTTGTGCTGGAGCACTGTGTGACCCTTCACCCTTTTCTCCTGATGCATGCTGGGGAAGGGGCTGTACCAGGAAGTAGTGAGAGTGGTGTGTGGAACTGGGAAGCAGCAGCATGATGCACAGAAGGGATTACATCTGGTAATGACAGAATCCTGTTGTATTAGGACTCTATGTAACAAAGTCATCATGTTCTGAGTGAGTAATAAACCCTTCCATGGTTAAGAAGTTCATCTGGCCTGTGTGTAACTTGCTGAGCAGATAACGGCAGCATTGCTAGCAACACTCTGAGAGACCCCGTGTCTAAGGGACATAACAGTGGGACGAGGATTGTGGATTTTAGCCTTCATAGGGTTTATTCAATCATTTGATCCTGTTGCTGAATCATGGAGCTCCTGGGTAGAGAGGCTGGAGCAGTATATGGAAGCAAATAGTGTGGCTGCAGAAAAGAAGGTTGCAGTTTTCCTCACAATATTGGGTCAAGCTGCATATGGCACTCTCAGAGACCTCATTTCTCCAGACAAGCCGGCCTCTAAGCCCCTGCCTGAGTTAATTCAGAAGCTACATGAGCACTACAACCCAAAGCCATTAGAGATTGCAGAGCGGTTTAAATTCTACAGTAGAAGGCAGCATGCCGGGGAGGACATAAAGACTTATATCATTGCTTTACGTAAACTAGCTGCCACCTGTCAGTTTGGAGACTACCTGCAGACGGCTCTCCTTGACATGTTTGTCATGGGACTCTGCGACCCAGCCATACAGAAACGCTTACTCACAGAACCCGACTTGACTCTGACGAAAGCCACTGACCTTGCTACGGTCATGGAGTTTGCTACACGGGACGCCACCCTACTGAAGGCACCACCTGAAACTCCTGCAAGCCAGGGAGAGGAAATATTCCACTCTGCTATCACCCGACACCCAAGACGGCCGCCCCCAAATCAGCATAAACCTCACCACCCTAATTCTTCTGTCTCTAGAACACCAACTTGCTACCGTTGTGGTAACACTACTCACAGTGCACCTGCTTGCAAGTTCAAGGATGTCGTTTGTTTTCTTTGTGAAATGACTGGCCATATTGGGCGTGTTTGCCGCAGCTCATGCTCTCCGAACACTACCACAAAAGTTAGACGTAAACAGACATTTCATATGGATACTGACAATCACGGCTCCAGCTCTGATGAGGAAACCTGTGTCCAGCATGTTGGACTGTTTCGGGTAGCTGGGAGTACTCCTGCGATAAAAGTGGATGTCGCACTCAATGGCTGTCCTGTCTCCATGGATGTTGATACAGGGGCGGCAGTGTCTGTCATTTCATGGACTGATTTAAAGGCATTGGGTCTGTCCCTACCGCTCCAACCTACAAATCTCACACTACAAACCTACAGCAAGGAAATACTACAGCCCTTGGGTTATGTGAAACCCCTTGTTACATTAGGCAAACGAAGTCAAACTCTACGCCTTTATGTTGTCAATAAAGGAGGTCCTCCGCTGTACGGTAGGGACTGGATCAAAGCCCTGGGCATGCCTCCTCTTGCCATTGCCCAATGTACATTGCTTTCTAAGGTAGACCATTGGATGGAATCCCTGAAGTCACGCGTTAAGAGGGTTTTTGAGGACTCTTTGGGCACAGTAAAAGGAAAAATGGCCCCCCTCCTCTTGAAGCCTGGTGCTACACCTCGTTTTTGTAAGGCACGATCAGTACCTTTTGCCTTGAGAAAGAAAGTGGAAGCAGAGCTGGACCATCTATTGGCTGAAAAGATCAGAACTAAAGTTGATAGAAGTGAATGGGCATCGCCAATTGTGCCTGTCAAGAAAAAGAATGGAGACATTAGAATTTGTGGAGATTTCAGGGTTGCCCTGAACAACCAACTTCTTGTGGATCAATACCCATTGCCTCGACTTGAAGATCTATTTAGCTCATTGGCTGGGGGGCAAAAGTTTACAAAAATAGACTTAAAGCAAGCTTACCTGCAACTGCAAGTACACCCAGATTCACGCCATCTGTTGACCATTAACACTCATAAAGGATTATTCCAATATAACCGCATGGTTTTTGGCATAGCCCCAGCTCCAACCATCTGGCAGCGAGTCATGGATGAGGTCCTGGCAGGCATACCTTTCACTCAATGTCTACTAGATGACATGCTCATCACTGGTCCCACTGATGAAGAACGCAGAAAGAATGTTGAAACTGTGCTAGAGAGACTCCAAAGGTATGGTTTACGTGTCAATCTTTCAAAATGCGAATTTCTAAAATCTCGACTGGAATTTTGTGCCCACACTATGGACCGACATGGGTTACACACTACTGAAGAAAAGGTTAAAGCCCTTACCCATGCCCCTAGTCCCCAGAATGTCACACAGCTCAGGTCCTACCTTGGCCTCCTAAATTACTACCACCGTTTCTTGCCGAACCTAGCACACCAGCTTTACCCATAATAATCTTGTTTTGCTTTTGATGATTTATCATGTTGTATAGATTATATCTGGCTATGCCCCCTAAAGAGGATCTAGACTCTTTTGATCGAAACTCCTCTGGGCTTTCACCTGGATATTGTATGAGAATTAGTACCCATGATCAACAAAATTTTATAAGGATTGATGTATACTGTGTGATGAATATATTATACTGGAACCACAATTTTTGAGGACATCCCATACTAATTTTTTGTAAACATGTATAGCTAAAATCATATTCTTTTGAAGATGTTTTATGTTCTGTTGCGGTCTAAAAGTCCCAAGGGGTATTGATAGTGTGCTGTGCTACTGTCACAGAAAATTGAGTTTTGGGTGTTGGCGGTGCCCAGAAAAATGACTTTAGTGCATAGGATGGACCCTGCTTTAATAAACATTCACCATATCTGCAAAAGTTACACATCTACAAAACATTGGTTCTTGTGTGTTGGTGGTGTCCAAACACTGTAACCCCACAGGAAAATCCCTATGGACCACAGGGTGTACCCTGCTTTAACAGACAATCACTGTATCTGCAGCTGGTACACAGTGCGAAAAAATTGGATTTGGTTGATGGTGTTGTCCAAACACTGTAAACCCACAGAGAAATTCCTGCAAAGAACAGGATGGACCCTGCTTTAAAAACATTAATGTATCTACAACTGTTACAAAGCTTTGAAAAAATTAGGTTTTGGGTGTTGGAGGTGCCCAAACACCCTAGCCCCACAGAAAAAAAATCCTTCGGAGCACAGAATGGATGATTTTAAACAAAAATTCACAGCATTTGTAACTGTGAAACAGCTGCTAAAGATAGGGGTGAAAAATTAAAGTTATGCCCCATACACACGATCGTTTTTCATGCCGTTAAAAATGCCATTAAAAAAAATGGCCATTAAAAATGATCGTGTGTAGGCTCCAGAGCATTTTTAACGACGTGAAAAACGGCCATTAAAAATTTCGAACATGCTCTCTTTTTTCACGTCGTTTTTCATGTCGTTTTTTTTAACGACGTGAAAAACGATAGTGTGTATGCTTTAACGACGTAAAAAAAACGCGCATGCTCAGAATCAAGTATGAGACAGGAGCGCTCGTTCTGGTAAAACTAGCGTTCGTAATGGAGATAGCACATTCGTCACGCAGTCACGGACTGAAAAGCACGAGACTGAAAAGAGCGAATCGTCGCTCAACAAACTTTACTAACATGAAGGGTGGCGCCATTCGAACGGAACTTCCCCTTTATAGTGCCGTCGTACGTGTTGTACGTCACTGCGCTTTGCTTGATCGTTTTTTTAAATGATCGTGTGTACGCAAGACAGGCTTGAGAGGAAACATGAAAAAAAACGACGTGAAAAACGGCAAGAAAAAAAATGGCAAGAAAAACGATCGTGTGTATGGGGCATTACAGTTGCAAAGAACAGCAGCTATTGCCCTACTTTTGATTGTAATGGCAGTAGGCCTACAACAGTGTCAGGAGATTTTTAACAGTAGCAGGTAGTAGGATGTACTAATGAGGGCTGGGTATGCTTATAGAAACTTGGCAAGGCAATAGTGGCAGCATGTGAGATATTTTCTGTGTTCTATATTGGTGAAGGGAGTAGTTATGGATGCAAAAAATAAAAAATGAAGGGTGGCAGAAACCCCCAAATTCTTCTTAATCAGCAGCATCTGCAGCAGGTCATGGAAACTGCTTCTGATCCTAAACAAGTTAATTCTCACAAATGTCTGCCGGTCAACGGTGTCTGTGGACAGACACGCTCTTTTGTCAGTCACAGCAGCTCAGTTGCTTACTGGCCAAGCTCTGGCCAAAGGTTCATCCTTGAAAGCCAGTAGTCAAGGGGGTCATCCATTTGCAGAGTTTTTGAATCCGCTCTTGCCCCCCAGATAAGTGGCCACAATTTGATGCAGATGCTGCATAAATTCTGGCAACAGACAGCCCTGGGCGCTGGGGACTGAATTTTTTTTTTAGGCATTGCTAAGGCAACCACTCCCACCAGTAAAAAATAAAATCACAACATGAATCCAATTGACTAATGCCGCGTACACACGGCCGTTTTTCTCGTCGAGAAAAACTACATTTTTCCCATTCGACGAGAAAAACGATAGTCTGTGGGCTTTCTGTCGTTTTTTTCGATGAGAAAAACGGCATTAAAAACGACGAGAAAAATTAGAACATGTTCTAATTTTTCTCGTCGTTTTTTTCGACATGTTTACCGCGGCAGTGTTTCCCATAGGGAAACACTGCCGCGGAGCCCACAGACGGTCGTTTTTCTCGACAAGAGAAAAAACGACGTGAAAAATGACCGTGTGTGGGGAACAAGCTGTTCCCTCGTTTTTAATGACATTATTCACGGCGGTTTTTTAACCGCCGTGAATAATGATCGTGTGTACGCGGCATAAGTGTTGAATTTACTCAAATACTTTTAGGAAAAAATAGTGACCGATTCGTCCTATGGACGGGATACCTCCAAAGCTTAATAGTCACTATGCAAAAAGAAAGGGAAAGGGGGGAGAGGGTGGAGCAAAGGAATGCCCATAGAAAGCAATGAGGAGGGTCAGCAACGGTATACCTTTTGTAAAAATAGAATATAGCTTTATTGTAGTATCAAAATAGTGAGTAAAAACAGTCCAGCGATGTAAACAGTAGCATCATTGGTAGAATATTTCCCCAAATCACACCTGATGTAAAAAACACATATGCAATATTGACAACGTTGTCACATATATCACACAGGTACCGAAAACATTACGCATACACAACCATGCATACCCAAACCAATGGATCTGAGAGGAGCTGCTATAAATGTAAAAATCTGGCCAGGAAACTAATCATAATTTTTCTGCAGACGTATAGCTCTTGTAAAACAGGGAGATGATACCGCTCCAAAAACTACAAATCCCTTGGCTTGGCTTCCGTCCCACTAAACCACAAGGTGCTGGCTATGCACAGGTGCATTGGATAGAAGAAAATCCTGGACTGCCGCACTCCATAAAACAATGTCTTTATTGGATTGGTATCATCCAAAAAATAGCTGACATGTTTCACATCGTGTGATGCTTACTAGTACATAGTAAGTATGAGTAAGCATCACACAATGTGAAACATGTCAGCTATTTTTTCCTGTTGTTCACTTTATTTTGACTGTATCGTTTTGCTTGTTTTTGGATTTTACCTACCCAATAAAGACGTAATTTTTTGGAGTACGGCAGTCCAGGATTTTCTCTTGTAAAACAGGCTTAGTTTTGCTGCTAATATTCATGGATTGAAAAAGTTCCTGGTAAGAATAAAGTTTAGATAGAGCCCGTGGTGGAAGAAACACATTCAAATCTATATGCTGTTCATATATTAGACCTATGTCCTGATTGGGGATGAGCTCGGTGTTCGAGTCGAACGCATGTTTGACTCGAACATCGGCTGTTCGCCTGTTCGGCGAAACCAGAACTTTGTGGGCTGTTCGTGCCAAATTCGTGTGACGCGAATGGCCCACAATGCACTGCGCCATCGCAGTGCATTGCCGGCGCTGTGATTGGCCAAGCATGCACTGTGACCCCGCATGCTTGGCCAATCACAGCGAGGAGAGCCATAATTGGCCACAGGCAGGATGCCTGTGGCCAATTATAGTTTAGGGGGGTTTAGTACACGCCCCACACTATAAAAGGCCGCCAGCACGGCAGCCTTGTGTAGTGTGTTGGCGTGCAGGGACAGAGAAGGATAGGCAGGGAAAGTTTCTTTGATATTTTTTTATTAACCTTGTGCATTTACAGTGTGTTGGTATACAGGGACAGAGAAGAATAGGCAGGGACAGTGTCAGTGATATTCTTTCATTAACCTTGTGCATTTACAGTGTGTTGGTATACAGGGACAGAGAAGGATAGGCAGGGGACAGTGTCAGTGTCATTTTTGCTAAACCTCCTGCACAGTATACACCTGAAGCTACCCCTTATTGCTGTGTTTTCCTGTTGTGTAAAACAGGCAGGCATCTGCAGCAGTTACAGTGGGTGTAGTGTGCCTCCTGCACAGTATACACCTGAAGCTACCCCTTATTGCTGTGTTTTCCTGTTGTGTAACACAGGCAGGCATCTGCAGCAGTACAGTGGGCGTAGTGTGCCTCCTGTACTGTATACACCTGAAGCTACCCCTTATTGCTGTGTTTTCCTGTTGTGTAACACAGGAAGACATCTGCAGCAGTTACAGTGGGTTTAGTGTTTCTCCTGCACAGTATACACCTGAAGCTACCCCTTATTGCTGTGTTTTACTGTTGTGTAACACAGGCAGGCATCTGCAGCAGTTACAGTGGGTGTAGTGTGCCTCCTGCACAGTATACACCTGAAGCTACCCCTTATTGCTCGTGGTTTTTTTCTTTTGTGTTACACTAACAGGCATCTGCAGCAGTTACAGTGGGCGTAGTGTGCCTCCTGCACAGTATACACCTGAAGCTACCCCTTATTGCTGTGTTTACCTGTCGCGTAACACAGGCAGACATCTGCAGCAGTTACAGTGGGTGTAGTGTGCCTCCTGCACAGTATACACCTGAAGCTACCCCTTATTGCTGTGTTTTCCTGTTGTGTAACACAGGCAGGCATCTGCAGCAGTTACAGTGGGTGTAGTGTGCCTCCTGCACAGTATACACCTGAAGCTACCCCTTATTGCTCGTGTTTTTTTTCTTTTGTGTTACACTAACAGGCATTTTCAGCAGTTACAGTGGGCGTAGTGTGCCTCCTGCACAGTATACACCTGAAGCTACCCCTTATTGCTGTGTTTTCCTGTTGTGTAAAACAGGCAGACATCTGCAGTAGTTACAGTGGGTGTATTGTGCCTCCTGCACAGTATACACCTGTAGCTACCCCTTATTGCTGTGTTTTACTCTTGTGTAACACAGGCAGACATCTGCAGCAGTTACAGTGGGCGTAGTGTGCCTCCTGCACAGTATACACCTGAAGCTACCCCTTATTGCTGTGTTTACCTGTCGCGTAACACAGGCAGACATCTGCAGCAGTTACAGTGGGTGTAGTGTGCCTCCTGCACAGTATACACCTGAAGCTACCCCTTATTGCTGTGTTTTCCTGTTGTGTAACACAGGCAGGCATCTGCAGCAGTTACAGTGGGTGTAGTGTGCCTCCTGCACAGTATACACCTGAAGCTACCCCTTATTGCTCGTGTTTTTTTTCTTTAGTGTTACACTAACAGGCATCTGCAGCAGTTACAGTGGGTATATTGTGCCTCCTGCACAGTATACACATGAAGCTACCCCTTATTGCTGTGTTTTCCTGTTGTGTAACACAGGCAGACATCTGCAGCAGTTACAGTGGGCGTAGTGTGCCTCCTGCACAGTATACACCTGTAGCTACCCCTTATTGCTGTGTTTTACTCTTGTGTAACACAGGCAGACATCTGCAGCAGTTACAGTGGGTGTAGTGTGCCTCCTGCACAGTATACACCTGAAGCTACCCCTTATTGCTTGTGTTTTTTTTCTTTTGTGTTACACTAACAGGCATCTGCAGCAGTTACAGTGGGTGTAGTGTGCCTCCTGCACAGTATACACCTGAAGCTACCCCTTATTGCTGTGTTTTCCTGTTGTGTAACACAGGCAGGCATCTGCAGCAGTTACAGTTGGTGTAGTGTGCCTCCTGCACAGTATACACCTGAAGCTACCCCTTATTGCTCGTGTTTTTTTTCTTTTGTGTTACAATAACAGGCATCTGCAGCAGTCACAGTGGGCGTAGTGTGCCTCCTGCACAGTATACACCTGAAGCTACCCCTTATTGCTGTGTTTTCCTGTTGTGTAA
The DNA here is from genome assembly GCA_029206835.1 of Rana muscosa. Lineage (NCBI taxonomy): Eukaryota > Metazoa > Chordata > Amphibia > Anura > Ranidae > Rana > Rana muscosa. The sequence continues at coordinate 78,364,018 of CM055118.1, read as the reverse complement.
CACAGGCAGACATCTGCAGCAGTTACAGTGGGTGTAGTGTGCCTCCTGCACAGTATACACCTGAAGCTACCCCTTATTGCTCGTGGTTTTTTTCTTTAGTGTTACACTAACAGGCATCTGCAGCAGTTACAGTGGGTATATTGTGCCTCCTGCACAGTATACACATGAAGCTACCCCTTATTGCTGTGTTTTCCTGTTGTGTAACACAGGCAGACATCTGCAGCAGTTACAGTGGGCGTAGTGTGCCTCCTGCACAGTATACACCTGTAGCTACCCCTTATTGCTGTGTTTTACTCTTGTGTAACACAGGCAGACATCTGCAGCAGTTACAGTGGGTGTAGTGTGCCTCCTGCACAGTATACACCTGAAGCTACCCCTTATTGCTTGTGTTTTTTTTCTTTTGTGTTACACTAACAGGCATCTGCAGCAGTTACAGTGGGTGTAGTGTGCCTCCTGCACAGTATACACCTGAAGCTACCCCTTATTGCTGTGTTTTCCTGTTGTGTAACACAGGCAGGCATCTGCAGCAGTTACAGTTGGTGTAGTGTGCCTCCTGCACAGTATACACCTGAAGCTACCCCTTGTTGCTCGTGTTTTTTTTCTTTTGTGTTACAATAACAGGCATCTGCAGCAGTCACAGTGGGCGTAGTGTGCCTCCTGCACAGTATACACCTGAAGCTACCCCTTATTGCTGTGTTTTCCTGTTGTGTAACACAGGCAGACATCTGCAGCAGTTACAGTGGGTGTAGTGTGCCTCCTGCACAGTATACACCTGAAGCTACCCCTTATTGCTCGTGGTTTTTTTTCTTTTGTGTTACACTAACAGGCATCTGTAGCAGTTACAGTGGGTGTAGTGTGCCTCCTGCACAGTATACACCTGAAGCTACCCCTTATTGCTGTGTTTTCCTGTTGTGTAACACAGGCAGACATCTGTAGCAGTTACAGTGGGTGTAGTGTGCCTCCTGCACAGTATACACCTGAAGCTACCCCTTATTGCTGTGTTTTCCTGTTGTGTAACACAGGCAGACATCTGCAGCAGTTACAGTGGGTGTAGTGTGCCTCCTGCACAGTATACACCTGAAGCTACCCCTTATTGCTCGTGTTTTTTTTATTTTGTGTTACACTAACAGGCATCTGCAGCAGTTACAGTGGGTGTAGTGTGCCTCCTGCACAGTATACACCTGAAGCTACCCCTTATTGCTGTGTTTTCCTGTTGTGTAACACAGACAGACATCTGCAGCAGTTACAGTGGGTGTAGTGTGCCTCCTGCACAGTATACACCTGAAGCTACCCCTTATTGCTCGTGGTTTTTGTCTTTTGTGTTACACTAACAGGCATCTGCAGCAGTTACAGTGGGTGTAGTGTGCCTCCTGCACAGTATACACCTGAAGCTACCCCTTATTGCTGTGTTTTACTGTTGTGTAACACAGACAGACATCTGCAGCAGTTACAGTTGGTGTAGTGTGCCTCCTGCACAGTATACACCTGAAGCTACTCCTTATTGCTCGTGTTTTTTTTCTTTTGTGTTACACTAACAGGCATCTGCAGCAGTTACAGTGGGCGTAGTGTGCCTCCTGCACACTATACACCTGAAGCTACCCCTTATTGCTGTGTTTTCCTGTTGTGTAACACAGGCAGACATCTGCAGCAGTTACAGTGGGTGTAGTGTGCCTCCTGCACAGTATACACCTGAAGCTATCCCTTATTGCTCGTGGTTTTTTTCTTTTGTGTTACACTAACAGGCATCTGCAGCAGTTACAGTGGGTGTAGTGTGCCTCCTGCACAGTATACACATGAAGCTACTCCTTATTGCTCGTGTTTTTTTTCTTTTGTGTTACACTAACAGGCATCTGCAGCAGTTACAGTGGGTGTAGTGTGCCTCCTGCACAGTATACACCTGAAGCTACCCCTTATTGCTGTGTTTTACTGTTGTGTAACACAGACAGACATCTGCAGCAGTTACAGTTGGTGTAGTGTGCCTCCTGCACAGTATACACCTGAAGCTACTCCTTATTGCTCGTGTTTTTTTTCTTTTGTGTTACACTAACAGGCATCTGCAGCAGTTACAGTGGGCGTAGTGTGCCTCCTGCACACTATACACCTGAAGCTACCCCTTATTGCTGTGTTTTCCTGTTGTGTAACACAGGCAGACATCTGCAGCAGTTACAGTGGGTGTAGTGTGCCTCCTGCACAGTATACACCTGAAGCTATCCCTTATTGCTTGTGGTTTTTTTCTTTTGTGTTACACTAACAGGCATCTGCAGCAGTTACAGTGGGTGTAGTGTGCCTCCTGCACAGTATACACATGAAGCTACTCCTTATTGCTCGTGTTTTTTTTCTTTTGTGTTACACTAACAGGCATCTGCAGCAGTTACAGTGGGTGTAGTGTGCCTCGTGCACAGTATACACCTGAAGCTACCCCTCATTGCTGTGTTTTCCTGTTGTGTAACACAGGCAGACATCTGTAGTAGTTACAGTGGGTGTAGTGTGCCTCCTGCACAGTATACACCTGAAGCTACCCCTTATTGCTCGTGGTTTTTTTCTTTTGTGTTACACTAACAGGCATCTGCAGCAGTTACAGTGGGTGTAGTGTGCCTCCTGCACAGTATACACCTGAAGCTACCCCTTATTGCTGTGTTTTCCTGTTGTGTAACACAGGCAGGCATCTGCAGCAGTTACAGTTGGTGTAGTGTGCCTCCTGCACAGTATACACCTGAAGCTACCCCTTATTGCTCATGGTTTTTTTATTTTGTGTTACACTAACAGGCATCTGCAGCAGTTACAGTGGGTGTAGTGTGCCTCCTGCACAGTATACACCTGAAGCTACCCCTTATTGCTGTGTTTTCCTGTTGTGTAACACAGGCAGGCATCTGCTACAGTTACAGTGGGCGTAGTGTGCCTCCTGCACAGTATACACTTGAAGCTACCCCGTATTGCTGTGTTTTCCTGTTGTGTAACACAGGCAGGCATCTGCAGCAGTTACAGTGGGCGTAGTGTGCCTCCTGCACAGTATACACCTGAAGCTACCCCTTATTGCTGGTTTTCCCATCTCCCTGCAGGCCATTAGAATGTCTGGAAAGCCAACAAGGAGAGGCAGACAGTCACGAGCCAATAAAAAGGGCAAGCAGGCTCTGTGTCTGGGGGCAACAGTGCTGGTCGTGGACGCGGTGCATTGTCATCAGCACGTGGCCATGGGACACGCTTGTCCTTATTTTCGGCAGCTGGATGTGTTGAGCCGCATCATGCCGAAGACTTGGTAGAGTGGATGACCAAGCCCTCCTCATCCTCCTCATCCTCTCTCACCCAGGCTCAGGGTACTGGCAAAGCAGCTGCCAACGCATCCTCTTCCCTCGTATCAATGTCATCAGTCACTCCTTCCCTAGACCCACCATGTCCTCCTGAGGAGTCCCCTGAACTGTTTGAGCACAGTGTTGGGTACATGCTCCAGGAGGATGCTCAGCGTTTTGAAGGGTCTGATGATGATACACAGCTAGAGGAAGGCAGTAGCGTGAGCGTAGAGAGAGGGGATGCTCAAGAAGGACAGCAATCTGGCAGTCATGTTCCAGCAGCTGCAGCATACTGCCAGGTTTGCTCCAGTGATCAAGAGGGAGGGGATGATGAGGTCACTGACTCCATGTGGGTGCCTGATAGGAGAGAGGAGGAGGAGGAGGATGAGGAGGAGGCACATCTCCAACAAGGCAGGATGCCCTCCGGGGGCCAGCGTAAGGGCAACACACCGACTGAATCACACCGCAGAGCTCCGCCTGTGCAGGGCGCTGCCTGTGCAGAGCGCTGCCTCTGCCCATTATTCCAAAAGTTCTTTGGTGTGGGACTTTTTTGAGTCGAGTGCATCAGATCGCACCGCTGCTATTTGCAACATAGCAGTTCACCAGACTACGACGGAACTGCACCGAAGTAGAAGCCTTCGATAGTCAAGCAGCAATCCTTTCTAAGAGATTCATAGAGAAGGGATATGATCACACTGTCTTGTCCCGTCTGGTTCAATCAACCAGAGAGACTGACAGAGTATCCCTTTTGAGTGATCGGGTGAGGGATGTGAATGGAGGAGATCATAATATCATATAATCATATAATGTCAATATTATATTTTAATCTATTCTGTTCTATTGTTTTTCTAGTCTATTTTCTATTTCTATTTTAATCTTTTCTAATTCGAATTCAAATTCATTCTATACAAAATTCGAATGTCGGAACATGGTTTGGTTTTATATACCGTATTTATCGGCGTATAACACGCACTTTTTTCCTCTGAAAATCAGGGGAAAATCGTGGGTGCGTGTTATACGCCGATACCCACATCCCTGAGCTGTCTCCGCTGACTGAGCGGAGCGGAGCGAGATACACATAGCCGAATGTACTCGGCTATAATCGGCTTTTCTCGGCTCCGCTCACAGTCACGCCCAGTCCCGCCATTGGACCTGTGTTATGTCCATCACAGGGCGGGACTCGGCGTGACTGTGAGCGGAGCCGAGAAAAGCCGAGTATAGCCGAGTACACTCGGCTATGTGTATCTCGGCGGCGGCTCCGCCCAGTCCCTGCGTCCCCTGCGTCCCCTGCGTCCCCGGCGTTCGCACAGTCTCGGCGCCAATTTTAAAATGATGCACGGCGACACTGGGGGCAAGGCTGCACGGCGACACTGGGGGCAAGGCTGCACGGCGACTCTGGGGCAAGGCTGCACGGCGACTCTGGGGCAAGGCTGAAATGGACTCTGGGGCAAGGCTGCAATGGACACTGACAAGGCTGCACTGTGACAAGGCTGCAATGGACACTGACAAGGCTGCACTGTGACAAGGCTGCAATGGACACTGACAAGGCTGCACTGTGACAAGGCTGCAATGGACACTGACAAGGCTGCACTGTGACAAGGCTGCAATGGACACTGACAAGGCTGCATTTAAATGTAAGTTATTTTTCCTTAAATTTCCCTGCTAAAAGTTTTTTTCCCTAAAATTTCCTCCTAAACTTGGGGTGCGTGTTATACGCCGGTGGGTGTTATACGCCGATAAATACGGTATATATATATATATATATATATATATATATATATATATATGTATATATATATATATATGTATGTATATATTTTTCTGATTTGTTCTATTGTTTTTTTATGATATTTTTTTCTGATAGTCTTGAATATTTTCTATTCAAATTCAATTTAATTCTATATGAAATCCGAATTTTGGAAAATGGTTATATATATATATATATATATATATATATATATATATATATATAAAATCTATCTATCTATCTATATATATATATATATATATATATATTTATAAAACCATCTTCCGAAATTCGAATTTCGTATAGAATGAATTCAAATTCGAATCGAAAAAATTAGAATAGAACAGAAAATATTGGAAAGAATCGAATAGAAAAACAATAGAACAAAATAGAATAAAATACAATATATATATTATATTTTATTATATTCTGTTCTATTGTTTTTCTAGTCTATTTTCTATTTCTATTCTAATCTATTAATATTCTATTCTATTAATATTCAAATTTCGTATGGAATGAATTTGAATTTGAATAGAAAAGATTAGAATAGAAATAGAAAATAGACTAGAAAAACAATAGAACAGAATAGAATATAGATACTATCTATTTCATATTTTTTTTTTAGCAGATTACTATTTATTTCCATAAGATCTCCTGCAGACTATTAGCATCTATTTCATATTTTTTTGCAGATCTCCTGCAGACTATTAGTATCTATTTTGTTTTCTCACCAGATCTCCTGCAGACTATTAGCATCTATTTCTTTTTTTAGCAGATTTCCTGTAGACAATTAACAGCCATTTCACTTCTTTTTTTTTTTGCAGATCTCCTGCAGACTATTAGCATCTATTTCATTTTTTTTGCAGATTACTATTTATTTCCATCAGATCTCCTGCAGTATATTAACATCTATTTCATTTTTTTGCAAATCTCCTGCAGACTATTAGCATCTATTTCATTTTTCTTTTCTTTTTCTTTTTTTTACATTAGAGTAGCCATTTCCTTTATTTCAGCAGATCTCCTGCAGACTATTAGCATCTATTTCATTTTTTTACAGATTACTATTTATTTCCATCAGATCTCCTGCAGACTATTAGCATTTATATACATTTTTTTGCAGATCTCCTGCAGACTATTAGTATCTATTTCATTTTCCTCATCAGATCTGCAGACTATAAGCATCTATCTCATATATTTTTTTGCAGTTCTCCTGCAAACTATTAGCAGCCATTTCCCTGTGTATAGAGATATAAGCAGTGATGATGTCTCTCTTGTTGTCTCTTCCTCAAACCGTTCCTCCATTCATAAATGAAAGAGATGCTAATAGTCTGCAGGAGATCTGCTGGAAATAAAGGAAATCGATCATAATCTGCAAAAAAAAAATGAAATAGCTATTTTAATACTAAATTTAAATTTAGTATAAAAATTTGGATCAAATTCGAATAGAAAATATTAGAATAGAAAATAATAGAAAAGAATAGACTAAGAATAGACTATAATAAAATATAATATATATTATTTTAGTTTCCATTGTTTTGAGTTATTTTCCAATCTATGCTCGAATTCAAATTTATACTATTGGAAATGAGAATTTCAGAAGTAGGTCATTGTGACAGCGGGGTCACGTTGGACACAGGGTGAGCCAGGAAACCATGGACATTAAAAATATGGCTTGGATTGCTTGAAATTGAAATAGTAATATTAGTCCACAATATGTACTGGATGTTTTACCCTGAATTCAACAGGTTAATTGGGAGATGTGTTACCTGCCTGTGTGATGTAAATGAATCTAGGATGGCGTCTAAGGATCTTTCATTGTGTTAATTAAGTCTGTACTTGTGTGTATTGTAAAGTATCAGACAGTCTGGTGAATATAAAGGTCATGCATAGTCATTTAAACATAAAGGGGATTAGAACCTGTTGTCTCCTAGCAGACGTCAAAATAATGTGTATTGGGGCTTGTTGTGTTGTGGGTGGAGCTGGACCATTGTTCATTCAGGTTAATGCAGTATTGGATGTGTATAAGAGTTTCAATGTTTTTGGCAATAAAGTCAGTCTATCCTTGGGAAGATACAGAGTGCGTCTCGTTCTTTCAGAAGGATTAATTCCTATGGGAAGGGGTCGGCTGGCTGTGGAGTATCGGCAGTGAATTTGTGTCCAGGAGAGGGAAGAGATCTAAACAGCGTTTAAACCCCTTTCGTATTTGGGGTGCCGTTACAGTCATATTATTCTATTGTATTTTATTACATTCTATTAATTTCTATTCTGTTCTTTACTATTATTTTATTTTCATTCTAATGTGTTATTATTTTATATTCTATTTTATTGTATTCTTTTTTAGAAATCGATTAAAAAATTTTTGATTTCGATTCGAATTTGTTTTTTGATTTCGATTCGAATTGTTTTCAAATTCGATTCAAATAGAATTTGTTTTCTAATTCGATTCGAATTTCGTCCATGGTTTTTCGATTCAAAACTTTATTTCGGATTCGGTTAAATTTGTTAGTATTGTAATTCGGTAATTCGGATGCAGCCGAATGTCCGAATAATGAAAAATTTGTCTGAATTTATATTCGGAACGAAACAAAATGCACATGTCTAGAAACTATTCCCTTATTCTGCCGCTGGTCCGAATGTATGCTGAAGTGAATTGTACATGCATACTTGTAGAAACAAATCACGCTAGAATACTGTGATCAGCGTAACTTCTTCATCACAACAGAACTTTATTCTGGGTCACAGCCCCTTATATAAACTAAGTGACATAAGCAATCGTCATCAAAAATGTGTACGTATCATTGGCTGATTCCATATATGGTCGTCTTCCTCTCAAGTCTATTTCTTCCACGTATCTTCACATTCCAGGGCTCAGCAGCCATTTTCCTTTACACGATGAGAGGGGCATTGAAGAGTAAATCAAGCAGTGGGGGGTTGAAGAAACATCTGCTTCTCATTTTCGCTCCGGGATCAATATCTCTGTCACAGATTTTCAATCAAGGAAAATAATACTACTGTCCGGTTATAAGATTTACCCAAACACACACATGATAATACTTCTAACTTATATCCTTAGTTAGCATACATTAACTTTCTAGTTCCCAATATGAACATCAATAAGTTTCTTATTGTACAAACATATCTCAGTGTGTGTGTGTGTGTGCACATCAAATCTTCTTTCAACGGAGTGCTTCTATTGTTCCTTACAGACACATTCTCAGAAGGATGCTAATTACTCTAAATTCCTGAGGGGTGGGCAGTGAAACATGTGAGCAGCTAAACATAAGAGTCATTTAACCTACACTAAATTTCTAAACCCATACACCAAAACATAATGAAACAAAGAAATAATAAGAATAATAAAGGATAAAATAAAATATCAATGTTTGAATGGATTATAGAGAGAAAGATCATTCATATAAAATAATCATTTTATAAACTCCATCACAGTCCCCCCTTAAAATGACTATTTTATCAGTACTGTCCCTATGCTATATGACCTTACCTGGCCCCCCTGACATCAGGACCTTTTTTGCATTTCGCATAGAGGTCGGACATGGCTTGCCCAGTGTCTTTACTCGACAAAACGGTCAGGAGAACAGTCAAGTACTATTCTTTCCCTTATCATTTGAGAATGTTGTATGTATTAGTAACAGGTAAGGACTGCAATGGAGCATTCGGTCCCTCTTCCTCCTTTATTGGATCTCTAATATCACCTAAATTCAAAAAAGTAGGAGTCACCTCTTCAGGCTCCCTTTCCTAACAGCTTTTTCATACAGGGCAGAATACAGCAAACCACTATCGCAACTAACGTAAGCAGCATCAAAACTGCTATGCCTATTTGAGTACAAATGCGTTGCCACCCATTCATCCACCCAAAATACTGATCCCGGGGATCGGTCAGTCCCGAATTTCTTTTTAACTCTTTTGAGAGATCCTCTAATTTCTTTATGGCCAAGGTTACCTTACAGTTTGGGCCTGTATTGTCTGAATGTACGTACAACATGTACTTGTCGCAAGCAACATTTTACACACACCCCCTTTTCAGCTAAAATCATGTCTAAAGCCATATGATTTTGGAAAGTCATTTGTGAAGTGGCCTCTAGTTGTTCAGCTAAACCCTGGAGTGCATCCCTGGTATAGTTAATGAACCTCTGTTGGTTATAGTAGATATAATTAATCCAATCTACATTCTTATTTACAGTGATTATGGGAATCAGGGACTCAAATCCTGCAGCTACTTGATCTCTTGCTTTGAATTAATTTGGGACCCCCCTTGGGACTCCTATGGCATCTATATATACATGGGGGTCAAAACTACCAGCTGGGGCACTTCTACGCTTCCTGCTGGATTTAGATGAGTGCTCCCCTTTTACTACTGGGTCACCTCCCAAAAGATGTGCAGGGGCATTATGACTTTAGCAAGTGCACATTCCCCTGTCCATCGGTCTGTTAACCTAGTTCTAATCTTCATGTCCCCACAGATCCAATACACGTCTCCCAAAGACTGAGTTTGATTCTGCACCAGATCCGTGGATACACTACTGTAGGAGGCACAGTATCCCATAGAGAAGTCCCCTAAGAACTTCCCTATTCCCTGATAGTTCCCATAACATGTGTAATTACCGGGATATATAGTAATGCCCTCCCCGGGCTTGGATGTCTTAGTTACTATGGGATATTCTCTTTTCCATGTTTCACACTGGGAGGAATCAGTGGAAGTATTGGTAAACAGGCTCAGAAAGCACTCCTCTTGAGTGGGAGGTATGTTTAATGGCACTGTTCCCAAATGGGGTCTAGCTCCACCACACACATAACAGTTGGACCTATTGTGTTTCTCTACACTATACCTCATCCATTCGAGCCACAGGTTGACATCTGAGAAACAAGTCTCTGTTGCCATTGTGTCTTCAAATGTGGCATCAGCTATGGCTACCATATCTTCTAGGGTGCGCATATGTACATGTGGTTTAAGGGGATCACTGGTTGGTTGAAGGGCCTCCCATTCAGATGAATTATACATGTCTTTAACTTGGAACTGTCCACTTGGTCCCCTATTCTCCCCATCATACCGTACTTCCAAAACATATGTGCCTGCATCCGTAGGACTAGGATTTCTTATGGTCAGGGTGAGTTTCGTGCTATATCCCTTTTCCCCATCATGACTTGACCATATGCCTGTTTTTAATAAGGTCAGTCTGCTGAGTAATGACTCTCCATATTTGTCTTTCCTGTTCAGGGCACTCTGTGGCTTATATCCCCAGTCATCCCCTGTATTCCAACCCACAGATTCCCAGTGGTCACAGTCTGCTCTGTCACATATATATATATATTTCCGGGGGTAATCTGCATCCGGAACAAGTTACACTGCCAGTTAAATGGAGGGGGAAAGATTATAGTACAGAAATCAAATATGAAGGTAGCTACATGTGTGTCTGATGAATTATACCAAAATTGTGTTATACCATCTATTTGTTTGATAGCCACCTCCTGTGCGTGCACAGTTGCTATAAGAAAAAAGATATATAGTTTCATTCTGATGCGGGTGGTGCACGGTCCTCAAGAACTGGAGCCTTGTTGCATATCTTGGCTCCAGGGAATGCTTTCAGAGGAACTTCTTAACCATCACCCAATCACCAGGAAGTATACTGTAAGTACCAGTATCTAGATCAGGATCTGTAATGGAAGAATATACAGTAGGTGCCGCTGATTTTGTGTCAATCTCTCCTCTTCTAGCGGCGAGATTGACACCCTACGAGCCCCGTCATGAGTGCCAGCACCGAGCTGTCTCATCATCGGGAAAGGAAAAATTTTGTTTTTTCCTTTTGCAATGAGCGACACGCATTGCCGACATTGAGGCCGGTGGACGGAGATCCGACGTGGATTCCCGCCAATACCAGGCACTGTGTTTGGTATGAATCCTGAGCGGGAACTCCACGTCAAATTTTAAATAAAAAAACGGCATGGGTTCCCCCTCCAGGCGCATACCAGGCCCTTCAGTCTGGTATGGATTTGAAGGGGAATCCCCTAAGCCAAAAAAACGGCGTGGGGGTCCCCCTCAAAATCCAAACCAGCCCCTTATCTGAGCACGCAACCTGGCAGGCCACAGGAAAAAAAGGGGGGACGAGAGAGCGCCCCCCCCTCCCTCCTGAACCGTACCAGGCCACATGCCCTCAACATGGGGGGTTTGGTGCTTTGGGGCAGGGGGGCGACCTGCGGCCCCTCCACCCCAAAGCACCCTGTTCCCATGTTGATGGGGACAAGGGCCTCGTCCCGACAACCCTGGCCGTTGGTTGTCGGGGGCTGCGGGCAAGGGCTTATTGGAATTCGGGAGCCCCCTTTAATAAGGGGGGCCCCCAGATCCCGGCCCCCCACCCTATGTGAATGAGTATGGGGTACATCGTACCCATACCCATTCACCTGGTGGAAAAAAAATGTCAATAAAAAAACACACACAGGTATTTAAAGTAATTTATTACACAGCTCCGGGGGTCTTCTTCCGTCTCCGGGGCTCTTCTTCCGTCTCCGGGGTCTCTTCCGACTTCGGGGGTCTCCGGTGTCGTCTCCGCGATCTCAGGTTCTTCTCTCGCTCTCTGGTTCTTTCTTCCTTCTGCCGGGCCTCCGCTATCTTCATACAGCTCTTTTGCTAGTGGAGAGGCCTGGCCTTCCCCGTCGTCTCGTCTGGCTCTCCGTTGTCCTTCTGCCGGCCCCTCCGCTATCTTCTTCCAGCTCTTTTGCTAGTGGAGGGGCCCGGTCTTCCCCATCGTCTCGTCCGGCTCTCCGTTGTCCTTCTGCCGGCCCCTCCACTATCTTCTTCCAGCTCTTTTGCTAGTGGAGGGGCCCGGTCTTCCCGTCGCCGTCTTCTTCCTCCTTCTCCTCCTCGATGTTCACTCGTCGCTTCCTCCCACTGTAATGCTGGGTGTTCCGTCCGCACCGATTTATATAGGCTTCTCATGACGTCACAGTCACATGCTCCGGATGGCCCCGAAGCATGTGACTGTGACGTCATGGGAGCATGTGACTGTGACGTCATGAGAGGCCTATATAAATCGTTGCGGACCGAACACCCAGCATTACAGCGGGAGGAAGCGACGAGTGAACATCGTGGAGGAGAAGAGGGAAGAAGACGTCGACAGTGACGGGAAGACCGGGCCCCTCTGCTAGCAAAAGAGCTGGAAGAAGATAGCGGAGGGGCCGGGAGAAGGACAACGGAGAGCTGGACGAGACGACGGGTAAAGACCGAGCCTCTCCGCTAGCAAAAGAGCTGGAAGAAGATAGCGGAGGCTAGGAAGAAAGAACCGAAGAGCGAGAGAAGAACCAGAGAGCGCGGAGACGACACCGGAGACCCCCGAAATCGGAAGAGACCCCAGGAGTCGGAAGAAGACCCCCAGAGCTGTGTAATAAATTACTTTAATAACCTGTGTGTGTTTTTTTATTGACATTTTTTTCCACCAGGTGAATGGGTAGGGGTACGATGTACCCCATACTCATTCACATAGGGTGGGGGGCCGGGATCTGGGGGCCCCCCTTATTAAAGGGGGCTCCCGGATTCCGATAAGCCCCCGCCCGCAGACCCCGACAACCAACGACCAGGGTTGTTGGGACGAGGTCCTTGTCCCCATCAACATGGGGACAGGGTGCTTTGGGGTGTCGGGGCCGCAGGTCGCCCCCCTGCCCCAAAGCACCAAACGCCCCATGTTGAGGGCATGTGGCCTGGTACGGTTCAGGAGGGAGGGGGGGCTCTCTCTCGTCCCCCCCTCTTTTCCTGTGGCCTGCCAGGTTGCGTGCTCGGATAAGGGTCTGGTTTGGATTTTGAGGGGGACCCCCACGTCGTTTTTCGGCTTAGGGGATTCCCCTTCAAATCCATACCAGACCGAAGAGCCTGGTATGCTCCTGGAGGGGAAACCCATGCCGGTTTTTTATTTAAAATTTGCCGTCGAGTTCCCGCTCAGGATTCATACCAAACACAGTGCCTGGTATTGGCGGGAATCCACGTCGGATCCCGTTCAATACAGTGTCGCGTCTCCTTCTCGCTATTGCAGCGAGCGCGAGATGTCGGCACCCTGTCGCCGAGATGTCGGCACCCTGTCGCCGAGAATCTCCACGATGGGATCGCGATGGATATACAATGTCGGCGGCACCTATTGTACTCGTACACATAGATGTTAGTTAATTCTATCAAAGTATCAGACTGTAATTGCAACTGTTGTGGATAATAACAACTAATCTAGGGGCTGTTCCAAACAAGATTTCAAAAGGGGATAAAGAATGCTTCCCCCTTGGGGAATACCGTACGCTGAATAAGGCTATTGGCAGGCTTTCTGGCCAGGACATACCTGTGTCCTTGGCCATTTTTAGCATTCGGGTTTTAAGTGTCCGGTTCATTCTTTCCACTTTCCCACTACTCTGAGGGTGATAATGTGTGTGAAACGCTAATGTGGTACCTAGGGCCAACCATATTTCTTTTGTGACTGTAGCAGTGAACGGAGGACCTTGATCACTCTCTATTAGACATGTGCACACTGAAATATTTCGTTTCGGAATTTCGTTTTCGGACGAAAAATAAATTTATTTAGTTACTCCCGAAATTCGTTTTTATTTATTTCGTTTTTCGTTAGAAATTGCATTCGTCCGAAAATCTGAATTAATTAAGGTCGAATCTGTCATTGAAGGTTTATGGTGTCTGTCGAATGTTCAAAGAAGATTCGACGGAGCAGTGAAACTGTACGACGCTGCAATCATACATTTCCGGTCGAATGTTCCGCCCACAAGCTATATAAAGAATTCTAATGTTGTATGACTAGTAATAATTATATTTATTCATTACTATTACTAGTCAACCAACATTAGAATTCTTCTATAGCCTATGGGCGGATGCATTTGACCGGAAATGTACGATTGCAGCGTCGTACAGTTTTGCTGCACCGTCGAATCTTCTAACTTTCGATGCTTTGTCGAATCTTCGTCATTCTAGCTATTTTACTGCTCCTCCTCTTTGGTTACAATCAGCCAATAACATTCATCATCAACTTTATTTTTATTTTACTTCCCCCACCCAATTCCAGCAGTGATCTTTTCTCTCTATGTCGAATCTTTTCTCTCTATAATAACAAATCTTTTCTCTCCTATGCCGAATCTTTTCTCTCCTATGTCGAATATTTTCTCTCTATAATGTCGAATCTTTTCTCTCCTATGTCGAATCTTTTCTCTCCTATGTCGAATCTTTTCTCTCCTATGTCGAATCTTTTCTCTCCTATGTCGAATCTTTCTCTCCTATGTCGAATCTTTTCTCTCTATAATGTCGAATCTTTTCTCTCCTATGTAGAATAATCTTGGACTAATAGAGCTAAGGTTAGGCACATTCGACCACAGGTTCGATAGACACAGATTGTTATTGTCAGCATCACGTCGAATCTCCTATCTATATCGAACTGTTGTAGCAACGAAAACGAAAATAAAGCATTTGTTTATGTCGGATCTTTCGGTTTTCGGATTCTGTGCTTTCGTTTTCGTTTGTTAAAACGATAACGAAAATAGCTGAAATTCGGACGAAAATGCATTCGGACGAAAACGAATGCACATGTCTACTCTCTATCACCTCAGGTACCCCATATCTGCAAACCACCTCCAAAAGCAATTTCTTAGCCGTGGTTTTCGCTGTCTGATCTGTGACTGGATAAGCCCCGAGCCACCCTGAGCCTTCCGGGGTTGCATGCTAGGCAAGTATGACAGGACTTGCAGTATTGATTAGTTATTCCTGGAGCTACATAATGTTTGTTTATAAGTGAGTTCATCAAAGTCTTTGAGAGATGGGTTGCTCCATGGGCCCATTGCACCACAGCTGGGTACAAAGCTCTGGGGAGACATGGGCGGGTTCCTACAGTCCAAAGATAACAGAGGGTAGACGGGTGGTTTCCGCCTTCATGATTTCAAAGCAATCATGTCCATCTTCATCTCGGGTAGGAGCAGGTAGGTCTGTGTTCTCTTCTTCCTGTTCGTCCAGAGACATGTCATGATACCCCCCTTGGACAAAAGGAAGGAGAGTAGCAGGGTCGAGTCACTGGCATCGAAGTAGAGTCACACCGTAAGGCATGAGGAAACTGCATTGCAACCAGAGGTTAAATACTTGGGTTGCACCTGATACGGAATGGCAGAGAGATAGTGAGGGGCAAGCAGCAGAAGGGGATGGGCCAGAACAATGTCAGAAGTTTAGTCCAGCAGGGCTTGGGCAACAAAAACCACTCAGAGACATGACGGGCCACCTCTGGCAACTGGGTCCAGGCGGGTTGAAAAGAAACCGATGGGGCGGTTACAGAGTCCATGACTTTGTGTCAACACCCCTGAAGCGTGGCCCTGGTTCTCAGATATGAACAGGCTAAAGGGCTTTCCATAATCAGGGAGTCCAAGTGCAGGAGCAGTGCTAATTGCCTTTTTCAAAAGATGAAAGTTAGTGAGCGCTTCTTCGGACAGCGCAAAGGGGGCACATAGCAGGGAGTCATACAGTGGTTGCATTAGAAGGGAAGCCGCAGGCTCTTCAGTAAGAGAACAGTCCCAAAAAAAAAGCATGTAGGGCCTTAGCATTACCGGGGGCCGAAATGGGCCGTATGGCTTCAGCTCACGCTAAATCTATGACAGCAAAAAACATTTGCAGACAGGGGCACCCTAGACAGAAGAGAGTGTGCAAGGACAGGCTCGATCACTGCTCTAGGGTTACTCTAGTCGGGCCACTATCAGCCCAATCCGTATCGGTTCTTTAAAACCCGCTACGAAAGCACTTGATAGTAAGCGATAATGTGATATGTAATGCAACCTGGTATTGAAGGCATCACAGGGGCAACAACCGGTGGGCAGTAAAAGCTGGTATAGCGCTTACCACCCTCTCCTCCTTGTCTTTCGGCTCCTTGCAGGAGGAAAGGGCACACCCAGCTCTATATGCCCGTACACTCCTGTGTGAGGAGGTTGAGCGGTGTTGTGATGGGTCTCCACAGCCAGATACTCCCACAGAATGATTCTTATCTCTATAGCCAACAAAGACAAGTCTCTATTTCCCCCAATGACTTCAATGTCCACACCAGCTGTAACTCCAACGTAGAGTTTATTAATCTTAAACGACAGTCTCTGATAGGAAAGGTTGGAGAGAGAAAAGGACAGCATAAGGTGTGGGAGAGGTCCAGGCACAAACGTAATACACTTCACTGCTTGGCTTCTCAAGCAGACTTAGCCCATTTGGATAGTCTCCCTAGATAGGGACTAGCAGCCAAAATGGTACTCGAACTGACCACTCAATCACTATACAAACTGGTACCCTGGTCTCTGCCACAGACCTGGTGAACTCGGTCTCTGCCACAGACCTGGTGAACTTGGTTTCTTTAAAGCTTGGCCTCTTTGTAAGGAGAAGACATCCCTCCAGAGAGTTACCGGGCCCCTTCCTTCACTGTGACTTCTCACCAGTCCCTCGGAACGGTCCTCCCCCGGCCTCCTCGTCTAAGATGCGGGTCCCCTCGCAAGGCGGCACCCTGAGATTCCTCGATCCTTGACGGGCCCCAGCCAAAGGAGCTGGGCCCAATGCCTTCAGTTGCAGCCCCAGGGCTAAAGGTGCCTGGGACTGATTCACCGACCTCCGCCCCTGGGCCAAAGGTGCCCAGGGCGGACAGAAAAATCCTTTCCTTCTAAAAAGTAAAACACTTTTAAATGCAGTTCAACTTAAGCAACACCGCCACCTAGTGGAAGTGCCACCGTCAAGACACTTGTCCCAAAAAAACTTTCCTTGCGTTGAAGGCAAATCTTCCTCTTCTTCTTGAATTTGGCTGTGTCCCTAAACTATTTCAACCCCAAAGTCTCTGTCTTTGTTATGCTGTGAGCGGAGAGAAAAAGGAAAAAATCAACAGCTCCCCTGCTCTCCAGCTAAGTAGACTACCCGAATTGGCAAGGGCAAAGTTCCTGAAACTCCAGGAGAGTACACTCCGGAACAAAAGCACAAAAAAAACAGTTCAGTCTCTCACAAATAAAATTTTGGATCAGGCAAGATGAGAAGCCTCCATCTTTTATCAAAGGTCTCTATCGAGAAGACAGCATCTTCAAGCTCCTTCCGACACACAACTACCCGATCCGCATGAATATGCTGACCCAACATCCATTCTTTCTTGCACCCCCGATATCTCTCGGCAACAGCCGCGAACATGAGAGATACCTGCGGGCGTGTTGGACTTTCAAGTGGTTCCACAAGAAGTCTGCGTACCATCTCTCTCTGTAGGCCTCCACCTCGAACAGTAGGTCTCTGGTGACATACGAGTACTCCCATCCGTAATCAGCAGCCACCTTTTGGTTGAACAGCCGCTGCAGCCTAGAGAGTGGTGGAAGTGTGGCACGGTCTCCCGCACCTGGCAAAACAATGGCCTCTGGATGCCTGGGCACTTTCACTGCCCTGGGACCCATTACAGCAGCACGTAGTAATACACAGTCATCCGTGGTAATGTGCACGGGCACCACAGGTCCGGACGACTCAGGCATGGGGTCAGGTCCTTCCTCAGACATATGGACTTCCACCCGGGGTGTAACATCCCCAGCAGACCCAGACGAGTCCCTTCTACTTCTGGTGGAGGATAGGGGTATTCTGTCCCAGCCCTTCTTTATGAATAGTTCATCTATTTCAGTGTCTTCTCCCACATCGGAAGACGATTCTAGATCCGAGGTATCACAGTCCTCTGCTAGTATGTAATTCCTTGTAACAGGGGAATTACTATCTCTGGCAAGTTCAAATTCTTTGGGGTCCGGAACCCAAGCATCCCCAGCACTCTGGACACTTTTCTCTGCTCCCTTCCCCGGCTTACCTCGATCTGTAGCTGTCGCGGATCGTCTGGAGGTCCCTCCGACTGGGCGATCCGACACAGGTAAATGCTGGGGTATATTTCGACCACGACCGCAGGAGGCTTTCACGTAGCTGACCTTTCGCTTGGGCGGTGGGAGCGAAGATTCTGTAACAACCGAGGCGGCATCCTCCAGTTTCTCCGTCTCCGGTTCCTCCCACAGAATGGTCTCTATAGCCAACAAAGACAAGTCTCTATTTCCCCCAATGACTTCAATGTCCACACCAGCTGTAACTCCAACGTAGCGTTTATTTCTCTTAAACGACAGTCTCTGATAGGAAAGGTTGGAGAGAGAACAGGACAGCATAAGGTGTGGGAGAGGTCCAGGCACAAACGTAATACACTTCACTGCTTGGCTTCTCAAGCAGACTTAGCCCATTTGGATAGTCTCCCTAGATAGGGACTAGCATCAAAAATGGTACTCGAACTGACCGCTCAATCACTATACAAACTGGTACCCTGGTCTCTGCCACAGACCTGGTGAACTCGGTCTCTGCCACAGACCTGGTGAACTTGGTTTCTTTAAAGCTTGGCCTCTTTGTAAGGAGAAGACATCCCTCCAGAGAGTTACCGGGCCCCTTCCTTCACTGTGACTTCTCACCAGTCCCTCGGAACGGTCCTCCCCCGGCCTCCTCGTCTAAGATGCGGGTCCCCTCGCAAGGCGGCACCCTGAGATTCCTCGATCCTTGATGGGCCCCAGCCGAAGGAGCTGGGCCCAAGGCCTTCAGTTGCAGCCCCAGGGCTAAAGGTGCCTGGGACTGATTCACCGATCTCCGCCCCTGGGCCAAAGGTGCTCAGGGCGGACAGGAACACACACTCCCTGGGAGTAGGACTCCCGACGATGAATGAACCCTGAACAGGCAGCTTCTGCCCCTTTTATATCCTCTCCCAGCATACACAGCAGGCCGACCACTCCCACTGTATGGTTGCCGAGAGGGGACACACAAGGCACAGCACTGTATCAGCAGTTCAATCCTGGTCCACTATAGCAGCGCCACCTGCAGGCCACAGGGTACAGTACACCGATACTCTTCCTGCAGACAAAAATGGTTGATAATGTCCTAACAATTTAGGTGTTTGAGCATAACTACCACTCAAACACTACCCCTAAATTGAGGATCCCACTACACTGGCACCTGCATTCAATACAGGGCACAGGAGGCAAAGGGGTAGGGATGACTGGGATGAGGGTGGAGGAAGGCCTGCTTGTAAGGAGAGGGACTACCGTAGGAGGTCCTCCAACTTACAACTACATGAGGGGCAGAACCCGGAGTCCTCCCACATGCCTCACACGCCCAGTAATGGCTACCAGGACAGGGTGGAGGCAGGCTTTGTTCTCGTTCAGACAATATGGACATACATTTCTATGCAAGCCCTATGCAAAGTTCAATACTTAAATGATACTAGAACATTTAAAACTTGGTAACCCTTGTGAAACGTCTTTCCGTTACTTCACGGAAGGTAAGTACTCTTTATTAATATGACACTATCTTATCTTTCTCAAGACAAACAGATCTCCTGAATAGACTTCTTACATGTGTCCAGACCAAAAGTCATATTAGGCACACGTCAAGGCTAATTTTAAAATTAGTAGAAATCTTTTTTTACACAAGCATCACAGTAAAACCAGTATACAACTGTTGGCATTTAGCTTCTTAAAGACAAACAAAAAATTGTGTATTTCTCTAAATATTTGGAAAATGATAACTTCATACTGCAGTTAGAAATAATATGATTCCAAAATCGCTCTGCCATATATTTAAATGGTTTTAGCAATGGACATGTAAAAATAATTCAAGCACCAAAAGTTATAACGAAAAGATTTATACGTTACCAGTAGCTATGAGTTCTGTCTGGTTGAGAAGATTCAGTTATGAGTCCCACAGGACTCCTCCCAATATAACTCACCATTATATTCTTAATATCCAAAAAGCAAGTCGGTTACTTTTTATTTATTTATATATTTACGTGTTATTTATTTATTTTTATATTTTTTTCACATTATTTGTATTTGTGATGTTACATGAAGAATACAAATTCCCATCAGAAAGGTACATTTCAAAACGAAAACTGTGAGCTCCCTGTATGCTGACAACCCACATCACACCCATGTCAACACACACATTCCTTTCAGCATAGACAGGATTAATCAGCCATAGGCTAGAAGGGATGTGAAAGGGTTAAACGTCTCGGAAAAAGAACAACAGCAGTACGTTTAAAAAACCATTCCTCTTTGTTTTATTTTTTGTTCTCTCACAGAAGAGGCAGCAAGCCCCCACTAGGAGAGAAAAGGATGGCTGGAAATTTGACTCCCTCTATACAGCCTGAGGAATTTGAAGGCCGTACAAGACAAAAAAGGGAGGGGGGAGGAAAGGAGGAAGGGAGGGGGCCGAAGCTGGGCTTTGTGCTTCTGTCCCAAAATGAGCTCCTGCAACAGGCAACCGGGGTCTTAATGTCCAATATACCTCCCAGAAATCATATACCTGGATGAGCTGAACTAAAACCCCAACCACCTCCACATGCACAGGTAGGACATAAACAGACAATAAACAACATACACAGGATTAGAATATAACACGCTATTTCAGCTCAGCCGTCTGTATGGAGGTAAAATTCCACCCCGAACCTATCTGGTTCGTATTATATACTATGACACCCTCTCGGACCCGTACATTTTGTACAACTGGGCCGACCAGGCATCTGTGTAAGTATTACACCTTCTCGTAATCTGCGATTGTACAAAAATAAAAACCGTACGCCCTCTTAAACCAACATATTTTGTACAAGGTCTGGCCAGGCAACTGTGTCTATTTCCTAACAACCTCTTGAAACCAGGCTTGTAAAAAACACGCTGACAAGGAAACCGCGTCACCCCCTTCACATACAGACAGTTGGAGAAAAGGCACATGCAAGGCAACACATAACAAAACATAAATAACAGCCGGCAGAATAGGTCTACGGGTTCTTATTAAAATGACTTTTGGACAAGAAATTACCCGTCTTATCGTGGCATGGAGCAGCCGACAGACTGTAAGCGAAATCGAGGGTGAAGAGGCGTAAAAAACACAGGTAAGGAATATAACAGCCTCCTCTTACCGTGTATTACAAAGTTGCGCAGGCTCCGATCCGCCAAGCACGTCTCAATTCGCTGGCAGTCACATCTAGATCGGCTACAAACAGCACACAGTCCAAAAAAGTCCACGTTGGAAGCGCCAAATTGTAATAGATTAATTCTGGTCCAATACCAGAAAATATTCCCTTATTCTGCCGCTAGTCCGAATGTATGCTGAAGTGAATTGTACATGCATACTTGTAGAAACAAATCACGCTAGAATACTGTGATCAGCGTAACTTCTTCATCACAACAGAACTTTATTCTGGGTCACAGCCCCTTATATAAACTAAGTGACATAAGCAATCGTCATCACAAATGTGTACATATCATTGGCTGATTCCATATATGGTCGTCTTCCTCTCAAGTCTATTTCTTCTACGTGTCTTCATATTCCAGGGCTCAGCAGCCATTTTCCTTTACACGATGGGAGGGGCATTGAAGAGTGAATCAAGCAGTGGGGGATGGAAGAAACATCTGCTTCTCATTTTCACTCCGGGATCAATATCTCTGTCACAGATTTTCAATCAAGGAAAATAATACTACTGTCCGGTTATAAGATTTACCCAAACACACACATGATAATACTTCTAACGTATATCCTTAGTTAGCATACATTAACTTTCTAGTTACCAATATGAACATCAATAAGTTTCTTATTGTACAAACATATCTCAGTGTGTGTGCACATCAAATCTTCTTTCAAAGGAGTGCTTCTATTGTTCCTTACAGACACATTCTCAGAAGGATGCTAATTACTCTAAATTCCTGAGGGGTGGGCAGTGAAACATGTGAGCAGCTAAATATAAGAGTAATTTAACCTATACTAAATTTCTAAACCCATACACCAAAACATAATGAAACAAAGAAATAATAAGAATAATAAAGGATAAAATAAAATATCAATGTTTGAATGGATTATAGAGAGAAAGATCATTCATATAAAATAATAATTTTATAAACTCCATCACACAACGTGCAAAAATTACCTTACGCGTTATAGTGAAAGGCAGGGACAGTCTTATGGGCAAGAAAATGGCGTCTAGGAATCTGCCACAGCTGTATAGCACAGCCCCCAAATTCCCCAAAGGGGGTAGATTCCATCAACTGGAAAGGCAGGACTCATAAGGCTATCAATTTGACTAAGCTGATATTTAGGCACTGGCCATCAGGGTGGCCCTAGCAGTTGGAGCAGCAAAACTTGTCTGCTCAATGCTACAGCTGGTGTGGTCGGCAAAATCAGACCAAGGCTGCAGCCTTCACTTGGCCCCAATCTGCATGGCTTCATGCAGACCCTTTTACCTACTGAATGAGCCTCAGGGTAGACCTCTGAATCATCTTGATATATCATCATTCCTATCGCTGAAGGCTGCTGACAGGGAATCATGTACAGTGGAGGTAGAACTGGAAAAGTATCTGGAAGGAGAAAGAAGAGTGTGGCCCTTTTTCTGATGAATAACATTCTGGTGCTTTTCAATAAAATGCAGTGCAGTGCAACTTATTAAAAGAAGCATATATCTATCCAAAATTAAGTGCATAAAAGTCAAAAAGTCCACTTTCAAAGTTATCTATAAAGTCCAGTGTTTCTATTCAGTTAGTATCAATACAAGTGAAAATAAACACCCAAGTTTCTTCAAAAGATATTTATGCTTCTGTGCTCATCCTCATGAGCATGAATATACTTTGAAGACACTTGGGTGTTTATTTTCACTTGTATTGATTTGATATTTGATTCGATTTTAATAATAATTTTGGAAAGATATATGTTTGTTCTAATATGTTTCACTGCACTACATTTTATTGAATTGTTTTATGCGATGGGTGAAATCACTGAATAGTGTTATAGCAAGCAGCTTAGAGTAGAAATGATATGTTTTACATAGTATTGTACACTAATCTTTTACATCACAGTTATTTCTTTGATTGTGTTGACTGGTCTGGTACACCTAGCATTCTGGTGCTGCTCCCAAGGAGCTGCATGGTGAGAGGTTAGATCATGTCTCTTCATGCATGTACTCAATGCATGGCGAATGTTATTGCCATGCAGTGGTGATTGGGTGCACTGAAAAGTGTGGGTCCTTAGTGGACTAAACTGTACCTCAATAATCTGCAGTGCTCTAGTCTGCTGCAAACAAAGGGCACCTGTTGTGGGGACTTAAGCTGCTGATGCTGACCCATGTATTAAATAAATCAAAGAACCTACCGACATTAAAAATAAAGTAAAGCTCAACCACACATATGTATATGTAGCACCCTCTACCATAGGTAGGTGTTAGAGGTGTAGTGTTTGTAGGTTCTGTCAGTGCAGGTAAATTTAATCAGGCTTATGCTGTGAGCTAGGCCTGTTTGTTTTTGATCTGGGGGCAGGGAGTGGTTAGTGTAGCAGTGGGTGTGACTGACATGTACTTCAGCTTTTGGGTGCCTCCCCTGCTTCCAGTGAGAATGTTCTGAAAGAGGGGAAGGGCTGAGAGTTAGAGTGGCATGGAGTACATGTGAGGAGCCCTGACCAATCCCCAACTAGGATTGGCAGGGGGCAGGCCTCCTACATATACTCACAGTCAGCCTGCTGGGGGAGGAGTTGTCGACTGGGTGAACTGAAGGATGTAGTGCTAGACTGCATGCAGGAAAAACACCCCCATCTGGGGGGGTGGATCCGGGGGAGGAGCTCGGGAGCTAGGAGGGAGCCTCTCCTTACACGGTCATGATGAGGTATCCTGGAATAGGAGCTGGAGAAGCAGTTGGTCCACACAGTCCGGGAAAAATCCTTCAGGAAGGACTCAGGGCAGGAGGCGGTGAGTGAAGCACAGTGGAGATATGAAAGAGGCATGCCAGGGGAGCTGGGTGCAGAGCCAGAGGAGAGACTGTGGGCTTTTGTGTCAAATCGTTGAAGCCTGAGGGTGCAGGATTTGCAAGTCATGCTTGCTGGGAACTGTAGTCCATTGTCAAATATTCTTTCTAACTAAATGTTCAGGGTCATCAAGAAGGGGTACTGCAGGCCCCTGGCATTTTAATCATCAAGTGAAACTACTCCTAGGACTTATTCAGAGTGAGGCCTAGTCAGCTCAAGATGGTGGGACAGGATGTCTGTGGCAGGAAAGTGGTTCGCAGGAAGAGAAGTGTCCTGGAGGTAGAAGTCTGCAGGGAGAGTGCAGAGGCGGGAAACATTCTGAGGTGAAAAGTCTGTCAAGATTAGAGTCCATCATTTTTGTTCTATTCAAGATAATGCAAAGATAATGAGTAAACCATTTGTCAATGTAAAGCCGGATTCGCTCTAACATTGCAAATACCAATTTGTTCTATGGGCATCCCATATCCCTTCCCCCAACCAAGTTCAATCCCCCAAATAAAACAACAAAACAAAGCAAAAGATTTTTCATTGTCTACAAGTGTGACATATGGATGTCTGGCAGCAGGGTTAATATGTGTGGATGTTAGTAACTCGTAGCAACACACCGCTACATATATATATATACAGTATGTATATATAATAGCAGGTGCTGACAGGGTGACTGAGTATTTTTGGCCATGTCTGCACTGCATTGTTATTTATGTTGAAAGTGCTAGTTAACTACTGCCTGGCAGGGAAGGAGAGATTCCAAGGTCTTTCTTGGCGCTCTTCTGTTGGGCTCTGTTCCTCTTTGCATTCAGCTACCCTTTCATGCTTACTGTCCTAACTGGAGATTGCCTGCCTGAGGAGCCTGCCAACTTGCCTGGGGCTACTGGGACCTGAAGTCCCACAACACACAGCTAGCTGCATGGAGGAAGCTGTATACTGACGGAGGCACCCAAGCTGAGTGCTGGATGGTTTTGTCACATATTTAATACTGAGTTTCTTATTGAATGTATTTAAGCAGCATATTATAGCCTACCCCTATAGTGTTTTGCAAAAGAGAGACATGGAGTAGGGAGGGGAGTGTCATTTACCACTGTGTATATGACTGCAACGGGGACACAGAGAAGATAGAAAGGACATCTGAAGGCAGAATCAAACAGGTATATTTCACTTTACACAAAACAAATGCTTTAGTAGCTTTGTGGGTATGAACACTCTGTTATATAGCATGTAATGAGAGTTTTCATAGTCTGGGTTAAACGTAACTTTAAGGAAAAAAATAAAAAAAATGAAAGCTATCTACTAAACTACTATTAAAGAAAAGCAAAAAGAAACACCCCCAAATGACAAAGGGATGGGTGTGGGGTTTGCAACAATGGAACCTGCCACCACCCCCCCCCTCTAAAACTGTTAGGGCTAAGGAAATCGGTGGGCTTACACTCTACTCTCCCTGGTCACACAAACTGCAAATCACTGCAGAGTATCAAATATACAGCATGGAATATAGTACTTCATAGCACAAAGCAGTAGTAGCGCACTACATTAACCAATGCTCTCTGCTTAAAGCAATGTCAGCTGTCCCTCACTTAAACACTTAGGCTGGGTTCACACTAGTGCGACACGACATCTGTCCTACTTTGGATCCGACTTTGCCCTGCGACATGAAGCCGACATATGTCCGACTTTCAATGAACGGGGATCCGACTTGGATCCCCGCCAATATCAGGCACTGTGTTTGGTATGAATCTTGAGGGGGAACTCCAGGCCAAATTTTAAATTAAAAAAACGGCGTGGGTTCCCCTCCAGAGGCATACCAGGCCCTTGGGTCTGGTCTGGATTTGAACGGGCGCCCCTACGCCGAAAAAACGGCGTGGGGGGTCCCCCCAAAATCCAAACCAGACCCTTATCCGAGCACACAACCTGGCAGGCCGCAGGGGAAGAGGGGGGGACGAGAGAGCGGCCCCCCTCCCTCCTGAACCATACCAGGCCGCATGCCCTCAACATGGGGGGTTTGGTGCTCTGGGGCAGGGGGGCGACCTGCGGCCCCCCCACCCCAGAGCACCCTGCCCCCATGTTGATGAGGACAGGGCCTCTTCCCGACAACCCTGGCCGTTGGTTGTCGGGGTCTGCGGGCGGGGGGCTTATCGGAATCCGGGAGCCCCCTTCAATAAGGGGGCCCCCGGATCCCGGCCCCCCCACCCTATGTGAATGAGTATGGGGTACATCGTACCCCTACCCATTCACCTGGTGGAAAAAAATTGCAATAAAAAAACCACACAGCTTTTTAAAGTATTTTATTGCACAGCTCCGGGGGTCTTCTTCCGACTTCGGGGGTCTCCGGTGTCGTCGCCGCGCTCTCCGGTTCTTTCTTCCGCCGGGCCTCCGCTAACTTCTTTTTAGCTCTTTTGCTAACGGAGGCCCGGTCTTCTGCGTCGTCTCGTCCGGCTCTCCGTTGTCCTTCTGCCGGCCCCTCCACTAACTTCTTGGTAGCTCTTTCGCTAGTGGAGGGGCGCGGTCTTCCCGTCGTCGCCGTCGGCGTCTTCTCCCCTCTTCTCCTCCTCAATGTTGACGCGTCGCTTCCTCCCGCTGTAATACTGGCTCTCCGCTCCGCTCCGCATTAATATAGGCTTCTCATGACGTCACAGTCACATGTTCCGGGGCACATGGCCCCGGAGCATGTGACTGTGACGTCATGGGAACATGTGACTGTGACATCATGGGAAGCCTATATTAATGCGGAGCGGAGCGGAGAGCCAGTATTACAGCGGGAGGAAGCGACGCATCAACATCGAGGAGGAGAAGAGGGAAGAAGACGCCGACGGCGACGACGGGAAGACCGTGCCCCTCCACTAGCGAAAGAGCTACCAAGAAGTTAGTGGAGGGGCCGGCAGAAGGACAACGGAGAGCCGGACGAGACGACGCAGAAGACCGGGCCTCCGTTAGCAAAAGAGCTAAAAAGAAGTTAGCGGAGGCCCGGCGGAAGAAAGAACCGGAGAGCTCGGCGACGACACCGGAGACCCCCGAAGTCGGAAGAAGACCCCCGGAGCTGTGCAATAAAATATTTTAAAAAGCTGTGTGGTTTTTTTATTGCAATTTTTTTCCACCAGGTGAATGGGTAGGGGTACGATGTACCCCATACTCATTCACATAGGGTGGGGGGGGCCGGGATCCGGTGGCCCCCTTATTGAAGGGGGCTCCCGGATTCCGATAAGCCCCCCGCCCGCAGACCCCGACAACCAACGGCCAGGGTTGTCGGGAAGAGGCCCTGTCCTCATCAACATGAGGGCAGGGTGCTCTGGGGTGGGGGGCCGCAGGTCGCCCCCCTGCCCCAAAGCACCAAACCCCCCATGTAAGGGCATGCGGCCTGGTATGGTTCAGGAGGGAGGAGGGGCCGCTCTCTCGTCCCCCCCTCTTCCCCTGCGGCCTGCCAGGTTGCGTGCTCGGATAAGGGTCTGGTTTGGATTTTGGGGGGACCCCCCACGCCGTTTTTTCGGCGTAGGGGTGCCCGTTCAAATCCAGACCAGACCCAAGGGCCTGGTATGCTCCTGGAGGGGGAACCCATGCCGGTTTTTTATTTAAAATTTGGCCTGGAGTTCCCCCTCAAGAGCAGTACAGCACAAGTCGCATGCCAAAGTCGGATCATGCAAGACTGCGGTCCGACTTTGATCCGACTTCAATGATAGTCAATGGGCTGAAGTCGGATCAAAGTCGGACCAAAGCAGTACAGGGAGCATTCTCAAAGTCGGACCGACATGTGTCGGACCAGTTAAGACGGCTCCCATAGGGAAACATTGATTTTCACACGTCATGCGACATGAGCTCCCAATGTCGGAGCGTTTGTCGCCCCAGTGTGAACCAGGCCTTAATACACTTACAAAGCAACCTTTTATAGTGTGTGGGCTGCAACTTATGTCAAACCATCATTAGCCAAAGCCTTGCACCTGACCAGCAGGCCATTCAAATGAAAAGCATGCCAGTAACCATATAGGCAATTATAGGGCAGTTTCAGAAGATACATTTGTGGGACAAATGTTTGATTCTATCAGTAATTTGCAAGTATGTCTGAAGTATATCTTTAAATGATAAAATTTCACAAAAGCAAACTCTAATACTGCAAGAAAGGAAAGGGTGGCACTGGTAAAGTAAGAGGAGAAGAAGGGAGGGCATGTGTGCAAAGGGGCGAGAAAAATGCTCATCAGCCTGGCGTGAGAGTTCCCCTAATGCTGATTAAATCCATTTGATTATTAATGACTTGTGGAATTTATAAGTGGCAGGGGGAGGGAAAGTTACTGAAATAACTCTTGAAAAAGATGCAGCATAGAAGAGTTATATAACCTTGCTTCCATGAACATATTAAACATAAACGATGGTTAAGGAGGACATGATGTGTTAGATTTCTCCTCTGGGTCATAATAATAAAAATGCGGTGACAGTCTCTGTTGGTTAGACTTTAATTATTAATCCTTGAATTAAAACTATAGATTTTATAATAGGAGAGTCATTCCTTCTCCCTCTTACTATGTGTCAGGGATCACTTATATATCCAAATCAAAACCAGTTAAACTGCTCCTCCTGTATGATTATCATCTAAACAGACAGTTTGCTTTTTTGGAGCTTGTTTTTTATGGTGCCGTTCTTATTTTAGGGAGTTGTTGTGCTCACTTCCAGTCTTCCCACCACCTGTTGAGTAAATGAAAACTCAAGGCTTATTGTCAAAGGAGACTTAAGCAGCTCATAAACCAGGGGTAGGCAACCAGTAGCCCTCCAGCTGTTATGGAACTACATTTCCCATGAGGCATTGCAAGGTTGGCAGTTACAATTACTCCCAGAGGCATGATGGGACTTGTAGTTCTGCAACAGCTGGAGGACCCCAGTTTGCCTACCCTTGTCATAGATGATTCTTTTTTTTTTTCGCTTAGCCAGCAGATTAAACTAAAAAAAAAATACTTGATTCCCCTATACACACTATCAAGATGTTTTGGGGGAATCCTCCCACTGTGCCTTCGTATTCTGGTAGTGGGGAGACTTTCCCACCATCAGAATTCACTGATCAGCACTGGCGTCGCTGATTAAGCATCAAAATTCCAACAGGGGGGTTGTACAAAGTCGATTGGTAGATCAACTTCTGTATAACCACCCTGCCCATACATGGATGAAATTTGCCCAGTCCCTGCTGAACCAACCAAACTTTGATCCCTGTATGGCTGAATTTAGGCACATAGCATACCCAGAAGCCAGAACACATTACACAGCAATAATAAGCATACCCAGGATGCTGCAGTACACATGACGCCCAGCACACAAGCTGCACAGCAGCACACACTAGGGTTGTCCCGATACCGATACTAGTATCGGTATCGGGACCGATACCAAGCATTTGCGCGAGTACTTGTACTCGCGCAAATGCTCCTGATGCCCAGTCCGATACTTTTTTTTTTTTCTCAGAGCGGGGGGTGGAGAGCAGGGCGGAGACCGGGGCGGAGAGTGTGCGGCGGGGGGCGGAGAGTGTGCGGCGCGGGACGGAGAGCAGGGCGGAGAGCGTGGCGGGGGCGGAGACCAGGGCCAAGAGCGGGACGGAGAGTGTCCGGCGGGGGGCGGAGACCAGGGCGGAGAGCGGGGCGGGGGGCGGAGACCAAGACGGAGAGCGTGGCAGAGACCAGAGCGGAGAGCAGAGCGGGTCTTCAGGCGGGTAAGTAAAATTAATCTGATCCAATTGCCTTGCCTGTCTGCTGCTCAAATGCTACCTGTTCCCCCTTCACTTCCATGCCGCTGTTCCCCCTTCACCTCCATGCCGCCGTCCCCCTCCGTGCTGCCGCCCCCTCCGTGCTCCTCCTCCACCGCCTTGGTATCTCAGGATGGAGAGCGGAGGTAGGAGCCGATAAATCCGGCTCCTTACTTGTCTGAATGTACCGAGTCATCACTGACTCTGTCCATTCACATAACTGAAACATCGTAAACTGTGTTTACAATGTTTCAGTTTATGAATGGAGAGGAGCCGCTGTCTTCTCTCCATTCATTTTCAGCGCAGCAGAGGCTGCTGAGAAAGGGACTGGGGAATATGTGTCCCTAGTCCCTTTCCCTGTCTCAAAGGGGAGATGTCAGAGGTCTGTTAAGACCCCTGATATCTCACCAAAGCCCCCCACAACAGGGCTGATAAAAAAAAAAGAATAAAATAAAAATGAATTGTAAAAAAAATAAAAGAAAAGAAAACACACACACTGACACTGTCCACCCCCCCCCCCCCCCCTTAAAAAAATAAAGCATTGTAAAAAATAAATAAATAAAATAAATAGTAAAAAAAAAAAAAAAAAATACTGACACATGAGATTAAAAAAAAGTATCGGTATTCGGTATCGGCGAGTACTTGAAAAAAAGTATCGGTACTTGTACTCGGTCTTAAAAAAGTGGTATCGGGACAACCCTAGCACACACCATATCCAAAATGCACCTCAGTCACCAGCATGCATCATACCCACTAGTCACCCAGTATAACAACACACCACACCCAACACCCACATTACCCAACTCTAGGGATGAGCTCAGGTGTCTTCAGACATGAGTTCAAAGCTGCCTAAGTTATCCCACTGGGAAGCTGTCAATTGGGGGAAACATTCTCTGCCCCACAGCTGCACATATTCTTTGCCGCCTTTGATTGGCTGTCAGCTTTGACAGCTTCCCGGCAGACACAAGTCTAAATCCAGCTGAGCTTATCACTGCCTAGAAGACACAAGTTGGGACCAGCCTGAGCCAACCCACCAGGAAGCTGTCACTGTGGACAACCAATCATAAGTCGGTATGGCATTCCACATCTTGTGTCTGCATGTATACATGCTATTTGATTATGTGTGGCTGTAGGTGGGGAATGCCTTGGCCGCATATGATTGGCTGTCTGCAGTGAATGCTTCCTTGTGGGATAGGGGGATGGGTTTGGACTTGTGTCTGAACATGCATGAGCTTGTCCCTACCCAGCACATAGGACACAGCAATACTCAATGTACCAAGCACAACCACCACACAGCAGTACACACCATACCTAGCGCACACACCACACAGCAGTACACACCATACCCAGCGCACACACCACACAGCAGTACACACCATACCCAGCGCACACACCACACAGCAGTACACACCATACCCAGCGCACACACCACACAGCAGTACACACCATACCCAGCGCACACACCACACAGCAGTACACACCATACCCAGCGCACACACCACACAGCAGTACACACCATACCCAGCGCACACACCACACAGCAGTACACACCATACCCAGCGCACACACCACACAGCAGTACACACCATACCCAGCGCACACACCACACAGCAGTACACACCATACCCAGCGCACACACCACACAGCAGTACACACCATACCCAGCGCACACACCACACAGCAGTACACACCATACAAAGCGCACACACCACACAGCAGTACACACCATACAAAGCGCACACACCACACAGCAGTACACACCATACCCAGCGCACACACCACACAGCAGTACACATCATACCCAGCGCACACACCACACAGCAGTACACACCATACCCAGCGCACACACCACACAGCAGTACACACCATACCCAGCGCAAACACCACACAGCAGTACACATCATACCCAGCGCACACACCACACAGCAGTACACACCATACCCAGCGCACACACCACGCAGCAGTACACCACACAGCAGTCTAAATCCAGCTGAGCTTATTACTACCTAGAAGAAACAAGTTGGGACTAGCCTGAGCCAACCCACCAGGAAGCTGTCACTGTGGACAACCAATCATAAGTCGGTATGGCATTCCACATCTTGCGTCTGCATGTATACACGCTATTTG
This sequence comes from Rana muscosa, assembly GCA_029206835.1. NCBI lineage: Eukaryota > Metazoa > Chordata > Amphibia > Anura > Ranidae > Rana > Rana muscosa. Next base: position 78,332,327 of record CM055118.1, on the reverse strand, counting down.
ATTATGTGTGGCTGTAGGTGGGGAATGCCTTGACCGCATATGATTGGCTGTCTGCAGTGAATGCTTCCTTGTGGGATAGGGGGATGGGTTTGGACTCATGTCTGAACATGCATGAGCTTGTCCCTACCCAGCACTAGGGATGAGCTTCGTGTTCGAGTCGAACATACGTTCGACTCGAACATCGGCTGTTCGATCGTTCGACGAAGATCGAACGATTTGGGCCGTTCGCGCCAAATTCGAGTGACGCGAACGGCCCACAATGCACTACGCCATCGCAGTGTCATCCAGGCGCTGTGATTGGCCAAGCATGCACTGTGACCCCGCATGCTTGGCCAATCACAGCGCCGGCAGCGAGGAGAGCAATGATTGGCCACAGGCAGGATGCCTGTGGCCAATTATTGCTGAGGGTGTTTAGTACACGCCCCACACTATAAAAGGCCACCAGCACGGCGGCCTAGTGTAGTGTGTTCCGGAGCAGGGATAGAGCAGCATAGGCAGGGACAGTGACTTTTATTTCTTTCTTGCTTAACCTGGATTCCTTTAGTTTAGGGAAAGAGAAGGATAGGTAGGGAGAGTGTCAGTGTGTTTTGTGCTTGTGCTATATTGTGCTTAAAAAAAACATTTTTTCTAGGGACAGAAAACTGTAGGTAGGGAGAGTGTGTCAGTTTCTTTCACTGTCAAAGTCCTTGTTTCCAGGGACCTGGAAGGACAGTGAGTGAATTCTCCTTGTGCTAAATTGTGCTTAAAAAAAAACATTTTTTCTAGGGACAGAAAACTGTAGGTAGGGAGAGTGTGTCAGTTTCTTTCACTGTCAAAGTCCTTGTTTCCAGGGACCTGGAAGGACAGTGAGTGAATTCTCCTTGTGCTAAATTGTGCTTAAAAAAAACATTTTTTCTAGGGACAGAAAACTGTAGGTAGGGAGAGTGTGTCAGTTTCTTTCACTGTCAAAGTCCTTGTTTCCAGGGACCTGGAAGGACAGTGAGTGAATTCTCCTTGTGCTAAATTGTGCTTAAAAAAAACATTTTTTCTAGGGACAGAAAACTGTAGGTAGGGAGAGTGTGTCAGTTTCTTTCACTGTCAAAGTCCTTGTTTCCAGGGACCTGGAAGGACAGTGAGTGAATTCTCCTTGTGCTAAATTGTGCTTAAAAAAAACATTTTTTCTAGGGACAGAAAACTGTAGGTAGGGAGAGTGTGTCAGTTTCTTTCACTGTCAAAGTCCTTGTTTCCAGGGACCTGGAAGGACAGTGAGTGAATTCTCCTTGTGCTAAATTGTGCTTAAAAAAAACATTTTTTCTAGGGACAGAAAACTGTAGGTAGGGAGAGTGTGTCAGTTTCTTTCACTGTCAAAGTCCTTGTTTCCAGGGACCTGGAAGGACAGTGAGTGAATTCTCCTTGTGCTAAATTGTGCTTAAAAAAAACATTTTTTCTAGGGACAGAAAACTGTAGGTAGGGAGAGTGTGTCAGTTTCTTTCACTGTCAAAGTCCTTGTTTCCAGGGACCTGGAAGGACAGTGAGTGAATTCTCCTTGTGCTAAATTGTGCTTAAAAAAAACATTTTTTCTAGGGACAGAAAACTGTAGGTAGGGAGAGTGTGTCAGTTTCTTTCACTGTCAAAGTCCTTGTTTCCAGGGACCTGGAAGGACAGTGAGTGAATTCTCCTTGTGCTAAATTGTGCTTAAAAAAAAAAAATTTCTAGGGACAGAAAACTGTAGGTAGGGAGAGTGTGTCAGTTTCTTTCACTGTCAAAGTCCTTGTTTCCAGGGACCTGGAAGGACAGTGAGTGAATTCTCCTTGTGCTAAATTGTGCTTAAAAAAAACATTTTTTCTAGGGACAGAAAACTGTAGGTAGGGAGAGTGTGTCAGTTTCTTTCACTGTCAAAGTCCTTGTTTCCAGGGACCTGGAAGGACAGTGAGTGAATTCTCCTTGTGCTAAATTGTGCTTAAAAAAAACATTTTTTCTAGGGACAGAAAACTGTAGGTAGGGAGAGTGTGTCAGTTTCTTTCACTGTCAAAGTCCTTGTTTCCAGGGACCTGGAAGGACAGTGAGTGAATTCTCCTTGTGCTAAATTGTGCTTAAAAAAAACATTTTTTCTAGGGACAGAAAACTGTAGGTAGGGAGAGTGTGTCAGTTTCTTTCACTGTCAAAGTCCTTGTTTCCAGGGACCTGGAAGGACAGTGAGTGAATTCTCCTTGTGCTAAATTGTGCTTAAAAAAAACATTTTTTCTAGGGACAGAAAACTGTAGGTAGGGAGAGTGTGTCAGTTTCTTTCACTGTCAAAGTCCTTGTTTCCAGGGACCTGGAAGGACAGTGAGTGAATTCTCCTTGTGCTAAATTGTGCTTAAAAAAAACATTTTTTCTAGGGACAGAAAACTGTAGGTAGGGAGAGTGTGTCAGTTTCTTTCACTGTCAAAGTCCTTGTTTCCAGGGACCTGGAAGGACAGTGAGTGAATTCTCCTTGTGCTAAATTGTGCTTAAAAAAAACATTTTTTCTAGGGACAGAAAACTGTAGGTAGGGAGAGTGTGTCAGTTTCTTTCACTGTCAAAGTCCTTGTTTCCAGGGACCTGGAAGGACAGTGAGTGAATTCTCCTTGTGCTAAATTGTGCTTAAAAAAAACATTTTTTCTAGGGACAGAAAACTGTAGGTAGGGAGAGTGTGTCAGTTTCTTTCACTGTCAAAGTCCTTGTTTCCAGGGACCTGGAAGGACAGTGAGTGAATTCTCCTTGTGCTAAATTGTGCTTAAAAAAAACATTTTTTCTAGGGACAGAAAACTGTAGGTAGGGAGAGTGTGTCAGTTTCTTTCACTGTCAAAGTCCTTGTTTCCAGGGACCTGGAAGGACAGTGAGTGAATTCTCCTTGTGCTAAATTGTGCTTAAAAAAAACATTTTTTCTAGGGACAGAAAACTGTAGGTAGGGAGAGTGTGTCAGTTTCTTTCACTGTCAAAGTCCTTGTTTCAAGGGACAGAGAAGGACACCTGAAGGTAGCCCTTATTGCTTTTTTCCCATCTCCCTGCAGGCCATCTATTAGAATGTCTGGAAGGCAAACAAGGACAGGCAGACAGTCAGGAGGCAATAAAAGAGGGCAAGCAGGCTCTGTGTCTGGGGGCAACAGTGCTGGTCGTGGACGCGGTGCATTGTCATCAGCACATGGCCATGGGACACGCTTGTCCTTCTTTTCGGCAGCTGGACATGTTGAGCCACATCATGCCGAAGACTTGGTAGAGTGGATGACCAAGCCCTCCTCCTCCTCCTCATCCTCTCTCACCCAGGCTCAGGGTACTGGAAAAGCAGCTGCCAAAGCGTCCTCTTCCCTGGTATCAATGTCAGACTCATCATCAGTCACTCCTTCCCTAGACCCACCATGTCCTCCTCCTGAGGAGTCCCCCGAACTGTTTCAGCACAGTGTTGGGTACATGCTCCAGGAGGATGCCCAGCGTTTCGAAGGGTCTGATGATGAAACCCAGCTAGAGGAAGGCAGTAGCGTGAGAGCAGACAGAGGGGATGCTCAAGAAGGACACCAATCTGGCAGTCATGTTCCAGCAGCTGCAGCATACTGCCAGATTGGCTCCAGTGATGAGGAGGGAGGTGATGATGAGGTCACTGACTCCACGTGGGTGCCTAATAGGAGAGAGAAGGAGGAGGAGGATGAGGAGGAGGCACATCTCCAACGAGGCAGGATGCCCTTTGGTGGCCAGCGTAAGGGCAGTACACCGACGGAATCACACCGCAGAGCTCCGCCTGTGCAGGGCGCTGCCTCTGCCCGTCATTCAAAAAGTTCTTTGGTGTGGGCCTTTTTTGAGGCTAGTGCATCAGATCGCACAGCTGCTGTTTGCAACATATGTCTCAAGCATATATCGCGTGGCCAAAACATCAGCCGCTTGGGTACCACATGCCTGACCAGACATATGTTGACCTGCCATGCAGCTCGTTGGCAAGCCTACCTGAAAGACCCACACCAAAGAACAAAGCGGACCTCTCCTTGCACCGCATCAGCTGGGATCTCCAACCCCACTATAACTTCAGTCCTCTCTGAAACATGCACTGAGAGGAATGAAGGTGTAGAATTAGGTGTGTCACAGCCAAGTACTTGCGGCCACTCTGCTAGCAGTACACCGACGTCCGATTCTAGCAGGCAAATTTCCCTGCCCCAGCTGCTGGACCGTCGAAAGAAGTTCACTCCCAGCCATCCACATGCCCAGCGGTTGAATGCTAGCTTGGCTAAATTGCTAGCGCTTCAACTGCTGCCTTTTCAGTTGGTAGACTCGGCCCCCTTCCGTGAGTTTGTGCAATGTGCGGTTCCTCAGTGGCAGGTTCCCAAACGCCACTTTTTCTCACGGAAGGCTATTCCGGCTCTCTACCGGCATGTGGAAGGCAATGTCTTGGCCTCGCTGGACAGGGCGGTCAGCGGTAAGGTGCATATTACCGCTGACTCATGGTCCAGCAGGCATGGACAGGGACGTTACCTTTCTTTCACGGCCCATTGGGTCACTCTTTTGGCAGCTGGGAAGGATGCAGGACAAGGTGCAGTAGTGTTGGAGGTTGTCCCACCGCCACGCCTCCAAAATGCTACTACTGGTTGTGACACACCTCTCTCCTCCACCCCCTCCTCTTCTTCTTCCTCCATGGCCTCTTCCTGTGGTTTGTCCTATGAACCAGCGGTGCTCCGTAGCCGTTCACGGGGCTACGCAAGTACGCAGGCAAAAAGATGCCATGCCGTGCTTGCGCTGGTGTGTTTGGGGGACAGAAGCCACACTGGGGCAGAGGTCCTGTCTGCTCTGCAGGGCCAGGCCGAGAGGTGGTTGACGCCACGCCAGCTTAAGCCAGGAATGGTGGTTTGCGACAATGGCACCAACCTCCTCTCCGCCCTCCGACAGGGACAACTGACCCATGTGCCCTGTGTGGCTCACGTCCTTAACCTGGTGGTGCAGCGGTTCTTGGGCAGGTACCCGGGCTTACAGGATGTCCTGAGGCAGGCCAGGAAAGTCTGTGTGCATTTCCGCAGATCTTATAATGCCAGTGCTCGCCTGGCTGAGCTGCAAAAGGAGTTGAACCTGCCCAAGAACCGCCTTATATGTGACATGCCCACCAGGTGGAACTCAACGTTGGCCATGCTGCAGCGGCTGCACACGCAGCAGAGGGCCATCAATGAGTACCTGTGCGACTACGGCACCAGGACAGGGTCAGGGGAGCTTGGTTTTTTTTCTCCACGCCAGTGGGGCATGATCAGGGATGCATGCACTGTCCTGGCACCATTTGAGGAGGCCACGAGGATGGTGAGCAGTGACAGTGCATGCATCAGTGACACTGTACCTCTTGTCCACCTGTTGGAGCACACGCTGCGTGGAATAATGGACAGGGCACTTGAGGCAGAACAGAGGCAGGAAGAGGAGGACTTCCTTGCCTCTCAAGGCCCCCTTTACCCAGACAGTGTTCCTTCTGTCCCACCCATCGCACAGGAAGAGGAGGAGGAGGAGGAGGAGGAGGATTGTGTCAGCATGGAGGTGGAGGCTGGCACTCAGCATCATCAGCAGCAGTCTTTTAGGGATGATTTACAGTCCCAAGAAACCAGTGGACTTGTACGTGGCTGGGAGGAGGTGGCTGCGGATCATGTCGTCCTTAGTGACCCAGAGGACTCCGGAGCGAATGCCTCAGCAAACCTACGCTGCATGGCCTCCCTGATCCTGCAAAGTCTGCGGAAGGATCCTCGTATTCTTCGGATCAAGGAGAGGGACCATTACTGGCTGGCCACTCTCCTTGATCCACGGTACAAGGGTAAGGTTGCGGACCTTATGTTACCGTCGCAGAGGGAGCAGAGGATGAGACAACTCCGGGAGGCCTTGCAGAAAGGTCTGTGCAACGCGTTCCCAGAGACTGGGAGGTTACAAACTCCTGGTCCTGGACAACGAGTTGCTGAGGCTTCGGCCAGTCAAAGAAGGAGCGGTGGGGAAGGTGGCCGTCTGACCGATGCGTTCAGACAATTCTTTAGTCCGCAGCCCCAAAGTATGATCGGTTCCAGCAACCATCGCCAGCGTCTGATAAACATGGTGCAGGAATATCTAGGGGCAAGGTCAGACTTGGACACCTTCCCCACCGAAAATCCTCTGGCTTACTGGGTCTTGAGGATGGATCACTGGCCAGAGCTTGCACAGTATGCAATTGAGCTACTGGCCTGTCCTGCATCCAGCGTTCTTTCGGAACGCACATTCAGTGCTGCTGGAGGATTTGTCACGGATCACAGGGTGCGCCTGTCCACCGACTCGGTTGATCGACTGACTTTCATCAAGATGAACCAGTCTTGGATCACCACCAGCTACCACACACCTGATGCTGATATAACAGACTAATTGATTTTAACATGTCACATCCCTTCAAGACTGATGCTGATGCTGAGTGCCTGTGCTGTTATGTTGACTGGCTATCCTCCTCCTCCGAGTCCTCAATGATACGATTGATGATGATAGCTTGGAAGATCATTTTTGTTTATGGGTGCCGCCACCAGTGGCTAAGGCCCAATTTTTCAGCCCCTGTTTTACAGGGGCGTGTAATTACAATTTTTTTAGCAATAATTTGCCATAGGGCTCATTGCTGTGCTCCAAGTACAGTATCTGTGAGGGGTTGGAGTGTTGTGGCACCAGTGCCTAAGGCCCAATTTTTCAGCCCCTGTTTAACAGGGGCGTGTCATTACAATTTTTGAAGCAATACTTTGCAACAGGGCTCATTGCTGTGCTCCAAGTACAGTATCTGTGAGGGGTTGTAGTGTTGTGCCACCAGTGCCTAAGGCCCAATTTTTCAGCCCCTGTTCAACAGGGGCATGCAATTACAATTCTTGATCTAATAATTCACAGCAGGGTCCATTGCTGCACCCACCAAGAGTAACTCTGAGGGCTTACAGTCTTGTGGCAACGCCACCACCACCACCACCACGAAAGGCCCAATTTTTCAGCCCCTGTTCAAAAGGGGCATGTAATTACAATTCTTGATCTAATAATTCACAGCAGGGCCCATTGTTGCACCCACCAAGAGTAACTGTCAGGGCTTACAGTGTTGTGGCACCAGCATCAAAGCCCCAATTTTTACTACCACTGTTCAACAATTATATGTAATTAAAATTCCTGATATAATAGTTGACAGCAGGGCGTTCCAGCACCAACCAAGAGTAACTGAGTGCTTACAGTGTTGTGCCAACACCAACAACTAAGGGGCCTATTTCTGCAGAGTATATACGGCAGGTCCCTACTTTCAAACATCCAACTTACAAACGACTCCTACTTGCAAACGAAAGAAGACAACAGGAAGTGAGAGGAAATCTACCCCTAGAAAGGAAAATTCTCTCCTGTAAGAATAAATATGGGAGAAAGGGGTCTCATCTGTACTGATGCTTTATCAGCAATCCTTGTTTCAAGAAAAACACCACATTTCAAAAACAGTTGTCATTGGGACGGAAAGTGAGGTGAAATGTTCTGAACAGGGGCACAGACAGCAAAACAAATGTTACAGGGGTGATAACCCTTACCTATGTTTCCCAAAAAGTTTAAAAATAGATTTTTGGGCTGGAGCTACACTTCAACAATGTACCTGTTCAAAATTACAAACAGATTCTACATAAGAACAAACCTACAGTCCCTGTCTTGTATGCACCGCCTGTATACGGCTGTTCAGAGTATATAGGGCCTTTTTTATTTTATGTGCGGGGTTCCCCTTAATATCCATACAAGACCCAAAGGGGCTGGTAATGGGCTGGGGTAGGGGGGGGGGTCATGGGGTAGCTATGCCATTTTTCTTAAAGAATTTCATCCATATTACCGGGACCAGACATTACATTAAAGCCGCAAGCAGTTTTAAATGGCTTTTTTTTCCTTTAGAAGTGTCATTTTGTGCAGGGACAGTTCTAAACACGGGAAACACGTGGCACTTCACAGGCATACTTTAGACACCCCCCAGGTACGATATTTAAAGGAATATTTGACTTTTTTTTTTTCACTTTATGCATCATTAAAATGACTGCTCCCGAAAAACGACCGTTTTTAAAACTTCTTTTTGCATTGATACATGTCCCCTGGTGCAGAACCCGGGTTCCCAAACCCTATTTATGACAATAACATGCATAATAGTTGTTATAATTAGCACTTTAGAATTCGAACGTTCGCATCCATTGTATTTAATAGGGTTCTAATGTTCGTTCGAACTTTCGGTCCGTTCGCGGGTTCTGGTGCGAACCGAACCCGGGGGTGTTCGGCTCATCACTACCCAGCACATAGGACACAGCAATACTCAATGTACCAAGCACAACCACCACACAGCAGTACACACCATACCCAGCACACACACCACACAGCAGTACACACCATACCCAGCGCACAAACCACACAGCAGTACACACCATACCCAGCGCACACACCACACAGCAGCATGTACCATTACAAGCAAACAACTGCATAGCAGCACACACTATACAAAATACACACAAGTATTTGGTATAGTGTGTGCTGCTATGCAGTTGTTTGCTTGTAATGGTACATGCTGCTGTATGGTGTGTGCGCTGGGTATGGTGTGTACTGCTGTGTGGTGTGTGCGCTGGGTATGGTGTGTACTGCTGTGATCCTGACAAACACACTTGCTGTCCTAGGGTGACACACACTCACTGTACTCTATCTTGAAGTAGTCGAGCTGTCACCTAAGTTACTCGTTCCTGATTTGGACTACAGAACACCCCCTTACCTACATAAAATAGTTGTGTGTTCTGTAGTTCACAGAGAGAATTGGGTAGGGCTGATAACACTGCTTGAGATTTCAGTGGAACAGAGACAGAGAGCACAGGAAAGTTGGGGATCACTGGATTTTTGGCAGGATTGTGGGGTATTTTAGCTATTCTCATTTGTTTTTAAATCCCAACCTTAGGGAAAATAGAAATTCTCCCTTGTAGTGGGGCTGCATCTGCGCTGCAAAGGTAAAATACTTGTTTAAGTCTAGGAGATGGGAAAAGCAAGTATCACTTACCCAACCTTCTGCTCACACAGCAACCGGCACTCCCTTCTGTTCCAGTGATGGATTGTTTCTCTGCATAGTTATGTTCATTAAAGGGCTGTGGACCCCACATTGGTCTTGATGATGTCAGAGGACCTGCCCTTACATACACTTTTGGGGAAAAAATCCCCAATAGGGAAAAATGACAGGGACTTTATAAATTTCTTACTTAAAATGGCTATAGAAATATTTTAAACATATTCTGAATTACCCAAGAATTTGTACCCAGATGAGGTTTACTTACAGCAGTACAGACTACAGTATGTATTTGTGCTTTTTATAGCGTTTTTTTGGTGACACCAGAAGCTGTTTATGAATGTAGTGCACTGCCATATTCACAAATGGATGAAACTTCTCCCTTTTACATGGGACAGATGTGATGTTACACACCATCTTCAGAGCATACTTGTAGTTGTAAGGGGGATAGGAGTACAGTGGTATTTTTTCACTCGTGTTCACAAAATGCAGAAACAAGGAAGAAAATGATGGCATGGAGCTTGCACATTTAAAAACAAATTTCCACTGACAAATTCCATTATTCTGTGCTGACAGGTTTCCATTAAAACATGTACTTTTGTTAAAATTTGATATAATTGCATATCATCCATTTTGTAATTCATTGTAACTCCACTTAACTTGCAATCTGCAGGGATTTATCGTTTTCTGGAACTGCCAGAAAGTGAATTGAGATTTCTGTTCTTTGCAGACTTTTGAGACAGTGATCCCCCAATCATCATTTTTCCTATTTTAACCTTCCCTTAACTCTTTTAGCATAATACCGGAGCTAATATCACATGAGACCTTTGTGTGAAATAATTCATCACTTTAATTTTAAGAATTATCTAGTGCAATAAATCTTTCTAACCAGCCAAGATGCTTTGGCTGGTTTGTTTTATTAGAAAGATTTACTGTGGGCTAAGGCTCGATTCACATCTATGCATGTTGCTTTTGAGCGTATCTGCAGTGCTTGCCGTGTTTTTGGACACGTGTTTTTACCACGATTTGCATTTTTTTTACACTGTATATAGCTGGTTGCTAAGGAGGGGTCCGGGAAGTGGGCCGCCAGGTCCTTAACAATCAATGAGTCATCAGCTATCAGCGGGCTTCCCCACTGAATGTGAAAAAAATTGCAGGCTAAAAAAAAAATCATGAAAAAACCCTTGGGTCTAGTATGGATTCGGAGGGGACTCTCCCCCCCCCCACAGCCAAGATTTAAAAAAAAAAAATCTGAACACGCAGCCCGGCAGGTCAGGAAAGGGAGGGGATGAGCGAACCATACCAGGCCGCATGTCCTCAACATGAGGGGGTGGGTGATTTGGGGCAGGGGGGTTCTGCGCCCCCCACAACAAGGCACCTTGCCCCCATGTTGATGGGGACAAGGGCCTCTTCCCGACAACCCTTGCCCGGTGGTTGTCGGGGTCTGCAGGCGGGGGACTTATCGGAATTTGGAAGCCCCCTTTAACAAGATCCCACCCCCCCTATGTGAATGAGTATGGGGTACATTGAACCCCTACCTATTCACCAAAAAAAGTAGCGTAGTGTGAAAAAATACAGTAGACAGTTTTTGATTTTATTAAAAATATCTTCTTCTTCGCCGCTTCTTCCTCCGGTCTTTTTCCATCTTCTCCCGCATCTTCCTCCTCTGGGCTTCTCCTGCTGCTTCTTCTTCCTCTCTTCTTCTTTCTCCTGTCTTCTTTGTCTGTGTTCTCCTTCCTCTGCCGCTGACGACCCTCCTCCGGTTCAGGTTCAAATAGCAAAACTGGAACAAGCCCGGATCATACACGGTGAGATTGGTAATAGCAGAGTCGGTGAGCTGGGGTCAAACAGGATGGAGCAGACAGGAGCAGAGTCAGGGTGCAAGCCAAGGGTCAAGCCAAGAGATCAGGATAAGCAGGTTACAACAATTCGGGTCGGTAACAGGAGCTCCAAGAATCAGGATACACAGAAGCACAGAGAAATACAGGGGAGCTGATGATAATACAGCAATCTGCAGGACTCAGTAGCAGGTTTAAATAGGCCAGAGGGTGCCAGCATCTGTCACGTTGTGCGCGCGCCCGTTCGCGCCGCTGCGCGTGCGCCCATTCGTGCCGTCTTGTATGTCCGCCTAAAGCTGGTTAAGATTGCCAGTTCTTTGGCCATTTCCCTGACAGATATACTAGGAGACCTGCATAGCACCAGCGATCTTCTGATCGCTGGTGCAATGCTTTACAGGCTCCAAAATAAAATAAAAATACAGGCTCCAAAATAAAATTTGCATTTTTTTTTTCTCTAAAGTGTAAACTTATCCGTTAAAGTTAATTTCATAATTAAAATATATTTAAACTCAATAAAGCGGCTGCAGTGTTTACTTTATTATTTAGGTATGTTATGGTATGGTGGGTGTTAATTCTTAGGATTGCCGCAAGTACATACTATAGAAGGATGTGCTTTGTTAATTTTTATTTCAGTAGTTTACAACCACTTTAAATACAAAGTGTAGGTAAACCCTAGCAATGAACTCTTATTTCATCTATTTTTTTTGGCCTGCTAAATACACCATTGTTATATCTGTTCAAAAAGTAAATAAATGCCTGCTCATTTATGCCAGAAATCTTATGATGGGATACAATCCTGTGCTCTCTGCCTGTGAACAAAGAGGGGTTATGGAGATGAGGATTGGAGGAGGAGTTGAGAAGAAGACTGTTCTTTGTATTTTATCAGAAGTGAAGTAGGCAGGGCTGGCACCAGGTACTTAAAAAATTGGAGATGAAAATACACTATGGCAGTGGTCTTCAAACTGTGGCCCGGGGGCCAGATGTGGCCCTTTGCTTGCCTCTACTTGGCCCTTGGGACATTATTTCTCCCACTGACACCATGGATGGGGCACTATTCCTCCTGCTAAGACCAATGAGGGGGCACCTTTCCTCCCACTGACACCATTAATGGGGCACCCTTCCTCCCACTGACACCATGGATGGGGCACTATTCCTCCTGCTAAGACCAATGATGGTGCACTATTTCTCCCACTGATACCATTAATAGGGCACCCTTCCTCCCACTGACACCATCAATGGGGCACTATTCCTCTCATTGATGCTAATCATGGGCCACTGCTCCTCCTGCTAAGACCAATAATGGCGCACCATTCCTCCCACTGACACCATTAATAGGGCACCCTTCCTACCACTGACACCATCAATGGGGCACTATTCCTCCTGCTAAGACCAATAACGGGGAACTATTCCTCCTGCTAAGGGGCACCATTCTTCCCACTGACACCATTAATAGGGCACCCTTCCTCCCAATGACACATTCAATGGGGCACCATTCTTCCCACTGACACCAATAATAAGGCACCCTTTCTCCCACTGACACCATTGATGGGGTTCCTCCTGCGAACACCAATGATGGGGTACCATTGCTCCCACTGAGAACCATTAATGAGGCACTGTTCCTCCTGTGAAAACCAATAATGGGGCATTGTTTACTTCCAGTGATGTTGGGACATTTTCTACTCACACTGACTGCAGTCCGTCCCCCTAAAGCCTGAAGGACAGTAAACTGCCCCTTTGTTCAAAAAGTTTTGAGACTCCTGCACTATGGTGTCATCATGTCAACGAGGAAGGTGGGAGCGCACTATATTTCTTAAACATCAACAATTCTTTTACTGTACTTGCAGGGATAAAACATGGGGAGTGTGCATGTATTGCAAAGATGTATTAAACATGTTGTTTATTTTATTTTGCCTTGACATACACTTCATTTACAGAGACTTTACAATGAAAACATTTCACAGATAGAACGATCTTCCCTATTTTTGGATGTCAATTGGAAGTGTTATCCCAGATGTCTCTGGTGGGCATCTCCTACATTCTAGGACCTCACCCCCTAAAACAATTGTATAGCAAACTATGATGATAGCAGCTGTCAAAGTCTAATAGCAAGAAGTGCCCCCCTGGAACGTCAATTCGGGGAGTGGGCTATCATTACTGAGCTACTTGGCTGTGTTCCATGTCATCTGCAATACGGATGTAATCGCAGAACACTGGACAGCAGTATGTGCTCGATGTATGCTGCCTGCTTGATATCCTACCAAGTGACAATAAAAACAATAAAATATTTATCAGCATGGTTTATCTGCTTGCAAATTAAGCCTGACAATTCAGGAAAACATACACATGCATGAGCTAAACGATACAAGCTGCTAAAGAAGGCAAAAAGTGAAATATATAGGATTTAAAAAAAAAAAGGCATGTATGAGAATAAGAAACACAATGTGCATTGGCATACTGCTATATTTATTTTTCCTTGAAGCGGTATTAACCCAAAACCAAAAATGTAATATATTGCAGCATAAAATCATTAGATGTGGGGGCTGCATCAGATTTCTTTATTTTGTCTCTTTTCTAGACATGTGCACTGCCAAAAAATGTGTTCGTTTTGTTTTTATTCGTTTTTTTTTTTTTCAGAAATTCAAAAATTTGTAAATTTGAAAAATTTGTCAAATCGAAAATCTTGAATTCGTAAATTTGAAAATTCAAAAGATTTGATCAGATTTCTTTATTTTGCCTCTTTTTTTCCCCTCTGCTTTCACCTGGTGTTCTGGCCAGTAACATACCTCCTGTATTAGCGAGACACCACTCTGGAGGAATGAGCACAGGAGGCACAGCAGACAGCAACATTGCCAGTCTGGGGATAGGGTACGTTAAATGTATTAGCAGATTTAGAACCACTAACGTATTCAAACCAAACTGCAGCTCACGCTTTATAAGCAGTTACAGGAAACAGTTTTTTTCTTTTTGGGATAAAGGTTTTGCAGGAATAATTAAGAGCTAATGATTTTTTGCATTACCCCTGCCAGTGTTAAGTGATTTTTCTCATCCATGTAAACTTACACATTCTGCTGGAGAGATTGTGCTGCGAAAACAACAGACTTGCTGGCTGCATCACCAAATGAAAATAGAAGAAAGAAACACATTAAACCATCCTATCTCAGAATTGCTAAGCTGCAATATAATAAATGATTGCTTTTGGGGTTAATACTGTTTTAACCCTTTCGCCGTCAGGTCTGTATGTCATACGTCGTACTGACCTAACGACGGGGGGTATTGCACACAATCTTGTGGCTGCAGCCACCCGGATTGTGTGTGAAAGTGACAGGCAGCCTCCTGCCTGTCAGGTGAGAGAGTTCGGGGGGCGATCGCTCTCACACACCCCCGGTATCGGCGCCCTCCCGCGCACGCGCTCCAGCCATGCTTACCGGGCTCTGCTTGCCCATTGGCGGGCCCGGGACAGTCATGGCGGGTGCCAGCGGGTCTCTGACGTCACTTCCGGGTCAAGTTCTTGGTGTCCCCAGCTCGTTTTGCAGAGAAAGAATGTTTTGCAATGCGATCTGCAAAACATTTAGTGAAATACAGGGGAGACATGCAGGGTCTTTTAGACCCTGCCTATCTCAATAAAGAGAACCTGTCACCAAAAAATCATCACATATTTGACTGTTTGTCCCCATGTGATTAAAAAAAAGGTTAAGTAAAAAATAAATAGAGTTACACCCAAGCACATAAAATCCCCCCCCCCAAAAAAATATTTGAGGCGCCTCCACCCCCACATATACACACGCACAAATGTAAACGCATGCGTCGGGGTGCCTACACGTGAAAACGTCAATTGCAATACACATGTTACATATCGCCGCATATGCTACAGAGTGAGAGCAATAATTCTAGCACCAGACCTCCTTCGTAACACTAAACTGATACCTATAGGGGGGTCTTTGAAGTGTCGCCTATAGAAAATATAGGTTACTAAAGTTTGACCCCATTTTTGGGTATCTATTTACTCTGCGTAACCTTGTCTTTTATATTTTACCAAAAATTTGGGTAATGTATTGTTGCGTTTTGTTTGCCCTAAAATTCACGTTAGTGTGTTTTTTACTGAAATATTGCGTTTCCTAAATCTTTGCGGTAATAAAAATTGGAACTACCGCTATTTTATTCTCTAGGGTGTCTGCTTTCAGAAAATATATAATGTTTGGGGTTTTGTGTAATCTTCAGGCCTAAATTGATTTTTTAAATATGTGTGCAAAAAATGCAAAAATGGCTCTGGCAGCGAAAGTGTTAAAGGGAATGTTGATGGGTCTCAGAATATATTCTCTTTCTTTAATTATTCTATTTAGTACTAAATACAGTTCTTAAACATATTTTTTTCTATTTGTTAGTCAAGTATATTTTTCATATTTGTAAACACCATTGTGAAGGGCTTCTCATTTAGGAAAACAGGGTAAAGAGATATAGGGGTGTTCTTTAAAGAAAGGGAAAAATGAATGCAGCACTACCCCCTGAGGAGCCACTGGTTATAACAGGCTGAGCAATACACCTTAGTTGCGTGACACTAACCATCACACTTTGGGATGGTTTTCAACTGTTATACCGTGTACACACGGTCGGAATTTCCAACAACAAATGTTCGATGTGAACTTGTTGTCGGAAAATCCAACCGTGTGTATGGAGCATGGACATTTTCTGTCGAAATTTCCAACAGCAAAAATTTGAGAGCTGGTTCTCAATTTTTCCGACAACAAAAGTTGTGGTTGGAAATTGCCGACCGTGTGTATACAATTCAACACACAAAAGTTCTACGCATGCTCGGAATGAATTCGACGCATGCTCGGAATCATTGAACTTAATTTTTCTCGGCTCGTTATAGTGTTGTACGTCACCGCGTTCTTGACGTTCGGAATTTCCGACAACATTTGTGTGACCGTGTGTATGCAAGACAAGTTTGAGCGAACATTCGTCGGAAAAAAATCCACGGTTTTGTTGCCGGAATGTCCGATCATGTGTATGTGGCATAAGACTACATTCACATGAGCTTAAAAATTTTACTGACCTAATGAGGCGTGTTTTTTTAGCACAAAAGATCCTGTGTAATGATCAGTAAATACTTATGTAGCGGACCCCCCAATAATAGGGGTCACTATGTCTAAATTTAGAGGGTAGCCTGAGCTAATAGTTGGGCTCAGGCTGTTGAATTCTTCAAACTGGCTTATGCTCTAAGGTAATGTTGCCTGGCAGTACCGTTCCATGTGGCCTGTGGGTGGCACTGTTGCCCCAGGCTCGGGTTGAACCACGGGTAACGTTGCAGCGTTATTGGGTGTCCTCTCTCGGCGGCCGTTCGGTGGGCGTGGTCTACCCGTTGTGCATGCCAGAAGAGGGTACATAAGGGGCAGACGCCATTAGGCGGGGAGTTCAGAGGTGATCCAGAGGACCCCTTGGTCCTAGGCACGTACCCCTCCTTCAGTGACCCTCATGGCCAGGGGTATGTGCATGTGTGTTCAGTCCCGAGCACCTTTAGCCCGAGGCTGCATCGTTCCAGGTAGGCCCAGCACCTTTACCTGAGGCCTACATTAGAAGAGGAGTCCCAGGGTGCTCAAGTAGGGGTAACCCGCTCTGAAGGAGAGGAAACCAGGGGAGGACCTATCCAAGGGGATCGGTGAAGGAAGTCACTGTCTCGGGAGTGGCCTGGTTACCTATCAGAGGGAAGGACTCCATAATCCGCCACAAGTCTTGTAATGTGCCCCATTGGCTCCTAAGGACTTAGATATTACAAGTGCTGGGAAGTTCAAAATTTGGAAGCTGTCTCTTGATCGTATCCCTAGGAAATTACAAGTGAATGTTCCGTGCTCCACACCGGCTGCTAGAACCGTGAGAGGGGACTATCCGGGTGAGCAAATCCCACTCAGGCCTGAGTGGCGATGATTGTTAGTTAAGTGCCGCGTGCCTGAACCTACCTCCCTGTTAATTTTTCTCTATCTCCAACTTTCCTGTCAAGTTATCAAGCAAGTAAAAGAAACCTTTCTTTATTGGGTTTAATACTGTCTGGACAATGGCCTTCTTGAAATAAAGACAGAGAATAGACTCTTCCCTACACTCTAGGGAAGAAAACCAACGGAAGGAGGTAACTCGCTGCAGGACCCAAAACAGATAACACCGCTCACCCTCTTCAACAAGGAGGACACTGGGCATGTGACATGGTGTGTGTGTGTCCCACCTGCTAGCGGAGGTAAGCAAGGAAGGGATCTGTGTGCTACACTTATGTATGTAATAGTGTCCTGTTTTTTTTTTTCAATACCTTAAGACCCCTTTCACACTGAGCCGCCCATAGCGTTGGCGGTAAAACACCGCTATTTTTACCGCCGACGCTATGGGCGGATTTGCGTCCCATTTCGGCCACTAGCGGGGTGCATTTAACCCCTGCTAGCGGCCGAGAAAGGGTTAAAACCGCCCGCAATGTGCTGCTGAAGCTTCGCTGTCCCATTGATTTCAATGGGCAGAGGCGGTGGAGGAGCGATAAACACACCGCTCCTTCACCGCTCCAAAGATGCGGCTAGCAGGACTTTTTTTACCGTCCTGCTAGCACAACGCTCCAGTGAAAGCCTCAGGCTTTCACACTGGAGACAATGGAGCAGCTGTTTGAGGGTGGATTGCAGGTGCTATTTTTAACGCTATAGCGCCTGAAATACGCCCTCAGTGTGAAAGGGGTCTAATTTGGCATATGTATACACATAAACCTCTCTACAGATAATTGCAATACAAAATACCTTCTAGTGCAACAACTTTTTAGTTGGGAGATTCACATCATTATATCACTTTGGAATTTTTATTTTTTAGATTGTTACACTTAATTGTATATGTTTTAGTTACAATTATAATGTGAATTATTGTACTTGAAGTTAATTTTCCACCACCCTTGCTAAGTCCATGTCTTTATGGACCTTGCTTTGTGCACTGGTGCGCAGTCATGTTGGAACTAAGGGGGCCAAGCCCAACCCCTGAAAAACAACCCCACACTATAATCCCCCCTCCACCAAATGATTTGGACCAGTGCACAAAGCAAGGTCCATAAACACATGGATGAGCAAGTTTGGTGTGGAGGAACTTGACTGGCCTGCACAGAGTCCGGACCTCAACCTGATAGAACACCTTTGGGATGAATTAGAGCAGAGACTGCAAGCCAGGCCTTCTCGTCCAACATCAGTGCCTGGCCTCACAAATGTGCTTCTGGAAGAATGGTCAAACATTCCCATAGACACACTCCTTAACCTTGTGGACAGCCTTCCCAGAAGAGATGAAACTGTTATAGCTGTAAAGGGTGGGCCAACTCAATATTGAACCCTACGGACCAAGACTGGGATGCCATTAAAATTCATGTGTGTGTAAAGGCAGGTGTCCCAATACCCTGCCATACTCCGCAATACCCTGCCATACTCCGCAATACCCTGCAATACCCTGCAATACTCCGCAATACTCTGCCATACTCCGCAATACCCTGCCATACTCTGCAATACCTTGCAATACTCCGCAATACCCTGCTATACTCCGCAATACCCTGCTATACTCCGCAATACCCTGCTATACTCTGCAATACCCTGCAATACTCCGCAATACCCTGCAATACTCCACAATACCCTGAAATACCCTGCAATACCCTGCAATACTCTGCAATACCCTGCAATACTCTGCAATAACCACTTCCCGCCCGCCGGCCGTCATATGACGTCCTTGAGTTTGTGCGGGGATATCTGACTGATGCCTGCAGCTACAGGCATCATTCAGACATCAGCTTTTTCAGCTGGCGATTCCCTACACCATAAGAACAATCATAGCGGCTGTTCCGGACGTCCCCCCCTCCCACCGCGCACCGGTGCTTCTACCGACTCACCGCTACAATCGAAGCCAGGATTGTTTTTTTTTTTTTCATTTCAGGCTTCCCAGCCTAGAGGTGAGATTGGGGGTCTTATTGACCCCATATCTCACTGTAAAGAGGACCTGTCATGCCATATTCTTATTACAAGGGATGTTTACGTTCCTTGTAATAGGAATAAAAGTGATAAAAAAAATTATTTTTGCGGAAAAACGTGTCAAACTAAAATAAATAAAGTAAAATGAACAATAAAATAATATATATTTTTTAAAGCGCCCCTGTCCCCGTGATCGCATACAGAAGCGAACGCATACGTATGAAAACGGTGTTCAAACCACACATGTGAGGTATCGCTGTGAACGTTAGAGCGAGAGCAATAATTTTGGCCCTAGACCTCCTCTGTAACTCAAAACATGTAATCAGTAAAAATATTTAAAGCGTCGCTTATGGGGATTTTTAAGTAGCGAAGTTTGGCGCCATTCCACGAGCGTGTGAAATTTTGAAGGGTGACATGCTAGGTATCTATTTACTCAGCGTAACTTCATCTTTCACATTATGCAAAAACATTGGGCTAACTTTACTTTTTTGTTTTTTTAAGCACAAAACATTTTTTTTCCGTAAAAAAACGCGTTAGCAAATTTGCTGCGCAAATACCGTGCCAGATAAAAAGTTGCAATGACCACCATTGTATTTTCTAAGGTCTTTGCTAAAAAAAAATATATAATGTTTTGGGGTTCTATGTAATTTTCTCACAAACAAATGATGATTTTTACATGTAGGAGAGAAATGTCAGAA
Organism: Rana muscosa; assembly: GCA_029206835.1. Lineage (NCBI taxonomy): Eukaryota > Metazoa > Chordata > Amphibia > Anura > Ranidae > Rana > Rana muscosa. Next base: position 78,312,829 of record CM055118.1, on the reverse strand, counting down.
TTGGCCTGGGTGCTCCAGAACGCCTGAAGGTGCTCCCTGCATGTCGGGCCTCTGTATGTGGCCACGCTGTGTAAAAGTCTCACACATGTGGTATCGCCGTACTCAGGAGTAATAGCAGAATGTGTTTTGGGGTGTCATTTGTGGTATGCATATGCTGTGTGTGAGAAATAACCTGCTAATATGACAATTTTGTGAAAAAAAAAAAAATCTTGATTTTGCAAAGAATTGTGGGAAAAAATGACAAACTTCAAAAAACTCACAATGCCTCTTTCTAAATACCTTGGAATGTCTTCTTTCCAAAAAGGGGTCATTTGGGGGGTATTTGTACTTTTCTGGCATGTTAGGGTCTCAAGAAATGAGATAGGCTGTCAGTACTTCAGGTGTGATCAATTTTCAGATATTGGCACCATAGCTTGTGGACTCTATAACTTTCACAAAGACCAAATAATATGCACCAGTTTGTACTTATTTTTACCAAAGAAATGTAGCAGTATAAATTTTGTCCAAAATGTATGAAGAAAAATTACTAATTTGCTAAATTTTATAACAGAAACAAAGAAAAATTCATTTTTTTACAGAATTTTCTGTATTTTTTCTCTTATAGCGCAAAAAATAAAAAAAAACAACGGTGATTAAATACCACCAAAAGAAAGCTCTATTTGTGTGAAAAAAGGACAAAAATTTCATAGGGGTACAGTGTTGTAATTGTCATTCAAAATGTGAGAGCACCGAAAGCTGAACATTGGTCTGGTTATTAAGGGTGTTTAAGTGACCAGTGGTCAAGGGGTTAATAGCTATAAAATTTTAAGTTTTCAATTCTTCTTCCAAATGAAGGTTTTATTTAAAAAAAAGGTGTAATATTTTAGGGACTAGAAAGACAAGAAATTTATTTGGAACAAAAATGAACACATCTGTGAAATAAAAAAGGCATGATTGGGACATGGGAGCCATAAACATACAACTTCATATAGCATTCATTGAATAATACATAGATAACAATACAGACACCAAAAAGGGTGTTTATCAAGGGGTTTAATCAACACATATAGAAACATACTATATACTTATGACAATAAAAAAACAAGGTAGACTAGCTAAAAAAGCTCAGGCTAGCAATCAAAAAACATTTACTGTATTTATTGGCGTATAACACTCACTTTTTTACCCTGAAAATAGAGGGTAAACTGTGCCTGCGTGTTATACGCAGGGGGCTGTGGAAAAAAAAAATTCCTGAAACTTCCCTCTTAAAGTTAGGGTGCGTGTTAAACGCCTGTGCGTGTTATATGCCGATAAATACGGTAATTTGTACAAAATAACGAAAGAAACAGTTCATAACATATTCTTGCATATAAATTAAAGTTCAAAAATACCACCCTGCCTTATGGTTGGGTCCACATTTTTGCTGCGCGAGCACAATGTTTGTGTTTATTTTTACAGAAGTTTTTAATGGACTGTACAATAAACTTTGAGTCTGTACACTGACAGCCTGACTGTTTGATAATTTCGACCTATTCTTCTATACTGAAGCAAAAAGAAGAAACCATCTCTTTCAGCTTCGGCATGCCTAGTCTCAGCATGCCTTGTGCGGGTATGACATTTGATGTCCAATTCATTAGAGAAGGGGAGGGCACATGACAATTGACCAAGGGCGTAAGTAACATAAATCTGGTCCTGGGATTAGGGACAAAGTATTTTGTTTCCCATGACCCTTGAAGTCCTACAGCCTCCTTCATCCCACTTCTCTAATGAGAAAAGCATGTTGTCCCGAAGCAGTTAAACAGAAAATGTTTGCAAGCCAGAGCCCTGCAGCTCTATTACCTCAAGAACAACGCTCTGTATATAGCATTTTAACTAACTTGTGAAGTGCATTCCCTAATGAGAATTGCTAATAAAAGTTTCTTCCTAAGGTCTCCCTTTATTTCAGTTTCGGCAGTAAGAAGAGAAAACAAGTCAAGCGGCATGGAACGGAAATGTGCCCACCTCATGAAAAAGTTGGAATTCAGTGAGTTAAGGTAAAAAGGCAAATTACACAATAATTACCTCGTTCCCGCGGTTCTTTGGTATTACTACAACAATGTACAGAATTAACAGAGCCAAACTCTGAAAATAGGCTGTAATGAGCCATGCAATTTTAGATTTTAATCAGATAGAGAAGCATTTAAGGAGTGAAGATTGTGAAGTTGATAGCTGCAGTTCTTTATGGGAGCAGTGGCTGTAGCAATGGAGGCTTTATTGCAAAGTTGGTCCAACTAATGTGTGCAGTTGTACCCTGAAACCATCATGAATTTTAATTTTCTGCATCGATTTTATGCAGCGGGAACAACAATTAAAGATGTATGAGGTGGTAACGAGCACCTTCCTTAGTGATGATTAACCCTAGAATGGGGAATTAAATGATCTTGTTGTCAGCTGCTTAGAGTTATGCTCTGCAAGTCTGCATTTATCCTGACTATCACCAGATCTATAGAGGAACACTGTGTGTTATTTCTGCTGCACACCCCATAATTGTATAGAACATTTTGTGTTTCCATCTGCCAGCACACCCACTGCTGTCTTTCTCTGTTCCCTTATAGCACGATGCAGGATCAGCCACTGTCAACATGTATGATGGCATGGCTGGATATCCATTCATGCAGTGATGAATCAACATCACATAAATTATACCCTTACATACATCACTATATATCCCAGCAGACACGTATTTCGAACTAGTATTTAAAGGAAAACTACATTTAAAGAAGTCGCTCGATTTGATCACTGACATACTACAAGAAACAGGAATTTGTCAGATTTGGTGGTATATTACAACACGGGCTATTGGAGATTCGTTTTTTTCAGTGCTGGACATTGGCACTGTTAGATGTCAGCATAGGACTTTTTTCTGCAAATACATTCAGTGTTTGATAGGACAAATATGTACTTTTAGGGGTTAATTTAGTGTCGAGGTTGAGCACCATTTAGCGGGTTACAGTTAACGGGTTCCCACTCCAGCAGTCAGAATTGAAAGACTATAGACCAGTCCTATCAAAAGAAATATTCAAATCCCATCTCTGAGTGTTCTGATTTATACCACAATGTAAGGAACTCATTCTCAACCAGGGTTATGTGGAACTCTAGGGCTCCTTCAGATTTATTAGGGGTTCCTTGAATAGTGGGGTTGATTAAAGTGACATTAAACCTTCCTTTTTTTAAATTCAAATAACAAACATGTCAAACTTACCTGCTCTGTGCAATGTTTTTGCACAGAGCAGCCCCGATCCTATTTTTCTGGGGTCCTGACACTCCCTGTCTGCGTCTATTGACACAGAGTAGGTGGTTCAGCCCATCCCCCCATCACAACATTTGATTGACAGCAGTGGGAGCCATTAAATCTGCCCAATGAGGAGGGAGACAGCGGCAAAGGCGCTCGAGCCATCATCAATAGATATTTACCAGTTCTTTGTATGGATGACTGGGTCAGTCCTTGTCACCTAGTTTTTATGATATTAAAAGCAAATCCCAGTCATTTACATGGCTTCACTTTAAGGGGAACTTTAAATGTGGGTCATTGGATTGCCCTTGCTGTGGTCATACTCTGGGGGGCAATATGTTCCGAGCATCATCCAATCAAAGGGAATATGAGATCAAGTCCTTTTATAATTGCAATACTAACTATGTCATATATTTGGTCACCTGCAGTATATGTTATGTTCAATATGTTGGTTGGACAACGAGATGGTTGAGGAACCGTTTCTATGAACCCATCTATAGTGTGGCTAAAAACAAAGGAACCAACATAGCTAAACATTTTAGAGCATGTCATGATGGTAATGTATCTGCCATGAAGGTTCAGATCATAGAGAAGATGTGTGTGCCCAAGAGGGGAGGAGATGTCATTCGAATGCTGTGCCGGAGGGAGGTGTTCTGGATCTATCGGCTCCAGACTCGTATCCCGTCTGGTCTCAACTTTAAGTGGGACGTTAGCCATTATAATGACTAGTGAAACATTTACACATATTCTTTGGTTATAATTAAATCTTTTTTAAATGCTCAATTTTGAAAATGTATAGATTAATAATCTTTGAACTGTGAGCATTAGTCAGATCTGGCTTTCATTTCTCTATACATCGGTATCTTCTTATCTATCTATGTATTATTTAAATAAATTAATAGGTATTATGTATACATTTTGACACATTATGGTCTGTTCGTATTTGAAAATATGTTTTTTTCTAGATTTCCTTATGAATAATCAATGGAATGTTTTTCCCATGATATTAGCTCTATACTTTATGATATGGTATATTTTTGTATTATTCATTTTTTACACCTTTAGACATCTAGGTTATGAGATTTTTTCTCTTTTTTTTTTTTTGTCTTTATCTTTTTTGTTTGCTTTATTCATTTTATTACAGATATCATTGTATATAAACATTTTTGTGAATTTATATAGGGTTTATATATTTATGATTATTTATCATGTTATGCCAGTTTTGATTCATGTTCTTATACTAAACAATTTTTATTTTTATTTTTTCTTGGCATTCATATTATGCTTTTGTGTATATACTTTGTTTCTATATTTTTTTCTATTATTATTATTTTTTACATGTAGGTTAAATTCAATTGATTAAATATTTATTTTGATTGGTAATACTGGGTAATGTAGTTTACGGTGTTCTATGCACGGGGGGTTTAATAAGGCTGAATGCTTCAGTTGTGCCCTTGGTTTGAAGAAGCACTATTGAGAGTGTGAAACGCGTTACCTCTCATGGTTCCTGTGTCTTTGTCTTGGTGGCTGTTATGTGACTGTTGTTTGAAAACTACGTTGGAACGGCTTTGTTGGTGTGCAGCAATTTTCCTTTTTCCTATTGTCTTCTGTGGCGATCCGTGGCTTGCACGCAGCACATCCGGATCATATTGATTTTCTCACTTGGAGCGATGTTACCTCTTCATGGATTTCTCTGGCTATGACGCTGTTACCCCAGTGATCTCCACTTACTTCAGAGTCTTGGGCCAAGCGGCTGCCACGCTGCATTCTGAACATGGGCAGTCAGCTGCTTAGCACGGGCACCATTCAGAGAATGCTTTACATCTCTTAATGATTGCAAGCCATTCTCTGATTGGATGAGGCAGAGAGGTGGGGTAGTGACGTCATACTTTCCACCTCGTCCAATCAGAGAACGCTATGCTTTGACTTCCTGTGTTCAGAATGCAACAAATAGCTTCTTGGAGTGGGACCTGGAAGCATGTAATGATCACTGGAGTGGTCTCTAGTTCAGTGAGTTCTGGCTGCCAGAGGCATCCTCCAGGTATGATTTATGCATAGTTATGTTGGGCCAAGCTGGACCAATGTAACTATGTATAATATAGCTATACCTATTCATTTTTAAACTGTTGGAGGAGACCCACGCACTCCATGTGGACAGTGTTCTTTTCGGCAGTAAAACATACCCTAAAGTGTTACTAAATCCAGGACCCTACATCCACTATACCTGGTCTCCCACAGTACACAGAACATGGAAATGCAATTATTTTAGTACATATAAACTGCTAAATAAATTTTCTCATCATCAGAATATAGCAGTCTTGTGACTTCTATCAGTGTCTAGCCGAGCACTGGTTAAAGCTTGTAGAAGGGGTTTTCATTCTCTTCTGATAGTCCTATGAGGCTTTTGTGACCCCTGATCCTCTGTCTGGACAGTGCTAATTGGCCCTGTCCAGATCACATGCACCCTTCCAAAAAAACCTCTCTAGCAATACACACCAAACTGAGCATGTGCAGAGTGCCTCCAAGGCTCTGTACTATGAGGAGATAGATTGAGGACTGTGGAAGAAGAGGAGGATCAGAGATCACAGGATCAAACAACTTTTTTACACAATGCAGAGGATTAACCCCTTAGGCTCCAAAGTGAGTATAGCAAGCAGGCTTTACTGCATATACAGGTTGATCTTACTGTTGTGGGTTTAGTAACACTTTAAAGCTGGTTTCTTACCTATGGACAGTATGATATCAGAGCTATATCCGAAATACATAAAAATAAAAAAGAGAATAATACTATAATTCAGCTCCTGTCCCCCTCCTGCATGAGCTACGCTGTCAACCAATATTAGACACATATTCTGGGAGGATGTCAAGTTTGGGAGAAATGCTAATTTGTATAGCAGCTATTCTACTTTTGCAGGAAAAAAGAGTTAAACGATTATATTTATTGATTTCAGCAGCTCCTCATTTTGAAACAATATGCCGCTTTAATAAATGCTGCGCAGCTGTACGCTGCAGCATTGTATTACATATTCATCTCCAGTCTGTTTCTGCTCTTGTTTGATTGTTACTGCATTTTGTGAAAAGATAAAAATATATTTCGTACAGAACAATGGCGCATACAGCAACTGGAATGCGTCTGACACATCAAATGTTCTCTTTGGCAAACATGGCAGCACAAACAACACAAGCAGAAGCCCACACATCTCTATGCTGCAGCCCGGGCTCCTGATTTCTCTTGCAGGGAACTGGTCAGGCCGGACAAGTGGTGACTTATTTCCAGCAGCATGTTTTAATAAGTGTCACTTAATAAATAGTTCAGAGGCTTGTTTACTCCAGCGATCATCACTGTAAACTTATCGGGTAATGATGTGAAAGATTAAATCCTTTTCAGCGTGGGAATGCTGAGTGGTACAGTTTTTCTGCCACTGTAAAGTGAGATTTTTCACCCTGCAAAAGTTGTAAGAGGCTAATGCTTTAATATTTATCCAAACAAACCAGATTGGTGGCTCTGGAGATTTTGGAAGTGGTAATATGTGTAGACATAATAAATACCTTGTAAACTTTTTCCAAAGTTTAGCTGGCCACATAAGCTGTAGCGTGGTCCTGTACCGTAGGGCTGTTTTGCCCATGGGGCAAGGTTAGAATGTTGTTGCAGGAATTTGTCTCTATTAGGGCTCATTCAGACGGGCATTGAGTTCCATCCACTGATCTGAGCTGCTGTCTGCTGTGTGTAAATCCCTCTTGGGGCTGCGTGCAGGCAGCCCATAGAAGTGGATGCAGATGCAACTGCTGCACGGACAGTCACATGTCAAAATCTGCATTGCTTTGTGCACCAGCTCCAGCAAGCATGCCAAATTTAGACATTTAATTGTGTCCATTGGCCTCTGTGCCTGTATCCACTTTTTTAGGCTGCCTGCATGCAACTCCGAATTGGATGCACACACAGCAGACAGTGGCTCAGATCAGAGGATGGGTCTCTGCACCCGTCTGAATGACGGACAAGGATTAAACCTATGGCCACATGGGGCTGTTAGAGCTTTCATCTTTCATATTTTAATGTTGGTCCTATTTTAAAGTGGTTATAAAGGCAGAAGGTTTTTTTTTTCTTAATGCATTTTATGCATTAAGATTAAAAACCTTCTTTGTGCAGCAGCCCCCCTCAGCCCCCCTAATACTTACCCAAGCCCCATCTCTGTCCACCAATGTTGCACAAGAGACTTGACTGTCCGGAACTCTCCCTCCTCACTGGCTGAGAAAGCAATTGGCCCCCGCTGCTGTCAATCAAAGTCAGTGAGTCAATGAGGAGAAAGAGGGGGCGAGGCCGAGTCACGACTCTGTGTTTGAATGGACACGCAGAGCATCAGTGTGCTCTGTCCCCATAGTGTCCTCTGTCCCCATTGTGTCCTCTGCTCCAATAGTGTCCTCTGCCCCCCTAGTGTTCTCTACCCCCATAGTGTCCTCTGCCCTCTGCCCCCATAATGTCCTCTGCCCACATAGTGTCCTCTGTCCCCATAGTGTCCTCTTCCCCCATAGTGCCCTGTGTCCTCTGCACCTATAGTGTCCTCTGCCCCCATAGTGACCTCTGCCCTCTGCCCCATAGTGTCTCTACCCCCCATAGTGTCCTCTGTCCCCCATAGTGTCCTCTGTCCCCATAGTGTCCTCTGTCCCCATAGTGTCCTCTGCCCCCATAGTGTCCTCTGTCCTATGCCCCCATAGTGTCTTGTATCCTCTGCCCCATAGTATCCTCTGCCCTCTGGCCCCATAGTGACCTCTGTCCTTTGCCCCCATAGTGTCCTCTGCCCCCATAGTGTCCTCTCTTCTTTGCCCCATAGTGTCCTCTGTCCTATGTCCCCATAGGATCATCTGCCCCCATAGTGTCCTTTGTCCTCTGCCCCCATAGTGTCCTCTGTCCTCTGCCCCATAGTGTCCTCTTCCCCACATAGTGTCCTCTGCCCCCATAGTGTCCTCTGCCCCCATAGTGTCCTCTGTCCTATGCCCCCATAGTGTCTTGTATCCTCTGCCCCATAGTATCCTCTGCCCTCTGGCCCCATATTGACCTCTGTCCTTTGCCCCCATAGTGTCCTCTCTTCTCTGCCCCATAGTGTTCTCTGTCCTATGTCCCCATAGAGTCCTCTGCCCCCATAGTGTCCTCTGTCCTCTGCCCACATAGTGTTCTCTGCCCCCATAGTGTCCTTTGTCCTCTGCCCCCATAGTGTCCTCTGTCCTCTGCCCCATAGTGTCCTCTGCCCCCATAGTGTCCTTTGCCCCCATAGTGTCCTCTGTCCTATGCCCCCATAGTGTCTTGTATCCTCTACCCCATAGTATCCTCTGCCCTCTGGCCCCATATTGACCTCTGTGCTTTGCCCCCATAGTGTCCTCTGCCCCCATAGTGTCCTCTCTTCTCTGCCCCATAGTGTCCTCTGTCCTAGGTCCCCATAGTGTCCTCTGCCCCCATAGTGTCCTCTGTCCTCTGCCCACATAGTGTCCTCTGCCCCCATAGTGTCCTTTGTCCTCTGCCCCCATAGTGTCCTCTGTCCTCTACCCCCATAGTGTCCTCTGCCCCCACTGCACCCCACCCTACGGACACAAAAACACACTCTGTGTAGGAAGAACTCTCCTACCTTACACAGGTGTAGAGCACAGAGGCGAGCGGCTGGTACCACAGGGCTGGATGGGGGCGGGAACTGCTGAAGTTAACTTTTTACATGAACAGGCTAGTAATTGGCTGCTAGGATCGCCTGGCAACCAATCACCTGTTGTTTAATGTAAAAAGTTAACTTCAGCGGTTCCCGCCCCCATCCAGCCATGTGATACCAACCGCTCGTTGCTGTCTAATGAAGAGGACAGCGGCAAACATGTCCGCGGGCACTGACGGGCTGGACAATTAGTAGTGTGGGCCACAGGTTCCTGACCCCTGTACTAAAGGCAAATAGACTGTGCACTTTGCAAAGCGCAGTTGCACTCTGCAAATGCAGTTGCTCCAGAGCTTTGTAAATAGGGTGAAGCTTTACTTTGCAAAGAATACCCAATCACATGCAAGGAAAGTAAAACTTACTTGCACATGATTGGATGATGGAAGTCAGCAGAGCTTCTGCTCATGTACTAAGCTCTGGAGCAGGGGTCTCAAACTGGTGGCCCTCCAGCTGTTGCAGAACTATAATTCCCATGAGGCATTGCAAGGCTAAACAGTTACAAGCATGACTCCCATAGGCAGAGGCATGATGGGACTTGTAGTTCCGCAACAGCTGGAGGGCCGCAGGTTTGAGACCCCTGCTCTGGAGCAACTGCACTCAGAGTACAATTGCACTTTGCAAAGTGCAGTCTATTTGCCTTTAGTAAACCAACCCCACAGCATCATGGACTGTGTGATCTTTGTGAATGGATAGTGCTGGTCTCTAGAGTGATCGATGCTGCCAGAGACCAGTGTTGTCAATCACAACTCTCCTTTCTAAAGGCCCATACACACGGTAGGACTTTTTGACAACAAACTTCAAAATGAGCAGGTTTTTAAAAAAATCCTACCGTGTGTACGCTCCATCGGACAAACTTTTTCCTTTTTCATCGGAAAAAAGTTCGCTCTGCAAACAGACAAACTTTTCGGCAACAAAAGTCCTACGGTGCAAAGTCCTATCATGTGTACAGAAATCCATCGGACTTTAGTCCAAAGTACAAACACGCATGCCCAGAACCAATGTTAAAATCAACCAACAATAGCAAAAGTTGACCAAAGGGTGGCGGTAAAGAGCAGAAAAGAGCAGAAAAAACACATAATACGTCATTTACGTCACTACGTTCATGTTTGTTGGCTGAAAAAGTCCTGCCGTGTGTATGCTATTGGTGTTAACGGCCAACGCCCTTCAAACAAAAATCCACGGAAAAGTTTGTTTGAAGTCCGATCGTGTGTATAAGGCTTATCAGTGTTGTCCAACAAAGGGGAAAACTGTCTGACCATGCTGCTTAGCAAATAAGGGATGAATTTGGTCCCTTAGGAGAATAAACAGACCACATTTTTTATTAAAGGCTGCCACTGCTAACATGTACTTCTGAAAACACCAGTTGCCTGACTGTCATAACAATCTTTTTACTGCAATTATTTGAGTCACTGACCTAAAACAATTATAAAGATCAGGATTTCATCTGTTTACTGTTTATTCTGAGCAATTGACTTAGAAAGTATTGAACTTAGTAAATCAGAATAACAGCCAGGCAACTATCATTTTCATAAGGAGGGCAGTAATGAAATTCCCCATATTTACCTTATTAAGTTATATAGCCCAGTACCAGCTTTACCTATCTTTATTTGAAGCACCTCCTCATCCTCATTTAACAAAAAATTGTTTTTGTGGAAGCCCTTTTTCCAGCTGTCTGCAGTTGGTTCACGAGACACCATGGGGCTGATTTACAAGACGTTTGCGCCATGAGTATCGGCGCATCTGCGCACGCAATGGCTGTTTTGGTATTTACAAAACATTAGCGCTGGTAGCGTAGCCCTATTTCCCATTTACTATAGTGTTGTCGGCGGACGGGAGGAGGCGCTCAGTGTGCCACTATGGACCTGGCGCACAGCATGTTAAAATCTAAATATAAAGAAGCTGGAAGTGAGAATGTAATGGGGGTGACATGGGGTGATGTGAGAAAGTTTAGTGACACCTGGCCAAATAACTAATATGCCCAAAATAGAGTGAGAAAGTAACTTTTTCAAAACCAGCCCGCTCCGCCGGCAAGTACGATTCGAGCTGCGGGAGGTTTTTTTGAGCTCAGCGCTGCAATTTTCCTTGTTTTCTTGCGCCAAGACACTGCGCCGGCAAAATCTTAGTAAATGTCAAGTCACGTAAACCAATTTGCATAAGTTGAACAGGTGCAGCTCTGAACTTCCCAGTGCGCCAGCAAAATGACATTTCTAAAGCAAAAAAAAAGGCATTTAAAAGCACCCGCGGCTATAATGAATTGTCGGCTCCCGGCAATATAGAGAAAAGTCATTGAAAGTCTTTGATAAAAACAAAAAAAAAAGCGTTAAGGGGAACTCCGCCGCAAATTTAAAAAAAAAATGCATGCGGTTACCCCCAAATATCCATACCAGGCCCTTCAGATCTGGAATGGATTTTAAGGGGAACTCCACCCCAAATTTTTAAAAAATGGCGTGGAGTTCCCCCCAAAAACCCAGACCAGACCCTTTATCCGAGCACGCAACCTGGCAGGCCGCAGGAAAAGAGGGGGGGAGAGAGAGCGCCCCCCTCCCCCTGAACCGTACCAGGCCACATGCCCTCAACATGGGGAGGATGTCCCCATGTTGATGGGGACAAGGGCCTTATCCCCACAACCCTTGCCCGGTGGTTGTGGGGGTCTGCGGGCGGGGGGCTTATCGGAATCTTGAAGACCCCTTTAACAAAGGGGACCCCCAGATCCTGCCCCCCCATGTGAATTGGTAAGGGGGTACATTGTACCCCTACCATTTCACAAAGAAAGTGTAAAAAATGTAAATAATTACAAGAGCCGGTTTTTGACAATTCCTTTATTAATGTCTTCTCTTTTCTTCCATCTTCTTCCATCTTCTTCTTCCATCTTCTTCTGTTCTTCATGCGGGTTTCTTCCTCCATCTTGTTCTTCATCTTCATCTTCCTCTTCATCTTCCTCTTCATCTTCATCTTCCTTCTTCCTTCGGTCTTCTCGTCCGCATCTTGCTCCGGCTTCTTCTTTCTTCTTCGGCCGCTCCGTTTGAACTGGAGGTTCCCGCTGTGTGACGATTCATTTCCCCTCTTGTTCCGCTGTCACCCGGTGGCTCCGCCCCCCTCTGACACCACGGGGAAAGTCCCCGTGAAATCCATGTGCGTCAGAGGGGGGCGGGGTCACCGGGTGGCAGTGGACCCAGAGGAGAACTGAAGAACTGAAGCGTTGCACAGCGGGAACCTCCAATTCAAACGGAGCGGCCGAAGAAGAAAGAGGAAGCCGGAGCAAGATGCGGACGAGAAGACCGAAGGAAGATAAAGATGAAGATGAAGATGAAGATGAAGATGAAGATGAAGATGAAGAACAAGATGGAGGAAGAAACCCGAATGGAGAAAAGAAGAAGATGGAAGAGAAGACATTAATAAAGGAATTGTCAAAAACCGGCTCTTGTCATTTTTAATTTTTTTTACACTTTCTTTGTGAAATGGTAGGGGTACATTTGTACCCCATTACCATTTCATACAGGGAGGGGGCGGGATCTGGGGGTCCCCTTTGTTAAAGGGGTCTTCCATATTCCGATAAGCCCCCTGCCCGCAGACCCCCACAACCAGCGGGCAAGGGTTGTGGGGATGAGGCCCTTGTCCCCTTCAACATGGGGACATCCTCACCATGTTGAGGGCATGTGGCCTGGTATGGTTCAGGAGGGAGGGGGGCCGCTCTCTCGACCCTCCCTCTTTTCCTGCGGCATGCCAGGTAGCGTGCTCGGATAAGGGTCTGGTGTGGATTTTTGGGGGGACTCCACGCCATTTTTTTTTTAATTTAGGGTGGAGTTCCCCTTAAAATCCATATCAGATCTGAAGGGCCTGGTATGGATATTTGGGGGAACCGCACACATGTTTTTTAAAATTTGCGGCAGAGTTCCCCCTAATATCCATTCCAGACCTGAAGGGCCTGGTAATGGAATTTGGGGGGACCACCACGCTTTTTTTTTTTGTTATCAAAGACTTTCAATGAATTTTATCTGTATTGACAGGAACCAGCAATTCATTACAGCCGCGAGTACTTTTAAATGACTATTATTTTACTTTAGAAATGTCATTTTGCTCTCGAACTGTTATAAACATGGAAAACATGCGCTACTTTACAGGAATACTATAGACACCCCCCAGGTATGATATTTAGGGCCAGTTCACACCGGTTGCAGTGCAGTGCGTTTTTTTGATGCATGAAAAACGCAAAGAAAGTTGATCACATTAATGCCAATGGCATAGTTCACACCACTGCAGTCCGTTCCAGTGCGTTTCAGAAAGGCAAAAAAAATTGGTCATGCTGCATTTTTTAGGTACAGAACTGTACTGGACCGCAGTAAAACACATCAAAAACGCAACGGAACGTACCAAAAACGCACTGGAATGCACCGGAACGCACCTAAATGCACCAAAGACGCACTGCAACACACTTGTCCTAAGTGAAAAGAGGGGGGAAAAAAACACTGGACTGCATCAAAAACGCATCAAAAATGCACTGAAACGTGTCAAAAACGCGCATGCAGAAAAGCACCTGGAACGCATCCAGACTGCGTTTCTATGGTGTGAACTAGGGCCAGTTCACACCATAGAAGCACAATCCGGATGCGTTCCAGGTGCTTTTCTGCATGCACGTTTTTGATGCGTTCCAGTGCATTTTTGGTACGTTTTTGATGCAGTCCAGTGCTTTTTTTTCACCCCTCTTTTTTATTAACCATAGATAAGGACAAGTGTGTTCCAGTGCGTTTTCGGTGCATTTAGGTGTGTTCCTGTGCGTTTCAGTGAGTTTATGATGCGTTTTGCTGCGTTCCAGTACAGTCCAGTGCAGGTAAAATGCAGCATGTTCTACTTTTTTTGTGGAACTGGAACGCACTGGAACAAACACTGCCATTTAGAACCATATAACCAACTTTCCATGCATTTTTGATGCATAAAAAATGAAATGGAATGCATGTGGTGTGAAATGGCCCTTAAGCAATTTGGCATATTTAAAGGCACTTTTCCTTGTTTTGTTTTTGGTGTTGTCCAAATTGGTGACATTGATATATGTCCCTTAGGGTGGGACCTGGGCCCCCATTTTAAGGCCAATAACTAGAAGATAAGCCATCCAAGTGGGGACTAGCAAAATTAACATGTCAGTTCCCATAGACTGCAATGGTATTTGTTGGTGGGGGGGGGGGGGTGATTGTCCCATCCCTAATTCTGTAGCATGCTGGATGATGTGCTTAATTTTGGACAGGGGGGGGGGGTATTTTCTGCTAGCTGCATTTGAGTTCTTCTGAGCATGCCCAGCCTGTTAGATTTTTTTTTGGTGCTTTTTGTGTGTGAACAGCACCTGGACATTTCTGGGCATGCTCAGAGTGTTTTTATGGGTTAGTAATTGAAGGACATCCTTAACAGGTGTAGCCACTTTGAAGTTCAGTCTCTACATTGGGTGAACTTGCATTTTGGGTGTTTCATGGACTGTGCATGTGTTTTCAATTGCCTCATTAGCTCACAAACCTATGTTATATAAAGCTAGCAGATAGCATCCTCTCCCTTGCCCTGAAAAGAGGCAAGTGTGTGTCTGTCTGTCTGTCTGCCTGCAAAATGTGCATTTTGGTGTCCTTATCGAATTTGTAACACATGTATTTTATTTGTTATGTCTTTGCAAAACAGGATGTTTGGTTTACTTTTGTGGATTGTATTTTTTTTGTGTGGGGGAAATGTTCCCCTGAAATAATTTTGATGTTGTTAATGTTTGTCCACTTTGATTTAATTGTCTGTGCTGCATTACTTTGCCAAATCTTTCAAGATGTTGTGAGTCTGTAACTGTTTCAAATTGACCCTGTTTTTTAAATCTATTTATTTTTATTATTCTTTGTTTTGTTGACCAATAAAATTTGATGCAAAGTTTTGAGGTTTGTTTTGCGTTTTCTTTGCAACAAATGTGACAGCTGATTGGCATGTCAAAACAACAGGTGTGATTTGTCTACCCTGGTGCCTTCATGCTAGCATATGCATGTATTGTGTGCTGCCATGGAAAATCACCAGGAAATGAAAAATACAGAGCGGTAAGTATTCAATTTTCCTTTTTTACTGCAGTGGTTCTCAGCCTCAGTCCTCAAGTACCCCCAACAGGACATGTTTTGTGAATTTATCTTATCGATAATTGTTGTCCAAAATACGAAACCATTGACTGTGATTTAAAGCACATGTGCAAGATGAAGGAAAACCTGCAAACCTGGCCTGTTGGGGGTACTTGAGAAGCACGGATTTAGAGCACTGCACTTAAAAATAGTTCAAGGCAATACAATTCTAATTGTGGGCATTTTGAGGGAAACCAAGTAAGTGTTAGAACCCCTGCTTGTGTTTATTTTTTTTGTAGGTTGGGCTTTGTGTCCCCTTTTAGTAAAATTGGCTTCACTTCCTGTCACACAGCTAAACAGGAAGTGAAGGTAAAACCCTACCAATGTCTTTTCTTGGGGACACACAGATCAATCTAACTAGTGTCCCCATTAAGCAAATTGCACTCTAGCACTTTGTTGTGTACACCCCAAATCATTGGGTAGTTTGGGGTTTAGTAAAGACAAATCCACTCTGCAGTAAAAGTGCAGCTGCTGAAAATCTGAGGGATCACTAGTGATTGTAGCATCCAATCATGTAAAAGCAAAGATGGTGTTTTTTTTGGTTTGCTTGCATGTCCCCCTCGGATATCCAGCAAGTGCACTTGTAGTGCAAAGTAGATTTGCCTTTAGTAAATAAACCCTAAAGTCCGAAATACCTAATAATTTGGGGTGTAACCCGCAAAATGCTGGAGTGCAATGTACATAATGGGGAAAGTATTTAGATTGACCTGTGTGTCCCCAAGGAAAGACATTGGTAGGGATTTCCCCTCGTTTCCTGTGTGGCTATGTGACAGGAAGTGAATTATTTGGAAGGATAAAGTGGCCTAATTTGGGAGTTGTCTTCACCCTATCAGGGGTGCAGACATCCCCAAAAACTGTCCAGACTTGTAATCCCTCTGAACTCTATCCCCAAGCAAAAATAAGAAAGGATTTCATTTAGTTTAACTTTGCAAAGACACATTCCTAAGTTGAATTGTGATGCATGTCAATGGCCCATTTAGACCCTCTTTAATCACTTGAGATCAGCACTATAACTGATCGACGGCCACAGCATGGTCCTCAATTGCCGGGAGTCCGTCAATAAATGTCCTCCCCTTTGCGCGTGCGCGCTGTGGTCAACGAGTCACTGAGACTCGGGTGATGACAGATCCAAGTAAGGGGCCGATACCTGCCCTTTACCATGGGATCAGCTGTCAGCCAATGACAGCTGATCACGTGATGTAAACAAAAGCTGGGTAATGGTTTTTGTTTTCTCCTTGTGCTGACAGCGTGAGCAAAAAAAAAGGCAATCACCGGCTTATGTGCAAGGGACATCGGGCCCGAAGAGGAAGAGGCAATTCTGCGTCATCTGTGACAATCAGTAGCCCCTGCCAGTGCCACCTATCAATGCCCACCACTGGTGCCAATCAGTGCCACCTAGCAGTGCTGCCTATCAGTGCCCATCACTGCCACCTAGCAGTGCCACTTCTCAATGCCCACCAGTGCCAACTAGTAATGCCACCTCTCAGTGCCCACCCTTGCCACCTTATCAGTGCCCATCAGTGCAGCCCATCAGTTCAGTCTCATCAGTGTACATCAATGAAGGAGAAAAATTACCTTTTGTATAAATTTTCGAAATATTAACCACTTTCCTACCGCCACCGTCAAATGACGTCCTCGGCTTTGTGCGGTGACATCTGAATGATGCCTGCAGTTGCAGGCATCATTCAGATATCATTATTTTCAGCCGGCGATTCTGTGCACGCTAAAAACGATCATAGCGGCAGTTCCGCCGCTTGATTGTTATTATAGGCGGCGGGAGGGGACGTTCCCCCCCCCTCCCGCCGCCATCCGGTGCTTCTCCGGGCTCTCCCGTGCCATCTTGGGCTCAGAAAACGATTTGGCCGGCGCCGGATGGGAAGCATAGAGATGACTGGTGACCAGATGGTCACCAGTCATCTCTATGATCGTCGGAGGCCCGGGCGCGACGTTATGACATCACGCCGAGTTCCCGTATGTAAACCAAGCCGTGATCTCGGCTGTCAGCATGAGATTGGTGAATTTTTTGGACCGATCTCATGCTTTCCAGCCTGGAGGAGAGATGTGGGGTCTTATTGACCCTGCATCTCTCCATAAAGAGGACCTTTCACAATAGATTCCTATTACAAGGGATGTTTACATTCCTTGTAATAGGAATAAAAGTGATCCAAAAAACAAAAAAGTTAAAAAAAGAGTAAGAAATACAAAAAAGTAAAAAACGAAATAAATAAATAATCAAAATAAAGAAAAAATGCCCATGTGCCCGGTAGCTCGCGCTCAGAATTGAACACACACGTAAGTCCCGCCCACATATGTAAACGCTGTTCAAACCACACATGTGAGTTATTGCTGCGTGCGTTAGAACGAGTGCAACAATTCTAGCACTAGACCTCCTCTGTAATGAGAAAATGGTAACGTGTAAAAAAAAATTAATGCATCGCCTAGGGAGATTTTTAAGTACTGAAGTTTGGTGTCATTCCATGAGTGAGCGCAATTTTAAAGCGTGACATGTTAGGTATCTATTTACTCATCATAACAACATCTTTCACATTATCCCCAAAAATTGGGCTAACTTTACTGTTTTGTAATTTTTTTACATTCATGAAACCATTTTTTTACTCAAAAAAAGGCTTTTGAAAATGTATTGCGCAAATACCGAGCGAGATAAAGATTTGCAATGACCGCCATCTTATTCCCTAGGGTGTCTGCTAAAAAAACATATAAAATGTTTTGGGTTTTGAAGTAATTTTATAGCCATAAATGTATGATTTTTACATGAAGGAGAGAAGTGCCAGAATAGGCCCAGTGCTGAAGTGGTTAAAATATAAATTTTTTTTTTAACTCGCCCTTTTGTATTTATAGAAAACAAAAAACCGCAGAGGTGATCAAATAGCACCAAAAGAAAGCTCTATTTGTGTGCCAAAAAATAATACATTTTCATTGAGTTACAGTGTTGTATGAGCGCGCAATTGTCATTCAAAGTGCATCAGCGCTGAAATGTGAAAATTGGTCTGGGCAGGAAGGGGGTTTAAGTGGCCAGTGCGTAAGTGGTTAATATAAGGCTACATGCACACGGACGTTTTTCCAGCCGCTTGTTTGAGCGTTTTTTGCAGCTTAAAAACGCCTCTCCATGTTAGCCTATGGCCTCATGGCCACCATGGCGTTTTTGAGCTGTAAATGGCATAGGCATTTTTAGGCCCCATGTACACGGGACGCTCGTGCAAAGTGTTCAGAACTAAGGTTGAAAGCGGCGGTTAGAAAGGCGCGTTTTGTCGCGTTTGCATGCCGCGTTTTACCACATTTGCGTTTATATGCGTTTAGTTAGGAAACATGATAAGGAGCCGCCCTAAGCTCCAAAAACAGTATTATTAACAATTTCAGCTATTTTGTGAGACCAGAGTGAGTATCAGCAGCTGAGAGAGAAGCAGTGTAGTTGTATTTAGCGTGTCACTTGCCACATCACTTGCCCCAAGTTGTGGATTGTCCACTTGCCACATCAGCTGCCCCAAGTTGTGGATTGTTCACTTGCCACGTCAGCTGCCCCAAGTTGTGGATTGTCCACTTGCCACGTCAGCTGCCCCAAGTTGTGGATTGTTCACTTGCCACGTCAGCTGCCCCAAGTTGTGGATTGTCCACAATGCAATGGAAGCAATTTCATTTATTTTTTGATAGATATATATATATATTTTTTATGTTTTTTCCTAAATTGCCATAATTTTTGAGTTTATCAATGTAAAAAAATAGGTCACCTTTAAAAACGCTTCTAAACTAAAATGCGGCTAAACGCCGGTACCGCGTCTGAAACGTGGAAATCTTTGGAAACTGAAGGCATTTTTAGGCTTTGTGAAAAACGAGTTTAAACGCAACTACAGATTTTTTTTGCCAGGCCAAAAACAGTGTTTTGGATGTAAGAGAATTCAATGGACCCGCATCCAAAACGCAAGTACCGCAATTTTTTATTTATTTTTTACCCTGGTTATAGCTGGTTGTTAGAGGAAATGTAATACAAATAAACATTGCCGGCTCTAAAAAAAAAAAAAACGAGAAAAAAAACAGCGTGGGGTCACCCCCCAGGTCCATACCAGGCCCTTGAGTCTAGTATGGATTCAAAGGGGACCCCCCCCCCACCAAACTTTAAAAAAAATGGTGTGGGGGTCCCCCCAAAATCCATACCAGGCCCTTCAGGTCTGGTATGGATTTTAAGGGGAACCCCGCGCCAAACTTAAAAAAAAAATAGCGTGGGGGTCCCCCTAAAAATCCATACCAGGCCCTTCAGGTCTGGTATGGATTTTAAGGGGAACTCCGCGCCAAACGAAAAAAAAAAAAAGCGTGGGTTTCCCTAAAAATCCACACCAAACCCTTTATCCCAGCACGCAACCTGGCAGGCCGCAGGGGAAGAGGGGGGGACGAGAGCGGCCCCACCTCCCTCCTGAACCGTACCAGGCCACATGCCCTCAACATGGGGAGGATGTCCCCATGTTGATGGGGACAAGGGCCTCTTCCCGACAACCCTGGCCATTGTTTGTCGGGGTCTGCGTGCGGGGGGCTTATCGGAATCCGGGAGCCCCCTTTAATAAGGGGGCCCCCAGATACTGCCCCCCCACCCTATGTGAATGAGTATGGGGTACATTGTACCCCTACCCATTCACCTGGTGGCAAAAAAAAGTTAATAAAAAACACAAATAAAACTAATTTATTAGGCAGCTCCGGGGGTCTTCCTGCCGGGCGCCCCGCTATCTTCTTCCAGCTCTTTTGCTAGCGGGGTCCCGGGCTTCCTCGTCGTCTTCTTCCGACTTCGGGGGTCTTCCTGCCAAGCGCCCCGCTATCTTCTTCCAGCTCTTTTGCTAGCGGGGTCCCGGGCTTCCTCGTCGTCTTCTTCTGACTTCGGGGGTCTCTTGTTCTGCTCTCTGGTGTCGTCTCCGCGCTCTCCGGTTCTTTTCCCGCTCTCCGGTGCCTTCTCCACGATCTCCGGTTCTTTCTGCCTTCTGCCGAGCGCCCCGCTATCTTCTTCCAGCTCTTTTGCTAGCGGGGTCCCGGGCTTCAGCGTCATCTTCTTCCCTCTTCTCTCCGCCCGATGTTGCCTCGTCGCTGTCCGCCGTTACAATGCTCTGGCCACGGAGCGCACCCACTTATATTGGCATGGGGCGTGGTCACCGGGTGATGCCACCGCTGACCCCGCCCCCGTATGATGTCACAGTCCCGCAGCAAGAGCATTGTAATGGCGGACAGCGACGAGGCAACATCGGGCGGAGGGAAGAAGACGACGCTGAAGCCCGGGACCCCGCTAGCAAAAGAGCTGGAAGAAGATAGCGGGGCGCCCGGCAGAAGGCAGAAAGAACCGGAGATTGTGGAGAAGGCACCGGAGAGCGGGAGAAGAACCGGAGAGCGTGGAGACGACACCGGAGAACAGAACAAGAGACCCCCGAAGTCAGAAGAAGATGACACTGAAGCCCGGGACCCCACTAGCAAAAGAGCTGGAAGAAGATAGCGGGGTGCCTGGCAGGAAGACCCCCGGAGCTGCCTAATAAATTACTTTAAAAACCTGTGTTGTGTTTTTTATTAACTTTTTTTGCCACCAGGTGAATGGGTAGGGGTACGATGTACCCCATACTCATTCACATAGGGTGGGGGGCCGGTATCTGTGGGCCCCCTTATTAAAGGGGGCTCACGGATTCCGAAAAGCCCGCCGCCCGCAGACCCCGACAACCAACGGCCAGGGTTGTCGGGAAGAGGCCCTTGTCCCCATCAACATGGGGGCAGGGTGCTGCGGGGTGGGGGGCCGCAGGTCGCCCCCCTGCCCCAAAGCACCTACCCCCCATGTTGAGGGCATGCGGCCTGGTACGGTTCAGGAGGGAGGGGGGGCGCTCTCATCCCCCCCTCTTCCCCTGCGGCCTGCCAGGTTGCGTGCTCGGATAAGGGTCTGCTATGGACTTTGGGGGAACCCCCGTGCCGTTTTTTCGGCTTTGGGGTTCCCCTTAAAATCCATACCAGACCTAAGGGCCTGGTATGGATCTTTGGGGGGAACCCCACGCCGTTTTTTCGGCTTAGGGGGTTCCCCTTAAAATCCATACCAGACCCAAGGGCCTGGTATGCTCCTGGAGGGGAACCCATGCCGGTTTTTTCATTAAAATTCATGATTCATACCAAACACGGGACAGCAAGGCTGCCGAGAACCAGCGCGATGCCATCGCGCTGGAGACATTCTCGGCCAGCTAGTCGCCTCTAGGACATGACTTGAGCGACTGCTTCACGCTCAGGTCGTGTCCAAGTTGCCTCGCAAAGTCGCGCTGTCCCTGTGTCAGCCGGCACACGAGTCGCCACGCGAGTCGGATCGGCTTCATCCGACTTCCCGGGCGACCTCTATTCAAATCAATGGGCTCCCATAGGGAACCATTCATTTTCAATAGAGCGCCGCTGACATTTGTATTTACTAGACTTGTGCACAACGGAAAAATTCGTTCCGTTTCGGTTCGTTTCTTTCCGGTCCTGTTGATTCGTAATCATTCGTAATTTTGCTAGACGGGATTTTTCGTGTTCGGACTCATTCGTATTTTTGCAAGCGACATTTTTCGTTGAATTTTTTGTTGCTTTATAATTCGTACTTTCGGTAGAGTACGTTGTTTTTCGTTGATTCTGGACACAACTCCTACTTTCGTAACTTTTTTTGGGTTCGTACTTTCGGTAGAGTACGTTGTTTTTCGTTGATTCTGGACACAACTCCTACTTTCGTAACTTTTTTTGGGTTTGTTGATTCGTAATTTTCCGTGTCTCTCTCACAACGACGCTGCCTATTATGCCTAATGTGCTTCGAATGGATTTGTACTTTTCTAAATACATTGCGGTTATTTGTAACGATTCGAAATCTCGTATTTTACTTTCGTTTTTAACATGCGGCTATAGGCTCCGCCCCTGTACACCATTTTGAGAGGGTTCAGCACGGTGAGGGAGAAGCAGAGAGCAGAGCAGAGTGTTATTGTGCTTCGAATGGATTTGAAATCTCGTATTTTACTTTCGTTTTTTACATGCGGCTATAACCTCCGCCCCTGTACACCATTTTGAGAGGGAGTTCAGCACGGTGTGGGAGAAGCAGAGAGCAGAGCAGAGTGAGTGTTATTGTGCTTCGTATGGATTCGTACATTCGTAACTTTTTCATAACGAATTATGCCGAAGACATTCGGGCATTCGCTATTTGCGGTATAATTTATTTCGGATTCGGTCTTATTCGTAATTGCTTTGTTCGGAAATTCGAATGCTTCCGAATGTCCGAAAGTTGCTAAATTCGGACGAATTTCAATTCGTTACGAAACGAATTGCACAAGCCTAGTATTTACTATAACAGTGCGCCGCTGCTTCCTGCGCCCAGTGAAGGAGTTATCCGGTGCACCAATTAAGGGATCAACCAGCGCAGAGCACTGTTATTAGAAAATCAGCCCCCATGGGTCCTCTTTCTCTTCTGATTTCTCCAGCTTTAGGTGGGACTTACTGTATATGCTTCAGGCATCTCTGCAGCATTTTTCTGAGAGTCTTAGATGTTTGAATAATGTACTCCCTGGGGGTGGGTCCCTGATATGTTGGTGATCACAGGAAGGGGTTGAATTATGCTGGACATCATTCAGTCTGGGAGTCAATCGGCAGTGGACTGCAGAGCTGAAAGTCAAGGGGAATAGACTTTTTCGGAAGAATAGAGATCCTGCCACTTTCGGACCTTCTTTTTTTAAACTGTAAACTATCTGTCTGTCAGGCTGGTCCATTGGCTTCTGACCCTGAACACGTTTTGTCAGGAAAGGCATAGCCGTCCAGCAGGAATTGCACGCCAGACAAGCGCACACGTGCACCTGCACGCACACGTGCGCCTGTCACCAACATTGGTGCCAACGGGGCTATTTAAAGTGAGTGCACCAAAGACTCTTTGCTGTTTGGTCTGCAGCTTCTGTGTGTCTAAAACTTGTTACTTGTGCTGACTTCTGATCTTGAACCCGGCTTGCTCTGACTAACCTTGTCTGCTTGATACCCGGACTTCGGCTTGTTTTGGACTTCTCTTCTGCCTGCTGCTCTGCCTGATCCACCTGAACGCTACCGACATGGCCTGCCTGACTCTGTATCTGCTTCTCTGCCTGCTGCAGTTCTGCTCTGCGAATCACACCAGTTCCTGTCTCTTCTGCGATCCAGCCTGCCACAGCTCTGGTCTACCCAGCCCTGCCGGTCTGTCTGTTGCATCACCAGCCACGAACATCCAGCCATACCAAATACTGGACTGATCCTAGGCACTCCTGCGTCACCGTGCTTCTGTGGCTACTGTCTCAACCTCAGGGTCCCACAAGCCGGTGCGGCAAGAGAGGCTCTCCTCTACACGTCAGGCTCACGATCCAGGTACATGACACGTTTACAGATCTAGGGTTCTGACTTTCCACTGAATTGCTGAGTAACTCAAAAATAGAAAATGAGCTGATGCACTCAAGGGAAACAAGGGCATGTATATAATTATACATCATACCCCTGATGATTGGTAGAAGCCAAGAAATGCGTCGGGTTCTCAACTCATGATGTCCAGCCCAGTTTTTCTGTATTATTTAGTTGTCAACCTATGATGTTCAGCTCAGTTTTAATCATGAATTTTCCATCATATCATTTGCTTTGTGTTCTGATCTTATAACTTGTGTATATATGTGTATATTGATTGTATCAACTATGTCCTTTGATTATTAGCATAACATTTAATACCATGATTATCCTGTATATCATGTATGATTGCCTATATTTTATGGTATACAAATTAATGTTTGCGCTCTTTCATATTATGGACAACTCCTAGGGGTATATGGCATTTAATTAAATTTAAATTCTCAATCAATACTCCCTTTCTAGTTTTTATTTTACAACGACATGCTTCATTTAAAGTCCCACTTCCTTTCCCCCTACTCTATATGAATTGCTGAGTAGTTATTCTGTTGTTTCTATATGTATCTTCAGAACATAGGTAAAGATCCCCTGATGAAGCTATTAGGCGAAACATGTTGGGTTAATATACAAATATGAATTCTCTGCCTAATTGATCATTCGTTTCATGACCATCTTTATTGTGAAATGTTGAATATCCTTGAACAAACCAGCTCTGTTGTATTTTTTTAACGCTATTCCCATTAAAATTACATATTTTTTAATATATGGTTTCCATTATTATCTGTAAGCACCGTGACAATACCCTTCTTCTTTCCCATTTTACATATAGGTAAAGACTGATGTCACCGACGAACACAACGCTATCCTGGAAGGAACGAGCGGATAGCAAGAGCCGGCCGGCTTGATATTTTAAATTGCTTTTATCTTACATCGTAATTGTAAGTGCAATTTTTCGTTTTTCTTATTAAATTTTATTACATACTTCACTATTGTGGCCCTTATATGTTTTTTTGGGGATCATACTCCCGGGAGTTCATTGAGGAGCCAGAGTGTTGAGGAGGGCTATATCGTGTATGCTGATCTGCAGTTGAAAGACCCTTGGCGGGGGAATAAAGCCACAAGCGGTTGTGATCTCTTTCACTGAGATCCACGTGAGCTGGTAAGCGGATCTGATATCTGAGGTGGAGGATCTCTGTCTTTACCATCACTGCACTTTCTTCTTTGGTGTTTAAGAGTGTGGAGTCACGATTATCTACCTGCACGAGAGAGTTGCCTGCTATAGTGCCACTGTGGAACTTTATATATGGTCACTCCTGCTTTTCATTATTGCAATGTGGACATTGTATGGAATATCTCAGACTGTCACATACCAGTTATTTCCTTATTAGATAAGACCTTTTTGGTCATTTTTTCACACCACTTTTTGGAATTTATATTGGTTTATTCCTATTAAGATAGCATTTCATACATTGTATGTGTTGTTATTTTTGCAGCGCAACTGCCTTTTTTTCTTAGTATTTGTTATTGTGTGTATCCACATTTACAGTTGCAGCAGCAGTTATTCAATTTAAAATTATTTTTATTTTAGACATGCGCAGTAGTTTTCTTTGCTATTTTCAAAGACTGCTTACTGCTAGACTGGTAACATAACATAGATTCCATAATTGAAAAACATGAATAACAACTTCTGCATGTGGATAAAACTCTTTGTAACAACCGATACCTCTAACAAACAACAGAACTGAGAGCAGTGTGTGTGCCTATGCCTCCTTCTCAAGATTTCATGGACGCAAAATGAATCTCATTGACTGCAAATGACCTTAATTCAAGGCAAGTTATTCTTGTTTAGATGAACCACTCATTTTCGTATCAGCAACATTCCAAGTTCAGAAAATAAGAAGAAAAACATTGATTGGTTATATTTAGAAATCTAAATTGCCACAAGGAACTATAGCAACATTTTAATTAGACTTTTTTTTATCTTTTTGTTATTCATTGATTCAAGTCATCATTGACATCTGGCAGATGTACTTAGAATGGCTCTATCTGACTGTCACACTGCTGGAATCAAGCATCATGGGTAATAATGTTTATTCAAATTGTTCTCATATTTAAATCCTTTCCAAACTGTAAAGTTTCATTTTCTTAAAGTTTCTCCACCCGTCTTTTCATTGTTTTTTTGTTTTTTTTTTATCACCTTTCCCTTTACTTTCCAACTTCTGACACACATGATTTTAAATGCATTTTAATGAATTTTTGCAAACATTCTGTACTCAATATGCCTCTCTCATTTAATTTTCTATTTATAAAAAACAAACAAAAAAAAAAAACAATAAGCTGGACAAATGTCACAAGCATTTGCACAGCTATTACAAAGCATCCCTGTATTTTGTCAAATCTTTATTTCCTATGAGCGTCATCTATATTCAGTGGCAATAATGGGGTATTTTCTTTGTTGAGGTCTTTTGGGAAAATACCACATTATGGCAACTAGATGGCGCTGAGGATCATAAAAATAACATATACAATTTCTACACAAGCCATATTGTAGTTTAATGTAATAAAAAATTACCAATCTGAAGCTCTGTAATTTTCTGTAGCATGTGGTAGAGAGATGTACAGTCGGTGCAGTGAGGTAGACCATGTCGCTAGTTGGTCTGAAATGCGTTCTCATAATTCTTTGCAATTCCAAGCAAGGTGGAGGGAGAGAGAGCAGCTCATCTGACGGGGTTTTCATATGCATACCGGTATTAAAGTGGATGTCAGTGGCACAGTCTTCTTCATTGCATGGACTGTACACCTATATGCCATCCAATTGCAGAGGGCACTGTTCACATGCACCCTCCTTCTTGATGCTTGTGAGTGTATAAACGTTAGTGTGTATTGCATATGTGTCTCAATACAAGGCTTTACTAAACTGTGTGGTTCTTTTGCAACCCCTGTTGTTTCAGATTCTCTCTGGACCCCTAGTCCAGTTCTAAGGCTGCAGCATAGGATCTAACTAATGACAGTTCACTTTATTTAGTACACAACAGACACTTCTGGTATGTTGAGTGTCTATTGCTTTCTGTTTATTGCATTCTTCTAATTCATCTTGTTTTTATATGGAGGACAGTTCTGAAGCAAGAAGGTGTGTGGGGAAAAGACTGAGCTACTGCTGCTGACTAAACAGAACCCTGCCATAGCTGACTACAATCGGAAGACAGGCCCTAGGGAAGACTGCTTATTGTGTAGTGTGAGGTGTGATGTGGATGCCTGGTGTGATCTTACTGTACTAGAGAGCACTCCCACCACTTGTAAGGAAGCAAAAGAGGTACCCTTTCAGCAGGATTTAAAAGAGAGAGACCACAGCAAATTCTATCCTTGTCAAAAATAAACTGAACTTTTACTGAATCAGAGCAGATGTCCAGAGACCCAGAAGTGGATGCCCTGGGTCTGGTAGGAGACTAATATCATACAAGTTATTTCAGTGTCTTCTGGGAACTGTTGTTCAAGGGCCCCAAGTTTGCTAGCCAATGGTTTTAATTTTTTCCTTTTTCCTTATTCCTTGGCCATTGTGACAAAACGGGGGCTGTTATAGTAAGTTAAGACTGTTGTTATATATTCTTTCTATGTAAATGAAGGTTAGTCCTGTTAATTACTGTTAGTCAGAATATTACGAGTGTTTAACCATATCTCTCTGTCTTATTGATTGTGTGTATAAGTACTCTTGCTAATCCTCTCTTCTTTTAGGCTATGCTTGGCCTAATAAATTATTTGAAATTTGTGTCGGTAGGTGCTTGGTGAGTGAGATGTGTCATCTTCAGGTGTGCTGAGAATTTCCAAAACAATTCTGGGGCTCCTCCGAGAGGAGCACTACCTAAGAATGCATGTGATGAACCTGACATTGTAAGCTACTAGAGAGCAGGGAGTGATGTGAATGTACAGTATGTAAAGTGTTACATAAAATGTCTGCGCTATAAAAATACCTATACTAATAAATGTGGAGAACCCAATGATCCTATGTTCAGCCTCCCTGTGATTATCGTTTTAACAATATATACTACCAGTACCCTATTATCTTGCAATTCATGCATTAAACTAGCCATTCTGGCCAATTTTTATTATTGATGGTTCAGTGGTGTCCTAGTGGCTGGCACGGTGTCTGGTCACTCCCAGCCTGGGGGCCGTGATGCTCTCTGCGGATGCCCGCCCCCTCCCCGCCTCTTCTGATGCCTGTGGTGGGCGGTGATCCTGGCATTGAGCGTCGGCGTCATGCAAACCACGCTGCACGCACGGCGTCCTTCTGAACGCCGTTGCGTCCATGCGGTCGGCTTTTCCACTCAGCGAGTGCAGTTAAAGGGGGGAATCAGGGTGCCGGTTGACGGGGAACGCATCCCCAGCTGGCGGCGCTCCTCCCCCTTCTTTGCCTCACGTCGTGACGATGGTGGGCGGCAGCGTGGCGGAGCCTATATGGGCTCCACTTTTTGCGGTCTCGGCACTTGAGGCACCCTGTTCGTATATTCCACTGCACACGGATTTATCTTCTCTGGGACGGTCATCCTGTATCACTGAGGTAAACTGTCACTCCAGTATTTGTCTTACATAGCCTCTTATCTTCACCCTTTGGCACTTCACAATTCTGTTGGTTTTTTGGCACTTCTCACCCTCACTCTCTCTTGGGTATTCACCCCTCTCTTTTCATTACCCCCTCTCCCTCATGCATGGGTCTCTTTGCTTCACAATACCCTTGCCTCCCCTCCTCTTTCTTGGTCACCTATTGGCATTAATATCCCACCTCAATTGGTTCTTTCCCCCACAGGGTTACCTCATGTGACCATGTCTGCCAGGTGGTCCCCCATTTGGTGGCCTCCACGGGTCCGTCCGCCACGGCTACCGGTTGGGAGTTTTTCCGGATACCCTCATGCCCTACCCACACCCCATCAATTATAAACTATCATTGTAAGTATGCACTGCGGTGCAGGGGGTTTATACTTTAACCCATCCATATTTCTATCCTTGTACTTACGTAACTTTTTCACTCTAGATCCACCACGCGCATGCTCCTGATGAGTGGCATAGCGGCCACGAAACGCGTTAAGCGATATGATGCCGTGATTTATAATTCTAAGTTCCCACTGTCTTACTATCCAGCTACCTCAAACTCTACAGGTTTAAAGGCCATAGGCCCTGCAGGCATGACTTCTTTATTACGATTTTACATTACTCTTGGTTGGTGACCCATTGAAATGTATTTGTGTCCCTGAATTGTGACATTACCTTTACCATACCTCTATGTATATTGCTTAACCATGTTTACTGTTTACCCATATAGCAGTGGTTACATCATGAAACTTTATGTTATCATCATGTTAATTGCTACACTATGTTTACCATGTACCTCAATACCATTACTGTTTGTATGTGCTATATGATCTTTTAAATAAAATTATTTTGGTCTACCTAATATCTTTTTGCAACCCAGTGCTTCATTCAAAGTCCCACCCTTTTTGCTCTTCTCAATGCTATACTAATAAATGTAACAACTTCTTTTGCATAAGTGAACATGTTAATAAACAGTCAATTACATCTGTATTTCTTTACAAATATATGGCACAGAAAATGCGCATTTCAAACTCCTGCATAACTTGTCCCATTATTAAGTGTCAGCGGAGGGTTGCTACGGTACCCGTGATTCTATCTTAGTCTTATATGATGGTAGTCAAAAGGGGGAGTACCGGTAGGTGCTAGAGCGGGCCTACAGAGTAGGGTTTCCCGCATCCCAGTGGTTAAATGGACGGAAAGGGTTCCTCTTATGGGACTTTTAAGGGAAGTTACTCTGGTAGTAAATACGTAGAGCATTTACTACCAGAGTAACTTCCCTTAAAAGTAGTAGTTCTCCACTATGCTCCCATAGTAGTTCTCCACTATGCTCCCATCTATGGGCCTGACTGACTCAGTTTATCACAAAGGGAAAAACGCAAGGAGCTGTTCCATGTCCAACATTCTGCCCTTTTCTTTTTTCCTACTTTCCCATTGACTGGCATGCTCTGATCACCCCTCCCTTTAGTACCCCTCTCCTACCTTAGCTCAGTGATATGGGCTTCACCGCTAAAACAGGGAGGCCAACTAACAGGGGACTCCACCCTGCTACAATCATGGTACATAATAAATGGGAAAAAAAGTGATAAAGTGGTGTCTTCTTTTTACTCCCAGCCTATTGACTTGACAGTGAAGGCGCAACAGCAGGCTGATGATGTCATTGCTCTGTTCACTTTGTTCTCTTGTCCTATCAGCATGTTCCTTGTAAAGACATTTAATTACACATTACTTACACTAGTTAAAAAAAATAAAAATAAGAATAATTAATGAATGCATAACTGAAATTCAGTCTCTGTATTCTCGGTTCAGGTTTTACCTTGCATATCAACACTCATATTGATGAGGTTCTCTTAGAAGCTCAAGAGCACAGAAGTATTTGTTCTGGGAATGAACAACAGGTGGTATAGGTGCAGGTTTGTGCCTTTGCTTTTAGGCTTTTGGATATCTCCTGTTATATAAAAAAATGAACGAAAGAGAAGTGTAACCGCTGTTTAATCTATAATGAAACACACAACGCTCTTCCTTTAATAATGCACAACCGGTTGCTTATTAAGTATTAACAGAGTCTCATATGTGTGCAACATGTACCCTGCAACGGGTCAGCCAGAGCATAGTGGTGTTAAAATTGTGGTAGGAGACAGGTTATAAAAGGAAAGAGGGAGGGGGTGAACTGATCAAATCTGATTTTTACTTAGTTTTCTTGTCAAATTTGTTTATTATTTTTTAAATATAACAAAGATGGACAAATTTAGTACATACAAGGATGGTGGTAGAATATTCAAATAGCAATAAAGTTAAACATATCGATTTATGAACAGGATGAGTACATAACAATGTAAAAATGTAATGAGTAGAGCAACGAATAAACCAATAAAGTATTACCGTATATACTCGAGTATAAGCCGACCCGAAAATAAGCCGAGGCATCTAATTTTATCACAAAAAACTGGGAAAACGTATTGTCCATGCCTCACTGTGTCCATGCCTCACTGTCACTGTGCCCATGACTCACTGTGCCCATGCCTCACTGTGCCCAATCTCCCTACCTGATCTCCGGCGCTGTGTGACTAGACTGACGTTTAACATGGGAGTCTATGGAAGGGGTGCCCGGCTTTGAAAAATCGGTGCTCCCCGGGCCGTAGGTCCCCTGGACAACAAGCTTTTCACACTTGTAGATGAAGAGTGGGGCTATATGTGTGCCAAGATTGGGGTCCAGGGGACCTAGGGCCGGCCAGTACCGGATCCCCAAAATCACCAGAGAAATTACAGTTTAACATAGGAGTCTATGGAATGGGTGCCCGGCTTTGAAAAATCGGTGCTCCCCGGCCGTAGGTCCCCCGGACAACAAACTTTGCACAATTGTAGAGGAAGAGTGGGGCTACATGTGTGCCAAGTTTGGCCAGTACCGGGTCCTCAAAGTCTGGGAGATCAGTGGGGCTACATGTGTGCCAAGTTTGCCTGGATCAGGTGCACAAAGGTGAAGATGGACACAGACTCGAGTATAAGCCGAGGGGGGCATTTTCAGCACAAAAAAATGTGCTGAAAAACTTGGCTTATACTCGAGTATATACGGTACATCAAAAGCATTAGAAAATTCCATCAGAAGGAAAAAAGAAAGCTAGTGACTACTGGTTCATTTTGCAAGAGCAGTAATGAGGAGATCAATCTAACAGGTATATATTAACCACTTCAATACAGGGCACTTTCACCCACTTCCTGCCCAAGCCATTTTTCAGCTTTCAGCGCTGTCACACTTGTACCCAAATGAAATTTTTATCATTTTTTCCCCACAAATAGAGCTTTCTTTTGGTGGTATTTGATCACCTCTGCGGT
Source organism: Rana muscosa (assembly GCA_029206835.1). Classification (NCBI taxonomy): domain Eukaryota; kingdom Metazoa; phylum Chordata; class Amphibia; order Anura; family Ranidae; genus Rana; species Rana muscosa. Next base: position 78,281,450 of record CM055118.1, on the reverse strand, counting down.
TTTTATTTCTTGTGCTATAAACAAAAGAAGAGGGACAAGACAAGTTTGAAAAAAAAACACAATTTCTTGTTCATACATCACGGGACACAGAGCAGCATAGTCATTACTATGTGGGTTATATAGAATTACCTTCAGGTGCTGGCACTGGCCACTTCCAAAACAGGAAGTACCCTCCCCTATATAAGCCCCTCCCATCCGGGAGTACCTCAGTTTTTTGCCAGTGTCTAAGGTGTTGGCCAAGGTTAACATGTATTCATCTGGGCTTGTGTATAGGTTCTCTGGGCCTTAGCAAGCTATTCCGGATCCGACCAAAAAAGCTTCATAGCTAAACGGTCGGTACCCGGACCTTGCAGAGAAGAGCAGGGTTTCGCCTGTAATGCCTCTCTTAGGAGGGCTGGACCCTGGGATCCAGAGCTCTGGTCATACCCAAAACCAAGAGGCTATCTGTGCAGGGTGCTATACAGGTCCAGGGGAGTGGAATCCTTGGGAACCCGGTCCCTGAAGGTCTAGTACAATGCCTGCCGTGAGAGGTGAAGTTTGGGCTTCTGTGGACCAAACAAAGTCCTGCGGCGGGGAAAAGGTAAGTGGGGGCCCCTCAGGAACTTGGTTCTATTGAGGGGACCCCCAAGCCTAATATGTCTTTCTGCCTGTTACCTAAAGGGTATTCCCGCTAATAGCTGTATATGCCTAAGAAATCCTAGAAATGTTTTTTCATAAGGGAGGTTTTAAAAAAACTGTAAACCTGGAAATGTTTTTCATAAAGGAGGTTTTAAAAAAAAAAAAAAGACAAAAGTGCGGTACCTGTGTTTGTCCACTAGAGGCCGCTGTGGAACGTCTTTTTTCTTGGGACTCTTCCTTCCATGGTGAAAGTCCAGGCAGATGAGTGAGCTCTCTATCAGGGAAGCTGCATTCCTCTGTCATGCTGCCAAGTAGTTTCCTTCCATCCCCGAGTCCTGGTAAAACAGGGACCCTGGCTCCTCTCCCTACATGGCGCCAAGAGCGCACTCGTGCAAGCGCGCGCGCGCGCGCACACATGCTTTCTTTTTATAAGGTTTAGCTTAAAAAAAGGGGGCGGAGCCTGGCGGATGACGCGCTCTGTGCGCCCAGCGCTTCTGCGCATGTGCGGGTGTCCCAGCAAGATAAAAGGACTCAGTCCACGCTGCTTGCTATGGACACAGAGCATGAAAAGGAGCTGGTAGCATGGTATAGGGGCTTACAGCGGGCGGTTGATACAGGCATCCCCAGAAAGACGCATTAGTAGACACCCACTGATGTACATAGCAGCAAATTGCATTAGACTATTTCAGTAAGGGGTGTATTGCGGCTGGAATACCTCAGCTTTGAACTAAGGAATATGCCGCCTAAAAAACTCCGAGATATACCTCTCAGGAAGTGTAGGGGGTCTCCATCGGGCTCTGAGGATCTGGAGCAGTCATCTGCACCCTCCTCCCCTGAGAAATCAGAGGTTAATACCCATAAGGAACCCCCGGGAGTGCCAGGTACTGCGGCTGTCCTCAGTCCACCTGCTCCTGCATATATAACAGAGGAGGTTTTTTCCTCAACTCTGGAGGGATTGGAGCAGAGATTGGCTGCATTGATCGCTTCTTCTCTACAGGAAAGAAAGCGCGCCAGATCTCCATCACCTCCATTAGAGTGCCTGTTGGCAGAGCAACAGTCCCAGGAAGGGACCGACCTACCTGAAGGGGATCAGGAGGAGGTTAGCTCTGTTTTTGAGGAATCGACAGTAGATGAACCATTTTCAGCATCACAGACTGAAAGATTGTGGGTCCAGACCCTAACTGACATGGTTCGATCTGCATTTAAAATGCCTCTTGTTGAACCATCAACTACTGCTGTCTCCTCATTGGGGTCGCTAAAAGCTCCCCAGGTTAATTGCTCCTTTCCAATACATCCATTATTGGAAGGACTTATATACCAGGACTGGGAACATCCTGATAAACTATTTGTTCCACCTAAAAGGTTTCCGGTGATCTATCCCATGGAGGAAAAGTTCACCCAGAGATGGAATGTTCCTACGGTGGATGCAGCCATCTCTTCTGTGAACAAATCACTGACATGTCCAGTAGATAATGTTCAAATGTTCAAAGATCCAGTGGATAAAAAATTGGAATCTTTATTAAAATCTGCTTTTTCCACAGCAGGGGCTGTTACACAGCCAGCAGTGGCAGCTATTGGGGTCTGCCAAGCTTTAAAGGATCAAATGAAAATGGTCCTGAGGGATTTGCCAGACCAACAGGCCCAGGCTCTGGCTGATCTGCCTAGAGCATTATGCTTTGCGGTTGACGCCATCAAGGATTCTATCCATCAGGCCTCCCGCCTCACGCTGTCTTTGGTACATATGCGTAGGCTTCTGTGGCTTAAAAACTGGTCTGCTGAAGCTCCCTGTAAGAAGCTCTTAGTTAGCTTCCCATTTCATGGGGAACGCCTTTTTGGCGAAGACCTGGATAAGTATATCCAGAAGATTTCCAGTGGTAAAAGTACTCTCTTACCGAGTAAGAAGAGGTCTAGGGGTCCATCTTTTAAGAGGACTACCTCTCCTATCCCTGCGACGTCTGCTACTAAGCAGTTCCGACGGCCTCCTCGGTCAAACTCAGGAGGTAAAAATCAGGGACAGCCACAGGGTAATAAAAAGCCCTGGATCCGAAGAGGTACTAAACCAGCCTCCAAGTCAAGCCTATGAAGGGCTGCCCCCACTCAAACGGGTGGGGGGAAGACTTCAGTTGTTCGCAGAGACCTGGCGGGAGACGATCAAAGACAGATGGGTGCTCTCCGCAGTAACTCTGGGATACAAGTTGGAGTTAAAAGAGTCTCCTCCGTCCCATTTTATGTGGTCAGGCATGCCAAGAGACCCTCTGAAAAGACGGTCTCTCCTATTGGCGTTAGAACAACTATTACTCCAAGGAGTAATTATGGAGGTTCCTATGGAAGAGTGGGGGTTGGGTTTCTACTCAAACCTTTTCACAGTCCCGAAGCCAAACGGGGACATAAGACCCATATTGGACCTAAAGAGTCTAAACAAATTTCTAAACGTCCGGTCTTTCCGGATGGAGTCGATCCGATCGGTCACCGCTGCCCTACAAGGGGAGGAATGGTTAGCCTCGATCGACATCAAAGATGCTTACTTGCATGTTCCCATCTTTCCAGGTCATCAAAAATTCCTACGCTTTGCAGTAGAAGGGCGCCATTTTCAGTTCAGAGCCTTACCATTCGGTCTGGCCACAGCACCACGAGTGTTCACAAAAATTCTGGCCCCACTGTTGGCCGATCTAAGAACACGGGGTGTAACGATAATGGTATACCTAGACGACCTGTTGTTGATGGACCACTCAGTTGCCAAGCTAGAAGTGGTAATTATCGATACAATCAAGTATCTAGAATCTCACGGTTGGGTCATCAACCTGGACAAGTCAGCCCTACAGCCAGTGAAAAACCCTGGTATATCTAGGGCTACGGCTGGATTCAGACCAGAGGAAGATTTTCTTACCTCTAGACAAGGTATCCTCTTTGAGGGGCTTGGTCCGTCTGCTTTGTGCAAAAAGACAGCCGTCCATACGCCTGTGCATGAGGCTGCTAGGAAAGATGGTAGCATCATTCGAAGCTGTGCCATACGCCCAATTCCACTCAAGGAATTTACAAAGGGCCATATTGTCAGCCTGGAACGGAAAAGTTCAGGCTCTAGACTTCCCGATGGCTTTGTCCCCTTCCGTTCGGAAGAGTCTCTGCTGGTGGTTGATCCCCCAGAATCTCCAGAAGGGAAAACCCTTCAGCCCGATATCTTGGAAGGTGGTCACTACAGATGCCAGCCTTACAGGCTTGGGGGCAGTACTGGAGCAATGGTCTCTCCAGGGCAGATGGTCAAATGTAGTAAAAACCCTGCCCATCAATCTCTTAGAGATACGAGCAGCCCGGTACGCCCTAGTAGCCTGGACATCCAGACTCCAAGGGTCCCCTGTCAGAATTCAATCAGACAATGCCACAGCAGTGGCATATATCAATCATCAGGGAGGCACCAGGAGTCGTGCAGCCCAGAGGGAAGTAAGTCACATCCTGGAATGGGCAGAAAAGCATGTCCCATGTATATCAGCTGTCTTCATTCCAGGGGTGGAGAATTGGAAGGCGGACTTTCTGAGTCGCCAACAGTTATGCCCAGGGGAATGGTCCCTTCATCCCGAGGTCTTCCGAGCAATATGTCAGCGGTGGGGAACACCGGATGTAGATCTGCTAGCATCCAGATTCAACGCAAAGGTGGACAGGTTTGTCTCCCGGACAAAGGATCCCCTCGCTTGCGGCTCGGATGCTCTGGTGTTCCCTTGGGATCAGTTCAGACTGATATGTGCATTCCCTCCGCTACAATTGTTGCCTCGACTCCTTCGCAGAGTCAGGTTGGAGAAGAAGCCGGTGATCCTGGTGGCTCCAGCGTGGCCCCGAAGGGCCTGGTACGCGGAGATCATCAAAATGTCTGTGGGGAGTCCTTGGACCCTTCCACGTCGTCCGGACCTGCTTTCGCAAGGACCGATATACCACCCTTCCTTACTAACTCTAAGTTTAACGGCCTGGCTATTGAGTCCCACATCCTAAAGAAGAGAGGTCTCTCTAACTCTGTGGTATCAACTATAATCAATGCCAGGAAGCCTGTATCCAGGCAGATCTACTATAGAGTTTGGAAGGCGTACATCACTTGGTGCGAGGCCAGAAAATGGCATCCACGTAAGTACGTTATAGGCAGAATTCTGGACTTCCTGCAGTGGGCTGTAGACAGGAAGTTTGCCTTAAGTACTATCAAGGGCCAGGTTTCGGCCTTGTCAATACTATTTCAAAGGCCCCTGGCTATGCATTCACTTGTCAAATCCTTTATGCAAGGTGTGACTCGTATTATTCCACCGATTAAGGCTCCCATATGCCCATGGGATCTAAATTTGGTTCTGTCGGTTCTGCAGAAGCAGCCATTTGAACCTTTGCGGCACATTTCCTTGGTTCTACTCACCAGGAAATTTATATTTTTAGTAGCCATATGCTCGGCTAGAAGAGTGTCGGAATTAGCCGCCATGTCCTGTAAAGAGCCATATCTGGTTATCCATAAGGACAGAGTAGTATTACGTCCTCACCCAGCCTTTCTTCCTAAGGTGGTATCGAGGTTTCACTTGAACCAGGATGTGGTTCTTCCTTCTTTTTTCCCCAAACCAAGCTCGGTAGAGGAAAAGTTATTGCATTCTTTGGATGTAGTAAGAGCAGTTAAAGCTTATCTAAAAGCCACTGCTCAGATTCGTAGAACGGATTCTCTGTTTGTTCTGCCGGAAGGCCCCAGAAAGGGTCAGGCAGCATCAAAATCTACTTTAGCCAAGTGGATTCGACAGGTCATAAAACAAGCCCATGGCTTGAAAAGTAGACCGCCTCCGTTCAAAGTTAGGGCGCACTCCACGAGAGCAGTTGGAACTTCATGGGCAGTGCATCACCAGGCCTCCCTGGCGCAAATTTGTAAGGCCGCAACATGGTCTTCAGTACACACGTTTACTAGGTTCTACCAGGTGGACGTGAGAAGTCAGGAGGATGTCGCCTTTGGGCGCAGTGTGTTGCAGGCCGCAAAAGATCCTCATGCCTGATGGCGCCCAGCTTATGTATGGTGTATCCCCCCCCTCATGTGGCATTGCTTTGGGACGTCCCACATAGTAATGACTATGCTGCTCTGTGTCCCGTGATGTATGAACAAGAAAGTAGGATTTTTAAAACAGCTTACCTGTAAAATCCTTTTCTTGGAGTACATCACGGGACACAGAGCTCCCACCCCTCTTTTGGGGACACGTATTGCTTTGCTACAAAACTGAGGTACTCCCGGATGGGAGGGGCTTATATAGGGGAGGGTACTTCCTGTTTTGGAAGTTGCCAGTGCCAGCACCTGAAGGTAATTCTATATAACCCACATAGTAATGACTATGCTGCTCTGTGTCCCGTGATGTACTCCAAGAAAAGGATTTTACAGGTAAGCTGTTTTAAAAATCCTACTATTTTTTACTTTTTGCTATAATAAATATAAATTTTTTTTTTTTTTTTTTTTAAAATTACCTCAGTTTAGGCCGATACGTATTCTTCTACATATTTTTGGTTAAAAAAAAATGAAATAAGCGTATATTGATTGGTTTGCGCAAAAGTTATAGCGGCTACAAAATAGGGGATAGATTTATAGCATTTTTATTATTATTATTTTTTTACTAGTAATGGCGGCAATCAGCGATTTGTATCGTGACTGCGATGTTGTGACGGACAGATCGGACACTTTTGACACATTTTTGGGACCATTCACATTTATACAGCGATCCCTGCTATAAAAATGCACTTATAACTGGATAAATATGACTGACAGGGAAGGGGTTAACGCTAGGGGGCGATCAAGGGGTTAAATGTGTTTCCTAGGGAGTGATTCTTACTGTGGGGGGGGGACTGACTGGGGGAGGTGACCAATCTGTGTCCCTATGTACAAGGGACACACCATCGGTCTCCTCTCCCTGACAGGATGTGGATCTGTGTGTTTACACACACAGATCCACGGTCCTGCTCAGTTACTGGGCAATCGCGGGTGCCCGGCGGCCATCGCGGGTGCCCGGCGGCCATTTCGGCCCCGGGCGCGCGCATTGGGTCCCTAGTGACGCGACGGGTGCGCGCGCCCCCTAGTGGCTTTGGAAGGCGCAACGTAATATGACGTCCGCCCAGAACGAGAGGGTCTTCCTCCCGCTGTCATTTGACGGCGGGCGGTAGACAAGTGGTTAAAAACAGAAGAGATAATGTGTTTATAAGTACCACACAATATTAAAAGAAGGGTAGAAAACAAAAAAAATAGGAGTAGATAGAGAGAAGAGGGTAGAAAAAATGGGGGAAAAGCAATGAGTGGGGGGGGGGGGGTCTTACAAGTGGTGATGCGATCCCAAATGAATAGAAAGTATAGTCAGGGCAAATAGAGTAAAATTACCAAGGCAATAATAGTGTGCCATCAAAGTCTGGAGGTAAACAATGCTTAACCCAATGAAGCCAGAGTTTCTCAAATTGACCTATTTGATCTCTTTCGGTTGCTTCCATTTTAGCATGAATAAGAGCTTTTTTTAGTTCTGTGCATGGTTTCAGCTAGAATATTGAGTTTTCCATGCCTTAGCAATGGTTTTGTTTTGCGGCTGTTAGGAGCTGTAAAAGAAGGCAAATTGATTCTGTGTGATCCCATCAGGTTTCAGGTTTAATAGAACTGTAGCAGGATTGGGCTGTATAGGTGTAGGAAAGATTTTGGAGGCTAAGTTAAAAGCTGCCTTCCAAAATTTTTGGGCAATTGGGCAAGTAGAGTGCCAGACTCTGAACAGCCAGAAAAACAAGCTCCAGGGTAATCAGAAGCATATTTTGATATTCTAGCGGGGACCAAATACCAACGGGTTAGCATCTTAAAGTTAGTTTCCACAGCAACAACATTAGAAGAAGCAGACTTAGTGGCGGATCATATGCTAGACAATTCAGTAACATTAAATGAGCGATTAAAGTCTAGTATTAGTACTAGCTAAAATAGAACATCTCCGATTGAGGAAGTCCAAATGTATCACACAAAGTAGGAAAAGACTGAATGGAGGAGGCAGATACTAAATGATATAAACAGGATAAATTAGCTGTATTCCATGCTTTGAAACAATTAGGAGCGATCCAGGCAGGGTAAAAAGCGGGATTTTTAACAAAAGAAAGGAGCAGTAAATGAGGACATTGAAGGCCAAGAGAAGTTTTTTTAATCTGTCCCAGATGGATAAAGAATGTTTTGTGATAGGATTACAAATAAAATTACGATCAGTTGGTCTTAACCATAACATGTTAGATACTGAAATAGGGTCACAGTCAATAGACTCGATTGTTACCCATAAAGGAATTTCTTTGATTGCATGATATTTTGGTAAATGTGCAAGGTGTGCAGCATGATAGTAAGCAGAAATATTTGGGAGACTTAAACCTCTGCAGCATTGTGGGGGACAGAGAGTGGATTTAGAGGTTCGAGGTTTCGTTTTACCCCAGATAAAGGAGATAAGTCTGCGCTGTATAAGCCGTAAGAAATTAGATGGAAATGGGATGGGCAAGACTCTAAAAAGATATAAAAACGTAAGCGATATAGCCATCTTAATTACATAATTTTGCCTATCCAAGATAGAGGGATAAGCCCTGTACACACGATCGGATTTCCTATGGTTTTTTAACCGATGGATTTTTCCATCGGAAAACCGATGAAGCTGACTTTCATCAGTCTTGCCTACACACCATCAGTCAAAAAACCGACCGTTATAAACGCGGTGACGTAAAACACTCCGATGACCCGAGAAAAATTAAGTTCAATGCTTCTGAGCATGCGTCGACTTGATTCTGAGCATGCATGGGTTTTTTATCCGATGGAGTTCCCCACAGACGATAGTAATTTGCTATCGGTTTTTTAACCATCGGATAAATTTAAAACATGTTCTATTTTTAAACACCGATGGAAAAAAAGACCGATGGGGCCCATACACGATCGGTTTGTCCGATGAAAAAAGTCCATCGGACTGTTTTCATTGGTAAAACCTATTGTGTGTACAGGGCTATAGAGGACCATTGTGATAATAATTCAGAGAGACGGCCATAGATAGCAGGTCTCTCTAGAAGATAGCGATGTGCTTAAATCTTCGGTAACCTTGCCCTAGGAGATCTCCAGGAGAGTCAGTCAAGTAGATTGATGAGAGGTTGAAAAGAAGCCAGGTGGGCTAGCATTTCTTGCAGTTGATAAAACTGGGAGCAGTGTCTACAAGGGAGGTACTCCAGGATGCAGTTCATAACACAGTGTGCTACTTTCTAAAGGGACTGAGAGTTCCTAGTCCATGAGGAGCTGTTGCTTTTCTAACAGAGACTGTTAGCTGCCAAGAGAGAAATAAATTAGAGCTGTATAGACTAAAGCCTCGTACACACGGTCGGACTTCCATCTGACTTTTCCGTGGATTTTTTTCCGAAGGCAGTTGGTCCGGAACACCCATAGCATACACACGCTCTGACTTTTCTGCAAACTTTCCCAAAACTTTTTCCAACATCACGTGGTTTTTCTGCTCTTTTCTGCTCTTTACCGCCACCCTTTGGTCAACTTCTGCTATTGTTGGTTGATTGTAACATTATTTGTTTTGTCCATCGGACAAAAGTCCGATGGTTTTCTGTACACACGGTCGGACTTGGAGCGTTCACACGGTCGGATTGTTGGTCCAACTTGCTCAAAATTAAGTTTGTTGGCCAAAAGTCCGACCGTGTGTACGGGGCTTAAGGAAGAGCAATCAATCAGAGTTGTACAGAGTAAAGGAGAAGAATCAGTTGGAGTTGTACATCGGGAGCAAGTTATACCTGTTTTTTGTTGCTATCAAGTTGAGCATCCCATAATTTCTATTACCCATCCAAGTTAATACCCCTTAATAAGACATCAAAACAAAGCTCAAAGACTGTTCCTTGTCTCTGCAGCAGTAGGGAACCCTATCATCTGCAACCCCTTTGGGGGTAGTGCTACAGTTCAATGGCAGCTTAGCCTGCTAAACACGGCAAACATGGTCTCCCGACAGCTTCCTGTGTCCTTTCTCCTCCAGCTCTCTGCAGCACACAACGTCCTCTTGCATGACTAAAGGATTCGTCAACCTGGGTCCTCACTAGACATGTGCACACTGAAATATTTTGTTTCGGAATTTCGTTTTCGTTCGAAAAATACATTTATTTAGTTACTCCCGAAATTCGGTTTTATTTATTTCGTTTTTCGTTAAAATTTGCATTCGTCCGAAAATCCAAAATAATTAAGGTCGAATCTGTCATTGAAGGCTTATATGGTGTGTGTGTGTTCTAAGAAGATTCGACGGAGCAGCTAAACTATTCGACGCAGCAATCGTACATTTCCGGTCGAATGTTCCGCCAACAAGCTAGCTATAGTAGAATTCTAATGTTGTATGACTAGTAATAATTATATTTATTAATTATTATTACTAGTCATTCAACATTAGAATTTTTCTATAGCCCATGAGCGGATGCATTTAACCGGAAATGTACAATTGCAGGCAGCATCGTACAGTGAGTTTAACTGCACCGTCGAATCAACTTAGAACTTTTGACAGACACCATAAGCCACAGATTCGACATTTGTATGTTTTTCGATGCTTTGTCGAATCTTCGTCGAATCTTCGTCGTTCATGTTGAATGGATGGTCTATCCCAACAGTCAGCCAACTACTTTCACATTCGTTTGTGCACGTGCTCCGACGTTGTGTCAGTGTCGGATAATATGGCGACCCATTTCGACCACATGGAGGACGTTCCTGGGCCTTCTATGGAGGCAGCAGCAGCAGCCCCATCATCCAAAAAGCGGCGCTTGGGGACACAAGCTGCAACCAGCAGGAAGCGTAACCTTATGTGGACTCACATTGAGTCCCAGGTCCTTGTAAAGGAAACGCTTCCTTACTGGATACAGCTGTGTGGCCCCCGCTCCAGGGATACCACTCAGGAGTGGAAGCGGGAGAAGTGGGAGGAGATCTCCAAAAAAGTTGAAGGGATGTATCGCCATCGGTGTGACCCAACTGCCTGTCGGAAAAAATTCAGCGACATTAAGCTGTAAGTAACATGTCTGATTATTATTTTTTTTACATTTTAACCACTTCAGCCCCGGAGGATTTGGCTGCCAAATGACCAGGCCACTTTTCGCGATTCGGCACTGCGTTCTTTTTTTCCCCACAAATAGAGATTTCTTTTGGTGGTATTTGATAATTTCTGCGTTTTTTTTTTTTTTGCGCTATAAACAAAAAAAGAGCGACAATTGTGAAAAAAAACACAATTATTTTTTTACTTTTTGCTATAATAAATATCCCCAAAAAATATATAAAAAAACAAATTTTTTCCTCAGTTTAGGCCGATACGTATTCTTCTACATATTTTTGGTAACAAAAATTGCAATAAGCGTTTATTGATTGGTTTGCGCAAAAGTTATAGCGTCTACAAAATAGGGATAGTTTTATAGCATTTTTATTATTATTTTTTTTTACTAGTAATGGCAGCGATCAGCGATTTTTATCGTGACTGCGACATTATGGCGGACACATCGGACACTTTTGATGCCATTTTGTGACCATTGTCATTTATAGAACAATCAGTGCTCTAAAAATCTACTGATTTTACACCATACACAGTTCACACAAGCGCATAATTAGAAAGGTGGACTGGACATCTATATTTTATCGGCACAATCCCAATCCTTTCTTTTATATTTTATTGTGCACCAAAAAAGCATACGTTTTTCTTAAAATAAATTTGGTTAATAAAAAAATGTGCAAATCTTGTGCTACGTGAAAAAATGCGCCTAATCCAAAAATTCCATTTGCATTGTTTCATTCTACGTGTTCATTCTACATTTGTTTCATGTGTTGATGTAATTTTCAGATTACAATTGTAGTTTAATTATGGAACCTGTTTCTCTTCTCTTTTTGTTTTGCAGTTCCATAGCGCGTAAACGCCGGCAGTTGGGGCGCAGAGGGAAGCAGGTGCCTCTCCTCCCCCATGAGGCAGAGCTTTTAGCGGGTATAGGGGAGGATGAGATCACCCATCTCCTGGCTCATCAGGGTTGGTGTCAGCATTGCATTGTGCAGGACATTTTTTTTGTCAAGCATCCGACATTTACCATATTGTGTTTGATTTTATTTAAAGATCGCATCCAGTCCCAGCGCCGCCGGAGGCGGAGGGCGTAGGAGCAGGAGTCCTCCACGTCATCAACGCCCAGTAAGTAGTGTAGTAGTGACACTAATACAGTGGGTCCTTTTCCATTTGTCCAGCCTTCCATTGTTGATTCCAGTGTCATTGCTTCTCGCTCAAGCAGTGACAGGTAGAGCCTCTGCAACCTTCTGTCAGGTAACGCAACCGCTTGCGTAACTTACGCAATCTGACAGAACGTCGCTGCTCTGAACTGAGGCACCTGATCAGTGGCGGTGCACCTAGCACTCGCCGCTGGAACCAGGACAGGTAAGTGCCTCTTTTTTTTTTAGATTTTTTCTAAATGGTTGAATGCATGTCCCTGCCTTGTAGATAAACGTTAGTGACCTGACCTGTATTGCCATGCTAATAATAATTAATTTTATCTATATACAGTATTTATTTATAGTAATTTGAAGCTTGAACATTGTAACGTTCATCATTTCTCCTTTATATTAAATAGGTGTCATCCAATCAGAGGGGGAGACTCAGGAGGAGGAGGCTGAGGCGGCAACGCCCACATGTAAGTTAGTATAATCTTGCTGGTGTCTGCTGAGTGATCAATCATACATGTTTCAATGTTCTTGTACTAATGTGTGAGATTGTTGTACACTGCAGATTGTAATGTTCTTTTCTATATTAATCATAATCAACAGCTGCTGAGGCTGAGCAGGAGGTGGAGGAGACCTGCACTGTAGAGGCTGCTGGGGATGCGGAAAATGGTGAACAGCCAGACGCGGCAGATCCAGGGAGTAAGTATAACTTTTTTTGTATTTTCCAGGCAAATATAGTATTTTAAATATGAAATGCTGATGGCAAACCTTGTCTAGAAATGGTTGTGATTTATTCTCCAAGGCTTTGGTTTAGCTGGAATTATTAATTATTAGTTCCCCTTTGCAGCTGATTCCAGTCTTCCCGTTAGCGTGACCTGTGCTTGTTATTTCCTCAATGTCACTTCCCTGATCACGCCAGCTTCTTGCTGCAGTTCAGGTTCCCAGTCTGAGCCAATCACTGTTAATCATCGTGAATAACACAGCAGGCTGGAAGGGGTGTGTCAGACAAGAATCTCCAGCTATTGGCTGGCAGTCCCTGGACATGGTCAATCTCTGGCATGCCCCTAATTCATGCACTAACACTTTCCTCATGATGTCTGGTGCCTCCTCTTTGGCATCATCTAAAGCAGGGGTCTCCAAACTGCAGCCCGAGGGCCAGATGTGGCCCTTTGGTAGCTTTTATCCGGCCCTTGGGGCACTAATTCTCCCACTCACACCAACAATGGGGCATTTTTTTCTTCTATGGATACTAATGATGGGATACTATTCCTCCTACTAATAGGGGCACCACTCCTATTGACCACCAACCCTGAGGCCATATTTATTCTCACTGATGATGGGCCCATGACATTTTCTGCCCCTGTTGGCCACAATCCGGCCCCCCTAGAGTCTGAAGGAAAATAAACTGGCCCTTTGTTTGAAAAGTTTGGAGACCCCTGATATAAAGCAAAAAATTGTAAATGACCTCGTAGATCTTTGTGCAGGCAAATATCTATAAGAAGTTGAGTCTTGCATAGGTCTTGAAGGCTCATGGAGAGACCAGACCACTGCAGTAGCAGAGGGGAGCAGATGAAGCACCGGTAATCGAAGGTTCAGTAATTGTAAATTCTCTGTTATACCTCCTAGCCTAGACCAGGAGTGAGTAACCTACCTAGCCTAGAACAGAAGTGGGGCTTATTCAATCAGTGGCTATATAAAATTATCAACTTTAAAAAGTAGCCTGCTATATTTTATTAAACAACTTTTTGTTAGGTCATCCCTAATGCAATGGCTTGAATGGCTTCTCTTTGTTGAGTGTAATGTTAATAGCTGGTATAGCTGATATGTTTTTCTGCAAGTGCAACTGATCTTCCATATTTGCGACAGTCAATCAGTCTGGATGAGGTAGAGTAGTTAGTGGTCAGTGTGACGGATCTCAGATACCCCAGGTGGGAACATCCGCCAGACCTGTGTCTCCTGTCCTCCAAATGCACCTGCAGCCTGCAGATTCGCCATAACCAGCCCTTAACCCCTCAATCACGAGACAATCCACACAGATGTTGAGGGTTAAACATGCAGAGCATCAACAGTTTGATAAATCCAAAATATACACTTTTACACACAGTTAGGGACACTCCCCTTAGCCTTGTCATAGAGGGGGGGTAGGGGACAAGGAAGAACCAATGGGAACTGAACATTGAAACAGAGACTACAGTTAAACATAAAGGGATTATGGTAAGCAGGCAGCCCTTCAATACACATCCCCTGCGGAGAGATGTCTGCAGTCCAGACCATTGTCTATGTGCCATGAACCAACACAATTAAGCACAGCAACAAGAGGGGGGATGGGGGAGGAGAAGGGATGTAGCATTACATTACATTTTCTCAATACCAGCTTTCCCCAAGTCTTTCAGTCTCTTCTGGGCCATAATCTGTGGGTAAGAGGCCAGCCCTCAGTCCCTTCCAAAACACACAGTGACAGTGGGTTCTGTCACAGTCAGCGCTTAGGCATCCATTACACCTTAAGATTTTCTCCAGCCGGCCGTGCGACCAAGCGGATAAAATCTTTGGGAGATTCTCCTTTACACTGCTCGATGTGTAGAGGGGAATCCCTTTGTACTCTGGCCGGGGAGGACACTCAGCTCCGCCCCGGTCAGAGTACAGTAAAGTACTACACCTTTCTGCACAGCTCAGCAAACCTGGGATGACGCAGCAAATTGACACAGACACCACTATCTCCTACACACAAATTGATTAGGTGCATCTCACTGAATATCAAAAATGGAAAACTGGTATGTAGAAGTCAAAACATCTCAAGATGTTACATGATTGTCTACAAGCGTTTTGAGATAATTGTCTTTATATAATGTTAGGGTGAAGAAGTCATGTGTATTGTATTATCTATCTAATGTATTTTCTTTTCTTCACAGGTGAAGTCTTCATCCTTCACCTCCACCCGGTGGACGAAGGCCTGGACCTGCCCGCGTCTGGTGATTGTCCTTCCTCCCCAGTGGTTTCTCCGGCGCATGTTCTCCTCCACCCTTCACTATCCCCCCACCTGGACACACCCATTTGTGCCTCCTCCCCAGTGCGTCCTGGTGAGGATTCTCCAGCCGCTCCAGTACACATCCCCCCTCCAGAGCCACATGTGAATGCGTATCTGCGACGCATTGTGGAGGTCCAAGAGAGACAATATGCCGAAACCAGGAGGCTATGTCACTCTTTGGCCCTTCACAATCGCAGGCAGCTCCGTCACTATGTGGCTCTGGAGAGGTACCAACGCAGCCTTAGGAGCCAACTGGAGGCTACTAGGTACCTCGGTGAACAGATGGCTGGCATCAATATGTCCCTACAGCGACTGGTCACCAGATTGGGGGAGAATATTTTTTCATAATTTATTTTATTTTATTTTTTATTTATGTTAAAAATAAAAATGTTTTTGTTCAGAACTAATTGTTTTCTTGAATCTTGCTTTCCTTGTTCGGTTCATTAATCATTATGTGATGTTTATCTAAATGAACTAGTCCATTTATTGTTACTAACTTACTAGAGGCCTTATAATTGTCTTTTCTACATTTAACCATCAGGCTGAACTTAGAAAATTTAAGAGATTTCTTTCTACACTATTTCAATGTGCAAAGGGTAATTCCATTTATCTTGTGTCCAGTCACGCCGTTCAGCTTTCCCCCCCACCAGAATACTAGGGATGAGCCGAACACCCCCCGGTTCGGTTCGCACCAGAACCCGCGAACGGACCGAAAGTTCGCACGAACGTTAGAACCCTATTAAATACAATGGATGCGAACGTTCTAAATCTAAAGTGCTAATTATAATGACTAATATGCATGTTATTGTCCTAAAAAGGGGTTGGGAACCCGTGTTCTCCCCCAGGGGACATGTATCAATGGAAAACAAAGTTTTATAAACGGCCGTTTTTCGGGAGCAGTCATTTTAATGATGCATAAAGTGAAAAAAAAAAAGTCAAATATTCCTTTATATATCGTACCTGGGGGGTGTCTAAAGTATGCCTGTGAAGTGGCATGTGTTTCCCGTGTTTAGAACTGTCCCTGCACAAAATGACATTTGTAAAGGAAAAAAAGCCATTTAAAACTGCTTGCGGCTTTAATGTAATGTCTGGTCCCGGTAATATGGATGAAAATCTTTAAGAACAATGGCATGGCTACCCCATCACCCCAGCCCGTTAGCAGCCCCTTTGGGTCTTGTATGGATATTAAGGGGAACCCCGCACACAAAATAAAAAAGGCCCTATATACTCTGAACAAGTAGAATCTGTTTGTAATTTTGAACAGTATTATTATAGAACAGAAATGACGGGTATATACAGGTGTATACTGTGCCACTAACTCCTGCAGATGCCTGTATTTGAGAACAGCAATGACGGATATACAGGTGTATACTGTGCAGAAGGCTCAGCAAAAATGACACTGACACTGTCCCCTGCCTATACTTCTCTGTCCCTGTATACCAACACACTGTAAATGCACAAGGTTTAGCAAAGAATATCACTGACACTGTCCCTGCCTATCCTTCTCTCTCCCTGTACGCCAACACACTACACAAGGCCGCCGCGCTGGCGGGCTTTTATAGTGTGGGGCGTGTACTAAACCCCCCTGAGCTATAATTGGCCACAGGCATCCTGCCTGTGGCCAATTATGGCTCTCCTCGCTGCCGGCGCGGTGATTGGCCAAGCATGCGGGGTCACAGTGCATGCTTGGCCAATCACAGCGCCGGGATTGCACTGCGTATTGTGGGCCGTTCGCGTCACTCGAATTTGTCGCGAACGGCCCAAAACTTTCTATCTTCGGCGAACGATCGAACAGCCGATGTTCGAGTCAAACACGAAGCTCATCCCTACAGAATACACAGCAGATAGTAACAGCAGGGGTTAACCATACAGTCCTCAACAGTTCACAGGGCATAGGTTGCAGGCTTGCAATCATGAGGGCAACAGTTAACCGGACAGAGGCTCTCCTCGCCGGGATTGCACTGCGTATTGTGGGCCGTTCGCGTCACTCGAATTTGTCGCGAACGGCCCAAAACTTTCTATCTTCGGCGAACGATCGAACAGCCGATGTTCGAGTCAAACACGAAGCTCATCCCTACAGAATACACAGCAGATAGTAACAGCAGGGGTTAACCATACAGTCCTCAACAGTTCACAGGGCATAGGTTGCAGGCTTGCAATCATGAGGGCAACAGTTAACCGGACAGAGGTTCCCAGGTAAGCGCAATCACAAGGGGCAACAGTTCAAAGGGCAGTCATCATTTCCAGGGCTTGAATAACATGGTGTCAGGACCTGGGCTTGAACCTGGGACCTCATCTGTGTCTGGCGTTTACTCTTCCCACTGAGCTATCTGTGATGCTGGACAGCTCTCAACCTGATCTGCTGGACAAACCTATCTGATCCAATGGACAACCCTGCCTTGAGTCTTGATTACCGATGAACCTTGAACTCCTTGCTCCTCCCATGAACTTCCTATATAAGCCTTGTCTCAGCACTTCCTCTTTGCCAGGTTATTGTGCCTTCCCTGCCAGTGCCTTGCTGTTGGTTTTCCTGTTGCCATCTGTACCTACAACCACTCGTGATTGACCTTTGGCTTGTTCCTGGACTTCTCTACTGCCTTATCCCGATCTGCTACTACCCGTGTTTGACCCTCGGCCTGTTCTTTGACCACGTTGCTGTTTCATCCTTGTCTGTTTATCCGCTATTGGACCCCGGCTTGCTCACACCCTGGTGGGGCAAACTTGAGGACTGCGACCTGGTACTAGCTTGCAGCCAAATCCATCTCCACCACCCGGAGCTCTGGGGAAAACCAGCTAGTACTTAGACTCCGCACCTCAGGTGAGCCTGTGTCATCTACCAGAAGTGACTGCCTGTATGCCTGTCCTGCCACTGCTATTGCAATTGGTCTTCAAGCCCGACGCCTGATCGTGACACATGGCAGCAGGATAGATTACTCACACTGGTGACTTCGGACAATTGCAGATGGTCATGAAACAGGTGGAGGATGAGAGAGGGCCCTAGTGTCCCCAGGGTCAGAGATGGAAAATGGGAGGGGTCCTGGGCATCTGGATGCAGTTCAGCAGTGACCAACTAGTCTATCTTGCATAGAATCACGTTTACAGCTGTATGCTTCTTTGTTCTATGTTGTATTGGTAACAAATTCTGATCCTTGAGTTGACAGTCTCTCCATCAAGAGGAACTGTCATGCTGTTGAGCTCATCTTTAATCATTGTCTCTTATTTCCAGACCATCATACAAAAATGGTTAAATTAGCACACGTTGCTATTTGTATTTACAAAGACAGCAACACGTGAGCAGTAGCGCCACGTCAAGGCTTCAACCCTTGCTACTGTCCATTCACACAACATTCATTCATACAATCACGCACACTCTAGTCACTCTACACAACACTCATTACAAAAAAGGGTGATGGAAGGAATAAAGGGAAAAATTTGGATTGCTTAAAACAATATAATTCTATTTAAATCTTGGGGTCACACTAAAGACAACTGCTATTGTCAAGTGGTAAGAATTTTTTTTTTTTTTTCCTCAACATTTGGATGGTTCCTCTGAGTCCCATCTATCTTCACATGGTGATAATGATTCAGGTCTCACAAGTTAAGGGTAGGGTAACCAAGCTTGGGGAGGTTAAATTTCAGGAAAGTTATTTGTTCCATCAAATGGGGTGTCAGTTGTGCACGGTGTGGATTAAGGATGTTCCCAGTAATAGAGAAAACTCTCTCACTTTGCACAGTGGTTGGAGGACAGGATAGTAGTTGCTGGGCAACCAGACAAAGACCAGGCCACAAACTTTTCTTACTATCCCAATAGGTCAAAGGGTCCTCTGAAGGAAGCAAAGGTGCTTCATATAGGTAGGCCCTGACCATTTCAGAGGCGCTGCTCTCTTCTCGATTACCTGCTGCTTGACCTGCATCCACCAGATTGTCAAGTGCCTCTACCCAACATGCAGATGCTCCACTTGGTTGTTTTTGAGTGATGGTGCCAGGTCTTGGAATAGCAGACATGGCAGGTGAATCTTCCAAACTGGCCTCATCCGGTATACATCTCTGTTGCTGCAAATTACGGACCCTTTCAATCAATTTTTCTTTCCAGTAGGAGAGGCTGTTGTCTCTGAGTGCCAGTTTACCTTTGATCCTGGGATCACATAGGGAAGCCAGCATGAGTTCAGGGCTTTTGCGGACACGATCATTTAGCCGACCTTTTAAGTTGGCTTGTAGTTTTGTGATGAAAGACGCTACATCGGCATGAAGTGGGCTGCCACAAAGAGGCTCACTGTTTTCTAGGAACGATCCCATCTTATCTATGAGATAGGTAAACAAGGGTATGACCTGTCCTAGGCTGGCATTGCTCTGACTCAAGTTTTCCGTCACATTCCGAAAGGGTTTTAAGACAGAAACGAGCTGCCCAATTATACACCAGTCATCAAGTCCCAGTGTGGAATCAATCCCAATGCTGTGGCGGGATGATAGATTGTGCATGGCTGTCTTTTGCTCCAAAATGCGTTCCAGCATTTCCAGGGTATAGTTCCACCGGGTGCTGACATCTTGTTTCAGTCGATGTATGGGGAGCCCTGATTGTTCTTGCTCCTCCCTCAACAGTTGACTAGCCCGTACACTGCGGAGGAAATGCCCTGCAATCTTCCTGCAAAGGTCCAAGATTTGAGCAATCTTGTTGTTTTTCTCCACTGGGATTGCACCCTTGACCACTAAATGCAGTATGTGTGCAGAACAGCGGACACCGACAAAAGATCCATCTTGGAGCGCTTTAACCATGTTTGAACCTCCGTCTGTCACTATGAACCCAACAGAAACATTGGTGACTGCCAGCTCTCCAAACCAATTGGCCAACATTGATCTAATGGCTCGCAATATGTTGGCAGAGCTGTGTTTGTCATCACGGACTTCTGTGTGGAGCAGGAAAGCTTGATAACCCTGCTGGTCTTGCGCTGCAGACCGTCCTGATGAAGTTTGAACACTTACACTAGTGCCACCACCAACAGGCACAGTGGCCTGCCACCAGTGTGCAGTCAAAGACAGGAAAGCGTGTTGACCGCTGGGAGCTGTCCACAAATCAGTGGTCAAATGAATTGTCTGACCCTCGGCTTTGGCCATTTTTTCCTTCAATACTGCAACGCACGAATGGTATAGTGCTGGAATAATCTTTCTGCTGAAAGTTGTTCATGCAGGAACAACGTATCGTGGAGCAAGGGCATGCATGAGCTGTTTAAACGGCTCCCCTTCAATCATGCGAAAAGAGGCTCCTCCAACAGCAATGAATTGCCCAATGAGGCGGGTGATCTTGTTGGCCTGCTGTTTTGACATGCCCTTGGAACTAAAGCCAACAAAACTATCTAGGGTAGGCTGATGATGTCCTTGGGAGGATGAGGAGCCTGATTGGGTCTGCAGTGGAACTACTGCACGTGGACGGCTTGTCTTAAACGAACCCTCTCTATTGGCTGTGCTCTGAGTAAGTGGTGTGGTTGAAGAGGTACCACCAGTACAGTCAGAGTCCGTTATGCTGCTTCCTGCACTACCATCTTCTTTTTCTGCCTCTGCCCACAGTAAAGTAGAGTGGTGGTAATTTTTAATGTGTAGGTTCATACCATCATTGGTTAAATGTCCCAACTTTTTACCCCTACTCACTTGCTTCCCACACAATTTGCACTTTGCAAAGAACCCGCCTTCCAATGTTTGAAAGTATTTCCAAACGTTGCTGCGGCGGGATGAAGCCCCTTGACCCTGTTGATCTCTAGTATGGGCTGATATAGCTGCAGCAGGTAGCACACCAGTGGTGGAAGCTGTTGCCACTACAGTTACACTTGGTGAACTAGTGCTAATGGCAGGGGTGCTGGGGAGGTCGGTGTTATCATCACAGGATTCTTCCTCTATAATAACATAGGGAGAAGGGGAGTTAGCAGCAGATGAAAAAAGTGAACTGCTCCCTGTCCTACTCCTCACAGAAAATCCCTCTTGCACTTTCTCTAAGTCATGCTGTAACTCTTGTGGGGTAAGACTGTATAAAACGTCTGCAGTGGTTGGGGAAAGAGGAGCATCACATTCAAAATCATTCTCTTGGGGCAATGAAGAAAACGTCTCACACTCTGTCTCTGCTGATGTCTCCCTCAATTGCTTCTTTGGGGAGCTGGGCAGTGGCACTGGCAGTGGCACTGGCAGTGTCATTGGTGGTGGTGATTGTATCGGCAACTCCACTTGTTTTATACTATGTTTCTTGCCTATCCCATGAAATAGGAAGCCATGACACCTGTAGAAGAAGGCGCTGCACTGGCAGTGGAAGCGGCAGCAGATGTTGGTGGTCTGGCAGGAGGAAAACTAATAGTAGAACTGGTGGTGGTGGAACTAGCTTTGCTGGTGGCAGTGGTGGTGACATCCACTGTTGTGGATAGCATGTTTGTGGCGGCAGAAGTGTCAGAGACACTAGTAGCAGAGACCTTGCCACTTTTTTTAGCAAGGCGTCCACCACGACCGCGACCATTACCTCTACCTGCCTTCACTTTTCTCTTAGAATGGTACATTGCTGATGCTGTATATAGTTCAAATAGAAAATGGACTGGTGATAGTGATCACTGATCAGACAGGTAACAAGATAGGGTATATAGAACTTATATAGAATCTCAATCTATAATATAGAATCTATAATAATAAACCCCCTCCACAACACGGGCAGCCTCTGAGGCTATCACAATACTAGCAAGTTCACTAGTAGTTCACAACACTAACACAATAGCAGCAGATTATTATGAAAAAGTGAACTTGATCTGTAGCTTGTGCTTATGCTTAATTGCTAATAATTCAGGTTCTCTGAAAAAGGGACCAGCAAGATTAACTGTCTTCTGAAATGATTCAGCGTGTGTGTCTCTCTCTGCTAGCAATCGTAAGTGAAAGTAAGTTGGCTGTACATGTGTACTTAGTTCTAGCTATTTTACTGCTCCTCCTCTTTGGTTACAATCAGCCAATAACATTCATCATCATCATTATTTTTATTTTACTTCCCCCACCCAATTCCAGCAGCGAATTATCTTTTTTCCCTATATCGAATCTTTTCTCTCTATAATGTCGAATCTATTCTCTATAATGTCTAATCTATTCTCTATAATGTCGAATCTATTCTCTCTATAATGTCGAATCCTTTCTCTCTATGTCAAATCTTTTCTCTCTATGTCAAATCTTTTCTCTCTATAATGTCGATTGTCAAATCTATTCTCTATAATGTCGAATCTATTCTCTCTATAATGTCGAATCTTTTCTCTCTATGTCAAATCTTTTCTCTCTATGTCGAATCTTTTCTCTCTATGTAGATTAATCTTGGAAGTTAAGGTTAGGCACATTTGACCACAGGTTCGATAGATACAGATTGTTATTGTTAGCGTCGTGTCGAATCTCCTAACTATATCGAACTGTTGTCGCAACGAAAACGAAAATAAAGCATTTGTTTATGTCGGATCTTTCGGTTTTCGTATTCTGTGCTTTCGTTTTCGTTTGTTAAAACGATAACGAAAATACCTGAAAATCGGACGAAAATGCATTCGGACGAAAACGAATGCACATGTCTAGTCCTTACTATTTCGAATAAAAACACGGACTGAGTGACATGGGTTTTATACGGCCACAGCAGCCACTTTTTATTAACCAAATAATAAAATAACATAACCTTAAAACATACCAAATTCAACAATGTAATGCCCAACAACAAGAGGTCTTTGGGTGTCCTTAAGGCACAATTTTAACTGGCATCGTCCATGTCATCAGCCGTGCCCCAACCGGCTCAAAGACGTTCCGACATCACACATAATTCCATATTCCCCTCCCCCAGGAGACCTCGCTCCTGGGAAAACCACCGCTAACCAAGTGTAAGCGCCATAATCGTCCCTGTCCTCAGCTGTGCCCCAACCGGCTCGAAGACGTTCCGACATCACACATAATTCCATATTCCCCTCCCCCAGGAGACCTCGCTCCTGGGAAAACCACCGCTAACCAAGTGTAAGCGCCATAATCGTCCCTGTCCTCAGCCGTGCCCCAACCAGCTCGAAGACGTTCCGACATCACACATAATTCCATATTCCCCTCCCCCAGGAGACCTCGCTCCTGGGAGAACCACCGCTAACCAAGTGGAAGCGCCATACCTTAGCGAGGCCCCCACACTTTTGTAACCATGTAATTACTGACCCCCCAAAGACCCCTTGACCCGCCAACTGCTGTGACAAAATTAGCAACATACCCCGTTTTTTTAAATCACCATTACATACATATATATACCATGTTTTTTTTTTTTTTTTGTATAGTATTATTAATATTATTTCATACGTTTTTATTGCATTTTTTTTTATTTTATTTATTCATTTATTTATATATATATATATATATTGGAATAAACTTAATAAAAACCTTAGGCACAAAATTACAACGACTTACCTATCCACTACGGTGACCCCTAACACCAGGGCGGGTGGGTGGGAAGCTGTCACTTCTCCTGACTCCTTGGAATGTGAGAGAACTACCTCCCCACAAAGACCCTCTCATCTGAACCCTGTCCATTCAACCTCTGCCTCCAATCAGGTAAGGGCTACACCCCCACCAAACCCCCTGACCTAGCTGACCCATACCTGACCCTGTTCCTCCCTTAGTCATGCCACCCCTCCGTCCATTTTCTCCTCCGGGTCTCACTGGAAGCTCAGCACCCTCTTGGCAGTCACTGGAGCTTCAACCAGAACACCTTTCTCCACTTACTCTCCACATGAGACAGTCCTTCCAGTGAACACTTTCACACTTTATTCTCCTTTCTCAGTAACTACCCCTCCTTGCAGTTCGCATGCATTAATAGGCAGGCTTCCCAGACCTGCAGCTGCAGCCAAAAGGAATTCTAATTCTCCTTTCCCTGTGGAGAGGGAGAGGACAGTAAAATGGCAGCAGTAGAACAGTGTAAGTGAGCTCTCCTCATAGTTGAGTCCATGCTGAGTGGCACATGCTATTGTCAAAGGGCCAGTTCTACAAGCCACTAAAAGGTATAATTTAAACTCCAAATTCTCTGCATCAATCAATAGCTTACAAGGCACAGAACTCTACCAGTGGTATGACAGCAAAAGCTATTTTTAAGATTATGTCAGTTTAAATACGGGCACAGAACACTGACAGAGCCATGATTGTAAGAAAGTAATGTTGACTGTGCCCAATTATGGCTCATTGCTCATAGACCCATCCCACATAGGGTTGCCACCTGTCCGGGATTCACCCGTACAGTCCGGGTTTTGAATCATGTTTTCGGGTTTCATGTGGACTGAAACACGGACACATTATTCAGACCAGGCTGTGGTTCCCCAAGTAACCAAGATAGTCACACACAAATCTGTTGCCGTCTAGGAGCTTCGGGTGGCTGTCTGGGGGCAGGTTCGGCATCACTGGGGAGCAGGGCGATTATGTCAGCAAGAGCTATTTGGCCACACCCACTATTCATGCGGCATGCTATGCACACTGCATTACCACCCTCCTTGATGCACCCAAAGGTGTCCCAGGCCGCTAAAGTGTTCGGGTTTGGCTTGAAGAAAAGGTGGCAACCCTAACCCCACACTATAAAAGGATCCTTCCAAGAGCAGCCATTTGCAGTGTGATATTGGAGTGGAGATAGAGAGAACAGGGCTCTGTTCAGTGCTACTAGTGAGTTAGTATGCTATAGCGTGCTATTGTGATTCTATTGTGAGTGTAAAGTATCAGTGTAGTGTGAATATAGTGATAGTGAAGCTTTTTTACTATAGTGACAGTTTAGTGTGTCAGGGCAGGTTTACTGCAGTATATTAAAGTGTCTGAATGTAGTGTCATGCCGCGTACACACGGCCGTTTTTCTCGTCGAGAAAAACAAAATTTTTCCCATTCGACGAGAAAAACGATAGTCTGTGGGCTTTCTGTCATTTTTTTCGACGAGAAAAACGGCATTAAAAACGACGAGAAAAATTAGAACATGTTCTAATTTTTCTCGTCGTTGTTTTCGACATGTTTTCCGCGGCAGTGTTTCCCATAGGGAAACACTGCCGCGGAGCCCACAGACGGTCGTTTTTCTCGACAAGAGAAAAAACGACGTGAAAAACGACCGTGTGTGGGGAACAAGCTGTTCCCTCGTTTTTAATGACATTATTCACGGCGGTTTTTTAACCGCCATGAATAATGATCGTGTGTACGCGGCATCAGTGTAGAGTGTCAGGTCAGTTTTACTGCAATATATTAAAATGTGTCAATGTAGAGTGTCAGGGCAGTTTTACTGTACACATTTCCTTGTCTCTATTACATTTCAGTAATAAGCCCCCCCATTATGTCTGGAAGGCCAACAAGGAGAGGCAGATGTTCCAATGGCACTGTGAGGGGGGCAGCAGCATCTGTGTCCATAGGCAAAGGTGGACATGGTCTATCCTCAGCCAGGGCCCATGTTATCTATGCTTTCCAGCCACAGCATGCAGAGAAGGTGGTGGACTGGCTTACTAAACCATCCTCATGCCCTATCACCTAAACAGAGACTAGTGCGCAGTCCACCACAGCTGCCAGAGCAGCTTATTCTGCCTCCTTATCCACAGATACTCCTGCCATAGCCCCGGCATCATGAATGGAGGAGTCAGCTAAGTTATTTGAACATAACCTCAGCCACTTGCTCCTTGACGATGCACAGGCATTACTTGATTCTGATGTTGGTTCTGAGGTTGAGGAAGGTAGGCACATGAGCCTACAGAGAGAGGAGAACACTGGTAAACAACAAATTGTCAGTCATGTTCCCCCAGCCACAGCGTATTGCCAAGTTGGCTCCAGTGATGATGAGGATGGAGGAGATGATGACAATGAGGTCACTGATGCAACTTGGGTGCCAGATAAAGCAGAGGAGGAAAGTGTGGGTGAGGCACAACCTTAACAAAGCAACCACCATGGAAGAGTAAAGAGCAGCCACCGTATTCCATCACATTGTGGAACTGTTATCTCCCGGCTCACAGGTCCTTTCAGCACATCTGCCAGCAGCACACCACCAGCTGTAGATTATAGCAGGCAAATTTGCCCCAGCAGCTGCAGCAAAAAAATTAATAAAAATACAGTCACTGCCATCCACATGCCCAGCGTCTACATTTTTAGCTTGTCAAAGCTGCTGGCTTTACAACTCCTGCCTTTCCGTCTGGTGGATTCTGCCCCCTTCTGTGAATTTGCAGAATGTGCTGTACCACAATGGCAGGTTCCTAGTCGCTATTTCTTTGCACATAAGGCCATTACAGCTCTGTACCATCATGTAGAAAGCAATGCTGTGGCATAGTTGGGCAAGGAAATCAGCTGCAAGGTCCACCTTACTGCTGACACGTGGTCAAGCAAGCATGGTCAGGGATGGTATATTTTGTTCACAGCACACTGGGTAACACAGCACACGTCTCCATACAGCTGGTGGTGATGATACAAGTTTTGTCAGCTCCACCCCCTCCTCCTCCTCCTCTAGGCCCTCCTCTGTTGACATGTCCTCAATTTGGTGGTGCAGCGTTTCTTAAATAGGTACCCAGTGTTGGAAGATCTGCTAAAGCAGGCCTAAAGAGTCTGTTGCCATTTCAGGTGGTCATACACAGCCAGTGTTCAGTTGGTTATAATTCCACCTGCCTGTAAACTGTCTGATTTCTGACATGCCTACCAGGTGGAACTCAACTTTAGCAAGGCTGCAGCAGCTGCACATGCAGCTGAGGGCAGTCAACTAGTACTTTTGTGAGTATGGCACAATGACAGGCTCAGGGCAGCTCGGCTTTTTTTCACCATTTGAGGCGCCAACAAGGATGGTGAGCCGTTTTAATGCATGCATCAGTGACACAATCCCTCTTGTGTTCCTGCTGGAGCAGACTCTGCGTGGCATATGGACACTCCTCTCAAGGCCCACTTTATGCAGACACCATTGTTGCAATGCCACAGAACACACAAAAGTAGAGGGAGGAGGAGGACATACGTCAAACCTTAGATGGTTTTCCGAACCCCAAACCCCTTGTAAGTAGCACATGGCTGGGAGGAGGCAGTTCCAGATACTGTAATCCTCAGTGACCATGAGGACTCTTCTTCTCATGCCTCCACAACCTTGCGGTGCATGGCCTCCCTCATTCTTTAAAAGCTGCAAAAGGACCTGAAAATTTGTGGCATCAAGGAGAAGGATCACTATTGGTTGGCAACCCTCCTTGACCACCGTTACAAGGGAAAAGTCTTGGAACTAATCCCATCCCCACAGAGGGAGCAGAGTATGAAATATCTTTATGACACCTTTAAGAGGAGTTTATGTAACACATTTCCAGACTCTGGTAGGTTACAATCTAATGGAAAATTTAGTTTTGAGGCTTCTGTTGGTTAAGAGAGGAGTGGTGTCACTGCTGCATTTCAAATTTTTTTTAGTCCTTAGCGCCCAGGGCTGTCAGCTTCCACATCCCATCTGCAACGCATGCATCATATGGTGGGAGATTATCTAGGGGTGAAAACAGACATGGAGAGCCTTCCAGTTGACGATCCATTGGGTTACTGGGTCTTGAGAATAGACCACTGGCCAGAACTTGCCCAGTATGCAATTGAGCTGCTGGGCTGCCCTGCACCCAGCATGCTTTCTGAACAGGCTGTCAGTGCTGCCAGAGGTTTTGTGACAGAAAAAAGGGTGTGTCTGTCCACAGACTCTGTGGTCCAGCTGACATTTATCAAAATTAATCATTCCTAAATTAGCAACAGCTATCAAGCCCCTGATGCCTATGTCACCGATTAAATGTTTTCTGGATCTGGAATCTCTGCAAGACTATCGGATCGATCCTCGGATCAGAGCCACGGATCGGATCATTTTCGGATCGGCAAAAAAAATTAAATAAAAAATAAATAAATAAATAATGTTACACCCACCGGAATTTTCGATTACACAGTTATTTTCAACACAAAACTGAGCTTATAAGCTTAAATACAGTATTTGTAAATCCAACTGACTCTTTACATGTTAAATTTTAAAAGCAGCAGCAAACCTGCTGACCTTACATGGTTGCTAATGTGACAGAACACCTCTGATTTTCACATTTAACTAAATTAGCAATCATGTAAGGTTTGCTGCTGCTTTTAAAATGTAAAATGTAAACAGTCCGATGGATTTCCAAATAATGTATCAAAGCTGATAAGCTCAGTTTTTTGTTGAAATCGAAAACTCCATTGGGTGTAACAAGATGTCCGCTTGGCCCCTTCTCTATCATTACTGTGCAGGAGTGTGGGGTGGAGCAAGATGGCGGCGAAACGTTATTACAGCGGCCGCCGCCGGGTGTACCACGATGGGCGGCGCTCCAGAAGCTAGGCCGAAGCCGCGGCCTTTCCTACAGCCGAGGCTCCGGAGCGCTCCGCGGATCGCGTGGTGATCCGATCCGAACAGGGTGACCCGTTCGGATCACGGATCACCACCGATCCGTTGCACCCCTAATGGCAATAAAAAAAAATCAATAGTTTTAACCCTTCTCTACTCTATCCAAAATTAAGAAAATATTTTAGATATATCAACACTGACTTTCCTGTACCGAATCTTAATTTTTACATTTAAGAGGTCCTTTTTTTCCTTTTTCCTGCATTTATTCTGCTTTTAAAAGTGCATGCTTCAGCTTTGTTGCTTATTGTTTACATTGTAGTCTCTATAAAGTCAATTCCATCTCTATTCCATTTAAATTTATATTGAGTTATTTTTGTAGTTTTATGTACCTACTAGGGTTGAGCGAACCCGAACTGTAAAGTTCGGGTTCGTACCGGACTTTTGGATTTTTGGGTCCCGGACCCGAACCCGAACAATTGACTGTATGTTCGGGTTTGGGTCCGGTGTTCGGCGATGTAATGGCGCATTTCTAATAGCTACAGGGCAGCCAATAAACTTTTGTTTAACTGGTGTGCCCTTAGAAGCCATCACAGCCATGCCTACTAATGGCATGGCTGTGATTGGCCAGTGCAGCATGTGACCCAGCCTCTATATAAGCTAGAGGCACACAGCACAGCACGTCACTCTGCTTTAGAAAGTATAGGGAAAGGATCCTGGCTGCTGTTGCTGGGAGGGAGAGAATGAAATGATAGGAGTTCGTCCTGATTCTGCAATCTACTGAGAGAAAAGATAGAGACAGTGTAGGGCAAGGTTCCTGTTACTGCTTTCAGGGAGAGAGATTTATCTAGGAGTCCAGATTCAGAGATCTAATAACTCAGCGATCTGCATAGATTTACCTGGTTGGGTTGCAGTGCACAGTCTTTTTACACTGCCATGAGCCCAGTGCCAGAGAAAATCTAACTTTTATCTGCAAGCTCAGTGCACTAGCACTGCATATGCTACGTCGAGATACACCCTGTACATACTGTGGGTGTATTCTGCTCTTCCAAATACACCCATTTAGGGCAAAAAAATAAATAAAAAATTTGCAGTGTTTTTGTGAGATAAACAATTTATATATTTTCCTTCTATTGTGCTATTCTAAAAAAAAATTTTTAGGACAAAAGCATTTTTTTTAAATAGCATTTTCTGCAGTTCTGTAGGTGTGAGATACACAGTTTACATACTGTGGGTGTATTCTGCTCTTCCAAAAACACACATTTAGGGCCACAAAAAATATTTTGCAGTGTTTTCTGCATATCTGGAGGTGTGTGAGATAAACAATTTATTTATTTTTCTGATATTGTGCTATTCTAAAAAAATAATTTTAGGGCAAAAACATTTTTTTTGAATAGCATTTTCTGCAGTTCTGTAGTAGTGATGAGCCGAACACCCCCGGGTTCGGTTCGCACCAGAACCCGCGAACGGACCGAAAGTTCGCACGAACTTTAGAACCCTATTAAATACAATGGATGCGAACGTTCGAAATCTAAAGTGCTAATTATAACGACTATTATGCATGTTATTGTCCTAAAAAGGGTTTGGGAACACGGGTTCTGCACCAGGGGACATGTATCAATCCCCAAAAAAGTTTTAAAAACGGCCGTTTTTCGGGAGCAGTCATTTTAATGATGCATAAAGTGAAAAAAAAAGTCAAATATTCCTTTAAATATCGTACCTGGGGGGTGTCTAAAGTATGCCTGTGAAGTGCCACGTGTTTCCCGTGTTTAGAACTGTCCCTGCACAAAATTACATTTCTGAAGGTAAAAAAGCCATTTAACCACTTAACGACCGCCCACTGTAAATATACGTCGGCAGAATGGCACCGACTGGCAGAATCACGTACATATACTTGATTGCCTTTGTATAGTTGGGGGGTCCGATCGGACCCCCCTTCTTTACAGTGGGTGGTCGTTTTACCTTCGGGAGCGATCCGGCATGAGGGGACGGCCGTTCGATTCCGGCCACCCCCTCTCGATCGCTCCCGGCGAATGAGAGAGCTTCCCCTGCCTGCCAGGAAGGAGGAAGTGATGTCATCTCTCCTGCGGCGCTCACATATACCGAGCGCCGTACAGGAGAAGATGCAGGTTAGTACACAAAACAGCACACTGACACCAGGACACATAGGCACATAAATCGCCCCCCCAGGCCCCCCCAGATCACCCCCCAGATCACCCCCCAGCCCCCAGTCACAGTGTCACTGATTGCAGTGACCATTTATTTAGTGATCACTGCAATCAGTGACATTTGTGACTGTAAAAGTGTCACTACATTTAGTTTTAGGTCCAGTGTAGCCCCCTAACCCCCCCTAATAAAGGTTTAACCCCCTGATCACCCCCCAGATAACCCTTTCACCCCCTAGCAGCGCCGTCACTAAGCAATCATTTTTCTGATCGATGTCTTAGCGTCGGTGATGCTGATCGGTAGCCAGTAATTTTTTTTAGGTTCGCCGCAGGTTTTTATAGCGTCGGGTACCCCCATATATTACCTAATAAAGGTTTAACCCCCTTGATCGCCCCCCAGGTAACCCTTTCACCCCCTATCACCACTGTCACTAAGCGATAATTTTTCTGATCGATGTCTTAGCGTCGGCGATGCTGATCGGTAGCCAGTAATTTTTTTTAGGTTCGCCGCAGGTTTTTATAGCTTCGGGTACCCCCATATATTACCTAATAAAGGTGTAACCCCCTTGATCACCCCCCAGGTAACCCTTTCACCCCCTAGCACCGCCGTCACTATGCGATCATTTTTCTGATCGATGTCTTAGCGTCGGTGATGCTGATCGGTAGCCAGTAATTTTTTTTAGGTTCGCCGCAGGTTTTTATAGCGTCAGGTACCCCCATAAATTATATAATAAAGGTTTAACCCCCTGATCGCCCCCCAGGTAACCCTTTCACCCCCTATCACCACTTTCGCTAAGCAATCGTTTTTATGATCGTTGTCTTAGTGTCGGTGATGCCGATAGGTAGCCAGTAATTTTTTTTTAGGTTCGCCGTCAGGTTTTTATATAGCGTCAGGTACCCCCATATATTACCTAATAAAGGTTTTAACCCCCTAATTGCCCCTAGTTAACCCTTTCACCAGTGATCATCATATAAGTGTTACGGGTGACGCTGGTTAGTTAGTTTGCTTTTTATAGTGTCAGGGCACCCGCCGTATATAACCCAATAAAGGTTTAACCCCCTGATCGCCCGGCGGGTGATATCAGTTAGGTTTTAGCGTCAGAGAGGGTCTGCGTCACACCCCAGGCAGCGTCAGGTTAGTGCCAGTAGCGCTAACACCCACGCGTGAAGCATACACCCCCCTTAGTGGTATAGTATCTGAACAGATCAATATCTGATCTGATCAGATCTATACTAGCGTCCCCAGCAGTTTAGGGTTCCCAAAAACGCAGTGTTAGCGGGATCAGCCCAGATACCTGCTAGCACCTGCGTTTTGCCCCTCCGTCCAGCCCAGGCCACCGAAGTGCAGTATCGATCGATCACTGTCACTTGCAAAACACAACACACATAACTGCAGCGTTCGCAGAGACAGGCCTGATCCCTGTGACTCCAGTGCTGTAGGAGGTGATTTCACCACCACAGTTAAAAAAAAAAGCATATATGCCAAAGCATTGGGGCAGCAGGGGCGGAGGAGCGATTTTGCTCCTAATGCCGCGTACATACGGTCGAAATTCCGACGGAGGCTTGCCCGTGGAAAAGTCTGACCATGTGTACGCGGCATAACTTTTGCGAGAAGATGCCCACATGCTTCGGCATATATAAATGGTGCATGTATGCCCATCATTAGAAGTGGGTGGATGAAGGGCGGTATTCTAATGGTGGGCATACCCACCGATCAATCTTTTTTTTTCGTTCAGCCAGCAGGCTGCATGAAAAAAAATATTACAATACATGTCCAACAAGGACCAGCAACGTACTGGTATGTTGCTGGACTTTGAATGTTTATACCAGAATGATGCCTGCGGGTTTAGGTATCATCTTGGTAGCATTCTTTTCAGCCAGCGGCCGGCTTTCATGTAAAAGCAATCCTAGTGGCTAATTAGCCTCTGGACTGCTTTTACAAGCAGTGGGAGGGAATGTCCCCCCCCCGGATATAAAAAGCGCCATTGGGAAATTGGGAAAGCATTTTATCACACCGATCTTGGTGTGGTCAGATGCTTTGAGGGCAGAGGAAAGATCTAGGGTCCAATAGACCCCAGTTTTTTCAAAAAAGAGTACCTGTCATTACCTATTGCTATCATAGGGGATATTTACATTCCCTGAGATAACAATAAAAGTGATAAAAATAAATAAATATGGAAGCAACAGTTTAAAAATAAAATAAAAAAGCAAAATTAATAATAAAAAAAAAAGCACCTCTGTCCTGCCCTGCTCTTGCCCAATGGCGAACGCAAGCGTCGGTCTGGCGTCATATGTAAACAGCAATTGCACCATGCATGTGAGGTATCACCGCGAAGGTCAGATCGAGGGCAGTAATTTTAGCAGTAGACCTCCTCTGTAAATCTAACGGGGTAACCTGTAAATGCTTTTAAAGGCTTTTAAAAATGTATGTAGTTTGTCGCCAATGCGCGTTTGTGCGAAATTTTAAAGCATGTCGTGTTTGGTATCTATGTACTCGGCCTAAGATCATCTTTTTTATTTCATCAAACATTTGGGCAATATAGTGTGTTTTAGTGCATTAAAATTAAAAAAAGTGTATTTTTTCCCAAAAAAATGCGTTTGAAAAATCGCTGCGCAAATACTGTGTAGAAAAAAAAAATGCAACACCCACCATTTTATTCTGTAGGGCCTTTGCTTTAAAAATATATATAATGTTTGGGGGTTCAACATAATTTTCTTGCAAAAAAAAATATGTTTTCATGTAAACAAAAAGTGTCAAAAAGGGCTTTGTCTTCAAGTGGTTAGAAGAGTGGATGTAAGCTTCCTAATGTT
This sequence comes from Rana muscosa, assembly GCA_029206835.1. NCBI lineage: Eukaryota > Metazoa > Chordata > Amphibia > Anura > Ranidae > Rana > Rana muscosa. The sequence goes on along the minus strand of CM055118.1, from coordinate 78,248,307 downwards.
GTGTATAAAATGCCAGAACAGTTCAAAACCCCCCCAAATGACCCCATTTTGGAAAGTAGACACCCCAAGCTATATACTAAGAGGCATGTCGAGTCCATGGAATATTTTATATGTTGACACAAGTTGCGGAAAAAATACAAATTTTTTTTTTTTTGCACAAAGTTGTCACTAAATGATATATTGCTCAAACATGCCATGGGCATATGTGGAATTACACCCCAAAATACATTCTGTTGCTTCTCCTGAGTACGGGGATACCACATGTGTGAGACTTTTTGGGAGCCTAGCCGCGTACGGGACCCCAAAAACCAATCACCGCCTTCAGGCTTTCTAAGGGTGTAAATTTTTGATTTCACTTCTCACTGCCTATCACAGTTTCGGAGGCCATGGAATGCCCAGATGGCACAAAACCCCCCCAAATGACCCAATTTTGGAAAGTAGACACCCCAAGCTATTTGCTGAGAGGTATTGTGAGTATTTTGCAGATCTCGCTTTTTGTCACAAAGTTTTGAAAATTGAAAAAAAAAAAAGAAAAAAAAAAAATGTTCTTTCTTCATTTTCAAAAACAAATGAGAGCTGTAAAATACTCACCATGCCTCTCAGCAAACAGCTTGGGGTGTCTACTTTCCAAAATGGGGTCATTTGGGGGGGTTTTGTGCTATTTTGGCATTTTATGGCCTTCAAAACTGTGATAGGTAGTGAGGAGTGAAATCAAAAATTTGCGCCCTTAGAAATCCTGGAGGCGGTGCTTGGTTTCCGGGGTCCCGTACGTGGCTAGGCTCCTAAAAAGTCCCACACATGTGGTATCCCCGTACTCAGGAGAAGCAGCAGAATGTATTTTGGGGTGCAATTCCACATATAACCATGGCATGTGTGAGCAATATATCATTTAGTGACAACTTTTTGTAATTTTTTTTTTTGTCATTATTCAATCACTTGGGACAAAAAAAAATATTCAATGGGCTCAACATGCCTCTCAGCAATTTCCTTGGGGTGTCTACTTTCTAAAATGGGGTCATTTGGGGGGGGTTTTGTACTGCCCTGTCATTTTAGCACCTCAAGAGATAGGCAGTCATAAATTAAAAGCTGTGTAAATTCCAGAAAATGCACCCTAGTTTGTAAACGCTATAACTTTTGCGCAAACCGATAAATATACGCTTATTGACATTTTTTTTTACTAAAGACATGTGGCTGAATACATTTTGGCCTAAATGTATGACTAAAATTGAGTTTATTCGATTTTTCTTATAACAAAAAGTAGAAAATATCATTTTTTTTCAAAATTTTCGGTCTTTTTCCGTTTATATCGCAAAAAATAAAAATCGCAGAGGCAATCAAATACCAATTAAAAGAAAGCTCTATTTGTGGGAAGAAAAGGACGCAAATTTCGTTTGGGTACAACATTGCATGTCCGCACAATTTACAGTTAAAGCAGCGCAGTGCAAAATTCTGAATTCACCTCTGGTCCTTTAGCTACCAAATGGTCCGGGGCTTAAGTGGTTAAAAATGCTTGTGGCTTTAATGTAATGTCTGGTCCCGGTAATATGGATGAAAATCTTTAAGAAAAATGGCATAGCTACCCCCCCCCCCCCACCCCAGCCCCTTACCAGCCCCTTTGGGTCTTGTATGGATATTAAGGGGAACCCCGCACACAAAATAAAAAAGGCCCTATATACTCTGAACAGCCGTATACAGGCGGTGCATACAAGACAGGGACTGTAGGTTTGTTTTTATGTAGAATCTGTTTGTAATTTTGAACAGGTACATTGTTTAAGTGTAGCTCCAGCCAAGAAATCTAAAACATAGGGAAGGGTTATCACCCCTGTAACATTAGTTTTGCTGTCTGTGCAGTGTGCACCTGTTCAGAACAGTTCACCTCACTTTCACCTCACTTTCCGTCCTAATGACAAATGTTTTTTGAAAATTTGGGGTTTTTATTGAAACAAGAATTGGTGATAAAGCATCAGTGGAGAGGAGACACTTTTTTTCCCATATTAACTCTTACAGGAGAGAATTTGCCTTCCTAGGGGTAGATTTCCTCTCACTTCCTGTTGTATCCTTCCGTTTGCAAGGAGGAGTCGTTTGTAAGTTGGATGTTTGAAAGTAGGGGCCTGCCGTATATACTCAGCTGAAATTTGCCCCTTACATGTTGGTGTTGCCACAACACTGTGAGCCCTCACAGTTACTCTTGGTGGGCGCATGAATGGGCCCTGCTGTGAATTATTAGATCAAGAATTGTAATTGCATGCCCCTGTTGAACAGGGGCTGAAAAATTGGGCCTTTGGTGGTGGTGGTGGTGGTGTTGACACAACACTGTAAGCCCTCACAGTTACTCTTGGTGGGCGCATGAATGGGCCCTGCTGTGAATTATTAGATCAAGAATTGTAATTACATGCCCCTGTTAAACAGGGGCAGAAAAATTGGGCCTTAGGCACTGGTACCACAACACTGCAACCCCTCACAGATACTGTACTTGGAGCACAGCAATGAGCCCTGTTGCAAAGTATTGTATCAAAAATTGTAATTACATGCCCCTGTTAAACAGGGGCTGAAAAATTGGGCCTTAGCCACTGGTGGCGGCACCCAGAAACAAAAATATTCTTCCAAGCTATCATCATCAATCGGATCATTGAGGAGGAGGAGGATAGTCAGTCAACATAACAGGACAGTCTCTCAGCATCAGCATCAGTCTTGAAGGGATGTGACATTTGAAAATAAATTAGTCTGTTATATCAGCTTCAGGTGTTTGGTAGCTGGTGGTGATCCAAGACTGGTTCATCTTTATGAAGGTCAGTCGATCAACAGAGTCGGTGGACAAGCGCACCCTGTGATCCATGACAAATCCTCCAGCAGCACTGAATGAGCGTTCTGAAAGAACACTGGATGCAGGACAGGCCAGTAGCTCAATTGCATACTGTGCAAGCTCTGGCCAGTGATCCATCCTCAAGACCCAGTAAGCCAGAGGATTTTCGGTGGGAAAGGTGTCCAAGTCTGACCTTGCCCCTAGGTATTCCTGGACCATGTAAATCAGACGTTGGCAATGGTTGCTGGAACCGATCATACCTTGGGGCTGCGGACTAAAGAATTGAATGAACGCATCGGTCAGAAGCCTCAGCAACTCGTTGTCCAGGACCAGGAGTTTGTAACCTCCAAGTCTCTGGGAACGCGTTGCACAGACCTTTCTGCAAGACCTCCCGGAGTTGTCTCATCCTCTGCTCCCTCTGCGACGGCAAGATAAGGTTCGCAACCTTACCCTTGTACCGTGGATCAAGGAGAGTGGCCAGCCAGTAATGGTCCCTCTCCTTGATCCGAAGAATACAAGGATCCTTCCGCAGGCTTTGCAGGATCAGGGAGGCCATGCAGCGTAGTTAGCTGAGGCATTCAGTCCAGAGTCCTCTGGGTCACTAAGGACGACATGATCCGCAGCCACCTCCTCCCAGCCACGTACAAGTCCACGGGTTTCTTGGGACTGTAAATCATCCCTAAAAGACTGCTGCTGTTGATGCAAAGTGCCAGGTTCTACTTCCATGCTGACACAATCCTCCTCCTCCTCTTCCTCTTCCTGTGTAATGGGTGGGACAGAAGGAACACTGTCTGGATAAAGGGGGCCTTGAGAGGCAAGGAAGTCCTCCTCTTCCTGCCTCTGTTCTGCCTCAAGTGCCCTGTCCATTATTCTACGCAGTGTATGCTCCGACAGGTGGACAAGAGGTACAGTGTCACTGATGCATGTACTGTCACTGCTCACCATCCTCGTGGCCTCCTCAAATGGTGCCAGGACAGTGCATGCATCCCTGACCATGCCCCACTGGCATGGTGAAAAAAACCTGAGCTCCCCTGACCCTTTCCTGGTGCCGTAGTCGCACAGGTACTCATTGATGGCCCTCTGCTGCGTGTGCAGCCGCTGCAGCATGGCCAACGTTGAGTTCCACCTGGTGGGCATGTCACATATAAGGTGGTTCTTGGGCAGGTTCAAATCCTTTTGCAGCTCAGCCAGCCAAGCACTGGCATTATATGATCTGCGGAAATGCACACAGACTTTCCTGGCCTGCCTCAGTACATCTTGTAAGCCCGGGTACCTGCCCAAGAATCGCTGCACCACCAGGTTAAGGACGTGAGCCACACAGGGCACATGGGTCAGTTGTCCCTGTCGGAGGACGGAGAGGAGGTTGGTGCCATTGTCGCAAACCACCATTCCTGGCTTAAGCTGGCGTGGCATCAACCACCTCTCGGCCTGCCCCTGCAGAGCTGACAGAACCTCTGCCCCAGTGTGGCTCCTGTCCCCCAAACACACCAGCGCAAGCACGGCATGGCATCTTTTTGCCTGCGTACTTGCGTAGCCCCTTGAACGCCTACGGAGCACCGCTGGTTCCGAGGACAAAGCACAGAAAGAGGCCATGGAGGAAGAAGAAGAGGAGGGGGTGGAGGAGAGAGGTGTGTCACAGCCAGTAGTAGCATTTTGGAGGCGTGGCGGCGGAACAACCTCCAACACTACTGCACCTTGTCCTGCATCCTTCCCAGCTGCCAAAAGAGTGACCCAATGGGCCGTGAAAGAAAGGTAACGTCCCTGTCCATGCCTGCTGGACCATGAGTCAGCGGTAATATGCACTAGACTTGTGCACAACGGAAAAATTTGTTTAGTTTCGGTTCGTTTTTTGTGCACAACGGAAAAATTAGTTTAGTTTCGGCTCGTTTCTTTTCGGTCCTGTTGATTCGTAATCATTCGTAATTTTGCTAGACGGGATTTTTCGTGTTCGGACTAATTCGTATTTTCGCAAGCGTCATTTTTCGTTGAATTTTTAGTTGATTTATAATTCGTACTTTCGGTAGGGTACGTTGTTTTTCTTTGAATCTGGACACAACTCATACTTTCGTAACTTTTTTTGGGTTCGTTGATTCGTAATTTTCTGTGTCTCACTCACAACGACGCTGCCTATTATGCCTAATGTGCTTCGAATGGATTTGTACTTTTCTAAATACATTGCGGTTATTTGTAACGATTCGAAATCTCGTATTTTACTTTCGTTTTTTACATGCGGCTATAGCCCCCGCCCCTGTACACCATTTTGAGAGGGTTCAGCACGGTGAGGGAGAAGCAGAGAGCAGAGCAGAGTGTTATTGTGCTTCGAATGGATTCAAAATCTCGTATTTTACTTTCGTTTTTTCATGCGGCTATAGCCTCCGCCCCTGTACACCATTTTGAGAGGGAGTTCAGCACGGTGAGGGAGAAGCAGAGAGCAGAGTGAGTGTTATTGTGCTTCGAATGGATTCGTACATTCGTAACTTTTTTCATAACAAATTATGCCGAAGACATTCGGGCATTCGCTATTTTGCGGTATAATTTATTTCGGATTCGGTTTTATTCGTAATTGCTTTGTTCGGAAATTCGAATGCTTCCGAATGTCCGAAAGTTGCTAAATTCTGACGAATTTCGATTCGTTACGAAACGAATTGCACAAGCCTAATATGCACCTTACCGCTGACCGCCCTGTCCAGCAAGGCATGGACATTGCCTTCCACATGCCGGTAGAGAGCCGGAATCGCCTTCCGTGAGAAAAAGTGGCGTTTGGGAACCTGCCACTGAGGAACCGCACATTGCACAAACTCACGGAAGGGGGCCGAGTCTACCAACTGAAAGGGCAGCAGTTGAAGTGCCAGCAATTTAGCCAAGCTAGCATTCAACCTCTGGGCATGTGGATGGCTGGGAGTGAACTTCTTTCGACGGTCCAGCAGCTGGGGCAGGGAAATTTGCCTGCTACAATCGGATGTCGGTGTACTGCTAGAAGATTGCCCGCAAGTACTTGGCTGTGACACACCTAATTCTACACCTTCATACCTCTCAGTGCAGGTTTCAGAGAGGACTGAAGGTATAGTGGGGTTGGAGATCCCAGCTGATGAAGGAGAGGTCTGCTTTGTTCTTTGGTGTGGGTCTTTAAGGTACGCTTGCCAATGAGCTGCATGGCAGGTCAACATATGTCTGGTCAAGCATGTGGTGCACAAGCGGCTGATGTTTTGGCCACACGAGATCCGCTTGAGACATATGTTGCAAAAAGCAGCGGTGCGATCTGATGCACTCGACTCAAAAAAGGCCCACACCAAAGAACTTTTGGAATAACGGGCAGAGGCAGCACCCTGCACAGGCGGAGCTCTGCGGTGTAGTTCAGTCGGTGTGCTGCCCTTACGCTGGCTCCCGGAGGGCATCCTGCCTCGTTGGAGATGTGCCTCCTCCTCATCCTCCTCCTCCTCTCTCCTATCAGGCATCCACGTGGAGTCAGTGACCTCATCATCCCCTACCTCTTGATCACTGGAGCAAACCTGGCAGTATGCTGCAGCTGCTGGAACATGACTGCCAGATTGCTGTCCTTCTTGAGCATCCCCTCTCTCTGCGCTCACGCTACTGCCTTCCTCTAGCTGTGTATCATCATCAGACCCTTCAAAACGCTGAGCATCCTCTTGGAGCATGTACCCAACACTGTGCTCAAACAGTTCGGGGGACTCCTCAGGAGGATATGGTGGGTCTAGGGAAGGAGTGACTGATGACATTAATACGAGGGAAGAGGACACGTTGGCAGCTGCTTTGCCAGTACCCTGAGCCTGGGTGAGAGAGGATGAGGAGGATGAGGAGGGCTTGGTCATCCACTCTACCAAGTCTTCGGCATGATGCGGCTCAACACGTCCAGCTGCCGAAAATAAGGACAAGCGTGTCCCATGGCCACGTGCTGATGACAATGCACCGTGTCCACGACCAACACTGTTGCCCCCAGACACAGAGCCTGCTTGCCCTCTTTTATTGGCTCGTGACTGTCTGCCTCTCCTTGTTGGCCTTCCAGACATTCTAATGGCCTGCAGGGAGATGGGAAAGCAATAAGGGGTAGCTTCAGGTGTATACTGTGCAGGAGGGACACTACATCCACTGTAACTGCTGCAGATGCCTGCCTGTGTTACACAACAGGAAAACACAGCAATAAGGGGTAGCTTCAGGTGTATACTGTGCAGGACACCCAATAGCCCAAAACTGGTCTGTGGTCACACTCGCCAATAAAAACAAAAACATACATATATGTATGGATTTTACATTTTTATCATGCACTAGCCATTTGTTATTCCAACATATCCAATAACATCTCGCATTGGACTTTTATCCCAATCCAGCTGGTGTGGTGTTCTCTGTTGGCGGCGGTGCTACTTCATTTCTCCCTGGGAGCTGCGATGTGCATTATAAGGGGGACCTTTGTCCCCTGCTGTCCCCGCCTGCCCCCTTTTTGAGCGGACGGGGCCACTTGCACATCGGCACCATGTTAATGCGTCGGCCGCGCGATGTCTGCGATTTTGCAGCATCGCTGTGGCTGCAGGCATTACTACCATCTAGATGGTCCTGGGAGTGTCTTGCCTCACACACCGCCTTCTTGATGGTTGGTGGGTTTAGGCACTCGTTTGCTGGTCATTTGCACATGGTGTTGGGGGCGGAGCCTCTCGGGCCCCTTCAGGGGTATATATTGGAGGTTTGCACAGCATGGATCTCATTGTTTGCTTTCTTTCACTGAGGACAGACACACAAGTGCAGGTCCTTCCCTTGGAATTTACTACTCTTAGACCTACTTCACCAAGGTATACTTTTATATGTTTATATATTACTCGCTGCAAGCATTTATATGCAACTTGTTTTCTCATCACAGTCCTCATCACACACCTGTATTTCATTCCATTTACACTCTCTTTCACTCATTACTTTCCTCTCTGAACTTTCCTTAATCATACTAGTCAATCTGGTATTTTTTCACTCTCCCCCTCAGTCTCCATACTCTAACCATTCTTGGCTCATGTCTTTTATACATGCAAAGACACATATGTTACCATATACTCGTATACTCCCATATTTTAATTATTCAATATACATATTTATATTTAGAGCCAACATTCCTCTTGGATTCACTGACACTCTTGGGGTTACACCTATTCCATCCATGCTGGGCCTTCCTTCCGTTTGACTCCGATTTGGAGCTTTGTTTGGCTCCGCCTCCTCAACTCCCTGGTGAGACAGTCGCTGCCGCCGTTTGAGCTTCACCCCCGCTGTCCTTTGGCAATGTCCAGTGGTGAGTATGGGGTTTTCCATATTCAAGGCCCCCCCCCTGTGCCTTCATATCATGCTTTATACTATATCACTCTCATTTTAGGTACACTACGTGCATCCACCCCTGAAGAGCGAGCCAAGCCTCGCGAAACGCGTCGGGTTACTTTTGATGCCATGTGTTTACATAATTACTGTCAGATACTCGCAATATCATTTTACCTAATTTATATTGGTCTTGTATTTTGTATGAATTGGCCCATGTTCATGACATTAATGTATGTACTGCTTTTTACCTGAATAAATATACACTGCAATTATTCTTGCGATTTTTTTATTGGCCTAACAGTGCTCACCTCACTCAAAGTCCCAAGGGCGAATCTCTCTTCTTTTTTTCCCTCTTGATCACTGGAGCAAACCTGGCAGTATGCTGCAGCTGCTGGAACATGACTGCCAGATTGCTGTCCTTCTTGAGCATCCCCTCTCTCTGCGCTCACGCTACTGCCTTCCTCTAGCTGTGTATCATCATCAGACCCTTCAAAACGCTGAGCATCCTCTTGGAGCATGTACCCAACACTGTGCTCAAACAGTTCGGGGGACTCCTCAGGAGGATATGGTGGGTCTAGGGAAGGAGTGACTGATGACATTAATACGAGGGAAGAGGACACGTTGGCAGCTGCTTTGCCAGTACCCTGAGCCTGGGTGAGAGAGGATGAGGAGGATGAGGAGGGCTTGGTCATCCACTCTACCAAGTCTTCGGCATGATGCGGCTCAACACGTCCAGCTGCCGAAAATAAGGACAAGCGTGTCCCATGGCCACGTGCTGATGACAATGCACCGTGTCCACGACCAACACTGTTGCCCCCAGACACAGAGCCTGCTTGCCCTCTTTTATTGGCTCGTGACTGTCTGCCTCTCCTTGTTGGCCTTCCAGACATTCTAATGGCCTGCAGGGAGATGGGAAAGCAATAAGGGGTAGCTTCAGGTGTATACTGTGCAGGAGGGACACTACATCCACTGTAACTGCTGCAGATGCCTGCCTGTGTTACACAACAGGAAAACACAGCAATAAGGGGTAGCTTCAGGTGTATACTGTGCAGGAGGCACACTACGCCCACTGTAACTGCTGCAGATGCCTGTTAGTGTAACACAAAAGAAAAAAACTACGAGAAATAAGGGGTAGCTTCAGGTGTATACTGTGCAGGAGGCACACTACGCCCACTGTAACTGCTGCAGATGCCTGCCTGTGTTACACAACAGGAAAACACAGCAATAAGGGGTAGCTTCAGGTGTATACTGTGCAGGAGGCACACTACACCCACTGTAACTGCTGCAGATGTCTGCCTGTGTTACACAACAGGAAAACACAGCAATAAGGGGTAGCTTCAGGTGTATACTGTGCAGGGGGCACACTACACCCACTGTAACTGCTGCAGATGCCTGTTAGTGTAACACAAAAGAAAAAAACCATGAGCAATAAGGGGTAGCTTCAGGTGTATACTGTGCAGGAGGCACACTACGCCCACTGTAACTGCTGCAGATGTCTGCCTGTGTTACACAACAGGAAAACACAGCAATAAGGGGTAGCTTCAGGTGTATACTGTGCAGGAGGCACGCTACGCCCACTGTAACTGCTGCAGATGCCTGTAAGTGTAACACAAAAGAAAAAAACTACGAGCAATAAGGGGTAGCTTCAGGTGTATACTGTGCAGGAGGCACACTACACCCACTGTAACTGCTGAAGATGTCTGCCTGTGTTACACAACAGGAAAACACAGCAATAAGGGGTAGCTTCAGGTGTATACTGTGCAGGAGGCACACTACGCCCACTGTAACTGCTGCAGATGCCTGTTAGTGTAACACAAAAGAAAAAAACTATGAGCAATAAGGGGTAGCTTCAGGTGTATACTGTGCAGGAGGCACACTACGCCCACTGTAACTGCTGCAGATGCCTGTTAGTGTAACACAAAAGAAAAAAACTATGAGCAATAAGGGGTAGCTTCAGGTGTATACTGTGCAGGAGGCACACTACGCCCACTGTAACTGCTGCAGATGTCTGCCTGTGTTACACAACAGGAAAACACAGCAATAAGGGGTAGCTTCAGGTGTATACTGTGCAGGAGGCACACTACACCCACTGTAACTGCTGCAGATGCCTGTTAGTGTAACACAAAAGCAAAAAAAACACGAGCAATAAGGGGTAGCTTCAGGTGTATACTGTGCAGGAGGCACACTTCACCGACTGTAACTGCTGCAGATGTCTGCCTGTGTTACACAACAGGAAAACACAGCAATAAGGGGTAGCTTCAGGTGTATACTGTGCAGGAGGTTTAGCAAGAATGACACTGACACTGTCCCCTGCCTATCCTCCTCTGTCCCGGTATACCAACACACTGTAAATGCACAAGGTTAATGAAAGAATATCACTGACACTGACCCCTGCCTATCCTTCTCTGTCCATGTATACCAACACACTGTAAATGCGCCTTGTTGCCCTGCTTTGAGTACTCCACCAACATGGCCAGTGCCGTTCTCAGCGTTACTATCCCAGTTCTATGCCTCCTTGAAAAAATGCTTCGGACGATGATGGAAGAGGATGTGGCACAGGAGGAGGAGGAGGAGGAGGAACCGGGATCATTTCAAAGGCTTTCAGGGCAGTCTTTCACAAGTGGCTACAAGGGTGGGTTCCTGCACCAACAACGCCAGGTACACAATTGTCTGGCAGCAAGGGCACAGTTCTGGAGGATGACGAGGTGGAGGATGAGGAGGAGAAACCATGTTCACAGCAGGGTGGCACCCAGACCAGCTCATGGCCATCACTGGTGCGTGGCTGGGGGGATACAGAGGACACAGACAATACACCTCCCACAGAGGACAGCTTTTCGTTGCCTCTGGGCAGCCTGGCACACATGAGCAATTACATGCTGCAGTGTCTCCGCAACGACCGCCGAGTTGCCCACATTATAACTGGTGCTGATTACTGGGTGGCCACCCTGCTGGATCCCCGTTACAAGGACAACGTACCGTCCTTAATTCCCTCACTGGAGCGGGATCGTAAGATGCGCGAGTACAAGCGCACGCTGGTAGGCGCGCTACTGGTGGCATTCCCACCTGACAGCGGGGGTACGGTGGAAGCACAAGGCGAAGGCAGAGGAGGAGGAAGAGGTCGCCAATGCAGCCGGGGCACTGTCAGCACCTCAGAAGGCAGGGTTAACATGGCTGAAATGTGGAAAAGCTTTGTCAGCACGCCACAACAACCAGCACCACCAGCTGAGATGGAACGTCCTAGCAGGAGGCAGCATTTCACCAACATGGTGGAGCAGTATGTGTGCACACGCCTACACGTACTGAATGACGGGTCTGCCCCCTTCAACTTCTGGGTCTCCAAATTGGGCACATGGCCTGAGCTTGCTCTTTACACCTTGGAGGTGCTGGCCTGCCCTGCAGCCAGTGTATTATCTGAACGTGTATTTAGCACGGCAGGGGGCGTTATCACAGACAAGCGCAGCCGCCTGTCCAGAGCCAATGTGGACAAGCTCACGTTCATTAAAATGAACCAGGCATGGATCCCACAGGACTTGTCCATACCTTGTGCAGAATAGACATGTATACCGGTGTTCTGACAAAAACTGTCCGTCCATCGGATAGTGTCTGGCCCGTACAGTGCAGGCGCAGCGCTTGCGCAGTACGGAGAACAAGGAGATTCACAAAATCTCCGAAGATGAACGGCGCCTGCGCAGTGAGTGCAGGTTCAAGCCCCACCATCCAAGTGGACATACGGTAGAACATAGTAACAGGGCCCCTCACGGGCTCGCTTCGCTCGCCACGCTCCGGGCACGGCCTCGCTTGGCTTGGCTTGAACCTCGGATGGTGTGGCTTGAACCTGGACTCACCGCGCAGGCGCTGTTCGTCTTGTGAGATTTTCGAAATCCCCTTGTCCTACGTACTGAGCAAGCGCAGTACAGGGCGGACACTATCCGACGGGGGACAGAATTTGACATATCACCGGCCTTACCCAGCCATTGTTGTATTTTTGAACCAGTGTTAGCTACCTCGTCCTCCTCCACTGCCGCTTCCACCTACACAGCCACATCCACCGCCACCTCAACCTCCTACTCCATATGGACCTCGTCCTCCTAGGTCAAGATTATAATTTTTTTTTTTTTTAATTTCAAGGTATTTTATTTTCCCACTAGCTTATCCATTAAATTGAAAAATATTTTTTCCAGAAAGGGCGTATTCTGGGGCATTCCCACCATATGTGTGGCATCATGCCGTTGAATTTCTGAGGTTCTTAATGAATTCCTGTACCTCTTCTGCTGTGAAGGGGGCCTCCAGCATATTATTATTATTATTATTATTTTTTATGTTATTTTAAGTTATTTCACTATCCACATTTGTTTGCAGAGCACTTATATTTGGCGGCGATTTGCAGCCCTCTAGCCCTTTCCATTACTTTTTTAGAGCCATTTTAGTCCTCAGAAGTTCGGGTCTCCATTGACTTCAATGGGGTTCAGGTTCGGGGTCAAGTTCGGTCCCGAACTCGAACTTTTTTCTGAAGTTCGGCGGAACCCGTCGAACAGGAACATCCAGGTGTCCGCTCAACTCTAGTACCTACCACAAAAAAAAAAAAAAACAATTATGGGAAATCAAGGAAAGAAGAATAAGTCCTCGTTCACATGGGCGTACTTGAAGTGGAACTTTACCCATATCTTACAAATAAAAATAATGTTCTTTAGCAGTTCTTTAGCAACAAAAATAATTTCCACATTAATAATTATACTACCAAAATTAGTGTGGGGCCAGCCTGAAGTAAATAGTCACCAGCATTTCTCCTGTTTCTTCTTGCTGGAGGCTGCCATTTTGCTGAAGCCCAGAGTCCCTGACAGCAGTAAATCTTTAGGCTGTCAGCAGATTGGCATCTACAAATTTGAAAAAGTGCCTAAAAATAAAGAGCAACTGAGCATGTGGAGAGCAGGGTGAGACAATGTTTTACTGGATTTTAAATAGTATGGGCACTTATTTTTAATGTTTTATACCTGCAAAAGGGGCCAGCCTGAAGTGTTCTAGCAGGACTTAATTTTCTGACTAAAGTTCCACTTTAAGCACACTTTCATGCAAAGGGCCAGCTGCTACATGGACACAGTTGCTACTCCCAATTTGACATCCGTGAGAGTGCAGGTCCGTGCCCCCAAATGGAGACAATGTCAGTTTGGGGACATGCATTCACATGTCAAATTGGGAGCAGCAGCTGTGTCCATGAAGCCACTGCATTCCAAAAGGCAAGAATGGAACTGCTTACACACGGATGGACGCACGCCACATAAATCCTACTGGTAGGTTTATGGTGTGTAGCTGACCGTTGACTCTCCAAAGCTCTGAGAGTAATTTCTCCCTGCTACCTGATTTCTCTGTTATTAGCATGACTCAGTTCTGGCAGGTTTTCCCGACGCCAAGAGTAAAAATGGTGATGGGGAGGGAGCTGCAGCACACAGCCTGTGAGGGTCATTTCAACACTGTAAGTGCAATACTTTGTTTTTAATCTTTAATAAAACGCTAAGGTTTTACACTATCGAGGCAATTTGTTTTTTTCATGCCACATCATCGCCACTGGCTTCTATCATCATGGAGTATGCTGATTAGCGGTGCGGTGGGTCCTTGGTGTCCTTGCAACCCTGCTGTGATTTACTAAGAGCTTCTCCGGATCCTCCGTAATAGGGGACCACGGGGCTCTGGTAAGCAGACCATTTTGTCATATGGTGGTGGACATCACTTTTGTTTTTTCCACATCTGAAGAGAGTGGACTTCATTGATTCAAGGATTTGTGCACCGGTGGACTATTATCACTTGTTGATGTCACAGACAGATTATCCATTTTATGAACTTCATGAACATTTATGGATTTTCACAAGCAATAATTTATTTGATCCATTTTGCATTTCTTGATCATTTATTCAATTTATTTTGCTAACAATCACTTGGAGTTTTTTTTGTTACTAATATTATATATGTGTTTATGCTTGCATTTATTATTTAGGTACCTATATACACTTTCACCATTCAGGTTTAGCGCGACTCTATTTTTATTATAAAAGTATTCACCCCCTTGGCTTTTTTACCTATTTTGTTACATTACAGCCTTTAGTTCAATGTTTTTTTTAATCTGATTTATATGTGATGGATCAGAACACAATAGTCTAAGTTGGTGAAGTAAAATTAGGAAAATATATACATAAAACTATTTTTCAGAAATAAAAAAATGATAATTGGCATGTGCGTATGTATTTACCCCCTTTGTTATGAAGCCCATAAAAAGCTCTAGTTCAACCAATTACCTTCAGAAGTCACATAATTAGTGAAATGATGTCCACCTGTGTGCAATCTAAGTGTCACATGATCTGTCATTACATATACACACCTTTTTGAAAGGCCCCAGAGGCTGCAACACCTAAGCAGGAGGAACCACTAACCAAACACTGCCATGAAGACCAAGGAACTCTCCAAACAAGTAAGGGATAATGTTGTTGAGAAGTACAAGTCAGGGTTAGGTTATAAAAAAATATCCAAATCTTTGATGATCCCTAGGAGCACCATCAAATCTATCATAACCAAATGGAAAGAACATGGCACAACAGCAAACCTGCCAAGAGACGGCCGCACACCAAAACTCACGGACCGGCAAGGAGGGCATTAATCAGAGAGGCAGCACAGAGACCTAAGGTAACCCTGGAGGAGCTGCAGAGTTCCACAGCAGATACTGGAGTATCTGTACATAGGAAGACAATAAGCCAAACACTCCATAGAGTTGGGCTTTTTGGAAGCATGGCCAGAAGAAAGTCATTACTTTCAGCAAAAAACAAAATGGCACGTTTTGAGTTTGAGAAAAGGTATGTGGGAGACTCCCAAAATGTATGGAGGAAGGTGCTCTGGTCTGATGAGACTAAAATTTAACTTTTTGGCCATCAAAGAAAATGCTATGTCTGTCGCAAACCCAACACATCACATCACCCAAAGAACACCATCCCCACAGTGAAACATGGTGGTGGCAGCATTATGCTGTTGGGATGTTTTTCAGCAGTCGGGACTGGGAAACTGGTCAGAGTAGAGGGAAAGATGGATGGTGCTAAATACAGGGATATTTTTGAGCAAAACCTGTACCACTCCGTGTGAGATTTGAGGCTAGGAGGTTCACTTTCCAGCAGGACAATGACCCCAAAAACACTGCTAAAGCAACACTTGGGTGGTTTAAGGGGAAACATGTAAATGTGTTGGAATGGCCTAGTCAAAGCCCAGACCTCAATCCAATAGAAAATCTGTGGTCAGACTTAAAGATTGCGGTTCACAAGTGCAAACCATCCAACTTGAAGGAGCTGGAGCAGTTTTGCAAGGAGGAATGGGCAAAAATCCCAGTGGTAAGATGTGGCAAGCTCATAAAGACTTATCCAAAGCGATTTGGAGCTGTGATAGCCGCAAAAGATTGCTCTACAAAGTATTGACTTTAGGGGGTTGAATAGTTATGCACATTGACTTTTTCTGTTATTTTGTCCTATTTGTTGTTTGCTTCACAATAAAAAAAAAAAATAAAAAAAACATCTTCAAAGTTGTGGGAATGTTCTATAAATTAAATGATGCAAATCCTCAAACAATCCATGTTAATTCAATGTTGTGAGGCAACAAAACACAAAAAATGCTAAGGGGGTGAATACTTTTGCAAGGCACTGTATGTAGGAGGATTTGTTTCATCTCTGTTTATCACCTATAGCTGGTCACTTCACTGAGTACCTGTTTACAACCACTTTTTTAGCTACCGTACATACAGTTTATATTGCACATCCACTGGCCTCACATGTTAGTGGGGGACATTGTTTGGGCCAAGGTGGCCCAAACGAACACTGTAGAGTCTAACAAATGATAGAGTTCAGCTTTAAGCCTTAGTAACCAATAAAATGTTAATTTACTGTAGTTAAACCAGGAAAAATGTAAATTGCAATGTGAATTATAGCACATTGCAATTCTGCATTTACACAAGCCTCCTTATAAAGCAAATAAAAAAAAACAACAGCCCTTATCACTTAGATATCGGCACACTTTTATGCTGTCTTTCAGACATAAAAAAAAATCGCTCATGACACATAGAACTTTTCACATCCTCTCTAGCCAATCACTGGCTTCATCCCATCACCCATCTCCCCCTACATTTGCGATTAAGACATTGAAACCTATGGGGCATTTCATTAATAATCCTAGCTGACAAATCCAGACACTTCTTATCCCTAAAACATCTGCGCACATCCTTGTAGCCTGAAAGCGTTTTCACCCTAGCTTACCCAAACAGCTCATTTCTTGCTTGGCGCCCTGGCAAAAGCAGAAGGCCTGACAGGTGATTGATGAATCATGTTCAGGACAGACAAGAAAGGACCAGGGGACATAAAGTCATTGTATAGCATATGATGCTTCATCAGAGTCTTTCCCAGGCTGGTTAATCTCTAGTGTGGGAATTATATAGTTCACTTGCTCTTTTCCTAGTGCTAAGATATTCTTAAAGGTGAATTCTAGGCATATAGAATAAACAAATCCAAGAATGCAGTTGTGTATTCAATAAAACATATACTGTAACTGTAATGCCGCATACACACGGTCGGAATTTCCGATGGAAAAAGTCTGATGGGAGCCTTTGGTCAGATATTCCGACTGTGTGTATGCCCCATCGGACTTTTTCCGTCGGAAATTCCAACTGAGATTTTTCCGGAGGCAAGTCCGGCCGTGTGTACGCGGCATAACTGGTGTTGGATTTCAATTTGTTCTTTCCAGATAGCAAGGATAACTTTCCACAAATTTATGGCAGTGCTGAATTGTAAGTCTTGTTAACTTGCTGCACATTTTCACCTGCAAGGTGTTCACTTGCAGAGCATTTGAAGCACAAGTTCTAGTTGACACCTTTTACAATTTGTAGCAAATTTGCGTGGCAAGTCTCTGGGAAGAGCAAAGTTCAGTGGTGAGTCTACAGCAAGAGCTCTGCGAGTCACAGTGACCCCTGTGGTGGGAAGACTATTGCACAGCATAACTGAACCAGAACATGCAGCAGACTTGCAGAATGTTTTCAAAGAAAGTTGATCTGGAGTCATACTTGTGAAGCCTGGCAAGTCTAGCAATAGCTTAGCAAGTAATTTCAAACTTGCAACTCAATTGCTTACCATCTGTGTTATTTTAGTCTTTTGTAATCCCCTGTACATTAGCTTAGACTGGGTGGAGGGGCAGCATTAAGAGCCTATCAGGTGCGTTGCATGCAAATGTACTGAAAAAGTTAATGGCCAAGGGTTCCCGTGTGTGACTGACACAGGTTCGGTGGTCACTGTCATTGAGTATGATTTCTACACCCAAGACCACAAGAACACAAGAACACAAGACCAACTGAACTCTGCTAGCTATTTCTCAAGGTGGCCAACAGCTTGCCAATCCTGTTAGAAGCAGTCACCTGGATGAGAATCCAGATTGACGATCAAGAGGTGGACTGAGTAGGCATAGTGGTGACTCACAGCCCTGTAAGCTTAGTATTGCCTATTGTTTTGGGTACGAACATGTTAAAGGACCTTGACTTGCCCCGCTTCCTGGCCAAGTTTGAACATCCTGGCTGGCATGCAAAGGGCTGCAGTCTGCAAGTTGTGTGGCTCAACATGATATGGGCCTACAAAGCTCACCAGAAAACAGTGAGGAAACAGCTCAAATAATGCCATGCAAGCAATAACTGCTCTTGACACCCCTCCAAGAAGTAGTCTGGTCTTTTCCCATTGGAGCTCATAAGAAAATTCAAGGGACCACAGTAATTGAGGAACCCCACAAGGAAGCGGAGGTGGGTGCCAGGTTAGTGGCTAGTTGCACGCACCTTGACTAAACTTCACAAGGGAAAGGTCCTGGTGTAGCTTATCAACCTGGGAACCACCCCAGTTTTACTTTCCAATCATGCCACCCTAGCAGACCTATATGTAGTACCCGTCACTGCATCTCGGAGGCTCAAACCAGAGTAGAAGCCATTTGTGCTCCATTACAAGCAGCCATATCCTCGTTGGAAGAGTCACAATACAAGCTGCTGCTGGAACAACTGGACATTCCCTTTCAGGACTATACTCTTCCACAGCGGAAACTGCTTCACTAGCTACTTGAAAAGCATCTACGGGTTTTTGCTGCCAGCCCAGAAGACTACGGCTATACCAAAGTCATTGAACACCCAATTCATACGGGGAATGTTCCACCCATTCTGGAGCAATACCGTCATATTCCCCCAGTGTTGTACCAGGTGGTCAAGGACTTGCTCCATAACATGCTACAGAGCAGGGTGATTCAAGAGAGTTGTAGTCGTGGACTGCTCTAGTGGTTCTGGTGTGAAAGAAAGACGGAAATATGCGGTTTTGCATGGACTACTGCAAATTAAATGCCTGCACTAATTGGGATCCTAACCCATTACCCCGGGTAGAGGAGCCACTTATGGCGTGGGGACAAGCCAAGTACTTCTCCACCCTTGACCTGGCAAGCAGCTACTGGCAAGCCCCACTGCAAGATGAAGACTGCCTTTATCACACCCCTGGGACTGTTTGAATTTGACTGTATGCCCCTTGGCCTGAGCAATGCCCCCAGCATGTTTCAGCGCCAAATGGAGAGGTGTCTGGGGAACTTTTACTTTGAGACTGTGCTAGTCTACTTGGACGATATCATTACCCTCTCGAAGACATTTGAGCATCATGTCAAGTACCTGGACTGGGTGTTTTTGAAAAATACCAAGAATAAGCAATCCACCTGTGGCCTCAGAGTCACAGTCAAACAGCATGATCTACAACATGACTCCCCAGAGGACACTGTCGTTCGTCTCTCCCTTTGTAGTCTAACTGTGGCCAGCTTACTGCAAGATACTCTGATTTTGCTGTTTGAACTTATACCTGTTATGCTTTTAATTATGTTCATTGCATCTTTCTTGTTGCTCCTTAGTGTGTTGCCATGCCAAGGAAAGCATCTGTCAAAGAGGAGGGGAGTGTAGGCAGGTGCAGTCTACTTTCTCCACTGCAGGTGGCACTCAACCCCAGCAGCATTGCAAGGGGAGAGGAAGTCAAAAGGAACATGGTTACTCCATGGTTTCCAGGGTCACTAGGGAAAGCTATCCAATTGGATGCTGCTGCTTCATGTAATTCTAGCAGCCATCTTGGGTCAAGCAGAGCCTATTTAAAGCGGAGTTCCACCCAAAAGTGTAACTTCCACTTTAAGTACTCCTCGCCCCCTGACATGCCACAATTAGCATGTAATTTTTTTTTGGGGGAGTGGGGTGGGTACCTGGTTTTAAGAGGGACTTCTTGTCCCACTTCCTCCTTCCATCTTCTGGCTCCCTAGGCAACCCCTCTTCTCCCCCTAGGTGACCCCTCCCTGCAATCTTCTGGGACAAGTCACAGGTCCCAGAAGATTGCCTGGCCACTGACAGAGCACATCGCGACTCGCGCATGCGCAGTTCGTGCCCGGCTGTGAAGCCACAAGCTGTCACAGCCAGGCGCCCACACATACAATGCCGGCGGGGGAGAGGAGTGAGGCATTGGGTGGCCTCATCGCTGGACTGTGGAACAGGTGAGTGTCTGTTTATTAAAAGTCAGCCACTATACTTTTTGTAGCTACTGACTTTAAATAAACTTAACAACCAGTGGAACTCCACTTTAAGGCCCTGGCTCTCAGGCATGACGTGCATTTCGCATGTGGGTAGTGTAGGAACAGATGGCCCGTCTGACAGGGGCAGTGATTAATGGCAGGGAGAGGTTGCAGACAAGTAGGGAAAGGATAGGGACATACCATACTACCTGAAGACCTCCCCATTTGAGTCCGGACCAGCCAGGCTGCATTCCGCCCCCCTCTCTTCTCTTTGTGCATTCACAGGACACAAAGGCACAGAGCAGGTAAGTATAACATGTTTATTATTTTAATTTAAAAAATACTCAAGCTGTACAATCACTTTAGGGTGTAACTCCAATTTTGTTGTTAAAAAACAATACCCTCTGGGTGAATAATGTACATGTAAAGGGATTTTACCAAACGTTGTTGAAGATTTTTTTGTTCTGAAGAAATTGATGTTTGTTTCACAGTGTCTTTTTCCAGACTGATTCCTAAAAGGGAGGTTCTGGTTGTTAAACCACCTGGTACCCTTTCAGTGTTGTAATGAGAAAAGTCCAGCAAGCCGGAGTTCTGTGTTTACAAGTGATAGTGGTGTGCAGGGAGCAGAGGGCCTGAACCAGAGGTGGTGGAACTGAGTACCACCGAGTTCCAGCTGAAAAAAACCCCTGACTATACACAATTTTAAGGCACAATAGGCTTTTTATTAAATACAGGTGTAGCACTACCCCCAGTTAAGAGGGCTGCTGGTATTGTTTTGGGCCTGTACCTTACTGCTGTCAACCCCCATGAAACTGGCTCTGACCCTCCACTGGCGAAGTGGTATAGCAAATGAGATTGTGGAACCTACTAACAATGAATACCACAATACCACAATAAAGTATACCTTCACCGTTCAGAACTAGAGTACCTGTGTTGACCGTCTTTCTCTCTGGAACAGTTAATACTCCACACAACGTGTTTGCTTAACCATAAAATATCTTTACTAGATAGGAAAAGATTAGGTTAACAGATAGGCATTTACATATGCAGGGCCCTGCAAAATCAAAATTATGCAGTGTGACCTATATCGAGATATACAAATCTTATACACTCTAAATGTCTTTAACCTCCCTGGTGGTAATCCCGAGCGTGACTCGGGGTTGTTTTTTCCTGCTAGGATCGGTAACCCCGAGTCACGCTCGGGGTAACATTGCAGAGCCTGCAGCGGAGTTTCCTTACCTTCTCCTGGCGATCCAGCGATGATGTCCTCTGCTGTGATCGCCAGCGAGATCACCGGCGAGTGTCGGCGCTTCCTGGTTCCGTTCCCTGCGAGCCGCAGCGTCGCATGGGTGTGGAACTGGGCGGCAAATTCAAACACAAAAATAAAAGAGGTTATATTGTATCTGATTACACTGTATTACACTGTATCATCTCTGATCACCATACAGTGCCCTGTACAGTGCCCCCTTGCCTGTCATCTGTGCCCATAAAAATATGGCATCAAAAAAGCACCACTTTACCAAAAGGGTGCTTTTGGACCAGATGAGTGACAGCGGCAGCGACAAGGAGTTGCTCGCAGAAGTGAGCGATAGTGAGTCGTGGGGAGATTTGTCATCTGACACTGACACCGACACGGATCTGGCAAGTGACAACGGCGATGATCCTGCACCTGACCTCAGCGACCTCAGCGATGTGCGCACTTGGTGCCCTATAGACTCCGATACGGACCAGGTAGCGCACCCAAGATTTCCCTTCACTGGATCACCTGGGATGAAGGTAGATGTGGAGCATGACAACCCTCTGGCATGAAAATGGAAAAAACCCGCGCCACCAAATAAATAATAAAACAAGCTGCTGCCTCAAAAATTCAGTGGTAGCTGAAAAACATGTAGAAAAAAATTTGGATGGTGAGGGCGCTCGTGAACAATAGAAATAGAAAAAAAGAGAAGTTACTCTGTTATGCACAAAAATCACTCCTTCCACCCACCTAAATTAATGCTAGTACATAAATGTCGATACACCAATAAATAAATATCACAAACATAAAAGTGAATAACAAATAGTATGTGTAAACTATCAATAGATTTGCCACTAAAATGAACAACTCGCATCTGTAATGAACAATTAGTGCAGTGAAGCAAAAAATAGTCCCAAAAAACAATCTGTATACATTGATCTCCACATAAAAAATAATGGTAACCAGATCTGTCAAAGAAAATATTACTCCATGTGAGAAAGCAAATATCCAAAACATTCACGATAGTGATAAGCAGTCCTGGCCAAAGAAACACTAGTGTTGTGAATTTAGTAATTCCTCCAAATAATAATTCCTCCGAATAGTGAAATACTATGTAGAATATTTTCTTGTGACTTTTTAGAATCCACCTTCACCGAAAAACACTGTCACCCGAGGTGTTTATGATAAAGATGGCAGCTTACCCCAACAAATTGACCCTTTTAGCTAAAAAAGAGGTCAAAACAGGCTTTGTGCAATTATCAAATTGCTTAGTGGCTGGTGTAGAGGATATCAGCTGGACAAACGATGTAATACGCTGGGATATGGAAATCTCCGGTGGTATAAATTAAAAAAGAGAGGCAAAAAATAGTGTAATCCTATTTATTGCAAGTAAAACATAATAAAAAAGCCAAATGTGCGCTTACTTTAAAAGTGCCCCGAACCCGGCACTGAGGCTGAAATAGCGTGGACAAGGTAAATGGCAGTCCCAAACACGTAGAAGCTGGCGTGCGTTCCACCTCACGGAACAAGCAGCCAGCGGGGACCGGAAGTGACGTCAGTTGCGTGACCTGTATTGCGCCTCGACGTACGTTTCGGAATCCGTCATCAGGAAGCGTAACAGGTCACGCTGGAGGTCCGATATATATGTCACTCAATTTGCATATGGGAGGAGATGAGTGCATGAACAGCCTCTGTCCCGGCTAGATGACACAGCATATAACCAATGCAATAACATATACACTGCACATAATAGGTGCAAACTATAATATCCATATAAAATACATAAAATCATCAGTATCATGGCACCTATACTGAAATATTAAAATTAAATAATAAAATAAGCTAAATACATTAATCGTAATGCAACCCCTAATTGATTATTCATTAGTAAGGAAACAATTCAGATCCAAGTCAATGTTGAGGCCCAATGGCTGCATCGTGGAAAGTCGATACAGCCACTGGGTTTCATTTTGAGAGATGGATTTCTTGAGATCAGTTCCCCTCCAGTGCCCAACTACCCTATCAATCCCATAGAAAATCAATTTCCCAGGGTCTTGATCATGGTACTGGGCAAAGTGACGTGAGACACTGTGGTTAGGGAATCCCTTTAAAATGTTAGTCACATGTTCATTAATTCTAACCTTCAATTCCCTAGTGGTCCTACCCACATACTGAAGGGAGCATGGACACTCTAAAACATATGTGACATAACTAGAGTCGCAAGTAATAAGTGGTTTAATTTCATATTCTTGCTGTGTGACATTGGACTTGAACTTACTAATTTTCCTAGTAGATCTATTTGTTCTTCTACATGATTTGCAACGTGTGCAATAATGAAAACCTGATCCATCCAAAAAAGTTAGAGGTCTCTTAGGAGGATCAGGTATATTGGGCGCAATCATATTGCGCAAAACAGGCGCCCTCCTATAAATGAATTTTGGTTTGGGAGGTAATATTTTGGCCAAATCAGCATCTTTAGGAAGTATAGGCCAAAATTTCTTAAACGTATTTTCCACATCCCTATATTGTCTGTGAAAGCCCGAAAGGAAGGCAAATTCACCTAAAAATGGAGTCTTTTTCTTGGAAGTCAACAGAGATTCTCTATCCATCAAACGCACTTCATTTGTTGCCTTCACAAGTGCATGTTGGGGGTAACCCTTTTCTCTAAACCTCTCTGTGAGAGTGGAAGCCTGGGATTCAAAGTCTAAAATTTGATCACAGTTCCGTCTGATCCTCATGTATTGCCCCTTGGGGACCGCACCCAACCATTGGGGGTGATGGCAGCTAGACATAGGGACAAATCCATTCCTATCAGTGACTTTAAAGTAGGTTTTGGTCCCCACTCGACCATCTTTTTTAACTAATGTCAAATCCAAATAATTGATAGAGGTAAGACTACTTTCAGATGTAAATTTTAGGCCATAGTGATTAACATTCATAGCCTCTAAGAATATTTCGAACAGGGATAGTGACCCCTCCCAGAGAAGAATAATATCATCTATATAACTTCTGTAATAGATCAGGCACCCCGAAATATCACAATGTATTGACTCATTTTCCCATTTGTTAAGGACCAAGTTAGCCACACTGGGGGCAATTTCTTCAGAACAAAAAAATCTTCAACAACGTTTGATAAAATCCCTTTACATGTACATTATTCACCCAGAGGGTATTGTTTTTTAACAACAAAATTGGAGTTACACCCTAAAGTGATTGTACAGCTTGAGTATTTTTTTAATTAAAATAATAAACATGTTAGGGGGGCGGAATGCAGCCTGGCTGGTCCGGACTCAAATGGGGAGGTCTTCAGGTAGTATGGTATGTCCCTATCCTTTCCCTACTTGTCTGCAACCTCTCCCTGCCATTAATCACTGCCCCTGTCAGACGGGTCATCTGTTCCTACACTACCCACATGCGAAATGCACGTCATGCCTGAGAGCCAGGGCCTTAAAGTGGAGTTCCACTGGTTGTTAAGTTTATTTAAAGTCAGTAGCTACAAAAAGATAGTAGGGAACTTATAAAATCTTTATCTTCCATAGAAGTCACGCGTGAGACTTTGATGGTCACCATAGATGTAGAATCCCTTTACACTAACATCAAACAGGGAGATGCCTCTGAGGCGGTGGAATTAGCTCTTATAGAGCACTCAAACCTATCCCTGGAACAAATTAAATTCTTGGTGGATGGATTAAAACAAGCTATGGGGAACAACTATTTTTGGGCACAAGGGAAGTTTTACAACCAGATCAGAGGCGTTGCAATGGGGGCACGTTATGCCCCCAGTGTGGCTAACTTGGTCCTTAACAAATGGGAAAATGAGTCAATACATTGTGATATTTCGGGGTGCCTGATCTATTACAGAAGGTATATAGATGATATTATTCTTCTCTGGGAGGGGTCACTATCCCTGTTCGAAATATTCTTAGAGGCTATGAATGTTAATCACTATGGCCTAAAATTTACATCTGAAAGTAGTCTTACCTCTATCAATTATTTGGATTTGACATTAGT
Organism: Rana muscosa; assembly: GCA_029206835.1. NCBI lineage: Eukaryota > Metazoa > Chordata > Amphibia > Anura > Ranidae > Rana > Rana muscosa. The sequence goes on along the minus strand of CM055118.1, from coordinate 78,223,372 downwards.
TAAAAAAGAGGGTCGAGTGGGGACCAAAACCTACTTTAAAGTCATTGATAGGAATGGATTTGTCCCTATGTCTAGCTGCCATCACCCCCAATGGTTGGGTGCGGTCCCCAAGGGGCAATACATGAGGATCAGACGGAACTGTGATCAAATTTCAGACTTTGAATCCCAGGCTTCCACTCTCACAGAGAGGTTTAGAGAAAAGGGTTACCCCCAACATGCACTTGTGAAGGCAACAAATGAAGTGCGTTTGATGGATAGAGAATCTCTGTTGACTTCCAAGAAAAAGCCTCCATTTTTAGGTGAATTTGCCTTCCTTTCGGGCTTTCACAGACAATATAGGGATGTGGAAAAAACGTTTAAGAAATTTTGGCCTATACTTCTTAAAGATGCTGATTTGGCCAAAATATTACCTCCCAAACCAAAATTCATTTATAGGAGGGCGCCTGTTTTGCGCAATATGATTGCGCCCAATATACCTGATCCTCCTAAGAGACCTCTAACTTTTTTGGATGGATCAGGTTTTCATTATTGCACACGTTGCAAATCATGTAGAAGAACAAATAGATCTACTAGGAAAATTAGTAAGTTCAAGTCCAATGTCACACAGCAAGAATATGAAATTAAACCACTTATTACTTGCGACTCTAGTTATGTCACATATGTTTTAGAGTGTCCATGCTCCCTTCAGTATGTGGGTAGGACCACTAGGGAATTGAAGGTTAGAATTAATGAACATGTGACTAACATTTTAAAGGGATTCCCTAACCACAGTGTCTCACGTCACTTTGCCCAGTACCATGATCAAGACCCTGGGAAATTGATTTTCTATGGGATTGATAGGGTAGTTGGGCACTGGAGGGGAACTGATCTCAAGAAATCCATCTCTCAAAATGAAACCCAATGGCTGTATCGACTTTCCACGATGCAGCCATTGGGCCTCAACATTGACTTGGATCTGAATTGTTTCCTTACTAATGAATAATCAATTAGGGGTTGCATTACGATTAATGTATTTAGCTTATTTTATTATTTAATTTTAATATTTCAGTATAGGTGCCATGATACTGATGATTTTATGTATTTTATATGGATATTATAGTTTGCACCTATTATGTGCAGTGTATATGTTATTGCATTGGTTATATGCTGTGTCATCTAGCCGGGACAGAGGCTGTTCATGCACTCATCTCCTCCCATATGCAAATTGAGTGACATATATATCGGACCTCCAGCGTGACCTTTTACGCTTCCTGATGACGGATTCCGAAACGTACGTCGAGGCGCAATACAGGTCACGCAACTGACGTCACTTCCGGTCCCCGCTGGCTGCTTGTTCCGTGAGGTGGAACGCACGCCAGCTTCTATGTATTTGGGACTGCCATTTACCTTGTCCACGCTATTTCAGCCTCAGTGCCGGGTTCGGGGCACTTTTAAAGTAAGCGCACATTTGGCTTTTTTATTATGTTTTACTTGCAATAAATAGGATTACACTATTTTTTGCCTCTCTTTTTTAATTTATACCACCGGAGATTTCCATATCCCAGCGTATCACATCGTTTGTCCAGCTGATATCCTCTACACCAGCCACTAAGCAATTTGATAATTGCACAAAGCCTGTTTTGACCTCTTTTTTAGCTAAAAGGGTCAATTCGTTGGGGTAAGCTGCCATCTTTATCATAAACACCTCGGGTGACAGTGTTTTTCGGTGAAGGTGGATTCTAAAAAGTCACAAGAAAATATTCTACATAGTATTTCACTATTCGGAGGAATTATTATTTGGAGGAATTACTATATTCACAGCACTAGTGTTTCTTTGGCCAGGACTGCTTATCACTATCGTGAATGTTTTGGATATTTGCTTTCTCACATGGAGTAATATTTTCTTTGACAGATCTGGTTACCATTATTTTTTATGTGGAGATCAATGTATACAGATTGTTTTTTGGGACTATTTTTTGCTTCACTGCACTAATTGTTCATTACAGATGCGAGTTGTTCATTTTAGTGGCAAATCTATTGATAGTTTACACATACTATTTGTTATTCACTTTTATGTTTGTGATATTTATTTATTGGTGTATCGACATTTATGTACTAGCATTAATTTAGGTGGGTGGAAGGAGTGATTTTTGTGCATAACAGAGTAACTTCTCTTTTTTTCTATTTCTATTGTTCACGAGCGCCCTCCCCATCCAAATTTTTTTCAACCCTCTGGCATACTTGCAATTATTTCTCACTGAAGAGGTAATTGAAAAAATTGTCACAGAGACAAATCGTTACCATGATCAGCAATCCGCTACGCTGCATGCCAGATTTTCCCGAAGCAGAAAGTGGGAACCGGTGACGAAAGAGGACATCTGGCAGTTTCTGGGACTCATCATTCTTCAGGGGGTGGTGGGGAAACCGCTCCAGAAATGGTACTGGACCACCAATAAGCTAATGGCCACTCCGTTTTTTAGCATCAGGATGTCTGAATACCGTTTTCCCTCATCATGAAATATTTCCTCTTCGCAAACAATGAGGAGTTTGATGAGGCCACGTATCCTGCGCCCAAGCTAAAGAAAATCTGTGAGGTATGCCAAATGATCGTGGCCAATTTTCAGCGGACCTACGTGCCAGACAGGGATGTCAGCGTGGATGAAAGTCTGATGGCCTACAAGGGACGCCTAAGCTGGATACAGTACATTGCATCCAAAAGAGCGCGGTTTGGCATCAAATTCTTTATGCTCTGTGAGTCATCCACCGGATACATCTGGAATTCGGTCATTTACACCGGTAAAGGCACGAAGTTCAACCCCAGGTACAGCGGCTATGGGATGGCCACATCATCTGTCCTTACACTGCTGGAGCCATTGCTGAACCAGGGATATTGTGTGACCACGGACAACTTCTATACATCTCCGGAACTGTATGAGGTTTTGCTACAAAATAAAACTGATGGGTATGGTACCGTTAGGCTTAACCGACGTGGCATGCCATCTATGTTTGGCAAGAAAAAACTAAAAACAGGAGAAATGGTTGCCTGGCAGAAGGGTAAGATGATGGCAATCGATGGCGAGACAAGAAAGACGTGTGTCTCATGAGTACTGTGCACAATACCGCCACTGCCATGGTCCACACAAGAGGTGGGAAAGATCTGCTGAAGCTGCAAGTTGTGATGGATTATAATAATACAATGGGAGGTGTCGACAGAGCCGATCAGGCAATGACATTTTACGTGGCTATGCGCAAACAGCAGAAAAAAGATTATAAAAAGATTTTCAGGCATCTTCTGGAACAATGCCTTTGGAATGCGTATATCCTATACAAAGCAAAGAGTGGCATGCCTCTTGTTCATTCCGACTTTATCTGGAAGGTGGCTGAGCAGATTTTTGTCAACCACCAGATGCCATCAGTAGCTGTGAACAGATCCGGACGACGTGCTGTTGGCGTTGTCAACCCAGAACGCCTGACTGGACGTCATTTTTTGGACTATATACCGCCAACCGCAAAAAAGGAAGCACCTACCAGGATGTGCGTGGTCTGCTGTTCCAAGAGAGATGGCAATGGAAAAAAAGTCAGAAAATAAACAAGATACCATTGTCCAGATTGCGACGTTGGACTTTGGCTAGTTCCATGCTTTAAAATGTATCACACTCAGGATGTGTATTGAATTTTCTTTGTTTGACAAATGTCATTATTTTCTTCTACATTATTGAATACAATTATATTACTTATTAGATTATAATTCATGATTTTGTGTTTCAAATTTATCACATCTGTGATGTCTACTAGAGTCTTGTTTGGTCAGGTTTAAGAAAGTAATTACTAAGAATTGCAGGCCTACAGTACATAAAGCCAAATTTCCATGCAAAATAATTGTACCGCTTTTGGTACATACAGGTCCTTCTCAAAAAATTTGCATATTGTGATAAAGTTCATTATTTTCTGTAATGTACTGATAAACATTAGACTTTCATATATTTTAGATTCATTACACACAACTGAAGTAGTTCAAGCCTTTTCTTGTTTTAATATTGATGATTTTGGCATACAGCTCATGAAAACCCAAAAATCCTATCTCAAAAAATTAGCATATTTCATCCGACCAATAAAAGAAAAGTGTTTTTAATACAAAAAAAGTCAACCTTCAAATAATTATGTTCAGTTATGCACTCAATACTTGGTCGGGAATCCTTTTGCAGAAATGACTGCTTCAATTCGGCGTGGCATGGAGGCAACCAGCCTGTGGCACTGCTGAGGTGTTATGGAGGCCCAGGATGCTTCGATAGCGGCCTTAAGCTCATCCAGAGTGTTGGGTCTTGCGTCTCTCAACTTTCTCTTCCCAATATCCCACAGATTCTCTATGGGGTTCAGGTCAGGAGAGTTGGCAGGCCAATTGAGCACAGTAATACCATGGTCAGTAAACCATTTACCAGTGGTTTTGGCACTGTGAGCAGGTGCCAGGTCGTGCTGAAAAATGAAATCTTCATCTCCATAAAGCTTTTCAGCAGATGGAAGCATGAAGTGCTCCAAAATCTCCTGATAGCTAGCTGCATTGACCCTGCCCTTGATAACACAGTGGACCAACACCAGCAGCTGACATGGCACCCCAGACCATCACTGACTGTGGGTACTTGACACTGGACTTCAGGCATTTTGGCATTTCCCTCTCCCCAGTCTTCCTCCAGACTCTGGCACCTTGATTTCCGAATGACATGCAAAATTTGCTTTCATCCGAAAAAAGTACTTTGGACCACTGAGCAACAGTCCAGTGCTGCTTCTCTGTAGCCCAGGTCAGGCGCTTCTGCCGCTGTTTCTGGTTCAAAAGTGGCTTGACCTGGGGAATGCGGCACCTGTAGCCCATTTCCTGCACACGCCTGTTCACGGTGGCTCTGGATGTTTCTACTCCAGACTCAGTCCACTGCTTCCGCAGGTCCTCCAAGGTCTGGAATCGGTCCTTCTCCACAATCTTCTTCAGGGTCCGGTCACCTCTTCTCGTTGTGCAGCGTTTTCTGCCACACTTTTTCCTTCCCACAGACTTCCCACTGAGGCGCCTTGATATAGCACTCTGGGAACAGCCTATTCGTTCAGAAATTTCTTTCTGTGTCTTACCCTCTTGCTTGAGGGTGTCAATAATGGCCTTCTGGACAGCAGTCAGGTCGGCAGTCTTACCCATGATTGCGGTTTTGAGTAATGAACCAGGCTGGGAGTTTTTAAAAGCCTCAGGAATCTTTTGCAGGTGTTTAGAGTTAATTAGTTGATTCAGATGATTAGGTTAATAGCTCGTTTAGAGAACCTTTTCATGATATGCTAATTTTTTGAGATAGGAATTTTGGGTTGTCATGAGCTGTATGCCAAAATCATCAATATTAAAACAAGAAAAGGCTTGAACTACTTCAGTTGTGTGTAATGAATCTAAAATATATGAAAGTCTAATGTTTATCAGTACATTACAGAAAATAATGAACTTTATCACAATATGCTAATTTTTTGAGAAGGACCTGTAATTCCAGACAGAATCATACTGCCAGGGAGGTTAAAAGAACTACGCTCGCGAGCTTCCCCCTCATGGGCAATATGGCGCCCAAACAATGTCTCCCTGAGTTACAGTCAGGCCTGACTATTTCACACACACAGTTACTCCAATAGAAAGGGTCTTCGCTAGCAACGTTGGTGCACTTTTATATTGTAATCCAAGGGGTATCAACAGTTAGGTGTGATCCTGCTATAGTTTAGGACCTAACGTCATAGGCAATAAGACGCCCAACTTTAACTGCGCAACACTCTGCTGTAATGGCGGTGGGTCCTATGCAAGGAGTCTCGGGTCTAGCAAAAAGTTAAGAATCTTGAGCAAGTGCTCTCTCACCCGACCAGACCAATCCGTTTAACCGATCCCGCTGATAGGCTCCAGCCCATGATCTCCCGGTCACCCATAGTCTCCGATCTTCCAGTCAATCGAAAGAGAATGTGAAGATGACGCGACTCTTGGATGCTCCGATATGTCAGCAGGCTCTCTGGATAAAGGCTCTCTCCTTCTCTGGCAAGCAGGCTTTTCCAGGCTTGGTAGGCCCAGACTCTCCGGCCTAGACGAGCACGATAGGCCCCAACACAGGTTCCAAGTTGCTGTTGTGGTGCTATTATGGTGTTCATAGAGACTATATTTCATCAAGTGAACCCGGATCTCCCCTGGTTTTCTATTGGATAATATGCTGACTACTGCTTGACTATGAGTAGGAAGGTGCATGGTGGGATTTGTGGTACAGGGAGAATTGGACTCCAATGGCGTGGATACTACACAGACTACTGTACCCACAGTGCAACTGTACACCCATCGTGCATTGCCCGGTGAACCTCCCACCAAGCTTTGGAAGAAGGATTGTCCTGTCTACAGGTCACATTAATGGAGGTGGCCTGTCTAGCTGTGCCAGGGAGTGAGCTAGGGTTGCCCTCCACCAAATGTACAGTGGAGGGACCAGCCTCATCTAATGTCCTTCTTGCAGTAAAAACTGTTTCTTCAGAACATTCACCCATCTGAGTATAAGTCAGTCTTTTTGGAGGGTGAATGACTCTTCTCTCTCTCTGTGGCATTGAGGTTTGTATATCCAAAGTAACAGGTCCAGCTACTTCTGCATCCTCTGCACTGATTCTCTCCTCCTGGTTAGGTGTACTTGATTCTGCGGTTCCAGAAACATCCAGATCAGCTACAAGAGGGGATGAGGGTTCTCTGTGATCTTCTGTTTGGAAAGAATCTAAAGCATCCTCCCATTCCTCAGTGAGAGTAGGGGGTGGCATAAACTCAGGAGCCTCCAGGTTTAAAGGATCTTCAGATGGCAATGGGGTAATAGCCAGGGATCCCGGCCCTTGGGATGACCACAACCAATCAAGTTCCATCTCTTCAGCTTCACTGGGCTCGTCCTCGATTCTACCATCCACTTCGTCCAACAGGGTTGCCTGAGACCTGGCAACTGGTCCGGGGGTACGGGAGGCTGAAGGGGTCTCATGAGAATCCAAGGTGGGGGGTAAGCGGACTGCTTCAGAGAGAGGCAATAGATGATTTCTGTGCCAAGTCTTTAAAGGCCCTACACTTCCTTCTGGTTTGACCTGATACACCGGTAGGCCAGGCAGCTGTTTCACATATGGCTGTGATCTCCATCGGTCAGCTAACTTATGTTTTCCCGGGACACCTACGTTTCACAACAGCACCCTGTCTCCTGGTTGTAGATCATGTATCCGGACCTTGAGGTCAAAACTTCTCTTTCTCCTTACTCCTCTTTGATCAGAAGTCGCCTGAGCCTTCTCGTATGCCAAACTTAAACTCTGTCGCAACCGATCTACATACCCCTTGTGGGAAGCTGCTGAGGTATGATCCAGGGAGGTGCCAAAGGCCAAATCCACCGGTAACCGTGCTTCTCGCCCGAACATCAGTCTATATAGGGAGTACCCAGTAGCATCACTGGTCGTGCTATTATAGGCATGCACAATAGCAGCTATGTGCTTGCTCCAATGTTGTTTCTTCTCTGCACTCAAAGTCCCCAACATATTTAACAGTGTCAGATTAAATCTTTCAGGCTGAGCATCACCTTGTGGATGGTACGGAGTTGTTCTGGTTTTCTTGATGCCCAGCGAGTCTAACAACTTTCTTATCAGCCTACTCTCAGTCTCTTCCCTGATCCGAATGGAGGCACTGAGGCAACCCGTAGTGCACAAAGAACTTTTCAACAAGCACCTTGGCCACTGTTGAGGCCTTCTGGTCTTTAGTTGGGAATGCTTGAGCATATCTAGTGAATTGGTCGGTTACTACCAGAACATTCCCTTGTCCACTGAGATCAGGCTCCAGACAGAGGAAATCAATGCATACCAGATCCAAGGGTCCCTGACTTTGTAGGTGGCCCATTGGGGCAGCTTGATGAGGCAGGGTCTTCCTTTGTATACAACGTGCACAAGAGTGACAGTATTCTTCCACTTCAACCCGCATACAGGGCCAATAGAACCTGGTGCTTACGAGTTGGAAAGTCCTCTCAGATCCCAGATGACCATGATCGTCATGCAAAGCAATTAATACTGCCTTCCTGTGCTTTTCGGGCAGGAACAGCTGCCATTTATCCTCTAGATCATCAGAGGGGTCCCTTCGGTAGACCACCCCTTGATGTATCTGCAACCGGTCCCATTCCCTTCTTAACAGGCGAGCCTCTCTTGAAGAGTCCTTTAAGAGCACATCTGGGTTCTGATTCTCCAATGCCTCTAGTACCAACTTTCCTAGTGGGTCTTCCAGTTGATCTCTTCTCAGATCTCCCTTCTATAGCTTTGGTAGGTTTTCTTCCCCAATCTGAGTTACATCACAGTAGTACTTAGGCACTCCGACGACCGAGACTCCAATCTCTTCAGCTCTGGATCCGCCATTAGCCTGGAGCTCCGCTCCCTGGTATAGGGCTCGCACTCCCTCTGGGGCCAGCTGAGTCCATTCTTCGGTAGAGCCCCCTGGGGTATGAGCTCTTCTAGACAGGGCATCCGCATCTCTATTTCCAGCCCCAGGCCTGTACTTCAAGCTGAAGGTAAATCCCGAAAGGGCTGCCAGCCAACGGTGACCTGTGGCATCTAGTTTGGTGGTGGTCAGAAGGTAGGTGAGCGGGTTATTGCCTGTCTTAACCACAAACTCAGCCCCATACAAGTAAACTTTTAGTTTGTCCACCACAGCCCATTTCAAGGCCAGGAATTCCAGCTTGTGGGTGGGGTCGTTTTTTTCCGCCGGGGCCAGGCTTCTGCTCACATAAGCAACATATCTCAATTGGCCATCATGCTCCTGATACAGCACCCCTCCCAGACCATCACGACTGGCATCCACATGTAACTCATATGCCCCGTACACACGATCGTTTTTAATGTCATTTTTTAAACCAACGTTTTTCTCCTCGTTTTTTTTCATGTTTCCTCTCAAGCCTGCCTTGCGTACACACCATCATTAAAAAAAACGATCAAGCAAAGCGCAGTGACGTTCAACACGTACGACGGCACTATAAAGGGGAAGTTCCGTTCGAATGACGCCACCCTTTGGGACGCTTTTGCTAATTCCGTGTTACTGCGTGTTAGTAAAAGTTTGGTGAGAGACGATTCGCGCTTTTCAGTCTTCGTGCTTTGAAGATCGTTTTCGGGAGTTCAGTTTGCGCCTGTGGGTTCGTATCTGTTTAGCACTGCTTGTAGTCAGTTCGTATCTGTTTATTCAGTGCGGCCTGCTCTGCACGTTCGTGTTTTTCAGCTTGTTCTTCATAGGCCTTGCTGTTCTTCCGTGCGTTCTTCTAGTTCGTTCTGTTCAGCCGACCGTTATCTAGCCATGTTGTGGCTACGTACTCGACGTAGAGTTCGTGCTGTAGTTGGTGCAGGGGTTCATGCTGTATCCCGACTCCATGCCATGAGCAGGGTCAGGAGGAGTTCATGGACCAAGAATTGGTTGCTCCAGCGGCACCAATTCTGTCACATGCCTTTGTTGCGGGAGATCAGGGAGAATAATCCTGATGATTTCAGGAATTTTCTCAGGATGTCTGACCCCGTATTTCAGCAGCTGTTGGCTTTGGTGTCCCCCTATATTACCAGGCAGGACACCGTTATGCGGGAATCCATCAGTGCTGAGCAGAGGCTCATCGCCACGTTGCGATACCTGGCTACTGGGAGAAGCCTGCAGGACCTTAAGTTCTCCACAGGCATATCCCCCCAGGCTCTGGGGATCATTATACCAGAGACTTGTTCTGCCATCCTTCAAGTTTTTCAGGAGGACTATATTAAGGTAAGTGTTCTTCTTCAAAAATTCACATTGTATGGTTTTTATTTTTGGATATTTTTAATTTGCTTTATTTGCAGTCCCTAATTCACATGATTCTTAGCTGCAGGGAATGTCCCCTTTCTCCCCATGTTTTATTATTTAAAGTTTGGGGTTTGAGGCCTACCTGTAAATTTGGCTTACCTAACCTCTCCAGCATGCTATCCTGGGGCCATACCTACCTTGCCTAGTCATTTCCATGTTTTTTATTCTATGTTCCATCGTAGTGCTTTACCCAAAACGCACCCTAAATTTTGCCTAGGAATGTTTCATTTTTGTTAACTTCAATACAGAGTGCTACAGCCTTCATGTGTGATATTCCCAACTCATCTTCAACCCCCCCCCCATAATTTTTTGGTTTGTTTGTTTTTTGTTGCTTCCAATTTTTTATGTTTTGAACAGTTTCTACCAATGTTGGCCATGAATGTGTGTATGAAATCAGCTTTCAATGTTTCTGGCTCCAAGTATTAATTTATTATTTCTTTAATTCCACAGTTCCCTTCTTCGCCACATGAATGGCAGAATGTGGCTTCCGAGTTTGCCCAGCGATGGAACTTTCCGAACTGTGGAGGAGCCATCGACGGCAAACATGTTCGGGTCGTCCCACCACCCCATTCGGGATCCTTTTATTATAATTATAAGGGGTTCCACAGCGTCGTGATGATGGCAGTGGTGTCGGCCACCTACGAGTTCCTCTATGTGGACGTTGGCAAGAATGGCAGGATGTCTGATGGAGGAGTTTTTGCCCAGACGGAGTTTGGGGAACGGCTCCTTTTGGATCTGCTGGCCTTGCCACCAGCGGAGCAGAATGTGGAGGGACTACCTTTTGTCTTTGTGGCGGATGAGGCGTTTGGCCTGGGACCCCATTTGATGAGGCCATTCCCGCAACGCACCCTCACCCCTGAGAGGAGGGTGTTCAATTATCGGCTGGCCAGAGCCAGAAGGGTGGTGTAAAATGCGTTTGGGATCATGGCCAGCCGATTTCGCCTCTTCCTTACCTCCATCCACCTTGCCCCATACAAATGGAACCATGTGGTTATGACGTGCTGTGTGCTGCATAATTTCCTAAGGGTGCATTCAACGAGTTATATATCTTTGAGTGGGCCTGAGGCCTCTTTAATCAATGCAGAAACTTTGGTGGCCCTGGAACCTGGCCGTCCTGGCTTGGCCCCTCCAACCGGACGTGAGGTCCGTAACCAATATGTGGACTATTTTATGGGTAGGGGGGCCATTGAAATGCCAGACAATCTTTAATAATTTTATACCAAAAAAATAAAACTTTTTCTGGAGTAAAGATTGGTTTGGATTTTTTATTGTATAATGTTTGATGTTTCTGGTAGGTTTACCTAGTGCACTTGTTTTGCCATGTGGATTAAACAATCTTAATTAGCCTTCATTGTCAGTGTAAACACCAAACATTGATTAGTTCACTCAGCACCACATTTACATAATGAAGCCACAATTATTTGTTATGTAAAAATACCTTTATTTCTTTTTTTAGGTGGGAAACTTCCTTAGAAATGTGGATGTTCCCTTAATTTCGGGTGTATTAAAACGCATGACCAGCCATGCATAAACAAACTATATTCGTCAAAATTTTGAAAAAGCTAAACATGTGCTAGTCATTAAAGGGTAAAATAACAAAAATACTTATAAAACTCTGCAAGTAAAACGTTATTTGGTGTAAAAACATTAGACACGCCCAAGCACAGCCATGATATTTTGGAGCCTTTCCTCCACCCGCTTTGTATTTGCCCTGATCTCTAGCAAGTCTCCCTTAATTTTTTCGAGGTCACGACAGCAGACCATCAGGTATTGGATCAGGATCTGGGCACTGTGATGTGTCAACTTATTGGGGTCTTCGGCCAGAACTGCACCTAATTGTAAAAAGAAATATGTAGGATAGAATATGTAGGCCTACATCTATTTAACATGCATGTGTCTGGTTTCTCTCTGACCTGTGGTGGTGCCACTTTCCACTTCCACAACATCACATTCCTCTCCATCCTGGGGTTCTGGGGGTATTGTTGTAGGTGTTGCAATTATCGTCTCATCTGAGGTAGCTTTTCGAATCCCTAGGGAGATTGAAATAAAAGGAATAGTTTCATTAGTAGCGACTCAATTTTGCTAAAATAAGAAACATGAAAAAATACTTTGTAATCATTCTCTTGAAGCATGCTCCATTTTAAATTTTACCCCCTGTGCCAACCGGGACAAATGATTGGATACATAGCCAAAACCAGAGCATATACATTTTGAACACAAATTTGACACATTGTAACACCCCAAAGTATCTACACAGGATCACCTGTGTGTGACACCCTCAAGCTTTTTGGCTTTAGGCCCACACTTGTACTACTGCGTTCAGATGTTTCATCAGCTGCTGAGCATTCACTCCCTTAACATTACCATGCATATCGTTTTTTCTAACAAACAAATGTCCTTTGGATTAGCACCCTAAAAATAAGTGAGGCCCAAATTTACTCCCCCAAATAAACCAAAATACATGGGTGTTCACACTGGATGATCCTAAAACATCGTTTGAGGAACTGTACGGAGAAAGAGGTTTAATACGTCCATTTACTGTGCAGACGAACCTGAAAGATGGTATCTTTCAGTGTACTATATGAAAGTTAAAAATACACGACAGAATACAAGAAAATAATATGTACCATGGAAACTAAAAAAAAATTACTTACTTTTTACTATAACTTTCTTGATTCTTTTATATTGGTCGGCCTCCCGCAACTTCAGATCAGACCATCGTTTTCTGAGCTGTTCCTTCGTTCTGCACACCCCAAATTTTTTGTGAAGACTTTTGACCACTTTGCCCATAATTCTGGACTTGACCAGATTAGGCCTTTTATACGGACCATGCTTGGCATCATAATCCTCCTTCTTTAAAATGGCGACCATCTCCACCATTTCCTCGAATGACATGTTGGATGCCTTATATCTCCTGGGTCTTGATTTGGGCTCCTCTGGAATTTCATCCTCTGTAGAGGTAATCTCAGCCACCTGTGTCTCCGCCATGTTTTGTTCAGCACTACGAGCGAGAAGGGGCGGGGAAAGTACAATATCGAACGTCAGGGGCGGGGAAAGCCTGCGGAGTTTCACGCATGCGCTGTGTATATCAAGTGAAGATCCATGTCTGGGAAATACGTTCATTTGTCGGGAGAGGGAGTTAGCAACGAACGTCGTGACGAAGGTACCTAACAATTTTACTTTTTGAGGTTCATCAGACGAGGAGATTTGTGTGCTCAAAATATGTAGACAATGCACAGTTGAGGAATGTTGCCTGAAATATATATTTTTTTTGGTTTCTCGCTTTTACAGATATCATGAATACTTTTAAAAACCCAGACTTCATGGGGGAGTTCATCGACAAATGGCAAGAGCTCCCTATATTATGGCAAACAAAAAGTGGCGCTAATAAAAATAAAGACGCCAGGAAAGCAGCACTGGAGAGCCTGCTTGCATTTGTGCAAACAAAGATACCCACAACAACTCTCCAAGATGTCAAAACCAAAATTGCGACCATCAGAGGGACATACAGGACCCAGAGGACTATGGTCCTGAGGTCCCAGAGGTCAGGTGCACCAGCAGATAAGGTTTATAAACCCAGTCTGTGGTACTACAGTAAGCTTGCTTTTCTGGATGACCAGCTGGAAGTGCGGGAATCTCTCTCCACCCTTCCCCCCAGAGGTCAATCCAGCCTTCCTTGTACCCAACCCTCCAGCCTTCCCTGCAGCCAGTCCTCCAGCCTTCCTGTCAACCCTGCTCTGGCTTCCTCTGAGGATCAAGATCAGGGCCTTGAGGAGGCAGATTTGGAGATATGGAGCCAGGTAAAGTATTGATATCTATATTTATATCTTACAAAATTGTAGAATTTAAATAGATGTTAGTATTGTTAAAGGTATGTACACTTCTACCAATAAAGTTTGTGAAGAGCAAGATACAGTAGTGGCCTAATTTTATGTGCACAAGACAACAAAACCAAGATGCGGAATCAATGAAAATGACATAACTTTTGGCATTGATTTCAACAATGTCTAGAGGTGAACAATGTCTGTGAATGATGATGTGGCAAAATAAATAATGTCCCTTTCTTTTTTTACAGCCAGAGCAGAGCCAGGAAGAGGGTGTTGTTGGGGATCAGGAGGAGGCAGGGCCCAGTGGCACCCAGGAGGAGGCTGGGCCCAGTGGCACCCAGGAGGAGGCTGGGCCCAGCACAAGAGCCCAGATGCCTCCCCTGGTAGTTAAACCACGAGGGCCAAGGAGAGGTAGGCAGGTGGAGGAGGAAACCAGGGCCTTCCTCAGAGAGGCAACAGCGGCCCTCAGAGAGGCACCCTCTGTTGATGAGGGATTTGCCGCAGTCCTCGCCCACAAACTAGGGCAAATGGAGTTGCGGCAAAAAATTTACAGTGAGACCCTGCTATTGAAAGTCATCAATAAGGGCGTGCTGGGTGAACTCACTAGGTACACGGATATAACGGAGGTTGTCCCTACTCCTCCACCTCCTCCTCCTCCTCCTACTACTCCTCCTGCCACAACCTCTCCTCCTGATCCCCAGCCTCCAAGGAAGAAACCAACCAAGGCTGCAGAGAAGGCTGGAGAGAAGGCTACAAGGAAGAGGAGAAAATAATGCCTGCTGTAGTACCACAGACTGGGGACATATAGGACTTATCTGCTGTGGCTCCTGACCTCTGGGAGCTCAAGACAAGATTGGGCTCCTTTTTTTTGGGGATCTAATCTCTATTTTGGTTTTGACATCTTGGATGGTTGTTGTGGGGTCAAAGGGATGCACAAATGCAAGCAGGCTCTCCAGTGCTGCCTTCCACTTTAATTTGTTAATGTTCTGAAATAAAAAAAAATTTAGTGCCCTTAACCTCCCTGGCGGTATGATTCTTTCTGGAATTATGTACCAAAAGCGGTACAATTATTTTGCATGAAAATTTGGTGTTATGTATTATAGGCCTGCGATTCTTAGTAATTACTTACTTAAACCTAAGCAAACCAGAGTCTAGTAAACATCCCGGGTATGATAAATATGAAACACAAAATTATAAATTATAATATAATAAATAACTATAAATAATTATAAAAAATAGTAATCTAATTATAATAAAAATTATTCAATAATGTAATCAAATCAAAAACACTGAAATTTGCTCAGTTGCAGAATTGTCGCTGTCATTAGATTTAGTGTTTGATGACGAATTTCCCCACAAATCGCTATCGCTCAATTCTGCGAGTGATTCTAATTTATTATCGCTGCTTTCTAGTTGGTCTAAAACCACTTTTGACATAAAGGGACACTTTTTAGTTGCTATGGACAATCCCCAGTTTACAGGCAGAAAGAACGATTTTTATTATATAAAAGTGCATGCAGGACACTGGACAGACCACTAGGGACAAAGGGGGTGTGTAATTATTACATACAGTACTGTAATCTGTAAGATTACAGTATACTGTATGTATACTATGTGTTTACCTTTTTGAATTTGCCGCCCAGTTCCGCTCCCATGCGCCGCTGCGGCTCGCAGGGAACGGAACTAGGAAGTCAGATGGGGTCGAAAGTGCCGACACTCGCCGGAGGTCTCGCTGGCGATCACAGCAGAGGACATCATCGCTGGATCGCCAGGAGAAGGTAAGGAAACTCCGCTGCGAGCTCTGCAATGCCTACCCCGAGCGTGACTCGGGGTTACCGATCCTAGCATAAAAAAACAACCCCGAGTCACGCTCGGGATTACCGCTAGGGAGGTTAAAAAACTTGACTATGTGATTTGTATTTCAAAAGAGAGCTTGCTAGGGAGCAGGCAGGGACATCTCAAATTATATTATTGTTATTATCAGGGGACACAAACCTCCCTGAGGCCAAATGAGACACATTTGGAAGGTTGTTGTGGTAACTTTACACAAGAATAATTTAAGCCAAAATAATAAAAAAAAGGCCACAAAAAAAAAAAAACAATAGTAAAATATAATTTAAAGAAAAAAGGAGAATTACATTATTTTATTATTATTAGTATTATTTAGGAGGGAGGTGCGGCTTATAAATAATATTTTACAATCATTAGAGCAATTTGGAATTACTTTAGAAACAAGTTTGGCATAACTCTCAATGTCATTATCAAAAGAGGGTAATTTTAAAGCATTATCAAAAGAAGAACGGAATGCGCAGCATTAAAACGATGCTATTAATTCCACCGTGACGAATGTGCCATCTCCATTTCCAACATTAGCTTTACCAAAACGAGCGCTCCCGTCTCATAGTTGCTTCTGAGCATGCGCGTTTTTTTTCACGTCGTGAAAGCATACACACTATCGTTTTTCACGTCGTTAAAAAAAACGACATGAAAAACGACGTGAAAAAAGAGAGCATGTCCGGAATTTTTAATGGCCGTTTTTCACGTCGTTAAAAATGCTCTGGAGCATACACACGATCATTTTTCAGGGCCATTTTTTAAAATGGCAGTTTTAACCGCATGAAAAATGATCGTGTGTACGGGGCAATAGGGTTTCCTGGTGTCTGCATAGGCCAAGACGGGGGCAGTGGTCAGGCTTTCCTTCAACCTGGTAAAAGCTTCTTCACATTGGATGGTTCACTGGTCTTCTATAGACTCTCCTGGTCTCCTAGGCCCTGAGTCCTCTTCTTCCCCTTCAGTCTTCAGAAGGTCGTTCAAGGGCCTAGCAATCTTGGCAAAACCCTCCACAAATCTTCTGTAGTAGGAGCAGAACCCCAAAAACGACCGAAGCTCAGTCATGGTAGTAGGCCTGGGCCAAGAGGTGACAGCCTCCAACTTTTCTGGATCTGTGGATACTCCTTCCGTGGACATGATGTGGCCCAGGTAATGCACCGAAGACTGGTAAAACTGACACTTCTCCAGGGAAAGCTTGAAGCCTTCATCATGGAGCCTCCTCAGGACCTTCTCCAATCTTTCCTCATGTTCTTCTAGGGTTTTCCCGAACACAATGATGTCATCCAAATATACCAATACTTCAATTAGATTCATGTCCCCTACTGTCTTCTCCATAAGTCGTTGAAAGGTGGCTGGGGCTCCGGACAACCCTTGAGGCATGCGATTAAATTCAAAGAAACCCACAGGGGTAATGAAGGCTGTTTTCTCCTGATCTTCTGGGTGCATTGGGATTTGGTAATACCCACTTTTCAAGTCCATCACACTGAACCACTTGGCTCCAGACAAGCTCTGTAATGCATTCTCTATTAGGGGAGTGGTATTGTCCTTCTATTCAGTGTCCGATAGTCAATTCACAGCCTCAGTGATCCATTCTTCTTCCTGACTACCACTATTGGGGAAGCGTATGGACTCCTGAATTCTCGGATGACACCGGTTCTCTTAAGTTCTGCCAGTTGCTCACGCAGATCTTCCAAGTCAGCCAAGGGGACCCGCTGGACTCTTTCCCTGAACAGCTTGTCTTCCTGTAGGCGAATCTTATGAGTGGCACTTCTTGCACACCCCACATTAAACTTATTCTTGGAAAAGATCTTCTGCCACCTAGCCAACTGGATTTTGGCCCTTTCCTTCCAAGCCGGTGGGAGGGTCGTGTCTTCAAAACAAAGCTTCTCCACCATGACCTTTTCCTTTTCTTCTTTCTCCAAGTCCAATAGGGCGACTGGGGTGGCAGGGTTCACCCGGCCCAACAACATTCTGGCTGGGATCTTCACAGGGGTGGCAGCAGTATTTCTAATGCTCACCGATACCCTGCCATTGCTCTTCTTTAGTGCCCTCAACGGAACCACTTCAGGGATTAGTTCCAACCCTTGATGAGTATCCAGAGGGTCTGGTTCTAGTACAACGAAAGGGCTTGGTTGCTCCCAGGTGAGATTAACAGTGGCCCTCAGACAGGTTACTTCTCCCGGCTGTAGCACCTTCTCCACCTTGTCTAGCTTCCAGACCTTCCCCACTCCTTCTTTTGGGGCCTTCTGTTCTAGCACCAAGCGCTGATATGCCCGGTGCAACATAGGGAGAACTCTGGGCATTGGGGTATCCTGTTCCTGGGCCACGGGTGTCAGTAACCTCCTGACCAAGTCAGTGTTGGTCCCTATTATGAGGGAACTCTCCTGGTGGGCGAGGACAAACCATAGCCAGTGTGTCAAAGATCTCCGCTTCCCCCTCCATTGAGGGCTCGAAGGCCAATTTAATTGGGAGGTATCCATCATACGGGAAGCTCTAGGTTCCTATACCCCATATTTCCAAGTCTTCTAGCTTCTGCAAGGGCAAATGTCTCAGATGTTTCTGGTAAAAATCCAGATACAGAAGGGTCACTTGAGCTCCTGTGTCCAGAAGGGCCTTAGTGTAGATTCCTTCTACTTGAATGGAGACCACTGGGGAGGGTCCCACCAGTTTAACGGGGAATTTTCTCTGAGAAGTCTTCTGACTGGGTTCTATCACTTGAGTTTTTTTCTTTTTTTTTCTTTTTCAGTCTCTTCCAGGACCTTAGTCCTTGTTGGGCCTGGTATGCACTGATTTCCCGCCCTTGGACATTGTATTTGGACCTAAAGTAGGAAGTATCAGATTTATTGGGTGTGGAATTGTTCTCCCTTTTGCGACCTCCCTTGGTCTCTTATCTCTTTGGAGTTGGCTGGAACTGATGGGCACCCGGTTGACTCCCTCACCGGGGCCCTCTGAAGTTTTCTGCCGGCTTGCGGTATGAGACTGCGGCCTTCTTCGGCCTGGGGCTCGGGCTGGGGCACACTTGCCTGTAGTGCCCAATCCCCCCCGCAGTTGAAACAAGCTTCCTCATCTTTGTTCTGTTGATAGATGGGGTTTGAGGTATTCCGAACCATTCCTTTCTTGCCTTCTTCTTCCTTAATGTCTCCTGAATCTTTGGCCATCAAAAAAGTTAGCATCTCCAGTACTTGAGTAATTTGTGACTTTAAAACAGCCACTTCCCGTTCCGTGGCCATGGCTGCTCTAACCCCAGCGGAGGGAAGAGGGGTGTATTTATCAGTCGCTTGTTGATCATTTAGCAAAGCCTCCTCGTCTCTCATTATTCGCACAAGGTCTGGGTAACTTAAGGACATGACCCCTCCTGTTGTTTTCAAATGGAGCCAAACTGGGTCGTTGCGCAGAGCCCCTCTTAAAATCTGTTGCATCCTGGCTCGGTCTATGTCCTGTGGTACCATCCCTTTCTTCAGGACTATCTGGCAGGGCATTTTATTCAATCTTCGGACATACTCAGACAAACGCTCTCCTGGCTGCTGGTGAGTGTGCTCAAACTGGTAAATTAGGTCAGTAACTTTCTCTAACTGGCTGAACTCCTCTTGCAACATGACTAAGTAATCATAGGCAGTACAAGTGACATTGCTGAACCTTAGATTCTTCACAGCTTCTTCAGCAGCTCCCTTCAAGCTTTCATTTATGCGCTGTTTCTTTTGGGCTTCTGACAGTTCCCAACCTTCCACAGTCTGCATTGCTTGTTCTATCCAGGTATCAAAGTCCTCTTCTCCAAGCGGCACAGGTTTTTTCCCTGAAAAAGTCCTCAGCTTCCTGTATCCAGTTTCCACGCACACCGTGTTGCTCTTTTGGCACTTTGTCACGAGGGCCCCTAAAGCGTTAAGAAGCTCAGGGCCTATAGTGGTCAGGGGTGCTGGGGGGGGTTGTCGTTTCTCTGAGAGGCTTTTATTGGCTAATTTCAGGGACCTCTTCTTTTATAGTCTTTGGGTGCACTAGATAGTATGTCTTCCGGTCCTTGGACTGTACACTCCGGCCTTTGAAGTTCTCAGGTACTTCATCTCTCCATTCCACTAATGCGTAGGTACGGGAGGTTTCCTCTTCTGGTTTGAGGTCAATTATCCATGCCTTCCTGTTTGGAGACAATGACTTCATGAGCCTGTCAACTTCATCCTCTTCTCAGTTCTCTCCAGGAAGTTCAATAGCCACACTCGCGCCTGGAAGGACGTCTGCTGATCCGCACCACTGGTCCAAAGTGAAAGGGTCCATGCTGGCACCACGGGTAGGGGTTTGATTGCAGAGTACAGGATCCCGGACTCGAGCCCCCACGTGTAGCACTACCCCCAGTTAAGAGGGCTTCTGGTATTGTTTTGGGCCTGTACCTTACTGCTGTCAACCCCCAAGAAACTGGTTCTGACCCTCCAGTGACACAGAGGTATAGAAAATGATATTGTGGAACCTACTAACAATGAATACCACAATACCACAATAAAGTATACCTTCACCGTTCAGAACTAGAGTACCTGTGTTGACCGTCTCTCTCTCTGGAACAGTTAATACTCCACACAACATGTTTGCTTAACCATAAAATATCTTTACTAGATAGGAAAAAATTAGATTAACAGATAGGCATTTACATATGCAGGGCCCTGCAAAGTCAAAATTATGCACAGTGTGACCAATATCGAGATATACAAATCTTATACACTCTAAACGTCTTTAAAAGAACTACGCTAGCGAGCTTCCCCCTCGTGGGCAATATGGCGCCCAAACAATGTCTCTGTGAGTTACAGTCAGGCCTGACTATTTCACACACACAGTTACTCCAATAGAAAGGGTCTTCGCTAGCAATGTTGGTGCAATTTTATATTGTAATCAAAGGGGTATCAACAGTTAGCTGTGATCCTGCTATAGTTTAGGACCTAACGTCATAGGCAATAAGACGCCCAACTTTAACTGCGCAACACTTTGCTGTAATGGCGGTGGGCCCTATGCAAGGGGTCTCGGGCCTAGCAAACAGTTAAGAATCCTGAGCAAGTGCTCTCTCACCCGACCAGACCAATCCGTTTAACTGATCCCGCTGATAGGCTCCAGCCCACGATCTCCCGGTCACCCGTAGTCTCCAATCTTCCAGACAACCGAAAGGGAATGTGAAGGTGACTCGACTCTTGGATGCTCCGAGATGTCAGCAGGCTCTCTGGATAAAGGCTCTCTCCTTCTCTGGCAAGCAGGCTTTTCCAGGCTCGGTAGGCCCAGACTCTCCGGCCTAGACGAGCACGATAGGCCCCAGCACAGGTTCCAAATTGCTGGGCGGGCAATGTCCAAAGAGACCGTGCGTTGCTCCTCCTCCCCTTAAATAACCAATCCCCAGCAGACCTTGCGCCGGGCAATGCACGATGGGTGTACAGTTGGACTGTGGGTACAGTAGTCTGTGTAGTATCCACGCCATTGGAGTCCAATTCTCCCTGTACCACAAATCCCACCATGCACCTTCCTACTCATAGTCAAGCAGTAGTCAGCATATTATCCAACAGAAAACCAGGGAAGATCCGGGTTCACTTGATGAAATATAGTCTCTATGAACACCATAAAGTGACACCCCGCTACACAGGGATTCCAATAAACTTTAAAATCATAAACCCTTAGTTCTTCTTACTTCTGTGCTTTTGAGAGCTGTTATCACGTGTGCAGGCAATGTAACCGCAGAGTAAAAAATTATAATTTTGATAGGTACTGGTATTTTTGTTAGTTGTTGATCTGTCCATTTGCTTTTATATCTTTTTGAGGTATAGAAAGCTCTGCAGCTAAATTCCCAAGTCCACCCACCTGTCAGGCCCATAATCAAAGAGTCTTATTTTATTTGATATTTTTTTTTATATTACTGCCAGGAAGAAAAAGAGTCAGAATGCAGGAGGCTAACACCATTTCACTGAGGGATGTAAGCAATCAGTAGGTTAATCACAAATACACATTCATTTAAAAGTTTAAGGGCAGAACAACCTTTGAAGGGCTAACTTTTTAGAGCCCCACAAACATAAGAATATTTTTTTTTTGCAGATCTGATGTTGAAAGAGTGCAGTGAACAGTGAAATCAATACCCTTTGGCATCCTGTTCTGTTCTTTTAATTCTCGGTTTGTGAGTTATGCAAAAGCTAAATGGTTGACTCAAAAAAAGTTAATTATCATTTCAAATGAACTTTGCTTTTTCACTGTTTAAATATATCATTATGGAATACTTTGGAGGTTTTCTATTAAGGATGGATTTTATAAAGTAAAACACTGCAGTTAGGAATGGCCTGACCACCCTTGATGATTTTTTTTCCCATCTGTTGAATTTTTCAAAGCTCATGAATACATAAAATGTGAATGTTAATAAAGGGACTGCTAATTACAAATGTGCTCCCCCAGAAAGGACGCTTAATAAGACCAGAATTATAAATTACTTAAAATTAGTTACATCCAATTCTTGGACAGGCACGCTGCTTGTAGGTTTTAGGACCTCTTGAGATCATGATGGATTAATAACATCCCAGAGCCAGACCTGCTGAATAGACCCAAGGATCTTGGTTATCATTCTATTGCATCTGTGGTTGGACATTAGCCTTTGAGCCTCATTTTATCAGATATTATTACTGGAATCTATCTACCTAGCCTTCTTGTCGTTTTGTCTGTTATTAATATTGCCAAATAATCTCGGCTGTCTTGTTGATGTGCTGCCCTTGATATGATATATTCGTGATGTTAGGCATAATACCTTTAGCAATGATGCCAGCCAGTAGTGTATTTAGGTTTTGTGCTGCCCTAGGCCTGACTAAACACGTGCACGCCCTAAATTAAAAATGACCCACCCCTTGCTGTTTAAGAAATTTTCGAGTAGGGACACTAGTTCTGAGGGCTGGGGGGGGGGGGGGCAATGGATTCCCTTAATATGCATAGATTTCCTCTCACTTCCTGTTTGGCTATGGTGCAGGACGTGAAGGAAAATCTCTGCAAATGGGACAGGAATGGTAAAAAAAATAAACTGACAGGGACTATAACCCTCCCTTACTCTATCCGAAATGAAAAAAAAAAAGTGTTGTCTATAGTTCTACTTTAAGCACAAATTTCTGATAATTTTATGGATAGGATTAAGAAGATATAACCATGACAATGGTGCAGCAGAAACATATAGCACCCCACAGTTACGGAATGCCGCCCGCATACTGGAAGCAGTGTGGCCGCTTTATGGGGGCGCTAGACTAACTTGCCTAACAGTGTAGAGCAAGCCGGCAGGGACTCTTTTCGTGCTGCCCCCCTGAAAAGTGCTGCCCTAGGCCTGGGCCTTGTTGGCCTAGGCCAGCATACAGCGTTGATGCCAGCACAAGAAGCATGAGGTTTATATTATGATCAGTTCAATTAAAGTCCAACTCCAGGCATACAGTGAGCACAGGGTGTCATAGACCCCAATGGGGGCATGCATGCATGTGAAATTTAAGACCCCGCTAACACTGGGGCTGCGGCCGCATTCGTGGTAAAGTGCCCCTCGTCTACCGCTGTTTAAGTGCCGCTTTTCGGCCGCTAGCGGGGCACTTTTAACAACAAAGAAGGGGTTTAAAACTCCCGTGTTGCATCGCTTTTAAGGGGCCTCAGAAGCGCTGACATTCATTCCAATGGGCAGGGTGTTTTTGGAGCGCTAAATACATCGCTCCCAGCGCGCCCCAAAGATGCTGCTTGCAGGACTTTTCATAACCTCCCTCAAGCGCACCGCCCCAGGGTGAAAAGTCACACTGGAATGAATGGGAGGCGGCTTAGCAGAGGCTATTTCCAAAGCACCTGAAAACTGCCCCAGTGTGAAAGGGGTCTTAGCACTGCTCTCTCTCTTGCTAGTGCTGGGCACCCAGAGCACATGAGTCTCTTGCGCAGCTGTGAGCGTCCCTTTTTTTTACTTCTCTGCATTGCCATTTATACAACAGCTTACTCTGCCTGTCAGTCCTCAGGTACTGTTGCAGTTCTGATCCCAGGAAGGCTTCCTTAAGCAACGCCTTGGCACTTATGTGCACTTATGTGCAGTGTGGCATGACACAGAAGAGGGGTGGATTTGCAACCTATTGGTTTTTAGTAAATTAACCCCTTTGCATTTCACACTGCTAATCCCCTGTTTTCTGTAAATTATGTACTCCTGGTCCCCTGCCCGCTGTGCATTGCACACTTGTGACCCCTGCACTCTGTAAGATGCACACCCCTGATATACTGCAAAATGTGCATTACACATTTCCGACCCCTGACCTCTGTGCGTTATGTGCTCCTGACCCTGCACTCTGTAAATTACACACTTCTGTGTCCTTTGTACGTTATGCACTTGTGACCTCTGCATTGTTTGTTGTATACACTGCTGATCCCCCTCTTTCTGTAAGTTGCATACTCCTGATTACCTGCACTCTGTGTGTGAAACACTCTCCCAGATAGCAAGGATAACTTGCCACAAATTTGTGGCAGTTTGGAATTGTGATGCCGCGTACACACGACCGCTTTTCTCGACGAGAAAAACTGCATTTTTTTTTTTCGCCGAGAAAAACGATCCTCTGTGGGCTTTATGTCGTTTTTCTCGTCTAGAAAAACGGCATAAAAAACGACGAGAAAATTTAGAACATGTTCTAAATTTTCTCATCGTTATTTCCAGCATTTTTTTCCGCGGCAGTTTTCCCATAGGGAAACACTGCCGCGGAGCCCACAGACGGTCGTTTTTCTCGTCAAGAGAAAAAATGACGGGAAAAACGACCGTGTGTAGGGAACCAAGCAGTTCCCTCATTTTTCCTGTCATTATTCACGGCGGTTTTTTAACCGCCGTGAATAATGATCGTGTGTATGCGGCATAAGTCTGTTAACTTGCTGCACATTTTCACTGGCAAGTCGTACACTTGCAAAGCACTTGAAGCACAAGTTTTAGTTGACAGTTTTCCAATTTGTAGCAAATTTACATGACAAGTCTCTAGCAAGAGCAAAGTTGCAGTGGTGAGTCTACAGCATGATCACTTTACCCTTGACCCCTGCACTATTTATGCTATATTATACTTTACATACTTTTGACCAAAGTGTTTTATGTTTCAACAATTGCTGGTTGCTAAATGGTCACTGACTATGCTAATGAACTTCTCCCTCAAGGTCGGCTGCGTGCAGAAAAGTATATGTAGAAGAAGAGTTTTCTTATTTTAAATAATTGTGCTAGTCTGTTAGATTCACGCTTGTGGTGAAGTAATTAAAACATATTTTGTAAGTACAAGGACTGTGGCATGTGTTTTGTTTATACAATAAGTAGGCTAAGGCTTTGCCTAAAGTGATTGTAAAGGTGTTTTTTATTAAATAACAAACATGGTAAACTTACCTGCTCTGTGCAATTATATTGCACAAAGCGGCCTGAACCCACTGACTTTCCAGGCTCCTCCTCTTTTTGAGTGCCTACATAGTAAGCTGTTTGCTAAGGGGGGCACACCTACGGGCTCGCTCCTGAGCCCAGCTGTGTGCATTGACACAAACACAGTGTGGCTCGGTCCAGCCCTCCACTCTCTGCTCACAGGTTCGATTGACAGCAGCAGGAGTCAATGACTCTCCCTGCTGCCGAGACTCCTGTGAGAGAGAGAGAGCTCCTGCAGACTAGATCGAGCGCAGGTAAGTATTTAAGAAGAGGCTTGGGGGAGCTGACATGTAAAGTTTTTTTTTACCTTAATGCAGATAATGCATTAAGGCAGGGATATGCATTAAGGCAGGGATATGCTGGACCTCCAGCTGTTGAAAAACTACAAGTTCCATCATGCCTCTGCTTCTGGGTGTCATGCTTGTGGCTGTCAGAGTTTTGATTTGCCTCATGGGACTTGTAGTTCCGCATTGGGAAAAATGGTGAAAAGGAAGAGAACACAAAAACGAGGGACATTTTTGAGATTTTTGAGATTTTTTTTATTAAAGGACAAAAGTTTGGAGGTGATTATTTCTAGGTTACAATCTTTTTTTTGTGAATGAGCAGGGGTACTGTATGTAGGTGGGGGGGGGGGGCGCCCTTATTATTAAAGGGTGTTTCCAGGTTCTGATAAGTCCCCAGCATGCAGACCTCCCAAAACCACTGTCCAGTGTTGTGGGGAAGGGGCCCTTCTCCTTGACCAGACCCCATGTTAAGGGCATGTGCTCTGGCATGATATAGGATGGGGTTAAAAGGTGCAATAGGTATTAATTTATTGAAAATTGCAGATTTACAAGAAAATTGCTTTTGAAATTACATTAACATGTTAAGGGCTACAGTATATGAGATTTTGACGATTAAGCTACTTTATCTGCAGGGGGAACAACACGTATGCAAATGTTCTTTTCTCTGGGATGGGACATTTGTTTTCTTTGAACATGACCTTAATGCTTTACAATCTTGACTGAATTAAAGTAAGTAATATTGGTTATAAGAATAAAATTCCATGCCAGGCTCTAATCATCTCTCTAGACCTATAATCATTTATTCTATAAAGTTTCACAACTTTTAAGAAAATTATTAAATCAATGCTATCTATGAAGAACTCATAAAACCTTAATTTTTGGCTTTTCTATTAGAACTTAGAAAAAGATAGGTGGAACATGTTGTATGGGGTCTATTAATGCTTGATAAAAGGATTCTTTCCTCAATAACTCTTTTACCTCCCTTGTACTTGCCAATTGTGAATACTGGATAATGAATACATATTTTCTTGTTACAGCACATATAGATTCTATTAAAGCGGAGGTGTCGCGGAAAAAAAAATATTAAAAGCCAGCAGCTACAAATACTGCAGCTGCTGACTTTTAATATATGGACACTTACCTGTCCTGGAGTCCAGCGACGTTCGCAGCAGAGGACGAGCAATCGCTCGTCACTCTGCTGCCCCCACCGCCATCCTCGGTGAGGGAACCAGGAAGTGAAGCCTTGCGGCTTCATGCCCGGTTCCCTATGGCGCATGCGCGAGTCGCGCTGCGCCGCTCTGAATGGTCCCCTGTGTTCTGGGAGCCGAGTGTCTCCCAGAGCACAACGGGTATTCTGCGGGAATTGACACACTTCCCGCAGATTTCCCGAAGAGAGGACTCCCGGAAGTGGGTGCAAAGACCTGTCTTAGACAGGTATCTGCCCCCCCTCCCCCCCGAAAGGTGTCAATTGTGACACCGGAGGGGGGCAGGGTTCCGATGAGCGGAAGTTCCACTTTAGGGTGGAGCTCCGCTTTAAGGGATTTCTAAATTGGAATATGGGGTGCCTTGTTAGGTGTGTGTGTACCACACTTTTGTTCTGTCCCCCGAAAATATGTTATCACTTCTGTCAGTCTTTTTAGAGCATAGTAATTCTCTCACAAAAATAAAAAAGTATTAAAATTAGATAGAAGCACATCCCAACCAACACTCTGTAGGCATCCTTATGGAATATAATATTCAAACAAAGGTCTGATATTTTCTTTTACGGCAGAGCAGCTTGGCAACCCATTTAAACTTTTTCTTCTGTTCTCCTTCTAAAATGTAGAACTTTGGATTTTTTTCTAGAAATGCAAGAATTAACCCTTCTATTCCCACTTTACTGGCTACAAATATGTTTGATTGATGTACTCACTTGTCTCAGAGCATGTCGACATCATTGGGATGGGTCAAAGAGTAATTAATCCCCTCACTACTCAAGAGAGCATTCAGTGGGATGTAATTAACCTTCTGACTGGTCCACACTACTGATGGACCTTGCTCAGTAGATAATTAACCCATGATCTGAGGTCACAACAATCTTGCATTGATTCATATTGAAACTCTCAACTAAAGTTATTAAAGTGCCAACTTTCCTCCTTGGCTCTTTTCTGCTATGTTGTATAGAGCAGCATCTTAGAAAATCTTCAGATCTTATAAATTCATATTGGTCAGATTACAGTGGAAGATACTTCAAGGTGGGTTTCCTGGGTGAAGAAAGTCATCAACTTTTTGGGCATTTCCTCATGGACAATCTAGTTTAGATGCAAATAGATATGGTCATGAATACATTGCCACTGGCTCTATTTACACATGCAGTTTGGTGAGCATAGAGGGAAGTAAATTGATCCACAAAGTTTGACATTGGTTAACTGTTTTTGTATTATCTGACATGTCAAACAGATATTTTAACAACATTTTAAAAGAAAAACGATGTATTCCTTGAAAATGTTTCCATATTGTACTTTTTACAAAGCGGGTCTCCTGTAAAAGTGGCACAAATATATTAGAGCTTGTATTGTATGCACATATTATACGACATGCGATAATCATCTACAATCATCTATACAGTAGGTTTGGGTCAGGAAATATTATTCCCTCTGTGTTGCGTTCGTTAAAATATGATTTTTTTATATTAACCAGACATAACATTACATGGGACTGGGGATGAGCCGAACACCCCCCAGTTTTGTTCGCATCAGAACATGCGAACAGGCAATACATTTGTTTGAACATCCGAACACTGTTAAAGTCTATGGGACTCGAACAAGAAAAATCTAAAGTGCTAATTTTAAAGGCTTATATGCAAGTTATTGTCATAAAAAGTGTTTGGGGACCTGGGTCCTGCCCCAGGGGACATGTATCAATGCAAAAAAAGTTTAAAAACTGCAGTTTTTTCGGGAGCAGTGATTTTAATAATGCTTAAAGTGAAACAATAAAAGTGAAATATTCCTTTAAATTTCGTACCTGGGGGGTGTGAATAGTATGTCTGTAAAGTAGCGCTTGTTTTCTGTTCTTAGAACTGTCCCTGCACAAAGTGTAATTTCTGAAGGAAAAAAAGTAATTTAAAAGCATTCGCAGCTATAATGAATTGTCGGCTCCCGGCAATGCAGAGAAAAGTCATTGAAAGTCATTGATAAAGAAAAAAAAAATGTGTGGGGGTCCCCCCAAATTCAATTACCAGGCCCTTCAGGTCTGGTATGGATATTAACCACTTAAGGACCGGACCAATACGAACCATAATGACCAGAGGTGATTTCACAATTTGGCACTGCGCTGCTTTAACTGGAAATTGTGTGGACATGCAATGTTGTACCCAAACGAAATTTGCGTCCTTTTCTTCCCACAAATAGAGATTTATTTTAATGGTATTTGATTGCCTCTGCGATTTTTTTTTTTTGCGATATAAACGGAAAAAGACCGAAAATTTGGAAAAAAAATGATATTTTCTACTTTAAATCGAATAAACTCAATTTTAGTCATACATTTAGGCCAAAATGTATTCAGCCACATGTCTTTACTAAAAAAACTTCAATAAGCGTATATTTATTGGTTTACGCAAAAGTAATAGCGTCTACAAACTAGTGTACATTTTCTGGAATTTGCACAGCTTCTCATTTCTTGAGGTGCTAAAATGGCAGGGCAGTACAAACCCCCCCCAAATGACCCCATTTTGGAAAGTAGACACCCCAAGGAAATTGCTGAGAGGCATGTTGAGCCCATTGAATATTTTTTTTTGTCCCAAGTGATTGAATAATGACAAAAAAAAAAAATACAAAAAGTTGTCACTAAAGATATATTGCTCACAAATGCCATGGTTATATGTGGAATTGCACCCCAAAATACATTTTGCTGCTTCTCCTGAGTATGGGGATACCACACGTGTGGGACTTTTTAGGAGCCTAGCCGCGTACGGGACCCCGAAAACCAAGCACCGCCTTTAGGAATTCTAAGGGCGCAAATTTTTGATTTCTCGTCTCACTACCTATCACAGTTTCGAAGGCCATAAAATGCCAAAATAGCACAAAACCCCCCAAAATTACCCCATTTTGGAAAGTAGACACCCCAAGGAAATTTCTGAGAGGCATGTTGAGCCCATTGAATATTTTATTTTTTTGTCCCAAGTGATTGAATAATGACAAAAAAAAAATTACAAAAAGTTGTTACTAAATGATATATTCCATGGTTATATGTGGAATTGCACCCCAAAATAAATTTTGCTGCTTCTCCTGAGTACGGGGATACCACATGTGTGGGACTTTTTAGGAGCCTAGCCGCATACAGGACCCCGAAAACCAAGCACCGCCTTCGGGATTTCTAAGGGCGCAAATTTTTGATTTCACTCCTCACTACCTATCACAGTTTCGAAGGCCATAAAGTACCAAAATAGCACAAAACCCCCCCAAATGACACCATTTTGGAATGTAGACACCCCAAGCTATTTGCTGAGAGGCATGGTGAGTATTTTACAGCTCTCATTTGTTTTTGAAAATGAAGAAATAAAATAATATATATATATATATATTTTTTTCAATTTTCAAAACTTTGTGACAAAAAGCGAGATCTGCAAAATACTCACCATACCTCTCAGCAAATAGCTTGGGGTGTCTACTTTCCAAAATGGGGTCATTTGGGGGGGGGGGGGGGGGTTTGTGCCATCTGGGCATTCCATGGCTTCCGAAACTGTGATAGGCAGTGAGGAGTGAAATCAAAAGCTTACACCCTTAGGAAGCCTGAAGGCGGTGCTTGGTTTTTGGGGTCCTGTACGCGGCTAGGCTCCCAAAAAGTCTCACACATGTGGTATCCCCGTACTCAGGAGAAGCAACAGAATGTATTTTGGGGTGTAATTCCACATATGCCCATGGCATGTTGGAGCAATATATCATTTAGTGACAACTTTGTGCAAAAAAAATAAAAATAAAAATGTATTTTTTCCGCAACTTGTGTCAACATATAAAATATTCAATGGACTCGACATGCCTCTCAGCAAATAGCTTGGGGTGTCTACTTTCCAAAATGGGGTAATTTTGGGGGGGTTTGAACTGTCCTGGCATTTTATACACAACATTAGGAAGCTTATGTCACACATCATCCACTCTTCTAACCACTTTAAGACAAAGCCCTTTCTGACACTTTTTGTTTACATAAAAACATTTCTTTTTTTTTTTTTTTGCAAGAAAATTACGTTGAACCCCCAAACATTATATATTTTTTTTAAAGCAAAGGCCCTACAGATTAAAATGGTGGGTGTTGCATTTTTTTTCCACACAGTATTTGCGCAGCGATTTTTCAAACACTTTTTTGGGGAAAAAATACACTTTTTTAAATTTTAATACACTAAAACACACTATATTGCCCAAATGTTTGATGAAATAAAAAAGATGATCTTAGGCCGAGTACATGGATACCAAACACGACATGTTTTAAAATTTCGCACAAATGCGCAGTGGCGACAAACTACATACATGTTTAAAAGCCTTTAAAAGCCTTTACAGGTTACCACATTAGATTGACAGAGGAGGTCTACTGCTAAAATTACTGCCCTCGATCTGACCTTCGCGGTGATACCTTACATGCATGATGCAATTACTGTTTACATATGACGCCAGACCAACGCTTGCGTTCGCCTTTGCGCAAGTGCAGGGCGGGACAGGGGGGCTTTTTATTTTTATTTTTTTAATTATTAATTTTGCTTTTTTATTTTATTTTTAAACTGTTCCTTCCATATTTTTTTTTAATCATTTTTATTGTTATCTCAGGGAATGTAAATATCCCCTATGATAGCAATAGGTAGTGACAGGTACTCTTTTTTTGAAAAAACTTGGGTCTATTAGACCCTAGATCTTTCCTCTGCCCTCAAAGCATCTGACCACACCAAGATCGGTGTGATAAAATGCTTTCCCAATTTCCCAATGGCGCTTTTTATATCCAGGGGGGGGACATTCCCTCCCACTGCTTGTAAAAGCAGTCCAGAGGCTAACTAGCCACTAGGATTGCTTTTACATGAAAGCCGGCCGCTGGCCAAAAAGAATGATACCAAGATGATACCTAAACCCGCAGGCATCTTTCTGGTATACCCTTTCAAAGTCCAGCAACATACCAGTACGTTGCTGGTCCTTGTTGGACATGTATTGTAATCTTTTTTTTCATGCAGCCTGTTGGCTGAACGAAAAAAAGAGATTGATCGGTGGGTATGCCCACCATTAGAATACCTCCCTTCATTCACCCACTTCTAATGATGGGCATACATGCACCATTTATATATGCCGAAGCACGGGGGAATCCTCTCGCAAAAGTTATGCCGCGTACACACGGTCAGACTTTTCCACGGGCAAGCCTCCGTCGGAATTTCAACCATATGTACGAGGCATTAGGAGCAAAATCGCTCCTCCGCCCCTGCTGCCCCCATGCTTTGGCATATATTCTCTTTTTTTTTAACTGTGGTGGTGAAATCACCTCCTACAGCACTGGAGTCGCAGGGATCGGGCCTGTCCCTGCGAACGCTGCAGTTATGTGTGTTGTGTTTTGTAAGTGACAATGATCAATCGATACTGCACTTGGGTGGCCTGGGCTGGACGGAGGGGCAAAACGCAGGTACTAGCAGGTATCTGGGCTGATCCCGCTAACACTGCGTTTTTGGGAACCCTAAACTGCTGGGGACGCTAGTATAGATCTGATCAGATCAGATATTGATCTGTTCATATACTATACCACTAAGGGAGGTGTATGCTTCACGCGTGGGTGTTAGCGCTACTGGCACTAACCTGACGCTGCCTGGGGTGTGACGCAGACCCTCTCTGACTCTATGACCTAATTGATATCACCCACCGGGCGATCAGGGGGTTAAACCTTTATTGGGTTATATACGGCGGGTGCCCTGACACTATAAAAAGCAAACTAACTAACCAGCGTCACCCGTAACACTTATACTGTGATCACTGGTGAAAGGGTTAACTAGGGGCAATCAGGGGGTTAAAACCTTTATTAGGTAATATATGGGGGTACCTGACGCTATATAAAAACCTGGCGGCGAACCTAAAAAAATAACAGACTACCTAGCGGCATCAGCATACCTAATACAGCGATCAGAAAAACGATCGCTTAGTGACACTGGCAAAAGAGGGTGAAAGGGTTACCTGGGGGGCCATTAAGGGGTTAAACCTTTATTAGGTAATATATGGGGGTACCTGACGCTATAAAAACCTGGCGGCGAACATAAAAAAAAACTGACTACCTAGCGGCATCACCGACACTAATACAGAGATCAGAAAAACCATTGCTTAGTGACAGTGGTGCTAGGGGGGGTGAAAGGGTTACCTGGGGGGCGATCAAGGGGTTAAACCTTTATTAGGTAATATATGGGGGTACCTGACATTATAAAAACCTGGCGGCGAACATAAAAAAATTACTGACTACCTAGCGGCATCACCGACACTAACACACCGATCAGAAAAACGATCGCTTAGTGACACTGGTGCTAGGGGGTGAAAGGGTTACCTGGGGGGGGCGATCAAGGGGTTAAACCTTTATTAGGTAATATATGGGGGTACCTGACGCAAAAAAAAAATGGCGGCGAACCTAAAAAAATAACAGACTACCTAGCGGCACCAGCATACCTAATACAGCGATCAGAAAAACGATCACTTAGTGACACTGGCAAAAGGGGGTAAAAGGGTTACCTGGGGGGCGATCAAGGGGTTAAACCTTTATTAGGTAATATATGGGGGTACCTGATGCTATAAAAACCTGGCGGTGAACCTAAAAAAATAACTGACTACCTAGCGGCATCACCGACGCTAATACAGCGATCAGAAAAAACGATCGCTTAGTGACAGTGGTGCTAGGGGGTGAAAGGGTTACCTGGTGGGCGATCAAGGGGTTAAACCCTTATTAGGGGGAGGTTAGGGGGCTACCCTGGACCTAAAGGGACCTACACTAACTGCCCTGACACTATTACAGTTACAAATGTCACCGTTTGCAGTGATCAGTAAATAAATGATCACTGCAATCAGTGACACTGTGACTGGGGGCTGGGGGGTGATCTGGGGGGTGATCTGGGGGTGACTGGGGGGCGATCATGTTCCTATGTGTGCTGGTGTCAGTGTAGTGTTTGTGCACTAACCTGACATCTTCTCTCCACGGCGCTCCGGTATGTGTGAGCGCCGCAGGGAGAGATGACATCACTTCCTCTGCCTGTGTTTACATTACACAGGCAGAGGAAGCATCTCATTCGCCGGGAGCGATCGTGAGGGGGTGGCCAGAAACCATTGGCCACCCCCTCATTACCGATCACTCCCGGAGCGATACCGACCGCTCACTGTACCAGAGGGGGGTCTGATCGGACCCCCCACCCATACGAAGGCAGGCACGTACAGGTACGTGATTGTGCCTCCAGGTGCCATTCTGCCGACGTATATGTACAGTGAGCGGTCGTTAAGTGGTTAAGGGGAACCCTGTGTCAATTTTTAAAGAAAAATTACGTGGGGTTCCCCCCAAATATCCATACCAGACCCTTCATGATTGGATTTTAAGGGGAACTCCACGCCAAATTTAAAAAATCCATACCAGACCCTTTATCCAAGAACGCAACCTGGCAGGCCGCAGGAAAAGAGGGGGGATGAGAGAGCGCCCCCCCTCCTGAACCGTACCAGGCCACATGCCCTTAACATCTGTGACCCTCAAAGCACCATGTCCCCATGTTGATGAGGACAAGGGCCTCATCCCCGCAACCCTTGCCCGATGGTTGTGGGGGTCTGCAGGCAGGGGGCTAATTGGAATCTGGAAGACCCCTTTAACAAGGGGATCCCCAAATCCCAGCCCCCTCCTATGTGAATTGTACCCCCACCATTTCACAAAGAAAGTGTAAAAAAAATTTAAAAAACACACACCGTTGGGATAAGTCCTTTATTAAAAATAAAAAAAATAAAAAAAAGATTCCAGCGGTGGTAATCCACTCTCGGTCTCCACTCCAAAGCTGTCGGTATCCTGCGATGGGTAATCTCCTCTCCGGGGTCCAGCGATGGATGATCTCTCCTCTCCAGGTCCAGGCTCCAACGATGATGTCCAGCGCAGCGAGGAACAGCAAGCATCCTGTCTCCACCGGAGACACCCCGGGAATCCCGGCAGCCTGACAGGTCTCTTATGTAGCTGAAGATGTGGCCACCCGTCAAGTGACCCCGCCCCCCTCTGACGCAAGGGGAAACCCGGGCTTCCACAGTAACGTGCGGGGTGACCCCGCCCCCCTCGGATGTAACGCAGGTTTCCGTTGCATCAGAGGGGGCGGGGTCACCCGCACGTCACTGGGGAAGCCCGGGTTTCCCCTTGCATCAGAGGGGGACGGGGTCACCTGACAGGTGGCCCTGTCCTCAGCTACATAAGAGACCTGCAGGCTGCCGAGATTCCCGGGGTGTTTCCGGTGGAGACAGAATGCTTGCTGTTCCTCGCTGCTCTGGACGTCTCATCGTTGGAGCCTGGACCTGGAGAGGAGAGATCATCGATCGCTGGACCCCGGAGAGGAGATCACCCATCGCAGGATACCGACAGCGTTGGAGTGGAGACCGAGAGTGGATTACCACCGCTGGAATCTTTTCTTAATTTTTTTTATTTTTAATAAAGGACTTATCCCAACGGTGTCTGTGTGTTTTTTTTTTTTTTTTTTTTACACTTTCTTTGTGAAATGGTAGGGGTACAATGTACCCCTTACCAATTCACATGGGGGGGCCGGGATCTGGGGGTCCCATTTGTTAAAGGGGTCTTCCAGATTCTGATAAGCCCCCCGCCCGCAGACCCCCACAACCACCGGGCAAGGGTTGTGGGGATGAGGCCCTTGTCCCCATCAACATGGGGACATAGTGCTTTGAGGGGTCACAGACCCCCAAAGCATCCACCCCATGTTGAGGGCATGTGGCCTGGTACGGTTCAGGAGGGGGGGGGCGCTCTCTCGTCCCCCCTCTTTTCCTGCGGCCTGCCAGGTTGCGTGCTCGGATAAAGGGTCTGGTATGGATATTTGGGGGGAACCCCACGTCATTTTTCTTTTACTTGACGCAGGGTTCCCCTTAATATCCATACCAGACCTTAAGGGCCTGGTAATTGAATTTGGGGGGACCCCCACGCATTTTTTTTTTATCAATGGCTTTCAATTACTTTTCTCTGTATTGCCGGGAGCCGACAATTCATTATAACTTGTATTGTTTCATTTTAAGCATTATTAAAATCACTGCTCCCAAAAAAACTGACGTTTTAAAAAAAAAAATTGCATTGATACATGTCCCCTGGGGCAGGACCCGGGTCCCCAAACAGTTTTTATGACAATATCTTGCATATAAGCCTTTAAAATTAGCACTTTAGATTTCTCCCATAGACTTTTACAGGGTGTACCGTAGGGTTTGGCTTGAGTAGATATTTCTCAAACAAATGCTGTTGCATACAATGGGTACGTAGATACCATTGTTGTATTCAATTGACAGTTTGAATAGGCTATTGTCTCTATAGCTACAGTAAACAGGTAGAGAGGGTCTCTCAAACTGAAAAGAATGACTGTCAGTTGGTTGTTATGGAAACAAGTTGTCAACAAACTTGTACAAATAAAAAAGGATCAGTAGAGACTGGGAGAGAGAGGGCTGATTCATGCTTTAGGATCAGAAGCCACTCATCATACAAGGAGGTGGCTGGTCTCCAGGACTCGGAGCAATGGAGATCGTGAACATACAATAACCAAAAGTTAAGTATAAGTAACTTTTAAGTGTATTTGTACTGTTATAGACCATAGGCTGTTCATTTGCTAGGCATTTTGCTTGTTATAGATATCTGTCAGTCTTGTATTGTATTCCTAATATTGTAATAGTTTTGTATGTACAGCATCTTTGTATAGTAAAAGTACATTTACACGCTGCAGAAGTCTCAGCTTCCTTGCTTATACCACAAAGTAACCTTACTAGATATGCAAGCAAAACATTTGGGGGCTTGTGCCACGATCTGTGCTATAATTCAATTGAAGCATACCTGTTTTTCTGTAGTGTGTTGTGTAGCTTGTGCTAGGTAAAATGCTGCGTAAGATGTTTAGGAAAAGCAAGGCTGCAGAGGGTCCTGGGGACCAGAAGAAAGTGTGCAGCTTACCTATCTGGGCCAGAGACAATGAGTGGGAAACAAACACTCCTGCGCATGAGTGGATTCCCAAGCAGTCAATATTTAATGACAGTGACACTGGCTTTGCTGCCCTTCATGGATAGGGGTATCCTAGTAGCAAACGAAAAAGAAGAAAAAAAAAGGGGGAAAAAGGGTGCACCAGCCTAGTGTATTATCATTTGGATAGATTTTATTTAAAAGAAAGCATAAATACTACTCACAAGTGTAGCAGAAAATTTTGCAGTACAAAGGTTTTTTCCATAGGTGGCAGCTGCATGTAGAACTCAAACCACACTCCAGATAATCACCGAGGATATGATGAGGGCCACTGCCGGCTAACACGTTTCGAAGCGCAAAGCTTCTTCCTCAGAGCCCTGCAAAATTTTCTGCTACACTTGTGAGTAGTATTTATGCTTTTTTTTTTAAATAAAATCTATCCAAATGATAATACACTAGGCTGGTGCGCCCTTTTTTTCTTCTTTTTCGTTTGCTACTACAATGAGTGGGAGCCTCTTGCTAAAGAATTTGTGAAGTATGCTTCTCCCTTAAAGCTGACCTGGGGTGATAAAGTCTCAGATCATTTTGTAGATTTTAGCCTTAAGGGGTTGGATTTAGGTAAAAAAGAGAAGAGGACAGTGTCCACAGTGGGTTGGTACTTCCTCCATGCTCTCTATACTGAATCACAAATTAGGGATAAGGCAGAAGTTAAGGTATTAAAAGACCAGCTAGCAGTTGCTTCAGAGTGTGTACGTTCAACCGCTAGTCGGGCTGATGATTTGCAAGAGCGGTGTGCAGCCCTCATGACCAAATCAATTAATGCCTTAAGGAAAAGGAAGGGGCGTGAACCTGTTAGTAAAGCCAGGGGGCGTGCCATTGTCACATCCCAAAATTGGATCAAATGATAGTGAGGATGAGGAGATAGAGTTTGATATTTCGTATGATGATCTGCTAGTGGGAAAGAAAAAGTTTGCCAGACCTCTCATTACTAAGCATAGGAAACGGCAACATGATAGAGAGGATGTGGCAGATGGAGAGGCGCATTATCGCAACCCCAGAGATGTTGAATTTGAAGAAGTACGGGAGTTTACACAAACTGAACTCCATGAGCTGGCAAAACAATACAAACAAAGGTCTGGGGAGCCCCTATTGAGTTGGCTCCTACGCTTATGGGATGAAGGGGCGGACAGTGTTGTTTTGTCAGGTAAGGAAGCAGTGGCTATGGGAGTGTTAACCCATGATCCACAATTGCGTCAGGCAATGCAAAAATCCAGAGAGTTTAGTGTGAATTTTTCACTGTTAGACCTTGTGAGAGATGGAATAGTCCGAGTATACGCTAGTCCTACTGACCTGGAAAATACCTACTCCTGGAGATCAATAGGAGAGGGTATTTCCAGGTTACATGAGATGGGTTGTATAACCGGATTAAATACCTTTCCAGAATGGATAGGTCCAGATATGGAACCCTTTATGTCTGCTCTGCGCTCTAAGCTCATGAAGTCTGCACCATTTAATCTCAGGGCTCCATTATTGTCCTTGTTGGGAGGCCTGGGATTAAACAGCAAGATCCATGAAGCCACAACCCTTTTGAGCCAGTTGGGGGAGCTAGAGGAGACTAAAACAAAACCTGTCAGGGCAGAAGATAAGGTCAAGGCCAGACAGAAAGAATACAAGCAGAAAAGAACAGAGAAGAAAGGGAATGGGGTAGAGAAGACAGGAGGTGAAGAGAAAACCAGGCTAGTTATTTCTAGGAAAGAAATATGGGTGGACCTATTAAAGGCAGGAGTACCTAAAGATGAGATAGATGGGATTTCTACTGCAGAAATGCTGAAGAGGTGGAAACATTTAGTAGGGAAAACTGACAGGGTAAGAAACACTACTCCTAGTGAAGATAACATCAGCCTTGACTTAGAGAAAACAGAACAGACCCCTCCTGTTAGCCCCAAACCAATTCCCAAAACTGAACATGAACCCAAACCCAAATCCCTTTATCCTGGGGAGGAGTTAGAGAGAATCAGAAAAAGGGATTGGGAGGTTCCTTATCCTTTATGAAGGGAAGGGGAGCAGTCTGTAATAGCAGTGAGGGAAGTGACAGCAGGAGACCGACGCCCATATGCACCTGTCACTGTATGGTGGGGGAATTCATCTTCTCCTACACATGTAATGGCTTTAGTTGATAGTGGAGCTGAAGTTACACTTTTGCAAGGAAATCCTTCCCAT
This sequence comes from Rana muscosa, assembly GCA_029206835.1. Lineage (NCBI taxonomy): Eukaryota > Metazoa > Chordata > Amphibia > Anura > Ranidae > Rana > Rana muscosa. The sequence goes on along the minus strand of CM055118.1, from coordinate 78,184,828 downwards.
CACAAAGGAGAATTGATTTATGTAGAAGGTTTGGGAGGGCAAATCACACCAGCATACACATTAGAATACGGTTAAAATTGGCTATTGGCAAGGGATCAGGATTCATGAAAAATGTTTTGGTATCAGAGTTACCCGAAAATATTCCTGGGATAGATGTACTTCAAGGTCAGTCAATTCAGACTGAAAGAGGTACATTCACATTCGGGAATCCTGATAAAGCGTGTCTGGTAAGGACGGTGAAGGCTGTGGTCAGAGGTCATGCGAAATGGACCCCTGTCTACATTCCTCCACAAGAGAAGCCAGTCTGTCTCAAGCAGTACAGACTTCCTGGAGGCCCCAAAGAAATTGGGGAGACCATTTAATAACTGTTGAGAGTAGGGATCCTTAGACCTGCTGTAAGTCCTTTCTCATCTCTGGTGTTCCCAGTAAAGAAACCTGATGGGACATATAGAATGACTGTGGATTACAGAGGTCTAAACAAAGTGGCACCTCCATTGAAGTCAGCTGTACCAGATATGATCTCAATTGTTGAGAAAATTGCTAAAGATGCAGGAGAATATCATGCGGTGATAGACCTGGCTAATGCTTTATTTTGATAGACCCAGAGTGTCAAGACCAGTTTGCTATGGTGTGGGACGGCCGGCAGTACACTTTTACCATGCTTCCTGAAGACTATGTTCATTCTCCAACGATTTGTCATGGACTGATTGCCCGATATTTAAGTAAACTGAATTTAAAAGTCGCTGTGTTTCACTATATTGATGACATCATGATCTCTGGGACAAAAGAAGATGTAACTGAAGCACTGCACCTTCTGATAGAGCACTCGGAGAACAGAGGGTGGGCTATCAACAGAGACAAAGTCCAAAGTCCTACCACAGAGGTGAAATTCCTAGGAATGATGTGAACTGGGCAACAGAGGAAAATTCCAGAAACAGTTGTGCAAACTATCCAGGTGCTGTCGCTCCCTGCTACCAAAAAGGAGGCACAGATGTTCATTGGAGTTGTGGGATTCTGGAGATCATTCATCCCACATCTTAGACTGATTCTGAGGCCTATATATAATGTCACTAGAAAAAAGACTGAGTTCCCATGGGGTTCAGAGCAGCAGACTGCATTCCTGGCTGCTAAAGAAGCTATATTGCAGCATCAGGGATTAGGACCCGTGAGACAAGGAGTACCATTTAATCTGGATATAGTGGAGCAGAATGGTACCATATCTTGGAGTCTGTGGCAGCCAAACGAAAAGAAGGGACTGAGAGCAATACCTATTGGATTTTGGTCCAAACAACTGATAGGGGAAAAGAAGAGATACACACCCCTAGAGAAGTACCTGTTTGGGGCCTACACAGCACTTCAACATGTAGAGACTATTACAGGAAAGGACACAGTCACCATGCATACTGCATTGCCAATAGCAGGATGGGTGAGAGATAATGGACTGACCACTAGGGCAGCTGTAGCCCAGAACCAGACACTGATGAAATGGAAGTGGTACCTTCAAGAAAGAGGGGGTATTGCAGCTGGGGATGTTAGAGACACACAGTCAAAACAGTTGGCAGGGCTTGTTATTTTTACCAGCACCCAGCCAGAAGAAGAAATTCCTGTGCTGCAGTCATCTCCCATTCAAGAGGCTCCACCCTTTGAGTCTTTGTCAGAAAACATGAAGGAGTCAGCGTGGTTCACTGATGGTTCAGCCATAGTCGCCTCGTCTGGGAGCGTAAATGGACAGCAGCAGCCTACAACCCAAAGACAGACACAGTCCTGCAGGAGAACAGAATCGGAGGGTCAAGTCAGTATGCAGAGTTGAAAGCTGTAGTGATGACTCTTCAGGAGGATCCTTCTTGCCATGTCACTATCTACACTAGGGATGAGTTTCGAGTTTGAGTCAAACTCATGTTCGACTTGAACATTGCCTGTTCGCCCGTTTGCCGAACAGCGAACAAATTGGGGTGTTCGCGGCAAATTCGAAAAGTCTATGGGAGAAATCTAAAGTGCTAATTATAAAGGCTTATATGCAAGTTATTGTCCTAAAAAGTGTTTGGGGACCCGGGTTCTGCCCCAGGGGACATGTATCAATGCAAAAAAAAGTTTTAAAAACGGCCGTTTTTTCGGGAGCAGTGTTTTTAATAATGCCTAAAGTGAAACAATAAAAGTGAAATATTCCTTTAAATTTCGTACCTAGGGGGTGTGTATGATATGCATGTAAAGTGGCGCATGTTTCCCGTGCTTAGAACTGTCCCTGCATAAAATGTCATTTTTGAAGGAAAAAAAGTCATTTAAACATCACTCGCGGCTATTAATGAATTGTTGGCTCCCGGCAATACATACAAAAGTCATTGATAAAAAAAAAAAAAAAGCGTGGGGGTCTCCCAGAATTCAATTACCAGGCCCTTCAGGTCTGGTATAGATATTAAGGGAAACCCCGCCGCAAATTTAAAAAAAAATGCGTGCGGTTCCCCCAAATATCCATACCAGGCCCTTCAGATCTGGCATGGATTTTAAGGGGAACTCCACCCCAAATTAAAAAAAAAATGGCGTGGAGTCCCCCCAAAATCCATACCAGACCCTTATCCGAGCAGGCAACCTGGCAGGCCACAGGAAAAGAGGGGGGGGGGACCGAGAGAGCGCCCCCCCTCCTGAACCGTACCAGGCCACATGCCCTCAACATGGGGAGGATGTCCCCATGTTGATGGGGACAAGGGCCTCATCCCCACAACCCTTGCCCGGTGGTTGTGGGGGTCTGCGGGCGGGGGGCTTATCGGAATCTGGAAGACCCCTTTAACAAAGGGGACCCCCAGATCCTGGCCCCCCCATGTGAATTGGTAAGGGGTACATTGTACCCCTACCATTTCACGAAGAAAGTGTCAAAAAATGTAAAAAAAACACACAAACACCTTGGAAAAGTCCTTTATTAAAAAAAATAAAAAAAATAAAATAAAAAACCATTCCAGCGGTGAAATCCAGTGTCCCGCGATGATCCGATGTCCAGTGCTGTCCGTCATTGGCTGAGCCTGAGCGGACCTGATGGGGAACTTCCTCCGCAGTCTATTACATGTATAGACCCGCCCCTTCTAAAGTTCCCCATCAGGTCCGCTCAGCCAATGACTCGGTGTAAGGCTGAGGACCTGATGCGGAACATGAGAAGGGGCGGGTCTATTCATGAATTACACAGTGAAGGAAGTTCCCCATCAGGTCCGCCCCCTCGGTATGTCAGACCGCGCCTACGTCATTGGCCTGAGCGGACCTGATGGGGAACTTCCTTCGCTGTGTAAATTTAAATTACACAGTGAAGGAAGTTCCCCGCTCAGGCCAATGACGTAGGCGGGGTCTGACATACCGAGGGGGCGGACCTGATGGGGAACTTCTTTCACTGTGTAATACATGTATAGACCCGCCCCTTCTCATGTTCCGCATCAGGTCCTCAGCCTTACACCTATTCATTGGCTGAGCGGACCTGATGGGGAACTTTAGAAGGGGCGGGTCTACACATGTAATAGACTGCGGAGGAAGTTCCCCATCAGGTCCGCTCAGGCTCAGCCAATAACGGACAGCGCTGGACATCGGATCGCCACGGGACACTGGATTTCACCGCTGGAGTGTTTTTTTTTTTTTTAATAAAGGACTTTTCCAAGGTGTTTGTGTGTTTTTTTTTACATTTTTTGACACTTTGTTCGTGAAATGGTAGGGGTACAATGTACCCCTTACCAATTCACATGGGGGGGGGCGGGATCTGGGGGTCCCCTTTGTTAAAGGGGTCTTACAGATTCCGATAAGCCCCCCGCCTGCAGACCCCAACAACCACCGGGCAAGGGTTGTGGGGATGAGGCCCTTGTCCCCATCAACATGGGGACATCCTCCCCATGTTGAGGGCATGTGGCCTGGTACGGTTCAGGAGGGGGGCGCTCTCTCGTCCCCCCTCTTTTCCTGCGGCCTGCCAGGTTGCGTGCTCGGATAAGGGTCTGGTATGGATTTTTGGGGGGCCCCACTCCATTTTTTTTTAATTTGGGGTGGAGTTCCCCTTAAAATCCATGCCAGATCTGAAGGGCCTGGTATGGATATTTGGGGGAACCGCACGCATTTTTTTTTAAATTTGCGGCGGGGTTCCCCTTAATATCTATACCAGACCTGAAGGGCCTGGTAATTGAATTCTGGGGGACCCCCACGTTTTTTTTTTTTTATCAATGACTTTTGTATGTATTGCCGGAAACCGACGATTCATTAATAACCGCGAGTGAGTTTTAAATGACTTTTTTTCCTTCAAAAATGACATTTTATGCAGGGACAGTTCTAAGCACAGGAAACATGTGCCACTTTACATGCATATCATACACACCCCCTAGGTACGAAATTTAAAGGAATATTTCACTTTTATTTTTTCATTTTAAGCATTATTAAAATCACTGCTCCCGAAAAAACGGCCATTTTTAAAACTTCTTTTTGCATTGATACATGTCCCATGGGGCAGGACCCGGGTCCCCAAACAGTTTTTAGGACAATAACTTGCATATAAGCCTTTATAATTAGCACTTTAGATTTCGAACGTTCGAGTCCATTGTATTTAATAGGGTTCTAAAGTTCACGCGAACATTCTGTCTGTTCGCAGGTTCTGGTGCGAACCGAACAGGGGGGTGTTCGGCTCATCCCTGATCTACACTGACAGCTGGGTGTTTTTTAAAGGACTGACAACTTGGATGCCCACGTGGAAGTCCAATGAATGGATGATTCATGGAAAGGTGGTGTGGGGAGGCAAGGAAGTCTGGGACTACATCTGGAAGGAAGCTCACTCCTGCACCATAAAAGTGGGGCATGTTGATGCACATGTGCCCCTAGTCCCAGACTTTGAGAACTATAACAGAGTTGCAGATGAAATCGCCAAAGTGAAGGCAGTTGTGCCAATTGATCCTGTCTTGATGAACTTGGCCAACTGGGCCCACAAGCAATTTGGACATTTGGGGCAGAAAGCAACATATGAATGGGCACAGCAGAGAGGATTGCCTATATCCATGGACATGATAAAGACTGTAATAGGGAACTGTACAGTGTGTGGAGAAGTGCGACAATGGCCATTGCAAAAGTACTCCACCGGGTCGATTAAGAGGGATGAGAGGCCTGCAGAGATCTGGCAGATTGACTTCATCGGTCCCCTGCCCCGGGGAAACAATGGACTGAGATATTGTTGCACTGCAGTGGACACCTATTCAGGACTTATGCTTATTCATCCTTGCAAACATGCATATCAAGCCGCAACGCTTCAACAGCTCCAGAAACTTGTCATTGCTTATGGTTGATCCAAACAAGTCCAAAGTGATAACGGCTCACATTTCACCGGATCAACAGTACAGAAGTGGGCCAAAGATTCTGGAGTGTACTGGTTGTGTCACATCCCATACCATCCACAGTCAACAGGTTTGATTGAAAGATACAACGAGCTATTGAAGGACCAGATACGCAAGCTTACACCCACACATACACTAAGGGGGTGGGATCGGGTTCTCATACAGGCAGTCATGTTGTTAAATTCTAGGACAATAGCCAAAAGCACACCATATGAGAGGATGGTAGGGGCTGGGGCACAGATTCCACAGCTGGAGTGCAGAGTTCAATATTTATGTTAGGTTCCTGAAAGAACATGGGTTAACAAATACCATGTTACTGCTTCCCATGACATAGAAACCAAGAGTGACGTATCTGAAGCTGAAGCCTATCTAGGAATGAGAGGCAATCTGGCAGGAAGGTTTGAAGTTATATTTGCATTGGCAGATGAGCTTCAAGACAGTGGCTGGGACTCTGACTGGTTAGTGGATACTTTTCAGCAAGAGTGGAAAGTGAGGCTATATAACATCAAACCTTCCAAAATAAGCAGCAGTGATCTTCTTGGAAATATCAGTATATTTCCTCCCCTCCCTATTGATGTTCTTTGGGAGGGTCAGAAGTGCATACAGGCAGGTGGCAAAGTATTGGTCAGATATCCAGGCAAGAAGCCATTTAGAGGAGAGATTGTAGCTGAAGGGCCAGGATCTACTGTTTATGTATTATTAGAAGGAACAGATAATCCGCTTTGTTTTCCACTCCACAGGCTGTCTCCGATTTGATCCATAGGAAGACCAGAGAAAAGTGGTTACATGATGGAAAGAATGACGGAAGATTGCAAGAGCTGTGGAGAGCAAGGCCTTTGATGTATTACAAGCCTGGACTTGTTTCTAAAGAACTTTAGAATGGACTTTCTAATGAACTTTTAGTTAAAGACCGAAACACCTTCTCAATGGCAGAAATATGAGAGGTGTTGCATTCAAGGAAAATAAATGTTTAGAATGAGTTTTCTTAGTAATGAAATGATTTTCTGTATGGAGTCTGAAAGATAAAAAAAAAATCTAGGGCGGAATGTGTTGCGTTTGTTAAATTATGATTTTTTTTATATTAATCAGACATAACATTACATGGGACAATATTCAGATTACTGTCAGGGTTTGGCTTGAGTAGATATTCCTCAAACAAATGCTGTTGCTTACAATGGGTACGTAGATACCATTGTTGTATTCAATTGACAGTTTGAATAGGCTATTGTCTCTATAGCTACAGTAAACAGGTAGAGAGGGTCTCTCAAACTGAAAAGAATGACTGTTAGTCGGTTGTTATGGAAACAAGTTGTCCGTACTTGTACAAATTAAAAAGGATCAGTAGAGACTGAGGGAGAGAGGGCTGATTCATGCTTTAGGATCAGAAGCCACTCATCATCATACAAAGAGGTGTCTGGTCTCCAAGAGCAATGGAGATCATGAACATACAATAACCAAAAGTTAAGTATAAGTAACTTTTAAGTGTATTTGTACTGTTATAGACCATAGGCTGTTCATTTACTAGAAATTTTGCTTGGTTTAGATATCTGTCAGTCTTGTATTGTATTCCTAATATTGTAATAGTTTTGCATGTACAGCATCTTTGTATAGTAAAAGCACATTTACACACTGCAGAAGTCTCAGCTTCCTTGCTTATACCACAAAGTAACCCTGCTAGATAGACGGAAGAAAAACACCCTCTTGTCTTTCTTCCTGTATATGGTGATGGTTATAAACTACTCAGTATAGTTGGCAGCAGTTTTTTGTATGATTTACACACAATAAGTAAGGGTGGTTATTTTAAAGCCTAAAGTTTATGTATGAGGGAAAAAAATCAGTACATTTCTCCAATACATGTACATTTCCCCATGTATGGCTCTTTAAAAATGCTAAAAATACTGACAAATACTTATTGATCCTGCTAGAAATCCAGTGAGACTGAGCTTTCTTTGCTTTCTGCTTGTGTGACAAATCTCAGACAGTATTACCAGCCTTGTCAGGTTCATGTGAACTGCAGAATACCTTGCAGAATATGCTGTAGATGAGATGTGGAGCAGGGAGATGTTCTATAGTCCTAACATATCTCCTGCCCTAACAAACCTCCTGTGACAATGCTGTTTCTCCATAAATACAATACAGTGAGGGAATGTTGGACAGGACGAGTGATAACCTTAGGACAGGATAAGTATTACTGGCAGGATCACTAGGTAAAAGTAAAGAAAATAAAGCATGAGCCTACTCTGTTCTAGGTCAAAAATGCGTAACACACAGAGTGCAGGAGTCAGGAGTATGTATTACACAGAGTGCAGAAGTCAGGTTTGTGTGATTTTCAGAGTGAAGGGGTCAAGAGTGTGTAACAAAAGTCCTGGATGGCTTAACTCCAATGTAAAATGCATATAAAAGCAAAGGAGAAGGCCTTCAAAAAATACAAGGCTGAGGGATCATAATCAGCATTCAGACTTTACAAAGAAGGCAACAAGAAATGTAAGGGTGCAATTAGGGCGGCTAAGATAGAACACGAAAGACACATAGCGGAGGAGAGCAAAAAAAAATCCCAAGAAATTCTTTAAGTACTGTATATAAACAGTAAAAAAAGGGACAGACCATATTGGCCCCATAAAGATTGAGGAAATTTGGTACCATAGATGGGGGGATGGCGAAGGTATTGAATTTATTCTTCTCCTCAGTCTTCACGAGGGAATCGGGGGGCTTCAGTAACCAAAACTGCAGTGTTTATCCTCATGACACATCACAGGAAGCACCCTTATGGCTAACATAGGACAGAATTAGATATTGACTTAGAAAACTTAACAATAATAAGTCACCGGGACCAGATGGCTTGCACCTTTGGGTCCTTAGTCAAGTAATTGCCAGACCATTGGTCCTAATTTTTACTGACAGTCTACTAACTGGAATGGTACGAGCTGATTGGTGAAAAGCCAATGTAGCACCAATATTTAAAAAAGGGCCAAAATACATCCCTGGGAATTACAGACCAGTTAGCCTAACATCAATAGTATACACGCTCCTGGAGGGGATGATAACAGACTATATACAAGATTTTAGTAATGAAAACGGTATCATTAGCAGTAATCAGCATGGATTCGTGAAGAATCGTTCTCGCCAAACCAATCTGTTAACCTTCTATGAGGAGGTGAGCTGCCATCTAGATAAAGGAAGGCCCGTAGACGTGGTGTATCTGGATTTTGCAAAAGCATTTGACACAGTTCCCCATAAATGTTTACTGTACAAAGTAAGGTCTGTTGACATGGACCGTAGAGTGAGTACATGGATTGAAAACTAGCTACAAGAGTAGTGATTAGTGGGAAGTACTCGGAATGGTCAGGGGTGGAAAGTGGGGTCCCCCAGGGTTCTGTGCTGGGACCAATCCTATTTAATTTGTTCATAAACGACCTGGAGGATAGGGTTAGCAGTTCAATCTCTGTATTTGCAGAAGAAACTAAGCTAAGCAGGGCAATGACTTCTCCACAGGATGTGGAAACCTTGTAAGAAGATCTGAACAAATTAATGGGGGGGGGGGGGGGCAACTACATGCCAAATGAGGTTTAATGTGGAAAAATTTAAAATAATACATTTGGATGGCAAAAATATGAATGCAATCTACTCACTGGGGGGGAGAACCTCTGGGGGAATCTAGAATGGAAAAGGACCTGGGCGTCCTAGTAGATAATAGGCTCAGAAATGGCATGCAATGCCAAGCTGCTGCTAACAAAGCAATATTGGCATGCATTAAAAAGGAGATTAACTCAAGAGATAAAGTGATAATTCTCCCACTCTACAAGACTCTGGTCCAGCCTCACCTGGAGTATGCTGTCCAGTTCTGGGCACCAGTTTTCAGGAAGGATGCACTGGAAATGTAGCGAGTACAGAGAAGGGCAACAAAGCTAATAAAGGGACTGGAGGTTATTAGTTATGAAGAAAGGTTGAGAGCACTAAACTTATTCTCTATGGAGAAGAGACGCTTGAGAGGGGATATGATTTCAATTTACAAATACTCTACTGGTGACCCCACAATAGGAATAAAACTTTTCCGCGGAAGGGAGTTTAATAAGATACGTGGCCACTAATTTAAATGAGAAGAAATTAGATTTAACCTTAAACTGTGTAGAGGGTTCTTTACTGTAAGAGCGGTAAGGATGTGGAATTCCCTTCCACAGGCGGTGGTTTCAGTGGGGAACATCGATAGTTTAAAAAAAAATATTAGATAAGCACCTAAACGACCTCAACATACAGAGATATACAATGCAATACTGACATATAATCACACACATAGGTTGGACTTGATGGACTTGTGTCTTTTTTTAACCTCACCTACTATGTAACTATGTAACTATGTAACACAGAGTGCAGAAGTAAGGGTTGTGTAATGAACAGGGTGAATGGGTCAAGAGTGTGTAACACACAGAGTGCAGGGGTCGGAAAAGCATGTTGCACAGAGTGCAGGTCCAGGAGTGCATCACGCATAGAGTTCTGGGGCAGTAGTGCATCTCACACAGAGAGTATCACCACACAGCATCAGGAAACTGTCAGACCTACCACATCTTGGACTTTTTCTTATAAATGTTTTAAATATTCTATTATGCAGCTGCTGGCTCTTATCTCTGCCCATTGCTTATCAGAGGGAAGTGCTGTGCTTTAAAAATCCTTCTCAGCCAGTAGGCAGGCAGAGGCCAGCAGCTGCATAATTAACATATAATATTGCAGAAAAAATACCTTTGGGCATTTACAGCATCTGGACCGCAGGCACCCACTGGGAAGAATGGCAGAAAGGTTATACAGGCAGTCCCCGAGTTATGACCACAATAAGGACTGTAGGTTTGTTTGTAAGTCGAAGTTGTTCGTAAGTCGCCACACTGCATTCGTAAGTGTAACGCCCACCTGCGCATGTATGTGGGATGTTCTGGGCGCTTGTTATGTTATCTGGGGCTCTTCTGGCCATGCAGTACATGTAGCACTGCAGTGTGGGATGTGTCCGGAGGTGCTCAGAGGTATCCAGGACCAGCGTGGAGCACAAGTGGCCGGCATTTGAGGCCGTTCGTAAGTAGCAGTCGTTTGTAACTCGGATGTTCGTAACTCGGGGGCTGCCTGTACAGTAATGCGACCTGACACAACCTAATCATAGCAGTGGCAAACCTCCATCCCTGATATATGTTAGACAAATGTAGCAACCAGCCCTCTTTCTCAACTGTCTTTGGCTCGCTCACAGGAGAAAAAGGGGCACCGTGACCACCATGCCCGTACCTCCTGGTTTGCAGAGATTAAGCACACTTGTTTTAACTTACAGGTCTTGCAGCAAGGTTCCCCTCAAAGCTGGTTTCTGTCCTTAGGATGTAAGGACAAAGTCTCTATACCCCAAGTAACTCCAAGGTCCACACCAATAGCCACTCCAACGTAGAGTTTATTTTCCTTATGCATGAACATCAACAAAGTTGAGGAAAAGAGAAAGGTGTTAGGAAGACAGATCAATTCAGGCACTCTTGGCTTCCTCGCCACTCGATCCCGAGTGGGTATAGCTCACCTGGATAGTCACCCAAGGGCACTAGCAGCCGGCATGTAGCTTGAACAGTCTATTAGATTCCCTAATGGATGCGTTCAGGAGATCCTCTGCCACAGAATCTATAGTGTCCCGTAGGCTTGTGCAATTCGTTTCGTAACTAATCGAAATTCGTCCAAATTTAGCAACTTTCGGACATTCGGAAGCATTCGAATTTCCGAACAAAGCAATTACGAATAAAACCGAATCCAAAATAAATTATATCGCAAATAGCGAATGCCCGAATGTCTTCGGCATCATTCTTAATGAAAAAAGTTACGAATGTACGAATCCATTCGAAGCACAATAATGCCGCGTACACACGACCGTTTTTAATGTCGTTGAAAAAAACGGCGTTTTTCTCGACATGATTCTTCTCAAGCCTGCCTTGCCTACACACTATCGTGAAAAAAATGCTCGAGCAAAGCGCGGTGATGTACAACACGTATGACGGCACTATATATGTGTCCAGAATCAACGAAAAACTATGTACTCTACCGAAAGTACGAATTATAAATCAACTAAAAATAAGGCTTACATTAATACGAATCATTCCGATTCAACGAAAAATGTCGCTTGCGAAAATACGAATTAGTCCGAACACGAAAATTCCCGTCTAGCAAAATTAAGAACGATTACGAATCAACAGGCCCGAAAAGAAATGAACCGAAACTAAACAAATTTTTCCATTGTGCACAAGAAACGAACCGAAACAAAACAAATTTTTCCGTTGTGCACAAGTCTAGTGTCCCGAACCTCCTAATGGTCCTGTTGTTTCGATCCCTTTTTTTCGGATGGATGACATCCCTCCGAAGAGTTACTGGGCCCCTTCCTTCACTGTGATCTCTCACCAGTCCTTCGGAATGGTCCTTCCCCAGCCTCCTCTTCTAGAAACGGGTCCCCATGCAAGGCGGCACCCTGGGATTCCTCCTCCCGAAGTGGGCTCCAGCTAAAGGTGCTGGGCCCAGGGCTGAAGTTCAGTCCCAGGACTAAAGGTGCCTGGGACTGAAGCACACGTGGCCCCATGGCCTTGAGGGCCATGAGCCACGTACTAGGACTCCGACTCTGGAACGAAGAAGAACGAACCACCCCAGGCGGCTTCTGCCCCTTATGTATCCTCTCCCGGCATGCACATCAGGTAGACCACACCCACTGCATGGCTGCCGAGAGAGGACACTCAATTGCCACTCCATCACCTGTGGTTCAACCCCGAGTACAAGTGACAGCACCACCCATACTTCTAAGGGGAACTGCATGCCAGATGAAACAGCAGCAAGGCAGAGTCCAGTAAATTGAAAGATTCGAGCCAAACTACCACTCGAATCACCCCTAAATTTAGTATAGCAATGCCTAAATTTAGGACCCCCGCTACACAAAAAAAGAGGAAGGAATGGAACTTTGTATGAGGCATGTCACTGAATTAATACCTTGTTTATATTGATCATTGAATTATTTATTGATTACAAATCAAGTTAAAAGGTATCAATAATCTTTAGTAAAAGACACAATATACGATTAATAACAGTTCACTTGTATGAATATACAATTATTATACAAGGTAAAATAGAACATGATTAGCAGTACAATTCCATAAAACACTCATCCATTGATAATAATTCAATAAACATAAGCAATTGCTTTTAGTGAGCCAAACTTGTCTGGGCATCAGTTTGATGTATACTCGACACACGTTTCATGGCTCACACCAATCATCAGGAGTAAAATGCTCTGAAATTAAATCAATAACATATCTATAAATATAGGATACTGTTTAAACGGAGAACCATCTCTCAAAAAAAGGTCTATAACTTCCAAAACGACACAATAGTGATGCCCAATCTATGTCCATGGGAGGACGGGGAACAGGGATGATGATCTCCCCCAGGGCTGAGGTGAGGAATCCCATCCAGACCAGAGACAGCAGCCAGGTGAAGACCAGGCGACCATATCACGAACATGTGAATTTTGTGTATGCTAACTAACCTTTGAAAACATTACTTTTTTAGTTGTATTCTTCCTTTCAACAGCTGTTAATCCTAAAACTACACTGTATTTAATTGCAATCTAATTATATAGGCAAGCCCTCACTAGTATTAATTCTCAAATTCACAGAAGAGGCAATAAATCCTCCAAGCTGGGCTTCTCAGAAACCCTGCTTTCTTTTTCTAGAGCCAATTTCCATGTTTACTTTTGGAGATTGGAAGGCTGGGAGACTGCCAAGTCACAGCGGAGTTAAAGGGGGAGCAGAGTGAGCTGAACTTCAGTGAACTGAGGAAATGAGAATTGATTATTAATTACTCCACAGTGCCTGCAGCTACAAAGGTCAGAAATGGCTTGTTTTAACCACTTAAGCCCCGGACCATTTGGTAGCTAGAGGACCAGAGGTGATTTCAGAATTTTGCACTGCGCTGCTTTAACTGTAAATTGTGCGGACATGCAATGTTGTACCCAAACGAAATTTGCGTCTTTTTCTTCCCACAAATAGAGCTTTCTTTTAATAGTATTTGATTGCCTCTGAGATTTTTATTTTTTGCAATATAAACGGAAATAGACCGAAAATTTTGAAAAAAAATGATATTTTCTACTTTTTGTTATAAGAAAAATCGAATAAACTCAATTTTAGTCATACATTTAGGCCAAAATGTATTCAGCCACATGTCTTTAGTAAAAAAAATGTCAATAAGCGTATATTTATTGGTTTGCGCAAAAGTTATTATGTCTACAAACTAGGGTACATTTTCTGGATTTTACACAGCTTTTAGTTTATGACTGCCTATCTCAGTTCTTGAGGTGCTAAAATGGCAGGGCAGTACAAAACCCCCCCAAATGACCCCATTTTGGAAAGTAGACATCCCAAGGAAATTGCTGAGAGGCATGTTGAGCCCATTGAATATTTTTTTTTTGTCTCAAGTGATTGAATAATGACTAAAAAAAAATTACAAAAAGTTGTCACTAAATGATATATTGCTCACACATGCCATGGTTATATGTGGAATTGCACCCCAAAATACATTTTGCTGCTTCTCCTGAGTACGGGGATACCACATGTGTGGGACTTTTTGGGAGCCTAGCCGCGTACGGGCCCCCGGAAACCAAGCACCGCCTTCAGGATTTCTAAGGGCGCAAATTTTTGATTTCACTCCTCAAAAACTATCACAGTTTTGAAGGCCATAAAATGCCAAAATAGCACAAAACCCCCCAAATGACCCTATTTTAGAAAGTAGACACCCCAAGGGAATTGCTGAGAGGCCTGTTGAGCCCACTGAATATTTTTTTTTTGTCCCAAGTGATTGAATAATGACAAAAAAAAAAAAATTACAAAAAGTTGTCACTAAATGATATATTGCTCACACATGCCATGGTTATATGTGGAATTACACCCCAAAATACATTTTGCTGCTTCTCCTGAGTACGGGAATACCACATGTGTGGGACTTTTTAGGAGCCTAGCCGCGTTACGGGACCCCGAAAACCAAGCACCGCCTTCAGGATTTCTAGGCACAAATTTTTGATTTCACTCCTCACTACCTATCACAGTTTCGAAGGCCATAAAATGCCAAAATAGCACAAAACCCCCCCAAATGACCCCATTTTGGAAAGTAGACACCCCAAGCTATTTGCTGAGAGGCATGGTGAGTATTTTACAGCTCTCATTTGTTTTTGAAAATTAAGAAAGAAAATATTTATTTTTTTTCAATTTTCAAAACTTTGTGACAAAAAGCGAGATCTGCAAAATACTCACAATACCTCTCAGCAAATAGCTTTGGGGGGCTACTTTCCAAAATGGGGTCATTTGGGGGGGTTTTGTGCCATCTGGGCATTCCATGGCCTCCGAAACTGTGATAGGCAGTGAGAAGTGAAATCAAAAATTTACACCCTTAGAAAGCCTGAAGGCGGTGCTTGGTTTTTGGGTCCCGTACGCGGCTAGGCTCCCAAAAAGTCTCACACATGTGGTATCCCCGTACTCAGGAGAAGCAGCAGAATGTATTTTGGGGTGTAATTCCACATATACCCATGGCATGTTTGAGCAATATATCATATATATCATTTAGTGACAACTTTGTGCAAAAAAAAAAAAAAATTGTATTTTTTCCGCAACTTGTGTCAACATATAAAATATTCCATGAACTCGACATGCCTCTCAGTATATAGCTTGGGGTGTCTACTTTCCAAAATGGGGTCATTTGGGGGGTTTTTGAACTGTTCTGCCATTTTATACACAACATTAGGAAGCTTACATCCACTCTTCTAACCACTTGAAGACAAAGCCCTTTTTGACACTTTTTGTTTACATAAAAACATTTTTTTTTTGCAAGAAAATTATGTTGAACCCCCAAACATTATATATATTTTTAAAGCAAAGGCCCTACAGATTAAAATGGTGGGTGTTGCATTTTTTTTTCTACACAGTATTTGCACAGCGATTTTTCAAACGCATTTTTTGGGGAAAAAATACACTTTTTTACATTTTAATGCACTAAAACACACTATATTGCCCAAATGTTTGATGAAATAAAAAAGATGATCTTAGGCCGAGTACATAGATACCAAACACGACATGCTTTAAAATTTCGCACAAACGCGCATTGGCGACAAACTACATACATTTATAAAAGCCTTTACAGGTTACCCCGTTAGATTTACAGAGGAGGTCTACTGCTAAAATTACTGCCCTCGATCTGACCTTCGCGGTGATACCTCACATGCATGGTGCAATTGCTGTTTACATATGACGCCAGACCGACGCTTGCGTTCGCCATTGGGCAAGAGCAGGGCAGGACAGGGGTGCTTTTTTTTATTATTAATTTTGCTTTTTTATTTTATTTTTAAATTGTTCCTTCCATATTTATTTATTTTTTATCATTTTTATTGTTATCTCAGGGAATGTAAATATCCCCTATGATAGCAATAGGTAGTGACAGGTACTCTTTTTTGAAAAAACTGGGGTCTGCTAGACCCTAGATCTTTCCTCTGCCCTCAAAAGCATCTGACCACACCAAAATCGGTGTGATAAAATGCTTTCCCAATTTCCCAATGGCGCTTTTTATATCCGGGGGGGGACATTCCCTCCCACTGCTTGTAAAAGCAGTCCAGAGGCTAATTAGCCACTAGGATTGCTTTTACATGAAAGCCGGCTGCTGGCTGAAAAGAATGATACCAAGATGATACCTAAACCCGCAGGCATCATTCTGGTATAAACATTCAAAGTCCAGCAACATACCAGTACGTTGCTGGTCCTTGTTGGACATGTATTGTAATCTTTTTTTTTCATGCAGCCAGTTGGCTGAACGAAAAAAGAGATTGATCGGTGGGTATGCCCACCATTAGAATAGTGCCCTTCATCCAGCCACTTCTAATGATGGGCATACATGCACCATTTATATATGCCGAAGCATGGGGGCATCCTCCCGCAAAAAAGTTATGCCGCACACACATGGTCGGACTTTTCCACGGGCAAGCCTCCGTCGGAATTTCGACCGTATGTACGCAGCATTAGGAGCAAAATTGCTCCTCCGCTCCTCCGCCCCTGCTGCCCCAATGCTTCGGCATATATGCTTTTTTTTTAACTGTGGTGGTGAAATCACCTCCTACAGCACTGGAGTCGCAGGGATCAGGCCTGTCTCTGCGAACACTGCAGTTATGTGTGTTGTGTTTTGTAAGTGACAGTGATCGATCGATACTGCACTTGGGTGGCCTGGGCTGGATGAAGGGGCAAAACGCAGGTGCTAGCAGGTATCTGGGCTGATCCCGCTAACACTGCGTTTTTGGGAACCCTAAACTGCTGGGGACGCTAGTATAAATCTGATCAGATCAGATATTGATCTGATCAGATACTATACCACTAAGGGGGGTGTATGCTTCACGCGTGGGTGTTAGCGTTACTGGCACTAACCTGACGCTGCCTGGGGTGTGACGCAGACCCTCTCTGACGCTAAAACCTAATTGATATCACCCACCGGGCGATCAGGGGGTTAAACCTTTATTGGGTTATATATACGGGGGGTGCCCTGACACTATAAAAAGCAAACTAACTAACCAGCGTCACCCGTAACACTTATATGGTGATCACTGGTGAAAGGGTTAACTGGGGGCAATTAGGGGGTTAAAACCTTTATTAGATAATATATGGGGGTACCTGACGCTATAAAAACCTGCGGCGAACCTAAAAAAAATTACTGGCTACCGATCTGCATCACCGACGCTAAGACAGCGATCAGAAAAATGATCGCTTAGCGACAGTGGTGATAGGGAGTGAAAGGGTTACCTGGGGGGCGATCAAGGGGGTTAAACCTTTATTAGATAATTTATGGGGGTACCCGACGCTATAAAAACCTGCGGCGAACCTAAAAAAAAATACTGGCTACCGATCTGCATCACCGACACTAAGACAGCGATCAGAAAAACGATCGCTTAGCGACAGTGGTGATAGGGGGTGAAAGGGTTACCTGGGGGGCGATCAAGGGGGTTAAACCTTTATTAGGTAATATATGGGGGTACCTGCGCTATAAAAACCTGCGGCGAACCTAAAAAAAATAACTGGCTACCTATCGGCATCACAGACAATAAGACAGCGATCAGAAAAACGATCGCTTAGCGACAGTGGTGATAGGGGGGTGAAAGGGTTACCTGGGGGGCGATCAAGGGGTTAAACCTTTATTAGGTAATATATTGGGGTACCTGACGCTATAAAAACCTGCGGCGAACCTAAAAAAAATAACTGGCTACCGATCGGCATCACCGACAATAAGACAGCGATCAGAAAAACGATCGCTTAGCGACAGTGGTGATAGGGGGTGAAAGGGTTACCTGGGGGGCGATCAAGGGGGTTAAACCTTTATTAGGTAATATATGGGGGTACCTGACGCTATAAAAACCTGCGGCGAACCTAAAAAAAACTGGCTACCGATCGGCATCACCGACAATAAAACAGCAATCAGAAAAACGATCTCTTAGTGACAGCGGTGCTAGGGGGTGAAAGGGTTACCTGGGGGGGGGGGTGATCAAGGAGGTTAAACCTTTATTAGGTAATATATGGGGGTACTCGACGCTATAAAAACCTGCGGCGAAGCTAAAAAAAATTACTGGCTACCGATCGGCATCACCGACGCTAAGACGGCGATCAGAAAAATGATCGCTTAGCGACAGTGGTGATAGGGGGTGAAAGGGTTATCTGGGGGGCGATCAGGGGGTTAAACCTTTATTAGGGGGGGTTAGGGGGCTACACTGGACCTAAAACTAAACTTTGGTGACACTTTTACAGTCACAAATGTCACTGATTGCAGTGATCAGTAAATAAATGGTCACTGCAATCAGTGACACTGTGGCTGGGGGCTGGGGGGTGATCTGGGGGTGATCTGGGGGTGTCTGGGGGTGTCTGGGGGGGCCTGGGGGGGCGATTTATGTACCTATGTGTCCTGGTGTCAGTGTAGTGTTTTGTGCACTAACCTGGCATCTTCTCCTGTACGGCGCTCGGTATATGTGAGCGCCGCAGGAGAGATGACATCACTTCCTCTGCCTGTGTAAACATTACACAAGCAGGGGAAGCTCTCTCATTCGCCGGGAGCGATCGAGAGGGGGTGGCCGGAATCGAACGGCCGTCCCCTCATGCCTGATCGCTCCCGATCAGTTAACCACCGCTCACTGTAAAGAAGGGGGGTCCGATCGGACCCCCCAACTATACAAAGGCAGTCACGTAGATATACGTGATTCTGCCTGTCGTTGCCATTCTGTCTACGTATATTTACAGTGGGCGGTCGTTAAGTGGTTAAAATGCATTTACTGCTTGTTAGGGGTATGTAAATATTCTAATTTCCATAGCAGTGTTGTGTCTATTGCCTACTCAAAGACATCACAACTTATCTCAGTAAGTTGGGAGTAATGCGTTGAGGCACCCTTAAAGTAGAACTATAGGCAAAAAAAGGGATAGTTATAACCCGTCAGATTTTTTTTATTTCACCATCTGTGTACCTGATTGCGGAGATTTCCCTATACTTCCTGTCCCACAGCCAAACAGGAATGAGCGGGAATCCCTGCAAATTAAGGACATTTCTTGCGGGCTCCCAGGTCACTAGAACTTGTGTCCCCATTGAAAGATTTCCCCACTATTACTTTTCTAGAGACAACCTAAAATTTGGGATTTTCTTTTACTTTCACTTTCAATGATATGGTAAACAGGGCAAATAGAGAGGGTGAACCTCCTTAACCTTCCTAGCGGTATTCCCGAGTCTGGCTCGGGGTTAAATTTCAGCACCAAAAGCAGTAACCCCGAGCCAGACTCGGGCTGCGTCGCAGTGATCCAGGCAGAGTTACTTACCTTGTCCCCTGGATCCTGCGATGCTTCCCCGCTGTGTGATCGAGCCGTCATCTCGCTCGATTCACACACTGCCGAATGCCGCCGAGCTCCGTTCCCTGCGACGTTACGACACACGGGGACGGAGATCGGCGCCAAATTCAAAAAAGTAAAAACACAGTATACATACAGTACACTGTAATCTTACTGATTACAGTACTGTATGTAATAATTACACACCCCCATTGTCCCTAGTGGTCTGCCCAGTGTCCTGCATGCACTTTTATATAATAAAAACTTTTTTTTTCTGCCTGGAAACTGGAGATTGTCCATAGCAACCAAAAAGTGTCCCTTTATGTCAAAAGTGGTTTTAGACCAGCTAAAAAACAGCGATAATAAATTAGAATCACTCGCAGAATTAAGCGATAGTGATTTGTGGGGAAATTCGTCATCAAACACTGAAAAACACTTTTATTATTATTATATTATTATTTGTTATAATTATTTTATAGTTATTTATTTTATTATAATATATAATTTTGTTTTTTGAACTTTATCATACCCGGGATGTTTACTAGACTCTGGTTTGGACAGATTTAAGTGAGTTATTCCTAAGAATTACAGGCCTGCAATATAAAACGCCAAATTTCCATGCAGAATAATGGTACCGCTTTCAGCACCTAAAATCTGACAGAATCATACCGCCAGGGAGGTTAAAGGGGTTGTAAAGGTTCGTGATTTTTCACCTTAATGCATCCTATGCATTAAGGTGAAAAAACACCTGGCAATCACCGGCCCCCCCAGCCCCCCCAGCCCCCCGTTTTACTTACCTGAGCCCATTCATCTGCTCAGCGCGTCCCCGCCGTCCTCCTCTCCACTGAGTCCCGGCTTTGATTGGATAGATTGCTAGCACTGCAGCCATTGACTCCCACTGCTGTCAATCAAATCCAATGACGCGGGTATGACTCGGGAGCACGCCCACAAGAGCTCTTCTCCAAGGAGGTTATCACTGCACAGTGGAGGTAAGTATTACATGTTTTTTATTTTTTTAAAGGAACCTTTAGTATCACTTTAATATGCACACAGACTGCAATAAAACCTGACAAGCGATTTAATCCCTCTCCACTCTATCTTAAACTAAAGAAAATGTTGACTATCAGAAAACAATTAAAGAAGGCAGAAGGTGACATCCTTTATAGTCTCTTACCTTTCAAACAATTAGATTTGCCAAACTAAACCACATCTTTGGCAGTTACAGTTTCATTTTGGAACACAGGCCAACATGCCTCTAGGCATGCAGAGCTCTGTAACCAGATGGGTTATACTTTTTACCCAAAGCATCACCTGATAATAGAGAGAAGGAAGGGCAGTCATTTTACATGTGTAATCCTTTTCCCAAATGTTTGCCTCTGTATATAAATGTATTAATAAGCTATTGTACAGATACAAAATGTCACTCACATAAAAAAAAAAAAAAAAACTCTTTATGATTCTTATTCATTGTATTATGTGTATGTGTGCGTGTATGCTTTGCATCTCTTTCTCTATTCTATGTGATTCATTTCATCTTGAAAATAGTGTGGGTGATCAGCTGCACATTTTATTGCATGCTGTACTGTTATTGCAAGACCTATTTACTGAATTAGCATTTGAGTTTAAAGCAACATGATAATATTCCAGTATATGTAGCTGCAAAATAATCATGCTTGGTGAACATGAATTTGTATGTGATTTTCTAGGTATTGTTGCTTTATATATATCGATGCATTGATTCTATATCATTATACAAGCTCCTTTTAGATTAGTAGAAATCATTTCAATGGCAACAACATAACAGCAATAACAGCAGAGAGAATCATTGTCTTGTTCCCACATTAACTGCCTACACAAAATCTAAAGCTATCTGCCGTTTGGAAAGACACAATCACAGCACCTCTTATTTCACCTATAGATCATTGTGTATCATTTTTGTTTACAAAGCTCTTTTATGCTCCACTCTGCTATTCACCAGGGAGCTATCAAATGATTACAATACGATACCAATAATACAGCCACATTCCCAAAGAGCTCATTCCTATTTCTATTATAACATTATTTCATAGTATTTTTTTTCTTACTGAAATATTGGACAATGCTCCAAATTACACATAATCTTCTGAAAGTACCGGTAGTGTTTAAAGGAGAATGCCGTCTAAAATGAACAGTTTGTTCTAACAATGTACAGCAGTGGCGGCTGGTGCTAAAAAAAAAACTAACTGAAAAATTCTGAAAAATACTGAAACTAAATCATCAATTGCAGCCACTGTGCCATCAAATGCAGCCACTGTGCCTATCATATGGAGAAAACTGTGCCCATCATATGCAGCCAATTTTGCCCATAATATACATCCAACTGTGCCCATGATATGCAGCCAACTGTGTCACTGCCCACCATATGCAGCTCCTGTGCCCATCATATGCAGCCACTGTGCCCATCATATGCAGCCAACTGTGCCCATGATATGCACCCAACTGTGCCCATCATATGCAGCTCCTGTGCCCATCATATGCAGCCACTGTGCCTATAATATGCAGCCAACTGTGCCCATCATACGCAGCCACTGTGCCCAGCAAATTCTGCCAACTTTTCCCATCATATGAAGCCAACTGTGCCCATCATATGCAGCCACTGTGCCCAGAAAATGCAGCCAACTATGCCCATCATATGCAGCCTCTGTGCCCAGCAAATGCAGCCAACTGTGCCCATCATATGCAGTCAACTGTGCCCATCATATGCAGCCTCTCTGTGTGCCCATAATATGCAGCCACTGTGCCCCCTGCCCGCCCGCTGTCTGCCCGTCACTTACCCTATCATGGTGTCAGGTCAAGCAGCGGGTGACGGCGGCGAGCTGTGGGACGGGTAGCATGGGTCAGGCAATGTTGGGTCGGGTCAGACAATGGCTCCTACCTGCGTCTCTTCTTATGGCCTATGGCTCTAATCAGGCGCTTCAAAAAAACACCCCCGCCGCTGTAATTCAGGCGCCCGACGTCCGAAAAGGGGCCAGGTCAGACAATGGCTCCTACCTGCATCTCTTCTTATAGCCTATGGCTCTAATCAGGCGCTTCAAAAAAACACCCCCACCGCTGTAATTCAGGCGCCCGACGTCCGAAAAGAGGCCGGACGCCTGAATAGGGGGTGGCTACAGCGGCCATGGAAAGATTCATGCAATGCATGAATCTATGCATTTTACATAGAGGGGGTGGCTGGAGAGAGGGTGCGGCGCCCGTGTGTGCTTAACCACTTAAGGACCGCCGCCTGTACATATACGTCGGCAGAATGGCATGGCTAGGCACAAGCACATACAGGTACGTCCCCTTTAAGAAGCCCAGCCATGGGTCACGCGCGCGCCGCCGACGGGGCGCTCGCAAGCCGGTCCTGAATGCCGTGACCGCGCCCGCGGGACCCGCGGACCCGATCGCCGCCGGTGTCCCGCGATCGGTTCACAGAGCTGAAGAATGGGGAGAGGTAAGTGTAAACAAACCTCTCCCCGTGCTTCCTAGTGAGACTGTCACTGATCGTCTGTTCCCTGTCATAGGGAATGACGATCATTGACGTCACACGCCAAGCCACGCCCCACACAGTAAGAATCACACATTAAGTCACATTTAACCCCTTCAGCGCCCCCTACAGGTTAACCCCTTCACTACCAGTGTCATTTTCACAGTAATCAGTGCATTTTTATAGCACTGATCGCTGTAAAAATGACATTGGTCCCAAAATAGTGTCAAAAGTGTCGGATGTGTCCGCCATAATGTCTCAGTCACAATAAAAATTGCTGATCGCCGCCATTACTAGTAAAAAAAAAAAATATTAATAAAAATGCCATAAAACTATCCCCTATTTTGTAGACGCTATAACTTTTGCACAAACCAATCAATAAACGCTTATTGCAATTTTTTTTACCAAAAATATGTAGAAGAATACGTTTTGGCCTAAATTGAGGAAAAACAATGTTTTTTTATATTTTTGGGGGATATTTATTATAGTAAAAAGTTAAAAATATAGCATTTTTTTCAAAATTGTCGCTCTATTTTTGTTTATAGCACAAAAAATAAAAACTGCAGAGGTGATCAAATACCACCAAAAGAAAGCTCTATTTGTGGGGAAAAAAGGACGCCAATTTTGTTTGGGAGCCACGTCGCACGACTGCGCAATTGTCAGTTAAAGCGATGCAGTGCCGAATCGCAAAAAGTGGCCTGGTCCTTTAGCTACAAAATGGTCCTGGTTTAATTAAGTGGTTAATTAATGGGCGCACCACCACTGATGTACAGTACAAAAGACAAATGAATGCCAAAAACAGGATCAGTAGAATGATCAGGCAGTTGATGTTTTGTTTGTTTTAATTAGAAAATTGATAACCAGTGTGTTACTCAGATTCCCCTTTTTCATGAATTTTTTATAAGGACAGAAAAATATGGAGCACAATTCACTGACATGGCACCACATGCATAGGCATATGAGAAAACGAAGATAAAGAAAAAAGGATTATGAAGGTGTCTTTCTTAACCCTAAAAAAGTGACTACTCGGTTAATTTTAAATTTAAAAATAATTTTATTCATTACAAAAATTCCTTAGAAATGTCTAGATCCATAAAACCATTTCAATGCAGTTACATATTGCATGTAGGAGGCTCTCTAAAAAATATGTGTTCATTCTGCTAAGCCATAGCCCATAGGTATACATATAGAAAATGTTGTTCAGTGTACATTTGGTATAATGACTAGATTAGGCCAGAAAGCAGAAGACAATTGGGTGCCGGTCTCTACGTGTTTCACCGTTTACTGGTTTCCATGCATATGGCCAAGAGCTGGTGACACTGAATCCAAATGGGAAAGATGCCCCAGGTTGCCTCGGAATGGGCACATTGAACAAACGGCTAGTAGGAACCTCAGGAGGGCAGTGCAAAACACTGTTCCAATAGGTATACATTTTACAAGAGAATATCTTCACAGGTAAACGCTCCTCCCACAAAGGCCAAAAGCCAGGCAGCATAGAGTATGACTGTTCCAATAGGTAGAAATTCTACAAGAGAATATCTTCACAGGTAAACCCTCCTCCCACAAAGGCCAAAAGCCAGGCAGCTTGTATGCTTGCAATATTTTATAATATGTTGGCTGGTCCAACAGCATAATGTCATAAGAGTGACCACCAATCCTTTAAAGCAGAAAGCCAGAGCTGTAACAGATTCAACCATATACAGCAAGGGTGAGCAACCTCGGCACTCCAGCTGTGGTGAAACTACAAATCCCATCATGCCTCTGCCTCTAGGAGTCATGCCTGTGATTGTCAGGTTCTTGCAATGTCTCATGGGACTTGTAGTTTCACCACAGTTGGAGGGCTGAGGTTGCCTACCCCTGATATACGTGTAGCACACAGACCCTTCCGCTCCATCCATTTTTGCAGTAAGGCACACCTGCTACTTGCCCGGTATCCCCCCTTATGTGTAGAGAGGGGCAAAAGGTGTTAATGATTTTGGGTCTTGCGGTGAGTTACCTCACCAGAGTGGATCCCTGGTCTCCGTTATCTAGGCGGAAGTCCCTTTGTTATAAAGCCAATGTCCACACAGGTGTAAAACCTAAGCAGCAAGGTTTTATTCTTTTCTTGAGGTAAAACTTGGAAGAGAGAGAGTAGAAACGACAGAGTAGGGGAAGGTTCAGGCACGCAACACTTAGAGAACACTTTCGTCGCCACTCAAGCCTGAGTGGGCTTTGCTCACCCGGATAGTCCCTTTGAGAGCGGTCCTAGCAGCCGGTGTGGAGCACGAAACAACTACTTGCGATTTCCCTGGGATACGATCAGGAGATCCTCTACCTCAGAATCCTTAAGTCCCGAACTTCCCGACCTAGTAACAATAAGACCTTTGGTGCCAATGGAGCACGTTACCAGGCTTTTGGCGGATAGGAATCCTTCCCTCTGTCAGGTAGCCAGGCCTCTACCGAGACAGCGAATCTTTCACTAATTGGGACCGATCCTACCCTGGCTTCCTCTCCTTCAGAGCGGGTCACCCCTCACTTGGGTACCCTGGGACTCCTCTTTGGGTGTAAGCCTCAGCCAAAGGTGCTGGGCCTACTTACAGCGATGCAGCCTCAGGCTAAAGGTGCCTGAGGCTGAAACACACGCACGCACTCCTGGCCTGGAGGCAAAATGCTCCCTCTTCTCCTCTTCTCTCCTCACGAATAATCGCCTCTGCCCCTTTTGTACCCTCTCCCATCATGCACAGCAGGTTGACCACGCCCACTGCACAGCTGCCGAGAGAGGACACCCAATGGTGTTGCGATACTCCTTGTGGTTCTACCTGAGCCGAAGATGACAGTGCCACCTACAGGCAACAGGGAACACTGCAGCCAGGCAATATCACACCAGAGCAGAAGCAAGTTTTTAGGAAATTAACAGTCTGAGCCCAACTATTGACTCAGACTAACCCCTAAATTTGAACATAGCGCCCGCTAAATTGGGGAGTGCGCTACATACAGTATGAGGCTTAATTCACTAAGCTACAATAAGCAATATTTACCAAATATATTTTTTATTTTTTTTAGCAAAGAAAAATATGCAAAAAAATTATTCCTTTTAAAAGGAACACATTAATAAACCTTTACCTTACTCTAAACTATGCAGCGCTGACCTGCTAAATTAGTACAATTATAAGGGCAAACAAGTACAAATGTAAATTTCAAAGAACAAAAAAATTATATTAAAGATGTAAAAAAATATATGTGTTTAAATGAAAAAAAAAATATATATATATATATATATATATATATATATATATATATATATATATATATATATATATATATGTGATGACTCAATAAAGTGTCTGTGCAATATAGTAGTCTCATATAAGTGAAAAACACCAAAAAGTGCTATAGTGCTGTGCAAAGTTCTTCAAAAATGTCAGGAATCTTCAAATAAGTGATGTGTTCAAGTGATCTACAACCTTTGCCACACCAGAGAACTCACCAAATGTACAGTACACGACAACCAATTACAGGTAAGTCATGTATTGTATATTATCATCAAAAGATCCACAGCGCTTCTGATGTTCCTCCACGCTTGCTGTCACCAGGCGGTCGCCCCTCTGTGAAATTATCTGCCACTCCTCTCACAGGATACATACAGGAGTCATGAAAAAACAAGGGGGATTTGTCATAGCATTAAATCTTTCATTTTTTATTCAAATACAAAACTCAGTATTCCTACTCACATTCTATGGTGCTACACCTTGCACCAAGGAGTAATCACAGTTGAAAACTCTTGAAATCCAGTACAGTATGCTCCCGTGGTTTAACCAGGCTATAAGTTGTGCATGCCACTCTTGATGGCTGCTCCCTGCTTGGTCCCAGGTGTACAAAGACATCACTTCTAGGTGTAGGTTGTGTGATGACGTCACTTTCGGTAACGGTCCAACACATTTCATCACATGGCCGTTCTCAAGAGGCGTGTCAGGAAGGCTCATTGCGCTCACTAAATACAAGAAATTGAATCCTTCACTCCACTTTTATGACACTGAACCCTATGCCACATGCCACCCTGTTAAACAGCTAATAAGCAGCTGATGCATTGAACTGGCCACATCCTGTGTATGGGCTCAGTGTTAATAACCATAACTATTTATAAACCACATAATTAATATATACAGGTACCAAAAACAGAAAAAAAATAAACCAATACTGTATACTGTGGGCGCATAAAAGTGTATTGTAATCCCTAAAATATATATTATTAAAATCACAGAAATTGATATAAAAAATATGTGAGTAAACCAATTACACTTGCACCTTTCCTATACTCCTGATGGGTACAATTTCTACCTGACACTTTTGAAGAACTTTTGAACAGCACTATAGCACTTTTTAGACATTTACACTTACTTATAAGAGACTACTATATTGCAGGGACACTTTATTGACATCACATTTTTTTATATTTTTTAAATTTTTAATATTATTTTTTGTTTCTTTGAAAGCCATATTTGTACTTTTTTGCCATTAGATAAATATTGGTACTAATTTAGCAAGTCAGTGCTGTAGAGTTTAGAGTGAGGTTGTGATATTCCCTTTTTAGGGATTGATATACAGCTGCTTTATCTGCATTTCATCCCATCGTCGGTGATATTAATACTAATGCCGCATACACACGATCGGAATTTCCGACAACAAATGTTCGATGTGAGCTTTTGGTCAGATTTTCCCGACCGTGTGTAGGCTCCATCGGACATTTGCTGTCGGAATTTCCGACAACAAATGTTTGAGGGCAGGTTCTCAATTTTTACGACAAGAACTTCCGATCATGTGTATCCAATTCCGACGCACAAAAATCCTACGCATGCTCGGAATCAATTTGACGCATGCTCGGAATCATTGTCCTTCATTTTTCTCGGCTTGTCGTAGTGTTGTACGTCTCCGCGTTCTTGACGTTCGGAATTTCTGAGCAACATTAGTGTGACCGTGTGTATGCAAGAAGTTTGAGCGAAAATCCGACGGAAAAAAAAACACGGTTTTGTTGTCGGAAATTCCGATCATGTGTACGCGGCATTAGACTGAATTAATAAACCTTAGCTTATGTAGTGATGACCCCCTTAGGCCCCATGCACACGAGACGCTGTTATTTGCTGTTGAACGCGCGTTCAGAGGCAGTTGGATGCTTTTTTCAACTGCCCCTGAACCCATTCAATGTTATCCTATGTGTCCATGCACACACTCTCGTTTTTTGGCGTTTACAAGCAGTTGCGTTTAACCTCGTTTTTTCAGAAGCAAAAAAATGGGTTCAGACGCAAAAGTTTTCCACGTTTCAGACGCTAAACGCTGCTAAACGCGGCTAAACGCGGCTAAACGCGGTACCGGCGTTTTTCCGCGTTTGCGTTTATAAGCGTTTTTAAAGGTGACCTATTTTTTAACATTAGAAATCTCAAAAATGATGGCAAATGATGAAAAACTATTAAAAAATATAAAAGAAAACTGTAATTGCTTGCATTGCATTGTGGACAATCCACAACTTGTGGCAGGTAACGTGGCAAGTGGACAATCCACAGCTTGTGGCAGGTAACGTGGCCAGTGGACAATCAACAACTTGTGTCAGGTGACGTGGCCAGGTGACGTGGCCAGGTGACGTGGTCAGTGGACAATCCACAACTTGTGGCAGGTGACATGGCCAGGTGACGTGGCAGGTAACGTGGCCAGGTGACGTGGCACGTGATGTGGCCAGGTGACGTGGCAAGTGGACAATCCACAACTTGTGGCAGGTGACGTGGCTAGGTGACGTGGCAGGTAACGTGGCCAGGTGACGTGGCCAGGTGACGTGGCATGTGGCATGTGACGTGGCAAGTGGACAATCCACAACTTGTGGCAGGTGACGTGGCCAGGTGATGTGGCAAGTGGACAATCCACAGCTTGTGGCAGGTAACGTGGCAAGTGGACAGTCAACAACTTGTGTCAGGTGACGTGGCCAGGTGACATGGCCAGTGGACAATCCACAACTTGTGGCAGGTGACATGGCCAGGTGACGTGGCAGGTAACGTGGCCAGGTGACGTGGCACGTGATGTGGCCAGGTGACGTGGCAAGTGGACAATCCACAACTTGTGGCAGGTGACGTGGCTAGGTGACGTGGCAGGTAATGTGGCCAGGTGACGTGGCCAGGTGACGTGGCATGTGGCATGTGACGTGGCAAGTGGACAATCCACAACTTGTGGCAGGTGACGTGGCCAGGTGATGTGGCAAGTGGACATTCCACAGCTTGTGGCAGGTAACGTGGCAAGTGGACAGTCAACAACTTGTGTCAGGTGACGTGGCCAGGTGACATGGCCAGTGGACAATCCACAACTTGTGGCAGGTGACGTGGCCAGGTGACGTGGCAGGTGACGTGGCCAGGTGACGTGGCAGGTGACGTGGCAAGTGGACAATCCACAACTTGTGGCAGGTGACGTGGCTAGGTGACGTGGCCAGGTGACGTGGCTAATGGACAATCCACAACTTGTGGCAGGTGAAGTGGCTAGGTGACGTGGCAGGTAACGTGGCCAGGTGACGTGACCAGGTGACGTGGCAAGTGGACAATCCACAACTTGTGGCAGGTGACGTGGCCAGGTGATGTGGCAGGTAACGTGGCCAGGTGACGTGGCAGGTGACGTGGCCAGGTGACGTGGCAGGTAACATGGCCAGGTGACGTGGCAAGTGGACAATCCACAACTTGTGGCAGGTGACGTGGCCAGGTGACACGTGATGTGGTCAGGTGACGTGGCAAGTGGGCAATCCACAACTTGTGGCAGGTGACGTGGCTAGGTAACGTGGCCAGGTGATGTGGCCAGGTGACGTGGCAGGTGACGTGGCAAGTGGACAATCCACAACTTGTGGCAGGTGACGTGGCCAGGTGATGTGGCAGGTAACGTGGCCAGGTGACGTGGCAGGTGACGTGGCCAGGTGACGTGGCAGGTAACATGGCCAGGTGACGTGGCAAGTGGACAATCCACAACTTGTGGCAGGTGACGTGGCCAGGTGACACGTGATGTGGTCAGGTGACATGGCAAGTGGACAATCCACAACTTGTGGCAGGTGACGTGGCTAGGTAACGTGGCCAGGTGATGTGGCCAGGTGACGTGGCAGGTGACGTGGCAAGTGGACAATCCACAACTTGTGGCAGGTGACGTGGCTAGGTGACGTGGCCAGGTGACGTGGCTAATGGACAATCCACAACTTGTGGCAGGTGAAGTGGCTAGGTGACGTGGCAGGTAACGTGGCCAGGTGACGTGGCCAGGTGACGTGGCAGGTGATACGCTAAATACAAGTACACTGCGGCTCTCTCAGCTGCTGCTACTCACTCTGGTCTCACAAACTGGCTGAAATGGTTAAAATTTACTGTTTTTTGAGCTTAGGGAGGGTCTTATGATGAAACGCTTATAAACGCAAACGCGGTAAAACGCCGCTAAACGCCAATAAACGCGGCTGCAAACGTGGCCAAACGCGCGTTTTTAAATGCCGGTTTCAGCGTTTAAAAACGTGTGTTCAGCAGAGTTTGCACCTGCGTCTCGTGTGCATGGGGCCTAAGGAGTCATAACTGCAACATAATCACTTGCTTACAGGATGTGTATATATGTACGTTGGTCAGCAAATGGATAACAAAGGACACTAAACTCCCTTTCACCCTCTTACCCAAAATCCAGTTGATAACGGTATTCAAACTCATGTACAAGGGTCCACTCTGAGGAATACTACTATCTCATCAACGCTGCAGCCTCGTACACACGGCCGAGAATCTCGTCAGGAAAAAACACATTGTTTTTCCTGACGAGATTCTTGACAAGAATCTTGTCCCAGCCGAGTGTACACACGCTCGATTCAAAAGAACCGCTGTTCTTTTAAATGGAACGAACGCGGTGACGAATGTGCGCTCGTCACATTCGATGCCGCCGCCGCCATCTTACTACACCCTACCTATGCCTAGGAAGCTACCGCGCATGCGTCAAAGTAATTTCAAGCATGCGCGGGTTTCCACGGCGACAGGTAAGCATACACACTCTCGGGTTTCTCGTCGGGAAACGGGGCGATGAGAATCTCAACGAGAAAATAGAGAGCAGGTTCTCTATTTTTCTCGTTGAGATTCTGGCCAGTTTTCTTGACGAGAAACCTGAAAGCCTCGTACACACGGCCGGTTTTCTCAGCAAGAAAGCTCTCCCAGCAGTTTTCTTGTTATTTCTTGACGAGAAAACCGGCCGTGTGTACAAGGCTTTAAGCCTCGTACACACGACCGAGTTTCTCGGCAAGAACCAGCAAGAAACTTGCTGGCAGAGATTTCTTGCCGAGAAATTTGTTCGTGTGTATGGTTTCTCGTCAAGAAAAGCGACAAGAATCTCGACGAGAAAATAGAGAACCTGCTCTCTATTTTCTCATCGAGATTCTCGTCAGCCTGTTTCTCGACGAGAAAATTGAGTGTGTGTACACTTACCTGTTCGCCGGGAAGCCCGCGCATGCTCGAAATGACTTCGACGCATGCGTGGTAGCTTCCTAGGCATAGGTAGGGTAAACCAAGATGGCGGCGACGGCATCGAATGTGACGAGCGCATGCTCGTCGTTTTCGATGACGTCACCGCGTACGCTTCAATCAAAGAACCGCGGGTTCTTTGAAATGAGCGTGTGTACACTCGGCCGGGACAAGTTTCTTGTCCAAGGATCTCGTCGTAAAAAACGACATGTTTTTAACGACGAGATTCTCGGCCGTGTGTACGAGGCTTCACTCTCTAGGTTACTTTATAGGTCCCTTGCAACAGGGTTTTAAAAAATTAACAACAGCAAGGGTTGATGTAGAATATCTTCTGACACAATGTGGGCATTAGTGAGAGACATGCTTTAGGTCTATCTTACAACACTAGCATGAGCTCTTGCTTCACATTCAATGGATTTCATTTAAACAGCAATAAAACAAAGAACAGTGATGAACCAAAATGTAATGTGCTTACACTTCCACTTTTTAAGGCCAGTGCTTTTTAAAAATCCTTCAGTCATATTCAGTAAAGCAAAATAATTGGCCTAAGGTGACCAGGGCGAAAAAGTCACCTTATCTCTGTGTCACAGTACCCAATTCAACTAGGTGCTTTTTGAATCATTCGCTGTCTATTGTCCTTTCTAGTACAACGCTGACTAATAATATTCATGACATTTTTTTTCCAACAGGCTCGACTGATTCTTTGCAAGCTTTGCATGCTTTGATAGTGCATGCACCGAGCTGAGCCTTGTGGGCATATCACATACACCTTGCCCGTACAGAACTATGGCCCTCCCTTTCCCAAGCGCTGCCGGAGAGAGATGGAGAAAGGTCTTTGTGTTAAGCGTTTTCCTTTCTGAATAATACAGGCGGACAACGGTGTCAGGAGTGTAGGCACAAATGGTATTAGGCAGAGAGGGAGCATATGACAGAACTGCAGCACATTAGGTCACGAGAGCATATCAAACAGAAAGAAAATGAAAAATCGGAGGGACACTAGGAGTGACTGTAGACATTAGCGCAGAAAGAAGATTAAAGGGATACAAACCAAGGAACACAATTTTTATGAACACAATGTCATAGCAACATTAGCGTGACCACGATGACCATGTTGTTTGATTTGCAACATTTATACTGTAGTGGTAATGTTTTTTAATGATTAGTGATAGACTAATCAGTTTGCTTTAATAGTGAGCTGACCAATATCAGGCGGGTCCATGGCACTTTGTTAAGGATTGCTTGCTCACCCCACTATTAACTGATCATCTCTGTGAACTTGTAAAGGGGTCCTTTTTAGCCATTTTTTGTTACTTTCTTATGAGTGGTTGCCATTATTATTGAGCTTAAGACCCCTTTCACACTGGGGCGTTTTTCAGGAGCTTTGGCGTTAAAAACAAGCGCCTGTAAAGTGCCTGAAAGAAGCCTCATCTGCAATCCCAATGTGAAAGCCCGAGTGCTTTCAGAGCCCTTTCACACTGCCAGCGCCCGAAAAACGCTGGTAAAGCTCCGCTAAGACCCCTTTCACACTGGGGCGTTTTTCAGACACTTTGGTGTTAAAAAAAGCACCTCAATGGGAAGGGGCGCTTTAGGAGCGGTGTATTCAATGCTCCTAAAGCGCTGCAAAGAAGCTGCTTGCAGGACTTTTTTTGACGCCCTGCCAGCGCAGCGCCTCAGTGTGAAAGCACTCGGGCTTTCACATTGGGATTGCGGATGCAGCTTCTTTCAGGCATTTTACAGGGGCTTTTTTTTAATGCTAAGACCCCTTTCACACTGGGGCGTTTTTCAGGCGCTTTAGTGTGAAAGCACTCGGGCTTTCACATTGGGATTGCAGATGCAGCTTCTTTCAGGCGCTTTACAGGCGCTTTTTTTAACGCTAAAGCACCCGAAAAACGCCCCAGTGTGAAAAGGGTCTAAATATATGCAGATACCAGATACTGTAGATACTTACTCTATGGGGGTTATTTACGAAAGGCAAATTCACTTTGTACTACAAGTGAAAACTACAAGTGCAAAGTGCACTTGGAAGTGCAGTCACTGTAGATCCGAGGGGGACATGCAAGGAAAATAAAAAACAGCATTTTAGCTTGCATATGATTGGATGATAAAATCAGCAGAGCTTCCCCTCATTTCAGATCTACCCCTCAGATTTACAGCGATTGCACTTCCAAGTGCACTTTCAGTGCAATTTCAAGTGTAGTTTGCACTTGTAGTGCAAAGTGGATTTGCCTTTAGTAAATAACCCCCTATATTACCAAAAGTATTGGGACACCTGCCTTTACAAGCACATTAACTTTAATAGCATCCTAGTCTTAGTCCGCAGGGTTCAACATTGAGTTGGCCCACCCTTTGCAGCTATGACAGCTTCAACACTTTTGGAAAGGCTGTCCACAAGGTTTAGGAGTGTGTCTATGGGAATGTTTGACCATTCTTCCTGAAGCGCATTTGTGAGGTTAGGACCAGAAGACCTGGCTCGCAGTCTCCGCTCAAATTCATCCCAAAGGTGTTCTTTCGGGTTGAGGTCAGGACTTTGTGCAGGCCAGTCAAGTTCCTCCATGTCAAACTCGCTTATCCATGTCTTTGTTTCAATTTAGCAAAGTCTAAATAAGCTCACTTACAATACATCTACTGTATATGATGTGGCATATGCATGCATGCATGGTTGTTGATCACTCCAATGAAGGGTTTGAAATGTGAAAATTAATTGGTTAGGGGTTCAAAATACTCCTTTACTAGTTCACTTAACCACTTAACGACCGCTCAGAGTGTACGTGATTGCCTTTGTACAGTTGGGGGGTCCAATCGGACCCCCCTTCTGTACAGTGAGCGGTTGGAATTTATTGGGGAGCGATCCGACATGAGGGGACGGCCGTTCGATTCCGGCCAACCCCCCCCGCGATCGCTCCCGGCGAATGGAAATGCCCCCTCTGTCTGTCGAATGTACACACAGGCAGAGGAAGCAGGAGGAAGTGATGTCATCTCTTGTGCGGCGCTCACATATACCGAGCGCCGTACAAGAGAAGACATCAAGGTTAGTGCACAAACACTACACTAACACCAGCACACATACGCACACAAATCGCCCCCCCAGGCCCCCCCAGATCACCCCCCAGCCCCCAGTCACAGTGTCACTGATTGCAGTGACCATTTATTTACTGATCACTGCAATCAGTGACATTTGTGACTGTAAAAGTGTCACTACATTTAGTTTTAGGTCCAGTGTAGCCCCCTAACCCCCCCCCTAATAAAGGTTTAACCCCTTGATCACCCCCCAGATAACCCTTTCACCCCCTAGCACCGCCGTCGCTAAGCCATCATTTTTCTGATCGCTGTCTTAGCGTCGGTGATGCAGATCGGTAGCCAGTAATTTTTTTTAGGTTCGCCCGCAGGTTTTTATAGCGTCAGGTACCCCCATAAATTATCTAATAAAGGTTTAACCCCCTTGATCGCCCCCCAGGTAACCCTTTCACCCCCTATCACCACTGTCGCTAAGCGATCATTTTTCTGATCGATGTCTTAGCGTCGGTGATGCAGATCGGTAGCCAGTATTTTTTTTTTAGGTTCGCTGCAGGTTTTTATAGCGTCAGGTACCCCCATAAATTATCTAATAAAGGTTTAACCCCCTTGATCGCCCCCCAGGTAACCCTTTCACCCCCTATCACCACTGTCGCTAAGCGATCATTTTTCTGATCGCTGTCTTAGCGTCGGTGATGCCGATCGGTAGCCAGTAATTTTTTTTAGGTTCGCCGCAGGTTTTTATAGCGTCAGGTACCCCCATAAATTATCTAATAAAGGTTTAGCCCCCTTGATCGCCCCCCAGGTAACCCTTTCACCCCCTATCACCACTGTCGCTAAGCGATAATTTTTCTGATCGCTGTCTTAGCGTCGGTGATGCAGATCAGTAGCCAGTATTTTTTTTTTAGGTTCGCCGCAGGTTTTTATAGCGTCAGGTACCCCCATATATTATCTAATAAAGGTTTTAACCCCCTAATTGCCCCTAGTTAACCCTTTCACCAGTGATCACCATATAAGTGTTACGGGTGACGCTGGTTAGTTAGTTTGCTTTTTATAGTGTCAGGGCACCCGCCGTATATAACCCAATAAAGGTTTAACCCCCTGATTGCCCGGCGGGTGATATCAATTAGGTTTTAGCGTCAGAGAGGGTCTGCGTCACACCCCAGGCAGCGTCAGGTTAGTGCCAGTAATGCTAACACCCACGCGTGAAGCATACACCTCCCTTAGTGGTATAGTATCTGAACAGATCAATATCTGATCTGATCAGATCTATACTAGCGTCCCCAGCAGTTTAGGGTTCCCAAAAACGCAGTGTTAGCGGGATCAGCCCAGATACCTGCTAGCACCTGCGTTTTGCCCCTCCGTCCAGCCCAGGCCACCCAAGTGCAGTATCGATCGATCACTGTCACTTACAAAACACAACACACATAACTGCAGCGTTCGCAGAGACAGGCCTGATCCCTGCGACTCCAGTGCTGTAGGAGGTGATTTCACCACCACAGTTAAAAAAAAAAAGCAAATATGCCGAAGCATTGGGGCAGCAGGGGTGGAGGAGTGATTTTGCTCCTAATGCCGCGTACATACGGTCGAAATTCCGACGGAGGCTTGCCCGTGGAAAAGTCCGACCATGTGTGTGCGGCATAACTTTTTTGTGGGAGGATGCCCCCATGCTTCGGCATATATAAATGGTGCATGTATGCCCATCATTAGAAGTGGGTGGATGAAGGGCGGTATTCTAATGGTGGGCATACCCACCGATCAATCTCTTTTTTCGTTCAGCCACCTGGCTGCATGGAAAAAAAATTATTACAATACATGTCCAACAAGGACCAGCAACGTACTGGTATGTTGCTGGACTTTGAATGTTTATACCAGAATGATTCCTGCGGGTTTAGGTATCATCTTGGTATCATTCTTTTCAGCCAGCGGCCGGCTTTCATGTAAAAGCAATCCTAGTGGCTAATTAGCCTCTGGACTGCTTTTACAAGCAGTGGGAGGGAATGTCCCCCCCCCGGATATAAAAAGCGCCATTGGGAAATTGGGAAAGCATTTTATCACACCGATCTTGGTGTGGTCAGATGCTTTGAGGGCAGAGGAAAGATCTAGGGTCTAGACCCCAGTTTTTTCAAAAAAAGAGTACCTGTCACTACCTATTGCTATCATAGGGGATATTTACATTCCCTGAGATAACAATAAAAATGATAAAAATAAATAAATATGGAAGGAACAATTTAAAAATAAAATAATAAAGCAAAATTAATAATAAAAAAAAAAAGCACCCCTGTCCTGCCCTGCTCTTGTCCAATGGCGAACGCAAGCGTCGGTCTGGCGTCATATGTAAACAGCAATTGCACCATGCATGTGAGGTATCACCGCGAAGGTCAGATCGAGGGCAGTAATTTTAGCAGTAGACCTCCTCTGTAAATCTAACGGAGTAACCTGTAAAGACTTTTAAAGGCTTTTAAAAATGTATGTAGTTTGTCGCCAATGCGCGTTTGTGCGAAATTTTAAAGCATGTCGTGTTTGGTATCTATGTACTCGGCCTAAGATCATCTTTTTTATTTCATCAAACATTTGGGCAATATAGTGTGTTTTAGTGCATTAAAATTAAAAAAGTGTATTTTTTCCCAAAAAATGCGTTTGAAAAATCGCTGCGCAAATACTGTGTAGAAAAAAAAAATGCAACACCCACCATTTTATTCTGTAGGGCCTTTGCTTTAAAAATATATATAATGTTTGGGGGTTCAACATAATTTTCTTGCAAAAAAAAATATGTTTTCATGTAAACAAAAAGTGTCAAAAAGGGCTTTGTCTTCAAGTGGTTAGAAGAGTGGATGTAAGCTTCCTAATGTTGTGTATAAAATGCCAGAACAGTTCAAAACCCCCCCAAATGACCCCATTTTGGAAAGTAGACACCCCAAGCTATATACTGAGAGGCATGTCGAGTCCATGGAATATTTTATATGTTGACACAAGTTGCGGAAAAATTTTTTTTTTTTTTTTGCACAAAGTTGTCACTAAATGAAATATTGCTCAAACATGCCATGGGCATATGTGGAATTACACCTCAAAATACATTCTGTTGCTTCTCCTGAGTACGGGGATACCACATGTGTGAGACTTTTTGGGAGCCTAGTCGCGTACGGGACCCCAAAATCCAATCACCGCCTTCAGGCTTTCTAAGGGTGTAAATTTTTGATTTCACTTCTCACTGCTGTGACAGCAGGAAGGTAAAGTCACCTGGTTGCATCCAGGGGGGTAGATATATTTCTCCCAGATTCAGGCTTTATGCTGACTTATACAACTAGGGTGGAGAGTTGTATAAGCCCAGCTGAGGCTAGTAGGCTCATGGATGACTCATACCTCTAGGGAGAGGGCTGGGCGTCGTGCAGGCAGGGAGTTGATGAGACCAGCTGAAGCCTGTCAGTTCGTTTAATGCCTCTATAAAAACTCCCAGATTCATTAGGTGTTTGCTCATGCCTGGACCCAGACCTGTGTGGACTGTCTAGGGAGAGTGAACCCCTGTGCGGTGAGGCAAAGCCTGTGTGGCTATTTGTTTGGACTTTTACTAAACCAGGGACTTAGGGACTAGGACAGCACCAGGCTGATCCCAGTTGTTAGTTTAGGAAACCTGCATGTTTAGTCAGAGGTCAAACTGACCAGGATTTATTTTGTTTATGTTTCTTTTTGGCTTTGCTGTGTTTTTGTCACTGTACATAGAGAAATAAACCGCACCTTTTGATTTTGAAAACCACAACCTCCGTCTGCTGGCCCTGTTTTTGTGTGGGGAGCCCAACCAGGGGGTCACACACACCCGCTACTGAGTTAACCCCCTCACACTGCCTATCACAGTTTCGGAGGCCATGGAATGCCCAGATGGCACAAAACCCCCCCCAAATGACCCCATTTTGGAAAGTAGACACCCCAAGCTATTTGCTTAGAGGTATTGTGAGTATTTTGCAGATCTCGCTTTTTGTCACAAAGTTTTGAAAATTGAGAAAAAAAAAGAAAAAAAAAATTTCTTTCTTCATTTTCAAAAACAAATGAGAGCTGTAAAATACTCACTATGCCTCTCAGCAAACAGCTTGGGGTGTCTACTTTCCAAAATGGGGTCATTTGGGGGGGTTTTGTGCTATTTTGGCATTTTATGGCCTTCGAAACTGTGATAGGTAGTGAGGAGTCAAATCAAAAATTTGTGCCTAGAAATCCTGAAGGCGGTGATTGGTTTTCGGGGTCCCGTACGCGGCTAGGCTCCTAAAAAGTCCTACACATGTGGTATCCCTGTACTCAGGAGAAGCAGCAAAATTTATTTTGGGGTGCAATTCCACATATAACCATGGCATGTGTGAGCAATATATCATTTAGTGACAACTTTTTGTAATTTTTTTTTTTTGTCATTATTCAATCACTTGGGACAAAAAAAAAAAATATTCAATGGGCTCAACAGGCCTCTCAGCAATTTCCTTGGGGTGTCTACTTTATAAAATGGGGTCATTTGGGGGGGGTTTTGTGCTATTTTGGCATTTTATGGCCTTCAAAACTGTGATAGGTAGTGAGGAGTGAAATCAAAAATTTGCGCCCTTAGAAATCCTGAAGGCGGTGCTTGGTTTCCGGAGTCCCGTACGTGGCTAGGCTCCTAAAAAGTCCCACACATGTGGTATCCCCGTACTCAGGAGAAGCAGCAGAATGTATTTTGGGGTGCAATTCCACATATAACCATGGCATGTGTGAGCAATATATCATTTAGTGACAACTTTTTGTATTTTTTTTTTGTCATTATTTAATCACTTGGGACAAAAAAAAAAATATTCAATGGGCTCAACATGCCTCTCAGCAATTTCCTTGGGGTGTCTACTTTCTAAAATGGGGTCATTTGGGGGGGTTTTGTACTGCCCTGCCATTTTAGCACCTCAAGAAATGAGATAGGCAGTCATAAATTTAAAGCTGTGTAAATTCCAGAAAATGTACCCTAGTTTGTAAACGCTATAACTTTTGCGCAAACCAATAAATATACACTTATTGACATTTTTTTTACTAAAGACATGTGGCTGAATACATTTTGGCCTAAATGTATGACTAAAATTGAGTTTATTCGATTTTTCTTATAACAAAGAGTAGAAAATATCATTTTTTTTCAAAATTTTCGGTATTTTTCCGTTTATATCGCAAAAAATAAAAATCGCAGAGGTAATCAAATACCATTAAAAGAAAGCTCTATTTGTGGGAAGAAAAGGACGCAAATTTTGTTTGGGTACAACATTGCATGTCCGCACAATTTACAGTTAAAGCCGCGCAGTGCAAAATTCTGAATTCACCTCTGGTCCTTTAGCTACCAAATGGTCCGGGGCTTAAGTGGTTAATGTTGGTGGTCTACAGCAAATAATTAACCCCATGAAATAAATTGCAGAACCAGGTTTGTCAAAAGATTTTTATTTTTATTTTATATTTACTTAATAACTGTATATAAGACAGGCAATTTTAAATTGATTCAAAAGGCTAGACATGTGTTACCTTAATGCATTCCCTGCAGTAATGTAAAAAATGTCCCTGTATTTGTATTGCCCTGTCTGTAGCGGCTCTCTCCTCTCTCTCTTCTAACAGAGGCAGCAGCAGGAGCCACTGGCTGAGCTGCTCTGTGTGTGTCAATAGACTCACACAGATCAACTCGGGATCAAGCCCACAGGTGTGCCCCATAGCAAGCATCCAAGTAGCCAAGAACACTGGTAGGGGACCCCAGAAGAGGAGATTCGGGGCCAATCAATACCAATACACACAGCAGGGATGTTTAACATGCTTGTTATTTTCTGTTTCAATCATTTTATATTAAATGTTTTCTTCAGAAAAAATAAGAACATTACAAAGCAGAGCATCAAGCAGTCCTCACAAAGCTCTGTACATACAATAAAGTAGATACACAGAAAGGGGAACAAAGAGTGAATGTGTCAAATGAGATGAACCCTCTATGATGTCCATTATAATTGCATACCGATAGCACTATAATAACTGGAGGAAAGCCATCCTGGGAAATTGCAAACCAAAACCGCCTATGAAATGCATGTGATCCATGAGGTCTAGAACAGCAATAATATGTAACATCTATGAAGTGGTCTGTAGAATGATATAACGTTTAACTTGTGTTATAATGTATCCAAAACTCTTCCTATTGTCAGACATCAACTTCGTTACTTATTGGGGTCAGGAGTACCCACAACTAATAGCATAATTTGCATAAATGAGGAATGGGAAAGTACAAGGGGAGGGAGCTGAAAAATGGACTAGAAGGGAGAGTGTGAGGGAAGAGAGATAAATTAGGGAATGAGACAATAAAAGTGTGAAAAGGGAAAGAAAAGAAAGAAGGTTAGTCCATCTGGGGGTCCTTCTCCTACAATCCTTGGAGTCAGCACCGTGCATTTGGGACCTGCAAATAGGCAAGCAATAGGGACCATACTTTTTCCACATGAGTTTACGTTTCATTAAAGCTATATTGATAATTGGACTTTTTCAAGCTGTCCAATCACAATTTTGGCTTCTAAGAACATAAAATAGATTAAGTTCTGTGTGTGTCTCGGGACATTGTCGACCAGTTTGTTCAGCAGGGCGATGCTTACATCTTTAGTAATATTAACCATGGTGACTGAGAATATAAAGGAATGTACCCCCTTCCAAAAGCAACAGACTTAGGTGCAAGACCACCAAATGTGTAGAGTCATACCTATCTGGCCACAACCCCTGAAGTAGGAGGCAGATGAGCCCGAATACATCTTTGAAAGGCGCTCTGGGACCAAATACCACCTAGCATGTACTTTGTGCCCTGCTCCAATCAGTGCGCCAATTCTCCACCTCAGGAGATATACCCAGATCTCTCTCCCACCCCTTCTGGCAAGATAGCCTGTCCGAAGGAGAGATAAAAAGTTTATACGACATACAGACGCCTCCACAAAGAAGCATCCTGCATGCATCTGTTTTCAAACATAGTGCATACTGCTAAGTCAGATTTGCTGTAAGTGGAAATTCTCTGTGGAGAGCATCTCCAAACTGTTCATAAAGTATGATGGAGGGCGTATCCCTCTATGGCAGGGGTGTCCAAACTTTTTTCAAGGAGGGCCAGATTTGATGAAGTGAACATGCGTGAGGGCCAACCATTTTGCCTGACATTCTTCACTGTGGTCACGCCCTGTTAGCTTGTCGTATTTGCTATATCTCGACTGGTAGTGTCTCTTGACATTAAATTCCTTATAAATAGCCACAGTCTCTTGGCATATCAGACAAACACTGCAATTTCGTATTTCAGTGAAGAAATATTCCACTTTCCCCCGCCCAACAAAAATTCTCTTGCCTTTGTGGCTGTGTGTGGTGAAGACACAGCACAGGTAGAAGGAATGCACCAAATCCCGCAACGTCCGAGAGATCACGAGAACGCTGACTGAGGACGTGCAGTTCCCACGGCATCTGAGAGATCA
Source organism: Rana muscosa (assembly GCA_029206835.1). Lineage (NCBI taxonomy): Eukaryota > Metazoa > Chordata > Amphibia > Anura > Ranidae > Rana > Rana muscosa. The sequence continues at coordinate 78,143,158 of CM055118.1, read as the reverse complement.
CAAGACTGCCGACTGAGGACCTGCAGTCCCGTAGGGTCAGAATGAGAGATCCAGAGATCCCAGGGGTCAGGGGCCACAAGAGATAGATTTTACAAAAATTCCTGGGGGGCCGTATTAAATCAGAACACGGGCCACAATTGGCCCAGGGGCCGGACTTTGGACATGCCTGCTCTATGGTCAAGATAGTCACCTATACGGTAAAGTCCCTTATTCAACCACCAGCCAAATCCCTCAGGTTGCATACCAGGTGGAAATAGAGGGTTGCTGAAAAGAGGGGCTACCAGTGTATGAGAAGAATGTAGGGGCCATCTTCTGTAACTTATATCCCACAAATGAGTAAAGTGTGGGAGAGCATAGGGCATAGTATAGCTTTGTGATGTTTCGGAGGGGTCCAAAGTATTAAATCCACTGTAAGTGGAGAGCAAGCTATGGACACCCAGTCTGGCCTATAATTTCTACTATGGAGTTGGCATAATTGAGCGATCTGTACTGCCACATATAGTTTCGGTGCTCCCAATCCCCCCATATATTTGGAAGCTAACATTGTGGCTCATGCCACTCTGACCCTTGGTTCCCCAAATAAATTAGAAAATTGTTAATTGGAACTGACGTGTTGCCTTAATGGGGACCTGGATAGGTAAGGTTCTAAAGTAATACAGTATAACAACCTGGGTAGCACTGTGATCTTTTTTTTTATTTTTTTTATTTGCCAAATGTACATACATGTCATTGAGTACAATAACCAAAGCATCAGTCGAGAATAAACAATATCAAGTATACAGGAAAGTGAAATTTTTTCATACCTCTATGGCTTTTTGCATCATACATTCAGTTCTTTTTTTTTTCATAACATATAACACCAATCCAACCACGTGCCTGTCCAAGAGAAAGGCACGGTAATCTTATATAACAACAACCTAATAAGGGCAACCGCCCCCGTAACCTTGTGTGCCGTGCGTTGCTCTCCATCTAATACTCCACCTCCACATCAGTCTCTCATTCTATGTAGGGTTTCCCTGACATCCCGCCAGTAAGGAATCTCCTAACCAGTGGACTATACAGTGTCTCTAGAAGCAGTCTACCCTCCCCAGATCTTGTTAAATTTCTTGGGACAGCCCCTGGGTTCATAAGTCATTTTATACATTGTTACATTAGCATTGACCAGGCCCTTCGAAGCTGACAGAGTGAGATAATCTTTTTTTATCCAGTTAAGGACAATCAATTTTCTAACATAATAAAAAAGTAGTTTAAGCAACGTTCTCATACTATTACTCATTACTTCATCCTCTATGACTCCCAGTAGCCCCACCAGTGGGCTGCAAATGTTCGGCAGATCAAATGTATCCGCTATGAACTGCGTCACCTGCGACAATAATGGGCGAATTCTATTGCATTCCCAGACCATATGAAGGAAGGAACCGTCCGCTGCCAAGCACTTGTGACATATGGGGTTATCTTTTCGTCCCATTCCATGTAACCTCAACGGGGTATAGTACATTTGGTGTAGGTATCTGAGCTGTATCAATTTATCTCTGGCCGAGAGGACCGTAGGCACATAGGAGGCCAACACGTCCTCCCACTGTGCCTCCGTCAGCTCAGGAATAATAACAAGCCACCTGTCCCTAAGTGTCCTCTCCTTTGGAAGTACTCTGTCCGTGAGCGCCTTATAATATGTAGAAATCAATTTAGTGTGTTCAGAAGCAACAAGGAGTTTCTCAACAAGTTTTCGAGAGAGACAGGGCCCATCCCAAACTGAGCATGGACGTGTTACAGTCTAGTGAACTGGAATGCCCAAGAATCTGGGACACCCAGTTCCCTCTTTAACTGTATAAAGGATTTCAACTCACCATTCTCAAAGAGTTGGTGCAGATACGTGAGACCAAATTTAGCCCATCTGTGTCCATCCTCCAAGCGGAAAAACTCCTTTAGACAGGGATTAAACCATAATGGGGCATTGGGTGATAGATGGAGGGAACTGTCTGCTATATGGTGCAGACAGATTCCAAGAGTCTTTTTTGCAGTTTTAAGCATCTCTATACCATACGCAGTGGGCACCTCTCCTCGGAAGAAAAAATTAAGTAAGGTTTCGTATGAGGTTAACACTGCAGCCTCAACCGCAATAGCTGCATTTTTCAGCTGAGGAAACATTCGCCAATGTATCTGGACCGGTTGTGAGGCCAGATAGTACAGACGCATGTCAGGGACCGCCAGGCCCCCTCTCCTTATCAGCAACTGAAAGAGTTCCAAAGATACCCAAGCTGCCTTGTTGCCCCACAGAAAAGAGGTAAGTAGGGAATTAATGTGTCTAAACACTTTTTTGGGAATATAGAGGGGGGCATTAGAAAGCACGTATAGAAATTTGGGCAGAAAAATCATCTTAAATAGGTTAGCCCTACCCAACAATGTAAGAGGGAGATCCTTCCATTTTTGTATCCTGTCACTAAATTCCCTGATCAAGGGCCATAGATTCACCTCGTCAAATAAAGTCACTGGTAGCTGAACCCATATTCCTAGGTACTTAAAGTGTGATGACACTGCAAACGGACATTGGGCGGGGAGTATGAGGTTCGGCTGCGGATCCAGAGGGAACAAGACCGATTTGGTCCAGTTAATTCTGAAGCCAGAGAAATCCCCAAATTCCTGAATAATGGAGACATCCGCTGATAGGGACACATCCGAGTCCTCTAAGTACAAGAGCATGTCGTCCGCATATAAAGGAGACACGTTTCTCAAGATCCCCAATCGAGAGCCCCCTGATAGAGTCATGGGTTCTGATTTTAGCCACGAGCGGCTCTATGGCCAGAGCGAACAATAGAGGGGATAAAGGACACCCCTGTCTCGTTCCCCTATGTATCTGAAAGGTGTCTGATATAAGCCCATTAATTCTAATACTCGCTCTAGGATCTGTGTACAAAAGTTTCACCCAGCAGACAAATCTCGGCCCAAAGCCAAACTAATTCAGTAGTTTAAAGAGATAATCCCATTCAACCGAATCAAACGCTTTTTTAATGTCCAAGGATGCAATCGTTCGGTAGCCTGCGTTTGTGTGTTGAATCTGTAGGTTGACATACAGTCTCCTGGGGTTCATTTGGGTACAGCGGCCCGGAATGAAGCCCGTTTGGTCAGAATTAATCAGTTTAAGGATCACCGACAACAATCTACTGGCCAGAACTTTGGCCAGTATCTTAACATCAGAGTTGATTAAAGAGTTTGGCCTGAAGGACTCACAGTCTAATAGGTCCTTCCCAGGTTTGGGGATTACAACTATCAGAGCTTCCCTCATAGAATCCGGAAATATACCATCCTTTTCTGCTGCTATGAAAACTTTTTGGAGATACGGTGCCAGTTTCTCTTCATGTAACTGATACCAGTCGGCCCAGAAACCCGTCTAACCCAGGTGACTTGCCCAGCTTGAATGAGGAGATAGCCTTACAAATTTCTTCCTGTGAAATGGAGCTATCCAGAGCATCACTATCTTCAGGGCTTAAATTGGTTAGAGACAGGGTCGCAAGGTAGGAGGCCAAGTCCTGTTCAGTATGGCTGGTCTGATATTGGTACAGTGCCTCATAGAATTCAGAAATAGTGTTCAGAATCCCAGGAGAGTCACTCACCACTAGGGATGAGCCGAACACCCCACGGTTCGGTTTGCACCAGAACCTGCAAACGGACCGAAAGTTTGCGTGAACATTAGAACCCTATTAAATACAATGGACGCGAACGTTCGAAATCAAAAGTGCTAATTATAACGGCTAATATGCAAGTTATTGTCTTAAAAGGGTTAGGGGACCCGGGTCCTGCCTCAGGGGACATGTATCAATGCAAAAATAAGTTTTAAAAAACGGCAGTTTTTTCGGGAGCAGTGATTTTAATGATGCATAAATTGAAAAAAAAAAAGTGAAATATTCCTTTAAATATTGTACCTGGGGGGTGTCTAAAGTACTGTATATACTCGAGTATAAGCCGACCCGAATATAAGCCGAAGCACCTAATTTTACCACAAAAACTGGGAAAACGTATTGACTCGAGTATAAGCCTAGGGTGTGCCTCACTTTGCCTCACTGTGTCCATGCCTCACTGTGTCCATGCCTCACTGTGTCCATGACTAGACTGACGTTTAACATGGGAGTCTATGGAAGGGGTGCCCGGCTTTCAAAAATCGGTGCTACCCGGCCGTAAGTCCTCCGGACAAGAAACTTTGCAAACTTGTAGAGGAAGAGTGGGGCTATATGTGTGCCAAGTTTGGGGTCCAGAGGACCTACGACCGGCCGGTACTGGGTCCCCAAATTCACCAGAGAAATTACCGTTTAACATGGGAGTCTATGGAAGGGGTGCCCAGTTTTGAAAAATCGGTGCTCCCCGGCCGTAGGGCCCCCGATACCGGCTCCCTAAAGTCCGGGAGATCAGGTGCAAAAAGGTGACTCGAATATAAGCCGAGGGGGGCATTTTCAGCACAAAAAATTGTGCTTAAAAACTCGGCTTATACTCGAGTATATACGGTATGCCTGTGAAGTTGCATGTGTTTCCCGTGTTTAGAACTGTCCCTGCACAAAATGACATTTCTAAAGGAAAAAAAGCCATTTAAAACTGCTTGCGGCTTTAATGTCATGTCTTGTCCTGGCAATATGGATGAAAATCTTTGAGAAAAATGGCATGTCTTGTATGGATATTAAGGGGAACCCCACACCCAAAATAAAAAAAGGCCCTATATACTCTGAACAGCAGTATACAGGCGGTGCAAACAAGACAGGGACTGTAGGTTTGTTCTTAAGTAGAATCTGTTTGTAATTTTGAACAGGTATATTGTTTAAGTGTAGCTCCAGCCAAAAAATATATTTTTAAGCTTTTTGGAAAACATAGGGAAGGGTTATCACCCCTGTAACATTTGTTTTGCTGTCTGTGCACCTGTTCAGAACATTTCACCTCACTTTCCGTCCCAATGACAAATGTTTTTGGAAAAGTGGGGTTTTTATTGAAACAAGGATTGGTGATAAAGCATCAGTAGAGAGAAGACACCCTTTTCCCATATTAACTCTTACAGGAGAGAATTTCCCTTCCTAGGGGTAGATTTCCTCTCACTTCCTGTTGTCTCCTTCCGTTTGCAAGTAGGAGTCGTTTGTAAGTTGGATGTTTGAAAGTAGGGGCCTGCCGTATATACTCTGCTGAAATTTGCCCCTTAGATGTTGGTGTTGCCACAACACTGTGAGCCCTTACAGTTACTCTTGTTGGGCGCTGGAACGCCCTGCTGTGAAATATTATATCAGGAATTGTAATTACATGCCATTGTTGAACAGTGGTAGGAAAAATTGGGCCTTTGGTGGTGGTGGTGTTGCCACAACACTGTAAGCCCTCACAGTTACTCTTGGTGGGCGCAGGAATGGGCCCTGCTGTGAATTATTAGATCAATAATTGTAATTACATGCCCCTGTTGAACGGGGGCAGAAAAATTGGGCCTTTGGTGGTGGTGGTGGCGGTGTTGCCACAACACTGTAAGCCCTCACAGTTACTCTTGGTGGGCGCAGGAATGGGCCCTGCTGTGAATTATTAGATCAAGAATTGTAATTACATGCCCCTGTTAAACAGGGGCAGAAAAATTGGGCCTTAGGCACTGGTGCCACAACACTGCAACCCCTCACAGATACTGTACTTGGAGCACAGCAATGAGCCCTGTTGCAAAGTATTGCATCAAAAATTGTAATTACACGCCCCTGTTAAACAGGGGCTAAAAAATTGGGCATTAGGCACTGGTGCCACAACACTGCAACCCCTCACAGATACTGTACTTGGAGCACAGCAATGAGCCCTGTTGCAAAGTATTGCATCAAAAATTGGAATTACACGCCCCTGTTAAACAGGGGCTGAAAAATTGGGCCTTAGGCACTGGTGCTGGTGCCACGACACTGCAACCTCTCCCAGATACTCTAGTTGGAGTGCAGGAATGAGCCCTGCTGCAAAGCATTGCATAAAAGTTTTTAATTACATGCCCCTGTTAAATAGGGGCTGAAAAATTGGGCCTTAGCCACTGGTGGTGGCACCCAGAAACAAAAATGTTCTTCCAAGCTATCATCAGGAATCAGATCATTGAGGAGGAAGAGGATAGTCAGTCAACATAACAGGACAGTCACTCAGCATCATCATAGGCAGTCTTGAAGGGATGTGACATTTCAAAATAAATTATTCTGTTACATCAGCTTCAGGTGCTTGGTAGCTGGTGGTGATCCAAGACTGGTTCATCTTTATGAAGGTCAGTCGATCAACCGAGTCGGTGGACAGGCGCACCCTGTGATCCAGGAAAAAGTCTCCAGCAGCACTGAATGTGCGTTCCGAAAGAACGCTGGATGCAGGACAGGCCAGTAGCTCAATTGCATACTGTGCAAGCTCTGGCCAGTGATCCATCCTCAAGACCCAGTAAGCCCGAGGATTTTCGGTGGGAAAGGTGTCCAAGTCTGACCTTGCCCCTAGGTATTCCTGCACCATGTATATCAGACGCTGGTGATGGTTGCTGGAACCGATCATACCTTGGGGCTGCGGACTAAAAAATTGTCTGAACGCATCGGTCAGACGGCCACCTTCCCCACCGCTCCTTCTTTGACTGATCGAAGCCTCAGCAACTCTTTGTCCAGGACCAGGAGTTTGTAACCTCCCGGTCTCTGGGAACGCGTTGCACAGACCTTTCTGCAAGGCCTCCCGGAGATGTCTCATCCTCTGCTCCCTCTGCGATGGCAAGATAAGGTCTGCAACCTTACCCTTGTACCGTGGATCAAGGAGAGTGGCCAGCCAGTAATGGTCCCTCTCCTTGATCCGAAGAATACGAGGATCCTTCCGCAGACTTTGCAGGATCAGGGAGGCCATGCAGCGTAGGTTAGCTGAGGCATTCGGTCCGGAGTCCTCTGGGTCACTAAAGACGACATGATCCGCAGCCACCTCCTCCCAGCCACGTACAAGTCCACGGGTTTCTTGGGACTGTAAATCATCCCTAAAAGACTGCTGCTGTTGATGCTGAGTGCCAGGCTCCACCTCCATGCTGACACAATCCTCCTCCTCCTCCTCCTCCTCTTCCTGTGCGATGGGTGGGACAGAAGGAACACTGTCTGGGTAAAGGGGGCCTTGAGAGGCAAGGAAGTCCTCCTCTTCCTGCCTCTGTTCTGCCTCAAGTTCCCTGTCCATTATTCCACGCAGCGTATGCTCCAACAGGTGGACAAGAGGTACAGTGTCACTGATGCATGCACTGCCACTGCTCACCATCCTCGTGGCCTCCTCAAATGGTGCCAGGACAGTGCATGCATCCCTGATCATGCCCCACTGGCGTGGTGAAAAAACCCGAGCTACCCTGACCCTGTCCTGGTGCCGTAGTCGCACAGGTACTCATTGATGGCCCTCTGCTGCGTGTGCAGCTTCTGCAGCATGGCCAACGTTGAGTTCCACCTGGTGGGCATGTCACATATAAGGCGGTTCTTGGGCAGGTTCAACTCCTTTTGTAGCTCAGCCAGCCGAGCACTGGCATTATATGATCTGCGGAAATGCACACAGACTTTCCTGGCCTGCCTCAGGACATCCTGTAAGCCCGGGTCCCTGCCCAAGAACTGCTGCACCACCAGGTTAAGGACGTGAGCCACACAGGGCACATGGGTCAGTTGTCCCTGTCAGAGGGCGGAGAGGAGGTTGGTGCCATTGTCATAAACCACCATTCCTGGCTTAAGCTGGCGTGGCGTCAACCACCTCTCGGCCTGCCCCTGCAGAGCTGACAGAACCTCTGCCCCAGTGTGGCTCCTGTCCCCCAAACACACCAGCGCAAGCACGGCATGGTATCTTTTTGCCTGCGTACTTGCATAGCCCCTTGTATGCCTATGGAGCACCGCTGGTTCCGAGGACAAAGCACAGGAAGAGGCCATGGAGGAAGAAGAGGAGGGGTGGAGGAGAGAAGTGTGTCACAACCAGTAGTAGTATTTTGGAGGCGTGGCGGTGGAACAACCTCCAACACCACTGCACCTTGTCCTGCATCCTTCCCAGCTGCAAAAAAAGAGTGACCCAATGGGCCGTGAAAGAAAGGTAACGTCCCTGTCCATGCCTGCTGGACCATGAGTCAGCGGTAATATGCACCTTACCGCTGACCGCCCTGTCCAGCGAGGCATTGACATTGCCTTCCACATGCCGGTAAAGAGCCGGTATCGCCTTCCGTGAGAAAAAGTGCACAAACTCACGGAAGGGGGCCGAGTCTACCAACTGAAAAGGCAGCAGTTGAAGTGCTAGCAATTTAGCCAAGCTAGCATTCAACCGATGGGCATGTGGATGGCTGGGAGTGAACTTCTTTCAACGGTCCAGCAGCTGGGGCAGGGAAATTTGCCTGCTACAATCGGACGTCGGTGTACTGCTAGCAGAGTGCCCGCAAGTACTTGGCTGTGACACACCTAATTCTACACCTTCATTCCTCTCAGTGCAGGTTTCAGAGAGGACTGAAGGTATAGTGGGGTTGGAGATCCCAGCTGATGAGGAGCAAGGAGAGGTCCGCTTTGTTCTTTGGTGTGGGTCTTTAAGGTATGCTTGCCAACGAGCTGCATGGCAGGTCAACATATGTCTGGTCAAGCATGTGGTGCCCAAGCGGCTGATGTTTTGGCCACGCGAGATAGGCTTGAGACATATGTTGCAAATAGCAGCGGTGCGATCTGATGCACTCGACTCATAAAAGGCCCACACCAAAGAACTTTTGGAATAACGGGCAGAGGCAGCGCCCTGCACAGGCGGAGCTCTGCGGTGTGATTCAGTCAGTGTGCTGCCCTTACGCTGGCCCCCGGAGGGCATCCTGCCTCGTTGGAGATGTGCCTCCTCCTCATCCTCCTCCTCCTGCTCTCTCCTATCAGGCACCCACGTGGAGTCAGTGACCTCATCATCCTCTCCCTCCTCATCACTGGAGCCAATCTGGCAGTATGCTGCAGCTGCTGGAACATGACTGCCATATTGCTGTCCTTCTTGAGCATCCCCTCTCTCTGCGCTCACGCTACTTCCTTCCTCTAGCTGGGTATCATCATCAGACCCTTTAAAACGCTGGGCATCCTCCTGGAGCATGTACCCAACACTGTGCTCAAACAGTTCGGGGGACTCCTCAGGAGGACATGGTGGGTCTAGGGAAGGAGTGACTGATGATGACATTGATACGAGGGAAGAGGACGCTTTGGCAGCTGCTTTGCCAGTACCCTGAGCCTGGATGAGAGAGGATGAGGAGGATGAGGAGGGCTTGGTCATCCACTCTACCAAGTCTTCGGCATGATGCGGCTCAGCGCGTCCAGCTGCCGAAAATAAGGACAAGCGTGTCCCATGGCCACGTGCTGATGACGATGCACCGCGTCCACGACCAGCACTGTTGTCTCTAGATACAGAGCCTGCGTGCCTTCTTTTATTGGATCGTGACTGTCTGCCTCTCCTTGTTGGCCTTCCAGACATAGTAATGGCCTGCAGGGAGATGGGAAAATCAGCAATTGGGTAGTGTATATTGTGCTGGAGGCACACAACACCCATTAACTCCTGCAGATGCCTGTATTAGAGAACACCAGCAATAAAGTGTAGATACAGGTGTATACTGTGCTGTGCTGGAGGCACACAACACCCACTAACTCCTGCAGATGCCTTAATTAGAGAACACCAGCAAAAAAGGGTAGATACAGGTGTATACTGTGCTGTGCTGGAGGCACACAACACCCACTAACTCCTGCAGATGCCTGTATTAGAGAACAGCAATAAAGTGTAGATACAGGTGTATACTGTGCTGGGGCACACAACACCCACTAACTCCTGCAGATGCCTGTATTAGAGAACAGCAATAAAGTGTAGATACAGGTGTATACTGTGCTGGGGCACACAACACCCACTAACTCCTGCAGATTCCTGTATTAGAGAACAGCAATAAAGTGTAGATACAGGGGTATACTGTGCTGGGGCACACAACACCCACTAACTCCTGCAGATGCCTGTATTAGTGAACAGCAAAAAAGTGTATATACATGTGTATACTGTGCTGGGGCACACAACACCCACTAACTCCTGCAGATGCCTGTATTAGAGAACAGCAATAACGGGTGTATACAGGTGTATACTGTGCTGGGGCACACAACACCCACTAACTCCTGCAGATGCCTGTATTAGAGAACAGCAATAAAGTGTAGATACAGGTGTATACTGTGCTGGGGCACACAACACCCACTAACTCCTGCAGATGCCTGTATTAGAGAACAGCAATAAAGTGTAGATACAGGTGTATACTGTGCTGGGGCACACAACACCCACTAACTCCTGCAGATGCCTGTATTAGAGAACAGCAATAACGGGTATATACAGGGGTATACTGTGCTGGGGCACACAACACCCACTAACTCCTGCAGATGCCTGTATTAGAGAACAGCAATAAAGTCTAGATACAGGTGTATACTGTGCTGGGGCACACAACACACACTAACTCCTGCAGATGCCTCTATTAGAGAACACCAGCAAAAAAGGGTAGATACAGGTGTATACCGTGCTGGAGGCACACAACACCCACTAACTCCTGCAGATGCCTGTATTAGAGAACAGCAATAAAGTGTAGATACAGGTGTATACTGTGCTGGGGCACACAACACCCACTAACTCCTGCAGATGCCTGTATTAGAGAACAGCAATAACGGGTATATACAGGTGTATACTGTGCTGGGGCACACAACACCCACTAACTCCTGCAGATGCCTTTATTAGAGAACACCAGCAAAAAAGGGTAGATACAGGTGTATACTGTGCTGGAGGCACACAACACCCACTAACTCCTGCAGATGCCTGTATTAGAGAACAGCAATAAAGTGTAGATACAGGTGTATACTGTGCTGGGGTACACAACACCCACTAACTCCTGCAGATGCCTGTATTAGAGAACAGCAATAACGGGTATATACAGGTGTATACTGTGCTGGGGCACACAACACCCACTAACTCCTGCAGATGCCTGTATTAGAGAACAGCAATAACGGGTATATACAGGTGTATACTGTGCTGGGGCACACAACACCCACTAACTCCTGCAGATGCCTGTATTAGAGAACAGCAATAAAGTGTAGATACAGGTGTATACTGTGCTAGGGCACACAACACCCACTAACTCCTGCAGATGCCTGTATTAGAGAACAGCAATAACGGGTATATACAGGTGTATACTGTGCTGGGGCACACAACACCCACTAACTCCTGCAGATGCCTGTATTAGAGAACAGCAATAACGGGTATATACAGGTGTATACTGTGCTGGGGCACACAACACCCACTAACTCCTGCAGGTGCCTGTATTAGAGAACAGCAATAAAGTGTAGATACAGGTGAATACTGTGCTGGGGCACACAACACCCAATAACTCCTGCAGATGCCTGTATTAGAGAACAGCAATAACGGGTAGATACAGGTGTATACTGTACTGGGGCACACAACACCCACTAACTCCTGCAGATGCCTGTATTAGAGAACAGCAATAACGGGTAGATACAGGTGTATACTGTGCTGGAGGCACACAACACCCACTAACTCCTGCAGATGCCTGAGAAAAGAACACACTGTCCCTGCCTATCTAGCTTAGAGAACAGCAATAAAGGGTAGATACAGGTGTATACTGTGCTGGAGGCACACAACACCGACTAACTCCTGCAGATGCCTGAGAAAAGAACACACTGTAGAACACACTGTCCTTGCCTATCTAGCTCTTTCCCTGCACGCCAGAACACACTACACAAGGCCGCCGCGCTGGCAGGCTTATATAGTGTGGGGTGTGTACTAAACCCCCTGAGCTATAATTGGCCACAGGCATCCTGCCTGTGGCCAATTATGGCTCTCCTCGCTGCCGGCGCTGTGATTGGCCAAGCATGCGGGGTCACAGTGCATGCTTGGCCAATCACAGCGCCGGCAATGCAGTGCGATGGCGCAGTGCATTGTGGGCCGTTCGCGTCACACAAATTTGGCGCGAACGCCCCACAAAGTTCTGGTTTCGCCGCACAGGCGAACAGGCGATGTTCGAGTCGAACATGCGTTCGACTCGAACACCGAGCTCATCCCTACTCACCACTTCCCCACTGGGCCGTCTAATTTGTACCACAGATATCGGCGCATAAAGTGGTTTTGCTAGAAAAGCCAGCAGGTGTCCACTTTTGTCCCCAAACTCAAAAAAAGACCTAGCCTGACGCAACTGTTTTTTTGAAGAGTGTTCGGTTAGAAGTAGTTTGTATTGCCTTGTCTGTTCCTGCCACAGATAGTTTATGGGAGATGGGTAATGAATATATCGCCTCTCAGCGCCTACAGCCTCCTGTTCAACAGACCTAACGTCCGAATCCAGAGCCCTGGCAAAATCTCCAGTCTCTTTAGTGAATACCCCTCTCATAGACGCCTTAAAGGCATCCCATTGATTGGCTACCGGCGTTTCCGCCCCATTCTCTCTCCAGTACTGATCAATAGCTGTTTTGCATGTTAATGTAATAAATTGCTCCTGCAGCCAGTGTACATTCATACGCCAGTGTCGTCTGCCCCGAGGAGCATTCAGGTCCAAAAGGACCTCCATCGGGGAATGATCTGATAGAGCTCTCAGGAGATATTTAACACTGGATACCAATGGAAGACCATCCACTGAGGACAGAAATAAATCTATTCTAGACAATGTCTTATGTGTCTCAGAGTGGCAAGAATATTCCCTGACTCCAGGATGTCTTTGCCGCCATACATCTGTGAGAGCATAGCTCTCCAACCAGGATGACAGGATATGACGGGAGTCAGAGGTACAACCATGCCTGTCGAGGGCCACATCCAACACTGCATTAAAGTCGCCCAGTAAAAACAGTGGTCCCTGAGAAATCTGCACAGCCGACCTTATTATCTCTTACAAAACCTGAGAGGAAAATGGGGGGGGGGGGATATATACACATACCAAGGTTAAACAGACATTAAACATATGACAGACTAGTATGGCATATCTACCGTTAGGGTCCAGTTTAACCTGCAAAATATGGGCCGCAGCCTTTATTGTGACCAGAATAGCTACTCCTCTAGAGTAGGTGGAGTATTCAGCATGAATCACCCTCATAATATTAGATTTTTACAAGGCCATAACCTTTGAACCCTGCAAGTGTGTTTCCTGCAATAGAATAATATGGGGCTTAAACCTTTTGATAAAATCAAACAAGATTTTTTTACTTTTGAATTCATACCTCATACATTCCAGGACATCAAGCTAATCTTACCCGCCATTCAGATCTAGAGAAGGTAAAAGCAGGCTATCTGGAGAGCCACCCAGTTCATCTAACCTGCAGTGGACAGAGCGGAGAACAGCAGCAGCACACATCACAAAAGAGTAGAACACATTAACCCTTCTCGTCCCACCCTGCACACAACCCCAACTGCATGTGTGCCTAAAACCCATAAAAATAGTATGTAATCGACCTCGGGGGGTCACAGGTCTTTAACAAGAGAGCATCCACTGCATATCATCAAGCATCGTATCTTGCAGGGGCCTACATCTGGCCGAACCTACCAAAGCTCTCACACAGGTCTCTCTTTAGGGTCCAGGAGTACAGTACCGAGAGCTAGGACCAACAAAATAAAAAAATTGAACCGGCATTTTTTTTTAAAACAAAAAAGGGGGAAGAGAAAAAAAAACAAAGGGCAGAGAACAGGGGTAGTTTCCCCTCTGCACTCCGGTCCGTCTGAAGGATATGTTCCAGGGGGTAAACAGTAAACGAACACTCCGGGAAGCAAAAAGGGAATCCCAGAAAAAGGGTGATAGTTCACAATATAACGATGTAAGGAGTTAGTTCAATCAACAGGTGGATCTGCGCAGGACATTTCGCATAGCAACTGTAGTGTCAGCAGAGATAAAAAAACATTCAGCCCCAGAACAAACAAACAAAAATAGGTTTGTGGGACTTGAATCAGATATATAGTTCAAGGAATGCACCATTCTTTCAGCGGTGGGCTTCAGGACTAGGGTGCCCCCCTAGCATCCAGCCAGCGTGAAGCTTCAGTAGGAGAATTGAAGAAGGAGACCTTACCTCTATCCACCACTCACAGTTTTGCTGGGTACAACATATTATAGGCCAGTTGCAGGTCCCGGAGCCTCTTCTTGACATGAATAAAACTGGCTCTTTGCTTCTGCGTAGCTGCAGAAAAGTCAGGATAAATAGAAATGCGATTTGCATTATAGAGTAAATCACCCATATTACGGCCTGCACAAAGGATATTTTCACGATCTCTGAAATGCAGGATACGGGCTATCATCGGGCGTGGATGAGAACCAGGAGGGGGAGGTTCAGATGGAATCCTGTGTGCCCTCTCTATGGCGAACAAGCGTGAGAACGTAGTGTCCGCCATAGTGTCCTTAAGCCACAGTTCAAGGAAATCTTCAGGCTGTTTGCCCTCTGCCTTTTCAGGGAAACCTACAAAGCGAATGTTGTTCCTCCTCTGGCGGTCCTCCATGTCTCCGAGCTTATCTGTGTGAGCAGCCACCTCAAAATGGATAGTCGGCACCTTAGCCTCCAAAGGGCGAACTACATCTTCCAAATCGCTAATTCTCTGTTCAGCTTCAGTAGCCCTTTCTCTAATGGTCTGCACATCATGTTTTAGTAATGACATTTCAGCCCTTATTCCGTCAATATGTTCAGTCAGTGTGGCCTGGCAGGTACATATGGCCTCCATGATTTGTTTCAGTGAGGGCTGCCCTTCCCCTCCTGCTGGCACCCTATCCCCCATCTCTTTACTAGGCAGCATGTCCAGGGAGAGTCCTCTTCTCAATCCCTTAGTTCTAGGGGGCAGCGGGCTTACCTTGCCTGAGGGAGTGGAGGATCGGTCCGTGACGCTCTGCTGCGTGTTGCTGGGGCCTTGCTCGTCTGCTTCATGGCCGCTGCCATCTTGGGATCCCCAGGCAAACTTAGACAGGCGCTCCGCGTCAGATTCCATGGGCGCCTGCCCGTATTTCACCATATCACCACGATCTGCCAGGTCCAGGGAGTATGGTGGTGCCAGTGCTGAGCCGGATTTGTGTCACTGACACTCAGGATGGCTGGAGGATTATTCGTCCTGGTTGGAGCTCCATTTCGACGCTGCTCACATGTCGGCCGCTAGCCCCGCCCCTCAGCACTGTCATCTTTACTGAAGGGATTCTCCCCATACATGACAAGTTCACATCAGACTAAATACGTTTGCTATTTTAGAAAAAAAAGCATTTACAGTTGCTTTCAGTCTGGTTAGCATCACAATGAGAATGTTGTGTCAGATAGAAAGCACCCATTATTTGAAAGATTAGCACAATATTTATGCATGAATAGATTTTCAAGTAACCAGAACTAGATGATTGGCTGTTTTGCAAATGCACAGCACACAAATCTGCTATTTTTCATGGTCAACTTTAATAAGATTTCAGATAGACATTTTATGCATTTGTGAATGGCTATAAACCCTGATACAAATAGCCTTTATAAAAACAGAAATAATGCCAAATATTTACAAAAATATATTTAAATGTTAGTGATACAATCCATTAGCATTCACACATGAAAATGTCAGTTTTGAACGTACTGTGTCCGTGATGAACAGTTCATGCTGTGTGCATTTCAGTAAAGATGTGAATAACTTTACATGTGTAGCGGGTATACACTTTTCTGTGTATTTAAAACTGGCAGAGACACCAGTGATGTGCAGTTCCCTGCAGCCCAGCGGGTGGCGCTGTCACCTTGGGCTGGGGTTGAACCATTGCTGTGCGCCGGGCTCCCTTTTTGTCCTCCCTCAGCAGCAGTATGGTGGGGCCGCGAACCCGCCGTGCTTGCTGGGAGAGGGTATAAAGGGGCCGGCCATCTTTGTCACAGGGTCGAGTCCCGGGCACCTTCAGCCTGTGGGCGCTGGTTCGTGTCGGTCCTCTAGGCGGCCTAGGCCTAGAGGACGTTCGGAGGTCGTGTTCCATCCTAGGCACCTTTAGCCTGGGGTGAGGTACTCGGATGGAGGTCTGGAGCTCAGTGCCCAACACTGAGTTCCGTGAGGGAAGGAGATCCTAGGGGACCCTGGGAGTGGGTACCCGAATCCGGAGGGTGTAATGAACCGGTGGGAGATACTTGCTTGAAGACCTGGTGCAGCATATTGCCGGTGACAGGTGAGCCTTCCATCGGAGACCGCCTGGAAGGAAACCCCCCTTCGCTTGGAGACCGCAACCCACTTTCAGGAAGGAAAGTGGAGAGTTCATTGTGCCTGGGCCTACTCGCATCCACACCCCCCCTGTCTGTTCTGTTCGTTAAGGGAGTCCAACTGTCTGTGCATTACTCTGTCATTGGAAGAATAAAGGAGTGTTGGACTTTAGTGGTGTGGGGGCTCATTTACTGGCAGACACTGTTCCAGAAAACCAGGAGGAGGTCTCCAGATGCAGAACACCGACCCGAAGGTAAAAGAGGATTGTCTCTCACTGCACATACTCTGCAGGGGGACTTGGCGTGGTGACCCCGCACTCTCTCCTTCAGAGTACCCCTAGACGAGAGCAAGAAGAGTAGAGAGGAGAGAGTGGAGGCCGCTACACATGCAAGATGGTTGTGAATGCTGTTTGTAGCTGTTAAACACGATCTACCTTCTTATATTAGATTAAGTCATCCTTATTTAAAGTGAACCTCTGTTCATCTTAAAGTGAACATGTGGACAAAATGTATTTTTTTTTTAAAATGGTTGCAAACCTTTACATATACCCAGTGAAGTGACTAGCATCAGGTGATACCCAGAGATGAAGAAAATCCTCCTACATACAGTTGTGTGAAAAAGTATTTGCCCCCTTTTTGATTTTTTACCTTTTTTTGCATATTTCTCACACTTAAATGACTCAGATCATCAAACAAATTTTATTATTACACAAAGATAACCCGAGTAAATACAAAATGCAGTTTTTAAATTATGGTTTAATTTATTAAGGCAAAAAAGCTGTCCAAACCTGCCTAGCTTCATGTGAAAAAGTAATTGCCCCCTAAACCTAATAACTGGTTGTGCCACCCCTGGCGGCAACAACTGCAATCAAGCGTTTGCGATAACTGGCAATGAGTCTTTCACATTGCTGTGGAGCAATTTTGGCCCACTCTTTGCAGAATTGTTTTAATTCAGCCACATTGGAATCTTTTCCAGCAAGAACGGGCTGTGTAAGGTCACGATCAGTGTTGTTCATCTTACTCTAAATAAGTAATTACCGTATTTATCGGTGTATAACACGCGCCGGCGTATAACACGCACCCCAAGTTTAGGAGGGAATTTTAAGGAAAAAAACTTTTAGGAGGGAAGTGTAAGGAAAAAAACTTACATTTAAATGCACATCAATGCAGCCTTATCAGTGTCCATCTGCAGCCTTGTCCATCATTGCAGCCTTGCCCAGTGTCCATCTGCAGCCTTTCCCAGTGCCTTTGCAGCCTTGCCCAGTGTCCATCTGCAGCCTTGCCCAGTGTCCATCTGCAGCCTTGCCCAGTGCTTTTGCATTTGCAGCCTTGCCCTGGCCTGATTTAAATGTGGCGCCGATTTACACCTACTGTGAGCGGAGCTGAGATACAGAAAGCCGAGTGTACTTTGGCTAGACTCGGCTCTGCTCACAGTCCTGCCCATCTCCACTGATTGCGAGAGGAGCCGAGATACACAAAGCCGAAGTACACTGGGCTTTACTCGGCTCCTCTCACAGTCACGCCCACCTCCACTGATTGCGAGCGCCGCTGACATACAGAAAGCCGAGTGTACTTCGGCTAGACTCGGCTCTGCTCACAACAGTCAGGGGCAGGACTGCGAGAGGGGGATCGGACTGCTCACAATAGGCGGGGGATCAGCAGGGATTGGCGTATAACACGCACTCACGATTTTCCCATGATTTTATGGAGAAAAATGTGCGTGTTATACGCCGATAAATACGGTAGTTACATAGTTACAAATTACTTCTCCCAAAAAGTAATTGCGTTAGTAACTCAGTTACTACATTGAAAAAGTAATTAGTTACTCAGCAAAGTAACTGACTTTTTTTTTAAATATTCTATAATGCAATTACGTTCTATAACATCTTTATTATCAAAGATGTTTATATTAACTGATTGAAGAATAAAAACACTATATACAGTATTTTAGAACATTTGTTATTTATTTGAACCCAACTCAACAGATTGCAGTCTGCCATAGATATGAATGATATGCATATAAACATATAAAACATTAAAAATTATTGAAACTAAAATTCAAGTGCAAAATTAAGACACACAAGTGTAAACTTGGGTAAAAAGAAACAAAGGAAAATCTGGCCTTTAATTAGTGCAATTATCTGTATCTGTATAATTGTTTAAAAAGAAACAAAGGAAAACTTGGCCATTAGTGCAAATCTCTGTAACTGTATAGGCCTACTGCACAATAAACAGAAGTTTTGTTACTGTACTGAATAGTTAAGAGTTGGATAGTGTTCTGTTACAGAACACTATCCAACTCTTAACTATTCAGTACAGTAACAAAACTTCTGTTTATTGTGCAGTAGGCCTAATATACAGTTACAGAGATTTGCACTAATGGCCAGGTTTTCCTTTGTTTCTTTTTACACAATTATACAGATACAGATAATTAATTGCACGAATTAAAGGCCAGATTTCCCTTTGTTTCTTATTACTAATACGAAACAAAGGAAAATCTGGCCTTTAATTTGTGCAATTATCTGTGTATCTGTATAATTGTGTAAAAAGAAACAAAGGAAAACCTGGCCATTAGTGCAAATCTCTGTAACTGTATATTAGGCCTACTGCACAATAAACAGAAGTTTTGTTACTGTACAGAATAGTTAATGTGTTCTGTTACAGAACACTATCCAACTCTTAAATATTCAGTTCAGTAACAAAATTAAACATTGAAAAATAAATAATGTTCACACACTTTGCATTCAAGTGCAAAAATAAGACACACAACTGTAAACCTGTGTAATAAGAAACAAAGGAAAATCTGGCCTTTAATTAGTGCAAATATCTGTATCTGTATAATACTGCACAATAAACTGAACACTATCCAACTCTCCATGTAGATTAACATGTTGTTCGTTCTCAGTGAAAATGAACAATACATGAATCTATACTAAAATACTCCTCTCATCTAACAACAACTAAACCAGTGGCTGTAACGTAGGAGGAGAAGCGTTTCGAAACTTTTGTCTGAGGCCTCGTACACACGACCGATTTTCTCGTCGTAAACAGTCAAAAAAAGTGCCGCGAGAGTTTTTTTGTCTAGAAAAACGTTCGTGTGTCTGGTTTTACTACGAGAAACTTGACGAGAATCTCGACGAGAAAATAGAGAACCTGCTCTCTATTTTCTCGTCAGGAGTCCAGATTTCCTCGTCGTGTTTCTCGTCGGCCTGTTTTGTGATGAGAAAATGGTTCGTGTGTATGCTTTTACGACTCTTCCAAAAGCGCGCATGCTCACAAGCAACTATGAGACGGGAGCGCATCTTCTGGTAAAACAAGCCTTCATAATGGAGAGAGCACATTCGTCACGCTCATAAATATTTCATCGTTTAAATGTTCTGCATTGAATTCTTCGTTAGAATGTTACATTAATCAAAACGAGAGACCTTCTTTTGCTGCTGATATTCACACAGAGTTATGCCTTATTTTTAACCTTTTTCATGCTGCTCTTTATAAGATTTATGTGTATTATATCGTGCAAGTTTTTAGGAATAATTTAAATGGTTAGATTTTTCAAAATGATGTTAATTATAATTTCTCAATGTTTTGATAGCGATCTCCCATTTAATTTTCTAATCTATATTTTTAAAATTTCACACCATGTTTTTGAGCTAATCAGATTTAGTTATTCTTTTGGGGGGGTGATATCTGTGCCTTTTATTGTCAGTCAAATGTATCTGCTTACTCCAAAGCTTGTTTTTTTTAATTTAAAAATACACATAGTCAAGTATGAACTTAAACAAAAAACACATTTATTCATGTTTATAAATTAAATAAAGAGAAGGCAGCGCTGGAGAAGCTGCTGCCATTTGTGCATCCCAGGGACCCCAGAGCACACAGCAACCCTGTGTGGACACTAAAATTGGGAGCTTGAGAAGGCCCACATTTCAGAACACAATCTGATGCTGGCCTCCCAGAGGTCAGGAACAGCAGCAGGTGAGATATATGTCCCAAGTGTGTGGTACTACAGATAGCAGAACAGGTGTCTGGGATTATGAGGCCCAGAGCCTGGGGGGAGATGCCTGTGGTGAACTTCAAGTCCTGAAGACTTCTCCCTGTCGCCAGGTAACGCAACGTGGCGATGAGCCTCTGCTCAGCACTGATGGCTTCCCGCATAACGGTGTCCTTCCTGGTAATATAGGGGGACACCAAAGCCAACAGTTCCTGAAAAACGGGGTCAGACATCCTCAGAAAATTCATGTAGTCCTCAGGATTATTCTCGACGATCTCCCGCAGCAGAGGCATGTGGCAGAATTGGTCCCGCTGGAGCAACCAATTCTTGGTCCATGAACTCCTCCTCACACCATTCATGGACTGGTCTTGGTCCAAAACAAGCAGACCAACACCAAGCGCACGCACAGCACGAACTCGACGACGAGAACGTCCAGGCGACATGGCTAGGAAACGGTCGTCTAATCAGAACGTACAGAACAGAACGCACTTTAGAACAGCAAGGCCTATGAATAACGAACTGAAATTCAGAAACGAACAGGCAATAACGCACTGTAAAACAGATACGACCTGCCTAGACGCCCTGAAAGTCAAGATACGAACCCACAAGCACAAACTGAACGGCAGAAAACGATCTGAAAAGTACGAAGACTGAAAAGCGCGAATCGTCTCTTCCCAAACTTTTACTTCAGACGCGGTAACACGAGATCAGCAAAAGCAGCCCAAGGGGTGGCGCCAAGAAAAAAGATCTTCCCCTTTATAGTGCCGTCGTACGTGCTGGACGTGAGCGCAGAGAACCACGAGGAAATTGGAAAATGACAGTGTGTACGCATAGAAAGCTTGACGAGAAAATCGACAAGCTTAACAAGAATCTCGTCGAAAAAAACGACGTGTTTTTTACGACGAGAAAATCGGTCGTGTGTACGAGGCCTCACAGTCTGTTCCTCTTCGGAGAGAAGACAAGCTTGCCCAGGCTGAACAGTCTCTCAACAGGTGCACTAGATGGAGTAGCAGCATTGTAACATAGTGACATTTTCTTGATGAGAGAAAATCCACAGAGAGTTAAAGTTTTGTGCTAAAGATCTAATATAGTCTGCCACCTGGTTTTCTGCTGAAGAGGAGGTTTCCTCATCCTCCTCAAAGGAAAATAAATCTTCTCTTTGGCAGAATCTGTGTGATGTGTAGATGTGCTGTTACCTTGTACTCTGCCAGCAAACTTGCCTTAGCCTAATGCCGCGTACACACGACCGTTTTTAATGTCAATGAAAAAAACGACGTTTTTCACGACGTGATTCTTCTCAAGCCTGCCTTGCCTACACACGATCATGAAAAAAAATGCTCGAGCAAAGCGCGGTGAGGTACGAAATGTACGACGGCACTATAAAGGGGAAGTTCCATTCGGATGGCGCCACCCTTTGGGCTGCTTTTGCTGATCCTTGTGTTAGTAAAATTTGGTGAGAGACGATTTGCGCTTTTCAGCCTCGTGCTCTTCAGTCCGTTACAGCGTGACAAATGTGCTATCTCCATTAGAAACGCTAGTTTTACCAGAACGAGCGCTCCCGTCTCATCACTTGCTTCTGAGCATGCGCGTTTTTTCACGTCGTTAAAGCCTAAACACGGCTGTTTTTCATGACGAAAAAAACGTTTTGAAAAATGCTCTGGAGCCCACACACGATCGTTTTTAATGACCAAATAAAAAAATTGCATTTTTCTCGTCATGAAAAACGGTCGTGTGTACGCGGCATTATCCTTTATCTCCTGTGACCGCAGCCAGTGAAGTTTGAATTTTGGAAGAGTTACGGCAGCAAGTATAGCCTCTTCATTTCCCAGGACATCAGCAAATCTGGTTTGGATAGCCTGAAATAATAATCATAATTAGTAGCAGTTGTATTTATTATTATTATGAGTACTACAGCAATGTTCACTTAATAAATAATAAAATATTAAATTCAAGTTCTTACTGTGACTATGGTGTCAGGAAGGTCCCTCAGTATTTGCAGGCCACTTTGAAGGGCTTGTGTCTTCAGCATTAATGTCTCAATCGTTGGTAGGAATGTACCATGAAAACAATTCTCTTCTCCCTGAAGTATATCCAAGGCAACTGTAAAGGGCTTCATCGCAATACAGTACTCCTTTAAAAACTGGTGTTCCCTTTCTTTTACCGCTGGCAGTCCTAATTTGGAGGAAATGGTGTTAAGGTCTACCATGGATATTTCACAGATTCGAGCCAGGGCATCATAGAAGGAATTCCATCGTGTTGTACAAGGTACAAGCAGCTTTTTTGACACCAACTCATCAACTGTTTCAGTAGCCAAAGCTGATTGACTAGTCTTATTCCATAGGGCAGTACATTTGGCAGTAGCACTTCTATAAACAGCCTTTGTTGCAGATTTTGACAGCAGCCACTTGTCAACATTTGTGCATGAAATCAGGTTTAGAGTTTGTGATGCACATCTCTTGTGGGGGGGCAAAGTGATCACATCACCATCATTATCATCACCAGTTGCATGTAGAGCATCATTAATGTCTGTAAACGTCACCTCATTTTCATCGTCTTCTTCAGAATCACTTTCCTCAAGTGGCTGGTACCTCTTAAATGCTTTAACAAAATTAGAGCCATTATCAGTCACTGTTGCTGTGATTTTGTGTGTTATCCCATATGTTGAGTGTATATTGTCAAGCTCAACTGCTATGGCATCATGAGTATGATGCCCCTTAAACCGTCTGCAGGCAAGAGCTGCTTTCTCTCTTTCCATGTTATTTGGATTGATCCAATGTGCTGTCACACCCAGGTGACTTTTATTGTGGCAAGTCCAGATGTCTGCTGTAGTTGAAATGTACTGTAATTCCTCAAATGACGTTTTGAGCTCAATATTAATTTTTTCGGATTCACTGTCTATGAATTTAGAAAAAGTGTTTCGGTATGGGGCAACCCCCTTTCCTCCTCCTCGTATTGGAATTTTAGCAAGGATAGCTCTGAATGACTCAGACACCACAGTGGACAGGGGGAGCATGTTTTCAACAACATACCTTGCAAACAATGTATTCAGCTCGGGCTTGTTCACCTGTTGCTGACCCGAAAAATCGAGTGTTGCTTGTTTTAACAGAGTGGGTCAGTCTCCTTCGCTAGCTGGATTCGGGGTTGGGTTAGCAGCAAGTGTCGTGTTAGCATGTGTTGATGTGAGGTGCTTCAAAAGATTTGAGTTGCTTGAGGCAGACGTGGATAAAGTCTTTTTTCCTGGGCATAGCGTGCATGTTACATAAACATTCTTGCCTTTAATTTCAATTAAGGAGAAGTAGTGTCGGTACTTCCAGTTCAAGAATGGTAACTTTGACTTTCCTCAGCTAGTCGCCATTGTCGCTGATGGCTGGTGGTGTGGCACTGCACTGGTGGGAGTACTGGCAGTGTGGTACGGTGGTACCTGACCTGAGTCTGACTCCTGAGTCCTGACTCCAGTCCACTCCTGACTGTGGTATTTTATGTTTTTTTTTTTTGGTACCTGCTGCTGGCTGGTGGTGGTGGTGGCTGGTGGTGGTGTGGCACACTGGTGGGGGTCTGAGTCCTGTGGTAAGTAACCGTATTTTTTTGTTTTTTGGTACCGGCTGCTGCCTGGAGTGGCTGGCTGGCTGACAGCCTACCTGACAGGGACACCCTAAAAAATAACAATACACCACAAAAAGGGTACAGTGTGGGGGACCGGGGGAGGGGGCAGGATGGCACAGTACGGGGGGGCAGGAGGGTACAGTACAGGGGGGGGCAGGAGGGCACAGTACAGAAGTTAGGAGGGTACAGTACAGGGGGGCACAGTAGGAGAGGGAAAGGAAAGTACAGTACGGAGGCAGGAGGGCTGAGGGCACAGTAGGGGGGGTGGGCAGGAAGGTACATTATGGTGGGGGATACAGTTAGGAGGATACAGTACAGGGGGACGGTAAGTGGACATAGTACAGGGGGCAAGAGGGTACAGTATAGGGACAGTAATGCAGAATACAGATATGGTCTCCTGAAGCAGAGCTGTGCAGGGAAGCTGATGTCACAGATCCTATCTATTCTGGCAGGCTGTCACTCAGGGTTCTTCCTTAAAGTGGTTGTAAACCCACTTATGCAACATGCACCTACAGGTAAGCCTAGATTAAGGCTTATCTATAGGTGCATGAAATATCTCCCTAACCTACACTGTAAAGGAGATATTTGCTTTTAAAACCGACGCCTCTGACGTCACGCGCATGCGCACTAGCGGTCCGGCATAGTAGCCGAATTTCTGAATGGATTTAGCTGGCCGGAGCGCGCATGCGTGTGACGTCATCGCCGCTCCGGGGCCAATCACAGCGCCGGAGCGGCGATTCATGGAAGGGACATCGAGGCAAGATGGCGGCGGAGGTGTCTGAGCACCGCTGCAGTGGGGTTCGATCTAGGGTAAGTAATTCATAATGAGCTAGTATGCTAGTCATACTAGCTCATTATGCCTTTGTCTTGCAGGTATTTATTTATTTTATTACAACCATTTTAAGCCCTGAAAAAAATGAGGTGGGGATGAGAACAATGGTGTAGGGGACTCGGGGAGAAAGAGGAAGGGGGGTAAAAGTGGGGGTGGGTATGAGACAGATGGGGGATGGGTAGAGAAGAACTGGAATGAGACTGGGGGATTCCTGGTTTGTATAGGGATAAAAAAGGAGGAGGATTTGTGCTGAAAGTGGGGAAGGGAGGGCGGATAGATGGCTGTCAAGGGGACTGGAGAGGGATAATCAGAGATGGGGATGGGGCATACTCTCAGCTGGTAAGAAATAGCCATAGCATGATTTTGATACTTTTTTTTTTGAGGGGGTGGCAACGGTGGTAGTTGAGGGGGGGTGGCAGCAGTGGTACTTGAGGGGGAGGCAGTGGTGATGTTGAGGGGGTGGCAACGGTGGTATTGAGGGAGGGTGGCAGCGGTGATGTTGAGGGGGGTGGCAACAGTGGTACTTGAGGGAGGGTGGCAGTGGTGAGGTTGAGGGGGGTGGCAGCGGTGGTACTTGGGGGTGGCAGCGGTGGTACTTGGGGGGTGGCAGCGGTGGTACTTGAGGGGGTGGCAGGCTGGCAGCGGTGGTACTTGAGGGGTGGCAGCGGTGGTACTTGGGGGTGGCAGCGGTGGTACTTGGGGGTGGCAGCGGTGGCACTTGGGGGTGGCAGTGGTGGTACTTGGGGGTGGCAGCACGGTACTTGAGGGGTGGCAGTGGAGCGGTGGTACTTGAGGGGTGGCAGCGGTGGTACTTGGGGGGGTGGCAGTGGTGGTATTTGGGGGGGTGGCAGTGGTGGTACTTGGGGGGTGGCAGCGGTGGTTCCATCCTCTCCCACCACCACCTCTGCCCCTTACTGATCCCATCCCCCACCACACCACCACTGATCTCATGCCTATCTCCCCCATCACCTCTGTTGTAGAAGTGAATCGATGGCTGGGTGGGTAGGGATGGGATCAGTAAGAAGTGGAGGTTGGGAATGGATCGAGATTGCACTGCAAGTCACTTACTTTACTTCCGTCACTGTGCCAGGTGCCTCCAGGGTCGGATGCCTTTTCTCATGGGGAGAGACCCCCCCCTTCACTCATTGGTGTCAGCTGGTCAGCTGACTTCATTTTTCGGTGTCCTCCCCACCTCCCTACATTCTCTTTCTCTCAATAGGCGGGGTGGGAATGGCGGGCAGTCCAGAGCCAGAGTCTCTCTCTCTCAGCCTGTCTTCACTTCAGTACCGCGGGCAGCGCCGGAATTACACTACTGCCATCTAGTGGCGGTAGATGTAATTGCAGTAACGCCGCCCGAGTAATGGGAACGGCGTTAAAATGAGGGGATGAGTAATCAGTTAGATTACTCGTTACCCTCAAAAGTGACTGCGTTACATAACGCCGTTTATTTAAACGCAGTTACTTACAACACTGGTCACGATACAGCATCTCAATTGGATTTAAGTCCGGGCTTTGACTAGGCCACTCCAAAACTAAAATTTTGCTTTGCTGGAACCATTTGGAGGTGGACTTGCTGTTGTGTTTCGGATCATTGTCCTGCTGTATAACCCATATGCACTTGAGCTTGAGGTCATGAACTGATGGCCGGATATTCTCCTTTAGGAATTTCTGGTAGAGCTCAGAATTCATGGTTCCATCAATTATGGTCCTGAAAAGCAACCCCAGACCATCATGCTACACCACCACCATGTCTGACTGATGGTATGATGTTCTTGTTATGAAATGCTGTATTAGTTTTATGCCCAATGTAACAGGACGTACACCTTC
This sequence comes from Rana muscosa, assembly GCA_029206835.1. Lineage (NCBI taxonomy): Eukaryota > Metazoa > Chordata > Amphibia > Anura > Ranidae > Rana > Rana muscosa. Next base: position 78,116,745 of record CM055118.1, on the reverse strand, counting down.
CAAAAAGTAAAATTTTTGTCTCCTCAGTCTGTTTAACAGGAACACAGGATCCATGCCTTTTGTACTCACAGAACGGCAATCTGCCTTGTTTGCATAAGCTGACTGCCGTTCTGCCTGTGTATGGAAGCAATGGCGGGTGACGGCGGACATCGAAACCGCCGTAGCCTCCGATTAGCTCCCGCTGTGTAGCATCACAGCAGGAGTGGGCCTACAGTGGAACTGTCGCAGTAAATAGTGCGGTGGGCTATCCGCAAGTTGTTAAACAAGCCCTCAATTACTACTGTAGCTGCGGGCACTGTGAAACAAATCATCCTCAAAGTTTAAAACAACAAGTTGTTCAAGTTGTCTCCTGCAATCCCTGTCCTACTAGGAAGATTTCTCTTAATTTCTTGCCTGGAGACGCAGAAAGACATAAGAGGAAATTGCCCCAACGTGAGGGTACATTTTGCATGCAATTTAAGGCTATGAAATTATAACCTGTTAGTACGTTTTACATATTTTAAAGCATGCCCTTTGTGGTAACATGGAACAGGGCTATGTATTGTGGAAAGCACACCCTCCCATACACATGGGGTATCCTAAAAAGGAAAACAAGATATCCCAGTCTTGGCAATCTTGGCTTTCTTCACTGTCCTGTGATGTGTCTTTGTAAGCTGCACATTTTGCAGCACATAATTTTGCATTATATATATCTATATATATATATATTGTGACAGCAGGAAGGTAAAGTCACCTGGTTGCATCCAGGGGGGTAGATATATTTCGCCCAGATTCAGGCTTTACGCCGACTTATACAACTAGGTGGAGAGTTGTATAAGCCCAGCTGAGGCTAATGGGCTCATGGATGACTCATACCTCTAGGGAGAGTGTGGGGCGTCGTGCAGACAGGGAGTTGATGAGACCAGCTGAAGCTTGTCAGCTCATTTAGGCCTCTATAAGAACTCCCAGCTTCATTAGATGTTAGCTCATGCCTGGAACCAGACCTGTGTGGACTGTCTAGGGAGAGTGAACCCCTGTGCGGTGAGACAAAGCCTGTGTGGCTATTTGCTTGGACATTTAAAACCAGGGACTTAGGGACTAGGACAGCACTAGGCTGATCCCAGTTGTTAGTTAGGAAACCTGTATGTTTAGTCAGAGGTCAAGTTGACCAGGATTTATTTATGTTATGTTTGTTTTGCTTTGCTGTGTTTTGTCACTGTAAATAGAAAATAAACCGCACCTTTTTGATTTTGAAAACCACAACCTCCGTTTGCTGGGCCTGTTTTTGTGTGGGGAGCCCATCTCGGGGGTCACACACACCCGCTGCCGAGCTAACCCCCTCACAGTTGGTGGAGAACCAGTGGCAGTTTTTTTTTAAGCCAGCATGGAGGAGATACTGAAGCAGCTGGCTCTAGCAAATGCCAATCAACAGCAGACAAATGCAGGTTTGCAAAAGAGCCTTGCAGCTCATCAACAGAGCCTTGCAGCTCAACAACAGAACTTCGCAGCCCAGCAGCAAGCTCATCAACAGAGCCTTGCAGCCCAGCAGCAAGCTCACCAACAGAGTCTGGAAGCTCAGCAACAAGCCCAGCAGCAATCTGAGGCCCGCTTCATAGACCTGTTACAGAAGCAAGAGCAGAGACTACAACAAATGGAAGCAGTAATGCAGCAACGTCCGCAGACCAGTGAGGAAAGCCGTCCCACTAATACCGCGTCCTTTGGGGTGAGTCGTTTATTGACAAAAATGACTGGAGAGGATGATCCAGAGGTATTTTTGACCACATTTGAAAGGACTGCTGAAAGAGAAAAGTGGCCTGAGGAGCAGTGGGCTGGACTGGTGGCTCCTCTGTTAACTGGTGAATCGCAGAAGGCTTACTATGACCTAGAGCCTGACCAAGCAAAAGACTATGTGATGCTAAAAGCTGAAATATTGGCAAGGCTGGGTGTCACCCAGGCTGTCCGGGCTCAGCGTGTGCATAACTGGACTTTCCAGCTTGGAAAACCCCCCAGGTCTCAAATGTATGATCTCATTCACCTGAGCAGAAAGTGGCTACAGCCAGAGACTTTGTCCGCACCAAAGATTGTGGAACGTGTTGTAATGGATCGGTTTTTGAGAGCTCTTCCTACTGCCATCCAAAAGTGGGTAAGCCATGGAGACCCAGAGACGGCCGATGGTCTTGTGGATCGTGTGGAGAAATACTTGGCTACAGAGAACCTGACGGCCTCTTCCAGAGACACTCGGACTTTCCACCCTAAGACCAGACCATCCGCAGGGGCGGATAAGAGGATTCCAAGGGGTGAGGGTGGAGAGAGTAAGAGGGTGGGAGCTCTACCCCAAGTTTGGCGAGAACAGCCTGGGAAATCAGCGGCTCAAGAGGCGGCAAGAAGGATCGTTTGCTACCGCTGCCGGCAAGCGGGACATATTGCAGCAAATTGCCCGGTTGTGGAGGAACCCATGCAGTGTGACTTTCTGACGGGCAGACGTCAGTCGCTGTGTGCGACAGTCGCATGCACTGCCATTCGAGGAACTGAGAAACATTTATGCAAAATGTGTGTTAATGGTAGAAATGTTGTGGTATTGCTGGATTCAGGTAGCCTTGTGACCCTGATAAAGGCGGAGTTAGTTAAAACAGAGGTCTCTGGGAATAGCAAGGTAGCTGTTATTTGTGTGCATGGGGACACCCGAGAGTATCCAGTGACTACAGTGTGTTTCGAGACCCCAAAAGGTACCCTCTCTCATCCAGTGGGCTTAGTATCTCAGTTACCGCATGACGCCATTGTGGGAAGGGATTTTCCGAAGTTCTGGGAACTGTGGGATGATCCTGAGCCCCCCACTGGTGCCCCTATGTACCAGGAATGTGATAGCCAGAACTCCCCTGAGAGTGGTGAGGACTCTCCGGAATTTCCCTTATCAGTATTGGCAGGGGAGACTCAAGAAACTGGAGAGGAGCCCACCTCCTCAGACGAAAACCTACCGTCTGTGGAGTTTTCTGATCTTGAGGTTCACAGGGAAAACTTTGCCACAGAACAGTTGAAAGACCCCGCCCTAATAAAGGCACGGGAAAACGTAGTGAAAATAGATGGCGAGTTAGTGAACCCAGATAATACCTGCACTTACCCATACTTCAGCGTAGAGAAGGACCTACTGTATCGGGTGGCAAAAAGGGCAGAAGAAACCGTTGAGCAGCTTGTGGTGCCCAAACCTTACAGGAAGTTGGTGTTGGAGTTGGCCCATGGGCACATTCTTGGAGGTCATCTGGGGACAGAGAAAACCCGAGAGAGGGTATTACAGAGATTCTATTGGCCGGGGGTGATGAAGGACATAGAAAATTATTGTTCCTCCTGCCCTGTGTGTCAGAGGTCGGCCCCGATGCCACATTTCCGTAGCCCGCTGGTCCCTCTACCCATCATTGAGGTCCCGTTTGAGAGGATCGCCATGGATTTGGTAGGTCCTATAATCAAGTCCGCTAGGGGGCACCAGTACATATTAGTTATAATGGACTATGCCACCCGTTATCAGAAGCGATCCCTCTCCGAAATACCTCGGCCAAAACCATAGCCAAAGAGCTATCTCTTGTGTTTAGCCGGGTGGGTATTTGTAAAGAGCTGCTTACGGACCAAGGTACACCCTTTATGTCCCGGGTTATGAAGGAGCTGTGTAAATTGTTCAAAGTGATGCAATTACGTACATCTGTGTATCACCCCCAAACCGATGGGCTGGTTGAAAGATTCAACAAAACCCTAAAACAAATGTTGAAGAAAGTGGTGGATAGAGATGGAAAAGATTGGGACTGTCTACTTCCTTATCTGATGTTTGCTATTAGGGAGGTGCCCTAATCCTCTACGGGATTCTCCCCCTTTGAGTTACTGTATGGGAGACACCCAAGAGGGCTGTTGGATATTGCCAAGGAAACTTGGGAAAGTGAGAGTTCTCCCCACAGGAGTGTGATTGAGCATGTCGCCCTGATGCAAGACCGAATTGCACAGGTAATGCCCATCGTGAAGGAACATTTGGCCCAAGCGCAGTTAGCACAGCAGAGAGTGTACAACCGTGGAGCCAAGACCCGTACCTTTTCCCCGGGGGATAGGATACTGGTACTTGTCCCTACGGTTGAAAGTAAATTCCTTGCCAAATGGCAAGGCCCCTACGAGATAATAGAAAAAGTGAGCGAAGTGAATTACAAGGTCAGACAACCAGGAAGGCGAAAGCCCGAACAGATCTATCACGTTAATCTGTTGAAAGCCTGGAGGGATAGAGAGTCCCTAGTCGCAGACACTTGGTCACCAGCTCAAACTGGTTGCGTGATTCCTGAGGTTGGAATAGCAGCCACCTTGTCACAACCCCAACAACAGGAGGTTAAGGAGTTTGTGCTTCGCAACAAGGAGGTATTCTCTGAGCTGCCGGGACAAACATCTGGGGTAGAGCATGACATCATTACCCCGCCCGGTGAAAGGGTGAAGTTAAAACCCTATCGGATCCCAGAGGCCCGACGGGAGGCAATACGGGAGGAAGTACAGAAAATGCTGAACTTAGGGGTGATAGAGGAGTCCCAAAGTGATTGGTCTAGTCCCATTGTGTTGGTGCCTAAACCGGATGGGAGCTGGCGATTTTGTAACGATTTTCGTCAGTTGAACAAAGTTACAAAATTTGACACCTACCCCATGCCACGTATAGATGAGTTGATCGACCGGCTGGGAACAGCCCGATACATGACGACTCTTGACCTCACAAAAGGGTATTGGCAAATCCCCCTGGCCAAATTGGCCAAAGAGAAAACCGCATTTGTAACCCCAGACGGGGCGTTCCAATATAAAAGAATGCCGTTCGGGTTACAGAATGCGCCAGCCACATTCCAGCGGAAAATGGACCAGATGCTGAGGCCCCATCGGAAGTATGCTGCGGCTTACCTGGATGACGTAATTGTCTATAGCACAGATTGGGCCTCACATCTGCCAAAAGTGCAAGCAGTCCTGGACTCTGTTCGGGAAGCGGGGTTTACGGCTAACCCCAAGAAGTGTACCATTGGGCAGGAGGAGGCCAAATATCTTGGGTACACCATTGGGAGGGGAGTAATAAAACCCCAACTCAACAAAGTCGAGGCCATCCAGAGTTGGCCACGTCCCAACAGCAAGAAGCAGGTACGAGCCTTTCTGGGAATCGCTGGGTATTATCGGCGATTCATTCCCCACTTTGCTTCTAAGGCTGTGCCCCTAACCAACCTAACTAAGGGGAAAGGGTCGGTCATGATTAAATGGACCCCCGAGGCTGAGGCAGCATTCCAATTCTTGAAACAAGCCTTATGTAGCCAGCCAGTGTTGTACTCACCCGACTTCTCTAAAGACTTTGTCGTACAAAGTGATGCGTCAGATGTGGGGTTAGGAGCAGTATTGTCCCAGGTCTGGAACGGGGAAGAGCACCCAGTCATTTACCTCAGCAGGAAGTTGAAGTCCCATGAGGTAAATTACGCCACCGTTGAAAAGGAGTGTTTAGCGGTGAAGTGGGCTCTAGATTCCCTTCGGTACTACCTGCTAGGTAGGCACTTTGACATGGTTACGGATCACGCTCCGTTAAAGTGGATGGCTCAAAACAAGGAAACAAATAGAAGAGTGAATAGGTGGTTCCTGGCCCTCCAGGAATTCAACTTCACAGTAAAGCATCGCCCTGGCGTTCAAATGGGGAATGTGGATGCTTTGTCTCGAGTACATGAATGCCTGATTGCTGGTGTTCCAACCCCAAGGTTAAAACAAGAGGGGGGGGTATGTGACAGCAGGAAGGTAAAGTCACCTGGTTGCATCCAGGGGGGTAGATATATTTCGCCCAGATTCAGGCTTTACGCCGACTTATACAACTAGGTGGAGAGTTGTATAAGCCCAGCTGAGGCTAATGGGCTCATGGATGACTCATACCTCTAGGGAGAGTGTGGGGCGTCGTGCAGACAGGGAGTTGATGAGACCAGCTGAAGCTTGTCAGCTCATTTAGGCCTCTATAAGAACTCCCAGCTTCATTAGATGTTAGTTCATGCCTGGAACCAGACCTGTGTGGACTGTCTAGGGAGAGTGAACCCCTGTGCGGTGAGACAAAGCCTGTGTGGCTATTTGCTTGGACATTTAAAACCAGGGACTTAGGGACTAGGACAGCACTAGGCTGATCCCAGTTGTTAGTTAGGAAACCTGTATGTTTAGTCAGAGGTCAAGTTGACCAGGATTTATTTTGTTTATGTTTCTTTTGCTTTGCTGTGTTTTGTCACTGTAAATAGAAAATAAACCGCACCTTTTTGATTTTGAAAACCACAACCTCCGTTTGCTGGGCCTGTTTTTGTGTGGGGAGCCCATCTCGGGGGTCACACACACCCGCTGCCGAGCTAACCCCCTCACAATATATATATATATATATTGTGACAGCAGGAAGGTAAAGTCACGTGGTTGTATCCAGGGGGGTAGATATATTTCTCCCAGATTCAGGCTTTATGCCGACTTATACAACTAGGGAGGGAGTTGATGAAGCCCAGCTGAGGCTAGTGGGCTCATGGATGACTCATACCTCTAGGGAGAGGGCTGGGCGTCGTGCAGGCAGGGAGTTGATGAGACCAGCTGAAGCCTGTCAGTTCGTTTAAGGCCTCTATAAAAACTCCCAGATTCATTAGGTGTTTGCTCATGCCTGGAACCAGACCTGTGTGGACTGTCTAGGGAGAGTGAACCCCTGTGCGGTGAGAAAAAGCCTGTGTGGCTATTTGTTTGGACATTGACTAAACCAGGGACTTAGGGACTAGGACAGCACCAGGCTGATCCCAGTTGTTAGTTAGGAAACCTGCATGTTTAGTCAGAGGTCAAGCTGACCAGGATTTATTTTGTTTATGTTTCTTTTTGGCTTTGCTGTGTTTTTGTCACTGTACATAGAGAAATAAACCGCACCTTTTGATTTTGAAAACCACAACCTCCGTCTGCTGGCCCTGTTTTTGTGTGGGGAGCCCAACCAGGGGGTCACACACACCCGCTACCGAGTTAACCCCCTCACAGTTGGTGGAGAACCAGTGGCAGTTTTTTTTAAGCCAGCATGGAGGAGATACTGAAACAGCTGGCTCTAGCAAATGCCAATCAACAGCAGACAAATGCAGGTTTGCAAAGGAGCCTTGCAGCCCAGCAGCAAGCTCATCAACAGAGCCTTGCAGCCCAGCAGCAAGCTCACCAACAGAGTCTGGAAGCTCAGCAACAAGCCCAGCAGCAATCTGAGGCCCGCTTCATAGACCTGTTACAGAAGCAAGAGCAGAGACTACAACAAATGGAAGCAGTAATGCAGCAACGTCCGCAGACCAGTGAGGAAAGCCGTCCCACTAATACCGCGTCCTTTGGGGTGAGTCGTTTATTGACAAAAATGACTGGAGAGGATGATCCAGAGGTATTTTTGACCACATTTGAAAGGACTGCTGAAAGAGAAAAGTGGCCTGAGGAGCAGTGGGCTGGACTGGTGGCTCCTCTGTTAACTGGTGAATCGCAGAAGGCTTACTATGACCTAGAGCCTGACCAAGCAAAAGACTATGTGATGCTAAAAGCTGAAATATTGGCAAGGCTGTGTGTCACCCTGGCTGTCCGGGCTCAGCGTGTGCATAACTGGACTTTCCAGCTTGGAAAACCCCCCAGGTCTCAAATGTATGATCTCATTCACCTGAGCAGGAAGTGGCTACAGCCAGAGACTTTGTCCGCACCAGAGATTGTGGAACGTGTTGTAATGGATCGGTTTTTGAGAGCTCTTCCTACTGCCATCCAAAAGTGGGTAAGCCATGGAGACCCAGAGACGGCCGGTGGTCTTGTGGATCGTGTAGAGAAATACTTGGCTACAGAGAACCTGACGGCCTCTTCCAGAGACTCTCGGACTTTCCACCCTAAGACCAGATCATCCCCAGGGGCGGATAAGAGGATTCCAAGGGGTGAGGGTGGAGAGAGTGAGAGGGTGGGAGCTCTACCCAAAGGTTGGCGAGAACAGCCTGGGAAGTCAGGGGCTCAAGAGGCAGCCAAATGGATTGTTTGCTACCGCTGCCGGCAAGCGGGACATATTGCAGCAAATTGCCCGGTTGTGGAGGAACCCATGCAATGTGACTTTCTGACGGACCGACGTCAGTCGCTGTGTGCGACAGTCGCATGCACTGCCATTCGGGGAACTGAGAAACATTTATGCAAAATGTGTATTAATGGTAGAAATGTTGTGGTATTACTGGATTCAGGTAGCCTTGTGACCCTGATAAAGGCTGAATTAGTTAAAACAGAGGTCTCTGGGAATAGCAAGGTAGCTGTTATTTGTGTGCATGGGGACACCCGAGAGTATCCAGTGACTACAGTGTGTTTCGAGACCCCCAAAGGTACCCTCTCTCATCCAGTGGGGTTAGTATCTCAATTACTGCATGATGCCATTGTGGGAAGGGATTTTCCGAAGTTCTGGGAACTGTGGGATGATCCTGAGGCCCCCACTGGTGCCCCTATGTACCAGGAATGTGATAGCCAGAACTCCTCTGAGAGTGGTGAGGACTCTCCAGAATTTCCCTTGTCAGTATTGGCAGGGGAGACTCAAGAAACTGGAGAGGAGCCCACCTCCTCAGACGAAAACCTACCGTCTGTGGAGTTTTCTGATCTGGAGGTTCACAGGGAAAATTTTGCCACAGAACAGTTAAAAGACCCCGCCCTAATAAAGGCACGGGAAAATGTAGTGGAAATAGATGGCGAGTTAGTGAACCCAGATAATACCTGCACTTACCCATACTTCAGCGTAGAGAAGGACCTACTGTATCGGGTGGCAAAAAGGGCAGAAGAAACCGTTGAGCAGCTTGTGGTGCCCAAACCTTACAGGAAGTTGGTATTGGAGTTGGCCCATGGGCACATTCTTGGAGGTCATCTGGGGACAGAGAAAACCCGAGAGAGGGTATTACAGAGATTCTATTGGCCTGGGGTGATGAAGGACATAGAAAATTATTGTTCCTCCTGCCCTGTGTGTCAGAGGTCGGCCCCGATGCCACATTTCCGTAGCCCGCTGGTCCCTCTACCCATCATTGAGGTCCCGTTTGAGAGAATCGCAATGGATTTGGTAGGTCCTATAATCAAGTCCGCTAGGGGGCACCAGTACATATTGGTTATAATGGACTATGCCACCCGTTATCCAGAAGCGATCCCTCTCAGAAATACCTCGGCCAAAACCATAGCCAAAGAGCTATCTCTTGTTTTTAGCCGGGTGGGTATTTGTAAAGAACTGCTTACGGACCAAGGTACACCCTTTATGTCCCGGGTTATGAAAGAGCTGTGTAAATTGTTCAAAGTGACGCAATTGCGTACATCTGTGTATCACCCCCAAACCGATGGGCTGGTTGAAAGATTCAACAAAACCCTAAAACAAATGTTGAAGAAAGTGGTGGATAGAGATGGAAGGGATTGGGACTGTCTACTTCCTTATTTGATGTTTGCTATTAGGGAGGTGCCCCAATCCTCTACGGGATTCTCCCCCTTTGAGTTACTGTATGGGAGACACCCAAGAGGGCTGTTGGATATTGCCAAGGAAACTTGGGAAAGTGAGAGTTCTCCCCACAGGAGTGTGATTGAGCATGTCGCCCTGATGCAAGATCGAATTGCACAGGTAATGCCCATCGTGAAGGAACATTTGGCCCAAGCGCAGTTGGCACAGCAGAGAGTGTACATCCGTGGAGCCAAGACCCGTACCTTTTCCCCGGGGGATAGGATATTGGTACTTGTCCCTACGGTTGAAAGTAAATTCCTTGCCAAATGGCAAGGCCCCTACGAGATAATGGAAAAAGTGAGCGAAGTGAATTACAAGGTCAGACAACCAGGAAGGCGAAAGCCCGAACAGATATATCACGTTAATCTGTTGAAAGCCTGGAGGGATAGAGAGTCCCTAGTCGCAGAAACTTGGTCACCAGCTCAAACTGGTTGCGTGATTCCGGAGGTTGGAATAGCAGCCACCTTGTCACAACCCCAACAACAGGAGGTTAAGGAGTTTGTGCTTCGCAACAAGGAGGTGTTCTCTGAGCTGCCGGGACAAACATCTGGGGTAGAGCATGATATTATTACCCCGCCCGGTGAAAGGGTGAAGTTAAAACCCTATTGGATCCCAGAGGCCCGACGGGAGGCAATACGGGAGGAAGTACAGAAAATTCTGAACTTAGGGGTGATAGAGGAGTCCCAAAGTGATTGGTCTAGTCCCATTGTGTTGGTGCCTAAACCGGATGGGAGCTGGCGATTTTGTAACGATTTTCGTCAGTTGAACAAAGTTACAAAATTTGACACCTACCCCATGCCACGTATAGATGAGTTGATCGACCGGCTGGGAACAGCCCGATACATGACGACTCTTGACCTCACAAAAGGGTATTGGCAAATTCCCCTGGCCAAGTCGGCCAAAGAGAAAACCGCATTTGTAACCCCAGACGGGGCGTTCCAATATAAGAGAATGCCGTTCGGGTTACAGAATGCGCCGGCCACATTCCAGCGGAAAATGGACCAGATACTGAGGCCCCATCGGAAGTATGCTGCGGCTTACCTGGATGACGTAATTGTCCATAGCACAGATTGGGCCTCACATCTGCCAAAAGTGCAAGCAGTCCTAGACTCTATCCGGGAAGCGGGGTTTACGGCTAACCCCAAGAAGTGTACCATTGGGCAGGAGGAGGCCAAATATCTTGGGTACACCATTGGCAGGGGAGTGATAAAACCCCAACTCAACAAAGTCGAGGCCATCCAGAGTTGGCCACGTCCCAACAGCAAGAAGCAGGTACGGGCCTTTCTGGGAATCGCGGGTTATTATCGGCGCTTCATTCCCCACTTTGCTTCTAAGGCTGTGCCCCTAACCAACCTGACGAAAGGGAAAGGGTCGGTCATGATTAAATGGACCCCCGAGGCTGAGGCAGCATTCCAATTCTTGAAACAAGCCTTATGTAGCCAGCCAGTGTTGTACTCACCCGACTTCTCTAAAGACTTTGTCGTACAAAGTGATGCGTCAGATGTGGGGTTAGGAGCAGTATTGTCCCAGGTCTGGAACGGGGAAGAGCACCCAGTCATTTACCTCAGCAGGAAGTTGAAGTCCCATGAGGTAAATTACGCCACGGTTGAAAAGGAGTGTTTAGCGGTGAAGTGGGCTCTAGATTCCCTTCGGTACTATCTGCTAGGTAGGCACTTTGACATGGTTACGGATCACGCTCCGTTAAAGTGGATGGCTCAAAACAAGGAGACAAATAGAAGAGTGAATAGGTGGTTCCTGGCCCTACAGGAATTCAACTTCACAGTAAAGCATCGCCCTGGCGTTCAAATGGGGAATGTGGATGCTTTGTCTCGAGTACATGAATGCCTGATTGCTGGTGTTCCAACCCCAAGGTTAAAACAAGAGGGGGGGGTATGTGACAGCAGGAAGGTAAAGTCACCTGGTTGCATCCAGGGGGGTAGATATATTTCTCCCAGATTCAGGCTTTATGCGGACTTATACAACTAGGGAGGGAGTTGATGAAGCCCAGCTGAGGCTAGTGGGCTCATGGATGACTCATACCTCTAGGGAGAGGGCTGGGCGTCGTGCAGGCAGGGAGTTGATGAGACCAGCTGAAGCCTGTCAGTTCGTTTAAGGCCTCTATAAAAACTCCCAGATTCATTAGGTGTTTGCTCATGCCTGGAACCAGACCTGTGAGGACTGTCTAGGGAGAGTGAACCCCTGTGCGGTGAGAAAAAGCCTGTGTGGCTATTTGTTTGGACATTGACTAAACCAGGGACTTAGGGACTAGGACAGCACCAGGCTGATCCCAGTTGTTAGTTAGGAAACCTGCATGTTTAGTCAGAGGTCAAGCTGACCAGGATTTATTTTGTTTATGTTTCTTTTTGGCTTTGCTGTGTTTTTGTCACTGTACATAGAGAAATAAACCGCACCTTTTGATTTTGAAAACCACAACCTCCGTCTGCTGGCCCTGTTTTTGTGTGGGGAGCCCAACCAGGGGCTCACACACACCCGCTACCGAGTTAACCCCCTCACAATATATATATATATATATATATATTTTTTATGTAAAACATATCGAGCTTACTTTCTGCATAAATGAGCATAATAGCAACAGTAGTCCTCTTACAAACACCCAATTACCATCTCTCATCACCTGCAGTTAAACAGCACAGCAACTGGTGTTGTGGAACACTAATGAGTATTTTTAATGGCTTTTGGACTTTTGCAGATTTTGAAACTGTCTCTGGAATAACTAACGTCACCAAAAACATATGGCATATTACAGTAATCCTCCAAAATTATATCTTTCCTCCGAATAGCTGTTTTTTTTTTAATACCTTTCACAAGCAATTTATGCTATGCTAAAATGTATCCCACGAGTCAGTTTCACAGAGCAGATAAAGGGAAATGAATCATAAAAAAATAGAAATATATGTATATGTTTACTTAGGTTATTGCTATGTAGAGGACATAAACATTGTAACCACAGACAAAAAATACTTTATCAGAAGGTGCCTTTGTAAATGGAAAATATCTACAGTTTCTAAAAATGGAGGGCTGGTAATACTTGCAAGGCGAACAAGCTGATCTTGTGAATCAGGGACCTAGTACTATAGTACAATTCTTGATATTGCACCATGGATCTTGAAGCTAGTTCTTCACTAGGGATGAGCCGAACACGCCCCGGTTCGGTTCGCGCCAGAACCTGCGAACGGACTGAAAGTTTGTGCGAACTTTAGAACCCTATTAAATACAATGGACGCGAACGTTCAAAATCAAAAGTGCTAATTATAACGGCTAATATGCAAGTTATTGTCTTAAAAGGGTTTGGGGACCCGGGTCCTGCCCCAGGGGACATGTATCAATGCAAAAAGAAGTTTTAAAAAACGGCAGTTTTTTCGGGAGCAGTGATTTTAATGATGCATAAATTGAAAAAAAAAAAAGTGAAATATTCCTTTAAATATTGTACCTGGGGGGGGTGTCTAAAGTATGCCTGTGAAGTGGCACGTGTTTCCCGTGTTTAGAACTGTCCCTGCACAAAATGATATTTCTAAAGGAAAAAAAGTATTTTAAAACTGCTTGCGGCTTTAATGTAATGTTTGGTCCCAGCAATATGGATGAAAATCATTGAGAAAAATGGCATGGGTACCCCCCCCCCCAAACCCAGCCCACTACCAGCCCCTTTGGATCTTGTATGGATATTAAGGGGAACCCCGCACCCAAAATAAAAAAAGGCCCTATATACTCTGAACAGCAGTATACAGGCAGTGCAAACAAGACAGGCACTGTAGGTTTGTTCTTAAGTAGAATCTGTTTGTAATTTGGAACAGGTGCATTTTTAAGTGTAGCTCCAGCCAAAAAAATCTATTTTTAAGCTTTTTGGAGAACATAGGGAAGGGTTATCACCCCTGTAACATTTGTTTTGCTGTCTGTGCACCTGTTCAGAACATTTCACCTCACTTTCCGTCCTAATGACAAATGTTTTTGGAAAATTTGTTTTTTTTTATTGAAACAAGGATTGGTGATAAAGCATCAGTAGAGAGGAGACACCTCTTTCCCATAATAACTCTTACAGGAGAGAATTTCCCTTCCTAGGGGTAGATTTCCTCTCACTTCCTGTTGAATCCTGCCATTTGCAAGTAGGAGTCGTTTGTAAGTTGGATGTTTGAAAGTAGGGGCCTGCCGTATATAGTCTGCAGAAATTCGGCCCTTAGGTCTTAGGTATTGGTGTTGCCACAACACTGTAAGCCCTCACAGTTACTCTTGGTGGGCGCTGGAATGCCCTGCTGTGAACTATTATATCAGGAATTGTAAATACATACCATTGTTGAACAGTGGTATGAAAAATTGGGCCTTTGGTGGTGGTGCTGGTGCCACAACACTGTAAGCCCTCATAGTTACTCTTAGTGGGCGCAGGAATGGGCCCAGCTGTGAAATTTTAGATCAAGAATTGTAATTACATGCCCCTGTTGAACATGGGCAGAAAAATTGGGCCTTTGGTGGTGGTGTTGCCACAACACTGTAAGCCCTCACAGTTACTCTTGGTGGGTACAGGAATGGGCCCTGCTGTGAATTATTAGATCAAGAATTGTAATTACATGCCCCTGTTAAACAGGGGCAGAAAAATTGGGCCTTAGGCACTGGTGCTGGTGCCACAACACTGCAACCCCTCACAGATACTGTACTTGGAGCGCAGCAATGAGCCCTGTTGCAAAGTATTAGATCAAAAATTGTAATTACATGCCTCTGTTAAACAGGGGCAGAAAAATTGGGCTTTAGGCACTGGTGCTGGTGCCACAACACTGCAACCCCTCACAGATACTGTAGTTGGAGCGCAGCAATGAGCCCTGCTGCAAAGTATTAGATCAAGAATTGTAATTACATGCCCCTGTTAAACAGGGGCAGAAAAATTGGGCCTTAGACACTGGTGCTGGTGCCACAACACTGCAACCCTTCACAGATACTGTACTTGGAGCGCAGCAATGAGCCCTGTTGCAAAGTATTGCATCAAAAATTGTAATTACATGCCTCTGTTAAACAGGGGCAGAAAAATTGGGCTTTAGGCACTGGTGCTGGTGCCACAACACTGCAACCCCTCACAGATACTGTAGTTGGAGCGCAGCAATGAGCCCTGTTGCAAAGTATTAGGTCAAGAATTGTAATGACATGCCTCTGTTAAACAGGGGCAGAAAAATTGGGCCTTAGGCATGTATATAGTCTGCAGAAATTCGGCCCTTAGGTGTTGGTGTTGCCACAACACTGTAAGCCCTCACAGTTACTCTTGGTGGGCGCTGGAACGCCCTGCTGTGAACTATTATATCAGGAATTGTAAATACATGCCATTGTTGAACAGTGGTATGAAAAATTGGGCCTTTGGTGCTGGTGTTGGTTCCACAACACTGTAAGCCCTCATAGTTACTATTAGTGGGTGCAGGAATGGGCCCAGCTGTGAAATTTTAGATCAAGAATTGTAATTGCATGCCCCTGTTGAACAGGGGAAGAAAAATTGGGCCTTTGGTGATGGTGTTGCCACAACACTGTAAGCCCTCACAGTTACTCTTGGTGGGCACAGGAATGGGCCCTGCTGTGAATTATTAGATCAAGAATTGTAATTACATGCCCCTGTTAAACAGGGGCAGAAAAATTGGGCCTTAGGCACTGGTGCTGGTGCCACAACACTGCAACCCCTCACAGATACTGTACTTGGAGCGCAGCAATGAGCCCTGCTGCAAAGTATTAGATCAAGAATTGTAATTACATGCCCCTGTTAAACAGGGGCAGAAGAATTGGGCCTTAGACACTGGTGCTGGTGCCACAACACTGCGCCCCTTCACAGATACTGTACTTGGAGCGCAGCAATGAGCCATGTTGCAAAGTATTGCATCAAAAAATTTAATTACATGCCCCTGTTAAACAGGGGCAGAAAAATTGGGCCTTAGGCACTGGTGCCACAACACTGCAACCACTCACAGATACTGTAGTTGGAGCGCAGCAATGAGCCCTGTTGCAAAGTATTAGATCAAGAATTGTAATTACATGCCACTGTTAAACAGGGGCAGAAAAATTGGGCCTTAGGCACTGGTGCTGGTGCCACAACACTGCAACCCCTCACAGATACTGTACTTGGAGCGCAGCAATGAGCCCTGTTGCAAAGTATTGCATCAAAAGCTGTAATTACATGCCCCTGTTAAACAGGGGCAGAAAAATTGGGCCTTATGCACTGGTGGCGGTGCCCAGAACCAAAAGCTTTCAGCATGATTATTGAGGAGGAAGAGGATAGTCACTCAGCATAACAGGATAGTCACTCTGCATCAGCATAGGCAGTCTTGAAGGGATCTGACATTTAAAAGAAAACTACTCTGTTACATCAGCATCAGGTGCTTGGTAGCTGGTGGTGATCCAAGACTGATTCTTTTTTATGAAGGTCAGTCGATCGACCGAGTCGGTTGACAGGCGCACCCTGTGATCAGTTACAAAGCCTCCAGCAGCACTGAATGTGCGTTCCGAAAGAACGCTGGATGCAGGACAGGCCAGTATCTCAATTCCATTCTGTGCAAGCTCTGGCCAGTGATCCATCCTCAAGACCCAGTAACCCTGAGGATTTTCGTGGGAAAGGTGTCCAAGTCTGATCTTGCCCCTAGGTATCCCTGCACCATGTAAACCAGACTCTGGCGATGGTTGCTGGAACCGATCATACCTTGGGGCTGCGGACTAAAAAATTGTCTGAACACATTGTTTAGACGGCCACCTTCTCCACCACTCCTTCTTTGATTGACCGAAGCCTCAGAAACACGTTGTCCAGGACCAGGAATTTGTAATCTCCCAGTCTCTGGAAACGTGTTGCACAGACCTTTCTGCAAGGCCTCCCGAAGATGCCTCATCCTCTGCTCCCTCTGCAAAAGCAAGATAAGGTCCGCAACCTTACCCTTGTAACGTGGATCAAGGAGGGTTGCCAGCCAGTAATGATCCCTCTCCTTGATCGCACGAATACGAGGATCCTTCCGCAGGCTTTGCAGGATCAGGGAGGCCATGCAGCGTAGGTTTGCTGAGGCATTCGGTGCGGAGTCCTCTGGGTCACTCAGGACGACATGATCTGCAGCCACCTCCTCCCAGCCACGTAGAAGTCCATGGGTGTCTTGGGACTGTAATTGATCCCTTGAAGAATGTTGCTGATGCTGAGTGCTAGTCTCCACCTCCATGCTGACACAATCCTCCTCCTCCTCCTCATCCTCTTCCTGTGTGATAGCCGGGCCAGCAGGAACACTGCCTGGATAAAGGGGGCCTTGAGAGGTAAGGAAGTCCTCCTCTTCCTGCCTCTGTTCTGCCTCAAATGCCCTGTCCATTATTCCACGTAGCGTGTGCTCCAACAGGTGGACAACAGGGACAGTGTTACTGATGCATGCACTGTCACTGCTCACCATCCTCGTGGCCTCCTAAAATGGTGCCAGTACAGTGCATGCATCCCTGATCATGGCCCACTGGCGTGGGGAAAAAAATCCATGCTCCCCTGACCCTGTCCTGGTGCCATATTGCAACAGATACTCATTGATGGCCCTCTGCTGTGTGTGCAGCCGCTCCAGCATGGCCAACGTAGAGTTCTATCTGGTGGGCATGTCACAGATTAGGCGGTTCTTGGGCAGGTTGTAATCCTTTTGCAGCTCAGCCAGCCGAGCACTGGCATTATATGACCGTCAAAAATGCCCACAGAGTTTCCTGGCCTGCTTCAGGGCCTCCTGTAAGCCCAGGTACCTGCCCAAGAACCGCTGCACCACCAAGTTAAGGATGTGAGCCAAACAGGGCACATGGGTCAGTTGTCCCTGTCGGAGGGCGGAGAGGAGGTTGGTGCCATTGTCGCAAACCACCTTTCCTGGCTTAAGCTGGCGTGGCCTCAACCACTTCTGAGCCTGCCCCTGCAGAGCTGACAGAATCTTTGCCCCAGTGTGGCTCCTGTCCCCCAAGCACACCAGCTCAAGCACTGCATGGCATCCTTTGCCTGCGTACTGGCATAGCCCCCTGAACGCCTACAGAGCACTGCTGGTTCCAAGGACAAATCAGCACAGGAAGAGGCCATGGAGGAAGAAGAAGAGGATGGGGTGGAGGAGAGAGGTGTGTCAGAATCACCAGTAGTAACATTTTGGAGGCGTGGTGGTGGAACAACCTCCAACACTACTGCACCTTGTCCTGCATCCTTCCCAGCTGCCAGCAGAGTCACCCAATGCACCGTGAAAGATAGGTAATGTCCCTGTCCATGCCTTTTGGACCATGAGTCAGTGGTAATATGCACCTTACCGCTGACCGCTCTGTCCAGCGAGGCCAAGACATTGCCTTCCACATGCCGGTAGAGAGCCGGAATCGCCTTCCGTGAGAAAAAGTGGCGTTTGGGAACCTGCCACTGAGGAACCGCACATTCCACAAACTCACGGAAGGGGGCAGAGTCTACCAACTCAAAAGGCATTAGTTGAAGTACTAGCAATTTAGCCAAGCTAGCATTCAACCGCTGGGCATGTGGATGGCTGGGAGCGAGCTTCTTTCGGCGGTGCAGCAGCTGGGGCAGGGAAATTTGCCTGGTACAATCGGACGTCGGTGTACCGATAGCAGATTGCCCGCAAGTACTTGGCTGTGACACATCTAATTCTACACCTTCATTCCTCTCAGTGCAGATTTCAGAGAGGACTGAAGGTATAGTGGGGTTGGAGATCCCAGCTGATGAGGAGCAAGGAGAGGTCTGCCTTGTTTTTTGGTGTGGGTCTTTTAGGTGTGCTTGCCAACGGACTGCATGGCAGGTCGACATATGTCTGGTCAAGCATGTGGTGCCCAAACGGCTGATGTTTTGGCCACGTGAGATACGCTTTGGACATATGTTGCAAATGGCAACGGTGCGATCTGCTGCACACGTCTGAAAAAAGGCCCACACCAAAGAACTTGCAGAGACAGCAGCGCCCTGCACATGCGGAGCTCTGCGGTGTGATGCAGTCGGTGTGCTGCCCTTAAGCTGGCCCCTGGAGGGCATTCTGCCTCATTGGAGATGTGCCTCCTCCTCCTCCTCTCCTATCAGGCACCCACGTGGAGTCAGTGAACTCATCATCCCCTCCCTCCTCATCACTGGAGCCAATCTGGTAGTATGCTGCAGCTGGGGGAACATGACTGCCAGATAGCTGACCTTGTTGGGCACCCCCTCTCTCGGGGCTCACGTTACTACCCCCTCTCTCTGAGCTCACGTTACTGCCTACCTCCAGCTGGGTTCCATCATCAGAGCCTTCAAAACGCTGGGCATCCTCTTGGATCATGTACCCAACACTATGCTCAAACAGTTCGGGGGATTCCTCAGGAGGACATGGTGGAGCTAGGGAAGGAGTGACTGATGCCATTGAGCCGAGGGAAGAGGCCGCTTTGGCAGCTGCTTTGCCAGACAAAGTACCCTGAGCCTGGGTGAGAGAGGATGATGAGGAGGAGGAGGACGGCTTGGTCATCCACTCTACCAAGTCTTGGGCATGTTGCGGCTCAACATGGCCAGCTGCTGAAAAGAAGGACAATGTGTCCCACGGCTACGTGCTGATGAGGATGCACCGTGTCCATGACCAGCAGCACTGTTGCCTCTAGACACAGAGCCTGCTTGCCCTCTTTTATTGCCTTGTGACTGTCTGCCTCTCATTGTTTGCCTTCCAGACATACTAATGGCCTGCTGTGGTGTTAGTATGGGAAAAGCAGCAATTGTTTTCAGTTAGTTTTAGGTAGGGATGAGCTTCGTGTTCGAGTCGAACATACGTTCGACTCGAACATCGGCTGTTCGATCGTTCGACGAAGATCGAACGATTTGGGCCGTTCGCGCCAAATTCGAGTGACGCGAACGGCCCACAATGCACTACGCCATCACAGTGTCATCCAGGCGCTGTGATTGGCCAAGCATGCACTGTGACCCCGCATGCTTGGCCAATCACAGCGCCGGCAGCGAGGAGAGCAATGATTGGCCACAGGCAGGATGCCTGTGGCCAATTATTGCTGAGGGGGTTTAGTACACGCCCCACACTATAAAAGGCCGCCAGCGCGGCGGCCTTGTGTAGTGTGTTCCGGAGCAGGGAAAGAGAAGCATAGGCAGGGACAGTGTCATTTTTTTTCCTTTACTAATCCTGGATTCCTTGTGTTTAGGGACAAATAAGGATAGGTAGGGAGAGTGTCAGTGTGTTATTCTGTGCTAAACCTTGTTTGTAGGGACAGAGAGGTACAGTGAGGGAAAGTGTCAGTGTGCTATTCTGTTCTAAACCAATCTTGCTGAACCATATTTTCAATCCTTGAGTTTAGGGACAGAGAGGTACAGTGAGGGAAAGTGTCAGTGTGCTATTCTGTGCTAAATCTTGTTTGTAGGGACAGAGTAGGACAGTGAGTGAAACTGACAGTGTGCTATTCTGTTCTAAACCAATCTTGCTGAACCATATTTGAAATCCTTGAGTTTAGGGACAGAGAGGTACAGTGAGGGAAAGTGTCAGTGTGCTATTCTGTGCTAAATCTTGTTTGTAGGGACAGAGTAGGACAGTGAGGGAAAGTGTCAGTGTGCTATTCTGTTCTAAACCAATTTTGCTGAACCATATTTGAAACCCTTGAGTTTAGGGACAGAGAGGTACAGTGAGTGAAACTGATAGTGTGCTATTCTGTTCTAAACCAATTTTGCTGTTCCATATTTGAAATCCTTGAGTTTAGGGACAGAGAAGGACACTCGTGGAAACTATCAGTGTGCTATTCTGTGCTAAATTTTGTTTGTAGGGAGGGACAGAGTAGGACAGTGAGGGAAAGTGTCAGTGTGCTATTCTGTTCTAAACCAATTTTGCTGAACCATATTTGAAATCCTTGAGTTTAGGGACAGAGAGGTACAGTGAGTGAAACTGACAGTGTGCTATTCTGTTCTAAACCAATTTTGCTGTTCCATATTTGAAATCCTTGAGTTTAGGGACAGAGAAGGACACTCGTGGAAACTATCAGTGTGCTATTCTGTGCTAAATCTTGTTTGTAGGGAGGGACAGAGTAGGACAGTGAGGGAAAGTGTCAGTGTGCTATTCTGTTCTAAACCAATTTTGCTGTTCCATATTTGAAATCCTTGAGTTTAGGGACAGAGAAGGACACTCGTGGAAACTATCAGTGTGCTATTCTGTGCTAAATCTTGTTTGTAGGGAGGGGCAGAGTAGGACAGTGAGGGAAAGTGTCAGTGTGCTATTCTGTTCTAAACCAATTTTGCTGTTCCATATTTGAAATCCTTGAGTTTAGGGACAGAGAAGGACACTCGTGGAAACTATCAGTGTGCTATTCTGTGCTAAATCTTGTTTGTAGGGAGGGACAGAGTAGGACAGTGAGGGAAAGTGTCAGTGTGCTATTCTGTTCTAAACCAATTTTGCTGTTCCATATTTGAAATCCTTGAGTTTAGGGACAGAGAAGGACACTCGTGGAAACTATCAGTGTGCTATTCTGTGCTAAATCTTGTTTGTAGGGAGGGACAGAGTAGGACAGTGAGGGAAAGTGTCAGTGTGCTATTCTGTTCTAAACCAATTTTGCTGAACCATATTTGAAATCCTTGAGTTTAGGGACAGAGAGGTACAGTGAGTGAAACTGACAGTGTGCTATTCTGTTCTAAAGCAATTTTGCTGAACCATATTTGAAATCCTTGAGTTTAGGGACAGAGAGGTACAGTGAGTGAAACTGACAGTGTGCTATTCTGTTCTAAACCAATTTTGCTGTTCCATATTTGAAATCCTTGAGTTTAGGGACAGAGAAGGACACTCGTGGAAACTATCAGTGTGCTATTCTGTGCTTAATCTTGTTTGTAGGGAGGGACAGAGTAGGACAGTGAGGGAAAGTGTCAGTGTGCTATTCTGTTCTAAACCAATTTTGCTGAACCATATTTGAAATCCTTGAGTTTAGGGACAGAGAGGTACAGTGAGTGAAACTGACAGTGTGCTATTCTGTTCTAAACCAATTTTGCTGAACCATATTTGAAATCCTTGAGTTTAGGGACAGAGAAGGACACTCGTGGAAACTATCAGTGTGCTATTCTGTGCTAAATTTTGTTTGTAGGGACAGAGAAGGACAATGAGGGAAACTGTCAGTGTGCTATTCTGTTCTAAACCAATCTTGCTGAACCATATTTGAAATCCTTGAGTTTAGGGACAGAGAGGTACAGTGAGGGAAAGTGTCAGTGTGCTATTCTGTGCTAAATCTTGTTTGTAGGGACAGAGTAGGACAGTGAGGGAAAGTGTCAGTGTGCTATTCTGTTCTAAACCAATTTTGCTGAACCATATTTGAAATCCTTGAGTTTAGGGACAGAGAGGTACAGTGAGTGAAACTGACAGTGTGCTATTCTGTTCTAAAGCAATTTTGCTGAACCATATTTGAAATCCATGAGTTTAGGGACAGAGAGGTACAGTGAGTGAAACTGACAGTGTGCTATTCTGTTCTAAACCAATTTTGCTGTTCCATATTTGAAATCCTTGAGTTTAGGGACAGAGAAGGACACTCGTGGAAACTATCAGTGTGCTATTCTGTGCTTAATCTTGTTTGTAGGGAGGGACAGAGTAGGACAGTGAGGGAAAGTGTCAGTGTGCTATTCTGTTCTAAACCAATTTTGCTGAACCATATTTGAAATCCTTGAGTTTAGGGACAGAGAAGGACACTCATGGAAACTATCAGTGTGCTATTCTGTGCTAAATCTTGTTTGTAGGGACAGAGAAGGACAGTGAGGGAAACTGTCAGTGTGCTGTTCTGTGCTAAACCAATCTTGCTGAAGCATTTTGCAAATCCTTGTGTTTAGGGACAGAGAAGGATAGGCAGGGGACAGTGTCAGTGTCATTGTTGCTAAGCCTCCTGCACAGTATACACCTGAAGGTAGCCCTTATTGCTCTTTTTCCCATCTCCCTGCAGGCCATCCATTAAAATGTCTGGAAGGCAAACAAGGAGAGGCAGACAGTCAGGAGGCAAAAAAAGAGGGCAAGCAGGCTCTGTGTCTGGGGGCAACAGTGCTGGTCGTGGACGCGGTGCATTGTCATCAGCACATGGCCATGGGACACGCTTGTCCTTCTTTTCGGCAGCTGGACATGTTGAGCCACATCATGCCGAAGACTTGGTAGAGTGGATGACCAAGCCCACCTCATCCTCCTCATCCTCTCTCACCCAGGCTCAGGGTACTGGCAAAGCAGCTGCCAAAGCGTCCTCTTCTCTGGTATCATTATCTTCATTAGTCAATCCTTCCCTAGACCCACCATGTCCTCCTCCTGAGGAGTCCCCCGAACTGTTTGAGCACAGTGTTGGGTACATGCTCCAGGAGGATGCCCAGCGTTTCGAAGGATCTGATGATGATACCCAGATAGAGGAAGGCAGTAGCGTGAGAGCAGAGAGAGGGGATGCTCAAGAAGGACACCAATCTGGCAGTCATGCTCCAGCAGCTGCAGCATACTGCCAGATTGGCTCCAGTGATGAGGAGGGAGGGGATGATGAGGTCACTGACTCCACGTGGGTGCCTAATAGGAGAGAAGAGGAGGAGGAGGATGAGGAGGAGGCACATCTCCAACGAGGCAGGATGCCCTTGAGTGGCCAGCGTATGGGCAGCACACCGACGGAATCACACCGCAGAGCTCCGCCTGTGCAGGGCGCTGCCTCTGCCCGTCATTCAAAAAGTTCTTTGGTGTGGGCCTTTTTTGAGGCGAGTGCATCAGATCGCACAGCTGCTGTTTGCAACATATGTCTCAAGCGTATATCGCGTGGCAAAAACATCAGCCGCTTGGGCACCACATGCTTGATCAGACATATGTTGACCTGCCATGCAGCTCGTTGGCAAGCCTACCTTAAAGACCCACACCAAAGAACAAAGCTGACCTCTTCTTGCACCGCATCAGCTGGGATCTCCAACCCCGGTATACCTTCAGTCCTCTCTGAAACCTGCTCTGAGAGGAATGAAGGTGTAGAATTAGGTGTGTCACAGCCAAGTACTTGCGGGCACTCTGCTAGCAGTACACCAACGTCCGCTTCTAGCAGGCAAATTTCCCTGCCCCAGCTGCTGGACCGTCGAAAGAAGTTCACTCCCAGCCATCCACATGCCCAGAGGTTGAATGCTAGCTTGGCTAAATTGCTAGCGCTTCAACTGCTGCCTTTTCAGTTGGTAGATTCGGCCCCCTTCCGTGAGTTTGTGCAATGTGCGGTTCCTCAGTGGCAGGTTCCCAAACGCCACTTTTTCACACGGAAGACGATTCCGGCTCTCTACAGGCATGTGGAAGGCAATGTCTTGGCCTCGCTGGACAGGGCGGTCAGCGGTAAGGTGCATATTACCGCTGACTCATGGTCCAGCAGGCATGGACAGGGACGTTACCTTTCTTTCACGGCCCATTGGGTCACTCTTTTGGCAGCTGGGAAGGATGCAGGACAAGGTGCAGTAGTGTTGGAGGTTGTTCCACCGCCACGCCTCCAAAATGCTACTACTGGTTGTGACACACCTCTCTCCTCCACCCCCTCCTCTTCTTCCTCCATGGCCTCTTCCTGTGGTTTGTCCTCGGAACCAGCGGTGCTCCGTAGGCGTTCAAGGGGCTACGCAAGTACGCAGGCAAAAAGATGCCATGCCGTGTTGCGCTGGTGTGTTTGGGGGACAGGAGCCACACTGGGGCAGAGGTCCTGTCTGCTCTGCAGGGGCAGGCCGAGAGGTGGTTGACGCCACGCCAGCTTAAGCCAGGAATGGTGGTTTGCGACAATGGCACCAACCTCCTCTCCGCCCACCGACAGGGACAACTGACCCATGTGCCCTGTATGGCTCACGTCCTTAACCTGGTGGTGCAGCGGTTCTTGGGCAGGTACCCGGGCTTACAGGATGTCCTGAGGCAGGCCAGGAAAGTCTGTGTGCATTTCTGCAGATCTTATAATGCCAGTGCTCACCTGGCTGAGCTGCAAAAGGAGTTGAACCTGCCCAAGAACCGCCTTATATGTGACATGCCCACCAGGTGGAACTCAACGTTGGCCATGCTGCAGCGGCTGCACACGCAGCAGAGGGCCATCAATGAGTACCTGTGCGACTACGGCACCAGGACAGGGTCAGGGGAGCTCGGGTTTTTTTCACCACGCCAGTGGGGCATGATCAGGGATGCATGCACTGTCCTGGCACCATTTGAGGAGGCCACGAGGATGGTGAGCAGTGACAGTGCATGCATCAGTGACACTGTACCTCTTGTCCACCTGTTGGAGCACACGCTGCGTGGAATAATGGACAGGGCACTTGAGGCAGAACAGAGGCAGGAAGAGGAGGACTTCCTTGCCTCTCAAGGCCCCCTTTACCCAGACAGTGTTTCTTCTGTCCCACCCATCGCACAGGAAGAGGAGGAGGAGGAGGAGGAGGAGGATTGTGTCAGCATGGAGGTGGAGGCTGGCACTCAGCATCATCAGCAGCAGTCTTTTAGGGATGATTTACAGTCCTAAGAAACCAGTGGACTTGTATGTGGCTGGGAGGAGGTGGCTGCGGATCATGTCGTCCTTAGTGACCCAGAGGACTCCGGACTGAA
Organism: Rana muscosa; assembly: GCA_029206835.1. Lineage (NCBI taxonomy): Eukaryota > Metazoa > Chordata > Amphibia > Anura > Ranidae > Rana > Rana muscosa. The sequence continues at coordinate 78,091,767 of CM055118.1, read as the reverse complement.
TGCCTCAGCTAACCTACGCTGCATGGCCTCCCTGATCCTGCAAAGTCTGCGGAAGGATCCTCGTATTCTTCGGATCAAGGAGAGGGACCATTACTGGCTGGCCACTCTCCTTGATCCACGGTACAAGGGTAAGGTTGCGGACCTTATCTTACCGTCGCAGAGGGAGCAGAGGATGAGACAACTCCGGGAGGCCTTGCAGAAAGGTCTGTGCAACGCGTTCCCAGAGACTGGGAGGTTACAAACTCCTGGTCCTGGACAACGAGTTGCTGAGGCTTCGGGCAGTCAAAGAAGGAGCGGTGGGGAAGGTGGCCGTCTGACCGATGCGTTCAGACAATTCTTTAGTCCGCAGCCCCAAAGTATGATCGGTTCCAGCAACCATCGCCAGCGTCTGATATACATGGTGCAGGAATACCTACGGGCAAGGTCAGACTTGGACACCTTCCCCACCGAAAATCCTCTGGCTTACTGGGTCTTGAGGATGGATCACTGGCCAGAGCTTGCACAGTATGCAATTGAGCTACTGGCCTGTCCTGCATCCAGCATTCTTTCAGAACGCACATTCAGTGCTGCTGGAGGATTTGTCACGGATCACAGGGTGCGCCTGTCCACCGACTCGGTTGATCGACTGACTTTCATCAAGATGAACCAGTTTTGGATCACCACCAGCTACCACACACCTGATGCTGATATAACAGACTAATTGATTTTAAAATGTCACATCCCTTCAAGACTGATGCTGATGCTGAGTGCCTGTGCTGTTATGTTGACTGGCTATCCTCCTCCTCCTCCTCAATGATACGATTAATGATGATAGCTTGGAAGATCATTTTGGTTTATGGGTGACGCCACCAGTGGCTAAGGCCCAATTTTTCAGCCCCTGTTTAACAGGGGCGTGTAATTAAAATTTTGGATGCAATACTTTGCAACAGGCCTCATTGCTGTGCTCCAAGTACAGTATCTGTGAGGGGTTGCAGTGTTGTGCCACCAGTGCCTAAGGCCCAATTTTTCAGCCCCTGTTCAACAGGGGCATGCAATTATAATTATTGATCTAATAATTTACAGCAGGGCCCATTGCTGCGCCCACCAAGAGTAACTGTCAGGCCTTACAGTGTTGTGGCACCAGCACCACCATCACCACCACCACCACCACCAAAGGCCTAATTTTTCAGCCCCTGTTCAACAGGGGCATGCAATTATAATTATTGATCGAATAATTCACAGCAGGGCCCATTGTTGCGCACACCAAGAGTAACTGCCAGGCCTTACAGTGTTGTGGCACCAGCACCACCATCACCACCACCACCAAAGGCCCAATTTTTCAGCCCCTGTTCAACAGGGGCATGCAATTATAATTATTGATCGAATAATTCACAGCAGGGCCCATTGCTGCGCACACCAAGAGTAACTGTCAGGCCTTACAGTGTTGTGGCACCAGCACCACCATCACCACCAAAGGCCCAATTTTTCAGCCCCTATTCAACAGGGGCATGCAATTATAATTATTGATCTAATAATTCACAGCAGGGCCCATTGCTGCGCCCACCAAGAGTACCTGTCAGGCCTTACAGTGTTGTGGCACCAGCACCACCATCACCACCACCACCACCACCACCAAAGGCCTAATTTTTCAGCCCCTGTTCAACAGGGGCATGCAATTATAATTATTGATCGAATAATTCACAGCAGGGCCCATTGCTGCGCACACCAAGAGTAACTGTCAGGCCTTACAGTGTTGTGGCACCAGCACCACCATCACCACCACCACCACCACCAAAGGCCCAATTTTTCAGCCCCTGTTCAACAGGGGCATGCAATTATAATTATTGATCGAATAATTCACAGCAGGGCCCATTGCTGCGCACACCAAGAGTAACTGTAAGGCCTTACAGTGTTGTGGCACCAGCACCACCATCACCACCACCACCACCACCACCACCAAAGGCCCAATTTTTCAGCCCCTATTCAACAGGGGCATGCAATTATAATTATTGATCTAATAATTCACAGCAGGGCCCATTGCTGCACCCACCAAGAGTAACTGTCAGGCCTTACAGTGTTGTGGCACCAGCACCACCATCACCACCACCACCACCACCGAAGGCATAATTTTTCAGCCCCTGTTCAACAGGGGCATTCAATTATAATTATTGATCTAATAATTCACAGCAGGGCCCACTGCTGCGCCCACCAAGAGTAGCTGTCAGGCCTTACAGTGTTGTGGCACCAGCACCACCATCACCACCACCACCACCACCAAAGGCCCAATTTTTCAGCCCCTTTTCAACAGGGGCATGCAATTATAATTATTGATCGAATAATTCACAGCAGGGCCCATTGCTGCGCCCACCAAGAGTAACTGTCAGGCCTTACAGTGTTGTGGCACCAGCACCACCATCAAAGGCCCAATTTTTACTACCACTGATCAACAATTATATGTTATTACAATTCCTGATATAATAGTTGACAGCAGGGCGTTCCAGCACCCACCAAGAGTAACTGTGAGTGCTTACAGTGTTGTGCCAACACCAACACCTAAGGGGACAATTTCTGCAGAGTATATACGGCAGGTCCCTACTTTCAAACATCAAACTTACAAACGACTACTACTTGCAAATGGAAGAAGACAACAGGAAGTGAGAGGAAATCTACCCCTTGGAAGGAAAATTCTCTCCTGTAAGAATTAATATGGGAGAAAGGTGTCTCCTCTCTACTGATGCTTTATCACCAATCCTTGTTTCAATAAAAACACCACATTTCAAAAACAGTTGTCATTGGGACGCAAAGTGAGGTGAAATGTTCTGAACAGGGGCACAGACAGCAAAAAAAATGTGACAGGGGTGATAACCGTTCCCTATGTTTTCCAAAAAGCTAAAAAAAAGGAATTTGGAATGGAGCTACACTTAAACAATGCAGCTGTTCAAAATTACAAACAGGGATGAGCCGAACACCCCCCTGTTCGGTTCGCACCAGAACCTGCGAACAGACAAAATGTTCGTGTGAACTTTAGAACCCTATTAAATACAATGGACTCGAACGTTCGAAATCTAAAGTGTTAATTATAAAGGCTGATATGCAAGTTATTGTCCTAAAAAGTGTTTGGGGACCCGGGTCCTGCCCCAGGGGACATGTATCAATGCAAAAAAAAGTTTTAAAAACTGCCTTTTTTTCGGGAGCAGTGATTTTAATAATGCTTAAAATGAAAAAATAAAAGTGAAATATTCCTTTAAATTTCGTACCTGGGGGGTGTGTATGATATGCATGTGAAGTGGCGCATGTTTCCCGTGCTTAGAACTGTCCCTGCAAAAAATGTCATTTTTGAAAGAAAAAAAGTCATTTAAAACTGACTTGCGGCTATTAATGAATTGTCGGCTCCCGGCAATACATTCAAAAGTCATTGATAAAAAAAAAAAAAGCAAAAAAAAAAAAAAGCGTGGGGGTTCCCCAGAATTCAATTACCAGGCCCTTCAGGTCTGGAATGGATATTAAGGGGAACCCTGCCGCAAATTTAAAAAAAATTGACGTGGGGTTCCCCCACATATCCATTCCAGGCCCTTCAGATCTGGCATGGATTTTAAGGGGAACTCTGCCCCAAATTTAAAAAAAAAATGGCGTGGAGTCCCCCTAAAAATCCATACCAGACCCCTTATTCGAGCACGCAACCTGGCCGGCCGCAGGTGAAAAGGGGGGGACGAGAGAGTGGCCCCCCCTCCCTCCTGAACCGTACCAAGCCACATGCTGATGGGGACAAGGGCCTCATCTCCACAACCCTTGCCCGGTGGTTGTGGGGGTCTGCGGGCGGGGGGCTTATCGGAATCTGGAAGACCCCTTTAACAAAGGGGACCCCCAGATCCCGGCCCCCCCTATGTGAATTGGTAAGGGGTACATTGTACCCCTACCATTTCACGAAGAAAGCGTAAAAAAATGTTTAAAAAAAACACACAAACACCTTGAAAAAGTCCTTTATTTAAAAAAACAAAACAAAAACATTCCAGCGCTGAAATCCAGTGTCCCGCGGCGATCCCGATGTCCAGCGCTGTCCTTCATTGGTTGTGCCTGAGCGGACCTGATGGGGAACTCCCTCTCAGTATTTTAAATGTATAGACCCGCCCCTTCTAAAGTTCCCCATCAGGTCCGCTCAGCGGACCAGATGCGGAACATGAGAAGGGGCGGGTCTATTCATGTATTGCCAAAGTGAGAGCAGTTCCCCATCAGGTCTGCCCCCTCGGTATGTCGGACCCGCCTACGTCATTGGCTTGAGCGGGGAACTTCCTTCACTATGTAAATTTAAATTACACAGTGAAGGAAGTTCCCCGCTCAAGCCAATGACGTAGGCGGGTCCGACATACCGAGGGAGCGGACCTGATGGGGAACATTAGAAGGGGCGGGTCTATACATTTAAAATACTGAGAGGGAGTTCCCCATCAGGTCCGCTCAGGCACAACCAATGAAGGACTGCGCTGGACATCGGGATCGCCGCGGGACACTGGATTTCACCGCTGGAATGTTTTTTTTGTTTTTTTTTTAAATAAAGGACTTTTTCAAGGTGTTTGTGTGTTTTTTTTAAAAAAAAAATTACGCTTTCTTCGTGAAATGGTAGGGGTACAATGTACCCCTTACCAATTCACATAGGGGGGGCGGGATCTGGGGGTCCCCTTTGTTAAAGGGGTCTTCCAGATTCCGATAAGCCCCCCGCCCGCAGACCCCCACAACCACCGGGCAAGGGTTGTGGGGATGAGGCCCTTGTCCCCATCAACATGGGGACATCCTCCCCATGTTGAGGGCATGTGGCTTGGTACGGTTCAGGAGGGAGGGGGGGCGCTCTCTCGTCCCCCCCTTTTCCCCTGCGGCCGGCCAGGTCGCGTGCTCGGATAAGGGGTCTGGTATGGATTTTTAGGGGGACTCCATGCCATTTTTTAAAAATTTGGGGTGGAGTTCCCCTTAAAATCCATGCCAGACCTGAAGGGCCTGGTAATTGAATTCTGGGGAACCCCCACGCTTTTTTTTTTTTTTTTTATCAATGACTTTTGTATGTATTGCCGGGAGCCGACAATTCATTAATAGCCGCAAGTCAGTTTTAAAAGCCTTTTTTTCTTTCAAAAATGACATTTTTTGCAGGGACAGTTCTAAGCACGGGAAACATGCGCCACTTCACATGCATATCATACACCCCCCCAGGTACGAAATTTAAAGGAATATTTCACTTTAATTTTTTCATTTTAAGCATTATTAAAATCACTGCTCCCGAAAAAACGGCCGTTTTTAAAACTTCTTTTTGCATTGATACATGTCCCCTGGGGCAGGACCCCGGTCCCCAAACACTTTTTAGGACAATAACTTGCATATAAGCCTTTATAATTAGCACTTTAGATTTCTCCCATAGATTTTTCGAATTTGCCGCGAACACCCCAATTTGTTCGCTGTTCGGCGAACGGGCGAACAGGCAATGTTCGAGTCGAACATGAGTTTGACTCGAACTCGAAGCTCATCCCTAATTACAAACAGATTCTACATAAGAACAAACCTACAGTCCCTGTCTTGTATGCACTGCCTGTATACGGCTGTTCAGAGTATATAGGGCCTTTTTTATTTTGTGTGCGGGGTTCCCCTTAATATCCATACAAGACCCAAAGGGGCTGGTAATGGGCTGGGGAAGGGGGGGGGGTTGATGGGGTAGCTATGCCATTTTTCCTAAAGATTTTCATCCATATTACCGGGACCAGACATTGCATTAAAGCCGCAAGCAGTTTTAAATGGCTTTTTTTCCTTTAGAAATGTTATTTTGTGCAGGGACAGTTCTAAACACGGAAAACACGTGGCACTTCACAGGCATACTTTAGACACCCCCCAGGTACAATATTTAAAGGAATATTTGACTTTTTTTTTTTCACTTTATGCATCATTAACCACTTAAGCCCCGGACCATTTGGTAGCTAGAGGACCAGAGGTGAATTCAGAATTTTGCACTGCGCTGCTTTAACTGTAAATTGTGCGGACATGCAATGTTGTACCCAAACGAAATTTGCGTCCTTTTCTTCCCACAAATAGAGCTTTCTTTTAATGGTATTTGATTGCCTCTGCGATTTTTATTTTTTGCGATATAAACGGAAAAAGACCGAAAATTTTGAAAAAAAATGATATTTTCTACTTTTTGTTATAAGAAAAATCGAATAAACTCAATTGTAGTCATACATTTAGGCCAAAATGTATTCAGCCACATGTTTTTAGTAAAAAAAATGTCAATAAGCGTATATTTATTGGTTTGCGCAAAAGTTATAGAGTTTACAAACTAGGGTACATTTTCTGAAATTTACACAGCTTTAAATTTATGACTGCCTATCTCATTTCTTGAGGTGCTAAAATGACAGGGCAGTACAAAACCCCCCCAAATGACCCCATTTTGGAAAGTAGACACCCCAAGGAAATTTCTGAGAGGCATGTTGAGCCCATTGAATTTTTTATTTTTTTGTCCCAAGTGATTGAATAATGACTAAAAAAAAATAAAAATAAAAAAAAATTACAAAAAGTTGTCACTAAATGATATATTGCTCACACATGCCATGGTTATATGTGGAATTTCACCCCAAAATACATTTTGCTGCTTCTCCTGAGTACGGGGATACCACATGTGTGGGACTTTTTGGGAGCCTAGCCGCGTACAGGACCCCGGAAACCAAGCACCGCCTTCAGGATTTCTAAGGGCGCAAATTTTTGATTTCACTCCTCACTACCTATCACAGTTTCGAAGGCCATAAAATGCCAAAATAGCACAAAACCCCCCCAAATGACCCCATTTTAGAAAGTAGACACCCCAAGGAAATTGCTGAGAGGCCTGTTGAGCCCATTGAATATAATTTTTTTTGTCCCAAGTGATTGAATAATGACAAAAAAAAAAAAAAATTACAAAAAGTTGTCACTAAATGATATATTGCTCACACATGCCATGGTTATATGTGGAATTACACCCCAAAATACATTTTTCTGCTTCTCCTGAGTACGGGGATACCACATGTGTGGGACTTTTTAGGAGCCTAGCCGCGTACGGGACCCCGAAAACCAAGCACCGCCTTCAGGATTTCTAGGCACAAATTTTTGATTTCACTCCTCACTACCTATCACAGTTTCGAAGGCCATAAAATGCCAAAATCGCACAAAACCCCCCCAAATGACCCCATTTTGGAATATAGACACCCCAAGCTATTTGCTGAGAGGAATGGCGAGTATTTTACAGCTCTCATTTGTTTTTGAAAATGAAGAAAGAAAATATATATATATATATATATTTTTTTTTTTTCAATTTTCAAAACTTTGTGACAAAAAGCGAGATCTGCAAAATACTCACAATACCTCTCAGCAAATAGCTTGGGGTGTCTACTTTCCAAAATGGGGTCATTTGGGGGGGTTTTGTGCTATCTGGGCATTCCATGGCCTCCGAAACTGTGATAGGCAGTGAGAAGTGAAATCAAAAATTTACACCCTTAGAAAGCCTGAAGGCGGTGCTTGGTTTTTGGGGTCCCGTACATGGCTAGGCTCCCAAAAAGTCTCACACATGTGGTATCCCCATACTCAGGAGAAGCAACAGAATGTATTTTGGGGTGTAATTCCACATATGCCCATGGCATGTTTGAGCAATATATCATTTAGTGACAACTTTGTGCAAAAAAAAAAAAAAAAATTGTCGTTTTCCCGCAACTTGTGTCAACATATAAAATATTCCATGGACTCGACATGCCTCTCAGTATATAGCTTGGGGTGTCTACTTTCCAAAATGGGGTCATTTGGGGGGGTTTTGAACTGTTCTGGCATTTTATACACAACATTAGGAAGCTTACATCCACTCTTCTAACCACTTGAAGACAAAGCCCTTTTTGACACTTTTTGTTTACATGAAAACATTTTTTTTTGCAAGAAAATTATGTTGAACCCCCAAACATTATATATATATTTTTTTAAAGCAAAGGCCCTACAGATTAAAATGGTGGGTGTTGCATTTTTTTTCTACACAGTATTTGCGCAGCGATTTTTCAAACGCATTTTTTGGGTTAAAAAATACACTTTTTTAATTTTAATGCACTAAAACACACTATATTGCCCAAATGTTTGATGAAATAAAAAAGATGATCTTAGGCCGAGTACATAGATACCAAACACGACATGCTTTAAAATTTCGCACAAACGCGCATTGGCGACAAACTACATACATTTTTAAAAGCCTTTAAAAGCCTTTACAGGTTACCCCAGTAGATTTACAGAGGAGGTCTACTGCTAAAATGATTGCCCTCGATCTGACCTTCGCGGTGATACCTCACATGCATGGTGCAATTGCTGTTTACATATGACGCCAGACCGACGCTTGCGTTCGCCATTGGGCAAGAGCAGGGCAGGACAGGGGTGTTTTTTTTTTTTTTTTTTTTTTTTTATTAATTTTGCTTTTATATTTTATTTTTAAATTGTTCCTTCCAAGTATTTTATTTTTTTATCATTTTTATTGTTATCTCAGGGAATGTAAATATCCCCTATGATAGCAATAGGTAGTGACAGGTACTCTTTTTTTGAAAAAACTGGGGTCTTCTAGACCCTAGATTTTTCCTCTGCCCTCAAAGCATCTGACCACACCAAGATCGGTGTGATAAAATGCTTTCCCAATTTCCCAATGGCGCTTTTTATATCCGGGGGGGCATTCCCTCCCACTGCTTGTAAAAGCAGTCCAGAGGCTAATTAGCCGCTAGGATTGCTTTTACATGAAAGCCGGCCGCAGGCTGAAAAGAATGATACCAAGATGATACCTAAACCCGCAGGCATCATTCTGGTATAAACATTCAAAGTCCAGCAACATACCAGTACGTTGCTGGTCCTTGTTGGACATGTATTGTAATCTTTTTATTTCATGCAGCCAGTTGGCTGAACGAAAAAAGAGATTGATCGGTGGGTATGCCCACCATTAGAATACCGCCCTTCATCCACCCACTTCCAATGATGGGCATACACGCACCATTTATATATGCCGAAGCATGGGGGCATCCTCCCGCAAAAAAGTTATGCCGCACACACATGGTCGGACTTTTCCACGGGCAAGCCTCCGTCGGAATTTCGACCGTATGTACGCGGCATTAGGAGCAAAATCGCTCCTCCGCCCCTGCTGCCCCAATGCTTCGGCATATTTGCTTTTTTTTTTTAACTGTGGTGGTGAAATCACCTCCTACAGCATTGGAGTCGCAGGGATCAGGCCTGTCTCTGCGAACGCTGCAGTTATGTGTGTTTTTGTTTTGTAAGTGACAGTGATCGATCGATACTGCACTTGGGTGGCCTGGGCTGGACGGAGGGGCAAAACGCAGGTGCCAGCAGGTATCTGGGCTGATCCTGCTAACACTGCGTTTTTGGGAACCCTAAACTGCTGGGGACGCTAGTATAGATCTGATCAGATCAGATATTGATCTGTTCAGATACTATACCACTAAGGGGGGTGTATGCTTCACGCGTGGGTGTTAGCGTTACTGGCACTAACCTGACGCTGCCTGGGGTGTGACTCAGACCCTCTCTGACGCTAAAACCTAATTGATATCACCCGCCGGGCGATCAGGGGGTTAAACCTTTATTGGGTTATATACACGGCGGGTGCCCTGACACTATAAAAAGCAAACTAACTAACCAGCGTCACCCGTAACACTTATATGGTGATCACTGGTGAAAGGGTTAACTAGGGGCAATCAGGGGGTTAAAACCTTTATTAGATAATATATGGGGGTACCTGACGCTATAAAAACCTGCGGCGAACCTAAAAAAAATTACCAGCTACCGATCTGCATCACCGACACTAAGACAGCGTTTAGAAAAACGATTGCTTAGCGACAGTGGTGATGGAGGTGAAAGGGTTACCTGGGGGGGGCGATCAAGGGGGTTAAACCTTTATTAGATAATATATTGGGGTACCTGACGCTATAAAAACATGCGGCGAACCTAAAAAAAAATACTGGCTACGATCTGCATCACCGACACTAAGACAGCGTTTAGAAAAACAATTGCTTAGCGACAGTGGTGATAGGGGGTGAAAGGGTTACCTGGGGGGCGATCAAGGGGGTTAAACCTTTATTAGATAATATATTGGGGTACCTGACGCTATAAAAACCTGCGGCGAACCTAAAAAAAATTACCGGCTACCGATCTGCATCACAGACACTAAGACAGCGTTTAGAAAAACGATCGCTTAGTGACAGTGGTGATAGGGGGTGAAAGGGTTACCTGGGGGGCGATCAAGGGGGTTAAACCTTTATTAGATAATATATTGGGGTACCTGACGCTATAAAAACATGCGGCGAACCTAAAAAAAATTACTGGCTACGAACTGCATCACCGACACTAAGACAGCGTTTAGAAAAACAATTGCTTAGCGACAGTGGTGATAGGGGGTGAAAGGGTTACCTGGGGGGCGATCAAGGGGGTTAAACCTTTATTAGATCATATATTGGGGTACCTGACGCTATAAAAACCTGCGGCGAATCTAAAAAAAATTACCGGCTACCGATCTGCATCACAGACACTAAGACAGCGTTTAGAAAAACGATCGCTTAGTGATAGTGGTGATAGGGGGTGAAAGGGTTACCTGGGGGGCGATAAAGGGGGTTAAACCTTTATTAGATAATATATTGGGGTACCTGACGCTATAAAAACATGCGGCGAACCTAAAAAAAAATAACTGGCTACGATCTGCATCACCGACACTAAGACAGCGTTTAGAAAAACAATTGCTTAGCGACAGTGGTGATAGGGGGTGAAAGGGTTACCTGGGGGCGATCAAGGGGGTTAAACCTTTATTAGATAATATATTGGGGTACCTGACGCTATAAAAACCTGCAGCGAACCTAAAAAAAATTACCGGCTACCGATCTGCATCACAGACACTAAGACAGCGTTTAGAAAAACGATCGCTTAGTGATAGTGGTGATAGGGGGTGAAAGGGTTACCTGGGGGGCGATCAAGGGGGTTAAACCTTTATTAGATAATATATTGGGGTACCTGACGCTATAAAAACCTGCGGCGAACCTAAAAAAAATTACTGGCTGCCGATCGGCATCACTGACGCTAAGACAGCGATCAGAAAAATGATCGCTAAGCGACAGTGGTGATAGGGGGTGAAAGGGTTATCTGGGGGGTGATCAGGGGGTTAACCCTTTATTAGGGGGGGTTAGGGGGCTACACTGGACCTAAGACTTAACTTTGGTGACATTTTTACAGTCACAAATGTCACTGATTGCAGTGATCACTAAATAAATGGTCACTGCAATCAGTGACACTGTGACTGGGGGCTGGGGGGGTGATCTGGGGGGTGATCTGGGGTGTCTGGGGGGGCCTGGGGGGGCGATTTATGTCCCTATGTGTCCTGGTGTCAGTGTAGTGTTGTGTGCACTGACCTGATATCTTCTCTTGTACGGCGCTCGGTATATGTGAGGGCCGCACCAGAGATGACATCACTTCCTCCTGCTCCCTCTGTCTGACACAGACAGAGGGGGCATTTCTATTCGCCGGGAGCGATCGCGAGGGGGTGGCCAGAAACGAATGGCTGCCCCCTCATCCCGGAACGCTCCCGGACACTTAGCCACCGCTCACTGTATAGAAGGGGGGTCCGATTGGACCCCCCAACTGTACAAAGGCAATCACGTACACTCTACGTGATTGTGCCTGTCGGTGCCATTCTGCCGACGTATATATACAGTGAGCGGTCGTTAAGTGGTTAAAATGACTGCTCCCGGAAAACGTCCGTTTTTAAAACTTCTTTTTGCATTGATACATGTCCCCTGGTGCAGAACCCGGGTTCCCAAACTCTGTTTCGGACAATAACATGGATAATAGTCGTTATAATTAGCACTTTAGAATCCGAACATTCGCATCCATTGTATTTAATAGGGTTCTAATGTTCGTGCAAACTTTCGGTCCGTTTGCGGGTTCTGGTGTGAACCGAACCCGGGGGTGTTCGGCTCATCACTAGTTTTAGGTGAAAACTGTGCAGAGGACACAGTACACTGAAAATACTTGCAGCTTTCTGCTTGTGGTTTTATTATGAGAACACCACTATAATAGTCACTAACTGTATTCAGGTGAGCTTTAGGTGAATGCTATGCACTGACTGTCTGCAGCTTGCACAATCACCGGCCTGCCTGTCACATTATAGAGAATAACTGTATTCAGGTGAGCTTTAGGTGAACGCTATGCAAAGCACACAGTAGTACACTAAGAGAAACACTGACTTCTGCAGCTTGCACAATCACCGGCCTGCCTGTCACAGTATAGAGAATAACTGTATTCAGGTGAGCTTTAGGTGAACGCTATGCAAAGCACACAGTAGTACACTAAGTGAAACACTGACTGTCTGCAGCTTGCACAATCACCGGCCTGCCTGTCACAGTATAGAGAATAACTGTATTCAGGTAAGCTTTAGGTGAACGCTATGCAAAGCACACAGTAGTACACTAAGTGAAACACTGACTGTCTGCAGCTAGCACAATCACCAGCCTGCCTGTCACAGTATAGAGAATAACTGTATTCAGGTGAGCTTTAGGTGAACGCTATGCAAAGCACACAGTAGTACACTAAGTGAAACACTGACTGTCTGCAGCTAGCACAATCACCGGCCTGCCTGTCACAGTATAGAGAATAACTGTATTCAGGTGAGCTTTAGGTGAATGCTATGCAAAGCACACAGTAGTACACTAAGTGAAACACTGACTGTCTGCAGCTAGCACAATCACCGGCCTGCCTGTCGCAGTATAGAGAATAACTGTATTCAGGTGAGCTTTAGGTGAACACTATGCAAAGCACACAGTAGTACACTAAGTGAAACACTGACTGTCTGCAGCTTGCACAATCACCGGCCTGCCTGTCACAGTATAGAGAATAACTGTATTCAGGTGAGCTTTAGGTGAATGCTATGCAAAGCACACAGTAGTACACTAAGTGAAACACTGACTGTCTGCAGCTAGCACAATCACCGGCCTGCCTGTCGCAGTATAGAGAATAACTGTATTCAGGTGAGCTTTAGGTGAACCCTATGCAAAGCACACAGTAGTACACTAAGTGAAACACTGACTGTCGGCAGCTAGCACAATCACCGGCCTGCCTGTCACAGTATAGAGAATAACTGTATTCAGGTTAGGTTTAGGTGAACGCTATGCAAAGCACACAGTAGTACACTAAGTGAAACACTGACTGTCTGTAGCTAGCACAATCACCGGCCTGCCTGTCACAGTATAGAGACTAACAGGAACAGATCTAGCTAAACTCAATACAGTGTATAAATATATATATACAACACCTGGGATGCATATATATCCTCTACACACTGTAACAGCAGCTAACTGACTCGCCTGCCTGCTCTATCTAACTCAATGTAAATGACACTGTCTCTCTCTCTCTCTGTAACTCTCTCTTTCACAACGCCAACACACTACACAAGGCCGACTTCCAGACGGCCTTATATAGTGTGGGGCGTGTACCTACTCCTCTGAGCCATGATTGGCCAAAGCCACCCTGGCTTTGGCCATTTACGGCTCTCTGTACAGACGGCGCTGTGATTGGCCAAGCATGCGGGTCATAGTGCATGCTTGGCCAATCATCAGCCAGCAATGCACTGAATTATGGGCCGTGACGCGCCACTCGAATTTGGCGCGAACGGCCCATAATGTTCGATCTTTGCCGAACGATCGAACAGCCGATGTTCGAGTCGAACATGGGTTTGACTCGAACACGAAGCTCATCCCTATTCTTCACCAGCTATAGACATTTTGTGATGTCACCCATAAAGCGAGTTTCTAGGGAGAAAATGCTTAAATTGCTGCATGGCAAAAACTTTACTTTTCAGCAAATGTTTATCTGAACACCTGGTATATTACACAGAATAAACACTGAAATGTTGATCATTATTAAAGTGACAACTATACAAGTCTGCATGAATAAACACCTAATGTATCACAATATAGAGCAACAGTATAATTAAAAATTATGTATTTTTTTTCATTAAAAAGCAGTCATTGAGCTTCAGTCAAGTGACTTTGCCTAGGCTGGGATGATGTCATCAGTCCATCAGTCTGCCACAGGCTACATTGGATTTCTTTCTTACCTTTGGTGCCTCAGTCCAGTAAATTGATGCAGGATGTCTGAACAAAGATGACTGCACCCTTCCGGGCAGGAAAGCAATGAATGCAAGGTCAGGAGGAGTACTATGACCTCTGTGAGAGATAATAAATACCTCTTTTTACACTTGAAAAAATATACCTGATGCTACGTCCACTTTAACCACTTAAGGACCGCCGCACGCCGATGTAAGTCGGCAGAATGGCATGGCTGGGCACAAGGGCGTACAGGTACGTCCCCTTTAAGATCCCAACTGTGGGTCGCGAGCGCGCCACCGGCAGCGTGCTCGTGACCCGGTCCTCTTCTCCGTGACCGTCCCCGTGGGAACAGCGGACCCGATCGCTGCCGGCGTCCCGCGATCGGTTCACAGAGCTGAAGAACGGGGAAAGGTAAGTGTAAACAAACCTCTCCCTGTGCTTCCTAGTGAGACTGTCACTGATCGTCTGTTCCCTGTCATAGGGAACGACGATCAGTGACGTCACACACTAAGCCACACCCCCCCCCACAGTAAGAAACACACATCAGGGCACACTTAACCCCTACAGCGCCCCCTCCTGGTTAACCCCTTCACTGCCAGTGTCATTTTTACAGTAACCAGTGCATTTTTATAGCACTGTTCGCTGTAAAAATTACAATGGTCCCAAAATAGTGTCAAAAGTGTCCGATGTGTCCGCCATAATGTCGCAGTAATGATAAAAATCGCTGATTGCCGCCATTACTAGAAAAAAAAATTATTAATAAAAATGCAATAAAACTATCCCCTATTTGGTAGACGCTATAAATTTTTGCGCAAAGCAATCAATAAACGCTTATTGCGATTTTTTTTACCAAAAATATGCAGAAGAATACGTATCGGCCTAAACTGAGGAAAAAAAAAAATTATAGATTTTTTGGGGATATTTATTATAGCAAAAAGTAAAAAATATTTTTGTTTATAGCGCAAAAAATTTAAATCGCAGAGGTGATAAAATAACACCAAAAGAAAGCTCTATTTGTGGGAAAAAAAGGATGCCAATTTTGTTTGGGAGCCATGTCGCACAACTGCGCAATTGTCAGTTAAAGCAACGCAGTGCCGAATCGCAAAAAGTGGGCAGGTCTTTAAGCTGCATAATGGTCCGGTCCTTAAGTGGTTAAAGAGCTTTTGTGGGAAATAGCTAAATTCTAGTTATTTAACCCAAAAGCTGAATAAAGTCCAGACCTGACTCTGAATTCAAAAGAATAATAGTACAAAGACTGTGCAATGTACAGGCATAACATGAAACATAAATTGAGGAAAAACAGAGGCTGATATCCATCATCCAATCATGTGCAAGCAAAAATGCTGTTTTTTTTTTTCCTTGCATGTGATTGAGTACAGGCATACCCCACTTTTAAGTACACAATGGGTTTTATTTACTAAAGCTGTAAAGTGCAAAATCTGTCTCACTTCTGCATAAAAACCAATGAGCTTCCAGGTTTTATTACCAGGCTTAATTGAACAAGCTAGGGTTAGAAGCTCATTGGTTTTTATGCAGAAGTGAGCCTGATTTTGGGCTTTCCAGCGATAGTAAATAAAACCCATTGTGTACTTAAAAGTGGGGTATGCCTGTATTCTTTGAATAGTGAAGCATTACATCATTTACTAAGCTCTGGAACAACTGCACTTGCAGAGTGCAACTGCACTTTGAAAAGTGCACAGTCTATTTGCCTTTAGTAAATCAACCCCTACATGTCCTTGATTGCTAGACATGTGCACACTGAAATATTTCGTTTCGGAATTTCGTTTTCGTGCAAAAAATAAATTTATTTAGTTACTCCCGAAATTCGTTTTTATTTATTTTGTTTTTCGTTAAAAATTGCATTCGTCCGAAAATCTGAATTAATTAAGGTCGAATCTGTCATTGAAGGCTTATGGTGTCTGTCGAATGTTCTGCCCACAAGCAGTGATCTTTTCTCTCTATGTCGAATCTTTTCTCTCTATAATGTCGAATCTTTTCTCTCCTATGTCGAATCTTTTCTCTCCAATGTCGAATCTTTTCTCTCCTATGTCGAATCTTTTCTCTCCTATGTCGAATCTTTTCTCTCCAATGTCGAATCTTTTCTCTCCTATGTCGAATCTTTTCTCTCTATAATGTCAAATCTTTTCTCTCTATAATGTCAAATCTTTTCTCTCCTATGTCGAATCTTTTCTCTCCTATGTCGAATCTTTCCTCTCCTATGTCGAATCTTTCCTCTCCTATGTCGAATCTTTCCTCTCCTATGTCGAATCTTTCCTCTCCTATGTCGAATCTTTCCTCTCCTATGTCGAATCTTTCCTCTCCTATGTCGAATCTTTCTCTCCTATGTCGAATCTTTTCTCTCTATAATGTCGAATCTTTCCTCTCCTATGTCAAATCTTTTCTCTCCTATGTCGAATCTTTCCTCTCCTATGTCGAATCTTTCCTCTCCTATGTCGAATCTTTCTCTCCTATGTCGAATCTTTTCTCTCTATAATGTCGAATCTTTTCTCTCCTATGTAGAATAATCTTGGACTAATAGAGTTAAGGTTAGGCACATTCGACCACAGATTCGATAGACACAGATTGTTATTGTCAGCGTCACGTCGAATCTCCTATCTATATCGAACTGTTGTAGCAACGAAAACGAAAATAAAGCATTTGTTTATGTCGGATCTTTCGGTTTTCGGATTCTGTGCTTTCGTTTTCGTTTGTTAAAACGATAACGAAAATAGCTGAAATTCGGACGAAAATGCATTCGGACGAAAACGAATGCACATGTCTATTGATTGCCAGGTGAACTGACTAAATACTTGAACAACTTCTGACACCAATAACCTTGGCCTGAGTTTTGTTAGATGATGGGTACCTCTATTGGGTGACTTGTATAGAAACTGAAGACTGAATTGGTGATTGAAGATTTTTCATTGGTAAGGTAGCATTTCTAGTGAGATGCATGGCCAATGTGCCCACCTTGTAAAGGTTATCCGAAGAAGAAGCATCTGTCTCTGAAAGTCAAGACAGTTACTCATAGAAGTTATCTCCTCCAAATTCTGCCATTTATAGTAAATACGCTCTTTTATTTCCTCTATGAGTGGAGAGAAGGAAGGTTGTTTCATTGAATATGGATAAAATTTCTTGGAATTCTTCCAGGGGTTCCATTGAACTATTCCAACCAATTCTTCAATCAGGAAGGCTTCATCAAAGCACACAAATTTGATTTAAACTGATACTTATAGCAAAACAAGCCCTCAAATGAGGGGCGGGTATATCCTAATTAGAAACAATCAAATCAATTAAAAACACATGGAGAAAGAAGAGACACAGCAGGCATATGAAAGACATATCATGAACATTTAGAACATGTTTTAAAGAGGAAGTAAACCCTCTGCCACTTTTCCTGAAGAAAAAAAACCCTGCAAGAAAAAGGCATAATGAGCTAGTATGCTATGCATATGTTACCGGCCTCAAAATGTGAATTAAGAGAGCCGATAATTGTAGACGTGATGAGATAAGGTGATCAGCTTGGCGTGGACTGCAAAGAATCACACAAACAGCATGAGACAAGACCACTGGGTTTTATGGCTGGAAATTGTTTGACTCTTACATAACAATACATCTTTTACATTTTTATAATCACATGTTTATAACTATTAACAATATATAATACAGATTTTAACTGAAGTATTTTAAACCGTAGTTACACAAAAAACATTGTTATTTTTTAATAACATATATATTCCTGTTATTCCGTGTTATAGATGATGATGTACACTTTAACTGTGCAATAATGCTTTAATACAAACATTATTTCGGTAGTTCTCTTTTTTAACCACTAGATGGTGCACATGAAGCAATGCATAGGCTTTACATATAGGCTTTTCTTAAGAATATCAGTTTTCAACATGTGCTTTTCTAACTTTCTGGAACTTGTATAAACCAGGTTTCAATATTCCTATTTAGAACGGTTTAGTGCTTCTAATAGACATTTATTCTGACTAATGCAGTATTTTCATGTTTTTATGCCCTTTTCACTTGTTTCTCACACATGCTGTTCTAAACTTATAACATCAGTAACACTATAGCATACAGTCTGCTGGAACTTTCCCTGCATCTGCTCCAGATGTTTAAGAATCTTTCTATTATAGTTTAATGCAGATTAGGAACGATTTAGAGTAAATACCTGCAAAGAATCACACAAACAGCATGAGACAAGACCACTGGGTTTTATGGCTTGAAATTGTTTGACTCCAGTCACATGGTGGGTGGCCTTATATAAACTCTGTTTGTGTACCTTCTCTGCCATCTACTGGGTCTTGATAGAATAGCAGGAAGGTATTTCTTTGCTAGAAATAAAAAATAAAAAATGAATATGTACTTTGCTTTGGGGTGTCTGTTTTGTGACCATATAAACCCCAGTCCGTCACACTCTCCCCTCCTTCAGTTAATGGCTCCCGACATTAAACTCAATTGTTATCTGAACACTGTTTAGTGATTTAAGTAACCCAGATAGGTACTTGTTGCCACCAAGGAGCTATGTTAACTACCTGGCATGTCATGGGAGTAGCTAGCATTGTAGGAGTTTGTACGGTGTGAATCTGACTTGGTATGTATCTTGGCTGACCTAGTGTGTCATATGTAAAGATCTCTTTAGGCTTAGCTTGTCTGGTAGATCTTCTGACAGGAGTTGAGTCATCGCCATCAACATCATTCTCCATTTGCATATCTTGGCTCACAGGTAAGTCTTGACTTAATGAGGGTAATTCTGCAGTGTCTAGTCCCACCATGTCTGTAGCCCAGATTTGGTCGTCAACTAATGTTCCATCATTTTGTTCTTGTTCAAGATTGGGTGTGGTAGTTGTAGGATAGAACTCTTCAGCAGAAACTCTTAAAGGGATTTTCTGTACGTTTTGAGAGTTTTGTTGAGACACAACACAATCATGACTTTCTGTAGTCTCTGGTATATAAGGATAATACCATCTTTCTTCATCTGAACATTCCTCCTCTTGGTCCACATCCATTCTGGTCTCCTTTCTGTTACTTGATTGTCTTTGTTTCATTGGTACACTTGGAATGTGTCCTTCAATTGGTAGGTCATTTACTGGTAGTAAAAGATTTCTGTGCAGCACTCGAATAGTCTTTTTACCACTTTCAGGCTGAATTTTGTACACAGGCCCATCTTTGATTCTTTCTACCACTTTGTGTACTGATTCTTCCCAGTATGAACAAAGTTTACCAGGTCCTCCTCTTTCAGAGAGATTTCGTACTAAGACCCTATCACCCGGTTGAAGAGGTGCTCCTTTTATCTTCTTGTCATAGTACTTCTTCCCTTTAGCAGATGATTTTTGGCTATTCTCGGATGCGATTTTGTACGCTTCTTGCATTCTGGATGCCCATTTTTGAGTAAATGTTGGTTGACTTTCTGATTCCTTTTCCAAATTTAGGTTGAGCATTAGGTCAATAGGCAAACGAGGAGATCTTCCATACAATAGAAAGAATGGCGAGTATCCTGTGGCTTCATGCCTGGTGCAATTGTATGCATGAACCATATGTGGAAGATATTCTTTCCAATCTGACTTTTTCTCTTCCTCTAAGGTGCGAAGCATCTGTAACAAAGTACGGTTCAGTCTCTCCACTGGGTTACCCTGTGGATGGTACGGAGTAGTTCTTGAATGAGAAATTCCTGCCAATCGTTGCAATGTCTGAAACAAGTTGTTTTCAAATTCTCTTCCTTGGTCATGGTGGAGTTTCTCTGGATAGCCAAAACGTGATATGAAATCTTGAAAGATCTTTTCTGCCGCCGTTTTTCCAGATTTGTTCTTAGTGGGATTCGCTTGTGCAAAGCGTGTGAAGTGGTCAACTGTTACAAGTATATACTCATATCCTCCTTTGCTTTTTTCCCAAGTGAAGATAATCAATGGATACTAACTCCAAGGGTGAACTGGTAGTAATCAAACCCATAGGTGCTCTTTCGGTGATATTTTGACGCTTTTGTTTGATGCAGTTGCACTTCTTCAGCACATATTCATCAATGTCTCTTTGCATAAATGGCCAGTAAAATCGTTCACGTGCTAGGTGGGTTACCTTGTCAGTACCAATGTGACCCATGTCATCATGAAGATTTTTTAAGACCAATGGTTTTAGCTTTTCTGGTAGGACTAGCTGTTTTCGGGTTCCAGCGTGTCGGTAGAGGATTCCTTCATCAACTCTGAGTTTGTTCCATTCATGTATCAAACATTTTGTTTTACTGGTCATACTCTCCTTTTCGTTGTGGTTTGGAATCCAGTCGTTCTCCTTAAGCCAGACAACTTCTCTAATGTTGGTATCGTCTTGTTGTAATGCTCTGATGTTCTCCTGAGTCATTGGGCAGATTGTCTGTCCTTTCAGCAATTCTTCGGCCACATCTCTTTCCGAGTGAAAAGTCAATGAAGCCACCCATAGTGCCTCTTCTTCGTCTACAGCTTTGCTCCCTTGCCACATAGCTGACACAACCTCAGATGGTACAAGCTCTGTGTACTCACTCAGATTCTTTGTGAGTTCCACCAGAAATCGTGACAGTGTATCCGCGTCTGCATTCTGTTTACCTGGCCTGTACTTGATATCGAAGTGGAAATCGGCCAACTCGCCAACCCAGCGATGACCCACAGCATTCAGTCTGGCAGTACTCAATACATATGTCAATGGGTTGTTGTCTGTGTAGACTGTGAATGTTGGAGCGTAGTACAAGTAATCCCTGAATTTGTCACAGACTGCCCACTTGAGAGCTAAAAACTCAAGTTTACCAGAGTGAAGATGGTAATTGCGCTCTGCTGGAGTCAATGTTCTGGAGCCAAACCCGATAACACAAAGTTTTTCTCCTTGTCGTTGGTACAGTACAGCACCTAGGCCTTCATTGGAAGCATCAGTGTGTAATACGAAGGGTAGGTCAAAATCAGGGTATGCTAGTATTGGTGGATTGGTTAGCATGTCCACCAGTCTGGATACTACATTGATGTTTGGGTGTCCATTGAATCAGTGTTTTAGATGGCACTTGTGTTTTGTTCCCGTTTTTCTTTGTAGGTTTCCCTTGATTGTTTTTGGTAATGGATGTAGCAGATTCTTTCTCAGTGTTCTGCAAAAGTTCATACAGTGGTTTAGCAAGTCGAGAGAAATCTTGAATGAAGGACCTGTAGTAGCTCAGGAATCCTAACAAAGATTCTACTCCTCCCGCTGTTTTTGGTTCTTTCCTTTTCAAATGTAATACCGCTTCAAGATCTTTTGGGTCAATTTTTATGCCTTCTTCTGACACCATTCGTCCAAGGTATCGAATCTGTCGTTTAAAGAGTTCACACTTCTGCGGTCTAAGTTTGATACCATGCTCGCGCATTCGACTAAGCACTTGCCTAATATCATTGACATGCTCCTGAAAAGTTTTGGAGTAGCAAAGTACGTCATCCAAGTATGGAGAACAACATTTGTCTCTGATGCCCTCTAGTACATTTTCCATGCATCTCTGAAAAGCTGCTGGGGCATTAGTTAATCCGAACGGAATACGATTCCACTCCAGGAGTCCCCAGGGGGTGCTAAAAGCCATCAGATGTCTGGAGTCTTCATGCACAAAGCCTTGATGATACGCACTACCCTGGTCCAGGATTGAGAACCATGTAAATCCTCCTAAGCTATCCAGCAGATCTTGTATTCTGGGTAGTGGATGTCTATCTGGGATAGTCTTTCGGTTTAACTCCCTAAAGTCAACATATAGTCATAGGCTACTGTCCTTCTTTCGAACACAGACAACCGGTGATGAGTATGCGGAAGAAGATTTTGTTACCCAACCTCGGTCAAGAAGGTTTTGGATATATTCTTTCACTTCCTTGTATATGGGTTTCGGTATCGAATTGTAGCGTTTCTGGACAGGAGTTTCATCTTTCAGATTTCTCCTCAATTTCAGGTTAGGAATGCATCCTATGTCTCCCTCATCTCGAGCAAAGACATCTGTCAGGGACGTACTGGACTTGAACCTGGGACCTCTTCTGTGTCTGGCATTGACTCTTCCCACTGAGCTATCTGGGATGCTTGACAGTGCCCTGCCTGATCTGCTGGATAACCTATCTAATCCATTAGACAACTCTGCTTGGTGTCTTGATTGATGTTGAACCCTGAACCCCTTGCTCCTCCCATGAACTTCCTATAAAAGACGTTCCAGAGATGTTGCCCCTTGCGGTTTGATCTGCTTCTGTTCCCTGTGTTCCTGACTCTGTGCCTGTATTGTGTTCCTGTGTTTGACCCGGCTTCCTGACCTCGCTCCTATCTCCAGTCCTGACTCTGGCTTGTTTGACCTTGCTCAGTTACCTGTCTGATCATCTGTTGCCAAGACCCAGCCTGGACTTTGACTACTCTCTGCCTGCCGTTTATGCTGTTTACCCTGATGTGAATAACCTGGCTTGTCTGACTCCGCTGCTCTGCATACCTACACCTGCTGACCTGCATCCGCAGTCCCGCACACCTGCACCTGCTGACCTGCATCCGCTGCTCTGCATACCTGCACCTGCTGACCTGCATCCGCTGCTCTGCATACCTGCACCTGCTGACCTGCATCCACTGCTCCCGGCTCCAGCTGTTCCAGCTTTCGCTTGGCTTTACTACACCCAGCCAAGAGGACCAAGCAGGCACCCTTACCTCACCACGCTCTTACCACCACTGACCCCACTCCAGTGGTCTCCGAGCTGGGGTTGTACGGGAGGTCTCCCTCTGCATGTCAGGCTCACACCAAAGGTACGTGACAACATCTGATTCATCATATAACATTTGTCTCGCTATCTCCTGTTCTTCTTCTGAGAGATCTTCCAAATTGACAGGTGGGTGCCACTTAACAGATTTGTTAGTGGATAGCTGATTTCCAGTGTCCATCAACATGTCAACCGGAACACCATTCATCTGGCATGACAGTAGGCATTTTCCTCCAATTAATTGTGCTACGTGTTGTTTGGAGAATCCCTTCTCTTTTGGGAGTGTTCTAGTTGACCGGTGGGTGAATACCCTGTTTACCTTCGCACGGGACAGATCATTTGAGGTGGTCACTGGTTGTCCCTTCCCAGTGACCGTCTGTCGTTTCCCGACTGCCTTATTTTCTTCAAGCAATCAACCGCTCTGTGTCCTGTCCAACCACAGTAGAAACAGTGGTAGCAGTTCTGACTCTCTCGTTTAATGCAATCATCACACCTGGGTTTGCAGTGAGCTGTATCTGGAACTTGAACATTGGTTAGTGGCTTAGTCCTTTGGTTTCTAACAACAGGAGTTTGCTTCATCATCTTTTCCAGGTTCTTTGTGAGAGCAGAAACCTGTGTTGTTAGTTCCGTTAATGCAGTGTGATTTGCTCTAGCATCTTCCTCAACTCTCTTTTGCAAGGTGTCTTTTTCACTATTACCTGGTGTCTGTGATGAATGAACAGTAAGAGGTTTATGTTTAGGTGCACTGTTTAAGCGTCTCTGTCTTTTTGTTTCCTCATCAACTGATCTGGTGACCTGCTCTATGATAAAGTCATCCCTTACTGTCAAATCAGACACGTAAGGCTTGATATCTCGTCTAACATTAGAGTTTTTTTCGTTTAGTCCCTGATACAGTGTATGAAGGAATACGCCTTACCCCAGTTTTTTGTCATAGTTAAGCTCTCGCCTATCATGTTGTGATGTGGACAGAACTTTTTGTTTTAACCCCACTAGCCTGTAAACAAATTGTTGTGCTGTTTCTCTTTCTTGCTGGGTAGCATTGCTAAGGTCCTGAAATAACTCATTACCACTTCGTTCTCTCATATGTGACTTCAAAAACCTTTTCAATTCAGCAACAGTAAGATCATCTTTGTCAGTCAACATATCTTTAAAATGACCAGGTTTGATTATTCTCAACACGGTGCGTATAATTTCAGATTCAGGGAATTTTTCTGTTAGACCCTCGTCAATTTGTCTTCACGCGCTACTGTAACTCATGTCCGAACCATGATCTGAAATTACACCACCATGCATTTTGAATTCTCTACGTGGCAATCAGGGATGAGCCGAACACCCCCCTGTTTGGTTCGCACCAGAACCTGCGAACAGACAAAATGTTCGTGTAAACTTTAGAACCCTATTAAATACAATGGACTCGAACGTTCAAAATCTAAAGTGTTAATTATAAAGGCTAATATGCAAGTTATTGTCCTAAAAAGTGTTTGGGGACCCGGGTCCTGCCCCAGGGGACATGTATCAATGCAAAAAGAAGTTTTAAAAACGGCCGTTTTTTCGGGAGCAGTGATTTTAATAATGCTTAAAATGAAAAAATAAAAGTGAAATATTCCTTTAAATTTCGTACCTGGGGGGTGTGTATGATATGCATGTAAAGTGGCGCATGTTTCCCGTGCTTAGAACTGTCCCTGCAAAAAATTTCATTTTTGAAAGAAAAAATGCGGCTATTAATGAATTGTCGGCTCCCGGCAATACATACAAAAGTCATTGATAAAAAAAAAAAAAAAAAGCGTGGGGGTTCCCCAGAATTCAATTACCAGGCCCTTCAGGTCTGGAATGGATATTAAGGGGAACCCCGCCGCAAATTTAAAAAAAAATTGACGTGGGGTTCCCCCAAATATCCATTCCAGGCCCTTCAGATCTGGCATGGATTTTAAGGGGAACTCCACCCCAAATGTAAAAAAAAAATGGCATGGAGTCCCCCTAAAAATCCATACCAGACCCCTTATCCGAGCACGCAACCTGGCCGGCCGCAGGGGAAGAGGGGGGGACGAGAGAGCGGCCCCCCTCCCTCCTGAACCGTACCAAGCCACATGCCCTCAACATGGGGAGGATGTCCCCATGTTGATGGGGACAAGGGCCTCATCCCCACAACCCTTGCCCGGTGGTTGTGGGGGTCTGCGGGCGGGGGGCTTATCGGAATCTGGAAGACCCCTTTAACAAAGGGGACCCCCAGATCCCGGCCCCCCCCCCTATTTGAATTGGTAAGGGGTACATTGTACCCCTACCATTTCACGAAGAAAGCGTAAAAAAATGTTTAAAAAAACCACACAAACACCTTGAAAAAGTCCTTTATTAAAAAAAAAAAAAACATTCCAGCGGTGAAATCCAGTGTCCCGCGGCGATCCCTATGTCCAGCGCTGTCCTTCATTGGTTGTGCCTGAGCGGACCTGATGGGGAACTCCCTCTCAGTATTTTAAATGTATAGACCCGCCCCTTCTAAAGTTCCCCATCAGGTCCGCTCAGCGGACCAGATGCGGAACATGAGAAGGGGCGGGTCTATACATGTATTACCAAAGTGAGAGCAGTTCCCCATCAGGTCCGCCCCCTCGGTATGTCGGACCCGCCTACGTCATTGGCTTGAGCGGGGAACTTCCTTCACTCTGTAAATTTTAAATTACACAGTGAAGGAAGTTCCCCGCTCAAGCCAATGACGTAGGCGGGTCCGACATACCGAGGGGGCGGACCTGATGGGGAACTGCTCTCACTTTGGTAATACATGTATAGACCCACCCCTTCTCATGTTCCGCATCTGGTCCGCTGAGCGGACCTGATGGGGAACTTTAGAAGGGGCGGGTCTATACATTTAAAATACTGAGAGGGAGTTCCCCATCAGGTCCGCTCAGGCACAACCAATGAAGGACAGCGCTGGACATCGGGATCGCCGCGGGACACTGGATTTCACCGCTGGAATGTTTTTTGTTTTTTTTTTAAATAAAGGACTTTTTCAAGGTGTTTGTGTGTTTTTTTAAACATTTTTTTACGCTTTCTTCGTGAAATGGTAGGGGTACAATGTACCCCTTACCAATTCACATAGGGGGGCCGGGATCTGGGGGTCCCCTTTGTTAAAGGGGTCTTCCAGATTCCGATAAGCCCCCCGCCCGCAGACCCCCACAACCACCGGGCAAGGGTTGTGGGGATGAGGCCCTTGTCCCCATCAACATGGGGACATCCTCCCCATGTTGAGGGCATGTGGCTTGGTACGGTTCAGGAGGGAGGGGGGGCCGCTCTCTCGTCCCCCCCTTTTCCCCTGCGGCCGGCCAGGTTGCGTGCTCGGATAAGGGGTCTGGTATGGATTTTTAGGGGGACTCCACGCCATTTTTTTTTTAAATTTGGGGTGGAGTTCCCCTTAAAATCCATGCCAGATCTGAAGGGCCTGGAATGGATATTTGGGGGAACCCCACGTCAATTTTTTTTTAAATTTGCGGTGGGGTTCCCCTTAATATCCATTCCAGACCTGAAGGGCCTGGTAATTGAATTCTGGGGAACCCCCACGCTTTTTTTTTTTTATTTTTATCAATGACTTTTGTATGTATTGCCGGGAGCCGACAATTCATTAATAGCCGCGAGTCAGTTTTAAATGCATTTTTTTCTTTCAAAAATGACATTTTTTGCAGGGACAGTTCTAAGCACGGGAAACATGCGCCACTTTACATGCATATCATACACACCCCCCAGGTATGAAATTTAAAGGAATATTTCACTTTTATTTTTTCATTTTAAGCATTATTAAAATCACTGCTCCCGAAAAAACGGCCGTTTTTAAAACTTCTTTTTGCATTGATACATGTCCCCTGGGGCAGGACCCAGGTCCCCAAACACTTTTTAGGACAATAACTTGCATATAAGCCTTTATAATTAGCACTTTAGATTTCTCCCATAGATTTTTCGAATTTGCCGCGAACACCCCAATTTGTTCGTTGTTCGGCGAACGGGCTAACAGGCAATGTTCGAGTCGAACTCGAAGCTCATCCCTAGTGGCAATAAAGCAACAACGTCAGTTAATCTCACCACCTCCGATACCTGTTCAGTCCTTGCAGTCCCACTACTTACTTTTTTTGCAGCGGTTGCAATGTCCACAGTTGGTGTACGTTCCTTGTTAAGTTTTAGTTCATTGATCTTGTCTTGGATGATGAGTAGGTAAGACATGCCTTGATCTTCTAACTTCTCCAGCTGATCACTTCTCAAGTAGTCTTCAATAAATTCAACGAGTTCCATTTCATTGGTACCAGTCACTGATGGAACGTCCACATCTCTTTCATCTTCCAGTGTAATAGCGAGGCTATGTAGCTGTTCTTCACTAAGCAGATGAAGTTGTTTCCGGATATCCCACATCAGCGCACGACGAGGAGACGCCATATCTGTTGCACTCTGAAGACTTGCACTCACAAGGCAGACGACACTCACGACTCTCCTTGTAGCTCTGTAGTAGGCTCACGCTTGTCTCGCGCTTCCCTCTCACTGGTAACACAACGAATCCCGGCACGAGCCCCCAAAATGTTACCGGCCTCAAAATGTGAATTAAGAGAGCCGATAATTGTAGACGTGATGAGATAAGGTGATCAGCTTGGCGTGGACTGCAAAGAATCACACAAACAGCATGAGACAAGACCACTGGGTTTTATGGCTGGAAATTGTTTGACTCTTGCATAACAATACATCTTTTACATTTTTATAATCACATGTTTATAACTATTAACAATATATAATACAGATTTTAACTGAAGTATTTTAAACCGTAGTTACACAAAAAACATTGTTATATTTTAATAACATATATATTCCTGTTATTTTGTGTTATAGATGATGATGTACACTTTAACTGTGCAATAATGCTTTAATACAAACATTATTTCGGTAGTTCTCTTTTTTAACCACTAGATGGTGCACATGAAGCAATGCATAGGCTTTACATATAGTGTTTTCTTAAGAATATCAGTTTTCAACATGTGCTTTTCTAACTTTATGGAACTTGTATAAACCAGGTTTCAATATTCCTATTTAGAACGGTTTAGTGCTTCTAATAGACATTTATTCTGACTAATGCAGTATTTTCATGTTTTTATGCCCTTTTCACTTGTTTCTCACACATGCTGTTCTAAACTTATAATATCAGTAACACTATAGCATACAGTCTGCTGGAACTTTCCCTGCATCTGCTCCAGATGTTTAAGAATCTTTCTATTATAGTTTAATGCAGATTAGGAACGATTTAGAGTACATACCTGCAAAGAATCACACAAACAGCATGAGACAAGACCACTGGGTTTTATGGCTGGAAATTGTTTGACTCCAGTCACATGGTGGGTGGCCTTATATAAACTCTGTTTGTGTACCTTCTCTGCCATCTACTGGGTCTTAATAGAATAGCAGGAAGGTATTTCTTTGCTAGAAATAAAATAAAATAAATGAATATGTACTTTGCTTTGGGGTGTCTGTTTTGTGACCATATAAACTGCAGTCCGTCACACATACTAGCTCATTATATGGCACTTACCTGAAATCGAAGCCCCCAAAGTCCTCCTCGTTCCCCTCCGCCGCCATGCCCCCTCAGAGCTTCTTTCTGTTATCGCCGCTCCGGCGCTGTGATTGGCCGGAGCGACGATGACGTCACACGCAGACGTGCGGGGTCGGCATTCGCCCATTCAGAAAACCGGCATGTCCCATTCATTATGCAGGGACGCTCAGTGCGCCTGCGCCATTGTATACGGTGCGCATGCGCCATAGACATCGGTGCAGTGTTATCTGCAAATATCTCCTTAACCGTGTAGGTTAAGGAGATATTTCATGCACCTACAGGTAAGCCTTAATCTAGGCTTACTGTACCTGTAGGTGCAAGTTGTCAAAGTGGGTTTACAACCACTTTAACATTATTCCAACTAATGTAACAAAACAATAAGATTCATGTTATAAAAAGATTTATGACCATCCTATCATTCAAGTCATATGGTTTTCTAGTATTGAGGGTATGGATCCACCATGCCTCACGTTTAAGCAAAATACAATGAGTATCACCTCCTCTTGTTTTTTTTTTTAACCTGTTATGCACCAAGAAAAGAAAAAATGTCAAGAATACCGTGGTGTACTTCTCGGAATTGGTTTGACACATTTGAAATATTTTTGGCATTAATATTAGTAGTGTCATTCACATGTTCTGAAATTCTAAAGCCTGGTACACACGATCAGATTTTCCAAGCGTAGGACTTTTGTCTGAAGGGCGTTGGTCATGAACTTGTCTTGCATACAAACGGCAAAGAATTACCGGCCAACAAACACGAAACAACGTGGTTTTTCAGCTCTTTAGTGCCACCCTTTGGGCAACTTCTGCTAATGTTGTGTTATGGTTAGCATTGCTTCTGAGCTTGCGTGTTTGTACTTTGGATTTTTGTCCAAAGGACTTCTGTACACACACGATCGGATAATTCGACAACACACATTTGTTGTCGGAAAATTTTAAAGCATGCTATCCAACATTTGTTGGCGGAAAATCTGACAACAATTGTCCGATGGAGCATACAAACCGTTGGATTTTCCGACAACAGCCTGCCATCACACAATTCCCATTGGAAAATCCAATTGTGTGTACGGGCCTTAACTCTCAATGGGCATATAGTACACCCAACATATTCCAAATTACAGGCACTGAATTGAATTAGATGTAGCCAGGAGCTGGATACCTACATTTCCTGCAATCAGAAGATGCTGTGTAATGCTGTTACTAAGGAGCTGTTTCCCTGTAGTGTTCCAGCTTAGCTGTTCTGTGACTCTTTGATTAGAAAAAGAAGCAAGGCATCTTGGGACATGTAGTCCATGTGGAAGGGATTCGTCCTCTGGCTGCATGGTGTGAAACTACAACTACCATCAGGCTGATGGAGAAGCACAGATCACTGGGAGGGACTATAAGAAGCAAGGCTGGGGCCTGGCGTGCTCTCTTGGGACTGGCGTGGATCTGTGTGCAGGGAATCTGCTACTGTGAGGAGCTTCAGCTGCTGCAGCTTACTTTAACAGATTTATCCAGCAGATATCTGGAAGGACAGTCTCTATGTACTGTTCGGTGGTGGCCCAGAGATAGTCCCTGTCCAATTCACCCTGCTGAGTAATCAGATCGGTGTAAGCCGTGGAGCAGTGCGGCGGAGGCCTGAGGTCGTTCCTTGAGCCATACAGTTGAGGGATCATCATCATCCTCATCAGTCATCCTTGTTTTCTGTTCCAGTGTGGTGAGTGGGAGATTGCCCAATTTAACAGACGCTGTGTATAATCATCTTTATTTCCTATACTCTCTATCATCTTTAATGCCAAGATTTTCTCCAGTATATCATGGATACTATAAACAGCAGTGGCGGTGCGTCCATAGTGGGGGCGCAGGAGCGCCGCCCCCTCTCTCTCCTGCACCCGTCACTCACAACAACAACAATACATAGGTTCATGCATTGCAGGAACCTATGTATTGTCGCTGCTGCCGCCCACTATTCAGATGGCCGGCCCCCTGGCGAGCGCCGGCCACCTAAATAACAGCGGCTGGTTGGTTTTTGGAAGTGCCTATCAGAGCCAGCGGCTCTGATAGGCTTCCTGTAATCGGCTTCCAAATAGTTAACCAGGGGATGCACGGGCTGTGTGTTCCTTGATTAACACTGACAGGCATCTCAGCCAATCAGGTTCACCGGGTCTGGGTACCGGTAACCTGATTGGCTGAAGCGACATCGAGGGCGGGAGAAGACATCGAGGATGGAAGAAGGACGGCGCTGACCCGAAGAAGGTAAGTGCAGGGCTAGGGACAAACTGGCTGTATTTGGGGACAAACTGGCTGCATTTGAGGACAAACTGGCTGTATTTGGGGACAAACTGGCTGCATTTGAGGACAAACTGGCTGTATTTGGGGACAAACTGGCTGCATTTGAGGACAAACTGGCTGCATTTGAGGACAAACTGGCTGTATTTGGGGACAAACTGGCTGCATTTGGGGACAAACTGGCTGCATTTGAGGACAAACTGACTGTATTTGGGGAGAAACTGACTGTATTTGGGGAGAAACTGACTGTATTTGGGGAGAAACTGGCTGCATTTGGGGACAAACTGGCTGTATTTGGGGACAAACTGGCTGCATTTGGGGACAAACTGGCTGCATTTTAGGGGGCAAACTGGCTGCATTTTAGGGGGCAAACTGGCTGCATTTGAGGGGGCAAACTAGTGGCGTTTGGGCACAGTGGCTGCGTTTAATGGGCACAGTAGCGGCAATTTTTTTTTTTTTTCAGTTTGTTTGCGCCCCCCCAAAAATCTTGAGCACCAGCCGCCATTGATACACAGACATCCATGCTGTTCATTGATCTGCTGTTGCTAGTAGTTCCACAAACCTTAATCTCTTTAAGTCGGTAATCACTGTGAATTCACATTAAAATTCTGGTTGCACAGGAATATTGGTTTACTTGCTACACATAATCTATTGGAACAGCTACTCTACCTTAGCAGGAAGTATTCTTTGCATGCAATCAAGTACTCATAGCTAACTGAAGATTAACCGGATCTTCACACAACCACACTGGACTACTATTGCTTCCCCACTTAGGGAATTGTTTCTGAAATCATCAAAGCTGCTTTTCACCAATAATTCTCTTTACAAAGCAGGTTGAATTGTGCTATAGTTACTGTTTGCTGGAGTTATATTTGTTTATCTATTAATTTGCTGATCCTTATGTGGGGAAAGCAGTAGAGAAGGGTCTGACAGTTAACCACTTAAGAACAGAGCCTTGTTTTGAGATTTGGTGTTTACTGGTTTAAAACAGGGTTTTTTTTGCTAGAAAATTACTTTGAACCCCCAAACACACATATATATATATATATATATATATATATATATATATATATATATATATATATATATATATATCGTTTTTCCTAACACCCTAGAGAATAAAATGGTAGTCGTTGCATACTTTCTCTCACACCATATTTGCGCAGAGATCTTACAAGCGCACTTATTTTGGAAAAAATACACCTTTTTGAATAAAAAAATAAGACAACAGTAAAGTTAGCCCAATTTTTTTTATATTGTGAAAGATGATATTATACATAGTAAATTGATACCCAACATGTCATGCTTCAAAATTGCACCCGCTCGTGGAATGGCGACAAACTTTTACTCTTAAAAATCTCCATAGATTTAAAAAATTCTACAGGTTGCATGTTTTGAGTTACAGAGGAGATCTATAATTATTGCTCTTGCTCTAACGATTGCGGTGATACCTCACATGTGTGGTTTGAACACCGTTTACATATGGTATGTGTTCACTTCTGTATTGTAGACCTGTAATTCTTAGGAATGACTCACTTAAATCTGCCCAAACAGGAGTCTAGTGGACATCACGGGTATGATAAAGTTTGAAACACAAAATCATAAATTATAATATAATAAATAACTATTAATAATTATAACAAATAATAATATAATAATAATAAAAGTGTTTTTCAGTGTTTGATGACGAATTTCCCCACAAAACGCTATCGCTCAATTCTGCAAGTGATTCTAATTTATTATCGCTGTTTTCTAGCTGGTCTAAAACCACTTTTGACATAAAGGGACACTTTTTGGTTGCTATGGACAATCTCCAGTTTCCAGGCAGAAAGAACAGTTTGTATAATATAAAAGTGCATGTAGGACACTGGACAGACCACCACTAGGGACAAAGGGGATGTGTAATTATTTGATACAGTACTGTAATCAGTAAGATTACAGTATACTGTATCTATACTATGTTTTTCACTTTTAAAATTTGGCGCCAAACTCCGTCCCCGTGCGTCGCAACGTCGCAGGGAACGGAGCTCAGCACTCGGCAGTGTGGATCGAGCGAGACATGGCTCGCACACACTGCAGGGAGACATCGCAGGATCCAGGGATCCTCAGGGTTACCGCTCTTAGCATTAAAAACTCACCCCGAGCCAGACTCGGGAATACCGCCAAGGGGGTTAAAGACTGACCACACTAAGCAGGAGAGCACACAATAGTTAGTTATCTAGCTGTGTTGGGAACTCACTGTACTCTTCTCCAATGATCAGACTTGCCCTGACACCCTCCTCCCTCCCGATGCACAGTCATTCAAGCTCAGTGTACTTCTATTTCACCTCTCCCTGGTTTTATGCATCTGATGTCGCGTACACACGATTGATTTTTTCGACGGTGAAAACACCGTCGAGAAAATCGACGTGAAAAACGAGGAACAGCTTGTTCCCTCCACACACGGCCGTTTTAAATTACATTTTGTTTTTGGTCGAAAAAAACGACCGTGTGTGGGCTCCACGGCAGTGTTTCCCTATGGGAAAACTGCCGCGGAAAAAAACGACGGGAATCACGACGAGAAAAATTAGAGCATGTTCTAATTTTTCTCGTCGTGATAATGCAGTTTTTCCCGTCGAGAAAAACGACAAAAAGCCCACAGACGATCGTTTTTCTCGTCCAAAGGAAATTTTTTTTTTTTCTCGACGGGAAAAATGATCGTGTGTACGCGGCATGAGAATAGAGGGAATGTGATCATTTATAAAAAATGGAAAAAAAGGTATTTATAATGTTTTTTATATCTAAAAAAAAAATATGTTACCTTTCTTTTCTATTTTAACCACTTCCCTACCGGGCACGAAAACCCCCTTCCTGCCCAAGCCATTTTTCAGCTTTCAACGCTGTCACACTTTGAATGACAATTGCGCGATCGTGCGACGTGGCTCCCAAACGAAATTAGCGTCCTTTTTTCCCACAAATAGAGCTTTCTTTTGGTGGTATTTGATCACCTCTGTGGTTTTTATTTTTTGCGCTATAAACAAAAGAAGAGCGTCCAGTTTGAAAAAAAACACAATATTTTTTACTTTTTGCTAGAATAAATGTCTATTTTTATTTTTTAAATTAAAATTTTCCTCAGTTTAGGTCGATTACGTATTCTTCTACATATTTTTGGTAAAAAAAAAAATCGCAATAAGCGTATATTGATTGGTTTGCGCAAAAGTTATAGCGTCTACAAAATAGGGGATAGATTTATAGCATTTTTTTTTTTTTTTTACTAGTAATGGCGGCGATCTGCGATTTTTATTGTGACTGCGATATTGCGGCGGACAGATCGGACACTTTTGACACATTTTTGGGACCATTCACATTTATACAGCGAACCCTGCTATAAAAATGCATTGATTACTGTATAAATGTGACTGGCAGGGAAGGGGTTAACACTAGGGGGCGAGGAAGGGGTTAAATGTGTTTCCCTAGATGTGTTCTAACTGTGGGGGGAGGGGACTGACTGGGGGAGGTGACCGATGGTTGTCCCTATGTACAAGGGACACACCATCGGTCCCCTCTCCCTGACAGGACGTGGATCTGTGTGTTTACACACACAGATCCACTTTCCTGCTCTGTTACTGGGCAATCGCGGGTGCCCGGCGGCCATTGCGTCCGCCGGGCACGCGCATCGGGTCCCCAGCAACACGGCGGGTGCGCGCCGCCGGCGGGTGCGCGCCGCCGGCGGCGCATGCGCGTCCCCTAGCTCCTTTTAAAGGCAGGACGTCATATGACGTCCTGTCAGAACGAGATAGTCTTCCGCCCGCCGTCATTTGACGGTGAGCGGTAGACAACAGGTTAAACTGAATGGGTTGTTTTACAAGGTGACCGTTTACAATCACTTTAAATACACTAACCTTCCATAGGCCTGTGCCCTTTAACAGACAGGGAGGTTGATTTACTAAAGGCAAATATACTGTGCACTGCAAGTGCAGTTGCTCTAGATCTGAGGGGAAGCTCTGAAATGAAGGGAAGCTCTAGTGATTTCTATTATCCAATCGCGTGCAAGCAAAAATGCAGGATTTATTTTCCTTGCATGCAGGGTTGCCAACTTTCAGTAAATATACAAACAGTTTGTAAAATCTGTACTTTTTGCATCTGTCCTTGAATGTCCATTACGGACATGTAGGCTGCATGTCCGTAACTGACATTCATGGACAGATGTAACAATTATGGATTTTACAAACTGTTCGTAAATTTACTGAAAGTTGGCAACCCTGCTTGCATGGTCTCCTCAGATCCAGAGCAACTGCACTTGCAGTGCACAGACTGTTTACCTTTAGTAAATCAACCCCATAGTACAGACAATGGGGTTGATTTACTAAAGGAAAATATACTCTGCACTACAAGTGCACTTGCTACAGAACTTTTAGGTAAAGCTTCACATGCAAGGAAAATAAAAAACAGCATTTTTGCTTGTACATGATTGGATGATAGAAATCAGCAGAGCTTCCTCTCAGATCTGGGTCAAATGCACTTCAAAGTGCACTTGCAGTGAACAGTATATTTGCCTTTAGTAAATCAACCTCTATGTTCTATATGGTAATTAATGTTCCTGTTTAAAAGTAGATTTAGATGCTGTTTTATAAACAGTTTTAATAGGAAATGAAGAACGCGCTTGTCTGGACCATTAGCACAGTCTTCTGGGAGATGTCTGATAAAGTTGAAAAAGAATGGCAGATTCATCTAATTCAAAGTTGTCTTGTTAATAACAAGTTGTGTCAACCCTCACATACATGGACCTATGTAAAGCAGGATAACACCTTTTAAGTAAAGTCTTTTTTTTTATACAAAATTAAACATGAACCTAGGTGTACAGTCTAGCTGGGATGGATACAATTTAAATAATAAAGATGCTGTAGTAATTTCCTATAATTTAGGAAATGTGTTGTCATGCTCCCTTTAGTGATGACCACCCATCTAATGGCCTGGTCACTCTCCAGATAATCTCAGATAAAGGGAAGAACTGGTCAGTCAGAATTCTGATCCTTTATTTTTATCTGAGATCATTTGATCAAGTGCCTATGTCTTCAGACACATTGGCCCGGAACATTCTATTCCATCACTCATTCTTTATTAAACCCAGCAAGTTTTATTTGTAAGAATTTATATAAGACCACTTTAAGGGCTTGTTCATACAAGGAGTTCTTCTGAAGGAGAATCTGTTGCTTCAGTGCAGGTAAGAACAGGGCTGGACTGGGACAAAAATTTGGCCCTGGACTTCATCCAGACCGGCCCACTTTAATTCAATAAAATGTTGCCCCCACCCCCCCAAAAAATCACGCCCACCAAAAGGCCCCTACAACCATTATTGTATATCATGAGAGGGTGAGAGAGAGGGGAATGAGAGAGAGAGAGAGAGGGAGGGTTGAGGGAAAGGGGGTGAGAGGGGGTGGGTGAGAGAGGGGGGTGAGTGTAAGAGAGAGGGAGTGAGCGTAAAAGAGAGGGGGTGAGTGTAGGACCCCTTTCACGCTGAGGCGTTTTTCAGGTGCTTTTGGGCTAAAAATAGCGCCTGTAAAGCGCCTGAAAAACGCCTCTGCTGCAGTCCCAGTGTGAAAGTCTGAGTGCTTTCATACTCGGGTGCTGCCAGGGTGTTAAAAAAAGTCCTCCAAGCAGCATCTTTGGGGCGGTGGAGGAGCGGTGTACACACCGCTTGTGTCCATTGAAAGGAATGGCCACCGCTGCTGAAGAGCCTGCAAAGCACTTCGGCAGCAGCACTACACGGGTGCATTTAATCTTTAATTTGGCTGCTAGCGGGGGTTAAAAGCGCCTGCTAGAAGCCGAATAGCGCAGCTAAAACGACAGTAAAGTGCTGTTTAAACTAGCAGCGTTTTACCGTCAATGCCAGCCCGAGTGTGAACGCAGCCTAAGAGTCAGGGAGTGAATGAGACAGAGTGAGGAGGCAGAGAGACAGAGGGGGGGGAGCTGAGAGACAGAGGGGGGGAGCTGAGAGACAGGGGGGGGGCTGAGAGACAGAGGGGGGAGCTGAGAGACAGAGGGGGGAGCTGAGAGACAGAGGGGGGAGCTGAGAGACAGAGGGGTGCACTAAGAGACAGAGGGGGGAGCTGAGAGACAGAGGGGTGCGCTGAGAGACAGAGGGGTGCGCTGAGAGACAGAGGGGGGAGCTGAGAGACAGATGGGTGGCTGACAGACAGGGGGAGCTGAGAGACAGAGGGGGGAGCTGAGAGACAGAGGGGGGAGCTGAGAGACAGAGGGGTGCGCTGAGAGACAGAGGGGGGAGCTGAGAGATAGAGGAAGAATCTGAGAGACAGAGGGGGGAGCTAAGAGACAGAGGGAGGGAGCTAAGAGATAGAGGGAGGGAGCTGAGAGACAGAGGGGGGCTGAGAGACAGGGGGCTTAGAGACAGGGGGAGCTGAGAGACAGAGGGGGGCTGAGAGACAGAGGGGGGGCTGAGAGATAGAGGAGGAGAGCTGAGAGATAGAGGAGGAGAGCTGAGAGATAGAGGAGGAGAGCTGAGAGATAGAGGAGGAGAGCTGAGAGACAGAGGGGGGAGCTGAGAGACAGAGGGGGGAGCTGAGAGACAGATGGGGGAGCTGAGAGACAGATGGGGGGCTGACAGACAGGGGGAGCTGAGAGACAGAGGGGGGCTGAGAGACAGAGGGGGGAGCTGAGAGATAGAGGAGGAGAGCTGAGAGATAGAGAGGGAGCTGAGAGATAGAGGAGGAGAGCTGAGAGACAGAGGAGGGGACTGAGAGACAGAGGAGGGGACTGAGAGACAGAGAAGGGAGCTGAGAGACAGAGGAGGAGAGCTGAGAGATATAGGGGGAGCTGAGACATAGAGGAGGAGAGCTGAGAGACAGAGGAGGGGGCTGAGAGACAGAGGAGGGGGCTGAGAGACAGAGGAGGGGGCTGAGAGACAGAGGAGGGGGCTGAGAGACAGAGGAGGGGGCTGAGAGACAGAGGAGGGGGCTGAGAGACAGAGGGGGAGCTGAGAGACAGAGGGGGAAGCAGAGAGACAGAGGGAGAAGCAGAGAGACAGAGGGGGGAGCTGAGAGACAGAGGGGGGGAGCTGAGAGACAGAGGGGGGGAGCTGAGAGACAGAGGGGGGGAGCTGAGAGACAGAGGGGGAGAGCTGAGAGACAGAGGGGGAGAGCTGAGAGACAGAGGGGGAGAGCTGAGAGACAGAGGGGGAGAGCTGAGAGACAGAGGGGGAGAGCTGAGAGACAGAGGGGGAGAGCTGAGAGACAGAGGGGGAGAGCTGAGAGACAGAGGGGGAGAGCTGAGAGACAGAGGGGGAGAGCTGAGAGACAGAGGGGGAGAGCTGAGAGACAGAGGGGGAGAGCTGAGAGACAGAGGAGGGGGCTGAGAGACAGATGAGGGAACTGTGAGACAGTGGGGGTCTGAGAGACAGAGGAGGGGTCTGAGAGACAGAGGAGGGGTCTGAGAGACAGAGGGGGGAGCTGAGAGACAGAGGGGGGAGCTGAGAGACAGAGGGGGGCTGAGAGACAGAGGAGGGGGCTGAAGGAGGGGGGGACTGAGAGACAGAGGGGGGTCTGAGAGACAGAGGAGGGGTCTGAGAGACAGAGGAGGGGTCTGAGAGACAGAGGAGGGGTCTGAGAGACAGAGGGGGAGAGCTGAGAGACAGAGGGGGAGAGCTGAGAGACAGAGGGGGAGAGCTGAGAGACAGAGGGGGAGAGCTGAGAGATAGAGGAGGGGGCTGAGAGACAGAGGAGGGAACTGTGAGACAGAGGAGGGGTCTGAGAGACAGAGGAGGGGTCTGAGAGACAGAGGAGGGGTCTGAGAGACAGAGGAGGGGTCTGAGAGACAGAGGAGGGGTCTGAGAGACAGAGGAG
Organism: Rana muscosa; assembly: GCA_029206835.1. Lineage (NCBI taxonomy): Eukaryota > Metazoa > Chordata > Amphibia > Anura > Ranidae > Rana > Rana muscosa. The sequence continues at coordinate 78,053,282 of CM055118.1, read as the reverse complement.
GGGTCTGAGAGACAGAGGAGGGGTCTGAGAGACAGGGTGGGGAGCTGAGAGACAGGGGGGGAGCTGAGAGACAGGGGGGAGCTGAGAGACAGAGGGGGGAGCTGAGAGACAGAGGGGGGAGCTGAGAGACAGAGGGGGGAGCTGAGAGACAGAGGGGGGAGCTGAGAGACAGAGGGGGGAGCTGGGAGACAGAAGGAGGGAGCTGAGAGACAGGGGGAGCTGAGAGACAGAGGGGGGGCTGAGAGACAGGGGGGAGCTGAGAGACAGAGGGGGGGCTGAGAGACCGAGGAGGGGGCTGAAGGAGGGGGGGACTGAGAGACAGAGGGGGGGTCTGAGAGACAGAGTGGGGGTCTGAGAGACAGAGTGGGGGTCTGAGAGACAGAGTGGGGATCTGAGAGACAGAGTGGGGGTCTGAGAGACAGAGTGGGGGTCTGAGAGACAGAGTGGGGGTCTGAGAGACAGAGTGGGGGTCTGAGAGACAGAGTGGGGGTCTGAGAGACAGAGTGGGGCTCTGAGAGACGGAGGGGGCAGAGAGACAGAGGGGAGGGCTGAGACAGACCACATAGCACTGTCCCTTTCTGCAGCCCCTCCTCTGCTCACCTCCCCGCTGTCTCAGTGTTCTGGCATGTTTGTGTAGGATGCCGGGTACCTGATGGCCAGCAGCGGCAGCGCCGAGTCTCCCTCTTGATCTGGGGGTGCTCTCACTGCTCTGCTCCTTACAGCAGTGCATGTTCTCTTCCTCCGGACTCCCAGTCAGCCTGCCCTCTGGCCCAGGCCGCATGGTTCCTGGAGAAGAGAGGAGGTGGAGGAATCGAGGTTCTGGGAGCGCCGGGGTGGCTGCGCTCGCTCCTGTTCGCCTCTTCGGTGGTCAGGGAGGGGGTGGAGCTCTTCTCCTTCCTCGGCTTTTACATCCAACTCCCGTCCTCGCTGGCCACCTTCCCTGAATCCCTGCCGCGGTTTACTGCCACCGAACTGCATAAAAAAACGGCCCACAAAAAAAAACAGCCCACAAAAAAAAAAACGGCCCACAAAAAAAAAAAAACGGCCCACAAAAAAAAAACGGGCCACAAAAAAAAAAACGGGCCACAAAAAAATAACGTTTTTTTTTTTTTAAACGGCCCACTGAGCCATCGGCCCACTGGGAAACTCCCGGTAGTCCCGATGGCCAGTCCATCCCTGCCTATAGGCATAGATACAGCAGGGGTTTGGGGCTCCCCCTGTCTTTTTCATTCATTGTTCATTAGAGGGCAGCACAATTAACTCACTCACCCATCTTCATGCTACTACCGAAACCCCCATTTGAGTCCTTCTAAATGGGATTGACTTCAGGATATGGCGTTATCCTCTCTGCTTTGGCTCCCACCTCCCCTCCAGCTGTCCCCTCTTGCCCCTTCTCTGACCCATTTACTTAGGATATGGAACTCAGACAAGTATTCGAGTGGCCTAATTTCTCCCTACCTACCGCTTTTAAGTTTGGTTCGCAGCCTTATGTTTCTTAAGACCCCTCTTAATTTCAATTGTTGACCCGGAAGGGTTTTACAATGTCTACTCTGCTCGATTCCAGCAGCATGCAGCTCCTTGAATACTTCCGGGAAAAATATGAGGTGCCCTCACGGGAAATCTTTTGTTATATGCAGCTCAAACATTTTGTCCTTTCGCTTCTTGTGCACATGCCTGCTTCTTTAACACTTAGCTGGTTTGAAAGTAAGTGTCGCGTTGACCTGCATTTTCCAGGCCTCATCTCATTATTATATGACTCTCTGAACTCTTCTACTCTCTCTCTCTCTCTCTAAAGACTACTTACATGATGCTAGGAGGAATATTTGGGCGTAGTTATTCCGGAGGAAGACTGGAAGAAAATTTTGTTGTCTATAGCTACCTGTTTCGGGATTGTAATAGCCTTAGATAAATCCATACAAAATCCTCAGGAGCTGGTACCTAACCTTGGCTAGTATCTCTAAATTTGTACCTGGACATTCTCCTCTGTTTCTGGAGCTGTGGGCTGGAGGGCACAATGACTCATATATGGTGGACCTGCCCAAGGGTCCAGAGGCTGTGGATTAGGGTGTTCTGTTCATGCTGAATAACACTTCACTGTAGTCTTAAGAAGGACCTTGTTAAATAAACCCATCCAGGCGGTACATCGAAAAGAGGCTAACCTCATTATCTTTATATTTACTGCTACCAAGCAGACTATTGCCCACTCCTGGAAATCCCCTGGGCTCAATTTCCAGGAAGTTAAAACTTGCCTAAATGACATAATGGTTAATGAGAAATTGACACCCTTATTGGAAGACAAACATGACAGATTCCCAAAAATATGCACCCTGTGGATAGATTACTTCCAGCCTGATCATAGGGCATTTCACCTTTGATTTTCGCTCCTCTGCTGGGGCATGGGATAGGGGATCTAGGTACATTGCAGCATTCTGAGGCCCCTCTTCCCTCCTCTTCCATCTTCTTCCCCTCTCTTCTTCTCCTTTCCCCCCCCCCCCCCTTGTTCTGTTTGGGTGGATATGCGATACCACGCGTTCACACTATTACCTCTGTGTCAAAACTGGATCTTCTCTCCCTGATCCCTGATGTGGTATTTTTAATTCCCCCCCTTTATTAGACTATGAACCCTGATCTTCTCCAGGTACTGGGCTCTATTTACTGACTTTTTTTTTGTTGGACGATGGGATTGGCGGCTAGATGAGCCTCACAAATTCAGACTGGTATTTTGTACTTGCCTTATGGCCATCCAGCCTTTGTTGTAACAGGTGTTTCCATTCTACATTTGTTTTACATAATGTTGTACTCATATAAAACTTCAATAAACATTTATTGAACCCGAAAATCAATTCAGAGCTTTGACTAGCGTAGTTCATGCCCTCGTTTTATTCTTTTTGAGACATCCCTTGGTGGATTGGCTAGTATGTTTTGGTTCATTGAAAGACTAATTTCTGGTTCAACCTTAAAAAGTAACTCCACTTTTGTTGAGAAAAAAAAGATTCCCCTCTGGGTAATCTATGTATATTGCAAGGATTTTAGCAAACTTTGTTGCAGATTCCTACCTATTGTTTTTCTGAAGAAGCTATTTGTCTGGATGCAAAATGAGTGGTAATGGGAGTGATTTCATCATTATCAATCAGCCACACTTGCAATGCTCCAATGAGGAAAATTGCAGAGAAGGGATTTCCCTTTAGGAGTATCTCACCCAAAATGTTATTTTTGTTGCAGGGGATGCCATGAAATCTGACTTCTGGGAAAATCAGTAGACCAATCACACAAGTAGGAAATTACATTTCTGGGGGCATTCCATACACCATCTGTGCACAGAATGCCTCCAGGAATCTATATTGCATTGCATTTTACAGAAAATTGCAGCACTGCAGATTGAAAAGGAAAGGTCGTTTTTAACCACTTCAATACAGGGCATTTTCACCCCCTTCCTGCCCAGACCAATTTTTTGCTTTCAGCGCTGTCGCACTTTGAATGACAATTGCGCGGTCATGCAACACTGTACCCAAATTAAATCTTTATGTTTTTTTCCCCACAAATAGAGCTTTCGTTTGGTGGTATTTGATCACCTCTACGTTTTTTATTTTTTGCGCTATAAACAAGAGAAGAGCGACAATTTTGAAAAAAAACACAATATTTTTTAATTTTTGATTTAATAAATATAATTATTTAAAAAAAAACAACATTTTTTTCCCTCAGTTTAGGCCGATATGTATTCTTCTACATGTTTTTGGTAAAAAAAATCATAATAAGCGTATATTGATTGGTTTGCGCAAAAGTTATAGCGTCTACAAAATAGGGGATAGTTTTATTGCATTTTTATTTATTTTTATTCTTTTACTAGTAATGGCGGCGATCTGCGATTTTTATTGTGACCGTGACATTGTGACGGACATATCGGACACTTTTGACACATTTTTGGGACCATTCACATTTATACAGCAATCAGTGCTAAAAAAACTGCACTGATTACTGTATAAATGTGACTGGCAGGGAAGGGGTTAACACTAGGGGGCGCTGAAGGGGTTAAATATGTTCCCTGGGAGTGATTCTTACTGTAGGGGGAGGGGACTGACAATGGGAAGAGACCAATGTGTGTTCCTCTGTACTGGGAACACACATCGGTCTATACACCTCTGACAGGAGGTGGATCTGTGTGTTTACACACACAGATCCACACTCCTGCCGTGATCACGGCCAATCGTGGGTGCCTGGCAGACATTGCGGCCGCTGGGCAGGCGCACAGGGTCCCAAGCGATGCTGCGGGCGCACGCGCTTGCGCCCCCTAGCGGCCGGGAAGCAAAGGATGTCATGTGACGTCCACCCGGAGGGAGACGAGGTTCCTGCCGACGTCATATTACTATGGCTCGGTAGGGAACTGGTTAATAATATTAAACAACAATATGACTTGTGTTGCAATTATGTATGCAATATTATTATTATTTTTTTCATTTGTTATTTTTTTTCCCATGAAAGTGGTGTTACCCTTTAACTGTTGGACAGTTAACCTCACATTATCATCCAGCATAAAGAATGTATAGTTGCCTAAATAACTGCAAGCTGCCCAGGCCCTGGTGCAGCAAGTAACCCCAAACCATACAATTTTTACCACCAAGTATGAAATTCTTCTCCTAAAACACTGTTTCCAAAGAACCTAATGTGGTTCTTATCTGCTGTCTCCTCCCTCTGTTATCTACATGAGTCACTTCTGTCAAGCAATCCTGGGAGATGCCCCCCTCCAGGACACAGCAGGTGATTGACAGCCTCAGCTGTGCAGGTTTCCCTATGCGAGTGTGTAGAGGGTGGTGTGCCCATACCCTCCACACAGGTCTGATATTACACTTAACTCCCTGCTCTATGTTGTGCAGTGTGTGGCATTAGAGACTTGCCCCCTCATCTATAGCTCAGAAATGCTGTGTAAATGTGTGCTTCAGGAGGCTGTAGAGGAGAGAGGCTGCAGATAAATGGGTACAACATATATACAGTAGGAGGCGTTGTTTAATCTCTGTGTATCACCTGAGGCTAGTTACTTCAGTGGGTACATACTGTATGTAAGTGTTTACAGCCATTTAAAAAATATCTCTTGCCGGTTGAATTGTGCAGTAATTTTTTGATTGTAAATGCATACCCTTTGACCCCTTGCAAGGGGTACCTGAACACCTTCAATTAAATTGTGGGGTTCTGGGAGACTTCTTTCTAAGGGGCTTGGAAAGCCCTATTGATCTTGGCATAACACCACCTATGTGAAAAGGAAATAGAAAACCAGACCTCAGCTAACTCCCTAAGGAGGTTCTAATCATTGGCATCCAATCTAAAACACCAGATGTTATTTCATGGATTTGAAGTGGTGGTTGATGTAGAGGGGCACTTACTTTGTTCATATTACAAATGTGCTTTTCTGTTAATTAAAATGTTACCAAACCCAGGACCATGAATTCACTATATCTGGTCTCCCACAGTACACAGGGCGTGAAAATCCAATTATTTTAGTACATATAAACTGCCAAATACCCTTTCTCACTAGCCGTATTTGACTTCTTTCAGTGTCCAGTCGAGCAATGGTTAAAGCTTGTAGGAGGAGTTTTCATTCTCCTCTGATTGTCCTATGAGGCTGAATGACCCCTGACCCTCTGTCTGGACAGTGCTGATAAGCCCTGTGCTAATCACATGCACCCCCCATCCCAAAATAAATAAACACTAGTTCTTGTCGGAAATTCCGATCGTGTGTAGCCATTTCCGACGCACAAAAGTGCTGCGCATGCTCGGAACCAATTTGACGCATGCTCAGAATCATTGTACTTAATTTTTCTCGGCCCGTCGTAGTGTTGTACGTCTCCACGTTCTTTTTGACGTTCGGAATTTCCAAGCAACATTTGTGTGACCGTGAGTATGCAAGACAAGTTTGAGCGAAAATCCGACGGAAAAAAAACCACGGTTTTGTTGTCGGAAATTCCGATCTTGTGTACGCGGCAAAAGAGGGGTTATTCCCCACAAACGTGGCTTGTATGGGAGGGTTGCAAGAAAAAAGCTTCTCCTCAAGAAAGGTCACATGCAGTCAGGACTGAGTTTTGTCAAAATGCATCTTGAAGATTCTGAGGCCACGTGGAAAAAAGTGTTATGGTCAGATGAGGCTAAAATTTAATTATTTGGCCTCCACACTAAACGATATGTCTGGCGAAAATCCAATACAGCTCACCAACAAAATAACATCATTACTACAGTAAAACATGAAGGTGGTAATATCCTAATATGGGGGGGGGGGGGTTCTGTAGCAGGGACTGGAGCACTTGTCAGTAGGGATGAGCTTTATGTTCGACTCGAACATGAGTTAGACTCGAACATTGGCTGTTTGCCCGTTCGGCGAACAGCGAACAATTTGGGGTGTTCGCGGCAAATTCGAAAAGCCGCGGAATACCCTTTAAAAGTCTATGGGAGAAATCTAAAGTGCTAATTTTAAAGGTTAATAATATGCAAGTTATTGTCATAAAAAGTCTTTGGGGACCTGGGTCCTGCCCCAGGGGACATGAATCAATGCAAAAAAAAGTTTATAAATGGAAGTTTTTTCGGGAGCAGTGATTTTAATAATGCTTAAAGTGAAACAATAAAAGTGAAATATTCCTTTAAATTTCGTACCTGGGGGGTGTCTAAAGTATGCCTGTAAAGTCGCGCATGTTTCCCCTGTTTAGAATTTCCCCATGACGTCACATCATTGGGTATTCCCCGCTTTCTGGGGAAAGCCGGGGCTTACCCAATTACGGGTGACCCCGCCCCCTCTTACGTCATGGGGGTTTTGTGTGGAGTGGAGACTGAGACTGCAGCATCGCTGGACATCGGATGACCGCGGGACACAGAGAACAACGCTGGACAGACTGGATTACATCGCTGGAATGGTTTTCAGATTTTTTATTTTTTTATTTTTAATAAAGGACTTATCCCAACTGTGTCTGTTTGGTTTTAAATTTTTTTTTACACTTTCTTTGTGAAATGGTAGGGGTACAATGTACCCCGTTACCAATTCACATAGGGCGGGGCCGGAATCTGGGGGTCCCCTTTGTTAAAGGGGCTTCCAGATTCTGATAAGCCCCCTGTCTGCAGACCCCCACAACCACCGGCAAGGGTTGTGGGGATGAGGCCATTGTCCCCATCAACATGGGGACATGCGCCCCCATGTTGAGGGCATGTGGCCTGGTACAGTTCAGGGGGGGGGCGCTCTCTCGTCTCCCCCTCTTCTCCTGCGGCCTGCCAGGTTGCATGCTCGGATAAGGGCCTGGTATGGATTTTTGGGGGGACCCCACGCCATTTTTTTTATTTTGGTGTGGGGTTCGCCTTAAAATCCATACCAGACCTGAAGGGTCTGGTATGGATTTTTGGGGGGACCCCACGCCATTTTTTTTCTAATTTTGGTGCGGGGTTCCCCTTACTATCCATACCAGACCTGAAGGGCCTGATATGGAATTTAGGGGGGAGCCCACACTTTTTTTTTTGGTTTGGGGTTCCCCTTAATATTCATACCAGACCCAAAGGGCCTGGTAATGGACTGTGGGTGGGACCCCTGCCGTTTTTTTCAATGACTTTGATCTGTATTGCCGGGGACCCGACAATTCATTATAGCCGCGAGTGGTTTTAAATGACTTTTTTCCTTCGGAAATGACATTTTGTGCAGGGACAATTCTAAACATGGGAAACATGCGTGACTTTACAGGCATACTTTAGACCCCCCCCCCAGGTATGAAATTCAAAGGAATATTTCTATTTCATTGTTTCACTTTAAGCATTATTAAAATCACTGCTCCTGAAAAAACGTCAGTTTTTAAAACTTTTTTTTGCATTGATACATGTCCCCTGGGGCTGGACCTGGGTCCCCAAACACTTTTTATGACAATAACTTGCATATTAACCTTTAAAATGAGCACTTTAGAGTTTTCATGTTCGTGTCCCATAGACTTTAACGTTTTTTGCGTGTTCGAACAAATTTTTTGCCTGTTCGCATGTTCTGGTGCGAACCGAACTGGGGGTGTTCGGCTCATCCCTACTTGTCAGGATAGAAGGAAATATTGATGAGGCAAAATACCTTCAAATTCTTGAGGAAAATCTGCTGCTCTCTGTCAGAAAGTGGTCAATGGGAAGAAGGTTTACCTTCCAACATGACAATGACCCAAAAGCACACAGCAAAAATGAACACACAGTGGTTGTAGGAGAAAAATGTGAATGTCCATGCATGGCCTAGTCAGAGCCCAGACTTAAACCCCATTGAAAATCTGTGAAATGACTTAGAATGAAGACTGCTATCCACAAACAGTCACCTTTAAATTCAACTGAACTTAAAGGGGTTGTAAAGGTTCATTTTTTATTTTCTAAATTGGTTCTTTTAAGCTAGTGCATTGTTACTTACCTTTTTCTTAGATTTCCCTTCTAAATATTTTTTTTCTTTGTTTTCTTTGTCTGAGTTTCTCACTTCCTGTTCCTCCTCAGTAAGCTGTTCAGTAAGCTGTTCTGGGTGACTAAACACCACTCGGATGATGGTGTGAAGTTTAGTGAGGAGAAACAGGAAGTGAGAAATTCAGACAAAGAAAAACATTTTTTAGAAGGTAAATCAAAGGAAAAGGTAAGTGAACCAACAATGCACTAGCTTAAAGGAACCTATTTAGAAAATAAAAAACGAACCTTTACAACCCCTTTAAGCAGCTCTGCCAAGAAGAGTGGGTAGATATTGCAAAGTGTAGATGTGCAAAGTTAGTTGAGACAAATCCCAATAGACTAATGCCGCGTACACACGATCAGTTTTCTCGTCGGGAAAACTGTCATGTTTTCTCTTGGACGAGAAAAACGGCCGTGTGTAGGCTCTCCAGCAATTTTCCCAATGAGAAAACCACCGAGAATCTCCATGAGAAAATTTAGAACATGCACTAAATTTTTCTCGTCGCGAATCGCTGCGTTTTTTCCTCGGCAGTTTTCCCACAGGGAAACACTGCTAGGGAGCCTACACACGGCCAGTTTTCTCGACCAAGAGAAAACCTGTTGTGAAAAACGGCCATGTGTACACGAGGAAAAGGGGGCCAAGCCTGTCCTCGTTTTTCCCGTCGGGTTTCACGGCGGTGTTTTCACTGCCGAGAAACTCGATCGTGTGTACGCAGCATAAGTCCTGTAATTAAAGCAAAATATAAAACAAAATACTGACTCAAGGGGGTGATCCTTTTTCTAACTCCAAAGTGATTCTGGTTTTAAATTTATATAAAAAAAATTCTGACATGCTGGCTTTATATCTTTCACTTGGATGTTATAAGTTGCACTGAGTAAATACAGCTGGATGAAACAAAAACTATGTCTGTGTCTGTCTTCATATCAGGCTGCAAAGCAACAAAATGTGATTATTTTAAAGGGGGTGATTCTTTTCTATACCCATTGTAATAAAACACTTTCAATTATTTATTTAACAGACTAATGGGGGGGCAAATAAGAGAACTTCATTGTTAAGGTTTACATACACTTTAAACATTCCCACTGGCCATAATGGATACTTCTAATGCCCGAACCAGTATCAAAGAACAAAAGATATAATTAATATTATTTACAATTTTATCTGCTTCAATAAAAAGTTTGCCAAAAAGGTATAGTTAAGTGTATGCAAAGCTAAAAGGTCCTGCACTCTAGCTTGTGTGTAACCCTTTAATACTGTATTAATGTTACATATTATAGTGTTGATGGAAACTTTGCAATCGTCAGGGCAATTTTCTCTTCATAGGAAGACAAGCTCAGCTGGTGGTTCAAAAGGACAGACAACCCACTGTGAATAAAAGCCTTTTTTTCTGCATATAGCCATAACAAAACATGTTTTTCGTCACTGCTCCTGTTCTGGGTAATGAAAATAATGGCAAATAATTTTTTGACACAGCTTACAGTATGTTGTAAGACACCCCAGTTATTTGAAGGAGAAATACATGTTTTCAAACAATAAAAAAAAAAAAAATTCCTAATGCATAAGTTAAAGTGGTTGTAAAGCCCCTTTTGCAACTTGTACTTACAGGTAAGCCTAGATTAAGGCTTACCTGTAGGTGCAAGAAATATCTCCTAAACCTACACGGTTTAGGAGATATTTGCTAAAAATGACATTGCTCTGTGTCTACGGCGCGAACAGCGCATTCATGAGGTTAATCCCATTCACAAATCTGGCTAAGTCAAAGCATTCAACGACTTAGCCGGATTCGATGGCTCTCGCGTGCATGTGCGGAGTCACGTCTTCGCCGCTCCGGCCAATCACAGCGCCGGAGCGGCACTGTGATTGGCTGGAGCGGCGATAGCCGGTAATAACCTTCCGGCTATCGCCGCTATCACCGCAGACGAGGATGGCTTCGGGGGCCCCGATCTAAGGTAAGTGATGCATAATGAGCTATTATGCTAGTCATATTAGCTCATTATGCCTTTCTCTTACAGGTGGTTTTAAAAAAAAAATTTTTATAGGGGTTTACAACCACTTTAATCACTTCAATACCATGCACTTATGCACCTTCCCGCCCAGACCAATTTTCAGCTTTCAGTACTCTCACACTTTGAATGGCAATTACTTAGTCATGCTACACTGTATCCAAACACAATTTTTATCATTTTCTTCTCACAAATAGAGCTTTCTTTTGGTGGTATTTAATCGCCACTGGGTTTTATTTTTTGCGATATAAGCAAAAAACAGCAATTTAAAAAAAAAACAAAACTTTTTTTAGTTTCTATTGTAAAATTTTGTAAATAAGTAATTTTTCTTCATACATTTGTGCCAAAATGTATACTGCTACATATCTTTGGTAAAATGAACCCAAATTAGTGTATATTATTTGGTCTTTGTGAAAGTTATAGAGTCTACAAACTATGGTGGCAATCACTGAAAATTTATCACATCTGATCACGCCTGATGTACTGAAGGGATATCTCATTTCTTGAGACACTAACAAGCGAGGAAAGTACAAATACCCCAAAATTACCCCTTTTTGGAAAGTAGACAGTCCAAGGTATTTACTAAGAGGCATGGTGAGTTTTTTGAAGTTGTATTTTTTTCCCACAATTCTTGAGAAAATTTAATTTTTTTTTTTTTTTTTTACACAAACTGGTCATATTAACAGTTTTTTTCTCTCACACAGCATATGCATAATTGCAACCACACCCTAAAATACATTCTGCTACTCCTCCTAAGTGTAGTGATACCACATGTGTGAGACTTTTACACAGCCTGGCCACATACAGAGGCCCAACATTGAAGTAGCACTTTCAGGCGTTCTACAAGCATAAATCGCACATATCCTTTCTCAACCACCTATTACACTTTTGAAGGCCCTGGAGCACCAGGACAATGGAATTTTCCACAAAATGACCCCATTTTGGAAAGCACACACCGCAACATATAATCTATGAAGCATTATGAGTCTTTTGAACGGTTCATTTTTTTCCAGAAGGTTTTGGAAAATGTGGAAAAAAAATGAAAATGCATTTTTTTTACACAAAGTTGTCCATTTATAAGATATTTCTAACACATAGCATATACATAGCAAAAATGACACCCCAAAATGCATTCTGCTACTCCTCCTGAGTATAGCGATACCACATGTGTGAGACTTTTACACAGCCTGGCCACATACAGAGGCCCAACATTGAAGTAGCACTTTCAGGCATTCTACAAGCATAAATCGCACATATCCTTTCTCAACCACCTATTACACTTTTGAAGGCCCTGGAGCACCAGGACAATGGAATTTTCCACAAAATGACCCCATTTTGGAAAGCACACACCCCAACGTATAATCTATGAAGCATTTTGAGTCTTTTGAACGGTTCATTTTTTTCCAGAAGGTTTTGGAAAATGTGGAAAAAAAATGAAAATGCATTTTTTTTACACAAAGTTGTCCATTTATAAGATATTTCTAACACATAGCATATACATAGCAAAAATGACACCCCAAAATGCATTCTGCTACTCCTCCTGAGTATAGCGATACCACATGTGTGAGACTTTTACACAGCCTGGCCACATACAGAGGCCCAATATTGAAGTAGCACTTTCAGGCGTTCCACAAGCATAAAACGCACATATCCTTTCTCAACCACCTATTACACTTTTGAAGGCCCTGGAGCACCAGGACAATGGAATTTTCCACAAAATGACCCCATTTTGGAAAGCACACACCCCAACGTATAATCTATGAAGCATTTTGAGTCTTTTGAACGGTTCATTTTTTTCCAGAAGGTTTTGGAAAATGTGGAAAAAAATGAAAATGCATTTTTTTTACACAAAGTTGTCCATTTATAAGATATTTCTAACACATAGCATATACATAGCAAAAATGACACCCCAAAATGCATTCTGCTATTCCTCCTGAGTATAGCGATACCACATGTGTGAGACTTTTACACAGCCTGGCCACATACAGAGGCCCAACATTGAAGTAGCACTTTCAGGCGTTCTACAAGCATAAAACGCACATATCCTTTCTCAACCACCTATTACACTTTTGAAGGCTCTGGAGCACCAGGACAATGGAATTTTCCACAAAATGACCCCATTTTGGAAAGCACACACCCCAACATATAATCTATGAAGCATTATGAGTCTTTTGAACGGTTCATTTTTTTCCAGAAGGTTTTGGAAAATGTGGAAAAAAAATGAAAATGCATTTTTTTTACACAAAGTTGTCCATTTATAAGATATTTCTAACACATAGCATATACATAGCAAAAATGACACCCCAAAATGCATTCTGCTACTCCTCCTGAGTATAGCGATACCACATGTGTGAGACTTTTACACAGCCTGGCCACATACAGAGGCCCAACATTGAAGTAGCACTTTCAGGCGTTCTACAAGCATAAATCGCACATATCCTTTCTCAACCACCTATTACACTTTTGAAGGTCCTGGAGCACCAGGACAATGGAATTTTCCACAAAATGACCCCATTTTGGAAAGCACACACCCCAACGTATAATCTATGAAGCATTATGCGTCTTTTGAACGGTTCATTTTTTTCCAGAAGGTTTTGGAATATGTGGAGAAAAAATGAAAATGCATTTTTTTTACACAAAGTTGTCAATTTATAAGATATTTCTAACACATAATATGTACATAGCAAAAATTACACCCCAAAATGCATTCTGCTACTCCTCCTGAGTATGGCGATACCACATGTTTGAGACTTTTACACAGCCTGGCCACATACAGAGGCCCAACATCCAAGTAGCACCTCCAGGCACTCTAGCAGCATTAATTGCACATATCATTTTCTGACTACCGATCACATTTTTGAAGGCCCTTCATATATCTAACACATAGCGGGTACATACCAAATAACAAAAGATTACCTGTGGTTTTAGAAGTGCAGTGGTCCACAGAGGAGAGCATCGGTCCAGGCAGCAGGCAGGGATGAGGTCAGCGACAGCAAAAGCAATCATCCAGGCAGCAGGCAGGAATACTGTCCATAGTTCGCACAGGCAGAGATACTGTCAGCACAGCCAGAGCACAGCCAAAGCACAGGTCCAGGTAGCAGGCAGAGGTGTCCCGGCAGAAATGCTGTCCAAAGTCAGTAGAGGCAGCAGGCAGATATATGGTCAACACAGCCAAAGTATTGGTCCAAGCAGCAGGAAGAAACATGGTCCATAATGTCATGGGTCATTACAGGCAGTAATATGGTCAGCACAGCCAAATTATTGGTCCAGGCAGCAGGAAGGACCATCAAGCTTAGGGCCAGGGGGACAGGGGTAGAGGCTTCTCAGACCCAAATCGCTTTGAAGCCTCCGGGCAACCAGACCCTGTTCTTGGAGCACAGAAAACGAAAAACTGGTTTTCTCTACTCAGAACGCTATTCTGAAGCCCCTCACATATGTGAGACCCCTGTGTACTAAAAGTAGATGGCCAAAAGATCAGTCCAAGTGGCAGGCAAAAACATGGTCGATTAACAGGCCAAGGTCGGTACACGTGGAAGTCAGAAACGTGGTTTAAATCGGCAGGCAGAGGCATCGTCGGTAAACAGGCTGAGGTTGGTGCACGTGGAGGTCAGAAATGTGGTTTAAATCGGCAAGCAAAGACATCGTCGGTAAACAGGCCAGGGTCAGTTAATTAACATGGAAGGTAGTTAGTAACATGGTAGCAGGCAAATGGGGAAATGGCAGTCTGTTAATAATAAGGGGAACTAATGGATGTATGATAATTTTTGAAGCAATTTCCGATGCACAGGCCAGGTTGGGAGGGATAATCGGGACAATAATAGCTGGTGTCTCTTCTTACTCCTCCTCTGCTGCATACACGGCATTTCTTTTGGCGTCTTCTTCCAGATTCTGTTGGGGGGATGCTAAAGGGATAGTGTCGCTCGTGAAGCCGTCTCACACTATCAGAGCGAATGCTTCCTGGGGCGGGATCTTGTTGGTAAATGAGGGCATCGATGATATCTTCGATATATTGGAGGTAGTGGAGTTGGTGATTTTGAGTTGCTTTTTGGTAGCAGACAAACGAATTAAAAAGGGCCATGTGAAACAGGTGAAACGCAACTTTTTTGTGCCAATAACGGGACTTTCTGGTTGATAAGTAGGGCTGTAGCATCTGGTCGTTTAAATCCACCCCCCCCATGTACAAATTGTAGTCGTGGACACATTCGGGCTTTACAATGGAGCTGCGTCTTCTTGGGATCTCCACCATGGTGTCATTGTGGATCGTAGAGAGGATGTGGACATCTTTCTTGTCCCTCCACTTCATGGCCAACACCTCCTCGTTCCTCATGGATGCCGATTCTCCAGGTCGCAATTTTTTTGTCAATAAATTTTGTGGGAATCCCTTCCATTTTTTTTTTAAGGTACCGCAGGCCGGGGTTTGTTTACTGTAAAGGTGGCGAAAAAGGGGTAGGCTGGTATAATAATTATCAACATATAAATGGTAACCTTTTCCGAACAGGGGGTATGCCAACTCCCAGACAATTTTCCCACTGGTTCCAATATATGTGGGGCAATCACGGGGCTGGAGCTGGGAGTCTTTGCCTTCGTAGATCCTGAATTTGCAGACGTATCCAGTGGCTCGATCACATAATTTATTTAATTTTAACCCATACCTGGCTCTCTTGCTTGGTATGTACTGCTTGAACTGCAGTCGGCCGGTGAAATGTACGAGGGACTCGTCCACACAAATTTTTTGGTCTGGGATGAAAACTTCTTCAAATCGCTGGGAAAAGGCATTGATTAGGGGGCGTATCTTGTACAATTTGTCGTAGTTGGGATGATCTCGGGGAGGGCACTGTGAATTGTCATTGAAGTGGAGAAAGCGCATAATCATGTCGTATCTTTTCCTGGACATGACAGCGGAATATATGGGCATGTGTTGGATGGGGCGTTTGGACCAATATGAATGGACTTCGTTCTTTTTTGTAAGCCCCATATTGAACATAAGGCCCAAAAATAATTTAAATTTCTCCAATGTTAGACGCCGCCACTGGAACATGCGGGCGTAGGAAGAATCGGGGTTGGCAGCAATAAATTGGGATGCATACAGATTCGTTTGATCCACTATATTCTGCAGCAAATCTTGTGGGAAAAATAAACAAAAATAATCAAATTTAGAAAAATTTGTAGTGTCGGGCTGCACACCTGGCTGTGCGGTGAAAGGGGGGATGATAGCGGATCCTGAGTTGGCAGGCAACCATAAGGGGTTTGCCAGGGCATCGGGAAGGTAGGATTGGGGCTGGATTCTTCGGGTTGGGCGTGCATTTCCATTACTTGTACTGGGCTCCTCTTCCTGGGGTATGGCACTGCTGGTGGTGGGCAGTTCTCCTGATCTTGGTGCTGATCTTGGTGCTGATCTTGGTGCTGATCGCATTCTTTTGGGAGGGACGGTTTCCTCCGGGGACTCGGACTCTGAGCCACTATCCTCCACTGGCTCGTATTCCGAACCAGAATCGGATAATGGGAGCTCCCCGCTGCTCTCATCATCCGACATGGCAAGAATGGCATATGCCTCCTCAGGTGTGTAAACCCTTTGGGACATTATGGCAGTGCTTATTGGTGGGCCTGTGTAATGGTACTGCTGGTGGTAGTGGTGGCGGTCTGTGTGGTAGTACCGATGGAGGTATTAGTGGTGGGCCTGTGTGGTGGTACCGATGGCGGTATGGGTGGTGGTGGTACCAATGGCGGTACAGGTGGTGGTGGTACCGATGGCGGTACGGGTGGTGGTGGTGGCGGCGGTACAGATGGCGGTACAGGTGGCGGTACGGGTGGTGGTGGTAGCGATGGCGGTACAGGTGGTGGTGGTACCGATGGCGGTACAGGTGGTGGTGGTACCGATGGCGGTACGGGTGGTGATGGTACCGATGGCGGTACAGGTGGTGGTGGCACTACCGATGGTGGTACGGATGGTGGTACTGGTGGTGGTACCGATGGCGGCACTAGTGGTGATACTGGTAGCGGCCCTGTGTGGCAGTATAGATGCTGGGCCTGGTGGCGGTACTGGTGGCGGTACTGGTACCGATGGCGGTACTGGTAGCCTGTGTGGCGGTACCAATGGCGGGTACCGATGGAGGTGGGCCTGTGACAGATGATTGACAGATGGGCTGATTGATTGACAGATGGGTTGATTGATTGACAGATGGGGTGATTGATTGACAGGTGGGCTGATTGATTGACAGATGGGCTGATTGATTGACAGATGGGCTGATTGATTGACAGATGGGCTGATTGATTGACAGATGGGCTGATTGACAGATGGGCTGATTGGCTGGGCTGATTGATGTGCTGGGCTGTGTGACAGGTCCTCTTTATGGGGGGGGGCGTGTTGTGCACTGTAAACTTATGTAGACAAACTACACTGAGCTAACTTACTGATCTCTTCTCTCTCCTCACAGATCGGTGTGTGAGGAGAGAGCAGGGATCAGGTAGTAACTCCTGTGAAGTTGGTTTACATTTGTGACCGGCTGTGATTGGACACAGCCGGTCACGTGGTAAACAGCCAATTCATTGGCTGTTTACTCTGATCGGGGACGCGCTGTGTCCAAGGGACACTCGCCTTCCCCGATCCCCGCTCTGCAAGCCTGTGGCGGCGCGCACGGAGCGCGCCGCCGAGTCTGTTTTGACAGGGGATCGGCTGTGACTTTGACACAGCCGATCACATGGTAAACAGCCAATGAAATTGGCTGTGTACCGTGATCGGGGAAGCGCTGTGTCCGAGGGACACATGCCGTCCCCGATCACCACGCTGCGCGCCCCCGCGGGCGCGCGCAAGGCATTATCCCGCAGGACGTCATATGACGTCCAGTATGGATAATGCAACCACTTCCCGGACGTCAATTCACTATTGACTGGGCGGGAAGTGGTTAAGCAATGTTGTAAGAACCGCACACTAATGATCCTTAAAGGAATTGTAAAGGTTTGTTTTTTATTTTCTTAATAGGTTCCTTTAAGCTAGTGCATTGTTGGTTCACTTACCTTTTCCTTCCATTTCCCTTCTATATGTTTTTTTTTCTTTGTTTTCTTTGTCTGAATTTCTCACTGCTTGTTCCTCCTCAGTAAGCTGTTCAGTAAGCTGTTCTGGCTGAGTTAACACGGCTCGGATGATGGTGTGAAGTTTACTGAGGGGAAACAGGAAGTGAGAAATTCAGACAAAGGAAAAAACATTTAGAAGGGAAATCGAAAGAAAAGGTAAGTGAACCAACAATGCACTAGCTTAAAGGAACCTATTTAGGTAATAAAAAAACAAACCTTTACAACCCCTTTAAGTTATCGTTATCAGTAGCTTTCAAGCCATCCCTCCCTCAGCATAAGCCTTTCTGAAACCATAAAATCACTCCTGCACAAAAAAAAAAATGTATTTACCTTATTGCCCTAGCTGGTTAGCTCATGGAGTTGGACTGAGCACTGCCCCCACCAACTCAAAATAGTTGGTGGTCCTTTTCATCAGAAGCACACACATGTATGAATCTAGACCAGGTAAATTATCTGAAGCCAGACCAGGGCTGGATTTTCTATTTCCAACCACTAGGTTTACTGTTGTGTGCTGCCCTCCTACTCCAGTTAACTGACATGCCCTAGGCCCATGTTCATGTGTAAAATTAATTCCCTCCCTGTAGTGGGCTGACCTGTGAACCAGAGGCAGAGCTCTGCAATCAGCAGGGATCATGAGCTTTGTTGATTGCACAGCTCTAGTTATGTCAAACAGGAGGCATGTTGGACTGCTGCAGAGAGACCACTACTTCCACACAGCATTCTTCTGTGCATCATGCTGGCAGAAACAGCATCTTTTATCAGGCAGTGGCTGCTTTCTTCCAAAAATAAATCGTAAGACTTTACCCACTTTTGTTTTGATGCACAAATCATATTTTTAGCTAATTTAACCACTTCCATACCTGATGGTCACTGATAGGCTGCACTGATAGGTACTTATAGGTTGTACTGAGGGGCACTGATAGGTGGGCACAGATGGGCATGGATGGGCACTGATAAGTGGCACTGATGGACACTGATGAGTGGCACTGATTGACACTGATTGATGGCACTGATGGGCATCACTGATTAGGGAGGCACTGGCAGGTATTGCTAGTGGGCACTGATTGGCATCATGTGTGGGCACACATTGCCACCCATGGCCACCAGGGATGCCATCCCTGGTGGTCATCATTGGTGGCCATTCCTGGTGGCATCCCTGGTGGTCCTGGGTGGACATTCCTGGTGGCATCCCTGGTGGTCCTGAATTAACAATCAGCACAGACCCCCCTGTCAGGAGAGCAGCCGATCGGCACTCCTCTACTCGCATCTGTCAGACGGGAGTGAGAGAAAGGCGATTGCAGCTTTTCCTGTTTACAACGTGACCAGTCGTGATTGTACACGGCTGATCACGTGGTAAAGAGTCTCCATCAGAGACTTACCTAGTTCGGAGTTGCGGTGTGTCAGAGTGACATGCCGCAACAACGAGCGCCGCAATGCACACCATTTTGCTATATGGCGGGTGGCAAGTGGTTACAATGTAGCGGGTATGTACTTTCCCGGGTCTAATTCAAACTGGCAGAGACACCAGCGATGTGCAGTTCCTTGCGGTCCAGCGGGTGGCGCTGTCGCCCTGGGCTGGGGTTGAACCATTGCTGTGTGCTGTGCCTCCTTTTTGTCCTCCCTCGGCAGCAGTATGGTGGGGCGGGGAAGCCGCCGTGCTTGCTGGGAGAGGGTATAAAGGGGCCAGCCATCTTTGTCACGGGGTTCGAGTCCCAGGCACCTTCAGCCTGAGGGCGGTGGTTCGTGTTGGTCCTCTAGGCGGCCTAGGCCTAGAGGACGTCCGGAGGTCGTGTTCCATCCCAGGCACCTTTAGCCTGGGGTGAGGTACTCGGATGGAAGTCTGGAGCTCAGTGCCCAACACTGAGTTCCGCGAGGGAAGGAGGTCCTAGGGAACCCAGGGATTGGGTACCCGAATCCGGAAGGCGTAATGGACCGGGGGGAGCTACTCACTTGAAGACCGGGTGCAGCAGATTGCCAGTGACAGGTGAGCCTCCCATCGGAGACCGCCTGGAAGGAAATCCCCTCTCCGCTCGGAGACCTCAGCCCACTTTCAGGGAGGAAAGTGGAGAGTTCATTGTGTCTGGGCCTACAGTAGGTGTCGCTGATATTGTATATCTATCGCGCTCCCATCGCCGAGATTCTCGGCGACAGGAGTGCCGAGATCTCGGTAACAGGGTGCCGACATCCCGCGCTCGCTGCAATAGCGAGGAGACGCGGCACTGTATTGAACGGGGATCCGACGTGGATTCCCGCCAATACCAGGCACTGCGTTTGGTATGAATCCTAAACGGGAACTCCACGCCAATTTAAAAAAAAAAAAAACGGCATGGGTTCCCCCTCCAGGGGCATACCAGGCCCTTGGGTCTGGTCTGGATTTGAAGGGAAAACCCTACGCCGAAAAAACGGCGTGGGGGTCCCCTCTCAAAATCCAAACCAGACCCTTATCCGAGCACGCAACCTGGCAGGCCGCAGGGGAAGAGGGGGGGGACAAGAGAGTGGCCCCCCTCCCTCCTGAACCGTACCAGGCCGCATGCCCTCAACATGGGGGGTTTGGTGCTCTGGGGCAGGGGGTGACCTGCGGCCCCCCCACCCCAGAGCACCCTGCCCCCATGTTGATGAGGACAGGGCCTCTTCCCGACAACCCTGGCCGTTGGTTGTCGGGTCTGCGGGCGGGGGCTTATCGGAATCCGGGATCCCCCTTTAATAAAGGGGCCCCCGGATCCCGGCCCCCCCACATTGTACCCCTACCCATTCACCTGGTGGAAAAAATTGCAATAAAAAACACACACAGCTTTTTAAAGTATTTTATTGCACAGCTCCGGGGGTCTTCTTCCGACTTCGGGGGTCTCCGGTGTCGTCACAGCGCTCTCCGGTTATTTCTTCTGCCGGGCCTCCGCTATCTTCTTCCAACTCTTTTGCTAGCGGGGCCCGGTCTTCTCTGTCGCCTCCTCCCCTCTTCTCCTCTCCGGTTCTTTCTTTCTTCCGCCGGGCCTCCGCTAACTTCTTTTAGCTCTTTTGCTAGCGGAGGCCCGGTCTTCTCCGTCGTCTCGTCCAGCTCTTCGTTGTCCTTCTGCCGGCCCCTCCACTAACTTCTTGCAGCTCTTTTGCTAGTGGAGGGGCCGGTCTTCCCATCGCCTGCGTCTTCTTCCCTCTTCTCCTCCTTGATGTTGACTCGTCGCTTCCTCTCGCAGTAATGCTAAATCTTCGGTCCGCAGAGATTAATATAGGCTTCTCATGACGTCACAGTCACATGTTCCCATGACGTCACAGTCACATGCTCCGGGGCTGTGACGTCATGAGAAGCCTATATTAATCTCTGCGGACCGAAGATTTAGCATTACTGCGAGAGGAAGCGACGAGTCAACATCGAGGAGAAGAAGAGGGAAGAAGACGCAGACGGCGACAACGGGAAGACCGGCCCCTCCACTAGCAAAAGAGCTGCAAGAAGTTAGTGGAGGGGCCGGCAGAAGGACAACGGAGAGCCGGACGAGACAACGGAGAAGACCGGGCCTCCGCTAGCAAAAGAGCTAAAAGAAGTTAGCGGAGGCCCGGCGGAAGAAAGAACCGGAGAGGAGAAGAGGGGAGAAGGCGACGGAGAAGACCGGGCCTCCGCTAGCAAAAGAGCTAAAAGAAGTTAGCGGAGGCCCGGCAGAAGAAAGAAAGAACCGGAGAGGAGAAGAGGGGAGAAGGCGACGGAGAAGACCGGGCCCCGCTAGCAAAAGAGTTGGAAGAAGATAGCGGAGGCCCGGCAGAAGTAAGAACCGGAGAACGCGGCGACGACACCGGAGACCCCTGAAGTCGGAAGAAGACCCCCGGAGCTGTGCAATAAAATACTTTAAAAAGCTGTGTGTTTTTTTTATTGCAATTTTTTTCCACCAGGTGAATGGGTAGGGGTACGATGTACCCCATACTCATTCACATAGGGTGGGGGGGCCGGGATCTGGGGGCCCCCTTATTAAAGGGGGCTCCCGGACTCCGATAAGCCCCCCGCCCGCAGACCCCGACAACCAACGGCCAGGGTTGTCGGGAAG
Organism: Rana muscosa; assembly: GCA_029206835.1. Taxonomy (NCBI): domain Eukaryota; kingdom Metazoa; phylum Chordata; class Amphibia; order Anura; family Ranidae; genus Rana; species Rana muscosa. The sequence goes on along the minus strand of CM055118.1, from coordinate 78,031,755 downwards.
AGGCCCTGTCCTCATCAACATGGGGGCAGGGTGCTCTGGGGTGGGGGGGCCGCAGGTCGCCCCCCTGCCCCAGAGCACCAATCCCTCATGTTGAGGGCATGCGGCCTGGTACGGTTCAGGAGGGAGGGGGGCTGCTCTCTCGTCCCCCCCCTCTTCCCCTGCGGCCTGCCAGGTTGCGTGCTCAGATAAGGGTCTGGTTTGGATTTTGAGGGGGACCCCCACGCCGTTTTTTCGGCGTAGGGTTTCCCCTTCAAATCCAGACCAGACCCAAGGGCCTGGTATGCCCCTGGAGGGGGAACCCACGCCGTTTTTTTCTTTAAAAATTGGCGTGGAGTTCCCGCTCAGGATTCATACCAAACGCAGTGCCTGGTATTGTCGGGAATCCACGTTGGATCCCCGTCTATCGGCAATGCGTGTCGCTCATCGTGAAAGGAACATTTTTCCTTTCCCGATGACGAGACAGCTCGGCGCTGGCTCTCGCGACGGAGCTCATAGGGTGTCAATCTCGCCGCTAGAAGTGGCGAGATTGACACAATATCGGCGGCACCTACTGTACTCGCATCCACACCTTCTTGTTTGTTCTGTTCTTTAAGGGAGTCTAACTGAATATGCTGTTCATTCAAGAAGAATAAAAGAGTGTTGGACTTTAATGGTGTGGGGCTCTTTTCTGGTGGACATTGTTCAAGGTAACTCCAGGTGCACAACACTGACCCGAAGGTAGAGAAAGAACTTTGCTCACACCGCACGGACACCTGTGGTGAAGGCTTGGCGTGGTGACCCCGCTCCCTCCCCTCTGAGGTACCCCTAGACACGAGAAAGACGAGCTGATGCAGAGAGGGGAGTGAGGAGGCCGCTACAACAACATAAGTTTATTTGGGCTTTAAACTGTAACTCTGATTTTAGTGGAATCATACTTAGTAAGCTTCAATATCCTCTCTAATCACACCGAACGTGTCTCATACTCACCTGTCCTGGCTCAGCACAGTATTTTTTAGCTATTATAATATTATAGGTATTCTTAAAAGGTTCCCCCTCCCTTCCTCCAACCTAGTCTGCCTAACTTGTATAAAAAAAGTTCTGTGTATTTACCGTATATACTCGAGTATAAGCTGAGTTTTTCAGCACATCTTTTTGTGCTGAAAATGCCGCCCTCGGCTTATACTCGAGTCACCTTTTTGCACCTGATTTCCTGGAATTTGGGGACCCGATACCGCTAGGTCGTAGGTCTCCATGACCCTAAACCTGGCGCACATGTAGCCCCACTTTTCCTCTACTAGTGTGCAACGTTTTTTGTCCGGAGGACCTACGGCCACGGAGCACTGATTTTTCAAAGCCGGACACCTCTTCCATAGACTCCCATGTTAAACGGTAATTTCTCTGGTAAGTTTGGGGACCCTGTACTGGCCGGTCGTAGGTCCCCTGGACCCAAGACTTGACACTCATGTTGAGGGCATGCGGCCTGGTACGGTTCAGGAGGGAGGGGGGCTGCTCTCTCGTCCCCCCCCTCTTCCCCTGCGGCCTGCCAGGTTGCGTGCTCAGATAAGGGTCTGGTTTGGATTTTGAGGGGGACCCCCACGCCGTTTTTTCGGCGTAGGGTTTCCCCTTCAAATCCAGACCAGACCCAAGGGCCTGGTATGCCCCTGGAGGGGGAACCCACGCCGTTTTTTTCTTTAAAAATTGGCGTGGAGTTCCCGCTCAGGATTCATACCAAACGCAGTGCCTGGTATTGTCGGGAATCCACGTTGGATCCCCGTCTATCGGCAATGCGTGTCGCTCATCGTGAAAGGAACATTTTTCCTTTCCCGATGACGAGACAGCTCGGCGCTGGCTCTCGCGACGGAGCTCATAGGGTGTCAATCTCGCCGCTAGAAGTGGCGAGATTGACACAATATCGGCGGCACCTACTGTACTCGCATCCACACCTTCTTGTTTGTTCTGTTCTTTAAGGGAGTCTAACTGAATATGCTGTTCATTCAAGAAGAATAAAAGAGTGTTGGACTTTAATGGTGTGGGGCTCTTTTCTGGTGGACATTGTTCAAGGTAACTCCAGGTGCACAACACTGACCCGAAGGTAGAGAAAGAACTTTGCTCACACCGCACGGACACCTGTGGTGAAGGCTTGGCGTGGTGACCCCGCTCCCTCCCCTCTGAGGTACCCCTAGACACGAGAAAGACGAGCTGATGCAGAGAGGGGAGTGAGGAGGCCGCTACAACAACATAAGTTTATTTGGGCTTTAAACTGTAACTCTGATTTTAGTGGAATCATACTTAGTAAGCTTCAATATCCTCTCTAATCACACCGAACGTGTCTCATACTCACCTGTCCTGGCTCAGCACAGTATTTTTTAGCTATTATAATATTATAGGTATTCTTAAAAGGTTCCCCCTCCCTTCCTCCAACCTAGTCTGCCTAACTTGTATAAAAAAAGTTCTGTGTATTTACCGTATATACTCGAGTATAAGCTGAGTTTTTCAGCACATCTTTTTGTGCTGAAAATGCCGCCCTCGGCTTATACTCGAGTCACCTTTTTGCACCTGATTTCCTGGAATTTGGGGACCCGATACCGCTAGGTCGTAGGTCTCCATGACCCTAAACCTGGCGCACATGTAGCCCCACTTTTCCTCTACTAGTGTGCAACGTTTTTTGTCCGGAGGACCTACGGCCACGGAGCACTGATTTTTCAAAGCCGGACACCTCTTCCATAGACTCCCATGTTAAACGGTAATTTCTCTGGTAAGTTTGGGGACCCTGTACTGGCCGGTCGTAGGTCCCCTGGACCCAAGACTTGACACACATGTAGCCCAATTTCTTCTCTATAAGTGTGCAAATGTTGTTGTCTGGGGGACCTACGACCGGGGAGCACCGATTTTTCAAACCCGGGCACCCCTTCTATAGACTCCCATGTTAAACGGTAATTTCTCTGGTAAATTTGGGGAGCCGGTACTGGCCGGTCGTAGGCCCCCTGGACCCAAGACTTGACACACATGTAGCCCAATTTCTTCTCTACAAGTGTGCAAAGGTTGTTGTCTGGGGGACCTACGGCCAGGGAGCACCGATTTTTCAAATCCAGGCACCCCTTCCATAAACTCCCATGTTAAATGTCAGTCTAGTCATGGACACAGTGAGGCATGGGCACAGTGAGGCATGGGCACAGTGAGGCATGGGCACAGTGAGGCATGGGCACAGTGAGGCATGGACACAGTGAGGCATGGACATGGACACAGTGAGGCACAGTGAGGCAAAGTGAGGCACAGTGAGGCATGCAGATGGACACTCTAGGCTTATACTCGAGTCAATACGTTTTCCCAGTTTTTTGTGGTAAAATTAGGTGCCTCGGCTTATATTCGGGTCGGCTTATTCTCGAGTATATGCTCCCATCTGATCACATGATCCTGCAGCACTGTGTAAAAAAAGTGGTTGACAATGGCTGTGAATTCCAGGAGCCCTGATGTCACCCAAAGACTCCTATGGCCTAGCCCTTGTCAGAGCTCCCTCCTCTCTCCTGCAGCGCTTGCTAATTGACACAGGAGCTCGAGCTGCAGGATCACGTGACCGGACCAGCAAGATTAATAATAGGTAAGTGCACACATCTTTAATTTATATAGGTTAGGCAGGATAGGTAGGGGGAGGGAATTTTTTTAAGAATAGTCATAGATAGGCTTTATTTCCACTATAAAGAGTAACTCCACTTTTGTTAAAAAAATAATAATTTCCCTCTGGGTAATCTATGTACATTGCAGGGATTTTAACAAATTTTGTTGCAGATTCCTACCTTTTGTTATTCTGAAGAAATCACTGTGGTAAGTGAATTTAATGGAAGTGGTTTATAATTATAAATTATCTGCTGCACCTGCAGGGCTCTAATGAGGAAAATTGCAGGATCTGCATCCCTTTAAACATGATTTCCTATAGGGAGTATCTCACCAAAAATTTCATTTTTGTTGCAGGGGGATGCCTAAAATCTGACTTGTATCTTAGGGCAGACTTCTGGATAAATCAGTGAGCCAATCACACAAGCAGAAAAATATGTTTCTGGGGGACGTCCTGTACACATTCTGCATGGACACTGATACATGCCCCTACACAGGTTGAACTGGATGGACTATTGTCTTTTTTCAGCCTTACTGACTATGTAACTATGTACAGAACACCTCCAGTTAGCCATATTGCATTTTACAGGAAATTACAGAGCTGCAGATTGAAAAGGAAAGGTAATTTATAATAACATTCAATTACAATATGACTTGTGTCACAATTGTATACACTATATTATTTTTTATTTGCTATTTAAGCCTCGTACACACGGCCGGTTTTCTCGGCAAGAAACGACAAGAAAACTGCTGGGAGAGCTTTCTTGCTTTTTCTTGCCGAGAAAACCGTGCGTGTGTACGAGGCTTTCAGGTTTCTCGTCGGGAAATCTGCCCAGAATCTCGACGAGAAAAATAGAGATCCTGCTCTCTATTTTCTCGTCGGGATTCTTGTCGGCCTGTTTCCCGACGGGAAACCCGAGCGTGTGTATACTTACCTGCCTCCATGGAAACCCGCGCATGCACAAAATGACTTTGATGCATGCGTGGTAGCTTCCAATGCATAGGTAGGGTGAAGCAAGATGGCAGCGACGGCATCGAATGTGACAAGCGCATGCTCGTCGTAGTCGATGACGTCACCACGTTCGTGCCGTTCTCTTGAATCGTACGTGTGTACACCTGGCTGGCACAAGATTCTTGTCAAGAATCTCGTCAGGAAAAACGACGGGTTTTTTTCTGACGAGATTCTCGGCCGTGTGTACTAGGCTTTACCCTTTAAGTAGCATTCCCATTGCACTTGCACAATACGATTTCCATTCATTGCAAAGGAAAATATGTACTTTTCTAGTCCTGATAGAGTACTCCACATACCACTTTATTTACATTTTGCTTAGCATGCTATATGTAAAAGTCTTCAAAAGTTTGGGATTTATCTCTGTTGAATCATCAATAAGGTCTTTCGTGTGCAGAATTTGGTGCTGTCAGTTTCTTCAGTGCAGATTAAAGCACGATCAAATTTTCCGCAGACAAAGCCTCTGACTTTTGTCCAAAGGGCGTTGGCCAGGAACTTGTCTTGCATACAAACGGCACACAAATGTCGGCCAAAAAACACGAACGTAGTTACGTACTACGTGTTTTTTCAGATCTTTAGGGCCACCCTTTGGGCACCTTCTGCTAATGTCGTGTTTGGTGGGCATTGCTTCCGAGCATGCGTTTTTGTACTTTGGACTTTTGTCCGACAGACTTGTGTACTGTGGACCGTTGTCCACAGAAAGTTTTAAAGCCTGCCATCCAACATTTGTCTGTGGAAAATCCGACAACAATGGTCCTATGGAGCGTACAAACGGTCAGATTTTCCGCCAACAGGCTGTCAACGCACAATTCCCATCGGAAAATCCGATTGTGTGTACGAGGCTTTACACTTTGATAAGGATAAGGTTTAACCACTAAACCTGTACCTTAAAAAAAATTAGTTCTGAAATGGTAGCTCATACTTTGTTGATTGTGACAAGTTCCCTATGGATGTCACAAACTAAATGGGAATATTCCTAATTTAAGAAGTAATCGGAAATGTGAAATATATATTTAGCGATTTCAAAAATGTCTTGTTAAACTTAAAACAACACTCTGCTTCTTCGTTTGATCAGAGGTCTTCTTTAAGTCCGTGACTGATAAATCAGCATTGAACAATTCTGCAGCACTTCACTTCATTTAATAGCAGTGTGTCTCCAAGGCTTAATTCCAGTGCCTGTACATTATCTGCATTGCAGGTGTATGCAGCCGCAAAAGAGTTAACTCGCAGCTCTTAAATCAGTCAAACTGTCTTCTGCAGGGAGCATGCTCAGAGAAGATAGCAGAGAAAAACCAAAGCCAAACTAGATACAGAGAGAGAGAAATCAAGGGAGAGGGCGGAACAAGGGGAATGAAAGCGCACGCACTGATAGAAGCCCCTTCCTTGTTCTTTCAATAATTAATCCCGTTGGAATACAATTAATGAGCTTTTCTGCGGCAGACATCACTAAGGCAAACAGCCTAACTAACCGTGCATTGTTTGAGAGAGGAATATAAATATTTTAGCTCTCCCAGCAGTATCTGGCCTCTTCAAATCCCCATTTCTAATTTTTCGATGAAATTTAAAAAAGAAGGAAGTAGCCACAGTAGAGATGGATTCAACACTGCGTGTCTTTGGTCATCATCCCACACGTTTTTTTGTTCCTGCTTTAGTAAATTCTCTTTATTAGATCTTACTACCCAGCAGAGAAGGAAAAAAAATCCTTTTGTGCCCAGAGGCCAGATCCTTTCCTTTACTAAGGGGTCTTGCTAACAACGGACGAACTGGTGGGCTTCAGGACCGTGATGAGAATTGCTCAAATAAATTTGCTCTAGCTGGCCAAAAGCACTTTTTTGAAAACTAAGAGATTGAAAAGCTTAGGCTTTTTACTGGAATCTCAGAAGCTTTTAGCTTATAGACTTTTTGCTGAACGTATGAGATGAATGACTGCAAAGGAACTGGAGACTGGGGCTCTCCCAGAACCCCATGCTCTGGGTACTATAAAGAATCACCAGAGATTTGGTCATTATTGAACTGGAAACCCCAGTATCAAGACATAGGGCAGTTTCTAAATTAGGGAGGGAGTAGGGAGGTTGCTAGAAACAAAATTTTGTTTTTTAATAAAGAAGAGAATCCAGAATCAGGATAAAGAAGATGGGAAAAGTTGTGTTTATTTTTTTTTTTTTTACTTTAACTTTTATTTAACTTTGTGAACATGTAAGAGGTCAAAGCAAACCCTTTAGACCCCATTCACACAGGGGCAACACGACTTCCAGCGCGGCTTTGGGAGGCAACTTGGATACGACTTGAGTATGAATCACAGCGCGACATGAGGCAACTTACAAGGCAACTTCAAGTTGTCTCCAGGACAGAAGACATTCCAGTGGCCAATCAAACAAGAATAAGCTCAGTGGGAGGGAGGGGGGAGGGAGAGGTTTGCCTGAGAAATGTATGTTATCTTCCTGTATTGTTGCTTCTGTTAAGACAGTAATCCGACTTCTGAGGCGACTTCCATTGAAATCAATGGGTACAGGTCGCCTAGCAGTCACCTAGAAGTCGGATTGAAGTAGTACAGGAACTTTTTTTGAAGTCGGAGCGACTGCAGTAGTGTGCATTAAGACGGCTCCATTCACTTACATTGATTTTCTCATGCAGCGCGACTTGAGGCGACTTGGGGCGACTTGAAGTCGGATACCAGCTCACGTCTTTTTACTGCTGCAGAGTGGCTCTCCTGGGCAAAATCCTGTACGGGTACGGCTTTGCCCAGGAGAGGCAACAGAGGGCGCACGCGCGCCACCGGAGGCACCCGTGCGTGCCCGCTGCACAGCAGGGGGCCCGATGCACGTGGCCAGTGGGCACGATCACTGCTGGCCACGTGCGATTGCGTGCACGAGAGCCAGAACAGGGATTTGTGTGCGTAAACACACAAATCCTTGTGCTGTCAGGCCAGAGGAGACAGATCGTGTGTTCCTACTAAGTAGGAACAATGATATGTCTTCTCCCCTAGTCAGTCCCATCCCCTCACAGTTAGAACACACTGAGGGAACACACATTTAACCCCTTGATCGCCCCCTAGGGTTAACCCCTTCCCTGCCAGTGACATTTACACAGTAATCAGTGCATATTTAAAGCACTGATCACTGTATAAATGTTAATGGTCCCAAAAATGTGTCAAAAGTGTCCGATTTGTCCATCGCAGTGTCGCAATACCGCTAAAAATCACAGATCACTGCCATTAGTAGTAAAAAAAAAAATATTAATAAAAATGCCATAAAAATGCCATAAATCTTTCCCATAGTTTGTAGACGCTATAACTTTTGCGCAAACCAATCAATATACGGTTATTGCGATTTTTTTTTACCAAATATATGTAGAAGAATACATATTGGCCTAAACTAATGAAGATTTTTTTTTTTTAAATTGGGGATATTTATTATAGCAAAAAGTTAAAAATATTGGGGGCTATTTACGAAAGGCAAATCCACTTTGCACTACAAATGCAAACTACAAGTGCAAAGTGCACTTGAAATTGCACTGAAAGTGCACTTGGAAGTTCAGTCGCTGTAAATCTGAGGAGTAGATCTGAAATGAGGGGAAGCTCTGCTGATTTTATCATCCAATCATGTGCAAGCTAGAATGCTGTTTTTTTCCTTGCATGTCCCCCTCAGATCTACAGTGACTGCGCTTCCAAGTGCACTTTCAGTGCAATTTCAAGTGCACTTTGCACTTGTAGTTTGCACTTGTAGTGAAAAATGGATTTGCCTTTCGTAAATAACCCCCTTTGTGTTTTGTTTTTTTCAAAATTGTTGCTTTTTTTGTTTATAGCGCAAAAAATAAAAACTGCAGAGGTGATCAAATACCACCAGAAGAAAGCTTTATTTGTGGGGAACAAAGAATGCAACTTTCGTTTGGGTTCAGCATTGCATGACATCGCAATTGTCAGTTAAAATGGCACAGTGCCAAATTGTAAGTGCTCTGATCAGGAAGGGGGTAAAATCTTCCAGGGCTGAAGCAGTTAACATTCCTAATACATATTCTCGACAAAGCACCATCTCAAAAACATGAAGGCTAAGAGGAATAAAATTAAAACCATACATATATATGTATCAATACTAAAATATTCCCAAATACATAGTCATCTAGTGCATTAGTAATTTCTCTCGAAAATGTTAGAAATAGTAAGAGTAGAGGAATACCATGCATCCCATACTTTATTGTATTCATGTGGGCATCTCCTGTGTTCAAAATTTGGCTGTTTTTTTTTATGAGCCAATTTGGCAGCAAAGTGGTAATAAACATCCCCAGCAAAGGTGACGGACAAACTTATCAATACACTTCAGAGCCCCCATACTAGAGGTCAGTACTCAAAGGAATGCCCCTGTAATATCACTGCCCAAATAAGGAAGTTATAGACTTTGTAGGACCCACAAAGGTATTCATGCATTATTAGGCCACATACATAGCAGGGATTTTCCACCCCATAATCCCCTGTGGTGGTAAAAGCTTCTTTCTTTTAGGTCAGCAGTATAGATCAGTGGTCTCCAAACTGCAGCCCTTTGCTTGCCTTTTTCTGGCCCTTGAGGCATTATTCCTGCCACTGACTCCAACAATGAGGCACTATTTCTGCCACTGACAACAGCAATGGGGCAATATTCCTCCCACTGACACCAACAATGGGGCACTATTTCTGCCACTGACACCAGCAATGGGGCAATATTCCTCCCACTGACACCAACAATGGGGCACTATTTCTGCCACTGACACCAGCAATGGGGCACTATTCCTTCCACTGACACCAAAGATGGGACACTATTCCTTCCAATGACACCAACTCTTTCTCCTCCTAACACCAAAGATCTGGCATTGTTTACTCCAACTGTGCACAGTCCGGCCCCCCTAAAACTGTAAACTGGCCCTTTCTTTAGAAAGTTTGGAGACCCCTGGTATAGATGATAGCAAAGCAATTTAGAAGTGCTACATATGCAGACAACTTAATAATAGATAACACATACCATGAGCAGGACCTTAGGCAGAGCAGGCTGGCTGGCACTGCAGATCTCAGTGGGGCAGCAAGGACTGGTGTGTAGATGGAGCAGGTCAGAGCAGGACAAGAATTATAGAGTCTGATAACACGATGGTAAGGCAGAAGTCAGAGCCTTAGCCACACATGAGTAGGTCAGAGTCCAAAAAGGTACAGAAATACGGTGGAGAGAGCAGTGTCAGAGCAAGCCGGGCCATAAATGGTAATCCAAGGAGCAAATACAAGCTGAGTGAAGCAAGAGCAGACCAGGTAGCATCCGCTATAAGAGTACTGGTGGTGTATGCAACAGGTGCTTTAAACAAGGGAAGCAAGGAGCTGGCCAATCACTTCTGTTGCCAGGCAAAGGTTGTCTCAGGGGAGTTTTTCATAGACCTAAAGTTCCAGCCCGAGTCCTGGTACTGACAAATTCACACTGGATCCCACTGTGTGACTGGAGGCACAGACTCCCTGGGGATGGTAATCCAGTGCCCCTTTCCTAAACAAGAGGGTGAACAAAAAAGTGGTACACTTTTTACCAGTTCACTAACTATGCAGAGTAAATAACAACATTGGCCTGAATAAGTGAACAACAGAAGTAATCTCTCTAATAGCTCCAGAAATAATATTCATGAAATGCAGCTAATAACAGTTTTTATTTGGTACCTGCAAAGTCAAGGGCTGGCCCAACTACTGCCTCTGATTTTCCTACTGGCCAATGGAAATTTGCACAAGGGAGTGGGTTAGCTCTTAACATTAAAGGAAAGTTTTGAATTTTACAAAATAAAGTGTCTTAGACCCCTTTCACACTGGGGAGGTTTGCAGGCGCTATTGCACTAAAAATATCGCCTGCAAACCGATCTGAAACAGCCGCTGCTGTTTCTCCAGTGTGAAAGCCCAAGGGCTTTTACACTGGAGCGGTGCGCTAGCAGGACGGTAAAAAAAGTCCTGCTATCCGCATCTTTGGAGTGGTAAAAGAGCGGTGTGTTTACCGCTCCTCCATCGCTCCTCCCCATTGAAAGCAATGGGGCACCGCGGCTTTACTGCCGGCAAAGCACCTCTGCAGAGGCGATTTGCGGTGGTTTTTAACCCTTTTTCGGCTGCTAGCGGGGGGTAAAACCGCACCGCTAGCGGCCGAATACTGCCGCAAATCTGACGGTAAAGCGCAGCTAAAAATAGCGGCGCTTTACCGCCAATGCACCTCCCGCCCCAGTGTGAAAGGGGTCTTAGGTTTTGGATTGTCCCAGGTGATGGAAAACCATTTCAAGGCATGTACAGGCATGTTGTTACCGTCAGGGGCGGATCCAGAGTCTTTTCTCGGGAGGGGCACTGCCAAAAAATATGTTTTTTTTGTGGGAAATTTATCGGGGAAATGGCTGGTGTCGGCGCTTCAATCATCCCGGCACCATGGTTGTTATGGTGTCAGGATGATTGAAGCGCATTATTTCTATTATTACATTGTAATATAAAATTAAATAGTTCAATGCAGAATCAGTGGGAGCTCTGAGTGTGTCACTTGCCACTGTCGCCTGCAATTAGTGGGAGCCCTGAACGTGTCACTTGCCACACGTTGCGGATTGTCACTTGCCACGTCACCTGCCACATCTTGTGGATTGTCACTGGCCACGTCACCTGCCACACCTTGCTGATTGTCACTTGCCTGCCACCAGATGCAGATTGTCATTTGCCACGTCACCTGACACAATTTGTGGATTGTCACTTGCCACGTCGCCTGCCACACCTTGCGGATTGTCACTAACTTGCCTGCTAAGGTGTAGTTTTGGTTGTCTCTTGCTGTGTCCCAGACTCCCAGAGTCAGGCAGCAGAGAGATAATGTAATCTCTCTGCTGCCTGCACAGTGAGGGCGGAAGTCACTGCAGGAATGCAGGGCAGGCACGGGCGGTGAGAGATGATCTCATCTCTCTGCTCCCCCGCTCCCGGCTAGCTGATTGGCCAGCTGCCACACTGAGCCTGCTCTCTCACTCTCACCTGCGCTGCCAACACACTGAGCAGCACGGTCTGCCCACGAACCGCGCTGCCCGCCCACAAACCGCGCCGCAAGCAGAGCCGCCCGATTTCTTACCCGTCTGTGGAGCCGCATGCTATCGCACTTGCCCGCAGAGTGGCCCGACGTGACTCACTGACGTCACTCGTTGCTAGACGCCAAGTGGCCCAGGCGTTAGCAACTAGTGCAGGGAAGAGGCTCCACCGACCTCCTCCTCCGCTCCTGGTATCGTGTCAGTGCGCCACGTAACTACATTAGACGAGTCTCTCTCTCTGCGCCGCTGATCGGCTGATGTGAGAAACTGAGAGAGAGACTCAGAGAGGCAGCGGCAGCCGCAGAACACGTACTGTATATACTCGAGTATAAGCCGACCGAATATAAGCCGAGGCACCGAATTTTACCCCAAAAAACTGGGTAAACTTATTGACTCGAGTATAAGCCTAGGGTGTCCATCTGCATGCCTCACTGTGCCTCACTGTGCCTCACTTTGCCTCACTGTGCCCATGCCTCACTGTGCCCATGCTTTACTGTGCCCATGACTAGACTGATGTTTAACATGGGAGTCTATGGAAGGGTTGCCCGGCTTTGAAAAATCAGTGCTCCCTGGCCGTAGGTCCCCAAGACTCCAAACTTTGCACACTTGTAGAGAAGACATGGTGCTATATGTGTGCCACGTTTGGGGCTCAGGGGTCCCCAAAGTTCGGGAGATCAGGCGCAAAAAAAAACCAGAGCAAGCAAGTGAGTGTGACAGATGGTCTCGGGGGGGGGGGCAATTGCCCTGTTGCCCCCCCTGGATCCGCCCCTGGTTACCATAGACATTTTAGAAAGTCCTATGTTTTAAGGCTTGTTTAAAATTAAAACCTTTGTATTAAATTAAAATGACATTAAAATGAAAATTAACACATTATACTTACCTGCTCTTTGCAATAGTTTTGCATAGATGGGCCCCAAACCTCCTCTTCTGGGGTCTTGGCTCCACTTCTTATTGGTGTGCCACCATAGGAAGCCACTTCCTATGATGGCACACCTGTGGATTATGGGCTCAATCCTGAGCCGGGCTATATGCATCTATTGACATAAACAGCAAGACTCAGCCCCACCCCCTGCTCTCTGCTCACAGGACTTAATTGACAGCCAATGGCTCCTGCTGCTGCCTTCGTGATCAGAGAGAGGAGAGAGACGCTGCAGATAGACGTGGCGCTGGATCGGGATAAGGCTCAGGTAAGTATAAAGAGGGGGTGAGAGGGGGCGATACAAACACTGGGATATTTTTTACTTTAATGCAGGGAATGCATTAAGGTAAAAAAAAAAAAATTCAACCTTTAGAACCACTTTAATGATGAACTCTGACACAGGTTACAAGTCATACTAAAGGTCCAATTTTTATTTATCTAAAATAACAAACATCTCAACTTACCTGCTTTGTACCATGGTTTTCCACAGAGCAGCCCTATTCCTCCTCGTTTTAGGTCCCCGCCGGAATTCTGCCCCCCCTCCAAAGTGCCTCCACAGCAACCTGCTTGCTATGCTCGCTCCTGAGCCCAGCTCTGTGTGCCCATCCTGTCAGTGGCTGTGATTGACAACAGTGGAAGCGACTGGCTCCTGTTGCTGTGTCTCAGCCAATGAGGAGGCAGAGAACCGGGAGAGCAGTGGTACTCATGCTCATTGCTTGATCAAAATACTGGGGGGGGGGGGGGTTAGGGGGGAAAGCGGCACACAGAAGGTTTTTTACCTTCTGCCTTTAGAACTACTTTAAGTGCTGGTGGTAATGAATGCTCAGTATTGATTTCAGTGTTTCCTTTGAATGGCTATTACGAATCCTCTTCTGAATTGGAACATTCATCAGTCTAAAACCACGAGACAGTATTATAAACATTCTCGGTAAGGTGAGAAAAGGGACTAAAGGGTCAAAATACCCTCCAAGCAAATCAGTGCTTAGAACAGTAAAACCTTCTTAAAACAGAAGGTATTCACATGCCTTATTCCATTACATACAGTGCCTTGAAAAAGTATTCATACCCCTTGAAATTTTCCACATTTTGTCATGTTACAACCAAAAACGTTATTGTATTTTATTGGAATTTTATATGATAGACCAATACAAAGTGGCGCATAATTGTGGAGTGGAAGGAAAATGAAAAATGGTTTTCAATTTTTTTTACAAATTAATATGTGAAAAGTGTGGCGTGCATTTGTATTCAGCCCCCTTTTCTCTGATACCCCTAACTAAAATCTAGTGAAACCAATTGTCTTCAGAAGTCACCTAATTAGTAAATAGAGTCCACTTGTGTGTAATTTAATCTCAGTATAAATACAGCTTTTCTGTGAAGCCCTCAGAGGTTTGTTATACAACCTTAGTGAACAAACAGCATCATGAAGGCCAAGCAACACACAAGACAGATCAAAAGCTTTGAGCATCTCACAGAGCATTGTTCAATCCATCATCTGAAAATGGAAAGAGTATGGCACAACTGCAAACCTACCAAGACATGGCCGTCCACCTAAACTGACAGGCCGGGCAGAAAAAACATTAATCAGAGAAGCAGCCAAGAGGCCCATGGTAACTCTGGAGGAGCTGCAAAAATCCACAGCTCAGGTAGAAGAATCTGCCCACAGGACAACTATTATGCCGTGTACACACGACCGTTTTTAATGACGAGAAAAATGTCATTTTTTAAAATGGTCATTAAAAATGATCGTGTGTGGGCTTCAGAGCATTTTTCACGACGTGAAAAACGGGCATGAAAAAATTGGAACATGCTCTAATTTTTCACGTCGTTTTTTTACATCGTCGTTTTTCTCGTCATGAAAAACGGCCGTGTGTGGGCTTTAACCACTTCAATACCATGCACTTATGCACCTTCCCGCCCAGACCAATTTTCAGCTTTCAGTACTCTCACACTTTGAATGACAATTACTTAGTCATGCTACACTGTATCCAAACAAAATTTTTATCATTTTCTTCTCACAAATAGAGCTTTCTTTTGGTGGTATTTAATCGCCACTGGGTTTTTTATTTTTTGCGATATAAGCAAAAAAACAGCAATTTTTTTTAAAAAAAAAACACTTTTTTTAGTTTCTATTGTAAAATTTTGCAAATAAGTAATTTTTCTTCATAAATTTGTGCCAAAATGTATACTGCTACATATCTTTGGTAAAATGAACCCAAATTAGTGTATATTATTTGGTCTTTGTGAAAGTTATAGAGTCTACAAACTATGGTGGCAATCACTGAAAATTTATCACATCTGATCACGCCTGATGTACTGAAGGGATATCTCATTTCTTGAGACACTAACAAGCGAGGAAAGTACAAATACCCCAAAATTACCCCTTTTTGGAAAGTAGACAGTCCAAGGTATTTACTAAGAGGCGTGGTGAGTTTTTTGAAGTTGTATTTTTTTCCCACAATTCTTGGGAAAATTAAATATTTTTTTTTTTTTTTTTTTTTTACACAAACTGGTCATATTAACAGTTTTTTTCTCTCACACAGCATATGCATAATTGCAACTACACCCCAAAATACATTCTGCTACTCCTCTTGAGTGTAGCGATACCACATGTGTGAGACTTTTACACAGCCTGGCCACATACAGAGGCCCAACATTAAAGTAGCACTTTCAGGCGTTCTACAAGCATAAATCGCACATATCCTTTCTCAACCACCTATTACACTTTTGAAGGCCCTGGAGCACCAGGACAATGGAATTTTCCACAAAATGACCCCATTTTGGAAAGCACACACCCCAACGTATAATCTATGAAGCATTATGAGTCTTTTGAACGGTTCATTTTTTTCCAGAAGGTTTTGGAAAATGTGGAGAAAAAATGAAAATGCATTTTTTTTACACAAAGTTGTCCATTTATAAGATATTTCTAACGCATAGCATATACATAGCAAAAATTACACCCCAAAATGCATTCTGCTACTCCTCCTGAGTATAGTGATACCACATGTGTGAGACTTTTACACAGCCTGGCCATATACAGAGGCCCAACATTGAAGTAGCACTTTCAGGCGTTCTACAAGCATAAATCGCACATATCCTTTCTCAACCACCTATTACAATTTTGAAGGCCCTGGAGCACCAGGACAATAGAATTTTCCACAAAATGACCCCATTTTGGAAAGCACACACCCCAATGTATAATCTATGAAGCATTATGAGTCTTTTGAACGGTTCATTTTTTTCCTGAAGGTTTTGGAAAATGTGGAGAAAAAATGAAAATGCATTTTTTTTACACAAAGTTGTCCATTTATAAGATATTTCTAACGCATAGCATATACATAGCAAAAATAACACCCCAAAATGCATTCTGCTACTACTCCTGAGTATAGCAATACCACATGTGTGAGACTTTTACACAGCCTGGCCATATACAGAGGCCCAACATTGAAGTAGCACTTTCAGGCGTTCTACAAGCATAAATCGCACATATACTTTCTCAACCACCTATTACAATTTTGAAGGCCCTGGAGCACCAGGACAATAGAATTTTCCACAAAATGACCCCATTTTTGAAAGCACACACCCCAAAGTATAATCTATGAGGCATTATGAGTCTTTTGAACGGTTCATTTTTTTCCAGAAGGTTTTGGAAAATGTGGAGAAAAAATTAAAATGCATTTTTTTTTACACAAAGTTGTCAATTTATAAGATATTTCTAACACATAATATGTACATAGCAAAAATTACACCCCAAAATGCATTCTGCTACTCCTCCTGAGTATGGCGATACCACATGTTTGAGACTTTTACACAGCCTGGCCACATACAGAGGCCCAACATCCAAGTAGCACCTCCAGGCATTCTAGCAGCATTAATTGCACATATCATTTTCTGACTACCGATCACATTTTTGAAGGTCCTTCATATATCTAACACATAGCAGGTACATACCAAATAACAAAAGATTACCTGTGGTTTTAGAAGTGCAGTGGTCCACAGAGGAGAGCATCGGTCCAGGCAGCAGGCAGGGATGAGGTCAGTGACAGCAAAAGCAATCATCCAGGCAGCAGGCAGGAATACTGTCCATAGTTCGCACAGGCAGAGATACTGTCAGCACAGCCAGAGCACAGCCAAAGCACAGGTCCAGGTAGCAGGCAGAGGTGTCCCGGCAGAAATGCTGTCCAAAGTCAGTAGAGGCAGCAGGCAGATATATGGTCAACACAGCCAAAGTATTGGCCCAAGCAGCAGGAAGAAACATGGTCCATAATGTCATGGGTCATTACAGGCAGTAATATGGTCAGCACAGCCAAATTATTGGTCCAGGCAGCAGGAAGGACCATCAAGCTTAGGGCCAGGGGGACAGGGGTAGAGGCTTCTCCCACCCAAATCGCTTTGAAGCCTCCGGGCAACCAGACCCTGTTCTTGGAGCACAGAAAACGAAAAACTGGTTTTCTCTACTCAGAACGCTATTCTGAAGCCCCTCACATATGTGAGACCCCTGTGTACTAAAAGTAGATGGCCAAAAGATCAGTCCAAGTGGCAGGCAAAAACATGGTCGATTAACAGGCCAAGGTCGGTACACGTGGAAGTCAGAAACGTGGTTTAAATCGGCAGGCAGAGGCATTGTCGGTAAGCAGGCCAGGGTCAGTTAATTAACATGGAAGGTAGTTAGTAACATGGTAGCAGGCAAATAGGGAAATGGCAGTCTGTTAATAATAAGGGGAACTAATGGATGTATGATAATTTTTGAAGCAATTTCCGATGCACAGGCCAGGTTGGGAGGGACAATCGGGACAATAATAGCTGGTGTCTCTTCTTACTCCTCCTCTGCTGCATACACGGCATTTCTTTTGGCGTCTTCTTCCAGATTCTGTGGGGGGGATGCTAAAGGGATAGTGTCGCTCGTGAAGCCGACTCACACTATCAGAGCGAATGCTTCCTGGGGCGGGATCTTGTTGGTAAATGAGGGCATCGATGATATCTTCGATATATTGGAGGTAGTGGAGTCGATGATTTTGAGTTGCTTTTTGGTAGCAGACAAACGAATTAAAAAGGGCCATGTGAAACAGGTGAAACGCAACTTTTTTGTGCCAATAATGGGACTTTCTGGTTGATAAGTAGGGCTGTAGCATCTGGTCGTTTAAATCCACCCCCCCCCCATGTACAAATTGTAGTCGTGGACACATTCAGGCTTTACAATGGAGCCGCGTCTTCTTGGGATCTCCACCATGGTGTCATTGTGGATCGTAGAGAGGATGTGGACATCTTTCTTGTCCCTCCACTTCGTGGCCAACACCTCCTCGTTCCTCATGGATGCCGATTCTCCAGGTCGCAATTTTTTTGTCAATAAATTTTGTGGGAATCCCTTCCGTTTTTTTTTTAAGGTACCGCAGGCCGGGGTTTGTTTACTGTAAAGGTGGCGAAAAAGGGGCAGGCTGGTATAATAATTATCAACATATAAATGGTAACCTTTTCCGAACAGGGGGTATGCCAACTCCCAGACAATTTTCCCACTGGTTCCATTATATGTGGGGCAATCACGGGGCTGGAGCTGGGAGTCTTTGCCTTCGTAGATCCTGAATTTGCAGACGTATCCAGTGGCTCGATCACATAATTTATTTAATTTTAACCCATACCTGGCTCTCTTGCTTGGTATGTACTGCTTGAACTGCAGTCGGCCGGTGAAATGTACGAGGGACTCGTCCACACAAATTTTTTGGTCTGGGATGAAAACTTCTTCAAATCGCTGGGAAAAGGCATTGATTAGGGGGCGTATCTTGTACAATTTGTCGTAGTTGGGATGATCTCGGGGAGGGCACTGTGAATTGTCATTGAAGTGGAGAAAGCGCATAATCATGTCGTATCTTTTCCTGGACATGACAGCGGAATATATGGGCATGTGTTGGATGGGGCGTTTGGACCAATATGAATGGACTTCGTTCTTTTTTGTAAGCCCCATATTGAACATAAGGCCCAAAAATAATTTAAATTCCTCCAATGTTAGACGCCGCCACTGGAACATGCGGGCGTAGGAAGAATCGGGGTTGGCAGCAATAAATTGGGATGCATACAGATTCGTTTGATCCACTATATTCTGCAGCAAATCTTGTGGGAAAAATAAACAAAAATAATCAAATTTAGAAAAATTTGTAGTGTCGGGCTGCACACCTGGCTGTGTGGTGAAAGGGGGGATGATAGCGGATCCTGAGTTGGCAGGCAACCATAAGGGGTTTGCCAGGGCATCGGGAAGGTAGGATTGGGGCTGGATTCTTCGGGTTGGGCGTGCATTTCCATTACTTGTACTGGGCTCCTCTTCCTGGGGTATGGCGCTGCTGGTGGTGGGTAGGGATGAGCTTCGTGTTCGAGTCGAACATACGTTCGACTCGAACATCGGCTGTTCGATCGTTCGACGAAGATCGAACGATTTGGGCCGTTCGCGCCAAATTCGAGTGACGCGAACGGCCCACAATGCACTACGCCATCGCAGTGTCATCCAGGCGCTGTGATTGGCCAAGCATGCACTGTGACCCCGCATGCTTGGCCAATCACAGCGCCGGCAGCGAGGAGAGCAATGATTGGCCACAGGCAGGATGCCTGTGGCCAATTATTGCTGAGGGGGTTTAGTACACGACCCACACTATAAAAGGCCGCCAGCGCGGCGGCCTTGTGTAGTGTGTTCCGGAGCAGGGAAAGAGAAGCATAGGCAGGGACAGTGTCATTTTTTTTCCTTTACTAATCCTGGATTCCTTGTGTTTAGGGACAAATAAGGATAGGTAGGGAGAGTGTCAGTGTGTTATTCTGTGCTAAACCTTGTTTGTAGGGACAGAGAAGGACAGTGAGGGAAAGTGTCAGTGTGCTATTCTGTTCTAAACCAAGCTTGCTGAACCATATTTGAAATCCTTGAGTTTAGGGACAGAGAAGGACACTCGTGGAAACTATCAGTGTGCTATTCTGTGCTAAATCTTGTTTGTAGGGACAGATAAGGACAGTGAGTGAAACTGACAGTGTGCTATTCTGTTCTAAACCAATCTTGCTGAACCATATTTGAAATCCTTGCGTTTAGGGACAGAGAGGTACAGTGAGGGAAAGTGTCAGTGTGCTATTCTGTTCTAAACCAATCTTGCTGAACCATATTTGAAATCCTTGAGTTTAGGGACAGAGAAGGACACTCGTGGAAACTATCAGTGTGCTATTCTGTGCTAAATCTTGTTTGTAGGGACAGAGAGGGACAGTGAGTGAAAGTGTCAGTGTGTTATTCTGTTCTAAACCAATCTTGCTAAACCATATTTGAAATCCTTGAGTTTAGGGACAGAGAGGTACAGTGAGGGAAAGTGTCAGTGTGCTATTCTGTTCTAAACCAATCTTGCTGAACCATATTTGAAATCCTTGAGTTTAGGGACAGAGAATGACACTCGTGGAAACTATCAGTGTGCTATTCTGTGCTAAATCTTGTTTGTAGGGACAGAGAAGGACAGTGAGGGAAACTGTCAGTGTGCTATTCTGTGCTAAACCAATCTTGCTGAAGCATATTGCAAATCCTTGTGTTTAGGGACAGAGAAGGATAGGCAGGGGACAGTGTCAGTGTCATTGTTGCTAAGCCTCCTGCACAGTATACACCTGAAGGTAGCCCTTATTGCTGTTTTTCCCATCTCCCTGCAGGCCATCCATTAAAATGTCTGGAAGGCAAACAAGGAGAGGCAGACAGTCAGGAGGCAAAAAAAGAGGGCAAGCAGGCTCTGTGTCTGGGGGCAACAGTGCTGGTCGTGGACGCGGTGCATTGTCATCAGCACATGGCCATGGGACACGCTTGTCCTTCTTTTCGGCAGCTGGACATGTTGAGCCACATCATGCCGAAGACTTGGTAGAGTGGATGACCAAGCCCACCTCATCCTCCTCATCCTCTCTCACCCAGGCTCAGGGTACTGGCAAAGCAGCTGCCAAAGCGTCCTCTTCTCTGGTATCATTATCTTCATTAGTCAATCCTTCCCTAGACCCACCATGTCCTCCTCCTGAGGAGTCCCCCGAACTGTTTGAGCACAGTGTTGGGTACATGCTCCAGGAGGATGCCCAGCGTTTCAAAGGATCTGATGATGATACCCAGATAGAGGAAGGCAGTAGCGTGAGAGCAGAGAGAGGGGATGCTCAAGAAGGACACCAATCTGGCAGTCATGCTCCAGCAGCTGCAGCATACTGCCAGATTGGCTCCAGTGATGAGGAGGGAGGGGATGATGAGGTCACTGACTCCACGTGGGTGCCTAATAGGAGAGAGGAGGAGGAGGAGGATGAGGAGGAGGCACATCTCCAACGAGGCAGGATGCCCTTGGGTGGCCAGCGTATGGGCAGCACACCGACGGAATCACACAGCAGAGCTCCGCCTGTGCAGGGCACTGCCTCTGCCCGTCATTCAAAAAGTTCTTTGGTGTGGGCCTTTTTTGAGGCGAGTGCATCAGATCGCACAGCTGCTGTTTGCAACATATGTCTCAAGCGTATATCGCGTGGCCAAAACATCAGCCGCTTGGGCACCACATGCTTGATCAGACATATGTTGACCTGCCATGCAGCTCGTTGGCAAGCCTACCTTAAAGACCCACACCAAAGAACAAAGCGGACCTCTCCTTGCACCGCATCAGCTGGGATCTCCAACCCCAGTATACCTTCAGTCCTCTCTGAAACCTGCACTGAAAGGAATGAAGGTGTAGAATTAGGTGTGTCACAGCCAACTACTTGCAGCCACTCTGCTAGCAGTACACCGACGTCTGATTCTAGCAGGCAAATTTCCCTACCCCAGCTGCTGGACCGTCGAAAGAAGTTCACTCCCAGCCATCCACATGCCCAGCTGTTGAATGCTAGCTTGGCTAAATTGCTAGCGCTTCAACTGCTGCCTTTTCAGTTGGTAGACTCGGCCCCCTTCCGTGAGTTTGTGCAATGTGCGGTTCCTCAGTGGCAGGTTCCCAAACGCCACTTTTTCTTGGGGAAGGCGATTCCGGCTCTCTACAGGCATGTGGAAGGCAATGTCTTGGCCTCGCTGGACAGGGCGGTCAGCGGTAAGGTGCATATTACCGCTGACTCATGGTCCAGCAGGCCCATTGGGTCACTCTTGTGGCAGCTGGGAAGGATGCAGGACAAGGTGCAGTAGTGTTGGAGGTTGTTCCGCCGCCACGCCTCCAAAATTCTACTACTGGTTGTGACACACCTCTCTCCTCCACCCCCTCCTCTTCTTCTTCCTCCATGGCCTCTTCCTGTGGTTTGTCCTCGGAACCAGCGGTGCTCGTAGGCGTTTAAGGTGCTACGCAAGTACGCAGGCAAAAAGATGCCATGCCGTGCTTGCGCTGGTGTGTTTGGGGGACAGGAGCCACACTGGGGCAGAGGTCCTGTCTGCTCTGCAGGGGCAGGCCGAGAGGTGGTTGACGCCACGCCAGCTTAAGCCAGGAATGGTGGTTTGCCACAATGGCACCAACCTCCTCTCCGCCCTCCGACAGGGACAACTGACCCATGTGCCCTGTGTGGCTCACGTCCTTAACCTGATGGTGCAGCGGTTCTTGGGCAGGTACCCGGGCTTACAGGATGTCCTGAGGCAGGCCAGGAAAGTCTGTGTGCATTTCCGCAGATCTTATAATGCCAGTGCTCGCCTGGCTGAGCTGCAAAAGGAGTTGAACCTGCCCAAGAACCGCCTTATATGTGACATGCCCACCAGGTGGAACTCAACGTTGGCCATGCTGCAGCGGCTGCACACGCAGCAGAGGGCCATCAATGAGTACCTGTGCGACTACGGCACCAGGACATGGTCAGGGGAGCTCGTTTTTTTTTCACCACGTCAGTGGGGCATGATCAGGGATGCATGCACTGTCCTGGCACCATTTGAGGAGGCCACGAGGATGGTGAGCAGTGACAGTGCATGCATCAGTGACACTGTACCTCTTGTCCACCTGTTGTAGCACACGCTGCGTGGAATAATGGACAGGGCACTTGAGGCAGAACAGAGGCAGGAAGAGGAGGACTTCCTTGCCTCTCAAGGCCCCCTTTACCCAGACAGTGTTCCTTCTGTCCCACCCATCGCACAGGAAGAAGAGGAGGAGGAGGAGGAGGAGGATTGTGTCAGCATGGAGGTGGAGGCTGGCACTCAGCATCATCAGCAGCAGTCTTTTAGGGTTGATTTACAGTCCCAAGAAACCAGTGGACTTGTATGTGGCTGGGAGGAGGTGGCTGCGGATCATGTCGTCCTTAGTGACCCAGAGGACTCCGGACTGAATGCCTCAGCTAACCTATGCTGCATGGCCTCCCTGATCCTGCAAAGTCTGCGGAAGGATCCTCGTATTCTTCGGATCAAGGAGAGGGACCATTACTGGCTGGCCACTCTCCTTGATCCACGGTACAAGGGTAAGGTTGCGGACCTTATGTTACCGTCGCAGAGGGAGCAGAGGATGAGACAACTCCGGGAGGCCTTGCAGAAAGGTCTGTGCAACGCGTTCCCAGAGACTGGGAGGTTACAAACTCCTGGTCCTGGACAACGAGTTGCTGAGGCTTCGGGCAGTCAAAGAAGGAGCGGTGGGGAAGGTGGCCGTCTGACCGATGCGTTCAGACAATTCTTTAGTCCGCAGCCCCAAAGTATGATCAGTTCCAGCAACCATCGCCAGCATCTGATATACATGGTGCAGGAATACCTAGGGGCAAGGTCAGACTTGGACACCTTCCCCACCGAAAATCCTCTGGCTTACTGGGTCTTGAGGATGGATCACTGGCCAGAGCTTGCACAGTATGCAATTGAGCTACTGGCCTGTCCTGCATCCAGCGTTCTTTCAGAACGCACATTCAGTGCTGCTGGAGGATTTGTCACGGATCACAGGGTGCGCCTGTCCACCGACTCGGTTGATCGACTGACTTTCATCAAGATGAACCAGTCTTGGATCACCACCAGCTACCACACACCTGATGCTGATATAACAGACTGATTGATTTTAAAATGTCACATCCCTTCAAGACTGATGCTGATGCTGAGTGCCTGTGCTGTTATGTTGACTGGCTATCCTCCTCCTCCTCCTCAATGATACGATTAATGATGATAGCTTGGAAGATCATTTTGGTTTATGGGTGACACCACCAGTGGCTAAGGCCCAATTTTTCAGCCCCTGTTTAACAGGGGCGTGTAATTACAATTTTTGATGCAATACTTTGCAACAGGCCTCATTGCTGTGCTCCAAGTACAGTATCTGTGAGGGGTTGCAGTGTTGTGCCACCAGTGCCTAAGGCCCAATTTTTCAGCCCCTGTTCAACAGGGGCATGCAATTATAATTATTGATCTAATAATTCACAGCAGGGCCCATTGCTGCGCCCACCAAGAGTAACTGTCAGGCCTTACAGTGTTGTGGCACCAGCACCACCATCACCACCACCACCACCACCAAAGGCCCAATTTTTCAGCCCCTGTTCAACAGGGGCATGCAATTATAATTATTGATCTAATAATTCACAGCAGGGCCCATTGCTGCGCCCACCAAGAGTAACTGTCAGGCCTTACAGTGTTGTGGCACCAGCACCACCATCACCACCACCACCACCACCAAAGGCCCAATTTTTCAGCCCCTGTTCAACAGGGGCATGCAATTATAATTATTGATCTAATAATTCACAGCAGGGCCCATTGCTGTGCCCACCAAGAGTAACTGTCAGGCCTTACAGTGTTGTGTCAACACCACCACCACCACCACCACCAAAGGCCCAATTTTTCAGCCTCTGTTCAACAGGGGCATGCAATTGTAATTATTGATCTAATAATTCACAGCAGGGCCCATTGCTGCGCCCACCAAGAGTAACTGTCAGGCCTTACAGTGTTGTGGCACCAGCACCACCATCAAAGGCCCAATTTTTACTACCACTGATCAACAATTATATGTTATTACAATTCCTGATATAATAGTTGACAGCAGGGCGTTCCAGCACCCACCAAGAGTAACTGTGAGTGCTTACAGTGTTGTGCCAACACCAACACCTAAGGGGCCAATTTCTGCAGAGTATATACGGCAGGTCCCTACTTTCAAACATCCAACTTACAAATGACTACTACTTGCAAACGGAAGAAGACAACAGGAAGTGAGAGGAAATCTACCCCTTGGAAGGAAAATTCTCTCCTGTAAGAATTAATATGGGAGAAAGGTGTCTCCTCTCTACTGATGCTTTATCACCAATCCTTGTTTCAATAAAAACACCACATTTCAAAAACAGTTGTCATTGGGACGCAAAGTGAGGTGAAATGTTCTGAACAGGGGCACAGACAGCAAAAAAAATGTTACAGGGGTGATAACCCTTCCCTATGTTTTACAAAAAGCTTAAAAAAAGGAATTTGGCATGGAGCTAGACTTAAACAATGTAGCTGTTCAAAATTACAAACAGATTCTACATAAGAACAAACCTACAGTCCCTGTCTTGTATGCACCGCCTGTATACGGCTGTTCAGAGTATATAGGGCCTTTTTTATTTTGTGTGCGGGGTTCCCCTTAATATCCATACAAGACCCAAAGGGGCTGGTAATGGGCTGGGGTAGGGGGGGGGGTTGATGGGGTAGCTATGCCATTTTTCTTAAAGATTTTCATCCATATTACCGGGACCAGACATTACATTAAAGTCGCAAGCAGTTTTAAATGGCTTTTTTTTCCTTTAGAAATTTTATTTTGTGCAGGGACAGTTCTAAACACGGGAAACACGTGGCACTTCACAGGCATACTTTAGACACCCCCCAGGTACAATATTTAAAGGAATATTTGACTTTTTTTTTCACTTTATGCATCATTAAAATGACTGCTCCCGGAAAACGTCCGTTTTTAAAACTTCTTTTTGCATTGATACATGTCCCCTGGTGCAGAACCCGGGTTCCCAAACTCTGTTTAGGGCAATAACATGGATAATAGTCATTATAATTAGCACTTTAGAATCCGAACGTTCGCATCCATTGTATTTAATAGGGTTCTAATGTTCGTGCGAACTTTCGGTCCGTTCGCGGGTTCTGGTGCGAACCGAACCCGGGGGTGTTCGGCTCATCACTAGTGGTGGGCAGTTCTCCTGATCTTGGTGCTGATCTTGGTGCCGATCGCATTCTTTTTGGAGGGACGGTTTCCTCCGGGGACTCGGACTCTGAGCCACTATCCTCCACTGGCTCGTATTCCGAACCAGAATCGGATAATGGGAGCTCCCCGCTGCTCTCATCATCCGACATGGCAAGAATGGCATATGCCTCCTCAGGTGTGTAAACCCTTTGGGACATTATGGCAGTGCTTATTGGTGGGCCTGTGTAATGGTACTGCTGGTGGTAGTGGTGGCGGTCTTTGTGGTAGTACCGATGGAGGTATTAGTGGTGGGCCTGTGTGGTGGTACCGATGGCGGTATGGGTGGTGGTGGTGGTACCAATGGCGGTACAGGTGGTGGTGGTACCAATGGCGGTACGGGTGGTGGTGGTGGCGGCGGTACCGATGGCGGTACAGGTGGCGGTACGGGTGGTGGTGGTAGCGATGGCGGTATGGGTGGTGGTGGTACCGATGGCGGTACAGGTGGTGGTGGTACCGATGGCGGTACAGGTGGTGGGGGTACCAATGGCGGTACAGGTGGTGATGGTACCAATGGCGGTACAGGTGGTGGTACAGGTGGTGGTGGCACTACCGATGGTGGTACGGGTGGTGGTACTGGTGGTGGTACCGATGGCGGCACTAGTGGTGATACTGGTAGCGGGCCTGTGTGGCAGTATAGATGCTGGGCCTGGTGGCGGTACTGGTGGTGGTACTGGTACCGATGGCGGTACTGGTAGCCTGTGTGGCGGTGCCAATGGCGGTACCGATGGAGGTGGGCCTGTGACAGATGATTGACAGATGGGCTGATTGATTGACAGATGGGCTGATTGATTGATTGACAGATGGGTTGATTGATTGACAGATGGGTTGATTGATTGACAGATGGGGTGATTGATTGACAGGTGGGGTGATTGATTGACAGATGGGCTGATTGATTGACAGATGGGCTGATTGACAGATGGGCTGATTGACAGATGGGCTGACTGACAGATGGGCTGACTGACAGATGGGCTGATTGACAGATGGGCTGATTGACAGATGGGCTGATTGATGTGCTGGGCTGTGTGACAGGTCCTCTTTATGGGGGGGGCGTGTTGTGCACTGTAAACTTATGTAGACAAACTACACTGAGCTAACTTACTGATCTCTTCTCTCTCCTCACAGATCGGTGTGTGAGGAGAGAGCAGGGATCAGGTAGTAACTCCTGTGGAGTTTGTTTACATTTGTGACCGGCTGTGATTGGACACAGCCGGTCACGTGGTAAACAGCCAATTCATTGGCTGTTTACTCTGATCGGGGACGCGCTGTGTCCAAGGGACACTCGCCTTCCCCGATCCCCGCTCTGCAAGCCTGTGGCGGCGCGCACGGAGCGCGCCGCCGAGTTTGTTTTGACAGGTGATCGGCTGTGACTTTGACACAGCCGATCACATGGTAAACAGCCAATGAAATTGGCTGTTTACCGTGATCAGGGAAGCGCTGTGTCCGAGGGACACATGCCGTCCCCGATCACCGCGCTGCGCGCCCCCGCGGGCGCGCGCAAGGCATTATCCTGCAGGACGTCATATGACGTCCAGTATCGATATTGCAACCACTTCCCGGAGGTCAATTCACTATTGACTGGGCGGGAAGTGGTTAACGACGTGAAAAAAAATGCACATGCTCAGAATCAAGTATGAGACGGGAGCGCTCGTTCTGGTAAAACTAGCGTTCGTAATGGAGATAGCACATTCGTCACGCTGTAACGGACTGAAAAGCACGAGGCTGAAAAGCGCGAATCGTCGCTCAACAAACTTTACTAACATGAAGGGTGGCGCCATCCGAATGGAACTTCCCCTTTATAGTGCCGTCATACGTGTTGTACGTCACCGCGCTTTACTCAAGCATTTTTTTCCACGATAGTGTGTAGGCAAGGCAGGCTTGAGAAGAATCACGTCGAGAAAAATGCTGTTTTTTTTCAATGACATAAAAAACGGTTGTGTGTACATGGCATTAGTCGTGCACTCCACAAAACTGGTCTTTATGGAAGAGTGGCAAGAAGAAAGCCATTGTTGAAAGAAAGCCATAAGAAGTCCCATTTGCAGTCTGCGAGAAGCCATGTGAGGGACACAGCAAACATGTAGAAGAAAGTGCTCTGGTCAGATGAAAAACAAAATTTTACTTTTTGGCCTAAAAGCTAAACGCTATCGGGTTGATTTACGAAAGGCAAATCCACTTTGCACTACAAGTGCACTTGAAAGTGCACTAAAAGTGCACTTTCAAGTGCAGTCACTGTAGATCTGAGGGGGACATGCAAGGAAAATAAAAAAAACAGCATTTTTGCTTGCACATGATTGGATGATAAAATCAGCAGAGCTTCCCCTGACTTCAGAGCTTCCCCTCAGATCTACAGTGATCTACAGTGACTGCACTTACAAGTGCACTTTCAAGTGCACTTGTAGTGCAGAGTGGATTTCCCTTTAGTAAATTAACCCCTATGTGTGGCAGAAAACTAACACTGCACATCACCCTGAACACACTATCCCCACCTGTGAAACATGGTGGTGGCAGAATCATGTTGTGGGGATGCTTTTCTTCAGCAGGGACAGGGAAGCTGGTCAGAGTTGATGGGAAGATGGATGGAGCCAAATACAGGGCAATCTTAGAAGAAACCCTGTTAGAGTCTGCAAAAGATTTGAGACCGGGGTGGAGGTTCACCTTCTAGCAGGACAACAACCATAAACATACAGCCAGAGCTACAATGGAATGTTTTAGATCAAAGCATATTCATGTGTTAGAATGGCCCAGTCAAAGTCCAGACCTAAATCCAATTGAGAATCTGTGGCAAGACTTGAAAATTGCTGTTCACAGACGCTCTCCATCCAATCAGATGGAGCTTGAGCTGTTTTGCAAAGAAGAATGGGCAAAAATGTCACTCTCTAGATGTGCAAAGCTGGTAGAGACATCTAAAAAAGACTTGTAACTGCAATTGCAGTGAAAGGGGGTTCTACAAAGTATTGATTTAGGGGGGGCTGAATAAAAATGCCCCCCATACTTTTCACATATTTATTAAAAAACAAAAATTGAATACCATTTATCATTTTCCTTCCACTTCACAATTATGTGCCACTTTGTGTTGGTCTATCACATAAAATCCCAATAAAATAAATTTAACGTATGTTTTTGGTTGTAACATGACAAAATGTGGAAAATTTCAAGGGGTACGAATACTTTTTCAAGGCCCTGTACCCTAAAAGAATACAAGGATTATTCCTCATTCCTGTACAGTGGGTGAAGTCCTGCAAATTATTCCTGTACCAACAATCAAATGCACAACCAAAACAGCTGGTGTATAGTGCATGGCTCTGGTCACTGTACTGAAACACTAATTCAGTTGGAGGGCTTTTTGATTCCTATAGAACATTCTCACCAAAAACTGTACGGTTTTACTGTCTTGTTAGATCCCAAGCCATACTCTATGGAATCCATGATCACCATACAGTGCACTTATAATGGATGATTTTGTTTGGAACAAATGTCTCTATAATTATATCTATAGTTTTACAATATACCGGCAGTTCTGGATGTGCATTTGGCTGATAGGGCATAAAGGAATGATTTTCATAGATTTGCTCACTGTCCTGAAATGAGGGTTAATGCTTTTACTTTTGGGGCATGGGATGGAACGAGACATGCAAATACCTTCTGTTTTAGGAAGGCTTTACTAAAAAAAAAAATAAGCATTTAAAAAGGCTGGAAATAGGCAAATGTAAATCAAGACAAAACAAAATCCCAGGAAGACAGCTGTCAGTTCCTCCTTGTCAAATCTAAGAATAAAAAAAATATTTTTCCAAAAATGATTTATTATAGCATAGCAATAAGTACTGCCAGCTAGGTTATCATTTTCCCCTATAAAGTTGCTGTTACATTAGAAAATAAATAAAATAAAAATAAAAGAAAAAAGTCTAAAGAGTGAAAAAAGTCCTTAATGCCGCGTACACACGATCGTGATTCACGGCGGTGAAAACACCGCCGTGAATCACGGCATGAAAAAAAATGAAAAACGAGGGAACAGCATGTTCCCCCACACACGACCGTTTTTCCCGTCATTTTTTTCTTTGACGAGAAAAACGACCGTCTGTGGGCTCCGCGGCAGTGTCTCCCTATGGGAAAACTGCCGCGGAAAAAAATGATGGAAAAAACGATGAGAAAATTTAGAACATGTTCTAATTTTTCTCGTCGTTTTTCCTGCCGTTTTTCTCAACGAGAAAAACGGCATAAAGCCCACAGACGATCGTTTTTCTCGGCGAAAAAAAAAAATGTCATTTTTCCCGACAGGAAAAATGATCGTGTGTACGCGGCATAAGACGATAAGTGCACCATCCATCACCATAAAGAGTGCGTGATCCTGAGTAAATGCCTCCACCTTACGGAATGCTTGCTTACCAGCTAATAGTGACCTCCTAATACAGAAGGTCAATCTTGCTTGTGGTTCAAAAACCCAGCCAGGGCCTTTGCCATCCAGGAGGACTTAGAGATGAAGATAAGAAATCTGTCACTTAAAAAAGACTCAATCATAGGAGATCCCCAAGAAAAGATAAAAACTTGCCATTTATTTCAACTAAAAAGATTGCACTTTCAAAATGAACTTTCAAAACACGCATAAAATGTACATCCTGGCCGGCTTTGAACAGCAGCCTGCCTTTCAGTGAATTGCATATGCGGTGACGTCAGCACGTCGCTCCACCCGACATGTTTAGTCACAATCTGACGTTGTTCTGGGGCATGTAATACATTTGATACATATTAAATATAGAAATGTTGATTTAATTACCTTATAACTTTCTGGTCACTCTATTGAAAGGTGTTGGATATGATAAATACAGATATTAGACAATTAGAATCTATAGCATCAAGTATCAAGGGCTAAATGCTCATTAAGTCTAGGGGTAGAAGAGTGAGCTGTAATACTTACCTTAGCCCTCATCGGGCAGGCATTTGCTCTCAGGTGTCATCATGCACAATGCAAGACCAGCAGTTCTTTATTGTATGTGGGAAAGGTAAGGGCCCATCTAGAGCCCAGAGCACTGGAAAAAAACAGCAGAGCACTGGAGCTGGCCATAAACAGTGAAAATTGTTTTCTTTCAGCCCACTATACAGTGGGAAATGATGAGTCTCTCCCCAAGGCTATTGTATTATGACAGCTAGCACCAGCAGCAAAATTCAGCTTGTGCATGAAGGAGTGTGACCAAGCCACTTGCCGACCACTTAGCTGTAAAGATACGTCATAAGTTTGACATTTAAATACCGGGGTTATGGCTGCAGCTAGATGCCTCTGTATCTTTTTTTTAGTTATGTGGTCAGAGACCAATTTTAGAAGCGGCGGAAGAGGTGCCCCCACCCCCAGGTTACTGATCGGAAGCTCCGGAAACCATCCGGCGTCTGCAGGGTTTTTTCCATAGAGATAAGCAATGGCTAGATGGCCACCGCTCATCTCTATGCCCATGTTTTTTTTTTCTTACAGCTAAATATAAAAAAAAATATTTTTTGGACCTTTTGCTTTTAAGGGTAGAGGAGAGATTTGGAGTCTTTTAGATGCCAGATCTCTCTCCCTAAAGAGGACCTGTCATGCTGTATTGTTATCGTGAGGGATAGTTATTTTTAATGGGACAGTGTAAACATTACAAAAATTTATGAAATGTATATATTTTTTTAAACGTGCCCACCTCCCCACATACTCACGTGCAGTAGTGAACACATACATAGGTCACGCCCACATATGTAAACAATGTTTTCACCACACATATGAGGTATCACTGCAAACGTCTAAGCGAGAGTAATCATTCTAGTACTAGACCTCCTCTGTAACTCTAAACTGCTAACCTGTAGACATTTTTAAACCGTCGCCTATGGAGATTTTTAAGTACCGTAGTTTGGCACCTTTCCACGAGCGCGGCCAATTTTAAAGCATGACATGTTAGGTATCTATTTACTCGGCGTAACATCATCTTTCATATTAAACAAAAAAAACTTTTTTTTATTCATTAAAGTGTATTTGAGTGTTTAAAAAATCGCTGCGCAGGGCGTGGCTTGCGCGTGCACGGAGATGGCCGCTTAAGCAGGGAGCTCCGCCATCCAGACCGGACAAACAGCAACTATAGAGCACTATCAGCCCGTTACTCTGCCCTACAGCACAGCGACTGACCCTGCCAGGCTGCGCCGTCACGATGTCCCGCAAACGCATACAGGACAGGGGACTAAAACGCCTGGAATCCTTCTCCTTCCAGCCCCGCCGCCGAGACCAAGATGGCGGCGCCGCTTCAGCGCACCACTCGCTGCAATTCTCGGACCCCCCGAGGGTCCATCCACAGAACATTCCAGCTGGAAACCGTTCCTCCCTCCCTCTGGATACATCTCCTGCAACTCCGGTGTCCCAGAGCCCCGCGAAATCGAGGATGCGGATGGATACCTCAGACCAGGCCTCAATCACAGTGAGTACAGGCCTACACAATGACTCTGCTGTCACCTCATTACAATCCTCCATAGCACAATTTCCAACATCTGGCCAACCGGTGCTAGACACCACTATGAAAGACATGCTCTTATCACTGCAGTCTTCTCTTATGTCCAACTTCTCATCCCTGATAAACACTTTTTCATTAGAAATGAAGCACATTGACAATAGAGTGCAAAGTGTGGAAAACAAAATGGAGGAGTGCACTGAAACTGTTAATGATTTGGTGGATGCATACAATGATCAGAAAGAGGATTCTCTCTGGATCAAAGCAAAGTTAGCGGACCTCGAGGACCGTTCCAGACGCAATAACATTAAAATACGTGGAATCCCTGAGTCCGTCCAACCTGCAGAATTGCAAACTTATGCCACCGCCTTATTTTCCAGCATGCTCCCGGAACTTTCCCCGATTGAGCTTACAATAGATCGTATTCACAGGTTGCCTAAACCCCGCCACCTGGAGGCTGAGGTACCACGAGATGTACTCCTACGAGTACACTTTTTCCAAGCGAAAGAACGGATTCTTATGAAAGCTAGAGAAATGTCACCGCTCCCAGCACCATACTCTGATATACAACTGTATGCAGACCTATCCCAATATACACTCCAAATGCGTCGGCAACTTAAAACTGTCACTAAGGCGATGAGCAATCACAAAATCATATACAAGTGGCGCCACCCAGCGACCATCATGGTCACGTACAATGGCATTCCTCATACCATCTCTACAATGGAAGGGGGCTTGAAACTACTTAAAGCATGGGGAATACTGCCAGAACCTCCTCTTAACCAAGCTGATACTGAAGGTACCCCAAACCCGTTCTCCTTTGGCAGCAGCAGGGAAAACCGCAGAAACAACTGACGTTGATCTACTTGCTCAAATTGCGTCAATATGCGAATACATTAGTCCGGTCTGGTCGCGTGCTTAACACCAGCTCACTGAACTTACCCCCAAAAGTTGTCAGTTGCTCTAAGGAGCTGGTTCACACTGACACCACTGTGAGCTTAGTCTGCTCAGTTAATACTACATTAAGAGCAGGATCTATTGTTCTATTTTTTTTTTTTTTTTTTTTTTTTTTTTTTTTATTTGAAAGCGCTTCCACAAGTGCCTTCACCTGTTCCAAATATCTATAATCTGTTCACACATAACTCTTGTTAAATTTAAAAAAAAAAAAAAACTAACTTGACTTATACCTCTATAGAACCAAGGACTGTTCTTATCACCCCTGGTCAACATATCGCAGAAGCCTTCTCATCCACATCGTCAGGTAGATGGAATCTCTCTTCCTCACTCTACCACAACTGTAAGTACTTGTTTAGTTAAGGACTCACCACACCTCCATATCACCATGGGGATCAATATCCTGTCAATTAATGCAAATGGGCTAAATCACCCAGCAAAACGGTCCTCCCTATGGAAAACAGCCCTTACCCAGAAATGTGACATTCTTTGCATACAAGAGACACACTTTGATGTGGCATCCTCTCCTATATGCCAACACAAACAATTCCCCCATGTATTCCGCTCCTCCTTTCATAAAAAACAACGCGGAATAATGATAGCGATCAGGGACACTGTTACTTTCACCCTACAGGACTGCGTCACGGACGCGGAAGGACGATATATTTTCCTGATATGCACTATCAACAATGTCAGCTACACACTGGTCTCCATCTATGCTCCAAACCAGGGCCAAATGACATTTCTCAGGAAGACGTTAAGAGCGGTACGCAAGATCCAAAAAGGCCATTTACTCATTTGTGGGGACTTTAATATGGTACCGAATAACTCCATTGACTCTACCGCAGGTTCTCACAGAAAGGCCTCTCCGTTAGACCCGTTTATTAGTTCCAACGATCTATTTGACGTGTGGAGGTGTTGTCATGCGTCCGAGAGGGATTTCACGTTCCTTTCGCCGTGTCACAACACCTACTCACGGATAGACTTATTCCTCACTGAAAGCCGGCTACTGCAAAAAATTTCAAACTCTACAATCCATACCGCCACCTGGTCAGATCATGCCCCCATTGGCATTACCATATCTGATGACTCGTACCAATCCTATAGCTTCATATGGAGAGTCAATAATTATCTCCTAAACACGTCACACTATTCTACCCATATTGAGAGTAAATTAGAAGAGTACTTTTTAATCAATCGGGCATCAGTATCTGACCCGCTGGTGGTATGGAACGCACATAAAGCAGTCATCCGAGGAGTGTTCATCCAATTGGGAGCTAGAGCTAAAAGAAAGAGGTCCCAACACCTCAATGAACTCACAGCAGAGATAGCCAAAAATGAATCACTGAACAAATCCAAATCATCACCAATTCTCCAATCTAAAATATTCACACTTCGCCAAGAATTAAGAGCCCTTCTACTCGAAAAATGTGCTAAAACATACAGAATACTCAAAGCCAACTCATACACTACAGGGAATAAGGCAGGAAAAGCAATGTCCCTTCGAGTTAAGGGCCATAGAGCCAAAACAAAAATCCCATACATACACCATCCACACACAAACGAAAAACTCCTTAAGCCCCAAGACATAGCAAACTCCTTTAGCACCTACTATGAGGATTTATACAACCTCAAGACCGATCCCTCCACTACTCAACCCTCCCAGGAGGGGATTAAATCCTTTCTGGAAGGATTGAATCTTCCGTCCGTGACCCCCCAACAACTTGAGAGCTTAAATGCTCCCTTCACAATTGAAGAAATCCAGGCAGTAATAAATGATCTACCTAATTCCAAGTCCCCTGGCCCTGACGGATTCACTGGGGAATACTATAAGAAGTTCAAACATATGTTAGCTCCCATTCTGTGCCAATTGTTCAACATAACAGCAACCTCAGCCTCTTTCCCCAATGAAATGCTCAACGCCATGATTATAACCCTCCCTAAACCGGGCAAAGATCCCACATCTCCGAAAAACTTTCGACCCATTTCATTGCTCAACCTTGACATAAAGATCTACGCCAAATTGATAGCCAACAGACTAGTGGACATACTCCCTTCCCTTATATCAACAGACCAATCAGGGTTCACTAAAGGACGGCAAGCGTCGGACGCCACTAGAAGGTTAATAAATATAATTCACCATGCAGAAACACGAAAAATCCCAGCCCTCCTTTTATCGCTAGATGCCGAAAAGGCTTTTGATAGGGTCCATTGGGGATATATAGCAGAGGTCCTATACAAATTCGGGTTCACGGGAACTATTCACAATGCCATAATGGCCCTATACTCTAACCCCTCAGCCAAAGTCTTCTCTGCTGACACACTTTCCTCACCATTTCAAATTACCAATGGCACAAGACAAGGCTGCCCACTTTCACCCATTATATTCAACCTAGTCATGGAACCCCTTGCTGAACAATTTAGACACAACTGCGAAATCTCAGGCATACATATTGCTGGGGTAGACCATAAAATCAATTTGTTTGCAGACGACGTGATCCTTATGATCACAGACCCTGAAAGATCCCTACCTGAGGTCCAGAAGACGCTCGCCTGGTTCAGTGAAATTTCATACTACAAAGTCAACGAAAATAAATCTTATGTACTCAACCTAGGCCTGGACACGCCCACAGAAAAACATCTCAGTTTGAAATTCCCATACACCTGGGCTAAACATAGCATACCTTACCTGGGCATACAGTTGACCGCTACAACAAAAGCACTTTTTGCATCTAACTATCTACCAATCAGAACCACTCTACAAACTGATCTCACCAGGCTGGCGTCCTTTGAATTCTCATGGATGGGAAGATTGGCAGCTTTTAAAATGTTCCATCTCCCCCAAATCCTGTACCTATTTAGAACTATACCGATTCCTATACCTCTTAACTACTTCAAATCATTGCAATCAATCCTAAACAAATTTCTTTGGAATGGCAAAAAAGCTAGATGCGGACATGCTCAATTAATCAAACATCGCTTAGCAGGAGGGACTGGCTCTATTGACTTTCAGGACTACTACATGGCGTCTATACTCACACAAACTAAGGAATGGTTTCTTGAATCCCCCCCAACCACGTTGTGGGGGAGAATAGAAGCATCTATGGTACCAGGAGATAATTTAGCTTCCTGGCTGTTCATCTCAACACAAAAAAATAGGCCACACATCCACGTCTCTCCGACCATGAGGGCGACCAGCAAAGTCTGGTCCAGATTCACACAGATCTCAGCATTCTACCCCAATCAAGCGACCATTCCGGTCCCCATAGACTCCCTGAACCACATACTAGAAACACCCTCCTACACACATTGGAAACAAAAAGGCATTATATACATCTCAGATCTACTGGATGATAATCGAATCAAATCATTTACCAAACTTCAGAAAGAATACCAACTCCCGTGTACTGATTGGTTCTTATACGCACGCACCCAACACTACCTTACTTCACTTAAAACATGGAAATGGAAAATTCCCCAAACAGCGTGGATTTTCTTTAGATCCCCTGCACATCACCGGGGGGGAATTTCCAGATTCTATTCCTTACTACAACAAAAAACTACCTTTACCACGTCCACAGCACTACTATGCTGGGAAAAGGACTTAGGCCAACAATTCACGATTTTACAATGGGAAACAGCGTGTAAATCCACATACAAAGCTACATGCTGCTCAACATTGTGGGAATTGGCGTTTAAACTAACGTATCGATGGTACTTGACCCCTGACAGACTATCCAAATTCAATTCATCACATACTAGCACATGCTGGAGAAACTGCGGGCAACGGGGGGATCTGCTGCATACATTTTGGAAATGTCCCAAACTCAAACATTATTGGGAATCCGTTTTCCAACTAATCTTTGAGGTCACAAAGTTGTCAATCACTGCCTCTCCATCCCTAGCACTCTTATCCCTGAAAATAGAAAACATTCCTAATCCATCCAGACACATCATAATACACATACTACTGGCAGCCCGCCTTAGCATAACCAGGAAATGGAAGGATCCAACTCCCCCTATGATTAAAGATGTTGTGCAAACCACTCACGACCACTTTACTCACGAAACCTCCCTAGCAATTAAACAGAATAGTAAAACGAAGAATGATGGTCTTTGGGAAATGTGGAAGGCATGGACTAAATCTCCAGGTCTCATAACAGCGTTCACTAATTAACTCTGTTTGGAAACTTATCTGATACTAGGTATATGCAGAGAACACTTAATAAGAGGGAAGGGGGGGTCGACACTCGGGCACAGCTGTGCTCCCTATAGGGGGTGTCCGGGGGAGGTCTCCCTTATCCACCCTATCTTACATGAATAGCTGTACATATCCTCGGTAACTACCACCACCTTGGCTCTAGACCTTGATCATCATATTAGCTGTTCTGTGAAGGAAACCGTAATCCGTATGTGGAGACAGACAACAAGCTATTGATTCTGTCTATTTTATTAAATCCAATTCTGTATGAACGGTCACGTTATGTAAGTAAGTTTGATTTTAAGCTATAATCTTGTAATCTGCTGTTTCTGACTCTGTAATACTTGAAAATACCAATAAAAATTTATTGAGGAAAAAAAAAAAAATCGCTGCGCAAAAACCGTGTGACAAATTTTTTTGACAACCGCCATTTTTTATTTTCTACAGTCTATGCTAAATAAATATTAAATGTTTGGGGGTTCTTAGTGTAGCGGGTGTTTGAATTTATGTGAGGACTCTGGTGGTGTGAGGTTCCTTGGGGCCTGCAGGTGGCGTTGTTGCCTTGGGTCGGAGTTGAACTCACATCGCAAACTGTGCCTTTTTGTCCTCTCCTGGAGCTGGTACAGCGTGGCGGGGAACCCGCTGTGACCCAAAGGGAGAGGTCATAAAAGGGGCAGATGCCCTGATTTGAGGGAGAGAGTCGGAGGACGCGGCAGCACCCAGGCACCTTCAGCTTGGGTGCTGGCGTTCCGCTGTTTCAGGCCTAGGCGCCCTTGGCCTGGCTGGAGCGGGGATGGAGTCCATCTCAGGCACCTTTAGCCTGGGGTGAGGTACTATGGTGGATGCCTGGGGCTCAGTACCTTCGACTGAGTTCCGCGAGGGTGGAGGAATCCGAGGGGGCCCTAACTCCTTGGGTGCCCGTGTCTGAGTTCGTGAGGACTGGTGCGCAGTAACTTCTCTGAAGAGCCCGGCGCAGCATTGCTGGTGACGGAGAGACCTCCACTTCTCCCTTGGACGGATTTCTTCCTCTGACAGGGGCAAAGTGAGCGAAGGTAATTCACGTTCTATATTACCTAGTCAGTGGCAGTGACTATTCACCACTGGTGACAGCACAGTGGGCAGCAGCAAGAAGGGAAAGGATTGTGCCTCGATCTGTCCCCATTTTCCAAAGGAGAAAGATTGTTTTATTGCTTGGCAAGAAGAATAAAACTGAGTTGTACCTATTCACTGTGTGGAACTTGGGTTACTAAAGCAAAGGAGTCAGGGACGAAGGACTGGACTTGACTCTAGGACACCTACACAAAAGCCCAATCTTCTGGCCTTCACCTCCCAGTTACGGAGGACATGGGCCGTGGTGTGTATCATCTCTCTCTCCCAGGTACCCCTAGACAACAGCCATATAACCGATAAAGAAAGAGAGAGAGGTGAGGCCGCTACATTAGTAATTGTCTAGCAAAAAATACTGAGTTTAACTTGTAAGCAACAAATGTCAGAATAAGGCCTGGTCAGCAAGTGGTTAAAGGGGTTGTAAAGCCTTGTGTTTTTTCACCTTAATGCATCCTACGCATTAAGGTGAAAAAACACCTTGCACTGTCCGGCCCCCCCGAGCCCCCATTTTACTTACCTGAGCCCTGAACTTCCGTGGGCGCAATCCCGCGTCGTTCTCCCCACGGCTTCTTGGCTCTACATTGGATAGATTGATAGCAGCGCAGCCATTGGCTCCTGCTGCTGTCAATCGAATCCAATGACACGGCCGCCGGGGGGCGGGGCCGAGTCATACACTCGGCGGCTTTGTACGCCAAGTGTATAACACGGGAGTGCGCCCGCAAGTTAACCCCCTCGGGAGAGAGATTCCCAGATGGGGTTATCTATTGCGGGGAGGAGCCGTGAGAGTCGCCGTGGGACCCCAGAAGAGGTCAATCGGGGCCACTCTGTGCAAAACGAACTGCACAGTGGAGGTAAGTATGACATGTTTGTTATTTTTTTCAAAAAAAAAAAACGTGAACTTATAGTATCACTTTAAGTATTATAGCTTATTTCTCTACCCCTTGACCTAAGAGCAGCTAACCCTTGCAGTGTGTGTGTGCATGTTGCTTTGATATTTGGATAACTGCATTAGAAGAAAGTGTACCTAATAAAAGTGGCCTCTGAGTATAT
This sequence comes from Rana muscosa, assembly GCA_029206835.1. Taxonomy (NCBI): domain Eukaryota; kingdom Metazoa; phylum Chordata; class Amphibia; order Anura; family Ranidae; genus Rana; species Rana muscosa. The sequence continues at coordinate 77,992,340 of CM055118.1, read as the reverse complement.
CAAAGTATATCTAAAGGCCAAATGTTCTTATTGGATATAGTAAGGAATGGTTAAAACGCCTGTTTTTTTTTTGTTTGTTTTTTTAATCTGTCTTTGTCTAGTTGGAGTGTTCTTATTCCTGTCTTATGGCCCGTACACACGATCCGAATATCGTATGAAAAATGTCGTCCGAGGAAGAATCGTACGATAATCGGATCGTTAGTACAGGGCTTCCGTGAGCCGCTCATAACAGTTCATCTGATATTATTTTATCGGACATGCACGTAAATTTTCCTCGTACGATACCTAATCGTACGATTTTCGTTTAGTCAGTACGGTTGACGTCCGAAAACACAACACAAATACATTACAATACATGACATTACTTCCGATTTTTTTTTTCTGCCATACGAGAATTTTCATGACTTTAGTAACCTATTCAATTTCTATTTGCGACTAGTAAAAAGAAAAAAGTCGGACGATCTGTCGTCCGATTTTCGGATCGTGTGCACGGGGCATTAGAGGTAAACCGGAAAGTGAGTTGAAATCTCTCTAATGTACGGGGGAATCCACTGTAAGATAGACGTCACTGTAGCAGAAGGGTTTCTACTCATATCCTGTTTTGGTAACAACTAGAACATTTTAGATTTAACATCAGTTTTTTTTCTCAACAACAGGGCAATAGGACAAATGAAGAGGGCCAATCTCTCCAGTGGGACACAGTATGAAAAGTCTGATAAAACTTCCACTCTATCCAAAACAAAAACAAAATGGCACTACCATAGTGGCAAGAATCGAATACAGACAATTCCTGGAGTTTATTTTTAAGATTATGAAAATTATCATTAAAGCAGAATACAATGTATTAGCAATTGGAGTGTCTACTCTGAAACATAATAGCTTATGAAATACAGTACTGTATAATTATATTATTATACAGTATTCACCGAAAGGGGAAGTTCCCCTTTATGTCCTTCTCCCCCCTCCTCTACCACATTTGACACATTAAATTTTTTGGGGGGGCAGGTTGCCAGGTTTTGATAGGTACCTACTTCCACTTCTTACAAGGAAGGTGAATGAACCAAAATACACTGTGCTGTGACTTCCTCCTGTGATTATGACTAGATATTGACAGACGATAGTGAATCCACCACCACGAAGAGTGCACGTTTACCAGCTGCACAAGCTTTAAAGCTTGTGGCTCACACCCAGCCAGGGCCTTTTCCTCCAAGAACCACAAATGACCAATCGACCACAGACAGCCTCGATTTACCACTATCAGACTGATGATCTTGTAGATGGTCGGAGAAACCAACATTCAAATTCGCACTCGGAAATTATCAAACCAGCCCAAAGGAAAGGGAGGAAAGAATCGCCATAGGTAAAACCAGATGGTGTTTATTAAATAAAAACAGTATCACTTACATGTGGGTAAATTGTTACCAGTGTAAAACATAAGCCGGCCGGCTATGGTACAAACACCTGTCCTATCGGGACGCTAACAGCGCGATAACATCAGCACGTCACTCCTCTTTGACGCGTTTCGTCACAAGTCTGACGACGTCCTGGGGCCACGGGCAGCGTACTGACGCACCACTATATATAATAAAAGCAAACAATCATGCCCCACGCTGAGCCTCGGGCCAAAAGCATCATTTTATTGTGGGAAAGTTATCCAAAAGTTGGAACCAAAAATTACCATATATTACAAAGGTTCTTCTATCAAATGGTGAATACAACAGCCACCATTTTGACCTTTTGACCGTGAGACCATTGCCCCTTTTAAAAACGAATATACGTAAAAACAACCTAACTCACTATTAATTAACCGACATATTAAAGTGGAAGTCTACTCAAAAATGAAAAAAAAATTCTATTAATTCTATGTAAAATCTCTTTATCTTATTCATTTTCTGTATAGCGGTTTGTGTCGCTTAGAAAGTCTATTTAAAGCCAGACAATCAGCTTCTTCCTGTTCTTCAGGGACAACCTTACTTCCTTATTTCTGAATTCTGCATTGTGGCCTCTAACTTCCTGAAAACATTGTCCTTCTCTTCTACACACCCCACCCCCATTCCTCCTCTCCTTTTTAGACAGACATGCCTAGACCTGCCCAGCCCTCTCCTTCTCAGATCTCCTCCTGTCTTTATTGCCTCATTTTGGCCAGCAGTTTCTCCTGAGAGAGGAGCGAATGGAGGAAAGGCTTTGGAAGTATGTTCTGTTTGTTTAGAAACTGTAAAATAGATTACAATGCAACATGTTGTAGATTTTCTACAGTGTACAACCACGTGGTTGTTTCTGCATGGCACTGTGATGGGCACTGTGTGCATGGTGCCGCACTGTGATGGGCACTGTGTGCATGGTGCGGCACTGTGATGGGCATTGTGTGCATGGTGTGGCACATGCCCAGCTGAGGGAGCTACATGTGAGTAATGAGTTTAAGGCTCTGTTTCCACTAGTGTGACTTGTCATGCGACTTTGGACACATAAAGTCGCATGACAAGTCACAGCCCATTGCTTTCAATGGCAAGCGTTCCCATCTATGCGACTTTGAAAAGGTGCCTGCACTACTTTGATGTGACTTTTGATGCAACTTTGATCCAGAGTGTAAAGTTGGATCAAAGCTGCACTCAAAGTCGCACTCTAAATCGCACAGCTTTGCATTCGCACTAGTGGAAACGTAGCCTAAAGTGGGGATCGAAAATTTGGGCACCCCAGGTAAAAATGTGTATTAATGTGCATAACGAAGCCAAGGAAAGATGGAAAAATCTCCAAATGGCATCAAATTACAGATTAGACATTCTTATAATATGTAAAAAAAAGTTAGATTTTATTTCCATCATTTGCACTTTCAAAATTACAGAAAACAAAAAAATGGCATCTGCAAAAGTTTGGGCACCCTGCAGAGTTAATATCTTGTACTGCCCCCTTTGGCAAGTATCACAGCTTGTAAACGCTTTTTGTAGCCAGCCAAGAGTCTTTCAATTCTTGTTTGAGGTATCTTTGCCCATTCTTCCTTACAAAAGTCTTCCAGTTCTTTGAGATTTCTGGGCAGTCTGTCACGCACTGCTCTTTTAAGGTCTATCCATAGGTTTTCAATAATGTTGTGGTCAGGAGATTGTGAAGGCCATGGCAAAACCTTCAGTTTACGCCTCTTGATGTAATCCCCCTTGGATTTTGAGGTGTGTTTAGGATCATTATCCATTTGTAGAAGCCATCCTCTCTTTAACTTCAGCTTTTTCACAGATGGCATCAAGTTACCATCCAAAATTTGCTGAAATTTTATTGAATCCATTTTTCCTTCTACTCGTGAAATGTTCCCTGTGCCACTGGCTGCAATACAACCTCAAAGCATGATTGATCTACCCCCATGCTTAACAGTTGGACAGAGGTTCTTTTCATTAAATTCTGTGCCCTTTCTTCTCCAAACGTACCTTTGCTCATTCCGGCCAAAAAGTTCTATTTTAACCTCATCGGTCCACAGAACTTGTTTCCAAAATGCCTCAGGCTTGTCTTTATGTTAATTTGCAAAGTTCAAACGCTGATTTTTGTGGTGAGGACGTAGAAGAGGTTTTCTTCTGATGACTCTTCCATGAAGACCATATTTGTACAAGGTAAAAAATAACGGTGCAGCGCAACCAATGTCCATATATGGATGAACTAAAGATGCATAATAAGGAAATCTTCATGCAATAGATGACTTGTCCACCCAAAGTAAGGATAATCTGCTTACCAGAAATGTTGGACCTATTGAGTGAACAAAAGGTCAAAAGTGCTTGTTTCCACCAAGGGGAAAGTGCTTGCTTCCACCAGGGGAAGAAGATTTCCAATGAAGAGGATCCACAGATGTATTAGGCTCAGCATCAGATGCAGATATAATGAAGAAAAAAGAGGAATATAAGTGTAGACTGCTTTTTATTGCTCCAAAAACATAATACAAAAATTGAATGAATAAAAATAAAAACGAAGATGCAGTAACACTGACTGCTGGAAAACTATGACAAGTTCAGGTAAGATGATAAAGCAGCTGCTGATCCAAACAAGAGGTGTAGCTGAGTGGCGTACACAGCTCTCCCTGGAGAGTGTGTGTAAAGTACAGCCTGCTCAGACACTGGCAGTCCTGCTAGGTGATGATGTGCAGAGGCTGGCACAAATTGAAAGCAGATAAATGCAGCCCAAAATATATATTATAGAGGTCCAGGTAGTGAGAGGACAGCGGTAATAGACCGCAATTCAGGCATGAGAAACAGACGCGGGTGACGTCACGGCAAGCTCCTCCCCCGTACGTACGTTGCGTCCAATGGGACTTCGTCAGCGGTGGGTGGAGCTACGACGTCACCCCTCGTCTTAAGTAAAGCCAGCGTTGCCATAGTGAGCATAATAGGGGCGGGACGGCCGATAGACAGTCCCGGATATGCAAAACCTATGACTCCACACGGAGTCACAGGAAAAAGCTGTGTAATCACACAGTACTAAGGGCTGGAAAGATTTAGTTCAAAGTGACAGACACCCGCGGCTGTTCCACACCTGAATGATAATAACACACTATACAATACAGCATATAAAAATATGACGAAAACCGCTTATTTATGATGCATATCTAATATAGAAAAAATTAGTCATGCAGCAATAAATACCATAACATATGGCATATGTACAAAAATAAAATAAATGAGATAAAAGGAGGGGGACTTCCTCCGCTTCACAAACCTCACTAATAAAAATATCAAATAAATAAAAATGTAGAAATAAAAACACACATACACTCTAATGTGAGGCCACCTAGTGGAAGAAAAAGGCAACTGCATCATTTATCAGAAATGAAGCAGTTGAGATCGAAGTCAACATTGAGGCCTCCTGGCACGAGAACCTGAGTCTCGTGTATCCAGAAGGACTCGCGTTGGCTCAATTGTCTGATAAAATTGCCCCCTCTCCAATGGGGTCTTACTCGTTCTAAACCCCAGAACTTGAGGCACTTAGGGTCCCTATTATGAAACAGGCGAAAATGTTTGGAAACATTATGGGTTACCATCCCTTTGATAATGTTATTCACATGTTCGCCGATGCGCACATGGAGAGGTCTGGAGGTCCTTCCAATGTAATGTAAACCACAATCACATTCGAGGACATAGACCACTCCCACTGTGTTGCAGGTAATAAGGCTTTTGATTGTGTAAGTTTTTCCTGTGGTAGGGGCAGTAAAATCTTTTCTCCGTTTGATGTTCCGTTTACATTTTTTACATGCTGGACACCTGCCACAGGCATAAAAGCCGGTCATAAGGGGAAATAAATGATTCTCCTTTACCACTGGAGGGTCAACCACACTCGGGGCAAGAACATCCCTGAGTGTGGGAGCCCTTCTATAGATGAACCTGGGACGAGATGGTATAGTGGCTCCCAAGACTCTATCTTTTTTCAGAATGTCCCAGTGCTTCATGATGATTTTTTCAAATTTTTTGTGTTGAATATTATAATCCAAAATGATTCTAAGTTCAGTGTTGGCTGGATTAGATGTTATCTTAGGTCGGGAGCCGGCCACTAATGATGTTCTCTCCATGGTGCCAACTTTTTGGATTTCACTGAAAATATCATCTTTTTTGTATCCTTTTTGTATGAAACGATCGGCAAGAAGATCACATTGTGCACGATAATCCACTTCAGACGTACAATTGCGCCTCAGACGGATAAATTGGCCTCTAGGTATGTTACATAGCCAATTATGGTGATGGCAACTATCAAGAGGGATGTATCCGTTTCTGTCTGTCTGTTTAAAATGGTTTTGGTTTTGAAAACATGCCCCTCTTTAAAAATTTCCAGATCAAGAAAAGTAATACTGGAGGTATCCGCATTCCAGGTCAGCCTGATATTTTGGGTGTTGCCATTTAGCCTGGACATGAATAATTGTAAACTCGTCATATTGCCCTCCCAAATGATGATCAGATCATCAATGTAGCGATAATAGCACTTTAATTGAACTGGTCTGTTATTGAAAATAGTTTCCTCTTCCCATAGTGACATGAACAAGTTTTCCACACTGGGGGCAAAACGTGCTCCCATGGCAACACCAAGGATTTGAAGAAAAAATCTATGATTAAACCAGAAATAATTTCTGGCTAAACAGAAAGAAAGTGCATCCACTAGAAATGTAATCAATGAGGGAGGGAGATGCGAGGCATCCAAAGCCCATTTAACTGCCCTGATGGCATCTTGATGGCCAATGATAGTATACAATGAGCCCACGTCTGCCGTAACCAATATGCTGTTGGCACTGGCAGGCGTGGACTCAACTACCTGTATAGCATGCCTGGTGTCTTTGAGATAGGCAGTAGTAGAACAAACCAAAGGTTTAAGGAAGTGGTCTATGTATTGGCCCAGGCGTGCAGTGACGGAATCAATTCCGTTTACAATAGGTCTCCCCGGTGGATTTTGAGCGTTTTTGTGCACCTTGGGAAGAAAGTAAATGATCGGCCGTCTACATGCACTGGGATCCAAATACAAGGCTTCTTTCTTAGTAAGGACACCACACAGTCTGCCTTGCTCTATAAGAGCTTGAAGTTCATTTTTATAATCAAAAACAGGATCCTTGGTCATAAGTTGGTATGTGGAACGGTCTGATAACAATCTATTCATTTCATTGTCATAAAAGGTTTTACTCATGACGGCTAATCCGCCCCCTTTATCAGCCGGTCTTACTACCACATTCTTATTTTTTTCCAAAGAAGCTATACCCATTTTGAGATAATGGGGGTCTCTCACCTTCTTTATCTTCATACGTTCTAGGTCAATAGCAACCATGTTTTTGAAAACTTCAATGTGTTTGTGATCATGTTTTGGAGGATTAAAAGTGGATTTGTTGGCGAGATGTGAGTGGAATTCTAAGGGTACTGAAGGAACTGAGGTAGCATTGGAAGCTCCAGGCTTGGAGAGAAAGTGACGTTTAATGTTAAGTGTTCTAACGAATTTTTGCAAACTTATGTAAGTTTGGAATTTGTTGAAATTCCGAACTGGGGCAAACTTGAGCCCTTTATCAAGCACTTTGAGCTCCTCCTCTGACAGATCAGAACCGCTGATGTTAAAAACTCCAGCTCCTATTATCTCCTTTGTCTTTTTAACTCTTCTTCCGGCTCTTCTTCCTCTCTTGCTCTTCTTTTCCCCCCTGGTTTGGCTCCTGGGGGGGTGTGGCTCCAGGGGTCTTCCCAGTGTAATTGGCGCTGGCCTAAAAAACCTTCATTTGCAGGGTTGGTTTCCTGAGATAACGGAGCAAAACGATTATACATAGGAACCTGATCCTGATTAGGATAAGGCTCATTACTCCTTGGATGGTCTGTATTCCTACCATAGGAATTTTGATAGTAGTAATTGTCCCTACTCGGGGGACCATTAGGAAGATATTTGTACAAGTATCTCTTTATAGTGGAATAGTGTATCACAACTCCAGTGTCTGCCAGATCTTTCTGGAGGGATCGTGCAAACAAACGTGGGTTTTGAATTGCTTTTCTAACAATCCTGCGAGCTGTTCTGTCTGATATTTTTCTTGGTCTTCCAGATCTTGCTTTAACTTCCACTGTTCCTGATGACTGCCATTTCTTAATTACATTCCGAATAGAGGATATTGACATCTGAAAACGCTTTGCTATCTTCTTATAGCCTTCTCCAGCTTTGTGAGCGTCAACTATTTTCAGTTTCAGTTTTCTAGACAACTGCTTAGAAGAACCCATGGTGCTGATTGTTGGGGCAAGGTCAGATGAGTCTGGCCATTTAAAACCTTTGAGATTGACATCACCTGGTCTTCCCAGACGATGATTGAGAACAATCCATGACACTGGCAGGTCTCAGCTTTGCAAAGGGGGCAGTGCATGCTATAAATTCTGCAGGGTGCCCAAACTTTTGCAGACACCATTTTTTTGTTTTCTGTAATTTTGAAAGTGTAAATGATGGAAATAAAATCTAACTTTTTTTGACATATTATATGAATGTCTAATCTGTAATTTGATGCCATTTGGAGATTTTTCCATCTTTCCTTGGCTTCGTTATGCACATTAATACACATTTTTACCTGGGGTGCCCAAACTTTCGATCCCCACTGTAAGTATAGAGTGCAACTTTGGAGTGTGACTTGGATGCAACTTTACACTCTCTGGATAAAAGTCACATCAAAGTAGCGCAGGTACCTTTTCAAAGTTGCGGATTTTCAAAGTCGCATAGATGGGAACTGGTACCATTAAAATCAGTGGGCTGTGACTTGCCATGCAACTTTATGTGTCCAAAGTCGCATGACAATTCATACTAGTGGAAACAGTCTTCGTGTGGTTGATTGTACTATGATCATTGTAGACTGTGAGATGAGACCCCAGTCTTGTCTACGTTTCCACTATTGCGACCACAAAGTTGCACGATTCAGAGTGCGACTTTAAGTGCAGCTTTGATTCAACTTTACACTCTCTGGATCAAAGTTGCATCAAAGTAGTGCAGGCACTTTTTCAAAGTTGATGATTTCCAAAGTCGCATAGATGGGAACGGGTGTCGTTAAAATCAATGGACTGTAACTTGTCATGCACTTTTATGTGTCCAAAGTCGCATGACAATTTATACTAGTGGAGCCTTAATCTATGTTTCCACCATTGCGACCACAAAGTTGCACGATTTAGAGTGCGACTTTAATGCAACTTTAAGTGCAGCTTTGGTCTAACTTTACACTCCCTGTATCAAAGTCACATCAAAGTAGTGCAGGCACCTTTTCAAAGTCACTGATTTCCAAAGTCGCATAGATGGGAACGGGTGCCATTGAAATCAATGGGCTGTGACTTGTCATGCAACTTTATGTGTCCAAAGTCGCATGACAAGTTGCACTAGTGGAAACAGAGCCTTAGTGTGGTTGCCTGTACTATGATCATTGTAGACTGTGAGATGAGACCCCAGAGCACTTCTATCTACACTGACAGCCCCCCACCCCCTGTGTTCAGCTCCCTTCTCCTGTGCACAGCTATACTGTATATGTGCCCTGCGCCTCCCACCCCCCTGGGTCCTGTGTGGATGGGGCTTTTTATTTCCTAATTTTCTTATGAATTAGGATGTACAATGAGAGAACACTGGGCGGGAACCTATGATCAGCTCCTCCCATCCTGTATATGCCCACTGGCTACACAGGAACAGTGTCCCTCCCAGGAAGTGATGTCACTAGCTTTCAGTAACCACACCCACTGGCTGATTTTAGTCTCAGAAGGAAGTAGAATTGAAGTCATGTGACGGCACTGAATACTGCAAAATAAAGGTAGAAAAACTGGGATTTTTTCATTTTGAGACATAAGGCTGAACTTAGCTCACATTAATGATTGCAGGGTGAGAATTTAAGTGTTTGGGTTTGACTTCCACTTTAAGTTACCATGATGATAAGTGATCAGGGATGAGCCGAACACCCCCCTGTTCGGTTCGCACCAGAATCTGCGAACAGACAAAATGTACGTGTAAACTTTAGAACCCTATTAAATACAATGGACTCGAACGTTCGAAATCTAAAGTGTTAATTATAAAGGCTAATATGCAAGTTATTGTCCTAAAAAGTGTTTGGGGACCCGGGTCCTGCCCCAGAGGACATGTATCAATGCAAAAAGAAGTTTTAAAAACTGAAGTTTTTTCGGGAGCAGTGATTTTAATAATGCTTAAAATGAAAAAATAAAAGTGAAATATTCCTTTAAATTTCGTACCTGGGGGGTGTGTATGATATGCATGTGAAGTGGCGCATGTTTCCCGTGCTTAGAACTGTCCCTGCAAAAAATGTCATTTTTGAAAGAAAAAAATGCATTTAAAACTGACTCGCGGCTATTAATGAATTGTCGGCTCCCGGCAATACATTCAAAAGTCATTGATAAAAAAAAATTAAAAAAAAAGCGTGGGGGTTCCCCAGAATTCAATTACCAGGCCCTTCAGTTCTGGTGTGGATATTAAGGGGAACCCTGCCGCAAATTTAAAAAAAAATTGACATGGGGTTCCCCCAAATATCCATTCCAGGCCCTTCAGATCTGGCATGGATTTTAAGGGGAACTCCACCCCAAATTTAAAAAAAAATGGCGTGGAGTCCCCCTAAAAATCCATACCAGACCCCTTATCCGAGCACGCAACCTGGCCGGCCGCAGGGGAAAAGGGGGGGACGAATGAGCGCCCCCCCTCCCTCCTGAACCGTACCAGGCCACATGCCCTCAACATGGGGAGGATGTCCCCATGTTGAGGGCAAGGGCCTCATCCCCACAACCCTTGCCCGGTGGTTGTGGGGGTCTGCGGGCGGGGGGCTTTTCGGAATCTGGAAGACCCCTTTAACAAAGGGGACCCCCAGATCCCGGCCCCCCCTATGTGAATTGGTAAGGGATACATTGTACCGCTACCATTTCACGAAGAAAGCGTAAAAAAATGTTTAAAAAAACCACACAAACACCTTGAAAAAGTCCTTTATTAAAAAAAAAACAAAAACATTCCAGCGATGAAATCCAGTGTCCCGCGGCGATCCCGATGTGCAGCGCTGTCCTTCATTGGTTGTGCCTGAGCAGACCTGATGGGGAACTCCCTCTCAGTATTTTAAATGTATAGACCCGCCCCTTCTAAAGTTCCCCATCAGGTCCGCTCAGCGGACCAGATGCGGAACATGAGAAGGGGCGGGTCTATACATGTATTACCAAAGTGAGAGCAGTTCCCCATCAGGTCCGCCCCCTCGGTATGTCGGACCCGCCTACATCATTGGCTTGAGCGGGGAACTTCCTTCACTATGTAAATTTAAATTACACAGTGAAGGAAGTTCCCCGCTCAAGCCAATGACTTAGGCGGGTCCGACATACCGAGGGGGCGGACCTGATGGGGAACTGCTCTCACTTTGGTAATACATGTATAGACCCGCCCCTTCTCATGTTCCGCATCTGGTCCGCTGAGCGGACCTGATGGGGAACTTTAGAAGGGGCGGGTCTATACATTTAAAATACTGAGAGGGAGTTCCCCATCAGGTCCGCTCAGGCACAACCAATGAAGGACAGCGCTGGACATCGGGATCGCCGCGGGACACTGGATTTCACCGCTGGAATGTTTTTTTTTTTTTTTTTTTTTAAATAAAGGACTTTTTCAAGGTGTTTGTGTGTTTTTTTAAACATTTTTTTACGCTTTCTTCGTGAAATGGTAGGGGTACAATGTACCCCTTACCAATTCACATAGGGGGGGCCGGGATCTGGGGGTCCCCTTTGTTAAAGGGGTCTTCCAGATTCCGATAAGCCCCCCGCCCGCAGACCCCCACAACCACCGGGCAAGGGTTGTGGGGATGAGGCCCTTGTCCCCATCAACATGGGGACATCCTCCCCATGTTGAGGGCATGTGGCTTGGTACGGTTCAGGAGGGAGGGGGGGCCGCTCTCTCGTCCCCCCCTTTTCCCCTGCGGCCGGCCAGGTTGCGTGCTCGGATAAGGGGTCTGGTATGGATTTTTAGGGGGACTCCACGCCATTTTTTTTTTAAATTTGGGGTGGAGTTCCCCTTAAAATCCATGCCAGATCTGAAGGGCCTGGAATGGATATTTGGGGTTACCCCACGTCAATTTTTTTTTTAATTTGCGGCGGGGTTCCCCTTAATATCCATTCCAGACCTGAAGGGCCTGGTAATTGAATTCTGGGGAACCCCCACGCTTTTTCTTTTTTTTTTATCAATGACTTTTGTATGTATTGCCGGGAGCCGACAATTCATTAATAGCCGCGAGTCAGTTTTAAATGCATTTTTTTCTTTCAAAAATGACATTTTTTGCAGGGACAGTTCTAAGCACGGGAAACATGCGCCACTTCACATGCATATCATACACACCCCCCAGGTACGAAATTTAAAGGAATATTTCACTTTTATTTTTTCATTTTAAGCATTATTAAAATCACTGCTCCCGAAAAAACGGCCATTTTTAAAACTTCTTTTTGCATTGATACATGTCCCCTGGGGCAGGACCCAGGTCCCCAAACACTTTTTAGGACAATAACTTGCATATAAGCCTTTATAATTAGCACTTTAGATTTCTCCCATAGATTTTTCGAATTTGCCGCGAACACCCCAATTTGTTCGCTGTTCGGCGAACGGGCGAACAGGCAATGTTCGAGTCGAACATGAGTTCGACTCGAACTCGAAGCTCATCCCTATAAGTGATATATGATGTACCATCTATGAGGCCTCGTACACACGACCGATTTTCTCGTCCAAAACAGTCAAGAAAAGTGCCGCGAGAGTTTTTTTGTCTAGAAAAACGTTCGTGTGTATGGTTTTACGACGAGAAACTTGACGAGAATCTCGACGAGAAAATAGAGAACCTGCTCTCTATTTTCTCGTCAGGATTCCAGATTTCCTCGTCGTGTTTCTCGTCGGCCTGTTTTGTGACGAGAAAATGGTTCGTGTGTATGTTTTTACGACTCTTCCAAAAGCGCGCATGCTCACAAGCAACTATGAGACGGGAGCGCATCTTCTGGTAAAACAAGCCTTCATAATGGAGAGAGCACATTCGTCACGCTCATAAATATTTCATAGTTTAAATGTTCTGCATTGAAATCTTCGTTAGAATGTTACATTAATCAAAACGAGTGACCTTCTTTTGCTGCTGATATTCACAGTTCTGCCTTATTTTTAACATTTTTCATGCTGCTCTTTATAAGATTTATGTGTATTATATCGTGCAAGTTTTTAGGAATAATTTAAATGGTTAGATTTTTCAAAATGATGTTAATTATAATTTCTCAATGTTTTGATAGCGATCTCCCATTTAATTTTGGAATCTATATTATTAAAATTTCACACCATGTTTTTGTGCTAATCAGATTTAGTTATTCTTTTGGGGGGGGTGATATCTGTGCCTTTTATTGTCAGTCAAATGTATCTGCTTACTCCAAAGCTCGATTTTTTTTATTTAAAAATACACATAGTCAAGTATGAACTTAAACAAAAAACACATTTATTCATGTTTATAAATTAAATAAAGAGAAGGCAGCGCTGGAGAAGCTGCTGCCATTTGTGCATCCCAGGGACCCCAGAGCACACAGCAACCCTGTGTGGACACTAAAATTGGGAGCTTGAGAAGGCCCACATTTCCGAACACAATCTGATGCTGGCCTCCCAGAGGTCAGGAACAGCAGCAGGTGAGATATATGTCCCAAGTGTGTGGTACTACAACAGGCTGCCTTCTGTCCGACCACAATGAAGCAAGGCCATCACTTCCTCTTCTTCCTGGCAACCTTCCCTGCAGCCTTTCCTGAAGCCTTTCCTGCAGCCTTTCCTGCAGCCTTCCTTCTTCATTTGGCTGGAGGCTGGCCCACTGGAGGGGTACTCCTGTCAGGAGGAGGAGGTGTAGCAGAAGGGGGTGGGGCAGAAGAAGAAGGTGGAGGTGTAGCAGAAGGGGGTGGGGCAGAAGAAGAAGGTGGAGGTGTAGCAGAAGGGGGTGGGGCAGAAGAAGAAGGTGGAGGTGTAGCAGAAGGGGGTGGGGCAGAAGGTGGAGGTGTAGCAGAAGAGGGTGGGGCAGAAGGTGGAGGTGTAGCAGAAGGGGGTGGGGCAGAAGGTGGAGGTGTAGCAGAAGGGGGAGGTGTAGCAGAAGGGGGTGGGGCAGAAGAGGAAGGTGGAGGTGGAGGTTGAGGTTGGGTCAGTTGGGCCACCTCACATATGGCGGTATTGGGGGTAATTTGCTCCATCACCCCCTTGTTGAGCAAGGTGATGAGCAGGGGCTCGCATAGGAGGCGTTGCTCCATGCTCATCACCTTGAACTTAGCCTCCACTAGGCCGGCAATGGCCTCTTCAGGGGATGTGGGCTCCTTGAGGGTGGCATGGGCCTCTTTAATAAGGGCCTTTGCTGCCTCACTGGTGGTCCTGTCCCTCCTGCCTCTTTTGTGAAGCCGGATGGGAGGCACCTGGGATCTGGTGCTTCTCCTTTGCCCTGCCACCTCCTGTCTGCCACTGGGCCCTGCCACCTCCTGTCTGCCACTGGGCCCTGCCACCTCCTGGCTGCCACTGGGCCCTGCCACCTCCTGGCTGCCACTGGGCCCTGCCACCTCCTGGCTGCCACTGGGCCCTTCCTCCTCCTGCCTGACAGTTTCCAGACCCTCCTCCTGGCTGATTTCATCCTGTGTATGAAAAAGGAACATAGTTTAATATGTTGGTTTAATCTTTGCATCAAACTTTGTAATCCTGATGGAAGCAATTAGAATGTAAATGCATAAATCCTTGCTTTAAATTTACCACTACATCAGCTTGACTATTTACCACACAATTAAGTGCAGAATAATGTCTACAGATCATGATTTCACTTGTGGAATACAAAATAATGTATGTTTCTCATCCTGACATATTTGGGAAACATTAATTTTATCCCACTACATTTTCAGTTAATACTATACCTGGCTCCAGATGGACAAATCAGGATCATCCAGGATGGCTGCCTCCTCTTGCTCCAGAGAAGGCTCAGGTTGGCTGCAGGGAAGTCTGGGGGGGAAGAGTGGAGAGTGATGGCCTTGGCTCAATGTGGTCATCCAGGAAGGACATCGTGCTGTAGTACCGCAAAATCGGGACATAAACATCATCTGCTGCTGCTCCTGACCTCTGAGAAGCCAGCACCTTAGAGCGTTCAGTCCTGTAGGTACCTCTCAAGCTCCCAATTTTAGTGTCCACTTGTTTTGCTGTGGCTGTGGGCACCTTGGTATGCACAAATGGGAGCAGCTTCTCCAGCGCTGCTTTTCTCACCCCTTTTTTTTATGGATGGGGTTTTTGGTCTCCCACAGAGCCGGCAGCTCCCTTACCCGGTCAATAAATTCCGCCAGGAACTCTTTGTCGCTAATAAAGACATTCATATTGTATCTGCAAGTAAAATAAATTATATTTAAATAATGTGAGGCAAACAGTCTAACCTCCTTCACATCCTAGTCACCATATATATCCTCCACCAATCTTAAGACAGTATAGGCCAACAATTTTTACAAGTCTCACAAAATCACATACCTTCGTTCGCACGTCCGTCACTTGAACTCCTCTCTCCGCACACCGAACGTACTATAGTCACATGTGTGTTTGCTATATACACACACCACGCATGCGTCAAAATTCGAACACGTCGCTCCGCACACGTCGCCCGCCCATGACGTTCTAACTAACATCTTTTCCCCGCCCCTTCTCTTTCGGCGCGTAGACAGATATGGCGGAGTTACAGCAGGTGTCTGATAATTCCGCAACTAGCGAGGAGACAAGCCCGGAGACCGAGGACACGTCACGATCAAGGAGGAGATTCAAGGCATCGAATATGTCTTTGGCGGAGATGGCGGAGATGGTGAACATCTTGGTCAAGGCTGATTATGATGCCAAGCATGGGCCGTATAGCAAACCAAATAGAAGGGAGGCCAAAATCCTCCCTAAAGTTGTGAAGAGTCTGAGGGCGAAGTTCGGGGTGAAACGCTCAAATGAGCAGCTCAGAAAGAGGTGGTCAGACCTCAAACTGAGGGAGCCAGACCAGTTGAGGATCATAAAGAGGATGCTCGCTAAAAGTAAGTAAAATGACGACCTTTCTGCTATTAATCTTTTTAGAAACTGACATTTTTTTTTTTTTTTATCATATTGGACTCCCTTCCAAAATGTAATATTTTGAACTAGGTTGGGCACAGTAATCGTTCGTTACGTTACCGACACTTCGTTTGGCCACTATCCGCGGTTTTGGCTTATTTAAGAGCCACAAAAGTAATTAGACATCTGCCATTTTTGATCAAGTATTGTGGTTAATTTTTAAGTCTAGATGATGTGTTTGTAAGGAGAATGAAATGCAAACTTTTATCAGTGTAAAGGAGAGGACACTCAGCAGCTGCTTCCACATCTGTACTTTGGAGCACTATAGTGTGGGCCACCAGACCCGCCTTTTTTGGGTGTCCCACACAGGTGCATCAGAGTTTATTTGTGGTGCCTCCATGTCCAAAAAATGACATCCAAATGTGAATACTAAACATATTTGGGGTCATAAATAATGCATTCTTCTTTAAATTCCGCACAAACACACACTTGTACCCCACTTCCAAACAATTTAGCCTGTTTTTAGTTTAACAATGAGATTTTTACAGTGTGATAAATAGACCTTTGGTTTTATTCTCATAGGGGAGAGAAGACTGGGAGGAGGACACTCCAGGGAGCACATGCACCCCACAACTTCCAAGCAACCCCAAACTCCCAAAGATCCACAACCGAAAGATGTGCAGGAAGTTGAGGAAGGAGAAGTGCAGGAAGGAGAGGTGGATGACGTTGTGGATCTGGTCACCACAACAGGTCAGTATCTGACACCACAGCTTAAGGTAAGCGAGGGTAGGCCTGCAGAGTTTTATTAATTTTTTTGGGGGGTTTTTAGGGGATGGAAATGTTGTGAAGGATAGCACACGGTTCTCTGCTGACAGTGCCCTCCGCCTCATCCAGCAAGTGATGGAATGTAGCACGGAACTGGACCTAATTAAACAAAGAATCCATGTGATGGAACAAACATTTAAAGACATTCTCGATGTTTTGGGGAGAATTCAATAAGCCATCCAAACACATTTGTTTTTACATGTTTGTTTTTATATTTTTTTATAATTTTTTGAGTAACAAACCAGCCAAAAATTGAATATGCACACAGTGTGTGAACATGTGCTATCTGCCATCAGGGGATATCCATGTACGTCTTTTGTGGGTGCAACCCCTTCCTCGTATCAAAAGTCGGTGAACTGAGGAAGGGGATGCACCCCCAAAACACGTCCATTGATCACCCCTGATGGCAGATAGCACATGTTGACAATAGGGATCAGGATTGTAAACTTCCTATTTGCAAAAAAGTTAAAATGTGTGCATATTGAATTTTTGGCTGGGCAAGGGGTGGCAGGACCCCATATTAGGACGGGCACATAGAGACATAGTTTGTGTAACTGAATGTCTCAGATTGCTCAGAGGTATCCAATGTTGTAATTTTAGAAATGCAAGTGATATTTTTGTATTTTCATAAGCCAAAATTTGCCGGGTTGTGGCCAGGCCAACCCCAAAGTAAAACAAAAAAAAAATTAAAAAAGAGAATGTGCAGAGAGTAAAATATTTGACCACAAACAACGTGTAGCTTCTTTTTATAATACTCTCTAAGCTTATTTGGTTCTTTTGTAAGGTAACATAGTGAAATTGGTTGTTATTTACTAAAGTAAAATACACTTGCCACTACAAATGCACAAAGACAAACTAGGAGACAGGAAAGAACAAATAATTAAAGGTTTAAACAAGATTTTTATTGGGATACTTAGACATAGGCTGGTATAGGAATTGCCCCCCTACCCGTGAAATACTCCATGTATTTGTCCCGAACCACACGGGCATTTTGGGGGGGCAAGCCAAGACGGGCAGATTCCAGGCCCGGAAGGGGATTTGCAGGGGAAAGCCCAGCCTCTGGCAAAACTGAGGCCATATAGGAATTAGATTTTTGGCTCAGAAAGTTGTGTAGCACACAGCAGCATAACACTACATAGTTTATTTTGTAGTCCGCCAAGTGGATGGAAGTCATAAAAAGGCGGAACCGGCTGGCCATTATGCCAAAGGCATTTTCAACGACTCTTCGGGCCCTGGCCAGCCGGTAATTGAACACACTCTTCTCTGGGGTCAGGGTCCTCTGTGGAAATGGCCTCATAAGATGCCGTCCGAGTCCGAAGGCTTCATCAGCCAAGAAAACAAAGGGGAGTCCTTCAATATTCCCTGCATCCGGTGGCAATGCAAGGTCGTCACTCTGGAGACGGAGGGCAAACTCCGTCTGGATGAAGGATCCCCCATCGGACATCCGGCCATTCTTCCCTACATCAACATAGAGGAATTCATACCGTGCTGACACCACCGCCATCAGCACAATGCTATGAAACCCCTTGTAATTGTAGTAGTAGGACCCAGAACGGGGTGGCGGCACGATGCGGACGTGCTTCCCGTCTATGGCACCACCGCAGTTGGGGAAGTCCCACCGCGTGGCAAACTCCGATGCCACAGTCTGCCATTCCTGTGGCGTGGAAGGAAGCTGTGGAGTGAAACAAGATGAAATAATATTAGAAAAACAAAGGCATACATTACAAGGAAATTCTATCCCAAAAAATTAGAGACCAACATCAATCTAATTATACGTTTATTAAGGTGTGTAAAAAAAGTATAATGGAAGGCTCATTTATCATATTCATCACCCCCTCTGATGGGCCATTACTAAATTATTTTGGGGGGGGGGGAGATGTGTTTGGCCACAGGATAGCATTGCAGTGGCGGTGCGTCCAGAGTGGGCGCTGGAGCACTGTCCCCTCTCTCCTGTGCCCATCACTCAGAACAATACATAGGTTCATGCGTTGCATGAACCTATGTATTGTCTATGCCGCACACTATTCAGGTGGATGGCCTCTTGTAAAGCGACCGACATATGAATAATTCCAGCATTTAGGGGGTTAAAATTGCAGAGCAGGAACAGGTATTAAAATAGTCTTGCAAATTACAACCTGAGGGATGTAATTGGCTTCCTCAAAGAAAAATCGGGGACGCAAGGAGGGGGGCATTCCTTGTGTAAACACTGACAGGCTGCTCTGCCAATCATGTTCACCAAGTCTGTTTAATGGTAACATGATTGGCTGATGCAACATGAAGGGAAGGAGAAGACATCAAGGACAGAAGAAGGATGGCGCTGACCACAAGAAGGTAAGTGCAGGGCTGGGGGGAAACTGGCTGCATTAGAGGGGACTAAATGGCTGCATTTGAGGGAACAAAATGGCTGCATTGGAGGGGACAACTGGGGGTGTTTATTAGGCAACAGAGCAAAAAAGGAGGAAGTTTATTTCCGAAATTGGGGTTGGAACCCCCCAACATTTGGAGCAACAGGCGCCCCTGCTGGAAAAGTTAGTGAGGGGAAATATTTAGGGAGGATAAAAAAGGGGCAATCTAAAGCTTCCAACATGCATGGGGACAAAGGGGACATTCTCAGCATATTACAATCATGGTAATTAGGGAAGGATGAAAGAAATACAATACATTAGCATACATGTAATACATAAAATGTGATGTTAAGGGAGAAAACTTACCCTAATATAGTCCTCCTGCAGGACTTGTATAATGGCAGAACAGGTGTCTGGGATTATGAGGCCCAGAGCCTGGGGGGAGATGCCTGTGGTGAACTTCAAGTCCTGAAGACTTCTCCCTGTTGCCAGGTAATGCAACTGATGGCTTCCCGCATAACGGTGTCCTTCCTGGTAATATAGGGGGACACCAAAGCCAACAGTTCCTGAAAAACGGGGTCAGACATCCTCAGAAAATTCCTGTAGTCCTCAGGATTATTCTCGACGATCTCCCGCAGCAGAGGCATGTGGCAGAATTGGTCCCGCTGGAGCAACCAATTCTTGGTCCATGAACTCCTCCTCACACCATTCATGGACTGGTCTTGGTCCAAAACAAGCAGACCAACACCAAGCGCACGTACAGCACGAACTCGACGACGAGAACGTCCAGGCGACATGGCTAGGAAACGGTCGTCTAATCAGAACGTACAGAACAGAACGCACTTTAGAACAGCAAGGCCTATGAATAACGAACTGAAATTCAGAAACGAACAGGCAAGAACGCACTGTAAAACAGATACGACCTGCCTAGACGCCCTGAAAGTCAAGATACGAACCCACAAGCACAAACTGAACGGCAGAAAATGATCTGAAAAGTACGAAGACTGAAAAGCGTCTCTTCCCAAACTTTTACTTCACACGCGGTAACACGAGATCAGCAAAAGCAGCCCAAGGGGTGGCGCCAAGAAAAAAGATCTTCCCCTTTATAGTGCCGTCGTACGTGCTGGACGTGAGCGCAGAGAACCACGAGGAAATTGGAAAATTACAGTGTGTACGCATAGAAAGCTTGACGAGAAAATCGACAAGCTTAACAAGAATCTCGTCGAAAAAAACGACGTGTTTTTTACGACGAGAAAATCGGTCGTGTGTACGAGGCCTGAGAGTCTCAAAGGTAGAAGCTTCTGCTGTGCTCTCTCTTTAGAAAACCAACAATGCTCTGCACAACCTATATTATGGTTGCACTCTGTATTAAGTGTTTATTTGTTAAAGTTTTTAAATCATAATTTTTTTTATAAAACATTGGATAAAAATCTAT
This sequence comes from Rana muscosa, assembly GCA_029206835.1. Lineage (NCBI taxonomy): Eukaryota > Metazoa > Chordata > Amphibia > Anura > Ranidae > Rana > Rana muscosa. Next base: position 77,972,219 of record CM055118.1, on the reverse strand, counting down.
AAACTTAACTTAAATCAACCCCAAACCATTATAGTTATTATTGTTCAACAAATTGATTAGGCCTGAGCATCTTGCACTATTTTATGTCTCTAGACAGCGTTACACATTCACTGCTATTTGCAACATGGTACTGTATTCAACAAATCTCCCACATGCTGAATTTATGACACATCTCTACCGTATTTTTCAGCGCAACATTACAAATATCAATAGCATTTCGAGTGGTGAAAACAAAATGCCTTTTGTTTAAATTTAAACATCTATTATAGTTTGCAGGGCAATACATAATGTGGCATGACTTTGACATTTGTCACACAGATGTCTAGGCATGTTGATTATGAGTTTCAACAAAAAAGTTAACTTTACAATAGGAATTCTCATTGTATTGTCTGCATTGTGAAGTCTGCAGTCCTGCCTTACACTCCCTCTGCCACCAATACTGTTTCCATGACAACCAATATATTGCAGCGCTGATGAATGAATGGTAGATAACCCTTTCCTGACTGAATAAGTGGAAACATTCAATACGTCATTAGCAAAGCGAACTTGGGCATAAATATGCATTTTATAAGAAAGGCATCATTAATTTGTTCAAAGTATTTACGACTGGTTTTAGGCTTACATCTTGTGTAACAGTACAGCTGACAGATATACAGGTATAATCAAACCAGTAGACAATTCTGCAAATATGGAATCAGTTCCATATTTACTGAATTTTATAGAATTAGTCCACCCAAAACCAATATTTTATTTGGGGTTGAACAAAACAGTTAGGCATCCTAAAAGGAACACTAAAGACATTTTTTATTTTATTTTTAAATAACAAACATGTTATACTTACCTCCGCTGTGCAGCTCGTTTTGCACAGAGTGGCCCCGATCCACGTCTTCTGGGGTCCCTCGGCGGCTGTCTTGGTTCCTCCCCGCAATCACTCACCACCTATATGTGAGTGAGCTTGCATGGTGGTGAGTGATTGCGGGCACACTCCTGTGATACAGCGGCGGCTATAGCCACTCACTGTATCACTCAGGCCCCACCCCCCGGCTCGCCACGTCATTGGATGTGATTGACAGCAGCGCAAGCCAATGGCTGCGCAGTTTTTAATTCATCTACTGTAACCAATCAATGGCCAGGCTGAGCGGCGAAGAGGATGTCGGGGGCGAGTGTGGGACTTTCGAGGGGTCAGGTAAGCTAAACGGGGGGCCAGGGGGAGCCGGTATTGTCGGATGTTTTTTTACCTTAATGCATAGAATGCATTAAGGTGAATTTTTTTTTACCTTTACAACCCCTTTGACATGTGGGTTTAGGGTCCGACTATGATTTCCTGCCAGAGACTTTGCGCATTTTATGCAAACTGCTATGTTCGAGAAGCCCCACACAAAGCAATGAGATGCTAACTGCACACACCACCATTCGCATGACTTGTGGATGATCGTCCCTTGATGCAAACTGTCTTCAAACTGCGATTGCTGCATGTCTAATTATATGTGAACGTCCACGAAAGGCTGCGGGTGCTGTTAACATATCAATAATTTGTATGGGGCTACCAGCAACACAGTGGTTCAAAGAAACACTGCTGAGTCTCCTGCAGGAAATTGTAGTAGGCCACTAAATGCACGTGTGAATTAGGCCCAAATCACCAGCTCTCTGGCTTCCAAAAACTTGTGATCTCTATTATAGGTTATAAATATTATAAATGTTTTACCTAAAGTGGAGCTCCACCCAAAAGAGGAAGCTCTGCTTGTCTGTCTCCTCCTCCCTCCGCTGCCACATTTGACACCTTTTGGGGGGGTATTAGGTTTTGACAGAAGTTCGGCTCCCCTCCTCCTTCCCCTGCAGCCAGGCCAATCAGAGAGCAGAGCGTGTTTCATGCATGCTCAGTAGGGAACTGGCTGTGAAGCTGCAAGGCTTCACTGCTGGTTTCCCTTAGTGGAGATGGCGGTGGCAGCACCTGATAGCCAATTGAAAAATTGGCTCGGGTAAAGACACCGCTGGATTATTGGACAGGTAAATGTATTTAAAGTCAGAACAGTATTTGTAGCTGCTGACTTTAATTTTTTTCTGAAAGAGCCTAGAGCTTTTCTGAAAGAGTCAAAAAGCAGCTGGTTCTCAAACAGTGTACTCTAGCGGCTGCATCCGCAACTTGTATCTGTTAAATTTTGATATCTAAAAAATGTAATGAAAAAATTAAAAATATTTGAGTGGAACGCTTTTTGCTTGGTAAGCAGTCACTGTAGTTCTAGAATTGCTGTTTGATGGGACTCGACCATGTTAGTCATATACTGTGTATATATATACCGTATATATATATACCGTATATATATATATATATATATATATATATATATATATATATATATATAGTTCCCATTAGAACAGGGAACCTTTGACTGCTTGTTGTTTCATCGGATGCTACCTACCTGGTGAACGATTTGATTGATATATTACATCCAGGTTAGTAATTTTTTGGCTTTATCTGATGTGCTATGGTTTTATGAGTTTGGTACTCAATATTACCCTCATCTGCATGGTCTCCATTTTGAAATACATCTTTGCTTCCTTTTCTCCTTTAAGATGAGAGTGCTGACATTAATGGTTCCTTGATCCTATCGGAGGGTTTTGTCATGTATTTGTCGCCAATTTGATGGCTTATCTTTGGTCTCCCCTTAGCCTGAACGTACTGGACAATTTAAGGTACAATTTATTTCCTAACAAACCAAGTGGTTTGAATGTTTATTAATATAGAGTTTTTTTTGTTTTTGTTTTTTGTTTGATTTGGTTTGTTCTGTTTCCGCCTCTGTCTCCATTTTCAAGGGATAGGGTTCCGTATGCTTTTACATTTTCATGTATGTTGATTATTTCTATGTTTGTGTAGCGGGACCCCAAAAAATGGGGTCGCTATGCTGTAAATTTAGGGTCAGCCTGAGCAATAGTATGGCTCAGATTCTACAATTCTGTTTAATATGGACTATGCCATGTTGTTGCCTGGTGTATAGTTCCCCTGGGCTTGTGGTGGCGCTGTTGCCCAGGTCTCGGGTTGAACCACGGGTGGCATTGTGGTGTGATTGGGTGTCCTCTCTCGGCTACCATGCGGTGGGCGGGTTCGGCCTGCTGTGCATGCCGGGAGAGGGTACAAAAAGGGCAGCTGCCCTGTTCTGAGATGAGTGTGCCCCATTGGGGTGGTGTGCCAGAAGGATTCCAGGGAGGACCCCTGGTGACAAAGTCACGCCCATTGGCCTTGCTGGCCTGGGGTGCGTGAATTTAATCAGGGCCAAAGTGATAACCGTTGTGGTCAAGATGGAAAGTTCATGTGAAGTACATGTATGCCCACGCGCAGCATTGGAGTGTGATGACTTGAGTCATCTAGGTGGTGGTGTTTTGCAGAAAATTTCAGTGAGGCTAGGCTTAGCCATGCAATAGAAAAAATTTATATATATCCGAGGATAATCATCTCTTCTCGGGGAGAAGGTTCTTTTCTGCATATCTTAGAATTTTATATTGTGTTTTTTTTTTTCTTTTCTCTTCCTCTGCAGGTGACCTGCAATCAACTCTATCGGAGAATGGGTGGAGTAGATATGTTAGGAGGGGTGGGATTGTATTTTGTCAAGCTATGTGTTTTATACGGAATGTGATGTATATTTTTACATGTTCTTTCTCTTCTTCCTCTGCTATTCCCCAAAATTTTGGTTCAGGCACCATTAATATTTGCTGTACATAGTTGGAAAAGACCGGAACCCACTAAGGATTTTCAAGGGGGGGTATGCTGTAAATTTAGGGGCAGCCTGAGCAATAGTATGGCAATAGTAGGGCTCAGATTCTACAATTCTGTTTAATATGGACTCTGCTCTGCCATGTTGTTGCCTGGTGTATAGTTCCCCTGGGCCTGTGGTGGCGCTGTTGCCCAGGTCTCGGGTTGAACCACGGGTGGCATTGTGGTGTGATTGGGTGTCCTCTCTCGGCTACCGTGCGGTGGGCAGGTTTGGCCTGCTGTGCATGCCGGGAGAGGGTAAAAAAGGGCAGACGCCCTGTTCTGAGAGGGGTGTGCCAGGGGGATTCCAGGGAGGACCCCTGGTGGTGAAGTCACGCCCATTGGCCTTGCTGGCCTGGGGTGCGTGAATTGGCCGAGGAGTCTCGGGCACCTTTAGCCCGAGGCTACAGAGTTCCAGGTAGGCCCAGTACCTTCAACTGGCTCTACAAACCAACACACTGGAGTTCAGGGAACCCGTGTGAGGGTGGCCCGCTCTGAAGGAGAGGAAACCAGAGGAGGACCTGTCCGATGGATCGGTGAAGAAATTCACGGTGAAGGAGAGGCCTGGTTGCCTATCAGAGGGAAGGATTTGTGAATTGCAGTATAGCTCCTGTAGTGTGTCCCATTGGCACCTATGGTCTCTACTAATCTATGGGGGTTTCAAAGTTCTAATTCAGTAACTAAAGAATTCTGTGGCAGAGGATCTCTTGGACTTGTCCGTGAAGGGGACTAAATTAAAGAAACTGTTCGTGCTTCACTCCGGCTGCTAGAACTGTGAGAGGGATCTATTCGGGTGAGCAATCCACAATCCGGCTTGAGTGAAGAATAGGGTAACTGGGTGCCGCGTGCCTAAACCTGTCTCTCTACCCGCTTTTGTTGCTATCTTCAACCTATTCCCAAATCTGTTTCAAGCAAGATAAAATAAACTTGTCTGTTTGGAGTTTAAACACTGTCTGGACATTGTCCATCTTTCGGGGAAAAGAACAGACTTTTCCCTATATTCTGGGGACGAGAACCAATGGACGGGAGGTAACTCGGTGCAGGACTCAAAATTGTAAGAACACTGCTCAACCTCTTATACCAGGAGGATACGGGCATGTGGCACGGTGTGCTTTTATCTCTGCAAAGTGAAGGTAGGCAGGAGAAAAGGGTCCGTGTGCTACATTTGTTTATATACAGTATAGGTGTGGAGCCAGCATCTATGGAATAAATTCCTGAAGAAGCAGCTGTTTTGGTCATGAAACATACTGGCAATCTCCATCTAACACCTTTTGATGTCATGCTATGTATATGATTTTATATATCTTTTGCCTTTTTTTGACAGCCCTTTTTCCCTTTATATGTATGTATGTTTTTTACGTTTGAATAAATGATTGTTTTTAACCAATATATGTGTACGCTATATCATCAGGGAACCACCATTTAACACCCAATTTCCTAGTTCACCCCTTTAGAAAAAAATTATTCATGTATGGCTAGCCTTACACATTACCTGATGGTATGTCCACTTCAGGTACATGCAGTCAGGGGAGGCAGGTGAGGGCTCCTACGACCTATGGTTCCGGAGATATGGGGCTCCTTGCACAGCCTGTCAAAAGCTACATACAGAGCGGTCAGTTTAAATACAAGCTGGCACACACTTTTTGCAGCAGACTGAAGCCTCGTACACACGAACGAGTTTCTCTGCAAAAACCAGCAAGAAACTTGCTGGCAGAGATTTTTTGCCGAGAAATTAGTTTGTGTGTATGGTTTCTCGTCAAGAAAAGCGACAAGTATCTCGACGAGAAAATAGAGATCCTGCTCTCTATTTTCTCGTCGAGATTCTCGTCGGCATGTTTCTCGACGAGAAAAGTGAGTGTGTGTACACTTATCTGTCCTCCCGGAAGCCCGCGCATGTTCGAAATGAATTCGACGCATGCGCGGTAGCTTCCTAGGCATACGTAGGGTATACCAAGATGGCGGCAACGGCATTGAATGTGACGAGCGCATGCTCGTCGTAGTCGACGACGTCACCGCGTACGCTCCATTCAAAGAACCGCGGGTTCTTTGAATCGAGCGTCTGTACACTCGGCCGGGACAAGTTTCTTGTCCAAGAATCTCGTCGAAAAAAACGACATGTTTTTTTCGACGAGAATCTCGGCCGTGTGTACGAGGCCTGAGAGTTTGAGCTCACAGTGCCTCTCCTCACTTCTTGTCAGAAGCACTGAGATCAATGGACAGCTTGGAGTCTTGGACCAATGGTAAAGTACCATTAGCCACAGCTGTCCAATAAAAATGATGCAGCGGAGGCACACCTCTCACTGCAGTGTCATAGAAGTGGCATGTGTCTAAATGACAAATGCTCCCTTCCAGCCCAGCCCTCTTAACTACAAGGAAATACAATATAAGATTTACCCACAATGCCATGTTTTTCTTACACAGTTAAGATGGAGAATAAGAAACGGTTGCTGTTGAAAGGGTACTGTTACAATCAAGTTAAATCATATACTTATATATAACTTTAATTTAATTTATTATTTATCTATTTACTGCAAAATTACTGGTTTGCGTTATAACTTCAAACTTGAGTAATGTCTCCGTTAAGCCCCCTGCTTGAGTACAGTTTTTGAAAATATAGTAAATTATCTTAAAAACAATATATAAAAATTATTTGTATATTACTTATGGTAAGTAACCCCTTGCCACCCAGGCCAAAATTGACATTCTCTCCTACATGCAATAATTAGTGATGAGCCGAACGCCCCCGGGTTCGGTTCGCACCAGAACCCGCGAACGGACCGAAAGTTCGCACGAACTTTAGAACCCTATTAAATACAATGGATGCGAACGTTCGAAATTTAAAGTGCTAATTATAACGACTATTATGCATGTTATTGTCCTAAAAAGGGTTTGGGAACCCGGGTTCTGCACCAGGGGACATGTATCAATGCAAAAAGAAGTTTTAAAAACGGCAGTTTTTCTGGAGCAGTCATTTTAATGATGCATAAAGTGAAAAAAAAAAAGTCAAATATTCCTTTAAATATCGTACCTTGGGGGTGTCTAAAGTATGCCTGTGAAGTGCCACATGTTTCCCGTGTTTAGAACTGTCCCTGCACAAAATTACATTTCTAAAGGAAAAAAAGCCATTTAAAACTGCTTGCGGCTTTAATGTAATGTCTGGTCCCGGTAACATGGATGAAAATCTTTAAGAAAAATGGCATAGCTACCCCATCACACCCCCCCCCCCCCCCCTACCCCAGCCCATTACCAGCCCCTTTGAGTCTTGTATGGATATTAAGGGGAACCCCGCAAACAAAATAAAAAAGGCCCTATATACTCTGAACAGCCGTATACAGGCGGTGCATACAAGACAGGGACTGTAGGTTTGTTCTTATGTAGAATCTGTTTGTAATTTTGAACAGGTACATTGTTTAAGTGTAGCTCCAGGCAAAAAATCTATTTTTAAGCTTTTTGGAAAACATAGGGAAGGGTTATCACCCCTGTAACATTTGTTTTGCTGTCTGTGCAGTGTGCACCTGTTCAGAACAGTTCACCTCACTTTCCGTCCTAATGACAAATGTTTTTGAAAATTTGGGGTTTTTATTGAAACAAGAATCGGTGATAAAGCATCAGTGGAGAGGAGACACTTTTTTCCCATATTAACTCTTACAGGAGAGAATTTGCCTTCCTAGGGGTAGATTTCCTCTCACTTCCTGTTGTATCCTTCCGTTTGCAAGGAGGAGTCGTTTGTAAGTTGGATGTTTGAAAGTAGGGGCCTGCCGTATATACTCAGCTGAAATTTGCCCCTTACATGTTGGTGTTGCCACAACACTGTGAGCCCTCACAGTTACTCTTGGTGGGCGCATGAATGGGCCCTGCTGTGAATTATTAGATCAAGAATTGTAATTGCATGCCCCTGTTGAACAGGGGCTGAAAAATTGGGCCTTTGGTGGTGGTGGTGGTGGTGTTGACACAACACTGTAAGGCCTCACAGTTAGTCTTGGTGGGCGCAGGAATGGGCCCTGCTGTGAATTATTAGATCAAGAATTGTAATTACATGCCCCTGTTAAACAGGGGCATAAAAATTGGGCCTTAGGCACTGGTGCCACAACACTGCAACCCCTCACAGATACTGTACTTGGAGCACAGCAATGAGCCCTGTTGCAAAGTATTGCATCAAAAATTGTAATTACACCCCCCTGTTAAACAGGGGCTGAAAAATTGGGCCTTAGCCACTGGTGCTGGTACCACGACACTGCAACCTCTCCCAGATACTCTAGTTGGAGTGCAGGAATGAGCCCTGCTGCAAAGCATTGCATAAAAAATTGTAATTACATGCCCCTGTTAAACAGGGGCATAAAAATTGGGCCTTAGGCACTGGTGCCACAACACTGCAACCCCTCACAGATACTGTACTTGGAGCACAGCAATGAGCCCTGTTGCAAAGTATTGCATCAAAAATTGTAATTACACCCCCCTGTTAAACAGGGGCTGAAAAATTGGGCCTTAGCCACTGGTGCTGGTGCCACGACACTGCAACCACTCCCAGATACTGTAGTTGGAGTGCAGGAATGAGCCCTGCTGCAAAGCATTGCATACAAAATTGTAATAACACACCCCTGTTAAACAGGGGCTGAAAAATTGGGCCTTAGCCACTGGTGGCGGCACCCAGAAACAAAAATGTTCTTCCAAGCTATAATCATCAATCGGATCATTAAGGAGGAGGAGGATAGTCAGTCAACATAACAGGACAGTCTCTCAGCATCAGCATCAGTCTTGAAGGGATGTGACATTTGAAAATAAATTAGTCTGTTATATCAGCTTCAGGTGTTTGGTAGCTGGTGGTGATCCAAGACTGGTTCATCTTTATGAAGGTCAGTCGATCAACAGAGTCGGTGGACAGGCGCACCCTGTGATCCGTGACAAATCCTCCAGCAGCACTGAATGTGCGTTCTGAAAGAACGCTGGATGCAGGAAAGGCCAGTAGCTCAATTGCATACTGTGCAAGCTCTGGCCAGTGATCCATCCTCAAGACCCAGTAAGCCAGAGGATTTTCGGTGGGGAAGGTGTCCAAGTCTGACCTTGCCCCTAGGTATTCCTGCACCATGTATATCAGACGCTGGCGATGGTTGCTGGAACCGATCATACCTTGGGGCTGCGGACAAAGAATTGTCTGAACGCATCGGTCAGATGGCCACCTTCCCCACGGCTCCTTCTTTGACTGACCGAAGCCTCAGCAACTCGTTGTCCAGGACCAGGAGTTTGTAACCTCCCAGTCTCTGGGAACGCATTGCACAGACCTTTCTGCAAGGCCTCCCGGAGTTGTCTCATCCTCTGCTCCCTCTGCGACGGTAAGATAAGGTCCGCAACCTTACCCTTGTACCGTGGATCAAGGAGAGTGGCCAGCCAGTAATGGTCCCTCTCCTTGATCTGAAGAATACGAGGATCCTTCCGCAGACTTTGCAGGATCAGGGAGGCCATGCAGCGTAGGTTAGCTGAGGCATTCGGTCCGAAGTCCTCTGGGTCACTAAGGACGACATGATCCGCAGCCACCTCCTCCCAGCCACGTACAAGTCCACTGGTTTCTTGGGACTGTAAATCATCCCTAAAAGACTGCTGCTGATGATGCTGAGTGCCAGGCTCCACCTCCATGCTGACACAATCCTCCTCCTCCTCCTCTTCTTCATGTGCGATGGGTGGGACAGAAGGAACACCTTCTGGGTAAAGGGGGCCTTGAGAGGCAAGGAAGTCCTCCTCTTCCTGCCTCTGTTCTGCCTCAAGTGCCCTGTCCATTATTCCATGCAGCGTATGTTCCAACAGGTGGACAAGAGGTACAGTGTCACTGATGCATGCACTGTCACTGCTCACCATCCTCGTGGCCTCCTCAAATGGTGCAGGACAGTGCATGCATCCCTGCTCATGCCCCACTGGCGTGGTGAAAAAAACCCGAGCTCCCCTGACCCTGTCCTGGTGCCGTAGTCGCACAGGTACTCATTGATGGCCCTCTGCTGCGTGTGCAGCCGCTGCAGCATGGCCAACGTTGAGTTCCACCTGGTGGGCATGTCACATATAAGGCGGTTCTTGGGCAGGTTCAACTCCTTTTGCAGCTCAGCCAGGCGAGCACTGGCATTATAAGATCTGCGGAAATGCACACAGACTTTCCTGGCCTGCCTCAGGACATCCTGTAAGCCCGGGTACCTGCCCAAGAACCGCTGCACCACCAGGTTAAGGACGTGAGCCACACAGGGCACATGGGTCAGTTGTCCCTGTCGGAGAGTGGAGAGGAGGTTGGTGCCATTGACGCAAACTACCATTCCTGGCTTAAGCTGGCGTGGCGTCAACCACCTCTCGGCCTGCCCCTACAGAGCAGACAGAACCTCTGCCCCAGTGTGGCTCCTGTGCCCCAAACACACCAGCGCAAGCACGGCATGGCATCTTTTTGCCTGCGTACTTGCGTAGCCCCTTGAACGCCTACGGAGCACCGCTGGTTCAGAGGACAAAGCACAGGAAGAGGCCACGGAGGAAGAAGAAGAGGAGGGGGTGGAGGACAGAGGTGTGTCACAACCAGCAGTAGCATTTTGGAGGCGTGGCGGTGGAACAACCTCCAACACTACTGCACCTTGTCCTGCATCCTTCCCAGCTGCCAAAAGAGTGACCCAATGGGCCATGAAAGAAAGGTAACGTCCCTGTCCATGCCTGCTGGACCATGAGTCAGCGGTAATATGCACCTTACCGCTGACCGCCCTGTCCAGCGAGGCCAAGACATTGCCTTCCACATGCCGGTAGAGTGCCGGAATCGCCTTCCGTGAGAAAAAGTGGCGTTTGGGAACCTGCCACTGAGGAACCGCACATTGCACAAACTCACGGAAGGGGGCTGAGTCTACCAACTGAAAAGGCAGCAGTTGAAGCGCTAGCAATTTAGCCAAGCTAGCATTCAACCGCTGGGCATGTGGATGGCTGGGAGTGAACTTCTTTCGACGGTACAGCAGCTGGGGTAGGGAAATTTGCCTGCTAGAATCGGACGTCGGTGTACTGCTATTAGAGTGCCCGCAAGTACTTGGCTGTGACACACCTAATTCTACACCTTCATTCCTCTCAGAGCAGGTTTCAGAGAGGACTGAAGGTATAGTGGGGTTGGAGATACCAGCTGATGCGGTGCAAGAAGAGGTCAGCTTTGTTCTTTGGTGTGGGTCTTTAAGGTAGGCTTGCCAACGAGCTGCATGGCAGGTCAACATATGTCTGGTCAAGCATGTGGTGCCCAAGCGGGTGATGTTTTGGCCACGCGATATACGCTTGAGACATATGTTGCAAACAGCAGCTGTGCGATCTGATGCACTCGACTCAAAAAAGGCCCACACCAAAGAACTTTTTGAATAACGGGCAGAAGCAGCGCCATGCACAGGCGGAGCTCTGCAGTGTGATTCCGTCGGTGTGCTGCCCTTACGCTGGCCCCCCGAGGGCATCCTGCCTCGTTGGAGATGTGCCTCCTCCTCATCATCCTCCTCCTCCTCCTCCTCTCTCCTATTAGGCACCCACGTGGAGTCAGTGACCTCATCATCCCCTCCCTCCTCATCACTGGAGCCAATCTGGCAGTATGCTGCAGCTGCTGGAACATGACTGCCAGATTGGTGTCCTTCTTGAGCATCCCCTCTCTCTGCTCTCATGCTACTGCCTTCCTCTAGCTGGGTATCATCATCAGACCCTTCGAAATGCTGGGCATCCTCCTGGAGCATGTACCCAACACTGTGCTCAAACAGTTCGGGGGACTCCTCAGGAGGACATGGTTGGTCTAGGGAAGGAGTGACTGATGATGACATTGATACCAGGGAAGAGGACGCTTTGGCAGCTGCTTTGCCAGTACCCTGAGCCTGGGTGAGAGAGGATGAGGAGGGCTTGGTCATCCACTCTACCAAGTCTTCGGCATGATGCGGCTCAACACGTCCAGCTGCCGAAAAGAAGGACAAGCGTGTCCCATGGCCACGTGCTGATGGCGATGCACCGCGTCCACGACCAGCACTGTTGTCTATAGACACAGAGCCTGCTTTCCCTCTTTTATTGGCTCCTGACTGTCTGCCTCTCCTTGTTTGCCTTCCAGACATTCTAATGGCCTGCAGGGAAATGGGAAAAGCAGCAATACAGGCTAAGTTAAGGTGTAATATGGTCAGGAGGCACACTCCGCCCGCTGTAAGTGCCGCAAAATCCTGTTGGTGTAACACACTAGGAAAAAGCAGCAATACAGGCTAAGTTCAGGTGTAATATGGTCAGGAGGCACACTCCGCCCGCTGTAAGTGCCGCAAAATCCTGTTGGTGCAACACACCAGGAAAAAGCAGCAATACAGGCTAAGTTAAGGTGTAATATGGTCAGGAGGTACACTCCGCCCGCTGTAAGTGCCGCAAAATCCTGTTGGTGTAACACACCAGGAAAAAGCAGCAATACAGGCTAAGTTAAGGTGTAATATGGTCAGGAGGCACACTCCGCCCGCTGTAAGTGCCGCAAAATCCTGTTGGTGTAACACACCAGGAAAAAGTAGCAATACAGGCTAAGTTAAGGTGTAATATGGTCAGGAGGCACACTCCGCCCACTGTAAGTGCCGCAAAATCCTGTTGGTGTAACACACCAGGAAAAAGCAGCAATACAGGCTAAGTTAAGGTGTAATATGGTCAGGAGGCACACTCCGCCCGCTGTAAGTGCCGCAAAATCCTGTTGGTGTAACACACCAGGAAAAAGCAGCAATACGGGCTAACTTCAGGTGTATAATGTGCAGGAGGCTTAGCAACAATGACACTGACACTGTCCCCTGCCTATCCTTCTCTCTCCCTGCACACAAGGTTTATCAAAGTATATGACACTGACACTCTCCCTGCCTATCCTTCTCTCTCCCTGCACACAAGGTTTAGCAAAGAATATGACACTGACACTCTCCCTGCCTATCCTTCTCTCTCCCTACACACAAGGTTTAGCAAAGAATATGACACTGACACTCTCCCTGCCTATCCTTCTCTGTCCCTACACACAAGGTTTAGCAAAGAATAGATTTGACAAGATTTGACACTGTCCCTGCCTATCCTTCACTTTCCCTGCTCCGGAACACACTACACAAGGCCGCCGCGCTGGCGGCCTTTTATAGTGTGGGGCGTGTACTAAACCCCCTCAGCTATAATTGGCCACAGGCATCCTGCCTGTGGCCAATCATTGCTCTCCTCGCTGCCGGCGCTGTGATTGGCCAAGCATGCAGGGTCACAGTGCATGCTTGGCCAATCACAGCGCCGGGATTACACTGCGATGGCGCAGTGTATTGTGGGCCGTTCGCGTCACTCGAATTTGGCGCAAACGGCCCAAATTGTTCGTTGTTCGCCGAACGCGCGAACAGCCGATGTTCGAGTCGAACCTATGTTCGACTCGAACACCGAGCTCATCCCTAGCAATAATCATACTTTTTTTGCTAGAAAATTACTCAGAACCCCCAAACATTATATATATTGTTTTAGCAGACACTCTAGGGAATAAAATGGTTGTTGTTGCAACTTTTTATGTTACACAGTATTTGCGCATCAATTTTTAAAACGCATGTTTTTTTTTTAACATTAATGGATATAAAAAACTAAAAAAAAACTAAAAAGATAACCCGATTTTTTTGTATAATGTGAAAGATGATGTTACACCAAGTAAATAGATACCCAACATGTCACACTTTAAAATTGCGCGCACACGTGGAATGGCGCCAAACTTCAGTACTTAAAAATCTCTATAGGTGACGCTTTAAATTTCTTTGCAGATTACGTTTAGAGTTACAGAGGAGGTCTAGTGCTAGAATTATTGCTATTGCTCCTATGATCACGGCGTATGTAACCTGTGTGTATCTGGCTCTGATACTAGCCAGTGCCTCACCAGCCACTGACCTCACTGCACATCCCTGGTCCACTTTGAGTTTAAGAGACATGTATTTCTTGAAAGATTTATAGCTACAACGATGTCTGCATTTATATACTGTATGCTACACACTCTATTTTATTCAGTAGGAAATTTATTGCCATAGTATATTTTAGAGGGCCCCCCGCAATGGTGTGTTTAAATTGGAGCCCTATACATTTTTCTAAAGCAACTACCGTATATACTCGAGTATAAGCCGAGATTTTCAGCCCTTTTTTTTGGGCTGAAAGTCCCCCCCTCGGCTTATACTCGAGTCAGCGAAATTTTTTACATTGTAAATCGTACCTGTAAAGACGTTACGGCTGCGGCGTCCATCGTTCGAATTCCGCGGTCTCTTCCTGTTCCTTCCGTGATAGGCGATTCTCATCAGACACTCTCCGCCTATCACGATCATTCTCTTATCCTCAGTTTTCCAGCAGACGTCTGTGATTGGCGGAACACCCAACACAGTGTCTGCTGGGAAACTGAGGATGAGAGAATGATTGTGATAGGCGGAGAGTGTCTGATGAGAATCGCCTATCACGGAAGGAACAGGAAGAGACCGCGGAATTCGAACGATGGACGCCGCAGCCGCAACTTCTTTACAGGTACAATTTACAATGTAAAATAGCGAGCTAGGGAACAGTGAGGATAGGAGAACAGTGAGGATAGGAGAACAGTGAGGATAGGAGAACAGTGAGGATAGGAACAGTAAGGATGACCCTCGGCTTATACTCGAGTCAGTAAGTTTTCCCAGTTTTTTGAGGCAACATTAGGTACCTCAGCTTATACTCGAGTCGGCTTATACTCGAGTATATACGGTATTGCTTCAAAGAGACCTTTGAGAAAAAAAAATGTATCAGATGCCCTCATCCATGTCTTGTGTACTGTAATTCAATTTACCACATCACATGTGTCCTGTAGACTCTTCAGAGGGCTTTGCTCTCTGCTCTATTTTTTTAAAAGGCGCTTTACGTTTTGGATAAAATGTGGCTGAGCTACAACATCAGGTTTTGTTATTATCTGTATGCTTATTGGGGAAAATTTTCCTGATTTTCCTGAACCCACTAAGCCTAGTTAACAGCACATAAAGTGTGGGGAAACTTCTCTGGTGGGGCAGAGACAGCAATAAAAACTTAAAGGGGTTGTAAAGGTTTGTTTTTTATTTTCTAAATAGGTTCCTTTAAGCTAGTGCATTGTTGGTTCACTTACCTTTTCCTTTGATTTACCTTCTAAATGTTTTTTTTCTTTGTCTGAATTTCTCACTTCCTGTTCCTCCTCAGTAAGCTGTTCAATAAACTGTTCTGGGTGACTCAACACCACTCGGATGATGGTGTGAAGTTTAGTGAGGAGAAACAGGAAGTGAGAAATTCAGACAAAGAAAAAAAACATTTAGAAGGTAAATCAAAGGAAAAGGTAAGTGAACCAACAATGCACTAGCTTAAAGGAACTTATTTAGAAAATAAAAAACGAACCTTTACAACCCCTTTAACATACACTATATTACCAAAAGTATTGGGACGCCTACCTTTACACGCACATAAATTTTAATGGCATCCCAGTCTAAGTCCGTAGGGTTCAATATTGAGTTGGCCCACCCTTTACAGCTATAGCAGATTCAACTGTTCTGGGGAGGCTGTCCATAAGGTTTAGGAGTGCGTCTATAGGAATGTTTGACCGTTCTTCCAGAAGCGTATTTGTGAAGTCAGGCACTGTTGTGGACGTGAAGGCCTGGCTCGCAGTCTCCACTCTAATTCATCCCAAAGGTGTTCTATTGGGTTGAGGTCAGCACTCTGTGCAGGCCAGTCAAGTTCCTCCACCCCAAACTCGCTCATCCATGTCTTTATGGACCTTGTTTGTGCACTGGTGGGCAGTTACGTTGGAACAGGAAGGGGCCATCCTCAAACTGTTCCCACAAAGTTGGGAGCATGAAATTGTCCAAAATGTCTTGGTATGCTGACTGACACCTTAAGAGTTCCCTTCACTGAAACTAAGGGGCCAAGCCCAACCCCTGAAAAACAACCCCACATCATAATCTCCCCTCCACCAAATGATTTGGACCAGTGCACAAAGCAAGGATGAGCAAGTTTGGGGTGGAGGAACTTTACTAGAATGCACAGAGTCCTGACCTAAACCCGATAGAACACCTTTAGGATGAATTAGAATGGAGACTGCGAGCCAGGCGTTCTCGTCTACATCAGTGCCTGAATTCACAAATGTGTTTCTGGAAGAATGGTCAAACATTCCCATAGACACACTCCTAAACCAGAAGAGTTGACGCTGTTATAGCTGCAAAGGGTGGGCCAACTCAATATTGAACTCTACGGACTAAGACTGGGATGCCAATAAAGTTCATGTGCGTGTAAAGGCAGGTGTCCCAATACTTTTGGTAATATAGCGTAAGTTTCCCCACTTTGTTAAAAAAATACAGTATGTACGGAGTATGCAAATCTGAGGTTCCTCCCATGAAGGTTGTAACATTTTAGATATGTATTTGTGCTCTGACGATGGTCACTTTGACAGATAGAGAGTGAAATTGCCACTGGCGGCAGTTCACACCATCATACTGGTGATATGCACAGGAATGTAAGGTAACGCGCAGAATGTCCATTGGTGCGAGCAGTGCCATTTATTGTGAATAGCACCCATGCATCTGTTGTTAACGGATGTGTGTTGCAGCACACCACAAATCACATTAACACACTAATATTTGTTGTAGTGCACTGTGCTATATAAAATAGTACAAGCTCCTTTTGGTGTGTTTTGGAGCGTTACGCCACCTATTGAAAAAGTACTACAACCCTGAGCATAGATAATAATCAAACTGTGCGCATGCAGTGCTCACCCCCAAGGGGGATGCTGGAAATGACCAAGGTCTCCCTTCCCAGACACCAGTTCCAAGCACACTGACAAACACAGGCTCAGACTAGAGGATGTATTTTTGTAGATTTATTACAGTGCTTTAAAAAGGAGAGAGGAATGAGGGCGCAGGATACTCCAAAATGCAAAACAGATACAGGAGGACGAATCTGACACTCTGTATAAGCAGTAGGGATGAGCTTAATGTTCGGGTCGAACATGAGTTTGACTCGAAACTTTGGCTGTTCGCCTGTTCATCGAAAACAAACATTATGGGGCATTCGCTCCAAATTCGAGTGGCACGGAATGCTCCATAATGCACTGCGACATCGCAGTGCATTGCTGTCTGATGATTGCCCAAGCATGCACTATGACCCCGCATGTGTTGGCCAATCACAGCCCTGTCAGCAAAGAGAGCCATAATTGGGCAAAGGCAGGGTGCCTTTGGCCAATTATGTCTCAGGGGGTTAAGTCTGCAGTGACTAAGCCTAAAAAGAAGCAAAAGTACTTTCCGACCCTCACAATCCTACCAGTAACCCAACCTGCCTCCACACCCACCAACCTGCTCCAGCCTGCGTTCATGCCATTTGAACCTGATGACCCACCTAAATCTGCCAACTCTATGCCTGCTACCCAGTCTGACGTCCCAGAGCCTTTTACCCAGTCTGACGTCCCAGTGCCTTTTACCCAGTCTGACGTCCCAGTGCCTTTCACCCAGCCTGAAGTTCCAATGCCAGTCTGCCAGCCTGAAGTTCCTGTGCCAGTCTGCCAGCCTGAAGTTCCTGTGCCAGTCTGCCAGCCTGAAGTTCCTGTGCCCGTGTTCCAGCTCGATGTCCTTTTGCCTTTGTTCCGGCCTGAAGATCCAGTGCCCGTGTCTCTGCCTGAAGTCACAGTACCTGCCTTCCAGTCTGATGTCTTGCCGCCTGCCTTCCAGTCTGATGTCTTGGTTTCTGCCTTCCAGCCTGATGTCCTGGTTCCTGCCTTCCAGTCTGATGTCCTGGTGCCTGCCTTCCAGTCTGATGTCCTAGTGCCTGCCTTCCAGTCTGATGTCCTAGTGCCTGCCTTCCAGTCTGATGTCCTGGTGCCTGCCTTCCAGTCTGATGTCCTGGTGCCTGCCTTCCAGTCTGATGTCCTGGTGCCTGCCTTCCAGTCTGATGTCCTGGTGCCTGCCTTCCAGTCTGATGTCCTGGTGCCAGTGTTTCAGCCCGAGATGTCAGTGTTTTAGCCCGGGGTGCCAGTGTTCCAGCCTGAAGAACCAGTACCAGCATTCCAGCCTGAAGAGCTAGAGCCAGCGTCCCGATCTGAGGTTGTGGTGCCCGTTTCCCGGCCTGAGGTTGTGGTGCCGTTTCCCGGTCTGAGGTTGTGGTGCCCATTTCCTGGCCTGAGGTTGTGGTGCCTGTTTCCTGGCCTGTGGAGCCTCTATCTGCTGCCCAGCTCGATGACCCGAAGCCTGCTGCCCAGCTCGATGACCCGAAGCCTGTTGCCCAGCTTGATGACCCGGAGCCTGCTGCCCAGCCTGATGTATTCCTGCCTGCTGCCCAGCCTGGTGTGTTCCTGTCTGCTGCCCAGCTTGATTTGCCCCTGTCTGCTGCCCAGCTCGATGACCCGGAGCCTGCTGCCCAGCTTGATGACCCAGAGCCTGCTGCCCAGCTCGATGACCCGGAGCCTGCTGCCCAGCTCGATGACCCGGAGCCTGTTGCCCAGCTCGATGACCCGGAGCCTGTTGCCCAGCTCGATCTCCCAGAGCCTGCTGCCCAGCTCGATGACCCGAGCCTGCTGCCCAGCCTGGTTTGTTCCTGCCTGCTGCCTATTCTGATGTGTTCCTGCCTGCTGCCCAGCCTGGTGTGTTCCTGTCTGCTGCCCAGTTTGATTTGCCCCTGTCTGCTGCCCAGCTCGATGACCCGGAGCCTGTTGCCCAGCTCGATCTCCTGGAGCCTGCTGCCCAGCTCGATGACCTGGAGCCTGCTGCCCAGCCTGGTTTGTATCTGCCTGCTGCCCAGCTTGATTTGCCCCTGTTTGCTGCCCAGCTTGATGTGCCTGTCTCCTGCCCGGATGTGCCCGCCGTCTGCCTGGATGTACCCGCTGTCTGCCCGGATGTGACTTGCCTGTTGCCCAGCTTGTTGCCATGAACTTTCCCCAGCAACAGTAAGTTGGAGCGTCTGGAGGCCTCTCTTTTGAGGGGGGTACTGTCAGGAAAGGTTCCATCCACTGGTGATATTTATTATTTGGCTTGCAGTACTGTGGTCCACCAGCAGGTGTCTCCTGGCAGTGTGGAACTGTCAGGAGAATTTCTCCCTGCTGGTATTATATTATCCTTTGGACTCAGTACTGGTCTCCACCAGTGGATGGATCCTGGCAGTGTGGAGCGAACTGCTCTTCCTGCGCTCAGGTGTGACTTGAAGCCAATTACAAGCCTTCCTATTTATACCCGGCAAGTACAAACATACCTTGCCCTGGTATCTCTCTCCCTGACCTTGAACCTGCGATCCTGACTTTAAGCCTGCATCCTACCTGACCCGATCCGACCCAATGCCTATCCTGAGTCCATCCTGCACCTGTCCCTCCTGTCTCCTGAGAACCTCGGTCACCTGTCCTCCTGTTACCTGAGAACTTTGTATCCCTGCTCTGCAGCCTACCCATCCGTCCCCTCCCTGTTCCTGTTTGTCTCCCGTCCTTACCCATCTGCTGACATCCCCTTGTGTATGACCTCGGCCTGGCTTTACTACGATTCTGGTATCTCCCATTATTGTACATATTGTCTATAGTCACTGTTTATTGGTTGATTTATTGCACGGTGTTCTGTTGGAGGTGGTTGTGTGTGTGTTCATTGATCTTAATAAATCATCATATTTTCATCTTCATCCGTTTGGTCTCCTCTGTCACACAGTCTAGTCTACTAGCTTCTCTGACAAGCAGCAGTCTTCAAGGGATCGTTTTCAGTCCCCAGAAACCCATGGAATTGTACGTGGCTGGGAGGAGGTGGCTGCGGATCATGTCATCCTTAGTGACCCAGAGGACTCTGGACCGAATGCCTCAGCAAACCTACGCTGCATGGCCTCCCTGATCCTGCAAAGCCTGCAAAAGGACCCTCGGATTCGTGGTATCAAGGAGAGGGATCAGTACTGGCTGGCAACCCTTCTTGATCCACGTTACAAGGGTAAGGTTGCAGAACTTATCCAGCCTTCGCAGAGGGAGCAGAGGATGAAACATCTTCAAGAGGCCTTGCAGAAAGGTTTGTGCAATGCGTTTCCAGAGCCTGGGAGGTTACAATTTCCTGGTCCTGGACAATGTGTTGCTGAGCAGGGCTCTTTCCTGCACTCAACTAGACTATCTGTGAGGGGTTGCAGTGTTGTGGCACCACCACCACTGCCTAAGGCCCAATTTTTCTGCCCCTGTTTAACAGGGGTGCGTAATTACAATTTTTGATCTAATATTTCTCAGCAGGGCCCGTTCCTGCGCTCAACAAGAGTATCTGTGAGGCTTTACAGTGTTGTGCCACCACCACCACCACCACCACTGCCTAACAGTGGCGTCTCCAGCTTTCATATTTAGGGGGGGCACATGGGGGGACAGGGACAAAAGTAGGGGGGCCAACTATAAAATGCAATTTTATATATATATATATATATATATATATATATATATATATATATATATATACACACATACACACACACACACACACACACCAGTCATGGCCGAAATTGTTGGCACCCCAGAAATTTTTCCAGAAAATCAAGTATTTCTCACAGAAAAGTATCGCAGTAACACATGTTTTGCTATACACATGTTTATTCCCTTTGTGTGTATTGGAACAAAACAAAAAAAGGGAGGAAAAAAAGCAAATATGACATAATGGGGTTGATTTACTAAAGGAAAATCCACTTTGCACTTGAAAGTGCACATGGAAGTGCAGTCGCTGTAGATCGCTGTAAATCTGAGGGGAAGCTCTGAAATTAGGGGAAGCTCTGCTGATTTTATCATCCAATCATGTGCAAGCTAAAATGCTGTTTTTTATTTTCCTTGCATGTCCCCCTCAGATCTACAGCATCTGCACTTCCATGTGCACTTTCAGTGCACTTTCAAGTGCAAAGTGGATTTTCCTTTAGTAAATCAACCCCAATGTCACACAAAACTCCAAAAATGGGCTGACCAAAATTCTTGGCACCCTTAACTTATTATTTGGTTGCACACCCTTTGGAAAAAATAACTGAAATCAGTCACTTCCTATAACCATCAATAAGCTTCTTACACCTCTCACCCGGAATTTTGGACCACTCTTCCTTTGCAAACTGCTCAAGGTCTCTTATTGGAAGGGCGCCTTTTCCCAACAGCAATTTTAGGATCTCTCCACAGGTGTTCAATGGGATTTAGATCTGGACTCATTGCTGGCCACTTTAGAGCTCTCCATCGCTTTGTTGCCATCCATTTCTGGGTGCTTTTTGATGTATGTTTGGGGTCATTGTCCTGCTGGAAGACCCAAGATCTCGGACACAAACCCAGCTTTCTTACACTGGGCTCTACAGTGTGACCCAAAATCCTTTGGTAATCCTCAGATTTCATGATGCCTTGCACACATTCAAACACCCAGCGCCAGAGGCAGCAAAACAACCCCAAAACATAATTGAACCTCCACCATATTTCACTATAGGTACTGTGTTCTTTTCTTTGTAGGCCTCATTCCGTTTTCGGTAAACAGTAGAATGATTTGCTTTACCAAACTCTATCTTGGTCTCATCTGTCCACAAGACAATTTCCCAGAAGGATTTTGGCTTACTCGAGTACATTTTGGCAAACTGTAGTCTTGCTTTTTTATGTCTCTGTGTCAGCAGTGAGGTCCTCCTGGCTCTCCTGCCTTAGCGTTTCATTTCATTTAAATGTCGACGGATAGTTGCCGCTGACACTGATGCTCCCTGAGCCTGCAGGACAGCTTGAATTTTTTGGAACTTGTTTGGGGCTGCTTATCCACCATCCGGACTATCCTGCGTTGCAACCTTTCATCAATTTTTCTCTTCCGTCCACGCCCAGAGAGATTAGCTACAGTGCCATGGGTTGCAAACTTCTTGATAATGTTGCGCACTGTGGACAAAGGCAAATCTAGATCTCGGGAGATGGACTTGTAACCTTGAGATTGTTGATATTTTTCCACAATTTTGGTTCTCAAGTCCTCAGACAGTTCTCTTCTTCTCTTTCTGTTGTCCATGCTTAGTGTGGCACACACAGACACACAATGCAAAGACTAAGTGTAATTCTCTCATTTTTATCTGCTTTCAGGTGTGATTGTTATATTGCCCACACCTGTTACTTGCCCCAGGTGAGTTTAAAGGAGCATCACGTGCTTGAAACAATCTTATTTATCCACAATTTTGAAAGAGTGCCAAGAATTTTGACCAGCCCATTTTTGAAATTTTGTGTGACAATATGTCCAATTTGCTTTTTTTCCTCCTTTTTTGTTTTGTTCCAATACACACAAAGGGAATAAACATGTGTATAGCAAAACATGTGTTACGGCAATACTTTTCTGTAAGAAATACTTGATTTTCTGGAGAAATTTCTGGGGTGCCAACAATTTTGGCTATGACTGTATATATATATATATATATATATCCTGGGGCCTGATCCCACAACAGGTCCTTTCACATGTTCTGCAGTGAGCTCCCTTCCTACTATACTGGCGGAAAACAAGAGATATATGTCACCAGCACACCAAGAAAATATAAGGGTCCAAAAGCAGTTGGAGAACTATCAGGGTTGCAAAGGTTGTCTTGCCACCGGGCCCTGGTGTTCTGTCACTGTGGGGTTCCCCAGCTGTCCTGTCCCTGCTATTGACAGCACTGGTCTGGCATCTGTCTCCTTGGCAGCGGCGGCAGTCTATTAGGACCTAGTGCTGGTGACATTATGGGTGCATGCAGGGGAAGGCTGGCACTATTGGTTATAGAGAGCCGAGCCCCCAGCTGGTCACCTAGCAGCAGTAATGCTGTATAACCTTCTCTGTTGACATGCTGATCAGAATGTGATCCAGGTGATGCTCCCAGTCAGATCTAATAAACACAGTATTTATTAGCATCAAGAGTACAACCACATTTTTATATATAATCAACCGTATGTTCAGCAGCCATGTAGGCTCTATGCCTGTAAAGTGTGGGCTTTGATCAATAAAATCACTGATATTTAACACTAGGATTTGACTAGGAGCATCACCTGGATTGCATCCCGATCAGCATGTCAGAGAAGGCTCCACTGCTGCTAAGCAACCTGCAGGGAGCTCAACTGTCTACAACCAATAGAGATGTGTTTGAAATCCCACATGCCCGATCCTGCCAGGAAGCCAACACTCCACAGTGCTAATCACAGCCAGTGAGACATTTCCTGATCTGTGCAGATGCGGAGCGGGAAATGTCTCACTGCCTGTGATTAGCGCTGTGCAGTGTGGGCTTCCTGGCAGGCTCTGGCATGTGGAATTTCGAACATGCCCAGCCCATCTCTAACAACAAATTGTGCTGGCCCTCCTGTACATTAGCCCCATAAAGTAACCAGCACTGGGTCCAATGTGCTGCCGCCGCTAGCCTTGAAAACCGAGACCAGCGTTGTGAATAGCCGGGACAGGACAGCAACTCTGGTTGTTTCAGCACTGGTCCACACTGGGAGGATTCCCCCATCCACCTATAATGTGTAGATGGGGGAATTGGATCATTTCTTTTTTTTTTTCATTCAACCTAATAGTTGAATGAAAAAAGTGATGAATGTATGGGCTGCCTAAGAGCTAAGACCAGCCATAGACAATTTAAATCTCAGCTGGTTCAGCAGGAACTGGCTGAGATTTGAACCAATAATGAGCAGATTCTCTTATGATCATCCCCTCTCTTCAGATACAGCACGCTGGGATAGTGTGGGCGGGACTGGAAGGAGGAGGAGGAGCTGTATTCCTCCCTGCTCGTATGAGAGGAGTGGGGGGGGTGGCTGTGGACTCGCTGGGCTGTGAAAGAGTGTCATAGACTGACACTCGGCTCAGCTTGCAATCACCACTCTCGGAATTTACAGGCTGGTTCTCCTGTCCTAAGGACGGGAGAAATCAGTCTGTTTTTTCAGTAACAGAGATGAAGGCTTGGGCCCCCCTCCCCTCCCCCCACAGTGCTTGTGGAGTCCTTCCTGCAACTCCCTCTTCTCCGTGCCAATGAGGATGCAGGGGAAGGAGCAGATCGGGCAGCTGTGGTTGTATGAGCGCTCGCATTATGCAGTGTCAGCGAGCAGAGGGAGGGGGGAGGAATCCCCTGCAGGAGCTGACTGGGGACGCTCTCCCTTTCAGGAGAGACTATGTTACCCCAGCAGCAACCCAAGCGAAATACAAAAAAAATATTTTTTTTTTTTTTTTTTTTGGGGGGGCACATGGTGGGGCACAGCATAATGTTGGGGGGGCCAGGGCCCCCTCTGGTCCCCCCCTAGGGACGCCATTGCTGCCTAAGGCCCAATTTTTCTGCCCCTGTTTAACAGGGGCGCGTAATTACAATTTTTGATCTAATATTTCTCAGCAGGGCCCATTCCTGCTCTCAACAAGAGTAACTGTGAGGCTTTACAGTGTTGTGCCACCACCACCACCGCCTAAGGCCCAATTTTTCTTCCCCTGTTTAACAGGGGCGCGTAATTCCACATGTGATTACAATTCTTGATATAATATTTCAAAACAGGGCCCGTTCCAGCGCCCACCAAGGCTTACAGTGTTCTGGTACCACCAACACCTAAGGCCAAATTTTGTGCAGAGTATATAGGGAAGGACGTATAGTATATACAGGCGGTCCCCTACTTTCAAACATCCGACTTAAAAACGACTCCTACTTACAAACGGAGGGAGACAACAGGAAGTGAGAGGAAATCTACCCCTAGGAAGGGAAATTCTCCCCTTAATATCCATACAAGACCCAAAGGGCCTAGTAATGGGCTGGGGGGGTACCCATGCCGTTTTTCTCAATAATTTTCATCCATATTGCCGGGACCCGACATTGCATTACAGCCGCAAGCAGTTTTAAATTACTTTTATTCCTTTTAGAAATGTCATTTTGTGCAGGGACTGTTCCAGTGGCGGCTGGTGAAGTTTTAGGATGGGGGGGCGCAAGACCCCACCCCTCCACGGTTGGCCCCTCCCACTTCTCATAACCCACACCCCTTATAGAATCCACCCACTCCGTCCCCTGTATTCCACTCATAGTGTCAGCATTATACACCTGGCTCAGCACATCATATACCAGGCTGCACATTATACACAGGGCTCTGCACATCATATACCAGGCTGTATATTATAAAACAGGGCTCTGCACATAATATACCAAGCTGCACATTATACACAGGTTTCTGCACATCATATACCAGGCTGCTCATTATACACAGGGCTCTTCAAATCATATACCAGGCTGCACATTATACACAGGGCTCTGCACATCATATACCAGGCTGCACATTATACACAGGGCTCTGCACATCATATACCAGGGTGAACATTATACACAGGGCTCTGCACATTATACACAGGGCTCTGCACATCATATACCAGGCTGCACATTATACACAGGGCTCTGCACATCATACACAGGGCTCTGCACATCATATACCAGGCTGCACATTATACACAGGGCTCTGCACATCATATACCAGGCTGCACATTATACACAGGGCTCTGCACATCATATACCAGGCTGTACATTATACACAGGGCTCTACACATCATATACCAGGCTGCACATTATACACAGGGCTCTGCACATCATATACCAGGCTGTACATTATACACCGGGCTCTGCACTTCAAATACCAGGCTGCACGATATACACAGGGCTCTGCACATCATTAAGGATGAGTTCTGGTGCGTTCGCATACTCCACGTGCAGAGCCCGCCAGGAAGACGGCACGGCGCTGCGCTAATCACAGGCAGGGAGGCATTTCCCAATCTCTGCAGCCGAGCATCGGGACAATGTCTCCCTGGTTTAAACTTGCATTTTAGGTTCTGACTTTATTAACCCATTGCATAGCCTCTCTACAACATTAAACGTTAGACGACAGGGGTTGCATTTAAAAGGTAATTTCGCTTTTGATAAGAAAAATGTAAGTACTACACTACATTTTGTATTTTTACAATTACAATTACCTATGTAGTTTCATCTACTGCCTGCTATGACTCATAAAACTGGCAAATGTTTAAACATGGTGTACATGTAGGGTGGTGTTTTGTACACGGTCAATGTACAGAACACCAACTGAGTTATGTAAGTTTCAATAAAAGCAATAACAAGTAGGGATCTGCAATGACATTTGCCAACTTACAACCTGGAAATATGCTTTGTTTTAGGTCCAAATGCAGGCAAAAATTCAGGCCCGATTCATCCCTGAAATGGAGAACAGGGACGCACCAGACCCCTGCTGTGAGTCTCTCTGCACAACAGTGTGAATCTATCCTGAACGGGGCCTTAAACTTACTCTAAAGCATGAATCGGACTGATGGTATATCAAGCACAGAAAAAGACTTGTGATGATCGCTTAGGAATATGGCTACATGAGATTACAATTTTTCTCAGCCTGTAAAAGCACCTGTATGTTAGCTTATGTGTCCATGTGCACACAGGCGTTTACAGACATATTAGAAGCAGAGCAATTACAGTCTGAAAAAAAAACGCCATGGAAAGCACGTTTAGGAGAGGAGGTGAAGCGCAGAAAAAAGCTGAACTCTCTGAAACGCTAGACGCATTTAGGTGCATTTGAGAGGTAATGCATTTAAATGGCCAGAACAAATAAATATTTTTGCCAATAGGATACATTTACAATAAAGCGCATGACGCACCTGCAGTGGGATTTTCTCCTGCCAGGAGTTCTGATGTTTAGAGGAGCAAAGCAAACACCCTGTGTGCATGAGGTCTATTGGGTAGAATATGAAATTTTATGGACATTAGACTATTATTAAAGAAGTAGGGAATCCGCGCTCAGGAAAACACCAGACAGAGGTTGCAGCCCCCCTAAAAACTCCCTAGGGAGAATAGAATATAATATAAAAGAATGGGGTGTTGGTGCTACCTCCCACTATAGAGACCCATCGGGTCTAAGTGATCTCAAGTAAATGTATAAGGACAGGCTGTACTGAGTTCCCGGGTCTGTACACCTACGGTGCCCATTATGAGGGGTTCCCACCATCCCTGTTCTGAGTTCCTGGGTCTGTACACCTACTTTGCCCATTATGCGGGGTTCCCACCATCCCTGTGCAGAATTCCTGGGTCTGTACACCTAAGGTGCCCATTATGAGGAGTTCCCACCATCCCTGTACTGAGTTCCCAGGTCTGTACACCCGCTGTGCCCATTATTAGGGTTCCTCCCACCATCCCTGTACACCTACTGTGCCTATTATGAGGGGTTCCCACCATCCCTGTACTGAGTTCCTGGGTCTGTACACCTGCTGTGCCCATTATGAGGCTTCCCACCATCCCTGTACTGAGTTCCTGGGTCTGTACACCTACTGTGCCCATTATGAGGGTTCCCACCATCCCTGTACTGAGTTCCTGCGTCTGTACACCTACTGTGCCCATTATGAGGGGTTCCCACCATCCCTGTAACTAGTTCCTGGGTCTGTACACCTGCTGTGCCCATTATGAGGGTTCCCACCATCCCTGTGCTGAGTTCCCAGGTCTGTACACCTGCTGTGCCCATTATGAGGGGTTCCCACCATCCCTATGCTGGGTTCCTGGGTGTGTACACCTACTGTGCCCCCCCCCTATCTGTCTACTAATCTCTGCATTTTTATCTCCCATCAGTACAACTCTGCCCCTAACTCATCATCTGCTAACCTCTGTCCCCCAAACCCCTACTTTGCTAACCTCTGTAATCCAAGCCTTCCTTCCCATCCACTCTGTACCTCTGTACACCACCTCTGACTGCACACCTCCTCTGCTCACCTCTGCACCTCAAGCCCCCCTTTTTGATTACCTCTACATGCCCCTATGCTCACCTGTATGCTGTCTAGGTGGGCGGCATGCAGCAGATGGGGCGTGATTTGCATATGAATCGCGGCGGCCGATCTAATTTGCATAACAATGCCCGCACGATTTACATGTGAATACTGTTAATTTAAGAACAATGCCTTTTGTTTCTCTATAGCAGCTGAAGGCAGGGGAGAAAAGGGAAGGTGTACAGACTTGCATTACATGGAGAGAGGTGAAGTAAAGTTGGAGATTAAAATGCTGCTTTACAGTCTCTCAGGACACAGTGATAATAGCCCCTTCTGCCCCCCTCCCCCTCCAGTCCTGGCATGTACAAATGTACCTGAATATTTCTGTGTGATCCCTCTGTGTGCACTGCTGGATGTCGAGTCTGTGTCACAGGGAGATGAATGGAGCTGCCTCTGCACATCGCTCCCTGTCTGCTCTGACCAGTTCTCTTCTGCTGGTGATTTCCCCCTCACTTACTGAAGGAGACAGGCAGCCTGTGAGCCAATGACGCTGCAGGTCTGATTAAAGCCCCACCCTATGGACCCAATCAATTACAAGCACTGGAAACCTAATGCTAGAGCATAGAGGTGGAGTTTTCGTGGCTACAAGCTTTGCGCCCGAACACACTCTAAACTACGCCAATAGAGCTTCTTAGCCCCAATCACGTGTTTACACACGGATCATGCCTCCAATAGCACCCCGTGTCCAGCGCCCTTAACACACCCACTTAAAGGGACACTTTAAAAAAAATATTATTATTATTTTTTTAACCACTTAACGACCGCTCACTGTATATATACGTCGGCAGAATGGCACCGACAGGCACAATCACGTAGAGTGTACGTGATTGCCTTTGTACAGTTGGGGGGTCCAATCGGACCCCCCTTCTATACAGTGAGCGGTGGCTAAGTGTCCGGGAGCGTTCCGGGATGAGGGGGCAGCCATTCGTTTCTGGCCACCCCCTCGCGATCGCTCCTGACGAATAGAAATGCCCCCTCTGTCTGTGTCAGACAGAGGGAGCAGGAGGAAGTGATGTCATCTCTGGTGCGGCGCTCACATATACCGAGCGCCGTACAAGAGAAGATATCAGGTCAGTGCACACAACACTACACTGACACCAGGACACATAGGGACATAAATCGCCCCCCCAGGCCCCCCCAGACACCCCAGATCACCCCCCAGATCACCCCCCCAGCCCCCAGTCACAGTGTCACTGATTGCAGTGACCATTTATTTAGTGATCACTGCAATCAGTGACATTTGTGACTGTAAAAGTGTCACCAAAGTTTAGTCTTAGGTCCAGTGTAGCCCCCTAACCCCCCCTAATAAAGGTTTAACCCCCTGATCACCCCCAGATAACCCTTTCACCGCCTATCACCACTGTCGCTTAGCGATCATTTTTCTGATCGCTGTCTTAGCGTCAGTGATGCCGATCGGCAGCCAGTAATTTTTTTTAGGTTCGCCGCAGGTTTTTATAGCGTCAGGTACCCCAATATATTATCTAATAAAGGTTTAACCCCCTTGATCGCCCCCCAGGTAACCCTTTCACCCCCTATCACCACTATCACTAAGCGATCGTTTTTCTAAAGGCTGTCTTAGTGTCTGTGATGCAGATCGGTAGCCGGTAATTTTTTTTAGGTTCGCCGCAGGTTTTTATAGCGTCAGGTACCCCAATATATTATCTAATAAAGGTTTAACCCCCTTGATCGCCCCCCAGGTAACCCTTTCACCCCCTATCACCACTGTCGCTAAGCAATTGTTTTTCTAAACGCTGTCTTAGTGTCGGTGATGCAGATCGTAGCCAGTAATTTTTTTAGGTTCGCCGCATGTTTTTATAGCGTCAGGTACCCCAATATATTATCTAATAAAGGTTTAACCCCCTTGATCGCCCCCCAGGTAACCCTTTCACCCCCTATCACCACTGTCACTAAGCGATCGTTTTTCTAAACGCTGTCTTAGTGTCTGTGATGCAGATCGGTAGCCGGTAATTTTTTTTAGGTTCGCCGCAGGTTTTTATAGCGTCAGGTACCCCAATATATTATCTAATAAAGGTTTAACCCCCTTGATCGCCCCCCAGGTAACCCTTTCACCCCCTATCACCACTGTCGCTAAGCAATTGTTTTTCTAAACGCTGTCTTAGTGTCGGTGATGCAGATCGTAGCCAGTATTTTTTTTTAGGTTTGCCGCATGTTTTTATAGCGTCAGGTACCCCAATATATTATCTAATAAAGGTTTAACCCCCTTGATCGCCCCCCCAGGTAACCCTTTCACCCCCATCACCACTGTCGCTAAGCAATCGTTTTTCTAAACGCTGTCTTAGTGTCGGTGATGCAGATCGGTAGCTGGTAATTTTTTTTAGGTTCGCCGCAGGTTTTTATAGCGTCAGGTACCCCCATATATTATCTAATAAAGGTTTTAACCCCCTGATTGCCCCTAGTTAACCCTTTCACCAGTGATCACCATATAAGTGTTACGGGTGACGCTGGTTAGTTAGTTTGCCTTTTATAGTGTCAGGGCACCCGCCGTGTATATAACCCAATAAAGGTTTAACCCCCTGATCGCCCGACGGGTGATATCAATTAGGTTTTAGCGTCAGAGAGGGTCTGAGTCACACCCCAGGCAGCGTCAGGTTAGTGCCAGTAATGCTAACACCCACGCGTGAAGCATACACCCCCCTTAGTGGTATAGTATCTGAACAGATCAATATCTGATCTGATCAGATCTATACTAGCGTCCCCAGCAGTTTAGGGTTCCCAAAAACGCAGTGTTAGCGGGATCAGCCCAGATACCTGCTAGCACCTGCGTTTTGCCCCTCCGTCCAGCCCAGGCCACCCAAGTGCAGTATCGATCGATCACTGTCACTTACAAAACAAAAACACACATAACTGCAGCGTTCGCAGAGACAGGCCTGATCCCTGCGACTCCAGTGCTGTAGGAGGTGATTTCACCACCACAGTTAAAAAAAAAAAGCAAATATGCCGAAGCATTGGGGCAGCAGGGGCGGAGGAGCGATTTTGCTCCTAATGCCGTGTACATACGGTCGAAATTCCGACGGAGGCTTGCCCGTGGAAAAGTCCGACCATGTGTGTGCGGCATAACTTTTTTGCGGGAGGATGCCCCCATGCTTCGGCATATATAAATGGTGCGTCTATGCCCATCATTGGAAGTGGGTGGATGAAGGGCGGTATTCTATTGGTGGGCATACCCACCGATCAATCTCTTTTTTCGTTCAGCCAACTGGCTGCATGAAATAAAAAGATTACAATACATGTCCAACAAGGACCAGCAACGTACTGGTATGTTGCTGGATTTTAATGTTTATACCAGAATGATGCCTGCGGGTTTAGGTATCATCTTGGTATCATTCTTTTCAGCCTGCGGCCGGCTTTCATGTAAAAGCAATCCTAGTGGCTAATTAGCCTCTGGACTGCTTTTACAAGCAGTGGGAGGGAATGCCCCCCCCCGGATATAAAAAGCGCCATTGGGAAATTGGGAAAGCATTTTATCACACCGATCTTGGTGTGGTCAGATGCTTTGAGGGCAGAGGAAAAATCTAGGGTCTAGAAGACCCCAGTTTTTTCAAAAAAAGAGTACCTGTCACTACCTATTGCTATCATAGGGGATATTTACATTCCCTGAGATAACAATAAAAATGATAAAAAAAAAAATACTTGGAAGGAACAATTTAAAAATAAAATAAAAAAGCAAAATTAATAATAAAAAAAAAAAAAAAAAAAAGCACCCCTGTCCTGCCCTGCTCTTGCCCAATGGCGAACGCAAGCGTCGGTCTGGCGTCATATGTAAACAGCAATTGCACCATGCATGTGAGGTATCACCGCGAAGGTCAGATCGAGTGCAATCATTTTAGCAGTAGACCTCCTCTGTAAATCTACTGGGGTAACCTGTAAAGGCTTTTAAAGGCTTTTAAAAATGTATGTAGTTTGTCGCCAATGCGCGTTTGTGCGAAATTTTAAAGCATGTCGTGTTTTGTATCTATGTACTCGGCCTAAGATCATCTTTTTTATTTCATCAAACATTTGGGCAATATAGTGTGTTTTAGTGCATTAAAATTAAAAAAAGTGTATTTTTTAACCCAAAAAATGCGTTTGAAAAATCGCTGCGCAAATACTGTGTAGAAAAAAAAAATGCAACACCCACCATTTTAATCTGTAGGGCCTTTGCTTTAAAAATATATATATATAATGTTTGGGGGTTCAACATAATTTTCTTGCAAAAAAAAAAATGTTTTCATGTAAACAAAAAGTGTCAAAAAGGGCTTTGTCTTCAAGTGGTTAGAAGAGTGGATGTAAGCTTCCTAATGTTGTGTATAAAATGCCAGAACAGTTCAAAACCCCCCCAAATGACCCCATTTTGGAAAGTAGACACCCCAAGCTATATACTGAGAGGCATGTCGAGTCCATGGAATATTTTATATGTTGACACAAGTTGCGGAAAAACATTTTTTTTTTTTTTGTTTGCACAAAGTTGTCACTAAATGATATATTGCTCAAACATGCCATGGGCATATGTGGAATTACACCCCAAAATACATTCTGTTGCTTCTCCTGAGTACGGGGATACCACATGTGTGAGACTTTTTGGGAGCCTAGCCATGTACGTGACCCCAAAAACCAAGCACCGCCTTCAGGCTTTCTAAGGGTGTAAATTTTTGATTTCACTTCTCACTGCCTATCACAGTTTCGGAGGCCATGGAATGCCCAGATAGCACAAAACCCCCCCAAATGACCCCATTTTGGAAAGTAGACACCCCAAGCTATTTGCTGAGAGGTATTGTGAGTATTTTGCAGATCTCGCTTTTTGTCACAAAGTTTTGAAAATTGAAAAAAAATAAATAAATATATATATATATTTTCTTTCTTCATTTTCAAAAACAAATGAGAGCTGTAAAATACTCGCCATTCCTCTCAGCAAATAGCTTGGGGTGTCTATATTCCAAAATGGGGTCATTTGGGGGGGTTTTGTGCGATTTTGGCATTTTATGGCCTTTGAAACTGTGATAGGTAGTGAGGAGTGAAATCAAAAATTTGTGCCTAGAAATCCTGAAGGCGGTGCTTGGATTTCGGGGTCCCGTACGCGGCTAGGCTCCTAAAAAGTCCCACACATGTGGTATCCCCGTACTCAGGAGAAGCAGAAAAATGTATTTTGGGGTGTAATTCCACATATAACCATGGCATGTGTGAGCAATATATCATTTAGTGACAACTTTTTGTAATTTTTTTTTTTTTTTTGTCATTATTCAATCACTTGGGACAAAAAAATTATATTCAATGGGCTCAACAGGCCTCTCAGCAATTTCCTTGGGGTGTCTACTTTCTAAAATTGGGTCATTTGGGGGGTTTTGTGCTATTTTGGCATTTTATGGCCTTCGAAACTGTGATAGGTAGTGAGGAGTGAAATCAAAAATTTGCGCCCTTAGAAATCCTGAAGGCGGTGCTTGGTTTCCGGGGTCCTGTACGCGGCTAGGCTCCCAAAAAGTCCCACACATGTGGTATCCCCGTACTCAGGAGAAGCAGCAAAATGTATTTTGGGGTGAAATTCCACATATAACCATGGCATGTGTGAGCAATATATCATTTAGTGACAACTTTTTGTAATATTTTTTTTTTTTTTTTAGTCATTATTCAATCACTTGGGACAAAAAAATAAAAAATTCAATGGGCTCAACATGCCTCTCAGCAATTTCCTTGGGGTGTCTACTTTCCAAAATGGGGTCATTTGGGGGGGTTTTGTACTGCCCTGTCATTTTAGCACCTCAAGAAATGAGATAGGCAGTCATAAATTTAAAGCTGTGTAAATTTCAGAAAATGTACCCTAGTTTGTAAACTCTATAACTTTTGCGCAAACCAATAAATATACGCTTATTGACATTTTTTTTACTAAAAACATGTGGCTGAATACATTTTGGCCTAAATGTATGACTACAATTGAGTTTATTTGATTTTTCTTATAACAAAAAGTAGAAAATATCATTTTTTTTCAAAATTTTCGGTCTTTTTCCGTTTATATCGCAAAAAATAAAAATCGCAGAGGCAATCAAATACCATTAAAAGAAAGCTCTATTTGTGGGAAGAAAAGGACGCAAATTTCGTTTGGGTACAACATTGCATGTCCGCACAATTTACAGTTAAAGCAGCGCAGTGCAAAATTCTGAATTCACCTCTGGTCCTCTAGTTACCAAATGGTCCGGGGCTTAAGTGGTTAATAAGTAGCTTTGGGGGGGGGGCGGCGGCGGAGCCCCTGCGCCCCTATTGACGGGCCACCACTGGACTGTTCTAAACGCGCCACTTTACAGGCATACTATAGACACCACCCAGGTACGATATTTAATGGAATATTTCACTTTTATTTTTTCACTTTAAGCATTATTAAAATCACCGAAAACCCGAAAACGGCAGTTTTTAAAACGTATTTTTGCATTGAATATAAAAAGTAGTGCTGAGCTGTTGATAGAATTAAATGCAAAGGTATAAAAACACACAAGCATAAAAAAAATGGTAATAAGTGCAAAGTGCAAAATATTGTGCAAGTGGCAAACTAAGTAAGGTGCCAAACAACGTAGTGTCCAAATAAACCTCAAATGCTGAAGAGGTATATAACACAATGCAAAATAATCATGGAAAAAACTTCAAATAGTACAAGTGCAAATAACATCCTCTCTGAAACAATCACATCTACTGTGAAATATGTAAAATAAGCATAAAATGGAATGCAAAGGTGCATAGGTGAACGTGGTAAATCACAAAGTGTGATGCTAAAAGAAAAACAAACAAAAAAGTCCAAAATATGCAATCGCACATAAAAAGTGATGTGTGCAAGGTGATGGCTTCTTCAGTGCCTTCTACTAAGGTGCAAATGTGCAGAGTGATGGCTCCTCAGTGCCTTCTGCTAAGGTAAATGGGTGGCCCCTTACCTCACTGCTGTGAGGTTACAGCATATAAGAAAAGCCTGATTGTATCCAGCGTAATCCAGCCTGCCTGGATGGTGCCTTGGGTAATCCCTGGATATGGTCCCTTGTTGTGGGGAGCAGCTGTTACGTCCGCTGTGTAAGGGATCTCTGGATACCGTCCATATATAATAGCAGGGAAGGTAAAAGGAATCCCAGGATAGTGTAGTATGTTTTAACCAGGGGCGGATCCAGAGTCTTTTCTCGGGAGGGGCACTGACAAAAAATATGTTTTTTTTGTGGGAAATTTATCGGGGAAATGGCTGGTGTCGGCGCTTCAATCATCCCGGCACCATGGTTGTTATGGTGTCAGGATGATTGAAGCGCATTATTTCTATTATTAAATTGTAATATAAAATTAAATAGTTTAATGCAGAATCAGTGGGAGTCCCCAGTGTGTCACTTGCCACCGTCGCCTTCAATTAGTGGGAGCCCTGAGCGTGTCACTTGCCACACATTGCGGATTGTCACTTGCCACGTCACCT
Organism: Rana muscosa; assembly: GCA_029206835.1. Lineage (NCBI taxonomy): Eukaryota > Metazoa > Chordata > Amphibia > Anura > Ranidae > Rana > Rana muscosa. The sequence continues at coordinate 77,937,313 of CM055118.1, read as the reverse complement.
GCCACATCTTGTGGATTGTCACTTGCCACACCTTGTGGATTGTCACTTGCCACATCACCTGCCACACCTTGTGGATTGTCACTTGCCACGTCACCTGCCACACCTTGCGGATTGTCACTTGCCACGTCACCTGCCACACCTTGCGGATTGTCACTTGCCACTCACCTGCCACATCTTGTGGATTGTCACTTGCCACACCTTGTGGATTGTCACTTGCCACATCACCTGCCACACCTTGCGGATTGTCACTAGCCACACCTTGCGGATTGTCACTTGCCACTCACCTGCCACACCTTGCTGATTGTCACTTGCCTGCCGCCAGATGCAGATTGTCATTTGCCACGTCACCTGACACAATTTGCGGAATGTCACTAACTTGCCTGCTAAGGTGTAGTTTTGGTTGTCTCTTGCTGTGTCCCAGACTCCCAGAGTCAGGCAGCAGAGAGATAATGTAATCTCTCTGCTGCCTGCACAGTGAGGGCGGAGGTCACTGCAGGAATGCAGGGCAGGCACGGGCGGTGAGAGATGAGCCTGCTCTCTCACTCTCACCTGCGCTGCCAACACACTGAGCAGCATGGTCTGCCCACGAACCGCGCCGTCCGCCCACAAACCGCGCCGCAAGCGGAGCCGCCCACTTTCTTACCCGTCTGTGGAGCCGCACGCTATCGCGCCTGCCCGCAGAGCGGCCCAACGTGACTCACTGACGTCACTCGTTGCTAGACGCCAAGCGGCCCAGGCGTTAGCAACGAGTGCAGGGAAGAGGCTCCACCCACCTCCTCCTCCGTTCCTGGTATCGTGTCAGTGCGCCGCGTAACTACATTAGACGAGTCTCTCTCTCGGTGCCGCTGATCGGCTGATGTGAGAAACTGAGAGAGAGACTCAGAGAGGCAGTGGCAGCCGCAGAACAAGTACTGTATATACTCGAGTATAAGCCGACCCGAATATAAGCCGAGGCACCTAATTTTACCCCAAAAAACTGGGAAAACTTATTGACTCGGGTATAAGCCTAGGGTGTCCATCTGCATGCCTCACTGTGCTCATGCCTCACTGTGCCCATGCCTCACTGTGCCCATGCTTCACTGTGCCCATGACTAGACTGATGTTTAACATGGGAGTCTATAGAAGGAGTGCCCAGCTTAGAAAAATTGATTCTCCTTGGCTGTAGGTCTCCCAAACACCAAACTTTGCACACTTATAGAGGAGACATGGGGCTACATGTGTGCCAAGCTTGGCGTCCAGGGGACCTACGACCGGCCGGTACCGGGTCCGCAAAGTCACCAGAGAAATTACCGTTTAACATGGGAGTCTATGAAAGGAGTGCCCGGCTTTGAAAAATCGGTTCTCCCCGGCCCTAGGTCTCCCGGACACCAAACTTTGAACACTTGTAGAGGAGACATGGGGCTACATGTGTGCCAAGTTTGGGGTCCAGGGTACCTATGACCGACCGGTACAGGGTCCGCAAAGTCCGGGAGATCAGGCGAAAAAAAAAAAAAAACAGAGCAAGCAATTGTGAAAAATGGTCTCGGGGGGGCAATTGCCCTGTTGCCCCCCCCCTGGATCCGCCCCTGGTTTTAAATACAATTGGGTTTATTGCATAAAAAGTATACAAGGTACTCACATTCAAACAGTAAACAAAACATGTGTATCCACGAGCACCGAGCTCGCCTGAGTCACTTTTGGTTGTCTCTACATCCTTGGTGCTCGCTGATACACACGTTTTGTTTACTGTTTGAATGCTTGTGTGTTTTATACTGTAGCGGGTGGTTACATTTAGGGGAGGCATCTGAGTGATAACAGGCTCAGATGCAGCAATTGTTAGGGTTCATGGACCAATTTATGCCAGTGGGAGATATTAATGGTGTTTAGTTCCCTGCGGCCTATAGGTGTCGCTGTTGCCATAGACTGGGGTTGAACCACCATTGCAGGTCTGTGCCTTTTTTTTGTCCTCTCGCGGCAGTGGTACGGCGGGGCGTGGAACCCGCTGTGCATGCTGGGAGAGGGGATAAAAGGGGCGGACATCTTCCGCTCGGGGTCCATGCCCAGGCACCTTCAGCCTGGGTGTGAGTGCTGGTGGTCTCCGGGCGCCCTCAGCCCGGGGACGGAGCTGCGATTCAACCCCAGACACCTTTAGTCTGGGGTGAGGTACTCTCTGGAGGCCTGGGGCCCAGTACCTTCGACTGGGTCCCGCATGGGATGGAGGATTCCTAGGGTGTACTCCGGTGTTGGACACCCGAATCCAGGGCGAGGGGGACCAGAGAGGTGACCTTCCTGAAGACCCAGTGCAGCATTGGCTGGTGACGGTGGAGGCCTCTGGTGACCGTTCAGATGGATGTCTCTCCCTGACAGGGGCCGCATCTCAAGAAGGTAGTCCACATTCTCATGGTCGGTGGCAGCGACCCAACTGAAACCCAGGTCGGTGGCAGAGGCCTCAAGTCTAATTCACTTGGTCGGTGGCAGCGACCGTGCGCCAAGCCTGTTTGCGCACACCGAAACAGGAGAGTAACAAGTTCATGTTTGTGCCTGGACCTTCCTCTTCACCTTGTCGGTTCATTGTCTAACCAGTCTGCTGTAAAAGGACTATTTATTGCTCTGAAAGAATAAATAAGTGTTGGACTTTCAACGGTGTGGAACTTGGCTTTCTGGGAGTTAAAAGGTCGTTCTCAAGGGGAGTTTTGGCTCTGGACAGGGGCACAGGCCCGAAGGTAAATAGTTATAGCTCACACCTCTACACACAAGAGGATACGAGCCGGTGGTGCGTCACACTCTCCTCCCTGGTCCCCTAGACGAGAGCCATTGACATTGACAGAGAAGGAGGGAGTGAGAGGTGAGGTCGCTACAATACCTTTGCATTTAATTCTATCAACAGCTCAGCACTACTTTTTATATTCATGCACACTCAGGTCTTGGTTTTACCTTTCAGTGTTTTGTAGCAGTTGATTCACATTCACAGCTGTCATTCAGCTGTTCCACAGTAGTGCGTGAATACGCTTTATATTTATCTCTTTTTTTTTTTGCATTGATACATGTCCCCTGGGGCAGGACCTGGGTCCCCAAACACTTTTTAGGACAATAACTTGCATATTAGCCTTTAAAATTTGCACTTTTGATTTTTGACGTTCGAGTCCCATAAACTTTAATGGTGTTCGAAAGTTTGTGCGAACTTTCGGTCTGCCGCGAACCAAACCAGGGGGTGTTCAACTCATCCCTAATAGGCAGTCCTAGTCTTTACAGCAACTACTGACATTTATTCCTTGGGCACATGCACACCTGGAAACCTAGATCAAGTACTCACAATGTCCAACGACAGCTGACGTCTACTCAGCTTTCATGAGACACTGAGAGAAAAGAGTCCTTTCCCAACTCATCTTCCAAAGGTGATGCCCCCCAGCAAATATCTTTCAGTCTAAGTGTTTCCAAGCCCTCAGGCAAACACATGCGAAGGCCTGACAACAGCTCTTCAATACATCAGTTGGCTTCCAGGGGCAGCAGCCCCAGGAGAATGGCCCTGCTAAGCAGGCCTCCCAGACATTTATCTTCTCCCCAGCTACCTTCTGGGCACCCCGCCCCCCCAGGGATTGGCTGAGGTCAGATAAATATTCATAACTCAGAGGCTAACCCTTCTACTCTATTTCTGGAAACCTCTTTCAGAGGAGGACAGGAGCAATCAACCACCAAGCTTAGAGAAACCTGACCAGACCTGGAAAATAGATTGCTGCTCCACGGAGTACAGCAGAGCCGAATTTAGCCTATCTAGTGCAGGGTGATACATGCATATGCAAGTGTGAAATTTCTAAATAAATGTGGGAGGAGATACAAAAAGCACTTGAGAGAACAAATCTTAGCAATAAACTATACTTAATTAGAAAGCTACACCAGACTAAGCTGATGAAAGGCCAGACCACGTAGAAGCATTTAGGATGTACATTGGAAATGACAGAACATCTGTGAGCTATAGTTGAGGAAATAAAGGACTTTCATATACCACTGCTATGCAGTGGTCTCCCAGACAGCTATGAGTGACTTCTTGCAGTACTTGATGCTCATCCAGAGGATGAGCCTACCCTGGAATATGTATAAGGCAAGCTTGTGGATGAAGTAAAAATGCTTCCACAGAATCTGCACTAAGAATTCATCATCAATATAATAGTAAGCAGCGTGAAACATGTAAAGCCCTGTACACACGATAGGTTTTACAGATAAAAACAGTCTGATGGACTTTTTTTCATCGGACAAACCGATCGTGTATGGGCCCCATCGGTCTTTTTTCCATCGGTGTTTAAAAATAGAACATGTTTTAAATTTATCCGATGGTTAAAAAACCGATAGCAAATTACTATCGTCTGTGGGGAACTCCATTGGATATAAAACCCACGCATGCTCAGAATCAAGTCGACGCATGCTCAGAATCATTGAACTTAATTTTTCTCGGCTCATCGGAGTGTTTTACGTCACCGCGTTTGGAAGGGTCGTTTTTTTGACTGATGGTGTGTAGCCAAGACTGATGGAAGTCAGCTTCATCGGTTTTCCGATGGAAAAATCCATGGGTTTAAAAACCATAGGAAATCCGATCATGTGTACAGGGCTTAAATGTTTTGTGTGCAAAAAGTCAGGTCACTTAAAAGGCAAACTGCAGAATTTAAGAAGCTAGAATGAGCGTTACAGAAGAAATAAAATATGCTTTAGATACTGGGTGTGCCTTTCATTCAAAAGATGGTGCCTCATAATTTTTCACCAAGTACATTGATGCTGGAGCTATAAGTCAAATGACAAATGATAAAAATATATTTGATTAAAGTGGTTGTGGACCCTTTACAACCACTTTTACCTACAGGTAAGCCTAGATTAAGGTTTAACTGTAGGTGCTCGAAATATCTCCTAAAACTCCACGGTTTAGGAGATATTTACAATAATGACGGGTGCCGATGTCTATAGCGCATGCGCCGTAGACAACCGCACAGGCGCACTTTAGAAACGGCGATCGTGCCATTCCTAAAGGAGGCAGTGCCGTGACTGGCAGGTCCCGCGCGCATGCGCGGGTGTGACGTCATCGCGGCTCCAGCCAATCACAGCGCCGGAGCCGCGATACCCAGAAGTAACCCCAGGGAGAGATGTCGGCCGCCCGAGCGGTGTACGAGGATGACTGCGGGAGCTTTGATCTGAGGTGAGTATTACATAATGAGCTAGTATGCTATGCAGTGGTCTCCCAGACAGCTATGAGTGACTTCTTACAGCACTTGATGCTCTTCCAGAGGATGAGCTTACCCTGGAATATGTATACTAGCTCATTATGCCTTTGTCTTGCAGGTGTTTTTTTTTTTTTTTTTGGAAAACTGGGTTTACAACCACTTTAAAGCAAGGCAGAAAGAATTAGAACAGTGAATGGACAGTATATGGTCTAAGAGGGTATAGAGGAAGGGTTACCAGAAAGCTACCTATTAAAGATGTACTATAATGTATGCTTTTACTCTTGAAAGTAACTGTGATGGAACTGTCCCACACTCCGCTAAATGCTTCTGTCAGCCTGCAACCAAGAACTAGACTAGCTCAGCTGCAAAATTGGAACACTTTATTGAATACAGGCTTTTTATACACTTATACACTTGAAAAGTATGTCAGTCACCACATGACCAATAACCCAAATATTTACCCAAAACATCACACAATGGGTTAGATACCGAGGTAGGGCTGACTCATGGCTAATGCCCCTCTAGGAACTACTAGCTGACAATGATATAATTAACATGCTAATTAACTCAGCACTTAAACCAGCCTAGGTGAACAGACTGCCCAGCAACAAGGCTAAAACAAAGTAAATTACACATTATCCTAAGTATAAACACAGAACATCTTTATAAACAGACAATAGCAGGAGGCCCCAGTAGCAGACTACATTGGAGTACATGGAACAGAGGCCAATGTAACCAGCTCTTTCAATTCACATGTATAGTTCAGAATCAAACAAACCAGGAATAGTCTTCATTTATTTCTTGAGAGATATTGTTGATACACATTACTGTCCCATTTAGAGTAATAAAAAACACATTCTCAGTGTCCATTAAGTAGTTGTCTATCATTTTCTCGGTCACCCTGTGCCCCTAATAGACACAGTATAACTTACACATACAAGGTGCCTGGGGTGCTGAGACCGGGGTTTTCCAACCTCTCTAAGGTAAGCTAGGTTCCACGGGTCCCCTGCCCAAAGTGACTCCTGTCACAGTAACCTACTGTCAGTGAAGCTCACTAGGCAAATATATGTAGTGACATTCAGAGGTAATAGCTGTATTATAACAAAAGGAAGCTACATATTAGCTAAAGAAAAAATCACAGATGAACTTCTAAAGTGCAGTGAAGTAGGTAACACTGACAAGGAGGAAAAACATTGGAACTGTATTCAAATTTGACAATGTCATTTCGGACATAGGAATCCTAAACCATAAAGAAACTACCTGCAGTTCAGTAAGTCAGTGGCGTAAACATTGTCCCATACAGTCAAATAATGAGGTTTACCAGTTGCTCAAAGGGAAAAAAATGACCAAGTAATCTTTTCCCAAAAGTAGGACCAGCATAGTCCAACAGCCCCTGGACTTAAATCACTCAGACCAAGTGGTCCTCTAAAAACTTGAACTTCAGGAATGAAAAAGTATTTTCTCATATTCATATGGCTGAATATGGCCTCGCCAAGCAGGCAGAGGTTCAGAGAGGCTGTGGACCCTCTGCTTTCCCTCCTCCTCAGGAACCTTTCCCTACCACTAGTACTGTCCCTAACATATGGGGTACCTTTACATATGCTACCCACTCGCATAAAGTGGGCCAAACCCAGGGACCAGGGTCTTAAATAGACTTTGCCACACCTAAGATGGGTACCAGAGTCACATGTGTGGCCGGCATCCAATCAGGTCACTGCAACAGTGACTCAGAAAACTATAGAGGAACCAGGTTCCTCTCCCTCTGCATTGCCACTGCGGTTGAGCGCCACCTATAATGTGGAACAGCAGACTGCACCTGCCTACAAGTGTCTCCCAGGCAGTCTCTCTGTCTTTCCATGGATATCATACTCAGTATTTCCAAGGCATTCTCTCTGTCTTTCCTTTGCAGTCACTCTCAGTATTTTCAAAGCAGTATCTCAAAAGGTACCCGCTCTGCCTTTCCAAGACAGTCTTCCATCTTCTTGAGGGCAACCCATCCTTTAGAGCAGTGGTCTCCAAACTGTGGCCTGGGGGCCAGATGAGGCCCTTTGCTTGCTTTTATCTGGCTCTTAGGGCACTATTTCATCCACTAGTACCAACGGGCTAAATTCTTCCCCACTAAGACCAGTGAAAGGGCACAATTCCTCACAATGACACTAATGATGAGGCACACTTCTTCACAATGACACCAACAATTGGTTTCACTAACACCAATAACAGGGCACAATTCTTCCCACTGACACCAACAATTTGGCTCAATGACACCAATGATGGGGCACAATTTATCTCACTGACTCGAATGATGGGACACATTTCCTCCCACTGACTCGAATGATGGGGCACTAATTCTGCCCACTGACTCAAATGATGGGGCACAGATCCTCCCACTGACTCAAACAATGGGGCAAAATTTCTTCCAATGACACCAACAATTGGGCTCAATGACACCAATGATGGGGCACAAATCCTCCCACTGACATTAATGATGGGGCACAATTCCTCCCAATGACACCAACAATGGGGCACAATGCCTTTCACTTACTCGAATGATGGGGCACACTTCCTTCCAATGACACTAACAATTGGGCCCAATGACACCATTGATGGGACACAGTTCCTCCCAATGACATCAACGATGGGGCACAATTGCTCCCACTTACTTGAATGATGGGGCACTATTCCTCCAAATGACACCAACATTTGGGCCCAATGACACCAATGATGGGGCACAATTCCTCCACTGACACCAAAGGGGGAGGTGTTATGGGGGAGAGAAAGAAAAAAAAGGAGAAAGTGGAGTGGATGATGACATGATAACACTTTGATAGGCTGACTTACTGTCACATGTGTCTAAAAATAATCAAATGTTTTAAATATGTCTCTTAAAGGTATAGTTCTAGAGAGAGGATTTGGTTTTCTGCGGGCCTAAGAGGTAAAGTATGTCGTTAGGTGTGCAAGACTAGGTCAAAGCTCATGAATACCCATTACTTGAAAGCATTCTTCGGAGGGACCTTTTCTACTCCCAATGGCCATAGTCCTGGCCCCCCTAAAGTCTGAAGAACAGTATACTGGCCCACTGTTTAGAAAGTTTGAAGACCCCTGCTTTAGAGAAATCTTTTTTTCTATTTTTTCTCCACAGCAGGCTCTCTGTATCAGCAATCCCAACATAGCTTTTCATCACTGCACTTTATACATCACTTATTTGTCACTCCAAATAAATCTCTCCAAGATGGAGGTCCTAACAAAATTTCACTATTGGGCCCTGTGATTTGACGTTAATATTCCACGCATTTAATGTTTTTTTGTTTTCTTTTCATAGAAAGCAATGGAGAGTAGAAATGCATTTTCTCTGATTCCATTTTGCATCCCCAAGGCCCACTTTTACAGTCATTTTACTCCATATACCATGAGTGTTATATAATTGCAATAAAACTAAAACCATTTGTAGGAAGTATTGATTTGACCCATAAGTACTTTATGGTAAATAAATATTACTGAATTCACTGCCACACTAAACTAAAGACATAACATTTACAGCATTCTGAGAGAGAAAAAAAGACACATTTTATTTTGGTGTGACATCTAAAGAAAGGAAACATTTTCATCCTTCGCATGTACTCCACCTGCGTCTGTAATATTTATATAAACTCTACTCATTTCCATTGCTCATTATCTTTTTAATAGTAAATACATTTTTGAGCAATTGAGATCTTTCTAATTCCCCGAATGAAACCGGCCTTCCAAAAAAATAATCATGTTGAAAACTGTTTGCAAACAGAAATGTTCTTTTAATACTTTTAAAAGAAAGTAAAGCCATTAGTTACCCTGACACTGAACATCTTTGAACGTGGTTCAGACTCTTCCAAGATGGATCGCGTTAATATGTTGTTCTGACTGGAATTTTTAGCCAGCACGGCATCCAGGATTTATACATTAGTATTTGACACAGGGCTAGGCCGGCGGCCATTTTGTATTTTTGTATTTTTTTCATCGTCAAGCTTCTCCCATCCTGTAAAGACATCACTTCATTATTATAAAAAATAAAAATAAATGCACTTTTCTTTGTTTTCATTAAAATCATTTTTCTCTTTAGATCCTCTTTCTCTCCTCCTGTTTGTATTGGATAAAAATGCCCCCTTTTCTCCTTAGTGAGTCATTTGCACTGCATTAACAAATTCCCAAGGCCCCGGTAACATCTCTGGCTGGGAACACTGGCAAGTTATTGCCTCATAAACTGCAGCTGACTCGCCCTGGGCAGATTAGTGAAGTTATTGGAAGGTGGGAGGTGGGCCGGAGAGCTGAAAATCAGCTCATAAGTCAGGTGCAGTCCCATTTTAAAGCCTATATTGGAGTTGTAATAAAGTCAATGCAGTTATTGCACACATTCCCATTTTTTAATATTTGTCCAAAACCATTACATTTAGCCTCGCAAATACAGCGCTTTTCTAAGATGGCCACAGAACTTGCACATAGTACTGAAATAAAGTTGACTGTAATAAACTGTATAAACACAATCGATTTAAAAAGAAAAAATCTTTTTTTTTTTTCTGACGCTATCACTGCTTTGCATATGTTGTTATTTTGTCACTGTAATAAATCCCAACTCCAGCAGGTAATTAGAAATAGCCCAGCCATATTTAAGGGTGGATTCACCCCTATGCCTTTTTAGTGCTTTTTGCAGATTTGCACTACAGTCCATTTACCATGGTTTCCTATAGAACATGTTCTGTAGTGCAAATCTGCAAAATGCAAAAAGCACTAAAAATGCATAGGTGTGAATCCAACCTAAGGCCTGCAGTTTGCAGTTTAAATATTGCAGGTGCATTTTGCATTTTTCAATACACGCTTTTCATCCATTGAAGTCTATGGAACCAAAAACCAGAAAAAAGTCCCTGGCCCTTTCCATAAAATTCATAGATCTAAACTACATCCATAGGAAACCATGTTAAATGGACTGCAGTGAGTTTCTGCAAACATGAAAATCACAAAAAAATGCATAGGTGTGAACCAGGCCCTAAATAAAAAATCATATTTGACTGCAATACTCACCTCCTTTCTTGCCCTATCCCCTGCAGTAATTTCATTCTGCCACTGGATGTCCTCAGTCCACTGAGTTTAATGTACTTCAACCTGGAAGACTGAGAATATACTGTCAGTGCAGTGTGTCATAGACATGCTCCCTGAGGGGAGCATCACCATAAGACCCTTATACTTACAGTATAATGATGAAGAGAGTGGTGCGGGCATCATCACATTAGCACTGTGCTCTGCTTCATTGAGGAAAGCCCAACCCAGAGAAGAGGTGAAAGGGAAAAAGACTACTGAAGATGAGGATGTGTACATTGCAGATAAAGGGTATCAGTTCTATTAATCCTTTATCACCTATATCTCGTTTAATGGCAGTAGCTCTTGTCATATTACCCATACAGCACATGCCTTTATTGAAGTGTTTGCAAACTTGTGCAAAAATATGGTGTACAGAACCCCCCCCCCCCCATTTATGTAATTTCCTGCTTGTGTGATTGGCCCTAGTGATTTTCCCGGAAGTCTGCACTAAGATTTTGGGCATCCCCTGCAACAAAAACATATTTTTTTGTGAGATACTCCAAAAGGGAAATCATGTCTTAAGGGATGCAGACCCATCCACTTTCCTCATTAGAGCCCTGCAGGTGTAGCAGTTGATTGATAATTATAAAACCACTCCCATACACATGGACACAAACAGCTTTTCCTTTAGAATAACAAAAGGTATGAATCTGCCAAAAAGCTTATTAAAATCCCTGCAATGTACATAGATCACCCAGAGGGGAATTTTTTTTTTCCTCAATTGCTCTTTAAGTAATTCTATACTTTCAGGTTGACCACACCTTGCAACCATTATGGCCAGGTTACAGGTCTACCTTCTGTAATGCAGCGTACACACGACCATTTTTCTCATTGGGAAAAATTTCATTTTTTGTCTTTGACGAGAAAAACCCCCGTGTGTGGGCTTTCCAGCATTTTTCCCGACGAGAAAAACGGCAAGAATCACGACGAGAAAAATTAGAACATGCTCTAATTTTTCTCGTTGTGATTCACGGCATTTTTTTCCGTGGCAGTTTTCCCATAGGGAAACACTGCCAGGGAGCCTACACACGGTCGGTTTTCTCGACCAAGAGAAAAAATGTCATGAAAACCGGCTGTGTGTAGGGGACCAAGCCGGTCCACATTTTTCATGTCGAATTTCTCGGCGGTGTTTTCACCGTCGAGAAAATCGATCGTGTGTACACGGCATCAGATTTATCCATAGCTGTTGCAACATTATTGTTATTATTTGCATATATCATTGGTAGATACATGGTTTTCGCATGTGCCAGACTTTTTTTGTTAGGGATGTAATGCTAAATATAGAGTACATTCAACTGGGAAATTGACTATAAGAACTCATGCAAACTGGATGTTTTTACAGCTGCTCCTTGGGGCGTTGATAGGGAAATTTAGATAGTCAGTCTAGGGATGAGTTTGAATCTTGATAATATTTCTGATAAGATGTGACTTACAATCCCCCCAGGCCTGTGAGATTAGCCCATTGAGACAATGCAAGGTCTGTGAGCAAATCTAATCTTTTATTCCTTGGTGTGAATATTTAAAGGGGCTTTCAGAAAGTACCGCCCTTTGACAAATTATCCAATCGTATACAAAGACATTTCATGACAAAAGTGAAACTAATGATTTCTAAGAAATCACGTGCTTAATAAGAAACGAAGCTCCAACAAGTAGATAACATGAACATGAGAAAAACGAAACTAATTTACCAGTATGCACCTAGTAATATGTGAAATACAGTACAAGTAGAAATATAAAATGGAAACTGATTATAACAACAAAGGAAGCGGTTAAGCTAAATATCCCTTCAATCCCCTCTTAGATCATATAAGATGATCTCTACTATCTATGTTATGTCTTAATACTTCTTTGGGATTGTGGCATAGATTGCCTGATGATTCTTCATGTATGTCATGTAGGATAGAACCTTATCATCAGGAGATTGAAGGCGTGCAATTATGCAAGTACAACACTTAAAACAGAGGTAAAGAATCAGAGCAAGGATAAATACCATAACAATAACAAGGACAACGTCTTTTAACCATGAAAATATACCTCCAAGCCCAAATCCTGCATTGGCAAATGGGCTCCATGTTTTAGCAATGTCCCTAGCTTCCTGCTGGAGCTGGCCTACCTCTTTTCGGTGTTGTGCAATAATATCATAGTAGTCAGGCACCTTGGCACTTGTATTATGAATCCAAGTACAACACTCATAGTCCTCAGTTACTTCACACAGGCCTGTGAGCGCTGCACTCATACTTTCTATGACAAGATCATGTAACTCTAACTGTTTCTAATTGCTCTAGTTTCTATGTTTAACATGGCAATGTCATCTGAATTCCTCTCCATTATCTCATCCAATATACCTGAATAATTATTCAACCTTTTCATTGTATCTATACCCCTACCACTCCCATGACAGGTACCAAGTATGCAAGGTAACACCATCCCTTAACATGGAGGGGCACCCAGGAATAACACACTTCCCCACAACATACATAGATACTTTTTCCCAATGCAAAAGGTCTCCTAACGACAATCTCATGAGTGTACTTGTCCTGTGTTGCGATTATAAATTGGTGCAATATTTCAACTACATTATCAGAGAAAGAGGAAAAGTTATGCAAAGTGCGGTTTAGCCCTGGGTCAGATACTTGGAACAGTGAGCAGGCAGGGGCAGAGTCTCTGGATTCGCACATGGAGATGTTAAATATTGACCTGCTGCAGGAAAAAGGTTAATCTGTGTTTTATTCCCTAAATTAAAACACCAATCAGGGGAATGACTCCTACCTGCTATTGGAAAGGTAACAGTGTTGTTTATGTACAGATTGGATATGTTAGTCAAGAATACAGGAGGAAGGGGGCGTGGCGACCGGACTCCAAGATGGATGCTTAACCTAGGAGCTCCGCTCGTCCACCGGAGATAATCCGCAGCCATCAGCGTCCACCGGCGCAATCCGAGGCCTCACACGCCACTACCCAGTCGGCTACTCCCCGCTGATCGGAACGAGGATGGCGAGGAACCGAAAGAAGCCACAACAACCGCAGAAACTGGACGGATTCTTCGCTATAACCTCGCACGGCCCTCGACAAAATGGCGGCGGCGGCGCTCGGGATTCACAGCAGTCGCACAAGTCCGGAGCACAGCACAACGGCCGTAGCTTACCGTCGGACGCCACACCGCTCAGCGAGGCCTCCTCTGGGACATCCAGTCCTTCTACAAGGAGCCCAGCCAAGTCCAGACCGAGGAGAGACTCCCCGCTCAGGCCACAAGCTAACTCGAGCATGGAGGTAAGCGAGCCTCATACAGACACCACAGGCCAACACACACAGAGAGGGGACCCCATAGCAGACTTCCCCACGGCTGACAGGCCAGTGTCTGACACGATGTTAAAAGACATGCTGCTGTCCTTAAGGTCCTCCCTACAAACAGATATGCTCAAAGGGTTAAATGAATGCCAGAGAGAAGTCCAAGCAATGGGACATAGAGTTCACCAGGTAGAAAATAGAATGGAGGAATTTACCTCATCCTACAACACTATGGTGGAGTCCCATACAGCACAGGGAGAAGACATAGAATGGATAAAGGACAAGCTGAGTGACCTCGAGGACAGATCCAGGAGAAATAATCTCAAACTTAGAGGCATACCTGAATCTGTTCCCCCTAACCAGCTCCTGCAATATGTCCAGACCCTGTTCTCCACTCTGTTACCAGGGGCATCAGCGCAAGATCTCCTTGTAGACAGGATTCACAGAATTCCCAAGCCATCATTTCTCCCCGATGACATCCCCAGAGATGTGCTGATGAGGGTTCACTTTTACCACATCAAGGACCAAATAATGCAAGCGTCCCGCAAGCCAGGGGGTATCCCTCAGCAGTATGCAACGATCAGACTACTGCCGGACCTATCCAGGCACACACTTCAACGCCGACGCTACCTACTGACTATTACAAAAGCTTTGAGAAATCACAACATACTCCACAAATGGAAGTACCCTGCTACCCTCACCATAACCCACAACGGTAATACCATTGATATTTCCAAACTGGAAGAAGGGATAGGTGTGCTACGCCAATGGGGAATACTTCCTGAACAACTCGTCCAACAATCACCCCCCTCAGGCTTGCAACCACTGCAAAATGGTTGGCAAGTGGTGGCCCACAAACGCTCAACTAAGAAGAAGACCGGTGGAAACGCACAATTCTGATATCTAAACTTGCACAAATATCTCCGGGGTTGAGATCTCCATTTGAATCTCCCTTACACCCCTCCTCTATCAATAGCAGCTACGACTGCACGAGGATCAGTTTATGGATCCGGTTCTTAATGTAACCCAGTTGACTTTTTTTGTTTTATATTGTTCTTTCTACTGTTCATTTATTATACACAGATCCATAGGAATCGAAATGACTGCAAATGTTGAAGAAGTCACAACTCAACTATCTGGCCAGCACAGCTTTACAGTATCTGGAAACGAATCATATGGGAACAGTGAGTACCCGCACGACATCTCCACAATAACTCCCCTACATCTGTTAAAATGACGATCAAACTGATATCCATTAATGCCCGGGGATTGAACCATCTTGCTAAGCGATTCGCCATGTGGGCTGAAGCCACGAAACACGGGGCGGACATTCTATGTGTACAGGAGACACACTTTCAGCTAAACAAAATCCCGTACTGTTCGCACAAAGACTTTCCATATGTGTACATGGCCTGTACACCTAACAGTAAAACTAGTGGTGTCATGCTCGCCATCAAGAACACTATCTCCTTTCAACCCAGAAACGTTGTGCTTGACGTTAGTGGCAGATACATTATTGTCACAGGGGATATTAACTCTAAACCTTACACGATCGTCACGATGTACGCCCCTAACTCTCACCAACTCCGCTTTCTAAACAAGGTAATTAAAAAAGCAAACTCCATTAAATATGGCAACCTTCTGATTTGCGGGGACTTTAACGTCACCTCTGACCCTAGAATGGACACCTCCTCAGGTAAACCTAAGGGTACTCTGTCTCTCCAATCATTGCTCTACAAGGAGGAACTATTTGACGCCTGGAGATGCCTCCATGCAAACGAAAGGGACTACACCTTTTTCTCAGACAGACATGGCTCCTACTCTCGTATAGACATGTTCCTAACGGACAAATGGCTATTGCAAAATGTAGAAATAACAAAAATTCACGATATTACATGGTCAGACCATGCTGCCATCTCTATGTCTGTTGCGGAAAAGGGTGTCTCCTCTTCACCCCCCATCTGGCGCTGCAACACCAAAATTATCCAGGAACAACAATTCCAAAAACTCATTTCCTTACACCTTAAGACCTACTTCCAAGAAAACACAGGTTCGGTCGAGGATCCATATGTTATATGGAACGCACACAAGGCGTACATGAGAGGTATACTAATTCAATTAGGTGCCATAGAAAAAAAGAGGAAAGCACAACTATTTAATAAAGCCCTTGCAGACCTGCGTGTTATAGAATCCCAAAACAAGAACTCACCTTCAGCACCATTAGCTAACAAACTTTCCTCCCTCAGAGAAACCCTCAGAGAGCTCCTGACCCAACAGTACGATAAACACCTTAGCCGCTTAAAACTTAACTATTATTCTAATGCCAATAGAGCAGGCAAATATCTAGCGAACAGACTAAAAGCAGCTCGTACTAAAACTAGAATAGCTTATCTGAATCACCCCACCTCGCCACACAAAATTGTCAACCCCCAAGATATAGCGAACCACTTCGCAGAATATTACAGCTCCTTATACAACTTGCATAGGGATCCCAATTCCCCACAACCTAATATAGACAAAATCCAAACGTTTCTACAGAAGCTACATCTCCCCTCCCTATCAGAACAACAGCTTTCCGATCTAAATGCACCAATCATACCCCAAGAGGTGGAAAAAACGATACACTCCCTACCAAATGGAAAGTCACCTGGCCCCGATGGATTCTCTAACGAATATTTCAAAACATTTAAATCTACCCTATCGCCCCACTTGTCCAGGGTCTTCAACAAAGCTGCAGACTCTGCAACTTTGCCACAAGAGATGCTAAGAGCACATATAGTGACAATACCAAAACCGGGTAAAGACCCCAACACTCCGGCAAACTTTAGGCCTATATCCCTTCTCAATACTGATACCAAGGTCTATGCAAAACTGTTAGCCAAAAGAATGATGAATATCCTACCTTTACTCATTCAGCGTGACCAGATGGGATTTGTGAAGGGGAGACAGACTTCTGATGCAACAAGGAGAATTATCAATGTGATGCACTATGCTGAAAAAACCCGAACGCCTTCTCTGCTGCTTTCTATAGACGCAGAGAAGGCGTTCGACAGAATCCATTGGACTTATATGGAAATTGTATTGAATAAGTTTGGCTTCAAAGGGAACATACTAAACGCTGTCTTAGCGCTCTATTCCTCACCGTCTGCACAGGTATACTCTGCAGGCCTCCTGTCTACACCATTTAAAATTTCGAACGGGACCAGACAGGGTTGCCCCCTGTCTCCGACCATTTTTAACCTAATGATCGAACCTCTGGCTGAAGCTATCCGCTCACATCCACTGATTACGGGCTTCCGGCTTGGCTCTGGCAATCACACCATCAATTTATTTGCGGATGACGTAATCCTACTCTTGACCAATCCGCTAACGTCCCTACCAGAAGCACACAAAATCCTCACTACTTTCGGGGAGATCTCCTACTATAAAGTTAATTTCACTAAATCCCTCATACTGGACTTAGGAGTACAACCTCACGCAAAACGTGCTCTTCAAAAGCTGCTCCCATACACATGGAGCACGGGAGGCATCACCTACCTAGGTATTATAATCACAAATAAGATTTCCGCACTCGCCAAAGCCAATATGTCCCCGCTGATAGCCAAGCTGGAAGCTCAACTCAGGGATTTATCGAAAAAGGAAATATCATGGATGGGTAGAATCTCTGCTTATAAAATGTTGATACTGCCTCAAATACTATATGTATTCCGCACCTTGCCACTACATATTCCCTTCCATTATCTTAAGAACTTATCAGATCTAGGTTGGAAATATATCTGGAATGGAAAGAAAGCTAGATGTTCACGAAACAATTTGCTATCCCACAAACTAATAGGGGGGGGCGGGCTTAGTAGACATTTATGACTACCTATGGGCGGTAAGAAGAGTTCAACTTAAATATTGGCTACAGAACGCCGATGCACCACTATGGGTAGAGATAGAAAAAGCTTACTCACCGACAAAAGACTTAAAGCTATTACTTCTTGGAGACAGATGGGCTCGTTGGGACACGACTATTCTATCACCCCCAATGCAGACTTCCATTAAGACATGGAGGTTATTCCTAGAACAAAATCATCAAGATAGCCAGGACATTGACTTCAAACTACCCCTGAAGCTGTTAGAAGCCAAAATACCATTGTTGAAAGTGGCAGACCTGACTGACCAGGGTATAACACACATATTGGACCTATATGAAGGTACAAGACACAAATCTGTGAACCAAATTATGACACAATACCACCTCACAAACGACAAGTTGTTCAAATGTCTGCAAATCACACATCTCCTACACTCCGCGGAAACACCAACCGTAGCACTTCCAAGCAAAGTCTGGCAATTCTTCTCCACAGCCAAATTAGATACGAAAGGCATATCATTCTTCTACAACATACTACAAGATAAACTAACCCTTCACAAGACTGTAGCAATGACAAAGTGGGAGGTAGACCTGGGTACCTCCTTCTCAGGAGATCAATGGAAACACACATTCAAAGAAGTACACAAAGCTTCCCACTGCGTAAAACACTGGGAATTAGCGATTAAAATGGCAAACAGGTGGCACTATACTCCGTTCAGGATAGCAAAGTTTTTTCCAGGTACATCACCTAGCTGTTGGAGAGAATGTGGTCAAACGGGGAATCTACTACATATGTTCTGGAACTGCCCAAATATTAAAAGCCTATGGAACCAAGTTTTCCAATTAATCTCATCTCTAACAGGCATAATCACGGCACCAGACCCCGCTTTAGCAATCTTACACTTAAACATTGATCACTTCCACCATAGCTTCAGACCAGTCATAACACACATTCTATTAGAAACACGCTCACTGATCCTACGTAACTGGAAATCTAGCAAGGCCATAAACTTATCTGATGTTACAACAGCGGTGCACAGGAACTACACATTTGAAAGACTGATCGCTATCAATTCTTTGAAATGCTCAAAATTTGACAATTGTTGGTCTATCTGGCCCAAGAACTTATGAAATATTAAATAGATGCTTCAATGCACTGAATATTTACGAAATATGAACGTGTATATTGGAAACTGTGTATATTTTCTTATAATACATATATTGTTAAAATCTAAAATTCTCAATAAAAATTATTGATTTAAAAAAGAATACAGGAGGAGACATTTAAAGGTACAGCCAAAAGGGGAATTCAGGCAGTGCTAGGATGTAATTTACTACATATCCAACATTCTTAATACCCTGATTTTTTAGCATAAGCATACTTAAATTTTAGCAAAAGCATCTTATCAGTAAAACTATCTCCAATCTCTCTCTTGGTTCTAGCTTGTGTCATTGTAATGTTCTTTTGTGTGTGTGTGTGTGTTCCCACAGATACTTTTAATTGCACCCAAATCTTCAGGGTGGTAGATACAGTTAGTGATGATCCAGGTGGGTAGGAACACTGTCAGAGAGATCAGGATCAGTAGGCAGAATGCCTTCCCAGAAGTCTGTGGTGAAATAAGCGAGGTCATCTTCTCTGGCCGGACCTGCTTTCCCAGGAATTCCTCCTCCGTCTGCTTGGACTTCTGCTTGAGGGCCTCCTGTATCCAAGATCTCCTTCCTGCTCTTGGGGCTTTGGGCGACCTTTTTCACTCTGTTGGCATGGATCCAGGACTGGCAATTTTCCACTAGGATGGCTGTTCTGGTCACTGCAATCACTGTGGTAGGAGGTCCAAAGGGATACCCTTGCTTCTTATTTCTGTTCAGCTGTTGGACTACCACGGTGTCTCCCACCTTCAAGGGGTGAGTAGCTTCCTGTGAAGAAAAAGGAGAGGTGTGGGCAACATTTCTCTCAACTTTATCCAATGTTTCAACCAATTTCCTTACATATTCTTCCTGTATTAAGTCTAAATCTCCCTTTTCTATCATTTAAAGGGGTTCTGGCCCATGGGGTGGGGAAAGAGCTACCCATAAAGACTTCATAAGGTGAATACCCTGTTGTCTTGGAAGGTGTCATTCTTATTTCTGCCAGGACTGCTGGGAGGACCTTTTTCCAGTTGGCAAAGGTTCCTCCTGTGGCCTTTCTTATTTTGTCTTTTATTGTTCTGTTCATTCTTTTTACTATCCCTGAACTTTGAGGGTGGTATGGAATGTGAAATTTCCATTCTACCTTGAGAGTTTTTACCAGGTCCTGGCAGACCCTTGCCATGAAAGCGGGACCATTGTCTGAGTTTATCTGAAGTGGGCATCCCCATCGAGGAATGATTTCCTGAATGAGGATCCTCACCACTGTTTGTGCATCTTCCTCTGTGGTTACAAAAAGTTCAACTCATCTTGAGAACATGTCCACAATTACCAAAATATGGTATTCCTGTCTTTTGCCTAGCTTGGGCATGTGTGTGAAGTCAATCTGCAAATGTGTAAAAGGAGTTGCTGGATATATCAGGTGTTCATGTTTGGCCTTGTGTGGGTTGTTTGGATTGTTCCTGATACATGTGATGCATCTCAATACATAATCTTTAATCAGCCAGGAAAGTTCTGAAATGTAAAAATCTTTCTCCAATAGTTCACAAGTGGCTTTCCAGCCTCTGTGGCCTATTCCATGGTACTAGGAAATAAAAAGTGATGCACTAGCTACTGGTATACATGGCTTCCCCTCTTTGCAGAGAAGTCCAGTCTTTGGATCTTTCTGCACACCTATTTCGTCCCAATCTCTGAGATCAGCTTCTTCTGCACATCCCTGCAAATCTGAAAGAACCTGATCAAAAAAAGGGCAATCCTGGTGCTAGCATGGGCATTTGGATCTGTGCATTTTGTGAAGTAGCAGCTTGTTTAGCAGCTAAATCAGCGAGAGCATCTCCCTTGGCTATCTCTGTTTGTTGGCCTGTGTGTGCTCTGCAGTGTTGTGGAAGATAAATCAGACCTGGGTGATGTGTCTGGGTGAATGAGGTTTATGCAATCATGTTGTGGCACAACCTCATCCTGCTCTCCTTTTAATCCCAAAAGGGCATTTGGATTGCTGCTGGTCCTGCAGTGGGAGAAGCATATGTGATGTGCAATTTTGGGTTAGATAGCAAGATCACCTCATAGCCGCTCAACCTCTGAGCAGACATGTGCTGTGTATGTACATTTTTCAACAGGATTGATACATTGTGGGTGGTTTGAAGTGTAGTGTCGTGCCCCAGAGTGAAAGAAGTGGCCATCTCAACCATCATCACACAGGATGCTAAAGCTCTGAGACACTCAGGCATGCCTTGAACCTGCACCGGAACCATCTTTGAAAAAAAAAAATAGGGCGCAACTTGCCTACATGCTTTTGAGCGAGGACACCTGACAAAGTTTTAAATTTTCCCTTGCAAACAAATGAAACATCTTTCCATAGTTAGGCCGAGCCCTGGAGCTGTTACCATAGCACTTTTCAAATACACAAAAGCATTGCACATTTCATCTGACCATTTTATACAGTCTGGCATGTCTGAACCTGTGGTTTGTCTCAGGAGATTGTAATAGTGGGAACAATCAGGTATCTGATTGGCGGCAGTTAACCAATCGTACCAAGAAGGGTGAGCATGTCCTTCTTAGTAAGTGGGCGGGGCAGACCCACAAGAGCCACAGTGTCAGGGACATACTGGGCTTGAACCTGGGACCTCGTCTGTGTCTGGCATTGACTCTTCCCACTGAGCTATCTGGGATGCTGGACAGTTCCCTGCCTGATCTGCTGGATAACCTATCTAATGGATTAGACTACTCTGCTTGGTGTCTTGATTGATGTTGAACCCTGAACCCCTTGCTCCTCCCATGAACTTCCTATAAAAGACGTTCCAGAGATGTTGCCCCTTGCGGTTTGATCTGCTTCTGTTCCTGACTCTGTGCCTGTATCGTGTTCCTGTGTTTGACCCGGCTTCCTGACCTCCCTCCTATCTCCAGTCCTGACTCTGGCTTGTTTGACCCTGCTAAGTTACCTGTCTGATCATCTGTTGCCAAGACCCAGCCTGGACTCTGACTACTCTCTGCCTGCCGTTTATGCTGTTTACCCTGATGTGAATGACCTGGCTTGTCTGACTGCGCTGCTCTGCATACCTACACCTGCTGACCTGCATCCGCGGTCCCGCACACCTGCACCTGCTGACCTGCATCCGCTGCTCTGCATACCTGCACCTGCTGACCTGCATCCGCTGCTCTGCATACCTGCACCTGCTGACCTGCATCCGCTGCTCCCAGTTCCAGCTGTTCCAGCTTTCGCTTGGCTTTACTACACCCAGCCAAGAGGACCAAGCAGGCACCCTTACCTCACCGCGCTCTTACCACCACTGTCCCCACTCCAGTGGTCTCCGAGCCGGGGTTGTACGGGAGGTCTCCCTCTGCACGTCAGGCTCACACCAAAGGTATGTGACAGTATCAAACTGCCATGTCTGAGCCTGCAAGAGGGACCTCGCCTATGGATGACGTCAGTCAGTACCTCGCAGCCCTCACCCGGGTCGTGAAGTCTCTACAAGGCAGTTATGTTGAAGTGGGTAGGCAGACGCAAACCCAGACCATCACTGCAGACGCACCTTCAGTCCCAACTTCCTCCTCTGGAACGCCACCACCTCCTGAGCCTAGGGTCCCCGTTCCCGATAAGTTTTCTGGGGATCGAAGCAAATTCCGGGCGTTTCGCAACGCATGTGAACTATACTTTTCCTTACTACCTCTGACTTTTTCATTAGAGGTCACCAAAGTAGGGTTTGTTATCGCTCTACTACAGGGGGAACCTCAGGCTTGGGCCCACAATCTGCTGGAAGTCCGCCATGAAGCTCTGGACTCTCTCTCATCTTTTCTTGATGCCATGGCTCGACTCTATGATGACCCTCAACGGACTTCCACCGCCGAGGCTGCCCTCCACGCGCTCCAGCAAGGCCGCAGAGCGGTCGAGGACTATGTGACTGATTTCAGACGCTGGAGCGCGGATGCCCAGTGGAATGATGCAGCCCTACGGCACCAGTTCCGTCTCGGTCTCTCTGAGGGACTGAAAGACGAGTTAGCCCGGGTCGGTGTTCCTGATGCCCTAGAGACTTTAATCACCCTGTCTATTCAGATAGACCGACGACTTCGGGAGCGCAGAACAGAGAGGGCTACTCAGCAGCTCCGTTCAGCCTGGATGCTACCCCGGGTATCTCCTGCTGTTGCCAGTTCAGTTCCAGTTAACTCCTTACCTGCCAATCAGACTTCTGTTACCATAAAGCCGAGACAGCTTGGACTGATGAGACCTTCCCTGTCGGCCGAAGAACGACTTCGCCGGCGACAGAATGATCTTTGTTTATATTGTGGAGGAGCCGGCCATTACGTTTCCTCATGTCCTGCTAAGCTGCGCAAGGTCCCAGCTACCCCTTCTCCAAGTGGTCCACCTCCCTCTGCCAACACCACCCACCTGGCCCTACCTATCTCGTTCCAATTGCCAGGAAGGACAATACCAGTCACCGCGATAATTGACTCAGGAGCATGTAATTGTTTCATCGATCTTAACTTTGCAGCACAACAGCACATCCCACTCCAGCCAAAGACCCAGGGACTTTCCATATTTTTAGCAGACGGGTCCCGTATTAAGTCAGGAGTAGTGACTCAAGAAACCCCTCCTTTGCTTGTAACCACCTCTACAGATCATAAGGAACTATTAAGCCTGAATGCCATTGCATCCCCTCTGTTTCCAGTCATCTTGGGTCTACCCTGGCTTTAGGCCCATAACCCACAGATCGATTGGGGGTCCGGGAGTATTAGGTTCCAGTCACCTTATTGCCAACACCACTGCATGCCTCCATGTCTCAGCACTTCTGGTCCTCTGTTATGCCTGGAGCCGGATTCAGAGGTACGCGCAGCTGTGCCCAAACAATACCATGGATTCCTGGACGTTTTCAGCAAACGGGGAGCTGAGACCCTTCCGCCTCATCGTCCATACGATTGTCCAATCGAGCTTCTCCCTGGGGCTGAAATTCCCTTTGGACGGATCTTCCCCTTATCTGAACGGGAGCTAGAGGTTCTGAAAGAGTATGTTGACGAAAACCTAAAGAGGGGGTTCATCCGTCCTTCCACTTCTCCAGCAGGGGCGGGAATCTTTTTGTGGAGAAAAAGGACCATTCTCTCCGGCCCTGTGTGGACTACCGGGAATTAAATAAAATTACGGTCAAGAATCGGTACCCTCTGCCCCTGGTACCCGAACTCTTTCAGAGGCTTAGGACCTCTTCTGTGTTTACCAAGCTAGACCTGCGGGGGGCGTACAACCTGGTCCGCATCCGCGCAGGGGATGAATGGAAGACTGCTTTTCGGACCAGGTTCGGCCATTACGAATACCTAGTAATGCCCTTTGGCCTATGTAATGCCCCTGCTACTTTTCAGCATCTAGTCAACGACATTTTTAGGGACTGCCTGGACATTTACGTAATTGTCTATCTAGACGATATTTTGATTTTTTCCACTTCAATTGAGCAGCACCGGGAACATGTCAAGGCTGTACTCTGTCGACTCCGTCAACATGGACTGTACGCAAAACCAGAAAAATGCGAATTCGAGCGACAGAGTATTCAGTTCCTCGGCTTGGTAATTTCAACAGAGGGATTCAAGATGGATCCGCAAAAGGTTTCAGCTATTCTGGATTGGCCTGCACCTTCAGACAAGAAGGGGGTGCAGCGCTTCGTTGGCTTCGCCAACTTCTACCGGAGGTTCATCAAGGGATTCTCCGCTATTATTTCCCCGATTACGCAGCTGACCAAGCAGAATGTCCGGTTTTGTTGGAATCCCGAGGCACAGGCTGCCTTCACAAATTTAAAAGGACTGTTCACGTCAGCTCCTATTCTGAGTCACCCTGACCCTGCTCTACCTTATCTACTCGAGGTAGATGCCTCAGAGACAGCGTTAGGAGCCGTTATCTCTCAACGCCAGGGTCTCAAGGACTTGATGCACCCAATAGCCTTCTTCTCTCGTAAGCTTACTCCGGCCGAAAAGAACTATGACGTGGGGGACCGGGAGCTCCTGGCCATCAAGTCCGCCCTTGAAGAATGGAGGTATCTGTTGGAAGGAGCAGCGCATCCTATACTCATTTATACAGACCACAAGAACCTGGAGTATTTGAGAGCTGCCAAGCGTCTGAGACCACGCCAGGCACGATGGGCCTTATTCTTCTCTAGGTTTTCATTTCACATAACTTACCGGCCCGGCTCAAAGAACACCAAACCAGACGCCCTTTCTCGCATGTTCGATGATCCGAAAGAAGTGTCAGCCCCTGATACCATTCTATCGGAAGGTAACTTTCTACTCTTGCAAACAAATCTAATGTCCGGCTTGAAACAAGCTTCAGCAAATATGTCAGGGCCTCCTGGGATTACCCTGTTACCCAAGGATGGGTTACTATGGAAAGACAACAAGATCTTTGTACCAGAAGATGTCAGAGTAACAGTATTAAATCTGTGCCATGATCATCCCCTGGCCGGCCACTTCGGAATGCATAAAACCCAGAAACTAATTCAACGCACATTTTGGTGGCCGGATCTTGAAAGGAACTGCAGGGAGTATGTAAATTCATGTGCCACCTGTACCCGTAGTAAGACCGCTAGAAGCAAGGCCTGGGGTCTGCTCAGACCCTTACCAGTTCCTGATCGACCCTGGCAAAGGATTGCTATGGACTTCATAGTGGAACTTCCCCCGTCAGAAGGTTGCTCAGCCATTTTTGTAGTGGTCGACCGTCTATCTAAAATGGCCCACTTCGTGCCATTGAAGAGCACGCCATCTGCCATGGAAACTGCCCAGGTCTTCATAAAAGAGATAGTAAGGTTACATGGGGTTCCAACAGACATTGTTTCAGACAGAGGGGTGCAGTTCACCTCTCGCTTCTGGAAGGCTTTGTGCAAGGTCCTGAAGATCGAGCTGTCCATGTCCTCTGCCTATCACCCTCAGACCAATGGGCAAACCGAGAGGACGAACCAAACGCTCGAGCAATATCTCCGATGCTTTACCACCTTTGTTCAAGATGACTGGGTAACACTACTACCCCTGGCGGAGTTTGCCTTTAATAAACCCAGTCACTCGGCTACAGGTCAGTCTCCGTTTTTCTCCAACTACGGGTTCCACCCGACCTTCCTACCTGATCTAATTTTTGATTCAACAGTCCCAGCAGTCCAGAGTACCGTTGATTTCCTGACCCATAACAACAAAATATTACAGGAAGCCTTGACCAAGGCGCAGGCAACCAATAAAAGGATGTTTGACAGAAAGAGGAGAGGGGAATTATGCCTTCAACAAGGCGATCAAGTATGGCTGTCTACCGCCAACCTTAGGATGACCTGCCCCGCAAGGAAACTGGCACCCAAGTTCATCGGCCCCTTCCCAGTAAAACGGAGATTAAATGAAGTCTCCTATGAACTTTCTTTACCAGATTCATTGAAGGTTCACCCAGTGTTTCACGTGTCACTACTGAAACCTACAGTGCCGGATCCCTTCCCAAACAGGGGATCAGGACCGCCTGAACCTGTAATGGTTGACGGGGATGAAGAGTTCGAGGTGGAGGCCGTCTTGGACTGTAGAAGAAGGGGGAACCAACTTCAATTCCTGATTAAGTGGAAGGGGTATGGTCTGGAGGAGAACTCCTGGGAACCCCAACAGAACATTCATGCCCGAGAGTTAATCCAGGCATTTTTTCGCAGTCACCCCCAGAAAAGAGCTCTCTTGGGCACCCGGAGGTTGCCCTTAAGGGGGGGGCACTGTCAGGGACATACTGGGCTTGAACCTGGGACCTCGTCTGTGTCTGGCATTGACTCTTCCCACTGAGCTATCTGGGATGCTGGACAGTTCCCTGCCTGATCTGCTGGATAACCTATCTAATGGATTAGACTACTCTGCTTGGTGTCTTGATTGATGTTGAACCCTGAACCCCTTGCTCCTCCCATGAACTTCCTATAAAAGACGTTCCAGAGATGTTGCCCCTTGCGGTTTGATCTGCTTCTGTTCCTGACTCTGTGCCTGTATCGTGTTCCTGTGTTTGACCCGGCTTCCTGACCTCCCTCCTATCTCCAGTCCTGACTCTGGCTTGTTTGACCCTGCTAAGTTACCTGTCTGATCATCTGTTGCCAAGACCCAGCCTGGACTCTGACTACTCTCTGCCTGCCGTTTATGCTGTTTACCCTGATGTGAATGACCTGGCTTGTCTGACTGCGCTGCTCTGCATACCTACACCTGCTGACCTGCATCTGCGGTCCCGCACACCTGCACCTGCTGACCTGCATCCGCTGCTCTGCATACCTGCACCTGCTGACCTGCATCCGCTGCTCTGCATACCTGCACCTGCTGACCTGCATCCGCTGCTCCCAGTTCCAGCTGTTCCAGCTTTCGCTTGGCTTTACTACACCCAGCCAAGAGGACCAAGCAGGCACCCTTACCTCACCGCGCTCTTACCACCACTGTCCCCACTCCCACAGCCGGGGTTGTACGGGAGGTCTCCCTCTGCACGTCAGGCTCACACCAAAGGTACGTGACACACAGCTCTTTTGTGACTGACTTTCCTTTCTCCTTTTGAGAGTACAAACCCAAGATATTCAACCGTTTCCTGACACCATTGCAGTTTTTTCTTTGACACTTTATGACCACTTTCAAAAAGACATTGCAAAAGATCCCTCCCATCCTCCAGGGCGGCCACCCGAGTAGAACTGCAGAGGAGGAGAACATCCCCATACTGCAGCAGGGATGAACAGTGTCCTGGTATCCAAGCTCTGAGAGTAGATTGAGGACAATGGAATAGACTGCAGAGGAGTCTATAAAGCCCTGGGGCATTGTACACCATGTTAGTTGGCAGGTTTTTTTTTTAAGCAAAAAGCAAAGATTGGCTGTGTCTCCTCATCCACAGGGACGGAAATAAAAATGCATTCAATAAATCAATCACAGTAAAATACTCTGCATCGGATGGTATGGCGGTAAGTATTGATGGCACATCAGGCACTATTGGGGCAATCGGTACCACTAGGCTATTGATGGCCCTTAGGTCTTGTACGAACCTATAGTCACCATTTGCCTTCTTTACTGGGTTAATGGGAGTATTGTAGGGCGAGACAATTTCCCTTAAGATTTCTTTCTTTAAGAAATCCTCGACTATTGGTTGTAAGCCATCCTCTTTTTCTTTAGCTATGGGGTATTGCTTGTGGTATACAGGTTGGGCCCCTGGTTTTAAGGTGGCTTTGTAAGGTGTACAAGGGATAAATCCCACATCCAGTGAATTTTCTGCCCAAACTGCTTCCTCTATTCCTCCTTCAATCACATCTTCTGTCAAGGAGATGGATGGAAAAAGGGTGAGGATGTTAATCCTGTCAGATTCCACGTGTAATCCTCCTTGCTTTGTGACTTTCATTGTAATTCCCAGTTTTCCTAGTAAATCTCTGCCCAAGAGATTCACCGGACAGCCAGGCATTATTCTGAAACAGTGTTGAATCACTGATCCCATTCCAGTCCGGTCGATGATTGTGAGGGGTGGTGTTTTAAAAGTTTTGGTCAGTACCCTATTTATTCCCATTGAAGGTTCAGCATTTGTGACCTCTCCTCTTTGTCCTTGTCCCCTCCCTTTGTGTCCTCTTCCTCTCTTTTTATAAAAGGTTCCCCTCTGATTTCCTGAGAAATCAATTTGATAATGTGTCTGCTCTGGTGTTTGCTTAGGAATGTCAAAACATCCTGCAGCATCCTTCACTGTAAGTCTCTTGCAGAAATCACTTGTTATCGGATTATGGAATGTAAGGGGGAGGAGGCGGGGCGCATGGTACAGGCATAGAGAAGGCTGACTTAACCCTTAAATTCACCATCCCATGACTCTTAAACCCATCGTGGACAATGTTTGGGCTAGGATGCTATAGGGAGCCTCGGTCCAGCCGGGGATCTCCACAGCATTTTTTTATTTTCATCTTTCTTAACATTCTAATCAAGTTCTTGTAGCTTTTTTTTTCTTGGCAAAATGCCAATAAGCACTCCTCGTGGCCAGAGGTTCCCCTGATCGCAAGCAAGCTTTGTACGTTATTGCTTTTCCTATTTTTATAACCAAACAATTTTTATTTATATTTCAAATTTCTTGGCAGAGTGCCAACAGGTTCAAACAGTACTTTCAATTGCTGTAGTACTAATGCCGCAAACAATTCTCCACTATCTATTACGGTCAGTGAGATATTAACACTTGAACCCTGTTGGCAAAAAGCCAAATGTCCAAATTTTGCACCTGACTTCCCCTGCGCAAGAGATGTCAGTAGCAAAAAGAATTATTCAAATAGCATGTTTTGATCAAAAGTTAGCCTCAGAGTATCCTACTGATTATACCAATTTATGTATTACCTTAAGAAAGTGTTATTAACACTGCTACTATGCACACTATCTTATACTTTAGAATCAAAGCATTCATATATAAATCATTAAAAATAAACGTCAATACATCACCGGATACTGTAGCATCACTGTACGTTTCGATTGGGGAACTTCCATCAATCACTAAAAGGAGCCGGGAGTTCAATTATAACACAGTGCAGTGGAAAGTGTCATCTTACCTCACAACACTCCCACACACACACACACACAGACAGATTACAAATTATCTTACGACTTCTACGAGCAAGCGATAGAAAGATAAGCAAAGAGATCGGGTTTTGTCCGGCACACCTTATCAGACTTGTTCTTATAATTACAGTACTGTATAAATAATTTTCCCGTGGACTTCACGGAGTCCAAAAGCTCTCCCAGAGCTTTCTGCTACACGGAGCAGTGTCATAGGCCTCCCGGGGCCTATCTCGCCGTTAACACGGAACAGCGTTTCTTGCTGCAGTCTTTTTATTTGTTCACCCAGAACAAACGCTGCTTCACAGAGCAGTCTTACATACAAGCCCTCTCAAGGCTTGTCTCGCTGTTAACACGGAACAGCACTTCTTCTTCAGAGCAGTTAACTTATTATCAAGGTTTAAAAACAGCTCTGACATAAATCACAGGTCCCTTTAAAGGAAACGATTTCTAAATAGACGTTACGGTGAGAGAAGATAAATAGATCAATTCTACTCACCCGACAGACACATTTTAATCGATCCCGGACGACGCCCCCAACTGATAGGGAAATTTAGATAGTCAGTCTAGGGATGAGTTTGAATCTTGATAATATTTCTGATAAGATGTGACTTACAATCCCCCCAGGCCTGTGAGATTAGCCCATTGAGACAATGCAAGGTCTGTGAGCAAATCTAATCTTTTATTCCTTGGTGTGAATATTTAAAGGGGCTTTCAGAAAGTACCGCCCTTTGACAAATTATCCAATCGTATACAAAGACATTTCATGACAAAAGTGAAACTAATGATTTCTAAGAAATCACGTGCTTAATAAGAAACGAAGCTCCAACAAGTAGATAACATGAACATGAAAAAAACGAAACTAATTTACAAGTATGCACCTAGTAATATGTGAAATACAGTACAAGTAGAAATATAAAATGGAAACTGATTATAACAACAAAGGAAGCGGTTAAGCTAAATATCCCTTCAGGCGTCTGATGTTTTTTTCCCTCCCTCTAAACCAGGCATGTCCAAAGTCCGCCCGCAGGCCAATTGCGGCCCGCGGGCCGGTTTTATGCGGCCCCCACTTGCAATTTGTTTTTGTCACTTTTGTGGCCCCCCAAGCTCCGCACAGGGTAAGGATGAGCTCGGTTTAAATATATATATATATATATATATATATATATATATATATATATTAGGGCTGTGGAAATTAACTATTAATTCCTCGATTAATCGATTAAGTGTTTTGATTGATCAAAATTCTTTTGATCGATTAAAATTCTTTTGATTGGTACTCACCTCTCCCCCGACTTCCGGGTCTTCAGGGAGATCCGGTGATGTCACGGATCACCGGCGGGGCTTGCCGTGTCCATCTGAAGGGCTCCTTTGCTGTGCCTTCATATCTGCATGCCGGCGGGACCTAAATATCTGCCACACGCAAGGGCTGTTACACTTCCCTCTATCAACCTGGGATTCTACAGCCATCCACTGGGAGTTGTGATAGTTCCCTTCACGGGACATCTACATGCCGACGGACTGATGTTAGCCCCTCCTCATCTGGATTCAGCAGTGGTATCGTTGTACACATTTTTATACCAGTATCATACTTGGCTACATGTTTTTATGACTGCTTTTGCTACCGTTTGGTATTACTCGCACCATTTTTACAGTTTATTTAGCTACATCGATTTTATCCCCAGTGCAATATTTATTTTGTTATCTACTTGAAGACTATAAAAGTTTTAATGCTATTCCCATCGAGCGCTGCCTTTGTGTGTTTTTTGTATCCTGCTATCAATTTTTCCAGTGGTTGGTAGCTGCACTGGGAATCAGCCTGCAAGGAGATCAGCTAAAAGTAGTTGGATCTATGTGCGTTATAATTAATCAAAATTAGTCGATTAATCGAATAAAAAAAAAAACGATTAATCGAACATGAAAATTTTAATCAGTAACAGCCCTAATATATATATATATATATATATATATATATTCTCTAATCCCTGAGCGCCTCTCACTGATAAGCTGGGCGTGTTGTTGGGTGTTGCTGGGGCATGTTCCAAAGCCCATTGGGAAGCACGCATTGCCAATAACAGACACTGAGTCATTTCCCGGTCCACAGCTGCAGAGCTCTGTGTCTCAGTGCCTGTGATTGGCTACGACGCTGCATGCTGTCAGCGTCCTAGCAGGCTCGCAAGAGGTCATCGAGGATTTCTCAGGGGATAAGATAAGTTTACTACTGTAACGGATATAAAGCGAATATTTCAATATATATAAGAATTTTAAAAAAGGAGCTCATCCTTGCCCTGATCAGAGCTTGGGGGCCACAGAAGAGATAAGGGCAAATAAGGGAAAATTATAAGTGGGGGCCAGAGAGAATATAAAAAAAAATGGTCGGCCCTCACACACGTTCACTTTATCAAATCTGGCCCTCTTTCAAAAAAGTTTGGACACCCCTGCTCTAAACGCTCCTCCATGTTAGCCTATGTGTCCATGCACACATTGGCTTTTAGCAGCATTTAGTGACAGGAGCTTTTAGAGGCAGGAAAAAACCCCACTGCCAGTGCATTAAGACCCCTTTCACACTGAGGGCGTATTGCAGGCGCTATAGCGTTAAAAATAGTGCCTGCAATCTGCCCTCAAACAGCTGCTCCATTGTCTCCAGTGTGAAAGCCCGAGGGCTTTCACACTGGAGCGTTGCGCTAGCAGGATGGTAAAAAAAGTCCTGCTAGCCTTTGGAACGGTGAAGGATCGGTGTGTATACCACTCCTCCACCGCTCCTGCCCATTGAAATCAATGGGACAGCGTGGCTATACCGCTCGCAATGTGCTGCTTTAGCAGCGCATTGCAAGCTGTTTTAACCCTTTCTCGGCTGCTAGCGGGGGTAAAACCGCCCCGCTAGCGGCCGAAATGCGCCGCAAATCCGCCCATAGCATCGGTGGTAAAAATAGCAGCGTTTTACCGGCCACGCTATGGGCGGCTCAGTGTAAAAGGGGTCTAAGGAGCAGCAGAGTTTGGGCAGAAAAAATGCTTGAAGCTACTAAAACCTGTTAGAAGCTGCTAAATGTTGGTGCTTGAAAATTAATTAATTTCAATGACCAGAATACATTACAGTGGAACCTTGGTTTAAGTGTAACTTGGTTTGAGAGCGTTTTGATTTGCGAGCAACTTTTTTTTAAAACTCTGACTCGGTTTGCGAGTGACTCTCAAGACGAGCAGAATTCAAGCTAAATAGGCCTGCGGTACCTCATTTGGTCTGAGGTACGGGGGTGCAGAAGCCGAGCAGAGCCGAAAATAGGCCTGCAGTATCTCATTTGGCCTGAGGTACGGGGGCACAGGATCCGAGGAAAGCCGAACATTGGCCTGCAGTACCTAATTTGGCCTGGGGTACGGGGGAGCAGGAAATGAGCGGAAGTGTCCTCGGGCCTTTTCGGCTGTTTTCGGCGCTCTCTGGCGCCCCCCACCTCTGGCCGCATTCAGGATTGCATCCCATTGAAGTCAATGCGGAACAAATTATTTTCGTTTCCATTGACTTCAATGGGAAAACTCGCTTTGATATGCGAGCACTTTGGATTATGCTCGTAATCCGAGGTTCAATTGTATTTATTCTGACCAAATAAATAAATTAATGTCTGTAGCCAACAGCGGACTACAGTTATCTTGCACTGCAGACTTACTCTTTCTCTTTCTTAAACTGTCTCTGTGTTCCTCTAGTGCTGGGCTCGGATTACATGCATCATCTTCCTGAGCCAAGCAGATAGCATTGTGGGAACTGTAGTCTCCAGAACCCACATTCTTGATCTGCAGAACTATCCTTGGACTACACCTCCCAGCAAGCCATCTGCTCCAAGGAAATAACTCTGGGAGAGGCTATAAAGGGGTCAGCAGAACAGGCCCAAGCTCCCTTGCTTTCCGGATTATATCAAGTAAACATCCCCTTCGCTGCTGTGTGAGAGGACTGCGGCCTACCACGCGGCAACAAGGCGCTCCCAGCTCCGACCCAGGCGGGTCTGATGCCGCAAGCTACACAAACGGCATCACTGCAGCATCACTGAAACCAGCAGGACCAGACTATTTACTGTTCCAGCAGCCAGACCGTCATCTCATCGTCATGCGCGTTTGGACCCTTCGGGGTAAGACCGCGCTATATTAAGATACCTCTCAACTCAACTCATCTCAGCCCGTTCTGCAGAAGGAAAAATCGACTTGGATCGCTCTTCAGGAAGTTCCTACACTGTCTCCAGGTTGATGAGCGGGCACCTGCCCACAAATCCAGTTCCAGTCTTTATCATACTCCACAGGACACTGTATACAGGCATATTATCCCTGAATTACTTTAAGGATTGCCACTGGTCAGTCTCAGCTGCTTTGCTTTGACTGCATATTACTGTGCTACATTTAGAAGTCTTGTTTCTTTGAGCTCCAACTTGCCGGTGAAAATAACTGCAAGGCCTTGCATCTTTGAACTCTACTAATTCCTTCTACATTTACAGTAAAGGGACACACCACTAGCCACTATATTACTTAATCTCTCATTAGGTATAATAGGCCGACCTGGGGTTCCCCTTTAGCAGTGGTACTACTGTATATTCAGCAACCAGTAGCCCTTTTGAAATCTATGCATTTATTGTCTGCTTTCTGTATGCCTCGATGTTATATTTTTGTAATTTCCAATTGTCATTTAACTGCTTTGGGGGACTTTTTCAACTGAGTCTTGGCTGTTTATCCAGGATTTGGCTGACTAATACCATGTTACAAGACTCTCCTCTTGAGTAAGTAAAACCAGAGAGCTAATCAATGTACCTTGTGTCAGTGTGTTATTTAAAGGTATACACAACATGTCTAAACCTAGAATGTCAGGAGAGCTGGAAGGTTCACAGGGTCACAAGGTGGCACAGATCAACATGCAATTCTAAGCAACCCCCAAGGGGGCAGTGCTACATGTCCAAGTTTGACGCCTGTAAAAGGCCCTAAAAGCTTGTTTTCTGCAAAAATTATGCTGGTTTCTAGGAGAGTTAAATAAACACCCTGTGTGCATGAGGCCTAAGGGAATTAAATAAGCAACAGTTAGCTGGCCACTTAGTTCAGTAATATATTAAAGCCAAACTTTATACAAAATAAAAAGCATCAAAATCAGCACAAGGGACTTAACTTAAAGTGGTTGTAAACCCTTACAGACCACTTAGACCTACAGGTAAGCCTAGATTAAGGCTTACCTGTAGGTGCAAGAAATATCTCTTTAACCTACACGGTTAAGGAGATATTTGCAAGAAAGACGGCACCGATGTCTATGGCGAACTGGCGCAGGCGCACTGAGCGTGCCATTTCTGAATGGGATTGTGCCGTCCCTGATGGCTCCCGCGCGGGAGTGACGTCATTGTGGCTCTGGCCAGTCACAGCGCCGGAGCCGCGATACAAGGAAGTGAGATGGCGGCAGTGGAGGAGAGGAACAAGGGCCGCTGTGGGGGCTTTGATCTCAGGTAAGTAATTCATAATGAGCTAGTATGCTATGCATACTAGCTCATTATGCCTTTGTCTTGCAGGGGGAATATTTTTATTTTTGTGGGTTTACTTCCTCTTTAAAGTCAGTAGGATGTGTTTATTGTGCTTCTGTCTCCTCTGTTAGTGGAAATTCCCCTCCATTGATCCCCACCTACCACCACAGCTATAATCTTCAGTTAATAGAACTGAGGTAGCTGTGACAGGAAATCGTCAATAATCCCTTACTATGCCCACCCTTTTCACCCCCTTTTTCCATTCATAGAAGCTGTACTTAACTGAAGTATTTAACTCTTTGCTACTTTATATATGCATAGGTCCCAACTGTCCCTGATTTCGAGGGACTGTCCCTCATTCAGAACAATGTCCCTCTGTCCCTCTTTCCTCCTCATTTGTCCCTCATTTTTGTCTGATCTATATAGTTGTATATAAAATGTACTATTTATCTATCAAAAAGTGTTTCCCAGTGCTAAACCTTTTATCCAATTTCTAAATTGCTGCATTTGTAAATTCCAAATTCCAATATAAAAGGAATAATAGTGGTTAAAAAAGCATTTGTGGGTTTAACCAAACATTCTTTTTTGTACAATTCTCCTTTAAGGGGGGCGTGGCGTATCCTATGCCTACATACTTTTTCTAATAGGTGTCCCTCATTCCCATCTCTGAAAATTGGGAGGTATGTATTTGCTGACAATCACGGCAGCAACAGGCAAAAAATACTCAGATTGCAAGCCAATCTTTGCATTTAGACAAAGTTCTTCTCTGTCTGATAAGTCTTTTTAAATACAACAGAGATACCCCCCATTCACATACATAGTTTTCTTCTTCTTTATTCTTTTACACAGCCAATATCCACTATGGGACAATGCAACAGTAATAATGTGATTGTTAGGATAATCCTTTGAGTACTGAAGAATGGACAGAAAGAGATCCAAAGGCCTCACTGCATCGAGCTGCCTAATTGTTTCTACCCCCCCCCAGCAGCCCCCCCAAATACATGCCCGAGTCTGATTTTGATCCAGCGATGTGCACAAGAGCAGAGGCTCTCTCTCCTCATTGGCTCAGACACAGCAGGCATTGGCTCTTGCTTGTCAATGAGAGCCAGTGAGGAGGGATCTGGGGGCAGGGGCGGGGCCGAGCCCCACTCTTTGCGTCTTATGCACACACAGAGCAGAACTTGGGAGTGAGCAGACACAAGTGCCCCCAAAGCAAGTGGTTTTCTTTGGGGGCACTCGTGGGGGAAGGGGAGAGCAGGAGCAATGGCGGGGACCTGACAAAACCATTGCACAGAGCAGGTAATTATAAAATGTTTGTTATTTTACCCACTTCCCGACTGCCTACCGCAGATGTATTGTGGCAGGTCGGCTCTGTTGTGCGAAACAACGTACCTGTTAGGGTGACCACATTTTCAAACTACCATTCAGGGACACCCTCCCTTCCCAAAAATCAGCTTGTGCTGTAACGAATCACAGCACAGTGATTGGACACAAGAGGCGGGATTTATGATTTCTCCAATCACAAGCAGGGGGCGGGATTGGGCTCCTCCAGGCATTTCCGGCCAGGACAATTACTGTCAGTGAGTAAAGTGATGTGGCGGGGGCAACAGATTGGCCCGGGGGGTGGCTGTGTCAGTTTCATTCCGGGACACTGTATTTTCCTGGAAAGAGAGTCCTGGAGCAATGACAAAAGGGGAAATAAGCGGAGGGACGGCATGACAGGTGAGACAGGCTGTAGCCAGCAGAGGTTGTGGTTCCTTTAAGAAAAGGGGGGTGGCTGTGGGGAAGAAGGGGAGGGGGAGTGCAGTTAGTCAGGGAGGAAGTGACGTTTTCTCACTTCCTCCTTTTCACTCACGAGGTAGAAAGCTTCACAGCCGGTGCCATGGCTGATGTGGCTGGACTATTAGCGCAATTGCGGGCCGCGGTGGCCGCGCAGGGGGCAGATTGGCTGCAGGAACAGGTTGTTGCAGTGGTGGACGAGCAGGCGGCGGCGCCCGCCGGTGGGGGGGTCGCTCCGGGGCGTGCTAGGCGGTCCAGGCCGCCTGAGTGGTACAGTCCGGAGGCATCCCCAAGTGGTTTAACTTCCGTCCGGAGACCCGTTGGGGGCCCTCCGGCCGCATCCCCTGGCCGCACGCAGCCTGTGTCGGCGGGGGGGGCCGGGAGGAATCCGCGCCGTGGACGGAGTTTTGCGGTGGGGGAGACGAGTGGCCCTCTTGCCCCTCCCCCTCCCGCGCGTCGGAGATGCGGGGACATCGCGGTCGAGGCTGCGGGGGTTACCCAGAACAGCCGTGCGGCCCAGCGTGGAGGATCTATTTCGCGGGCCAGTGGCCGGGAGGCGGTGGCGGTCAGGGGTCCGGCGGTGCCAGCAGGACGAGCGGTGTGGGGTTTGGCGCCTGGAGGGACGGATGGGAGTCGAGCGGATGGCACCCGGGCCAGGGGGCGGACCCGCAGTTCGTCGGTGGAGGTTGCGAGTGGGTCGGGTGTGCCGGGATCGAGAGGACGTGAGGCCCAGCCGCAAAAACCCTTGCCACATGGGTCGCGTCCGCAGGGTGTGCAGCCAGCGCTTGTGTCGGCGGGATCGGATGACAACAGGTCTGAAGGGGAGCTGTCCGGGTCAGACGGTGGCGAGGACTCGGGACAACTGGCTTCAAGGGAGAACAGTTCGGCGGCTGGTGGACCCAGTCTCAGGCAGCCCGGTGAGTCCCACTCTTCGGTGGTTATTTGTTCCTTATTACAAGATTTATTGGGTCAAGGGGGTGTTGGGGGGGGCTTAGGTGCAACACCTGGGTCGCGTTCTTCCCCACTGGGGAAAAAAGCGGCAGGGGAGACGCAGGACTTGTGGTCGGGGTTGGAGGATTTGGTCAGGCGTTTTAAGCCGGGCGGGGGCGACATGGGGTCGCCCGCGGCGGCTTGGGGGACAACTGGGGGTTCATCGCAGGGGGCGGGGCTTTCGGACACAGCCGGGGCCCTAGGCGTGCAAACGGTAGAGGTGTCAGAGGAGGTGAAGGCCCCATTGGAAGGGGGGGCAGCCACAGCAGGGGGGCAAGTGGCTACCGGTGAGAAAAACAAGGAGGTGGTCAGGCTGGCGGACGCCGCTAGAAATGTGATGTACATTTGTTTTGAGGCACCGTTAGGAACTCACCTCAAGCCGGAGGTTAGAGAAAAGCTGTGGAAAGGTGAGTATGTGGAGATCTTCACGTTGCTCCCCTTGGACAAATTCAACCTGGATAGGGTGAAGCCGGAAGAGAGCAGGAAGGAGGACGAAGAAAAGAGGCGTTATCGTCTTATACCCCGTACTTTCACCAATTGGTTGCAAGCGTTTGCGATCATGGCTTGTGTGATAGGGCAGAAGGCCCCAGAACATTGTTCTGGGCTGTTCATTTATTTGGAGGCGGTTAGCGAAGCGTACAGGACGTATGGTGGCATAGCCTGGTTGAGGTATGACGAACAGTTCCGGCAGAGGATGGCCATGAGACCGGGACTGCGATGGGATCACAAGGACATCAACTTGTGGATGCGACTGATGACAGCGTCGCGGGCATCCAATCAGTTTTTTCAGGGGGGGGTCGGAGGTGCTGCGGCCTCAGGACAACCGACCGAGAAAAGGTGGGGCTACTGCTGGCAGTTCAACGAGGGCACCTGCAAGTACGGAGCAAGCTGTCGCTTCAAGCATGTGTGTTCAGGATGTGGGGGCAGTCATGCCTTGTCCAAATGCTTTAAGCGAGGCAGGGGTCGCCCCGGGGATTCTGGGGGAAAAGGGAACGACGCCAATCCGGGTGGAAAGGATGCTTCCCTTTCTCAATAGGTATCCCGACAGGTGTGCAGCTAAGTTGTTGGAGGAGGGTTTCGCCGGTGGTTTCAGAATTCCGTGCGCGCCGTTTGCAGTCCCCCCGGCAGCCAAGAACCTCCGGTCTGCGTTGCTACATCCTTTGGTGGTTTCGGAGAAGCTGGAGAAGGAGGTGCAGTTAGGGCGTATGGCCGGACCGTTCACAGATGCGCCCATACCTGATTTAGTGGTGTCTCCCTTGGGGGTTGTCCCCAAGAGGGAACCTCAAAAATTTCGCTTGATTCATCACCTGTCCTTTCCCAGGGGTGGGTCGGTGAATGATGCTCTTGCGCCGGAGGACTGCACGGTATCATACACCTCTTTCGATGCGGCTGTGACATGGGTGCGTAGGTGTGGACGGGGAGCGCTGTTGGCAAAAGCCGATGTTCAATCTGCTTTTCGGTTGCTACCAGTACACCCGGACAGCTTTCGTTTCTTGGGCTGCATGTGGGACGGGGCTTACTACGTGGACCGCTGTTTGCCCATGGGTTGCTCCATCTCTTGCGCGCTCTTTGAGACTTTTAGTTCGTTCCTAGAATGGGTGGTCCGGGACGTGTCGGGGATCAGTTCGATCATCCACTATCTGGATGATTTTCTGTGTGTGGGCCCGCCGGGGTCTACCGTTTGCAGGGTCCTGCTGGGTACGCTGCAATACGTGGCCGACCGTTTTGGGGTCCCTTTGGCCCCTGAGAAGACAGAGAGCCCTACGTCGTCCTTAGTTTTTCTGGGCATAGAGCTAGATTCTGAGAAGATGGAATGCCGACTGCCGGAGGATAAGCTGGAAGCATTGAAGGGGGAGGTGCGAGGTGTTATCGGCCGTCGTAAGATCCAGTTGCGACAGATGCAGTCACTATTGGGTAAGTTGTGTTTCGCTTGCAGGATCATGCCCATGGGCAGGGTATTTAGCCGCAGGTTGTCGGCTGCGACAGCCGGGGTGCGGGTTCCTACTCATTTTGTGAGCCTAACAAGAGAGCTTCGTGAGGATTTGGAAGTGTGGCATGGATTCCTTGAATCCTTCAACGGGCGGGCGTTGTGGATGAAGGGGCCCGTTAGCAATTTCAATCTGGACTTGTTTACAGATGCGGCTGGCTCCACGGGGTATGGGGCGTTCTGTCAGGGAAAATGGAGTGCGGCTCCATGGCCAAAGGAGTGGGAAGAAGCGGGGTTCTTGAAGAACCTGGTACTATTGGAACTTTTCCCAATTGTGGTGGCGTTTGAGTTATGGGGGGATTCATTCCGGAATAGCAAGGTGCGCCTGAACTGTGATAACATGGGAGTGGTTCAGGTAGTGAATAAAGTGTCAGCCACATCACAGCCAGTGGTGCGTTTGCTGAGGCATCTGGTTTTGCGCTGCTTGCAGTTCAATGTGTTTGTGTACGCGGTACATCTTCCTGGGGTGGATAACACCCTGGCTGACGCTTTGTCTCGTTTTCAGTGGGACAGGTTCCGGGAGTTGGCACCAGCAGCGGAGCAACGAGGGGTTACCTGTCCCGACTGGATGTGGGACATTGCCTTGACAGCGCAGCACAGTGGATTAAACGGTCGGTGAGTGGGGCCACGTGGAATGCCTATGCTAAGGTGTGGCAGGAGTGGGGGTCATTTGTTCGGGGGCTGGGAGTTTCCCCGGGGGGTAGAGAAGAGGGAGCGGCTCTGATTTATTTTCTCGCATTGAAAATGGAGCAAGGCGTTTCTGTGTCCGCGGTGGACCGTACACTAGCGGGTTTGGCGTTTCTGTTCAAATGGCAGGGCTGCAAGGACCATACTAAAGAATTTTGGGTGAAGCAGGCAGTGAAGGGGTACAGAAAAGGTCGGAAGGCGGCTGATAGCCGCAGGCCGGTCTCGTTCAGAATGTTGGAAAAATTGTTTCTGCAGCTACGCTCCGTGTGCAGTTCGGAATATGAGTGTCAGTTGTTCCGGGCAGCATTCGCGCTTGCCTTTTTTGGGGCCCTGAGGGTAGGAGAGCTGGTCAGTTCTTCCAAAATGGCTCCGGGGGGGTTGTTGGCGCAGGATGTGCAATGTTCGGGTGATTCGGTGGGCATATGGGTAAGCAGGTCCAAAACGGACCAAGTAGGAAAAGGTATGCGGCTCCAGTTGTTTCGCATCCCAGAGGCGTCGATCTGTCCTGTACGGGCGGTGGAATCCTTTTGTTCCATGCGTCCGGGACTAGAGGGTTCTTTTCTTATGCATCGGGATGGGGCAGCGTTGTCAAGGTTTCAATTCATAGCGGTGTTCAAAAAATGTTTGGTGGCAGCGGGGTATGACCCGAAGGGTTATGCCTCTCACTCCTTCCGCATTGGGGCAGCTACAGAGGCGGCTAGGGCAGGACTGCAGGCGGACGCGGTGAGGAAGATTGGGAGGTGGGAGTCTGATAGGTTTCGCCTTTATGTTCGCCCTCAGCTGTTACAGGAGTAGAGGGCATTTGGGTTGGTGTTGTATGGGGTCTGTGTGATGGCAGGTTAGAATGTGCCAATAATTCGTTGTCCTAATGTTATTTTCATGTTTTTCAGGTGGTGAACCCAGACTAGTTTGGATTTTGGGTCACTCTTACGTGTTCTGGGGGGCAAAACGGGCCGATGTTCGGCCCAATGGACGGCAGTTGGGAATTCCCTTACGAGAAGCTCGGGTCCGTTGGATCGGGGTGCCGGGGATGGCGTGGAGTGGGGTTATGCCGGAAATACAGAGGTTCGCTGGTCGGGAGAGGGCACCGGATGTATTGGTGATACATGCGGGAGGTAACGACATGGGGGCCAGATCAATGCACCAACTGATACGGGACGTTAAGTCTGATTTTTTAAGGTTGCGCACTACATTCCCGGGTATGGTGGTTATTTGGTCGGACATGGTAGGCAGGACATCCTGGCGGTGGGCATGGTCGGTGGACAAAGTCAATAAGGCCCGGATAAAAGTCAATAAGGAAGTGGGGAGATTTTTTGTGAGGAATCGGGGCCTGGTGGTGCGCCACCGCGAATTGGAGGTGGATACGTGGAGGTACCTAAGGGGAGATGGGGTCCACCTGAATGCAGTGGGCATCGACCTGTGGAACATGGGTTTGCAGGAAGGAATTCAGCAGGCCCTTAGGGTGTGGGGTTGCTCGCAAGGGTAAGGTTTTACCCCTTGCGAGCTGTGGCGGAGTTTGGTTCCTTGAAAAGGAGGTAAAAGGGGAAGGTCTGGAGAAAAAGGTGGTACCCATATGTGGTATGGGGTTTTTTGAGTACCTTCTGGTCAACAAGGGTTAACCAGGAAGGGGGGTAAATGGTAGGGCACTGTGGACAGGTGTACCGTCTCCGAGTCGGTGTCTTGCGACTGGAGGCCTAAGGGATATGTTAGTCCCAGTGCCCAAGTTGGGAGTTGGTGGTCTATAAGCCCACCAGTGGTATTGGAAGTGTTATAAATGTTATTTAAACGGTTATTTAAGTGGTTATTTATTTCATATAAAAGTTGTTAAAATAAATAGGCCGGAAGGCCAATTTTACTCCACTACCTTGTCAGTCGTTATTTATTAGAATGGTACAAGGGGGTGGGTAAGGTGGTAGAGTTTAAGTCAAAGTGAAGGATCGGTCTTTAACATGTCAAGAGAGTCCTGGAGCAATGACAAAAGGGGAAATAAGCGGAGGGACGGCATGACAGGTGAGACAGGCTGTAGCCAGCAGAGGTTGTGGTTCCTTTAAGAAAAGGGGGGTGGCTGTGGGGAAGAAGGGGAGGGGGAGTGCAGTTAGTCAGGGAGGAAGTGACGTTTTCTCACTTCCTCCTTTTCACTCACGAGGTAGAAAGCTTCCCACCCACCCTCCCTGTGTGAGGGGTAAGACAAGGGCGAGGGTCATGGGCGGTGTTTATTTGGATGTGGCGGAGTTTGGTTCCTGGAAAAGGAGGTAAAAGGGGAAGGTCTGGAGAAAAAGGTGGTACCCATACGTGGTATGGGGTTTTTTGAGTACCTTCTGGTCAACAAGGGTTAACCAGGAAGGGGGGTAAATGGTAGGGCACTGTGGACAGGTGTACCGTCTCCGAGTCGGTGTCTTGCGACTGGAGGCCTAAGGGATATGTTAGTCCCAGTGCCCAAGTTGGGAGTTGGTGGTCTATAAGCCCACCAGTGGTATTGGAAGTGTTATAAATGTTATTTAAACGGTTATTTAAGTGGTTATTTATTTCATATAAAAGTTGTTAAAATAAATAGGCCGGAAGGCCAATTTTACTCCACAACCTTGTCAGTCGTTATTTATTAGAATGGTACAAGGGGGTGGGTAAGGTGGTAGAGTTTAAGTCAAAGTGAAGGATCGGTCTTTAACATGTCATGAATGTGCCTGGGACAGACCTGCAAAATGCGGGACTGTCCTGGGCAATCCGGGACACGTGGTCACCCTAGGACCTGTACGTAATTTTGTGCAATAAACACTGGGGGGGCGTGCGCACGCTGATTGGACAGCGGAGGAGCCAATCAGAGGGTCCGGCGAACCCGATGTCTGCCGCCAACCCGCGATTGTTCCCCAGAGAGGCAGATCTGACCTGGAAGAAGATGCAGATCTTGTGTTCCTGCTAAGCAGGAACACCGATCTCTGTATTCCCCCAGTCAGACCATCCCCCACACAGTTAGCAAGCACCCCCTAGGGACACACTTAACCCCTTGATCACCCCTCATGTAAACCCCTTACCTGTCAGTGTCATTAGTACAATAACACTGCATATTTTTAGCACTGATAACTGTAATAATGTCACTGGTTCACAAAAAAAGTGTCAAAAGTATCAGTTAGGTGTCTGATTTGTCCACCACAATGTCGCAATCCCTCTAAAAAAACGGTGTTTGCCACCATTACTAGTAAAAAAAAAAATAAGTGCCATAAAAATATCCCATAGTTTGTAGACGCAATAACTTTTGCGCAAACCAATCAATATACCCTTTGTGGGATTTTTTTTAACCAAAAATATGTAGCAGTATACATATTTGCTTAAATTGATGAAGAAATTAGATTTTTTTTTTTATTGTATTAGATGTTTTTGTCGTTTTTTTAATTGTTGCTCTTGTTTTGTTTATAGCGCAAAAAATAAAAACCACAGATCAAATACGACCCGAGCTCTATTTGTGGGAAAAAAAGGAGATCAATTTTATTTGGGTACAGCGTCGCACTGCAATTGTTAGGTAAAGTAACGCAGTGCCGTATCGTAAAAAAATGGCCTGGTCATTAAGGAAGTAAAACCTTCCGGGGCTGAAGTGGTTAACCTTGATAAAGACCTCTGGCATGACCGCATCATACAGTAACAGTAAAGGCTGAGTCAAAGGGCTTTTGTTGGCTTTAAGTGGTCTTGCATTCCCACACACACCTATGAGAAGGCAAAAGCCACTTAAAGTAGGTCAAATGTGAACCAAAATGTGGTCAAATACACCTGTCAATAAATTCTGAATGCAGAAGCATCACCAACAAATGTCAAACTGATGTCATCAACACAGGTCCAAAGCCTGTCAATACAGACCTTTAATCACAAGGAGTATGCTATGTGCTGCTACCATCCAACAATCTTTGTAATGCCGTGTACACACGATTGGAATTTCCGACAACAAAACCATGTTTTTTTTTCCCGACGGATGTTGGCTCAAACTTATCTTGCATACACACGGTCGCACAAATGTTGCTTGGAAATTCCGATGTTAAAGAACGCGGAGACGTACAACACTATGACGAGCTGAGAAAAATGAAGTACAATGATTCCGAACATGCGTCAAATTGATTCCGAGCATGCGTAGAACTTTTGTGCGTCGAAAAGAAATTTTCTTGTCGGAAAAATTGAGAACCTGCTCTCAAACAT
The DNA here is from genome assembly GCA_029206835.1 of Rana muscosa. NCBI lineage: Eukaryota > Metazoa > Chordata > Amphibia > Anura > Ranidae > Rana > Rana muscosa. Next base: position 77,893,132 of record CM055118.1, on the reverse strand, counting down.
TTGTTGTCGGAAACTCCAACAGCAAATGTTTGATGGAGCCTACACACGGTCGGAATATCCGACCAAAAGCTCACATTGAACATTTGATGTCAGAAATTTCGATCGTGTGTCTGCATTAACCTTACCACACATGTTAGGATCTGGTTATACAATCTTCCTTCGCTATACCAGCAAATATGTAGCACAAGAGCATGCCTGATTGGATACAAATTAATTGGATAGATTAGGTAGGGCCTCCTATTACATAGGTTGGTTGTACATAGATTGTATGGTTAGATTGTAATTGCGTGACCCTAATGATGGCCATACACATGCCGATCGGCCAGGGAGGAAAATTATCAATTGTCAGCCATGAGATGCTTTTTTCATAAATACAACCATATTTAGATTGATCATATTATGAGATTACATGGTGGAAACAGAGAAGAGATTGATATCTTACAATCAATGTGTGACATATCGATCCAATGTGTTGTCTACTATAGATTATTTCTATCAGAAGAGGTCTATTGGAAAAGAAATCAATAATTTATCGAAGCATGTATGGCCACCATTAGCCAGTTGGAGAGCAGAGAGCCTAATGAACCTTCTATCAGTACGGTGTAGCCGCACATATAGACAGACTCCTGACTGCCAATGTGGGTTTTTAATAAGCAAGAGGACAAATCTAACAGACAGAAGAAAAGGACAGAAAATAAAACAATTATATTAGTGAAAACTGATGTATATTTCTGTTGCACTTTCCAGAAAACGTCCTCCAGAGTTACATGTTGAACATGGGAGCTCTTATCTTCTATACCATAGTATTCCTCTTGTGCATTGTTACCATAAACATCTTTCCATTGAGAATCTTCTATTTTCTCTCCTGTCTTGAAGCTGCCCGCCCTTTCCCTAGCAAGACTATTAGGGTCAACGCTAGAGACGATATTGAAAAGCAGAAAGCAGAGCGTCAATGTGAGAGAGACTGAGAGAGAGAGAGAGAGAGAGAGAGCAAACCCCGGGGCAGCAAACATGGATGTGAGGGCTCTCGGTAAATGGCAGCAAGGAGACGCAGGAACATAATAAATGGATTCCATTAAAAAGTCATCTGAACTTTAATAAAACTTGTGATTTGATTACATTCGAATAGAACCTGCAGTGCAGAGTGGAAGGGAATAAAACACAGAGGCCTGTTATTGTTTCTGCAGGAATACATGCAAGAATAGGCAAATGAAGATCGTGAGAAATGATGGCGATAATAATTGAATACATTATTTAGAAGTTTAGAAAAATGACGGAACTGGTATGACAAGTGTTAGTGTTCGGGTACATACATCAGGAAGATGAGTGTCCAAAGCAGGACTTATTCGTTTTACAGTAGGCTGGAAGCTTTCTACAAGGCTTATTTCTATAAGCAGCATTGAGCCTGTGTTGATATGCAGCGTTAAGGGTGCTTTTACACCGTTTCATTGGAAAAACGTGGCAAAAAAACACAAATGTGTTTTTGCCACGTTATTGTCACATTTTTTGAACCCCTAACTACAATCATGCTCCTGTGAAATTTGGACAAGTCACTCAAAAAATTAACCAAAAATACACCCTGGGTGCATTTTTGATGCGTTTCAATTCATTCATTGGGGAGATTAAGCACGCACCAAAAATGCACCACACCTGCAGCACGCTGGTATGAAGAGTTCCAAAGTATTTAAAGGGATACATTTTTCATGAATTTTTCTTCTTTTTTTTACCCTAAAAACACATCAAAAACAGATCAGTGTGAAAAAACCCTAAAGCTGGACTCCGGGGAAAGTAAAAATGCACTATACAGTGGGGTTGCCCTCCCTGCAAGTGTAAAATGCCCTTTTAGGTCCAGGAGGGTGCAAAAATCAGTTTTACCTGATCCACTGTTCCTGCAGGCTCCCCCCACCCCAGGCTGCAAGACCAGCACCCTGCAATCTCTTGTCCCCTATGTTGGTTGCAAGTCTATCTCAGGCACATCCTGTTATGGGTTGACAACAACGGTCCCACTGTTTCAGAAAACATTAATGTAGCACCCTCTAGCATAGGTAGGTGCTAGCATGGGATTTTTTCTAGGGAAACTGCCAGTGCAGGTAAATTTAGGCAGGCCTATGCTTCAGGCTAGGCCTGCTTGTTTTGATCTGGGGATAGGGAGTGGTTAGTGTAGCAGTGGGTGTGACCACCTGTGCTCTAGTTCTGAGGCGCCTCCCCTGCTTCCAGGGAGATTGTTCTGGAAGAGGGGCAGGGCCTATGATTGGAGTGGCAGGCAGTTCATGTGAGGAGCCCTGACCAATCCCCACTTGGTATTGGCAGGGGGCAGGCCTCCCATATAAGCTGAGGTCACATGCCACTGGGGAGGAGTTGTCGGCCGGGAGAAGTGGAGTACTAGACAGTGGCAGGAGCCTCATCTGGGGGGGGGTGAGACCTAGTGGAGGAGCCCGGGAGAGCTGTGAGGGAGCTTCATCCTTACACGGTCATTGATGAGGAGTTCCTGGAGCAGAGGGTCTGGAGAGAGGCTGTCGGAACGTATGTCCAGTTAAAGTTCTCCATCATGGACTCGGGGCAGGAGAAGGTCGGTGAGTGTACCACAGTGGAGTGCTGGGTGCGGAGGCATGCCAGGAAGTCTGGGAGGAAACTTCATCCTTACATGGTCATGGATGAAGTCCTCATCTTTACACAGTCATTGATGAGGAGTCCTGGAACAGAGGAGAGACTGTGGGGAATTGTGCCAAATCGATGCGGCCTGAGTGCGCAGGATTTGCAAGTCAGGCTAGCTGGGATCAGTACTCCACCAACCAGAACAAGCTGTTAAATCACTAGGCCTCCGGGGAGAGGTACTGCAGGCCTCTGGCCTAGTAATCATGCAGCAAATACAGCCAGCAAGTTGGGATTATTCAGAGTGATTCCTTTTTGTCACAATGAAGATGATGGGATGGGACCTAATAGCTTTACAGTGATATAGTAGTTCTACAGTGATATAGTAGTTCTACAGTGATATAGTCGTTTTACAGTGGAAGCTTTGTGCAGGAGGAGAGAAGTCCTGGGAGCAACAGCCTGCAGGAGTTAATGCAGAGGAAGAGGAGCCATAGTCTGCATGGTGATATGCAGGGGAAGAGACTGTAAATGTTAGTAGTACATCAGTTCTTCAAGGCTAAACCAATTTACCAATGTTCACTAAATATGATGGCAAAGCAACATGTTCTATGGGCAGTCCATATTCCCCTTACCCCAATCAAGTTATATCCCCCAATAAACAAAAACAAAACAACACAAATGACTGTTCATTGTCTCTGAGGTGATAGATGGAGGTCTGGCAGCAGGGTGATATGGTGGATGTTAGTTACTAGTAGCAGCCAAGCTCTACATTAGTATGTAAGCAGGTTGGAATGTGTATATTTAATTGTTTTTTTTTTAGCAGTCGGTCTAGGCTGGGGGAAGGGGTTGGACGTTTTCAGCTCAGTTCCTGGGCTTTTGGTTTTGGTGGGCCCCCCTGTGATATAAATAGGTGGAGAACCAAGATCAGGTGTGGACACAGACTGGCAGCTGGAGAATGGAACCTGGTATAGGGGGCACGGAGACCCACCTGTGAGCGCAAGGACGGCACTGAAGATACAGAGAGTCACGGACAGCATCCAAGTCATGGACCTTGATTATGGACTCTCACCTCATGGAGTTATGCCTGGACCAGTATGTTATGTTAGTTAGCATCAGGGACAGGATATAAAGTTACATCAACTGTTATAAGCCTGGTCTGAAGTTATTCAAAGGGGTGCATGTTGGTCCTTGGGTATTACAAAAGAACCTGGGTCTGTATTTGTTCTATGGGGTATGAAGTAACATCGCTACAAAAGGTTAACTTGTTAAGGCAAGGAAGAGGAATGTAGTTGATATGAGTAACCAAGTAAAGGAACAAACTACAAGCAACCAGTCGTTAAGCGTGGTACCTGGTTAGGTGACAGGTCCTCCGGTAGCGAGGGGGTCGGTGTTCTGGCTTCCTCCCTAGGGGTCAATCTCTTATGGTAACCGGGAGCAGACTAATGTTATGGAGATCTATGGCCTGGTCACGTAGTACGGGAAGAAAATAGTTATGTGAGAGCACACATGAGGTCCACGCTAGGTGCTCGGCAGAACCCCATTCTGTTACTGAGAGTGAGGTAACAGAGGTACGCTGGACTGGTGGAGTGGGCACAGGCACAGGCTCCGCTCAAACATACAAGTTACAGTGTGTAGTGACATGGGACAAGTCGCTTTTCAGAGAAACTCTGCACTTCATTAAAGTAGGCTCATCTCTAAGTCAGAGACCTGCTTTAATGTTTGACTTTTCATATGACCGCAGTCCTCGCCTGGTCATGGGCATTGATGAGCATGCTCCGTGCTAGAGGTACCCCCAGATTCACGGACATAGATGACCCTGCCTACAACTAGAGAAAGCTGTTTTTTAGCTCTGCTAGAAGCATGCAATGAGTACAGTCTAAAAACATAAAGCTCTGTAGCCCATGGACATATATGTGCATTGTGCAACATGTGGGCCAGGGGCGTTGCTAGGTGGGAAAAAGACCAGGGGCTCCATCCCGAAGTCCAAGCCCGGCAACCGCCAGGGGGGGTCAGAGCGCTCGGTGGGGTGGGGGGTTTAGGCTTGGTTGCTGGTTGCTGCCTGGCTTACCAGTGCCCATCAATGCTGACCACTAAACTGACCTACCTGATACCTGCACTGACCTACCTGACACCTGCACTGACCTAACTGACACATGCACTGACCTAACTTACAAATGCACTGACCTAACTGACACATGCACTGACCTAACTGACACATGCACTGACCTACCTGAAAACATGCACTGACCTACCTGACACCTGCACTGACCTCACTGATACCGCAACTGACCTAACTGACACATGCACTGACCTAACTGACACCTGCACTGACCTAACTGACACCTGCACTGACCTAACTAACTTTTCCACGTTAGACTTCAGGTGACCGCTTGACCCTCTGCAGTTCAGCCTTACCTGTAGTGTGCAGCGCGCCCATCCCATTCATGACCAGTCAGACAGCAGGCTGCACGCTCCAGGCAGCCAGATCCAGGTTAGGAGAGCCGCCCGCAGCCCACATCGCGAGAGCCGGATTTCATAGTGCTTGCCGCAGTGTAGTTCCCGCCTCTTGGACCCAGAGGCGCCTATGATGAACGTCACACGTTCCGTGGTCCTGGCATTGGACCAGTGTGACGTCCATCATAGGCGTTGCAGGATCCAGGAGGCTGGACTTATGTCACTCACTGGCCGCTCTCAGAGACGGATCAATCTCCTCTAAAGGGCTAACAATACAATTGTGAATATGGAATGGAAAAATACTGCGCTAACCTAATAAATACCTAAAAATAAAGGAAAAGACAGCAACAGCTCAAAAACGTGAGATATACACATCTAGAAGTAGCAAATAATATAATAGAAGCTGCGCTAAAAAATTCATATAAACCAGTGATCGTGGTAGATAGGAAAATTGAATAAACCTGTGAAATAAAAAATATTGAATAAGAAAGTGAACAGTCCTCAGAGGATCTAAGGGAATGATCCAATAGTCCCATAAAAATTAAAATGAAGCCTTATTGGAAAACACCACTGATTAATAGATGTAGGAAGAGTAAACTCTCCATGATGACATCACCAGCAACCTGCACCTCCACCACATGAATTGCGCGCTTACCGAAAAGCAAACTTAAAAAAGCCTGTATTGTAGATCACTCTCCGGATCTATGTCCAGTAGCAGCTCACAGGGGTAAGGTGGAAGGCGGACCAATTAGGCTCAGATCTCCAGACACTCAAGGTATAACGTCAATTGTGTGTCCAAAAAAGTGAAGAAAAACTCTCCATAGTGTAAATCAGACTAATGAAAATGTATTAAAAGATAAAGGTTGCACTTACAAGAAGCGAAGATAAAATCGTCCATAAAAATATTGCCGGCCAGCTTGCAGACACCCGTGATTGGCACTGGAACGTGGCACTGGTTTGCACTGGCAGGTGGCATTGGCAAGTGGCACTGGCAGGCACGGATTAGCACTGGCAGGTGGCACTGGTTGGCACCGATTGGCAGATGGCACTTGTAACGGCACCCCAAGTATGAAAGGGGTTAACACCGTTAGGATATTCCCTTTCCAACCACACGACAGCCACCAGACACTCCAACCAGCCGAATAAGACCCCATACGAATGATTCTCCCCCCAGATACGAGACAACGCTCTGTATTCAAGTTCCAAAACAGGGAATGACTTTATTTTCAAAACACATGGTAACACATTTCTCTTCAAAACCCTTCCCTCCCATCCTTGGGGGAACAGGGTGGGTTAAACTGTCCAATGACAATGGTGATACAGGTCAGGTGTGTTCAAACTTCTCCTTCAGTAAACAGTCTTAGCAGGAGGGGTGATTCCCCCCCCCCTCCTCACAGAAGACACTTCAACATCCCATAATATGCAGTCAGACGGTCGACCAGCTCCAATCCACATCGTCACAGTAGCAGACTTAATTCATAATAGACAATAGAATGCAAATCACCTTAACACCTCACAGCAATGATTACACAACCCCCCCCCCCCCCCCCCACAGTACACATCCAATCTAGATACAATGTATGTGCAGCATTGAATATGGCTATCATAGACCATATTGGGGTTTTCATTCACCCTGTGCCCCTAATAGAGACACAGGGTGGTTGACACATAAGAGGCATTGGGGGAGCTGAAGCAAGGGTATCTCATACTTTCTAAGCGATTCTGAGTTCCCCGGGCCTTCCCGTTATAGCACTAATTGGCACTGGCAGGTGGCACTAATTGGCACTGGCAGATGGCACTGGTTGACATTGGCAGGTGGCACTGGCAGGCACTGGTTAACATTGGCAGATGGCACTGGCAGGCACTGGTTGGCATTGACAGATGGCGCTGGTTGGCATTGGCAGATGGCACTGGCAGGCACTGGTTGGCATTTGCAGATGGCACTGGCAGGTTTCACAGCCGATAGTGTAGCTGTAAAACTGAATGCTCTCTGCATTCTGCATTGTGTGAAACTGTATAGAGAGAGAGGAGCTGAAGCATTCAGCGTGATGTTGGTGGTGGGCGGGACCCGGGGTGGGCAGGACCCAGCAGCTATCCAGCCAATGATTGGGCTGTTTAGGAAAGGGGTGGGCCACATACACGTAGCGGCCCGCCCAGATCCCATCCCATTGGGAGGTGTTGTATAGCTGGGTCCCGCCCACCCCGGGTCCCGCCCACCCCGACATTCAACCTCAATTTTGACAGCTCCTCTCTCTCTCTCCCGACAGTTTCACACACTGCAGCACTGCTCTTCCAACAGTGTGGAGAAGGGAGGAGGGTTCTCCACACTCTGCTGTCAGAGGTGCGGTGACTGCGGTCAGTGTTATATCGACCTAATTTGGATAATAATCGGCCGATGCCGATTTCTGCAAAATGGCCAAATATCAGCCGCTATATATCGGCCGGCCAATATATCGGTCGACCTCTAGTGCCACTCTACCTCTAAGGGGCGGAGCCCCCTTATAAACAACTTGTGGTTTATCGGGAAGAACAGTATTTAGGATCTGATCATTGGTGAGAATGTGTCAATGCTTCTTAATGAGTTTCTTGACGTTCATATGCTGTACAGAATAAGTAGTGATAGAAGGGACAGAAGATATCCTTTCACCTCTAGGTGGTCTTTCCCCCAATAGATCACTCCTATCTATTGGAGCCACTTCATCCAAAGTGTTCTTTAGGGAGACATTTGAATAACCCTTATCCAAAAAACGTCCAGTCAAAACCTCTGCCTGCATTAAAAATTCTTTATTGTCAGAGCAATTCCGCTTTAGACGTATATATTGGCTCTTCGGAACCGACTTGAGCCAAGCTTCATGATGACAACTACCGACAGGAATATAAGAATTCCTATCGGTGCTCTTGAAGAATGTTGAGGTTACGAAATGGTTATCTTCACCCCATTCTTTAAATCCAGGAAGTTTATTTCTGTCTGACTAGCCTCATAGTTTAGAAAAATTCCTCTGGTGTTATTATTTAATTCCTCAATGAAGAGGTTCAAATCGTGTCGGCTACCATCCCATAGGAGGAGGACGTTGTCTATGTACCTGGCCCACAGCACCACCTGAGGTTTCTGATGGTCATAGACGACATCCTCCTCCCAAAGAGCCATGAAAAGATTTGCCAAACTGGGGGCATATTTAGCCCCCATGGCAACCCCTCTATCCTGTCTATAGAACTGGCTATTAAGCCAGAAATAGCTATGTGAGGCCGCAAATGAGAGCAGTTCCATGATGAATGTGATTTGTTCATCAAAGAGATCTGAGTCACGTCTCAGAAAATATTCAACGGCAAACAGTCCTAGATCATGCGGAATGACCGTACATAGGGATATGACGTCTGCCGTCACCAGCCACAACCCTACTGTAGGGGTGTGTTCTGCCAACAGATTGATCACGTGACATGAGTCCTTAATATGTGAGGGCATTTTGGTGATTAGCGGTTGCAGGTAGAAATCAATATACCTGCCCACCCGGGACATGATGGAATCTATGCCACTGACTACAGGGAGTCACCGGGGGGCAGGTAGGATGCTTATGTATCTTAGGTAGGTAGTAAATTACAGGTGTACATGGTGCCTTAGGCACCAAGTACACTCTTTCTTTTTTATTTAAGATACCGTGCTCGAAGCCTCTCTGAACTAAACTCTCCAATTCATTACGATATTTGACCTTAGGGTCTGAGGAGAGTGGGGTGTAGGTATCTTGGTCTCCCAAAATTCTGTACATCTTGGAATTTGATCTAAGTCTCTAAGCACTACGCCTCTGAAAACTTTCAGAGACGGGGCTAGAGCACCTGGTGGGTTAAATAACGAAAACAAATTACCCTTTTTTCACCATTTGGGGCATAGTTGAGTAAATTCCCTATGCCATTTTTGGGTGTTTACTCCAATTTTAACCACTAGGGACTTAGGTACACTTAACAATTTATGCCATCCTGACATGTTATGTTCTCTCCTGACCACTGGTGGCACGGTTGAGCTATAACATGCCTGTTTTCCCTGTTCCGTTAAGTGGTGCAGTGGATTCCTGTTTTTTATATATTGTTGTTAACTTTCTCTAGCTATAACATATTATGTTCCTGTCCTCTATCCATAGTTTTTTACCTTCATGGCTAAATTTTAGTTTATTGTTTTAGTCAGTTTTTTCAGTCCCGTTTAGAGGGGATCAGGTTCCGTCGCCTAGGATTCATATCGAGTCAGTGCGTCGCCCGTTCCCCAAGACGACGTCATTCTGTGACGAAATGTACGTCGGAAGGTTGACGTGCTGACGTCATCGCAGTGTACCTTGTGAGCGGATGGGTGTCTGCAAGCCAGCCGGCAATATTTTTATGGACGATTTTATCTTTGCTTCTTGTAAGTGCAACCTTTATCTTTTAATACATTTTCATAAGTCTGATTTACACTATGGAAAGTTTTTCTTCACTTTTTTGGGCACACGATTGACGTTATACCTTAAGTGTCTGGAGATCTGAGCCTAATTGGTCCGCCTTCCACTTACCCCTGTGAGCTGCTACTGGACATAGATCCGGAGAGTGATCTACAATACAGGCTTTTTTAAGCTTGCTTTTTGGTAAGTGTGCAATTCATGTGGTGGAGGTGCACAGTTGCTGGTGGTGTCATCATTGAGAGTTTACTCTTCCTACATCTATTAATCAGTGGTGTGTTCCAATAAGGCCTTAGATCCTTTGAGAACTGTTCACTTTCTTATTCAATATTTTTTATTTCACAGGTTGAGTGGTTGATTACATTTTCCTATCTACCACGATCACTGGTTTATATTACTTTTTTAGCGCAGCTTCTATTATATTAAAACAATTGTGAATGCCTGAGACCCAAGGCTTTTTGGGGGCCCACTCAGGGGTCCAGCCCCACTCACCCCCTCCTCCTCCTGATTCCACTGATGTGGGTGTTAAAGTGCACATATGCGCTAAATGGGCGGCAAGAGGTTAAACTTTTTTTTTTATTTCAATACTCTATTAAGATTTTGGGATACAAAAATAGAACAGTACAAATAACACTGAAGCAGGCAGGGCCCGCTCTATTTAGCACTGCATACAAAGGAACATAAGTGTATATAAAGAATGGATTAAAGCAGTATGTTGTGTAAATTTCAACTGTAGCGAATATAAGACCAGGAGTACCATAAGCTGTCTGGTTAGGGGGGGATACAATGAGAGGGGTAGGGAAAAATGGATAGAGAGGAGAATATAAAGAGAAGGAGGGGGAAATGATAAAAGCAAAACAGGCTAGTTAGCTATTGCCAAGGGGAAGCCAATCAAGACAACCTGTTAAAAAAAAAAAAAGGTTAAGCTTTTTTTTTTACTGGCTGAAAACGCTTTTAGTCTGAAAACAGAAAACGCATGCAGCCATCACATATAAAGACTGAAAAGCTGCAATATATAGAATATTTTATATTTTTAGGGTTTCAATACATTTTAAAGACCCTTAATGGAGATCCTAAGGTTTTCCTACTCCATCCCAAACTAAAAAAATGGTTGAAGCTATGCTTATGCAAAAACTGAATAAGCTCAATTCAGTAAGTTAAAACACACATGTTATTTGCCATAATGACCGTTATTTACAGCCACGTCCGTTACATTATTTTACAAATAAATTCTTCTTGTGCTAGAGATATTAGTCTGAAAACCTTCCTGCTTGTGGAGTCTGCCGTAGTTTTCTTATCACTTTATATCCTTCTGCCCAGGGCAACGGAATTAGATTGTAAGCATCTCCAGTCTGGGACTTGTTATACCCACAAAGTTAAATGAACAGAGCTACAAAGAAAAGTAAATAATGCATTATAATCCATCTTACTTGGCACTGATGCTATAAACTAATGGCCAGCCCAATGACTAATACAGCAATATAGCCGGGTCAGTTACAGATTTGTGCTAGATAGAAAGCAGGGTTCTCTTGAGTAGGGATGAGCTTCGTGTTCGAGTCGAACATACGTTCGACTCGAACATCGGCTGTTCGATCGTTCGACGAAGATCGAACGATTTGGGCCGTTCGCGCCAAATTCGAGTGACGCGAACGGCCCACAATGCACTACGCCATCGCAGTGTCATCCAGGCGCTGTGATTGGCCAAGCATGCACTGTGACCCCGCATGCTTGGCCAATCACAGAGCCGGCAGCGAGGAGAGCAATGATTGGCCACAGGCAGGATGCCTGTGGCCAATTATTGCTGAGGGTGTTTAGTACACGCCCCACACTATAAAAGGCCGCCAGCACGGCGGCCTAGTGTAGTGTGTTCCGGAGCAGGGATAGAGCAGCATAGGCAGGGACAGTGACTGTTATTTCTTTCTTGCTTAACCTGGATTCCTTTAGTTTAGGGAAAGAGAAGGATAGGTAGGGAGAGTGTCAGTGTGTTTTGTGCTTGTGCTATAGTGTGCTTAAAAAAAACATTTATTCTAGGGACAGAAAACTGTAGGTAGGGACAGTGTCAGTTTCTTTCACTCTGCAAGTCCTTGTTTCCAGGGACCTGGAAGGACAGTGAGTGAATTGTCCTTGTGCTATATTGTGCTTAAAAAAACATTTATTCTAGGGACAGAAAACTGTAGGTAGGGAGAGTGTCAGTTTCTTTCACTCTGCAAGTCCTTGTTTCCAGGGACCTGGAAGGACAGTGAGTGAATTGTCCTTGTGCTATATTGTGATTAAAAAAAACATTTTTTCTAGGGACAGAAAACTGTAGGTAGGGAGAGTGTTTTTTTTCTTTCACTCTGCAAGTCCTTGTTTCCAGGGACCTGTAAGGGCAGTGAGTGAATTGTTCTTGTGCTATATTGTGATTAAAAAAAACATTTTTTCTAGGGACAGAAAACTGTAGGTAGGGAGAGTGTTTTTTTTCTTTCACTCTGCAAGTCCTTGTTTCCAGGGACCTGGAAGGACAGTGAGTGAATTGTCCTTGTGCTATATTGTGCTTAAAAAAACATTTATTCTAGGGACAGAAAACTGTAGGTAGGGAGAGTGTCAGTTTATTTCACTCTGCAAGTCCTTGTTTCCAGGGACCTGTAAGGACAGTGAGTGAATTTTTCTTGTGCTATATTGTGATTAAAAAAAACATTTTTTCTAGGGACAGAAAACTGTAGGTAGGGAGAGTGTTTTTTTTCTTTCACTCTGCAAGTCCTTGTTTCCAGGGACCTGAAAGGACAGTGAGTGAATTTTTCTTGTGCTATATTGTGATTAAAAAAAACATTTTTTCTAGGGACAGAAAACTGTAGGTAGGGAGAGTGTTTTTTTTCTTTCACTCTGCAAGTCCTTGTTTCCAGGGACCTGTAAGGACAGTGAGTGAATTTTTCTTGTGCTATATTGTGATTAAAAAAAACATTTTTTCTAGGGACAGAAAACTGTAGGTAGGGAGAGTGTTTTTTTTCTTTCACTCTGCAAGTCCTTGTTTCCAGGGACCTGTAAGGACAGTGAGTGAATTTTTCTTGTGCTATATTGTGATTAAAAAAAACATTTTTTCTAGGGACAGAAAACTGTAGGTAGGGAGAGTGTTTTTTTTCTTTCACTCTGCAAGTCCTTGTTTCCAGGGACCTGTAAGGACAGTGAGTGAATTGTTCTTGTGCTATATTGTGATTAAAAAAAACATTTTTTCTAGGGACAGAAAACTGTAGGTAGGGAGAGTGTTTTTTTTCTTTCACTCTGCAAGTCCTTGTTTCCAGGGACCTGGAAGGACAGTGAGTGAATTGTCCTTGTGCTATATTGTGCTTAAAAAAAACATTTATTCTAGGGACAGAAAACTGTAGGTAGGGACAGTGTCAGTTTCTTTCACTCTGCAAGTCCTTGTTTCCAGGGACCTGGAAGGACAGTGAGTGAATTGTCCTTGTGCTATATTGTGCTTAAAAAAACATTTATTCTAGGGACAGAAAACTGTAGGTAGGGAGAGTGTCAGTTTCTTTCACTCTGCAAGTCCTTGTTTCCAGGGACCTGGAAGGACAGTGAGTGAATTGTCCTTGTGCTATATTGTGATTAAAAAAAACATTTTTTCTAGGGACAGAAAACTGTAGGTAGGGAGAGTGTTTTTTTTCTTTCACTCTGCAAGTCCTTGTTTCCAGGGACCTGTAAGGACAGTGAGTGAATTGTTCTTGTGCTATATTGTGATTAAAAAAAACATTTTTTCTAGGGACAGAAAACTGTAGGTAGGGAGAGTGTTTTTTTTCTTTCACTCTGCAAGTCCTTGTTTCCAGGGACCTGGAAGGACAGTGAGTGAATTGTCCTTGTGCTATATTGTGCTTAAAAAAACATTTATTCTAGGGACAGAAAACTGTAGGTAGGGAGAGTGTCAGTTTATTTCACTCTGCAAGTCCTTGTTTCCAGGGACCTGTAAGGACAGTGAGTGAATTGTCCTTGTGCTATATTGTGATTAAAAAAAACATTTTTTCTAGGGACAGAAAACTGTAGGTAGGGAGAGTGTTTTTTTTCTTTCACTCTGCAAGTCCTTGTTTCCAGGGACCTGTAAGGACAGTGAGTGAATTGTCCTTGTGCTATATTGTGCTTAAAAAAAACATTTATTCTAGGGACAGAAAACTGTAGGTAGGGAGAGTGTTTTTTTTCTTTCACTCTGCAAGTCCTTGTTTCCAGGGACCTGTAAGGACAGTGAGTGAATTTTTCTTGTGCTATATTGTGATTAAAAAAAACATTTTTTCTAGGGACAGAAAACTGTAGGTAGGGAGAGTGTTTTTTTTCTTTCACTCTGCAAGTCCTTGTTTCCAGGGACCTGTAAGGACAGTGAGTGAATTGTTCTTGTGCTATATTGTGATTAAAAAAAACATTTTTTCTAGGGACAGAAAACTGTAGGTAGGGAGAGTGTTTTTTTTCTTTCACTCTGCAAGTCCTTGTTTCCAGGGACCTGAAAGGACAGTGAGTGAATTTTTCTTGTGCTATATTGTGATTAAAAAAAACATTTTTTCTAGGGACAGAAAACTGTAGGTAGGGAGAGTGTTTTTTTTCTTTCACTCTGCAAGTCCTTGTTTCCAGGGACCTGTAAGGACAGTGAGTGAATTTTTCTTGTGCTATATTGTGATTAAAAAAAACATTTTTTCTAGGGACAGAAAACTGTAGGTAGGGAGAGTGTTTTTTTTCTTTCACTCTGCAAGTCCTTGTTTCCAGGGACCTGTAAGGACAGTGAGTGAATTTTTCTTGTGCTATATTGTGATTAAAAAAAAACATTTTTTCTAGGGACAGAAAACTGTAGGTAGGGAGAGTGTTTTTTTTCTTTCACTCTGCAAGTCCTTGTTTCCAGGGACCTGTAAGGACAGTGAGTGAATTGTCCTTGTGCTATATTGTGCTTAAAAAAACATTTATTCTAGGGACAGAAAACTGTAGGTAGGGAGAGTGTTTTTTTTCTTTCACTCTGCAAGTCCTTGTTTCCAGGGACCTGTAAGGACAGTGAGTGAATTTTTCTTGTGCTATATTGTGATTAAAAAAAACATTTTTTCTAGGGACAGAAAACTGTAGGTAGGGAGAGTGTTTTTTTTCTTTCACTCTGCAAGTCCTTGTTTCCAGGGACCTGTAAGGACAGTGAGTGAATTGTTCTTGTGCTATATTGTGATTAAAAAAAACATTTTTTCTAGGGACAGAAAACTGTAGGTAGGGAGAGTGTTTTTTTTCTTTCACTCTGCAAGTCCTTGTTTCCAGGGACCTGAAAGGACAGTGAGTGAATTTTTCTTGTGCTATATTGTGATTAAAAAAAACATTTTTTCTAGGGACAGAAAACTGTAGGTAGGGAGAGTGTTTTTTTTCTTTCACTCTGCAAGTCCTTGTTTCCAGGGACCTGTAAGGACAGTGAGTGAATTTTTCTTGTGCTATATTGTGATTAAAAAAAACATTTTTTCTAGGGACAGAAAACTGTAGGTAGGGAGAGTGTTTTTTTTCTTTCACTCTGCAAGTCCTTGTTTCCAGGGACCTGTAAGGACAGTGAGTGAATTTTTCTTGTGCTATATTGTGATTAAAAAAAACATTTTTTCTAGGGACAGAAAACTGTAGGTAGGGAGAGTGTTTTTTTTCTTTCACTCTGCAAGTCCTTGTTTCCAGGGACCTGTAAGGACAGTGAGTGAATTGTCCTTGTGCTATATTGTGCTTAAAAAAAACATTTATTCTAGGGACAGAAAACTGTAGGTAGGGAGAGTGTCAGTTTCTTTCACTGTGAAAGTCCTTGTTTCAAGGGACAGAGAAGGACACCTGAAGGTAGCCCTTATTGCTTTTTTCCCATCTCCGTGCAGGCCATCTATTAGAATGTCTGGAAGGCAAACAAGGAGAGGCAGACAGTCAGGAGGCAATAAAAGAGGGCAAGCAGGCTCTGTGTCTGGGGGCAACAGTGCTGGTCGTGGACGCGGTGCATTGTCATCAGCACATGGCCATGGGACACGCTTGTCCTTCTTTTCGGCAGCTGGACATGTTGAGCCACATCATGCCGAAGACTTGGTAGAGTGGATGACCAAGCCCTCCTCCTCCTCCTCATCCTCTCTCACCCAGGCTCAGGGTACTGGAAAAGCAGCTGCCAAAGCGTCGTCTTCCCTGGTATCAATGTCAGACAAATCATCAGTCACTCCTTCCCTAGACCCACCATGTCCTCCTCCTGAGGAGTCCCCCGAACTGTTTCAGCACAGTGTTGGGTACATGCTCCAGGAGGATGCCCAGCGTTTCGAAGGGTCTGATGATGAAACCCAGCTAGAGGAAGGCAGTAGCGTGAGAGCAGACAGAGGGGATGCTCAAGAAGGACACCAATCTGGCAGTCATGTTCCAGCAGCTGCAGCATACTGCCAGATTGGCTCCAGTGATGAGGAGGGAGGGGATGATGAGGTCACTGACTCCACGTGGGTGCCTAATAGGAGAGAGGAGGAGGAGGAGGATGAGGAGGAGGCACATCTCCAACGAGGCAGGATGCCCTTTGGTGGCCAGCGTAAGGGCAGTACACCGACGGAATCACACCGCAGAGCTCCGCCTGTGCAGGGCGCTGCCTCTGCCCGTCATTCAAAAAGTTCTTTGGTGTGGGCCTTTTTTGAGGCTAGTGCATCAGATCGCACAGCTGCTGTTTGCAACATATGTCTCAAGCGTATATCGCGTGGCCAAAACATCAGCCGCTTGGGTACCACATGCCTGACCAGACATATGTTGACCTGCCATGCAGCTCGTTGGCAAGCCTACCTCAAAGACCCACACCAAAGAACAAAGCGGACCTCTCCTTGCACCGCATCAGCTGGGATCTCCAACCCCACTATAACTTCAGTCCTCTCTGAAACATGCACTGAGAGGAATGAAGGTGTAGAATTAGGTGTGTCACAGCCAAGTACTTGCGCCCACTCTGCTAGCAGTACACCGACGTCCGATTCTAGCAGGCAAATTTCCCTGCCCCAGCTGCTGGACCGTCGAAAGAAGTTCACTCCCAGCCATCCACATGCCCAGCGGTTGAATGCTAGCTTGGCTAAATTGCTAGCGCTTCAACTGCTGCCTTTTCAGTTGGTAGACTCGGCCCCCTTCCGTGAGTTTGTGCAATGTGCGGTTCCTCAGTGGCAGGTTCCCAAACGCCACTTTTTCGCACGGAAGGCTATTCCGGCTCTCTACCGGCATGTGGAAGGCAATGTCTTGGCCTCGCTGGACAGGGCGGTCAGCGGTAAGGTGCATATTACCGCTGACTCATGGTCCAGCAGGCATGGACAGGGACGTTACCTTTCTTTCACGGCCCATTGGGTCACTCTTTTGGCAGCTGGGAAGGATTCAGGACAAGGTGCAGTAGTGTTGGAGGTTGTCCCACCGCCACGCCTCCAAAATGCTACTACTGGTTGTGACACACCTCTCTCCTCCACCCCCTCCTCTTCTTCTTCCTCCATGGCCTCTTCCTGTGGTTTGTCCTATGAACCAGCGGTGCTCCGTAGCCGTTCACGGGGCTACGCAAGTACGCAGGCAAAAAGATGCCATGCCGTGCTTGCGCTGGTGTGTTTGGGGGACAGAAGCCACACTGGGGCAGAGGTCCTGTCTGCTCTGCAGGGCCAGGCCGAGAGGTGGTTGACGCCACGCCAGCTTAAGCCAGGAATGGTGGTTTGCGACAATGGCACCAACCTCCTCTCCGCCCTCCGACAGGGACAACTGACCCATGTGCCCTGTGTGGCTCACGTCCTTAA
Source organism: Rana muscosa (assembly GCA_029206835.1). Classification (NCBI taxonomy): domain Eukaryota; kingdom Metazoa; phylum Chordata; class Amphibia; order Anura; family Ranidae; genus Rana; species Rana muscosa. Next base: position 77,875,929 of record CM055118.1, on the reverse strand, counting down.
CCTGGTGGTGCAGCGGTTCTTGGGCAGGTACCCGGGCTTACAGGATGTCCTGAGGCAGGCCAGGAAAGTCTGTGTGCATTTCCGCAGATCTTATAATGCCAGTGCTCGCCTGGCTGAGCTGCAAAAGGAGTTGAACCTGCCCAAGAACCGCCTTATATGTGACATGCCCACCAGGTGGAACTCAACGTTGGCCATGCTGCAGCGGCTGCACACGCAGCAGAGGGCCATCAATGAGTACCTGTGCGACTACGGCACCAGGACAGGGTCAGGGGAGCTTGGTTTTTTTTCTCCACGCCAGTGGGGCATGATCAGGGATGCATGCACTGTCCTGGCACCATTTGAGGAGGCCACGAGGATGGTGAGCAGTGACAGTGCATGCATCAGTGACACTGTACCTCTTGTCCACCTGTTGGAGCACACGCTGCGTGGAATAATGGACAGGGCACTTGAGGCAGAACAGAGGCAGGAAGAGGAGGACTTCCTTGCCTCTCAAGGCCCCCTTTACCCAGACAGTGTTCCTTCTGTCCCACCCATCGCACAGGAAGAGGAGGAGGAGGAGGAGGAGGAGGAGGATTGTGTCAGCATGGAGGTGGAGGCTGGCACTCAGCATCATCAGCAGCAGTCTTTTAGGGATGATTTACAGTCCCAAGAAACCAGTGGACTTGTACGTGGCTGGGAGGAGGTGGCTGCGGATCATGTCGTCCTTAGTGACCCAGAGGACTCCGGAGCGAATGCCTCAGCAAACCTACGCTGCATGGCCTCCCTGATCCTGCAAAGTCTGCGGAAGGATCCTCGTATTCTTCGGATCAAGGAGAGGGACCATTACTGGCTGGCCACTCTCCTTGATCCACGGTACAAGGGTAAGGTTGCGGACCTTATGTTACCGTCGCAGAGGGAGCAGAGGATGAGACAACTCCGGGAGGCCTTGCAGAAAGGTCTGTGCAACGCGTTCCCAGAGACTGGGAGGTTGCAAACTCCTGGTCCTGGACAACGAGTTGCTGAGGCTTCGGCCAGTCAAAGAAGGAGCGGTGGGGAAGGTGGCCGTCTGACCGATGCGTTCAGACAATTCTTTAGTCCGCAGCCCCAAAGTATGATCGGTTCCAGCAACCATCGCCAGCGTCTGATAAACATGGTGCAGGAATATCTAGGGGCAAGGTCAGACTTGGACACCTTCCCCACCGAAAATCCTCTGGCTTACTGGGTCTTGAGGATGGATCACTGGCCAGAGCTTGCACAGTATGCAATTGAGCTACTGGCCTGTCCTGCATCCAGCGTTCTTTCGGAACGCACATTCAGTGCTGCTGGAGGATTTGTCACGGATCACAGGGTGCGCCTGTCCACCGACTCGGTTGATCGACTGACTTTCATCAAGATGAACCAGTCTTGGATCACCACCAGCTACCACACACCTGATGCTGATATAACAGACTAATTGATTTTAACATGTCACATCCCTTCAAGACTGATGCTGATGCTGAGTGCCTGTGCTGTTATGTTGACTGGCTATCCTCCTCCTCCGAGTCCTCAATGATACGATTGATGATGATAGCTTGGAAGATCATTTTTGTTTATGGGTGCCGCCACCAGTGCCTAACGCCCAATTTTTCAGCCCCTGTTTAACAGGGGCGTGTAATTACAATTTTTGAAGCAATACTTTGCAACAGGGCTCATTGCTGTACTCCAAGTACAGTATCTGTGAGGAGTTGCAGTGTTGTGCCACCAGTGCCTAAGGCCCAATTTTTCAGCCCCTGTTTAACAGGGGCGTGTCATTACAATTTTTGAAGCAATACTTTGCAACAGGGCTCATTGCTGTGCTCCAAGTACAGTATCTGTGAGGGGTTGCAGTGTTGTGCCACCAGTGCCTAAGGCCCAATTTTTCAGCCCCTGTTCAACAGGGGCATGTAATTACAATTCTTGATCTAATAATTCACAGCAGGGCCCATTGCTGCACCCACCAAGAGTAACTGTCAGGGCTTACAGTGTTGTGGCACCAGCACCACCATCAAAGGCCCAATTTTTACTACCACTGTTCAACAATTATATGTAATTAAAATTCCTGATATAATAGTTGACAGCAGGGCGTTCCAGCACCAACCAAGAGTAACTGTGAGTGCTTACAGTGTTGTGCCAACACCAACAACTAAGGGGCCTATTTCTGCAGAGTATATACGGCAGGTCCCTACTTTCAAACATCCAACTTACAAACGACTCCTACTTGCAAACGCAAGAAGACAACAGGAAGTGAGAGGAAATCTACCACTAGGAAGGAAAATTCTCTCCTGTAAGAATAAATATGGGAGAAAGGTGTCTCCTCTCTACTGATGCTTTATCACCAATCCTTGTTTCAAGAAAAACACCACATTTCAAAAACAGTTGTCATTGGGACGGAAAGTGAGGTGAAATGTTCTGAACAGGGGCACAGACAGCAAAACAAATGTTACAGGGGTGATAACCCTTACCTATGTTTTCCAAAAAGTTTAAAAATAGATTTTTGGTCTGGAGCTACACTTCAACAATGTACCTGTTCAAAATTACAAACAGATTCTACATAAGAACAAACCTACAGTCCCTGTCTTGTATGCACCGCCTGTATAGGGCTGTTCAGAGTATATAGGGCCTTTTTTATTTTATGTGCGGGGTTCCCCTTAATATCCATACAAGACCCAAAGGGGCTGGTAATGGGCTGGGGTAGGGGGGGGGGGGTCATGGGGTAGCTATGCCATTTTTCTTAAAGAATTTCATCCATATTACCGGGACCAGACATTACATTAAAGCCGCAAGCAGTTTTAAATGGCTTTTTTTTCCTTTAGAAGTGTCATTTTGTGCAGGGACAGTTCTAAACACGGGAAACACGTGGCACTTCACAGGCATACTTTAGACACCCCCCAGGTACGATATTTAAAGGAATATTTGACTTTTTTTTTTTCACTTTATGCATCATTAAAATGACTGCTCCCGAAAAACGACCGTTTTTAAAACTTCTTTTTGCATTGATACATGTCCCCTGGTGCAGAACCCGGGTTCCCAAACCCTTTTTAGGACAATAACATGCATAATAGTTGTTATAATTAGCACTTTAGAATTCGAACGTTCGCATCCATTGTATTTAATAGGGTTCTAATGTTCGTTCGAACTTTCGGTCCGTTCGCGGGTTCTGGTGCGAACCGAACAGGGGGGTGTTCGGCTCATCACTACTCTTGAGATATGTTTTGCACATTACTTCAATGTGTTTCTTTTGTTTATTAAAATATGTGAAGATGGGAATTATATTTTTATTTTAGTGCTGCTTCTTTAATGTAGTGTTTTATTCTGAATCAAAATCACTGGATCTTTTAAGAAGTCGTTTTTTCCCATAAAAATCTATACAATTTAAACAGTTTTCATTTTTTTTCTTTAAATAACTGACATATATCAGTTATCAGAAGGGAAGAATGTGATTGGTGGCTGGAGGAAGCACTGAGTAGATGATTTGTTGAAAGTGGTGCAAACAGACCTGGTGTAGCGCTAGTGTCCAGAGCAGCATGCAATGAGGTGTGCTATCTCTTAAAGAGTCTGTAAATCCAAAAATAAATATGCATCATTGACTTTCTGTGCTATTGTTTAAACTTCTTAGGAAAAATAAGAAGACTCATGAAGTTGGGTGTGTAATTGCCATCATCCCTATGGTAACAGAGAAATGTGAAAAACCTCTGTAGCGCCCTCCTCACTCCCCTCTTTCGTCTTCAGCTCGTCTTCTCTCTTGTCTAGGGGTACCTTAGAGGGGAAGGGAGCGGGGACACCACGTCTGGCCTTCACCACAGGTGTCAGTGTGATATAAGCAAAGTTCTTTTACCTTCGGGTCAGTGCTGTGCACCTGGAGCCTCCACCAAGAGTTACCTTGAACAATGTCTGTCAGGAAATGAGCCCCACACCATTAAAGTCCAACACTCCTTTATTCCTCTCGAATGAACACAATCAGTTGAACTCCCTTATAGAAACAGAACAGAAAATGAGGTGTGGATGCAAGTAGGCCCAGACACAATGCGTTCTCCACTTTCCTCCCTGAAAGTGGGTTGCGGTCTCTGAGCGAGGGGGAATTTCCTTCTAGACGGTCTCCGATGAGAGGCTCACCCGTCACTGGCAATATGCTGCACCAGGTCTTCAAGTGAGGAGCTCCCCCCGGTCCATTACGCCTTCCGGATTCGGGTTCCCAATCCCCTGGGTTCCCTAGGATCTCCTTCCCTCGCGGAACTCAGTGTTGGGCACCGAGCTCCAGACCTCCATCCGACTACCTCACCCCAGGCCAAAGGTGCCTGGCATGGAACACGACCTCTGACTGTCCTCTAGGCCTAGGCCCGCCAAGAGGACCGACATGAACCACCGTCCACAGGCTGAAGGTGCCTGGGACTCGACCCCGTGACAAAGATGGCCGGCCCCTTTATACCCTCTCCTGGCAAGCACGGCAGGTTCCCCGCCCCACCATACCGCTGCCGAGGGAGGACAAAAAGGAGGCACGGCACACAGCAATGATTCAACCCCAGCCCAGGGCGACAGCACCACCTGCTGGGCTGCAGGGAATTACACATCACTAATGTCTCTGCCAAGTTCAAATTACACCCGGGAAAGTACATACCCGCTACACCTCTAGTTTGGGATTTTTAAGGCAATAAAAATATTAGAATTTTTTTTTATATAAGAATTTTTATTTTGACATATAAAGATTATAGAAAAAATTCAGTAGAAAAGTTCAACATGTTGCATATATTGTACAAATATTCAAAACAATGCATGATATTTTACATGAAAATTGAGGTGTGTCGTAGAAATATAGGTTCTATGCAGAGCACACAGCCCATATTTCCGGTGCTCTATAAGCACACACTTTAGATTCATCTTTTTGCAATAATGCTATCTATAACTAAGGTTTGCTTAAATCCACTCACCGTTCATTCCATCATTAATTCAAGGAAAGCACCAACACAGATCTTATGTTCTCATCTCAGCCTCCCAGCATAGTGCCAAGCCGACGCCTAATCATAGGCTTTTATTAAACTCAAAAGATCTCAGACAGGAGGTGATTGGCTGCAGCAACCAGTCCCCTCCCCCCATGGGAGGGGACATCACAGGATGTCCCTTCCACACAGGAAAATGGCAATACAAGGACATTCCTTCCAACAGAAGATGCCATACATGAATCCCACTCAAATATAGCTTAAAGGATTCAATACAATAATACATACAATGAATACAATAACGTATGATGGCTAAAGTTACCGTTGATAAGAATCCTTATTCTGCGCTATTCCATAGAATAACGCATATTCAGATTATACTATTATTGAATGGGGGAGGGAGGCTATCTGCAGATGCGCGCTAAGAATCCCAATCAATGTTGATCAGACACAGCAGAGACAAGAGCACGCATTTGCTCATAACCAATGATGTTGTTGCAGAGCGAGGACATCCCCTCCTCAACGATCGTCCGTGCTAATGCACAGAGGGCCCCCCGTCGGTGGACATATCCGCACCCTGCAAACATCACACACCAACCTCAAGACGTTTTCCCCTATCAGATGGGATTCAACCAGCCTCAGACTACCCCAATCAGCTCTTTTAGAGCGGGTTGTGGAAGTACTAACACTGGGTGACACTATGACAATACATATTAAATACATCTCCATAAAAATCTCCACAACAGTCCTCCCTTTTTTGTCATATGCACCCCATGTGTCCCTCGATGAAAGTTGATCTGCTCCTTACACCTGGAAATTAATCAGTCCTTAGTCCATAAAAAGGAAAACACGGCTTGACATGTAGACTCTACTCTTCAGGGGCATGACTTATAAAGGAGGACACGACATAGTGAGCTGTAGTAATCGCTGATCGGTCTGTGATCCTCTGTGTCTTGTATGTGGGTCCGGCTTCGGGGGGTCTTATCAAGGAAACTCTGGTCACGCGTCAAATCAGGCAACAGGAGCACCTCGTCACGACATAGAAAGAATAGAGATAAAAACGACATGAGTATATATATTTCCACTTCCTTTAACCACGATCCGCTGTAAAATAAAAATTAGATCCCCAAAGATTCCCAGACCCTTAAAATAGACTCCCAACCTTCACTTAGCTACAGCTCTGGCTTCAACAATTACATGAAGAACCCTATCCTTAACGGATGAGAATTGTTCAATCGTATCCCAAGCCCGAGCCCCCCCCCCACATGCAGGACACCATGCCCAGACCTGGTCGGGGTTGGTGAACAAATCCCTTCTAGCTGTCCCTGCCATTCTTAATTTCCTGCGCCATCAGATCCTCGCGATCGGCCGCGACCTAAGATGTTGGGACAGCTTCACCATCACGCATGAACCTCTTGCTTTGGGGGAATTACCTTTATAAGCTGCAGATCCACAGAAACACCAAACTAAAGTTCAAACACACTTGTGGGCTGCCTAGATACCCAAACCGACAAGAGGCAGAACCATTAAAACTAACCAATTTTACCCTCTAAAAATGCATCGTTAGATTCCATTGACAAGTGTCTGTTTGGAGTCTTCTCTAGTTGGTCAAAACTCCTCATACCCATAATAACATCATAAATGGCATGTCATCGCTGGGGACTAAAACTTGGTGAAGACTCAGAACAGACCATCGGTCCTGTTTGCTTTCTGAGCTAGTCAGGTCATACACTTTACATAATAACTTGGGATGCTTTTCACCGTTACCCTCGCTAAAATTTACTAAACAACAAAAATATAAATAAACAAAGATACTCCTCATTCTTTGGTGTGGTTGAGCCGCTTCTTGCAGTGGCTGGCGTGGTCTCATCCCTCAAGCTTCTTTACAACGACCCAGTCACCTGGTTGGAAAGAATGTAAACTGATTATTAGGTCAGGGTCCAGGAGGGACTCGTGAACCCTGTGGTGGACATTTTGAAGTTCATGTCACAACGATCGCACCTCCCCCATCAGCCGAGAATATAAGTGACAGCTAATGAGGAGAGTACGACCCTGGTTTTGATTGACCTCCAAACAACCCTCATATGACAATAACCCAGACATCGGGACTGTGGTCACTGCATAACCTGTGCGTGGCTTACAATACCTGGAACCATTGACAAAAGGTTCTTAGCCTCTGGGATGGGAACCTACTTCACCAGACTGCTGCTTGCCAATTCAAATTCTATTAAAGAAAGACAGTCTTGGCACAAACTTGGTTAGAATTACAGAGGTTGGGTTTAACTAGAACAACATTTAGCAGCCAATTGCGCCCCCTTCCGCCCATGGTCATTACACTCCAAAAACATCACAGCGACAGAGCACCCACTGGTTGCAAACACGCTTAGAATCTGGCATAAGGTTGCAGGACCCCATAAACTAGCATCAATACCAGGACCCCTGACACCTATCACCAAAAACCCTGACTTCCTCCCGGGTCTCGACCTGACGGCGACTCCGAAGTTCCTGGTAACCCATTGTATGACAGGCCCTAAAGTTAAGCCTTATAACACATTACGAGAGGAATTCGGGGAATCATTTCCTGGCCGTTGGTTCTATATCCAATTAACAGATTTCCTGGTAAACAACAAAATGAAATCAGCCTTCACTCTGCCACTCACCAACCTTGAAACCATTTGTCTTAATGGATCTCAGACACCCAAGACTACCTCTCTGGCGTATTCATGGCTATGCCACGCTTCACACCTAGACAGCAACAAACACAGGGAGAAATGGGAAAATGATCTGAACATAAATATAAGCAAAACTCAGTGGGAGAAGGCTTGCATCCTTGCCCATAAGTGCTCTCTAAGCACTAGATACCAGGAGGTCTCCTATAAATTACTTACCCAGTGGTATATTACACCACAGAAGGCCAGGAGATGGTTCCGTACCGAATCTGAAACTTGCTGGAGATGTAAATCAGAGATAGGTTCCTTCCTACACATATGGTGGGACTGCCTACCAATAAAGAGATACTGGGAACACATTATCACATGGATTAGATTCATCACAGAAACAACAATCTCCCTTGACGCTGCAGCATGTTTGCTACACATCAATGACCTGACCATCGGCAAATATAAAAAACCGCTAACCAAACATCTCCTAGTAGCTGCCAAAACACTCATCCCCCTGCATTGGAAAACAACCCAGACACCAACCATCAGAGAATGGCTGGACAGGGTCCAATACATATTCAAAATGGAGGAAATCATTGCGATGAAAAAAGAAAACAGTACAGACTTCAATGGGGTGTGGCAACCCTGGCTACTGTTCATCCTCTCAGAAGACTACCGAGCCCTTACTACTAAAAAATAAATCAGTCTAGATATACCCTTTCTTTAACACTACCTGTCAACTTTATGCTAATACTCACGATGTACTATGCATATAAACATATATTTGAAATGTATTTACAGATGTCCTGTTACTCCCTACCCTCCCTCCCCCCCAATACCAATTCCCCCCCCCCTTGCCCCCTCCTCTAACCCCCCCTCCCCTCCTACCCCATTTACCCCTCTATAGTCACATAGTGAATACTATATGACTGATCTATGACCTGTATGTGATTAGCCAAATTGTTATAAATCATTCTATTGATCCTTTCTCCCAGGCAACACAGTTGTGAATGTAATTACATATTATAAATGCCTGTACGTTACACCTTGCATATTGTAAACCTGAACTACATTTTTCAATAAAAACCTTATTGTGAAAAAAGAATTACAGAGGTTATTATTAGTTTGAAAAAAAACTGTGACTCTTACATTTATCACTTCTCCCCCCTTTTCTTCCTCATTACAGACTGAAGGAAGAAATGTGTGGTGCAGGAAAAAAGAAACAATGAAATAGCCTATGATACTTTTACCTCCCTTAGACTCATATTTATCCATATGTACCGCTGTCTACATACACCTGTTCTCTATGTACAAACTCCTTGGACCTGAAAAATACTTATAAGCAAAATCATTACTCTATCCTTCATATTTAACCTGCAAAGAATGGTAAATTGTCAATGACATTCTTTCAAAACCGATTCAAACAAAACCCTTTGTAACCCTTACTTTTCCCGTTCCTACAAACATACAACAGCCGCGACGCATCGAAGGATTGCCGCGGTAAGTTCGAACATATTCACGTTACTACATACAAACATTCAGATACAAACGTGGGGGAAATACTTCATAGTCTCCAAAACCACAAATGAAAAAAAAAACAAAAACAGACAGAATTCTCCCTTCACTCTTTCAGCAATAGAAAAAAAAAATACTATGGGACAAACATGAGAGCAGCTCGAGAACCTTCATGGACCAGCCATACAAAGTTCAAACAAACGGGCATGAGCCCCCGTTCCTCATCATTACAGATTTCTGAAGCCGCAGCTCAACTACATCCATTCCAGAGGGATACCCAAAATAGTATCCTTGGACCACCTATGTTAATCTTTTTGGGGTTCAAAGGCCTTTGCCCCAAAACTAGGCTTTGTGCACTGTGTGACCGTCTGACTATGGGAAGCCTCCATTCCTTCCCTTTGCACAGACCTCCTTGTGTCCATGGCGTTTCGAACCGGCTTATCGTCTTAAACCTGCGTCCTGGTTAAACCGTTGCACCCATTTTCGGAGATCACCGCCCAGTGTCTTCTTATACGGTGAATTGAAGAACTACAACCACTATATGGTCAAGTCCTCCAACTAGAAACCCTAACCGAGGCGTCAACGCTATGGCTTGTTGTCCCAACACTTTTGGAACTACAGAACAACCACAGATCAACCCCCGAATTAGGCCTCTACCCCTCACAGTGTATGCATACACAAGCGTTTTCCGCTACACACCCATACACTGTGTTGTCAGACTAAACCACACAGAACACTTACGCCAGTTTACCACCTGCAGAACAATGTGGCTTCTCTCTGTATCTAGATGTTACAATAATGGTGATGCCCCCGTTTGCTCTCTACCCAAAACTGTATTTCAGTATAAAACTTTACAAAACTGGAACAAAATATAAAAGACATTTAAACGCAAAAATGCTTTCCATTGTCCTTCCAAACACAAATCTCATTGGCCAACCTTTCAGACAACCCCAAGCTCCTCCCACCAACTTTCTGCTGATATATAAAATGCTGAAAAGAAACTTCCGGTTACATGCTCAGCTACTTAAAAAAAAAACTGGTTTATTTACATATCAATTGTTCAGGAAGAGGGAGGGGGAGGGGAGGCCTTAGCCCTAATCGCCTTGTCTATCAAGACTTCAAAAAAATCCATGGCTACACATCATATATATTTCAACCATTTAAAACCTTGTCAAGGAAATGATGGAATAAACCTCCCTTTGCAAATGGGAGGGAATCCCCCCTGACCCACATTCCCTGGAAGTCAGACCATAAGTTGGGACTCAAAATACAAACTCCTGCCAAAAGATGGCTATACAGTACAAGTTCCAAAAAATGAATTGCCCTCTGGGAAACTCCCAAATATTTAAACATAAAAACACATCATTGTACAAAAACTCTGTTAGTCTTACAATCTATCAAAATTCAGTGTAAAGTGAAGTTTTTCTTAAAACCAAAATCCAATGCAAAAAAACGCCGCTCATATACTGCAAAGTCAGCTGACCCTGCAATAGCTTACATTCACTTAAATGAAAACAGAGAAACCTTCCTCCTAACACCATCTGCATGGAGTTTGCATGTTGTCCCTGTCTCTGCGTTGGCCTCCCCCCACACTCCAACTGCTGGTAGATCAGCCAGATCCCATCCATAAATAGGCCCCAGCATGTGCGTGTGTCTGCAAGCATGTTGTGGCCCCTCGGGGTAAGACCGCGCTATCTCAAGATACCACTCTACTCAACTCAAAAGGCGATGCTTAGAAAAACAATTTAATCTAGCAAACGCATAAAACAGGACAAAACTGCGCCAATCAACAAATGCCAACACAGTATCCAGGGGCTGATGTGCACCAACCACTAGATACCAAAAAAACAATGGCCAATGATTATAAAACATATGACAAAAGTCCAGATGAATGCCCAGATGATGAAATAAAAACCCCAAAAATTAAACCACAATACTGAATCATAGAGCTAAAAATTATGGATTAATAGTCCCACTGCAAAGGCATAAATCCTGCAAAATCACAAGCTGAGATCAGCAGATGACCATGCAACACACAGTGACATCAGCAAACAAAGGTAAGGCAACAGCCTACCAGAGGCAAGCCCATGAATGGTGGATGAACCATCGCAAGCCTCATGGGCAACAAAAACAATGGCGCCATGCAATTTTTCCTGCCAAAACCAGCATGGGACGTCACAATGAACACCACATGGGTTCCCCCACACAAAGAAAAACACAAATGGCCTCCACCAGGTTCCAACGCAGAAAAGACCGCACTACCCAATTCGCACCAAACATCAAAATCTGCCCCAAAAGCTGAGAAATTCCACCAGCAACATAGCTGACGAATGCCACAGCATGGTCACATGATATCATACCCAAAGGAAAGGTGGCTGCACCTTCCCTTATAGGATACCCACAGGCTAAGGAAAAACTGTGCTTCAAAATGGCAGACAAACCTGCAAGGCTAACAAAAGCCAAGAATGGCGCCATTACTTTTTCCCGCCAAAACCAGCATGGGACGTCAAAAGAAAATCAAAAATGTTTTTCTCCACAAAGGACAGACTACACCATTGAGATTTTTCTAAATTATCATCAAAATCCACTGAAAAAGGTGTCAGCTACACTCTACAAGGACCACATGTACACTTACAAACTTAAACCCTTTGGCCAACTAAACAGCGCATTCAATAAATGTTAGTTACATGACAATATTAAAAACATGTTCATTTCTCTAAGTTAATATACTCTGAGATATTCACCACTTTTCTCTACCTAAAGTTCACACACACAGTGGCCTCAGCTTCCATAACAAGCCATTGCAGAGACATACTATTGTCTGCCTTGTAGCAATGCCTGGCCACTTGAATATGCGGCAGGAATTTTCAACTTAAAAATCAAACACTTTTGTTAAAATATTTTTACACTTATGGAGACATGTGTCTTTGTCCCCTACAAAAATCACAATCTATCCATTTCTATTTTTCATAGAAATCACAAACACTACACACATACAGTATATTGTTGTCCTACATGTCTGCTCAGAGTTTCTTTCCCTCAGGGCACAGCCCCTGCAACACAAAACAGTGGGCAAACCCTTCCCCCATTCAAGCACATGGCTCACAAACAAGCCTCTGAGAAATACAAAAAGCTCAACCAAACACATTGCAGGCTGAATAATCCCACATCTATACCTTCATTTCATACACAATATACAGTTTCCATCAGCATTCACACAGGCTCAAACACTACACACAACTTTGTTCTGAAAATTGGAAAGTCAGATATACACAACTTTCAAACATGCTGGTCACTGATGGCCATGCTGCCTGCCCCTCCCCCGCTAAACCTCATGGCTTATGTGTCAGGGAACCAACAGCAGGAGAAGGGCTTTAGGACCCAGAATCTCTGGCAGAAGGACTTTAGGACCCAGAATCTCTACCAGCAGGTCACATGGGCCTATATAAGGAAGTCTGCAAGTGTCTGCATTTGCTGGTTGATCTTCGGCTCCTCCAGTGTGTTATCTTCGTGATATTCCTGTTCCTGTGTCTCCTGTTACCGATCCGGCTTGTCCTTGACCTGTCTCCTGTTTGCTTCCTGTGTTCGACTCCAGCTATCCACCTGACCACGTCTGCTCTGATCCCAACCCGGCTCACGACCTAGGCTTCCTTGTGACCACGCTCCAGTCGCAGCATTATCTGAATCCTGCAACACCTCACGGTTGTCATCTGTCTGCTGATTCTACCCCAGCACACCAGCTGTACTCCAGAACCTCCTGCATACAGTCCAGCAGGCAACCCGTGCTGCTTTGGGCCTGACCTTTCCTGTTTTCACCCTCAGGGGGGTCTGGAACTTAGCCGCAAGGGAAGCCCTCTCTCTCCATTGGCCTCTAGTACCAGGTACGTGATATTATGGCTCAATGCAGCCAAACACTCTTACAGCAAACAGCTTACCCACACAAACACCCAGGCACATACGATCGGATTCACAGGCATACGATCTCTCTCCCAACAAAAACACACACACACACAATCAGATTCGCAGACATACACGCAAACACGCATCTCTCATACTGCAAGCATACAGCATTATTTCAAAAAGACGAAAAATGTGTTATTTTACAAAGTACAGCCTCTTCACGCATCTCATCGCAGGTCCACTCTCCCCCCTCTGCTGATGTGATGCTCAAAGAGGCCGCAATTGGTCCAATCAGAGTCGCCATTCTGTCGTAGAAATATAGGTTCTATGCAGAGCACACAGCCCATATTTCCGGTGCTCTATAAGCACACACTTTAGATTCATCTGTCAGGAATGGTGTCATTACTGGGCTCACCTGCTGGTGGCACTGTTGCATTCGGCAGCAGTGGGTGTAGTTCTGGTGACCACCAGCGGGTGTCTCCTCACCAAGACTTTCCACCAGCCATCAAGCACACCTGATCTGGGTCTGCTGGACTATATAAACCCACCCTTAACAAAGCTCAGTGCTCCAGAATTCCTTCTGTAAGCCTGGTCCCTGTCTGAACCTGATCCGTTACCTGATCCTGATCTGTTCCCTGCCTTGTCCTGGACTCTGATCCTTGTACCCTGTCCCCTGAGACCTGTCCCCTGATACCAGCTTCCCCTTGCTGTCTGCTCCCCTTGTCTCTCATCCCCTGCCTTGTTCATGTATGTGTGTTCTCTTTTGTACATATTAGTTAGCTAGTTAGATTAGGTTGTTTTTGGGGTTTGTTGTGTTCCTTTGTATTCGTTTCTTGCTTATGGTTTGCTGTGGTTTTGTTTACACGTGTGTCTTTATCTTTAATAAATATTTATATTTTTCACTTACTCTGTTCCTGATTCCTTAATGTGCAGCCCAATGATCTGACCACCTGTATTGGATGTCTGTGTATAGCATCCTCGTGACAGAATTCTGGAGCCATACAATCAGATCGGCTGCACCTTGGAATTGGGTCTGAGCACTTGTTAAAATTACTGAGATGGAGGTGGACGATATTTTTTATCTTTCGCTCCTGGCAACAGATGACAGAGATTTCTGTTATCAGACACTAAGAGAATATACCAGAGAGCAGTTATTAGAATGCATCCGCATAGCTCACGTTTTTGTGGATCAGGGCAATTTTGTGTTTGAGGATGTACAAGCTTTGATTTGTATCTGTACAGAGTTGGCCCTGTCTGATGCCTCTATTGGAACTGACGATTATACACCTCCTTTTAATGCAGCTCAGGTAGAATCTTTGGTGTGGCTGTTGGAGGATGACTCAGCCTTTTTCCATGAGCAGTACTCAGCTTGTCCTGAACAGGTGCTTGCAGTATGTATTGATTCAGTGCAGTCTCTGGTCAGACAAGCAGTGTGCAAACCTGATTTTGTGAAATCCTTAATACAGGCCTGGTCAAGTTTGTTGTACTCAGCCCCTGTCAGCTCCCAACCATCCATTTGTATGTCTAGATACCAACCTGCTGGGATGTCTTCCTCTCCTTTTCCCACAATTCCCACTTTTTCTGAACAATGTACCCAGCTAACAATGAAGTATCAGTACCCTGTCTCCTCCTGCTGCACTTACCCTGCCTTCAATCCACCTGCTTCTTCCCTCCTATCCGTAGCCAATGCACAAGAACCTCCTCCAGCCACTGTCCCTGCACCTCTGCCATTTTCTTCCATTTGCCCAATCCCAACCTTTTCATATATTCCCCCCGGTACTTGCAAACCTGCAGTGACTAAGCCCAAAAAGAAGCGGAAGTACTTTCCAACCCACACAATCTTACCGGTATCCCAACCTGCCTCCACACCCACCAAACTGTTCCAGCCTGAGGTTCCCGTGCCAGCCTTCCAGCCTGAGGTTCCCGTGCCAGCCTTCCAGCCTGAGGACCCTGTACCAGCCTGTCAGCCTGAGGACCCTGTACCAGCCTGTCAGCCTGAGGACCCTGTACCAGCCTGTCAGCCTGAGGACCCTGTACCAGCCTGTCAGCCTGAGGACCCTGTACCAGCCTGTCAGCCTGAGGACCCTGTACCAGCCTGTCAGCCTGAAGACCCTGTACCAGCCTGTCAGCCTGAAGACCCTGTACCAGCCTGCCAGCCTGAAGACCCTGTACCAGCCTGCCAGCCTGAAGACCCTGTACCAGCCTGCCAGCCTGAAGACCCTGTACCAGCCTGCCAGCCTGAAGACCCTTTACCAGCCTGCCAGCCTGAAGACCCCGTGCCGCCAGCCTTCCTTCCTGAGGTTCCTGTGCCAGTTTGCCAGCCTGAGGTTCCCGTGCCAGTTTGCCAGCCTGAGGTTCCCATGCCAGTTTGCCAGCCTGAGGTTCCCGTGCCAGTTTGCCAGCCCGAGGTTCCCGTGCCAGTTTGCCAGCCTGAGGTTCCTGTGCCAGTTTGCCAGCCCAAGGTTCCTGTGCCAGTTTGCCAGCCCGAGGTTCCTGTGCCAGTTTGCCAGCCCGAGGTTCCTGTGCCAGCCTTTCAGCCTGCAGTGCCAGAGCCAGCCTTTCAGCCTGCAGTTCCAGGGCCAGCCTTTCAGCCTGCAGTTCCAGGGCCAGCCTTTCAGCCTGCAGTTCCAGGGCCAGCCTTTCAGCCTGCAGTTCCAGGGCCAGCCTGCCAGCCTGCAGTTCCAGGGCCAGCCTGCCAGCCTGAGGTTCCTGTGCCAGCCAGCCAACTTGAAGTTCCTGTGCCAGCCTGCCAACTTGAAGTTCCTGTTTTCCCGAACAGAAGTCCTGATGACGGTGTCCCAGTCGGAAGATCCGGTGTCCCAGTCAGAAGATTCGGTGCATGAGACCCCGCCTGAAGATCCGGTGCCCGTTTCCTGGCCTGAGGTTATGATGCCCGTTTCTCAGTCTGTGGAGCCTACTGCCCAGCCTGACGTGTTCCTGTCTGCTGCCCAGCCTGACGTGTTCCTGTCTGCTGCCCAGCCTGAGATGACCCCGTCTGCTGCCCAGCCTGAGATGATCCCGTCTGCTGCCCAGCCTGAGATGATCCCGCCTGCTGCCCAGCCTGAGATGATCCCGCCTGCTGCCCAGCCTGAGATGATCCCGCCTGCTGCCCAGCCTGAGATGATCCCGCCTGCTGCCCAGCCTGAGATGATCCCGCCTGCTGCCCAGCCGGAGATGTTCCGTCTGCTGCCCAGCCGGAGATGTTCCTGTCTGCTGCTCCGTTGCCCGCTGCCCAGTCTGATGTTCCAGAGCCTACCGTCTTGCTTGGTGACCCTGTACCTGGTATCCAGCCTCACGATCCAGTTCCTGATGGTTCCATTCCTGATACTCTTCCTGGTGGTTCCGCTGCCTAGCCTGATGACTCAGAGCCCGCTGTCCAGCCTGAGGATATGGTCCCTGCTAAGACCTGTTCCTGATGCCCAGCTGGCGGCTGACGTCTTCCTGATGGATGCCCTTTTTTCCACTATTTTAATCCTGACGGTCACCCAGCCTGAATGTAATGCCCCTGCGTGGTCTGCCTCCGATGGGTTCTTGCCCGTTGCCCTGCTAATTTTTACTTCTAAATCTAAACTTCCTGACCCTGGTGGTGGGATGCGCGCCCTATTTTCAGACTCTAGTGGCACGTCCCCCAGTGAACTAAAGGACTCTGGCCTAGGAAGTGCGAAGAAGTCCGCAGACATAGTATGGAGACTTTTTTGGGTGTTTCCGCATCCACTCGGACTGTCCAACCAAGGGCTGAATGGAGTGTCCGGAGGCCACTCCTTAAGGGGGGGAACTGTCAGGAATGGTGTCATTACTGGGCTCACCTGCTGGTGGCACTGTTGCATTCGGCAGCAGTGGGTGTAGTTCTGGTGACCACCAGCGGGTGTCTCCTCACCAAGACTTTCCACCAGCCATCAAGCACACCTGATCTGGGTCTGCTGGACTATATAAACCCGCCCTTAACAAAGCTCAGTGCTCCAGAATTCCTTCTGTAAGCCTGAACCTGATCCGTTACCTGATCCTGATCTGTTCCCTGCCTTGTCCTGGACTCTGATCCTTGTACCCTGTCCCCTGAGACCTGTCCCCTGATACCTGTCCCCTGATACCAGCTTCCCCTTGCTGTCTGCTCCCCTTGTCTCTCATCCCCTGCCTTGTTCATGTATGTGTGTTCTCTTTTGTACATATTAGTTAGCTAGTTAGATTAGGTTATTTTTGGGGTTTGTTGTGTTCCTTTGTATTCGTTTCTTGCTTATGGTTTGCTGTGGTTTTGTTTACACGTGTGTCTTTATCTTTAATAAATATATATATTTTTCACTTACTCTGTTCCCGATTCCTTAATGTGCAGCCCAATGATCTGACCACCTGTATTGGATGTCTGTGTATAGCATCCTCGTGACATCATCTTTTTGCAATAATGCTATCTATAACTAAGGTTTGCTTAAATCCACTCACCGTTCATTCCATCATTCATTCAAGGAAAGCACCAACACAGATCTTATGTTCTCATCTCAGCCTCCCAGCATAGTCCAAGCCGACGCCTAATCATAGGCTTTTATTAAACTCAAAAGATCTCAGACAGGAGGTGATTGGCTGCAGCAACCAGTCCCCTCCCCCCATGGAAGGGTACATCACAGGATGTCCCTTCCACACAGGAAAATGGCAATACAAGGACATTCCTTCCAACAGGAGATGCCATACATGAATCCCACTCAAATATAGCTTAAGGGATTCAATACAATAATACATACAATGAATACAATAACGTATGATGGCTAAAGTTACCGTTGATAAGAATCCTTATTCTGCGCTATTCCATAGAATAACGCATATTCAGATTATACTATTATTGAATGGGGGAGGGAGGATATCTGTAGATGTGCGCTACGAATCCCAATCAATGTTGATCAGACACAGCAGAGACAAGAGCACGCATTTGCTCATAACCAATGATGTTGTTGCAGAGCGAGGACATCCCCTCCTCAACGATCGTCCGTGCTAATGCACAGAGGGCCCCCCGTCGGTGGACATATCCGCACCCTGCAAACATCACACTCCAACCTCAAGACGTTTTCCCCTATCAGATGGGATTCAACCAGCCTCAGACTACCCCAATCAGCTCTTTTAGAGCGGGTTGCGGAAGTACTAACACTGGGTGACACTATGACAATACATATTAAATACATCTCCATAAAAATCTCCACAACAGGTGGTATGTCCCACTACTTGCTATGTAACCACCAGTGAAAAATCCGATAGGGATATCCCTCAACTCGTTATTTATTTTTATTTTTATTGCCTTAAGTCCCAAACTAGAGGTTTTTCACATTTCTTTGTTAAAAGTTCTTATGCAAATCTTTTTAAAACTCTTTTACTAAAACTGTAAAATACCTGTCAATCCTGCCAGTTAGCTTGTCTTTTTTAATTTTCACAACTACGCTACCTGAAGGTTTCTACCTGTTTCGCATAGTCACATGCTCCTAATTTTCATTCAAGCAAACTTTTAGCTACATACGCCCTGGTCCCCCTTTCACTGCATGTGAATTACACCTCTGTGAGACTGTGGGTCATTCTTCTGTAATAATTGACAGCGAGCCTCACGTAGAATCTCACTGTATATGATGGAAACGCCTATTAGAAACTAAACCAAGCAATATTTAAACAATATAAATACTAGGTAAATATTAACAGTACCCATAAAAAATTACAGTATAACAAAAGGCAAAACTTGATTTTTTCGTTTTTGATAAAGTGGAGAGTAGTGATGAGCCGAACACCCCCGGGTTCGGTTCGCACCAGAACCCGCGAACGGACCTAAAGTTCGCACGAACATTAGAACCCTATTAAATACAATGGATGCGAACGTTCGGATTCTAAAGTGCTAATTATAACGACTATTATCCATGTTATTGTCCGAAACAGAGTTTGGGAACCCGGCTTCTGCACCAGGGGACATGTATCAATGCAAAAAGAAGTTTTAAAAACGGACGTTTTCCGGGAGCAGTCATTTTAATGATGCATAAAGTGAAAAAAAAAGTCAAATATTCCTTTAAATATTGTACCTGGGGGGTGTCTAAAGTATGCCTGTGAAGTGCCACGTGTTTCCCGTGTTTAGAACTGTCCCTGCACAAAATAACATTTCTAAAGGGAAAAAAGTCATTTAAAACTGCTTGCGGCTTTAATGCAATGTCTGGTCCCGGTAATATGGATGAAAATACCCCCCCCCCCTACCCCAGCCCATTACCAGCCCCTTTGGGTCTTGTATGGATATTAAGGGGAACCCCGCACACAAAATAAAAAAGGACCTATATACTCTAAACAGCCGTATACAGGCGGTGCATACAAGACAGGGACTGTAGGTTTGTTCTTATGTAGAATCTGTTTATAATTTTGAACAGCTGCATTGTTTAAGTGGAGCTCCATGGCAAATTCCTTTTTTTTAGCTTTTTGTAAAACATAGGGAACGGTTATCACCCCTGTCACATTTTTTTTGCTGTCTGTGCCCCTGCTCAGAACATTTCACCTCACTTTGCGTCCCAATGACAACTGTTTTTGAAATGTGG
Source organism: Rana muscosa (assembly GCA_029206835.1). Lineage (NCBI taxonomy): Eukaryota > Metazoa > Chordata > Amphibia > Anura > Ranidae > Rana > Rana muscosa. The sequence continues at coordinate 77,856,381 of CM055118.1, read as the reverse complement.
TGTTTTTATTGAAACAAGGATTGGTGATAAAGCATCAGTAGAGAGGAGACACCTTTCTCCCATATTAATTCTTAAAGGAGAGAATTTTCCTTCCAAGGGGTAGATTTCCTCTCACTTCCTGTTGTCTTCTTCCGTTTGCAAGTAGTAGTAGTTTGTAAGTTGGATGTTTGAAAGTAGGGACCTTCCGTATATACTCTGCAGAAATTGGCCCCTTAGGTGTTGGTGTTGGCACAACACTGAAAGCACTCACAGTTATTATTGGTGGGTGCTGGAACGCCCTGCTGTCAAGTATAATATCAGGAATTGTAATAACATATAATTGTTGATCAGTGGTAGTAAAAATTGGGCCTTTGATGGTGGTGCTGGTGCCACAACACTGTAAGGCCTGACAGTTACTCTTGGTGGGCGCAGCAATGGTCCCTGCTGTGAATTATTAGATCAATAATTATAATTGCATGCCCCTGTTGAACAGGGGCTGAAAAATTGGGCCTTTGGTGGTGGTGGTGATGGTGGTGCTGGTGCCACAACACTGTAAGGCCTGACAGTTACTCTTGGTGGGCGCAGCAATGGTCCCTGCTGTGAATTATTAGATCAATAATTATAATTGCATGCCCCTGTTGAACAGGGGCTGAAAAATTGGGCCTTTGGTGGTGGTGGTGATGGTGGTGCTGGTGCCACAACACTGTAAGGCCTGACAGTTACTCTTGGTGGGCGCAGCAATGGTCCCTGCTGTGACTTATTAGATCAATAATTATAATTGCATGCCCCTGTTGAACAGGGGCTGAAAAATTGGGCCTTAGGCACTGGTGGCACAACACTGCAACCCCTCACAGATACTGTACTTGGAGCACAGCAATGAGGCCTGTTGCAAAGTATTGCATCAAAAATTTTAATTACACGCCCCTGTTAAACAGGGGCTGAAAAATTGGGCCTTAGCCACTGGTGGCGTCACCCATAAACCAAAATGATCTTCCAAGCTATCATCGTTAATCGTATCATTGAGGAGGAGGAGGAGGATAGCCAGTCAACATAACAGCACAGGCACTCAGCATCAGCATCAGTCTTGAAGGGATGTGACATTTTAAAATCAATTAGTCTGTTATATCAGCATCTGGTGTGTGGTAGCTGGTGGTGATCCAAGACTGGTTCATCTTGATGAAAGTCAGTCGATCAAACGAGTCGGTGGACAGGCGCACCCTGTGATCCGTGACAAATCCTCCAGCAGCACTGAATGTGCGTTCTGAAAGAACGCTGGATGCAGGACAGGCCAGTAGCTCAATTGCATACTGTGCAAGCTCTGGCCAGTGATCCATCCTGAAGACCCAGTAAGCCAGAGGATTTTCGGTGGGGAAGGTGTCCAAGTCTGACCTTGCCCCTAGGTATTTCTGGACCATGTATATCAGACGCTGGCGATGGTTGCTGGAACCGATCATACTTTGGGGCTGCAGACTAAAGAATTGTCTGAACGCATCGGTCAGACGGCCACCTTCCCCACCGCTCCTTCTTTGACTGCCCGAAGCCTCAGCAACTCGTTGTCCAGGACCAGGAGTTTGTAACCTCACAGTCTCTGGGAACGCGTTGCACAGACCTTTCTGCAAGGCCTCCCGGAGTTGTCTCATCCTCTGCTCCCTCTGCGACGGTACGATAAGGTCCGCAACCTTACCCTTGTACCGTAGATCAAGGAGAGTGGCCAGCCAGTAATGGTCCCTCTCCTTGATCCGAAGAATACAAGGATCCTTCCGCAGACTTTGCAGGATCAGGGAGGCCATGCAGCGTAGGTTAGCTGAGGCATTCAGTCCGGAGTCCTCTGGGTCACTAAGGACGACATGATCCGCAGCCACCTCCTCCCAGCCACGTACAAGTCCACTGGTTTCTTGGGACTGTAAATCATCCCTAAAAGACTGCTGCTGATGATGCTGAGTGCCAGCCTCCACCTCCATGCTGACACAATCCTCCTCCTCCTCCTCCTCCTCCTCCTCTTCCTGTGCGATGGGTGGGACAGAAGGAACACTGTCTGGGTAAAGGGGGCCTTGAGAGGCAAGGAAGTCTTCCTCTTCCTGCCTCTGTTCTGCCTCAAGTGCCCTGTCCATTATTCCACGCAGCGTGTGCTCCAACAGGTGGACAAGAGGTACAGTGTCACTGATGCATGCACTGTCACTGCTCACCATCCTCGTGGCCTCCTCAAATGGTGCCAGGACAGTGCATGTATCCCTGATCATGCCCCACTGGCGTGGTGAAAAAAACCAGAGCTCCCCTGACCCTGTCCTGGTGCCGTAGTCGCACAGGTACTCATTGATGGCCCTCTGCTGCGTGTGCAGCCGCTGCAGCATGGCCAACGTTGAGTTCCACCTGGTGGGCATGTCACATATAAGGCGGTTCTTGTGCAGGTTCAACTCCTTTTGAAGCTCAGCCAGGCGAGCACTGGCATTATAAGATCTGCGGAAATGCACACAGACTTTCCTGGCCTGCCTCAGGACATCCTGTAAGCCCGGGTACCTGCCAAAGAACCGCTGCACCACCAGGTTAAGGACGTGAGCCATACAGGGCACATGGGTCAGTTGTCCCTGTCGGAGGGCGGAGAGGAGGTTGGTGCCATTGTCGCAAACCACCATTCCTGGCTTAAGCTGGCGTGGAATCAACCACCTCTCGGCCTGCCCCTGCAGAGCAGACAGGACCTCTGCCCCAGTGTGGCTCCTGTCCCCCAAACACACCAGCGCAAGCACGGCATGGCATCTTTTTGCCTGCGTACTTGCGTAGCCCCTTGAACGCCTACGGAGCACCGCTGGTTCCGAGGACAAACCACAGGAAGAGGCCATGGAGGAAGAAGAAGAGGAGGGGGTGGAGGAGAGAGGTGTGTCACAACCAGTAGTAGCATTTTGGAGGCGTGGCGGTGGAACAACCTCCAACACTACTGCACCTTGTCCTGCATCCTTCCCAGCTGCCAAAAGAGTGACCCAATGGGCCGTGAAAGAAAGGCAACGTCCCTGTCCATGCCTGCTGGACCATGAGTCAGCGGTAATATGCACCTTACCGCTGACCGCCCTGTCCAGCGAGGCCAAGACATTGCCTTCCACATGCCTGTAGAGAGCCGGAATAGCCTTCCGTGCGAAAAAGTGGCGTTTGGGAACCTGCCACTGAGGAACCGCACATTGCACAAACTCACGGAAGGGGGCCGAGTCTACCAACTGAAAAGGCAGCAGTTGAAGCGCTAGCAATTTAGCCAAGCTAGCATTCAACCGCTGGGCATGTGGATGGCTGGGAGTGAACTTCTTTCGACGGTCCAGCAGCTGGGGCAGGGAAATTTGCCTGCTAGAATCGGACGTCGGTGTACTGCTAGCAGAGTGCCCGCAAGTACTTGGCTGTGACACACCTAATTCTACACCTTCATTCCTCTCAGAGCAGGTTTCAGAGAGGACTGAAGGTATACTGGGGTTGGAGATCCCAGCTGATGCGGTGCAAGAAGAGGTCAGCTTTGTTCTTTGGTGTGGGTCTTTAAGGTAGGCTTGCCAACGAGCTGCATGGCAGGTCAACATATGTCTGATCAAGCATGTGGTGCCCAAGCGGCTGATGTTTTGGCCACGCGATATACGCTTGAGACATATGTTGCAAACAGCAGCTGTGCGATCTGATGCACTCGCCTCAAAAAAGGCCCACACCAAAGAACTTTTTGAATGACGGGCAGAGGCAGCGCCCTGCACAGGCGGAGCTCTGCGGTGTGATTCCGTCGGTGTGCTGCCCATACGCTGGCCACTCAAGGGCATCCTGCCTCGTTGGAGATGTGCCTCCTCCTCATCCTCCTCCTCCTCCTCCTCTCTCCTATTAGGCACCCACGTGGAGTCAGTGACCTCATCATCCCCTCCCTCCTCATCACTGGAGCCAATCTGGCAGTATGCTGCAGCTGCTGGAGCATGACTGCCAGATTGGTGTCCTTCTTGAGAATCCCCTCTCTCTGCTCTCACGCTGCTGCCTTCCTCTAGCTGGGTATCATCATCAGATCCTTCCAAACGCTGGGCATCCTCCTGGAGCATGTACCCAACACTGTGCTCAAACAGTTCGGGGGACTCCTCAGGAGGAGGGCATGGTGGGTCTAGGGAAGGATTGACTAATGAAGATAATGATACCAGAGAAGAGGACGCTTTGGCAGCTGCTTTGCCAGTACCCTGAGCCTGGGTGAGAGAGGATGAGGAGGATGAGGTGGGCTTGGTCATCCACTCTACCAAGTCTTCGGCATGATGTGGCTCAACATGTCCAGCTGCCGAAAACAAGGACAAGCGTGTCCCATGGCCATGTGCTGATGACAATGCACCGCGTACACGACCAGCACTGTTGCCCCCAGACACAGAGCCTGCTTGCCCTCTTTTTTTGCCTCCTGACTGTCTGCCTCTCCTTGGTTGCCTTCCAGACATTTTAATGGATGGCCTGCAGGGAAATGGGAAAAACAGCAATAAGGGCTACCTTCAGGTGTATATTGTGCAGGAGGCTTAGCAACAATGACACTAACACTGTCCCCTGCCTATCCTTCTCTGTCCCTAAACACAAGGATTGAAAATATGGTTCAGCAAAAAAGTTTTAGAACAGAATAGCACATTGACACTTTCCCTCACTGTCCTACTCTGTCCCTCCCTACAAACAAGATTTAGCACAGAATAGCACACTGATAATTTCTACGAGTGTCCTTCTCTGTCCCTAAACTCAAGGATTGAAAATATGGAACAGCAAAATTGGTTTAGAACAGAATAGCACACTGTCAGTTTCACTCACTGTACCTCTCTGTCCCTCAACTCAAGGATTGAAAATATGGAACAGCAAAATTGGTTTAGAACAGAATAGCACACTGTCAGTTTCACTCACTGTACCTCTCTGTCCCTCAACTCAAGGATTGAAAATATGGAACAGCAAAATTGGTTTAGAACAGAATAGCACACTGTCAGTTTCACTCACTGTACCTCTCTGTCCCTCAACTCAAGGATTGAAAATATGGAACAGCAAAATTGGTTTAGAACAGAATAGCACACTGTCAGTTTCACTCACTGTACCTCTCTGTCCCTCAACTCAAGGATTGAAAATATGGAACAGCAAAATTGGTTTAGAACAGAATAGCACACTGTCAGTTTCACTCACTGTACCTCTCTGTCCCTCAACTCAAGGATTGAAAATATGGAACAGCAAAATTGGTTTAGAACAGAATAGCACACTGTCAGTTTCACTCACTGTACCTCTCTGTCCCTCAACTCAAGGATTGAAAATATGGAACAGCAAAATTGGTTTAGAACAGAATAGCACACTGTCAGTTTCACTCACTGTACCTCTCTGTCCCTCAACTCAAGGATTGAAAATATGGAACAGCAAAATTGGTTTAGAACAGAATAGCACACTGTCAGTTTCACTCACTGTACCTCTCTGTCCCTCAACTCAAGGATTGAAAATATGGAACAGCAAAATTGGTTTAGAACAGAATAGCACACTATCAGTTTCACTCACTGTACCTCTCTGTCCCTCAACTCAAGGATTGAAAATATGGAACAGCAAAATTGGTTTAGAACAGAATAGCACACTGTCAGTTTCACTCACTGTACCTCTCTGTCCCTCAACTCAAGGATTGAAAGTATGGAACAGCAAAATTGGTTTAGAACAGAATAGCACACTGTCAGTTTCACTCACTGTACCTCTCTGTCCCTCAACTCAAGGATTGAAAATATGGAACAGCAAAATTGGTTTAGAACAGAATAGCACACTGTCAGTTTCACTCACTGTACCTCTCTGTCCCTCAACTCAAGGATTGAAAATATGGTTCAGCAAAATAGTTTTAGAACAGAATAGCACACTGACACTTTCCCTCACTGTCCTACTCTGTCCCTCCCTACAAACAAGATTTAGCACAGAATAGCACACTGATAATTTCTACGAGTGTCCTTCTCTGTCCCTAAACTCAAGGATTGAAAATATGGAACAGCAAAATTGGTTTAGAACAGAATAGCACACTGACACTTTCCCTCACTGTACCTCTCTGTCCCTACAAACAAGATTTAGCACAAAATAGCACACTGACACTTTCCCTCACTGTACCTCTCTGTCCCTAAACTCAAGGATTGAAAATATGGTTCAGCAAGATTGGTTTAGAACAGAATAGCACACTGACACTTTCCCTCACTGTACCTCTCTGTCCCTACAAACAAGGATTAGCACAGAATAGCACACTGTCACTGACACTCTCCCTACCTATCCTTATCTGTCCCTAAACACAAGGAATCCAGGATTATGTAAAGGAAAAATAATGACACTGTCCCTGCCTATGCTTCTCTTTCCCTACTCCGGAACACACTACACAAGGCCGCCGCGCTGGCGGCCTTTTATAGTGTGGGGCGTGTACTAAACCCCCTCAGCAATAATTGGCCACAGGCATCCTGCCTGTGGCCAATCATTGCTCTCCTCGCTGCCGGCGCTGTGATTGGCCAAGCATGCGGGGGTCACAGTGCATGCTTGGCCAATCACAGCGCCTGGATGACACTGCGATGGTGTAGTGCATTGTGGGCCGTTCGTGTCACTCGAATTTGGCGCGAACGGCCCAAATCGTTTGATCTTCGTCGAACGATCGAACAGCCGATGTTCGAGTCGAACGTATGTTCGACTCGAACACGAAGCTCATCCCTAGTGGAGAGGAATTAGAGTCAGCCTCTCTATTTGCCCTGTTTATCATTATCATTGAAAGTTAAAGTAAAATCCTAAATTTTGAGTTGTCCTCAGAAAAGTAATAGAAGGGGAATCTTTGAAAGGAATTACAAAATAAAAAAAATCTTGCAAGGGCTATAACACTCCCTTGCTCTATTCAAAAGGAATATGAAGACCTAGACACCATTAGATTAAACATAAGGTAAACTGTAAGTATGGCAAGAGGAGGAATATTGAGAGGGTGTGGGGAGTAAGGGAAAGAGGGGGAAGAGAGAGAAAGGGGGAAGAAGAGAGAGGGAAGAGAGAGAACATGGGGGGTGAAGAGAAAGAAAGCAGGAAGAAGAGAGAGAGAAGAGAGAGGGTGGGAGGAGAGAGAGACATAAGAAGGGGGAGAGGGGGGAGAAGAGAGTGAAAGGGGGGAGAGAAGGGGAGAAGAGAGTTGCGGAAGAGAGAGAAAGCGGGGAGAAGAGGGAAGGGGGAGAGAAAGGGGAGAGAGAGATGGATAAGAGGGAGAGAGAGAAGAGGGAGGAGAGAGAGAGAAGAGAGAGGGGGAAGAGAGAGAAATTAGGGAGAAGAGAGAGAAAATGAGGGAAAAGAGATGGGGAAGAGAGAGATAGAGAGAACAGGGCGGATAAAGAGAAAGAAAGGGGGGAGAAGAGAGAGAGAAGAGAGAGAGAGGGAGAGAAGAGAGAGATGAGGAAGAGAGAGAAAGAGGGGAGAAGAGAGAAGGGGGAGAGAAAGGGAAAGAGAGAGAGATGGGAGAGAGAGATGAGAGAGAAGAGGGGGGAGAAGACAGAGAGAAGGGGGAGAGAGAAAGGGAAGAGAGAGGGGGAAGAAAAAGAGGGAGAGGGAAGTGAGTAAATATCAGTTGCCTGTGCGCACATTTAGGATTGCCTTCTCCTGGCAAGCTCTGCCCCCCCAAGGCAGCTCTGCTATTTCTCTTGCCCACCTCCAATATTCTCCTCTCAGTCAGAGGTGGCAGGCTTGGGAAGGGGACAGGTTACAGCAGCGCCTATTGGCTCAGTAGGTAGCAGGAGGCAGATCCACTGAAGCTTTAGTTAACCCATCAGTTCCTCCCTTCTAATCATGCTGGCCAGCCATTCCTATACAGTTTTTAGGCTGATTCTTTGCTGTTGTATATTTACGGATACTTTTATAAATTAAAAATTTTCACAACCAGTCCGTGAATCTATGGAAGGTTGGAAACTCTGTATTCCAAGGCTATGTGGCCCACTTTTATTTAAAATGAAAAAAAAAAAAAATAAGAAAAGTTCAAACAAAACAGTTGCTCACACAGGGGTTTCCACTATCATTTCAGAATTTGAAAAATACTAATTTAAGCTTCCTGGCTTTGTTTTGCAACACTGATGCTGAGGTCTCTAGCTTAAACAGTCCCTCAGATCTTTTCACAGCACCCCTGTGCTTGCTTCTGTGCAAACACTGTACTTCTTGAAGCTCTCTGTGCACACCCTTTATATGCTCAGGTACTGTTGGGAGAACGGTTCGGGCTGAGCATAAGTTCGGCCCGAACATTGGCTGTTCACCCATTCGGCAAACACCCGAATTGTCATTCAACCATTTGTACGGCCTTCTGAATGTCCCACAATGCACTGCGCACTGCGCGGTGCAATCTAAGCTCTGATTGGCTGAAGCAATGAAAGCTTTGCCCGATCAGGGCACATAGCTCTGTCAAAGCCATGATTGGAAAAAGTAATGATGACTGTGTCCAATCATGCCTCATTGCTCATAGACTCACCCTGCATGCTTTCCGAACTCGCATTTAGTGCTGCCGGAGGTAATGTGGCACCATCATCACCCAAAGCCCAATTTTTTCCCCACTGCTTGACCGGGGCATATAATAAAAAAGTTTACAGCAAGACCTATTCTTGCTTTCATTAACTGTACCTCTGTAGGATTTCCGCACCTGTTACTTTTATCCAAAGTCTGCAAAACAGACACCAGAATTTATCCCAAAAATATCTAATTTTGTTCTGAGTGCACTGAATTGTGGCCTAATCATAGAGACTGGCTCCCCAAGCCGTTGTTTACAAAATAAAGCTTGCGGAGAAAAAAAAATTTCTTGATATTTGTCATTTTTGCATTGATTCATGTCCTCCACAGCAGTACCCAGACCCCCATACCCTTTTTATGCCCAATAAATTGCATATAAGCCTTCAATATGGGCACTTTTGATTTTTCCAGTTCGGGTCCCATACACTTTAATGGGGTTCATTGTTCGGCTCCGAACTTTTGTGATGTTCGAAAGTCCTGTCGTGAACTGAACAGGGGGTCAGGGCCGATCCTAGGCAGGGTGCACAGGGTGCTTTGCACCCAGACACCTGCAGAGGTGGGGGCACCGAATTTCCAGAGTTCTCCCCTCCCTTCTTCTCTCCTTGTTTGTGTCCGTCCAGAACTAGTGTTCTGAGCATAGGTTTGTGTCCAACCAGAACTAATGTGTGAGCATAGGGCAGCCCCTCCAGCCTGGCAGTGCTCGGGGGAGGGGTCACTCCTCTTCCTGACACGAGGGTTCTAGTTTTCAGTGGCTGCTGAGTGCTGATGTGCAGGAATGAATTCCTCACACTGGGAGTCTTGGATCCCGCACTGTCTCCACCAACTCCAGTTGGAATGCCTCCCCCTCCCATCTCTATCTCGGGCTGCACAGAGAGAGAACCGAGGTGAGTCACAGTGTTCAGTGTGCTGTGTGCTGGGGGGTGGCATCGCCAGCATCCCTTTACACGTGCTCTGGGCTGCCCCTGCTCTAGATGATTTATGGCATGATATATTGCATAGGATACACAGCCCCTGCCCATTCCTGCGCCTCAGTAGTCCATCTACAGATGTGATGTATAATGAGATGTACCAAGAGCTTTACCGTCATTTTAGAGGTACAATTAACTCCCACTAGTGGTCAAATAAAGGGTTCAAAGGCGCCAGTGCCAAAACACTTTACAGGCACTGCCCGTTGATTTCAATGGGCAGGGGCGCTTTAGGAGCGGTGTATACACCGCTCCTAAAGCCCCTCAAAGAAGCTACTTGCAGGAATTTTTTCGACGTCCTGCCAGCGCACCGCCCCAGTGTGAAAGCACTCGGGCTTTTACACTGGGATTGCAGATGAGGCTTTTTTCAGGCGCTATTTTTAACGCTAAAGCACCTGACAAATGCCTCCAGTGTGAAAGGGGTCTAATGGGCCATCTCCTGTACTATGTCTGCAGTCTCTGATCGTCTCCTGTACTATGTCTGCTGTCTCTGACCGTCTCCTATATCATGTCTGCAGTCTCTGACCGTCTCCTATACTATGTCTGCAGTCTCTGACCATCTCCTGTACTATGTCTGCAGTCTCTGACCATCTCCTGTACTATGTCAGCGGTCTCTGACCATTTCCTGTACTATGTCTGCGGTCTCTGACCATCTCCTGTACTATGTCTGCAGTCTCTGACCGTCTCCTGTACCATGTCTGCGGTCTCTGACCGTCTCTTGTACTATGTCTGCAGTCTCTGACCATCTCCTGTATCATGTCTGTAGTATGTCTGGGGGCTCTTTCTAACAGACGTGTCCATCAGAGAGGCCCCCCTCCAGGTCCCAATAAAGTACTCTGCTTCTCTTCCTGTATTTTGTTTATTGTTAAGAGATCATGTAAGGATCCCAGGTTAATGAAGACTTCGTGTGGGAGCATCTCTGTGGTTGAGTCATTGCCATAGAAACATTTGTAAAGGGGAGGCGTTAGTAAAATGACCACGCCTATGTGGGGGCACCAGAAATATTTCTGCACCGAGGCTCCTGTGACCCTAGGATCGGCCCTGCAGGGGGTCATTCGGCCCATCTCAACACTCAGACCCTCAAGCTCAGGGCCTGTTTCTGTTACATCACAGACTATACCTTCGCTGTGCAGACATGCACACTCTAGCTGCTTCCGTGCAACCTCATGGACTCTTAAGTAGGGGTACAGCCCTGAACTGCTGCTATGCCTTTGCTTATAACAAGTGTACAAACCTGCACACTCAGCCTGTTGGTGTTCAGCAAGACATGGACACCAGGTTAGAGGCTTCTTAACACCCAAAGCTCTTCTAAGCCTCTGTACTGCTGAACCTCCTGATCTGGGAATTTCAAAACCTGAAGAAAGATGAAAAAAACAACTTTGTCCACTCAGAAGTGACATTCTGGAGCCCCTCACGCTGCATATGTGAAAACCCAATGTTGTCTTCAATCCCACTAATACAGTGGAGGGGCCTAACACCGTCACACTGTGCATTGCTTTTGGTACCATACATTGCCTTAAGTATTGCCGAGTTGTACATATACCTTCTGCAAAATATTCATTAAAACGTATGTATTGCTGTTGTTAGGGCAATTTAGATCGCAGTTCTTTTTAATGTTTTTTTATTTCATTTTATACTTGAGCATTACACTAAGGGAGGAGGTGAACCTTTACAGACACTTCAAGGTTATATATAGTTTCACTGTTACACATTTGTAAAGTTGAAAAAAAAAATACATGAAGTTCAACTAGAAAACAAATATAAATAAAGGAAAAATCTACGGTTGATCCAGGGGAGGGCAAAACCCCATATAAAGCATTGTTCAATGTGCTCCAAAACTCAACAATCGACAAGGTTATCTCATATAAATAATAATAGCCAGTTGTATTTTCGGCATTTAGAAACACATGCAGCTTTTTTAAAGCTATACAAAATTGTCTAGCACTAACCCCTGTAAAAGTCACATTTTCACAGTGTAAAAAAGAGAAAGAAAGAAAAGAAAAATAATAACATCAAAATCCTAAACCATCAATCAATTCCCTCTAAAACAAACATAAATGAACCAGCACCACTGAGTACACATGAAAAGTAGATTAAAGTGATATTAAACCTACAATTTTTGTTTAAAAAAATTAAAATGACAAACATGTTATACTTACCTGCCAGGCAATATTTTTGCACAGAGCAGCGATAATTCTACTCTTCTCGGGTTCCCCACTGGAGCTCTGGGCTCCTCCCCCCTGCCAAGCACCCCCATAGCAAGCCGCTTGCTATGGGCGAACTCAAGCGTGCCCCCCTTGGGCTGCCTCTGTGTATCTATGGGACACACAGTCCTGTCACTCATAGAATGCATGGGGGTAAAAAAAAAACTTCTGCCTTTAGAATTACTTTAATATACAGTATAAAACCAAAAAGAACAAATCCATTAGCAAAAAAGTATTTGTGCTACCATATGTTAAAGTGAATGTAACAAGAAAAGGTTTATGAAATACAATTGTCAATTTCAGTCATCAATATTGGCCCAGCGGAAATCCCCACAAAGCACTTGATACATATTAAAAATTCTAAAAGCAACCCCGACCCAAACCACCAGCCCCATGTAAAAAAAGCTTAACCAACCAATCAGGGAACCTAAAGCCTCATGTAGAGAACAGCTCCTGAACTTAAGTTTAGGAGCTTTTGGCATTTTTTTGCTCAAGCTCCTAAACTTAACTCCACAAAAGCCTATGTATCAATGTACACATTTTTAGGATTGGTTAGGTGAGGTTCAACTCCCCTCAACTGTCCTCTACGTGGGAGAATCTCATTCAGAATAGGAATGTTTTGACCATTGGCCACAAAATGCAGCAACATTGCGTGGCCAGTGGTCAAAGTAGTTTAAGTGTACATGAAGCCCTGTACACACGATCGGATTTTCTGATGAAAAAAGTCCGATGGACTTTTTTCATCGGAAATTCTGATCGTGTGTGGGCCCCATCAAACTTTTTTCTATCGGAGTAAAAACATAGAACATGTTTTAAATTTTTCCGATGGAAAAAAATCTGATGGGAAATTCCGATCGTCTGTGTAGAATTCCATCGGAGAAAAATCCACGCATGCTCAGAATCAAGTCGACGCATGCTCGGAAGCATTGAACTTAATTTTTCTTGGCTCGTCGTAGTGTTTTACGTCACCGTGTTTTGGACGGTCGGAATTTAGGCTGACAGTGTGTATGCAAGACTGATGGAAGTCAGCTTCATAGGAATTCCAACGGAAAATTCCATCGGATTTTATACCATCGGAAATCCGATCATGTGTACAGGGCATAAGTGTGACTCAGGTTTCAAAAATAGGAACACCAGACCTAGAACAATAGGCATGAATCAGCAGGGTAGACATGTCATAAAATAAAGTACTGTATTGCTCTCATTAGTTGTCTCTCATTAAAATATTGTCCTTTGAGCTCAGACGTGAATATCTGTATATATTCGTATAATGCAGCAGTGGGATCAAGTGATCATTCTTTTGATTTCCTACTCAGAGCCCATTCACACAGGGGCAACATGACTTCCAGCACGACTTTGGGAGGCAACTTGGACACGACTTGAGCCTGAATCACAGCACGACTCCAGGCCACTTACAAGGCAACTTCAAGTTGCATCCAGGACAGGCGACTTCCAGTGGCCAATCAAACAATAATCAGCTCTGTGGGAGGGGTTTGCCTGAAAACTATTTTTACTTCCTGGAAAGTTGCTTCAGTTAAGACAGGTGATCCGACTTGGAGGCAAATTCCATTGAAATCTATGTGTACAAGTTGCCTACAAGTCGCCTAGAATTCGGATTGAAGTAGTACAGGAACCTTTTTTGAAGTCGGAGCGACTTCAGTAGTGTGCATTAAGACGGCTCCATTCACTTACATTGATTTTCTCATGCCGTGTGACAGATCCAAAGTCGCCCCTGTGTGAATGGGCTCTAATAGTGAAGCGCTCCCTTCGGCTTTCTCAAAGCTCAGCTCCTCTGAGGGGTGATACACTTGAGGCAGGTGGGACCTGTGTAAAAGGCATCATGCTGGGAGGAACACCAACAACCAAGTTGAATGATGTATGGGATTTTTACTTTTTTCTGCACATGATTTATGATAATTATGTAATTATATGAGCTTTGTTGTTTATATGCACATTTGAGTCCATATTTGATAATTGTATTAAAGGAGACGTACAGCCAAGGCTCGTTTGGCTGTACTTCTTCTATGGATCACAGGAGTGCCGTTCGTTCAGCACTCCTGTGACCCGTTTTCGGCCAAGAGCGGGCTAAAATCCACTCTCTGCTGACGTCACAGAGTCGCTGAGAGCCTGAGCCGGACGCTCCTGCCCCTTCCACAGCTCAGCGCTGAGGGCAGAGGAGGCAGAGCAAACAGCGATGACTGACAGTCACCAGCTCTCTGCGCGGGGAGCTGTGAGAACCGAGCGATTGGCGGCGGTCGATCGCTTGGTTCTCAATGTTAGAGGCACCGGGGGACAAATGCAGCATCGGATCGATGCTGAATCCACCTAGGTAAGTATGATTCTGAAAAACAAAAAACAAAAGAAAACATACTTCTCTTTTAAGAAGCGCTTCACTGTTAGTAGCTATACATTTATTGATATTAGTGTGGTGATTGTTAGCTGTTCTTTCACGTTTTTTATTATTTATTTATATGTTATTTATTTTTATGGTACTTTATTTTTTATAAATAATAGTGCTGGGTTTTGTGCCTAACTCATGTGATTTTATTCACCTAATTAGGCGGTGTAGCCTCTCATTTATAACTGCTTTTCTTTTTAGTAGGAAAACCCTTTGGTAACTTTCCCTGTAACTTACGCTAATCAAACAACTTGACTAAAGCTCAATATATCTAACAAAAGTTAATAATAATGTTGCAATTGTTTTCTTTGTCTGATTGATTCTAGGATACACTTTCTAAACATGGACCCATCAAGTTTATTTATTAATAAATCAATGTGCCATAACAAAGCCTTGTTTCAAGTTTGGTTTAAGAAATTCAGACAGAATTATTCATATACAGCACCTGGGTAAAATGCAAATATGACAATGCTATATATTCTGTGTATTTATTCAAAACGCCTACATACACCTAGCATATAGGAAAACAATCTGCTTGCAAAGGTAAACATCTTTCAATGATGCAATATATTTAATATGCAATAAAAAGACTGTATGTGATAAAAGAGTAGATAGATAGGTAGATAGATAGATAGATAGATAGATAGATAGATAGATAGATAGATAGATAGATAGATAGATAGATAATACCAGAATGGAGTTAGATAAAACAAGGGTGGATATATAGATACATAGATTGAGAGATAGATGTATAATACAAAGATAGATAGATAGATAGATAGATAGATAGATAGATAGATAGATAGATAGATAGATAGCTACTGTTTCATTAACCACTTGCCTCCAGGGCACTTTCACACCCTTCCTGCCCAGGCCATTTTTCAGCTTTCAGCGATGTCACACTTTGAATGACAATTGCGCGGTCATGCAACACTGTACCCAAATGAAATTTTTATCATTTTTTCCCCACAAATAGAGCTTTCCTTTGGTGGTATTTGGTATTTGGTGATCACCTCTGCGGTTTTAATTTTTTTTGCGTTATAAACAAAAATAGAGCGACAATTTTGAAAAAAAAAGCAATATTTTTTACTTTTTGCTATAATAAATATCCCCAAAAATCTATAAAAAAACGAAATTTTTTCACAGTTTAGGCCAATACATATTCTTCTACATATTTTTGGTAAAAAAAAAATGGCAATAAGCGTATATTGATTGTTTGCGCAAAAGTTATAGCAGCTACAAAAAAAGGAATAGATTTATAGCATTTTTTTTTTTTATTATTTTTACTAGTAATGGCTGCGATCAGCGATTTTTATTGTGACTGTGATATTGCGGCGGACACATCGGACACTTTTGACACATTTTTGGGACCATTTACATTTATACAGCGATCCCTGCTATAAAAATGCATTGATTACTGTATAAATATGACTGGCAGGGAAGGGGTTAACACTAGGGGGCGATCAAGGGGTTAAATGTGTTCCCTAGATTGTGATTCTTACTGTGGGGGGAGGTGACTGACTAGGGGAGGTGACCGATGGTTGTCCCTATGTACAAGGGACACACCATCGGTCTCCTCTCCCTGACAGGATGTGGATCTGTGTGTTTACACACACAGATCCACGGTCCTGCTAAGTTACTGGGCAATCGCGGGTGCCCGACGGCCATCGCGGCCACCGGGCACGCGCATCGGGTCCCCAGTGATGCGGCGCGCGCCCCCTAGTGGCTTCTGAAGGCGATCCCATCATATGACGTCCGCCCAGAACAACAGGGTCTTCCGCCCGCCGTCATTTGACGGTGGGTGGTCGACAAGCAGTTAAAACAGGAAAATAAGAATTCCCAGTAACAGACAGTCATTCTACACCTTCTCTCATAAGAAGAAGCACAAACTCTAAATGGTCTATATTAGGGGTGCAACGGATTGGTGGTGATCCGTGATCCGAACGGGCCACCTTGTTCAGAACGGATCACCACGCGATCCGTGGAGCACTCCGGAGCCTCGGCCATAGGAAAGGCCGCGGCTTCGGCCTAGCTCCGGAGCGGCGGCCATCTTTGTACACCCGGCGGCGGCCGCTGTAGTGACGTTTTGCCGCCGCCATCTTGCTCCACCCCACACTCCTCACTCTCATTACTGTGAAGGGGCCAAGCGGACATCTTGTTACACCCAACAGAGTTTTAGATTTCAGGTATTTTATATGCTTAAATACATTACTTGGAAATCCAACGGACTGTTTACATGTTAAATTTTAAAAGCAGCAGCAAACCTTACATGCTTGCTAATGTGACGGAACACCTCTGATTTTCACATTTAACATTTAGTTAAATGTGAAAATCAGAGGTGTTCTGTCAGATTAGCAAGCATGTAAGGTCAGCAGGTTTGCTGCCGCTTTTAAAATTGAACATGTAAACAGTCTGTTGGATTTACAAATACTGTATTTAAGTTTATAAGCTCCGTTTTGTGTTGAAAATAACTGTGAAATCAAACTCCGGTGGGTGTAACATTATTTTTTTTTTTTTTGCCAATCCGAAAATGATCCGATCCGTGGCTCTGATCCGAGGATCGATCCGATTCGTGAGTTTTTTGATCTGTTGCATCCCTAGTCTATATAGGCAGCAGCCACACAATTTTCTGATTTTTCTGCTCTATATAAAATGAATTAACCCCATTGACAGGTTTAGTGCAACCGCCAAAATGTCCTAAATGTTCAAACTCATCTCAATAGGAAAATGAAATTCTTGTACTCAAGTTAAACTTTTCCTCTAATATTTATGACAGACAAGCAATTACCCAGCATACAGGATACAAAACAGGACAAAGCTGTAGAGAATAAGAGAACAAGTACTGGATTATTAGCAGGTACAGCCGCTTTCATGATGATAGATTTCAGCCGAATATGTTTTAGTGTTGGCTCAGATGAAAGTTATTTAACTTCTTCAGGCCTCAATTCATTTCCATTCACAAATGACAGATCAGACAGCTCACTTTGCGGCGTTCTATAACTAGTCTCCTTTTCTACTAATTGACATTTGGAAGTCTGTGAAGAGGGTGTCTATATGTTTGTATATTTAGAACACAAGAAGTACTGTAGGTCTATGTTTACTGTAATATTACTTGATCTTGAACTTCTTTGGATTTTAGAATTGTTGGGAAACAGGTAATGGGCTATTGATGGATAACATACGAGTGGCGTATAATACAACTCGGACGTCTGGCAAGAAAAGGGACAGAATTGATTTCTGGCAGTAATGAGTAATTAGGACATCTACTGATTAAGCTTACAAACAACATTGTATACAAGTATAGAAATATCTTTAACAAAAGAACATGGCTGGGAGCGCACAAGGCAAGACAAAAGACAGAGCCATCTAAAATGTGTAGAAATACAAATACATTCCAGGAACTTACAATGACAATTGATGCATTATAACAAGAATGTTGCTCTGGTTATGTCCCTAATATCATGATTACTTTTATTTTTGTTGTGTTTCTTACTTTACCTTTATTGTGTTGTGAGATAAAATGTGGATTGTGTATGGCAATTTGATGACTTATAGTATAAGGCCTCTTGCACACGGTACTGTTGTTTGAGCATCTGCTTTTTTGGATGTAATTTCAGGCGTTTGTTTTGCAGGTATTTATGCACATATACTCGCACTTTTACATGCACAATACATTCCTAAGGAAAAAATTATTTAATGTGTATGCTCATATGCACATATTTGCATGTACCAGCGCAAAATACTGACCGTAAACACCGATTTTTACTTTTTTTTTTTTACTCAAGAATATGCATTGCTTGTTTACATGCCTGTTTGTTCAGGCCTATTGTAAACAATGGGCTGTATTCTTTTTTTTTGTGAAAAAAAGCTTTTTCTAGCTGAAGTGTGCAAGAGACCTAAGTAATGGGAATTTTTTTTTTTAGTTATGGATAGAGTGGAGAGAGATTACAATATCTGTCAGGTTTTTATTGCCGTTGGCATCAGAACTTGGGGGACAATTCAGGGTGGTAGTGATAAAAAGTGGGTGTGACCAAACTGTTAACAGTGGGAGGGGCTAAGGGGCATGATTAAACAAAATCCGGGCTTCCTTGTGATTATAAAATGTGCTTTGATTTCTATGCAACAAGCAAGAGTCCCACAGACACATATAAACCTCAGCACAATCATTTTTAATAATGAAAAAAAAACGATTCCATTACATGTGGTTTTGCATAAACTGAAGATAGATAAAGAACTAACACTTTGTCTGAGCATACCTTAAAGAAAATAGTCATTAAAATAGTCAGGGACTGCTTAGCAAGCAGTAACATAGAAAAGTGACGGCAGAAAAAGACTCAGTAGTCCATCGGGTCTGCCCATTTTTATTTTTTTATTTTTATTAACCTTGTTGTCTGACTATAGATCTATGTTTTTCCCAAGCATGTGGGAAGCCATTTACTGTTGACTGTCTCACTACCTCTGTTGGTAGTTTATTCCGATCATCAACTACACTTCAGTAAAATAATACTTTCTAAAATTCATTTTTAACTTTCCTACAGTTAGTTTGAGGTCATGTCTCCGTGTTGATTTCAAATTGAAAAGACCACCTTCCTGAACCTTATTCATCGGTTAGTCAACATAGGACTTTCTGTAAGTGAGCTCTCCAGAAATGGACACAGTATTCTAAATGAGGTCTCACTAAAGATCTATATAGGAGAATCAGGACCTCCTTCCTCCTGCTGGTGATTCCTCTAGTGACGCATCCTAGAATTCTATTCGCTTTTCTTACTGCTTGGTCACACTGTTTGCTCATTTTGCAATCACCTGAAATAAGCACCCCCAAATCTGTCTCCTCTGTAGTGCTGACTAACACTGTGCCCCCAATGTTGTACTCTCCCAGGGGATTCTTCTTCCCTAGGTGCAGTAACTGCTGAGACAATGACCACTTGAGTGAAAATTATGTAATATACAATATAGTGCAGCAGTATGTAGGGCAGAGTGCAGGGGTATGCAATGCACAGAGTGCAAGGGCCAGGATTAAGTAATTTACAGAATTCTGCAGTCAGTGCTGGGTTTAACCACTTCAACACCAGGTTTTTTTTACCACTTCAATACTGGTCCTATTCTGGCACTTCTCTCCTACATGTACAAATCATCATTCTTTTGCTAGAAAATTACTCAGAACCCCCAAACATTATATATATTTTTTTAGCAGACACCCTAGGGAATAAAATGACGGTTATTGCAACTTTTTTCTTGCACAGTATTTGCGCAATAATTTTTTTAAACGCCTTTTTTTTGGAAAAAAATGGTTTCATGAAAGATGATGTTACGCCGAGTAAATAGATACCTAACATGTCACGCTTTAAAATTGCGCACACTCATGGAATGGCGCCAAACTTCAGTACTTAAAAATCTCCATAGGCGACACTTTAATTTTTTTTACAGGTTACCAGGTTAGAGTTACAGAGGAGGTCTAGTGCTAGAATTGTTGCACGCGCTCTAACGCATGCGGCGATACCTCACATATGTGGTCTGAACGGCGTTTACATATGTGGGCGGGACTTACGTGTGCGTTCGATTCTGATTGCGAGCTACCGGGGACAGGGGCGTTTAAAAATTATTTTTTTTTTACTTAATTTTTTTTATTTTTACACTTTTTTAAATTTTTTTTTTTGTTTATCACTTTTATTCCTATTACAAGGAATGTAAACATCCCTTGTAATAGGAATGGTGTGTGACAGGTCCTCTTTATGGAGAGATGCGGGGTCAATAAGACCCCACATCTCTCCTCCAGGCTGGAAAGCATGAGATCGTGAAAAAAAATTCACTGATCTCATGTTTACTAGCCGCAATGGCGGCTTTGTTTACATCTGAGAATCCGGGCGTGAGGTCATCACATTGCGCCCGGGCCTCCGACGGTCATAGAGATGACTGGTGACCATCTGGTCACCAGTCATCTCTATGGTTCAACTCCGGCGCCGGACGATTCATTCTCCGGGCCCCCGATGGCACGGGAGAGCCCGGAGAAGCACCGGATGGCGGCGGGAGGGGGGGGATGTCCCCTCCCGCCGCCTATAAGAACTGCCGCTATCATCATTCTTATGGCGCACAGAATCGCTGGCAGAACAAAAGGATATCTGAATGATGCCTCTAGCTGCAGGCATCATTCAGATATCACCCCACAAAGCCCAGAACGTCATATGACATCCACCCAGGATGGGAGATCCCATCTGTGGACGTCATTTGGCTATGGCTGGGTAGGGAAGTGGTTAAAGGCCCGTACACACGATAAGAAAATTGGATGAAAATGGCCATTCGACGAATGATTGGTCAACTATCTGATCGTTAGTATAGTGCTTTCGACAGTTGATTCCAACCGGTCCGACGACAAAAACTGAAGGTGCAAGCTAGAAATTTTTTAAACATACGTACATTTTTTATACACGGTCTGATTTTCACCTAATGTGTACAGTAATAGCCTGGAAGTAATTGAATCTACAAACACGCATTATTGAAATTAAGAAACGACCCGGAAAAAGTTGGGCACGAAAAATAGCAATCGTATTCAAGAAAGAACATTCGTATCGCAGCTAATTAAAGCTCTAAATACAGTGAACATTAGCATCTTGTTTAATGTGACAATAATGAAGCTGCTGCTGGTAAAGATGATAATAAGCCTTTTAAAATAATAATATTTTTTTAATATCTTCTGTTCCTATGTGAATGATTTGGCCAACATACACGTTTCAAGTTGTTTAGTTTGAGTAACAACAACACCATTATCCATGTTTTAATAAGAGTAAAAGAGCAAACTAGTTTTAGGGCCCTTTATTATTTTAAACTTTTACTCCTAAAGTTATATCATTTATGTAGCTTCCTACTATAACTACATCTAGCAACACAAAAGATAGGCAAGTATTGTGCTCACCAATGTTATTTTTTTGTAAATTATGAATCACATAAACCAACTTATACTTCTTATATTTCAACGTATCTGCCTGATCCAAAAAGTGCAATTAGTGCTCCAATCCCCCCAAAAAAGGCCAATAATCAGAAACATAAAGTACATAAACAACCACATCAATAATTAAGTGTTTTTATAAGTGTGTATAGTGAAAGTTTTGTGACCAGGCTTTATGATGGCGATCAGGTTCAGGATATTGCCACTGAGTAGCGTGATTCTGTGGTGGCTGTGGTGGAGGTGGTTGTGGAGGCTGGTAGTCTGACAGGTGTGTTTGTAGTTTTATTATGCCCCTGACCCCTTTATTAAACTCCGGGAGTAGGAGGCACTTCTCTCATCTGTCTCAACTGGTTATCAGTTAGAAAGCCAAATCAATCCGACTCTGCTGGCTTTCTTTGGAGGGCCGCAAAGGCATGTGTTAAAAAAGAAACAGTAACATCCTCGTTTTTTGTTTTTCTGCTACTTTTGCTGGAGGTGGTGTTGGTAGAATTTGCTCATTCACAGTGTTTAGAGTGGACTCCTTAATATTGACACTTTCCTGTGTAATAAAATTAAGCATTATTAAAAGGTTAGTGAAAAATTTGTCTCACAGTTGCAGTGCGCTCTCATTGAACTCAATGGGTGAGTTTTACGGGAGGTGAAGTAAGTTATTGTGGCTGTGGCTCTATTGGACTGTAATGTTAGCATGTAGGTGGGGTGTCAACTGGCGGTAAAACTGCAGCTTACCACCGGCCTCTCGGGATGAGCCGAACACCCCCTGGTTTGGTTTGCATCCAGAACATGCGAACAGGCAAAAAATTAATACGAACACGCAAACACCGTTAAAGTCTATGGGACACGAACATGAAAAATCAAAAGTGCTAATCTTAAGGGTTAATATGCAAGTTATTATCATAAAAAGTGTTTGGGGACCTGGGTCCTGCCCCAGGGGACATGTATCAATGCAAAAAAAAGTTTTAAAAACTGCCGTTTTTTTCAGGAGCAGTGATTTTAATAATGCTTAAAGTGAAACAATAAAAGTGAAATATTCCTTTAAATTTCGTACCTGGGGGGTGTCTATAGTATGTCTGTAAAATGACGCGTGTTTCCCGTGTTTAGAACTGTCCCTGCACAAAATGTAATTTCTGAATGTAATTTAATGAATTGTCGGGTCCCGGGAATACAGATAAAAGTCATTGAAAAAATGGCATGGGTTCCCCCCAGTCCATTACCAGGCCCTTCAGGTCTGGTATGGATATTAAGGGGAACCCTGAGCCATTTAAAAAAAATGGCGTGGGGTCCCCCCCAAAAATCCATACCAGACCTTTATCCAAGCACGCAACCTGGCAGACCGCAGGAAAAGAGGGGGGTGAGAGAGCGCCCCCCCCCTCCTGAACCGTACGAGCCTACATGCCCTCAACATGGGGAGGATGTCCCCATGTTGATGGGGACAAGGGCCTCATCCCCACAACCCTTGCCCGGTGGTTGTGGGGTCTGCGGGCGGGGGGCTTATCGGAATCTGGAAGCTATCTTTAACAAAGGGGGACCCCCAGATTCCACCCCCCCTATGTGAATTGGTAACAGGGTACATTGTACCCCTACCATTTCACAAAAGAAAGTGTCAAAAATGTTAAAAACCACACAGACACAGTTGGGACAAGTCCTTTAATAAAAAAATAATAATAATAATTAAAAAAAAACATTCCATGCGGCGTTGCACCGATTAGGACGGTGCCATTGCCGGCAATTTGCGGCAATACCGCCGTTTTGACATGCGATTTGACATGCCAAAATCGCATGTCAAAACGCAGCAGTATGAACCAGGGCTAAGTGAATTTTGGCCAGTACATCAGGTACCAGATGGAATTTGAACAGTGTATGGTCAGCTGTAGATGATGCAGCTTGGTAGTTACAGATAAATACCTGTATATATAGAGTCATTCAGGCAAAAACAGATGGATATCAACACTCTCCTCAAAACACCCCCTGAGACAGCGAGCAGATGTAGTCAGACACTAAATTGATAGAAATATTCGTTTCATTCTCAAGTTAATGGTTAATGATTGTCAGGTGCTCCAGGTTGATCAATAATGAGACTGAGAGGCAGACACACACGAGAAGACATGGATATTGTGGAATGATTAATGTTTAGTTATTGTAAGCAAAGCCAAAGCTAAAAAACAGATATGGAGAGCCTTAAAAAGGATAAATAGGTATCATAAAGGAGATGGACAGATTCAGAAGTAGACAGGCCATAACAAAGAATGATGTATTAGTATGTAAACAGATAATATATGGAACCATTATGAATTTATTTCATGATGCCAATCTTCTTATTAGAAGGTTTTGGTCAATTGCATTTTCTAGGAAACAGGAAATCTCCTTTCAAATCTAGTACTAATACTAAGTATTATTATCATTATTTATATATGTTGTAATATTATCCTGTATATACAAAATAAAAACACATTTAAAGTGGAATTCCAGCTTTTACCTAACTACCGTGTTTAACGGCGTACAAAACGCACATTAATTTTATGAGGGAAGTTTCGAGAATTTTTTTTTTTTTAAATAAAGAACTTTGAAGCAAAATAAGGGTCAGTGCCCATCAATGCAGCCTTGTCAGTGCCCATCAATGCAGCCTTGTCAGTGCCCATCTGCGGCCTCACCAATGCCCATTAATGCAGCTTGATCAGTGCCCATCTGCAGCCTCACCATTGCCCATTAATGCAGCCTGATCTGTGCCTATCTGCAGCCTCGCCATCACTCAATAATGCAGCCTGATCTGTGCCCATATGCAGCCTCGCCATTGCCCATCATTGCAGCCTGATCAGTGCCCAGTACACAGAGCCGAGATCGCCTGTGTACTCGCCGCTCCCAGTCACACCCAGTCTCGCCTCCTTGGCCAGCTCTTATGATAGACAGAACACTGGTCCGATGCCGGGACATGTGATGTCTATCCTAAGAGCCGGCCCAGAAGGGGGGACTGTGTGTGACTGCGAGCGACCCTTCCCCTCGTAGGCAGCCAGGTACAATATCGGCGTATAACACGCACACACAATTTGCCCCCTATTTTCAGGGGAAAATAGTGCGTATTTTACGCCGATAAATACGGTAGTCTAAAAAAAGTCTGCTCCCCCCTCCTAACACCTATGCTAACTAACCCGTGTTTGAAAGATGTGTATACTTACCTATTTTCAGCCCAATCCAGTCTGGTCACATAATCTCCCCTATGTTAGACAACACCGGCTGCAGGGAGAGGAGAGAGCACTCTGATAACTGCTAGTAAGGCTTGGAGTGATGATGTCACCCATAGGCTTCAATGGCTCATTTGTTTTTGCCGCTTGATCCTCTCCCTTGAAGCTGTGCTTGTTGACACAGGGGAGTTAGATCAAGTTAATGGACTGAAGCGACCTGAACATAGGTAAGTATATACTGTACTTTTTTCTTACATAGGCTAGATAGCACAGGTGTTAGGAGGGGGAGGGGATAGATAGGCTAGTTAGGAGTAAGCTGGAATTCCGCTTTAATAGTGTTTTAGAGAAAAATGAAAGACTATATATTTTTTAATGCTAATGCTAAATAAATAAATAAAGGTTTTGGCCGATTAGTTTTTTGTAATTTTAATTCAGGAAGTCCAGACTTACATATATTGCATAGTTTGCTTCCTTGAAAATGCACCTTTTTTGTATGACTCCCTGTTTGTTGGTGTCTCCTTTGCCTAGCTGGTTGCAAAGGACAAACCCATGCATGCACACGCCCCGACAGGGCAGTTTGCCTCTATTAAAACATACAGTGCCCTGCAAGCCTAGCCCCTGCTCCCTCCTGGCAGCACCTGAAAGACAGCTCAAGGAGCCAATCACTACCCTACCTTCACCTCTTGCCCTTATATCCTGAAAGTTTTGGGGAAGAGCATGGATTGTTGAGGACACCGCAGTGGTGAAAAGGACAGCATGTAAGTGTTTATAGGAAGGAGGAGGTGTTGCAAATTTCTATCTTGATGTTGTGAATGCATAAGATAGATGCACACAACCTCCCAAGTTTTTGAGATGGGAACGAGGGACACCTATAAGCAAAAGTATGTAGGCATAGGACACACCCCCTGCCACGCCTCCTTAACCACTTAAAGACACCTCACTGTATATATACGTCGGCAGAATGGCTCGTACAGGCACAATCACGTACCTGTACATGGCCCTTTAACTGGCGACGTCGGGGTCGCGACCCCCTGCCTTCCCAGTGAGTGGAACCGCGGGTCCTGCGGACTCGATCGCCGCGGGGATCCCCGCGATCGTCTCACGGAGGCTCGGAGCGGGGAGATGTCAGTGTAAACACAACATCTCCCCGCTCCTCTACTGACAATGTCAGCGATCTCCGCTCTGTGTAATCAGAGCGGAGATCGGTGATGTGTCAGTCGTAGCCACGCCCCCACACAGTAGTAAACACTCCCCTAGGCACACTTAACCCCTCCAGCGCCCCTAGTGGTTAACCCCTTCACTGCCAGTGTCATTTTCACACTAATCAGTGTATTTTTATTGCAGTGATTACTGTGAAAATGACAATGGTCCCAAAAATGTGTCAAACGTGTCCAATTTGTCTGCCATAATGTCGCAGTCACGAAAAAAAATCGCTAATCGCCGCCATTACTAGTAAAAAAAAAAAAAAATCATAAAAATGCCTTAAAACTATACCCTATTTTGTAAACGCTATAATTTTGGCGCAAACCAATCAATAAACGCGATTGCGATTTTTTTTACCAAAAATATGTAGAAGAATACGTATCGGCCTAAACTGAGGGAAAAAACTGTTTTTTTATATATTTTTTGGGGATATTTATTCTAGCAAAATGTAAAAAATATGTAATTTTTTTCAAAATTTTCGCTCTATTTTTGTTTATAGCGCAAAAAATAAAAACTGCAGAGGTGATCAAATGCCACCAAAAGAAAGCTCTATTTGTGGGAAAAAAAGGAAGCCAATTTTGTTTGGGAGCCACGTCGCACGACCGCGCAATTGTCAGTTAAAGCGACGCAGTGCCGAATCGCAAAAAGGGGCCTGGTCATAATGGCCGTATTGGTCCGGGGCTTAAGTGGTTAAAGGAGAATTATAGAAAAAAAAATTATTATTTTTTTGTTGTTTTTTTTTACCACTACTATTCCTTTATACTTTTGAAGTTTACAAATGCAGCAATTTAGAAATTGAATGAATGGTTTAGCACTGGGAAACTCTTTTTAAAAGATAAAAAGTTCTATACACAACTATATAGGTCAGACCAAAATGAGGGACAACTGAGGAGAAAAGAGGGACAGAGGGACTTTGTTCCAAATCAGGGACAGTCCCTCAAAATCAGGGACAGTTGGGAGCTATGATCAGTGGCGACTCTAGGAACAATATATGGGGGGTGTCACATAAGACACCACAGTCAAAACGGGGGGGGGGGGCGCTTATCATTTTCACCCCTAAATCATACCAAGAAAAAACGAAATAAGTATATATAAATAAGATTACAAAATATGAGAATCATGTGTTTTTTTGTTTTACTGTACTAACCTAACACTTAAAGTGGTTGTAAAACCTCACATATGCCCAGTCTGGATAGACAAGCTCCCTGCTAATCTCCCTCTAAGCTCCCTCCCTAACACAAATTTTCAGCTACTGTTATCTCATGTGTCAGATTACTTATCAGATGTGACTCATGCTGATAACAGAGGAACGGAGAATCAGAGAGAAACGGCACTTAGAGCCTTGGAGAGAAATAAGTAAACACTACATATATATGTGCTCAGTTCAACTTTAATGAATGGGGTTTACAGACACTTTAAAAGACAAGCTTTCAAGAGTTTTTCATTTCTTCCTCAGGTAATGTGAGGGAGGAGAGGTGGGGGGGGGGATAGAGAGAGGGGAGGGGGAGAGGGGGAAGAAGGAGAGGAGGGAGAGATGGATAGGGAGGAGAGGAGAGAGGGATAGGGAGGAGAGGAGAGAGGGATAGGTATGAGGATAGGGATAGGAGAGGAGAGAGGGATAGGGATGAGTGGAGGGAGAGAGAGGGAGGAGAGGAGGGAGAGAGAGAGGGTGAGTGAGGAGGGGGAGAGAGATAAACAGAGAGAAAGGGAGAGAGGGAGGGGGACAGAGAGGGTGAGGGAGGGGGGGGCTAGAAAAAGAGAGAGAGAGTGGGAGAGAGGAGAGAGAGATGGGAGCAGAGAGAGGGGGGTGTCATGTACCTGGGTGTATTTGAACCGGGATCTTCCTGGTCCCAAAGCTGCAGCCTTACCTGTTGTGCTACTGAGCAGATCTGGACTTTTGGAAATGTCCTCTCAGTGTTAAACATTACCTTGGACTCACTAGCCCCACCTGCTGCCAGCTGTGGACAATTTTCAATCAAAGCAGCCCTTAAAAAGGAAGTGATGCTATCTCTCAGTGCCCGTTTGTGTGGAATAGCTCCCTGGGTGTTGTGACTGCTTTTTGATCCTGATTTTCGTGTTGAACTTCTGCCTGAATTCCTGACTACTCTCCAGCCTGCTGATTTTGTACTTCACTGCCAGCTCGTGTATGACCTTTGCCTGCCTGACCACTCTCTGGATTTCGATCGTGTACCATTTTGCCTGATCTGTTGCCAACCTAATCTGCCTGACTACGTTTTCGCCTGAATCCTCAGCACACAAGTTCCACTTCGGACACTACCTATCACAGGTACCTTACATTACAAACGGGCCACAATGACAGTGGACCCTGCTGAGATTGTTAAGGCGATTTCACGTCAGGGACAATTGATTGGAGCTCATGAACAGCATCTTTCTTCCCTGGACGCCAAGTTAGATGAACTTTGTACTATGCTTAAATCTTGTTTGTCTGCTTCCTCTGCAACGGTCCAGACTCTGGATCCTACTCCTGCTACGATCCAACCCACCTCTTCTGTACCACCCAAACTTCCTATGCCTGACAAATTTGGTGGTGATACTGAGGACTGCAGAGGCTTTTTAAATGTTTGCCGTTTGCATTTCCGCAACAACCCTGGGACCTTTAGCACTTCTTCTGCCAAAGTGACTTTTGTAATTTCCTTGTTAAAGGGGAAGGCCCTGGCCTGGGTCTCTCCTTATCTTGAACGCAATGATCCTGTGCTGCAAGACGCTGACAAATTTCTGGCTTCTCTCCAGACTGTATTTGACAAGCCAGATAGAGCTTCTGCAGCTGAGTACTCACTCTTGGACATGCAACAAGGCACCAGGTCTGTGGCACAATATGCTATTGAGTTTCGTACCCTTGCTGCTGAGACTACTTGGGACTCAAGGGCATTACGTGCAGACTTCCGAAAAGGTCTTGCAGATCGCATCAAAGACGAATTAGTCTATAAGGATTCCCCAGAAGACCTAGAGAAATTCATAGAGCTCTGTGTTCGTCTGGATGTCCGGTATCATGAAAGGTGCCAAGAGAGACTTAGAACTCGCAAGTTTCCTCGGCCAGTCTACCGTTTGGCCCCTAACTTCCAAGCACCACCTCAGCCAGAACCTGAAATCTCAGTTGAACCCCAGACACCTGTGGAACCCATGGATGTAAGCCGTCTCCACCTAACTGAGTCTGAGAAACAAAGGAGGCGTGCATTGGGCCTATGCCTATACTGTGGACTTAAAGGACATTTATTATCTGTCTGCCCTTCCCGTCCAGTAAAAGGCAGGGTCTAACCAGTGTTGGAGGAGCTGGCTTAGACCTTACAGGTATATCCTCCAAGACCAAGATTACCATTCCTGCAATTATCCATTTACCCTCTAAACTTGTCTCCTGTGAGGCTTTTGTGGATTCTGGAGCTGCTGGCATATTCTTGGACTACACTTTTGCTAAAAAAAATAATATCCCATTTGTTCCAAAATCTAGACCCCTGAACATTACCACCGTGAATGGACAACCCTTGGGAGATGGCATTGTAAAATTTGAGACTATAACAATCACCCTTCAGGTAGGCGTACTCCACAAAGAGGAAGTTGTCTTGTCTCTTATTGATTCTCCACTTCTGCCTGTTATCCTTGGTTACCCATGGTTACAACAACATAACCCTTCTTTTGATTGGGAAAATGGAGAACTAACCTCTTGGGGGTCGTTCTGTCATTCAAACTGTTTGTCTCAACCCAAAGGACTTCATGCTTGTATGTTGGCTTCCGTGGCCGTCCCACCTACCTTGCCTCATGAATACCATACGTTTGCAGACGTATTTTGCAAGCAAAAGGCAGAGGTTTTACCTCCACATCGTTCTTTTGACTGTGCAATTAAATTGATTCCTGGAGCACCTCTTCCCAAAGGAAGGACCTATCCCCTGTCTTTGCCTGAACAAAAATCCATGGAGGAATACGTAAAAGACAACTTGGAAAGAGGTTTTATCCGACCCTCTTCTTCTCCAGTAGGGGCAGGTTTTTTCTTTGTTGAAAAAAAGATGGGGGTCTTCGACCATGCATAGACTATCGAGGGTTAAATCAAATCACTGTAAAAGACTCCTACCCTTTGCCTCTCATTCTTGAACTGTTTGATGTACTTAAGGGGGCTGCTATCTTCTCCAAGCTAGACCTACGAGGGGCTTATAATCTAATTCGAATTAAAGACGGGGACGAGTGGAAGACAGCATTCAACACTCGTAATGGACATTTTGAATATCTGGTTATGCCATTTGGGTTGTGTAACGCCCCTGCTGTCTTCCAACGTTTCATGAATGAAATTTTTCATGATTTCAGCAACAGTTTTGTGATCATCTACTTGGACGACATTTTAATCTTTTCCAAGACTCATCTAGAGCACATCTCGCATGTAAAGCAGGTATTGCAACGACTGAGAGAAAACCATCTTTACGCGAAGATTGAGAAATGCAGTTTCCATCAAAGCCGTATTCCTTTCCTTGGATACATTATAAGTGCTGCCGGTTTCCAAATGGACCCTCAAAAACTTTCCGCTGTCTTGCAATGGCCCCAACTGACCACTTTAAGAGGGCTCCAAAGCTTTCTAGGGTTCGCAAATTACTACAGACGCTTCATCAAAGGTTTTGCCTCCATTGCGGCCCCCCTTACTGCTATGACTAAGAAGGGTACAAATTGCAAGGTATGGTCCTCAGAAGCAGAATTGGCTTTCCAGCAATTAAAAGACATGTTCAGCAAAGCTCCAATTCTTCAGCATCCAAATCCCGATCTCCAGTACATAGTTGAGGTTGATGCCTCTGAGGTAGGAGCAGGTGCTGTGCTCTCCCAGAGACAGCCTAAGTCTGGTAGAATCCATCCAGTAGCATTTTTTTCTAGAAAGTTTTCTCCAGCGGAGATGAATTACGATGTTGGGAATCGAGAACTACTGGCCTTTAAATTGGCATTGTCTGAATGGCGACATCTTCTGGAAGGGGCTCCCAAACCTTTTTCTATCCTCACTGACCATAAAAACCTACTGTACCTTCAGACTGCAAGACGTTTGAACTCACGTCAGGCTCGATGGGCTCTGTTTTTCTCCCATTTTAATTTTGTTCTTTCTTATGTTCCTGGGCATAAAAACAAGAAAGCCGATGCTCTTTCCAGACAGTTTGCTACCTCTGAAGAAGACCAACCTACCGAGCAGTATATAATCCCACCTCACAAAATTGTCCACAGCTGGCAGCAGGTGGGGCTAGTGAGTCCAAGGTAATGTTTAACACTGAGAAGACATTTCCAAAAGTCCAGATCTGCTCAGTAGCGTAACAGGTAAGGCTGCAGCTTTGGGACCAGGAAGATCCCGGTTCAAATACACGACAGGGGATCTCTACGGCTCTTTCCCAACAGTTACAAGAAACCCAGAATTGTGTTCCCCAAGGCTTGAAGATACCACCAGGTTGCCTGTTCGTAGCCCCTAGCCTCAGAAAACCTGTACTCCTCTGGGCACATGATGGTGTTTTATCTGGTCATCCTGGTGTCACCATCACTCTTAAGACCTTGCAGCGTCATGTCTGGTGGCCTCATATGAAAAGGGATGTAACTGACTATGTGGCTGCCTGCCCAACTTGTGCTGCTAATAAAGTACCCCGTACATTGCCTACTGGACTGTTACAACCACTTTCAGCACCTCATCAGCCTTGGACCCATTTGACTATGGACTTCATTACAGACTTACCCAAGTCCGAGGGTATGACTGCTATATGGGTCATAGTGGATCGCTTTTCAAAAATGTCTCATTTTGTGCCGCTCCCGGGATTACCTTCAGCGGAAGCACTGTCTACTCTCTTCCTTTCCCATATTGTGAGATATCATGGCATACCTACCAATGTCGTCTCAGACCGCGGATCCCAGTTTGTTTCCCGATTCTGGAGAGCGTTCTGCAAGAAACTGGGAGTAACGCTTTCACTCTCTACCTCCATATGTGGTGGGGGACAGAGTTTGGCTATCAACCAAATATGTGAGACTGAAACAACCTTCTACCAAATTGGGCCCTCGATTCATTGGACCTTACAGAATTATTGCTCGAGTCGGGCCAGTCTCCTATCGGTTGAAATTACCCTCCTCTCTCCGAATTCATCCTGTGTTCCACGTTTCCCTCCTCAAAAAAGCAATTTTCAATCGCTACTCCAGAACACAACAGCTACCTCCTCCTGTTCTTGTTGATGGACAAAATGAGTTTGAAGTCTCCAAGATTCTTGATTCTAGAAGACAGGGTCGTGGCCTTCGGTATCTGGTTCATTGGAAGGGATATCCTGTCACAGACCGTTCCTGGGTTCCAGCCAAAGATCTGCATGCCCCTTCTCTTATTCGAGACTTCCATTCCTCCTTTCCCACTAAGCCCCGCTAGGCCCCCGGAGGGGTCCACTGGGGAGGGGGCCCTGTCATGTACCTGGGTGTATTTGAACCGGGATCTTCCTGGTCCCAAAGCTGCAGCCTTACCTGTTGCGCTACTGAGCAGATCTGGACTTTTGGAAATGTCCTCTCAGTGTTAAACATTACCTTGGACTCACTAGCCCCACCTGCTGCCAGCTGTGGACAATTTTCAATCAAAGCAGCCCTTAAAAAGGAAGTGATGCTATCTCTCAGCGCCTGTTTGTGTGGAATAGCTCCCTGGGTGTTGTGACTGCTTTTTGATCCTGATTTTCGTGTTGAACTTCTGCCTGAATTCCTGACTACTCTCCAGCCTGCTGATTTTGTACTTCACTGCCAGCTCGTGTATGACCTTTGCCTGCCTGACCACTCTCTGGATTTCGATTGTGTACCATTTTGCCTGATCTGTTGCCAACCTAATCTGCCTGACTACGTTTTCGCCTGAATCCTCAGCACACAAGTTCCACTTCGGACACTACCTATCACAGGTACCTTAGAGGGGGAGAGAGAGTGGAGAGAGGGAGAGGGAGAGATGGGGGGAATAGAGAGAGGAAGAGAGAGTAGGGAGAGAAAGAGAGGGAGAGAGAGACCACCTGTCTGTTTACACCTGACTGCCATCCAATCCGATCTGCCCAGATGGAGGGAATCCCCATCTGTCTGTTTTTAGCTGATCATATCAAATTGGATGTAGGCGGGTGTAAACTGACGCATGTCTGTTTACATCCAATGCTCCATAGAGGAGAACTGCTACCCTTTGAGCTTCATAAGCAGTAGCTGGGGGTGTACACATATTAAAGCCACAATACTTAGTGCCATGGCAGGAATTACACCCCCTGTTGCTTATGGCAGGTGCTACCACCCACTGAGTACAACTCCTTTAAGTGAATGGGGCTGCTCTGCTAGCTGGCAGAGCTCTACAAAAGATCTGCGCATGCACAGGTGCGCAAACATGTCACGATTGAGAAAAAAAGGGAAATTATGTTCAGTCTGCGCACTCGCTTTTTCTTAAACACATGCACACACCAGCCACAAAGTCCTTTACCTACCTAATTGCATTGTTTGCACACCTGTGGATGGGGACAGCAAATTTACATTGTTATACAAGCTGTACACTCACTACTTTACATTGTAGCAAAGTGTAATTTCTTCAGTGTTGTCACATGAAAATATATAATAACATATTTACAAAAATGTAAGGGGTGTACTCACTTTTGTGAGATACTGTATACACTTTTCCTTCTACCTCAAGAACAATCTTGCTTGTAGAACTACATCCCCCCCAGGAACAGCTGGCACTGTTTGGATGATCCAACAAAGTCTCAGTTAGATCGGTAGAAAATGCCCTTTGCAGAGACCGCGGGCCCCTTTGGTAGTGTAGCAAAAGAAAGTCCTAGTGCCCAGCTGTCCTCCTCCTGTGGCTACTGATCCCAGCACCACCACTTCAGGCACTGCCTGGCTGCAGCTGCCCCTTTCACTAGCCCTCCTGGCTAAGACTGCACAGTCCTCCCAGACTGACTCTGCACCCATCCCAGACTGCTTGCACCCATTCCTCTTAGGCATGCTTCTTAATCCTCTGACTGTAACACTCACCAGCCCTCCTGGCTGTCTTCTTCTGTGGAGATTTGCCTGGCAGTGTTCTTCTGCTGTTCTCCACTTTGCTCTCGTACCTCTGGTCAGGACACCTCTGTGTGTCGTGAAGAGGGTCCCTTCTGCACCCAAGCCCAGGCCTGAGGTCACCCCCCCCAGACTAGGGGTCTACCCTCAAGGGCCACCAACAGCCTAACACTCCATCTCCAGCTTTCACCTGAACGCCAATGTCCACAGCTGGGCTGACCCTGAGTATTTGAGGGGGCCTTCCCCCTGCCAACCCATATGTTGCTGATTGGTCAGAGCCCTCAGAATACTCCAGGCAGCTCCTCCTCTTCTTCACTCCCATTCTTCTTGAATCTTCTGTAAGTTTCTAGAGGTAGGGGGAGGTCTCAGAGATGCTGCCTGTGAGTCATCCAGCCCTCCCTGTGTCACTCACCGACCCAGATAAAACAAAACAACACAGGCTTGGCTGCCAGCCAAGCCTGACAATTTACCTACACTAACAAAACCTATTCTACTTCTAGCAGACTAGAGGGCGCTATAGTTATATCTACCAAGAGAAGTGTAAGGTAATGGGGAGCAGAGGCTATTGGGAGGCATTAGAAGGTTCTGTATTGCTTGGGAATCAAAATACAAGCAACCATGTATCTTTCTCTTGTTTAGTGTTCTGTGCATTTAATAATCATCATTCCATATAAAGAACACATTATGCTGTCTGCAATAGTACAATCTAGCAGTTGCTTTTACTAAATGAATCTCTGAACCAAACTGTACTAATAAGCATCATCATGCACCATCCGTTCATGGTTAAAATAAAAACACATTTTTAATATTGTCATTTTGTGCTGCCCTCTCATCGTCCTTCCCTAGGCATTGACCAGTAAGTATCTTTTGGTAACTCTGGCCCTGCTGACAATGTTGAGGAGGCTGTCTGTAAAATTACTAGCTTTGCATTTTGAAATGAATGCATATATTTAGCCATAGATTATCTGCAATAACATTAGCAGCAGCACAATGGAGTTTAGATTACAGCAGGTGCTCGTTATAGGAGCTCAGTCATTTGTTCTCTCCCTTCTTCAGCTCCATGTTACTCCTCGCTGTGAGGAAAGACAGGCACAATTTATTGTCATTTTTTTTTTTTCTGAGTAAGCAGCATTAATACACATTCTGCAAAGTTAGTAACTTCAATAATTGTAACAATTACTAGTCCCTACTATTGTTATACCTGTCTTTTTCCCACACAGTTGCTTGACTCTTGCTCTGAACTTCTGTGGTTTCAGAGGTGATGCGTAATTAACCCAGTATCCATCCTCTGATTTTTTTATATATTATATTCTTTATTGTCTGGTCTTTTTTAAAAAAATTTTATAATGGATACTTAACTACGGGAGTGCATATATTTTTTTTTTTTAGGTTCTAGACTAAAATGATAAAACTCTTTTTATTTTCAAAATATGACATTTTACATATGAACATTTCATATTTACAATTCCAGACAGAAGATGGCGCTATAGGCTTGTTTTTGCACTGGCTATTCTAAAGTAATATTATGACCAAGCCATGGATATTTCAATTTTTATATATTTTTAAGCAGTAAATGGGCTTTAACCGCTTAAGGTCCGCCCTATAGCAGTTTTACCGTTTTACGTATGTGATCTGAAACTTCCAGGTAGGGGGCACGCATGCGTGCTGCTGGCGGCTCGCTTCCATTGTGATTACACACAGCAGAAGTAGCCGATTGTTAGGCAGAGAGCCACAACTGCAATCTGCCTATGTAAACAAGGCAGATCACCGTTCTGACAGCAGGAAAGGGATGGAATGTGTGTCCCTGCTTTCATGTCTTCCCCTAGTAAAAGAACCTCACACAGTGTAGTAAAACACTGGCTAGGCACACAGTTAACCCTTTGATCGCCCCTGATGTTAACCCCTTCCCAGCCAGTGTCATTAGTATAGTGACAGTGCATATTTTTAGCGCTGATCACTCTATTCGTTTTACTGGTCCCCAAAAAGTGTCAGTTAGTGTTAGTTAGTTAGTGTCAGAATGTCTACCACAATGTTGCAGTCCCGCTATAAGTCGCTGATCACCACAGATAACAATAATGCATAAATAAAAATATCCCATAGTTTGTGGACTCTATACCATTTGCGCAAACCAGTCAATATACTCTTATTGGGGTTTTAAATATATAATATGTAGCAGAATACATATTGGCCTAAATTTATGAAGAAGTTTGATTTTTTTTCAAATGTTTTATTGGATGTTTTATTGGATGTTTTATAGCAGAAAGTAAAAAAATATATATATTTTTTTGTTTATAGCCCTGTCCACTGGTTTTCCACGGACTCTCCAAGCTTCCTGGGGCCAGTGTCATCCTCTTCTCCTTCCGTCTTCAGTAGCTCATTTAGGGGTTTGGCAATTTTCGCAAATCCTTCCACAAATCTACGGTACTAGGAACAGAATCCTAGGAAGGATCTGAGCTCAGTCACTGTAGTTGGTCTGGGCCAAGAGGTGACTGCTTCCAGTTTATCAGGATCTGTAGACACTCCTTCAGCAGATACTATGTGCCCCAGATAGTGAACCGAGGATTGGTAGAGCTGGCATTTTTCTCTGGAGAGTTTGAGTCCCTCCTCACTGAGCCTCTTCATGACTTTCTCCAATCTTTCTTCATGCTCCTCCAGAGTCTTCCCGAAGACAATGATGTCGTCTAGGTACACCAGGACTTCAATCAGATTCATGTCCCCAACGGTCTTTTCCATCAACCTCTGGAAGGTAGCAGGGGCTCCTGACAGGCCTTGGGGCATCCTATTAAATTCATAGAATCCCACTGGAGTGATGAAGACCGTCTTCTCCTTATCTTCAGGGTGCATTGGGATTTGATAATACCCACTCTTCAGATCCATGACACTGAACCACTTGGCCCCAGACAGGCTCTGCAAAGCATCTTCTATCCTGGGGGTAGTATACTGGTCAGGAATGGTCCTCCTGTTGAGAGTCCTATAGTCTATACAGAGTCTCAGCGACCCATTTTTCTTCCTTACCACCACAATGGGTGAAGCATATGGACTTCTGGACTCTCGGATGACCCCTGTCCTCTTTAGCTCTGCTAACTGCTCACACAGATCTTCCAGGTCAGCCAGTGGAACTCTTCGGACCCTCTCCCGAAAGGTTTTGTCTTCTTGAAGACGATTTTATGGGTGGCACTTCTCGCACACCCCACATCAAACTCATCCTCCGAGAATATTCTCCTCCACCGAGTCAGCTGAGCCTTGGCTCTCTCCTTCCATTTCTGTGGCAAGGCTGTATCTTCAAGGCAGAGCTCCTCTAGGGTGGCTTCTCCATCTTTTGACTTAAATTCAGACAGGGTCACTGGGGTAGCAGGGTTCACCTTGCCCAGCAGTACCCGGGCTGGAATCTTCACAGGAGAATTTGTGACATTCCTGACACTCACTGGAATCTGGCCCTTGGCTTTCTTCAGTGCCCTCAACAGGACCACTTCAGGGAGTACTTCCAATCCTTGATGAGTGTTGAAGGGGTCTGGTTCCACGACCACAAAGGGACCCGGCTGCTCCCAGGAGAGTTTCACTGTAGCCTGAAGACAGGTCACCTCACCAGGCTGCAGTATCTTCTCTCTTCTAGACAGTCTCCAGACTCTTCCCACCCCCTCTTCCAGGGCCTTTTGCTCCAGGATCATCTTCTGGTAGACCTGTTGCAACATGGGGTGAATCTTCTGTTTGGAAGAACTCCGCTCTTGTACTACCGGGGTCAGCAGTCTTCGGACCAAGTCAGTGTTGGTCCCTATCAACATGGACATTGTGTTGGCTCCTGGTGGGCGAGGGCAAACCACCGCTAGGGTGTCAAACTTCGGCCTTCCCGGTCACAGAGGGGTCAAAGGCCAGCTTGAAACATAACCGTCGTAGGGGAAACTGCGAGTACCAATCCCCCCTATCTTCAGGTCTTCCAGCTTCTGCAAAGGCACATGACTCAAATGTTTCTGATAAAAGTCTCTGTATAGGAGAGTCACTTGGGCTCCTGTGTCTAAGAGTGCCTTCGCATAGACTCCCTCCACTTGAATGGAGACTAGAGGGGAGGGTCCAACTAATTTATCCGGGAACTTCTTAGGAGGTATTTTCTCCTTTGGACCTCTTGATTTTTCCAATGTTTTTTTTTTTTCTTTTTCCATTTCTCTCTGGACCTCAACCCTTTTTGAACCTGGTATGCATTGATCTTTCTCTGGTTGTCAAATTGCAACTCCCGACAGGCGGTATGGGAGTTTTTAGGAGAGGCATTGTTCCCCTGATCTTTTCTCTCTCCTTGTTTTTGGATCTTCTTGGAGCTTTCTGTAGGTCGCGGGCGCCCGGCTGACTCCTTCACCGGGGCCCTCTGAAGTTTTCCACCGGCTGGTATTGAGTGCCTCTGTTCTTCCTGGGGCTGGGGCACCTTCTATCTGGGTGGCCAATTCCTCCACAATTTAAGCAGACAATCTCCTTCCTTATTTTTGGGGATGCTGGAGTAGGGACATTCCGATCCGGTTCCTTCCTGATCTCTTCTTTCTCCTTGGCTCCTGAGTTTTTTGCCAATAAAGAGGTCAACAAGTCCAGTACTTGGGCCATTTGTGACTTCAAGTTTTCTACTTCTGGGTCACGTTCAGTAACTACTGTCGTTCTGACTCCTACCGAGACAGGTGGGGTGGTCTTCTCAAACCCCTCTTGATCCTTCATCAAGGCCTCTTCATCCCTTATGATCCGCACAAGGTCCGTGTAATTCAGGGTCATGACTCCGTCCGAGGTCTTCAGGTGGAGCCACACTGGGTCTGACCGTAAGGCTCTCCTTAGGATCTGTTTCATCCTGGTAGCATCTATGACCTGTGGTTGCATTCCTTTTCTCAGTACAATCTGACACAGCATTCTATTCAGCCTCCGAACATACTCGGACAACTTCTCCCTTGGCTGTTGGAAGGTATGCTCAAATTGATACACCAGCTCCGACACCTTCTCCAGCTGGCCAAACTCCTCCTGCAACATAGACAAATAATCCATTGCTGTACACACAGTATTGCTGCACCTAAGATTTTTCACAGCCTCAGCAGAAGGACCTTTCAAGTTCTCACTGATGCGCTGCTTCTTCTGCGCTTCTGGGACTTCCCAACCTTCTACTGCCTGCATTGCCTGCTCGATCCAAGTATCGAAATCTACCTCCCCGGGTGGCACAGGTTGTGTTCCTGAAAACACCCAGAGTTTCCGGTACCCAGCTTCCACGTGCACTGTGTTGTTCTTTTGGCACTTAACAACAAAGTCCTCCAAAGCAGTCAACAGTTCGGGACCTATGGTGGTCGGGTGACTTTGGGGTTTTTGTTTCGCTACTGCCTCCCATTTTGGAGAAGAGTGATGGAGATAACTGTGGGGAGGTCTGTGGGGACCCTTTCTTCACAGCCCCAGTATGCACTAAGCGATACGTTCTGTCATCTAAGTCTTTTACACTCTGCCCTTTGAACTCTTCTGGGACTCCTCTTGTCCACTCTATTAGTGCATATGCTCCCGAGGTATTTGTCTTTACATCCACTGCCCATGCTTTCCAGTTTGGGGACATTGACATTATTAGCTGCTTTACCTCTTCTTTCTCCTGGATGCCTCCCGGGAGTTCAATAGCTAACGCCCGGAGTGGATCCACGCCCTCCTCTGCGCACCATTCTGTTACTGCCTGCGAGTCCATGTCGGTACTTCAGACTGCCTTGATTGTAGCGTGCAATGTACAAGGATCCCGGAACCGAGCCCCCACGTATAGCGATACCCTCAGCTTAAGAGGGCTGCTTGTTTGTTTTGGGCCTTGTAGTGCACCGCTATCAACCCCTGGCAATCGGCCCTAACCTCTCGTGACAGTTAGGAAAGGGGAAAGGGTGGTTTGACTGTATAACCTCTATACTATTATACGGTACAACCCCCTTTGCATACCAGCACAGTAATTGACACTCACAACCAAACCACTTAACTATAACTTTTTACTGTAGGTAAAAGACATAAAAGATGGTCTGTATACAATATCTTATGCAGATCCCTGCAATATAGGTGTACACGTTAAAAGGGTATGACATTTAATAATGCAATGAATTTAAATCAATCCCGCTGCAGCTATCCTCCCGCGTGAGCAATAAAATGGCGCCCAGCAGTGTCCTATACTACCCTGTCAGGCCTGACTATAACTTGGGGTATAGTCTGTTGAAGAATCTTCGCTAGCAACTGTCGGTGGTGCACATAAGGGAACAAACTGTAATCCAATAGAGGGTAGCAAACGATCGTTAACTTGGCAAGCGGGAGAGACTGGACAAACTCAGTTCAACAAAGCAGTCTCTCCAAAGTATAACTGTGGTCAATGATGGGCCTAGGCAAAGTTAATAGGCAACAAAGTTATTTATATGTGGTTCTGAGCTGGCGCTCTCTCACCCAGACCGGACCGACTCCTGTCCGGTTCCTCCGCTACTGTGAGTGGCTTCACAGTGCCCATGATGCACCAGGTCTTCGGTCCTCCAGAAGATGGTGGCCCCTCAGATGGATCGGAAGCGTCACAGGCTCCTCGGTGGAACGGAAGGCTCTCTGGAAGAAGTGTGAGGCCCAGGCTTCAGGCCTACCACACGCAGCAGGTGAGTGCAGGGATCCTCTTGCAAGGAGGGCGGCGTTCCAAGAGAGAGCGAGGCCCCTCCTTCTCCTTTTAAAGTCCACCCCAGCAGTCCTTGCGCGGGGAAATGCACCCTGGGTGCCTCAAAGCTTGCTGGGAACTGTAGTCTTAAGGTGAAAACGATACCCCGCTACACAAGGAAGGACTCCGCTGGGAATGCCTGATGTAAGGAAGGACTCCGCTGGGAATGCCTGATGTAAGGAGGGACTCCGCTGGGTACGCCTGATGTAAGGAGGGACTCCGCTGGGTACGCCTGATGTAAGGAGGGACTCCGCTGGGTACGCCTGATGTAAGGAGGGACTCCGCTGGGTACGCCTGATGTAAGGAGGGACTCCGCTGGGTACGCCTGATGTAAGGAGGGACTCCGCTGGGTACGCCTGATGTAAGGAGGGACTCCGCTGGGTACGCCTGATGTAAGGAGGGACTCCGCTGGGTACGCCTGATGTATGGAGTGACTCCGCTAGGAATGCTTGATGTAAGGATGGACTCCGCTGGGGGCACCTGATGGCACCTGATGGCATCTGGTGGCAAGTGACACACTCGGGGCTAACACTGATTCAGCATTATGGTGAGTTGAATAATTTCATTCTATATTACAATGTAATAATAGAAATAATGCACTTCAATCATCCTGACACCATAACAACCATGGTGCCGGGATGATTGAAGCGCTAACACCAAGTGTTTGTAGTATTTTTATCTGCTGATTGTTAAACTCTGGAATACACATTTCTATTGTGGTGTAGGATCTGGGCCTGCTGTCCCTCCATCCTTCCTTCTCTCTCCTTCCCTCCCTCTTTCTCCCTCCATCCCTCATTCATCTCAGACTCTAACCACACCCCTTTGAGCCACGCCCATTTAAGCCACTCCCACTACCCGCGTAAGCCACGCCCATTTTCTACTACGGTGTAACACACCTACAAACGAATGCTTCGCCCCTAATTATAGCAAGGCTACATGCAAAAAAGTGTCCCGGATTTTTTTTTTTGCAATATTGGCAACTATGTATTGGACGTGGGGAGGAAATCAAGCAGGTGAAAGCATGGATGTAGATACAGCCATGGCCAATTAGCAGGAATGGTGCCCCATTGCATGCTGGGTGACTGTATTTATATTGTAAGAGCACATGGGCTCAGGGTTCCAGTCCAGCCTACCTCTGAGGAGATAGGTTCAAGTGTGGAAGGCCATGCGGCCTCAAATTGCAGACCTGAGGGCCTGAAGCCTGCAAGATACAACCCAGGGTTCCTGTGCAAGCTGACTGAGGGAGAAAGTCTATGGATCTGTTCATGTGTCACTGGTATAGAGTGTAATGTGGAAGTTGGAAGGACCAGATGTCCCTGGACACTTTGTGAGTACAGACCCTGAAGGGTTCCTTGAGACTGTGTGTGTTGTGGAAATCCCCCTCTGGTCCTAGAAGTCAGCATACTGGGTGTGTGAGCTAAAGAAGACACTGGCTAGTGTCTTGAAGACTTGAGTCTAATGACAAAGTCCATCCACTGAGTCTTGTCTGCTATAGAGGGACTTATTCTTCCATACAGACCCCGTATGGTTCAGCAGATCATTTGCTTCCACGCTACTCCAGAGAGAGTTGTCCTCACCTGTGAATAGTTAATTTGGAGTATCCTACCAATTCCCTTCTCCTATCCAAGTTCTCCAAATAAAACATAAAAACAAATCCCCTAGACTGGTCATTGGAGACAACGAGCGGTAAGCCCCATACACACGGTCGGACTTCCATCGGACTTTTCCGTGGATTTTTGTCTGAACGGAGTTGGCCGGGCACACCCATAGCATACACACACCACAGGACTTTTCTGCAAACTTTCCCAAAACTTTTTGCAACATCACGTGGTTTTTCAGCTCTTTTCTGCTCTTTACCGCCACCCTTTGGTCAACTTCTGCTATTGT
Organism: Rana muscosa; assembly: GCA_029206835.1. Taxonomy (NCBI): domain Eukaryota; kingdom Metazoa; phylum Chordata; class Amphibia; order Anura; family Ranidae; genus Rana; species Rana muscosa. The sequence goes on along the minus strand of CM055118.1, from coordinate 77,814,465 downwards.
TGGTTGATTTTAACATTAGTTGTTTTGTCCATCGGACAAAAGTCCGATGGTTTTCTGTACACACGGTCGGACTTTGCTCCATCGGACTTTTGTTGGCCAAAAGTTTGTCCGTTTGCAGACCCAACTTTTGTCCGCTGAAAACAAAACAAAAAAAAAGTTTGTCCGATGGAGCGTACACACGGTCGGATTGTTGGTCCAACTTGCTCAAAATTAAGTTTGTTGGCCAAAAGTCCGACTGTGTGTATGGGGCTATAGAGTGTGTGCACCTGGCTGTGTAAAATACCATGTAACTGGCTGCAGGATAATCAGTGGGAAGCCCAGGTGATAAGTGTTCCTGCGGAAGCAGTGCAAAAGTATTAATCCTATTCAGTTAGTACTCACACCAGCCACGATACCACTTCTGGGTCCTCTGCTGTATCTAACTCAGCCAGGAGTGCATGCCGCCTCTGGAATTTGTCCCTTTCCAAGCAAACATGCATATTACATACGGAAGCCACACACTGTTATTCAAAATAACTTAAAAACATCTTTATTGATTCAGAAGAAATAAGGACATGCATATTTCTCTCTGATGTATTTCACCCCATAGAGCAAGCAGACGTGGAGGAGTAGGAATATTTATACACATAGATATCCTCCTTCATAATTCTCCTATTTATATACACCTTCTATGAACCAAACATTTTCAACATAAACCTCTATTCCTTACCCTATGTAAAAACAATCATTATTGCCAAAATTAATAAAAATATGTACAATGTAAACAGTTTACCTTTATCCATTAAAATAATAACAAAACCTTTCACTATGCCGGGAAAAAAAGAAAGGACTTATGAAGGATAAAGGTGGAGAGGGGAAGGATAAAGGGAGAAAAGAAAGAAAGGGTACCATCTACATCCTTCCTTAAACCTCAATAGACGGTAAGTTCATCCACCTTCTGTATCCTCAATTATACCTTCTTCCATCAGAGTATTTCTCCCATGGTTTAGAAGTGGGATCTTTCATTCTATGATTAGTGTAGGACCCACTGATAATGGGGTACTTTGACGCAATAGTGGGCTTAAGCACTGTATGGCCATATGGTGTGACCAAATCCCTATATTTGCTTATGTTCAGGTGCTTTAAAAATAGCCTCGTGAGATTTAAATGACATTTTTATATGCGTGCGCTATAATCTTTTGTTCTGTTTGCATTGTCTTATAGCAGCACCATCTTTAAAGGAACACTAAAGGCAAAACATTTTTTATTTTTAAATAACAAACATGTTATACTTACCTCCACTGTGCAGCTCGTTTTGCACAGAGTGGCCCCGAACCTGGTCTTCTGGGGTCCCTCGGCGGCTGTCTCGGCTCCTCCCGGCAAGAACTATCTACATTCATGCAAGCTTTCTCGCATGGTGGATAGTTCTTGCGGGCGCGCTCCCGTGATACAGCCGGCGGCTATCGACGCTCACTGTATTGCTCGGCCCCGCCCCCTGGCACGCCACGTCATTGGATGTGATTGACATCAGCGCGAGCCAATGACTGCGCTGCTTTCAATCAACCAATGAATGAGCCGAGAAGCCGCCCGAGAAGCCAGCGCGTTCACGGCGCGGGACTTTCGAGGGGTCAGGTAAGTAAACGGGGGCTCGCAGGGGGGGGGGGGGGCGCTAATCCTCGGATGTTTTTTCACCTTAATGCATAGAATACATTAAGGTGAAGAAATTTGTACCTTTACAACCCCTTTAATGTGATGCATAGTTAGGGTGTGCCCCCCCCCACCAAGTCTTTGTTTCTCAATTATACCTTAATAGCTCGCAAGCTCTTCCACCTCCTTTATCCCACACTTATACACTTATAAATTGTAAGATTTTAAATTTTTTGTATCCTTCCATAATACCCTAATAGATTGTAAGCTATTCTACCTCCTTTTATCTATAATAAAGTGTAAGCCCATCTACTATCTGTATTCTCCCTTATTAATTCTAACAGATTTAATAGATTGGTAAAATAGTGGTAGGTAATGCTTACAATCTACATTAATAATATGGAGGTCTCTGTGGCTTTTAGTCATACAATAAGAGAGAAATTAGAAAAAAAAATCAGAGTACCTTGGCAGAATTTATGCTTATGGGTAAGTTTGCTGATTAGCGCAGATTATTTATTGAGGGGGGGTGTTGATTTTATGCTGAGACAGGATTTTCACACTTAGGGGGGAGGGATGCAGTTTGTCATCTTCACCCTGGGAGCAATAGCCACATTTTGATAAAAAAAAAAAAAAAAAAACACTATTTAACACTGTACAGGCCACAGTGCCCATGTGAATGAGCCCCAAGACCTCATTTACACACAACTTTATTTTTTAACTTAGTGCAGTTTTATCTTTTAGATTTAACAGGGATTTTGTAAATTATGATATGCTTGTGTCTGCTAATAATGATTTTCTTGTATTTTTTTGACAATATTGTTTTGGTATTTTTGCCAGGGGGAGCTGTCAGGTAGGCTGTATGGGGCCCTGTGTTTTCTAATGGCAACCCTGGTCATCATGTTCCTGGCCTGGAAAAGGTAAATTAATTAACCGCTTAACGACCAGCTCACGCTGATATACGTCAGCTTAATGGCACGTACAGGCAGAATAACGTACCTGTACGTTGCCTTTAAGACGCGGCATTGTGGGCACGTGCGCGCCTGACACTAGCTCCGTGAGTGTGATTGCAGGTCCCGCGATCGTCTCACGGAGAGGAAGAACAGGGAAATGCTTATGTAAACAAGCATTTTCCCATTCTTCCTAGTGACAGGACACTGATCACAGCTCCCTGTAATCGGGAGCAGTGATCAGAGTCGTGTCACACATAGCCCATCCCCCCTACAGTTAGAAAACATCCCTAGGACACACTTAACCCCTTCAGCGCCCCCTCCTTGTTAACCCCTTCACTGCCAGTCACATTTACACAGTAATAAGTGCATATTTATAGCACTGATCGCTGTGTAAATGGGAATGATCCCAAAATAGCACCAAAAGTGTCCGATGTGTCTACCATAATGTAGATGTCACAAAAAAAAAATCGCTGATCGCCGCCATTACTAGTAAAAAAAAAAAAAAATATTAATAAAAATGCCCTAAAATTATACCCTATTTTGTAGACGCTATAACTTTTGGGCAAACCAATCAATAAACGCTTATTGCATTTTTTTTTTTTTATACCAAAAATATGTAGAAAAATACGTATCGGCCTAAACTATAGCAAAAAGTAAAAAATATTGCTTTCTTTTTAAAATTGACGCAATTTTTTTGTTTATAGAGCAAAAAATAAAAACCGCAGAGGTGATCAAATACCACCTATTTGTGGGGAAAAAAGAATGTAAATTTTGTTTGGGAGCCACATCGCACGACCGCGCAATTGTCAATTAAAGCGACGCAGTGCCGAATCGCAAAAAGTTATCTGGTCTTTGGCCAGCCAAATGGTCCGGGGCTTAAGTGGTTAATGAAAGCATAAAATACTAAAGACCTTAATGGGGGAAGGGAAGAGTTTAGCTTTAGGTTTTTCATTTTAGCTTGTGACTCCATCGTTGAGATTTATTTGGTTGTCATAAGGACAGAGAGGCACAAACAGCAATAAAAAAAAGTTCCAACCCTTCCCTACTAAAATGTGTGTAGGGACATTGGCAATAACAAACTTGATATAGCCTCTCAACCTTTTCCACTCCATTAAAACAAATTTTCTTGTGTTATACCTTACCAGTCACTAGTGTTGAGCGGACCCGAACTGTAAAGTTCGGGTCCGTACCGAATTTTGGCGTTTTCCAGACCCGGACCCGGATTTTGCGCTAAAGTCCGGATTCGGGAATTTAATGGCGCAGTTAGAAATGCTTCAGGGGCCAGCCAATCACCATTTGATTAGCTGGTGTGCCCTTAGAAGCCATCATAGCCATGCCTACTAATGGCATGGCTGTGATTGGTCAGTGCAACATGTGACCAGCTTCTATATAAGCAAGAGGCACACAGCACAGATCGTCACTCTGCTTTTAGACAGTGTAGGGAAAGGATCCTGGCTGCTGTTGCTGTGAGGGAGAGAATTATATGATAGGAGTTAGTCCTGATTCTGCAATCTACTGATAGAAAAGATAGAGAGACAGTGTAGTGTAGTGTAGTGTAGGGGCAGGATCCTGTTTGTGCTTTCAGGGAGAGAGATTTAGATAGGAGTCCAGATTGAGAGATATAATAGCTCAGCGATCTGCATAGGTTTATCTGTTTGTGTTGCAAGCTCAGTGCACCAGCACTGCATTACGTTGAGTGATACACCTATTCCATACTGTGGCTGTATTGTGCTCTTGCTAAAAGACCCATTTCGGGCAGAAAAAAAAAAAAAAAAAAAGGCACTTTATTGTGCTTTTGCTAAAAAGACCCATTTTTGGGCCCCCCCCCCAAAAAAAAAGGCACTTTATTGTGCTGTTGCAAAAAAAAAAAAAGCACTTTGTTGTGCGCAAAAAAGACCTATTTTTGGGCAAAAAAAATATTTTGCAGTGTATATCTCTAGTTGTGTGAAATAACCAATTTCTATATATTTTTCTTGTACTATGCTATACTAAAAAAAAAAAAAAACAACTTTTTTTTGAATAGCATTCTCTGCAGCTGTGCGATTCAGCGGTTATATACTGTGGGTGTGTTGTGCTCTTCCAAAAAACGCCATTTAGGGCCACAGAAAATAAATTGCAGTGTGAAATACACATGTGGAGGTGTGTAAAATAAACAATTTCTATATATTGTACAGTGCTATACTAAAAAAAACATTTTTTTTTTTTTTGGAATAGCATTCTCTGCACTTCTATAGCTGTGCGATTCAGTGGTTAAATACTGTGGTTGTGTTGTGCTCTTGCAAAAAACGCCATTTAGGGCCACAGAAAATATTTTGCAGTGTGAAATACACATCTGGAGGTGTGTGAAAAAACAACATTATTTTTGAATAGCATTCTCTGGCCTCTGCAGCTGTGCGATTCAGCGGTTATATACTGTTGGGGTTGTTGTGCTCTTGCAAAAAACGCCATTTAGGGCCACAAAATATTTTGCAGTGTGAAATACACATCTGGAGGTGTGTGAAATAAACAATTTCTATATATTCTTCTTGTACAGTGCTATACTAAAAAAAACAACCTTTTTTTTTTTTGAATAGCATTTTCTGCAGTTCTGTAGCTGTGCGTTTCAGCCATTACGTACTGTGGGTGTGTTGTGGTCTTCCAAAAAACGCCATTTAGGGCAAGATCCTAAATTTGGAAAATATGAGGGGAAGGTCAAAGGGACGTGGTGGCCCCGGTCGTGGTGCTGCTGGTGGAGCTCCTGTTGCAGGGAGAGGACGTGGTGGATCTGTGCCAGCTACACGCACAAGTGAAACACCTTCCTCAGGTGCGAGTAGGCGACCGAGCCTGCGGCGGTATTTTGTCGCGCCTAATGAGGCTGTACCAATGTTTAGGCCAGGACAAGTACAGGCGATAGTAGATTGGGTTGCTGACAGTGCCTCGGGTTCCTTCACATTGTCTCCCACCCACTCTTTGTGCTGAAAGATCAGAGTTGGCACCTGAAGCCCATGTCCATCAGTCTTTCACCTCACCCCCTTGCAAATCAGCCAAGCAGTCTGAGCCCCAAATCATGCAGCAGTCTCTTCTGCTTTTCGATGACTCTGTTAGCAGGGTTTCCCAGGGCCATCCACCTAGCCCTGCCCCAGAAGTGGAAGAGATTGAGTGCACCGATGCCCAACCACTTATGTTTCATGATGGGTACATGGGAGGACCATCGCAGCACGTCTCGGATGATGACGAAACACAGGTGCCAACTGCTGCTGCTTTCGCAATTGTGCAGACAGACATGGAGGGCAGGGGTGAAGACTGGGTGGAAGATGATGTGGAGGACGATGAGGTCCTCGACCCCACATGGAATCAACGTTATGCAGGTGACCTGTGTAGTTCGGAGGAAGAGGCGGTGGTCGCACAGAGCCACCAGCACAGCAGAAGAGGGAGCAGGGTGCAAAAACGGAGCATTCGTCCCCTAGACAGTACATCTGCTACTGCCCAACGCAGCAAGGGACCAAGCACACCAAAGCCAGGTCCAAGGACTTCCCTAGCGTGGCAGTTCTTCACACAGTGTGTTGATGACAAGACACGAGTGGTTTGCACGCTGTGCAATCAGAGCCTGAAGCGAGGCATAAACGTTCTCAACCTGAGCACAAGCTGCATGACCAGGCATCTAAGTGCAAAGCACGAGCTGCAGTGGAGTAGACACCTCAAAAACCAAGAAAGGTCTCTGGCTCCTCCTGCTTCCTCTTCTGCTGCAGTCTCGGCCTCTTCATCCACCTCTGTAGTGACAGTGGCACCTGTCACCCCGCAAACAGAGGATCTGCCAGCAACACTACCACCTGGGTCACCAACCATCTCCACAATGTCCCATGGAAGCATTCAGCTCTCTATCTCCCAAACATTGGAGCGGAAGAGGAAGTACCCCCCTAGCCACCCGCGATCCCTGGCCCTGAATGCCAGCATTTCAAAATTCCTGGCCTTTGAAATGCTGTCATTCCGTCTGGTGGAGACGCAGAGTTTTAAAAGCCTGATGGCATTGGCTGTCCCGCAGTACGTCGTGCCCAGCCGCCACTACTTTTCCAGGCGAGCCATCCCTTCCCTGCACAACCAGGTGGGGGACAAAATCAGGTGTGCACTGCGCAACGCCATCTGTGGCAAGGTCCACCTAACTACGGATGCGTGGACCAGTAAGCACGGTCAGGGACGTTATATCTCCCTAACAGCACACTGGGTAAATGCAGTGGCGGCTGGGCCTGAGGCAGATAGCGGTTTGGCGCATGTCCTTCCACCACCGAGGATTGCAGGGCGCTTCAGTTTGCCTCCTGTTGCTAACTCCTCCTTCTCCGCTTCCTCATCCTCTACCGCCTCTTCATCCATTCAGCGTAACACCTTCACCACCAACTTCAGCACAGCCAGGGGTAAACGACAGCAGGCAGTTTTAAAACTTTCCTGTTTGGGGGAAAATCCCCACACCGTGCAGGAGTTGTGGAGGGACATGGAACAACAGACCGATGAGTGGTTGCTGTCAGTGAGCCTCAAGCCCGGCCTGGTGTGCGATAATGGGCGAAATCTCGTAGCAGCTCTGGGTCTAGCCGGTTTGACGCACATCCCTTGCCTGGCGCATGTGCTGAACTTGGTGGTCCAGAGGTTCCTTAAAAATTACCCCAATATGCCAGAGCTGCTGCAGAAAGTGCGGGCTGTCTGTGCGCACTTTCGGCGTTCTCACCCTGCTGCTGCTCGCCTGTCAGCGCTGCAGCGTAACTTCGGCCTTCCCGCTCACCGCCTCATATGTGACGTGCCCACAAGGTGGAACTCCACCTTGCACATGCTGGCCAGACTGTGCGAGCAGCAGCAGGCAATAGTGGAGTTTCAGCTGCAGCAATCACGCGTGAGTCGCTCTGCGGAACAGCACCACTTCACCACCAATAACTGGGCCTCCATGCGAGACCTGTGTGCCTTGTTGCGCTGTTTCGAGTACTCCACCAACATGGCCAGTGCCAATGACGCCGTTCTCAGCGTTACTATCCCAGTTCTATGCCTCCTTGAAAAAACGCTTCGTGCGATGATGGAAGAGGATGTGGCACAGGAGGATGAGGAGGAGGAGGAGGAGGAAGCGGGATCATTTCAAAGGCTTTCAGGGCAGTCTTTCACAAGTGGCTACGAGGGTGGGTTCCTGCACCAACAAACGCCAGGTACACAATTGTCCGGCAGAAAGGGCACAGTTCTGGAGGAGGACGAGGAGGAGGACGAGGAGGAGGACGAGGAGGAGGACGAGGAGGAGGACGAGGAGGAGGACGAGGAGGAGGCATGTTCACAGCAGGGTGGCACTCAGACCAGCTCGTGGCCATTACTGGTGCGTGGCTGGGGGGATACAGAGGACACAGACGATACACCTCCCACAGAGGACAGCTTTTCTTTGCCTCTGGGCAGCCTGGCACACATGAGCGATTACATGCTGCAGTGTTTCCGCAACGACAGCCGAGTTGCCCACATTTTAACTGGTGCTGATTACTGGGTGGCCACCCTGCTGGATCCCCGTTACAAGGACAATGTACCGTCCTTAATTCCCTCACTGGAGCGGGATCGTAAGATGCGCGAGTACAAGCGCACGCTGGTAGACGCGCTGCTGGTGGCATTCCCACCTGACAGCGGGCGTACGGTGGAAGCACAAGGCGAAGGCAGAGGAGGAGGAAGAGGTCGCCAACGCAGCCGGGGCACCGGCAGCACCTCAGAAGGCAGGGTTAGCATGGCCGAAATGTGGAAAAGCTTTGTCAGCACGCCACAACAACCAGCACCACCAGCTGAGATGGAACGTCTTAGCAGGAGGCAGCATTTCACCAACATGGTTGAGCAGTATGTGTCCACAGGCCTACACGTACTGGATGACGGGTCTGCCCCCTTTAACTTCTGGGTCTCCAAATTGGGCACATGGCCTGAGCTTGCCGTTTATGCCTTGGAGGTGCTGGCCTGCCCTGCAGCCAGTGTATTATCTGAACGTGTATTTAGCACGGCAGGGGGCGTTATCACAGACAAGCGCAGCCGCCTGTCCAGAGCCAATGTGGACAAGCTCACGTTCATTAAAATGAACCAGGCATGGATCCCACAGGACTTGTCCGTACCTTGTGCAGAATAGACATGTATACCGGTGTTGTGACAAAAACTGTCCGGCCATCGGATTGTGCCCGGCCCGTACTGCGCAGGCGCAGCGCTTGCGCAGTACAGAGGACAAGGAGATTCACAAAATCTCCGAAGATGAACGGCGCCTGCGCTGTGAGTGCAGGTTCAAGCCCCACCATCCAAGAGGACATACGGTAGCACATAGTAACAGGGCCCCTCACGGGCTCGCTTCGATCGCGGCCTTGCTTGGCTCGGCTTGAACCACGGATGGTGTGGCCTTCACCTGAACTCAACACGCAGGCGCCGTTAGTCTTGGGAGATTTTTGAAATCCCCTTGTCCTACATACTCAGCAAGCGCAGTACAGGGCGGACACTATTCGACAGGGGACAGAATTCGACACATCACCGGCCTTACCCAGCCATTGTTGTATTTTTGAACCAGTGTTGGCTACCTCGTCCTCCTCCACCGCCGCTTCCACCTACACAGCCACATCCACCGCCACCTCAACCTCCTACTCCATATGGACCTCGTCCTGCTAGGCCAAGATTAAAATTTTTATTTTATTTTTTTGTAGCGCACAGATCCTTTCCCCCTTACCTGCCTTTATGTTGTTGGCTCTTCGCAGGAGGGAGAAAGGCACACCGCACTACCAGCCCGTATCCTCCTATATAAAGAGGTTGAGCGGTGTACTTGACGGGCCGTGTCCACAGCCGGAGTCAAAACTCCTCCAGAGGATGATTCTCACCTCTACTGTAGGTAGAGGCAAGTCCTTTAATTGCCAGTAAAGTCAATGTCCACACCAGCTGAAACTCCAACTCTTATTCTCTCATGGCAAAATAAACTGTACTCAGATAGAAAAGGTTAGAGCAAAGAAACAGGACAGCTTAAGGTGTGGAGGAGGTCCAGGCACAAACGTAGCACATTCACTTCACTGCTTAGGTTTCTCAAACAGTTTTTGGCGCACGGTCTCTGCCACAGACATTGAGGTTGGTCTCTGCCACAGACCGGGTGTACAAGGCCCCTGCCACGGGCCTGGAGAACTTTGGTCTCAGTCACAGACCAGGGTGTATAAGGCCCCTGCCACGGGCCGGTTGAATAAGGCCTCTGATACAGTCAAGGTGACCATGAGCTTCTCCTTCTACGAACCTAGCCCATATCAAGGGGAAGACATCTCTCCAGGGAGTCAACAGACCATTCCTTCACCGTGACTCCCGCATCGGTCCATCAGAATGATCCTCCCTTCCCTGGAACAGGGTCCCCTACACGAGGCGGCTCTGGACTCCAGGCTTTACTCCCGCCCCTAGGCCTCCATACCCAGGGCAGCAAGAACTCCAGGATAGTACCTCACCCCGGGCTAAAGGTGCCCGAGATGGAACAGGAACACATGCACCCAGGCCGAAGGCACCTGGGCGCGGACCCCACTGGACATCAGCCCCCAGGCCAAAGGTCTGCCCCTTTTATATGCTCTCCCGGCATGCACAGCAGGTTCCCCGCCCCGCTGTACTACTGCCAAGAGGGGACACAAAAGGCGCCACCTGTAGGCCGCAGGGAACTGCACACCAATACTGTCCCCCGAGGACAAAATGGTCCATGAATCCTACAGAATTAGGGTATTTGAGCCTATTTACCACTCAAACACTTTCCTTAAATTTAGCACCCTGCTACATTTTTATTTCAAAGTATTTTATTTTCCCACTAGCTTATCCATTAAATTAAATAATTTATTCCAGAAAGGGCGTATTCTGGGGCATTCCCACCATATGTGTGGCATCGTGCCGTTGAGTTTCTGAGGTTCTTAATGACTTCCTGTACCTCTTCTGCTGAAAAGGGGGCCTCCAGCATATTTTTTTATTTTTTAATTTTTTTTATGTTCTTTTAAGTTATTTCCTATCCACATTTGTTTGCAGAGCACTTGCCATGTTCTTAACAACATTTTGCTGCCATTTGCAACCCTCTAGCCCTTTCCATTACTTTTTTAGAGCCTTTTTAGTCGTCAGAAGTCCGGGTCCCCATTGACTTCAATGGGGTCCGGGTTCGGGTTAAAGTTCGGTCCCGAATCCGAACTTTTTTCCGAAGTTCGGCCGAACCCGAATATCCAGCTACCCGCTCAACTCTATTGATGATCAATGCTTTAGCACAGTATAGCACAAGGAGAATTTCCCTCACTGTCCTTCCCTGTCCCTAGAAACAAGGATTAGCACAGTAAAACACACTGACACTCTCCCTACCTATAGTTTTCTGTCCCTAGAAAAAATGTTTTTTTAAAGATGGTTGATGATCAATGCTTTAGCACAGTATAGCACAAGGAGAATTTCCCTCACTGTCCTTCCCTGTCCCTAGAAACAAGGATTAGCACACTAAAACACACTGACACTCTCCCTACCTATCCTTCTCTTTCCCTAAACTAAAGGAATCCAGGTTAAGCAAGAAAAAAAAATGTCACTGTCCCTGCCTATGCTTCTCTTTCCCTGCTCCGGAACACACTACACTAGGCCGCCGTGCTGGCGGCCTTTTATAGTGTGGGGCGTGTACTAAACCCCCTCAGCAATAATTGGCCACAGGCATCCTGCCTGTGGCCAATCATTGCTCTCCTCGCTGCCGGCGCTGTGATTGGCCAAGCATGCGGGGTCACAGTGCATGCTTGGCCAATCACAGCGCCTGGATGACACTGCGATGGCGTAGTGCATTGTGGGCCGTTCGCGTCACTCGAATTAGGCACGAACGGCCCAAATCGTTTGATCTTCATCGAACAGCCGATGTTCGAGTCGAACGTATGTTCGACTCGAACACCGAGCTCATCCCTAATGGTGAGAAAGATTTGGAGAAGTCCTGACTGACATTCCTTTTTTTGATTTGGGTTTTGAATTGCAGAGAAAATGAAGGTATTTAAGGACCCAGATTTTATGTTGGAATTCCTGCAAAGATGGAAGAATCTTCCAATTTTATGGCAGACTAAAAATAAACATAATAAAAATAAAGAAGCCAGGAAGAGAGCACTGGAGACCTTGCTGGAATTTGTGAAAACTCAGATCCTCACAGCAACACTACAGGATCTGAACACAAATTGGGACCATTAGGGGCACATACCGGGCTCAACGGAATAAAGTGCTAAAATCCCTGCGGTCAGGAGCAGGTGCAGAGGACCGATACATCCCAAATCTGTGGTACTATCAGCACCTGAGTTTCCTGGATGAACACCTGGAATCCAGGGAATCCCTTTCCAGCCTTCCACCCAGAACACCCTCCAGCCTTCCCTGCAGCCAAGCCTCCAGCCAAGTTGCGGTCTCTTTGGAGGAACAACCTCAAGTCCTGGAGGAGCCTGATTTAAATATTTGGAGCCAGGTATAATATTTCACAAAATATTTAGAGTAATAAAAGTTGAATGTTGTAAAAGTTTGTAAAAAAGTGTGAAAAATGTTAAGAGTTATAAAAAAGTGTCTGACATATCAATAGACAGCAGTGGCCAAAAATTAAGGGCACCCAAAAGAAATATACTGGTGTCAGAATGATTCACTTTAATATTTAGTAGCATTCAATTACCAAATGTCATGAGGTGACAAATGTGTGTGAAAGATGAAGGCAAAACTAACTCGATGTACCTTTTTTTTAAACAGGATGAGGAGACAGGCCCCAGTGGGACACACGAGGAGGCAGGTGCCACTGGAAGCCAGGAGGAGGCAGGCCCCAGGAAGAGGCAGGCCCCAGTGGGACCCAGGAAGAGGCAGGCCCCAGTGGGACCCAGCACAACACCAGGCCCCAGATCCCTCCGCTGCGGATTCCAGCAAAAAGATCAAGGAGGCTGCTTCAAATGGAGGAGGAGACCCAGGCCCTAATTAGGGAGGCTACTGCTGCACTCCGAGAGCCCCCCACCGCTGCAGAGGGATTTGCTGCCCTTATTGGGGAGAAACTGCCCCAAATGGAACTGGACCAGAGGCTGAAATGTGAAAAACCCTAATATTGAAGGTGGTCAATATGGGCCTGTTGAACAAACTGAAGGATTTCACAGACGTTGTGGACCTTTCATATTTTTATGCTCAAGTTCCTGCCCCACTCCCTGCTCCTGTAACAGTCCCTGCTCCTGTAACAGTCCCTGCTCCACGGACACAGCCTCCAAGGAAGGCTGCAGGGAAGGTCAAACAAAAAACCCGAAAATGAGCCCAGGATATGTGCCTCACATGGGCCCAATTTTTGTCTTCACATGCTTTGGTGTTTGCTGTGGTGATCTGGGTCTGCACTAATTTCAGCAGGGTCTCCAGTGCTGTCTTCCTGGCTTCTTGATTTGTACTTTACATATGGTTTGGTTTTGGCTTACCTTTTAATTTGTTATTAGGCCATAATAAATGGAATTCTTTTTGGAAGATACAAAATGAACATGTGTTTTTCTTCTAAATAGCCAGTTTGTAAGTGAGTAGGCAGGGACAGTGGATAAAAAATTGTGAAATTAACAAAGGGACACTAACCTCATTGAGGCCAAATTAGAATAAATAATAATGTTGTGGTAACTTGACACACTCCAAAATAGCAAATAATATGTAAAAACAGTCTAAAATCTAATACCACAAATTAAAATCTAAAAACAAAAAAAAAAAAAAAAAAAATGTAAAAATGTTTGGGTATTTAGGGAGATCTGGCTCACCAAAATAGAGATTAATCATGATAAAACAAATACTAAAGAACAAAGATTGTCCTAACTCTGGGAGAATATCAGCAGCAAGAGATTTGGAATATTGCAGCATTAGAACGAAGAAAAGAATGCGCTGCATTAAACGATGTAGTAATTTCATGCATGACGAATGTGCCATCTCCATTCCGAACAGTAGTTTTACCAGAACGAGCGCTCCCTTCTCCTCACTTGCTTCTGATCATGCGCGCTTTTTTCACGTCGTTAAAGCCTACACATGATCATTTTTCATGATGAAAAAAAACGACGACGTGAAAAACGGCGAGAAAATTTAGAACATGTTCTAATTTTTCGCGTAGTTTTTAATGCCGTTTTTCTCATTGAAAAAAACAACATAAAGCCCACAGACGATCGGTTTTCTCGGCGGAAAAAAAAAAATGCAGTTTTTCTCGTCGAGAAAAGCGGTCGTGTGTACGCGGCATTAGGTGAGCTTCCAGGCCTCCTCCTGAGACAGCAGTACCATCGCCAGTCTCCTCTGGGGCAGATCCTCCCCTGGCCTCCTTTCCTAAGAGTAGGCTCCCCGCAAGTGGGTAGCTTGGGATCCCTTCCGAAGGTATAGGTCCCAGCCAGCAGAGCTGGGCCTACAAGGCAGCGATGTAGCCTCGGGCTGAAGGTGCCCGGGGCTAGAACACACACGCACCCCCTGCCATGCGGGCCACGAGGCGTGCACACAGGAACAGGTCCAATGGGCCTCCAGGAACGAACCCCCTGAAATCAATGGCGTCTGCCCCTTATGTACCCTCTCCCAGCATGCACATCGTGTTAACCACGCCCACTGCACGGCTGCCGAGAAAGGACACCCAATGTGTTGTGATACCCCTGTAGTTCAATCTGGGCCGGTGGTTGCAGTGCCACCTACAGGTGAACAGAGAACACTACTGCCAGGCAGTATCACACCCAGAGCAGAAGCAATTTTGAACAATCAACTGATCCGAGCCAACTATGGCTCAGACATACCCCTAAATTTACACATAGCGTCCCAACCATTTGGGAAGGTTAATACACATATACAGTAGTAGGGATGAGATCGAACATCGGGTGTTCGTCCGTTCGCCGAACAGCGAACAATATGGGGCATTTGCAGGAAATTTGAGCGCAGCGGAACGCCCCATAATGCACTGCAGGATCGCAGTGCATTAGTGTCTGATGATTGGCCAAAGCATGCACCTGACCTGCATGATTTGGCCAATCACAGTGCACTCTGCAGAGAGCCATAATTGGCCAAAGGCCTTTGGCCAATCATGGCTCAGGGGGACCAAGTCCACGCCGACACTATATAAGGCTGCTTACATAGCGGCCGTGTATAGTGTGTGACTGTGGATGGAGATAGATTGAGCTAGACTAGGCAGGCAGGTTAGTTAGTTGTAGGGATGAGCTTCGTGTTTGCGTCGAACACACGTTCGACTCGAACATCGGGCGTTCGATGAAGAACAAACTTTATGGTCCATTTGCGCTAAATTCGTGTTGCGCGACACGGCCCATAATTCACTGCACCATCGCAGTGCATTGCTGGCTGATGATTGGCCAAGCATGCACTATGACCCGCATGCTTGGCCAATCACAGCGTGGAAAAAACGGAGAGCCGTAATTGGCCAAAGCCAGGGTGGCTTTGGCCAATTATGGCTCAGGGGGTTTAGTACACGCCCCACACTATATAAGGCCGCCTGGAAGTCAGCCTTGTGAAGTGTGTTGGCGTTTGAGAAAGAGGCAGTTTCAGAGAGATAGACAGTGTCATTTATATTGAGTTAGATAGAGCAGGTAGGCGAGTCAGTTAGCTGCTGTTACAGTGTGTAGAGGATATATATGCATCCTAGGTGTTGTGTGTATATATATTTATACACTGTATTGAGTTTAGATAGATCCATTCCTGTTAGTCTCTATACTGTGACAGGCAGGCAGGTGATTGTGCTAGCTGCAGACAGTCAGGCCCCTTTCACACTGGGGCGGTTTGCAGGCGCTATTGTGCTAAAAATAGCGCCTGCAAACCGAGCCTAAACAGCGGCTGCTGTCTCTCCAATGTGAAAGCCCGATGGCTTTCACACTGGAGCGGTGCGCTAACAGGATGTGAAAAAAAGTCCTGTTAGCCGCAATTTGGAGCGGTGAGAGGAGCGGTGTGTTTACCGCTTCTACACTGCTCCTTCCCATTGAAAGCAATGGGAAACTGCGGTAATACTGCCGGCAATGCGCCTCTACAGGTATTAACCCTTTTTCGGCCGCTAGCATTCGGCATTCGGCCGCAATTCCGACGGTATAGTGCCGCTAAAAATAGCGGCGCTATACCGCCACCGCACCCACCGCCCCAGTGTGAAACCAGCCTCAGTGTTTCACTGAGGCTGGTGTCACACTGGGGCGGTGGGTGCGGTGGCGGTATGGCGCCGCTAATTTTAGCGGCGCTATACCGTCGGAATTGCGGAGGTATTCAACCGCTAGCGGTGCGGTTTTAACCTCCCGCTAGCGGCTGAAAAAGGGTTAATACCGCCGGCAATGCGCCTCTGTAGAGGCGCATTGCCGGCGGTATTACCGCGGTTTCCCATTGCTTTCAATGGGAAGGAGCGGTGTAAGAGCGGTAAATACACTGCTCCTCTCATCGCTCCAAAGATGCGGCTAACAGGACTTTTTTTCACATCCTGTTAGCGCACCGCTCCAGTGTGAAAGCCCTCGGGCTTTCACATTAGAGAGACAGCAGCTGCTGTTTAGGCTCGGTTTGCAGGCGCTAAAGGGGCCTTAGTGTACTACTGTGTCCTTTGCATAGCGATCACCTAAAGCTCACCTGGATACAGTTATTCTCTATACTGTGACAGGCAGGCCGGTGATTGTGCTAGCTGCAGACAGTGTTTCACTTAGTGTACTACTGTGTGCTTTGCATAGCGATCACCTAAAGCTCACCTGGATACAGTTATTTTCTATACTGTGACAGGCAGGCCGGTGATTGTGCTAGCTGCAGACAGTCAGTGTTTCACTTAGGGCTCTTTCACATTCACATGTTCACATTTTCACATCAGTTTTTTAGGTGGACCTGAACGGATGCTCCAGGTACCCCTATGGAGCCACGGATGTCAGCGGTGACATGTCCGCTGACATCCGACCCGCTCCGTTCCGCCAAAGTGTGACGGAGGAAAACCCTACTTTTCCATCCGTCTGCGGATCGGATCAGATGACAACCGACTCTACGGTCTGTCGTCATCCGATCCCCCATAGGGGAGAGCTGCGCTCTGACAGGTTGGTCCCTGCACAGTGTGCGGAGACAGACCTGTCATCTGCCTGCTCAGTGGGGATTGACGGAGCGATCCCCGCAGAACAAAGCGGAGCCTGCACACGGACACGGATTGTGTGAAAGGGGCCTTAGTGTACTACTGTGTGCTTTGCATAGCATTCACCTAAAGCTCACCTGGATACAGTTATTCTCTATACTGTGACAGGCAGGCCAGTGATTGTGCTAGCTGCAGACAGTCAGTGTTTCACTTAGTGTACTACTGTGTGCTTTGCATAGCATTCACCTAAAGCCTAAATTTTTGATGCAATACTTTGCAACAGGGCTCATTGCTGCACTCTAAGTACACTATCTGTGAGGGGTTGCAGTGTTGTGGCACCAGCACCAGTGCCTAAGGCCCAATTTTTCAGCCCCTGTTCAACAGGGGCATGCAATTACAATTCTTGATCTAATAATTCACAGCAGGGCCCATTCCTGCACCCACCAAGAGTAACTGTGAGGGCTTACAGTGTTGTGGCACCAGCACCACCACAAAAGGCCTAATTTTTTCCTACCACTGTTCAACAGTGGCATGTAAATACAATTCCTGATATAATAGTTGACAGCAGGGCGTTCCAGCGCCCACCAAAAGTAACTGTGAAGGCTTACAGTGTTGTGGCAACACCAACACCTAAGGGGCACATTTCTGCAGACTATATATGGCAGGCCCCTACTTTCAAACATCCAACTTACAAACCACTCCTACTTGCAAACTGAAGGAGACAACAGGAAGTGAGAGGAAATCTACCCCTAGGAAGGCAAATTCTCTCCTGTAAGAGTTAATATGTGAAAATGGTGTCTCCTATCTACTGATGCTTTATCACCAATCCTTGTTTCAATAAAAAAAAAAAAAAAAAATTCCAAAAACATTTGTCATTGGGATGGAAAGTGAGGTGAAATGTTCTGAACAGGTGCACAGACAGAAAAACAAATGTTACAGGGGTGATAACCCTTCCCTATGTTCTCCAAAAAGCTTAAAAATAGATTTTTTTTGGCTGGAGCTACACTTAAAAAATGTACCTGTTCCAAATTACAAACAGATTGTACTTAAGAACAAAACCTACAGTCTGTGTCTTTTTTGCACCGCCTGTATACTGCTGTTCAGAGTATATAGGGCCTTTTTTTATTTTGGTTGCGGGGTTCCCGTCAGTGGCGGTGCGTCCATAGAGGGCGCCGGAGCGCCGCCCCCTCTCGCTCCTGCACCGCCACTGAAAGACAATACACAGATTCATGCATTGCATGAATCTGTGTATTTTCGCCGCTGCCCACTATTCATATGGCCAGCCTCCTGGTGAGCGCCGGCCATATGAATTAGAGCGGTGGCCGGCGGTGGGTGTGACTTGGAAGTGTCTATCAGCGCCAACGGCTCTGATAGGCTTTCCGGATACAGCTCTCACGCTGTAATCGGCTTCCAAAACTCCTCCAAGGTACGCACGGGGGTGCGTTCCTTGGAGAAGACTGTGGGGGTTTCAGCCAATCAGGTTCACCGGATCTTGTTACTGGCAACCTGATTGGCTGAAGCGACATAGAGGGCGGGAGAAGACATTGAGGACGGCGCGGACCCGAGGAAGGTAAGTGCAGGGCTGGGGGGGGGGGGGGGGGGACAGGCTGCATTTGGGGGACACACTGGCTGTATATGGGGACACACTGGCTGTATTTGGGGGACAAACTGGCTGTATATGGGGACAAACTGGCTGCATATGGGAACAAACTGGCTGCATATGGGGACACACTGGCTGTATTTGGGGGACAAACTGACTGTATATGGGGACAAACTGACTGTATATGGGGACAAACTGACTGTATATGGGGACAAACTGACTGCATTTGGGAACAAACTGGCTGTATATGGGGACACACTGGCTGTATATGGAAACAAACTGGCTGTATATGGAAACAAACTGGCTGTATATGGGGACAAACTGGCTGTATATGGGGACAAACTGGCTGTATATGGGGACAAACTGGCTGTATATGGGGACAAACTGGCTGCATTTAAGGGGACAAACTGGCTGCATTTAAGGGGACAAACTGGTGGCAATTGATGGTTTTTTTTTCAGTTTGTTTGCGCCCCCCAAAAATTTTGAGCACCAGCTGCCACTGGTTTCCGTTAATATCCATACAAGACCCAAAGGGGCTGGTAATGGGCTGGGGGGGGGGGGGGGGTGATGGGGTAGCCATGCCATTTTTCTCAATGATTTTCATCCATATTGCCGGGACCAGACTTTACATTAAAGCCGCAAGCAGTTTAAATGTCATTTTGTGCAGGGACAGTTCTAAACAAGGGAAACACGTGCCACTTCACCGGCATACTTTAGACACCCCCCAGGTATGATATTTAAAGAAATATTTCACTTTTTGCATCATTAAAATCACTGCTCCCGAAAAAACGACCGTTTTAAAAGATTATTTTTAAATTGATACATGTCCCCTCGGGCAGGACCCGGGTCCCCAAACCCTTTTTAGGACAATAACATGCATATTAGGCGTTATAATTAGCACTTTAGATTTTGAACGTTCGAGTCCATTGTATTTAATAGGGTTCTAAAGTTTGTGCGAACGTTCAGTCCGTTCGAAGGTTCTGGTGCAAACCGAACGGGGGGGGGGGGGTGTTCGGCTCATCCCTAGTTAGTTGTAGTATATTTGAGAGATATATATATATATATATATATATATATATATATATATATAGAAAATTAAGTACTGTCCGTGATACTTTTTTATTTGCACTAACATAGAATTTTATATATGTAGCGACCTCACCCCTCACACCCCTTCTCATTCTCGGCTTGTCTTTCTTTGTCTAGGGGTGTTAGTGCTGGGGGGAGGGATGAGGTACACCACGGCCCATGTCCTCCATGGTGAAGGCCAGAAAGATCGGGCTTTGTGTAGGTGTCCTAGAGTCAAGTCCTGTACTTCGTCCCTAACTCCTTTGCTCCTAGTAACCAGAGTTCCACACAGTGAATAGGTCCAACACAGTTTTATTCTTCTCAGCAAATAAACACACAGCACGGTTAAGTTGGATTCTTTTGCAACAACTTAGTCTTAATGGGAATAGGTCGAGGCACAATCCTTTCCCTTCTCTTGCCAACCACTGTAGTATCACCAGTGGCGAATAGTCACTGCCACTGACTATGTGAAGTAGAACGTGAATTACCTTCGCTAGCATGGCCCCTGTCAGGGGAAGGATATCCGTCCAAGGGAAATACCGGAGGCCTCTCTGTCACCAGCGATGCTGCGCCGGACTCTCCAGAGAAGTTCTGCACACCAGATCTCACGAACTCAGACACGGGCACCCAAGGAGTTAGGGCCCCCTCGGATTCCTCCACCCTTGCAGAACTCAGTCGAAGGTACTGAGCCCGAGGCATCCGCCATAGTACCTCACTCCAGGCTAAAGGTGCCTGAGATGGACTCCATCTCCGCTCCGGCCAGGTCAAAGGCACCTGGGCCCGGAACACCAGGACGCCAGCACCCAAGCTGAAGGTGCCTGGGTTCGGCCACGTCTTCCGACTCTGCCCTTCTGAACCCTGTGGTAAGGGCGTCTGCCCCTTTTTATCTCCTCTCCCTTTGCGCCACAGCGGGTTCCCCGCCCCGCTGTACCAGCTCCAGGGCAGGACAAAAAGGCACAGTCCTGCGGTATGAGTTCACCTCCGGCCCCCGGCAACAACGCCACCTATAGGCCCAGGGAACCTCACACCACCAGAGTCCTTCAAGAACCATAAAAGGGCCTCAGATCCCCTAGCAATCAGTGCATCTGGGTTACACTACCACCCAGATGCTCCCCCTAAATTCAAATACCCGCTACACACACACACACACACACACACACACGTAGCGATACCTCCAACTAAGGAGGCCGCAGAATAGATTTGGGCCCTGAGTGCAGCTCCGCCAACCCCCGGCAATAGGCTCTACCCCCTTCTGGCACAGCTAGTACTAAACAATCAATGATATATCCTATGCAATATAATATCTAAGCAAGGACACAGTAATGAATTGTAATAGGTAAAGTGTTTTACTTAGTTTCTCAATGTGGATAAAGGGGTAACAGTAATCACAGTTCAAAATAATCGCTCCTGAGAGCAGCGTCCTGCCACTCTAACACACTATGTAGTAACACACGCTACAGATGCGCCATACGGGCGACCATTAACTAAGTGCCCTATGACGCAGTAATCAGCCACGCTACCATCCCCACCAGGCCTGGTTCTAATATTTAACTTAGTCCTTCTTTCTTCACCGGCAGGTCTGTAATGGTGGTGCACTTTAAACAGAGTATAACTTTGTAATCCAAGGGGTTTAGAACTTGGTTAAATAAAGCCGCAGGCTCAGTTCTGACAAGGCTCTTCAATAGGGGTATCAAATAACTTGTAGGCCACGGCAGTCTATAGGCCTATATACAGTAACAGTATCTTAGCTGGGCTTATGCCCTCTCACCCGCCGGACCACGGATCCAGTCCGGGAAACCTCCACCGGCCGTGTCACACACACTCGATCTCTCCAACGATCAGGTCCCCGATCCAACAAGGTTGTAGCGCATCAAGTCAGATGCCACCCACGCTCGCAGAGGGGGGGTGGAAAGCTCTTTGGTGCAGAGCAAGGCCTCAGGCTTCAGGCCTTGCACTCCGACACATCCACACAGGAGGATCCGTCTGTGAAGTCTCGTGTCCCCCAAAGAGGCCGAGCCCGGCCTCGCCTCCTCCTTTTATAACCCCTCCCATGAGTCTCTGCGGTGGAACATGTGAAGAATGGGGTTATGGGTGATGTATTTTCTTCCCAATATAGGGGAATACCCCGCTACACACTCCCCCCACTTAAAATTTATCTTTGGGGACCAAAGAGTTTAACAACAACTATATATAACACTGGACAATTCTGAAAACGATGTTGGGATAGGGGATTCCCACCATAACTGAGGGGTAGAATTCCCTTGCCCACAGGTCACATTATCATGAGTGGCCTGCCTAACTGTGCCAGAGAGTGAGCTGGGGTTGCCCTCCACCAAATGGACAGTGGAGGGATCCGGAATCTCAGCATTTCTCCTAGCAGTGACTACAGAGTCTTCCGAACTGTTCCCCATCTGAGGGTAGGTCAGCTTCTTAGGAGGTCGAATGACTCTTTGAGCCCTTTGCTCTCCTGGAATCTCCGGCTCTGGCGCCACAGGCTCCTCTTCCTCGGAGCAACTATCATGGGCATCTTCCCAGTAATCTGCTGAAGGACTAAAGGGGATGAACTCTGTAGCCTCTGGGTTCAGTGTTTCATCTGTGGTATCTTGGGTGACTGGAAGATCTATGATAGAAGTTCCTGGAGTTGGGAAAGACCACAGCCAATCAAGTTCTCCCTCCTCATCTCCACTTAGTTGGGAGGCTTCTCCATTTTCAGCTCGGGAGGTCTGTGACCGAGTGTTCGGCCTCGGAGTATCCAAGATAGAGGCCGGTTCAGGGGAGTCTCCCACGGGAGGTATTCTAACTGCCTCCGCAAGTGGGAGCAGGTGGTTTCGATGCCATGTCTTCAGTGGGCCTACCTTTCCCTCTGGCTTCACCTTGTAGACAGGTAGACCTGGCAACTTCCTGCAGATGACATAGGGTTCAGATCTCCATCTGTCTGCAAAGTTTGTGCTTTCCGGGGACTCCCAGATTGCGCAACAGTACTCGATCCCCGGGCTGTAGGTCTTGTATCCGGACCTTCAAGTCAAAATTTCTTTTATTCCGAGCTCCCCTTTGATCTGAGGCCGCTTGAGCTTGTTCATAGGCTACTTTCAGGCTGTGTCTGAGCCTCTCCACATATCCTTTGTGGGATGTGGCTGAGGAATGGTCCAGTGAGGTACCAAACGCCAGGTCCACCGGTAGTCTCGCTTCTCTCCCAAACATGAGTCGATATGGAGAGTAGCCTGTAGCATCACTGATGGTGCAGTTGTAAGCATGTACTATGGCTGCTATGTGTTGGCTCCAATGTTGCTTTTTCTCGCTTTCCAGAGTCCCCAACATGTTGAGCAAGGTTCGGTTGAACCTTTCCGGCTGAGCATCTCCCTGAGGATGGTAAGGTGTAGTTCGAGTCTTCTTAATTCCCAAAGAATCCAAAAGCTTCCGGATCAGCTTACTCTCGAAGTCCCTCCCTTGGTCTGAATGGAGTCTCTGTGGCAGCCCATAATGGACAAAATACTTCTCCATAAGTACCTTGGCAACGGTAGAGGCCTTCTGGTCTTTGGTGGGGAAAGCCTGGGCATACCGGGTGAAATGGTCGGTTATCACCAGAACATTTCCTAGTCCACTCAGGTCGGGTTTGAGGCAGAGAAAGTCAATGCACACCAGGTCCATGGGCCCTTGGCTCTGTAGATGGCCCATTGGGGCAGCTTGATGGGGCAAAGTCTTCCTCTGGATGCATCGCGCACATGAGTGGCAGTACTCCTCTACCTCTGCCCTCATGCAGGGCCAATAGAACCGACTTCTGACAAGTTGAAAGGTCCTTTCAGCCCCTAGGTGGCCATGATTGTCATGCAGGGCAATCAGAACAGTCTCCCGGTGTTTCTCTGGGAGGAACAGCTGCCACTTATCTTCTGAGTCATCAGAGGGGCCCCTTCGGTAGACCACTCCCTGATGTAACTGCAACCTGTCCCACTCTTTCCTCAGCAGGCGAGCTTCTTTTGAAGGTTGACGCATGAGTCTGTTTGGATCCTGATTCTCCAAGGCCTCCAGGACCAATCTCCCCATGGGGTCTTCCAATTGGTCACACCTCAGTTCCTTCTTGGACAGTCTTGGTAGGTTGTCCTCTTCCAATTGAGCTACTCCACAGTAGTGTTTGGGGACTCCCACCGTGGTAACTCCTATTTCCTCTGCTCTGGAGCCTCCTCGGGCTTGGAATTCAGCTCCTTGACAAAGGGCCCGCACCCCATCGAGTGCCACTTGGGTCCAATCTTCTATTTCAATGGTGGGGGAATGAGATCTTCTGGACAGAGCATCTGCGTCTCGATTCCCCACTCCTGGTCTATACTTAAGGCTGAAGTTGAATCCAGACAGTGCGGCCAGCCACCTGTGTCCAGTGGCGTCCAGCTTGGCCGTGGTGAACAGGTAGGTAAGGGGGTTGTTGTCGGTCTTCACAGTGAACTCCGCTCCATACAGGTAGTCTTTGAGCTTGTCTACTACCGCCCACTTGAGGGCCAGGAACTCCAGCTTGTGAGTGGGGTAGTTCTTCTCAGAGGGGGTCAGGCTCCTACTCACATAGGCAACGGGCCGCAATTGCCCCTCGTGTTCTTGGTAAAGTACTCCTCCCAGACCGTCATGACTAGCATCCACGTGCAGTTCATAGGGTTTGGTTGGGTCTGCGTAGGCCAAGACTGGGGCAGTGGTCAGGCTCCTTTTCAATACCTGGAAAGCCTCTTCACACTTCTGATTCCACTGATCTCTGATGGACTCTCCTGGCCTCCTGGGCCCCGAGCCATCTTCTTCTCCTTCAGTCTTGAGCAACTCATTCAATGGTCTAGCAATTCGGGCAAATCCCTCCACAAACCTCCTGTAGTAGGAGCAGAAACCCAAGAAGGATCTGAGTTTTGTTACTGTGGTGGGCCGTGGCCAGGAGGTAACTGCCTCCAATTTCTCAGGGTCTGTGGCCACCCCTTCTTCAGACACTATGTGCCCCAGATAGTTCACAGAAGACTGGTAGAACCGACACTTCTCAGGCAAAAGCTTGAGTCCCTCCTCACTGAGTCTCCTCAACACTTTTTCCAGCCTCTCTTCATGTTCCTCCAAGGTTCTCCCAAAGACAATGACATCGTCCAGGTATACAAGGACTTTGATCAAGTTCATGTCTCCTACTGTCTTCTCCATGAGACGTTGGAAAGTAGCTGGGGCTCCAGACAGACCTTGGGGCATCCGGTCGAATTCAAAGAACCCCACTGGGGTTATGAAAGCTGTCTTCTCCTTGTCTGCTGGGTGCATCGGAATCTGATAGTACCCACTCTTGAGATCCATAACGCTGAACCATTTGGCTCCAGACAAGCTCTGTAGGGCATCCTCTATCCTCGGAGTGGTGTATTGGTCAGGTATGGTTCTCCTGTTGAGAGTCCTGTAGTCGATACAGAGCCTCAATGATCCATTCTTCTTTTGGACCACCACTATGGGAGAGGCATAGGGGCTTCTGGACTCCTGTATCACACCAGTCCTCTTGAGTTCTGCAAGTTGTTCCCTCAGATCCTCCAGATCTGCTAGTGGGACCCGCCTGACCCTCTCTCGGAAGGGCTTAGCTTCCTGGAGGCGGATCCGATGGGTGGCACTCCTTGCACACCCCACATCAAACTCATCCTTAGAGAAGATCTTCTCCCATCTATTCAACTGGGCCTTGACTCTCTCTTTCCAAGCCCTGGACAGATTCGGGTTTTCCATGGACAGCTTCTCCCAAACATCCCCTCCTTCACCTGTCCTCTTCACTTCTGACAGGGTAACAGGGGCCGCCGGGCTCACCTGGCCTAGCAGCATTCTGACTGGGATTTCCATGGGGTCTTTGGTAGTATTCCTAACACTCACTGGAACTCTATAATGGGCCTTCTTCAGGACCTTCAGCGGAATCACTTCCGGTATCACCTCCAGGCCTGAGGACTCACCCCTTGGGTCTGACTCCAGCATGACAAAGGGACCAGGCTGCTCCCAAGTAAGCTTCACAGTGGCCCTGAGACAGGTTACTTCGCCGGGCTGCAACACTACCCCTTCTCTTCCAAGTCTCCACACCTTCCCTATCCCCTCTCCAGGGGTCTCCCGCTCTTGGACCAGCCGTTGGTAGGCTGTCTTCAGCATGGGATGGAATTTGGTAGCTGCTTGTCTTTCTTCTGTCACGAGAGGGGTCAGGAGTCTTCGGACCAGGTCTGTGTTTGTCCCTATTATAAGGGAATTCTTGTTGGCTCCAGGCGGCCTAGGGCACACAACTGCCAGGGTGTCAAACACTTCGGCCCTCCCAGCCATGGATGGGTCAAAGGTCATTTTGATGGGAAGGTAGCCGTCGTAAGGGAAACTCTGGGTTCCAATTCCCCATATTTCCAGCTCTTCTATCCTCTGGATAGGCAGATGACTCAGGTGCCTGTCGTAGAAGTCCCGGTATAGTAGGGTCACTTGTGCCCCGATATCCAGGAGGCCCCTGGTGTAGACTCCCTCCACTTGAATGGGCACTATAGGGGATGGGCCTACCAGCTTCTCTGGATATGGTCCGGTAGGAGCCGCCTTCTTCAGACCTTTTCCCTTTGGACTCTCTCTTGTCCTATTCCCTTTGGACTTGAACCTTTGAGCCTGGTATGCACTGACTTCCCTCCTTTTAATGGGTGTAGGAACCCGCTGAGGGGTACTATTATTTTCCTTGGGTGGGCACCCCCTTTGGGGAGTGCTGTGCCTCTTCTGAGGGGTCTCCCCCCTTCCTCCTGGAGTATAGCTTTGTTGAGGGGTATTGCGTTTCCCCTTTGGTGTTCTATCTTTTTTTTTTTTTTTTTTTTCTTCGCATTCAGCTTGGAGTTTACTGAAGATGATGGGCACCCGGTTGACTCCTTCACCGGGGCCCTCTGGAGTTTCCCGCCGGCTTGCGGTTGTCTGGTCTCTTCTTCTGACTAGAACATGTGGCTGCAATGTGGCCAACTCCCCCACAGTTGAAGCAGACTATATCTCCCCATTCTTGTAAAGGTTCGGGTGCTGAGGCAATCGGGAACAATTCCTTCCTTGGACTTTCCTTCTTCTTGGGACACTCTGTGTCTTTTGCTATCAGAGAGGTCAATATCTCTAACACCTTGGACATCTGAGTTTTTAGGGTGTCTATCTCCGCCTCTCTTTCAGGGGTCATTACTGGATTGACCAGCACCTGTGCGGGTACAACACTTGTCTTATCCTTCTGCTGGTCCTGTTGCAGCGCCTCCTCATCTCTGATGATTTTTATTAAATCAGCATAAGTCAGCAACATTCCTCCTCCCAAGGTTTTCAGGTGCAGCCAGACTGGATCGGAGCGTAGCGCTCCCTTTAAGACTTGCTTCATTCTTGCCGCATCGGCATCTTGGGGCTTCATCCCTTTCTTTAACACAATCTTGCACAGCAGCCTGTTTAGCCTTCTGACATACTCGGAAAGTTTCTCCTCCGGTTTTTGGAAAGTGTGTTCAAACTGGTAGACCATCTCTGTCACCTTTTCTAATTGACCAAACTCTTCCTGCAGCATAGCTAGACAGTCCTGCGCCGTGCAACCTGCATTCCCAAACCGGAAACTTTTCACTGATTCTGCTGCTGCACCTTTAAGGCTTTCTAACACTCGCTGCCTCTTCTGTGCTTCAGGCACCTCCC
Source organism: Rana muscosa (assembly GCA_029206835.1). Classification (NCBI taxonomy): domain Eukaryota; kingdom Metazoa; phylum Chordata; class Amphibia; order Anura; family Ranidae; genus Rana; species Rana muscosa. The sequence continues at coordinate 77,787,569 of CM055118.1, read as the reverse complement.
ATGCCTCCACTGCCTGTAATGCTTGCTCCACCCAGGTATCAAAGTCTTCTTCCCCTGCCGGGACAGGGAGCTTCCCTGAGAATATTTTTAGTCTCCGGTAGCTAGTTTCCACATGCACCGTACTTGTCTTCTGACATTTGGCTAGCAAATCCCCTATTGCATTTATCAGTTCTGGTGATATAGCAGTGGCCGGTGCAGGTGCTACCGGGGGTGTCACCCTGTCTTTTCTTTCAGGTAGAGTTCGGGCCGCAGCCTGTGGCGATCCCGTAGGGGATGGTTCCTTTACTTCAGCTATTGCGTGCGCCAACCTAAATGTTCTGTTGTCTGGCGTCCGCAGACACTCGTGCTTACAGGCCTCTGGCATCCCATCCCAATATTCCACTAATGCGTATTGGTATGATATTTCTGGGTCTGACTTTATGTCCATCACCCACGGTGTGTGATCTGGGGACACTGATTTCATTAGTTCCTCTACTGTCTCACTCGACCAGTTCTCCCCCGGGAGGCTAATGGCTATCGACTGTTTTGGCTCTGTATTAGCGGCTTTGCACCATTCTTCTACCGCTCTTGGATCCATGGGGTCCATGCCGGCACTTCTGGCGTTCGCTTGCTGCATCAGGATCCCGGACGAGAACCCCCACGTGTAGCGATACCTCCAACTAAGGAGGCCGCAGAATAGATTTGGGCCCTGAGTGCAGCTCCGCCAACCCCCGGCAATAGGCTCTACCCCCTTCTGGCACAGCTAGTACTAACAATCAATGATATATCCTATGCAATATAATATCTAAGCAAGGACACAGTAATGAATTGTAATAGGTAAAGTGTTTTACTTAGTTTCTCAATATGGATAAAGGAGTAACAGTAATCACAGTTCAAAATAATCACTCCTGAGAGCAGCGTCCTGCCACTCTAACACACTATGTAGTAACACACGCTACAGATGCGCCATACGGGCGACCATTAACTAAGTGCCCTATGACGCAGTAATCAGCCACGCTACCATCCCCACCAGGCCTGGTTCTAATATTTAACTTAGTCCTTCTTTCTTCACCGGCAGGTCTGTAATGGTGGTGCACTTTAAACAGAGTATAACTTTGTAATCCAAGGGGGTTTAGAACTTGGTTAAATAAAGCCGCAGGCTCAGTTCTGACAAGGCTCTTCAATAGGGGTATCAAATAACTTGTAGGCCACGGCAGTCTATAGGCCTATATACAGCAACAGTATCTTAGCTGGGCTTATGCCCTCTCACCCGCCGGACCACGGATCCAGTCCGGGAAACCTCCACCGGCCGTGTCACACACACTCGATCTCTCCAACGATCAGGTCCCCGATCCAACAAGGTTGTAGCGCATCAAGTCAGATGCCACCCACGCTCGCAGAGGGGGGGTGGAAAGCTCTTTGGTGCAGAGCAAGGCCTCAGGCTTCAGGCCTTGCACTCCGACACATCCGCACAGGAGGATCCGTCTGTGAAGTCTCGTGTCCCCCAAAGAGGCCGAGCCCGGCCTCGCCTCCTCCTTTTATAACCCCTCCCATGAGTCTCTGCGGTGGAACATGTGAAGAATGGGGTTATGGGTGATGTAGTTTCTTCCCAATATAGGGGAATACCCCGCTACATATATATATAGCTCTTCAGGTGCAAGGCGCTGCTGACTCCCCGCTGACTTTTAAAAGTTCCTTGGTGTGGGCCTTTTTCGACATGTGCAGCAGATCGTTGCTGTTTGCAACCCATGTCTGAAGCAGATCAAGCGTGGCCAGAACAGCAGCCGTCTGGGCACCACATGCTTGACCAGACATATGACGACCTGCCATGCAGTCCGTTGGCAGCAGCACCTGAAAGGCCCACATCATAGAAAAGGACAGACTTCTCCTTGCTCCTCATCTGGGATCTCAAACCTTACTATACCTCTAGTCCTCTCAAAAACCTGCACTGAGAGGAATGAAGGTAAAGCAATAGGTGTCACAAGTACTTGCAGCCAATCTGCTAGCAGCACACCACCAGTTGATTTCAGCAGACAAATTTCCCTACACCCGATGTTAAACCGTAAAAAGAAATTTGGTCCCAGCCATCCACATGCTCAGCGTCTAAATGCTAGCTTGGCCAATTTGCTAGCACTACAACTGCTGCGTTTTCAGCTGGTAGACTCAGCCCCCTTTCGTGAATTTGTGGAATGTGCTGTACAACAGTCGCAGGCTCTAAAAACGCCATTTCTTTTCACCTAAGGCCATTCCGGCTCTTTACTGCCATGTGGAAGGCAATGTTTTGGCATCATTGAACAGGGCGATCAGCAGTAAGGTTCATATAACCGCTGACTCATTGTCCAGCACTGGGTAACTCTGCTGGCAGCTGGGAAGGATGCAGGACGGGGTTCAGTGTTGGAGCTTATTCCGCCATCACGCCTCCAAAAAGCTAATGGTAATTCTGCCACAACATCTGTATGCTCCTCTTCTTCTTCCTCTATGGCCTCTTCTGCAGAATTGTCCTCTGAACCAGCAGTGGTCCCTAATCGCTCAAGGAACTACGCAAGCAGTCAGGCAAAAAGATGTCATGCGGTGCTTGAGTTGTTCTGCCTAGGGGACAGGAGCTATACTGGGGCAGAGACTTTGTCAGCTCTGCGGGGGCAGACTCAGAGGTGGGTGACGCCACACCAGCTTCAGCCAGGAATGGTTGTATGTGACAACGGCACCAACCTTCTCTCTACCCTCCGACAGGGACACTTTACCGATCTTCCATGTTTGGCACACGTCCTTGATTTGGTTGTGTAGCATTTCTTGACCAGGTACCCAGGCTTACAAGATCACCTGAGGCAGGCCTTCTACATGGATGTCGAGGATAACATGCAGCAGTCTTCAAGGGATGGTTTTCAGTCCCCAGAAACCCAAGGAGTTGTACGTGGCTGGGAGGAGGTAGTTACGGATAATGTGATCCTTAGTGACCCAGAGGACTCAGAATTGAATTGCCTCTGCAAACTTATGCTGCATGGCCTCCCTGATTCTGCAAAGCCTGTGAAAGGACCCTAGGATTCGTGGTATTAAGGAGTGGGATAATTACTGGCTGGCAACCCTTCTTGATCCACATTACAAGGGTAAGGGTCCTTTCACACGGGGCGGATCCGTGCAGATCCGCCCCGTGAAGCTCCGCTTGCTCAGCGGGGATCGCTCCGTTGATCCCCGCTGAGCCGACGGATGACTGGGCGGTCCCCGCACACTGTGCAGGGACCGCCCTGTCAGAGCGCCGCTCTCCCCTATGGGGGATCGGATGATGACGGACCGTAGAGTCCGTTGTCATCCGATCCGCTCCGCCGATGGAAGGAAAAATAGGGTTTTCCTCCGTCACACTTTGGCGGAGCGGATGTCAGCGGACATGTCTCCGCTGACATCCGTGCCTCCATAGGGGTACATGGAGGATCCGTTTCAGGTCCGCCTAAAAAACTGACAGGCGGACCTGAACGGACCTCCGTGTGAAAGGGGCCTTAGGTTGCAGAACTCATCCTGCCTTCGCAGAGGGAGCAGAGCATGACACATCTTCAGGAGGCCTTGAGGAAAAAGTTTGTGTAATGCATTTCCAGACCCTGGGAGGTTACCATTTCCTGGTGCTTGACAACGTGTTTCTGATGCTTCGTTCGGTCAGAGAAAGAGCAGTGAAGAAGGTGGCCTGCTGACCGATGCCTTTAAACAATTTTTCAGTCCTCAGTGCCAAGGTCTGATAGGTTCCATCAACCATCGCCAGCGTCTGCATTATATGGTGCAATAATATCTAGGAGCAAGAGCAGACTTGGAGACTAGGGATGAGCCGAACACGCCCCGGTTTGGTTCGCACCAGAACCTGCGAACAGACCTAAAGTTTAGAACCCTATTAACCACTTAAGCCCCGGACCAATACGGGCCATTATGACCAGGCCCCTTTTTGCGATTCGGCACTGCGTCGCTTTAACTGACAATTGCGCGGTCGTGCAACGTGGCTCCCAAACAAAATTGACGTCCTTTTTTTCCCACAAATAGAGCTTTCTTTTGGTGGTATTTGATCACCTCTGCGTTTTTTATTTTTTGCGCTATAAACAAAAATAGAGCGAAAATTTTTACAAAAATTACATATTTTTTACTTTTTTCTATAATAAATATCCCCAAAAAATATATATAAAAATTTTTTTTTCCTCAGCCGATACGTATTCTTCTACATATTTTTGGGAAAAAAAAATCGCAATCGGCGTTTATTGATTGGTTTGCGCAAAAATTATAGCGTTTACAAAATAGGGTATAGTTTTAAGGCATTTTTATAATTTTTTTTTTTTTTTACTAGTAATGGCGGTGATCAGCGATTTTTTTTCGTGACTGCGACATTATGGCAGACACATCGGACACTTTTGACACATTTTTGGGACCATTGTCATTTTCACAGCGATCAGTGCAATATAAATGCACTGGTCACTGTGAAAATGACACTGGCAGTGAAGGGGTTAACCACTAGGGGCGCCAAAGGGGTTAAGTGTGCATAGGGGCGTGTTACTAACTGAGGGGGGGCGTGGCTACGACTGACACATCACCGATCTCCGCTCTGATTACACAGAGCGGAGATCGCTGACATTGTCAGTAGAGGAGCAGGGAGATGTTGTGTTTACACACACATCTCCCCGCTCCGAGCCTCCGTGAGACGATCGCGGGGATCCCCACGGCGATCGAGTCCGCGGGACCCGTGGTCCCACTCACGGGGAAGGCAGGGGGGGTCGCGAGCGCGCCGCCGGCGGTGCGCGCGACCCCAACGTCGGCAGTTAAAGGGCCACGTACAGGTACGTGATTGTGCCTGTACGAGCCATTCTGCCGACGTATATATACCGTGAGCGGTCGGCAAGTGGTTAAATACAATGGACTCGAACGTTCGAAATCAAAAGTGCTAATTATCAAGGCTAATATGCAAGCTATTGTCCTAAAAAGGGTTTGGGGACCCGGGTCCTGCCCCATGGGACATGTATCAATGCAAAAAAAAAGTTTTAAAAACTGTTGTTTTTTCGGGAGCAGTGATTTTAATAATGCTTAAAGTGAAACAATAAAAGTGAAATATTCCTTTAAAGGGGTTGTAAAGGTTCGTTTTTTATTTTCTAAATAGGTTCCTTTAAGCTAGTGCATTGTTGGTTCACTTACCTTTTCCTTGGATTTCCCTTCTAAACTTTTTTTTTCTTTGTTTTCTTTGTCTGAATTTCTCACTTCCTGTTCCTCCTCAGTAAGCTGTTCAGTAAGCTGTTCTGGCTGACTCCACACCACTCAGATGATGGTGTGAAGTTTAGTGAGGAGAAACAGGAAGTGAGAAATTCAGACAAAGAAAAAAAACATTTAGAAGGTAAATCAAAGGAAAAAGGTAAGTGAACCAACAATGCACTAGCTTAAAGGAACCTATTTAGAAAATAAAAAACAAACCTTTACAACCCCTTTAAATTTCGTACCTGGGGGGTGTCTAGAGTATGCCTGTAAAGCAGCACTTGTTTCCCGTGCTTAGAACTGTCCCTGCACAAAATGTCATTTCTGAAGGGAAAAAAAGTCATTTAAAAGCACTAATGAATTGTCGGCTCCCGGCAATACAGAGAAAAGTCATTGATAAAAATTAAAAAAAATGTGTGGGGGTCCCACCAAATTCAATTATCAGGCCCTTCAGGTCTGGTATGGATTTTAAGGGGAACTCCATGCCAAATTTAAAAAAAAAATGGCGTGGAGTTCCCCCCAAAAATCCATACCAGACCCTTTATCCGAGCACGCAAACTGGCAGGCCACAGGAAAAGAGGGGGGGACGAGAGAGTGCCCCCCCCTCCTGAACCGTACCAGGCCACAGGCCACATGCCCTCAAAATGGGGGGGATGCTTTGGGGGTCTGTGACCCCTCAAAGCACCATGTCCCCATGTTGATGGGGACAAGGGCCTCATCCCCACAACCCTTGCCCGGTGGTTGTGGGGGTCTGCGGGCGGGGGGGCTTATCGGAATCTGGAAGACCCCTTTAACAAAGGGGACCTCCAGATCCCGGCGCCCCCTATGTGAATTGGTAAGGGGTGCATTGTACCGCTACCATTTCACAAAGAAAGTGTAAAAAATTGTGAAAAAACACAGACACAGTTGGGAAAGTCCTTTATTAAAAATAAAAAAAATAAAAAACCCAAGCTGTTTCATGGCCTCCAGAGGTCATAGAGATGACTGGGGACCATCTGATTCTCGGTCAGCTCTATTGTAAATGGCTGTCGCCAGCCGATTCATTTTCCAGCTCGTCGATCGCAAGGGAGGGGGGGACGTCCCCTCCCACCACCTGTAAAAACACACAAGTGGTCCAACAGCCGCTATGATTGTTTTTATATGAGAGGGAATCACCAGCTGTGAAAAACAATATCTGAATAATGCCTGCAACTGCAGGCATCATTCAGATTTAACCACTTAAAGCCAAGGATGTCATATGACATCCACCTAGGGTTAAGTGGTAGGTTAAGCCGCTTCTACTCCAGTTTCATTGATTGGCCCTGTGTCTTCTTATGCCCTGCACACACAAGCGGAATTTCCGTCTGAAAAAAGTTGGATGTTTTTTCCGACGGAATTCCGCTCAAGCTTGGCTTGCATACACAAGGTCACACAAAAGTTCACTGAACTTTCGAGCGTTAAGAACGCGGTGACGTACAACACTACGACGAGACGGGAAAAATATGTTCAATGCTTCCGAGCATGTGTCGAATTGTTTCTGAGCATGCGTGTTTTTTTTCCCTTCGGAATTGTAGAGAGACGAACGGATTTTCGTATAGGAATTTTTTCTGTCTGAAAAATTGAGAACCTGCTTTCAAACTTTTGCCGGTGGAAATTCCAACAGCAAAAGTCTGATGGAGCATACATACGGTCGGAATTTCTGATGAAAAGCTCCCATCAGACATTTGCTGGCGGAAATTCCACTCGTGTGTATGGGGCATAACACTCCCTGAGATTGAAGAGTTTATTCTCTATGTCAAAATCGCATTTGAGGCATTTGTATATTGCATGCCATTGCTGAGTCTGTAATCTACTAGGGCACCAGATCTTTCTCCATCCTGGAGTCTCCTAAAAATGTTCACATCTTTACCCCCCCAAGTGCATTACTTTACATTTTTCAACATTAAACCTCATTTGCCATGTAGTTGCCCACCCCATTATTTTATTGAGGTCCTCTTGTAAAGTTTCTATATCTTGCTGTGAAGATATTTCCCTACTTAGCTTTGTATTGTCAGAAAACACTGAGAATGAGCTATTTATTTACCAAACTCTATATCATTTATGAAGACATTACTGTGTTCTAAAACCTTTTTAAAAAATGTTTGTTAATTTAATGACTTTACAGAAGTACAGCCAAAGCTTGTTTGGCTGGGCTTCTCCTGTGGATCACTGGAGTGCAGTTCGTTTTGCACTCCTGTGACCCGATTTCAGCAGAGAGAGGACTAAAATCCAAAATTTCTAATTGTTTTTACCTTGTAAAAAAGACAAGACATTGCATACCTCCCAACTGGCACGGATTGTGCGGGTTTTACCCGTAGAGGCTCCTCCTTCCCGCACTCCTGCGAGACTATCATGTTTCCTGCACAGCAGGAAACATGAAGAGAAGAAGAGGAGCAGCAGCAGCAGGTAAGAGCCCCCCCCCCGCGATCGGCGCACTAGTATGCCCCCCCCCCCGATCGGCGGGACCCCCGCCGCCCCCCAAACCCCCCAACCCCCCCCGCTTAAATTTTTTTTATTTTTTTTGCAATTCCTTTTTTTTTTAAATGTTCCGGCGGCAACCATCACCCCCCCCCCCCCCCCTCCGCTCAACAACTTCTGTGGCAATTCCCGTTTTTTTTGCCAATGTCATGCACCCCCCCCCCCCCCCGCGCTCAACAACTCTGGTTGGCAGGGGAGAGGGGACATCAGAATGTCCCGCGAAGGGACTTTACAAAGTTGGGAGGTATGGACATTGTAAGACAAATTGCAGTAAAAAAGCACAGAAAAAAAATCAAGTATTTTAAATGCTTACTTGCAGTGTTTTTGCTTTCCACAAAAATGTTATTAATTACTTGAAATGTGCCGTTGAACTTGCTAGAAAAATAGACTACTTCAAGACGCTCAATTACCTAGCACAGCCTTGCATGTCATAGCCCTCTTCTCTTCTGTGAGTGTCTATTTACTGACTATGCTGGCCCAGCTCCTCTCACCTCCCTACAAAAACTTTTATGTAGCTGCCTGGAAAGAATTGAAAAGTAATACTATAGAAAAACCCTTCAAGCTTTTTAACATGGAGCACCCTATGAATTAGCTTTCTGGGTCCAGGGAACCCCTGCTAATATTTACTATGTTTACAGCTCACCATACATTAGTGTGATGGTCAGTGGGAAGAATGCTTTTGTGGCCATTGGGAAGCATTCCCCTTAAAAGATAGATAAAAGGATGAATTGTGTCAGTGGTTACTCATCTGAGAGGCAGAAGTTGCTCATTACTAGTGATGAGCCGAACACCCCCGGGTTCGGTTCGCACCAGAACCCGCGAACGGACCGAAAGTTCGAACGAACATTAGAACCCTATTAAATACAATGGATGCGAACGTTCGAATTCTAAAGTGCTAATTATAACAACTATTATGCATGTTATTGTCATAAATAGGGTTTGGGAACCCGGGTTGTGCACCAGGGGACATGTATCAATGCAAAAAGAAGTTTTAAAAACGGTCGTTTTTCGGGAGCAGTCATTTTAATGATGCATAAAGTGAAAAAAAAAAAGTCAAATATTCCTTTAAATATCGTACCTGGGGGGTGTCTAAAGTATGCCTGTGAAGTGCCACGAGTTTCCCGTGTTTAGAACTGTCCCTGCAGAAAATGACACTTCTAAAGGAAAAAAAAGCCATTTAAAACTGCTTGCGGCTTTAATGTAATGTCTGGTCCCGGTAATATGGATGAAATTCTTTAAGAAAAATGGCATAGCTACCCCATGACCCCCCCCCTACCCCAGCCCATTACCAGCCCCTTTGGGTCTTGTATGGATATTAAGGGGAACCCCGCACATAAAATAAAAAAGGCCCTATATACTCTGAACAGCCGTATACAGGCGGTGCATACAAGACAGGGACTGTAGGTTTGTTCTTATGTAGAATCTGTTTGTAATTTTGAACAGGTACTTTGTTGAAGTGTAGCTCCAGCCCAAAAATCTATTTTTAAAGTTTTTGGGAAACATAGGTAAGGGTTATCACCCCTGTAACATTTGTTTTGCTGTCTGTGCCCCTGTTCAGAACATTTCACCTCACTTTCCGTCCCAATGACAACTGTTTTTGAAATGTGGTGTTTTTCTTGAAACAAGGATTGCTGATAAAGCATCAGTACAGATGAGACCCCTTTCTCCCATATTTATTCTTACAGGAGAGAATTTTCCTTTCTAGGGGTAGATTTCCTCTCACTTCCTGTTGTCTTCTTTCGTTTGCAAGTAGGAGTCGTTTGTAAGTTGGATGTTTGAAAGTAGGGACCTGCCGTATATACTCTGCAGAAATAGGCCCCTTAGTTGTTGGTGTTGGCACAACACTGTAAGCACTCAGTTACTCTTGGTTGGTGCTGGAACGCCCTGCTGTCAACTATTATATCAGGAATTTTAATTACATATAATTGTTGAACAGTGGTAGTAAAAATTGGGGCTTTGATGGTGGTGCTGGTGCCACAACACTGTAAGCCCTGACAGTTACTCTTGGTGGGTGCAGCAATGGGCCCTGCTGTGAATTATTAGATCAATAATTGTAATTACATGCCCCTTTTGAACAGGGGCTGAAAAATTGGGCCTTTCGTGGTGGTGGTGGTGGTGGCGTTGCCACAAGACTGTAAGCCCTCAGAGTTACTCTTGGTGGGTGCAGCAATGGACCCTGCTGTGAATTATTAGATCAAGAATTGTAATTGCATGCCCCTGTTGAACAGGGGCTGAAAAATTGGGCCTTAGGCACTGGTGGCACAACACTACAACCCCTCACAGATACTGTACTTGGAGCACAGCAATGAGCCCTGTTGCAAAGTATTGCTTCAAAAATTGTAATGACACGCCCCTGTTAAACAGGGGCTGAAAAATTGGGCCTTAGGCACTGGTGCCACAACACTCCAACCCCTCACAGATACTGTACTTGGAGCACAGCAATGAGCCCTATGGCAAATTATTGCTAAAAAAATTGTAATTACACGCCCCTGTAAAACAGGGGCTGAAAAATTGGGCCTTAGCCACTGGTGGCGGCACCCATAAACAAAAATGATCTTCCAAGCTATCATCATCAATCGTATCATTGAGGACTCGGAGGAGGAGGATAGCCAGTCAACATAACAGCACAGGCACTCAGCATCAGCATCAGTCTTGAAGGGATGTGACATGTTAAAATCAATTAGTCTGTTATATCAGCATCAGGTGTGTGGTAGCTGGTGGTGATCCAAGACTGGTTCATCTTGATGAAAGTCAGTCGATCAACCGAGTCGGTGGACAGGCGCACCCTTTGATCCGTGACAAATCCTCCAGCAGCACTGAATGTGCGTTCCGAAAGAACGCTGGATGCAGGACAGGCCAGTAGCTCAATTGCATACTGTGCAAGCTCTGGCCAGTGATCCATCCTCAAGACCCAGTAAGCCAGAGGATTTTCGGTGGGGAAGGTGTCCAAGTCTGACCTTGCCCCTAGATATTCCTGCACCATGTTTATCAGACGCTGGCGATGGTTGCTGGAACCGATCATACTTTGGGGCTGCGGACTAAAGAATTGTCTGAACGCATCGGTCAGACGGCCACCTTCCCCACCGCTCCTTCTTTGACTGGCCGAAGCCTCAGCAACTCGTTGTCCAGGACCAGGAGTTTGTAACCTCCCAGTCTCTGGGAACGCGTTGCACAGACCTTTCTGCAAGGCCTCCCGGAGTTGTCTCATCCTCTGCTCCCTCTGCGACGGTAACATAAGGTCCGCAACCTTACCCTTGTACCGTGGATCAAGGAGAGTGGCCAGCCAGTAATGGTCCCTCTCCTTGATCCGAAGAATACGAGGATCCTTCCGCAGACTTTGCAGGATCAGGGAGGCCATGCAGCGTAGGTTTGCTGAGGCATTCGCTCCGGAGTCCTCTGGGTCACTAAGGACGACATGATCCGCAGCCACCTCCTCCCAGCCACGTACAAGTCCACTGGTTTCTTGGGACTGTAAATCATCCCTAAAAGACTGCTGCTGATGATGCTGAGTGCCAGCCTCCACCTCCATGCTGACACAATCCTCCTCCTCCTCCTCCTCCTCCTCCTCCTCCTCCTCCTCCTCCTCCTCCTCCTCCTCCTCCTCCTCCTCCTCCTCCTCCTCCTCCTCCTCTTCCTGTGCGATGGGTGGGACAGAAGGAACACTGTCTGGGTAAAGGGGGCCTTGAGAGGCAAGGAAGTCCTCCTCTTCCTGCCTCTGTTCTGCCTCAAGTGCCCTGTCCATTATTCCACGCAGCGTGTGCTCCAACAGGTGGACAAGAGGTACAGTGTCACTGATGCATGCACTGTCACTGCTCACCATCCTCGTGGCCTCCTCAAATGGTGCCAGGACAGTGCATGCATCCCTGATCATGCCCCACTGGCGTGGAGAAAAAAAACCAAGCTCCCCTGACCCTGTCCTGGTGCCGTAGTCGCACAGGTACTCATTGATGGCCCTCTGCTGCGTGTGCAGCCGCTGCAGCATGGCCAACGTTGAGTTCCACCTGGTGGGCATGTCACATATAAGGCGGTTCTTGGGCAGGTTCAACTCCTTTTGCAGCTCAGCCAGGCGAGCACTGGCATTATAAGATCTGCGGAAATGCACACAGACTTTCCTGGCCTGCCTCAGGACATCCTGTAAGCCCGGGTACCTGCCCAAGAACCGCTGCACCACCAGGTTAAGGACGTGAGCCACACAGGGCACATGGGTCAGTTGTCCCTGTCGGAGGGCGGAGAGGAGGTTGGTGCCACTGTCGCAAACCACCATTCCTGGCTTAAGCTGGCGTGGCGTCAACCACCTCTCGGCCTGGCCCTGCAGAGCAGACAGGACCTCTGCCCCAGTGTGGCTTCTGTCCCCCAAACACACCAGCGCAAGCACGGCATGGCATCTTTTTGCCTGCGTACTTGCGTAGCCCCGTGAACGGCTACGGAGCACCGCTGGTTCATAGGACAAACCACAGGAAGAGGCCATGGAGGAAGAAGAAGAGGAGGGGGTGGAGGAGAGAGGTGTGTCACAACCAGTAGTAGCATTTTGGAGGCGTGGCGGTGGGACAACCTCCAACACTACTGCACCTTGTCCTGCATCCTTCCCAGCTGCCAAAAGAGTGACCCAATGGGCCGTGAAAGAAAGGTAACGTCCCTGTCCATGCCTGCTGGACCATGAGTCAGCGGTAATATGCACCTTACCGCTGACCGCCCTGTCCAGCGAGGCCAAGACATTGCCTTCCACATGCCGGTAGAGAGCCGGAATAGCCTTCCGTGAGAAAAAGTGGCGTTTGGGAACCTGCCACTGAGGAACCGCACATTGCACAAACTCACGGAAGGGGGCCGAGTCTACCAACTGAAAAGGCAGCAGTTGAAGCGCTAGCAATTTAGCCAAGCTAGCATTCAACCGCTGGGCATGTGGATGGCTGGGAGTGAACTTCTTTCGACGGTCCAGCAGCTGGGGCAGGGAAATTTGCCTGCTAGAATCGGACGTCGGTGTACTGCTAGCAGAGTGGCCGCAAGTACTTGGCTGTGACACACCTAATTCTACACCTTCATTCCTCTCAGTGCATGTTTCAGAGAGGACTGAAGTTATAGTGGGGTTGGAGATCCCAGCTGATGCGGTGCAAGGAGAGGTCCGCTTTGTTCTTTGGTGTGGGTCTTTGAGGTAGGCTTGCCAACGAGCTGCATGGCAGGTCAACATATGTCTGGTCAGGCATGTGGTACCCAAGCGGCTGATGTTTTGGCCACGCGATATACGCTTGAGACATATGTTGCAAACAGCAGCTGTGCGATCTGATGCACTAGCCTCAAAAAAGGCCCACACCAAAGAACTTTTTGAATGACGGGCAGAGGCAGCGCCCTGCACAGGCGGAGCTCTGCGGTGTGATTCCGTCGGTGTACTGCCCTTACGCTGGCCACCAAAGGGCATCCTGCCTCGTTGGAGATGTGCCTCCTCCTCATCCTCCTCCTCCTCCTCTCTCCTATTAGGCACCCACGTGGAGTCAGTGACCTCATCATCACCTCCCTCCTCATCACTGGAGGCAATCTGGCAGTATGCTGCAGCTGCTGGAACATGACTGCCAGATTGGTGTCCTTCTTGAGCATCCCCTCTGTCTGCTCTCACGCTACTGCCTTCCTCTAGCTGGGTTTCATCATCAGACCCTTCGAAACGCTGGGCATCCTCCTGGAGCATGTACCCAACACTGTGCTGAAACAGTTCGGGGGACTCCTCAGGAGGAGGACATGGTGGGTCTAGGGAAGGAGTGACTGATGATGAGTCTGACATTGATACCAGGGAAGAGGACGCTTTGGCAGCTGCTTTTCCAGTACCCTGAGCCTGGGTGAGAGAGGATGAGGAGGAGGAGGAGGGCTTGGTCATCCACTCTACCAAGTCTTCGGCATGATGTGGCTCAACATGTCCAGCTGCCGAAAAGAAGGACAAGCGTGTCCCATGGCCATGTGCTGATGACAATGCACCGCGTCCACGACCAGCACTGTTGCCCCCAGACACAGAGCCTGCTTGCCCTCTTTTATTGCCTCCTGACTGTCTGCCTCTCCTTGTTTGCCTTCCAGACATTCTAATAGATGGCCTGCAGGGAGATGGGAAAAAAGCAATAAGGGCTACCTTCAGGTGTCCTTCTCTGTCCCTTGAAACAAGGACTTTGACAGTGAAAGAAACTGACACACTCTCCCTACCTACAGTTTTCTGTCCCTAGAAAAAATGTTTTTTTTAAGCACAATTTAGCACAAGGAGAATTACCTCACTGTCCTTCCAGGTCCCTGGAAACAAGGACTTTGACAGTGAAAGAAACTGACACACTCTCCCTACCTACAGTTTTCTGTCCCTAGAAAAAATGTTTTTTTTAAGCACAATATAGCACAAGCACAAAACACACTGACACTCTCCCTACCTATCCTTCTCTTTCCCTAAACTAAAGGAATCCAGGTTAAGCAAGAAAGAAATAAAAGTCACTGTCCCTGCCTATGCTGCTCTATCCCTGCTCCGGAACACACTACACTAGGCCGCCGTGCTGGCGGCCTTTTATAGTGTGGGGCGTGTACTAAACCCCCTCAGCAATAATTGGCCACAGGCATCCTGCCTGTGGCCAATCATTGCTCTCCTCGCTGCCGGCGCTGTGATTGGCCAAGCATGCGGGGTCACAGTGCATGCATGGCCAATCACAGCGCCTGGATGACACTGCGATGGCGTAGTGCATTGTGGGCCGTTCGCGTCACTCGAATTTGGCGCGAACGGCCCAAATCGTTCGATCTTCGTCGAACGATCGAACAGCCGATGTTCGAGTCGAACGTATGTTCGACTCGAACACGAAGCTCATCCCTACTCATTACTCAGGGATTCCCTAGCAACCTCTGTAGGAACCGTAGATGAGAAAAGCTGCTATAGGGTGACACTTGAGTAATAGCTCTGAGTCTTCTTACTTTACATCCAAGATGGCAGCACCAAGAAGCAGTCTGAGTGCTTTTGGATATCCACACAATGGGAGCTTTTACAGGTAAATAATACACATAAAATACATGAGGTGCACCTATAATGTTGTGGAAAGGTTGTTGTTGAAATTAAAGGTTCGGTGACCCCTGGCAAGGCAACCCCTACCCCATTTTGAGGGCATGTGACCTGGTATGGTTCGGGAAGGGGGGAGGTGCACACTTGTCCCCCTCCTTTCCTGGTTGGCTTGGCTGCATGCTCAAATTAGGGTCTGGTATAGATTTGGGGGGCTCACACAATTTTTTTATTTTTTGCATGAGATCCCCCAAAATCCATACAAAACCCGAAGGGCTTGGTATGGATTGGGGGACCTTCATAATGTTTAAAAAAAATAAAAAATCAATGTTAGCTCTTTTGTTTATATTTTACCTGGGACTCCCGGACAGAAGCGGCTTTAGGCTTAGTGAGGCCTTAGGCAAAACGTAGACATGAGGCCCCACTCACGCCCATAATGGGAAAAATAATTCAAGCAAGAAAAATGGCTGCAGAAAATGCACTGCTCTAGCACACAGGTGATCAGCACCACTTCCAGGGCACCCTCCTCACCCATCAGACATATTCAGCCAATGCAAGAGGGGGGGTGAGAAAGAGAGGGGTGATAGAGAGATCTGATGGCGCCAACATTAGTATTGATCACAGGCAAATTAGGCGACCGCGAGGCCCCTGTGAGTGCGAGGCCTTAGGCGACCGCCTAATTAGAGAGCCGCCTCTGCTCCCGGAATAAGTACCGGAAGTGAGATAAGAGGCAGACACTGCTGAGTATTTAAATTGTTCTGAATGCGATTTTGAGAATTTTTTGATGTAAGCAGCTTTTTATATTTAATAAACCTGTGTTTTTAAAAATACTGCACAAAGAGAGGCACTTTTTATGTTTTACCCTAACATGCGTATCTATGCAAGTATGGTGTCTTAAAGGGACCAATGCCCCAATTTGAATGGATTGTTTGGGAGGATAAGGAGAACATTGTCCAGACCATTTACCGGAGATTGATTATATGGCTTATTTAAGTTATAATTGAGGTGAGAGTTCTGTGAGCACGTTGGTGATCAGCAGAGGTGGAAGAGCACAGTTTACTTTAATATTACTTTAAACGGATTGAACTTTATCACATTAGGTGGCCTGATTCACAGCCACACTTGGACACTTTATTATAATCATATACGGTATTATGTGATGGGTTTTAATTCACTGTACATTATATTAACTGCACTTCAGTGTTTTCGTCTAGTTTTACTTGATATATACAGTATATGCATTGAGTGAGAGAAATATTTTATTAAAGGGGTGTTCCAGGCAACCCCCGGGCAAAAAATAAATACAATTAAAAGCCAGCAGCTACACATACTGCAGCTGCTGGCTTTTAATAAATGGAGACTTACCTGTCCTGGTGTCCCTCGATGTCGGCACCGCAGCTGATGTTTCACATCAGCTGTTGGGTGCTGCCGTCGCCATTGTGGGTAAGGGAACCCGGCAGTGAAGCCTTTTGGCTTCACGCTGTGAACCCTACTGCGCCAGCACGAGGCCCGCTCCTCTCTCCTATTAGCCCGGTGGCCAGAGGAGGAGGAGGAGGGAGCCCCGCGGTGACGTCACGCCCGCCGCCGGACTCCAGGAAGTGGGAAAGAATACCTGTCTTTGACAGATGTCCTGTCCTCCGTCCCCCTCTAAATGCTACCTTTTGGAGGACAAGGTGTTCAGCAACATGGGACAGTGTGTTTCACAGAAGGGATCTGTATGTTTCTACACAGCTGCACAAGGTGTACAGCTCATTTCTAATCTGGGGTTCTGCCTTAATGTTGAATTCACATGACCACATCCCTGCCTGGTCCTGGGCATTAGTGAGCGTGTACACGAGAGAGAGGTACCCCCACTTGCAAGGTGATTAGGCCCCGCCCACACCTGCTTGGGCACTTGCTGTTTTAGAGTGACAATGCTCTGTCCCTGTCTCTTAATTGCCCTCCTGCATTGTCACCCTGTCACATGGTCTTCCAATGGAGACTACATGTGGTCACTGACACGCATTACACAGGCAAGGTCCACTGTTGTTACATCATGAAACTCACCCTGAGAAATGGCATGCAGTAGCTCTTTTGCCCTTGCAGAAACAGGTACAGAAATACTCTTGTCTCTGCACATGGTGTGAACAAGGCCTTATCTACTGAGGGAATACAGCAAATAATGGGTCAATTTACTTAAGGCACTTTGCACTGTGCACTTTGCAAGTGAAGTTGCACCAGAGCTTAATAAATGGGATAAAGCTTCACTTTGCATAGAATACCCATGCACATGCAAAGAAAAGTAAAAAGAAAAAAATAATTTTTGCTTGCACATGATGGCATGATGGAAGTCAGCAGAGCTTCCCCTCACTTACTAAGCTTTGGAGCAACTGCACTTGCAAAAGTACACTATTTGCCTTTAGAAAATCCATCCCAATGTCAGTTCACATACCCAGGGAAGCTCAGTCTACTGCTTTACTCACAGACACCGTTCAGAGTCTCTCCATTTCTTTCTTCCTCCAAGCCTCCATGTCAGCACTGGATCTCTACCATAGGTGTGCGCAGCCTGTGCCATTAGGGTGTGCACCTGAAAGCTCAAAAAAAACGGTACCGATCTCTCACTGTGTTCATTCAGAAAGGAAGGGGCCGGTAAATTACATTACCCCTTCCCCCACTCATCCTGAAATATCATCTATGTGAGCCCACTGCAGTAGCCAATGGGAGGGGAAAGCCAGCCATGCTGTGGGAGGGGACACCGAGCAGCAGGGGAAATCTGCACTGCAGGGAGTGATTAGGATGTGCCTGGGCACAACCCGGCACACCCTGTGCGCACGCCTATGATCTCTACACAGGACTTACAACACAATCCTCCCAGCGCTCCTCTGTGATGAACACTGTTAACCCCCTTGTCACCATAATATGTGAAATTGTGAGGGGAAACTCTGCTGAATTCCCTTGCAGAGTGCAAATGTACTTGCAAAGTGCAGAGGTCTATTTGCCTTTAGTAAATCGACCCCAGTGTGTACTTTATTTTACAGTGGGTTCTCTGATGACTTTAAAAGAAACCTGTAATGGGAGAAATTGAGCTGCAATACTCGACTACATGAAAATACTAGAACTTGATTGTCATCATTATCCGCTGACTTTGAATATGCATTCAGATAAGACAATTTCACTTCATTCTGACTGTTCTCGTTGCATACTTGTTTCGGGCTAATGATTAGTGATGAGCCGAACACCCCCGGGTTCGGTTCGCACCAGAACCCGCGAACGGACCGAAAGTTCGCAGAACTTTAGAACCCTATTAAATACAATGGATGCGAACGTTCGAAATCTAAAGTGCTATTTATAATGACTATTATGCATGTTATTGTCCTAAAAAGGGTTTGGGAACCCGGGTTCTGCACCAGGGGACATGTATCAATCCAAAAAAAAGTTTTAAAAACGGCCGTTTTTCGGGAGCAGTCATTTTAATGATGCATAAAGTGAAAAAAAAAAAGTCAAATATTCCTTTAAATATCGTACCTGGGGGGTGTCTAAAGTATGCCTGTGAAGTGCCACGTGTTTCCCGTGTTTAGAACTGTCCCTGCACAAAATTACATTTCTAAAGGAAAAAAAGCATTTAAAACTGCTTGCGGCTTTAATGTAATGTCTGGTCCCGGTAATATGGATGAAAATCTTTAAGAAAAATGGCATAGCTACCCCATCAAAGCCACCCCCCCCCCCTTCCCCAGCCCATTACCAGCCCCTTTGGGTCTTGTATGGATATTAAAGGGAACCCCGCACACAAAATAAAAAAGGCCCTATATACTCTGAACAGCCGTCCTAATGACAAATGTGTTTTGAAAATTTGGGGTTTTTATTGAAACAAGAATTGGTGATAAAGCATCAGTGGAGAGGAGACACTTTTTTTCCCATATTAACTCTTACAGGAGAGAATTTCCCTTCCTAGGGGTAGATTTCCTCTCACTTCCTGTTGTATCCTTCCGTTTGCAAGGAGGAGTCGTTTGTAAGTTGGATGTTTGAAAGTAGGGGCCTGCCGTATACTCTGCTGAAATTTGCCCCTTACATGTTGGTGTTGCCACAACACTGTGAGCCCTCACAGTTACTCTTGGTGGGCGCATGAATGGGCCCTGCTGTGAATTATTAGATCAAGAATTGTAATTGCATGCCCCTGTTGAACAGGGGCTGAAAAATTGGGCCTTTGGTGGTGGTGGTGGTGGTGTTGACACAAAACTGTAAGGCCTCACAGTTAGTCTTGGTGGGCGCAGCAATGGGCCCTGCTGTGAATTATTAGATCAAGAATTGCAATTACATGCCCCTGTTA
This sequence comes from Rana muscosa, assembly GCA_029206835.1. Taxonomy (NCBI): domain Eukaryota; kingdom Metazoa; phylum Chordata; class Amphibia; order Anura; family Ranidae; genus Rana; species Rana muscosa. The sequence continues at coordinate 77,768,571 of CM055118.1, read as the reverse complement.
AACAGGGGCAGAAAAATTGGGCCTTAGGCACAGGTGCCACAACACTGCAACCCCTCACAGATACTGTACTTGGAGCACAGCAATGAGCCCTGTTGCAAAGTATTGCATCAAAAATTGTAATTACACGCCCCTGTTAAACAGGGGCTGAAAAATTGGGCCTTAGCCACTGGTGCTGGTGCCACGACACTGCAACCTCTCCCAGATACTCTAGTTGGAGTGCAGGCATGAGCCCTGCTGCAAAGCATTGCATAAGAAATTGTAATAACACGCCCCTGTTAAACAGGGGCTGAAAAATTGGGCCTTAGCCACTGGTGGCGGCACCCAGAAACAAAAATGTTCTTCCAAGCTATCATCATCATCATCAATCGGATCATTGAGGAGGAGGATAGTCAGTCAACATAACAGGACAGTCTCTCAGCATCAGCATCAGTCTTGAAGGGATGTGACATTTGAAAATAAATTAGTCTGTTATATCAGCTTCAGGTGTTTGGTAGCTGGTGGTGATCCAAGACTGGTTCATCTTTATGAAGGTCAGTCGATCAACAGAATCGGTGGACCATGAGTCAGCGGTAATATGCACCTTACCACTGACCGCCCTGTCCAGCGAGGCCAAGACATTGCCTTCCACATGCCGGTAGAGAGCCGAAATCGCCTTCCGTGAGAAAAAGTGGCGTTTGGGAACCTGCCACTGAGGAACCGCACATTGCACAAACCAGGGCCGTCGGAACAGGAGAGGCAAACCAAGCAACTGCTTGGGGCCCCAAGCTGGCCTGGGGCCCCAGCAGAGTGGCCCCCCTCCAGCGATCGGCACCCCCCCTCCCATGCAGGCGCGGGGAGCAGGGCCGTCTTTAATGCAGGGCAAATGAGTCATCAAACGCTGATAAATCAAGTGCATTTGTTTTCTCCTCCATTCTATCCAGCTCGGCATGGGTTAAGTGAAGTCGCGTCCCTGCAGTGTCTCTTCTACTGACCCCGCCCCTTCCCCTTATCTCAGTCTAAGTGGACTGAGCCTCTTCCCGGGCGATGTGCTGCATTCCGCCCCTCCTCTCCCTCCTCTGCGGGCGGCTGCTGATGACATCGCTCTGCAAAGTGAGTAAAACTGTCTCCCTCTGAGACACTGTGTGCTGTCCTGAGCCAGGTTCCCCCTTCCATCACCTGTGATAACTTTTTAGGGAGTCTCAGATGCTGCAGAACTTCTTGGGGTGGCAGGGCAGGGCTGCTGGGAGTTGTAGTGCATGGCAGAGTTTGGCTGCTGCAGAACGTCTTGGAGGGGGGGGGGCTGCTGCCTGCTGGGAGTTGTAGTGCAGGGCAGAGTTTGGCTGCTGCAGAACTTCTTGGAGGGGGGGCTGCTGCCTGCTGGGAGTTGTAGTGCATGGCAGAGTTTGGCTGCTGCAGAACTTCTTGGAGGGGGGGCTGCTGCCTGCTGGGAGTTGTAGTGCATGGCAGAGTTTGGCTGCTGCAGAACTTCTTGGAGGGGGGGCTGCTGCCTGCTGGGAGTTGTATTGCAGGGCAGAGTTTGGCTGCTGCAGAACTTTTTGGAGGGCAGGGCTGCTGCCTGCTGGGAGTTGTAGTGCAGGGCAGAGTTTGGCTGCTGCAGAACTTTTTGGAGGGCTGGGCTGCTAAGTGTTATAGTGCAGGACAGTGATTGACAGCTGTGTGCTCAACGATAACCCCCTCCCTGCTTCTCCACCCCCAATATTAATCCCCCTGCCTGCTTCACCACCCTCAGCAATAACCCCCCTCTCCGCTTCACCCTCAGCAATAACCTCCCTCCCCGGTTCTCCACCCTCAGCAATAACCCCCCTCCCCGCTTTTTCACCTTCAACAATAAACCCCAATCCCTGCCTCTCCACCCCCAAAAATAACCCCAATCCCTTCCTCTCCACCCCCAACAATAACCCCAATCCCTGCCTCTCCATCCCTAACAATAACCCCTTCCCTGCTTCTCCCCCTACAGCAATACCCCTCCTTTCTGCAGAAACAGCAGCGTGCTGATAGTTAATAAGTGACAATGTAGTATGGAGCACCCCACATCCTGTTTAGTGATGGGCGTAGTATTGGGGAGAGGGTCCTGTGCAATGATGTGGGAGGAGGGTCCTGTAATTATGCGGGTAGTATGGGGAATGGGGTCCTATGTAGTGATTTGGGTAGTATGGGGGAGGGAGTCCTGTGTAATGATGGGGGCAAAATTGCATGGGGGGCCCCCAAGAAAATGTTTGCCCAGGGTCCAATCAATATTAAAGACGGCCCTGCCTCCACAGTCCTCTCCTCATACATACTGCCCCCTCATACCCACCACAGTCCTCTCCTCATACATACTGCCCCCTCATACCCACCACAGTCCTCTCCTCTACATAATGCCCCCATCATACCCTCCACAGTCCTCTCCTCTACATACTGCCTCCATCATACCCTCCACAGTCCTCTCCTCTACATACTGCCCCCTCATACCCACCACAGTCCTCTCCTCTACATAATGCCCCCATCATACCCTCCACAGTCCTCTCCTCTACATACTGCCTCCATCATACCCTCCACAGTCCTCTCCTCTACATACTGCCCCCTCATACCCACCACAGTCCTCTCTACATACTGCCCCCATCATACCCTCCACAGTCCTCTCCTGTACATACTGCCTCCATCTTACCCTCTGCACTCCTCTTCTGCAGAATCAGATGTAAAGGGGAACAAACCCTTTGCATTCAGATGTAAAGGGGGACTCTGTGGATTCAGATCTAAAGGGAAACTCTGTTGACTCTGATGTAAAGGGAGACTCTTGTGATTAATTCCATTTGATTAGAAATGTTATTTAATCACAAAAATATATGTATAGTGTATACTACATATCAAAATTTCTGTGCATTGCTTTGTACAGAGGTAATGAATTTAATGTACTACCAAAAAATAAATAAATTGGCGTGCGCTACTTAAGCGTTCGGGTTTGGCTTGACGAAAAGGTGGCAACCCTACCCCCCTCGGGGGCCCCAAATTCTCAATCTGCTTGGGGCCCCCAAATTCCTTCAAACGGCCCTGGCACAAACTCACGGAAGGGGGCCGAGTCTACCAACTGAAAAGGCAGCAGTTGAAGCACTAGCAATTTAGCCAAGCTAGCATTCAACCGCTGGGCATGTGGATGGCTGGGAGTGAACTTCTTTTGACGGTCCAGCAGCTAGGGCAGGGAAATTTGCCTGCTAGAATCGGACGTCGGTGTACTGCTAGCAGAGTGCCCGCAAGTACTTGGCTGTGACACACCTAATTCTACACCTTCATTCCTCTCAGAGCAGGTTTCAGAGAGGACTGAAGGTATAGTGGGGTTGGAGATCCCAGCTGATGCGGTGCAAGAAGAGGTCCGCTTTGTTCTTTGGTGTGGGTCTTTAAGGAAGGCTTGCCAACGAGCTGCATGGCAGGTCAACATATGTCTGGTCAAGCATGTGGTGCCCAAGCGGGTGATGTTTTGGCCACGCGATATACGCTTGAGACATATGTTGCAAACAGCAGCTGTGTGATCTGATGCACTCGACTCAAAAAAGGCCCACACCAAAGAACTTTTTGAATAACGGGCAGAGGCAGCGCCCTGCACAGGCGGAGCTCTGCGGTGTGATTCCGTTGGTGTGCTGCCCTTACGCTGGCCCCCCGAGGGCATCCTGCCTCGTTGGAGATGTGCCTCCTCCTCATCCTCCTCTCTCCTATTAGGCACCCACATGGAGTCAGTGACCTCATCATCCCCTCCCTCCTCATCACTGGAGCCAATCTGGCAGTATGCTGCAGCTGCTGGAACATGACTGCCAGATTGGTGTCCTTCTTGAGCATCCCCTCTCTCTGCTCTCACGCTACTGCCTTCCTCTAGCTGGGTATCATCATCAGACCCTTCGAAACGCTGGGCATCCTCCTGGAGCATGTACCCAACACTGTGCTCAAACAGTTCGGGGGACTCCTCAGGAGGACATGGTTGGTCTAGGGAAGGAGTGACTGATGATGACATTGATACCAGGGAAGAGGACGCTTTGGCAGCTGCTTTGCCAGTACCCTGAGCCTGGGTGAGAGAGGATGAGGAGGATGAGGAGGGCTTGATCATCCACTCTACCAAGTCTTCGGCATGATGCGGCTCAACACGTCCAGCTGCCGAAAAGAAGGACAAGCGTGTCCCATGGCCACGTGCTGATGGCGATGCACCGCGTCCACGACCAGCACTGTTGTCTCTAGACAAAGAGCCTGCTTGCCCACTTTTATTGGCTCCTGACTGTCTGCCTCTCCTTGTTTGCCTTCCAGACATTCTAATGGCCTGCAGGGAAATGGGAAAACCAGCAATAAGGCCTAGCTTCAGGAGTATATTTTGCAGGAATCACACTACGCCTGCTGTAGGTGCTGCAAATGCCTGTTGGTGTAACACACCAGGAAAAAGCAGCAATACAGGCTAACTTCAGGTGTAATATGGTCAGGAGGCACACTCCGCCCGCTGTAAGTGCCGCAAATGTCTGTTGGTGTAACACACCAGGAAAAAGCAGCAATACAGGCTAACTTCAGGTGTAATATGGTCAGGAGGCACACTCCGCCCGCTGTAAGTGCCGCAAAATCCTGTTGGTGTAACACACCAGGAAAAATCAGCAATACAGGCTAAGTTCAGGTGTAATATGGTCAGGAGGCACACTCCGCCCGCTGTAAGTGCCGCAAAATCCTGTTGGTGTAACACACCAGGAAAAAGCAGCAATACAGGCTAAGTTCAGGTGTAATATGGTCAGGAGGCACACTCCGCCCGGTGTAAGTGCCGCAAAATCCTGTTGGTGTAACACACCAGGAAAAAGCAGCAATACAGGCTAAGTTCAGGTGTAATATGGTCAGGAGGCACACTCCGCCCGGTGTAAGTGCCGCAAAATCCTGTTGGTGTAACACACCAGGAAAAAGCAGCAATACAGGCTAAGTTCAGGTGTAATATGGTCAGGAGGCACACTCCGCCCGCTGTAAGTGCCGCAAAATCCTGTTGGTGTAACACACCAGGAAAAAGCAGCAATACGGGCTAACTTCAGGTGTATAATGTGCAGGAGGCTTAGCAACAATGACACTGACACTGTCCCCTGCCTATCCTTCTCTCTCCCTGCACACAAGGTTTATCAAAATATATGACACTGACACTCTCCCTGCCTATCCTCTCTCCCTACACACAAGGTTTAGCAAAGAATATGACACTGACACTGTCCCCTGCCTATCCTTCTCTCTCCCTGCACACAAGGTTTATCAAAGTATATGACACTGACACTCTCCCTGCCTATCCTTCTCTGTCCCTACACACAAGGTTTAGCAAAAGAATGGATTTGACACTGTCCCTGCCTATCCTTCACTTTCCCTGCTCCGGAACACACTACACGAGGCCGCCGCGCTGGCGACCTTTTATAGTGTGGGGCGTGTACTAAACCCCCTCAGCTATAATTGGCCACAGGCATCCTGCCTGTGGCCAATCATTGCTCTCCTCGCTGCCGGCGCCGTGATTGGCCAAGCATGCAGGGTCACAGTGCATGCTTGGCCAATCACAGCCACGGGATTACACTGCGATGGCGCAGTGTATTGTGGGCCGTTCACGTCACTCGAATTTGGCGCGAACGGCCCAAATCGTTCGTTGTTCGCCGAACGCGCGAACAGCCGATGTTCGAGTCGAACCTATGTTCGACTCGAACACCGAGCTCATCCCTGCTAATGATTAGGCAACTTTGAATCAGTATTGATCAGACACAATAAATTCTACATTGTTTTTAATACTGATGGTCAGTCTCATGACAGGCAAGCAACGTTTAGTAAATAGGCTGGTTCTAAGGGAATAGGCAAGAACAGTGCCCATATGCAGTAAATAAGCACATACAGTGGTAACGGAAAAATACCAAGTTTTGAATGATCTAATAGTTGATTTTGATCTAAGTCAGGGGTAGACAACCTCAGCACTCCAGCTGTGGTGAAACTACAAATCCCATCATGCCCCTGCTCAAGGAGTCATGCCTGTGATTGTCAGGGTCTTGCAATGTCTCATGGGACTTGTAGTTTTACCACAGCTGGAGGGCAGAGGTTGCCTACCCCTGATCTAAGAGGATGGGTTGTTTTAGTGCTCCTCTTCGTGCAGCATGGCCTGATATTTTTTGCTATGACTGTTAAATATAGAATAATAGAGGAATATTAAGGTTATGGTCAGGGTTATGGTTGGGTTTTAGGTGGTTTCCCTTTTCAAGGTTCCTTTTAAAATGTTGTACCTGCCAATGCTACTGAACACTGCTCCACTATTAAGTAATCTCTTGCTGTATTCGGTTCCAAAAACACTTCCGGGAATGGGGATGTCCTATGTCCACTTAGTGCTCTACTGTAAATTGATGGCTCTGTTGGTTTCAGAACAGATTATAGCTGGGTATTACTCTGTGCCATAGCAGGGTTCGGTCGTGAGGGCAACCAGAGTGTTAAGTATTTCTAGTCTGCTTTGCAAGTACGGCATTTAAAAAAAAGACTTTGGGTAAGCTAGGGTCAGTTTAAAGGATAAGTTTGCCTTTTCAGGCAGAATTTCACTTTTCATAATAAATAGAAGTCTTTTCTAATGTCTTTTCTGCCCAAGCCTTTCCAATGTGCTTATCTCTCACTTATCTAGTCCATGGCAGTTTTGAATCTGCACCTCTACGTTCAATTTTTTTTTAAAATGCTTTCTGAGCCTGACTTCATGAAGCATCATGTGACTATCTAGGAAACTTCACATCTCATCATGTACTGTCTTACCACATCACAGAATAGGGTGTATTTACCTCTCTGGACCGCATCGCCCTCATCACTATACCACCTCTTTTTTATTTCCATCCACTTTCCTTCTTTTATATTTAACCACTTGCCTACCGGCACTTTTACCCTCCTGGGCAGGCTTTCAGCGCTGTCGCACGTTGAATGACAATTGCGCGGTCATGCAACACTGTACCCAAACACATTTTTTTGCATATTTTTCACACAAATAGAGCTTTTTTTTGGGGGGGGGGGTATTTAACTGCTTCCAGACCGCCCGTCGCACATTTACTGCGGCAGGTCAGCCCAGCTGTGCCAAACAACGTACCTGTATGTTTCTTCTGTCTCGGGGTCTAGGGTGCGTGTGTGTGCTGCCGGTGATCTGCTCCCGCTGTGATTGGACACAACAGGAGCCAATCAGCGGGTCCAGCAGCCACGATGGGTGCCGGGACCCGCTGATCATTTGCTGGAGAGGCAGAACGACGGTCTGCCTATGTAAACAAGGCAGACCGTCGTTCTGTTAGCGAGGAAGAGATAAATCTTGTCTGCCTGCTAACCAGGAACACAGATCTCTCTCTTCCTCGAGTCAGTCCACCACCCACACAGTTAGAAAGCACTCCCTAGTAGGGATGAGCTTTATGTTCGGGTCGAACATGAGTTGGACTCGAACATTGGCTGTTTGCCCTTTTGCCGAATAGTGAACAATTTGGGGGGTTTGCGGTAAATTCGAAAAGCCGCGGAACACTCTTTAAAAGTCTATGGGAGAAATCAAAAGTGCGAATTTTAAAGGAAAAAAAGTCATTTAAAACTACTCGCGGCTATAATGAATTGTCGGGTCCCGGCAATACAGATAAAAGTCATTGGAAAAAATGGCATGGGTCCCCCCCCCCCCCAGTCTATTACCAGGCCCTTTGGGTCTGTTGAAAATATTAAGGGGAACCCCGAACCAAAATTTAAAAAAAAATGCGTGGGGGTCACCCAAATTTCATACCAGGGCCTTCAGGTCTGGCATGGATTTTAAGGGGAACACCGCGCCCAAATTTTTAAAAAAGTGGCGTAGGGTTCCCCCAAAAATCCATACCAGGTCCTTATCTGAGCACGCAACCTGGCAGGTCGCAGGAAAAGAGGGGGGACGAGAGGGCGCCACCCCCTCCTGAACCGTACCAGGCCACATGCCCTCAACATGGGGAGGATGTCCCCATGTTGATGGGGACAAGAACCTTATCCCCACAACCCTTGCTTATCGGAATCTGGAAGCCCCCTTTAACAAAGGGGACCCCCAGATCCCGGCCCCCCTATGTGAATTGGTAACGGAGTACATTGTACCCCTACCATTTTACAAAAAAAAAGTGTCAAAAATGTTAAAAACCACAGTAGACAGCTTGGGACAAGTCCTTTATTAAAAAGAAAAAAAAAAGAAAATAAATTCCAGCGATGTAAATCCATTCTCGAGCGGAGGTTACGGAGAACACGCCGACACATTCCTGCCTCCATGATAGGCACCTGCCGTATGATGCTCTTCCCCTGAGACAGCTGTTAAATAGCTGAGGGCGGGGCCACCCACCACGTGTGTGATTGACTCCGCCCCCCTCTGACGCAACGGGGAAACGTCAGGGTTACCCAGTGACATGTACGGGTGACGCCGCCCCCCTCTGACACAACGGGAAACCCGTGTTGCATCAAAGGGGGCGGGGATACCCATACATGTCACTGGGTAACCCCGGCGTTTCCCCGTTGCGTCAGCTATATAACCTGAAGGGTCTGGTATGGATTTTGAGGGGGACTCCTACGCCATTAAAAAAAATATCCATACCTGTAAGGTACCTGTGATAGGTAGTGTCCGAAGTGGAACTTGTGTGCTGAGGATTCAGGCGAAAACGTAGTCAGGCAGATTAGGTTGGCAACAGATCAGGCAAAATGGTACACGATCGAAATCCAGAGAGTGGTCAGGCAGGCAAAGGTCATACACGAGCTGGCAATGAAGTACAAAATCAGCAGGCTGGAGAGTAGTCAGGAATTCAGGCAGAAGTTCAACACGAAAATCAGGATCAAAAAGCAGTCACAACACCCAGGGAGCTATTCCACACAAACGGGCGCTGAGAGATAGCATCACTTCCTTTTTAAGGGCTGCTTTGATTGATCCACAGCTGGCAGTAGGTGGGGCTGGTGAGTGTTTAATACTGAGAGGACATTTCCAAAAGTCTAGATCTGTTCAGTAGCGCAAAAGGTAAGGCTGCAGCTTTGGGACCAGGAAGATCCCGGTTCAAATACACCCAGGTACATGACAATACCAGACCTGAAGGGCCTGGTATGAAATTTGGAGGGACCCCCACGCATTTTTTTTTTACATTTTGGTTCGGGGTTCCCCTTAATATTCATACCAGACCCAAAGGGCCTGGTAATGGACTGGGGGGGGAACCCATGCCGTTTTTTTTCAATGACTTTTATCTGTATTGCCGGGACCCAACAATTCATTATAGCAGCGAGTAGTTTTAAATGACTTTTTCCTTTAGAAATGTCATTTTGTGCAGGGACTGTGCATACTATAGACACCCCCAGGTACGAAATTTAAAGGAATATTTCACTTTTATTGTTTCACTTTAAGCATTATTAAAATCACTGCTCCCGAAAAACGTCAGTTTTTAAAAGTTTTTTTTGCATTGATACATGTCCCCTGGGGCAGGACCCAGGTCCCCAAACACTTTTTATGACAATAACTTGCATATTAACCTTTAAAATTAGCACTTTTGATTTTTCATGTTCGTGTCCCACAGACTTTAACGGTGTTTGCGTGTTCGTACAAATTTTTTGCATGTTCTGCTGCGAACCGAACAGGGGTGTTCGGCTCATCCCTACTCCCTAGGAACAAACTTAACCCCTTGATCGCCCCTGATGTTAACCACTTCCCTGCCAGTGTCATGTATACAGTGACAGTGAATTTTTTAGCACTGATCTCTGTATTGGTGTCACTTGTCCCCAAAAGTGTCACTTATTGTCCAATTTGTCAGCTGCAATGTCATCATCCTGCTAAAAATGCCATAATACTATCCCCTATTTTGTACACGCTATAACTTTTGCGCAAACCAATAAATATACACTTATTGGGATTTTTTTTACCAAAAATATGTAGCAGAATACATATTTACCTAAATTGATGACGAAATTCGATTTTTAATTTTTTTTTAATGGATGTGTTTTATAGCAGAAATTTAAAAAATATTATTTTTTTTTCTTCAAAATTGTCGGTATTTTTTTGTTTTTAGCGCAGAAAAATAAAAACCACAGAGGTGATCAAATACCACCAAAATAAAGCTCTATTTGTGGGAACAAAGTACGTCAATTTTGTTTGGGTACAGCACGGCACGATGGCGCAATTGTCAGCTAAGTGCCGCATTGCAAAAAATGGCCTGGTAATGAAGGGGGTGAAACCATCCGGGGGTGAAGTGATTAATCACCACTGGGTTTTTTTATTGCTAAATAAACTAATAAAGACTGAAAATTTTGAAAAACAAAAACAAAACTTTTTTATAGTTTGTTATACAATTTTGCAAACAGGCAATTTTGCTCCTTCACTGATGTACGCTGATGAGGCAGCACTGATGGACACTGATATGCTGCACTGATGAGAAGGCACTGGTGGACACTGATGAGGCTGCACTGATGGACACTGATATGCTGCACTGATGAGAAGGCACTGGTGGACACTGATGAGGCTGCACTGATGGACACTGATAGGTGGCACTGATAGGTGGCTCTGATGAGGGGGCACTGCTGGGAAATTATTGGCTGCACTGGTGGGCACTGTAGGGACCCAAAAAGATCTCCACTGTGCTTCACTCACCGACTCCTGCCCTGAGTCCTCCTTGAAGGATTTACCAGGACCGTGCGGGCCAACTGCTCCTCCAGCTCCTGTTCCACATCTCCATGACCATGTAACGAGAGGCTCCCTCCCAGCTCCCGAGCTCCTTCGCCGGATCCACCCCCCCCCCAGATGGGGGTGTTTCTCCTGAACACAGTCTAGCACTCTATCCTTCAGTTCACCCAGCCGACAACTCCCCACAAGCAGGCTGACCGTAAGTATATGTAGGAGGCCTGCCCCCTGCCAATCCTAGTTGGGGATTGGTCAGGGCTCCTCACATGTACTCCATGCCACTCCAACTCTCAGCCCTGCCCCTCTTCCAGAACATTCTCACTGAAAGCAGGGGAGGCGCCCAAAATCTGAAGTACATGTCAGTCACACCCATTGCTACACTAACCACTCCCTGCCCCCAGATCAAAAACAAACAGGCCTAGCTCGCAGCATAAGCCTGCTTAAATTTACCTGTACTGACAGAACCTACAAACACTACACCTCTAGCACCTACCTATGGTGGAGGGTGCTACATAAAAATGATGGGTTTACAGTCACTTTAGGCTTCATTCTAGTTCTAAAGTTAACATAGCAAAATATATATTTCTATTAATGGTAAGCAATGTTTAAGCAACATTTGAAGGTTTTTACAGTATCGCTTCTCGAAGACATCAGTATTCCCCTGGTGATGCCTTCATCTGCTATTCTTTCCAGCAGAGCAGTACCATCATTGGTCAGCCACTATCTAGGGTCAGCATCTACTTACAGGTCTGAGATGCTGGTTCAGAAATGTATGTAAATCCTGGTGGCAGAGCAGTTTTGGCTGAGTTCACAAATGGCACATAGATCAACCCTCAAATCACCTTGTGATTTGCTACAAAAGTACAATGTACAATCTGAGGAAGAAACAATGTTATGTACACTCCAGTGGAGCTTACAGTAGGTCTCTCTCATGCACTCAGAACGTATTTTAACTCTCCTAGAAGCCAGCAGTGTTTTTGCAGAAAAAATACCTGATACTTGTAAAAGTGTAAAGACATTAATATTAAGAGATTTAAAAAAAAAAAATACTGTTACTGTATATTGTGACATATCAGAAATGTATTTATGCAGTTTATGTGGTAAATCCTAATTTTCAGTGTTAACCATAGGGTGAAGTTAACCACTTGCTTACTGGGCACATATACCCCCTTCCTGCCCAGGCGAAATTTCAGCTTTCAGCACTGTAACGCTTTGAATGACAATTGCACGGTCGTGCGACGTGGCTCCCAAATAAAGTTGACGTCCTTTTTTTCCCACAAATAGAGCTTTCTTTTGGTGGTATTTGATTGTCTCTGCGGTTTTTATTTTTTGCACTATAAACAAAAAAAGACTGACAATTTTGAAAAAAAAACACAATATTTTTTACTTTTTGCTATAATAAATATCCCAAATGTTTTTATTTTATTTTTTTCTGCTAGTAATGGCGGCAATCTGCAATTTTTGTCAGGACTGTGATATTGCGGTGGACAGATCGGACACTTTTGCCACTATTTTGGGACCATTCACGTTTATACAGCGAACAGTGCTATAAATATGCACTGATTACTGTATAAATGTGACTGTCAGGGAAGGGGTTAACAAACACTAATGGGCGATCAAGGTGTTAAATGTGTTCCCTGGGAGTGATTCTTACTGTGGGGGGAGGGGACTGACTGGGGGAGGAGACCGATGGAGTGTCCCTATGTATAAGGGACACACCATCGGTCTCCTCTCCCTGACAGGACGTGGATCTCTGTGTTTACACACAGAGATCCACGTCCCTGGCTCTGTGACTGCTGATCGCGGGTACCTGGCGGACATCGCGGCCACTAGGCATGCGCATCGGAATCCGCGTGACACAGCGGGCACAGCTTTTCCCCGATGCGCACCCGCGGCAGCGCGCATTGCTGAAGTAAACAGGAGGACGTCCATCCGGCAGATAGGCGCCGGTCTGTAGATGTCTTTTGTCTATAGCGCAGGCGCCAAGTGGTTAAAGGCTATGTATTACGTTCAGGTTAAAATGTGTGTAAAGACAAACCGGGAAATACTTGAAATACATGCTAGCTTTTCTTCAGTTCAATACATTGCAGCATTTTCTAGCTATCTGTCTGATTGTCCAATTTTGCATGGTTATCCTGCCATCAAGAGCCTTCCAGTCACAAGATGACCACACCTGTTCCTGCAGCATTGCCACCCTGCACTGCATGCTCCCAAGAACTACAGGGGAAGATGGCAATACACAGAGCACCTGTACATTCAGCAGCCCTTTGGCATTGAAAGATAGATAGCATCTCCTTCTGTAGCATAATTTAGTTTTTTTTGACAGACAGCTATGCAGTTGTAAACGTAATACAGCCTGCCAAAAAGCCATCCCAGCCTGTGACTGGATAGGGAAGGAGCAGCAAAATATATATAGGGACAACCTTGTGCTCTCCCCTGCTATCAGCCAGCTCCTTGTGCACTGTGCAATATAGTAAAGCATTATTTACTAGACATGTGCATTCCTTTTCGTCCGAATGCATTTTCTTCCGAATTTCGGGTATTTTCGTTATCGTTTTAACAAATGATAACGAAAGCGCAGAATCCGAAATCCGAAAGATCTGACATAAACAAATGCTTTGTTTTCGTTGCGACAACAGTTCAATGTAAATAGGAGATTCGACATGACGCTGACAATAACAATCTGTGTCTATCGAACCTGTGGTCGAATGTGCCTAACCTTAACTCTATTAGTCCAAGATTTTTCTACATAGAGAGTAAAGATTCCACATAGAGAGAAAAGATTCCACATAGAGAGAAAAGATTCCACATAGAGAGAAAAGATTCCACATAGAGAGAAAAGATTCGACATTATAGAGACATGAAGATTCGACGAAGCAGCTAAAAACATACAATCGGAGCGAGCGGACATTTTTGGTGAAATGCTCTGCCCATAGGCTATAGAAGAATTCTAATGTTGGTTGACTAGTAATAATAATTAATAAATATAATTATTACTAGTCATACAACATTAGAATTCTACTATAGCTTGTAGGCGGAACATTCGACTGGAAATGTATGATTGCGGCGTCGTACAGTTTCGCTGCTCCGTCAAATCTTCTTAGAACATTTGACAGACACCATTAGCCTTCAATTACAGATTCTACCTTAATTAATTTGGATTTTCGGAGGAATGCATTTTTTAACGAAAAACAAAATACATAAAAAACGAATTTCAGGAGTAACTAAATACATTTATTTTTCAGACGAAAACGAAATTCCGAAAAGAAAAATTTCAGTGTGCACATGTCTATTATTTACTTAGAATGCTGACCCTACCTTTTGCAGTTTGAATCATCTTGGGCAGGGAACAAATAAATAACGGAATTTAATGGGGGTATTTTATATCTGCCTACATTTCTGTTTTAGGTTGTATGTGAGTCTCAGAGGGGATAGTTCAGTGTGAAATACAGTCTAATTTCAGTGTCATTTTAAAGTTAAGGTGGCCATAGATGGATCGAAATTCATCAGTTTTAGCCAGGAGTCCAGGACCAGCAGAATTTAGATCCATGTGTGGCTGCTCCCACTCGACAGAAGTTAAAATAACAATTGTAGCACCCTCTAGCTAGTGTGCTAGTGTAAATAGGTTAGTTGTTAGAGCTCATGCATACTGCAGCTCAAAGAAGCTCAAAAAAGCAGCTCCTACAGGCTTTTGAGCTTTTTTTTAGTTCTCATATGTTTATATGGAGTTTACAGGCATATGCTCTTAGGCCCCATGCACACGAGACGCTGTTATTTGCTGTTAAACGCACGTTCAGAGGCAGTTGGACGCTTTTTTCAACTGCCCCTGAACCCATTCAATGTTATCCTAGGTGTCCATGCACACACTCTCGTTTTTTGGAGTTTACAAGCAGTTGCGTTTAACCTCGTTTTTCCAGAATCAAAAAAATGGGTTCAGACGCAAAAGTTTTCCACGTTTCAGACGCTAAACGCGGCTAAACGCGGTACCGGCGTTTTGCTGCGCTTGCGTTTATAAGCGTTTTTAAAGGTGACCTATTTTTTTACATTAGAAATCTCAAAAATGATGGCAAATGAAAAACCATTAAAAAAATATTTAAAAAAAAACTGTAATTGCTTGCATTGCACTGTAGACAATCCACAACTTGTGGCAGGTGACGTGGCAAGTGGACAATCCACAACTTGTGGCAGGTGATGTTGCCAGGTGACGTGGCAGGTGGAAATCCACAAACTGTGGCAGGTGACGTGGCAAGTGGACAATCCACAGCTTGTGGCAGATGATGTGGCAAGTGATACGCTAAATATAAGTACACTGCTGCTCTCTCAGCTGCTGGTCTCCCAAAATGGCTGAAATGGTTAAATAATACTGTTTTTTGAGCTTGGGGAGGGTCTTATGATGTTTCTTAACTAAACGCCTATAGACGCAAACGCGGTAAAACGCTGTAAAACGCTGCTAAAATCGCGGCAAAATGGGCGTTTTTAAACGCCGGTTTAAGCCTTTAAAAACGTGTGTTCATCAGAGTTTGCACCGGCGTCTCGTGTGCATGGGGCCTTACAGGCAGAAAAGATGCCTAAGTGCGAAAGTGCATGAAAAAGCTCGGAAACACACAAAACAATTAGAAAAATTTGCTAAAGGGAAGGGTTTGTGGAAAAAAAATGCTTATACTCTAAAAAGCTCAAAGCTCAAAAAAGCTTTTCCATGAACCATGAAGCAGCACCCACTATAGAAAGCCTGGGTAATTACAATCCTCGCCGCCACTCGTCTCTTTGAGCCGGCGTGCGTTCCACCTGAGCCTTTGGGTGTGGAGATTATAAATTCTGGAACGCTGCACCGTATGGCCACTCCCTCAGACAAAGTCGTAATGATGAAATGTGGCAGAGTAGGACCATACAGCGACCGGAAGTGCGGTTAGCGTGTCACCACGAGTGCCAGTCCCTGCTACGGAGTGAGGAGCATTGGGGTGAGAGGCTATACTTGTATATACAGTGATGATGAAAGCTAATGAAGGGTCACGGATACAGTATCTCAAAAACGTGAGTACACCCCTCACATTTTTGTATATATTTTATTATATCCTTTCATGTGACAACACTGAGGAAATGACACTTTGCTACAATGTAAAGTAGTGAGTGTGCAGCTTGTATAACAGAGTAAATTTGCTGTCCCCTTAAAATAACTGACTGAGCTCTACTATTGTTATTGGCTAATATATTGTTAATGACATAATGTTTGATGAATTGAATTTAGGCTTATGGTAGCTGCATAAGTCATAATTGTTTGCAGTATATGGTTATGAGCAATGGCTTATTATTACTGCAACGGGCCACTGAGTAAGAGGGATCCCATTATTGCTGATACTTTTTAGAGGAATAAGTCATGATACTGGACTACTAAAGCCCATTAGATTTTGTTTTTCATTTCTCTTCTCTACTGGCACATCATATGCTTTGAATAGACAAGATTTTTGCACTTTTTACCTTAAAAGCATGAATAATTGGTGACACAAATGATGAAATTGTATTATTACATTCAGCTATCTAATGACACCGTTATCATGTTAACTGCAATTAATTTTTTCAGATGAAATTCAGCTTAAAAATGAAACTTAGAACGACACCTAACCTTTTCACCACAATTTTAATTATTTGCAGTTATCTGTCTAGGTTTGATTTGTGGGGGGGTTTGTCTAATTCTGTTTAAAGTCCACGTAAACTCTATTGAAGTTTACATTTTGTCCATTTTCAAGGATCATGGGAAGCTGGCCCTGGGGGACAATAAAGAGAAAAAAAAAGTTATTGAAAAACACTGAACAGCTGGGAGAGGGTCCTTTAAGTTACTTGGGAGATGTCTTTAACCACTTCAATACTGGGCATTTTCACCCCCTTCCTGCCCAGGCCAATTTTCAGCTTTCAGCACTGCCACGCTTTGAAAGACAATTGCGCGGTTGTGCGTCGTGGCTCCCAAACAAAATTGACGTTCTTTTTTTCCCCACAAATAGAGCTTTATTTTGGTGGAAATTTGATCATCTCTGCGTTTTTTGTTTTTGCGCTATAAACATTTTTCTTTTAAAAAAAACAACTTTTTTCCTCAGGGAAAAAAAGGATCTGGAGGGGAAGGTAAATTTTTGGACACCACATCCCAATTTTTGTTTGAAAAAGTGGGAGGGGGGGTGGGGGGGTCACAAGGCCCCGGGATTTTTGGGGTGTCAGTAATGTACACAATCAGATGTAGACACTGACTGTACAAAATTATATAGAAAAATAGATTTTTTATTACAAAAAAATATTATATAAAAACACCAATACAATATACATCCATAAGCTCTTACATTATTTATAGACAGGCTGAACGATGTTCCTATGACCTTTTTTCTATCTGTATATATATAATAATTGTTTGCATACTTTTTATATATGCCTATCTTCAAACATGAATGTGTTTTTTGATGTTTGCACACCAGCCTTTATATCCTATCCTTTTGTTTTGCCTTCAGCATATCATGTGATGCCGTGGTTAATCTCCTGAGGAAGCTCTTCTCAGAGCGAAACGTTGAGTACACTGGCACCCCTGTGTCTGTAACATACTGTATAAAGAAACAAGTGATTATGGATGTATATTGTATTGGTGTTTTTATAAAATAATTTTTTGTAATAAAAATTATATTTTTCTATATAATTTTGTCCAGTCAGTGTCTACATCTGATTGTGTACATTACTGACACCCCAAAAATCCCGGGGCCTTGTTTTTTTACTAGTAATGGCGGCGATCTGCGATTTTTGTTAGGACTGCGATATTGCGGCGGACAGATTGGACACTTTTGACAATATTTTGGGACCATTCACATTTATACAGTGAACAGTGCTATAAATATACACTGAATACTGTATAAATGTGACTGCCAGGGAAGGGGCTAACACTAGGGGGCGATCAAGGGGTTAAATGTGTTCCCTAGGGAGTGATTCTAACTGTAGGAGGAGGGGACTGCCTGGGGGAGGTGACCGATCGGTGTCCCTATGTACAAGGGACACACCATCGGTCTCCTCTCCCTGACAGGACGTGGATCTCTGTGTGACGAGCAATCGCGGGTGCCCAACGGACATCGCAGCCGCCAGGCACACGCATCGGGTCCCCAGTGATGCGGCGAGTGCGCGCGCACTCCACACTGCGGGGAATCCCAGGACATCATATGACAGCCACCCGGAGGGACAAAAGGTTCCTGCGGCCGTCATATGACTATAGGCCGGGCGGGAAGCGGTTAAGCCATGCATGGTGTTATGGAACAGACGACTGTCATATCTTATTTTTTTATCTAGCGGTAATAAGCTTGAATTGACAAGTAGAAGTAGCTTCCACAACAGATCTAAAAGCTAGGTAAGATAGGTAAGTTTTTACAAAAAAAAAAATATATAAAATTCCTACAGTTTCATAGTTTGTGGGCTTCTTTTTTTTACAGTACCACACTGCATTCTTTTTTATTTGAAAAGGCTCAAGTTACACAAAATTGGATATTCATATGTTTGCACTGTTTGCACTTTGTTTTGCAAAGGCCTGGCTCACAGTCTCCACTCTAATTCATCCCAAAGTTGTTCTATTGGATTGAGGTCAGGACTCTATGCAGGTCAGTCAAGTTCCTCCACCCCAAACTCGCTCATCCATGTCTTTATGGACCTTGTTTGTGCACTGGTGCGCAGTCATGTTGGAACAGGAAGGGGCCATCCCCAAACTGTTCCCACAAAGTTGGGAACATGAAATTGTCCAAAATGTCTTAGCATGCTGATGCTTTAAGAGTTTCCTTCACTGGAACTAGGGGACCAAGCCCAACCCCTGAAAAACAACCCTGCACCATAATTCCCACTCCACCAAATGATTTGGACCAGTACACAAAGCAAGGTCCATAAAGACATGGATGAGTGAGTTTGACTGCCTTCATCAGGCCAGAAGGACTGTGGCCACTTTAGGTGGTCATAGTTGGCAGAATGAAGTACGAAATCAGATGCTGCCAGGCTGGTCACTGAACAAATGGCTGAAAGAGGAAACAATCATAGGCTGTCTGCCTTTCTAGAACTCAAGCCTCGTACACACGACCGGTTTTCTCGGCAAGAAAACAGCTGGGACAGCTTTTTGCAGAGAAAACCATTTGTGTGTATGGTTTCTCGGCAGGAAAACTGCTGGGAATCTCGACGAGAAAAATAGAGAACCTGCTCTCTATTTTTTTCGTTGGGATTTTCGGCAGAGTGTTTCCTGCCAAGAAACCAGGTCGTCTGTATGCTTACCTGTCCAGGGAAACCCGCGCGCATGCTCGATGAGACTTCGGCGCATGCGCAGTAGCATACAAGGGTAGTTGAGGGTGTAGCAAGATGGCGGCAACGGCATCGAATGTAATGAGCGCTGGCTCGTCGTAGTTGATGACGTCACCGCGTTCTTGCCATTCAAAAGAACGGCGGTTCTTTTGAATGGCGAGTGTGTACACAGGGCTTGGCAAGACGGGATTCCCGCCAGTGTGTACGAGGCTTCAGAGGGAAGAACATGAAGCAACAAATGGAGGGGGATAATTCTATGGTAAGGGGGAATATTAATCAGCAGAAAAAATTAAACATAGAATCCTGCGGTTTTAGGCTCCCTGGCATTCAACAAACAAGGACAGTGCAAAAAAAAAAGAAAGGCAGGCAAGCCTAAAAGAAGGGGTAATGGTACTGTCACATGGAGGTACGAGGTGATCAGCTCTGCTAATGTGACCTTTTCCTCCTCCTTCACCTCCTCCCCTCTACTCATCCTCCCTTTCTTCCTTAAATTTTTCATCCTCTACCTCCTTCTCCTTCTATGCAAGTGTAGCGATACCCCCAAACTAAGAGAGCCGCTGATTTTGTTTCGGGTCCTGTACACAGCACAGCCAACCCCCGGCAATCTACTCAACCCTTCTCTGGCACAGCTAGTCTAGGGGTGGTATATCTGTATAACTCTATACCAGTTCATGTACAATCCCTCAATACATTTAAACAGTGATAGAATGTAGTAATAGACTCCAATACCAGAATGATCAACTGTAAAAAGGTTTACTTGTATATAGAGGTTAACAATCAATGTCACATATAACACATGCATGCAGAGCCCTGCAGTAATACTAACACTAATCAACTATAGTGCACACATAGTTCTATCACACACTGACATATAGCTAGAGTCCCCGTTAGCAATATGGCGCCCAGCAATGCTATAAACTCCCAGTCAGGCCTGACTCAGTTAAAGCTCAGTCTTTAAAGGAGGAATCTTCGCATGCAAGATGATCGGTGGTGCACATACAGGAACAATATTTGTAATCCAATAAGGGTCAGAAACAATGGAAGCAACTCCCCGTAGACTATATAACTCAGTTCTGCAACTAGTCTCCTGACAGGAAAAGGGAAAGTATAACCCAATGGGCCAAGGCAGTCAATTGGCCTAATAAAGTACTCGGTTATAGTTGTGAGCAGGTGATCTCTCACCCCTCCGGACTCGATCCCAGTCCGGGACTCCCACCGCTGTGTCCACACACACAGAATCCGCCACCGCCTGATCTCCAGTCCACTGACGTCCGCGAAGCAGGTAGATGTCTGCAGCCACACAGGCTCAGCAGCGAGGTGGAAGGCTCTCTGGAAGTGCGCAAGGCCCAGGCCTCGGGCCTTGCACTCGCAGCAGGTCCGCACAGGAAGTCCTCTTGCCAGCCGTGCGGTGTCCAAAGAGGCCGAGCTTAGCCTCGCCCTCCCCTTTTATACCCCTCCCATGAGTCTTTGCGGCAGCCCAATGCACCCTGGGTGCCAAACGGGGTTCTAGGTAACGTAGTCCATGGGGCCTCAACGGAGACCCTGCTACACACCCCCCCACTTAAACTCTTTGGTCCCCAAAGATAATTGTCAACATACAATACGCACGACATTAGACAAAAGCTGCGTATGATGTCGGCAGAGGAAGTTCCCACCAAAAATGAGAGGGTGAACTTCCCTGCCCACAGGTCACACTGTCATAAGTGGCCTGCCTAACTGTGCCAGGGGGTGAGTTGGGGTTGCCCTCCACCAAATGAACAGTGGAGGGATTAGGGCTTTCTGCACTCCTCCTGGCAGTTGCCACAATGTCCTCCGAACTCTTTCCCATTTGTGGGTAAGTCAACTTTCGGGGAGGCATTATGGCCCTCTTCGCCCTCCGCTCCCTTGGGATTTCTGGTTCGTACACTGTAGGTTCCTATTCTGGAACAGACATGACAGCTTCCACTGTTTCTGAAACATTCAACTCAGGAGCAGGGGAATACACAGAACATCCTGGATCCTCCTCTGGAAGTGAGTCGAGAGCATCTTCCCATGAGTCTGATAGAGGGCTGGACGGGACGGTGTCTTCCAAAGGTGGGAGATCTATAGCAGAAGTCACTGGGGCCTGGGAGGGCCATAGCCATTCTAGCTCTTCCCTTTCATCCTCACTAGGTTCAGAGACGCCTGTTTCTTCGGACCGAGATGCCTGAGACCGGGTATTTGGCCTAGGGGTATCCAGGATGGACGTTGGCTCAGAGGAATCCTTCACAGGGGGTATCCGGACTGCTTCGGCAAGTGGAAGTATGTGGTTCCGGTGCCAAGTCTTCAAAGGCCCCACCTTTCCCTCTGGCTTCAGCTGGTAGACTGGTAGGCCGGGTAACTTCTTACAAATAACATATGGCTCCGGTCTCCATCTGTCTGCAAGCTTGTGCTTCCCAGGGACTCCCAAGTTTCGTAACAACACTCTGCCCCTGGTTGCAGATCCTGAATTCGGACCTTCAGGTCGAAGTTTCTCTTGTTGCGGGCTCCCCTTTGATCGGAAGCCGCTTGGGCCTGCTTGTAGGCAAACTGTAAACTGTGCCTCAGCCGGTCCACATAGCCTTTGTGAGAAGTGGCTGAGGAATGGTCTATGGAGGTGCCAAAGGCCAGGTCTACGGGTAGTCTTGCTTCTCTCCCGAACATGAGTCGGTAGGGAGAGTACCCTGTAGCATCACTTATTGTACTGTTGTAAGCATGCACAATTGCTGCTATGTGCCTGCTCCAATGCTGCTTCTTTTCACTTTCTAGAGTTCCCAGCATGTTGAGTAGGGTTCGGTTGAACCTCTCCGGCTGGGCATCCCCTTGCGGATGGTAGGGAGTGGTTTTGGGTCTTCTTGATCCCTAAGGAATCCAAGAGCTTCCGGATCAGCCGACTTTCAAAGTCCCTCCCTTGATCTGAGTGGAGTCGCTGTGGTAGCCCATAGTGCACAAAGTATTTTTCCATGAGTACTTTGGCCACTGTGGAAGCCTTCTGGTCTTTGGTTGGGAGGGCCTGGGCATACCGGGTGAAATGGTCGGTTATCACCAGAACATTTCCTAGTCCACTCAAGTCGGGTTCGAGGCAGAGGAAATCAATGCACACCAAATCCATTTGGCCTTGACTTTGCAGGTGGCCCATTGGGGCAGCTTGATGGGGTAGGGTTTTCCGCTGAATGCAGCGTGCGCATGAATGGCAGTATTCCTCCACTTCAGCCCTCATGCAGGGCCAATAGAACTGGCTTCTGACAAGTTGGAAGGTCCTTTCAGCTCCTAAATGACCATGATGGTCGTGTAAGGTGACCAAGACAGTCTCTCGGTGCTTCTCGGGTAAGAACAATTGCCATTTGTCTTCCAGGTCATCAGAGGGGCCCCTTCGGTAGACCACCCCTTGATGCACCTGCAACCTGTCCCACTCCTTCCGCAGCAGATGAGCTTCCTTTGAAGGGTGATGCAAGAGCCTATCTGGATCCTGATTCTCCAGGGCCTCTAGGGCCAATTTCCCCAAAGGGTCTTCCAATTGGTCATGCCTCAATTCTTTTTTTGACAGCTTGGGTAAATCATCTTACTCCACAGTATTGCTTGGGGACCCCCACTACTGTGACCCCTATCTCTTCCGCTCTGGACCCCCCGCTGGCTTGGAGTTCAGCCCCTTGACAGAGGGCCCGCACCCCGTCCGGTGCCACCTGGGTCCAGTCTTCTGTGTGGCTAGTGGGAGCATGAGACCTTCTAGACAGGGCATCCGCATCTCGATTTCCAGCCCCAGGTCTGAATTTTAGGCTGAAGTTGAATCCAGACAGTGCAGCCAGCCATCGATGGCCTGTGGCATCCAGTTTTGCTGTGGTGAAAAGATAAGTAAGGGGATTGTTGTCAGTTTTCACAGTGAATTCTGCCCCATACAGATAGTCTTTAAGTTTATCAACTACAGCCCACTTGAGAGCCAGGAACTCCAACTTGTGAGTGTGGTAGTTTTTTTCAGAGGGGGCCAAACTTCTGCTCACATATGCGACGGGTCGCAGTTGCCCTTCATGCTCCTGGTAGAGCACTCCTCCCAGACCGTCATGACTGGCATCTACATGGAGTTCATAGGGTTTCTTTGGGTCTGCATAGGCCAAGACAAGGGCAGTGGTTAAGCTCTTCTTCAGCATGTGGATGGCCTCTTCGCATTTCCCATTCCACTGGTATTTGACTGACTCTCCCGGCTTCCTGGGGCCCGAGTCATCCTCTTCCACTTCTATCTTTAAGAGTTCATTCAGGGGTCTGGCAATCCGTACGAACCTCCTATAGTAAGAGCAGAACCCCAAAAAGGACCTGAGTCCTGTCACAGTGGTGGGTCGGGGCCAGGAGGTGACTGCCTCCAGCTTCCCGGGGACTGTGGCTACCCCTTCTTCAGACACTATGTGCCCTAGATAGTTGACTGATGACTGGTAGAACTGGCATTTTTCTGGCGAAAGCTTGAGTCCCTCTTTGCTGAGCCTTCTCAGGACTTTTTCCAGTCTTTCCTCATGTTCTTCTAGAGTCTTCCCAAAGACAATGATATCATCCAAGTACACGAGAACTTCGATGAGGTTCGTGTCTCCTTGAGGCGTTGAAAGGTGGCAGGGGCTCCAGACAGACCTTGGGGCATCCGGTCAAATTCAAAGAATCCCACGGGGGTTATAAAAGCTGTCTTCTCCTTGTCTTCTGGATGCATAGGGATCTGGTAGTATCCACTCTTTAGGTCCATGACACTGAACCACCTGGCTCCAGATAGACTCTGTAGGGCATCCTCTATCCTCCGGGTGGTATACTGGTCGGGTATCGTCCTCCTGTTGAGAGTCCTGTAGTCTATACACAACCTCAACGACCCATTCTTCTTCCTGACCACCACTATTGGGGAGGCATAGGGGATCCTAGATTCCCGGATAACACCAGTTCACTTGAGCTCGGCGAGCTGTTGTCTCAGGTCTTCAAGGTCGGCTAGAGGAACTCGCCGGTTCCTCTCCCTGAAAGGCTTGTCTTCCTGGAGGCGGATTCGATGGGTGGCACTCTTCGCACACCCTACATCAAACTCATCTTTAGAGAAAATCTTCCTCCATCTGGTCAACTGGGCCTTTGCCCTCTCTTTCCAGGCCCTTGCCAGGTTTGGGTTCTCCATGCAGAGCTTCTCCCAAACAGTCCTGTCTCCCTCTGTCTTCTCCACATCTGATAAGACAATTGGGGCAGCAGGGCTCACCTGGCCCAGCAACATCCTGGCGGGGATCTCCTTGGGGACACCCATGGTATTCCTGACGCTCACCAGCACCTTACAGTGTGCCTTCTTCAAAGCTCTCACCGGAACCATTTCTGGGATTACTTCTAAGCCTGAGTATTCTTCCCGGGGGTCTGGTTCCAACATGAAAGAGGGGCCAGGTTGCTCCCAAGTAAGCTTCACAGTGGCTCTGAGACAGGTTACCTCACCGGGCTGCAATACTATTCCTTTCTTGGCCAGTCTCCAGACTTTACCTACCCCCTCTTCTGGGGCCTTCTGTTCTAAGACTAGTCGCTGATAGGCTGTCTTTAACATTGGGTGGATTCTGGTGACTGTGGGATTCTTTCCTCCTGCTAGAGGGGCCAAAAGCCTCCGGACCAGGTCCGTGTTTGTCCCTATTATTAAGGAGTTCTTGTTGGCTCCAGACGGTCGGGGGCACACCACTGCCAGGGTATCGAACACTTCAGCCTTCCCGGCTACTGAGGGGTCGAAGGTCAGTTTTATGGGCAAGTAACCATCGTAGGGGAAACTGTGTTCCGATTCCCCATATTTCCAAATCTTCAATTTTCTGGATGGGTAGGTGACTGAGGTGTTTATCATAGAAGTCCCGGTATAACAAGGTCACCTGCGCCCCAGTGTCTAAGATGGCTCTCGTGTAGACTCCCTCTACTTAAATAGGCACCACGGGGAGGGGCCCCACCAGTTCTTCCGGATAAGACTTCAAAGGGGTCTCTTTCTGTTGATCCCTACATTTTACTTTGAAGTTTTCCTTCTTGTGTTTGGCTGTTGGCTTTTGTCCCTCCTTGGGCTCGGTATGCATTGATCCCCCTCCTCTGTTTAGGTGTATATTTCCGCTGAGGGACATTATTTCTCTTTTTAGGTGTGTATTCTCGCTGAGGAACACTGTTCTTCTTCTGAGGGGGTTTACCACCTTTTCTTCTGGGCTTCTCATTCAAGTTAAAGTTAAAACAGACCACATCCCCCCAATCTTGTAGGGAAGTGGGTGCTGAGGTATCTGGGAACAACTCCTGCTTTGGTCCCCCATTTTCTGTGACCCTTGGATCCTTTGCCATCAAAGAGGTCAGCATCTCCAACACCTGAGACATCTGCGACTTCATGGTATCTACTGAGTCTCTTTCAGGGGTCATGGCTGACCTGAACATTACTGGTGTAGAAGAGGTATGCGCCTTGATCGCTTGCTGATCTTTCTGCAGGGACTCTTCATCTCTAATGATCTTTACCAGATCAGGGTAATTTAGTGACATGCCTCCTCCAGAGGTTTTCAGGTGAAGCCAGACCGGATCCGAGCGCAGTGCTCCCTTTAAGATCTGCTTCATCCTTGCCGCATCTATGGCTTGGGGTACCATCCATTTTTTTAGCACGAACTGGCAAAGCATCTTGTTCAATCTTCTGACATACTTCGACAGCTTTTCTCCTGGCTGCTGAAAGGTGTGTTCAAACTGATACACCAGTTCCATTACTTTTTCTAACTGACCGAACTCTTCTTGTAGCATGGCTAAGCAGTCATAAGCTGTGCAGGCAGCATTTCCAAACCGGAGACTTTTTACAGTTTCCGCAGCCGCGCCTTTCAGACTTTCCATCACGCGCTGCTTCTTCTGCGCTTCAGGCACCTCCCATGACTCTACTGCTGACAAGGCCTGTTCGATCCAGGTATCGAAGTCTTCCTCCCCTACAGGGATGGGCAGCCTCCCCGAAAATGTTCTCAGCTTCGGATAGCTGGCCTCTATGTGTACCGTGTTTGCTTTCTGACACTTTGTGAGCAGATCCCCCAAGGCATTTAAAAGCTCTGGCCCTATGGCTGTAATGGGTGTCATCGGAGGTGTCATCCTTCTCTGCCTCTCTGCTGCATTGGGTATTCCTGGCGGTGATCCCGTTGGGGATGGCTGAGGTGACTCCGTCTTCACAGTTATTGCGTGCGCCAGACCATAAGTTTTGTTATCCAGTGTCTGCACACTTTGCCCTTTGAAGTTCCCCGGTACTCCATCCATCCACTCTATCAGTGCCTACTGAAACGATGTGTCGGGGGCTGATTTCAGGTCTATCACCCATGGTGTATTATTTGGGGATAGCGACACTGCGAGTCGCTCTGCCGTGCTTACTGACCATTCTTCTCCCGGGAGTCTAATGACCACTGACATGTCTGGGTTTGTTTTGGCTGCTTCGCACCACACTTTCACTTCTAGCGGGTCAATGCCGGTCCTTTTGGCGTGTTTGCTTGCCATATACAGGATCCCGGACGAGCCCCCACATGTAGCGATAACCCCAAACTAAGAGAGCTGCTGGATTTGTTTCGGGCCCTGTACACAGCACAGCCAACCCCCGGCAATCTACTCAACCCTTCTCTGGCACAGCTAGTCTAGGGGTGGTATATCTGTATAACTCTATACCAGTTCATGTACAATTCCTCAATACATTTAAACAGTGGTAGAATGTAGTAATAGACTCCAATACCAGAATGATCAACTGTAAAAAGGTTTACTTGTATATAGAGGTTAACGATCAATGTCACATATAACACATGCATGCAGAGCCCTGCAGTAATACTAACACTAATCAACTATAGTGCACACATAGTTCTATCACACACTGACATATAGCTAGAGTCCCCGTTAGCAATATGGCGCCCAGCAATGCTATAAACTCCCAGTCAGGCCTGACTCAGTTAAAGCTCAGTCTTTAAAGGAGGAATCTTCGCATGCAAGATGATCGGCTGTGCACATACAGGAACAATATTTGTAATCCAAAAAGGGTCAGAAACAATGGAAGCAACTCCCCGGAGACTATGTAACTCAGTTCTGCAACTAGTCTCCTGACAGGAAAAGGGAAAGTATAACCGATGGGCCAAGGCAGTCAATAGGCCTAATAAAGTACTCGGTTATAGTTGTGAGCAGGTGCTCTCTCACCCCTCCGGACTCGATCCCAGTCCGGGGCTCCCACCGCTGTGTCCACACACACAGGATCCGCCACCGCCTGATCTCCAGTCCACTGACGTCCGCGAAGCAGGTAGATGTCTGCAGCCGCACAGGCTCAGCAGCGAGGTGGAAGGCTCTCTGGAAGTGCGCAAGGCCCAGGCCTCGGGCCTTGCACTCGCAGCAGGTCCGCACAGGAAGTCCTCTTGCCAGCCACGCGGTGTCCAAAGAGGCCGGGCTTAGCCTCGCCCTCCCCTTTTATACCCCACCCATGAGTCTTTGCGGCAGCCCAATGCACCCTGGGTGCCAAACAGGGTTCTTGGTAACGTAGTCCATGGGGCCTCAACGGAGACCCCGCTACACAAGCAAAGACAAGAGGGGAAGCAGGAAGCTGCAAAAATTATACATGAAATTCTACAGCCATAGGCTTCCCACCATTCTCCACAGTAAAGCCTTAAAACTCAGCATTTGCCAGCACACACACCCACCATCTCCAGTAACAACCTTCCCATGCCAGGTTTTTGCAGAAGAGGAAGTAAATAAAATGACCTAAAATTTCCCAAACATCCAGCCTCTGCATGCTAGCTTGGCACTTTCAACTGCTCTCATACTTTGGTAAAACGCAGCCCCCTTACTTCATGGCCTGGGTAGTCTCAAATTAACATTTTCTCCAACTCTATTTTTGTATTTATTTTCATTAAATATTATTTACAGATTTCCTTTTTCATACTTTTTTCTTTTTCCTCATAGGGTTGTCTCTGCCCTTGTCAAGTAAACAGGGGCAGCAATGGCAAGAATGTAGCAAACATTTTGATAAGCAATCATACGATGGACTACTTGGTGTCAAAGGATGTACCACTGGCTGTATGTGGCCCAGTATGAGCTTGAGGTAATAGCCTGGCCTGCTGCACGTCATGACAGAAAGGGACTGTAGTGCAGTCAATCAATTAGGCCGCCGCCTGGATCACAAAGGATCGCCCTGAGTGGCATTCACCCTGGAAGAAGAGGCAGCCATGCAGTACTTGCTAGGGATATTTAATATATATACAGGGCTCAAAATTTCAAATCCTGAGCTACTAGCCAGACCTCAAGAGTTACTCGCCACCAGTTGCCGGGCCCAACCCCTACCATGCTCCGCCCCTAATCCCGCCCCTAAACATGCCCTCAAATTATCTCATGAAATGACACTTAAATTGTTTATGCAGAATTAAGTTATAAAAATAAATATTAACAACAACTTTATCCATGTTCAAAACTGTAGCCTGCCCGTGTTCGCTAATGCAGCCTGTCCGTGTCCACCAATACAGCCTGTGACTGCCAATGCAGCCATCTGTCCCCAAATGCAGCCTTGTGTTCCCAATGCAGCCTTGTGTCCCCAATGCAGCCTTGTGTAGCCTTGTGTGCCCAAATGCAGCCATGTGTCCCCAAATGCAGCCATGTGTCCCCAGTGGCCTACCCTGTGTAGGGAAAGAGAGAGCCCCCCCTGCCACTGCCGCCGCTCTCTGGTTGATCAGCGCGCGGGGAACATAACAGCTTTCATTTCAATAGCTGTGTTCCCTCCGCCGTGCACGCCTTCATATATAGCCCCTCCTCCTTGTCCGGGCACTTTTATAGACAGATCACCTGCCCAATCCTGGGGCGGGTGATTTGTCTATCAAAGTTCCCGGAGAAGGAGGAGGGGCTATATATGAAGACGCGTGGCGGGGAACACATTACACAGCTATTGAAATGAAAGCTGTTATGTTCCCCGCACGCTGATCAATGCGGCGGTGGCAGCAGCAGCAGCAGCTCTCCTCTCTCTTGCCCCACGATCGCCCCCCTGCTCCCAGGCAGCCCACACTCGCCCAGTCCTCAAAATCCACTCACAAAATGCGAGCAGGCGAATGGAATTTTTGAGGGCTGATTATATATATATATATATATATATATATATTTTATTTTTACATGAATCCTATAAACTAGTTATGTCAGACTCTGAGTTCTGGAAAAGTTGAAAATATACTGATTATTTAAAAGTCAACCAAGGATAAAACTGGTCTTTAAACGGGCAATATTGAATATTTAGTAATTGTTTGTGTAATAAAAAGAGCATTGATAATGTACAATAACACAGATCATGCTGTTAAGAAAATAATTAAGGGATCTAGCAGAAAAGAGAATACAGAATGTAAATTAAGATTCTCAATAGAAAAACTTGCATAACATCAGGTGATTAGAGAGCACAGATGAATGCTCTGAGAAAGAAAAGAGCTGTTTAGAGAAAATGTTATGAACATTCTGAATTCAGAAAGGATATTGAAACATGCAAATGTATAGAGCAGTCCGCGGTTATATATACACAAATAAATGAACTCGATAATGCTTGTTTTTATTGAGTTTATGTCATTACACTGAAAGTGAACTGTCCACTACACACAATACATGAAGTGAACACAAAATACAGACTTTGTTCTAAATGATAATTAGTATAGTTGTATATGGTGGATTTTTTTAGATCTCCAAGCTGTGACTGGTAGAGTTGAGCGGGTAGCTGGATATTCGGGTCCGGCGGGTTCGGCCGAACTTCGGAAAAAAGTTCGGATTCGGGACCGAACTTTAACCCGAACCCGGACCCCATTGAAGTCAATGGGGACCCGGACTTCTGACGACTAAAAAGGCTCTAAAAAAGTAATGGAAAGGGCTAGAGGGTTGCAAATGGCAGCAAAATGTTGTTAAGAACATGGCAAGTGCTCTGCAAACAAATGTGGATAGGAAATAACTTAAAAGAACATAAAAAAATTAAAAAATAAAAAAATATGCTGGAGGCCCCCTTTTCAGCAGAAGAGGTACAGGAAGTCATTAAGAACCTCAGAAACTCAACGGCACGATGCCACACATATGGTGGGAATGCCCCAGAATACGCCCTTTCTGGAATAAATTATTTAATTTAATGGATAAGCTAGTGGGAAAATAAAATACTTTGAAATAAAAATGTAGCGGGGTGCTAAATTTAAGGAAAGTGTTTGAGTGGTAAATAGGCTCAAATACCCTAATTCTGTAGGATTCATGGACCATTTTGTCCTCGGGGGACAGTATTGGTGTGCAGTTCCCTGCGGCCTACAGGTGGCGCCTTTTGTGTCCCCTCTTGGCAGTAGTACAGCGGGGCGGGGAACCTGCTGTGCATGCCGGGAGAGCATATAAAAGGGGCAGACCTTTGGCCTGGGGGCTGATGTCCAGTGGGGTCCGCGCCCAGGTGCCTTCGGCCTGGGTGCATGTGTTCCTGTTCCATCTCGGGCACCTTTAGCCCGGGGTGAGGTACTATCCTGGAGTTCTTGCTGCCCTGGGTATGGAGGCCTAGGGGCGGGAGTAAAGCCTGGAGTCCAGAGCCGCCTCGTGTAGGGGACCCTGTTCCAGGGAAGGGAGGATCATTCTGATGGACCGATGCGGGAGTCACGGTGAAGGAATGGTCTGTTGACTCCCTGGAGAGATGTCTTCCCCTTGATATGGGCTAGGTTCGTAGAAGGAGAAGCTCAAGGTCACCTTGACTGTATCAGAGGCCTTATTCAACCGGCCCGTGGCAGGGGCCTTATACACCCTGGTCTGTGGCTGAGACCAAAGTTCTCCAGGCCCGTGGCAGGGGCCTTGTACACCCGGTCTGTGGCAGAGACCAACCTCAATGTCTGTGGCAGAGACCGTGCGCCAAAAACTGTTTGAGAAACCTAAGCAGTGAAGTGAATGTGCTACGTTTGTGCCTGGACCTCCTCCACACCTTAAGCTGTCCTGTTTCTTTGCTCTAACCTTTTCTATCTGAGTACAGTTTATTTTGCCATGAGAGAATAAGAGTTGGAGTTTCAGCTGGTGTGGACATTGACTTTACTGGCAATTAAAGGACTTGCCTCTACCTACAGTAGAGGTGAGAATCATCCTCTGGAGGAGTTTTGACTCCGGCTGTGGACACGGCCCGTCAAGTACACCGCTCAACCTCTTTATATAGGAGGATACGGGCTGGTAGTGCGGTGTGCCTTTCTCCCTCCTGCGAAGAGCCAACAACATAAAGGCAGGTAAGGGGGAAAGGATCTGTGCGCTACAAAAAAATAAAATACAAATTTTAATCTTGGCCTAGCAGGACGAGGTCCATATGGAGTAGGAGGTTGAGGTGGCGGTGGATGTGGCTGTGTAGGTGGAAGCGGCGGTGGAGGAGGACGAGGTAGCCAACACTGGTTCAAAAATACAACAATGGCTGGGTAAGGCCGGTGATGTGTCGAATTCTGTCCCCTGCCGAATAGTGTCCGCCCTGTACTGCGCTTGCTGAGTATGTAGGACAAGGGGATTTCAAAAATCTCCCAAGACTAACGGCGCCTGCGTGTTGAGTTCAGGTGAAGGCCACACCATCCGTGGTTCAAGCCGAGCCAAGCAAGGCCGCGATCGAAGCGAGCCCGTGAGGGGCCCTGTTACTATGTGCTACCGTATGTCCTCTTGGATGGTGGGGCTTGAACCTGCACTCACAGCGCAGGCGCCGTTCATCTTTGGAGATTTTGTGAATCTCCTTGTCCTCTGTACTGCGCAAGCGCTGCGCCTGCGCAGTACGGGCCGGGCACAATCCGATGGCCGGACAGTTTTTGTCACAACACCGGTATACATGTCTATTCTGCACAAGGTACGGACAAGTCCTGTGGGATCCATGCCTGGTTCATTTTAATGAACGTGAGCTTGTCCACATTGGCTCTGGACAGGCGGCTGCGCTTGTCTGTGATAACGCCCCCTGCCGTGCTAAATACACGTTCAGATAATACACTGGCTGCAGGGCAGGCCAGCACCTCCAAGGCATAAACGGCAAGCTCAGGCCATGTGCCCAATTTGGAGACCCAGAAGTTAAAGGGGGCAGACCCGTCATCCAGTACGTGTAGGCCTGTGGACACATACTGCTCAACCATGTTGGTGAAATGCTGCCTCCTGCTAAGACATTCCATCTCAGCTGGTGGTGCTGGTTGTTGTGGCGTGCTGACAAAGCTTTTCCACATTTCGGCCATGCTAACCCTGCCTTCTGAGGTGCTGCCGGTGCCCCGGCTGCGTTGGCGACCTCTTCCTCCTCCTCTGCCTTCGCCTTGTGCTTCCACCGTACGCCCGCTGTCAGGTGGGAATGCCACCAGCAGCGCGTCTACCAGCGTGCGCTTGTACTCGCGCATCTTACGATCCCGCTCCAGTGAGGGAATTAAGGACGGTACGTTGTCCTTGTAACGGGGATCCAGCAGGGTGGCCACCCAGTAATCAGCACCAGTGAAAATGTGGGCAACTCGGCTGTCGTTGCGGAAACACTGCAGCATGTAATCGCTCATGTGTGCCAGGCTGCCCAGAGGCAAAGAAAAGCTGTCCTCTGTGGGAGGTGTATCGTCTGTGTCCTCTGTATCCCCCCAGCCACGCACCAGTAATGGCCACGAGCTGGTCTGAGTGCCACCCTGCTGTGAACATGGCTCCTCCTCCTCCTCCTCCTCCTCCTCCTCCTCCTCCTCCACCTCGTCATCCTCCAGAACTGTGCCCTTTCTGCCGGACAATTGTGTACCTGGCGTTTGTTGGTACAGGAACCCACCCTCGTAGCCACTTGTGAAAGACTGCCCTGAAAGCCTTTGAAATGATCCCGCTTCCTCCTCCTCCTCATCCTCCTGTGCCACATCCTCTTCCATCATCGCACAAAGCGTTTTTTCAAGGAGGCATAGAACTGGGATAGTAACGCTGAGAACGGCGTCATTGGCACTGGCCATGTTGGTGGAGTACTCGAAACAGCGCAACAAGGCACACAGGTCTCGCATGGAGGCCCAGTTATTGGTGGTGAAGTGGTGCTGTTCCGCAGAGCGACTCACGCGTGATTGCTGCAGCTGAAACTCCACTATTGCCTGCTGCTGCTCGCACAGTCTGGCCAGCATGTGCAAGGTGGAGTTCCAGCTTGTGGGCACGTCACATATGAGGCGGTGAGCTGGAAGGCCGAAGTTACGCTGCAGCGCTGACAGGCGAGCAGCAGCAGGGTGAGAACGCCAAAAGTGCGCACAGACAGCCCGCACTTTCTGCAGCAGCTCTGGCATATTGGGGTAATTTTTAAGGAACCTCTGGACCACCAAGTTCAGCACATGCGCCAGGCAAGGGATGTGCGTCAAACCGGCTAGACCCAGAGCTGCTACGAGATTTCGCCCATTATCGCACACCACCAGGCCGGGCTTGAGGCTCACTGACAGCAACCACTCATCGGTCTGTTGTTCCATGTCCCTCCACAACTCCTGCGCGGTGTGGGGATTTTCCCCCAAACAGGAAAGTTTTAAAACTGCCTGCTGTCGTTTACCCCTGGCTGTGCTGAAGTTGGTGGTGAAGGTGTTACGCTGAATGGATGAGGAGGCGGTAGAGGATGAGGAAGCGGAGAAGGAGGAGTTAGCAACAGGAGGCAAACTGAAGCGCCCTGCAATCCTCGGTGGTGGAAGGACATGCGCCAAACCGCTATCTGCCTCAGGCCCAGCAGCCACTGCATTTACCCAGTGTGCTGTTAGGGAGATATAACGTCCCTGACCGTGCTTACTGGTCCACGCATCTGTAGTTAGGTGGACCTTGCCACAGATGGCGTTGCGCAGTGCACACCTGATTTTGTCCCCCACCTGGTTGTGCAGGGAAGGGATGGCTCGCCTGGAAAAGTAGTGGCGGCTGGGCACGACGTACTGCGGGACAGCCAATGCCATCAGGCTTTTAAAACTCTGCGTCTCCACCAGACGGAATGACAGCATTTCAAAGGCCAGGAATTTTAAAATGCTGGCATTCAGGGCCAGGGATCGCGGGTGGCTAGGGGGGTACTTCCTCTTCCGCTCCAATGTTTGGGAGATAGAGAGCTGAACGCTTCCATGGGACATTGTGGAGATGGTCGGTGACCCAGGTGGTAGTGTTGCTGGCAGATCCTCTGTTTGCGGGGTGACAGGTGCCACTGTCACTACAGAGGTGGATGAAGAGGCCGAGACTGCAGCAGAAGAGGAAGCAGGAGGAGCCAGAGACCTTTCTTAGTTTCTGAGGTGTCTACTCCACTGCAGCTCGTGCTTTGCACTTAGATGCTTGGTCATGCAGCTTGTGCTCAGGTTGAGAACGTTTTATGCCTCGCTTCAGGCTCTGATTGCACAGCGTGCAAACCACTCGTGTCTTGTCATCAACACACTGTGTGAAGAACTGCCACGCTAGGGAAGTCCTTGGACCTGGCTTTGGTGTGCTCGGTCCCTTGCTGCGTTGGGCAGTAGCAGATGTACTGTCTAGGGGACGAATGCTCCGTTTTTGCACCCTGCTCCCTCTTCTGCTGTGCTGGTGGCTCTGTGCGACCACCGCCTCTTCCTCCGAACTACACTGGTCACCTGCATAATGTTGATTCCATGTGGGGTCGAGGACCTCATCGTCCTCCACATCATCTTCCACCCAGTCTTCACCCCTGCCCT
Organism: Rana muscosa; assembly: GCA_029206835.1. Classification (NCBI taxonomy): domain Eukaryota; kingdom Metazoa; phylum Chordata; class Amphibia; order Anura; family Ranidae; genus Rana; species Rana muscosa. Next base: position 77,734,074 of record CM055118.1, on the reverse strand, counting down.
CCATGTCTGTCTGCACAATTGCGAAAGCAGCAGCAGTTGGCACCTGTGTTTCGTCATCATCCGAGACGTGCTGCGATGGTCCTCCCATGTACCCATCATGAAACATAAGTGGTTGGGCATCGGTGCACTCAATCTCTTCCACTTCTGGGGCAGGGCTAGGTGGATGGCCCTGGGAAACCCTGCTAACAGAGTCATCGAAAAGCAGAAGAGACTGCTGCATGATTTGGGGCTCAGACTGCTTGGCTGATTTGCAAGGGGGTGAGGTGAAAGACTGATGGACATGGGCTTCAGGTGCCAACTCTGATCTTTCAGCAGAAGAGTGGGTGGGAGACAATGTGAAGGAACCCGAGGCACTGTCAGCAACCCAATCTACTATCGCCTGTACTTGTCCTGGCCTAAACATTGGTACAGCCTCATTAGGCGCGACAAAATACCGCCGCAGGCTCGGTCGCCTACTCGCACCTGAGGAAGGTGTTTCACTTGTGCGTGTAGCTGGCACAGATCCACCACATCCTCTCCCTGCAACAGGAGCTCCACCAGCAGCACCACGACCGGGGCCACCACGTCCCTTTGACCTTCCCCTCATATTTTCCAAATTTAGGATCTTGCCCTAAATGGCGTTTTTTGGAAGACCACAACACACCCACAGTACGTAATGGCTGAAACGCACAGCTACAGAACTGCAGAAAATGCTATTCGAAAAAAAAAGGTTGTTTTTTTTAGTATAGCACAGTACAAGGAAAATATATAGAAATTGTTTTTTTACACACACCTCCAGATGTGTATTTCACACTGCAAAATATTTTCTGTGGCCCTAAATGGCGTTTTTTGCCAGACCACAACACACCCACAGCACGTAACCGCTGAATCGCACAGCTACAGAAAATGCTATTCAAAAAAAAGGTTGTTTTTTTTAGTATAGCACAGTACAAGGAAAATATATAGAAATTGTTTATTTTACACACCTCCACATGTGTATTTCACACTGCAATTTATTTTCTGTGGCCCTAAATGGCGTTTTTTGCAAGACCACAACACAACCACAGTATTTAACCACTGAATCGCACAGCTATAGAAGTGCAGAGAATGCTATTCAAAAAAAAATTTGTTTTTTTTAGTATAGCACTGTACAATATATAGAAATTGTTTATTTTACACACCTCCACATGTGTATTTCACACTGCAAAATATTTTCTGTGGCCCTAAATGGCGTTTTTTGGAAGAGCACAACACAACCACAGTATATAACCGCTGAATCGCACAGCTGCAGAGAATGCTATTCAAAAAAAAGTTTTTTTTTTTTTTTTTTTTTTAGTATAGCATAGTACCAGAAAAATATATAGAAATTGGTTATTTCACACAACTAGAGATATACACTGAAAAATATTTTTTTTGCCCAAAAATAGGTCTTTTTTGCGCACAACAAAGTGCCCTTTTTTTTTTTGGGGGCCCAAAAATGGGTCTTTTTAGCAAAAGCACAATAAAGTGCCTTTTTTTTTTTTTTTTTTTTCTGACCGAAATAGGCCTTTTAGCAAGAGCACAATACAGCCACAGTATGGAATAGGTGTATCACTCAACGTAATGCAGTGCTGGTGCACTGAGCTTGCAACACAAACAGATAAACCTATGCAGATCACTGAGCTATTATATCTCTCAATCTGGACTCCTATCTAAATCTCTCTCCCTGAAAGCACAAACAGGATCCTGCCCCTACACTACACTACACTACACTGTCTCTCTATCTTTTCTATCAGTAGATTGCAGAATCAGGACTAACTCCTATCATATAATTCTCTCCCTCACAGCAACAGCAGCCAGGATCCTTTCCCTACACTGTCTAAAAGCAGAGTGACGATCTGTGCTGTGTGCCTCTTTCTTATATAGAAGCTGGTCACATGCTGGGTCACATGTTGCACTGACCAATCACAGCCATGCCATTAGTAGGCATGGCTATGATGGCTTCTAAGGGCACACCAGCTAATCGGGAAAACGCCAAAATTCGGTACGGACCCGAACTTTACAGTTCGGGTCCGCTCAACACTAATCATCAACCATCTTTAAAAAAACATTTTTTCTAGGGACAGAAAACTATAGGTAGGGAGAGTGTCAGTGTGTTTCACTGTGCTAATCGGAGGAGGAGGAGGAGGAGGAGGAGGAGGAGGAGGAGGAGGAGGAGGAGTCTAGGGGCAAGGTCAGACTTGGACACCTTCCCCACCGAAAATCCTCTGGCTTACTGGGTCTTGAGGATGGATCACTGGCCAGAGCTTGCACAGTATGCAATTGAGCTACTGGCCTGTCCTGCATCCAGCGTTCTTTCGGAACGCACATTCAGTGCTGCTGGAGGATTTGTCACGGATCACAGGGTGCGCCTGTCCACCGACTCGGTTGATCGACTGACTTTCATCAAGATGAACCAGTCTTGGATCACCACCAGCTACCACACACCTGATGCTGATATAACAGACTAATTGATTTTAACATGTCACATCCCTTCAAGACTGATGCTGAGTGCCTGTGCTGTTATGTTGACTGGCTATCCTCCTCCTCCGAGTCCTCAATGATACGATTGATGATGATAGCTTGGAAGATCATTTTTGTTTATGGGTGCTGCCACCAGTGCCTAACGCCCAATTTTTCAGCCCCTGTTTAACAGGGGCGTGTAATTACAATTTTTGAAGCAATACTTTGCAACAGGGCTCATTGCTGTGCTCCAAGTACAGTATCTGTGAGGGGTTGCAGTGTTGTGCCACCAGTGCCTAAGGCCCAATTTTTCAGCCCCTGTTCAACAGGGGCATGTAATTACAATTCTTGATCTAATAATTCACAGCAGGGCCCATTGCTGCACCCACCAAGAGTAACTCTGAGGGCTTACAGTGTTGTGGCAACGCCACCACCACCACCACCACGAAAGGCCCAATTTTTCAGCCCCTGTTCAAAAGGGGCATGTAATTACAATTCTTGATCTAATAATTCACAGCAGGGCCCATTCCTGCACCCACCAAGAGTAACTCTGAGGGCTTACAGTGTTGTGGCAACGCCACCACCACCACGAAAGGCCCAATTTTTCAGCCCCTGTTCAACAGGGGCATGCAATTACAATTCTTGATCTAATAATTCACAGCAGGGCCCATTGCTGCACCCACCAAGAGTAACTGTCAGGGCTTACAGTGTTGTGGCACCAGCACCACCATCAAAGGCCCAATTTTTACTACCACTGTTCAACAATTATATGTAATTACAATTCCTGATATAATAGTTGACAGCAGGGCGTTCCAGCACCAACCAAGAGTAACTGTGAGTGCTTACAGTGTTGTGCCAACACCAACAACTAAGGGGCCTATTTCTGCAGCGTATATACGGCAGGTCCCTACTTTCAAACATCCAACTTACAAACAACTCCTACTTGCAAACGCAAGAAGACAACAGGAAGTGAGAGGAAATCTACCCCTTGGAAGGAAAATTCTCTCCTGTAAGAATAAATATGGGAGAAAGGTGTCTCCTCTCTACTGATGCTTTATCACCAATCCTTGTTTCAATAAAAACACCACATTTCAAAAACAGTTGTCATTGGGACGGAAAGTGAGGTGAAATGTTCTGAACAGGGGCACAGACAGCAAAACAAATGTTACAGGGGTGATAACCCTTACCTATGTTTTCCAAAAAGTTTAAAAATAGATTTTTGGGCTGGAGCTACACTTAAACAATGTATCTGTTCAAAATTACAAACAGATTATACATAAGAACAAACCTACAGTCCCTGTCTTGTATGCACCGCCTGTATACGGCTGTTCAGAGTATATAGGGCCTTTTTTATTTTATGTGCGGGGTTCCCCTTAATATCCATACAAGACCCAAAGGGGCTGGGAATGGGCTGGGGTAGGGGGGGGGGGGGGGTCATGGGGTAGCTATGCCATTTTTCTTAAAGATTTTCATCCATATTACCGGGACCAGACATTACATTAAAGCCGCAAGCAGTTTTAAATGGCTTTTTTTTCCTTTAGAAGTGTCATTTTGTGCAGGGACAGTTCTAAACACGGGAAACACGTGGCACTTCACAGGCATACTTTAGACACCCCCCAGGTACGATATTTAAAGGAATATTTGACTTTTTTTTTTTCACTTTATGCATCATTAAAATGACTGCTCCCGAAAAACGACCGTTTTTAAAACTTCTTTTTGCATTGATACATGTCCCCTGGTGCAGAACCCAGGTTCCCAAACCCTTTTTAGGACAATAACATGCATAATAGTCGTTATAATTAGCACTTTAGAATTCGAACGTTCGCATCCATTGTATTTAATAGGGTTCTAATGTTCGTACGAACTTTCGGTCCGTTCGCGGGTTCTGGTGCGAACCGAACCCGGGGGTGTTCGGCTCATCACTACTCACCATATATAAGCCACTAACGTAGCAATTGATCAGTCATCATAGAGTTGAGTGGACACCTGGATGTTTGTGTTGAACTCTTTTTAGCTAACTTTGTAAAAAGCTAGAGTTCGTGACCTGACTTTCCCCGAACCCAAACCCCATTGAAGTAAATGTTGCCCTGTAAATCGTGGGAATAAAAGGACTCCCCAAAAATAAAGGAGTACCTCGAACTGTCCCTGCACCAAGTGTCATTTAAAAAAAAAAAAAAATTAAAACTAAATTCACTCCTGGGTATAATTAATTGTTGTCTCCTGTCAATTGCAATACGTAGGAAAGTCATTGATACAAACATTGGTAAAGCATTGTGGTTCCCCCAAATATCCATACCAGGCCCTTCAGGTCTGTCAAGGATTTTAAGGGGAACTCCCCCCCCCCAAATTCTGGGAAAAAATGGCGTGGAGTCCCCACCCCCCCAAATCCATAACAGACCCTTATCGGAGCACGCAACCTGGCCGGCCACAGGGGAAGAGGGGGGGATGAGAGAGCAGCCCCCCCTCCCTCCTGAACCGTACCAGGCCACATGCCCTCAACATGGGGAGGATGTCCCCATGTTGATGGGGACAAGGGCCTCATCCCCACAACCCTTGCCCGGTGGTTGTGGGGGTCTGCGGGCGGGGGGGCTTATCGGAATCTGGAAGACCCCTTTAACAAAGGGGACCCCCAGATCCCGCCCCCCCCTATGTGAAATGGTAATGGGGGACATTGTACCTTAATAAATGGCATTATCTAAAAAATGACACTACACGGTTTTTGACAATTCCTTTATTATTGGTATTGTTTTTCAACCATCTTCTTCCTTCTTCTTTTCTGCATTCGAGTTTCTTCCTCCATCCTCCTCTTTATCTTCATCTTCCTTCTTGCTTCGGGCTTCTCGTCCGCATTTTGCTTCGGCTTCTTCTTTGTTCTCCCGCCGCTCCGTTTGAATTGGAGTTTCCCGCTGTGTGACGCAAAGTTAGGCAGTTCTCCTCTAGGTCCGCTGCGAGCCGGGGGACCCGCCCCCCTCTGACTGCACGGGGAAAGTACCTGTGAAATCTCTGTGTGTCAGAGGGGGGCGGGGTCGCCGGACCAAGAGGAGAACTGATGAACTGAGCGTCCCACAGCGGGAACCTCCAATTCAAACGGAGCGGCCGGAGAAAGAAGAACCCGGAGCAAGATGCGGACGAGAACACCGAAGGAAGAAGGAAGATGAAGAGGAAGAGGAAGATGGAGGAAGAAACACGAAGCGAGAAAAGAAGAAGGAAGAAGATGGAAGAAAGCCAAACAAAAAATTAAAGGAATTGTCAAAAACTGACTACTGTCATTTTTAACATTTTGTACACTTTCTTCGTGAAATGGTAGGGGTACAATGTACCCCTTACCAATTCACAAAGGGGGGGCCGGGATCTGGGGGTCCCCTTTGTTAAAGGGGTCTTCCAGATTCCGATAAGCCCCCCGCCCGCAGACCCCCACAACCACCGGGCAAGGGTTGTGGGGATGAGGCCCTTGTCCCCATCAACATGGGGACATCCTCCCCATGTTGAGGGCATGTGGCCTGGTACGGTTCAGGAGGGATGGGGGGCTGCTCTCTCGTCCCCCCCTCTTCCCCTGCGGCCGGCCAGGTTGCGTGCTCGGATAAAGGGTCTGTTGTGGATTTTGGGGGGGACTCCACGCCCTTTTTTTCCTGATTTGGGGGTGGAGTTCCCCTTAAAATCCTTGACAGACCTGAAGGGCCTGCAACTCGAATTTGGGGGAACCCCCACGTTTTAATTTTGCAGGTACAACTCACTTTTCAAGGTCTTGCCATTTGCCGGGAGGCAAGAATTCATTTAGAGCCGCGATTGACTTTTCAAAGTTTATTCACAATTAAAAAATGACACTTTGTGCACGGCCAGTACTAACAGCACGGGAAGCAAGCGCCAAGTTACATGCATATTGCCCAACCCCGGCCCCGAACATACAGTGAATGAATGTTTATAGGTTTAATGCTCCTGGACACAGCCAAATTTAAAGGTCTGTACGGTCACTACATTTGCTGTTCGGGGCCGCTCAACCCTCGACATATCAAGTATGAAAAATGTTACGTACCCGCGATCTACACGTTCGTTGCTTCCGACCTTCTTCCACTCACTGAACGTCGCTTTCAACGATGTTTTTTGGAGTTATATACAGTGCGCATGCGTGACGCTCCGCACGCTTTCCCGCCCCTGACGTTCGTTACACTACTTTTCCCGCCCCTTCTCGCTACTCCTTAATGACGGAGAGTGTAAACATGTCGGCGAATCACCAACATGATGTGGAAAGTGGGGAAGAAAGCAGGCCCCGACCCAGAAGGTATAAAGCCACTAACATGAGCTTTGAGGAGATGGTGGAGATGGTCACCATATTGCTCCGGGATGATTATGACGCCAAACATGGGCCCTACAAAAAGCCAAATCAAGTGAAGTCCAAGATCATGGATAAAGTGGTCAAAGCGCTATTTCAGAAATTTGGTGTTCGCAGGTCGCGGGAACAGATCCGGAAACGATGGTCGGACATTAAGTTGTGTGAGCCGGATCAATATAAAAAGATTAAAAAAGTCATCAAAAAAAGTAAGTATATCTACATTAAATGTGATTTTTGGTAATAACGTGGTGTTGCATGTGCTTTTAAAATAATGTATGTAGTACAGTTAAAAATGTCATGTTTCATGTTTTTGGGCACACGAATCGATCGTATAAATGGTCGTTCAAACGTTCACTCAATCACAAGCTTTTCGCCCGATTCATTGTTCGAACGACATTTTATCAATCCTAAAATAATAGGCATGTTCTAATGTTTTTAGCAATGTATTCCACCAAAACATCGTTTGGGTGGTATTGAACGAGGATTTCAACGTTGGATTCTTGTGCCCAAGAACATGAAACAGGACATCATGAAATGTTTATGTGAGAAGTAATTATAAACATGTTTGTGTAGTTGTTGGTAATTAGATTTGGCTAATGTAACTAGATTCAGTGTACGGTTACAAGTGTATGCTCAGCAGCTGCTTACACATCTGGACTCATTAGCACAAGTGTGGGCCACAAGAACAACCTTTTGATGGTGTCACACACAGGTGATCCAGTGGATACCTGGTGTGTTTCCATGTGTGAAACATGACCAAAAGAGATTAATCTACCATCTTGGGAAATGGATACAATCATGTGTTCATCTCCTAAAAAATTATCACTAATACAATTGTAACACACTTCCCAAGAATGATTAATATTCCTCTTTCACGCCAAAATATATTTAGTTACACAAGTCTACCTTTTGGTTATATCTCCTAGGGCTTCAAAGAGCTAAGAGACACAAGGCTGCAAACCCTGCACCACCAACTCAAGACCCACAACCGCAGGATGTGGCAGAAGAGGGAAATGGCAACTCACCAGGTCAGTGTCATACACCACAGCCTCAGGTAATAGATGTTGGCCTGTGTATTTAGTAAGACGTTTTCTTTTCACTACTTCAAGGGACTTTAATGCCTGCGGCACCAGCAACCTTCACCAGAGCCACTGCCCAGATGTTGCTGAAACAAGTGAGGGTCTGCTCTCGGGAGGTTGAAAAGATAAAAGACAACCTGTTCCAGATGTGCCAAACCAACAAAATCATGGAGAAAAGACTGAAAAAACTAGAGCATATTCTTGGGAGGGTGTAAAACGTGTATATATTCTACAAAATTTTAATTTTTTTTTTGGGGGGGAAATCTTTTATTTCTATAAAGGTATATTGTTCGTGTTGTACATTTTTGTACTGAGTTGTAAAAAGAGAAAAAAAAAAAAAAAACCAAAAAAATTGGGGTATATTTTGATACAAACGTGATTTTTTTTTTAACTACTATAAAAAAATGTAATCACTAAACAATGTGTGGCTTCTTATATCAATGTTGCCCCCCCCGCTCAAAAAATGTGTGTGTTTAGACTCTATAAATGATTGTAATTTACTTGTTAGGAAAAAACATGGGACTACAACTGCACTAGTATAACCGAGGACAGTGATGGTGAACATTGGCAACCCAGATGGTTTGGAACTACATTTCTAATGTTACTCAGGCACTCTGCAGTGTAGTTGAGCATCATGGGAAATGGAGTTGCAAAACATCTGGAGTGGCAAGGTTCACCATCACTGACCTAGGAGAAAGAACAAATACAACAAAAGAAAAGCAAACAAGATGTTTCCAGTATATTATTTTTTATTATGACCAAAATTGGTTTAAAAATGATCAGGCATTGCAATGGCCCCCCTTCCCATAAAATATTCTAGATAGCGTTGCCGCACATCACGGCCGCTTTGGGGGGCCAAGCCTGTAGGGCCAGCTAACTGGGCTGCCAATGGTCCATCCAAGCACTGTGTGCCCTGAAGGTCAACTGTAGCTAGGTAATTGTTTGAGTTTTTGAGTAAAAAATTGTGCAGTATGCAACAGCACATGACCAAATGGTTCCATTTATAGTCCGCCATGTTTATCGCAGTCAGAAAAAGGCGGAAGCGACTGGCCATGATGCCAAAGGCATTTTCGACCACCCTTCGCGCTCTGGCCAGACGATAATTAAATACCCTCCTCTCAGGGGTGAGGGACCTTTGGGGAAAAGGCCTCATCAAATGTGGTCCAAGCGCAAAAGCCTCATCTGCCAGGAACACAAACGGGAGGCCATGTTCATTATCTTCAGCAGGTGGCAATGCCAGGTCCTCTGAAAGAAGCCGGTCTGCAAACTCGGTCTGGGCGAAAACACCACCATCAGACATCCGCCCATTTTTCCCAACATCAACAAATAGAAACTCATAGTTGGCAGACACCACCGCCATGAGCACAATACTGTGGAAGCCTTTATAATTATAAAAAAACGAGTCAGAATGGGCTGGTGGCACGATGCGGACGTGCTTGCCATCAATGGCTCCTCCACAGTTGGGAAAGTTCCACCGCTGAGAAAAATCAGATGCCACATTCTGCCATTCCTGTGGCGTCGATGGTAACTGTGGAGTCAAAGGAACAAAAAAAATAATATACTTTACTACCTATACATTGCAAGCATGTTAGCACAAAACACTCTGGGCAAAACATCAGTATAGCATTAATTTGGAAGGAGGATTTTAGAGTGGAGCTAGACAGCCAAAATAATATAAAAGAACACAGCAGCTCCAGCTACAGCAGCTGCAGAGGTTTGCTAATTGTACACTTACCTGTCCTGGAGTCCAGCAACGTCCGCAGCAGAGGACGAACAATTGCTCGTCACTCTGCTGCCCCCACTGCCATCCTTGGTGAGGGAACCAGGAAGAGAAGCCTTGCGGCTTCACTGCCCGGTTCCCAAACGCACATGCACGAGAAGCGCTGCGCAGTTCAGACTGGTCCTCCTGTGTTCTGTGAGACAATTGTTTCCAAGAACACTACGGGTCTTCTGCGGGAAGTGACTTGGCTCAGGCAGATTTGCCGCAGAGATGACTCCCGGATGTGGGTGAAAATACCTGGCTTAAACAGGTATCTTCACCCCCCTCCCCCCTGAAAGGTGTCAATTTTGACACCGGGGGAGGGTTACGATGAGCGGACCCCCAAAATTTTGGATGGAGGTCCGCTTGAATAAGATAGAAAAATAAGCAACAAAAATATCACCCACTCTGATGGACCTGTGAAATTCTTTAGAGGGTGGAGGGGTTGAGATGAGTTGGGGACATCATAATTCAAATCTATAGTACTATGTAATTTATTTGTGTAGATTAGACAAAATCAAAGAATTAGGGGGGGGGGAATCAGGCAATCTAAGCACTACAATGGAGCGTCAAAAACAAAAATGGGGATTGACTAGGCTAGGTGTGTGTTTGGGCCCAGGATCGATTGCGGGAGATTGGTTTAAAAACAAATATGCATGTAGCCAAAAAACATAGAATATTCAAAGCTTACAACATGCAGGGGGACAAAGGGGACATTCACAGCATATTCAAATCATGGTAATTAGAGACAGTTCAAAATATACTATACATTATCAAGCATAAAAAAACATAGATTGTGATGTTTATAAAGGAGAAAACTTACCTTAAGATAGTCCTCCTGAAGGACCTGGATAATGGCAGAGCAGGTCTCAGGGATAATGACGCCCAGAGCCTGGGGGGAGATGCCTGTCGAGAACTTGAGGTCCTGCAAGCTTCTCCCAGTCACAAGGTATCGCAACGTGGCGATGAGCCTCTGCTCAGCAGTAATGGCTTCCCGCATAACGGTGATATAGGGGGACACCAAAGCCAAGAGCTGCTGAAAAACGGGGTCAGACATCCTAAGAAAATTCCTGAAATCATCAGGGTTATTCTCCCGGATCTCCCGCAGCAGAGGCATATGACATAATTGGTCCCTCTGGAGCAACCAATTCTTGGTCCATGAACTCCTCCTCACCCTCCTCATGGACCGGATCTGGGACATAGCAACAAGCCCAGCAGCAAGCACAGCACGATCTCGGCGACAAGAACGTACCCGCAACATGGCTTAGAAACGGTCGTCTAATCAGAACGAACGAAAAGAACGCACTGAAGAACAGCAAGGCCTATGAAGAACGAGCTGAAAAACAGTAACGAGCGGACAAGAACACACTGCAAAAACAGATACGAACTCACTACACGCACTGAAAGCCAGATACAAACCCACAAGCACAAACTGAACTCCCGAAAACGATCTTTAAAGTACGAAGACTGAAAAGCGCGAATCGTCTCTTCCCAAACTTTTACTAACACGCGGTAACACGAAATCAGCAAAAGCAGCCAAAAGGGTGGCGCGAACAGAATGAAACTTCCCCTTTATAGTGCCGTCGTACGTGTTGGACGTCACCGCGCTTTGCTAGATCAGTTTTTTTCACGATCGTCTGTAGGCAAGGCAGGCTTGAGAGGAAACAAGAAAAATAACGTCGAGAAAATCGATGTTTTTTCTTGACATGAAAAGCGGTCGTGTGTACGTGGCATTAGGAGGGATCCATTACTACAAGCCCTGCAATACGCCGATCTGGCATAAAGGTTCTCTCTATATTGCTTGGCTGGGAGGTTCGGGACTTTGATAATCCTGTGGCAGAGGATTCCTGATCACATCCATAAGTTTCTCAGCTTAAATTGATCCGTGCATCATCCCGGCTGCTAGGACCAGTGAAAGGGACTATCCGTGTGAGCAATACCCACTCAGGCTTGAGTGGCGACGTTGTGCCTTTAGTGCTGCGTGCCTGAACCTTCCCCTGTTCTTCTCTCGTTTCCTACTTTCTTCTCAAGTTCCCTCAGCAAAGTAAATAAAGCCTTGTTGTTGGGTTTTACATTTGTGTGGACATTGGCCTTTCTAGAGACTTTCTATACCCTGACAACCGAAGCCTTGGAGGTAGTTTGCATGACCCAAAACAAAACCAGCAGCCCGATCTCGGAGAGGGGGGTTATCGCTACATATGTAATAGGCAACTGAACTTTGCAGCAACATTTTTCTGGAGGTATCTCTATTAATAACTATATATACCTGATTATATGTGCACAATTCCACCAAGACTCCTGTTGGACCTTTGCTGATAATACCTGTGTGTACATTGGATGTATGTATGTAACGACACCCCAAATACGAAAGGGGTAATGCCGTTTAGATCTCTTCCCTCTCCTGGACACAAATTCACTGTCGATCCTCCACAGCCAGACGACCACTTCCCATAGGAATTAATCCTTCTGAAAGAACGAGACGCACTCTGTATCTTTCTCTGGATAGACTGACTTTATTAAGAAAAACATTGTACTTTTTATACACATCCAATACTGCATTAACCTAAAATGAACAATGGTCCAGCTCCACCCACAACATAACCAGACCCAATACACCAGTGGTTCTCAACTCCTGTCCTCAGGACCCACTAACAGGCCAGATTTTAAGTATTACCTTGGTGAGATGCAGACTAGAATACTGCAATCCCTGAACAGCAAATTATATCACCTGTGATGCATTTCAGTTATCTTGCAAACCTGGCCTGTTGGTGGGCCCTGAGGACTGGAGTTGAGAACCACTGCAATACACATTAGTTGCAGTTGTGTGCAGAGGCCAGTAGCATTCTGCCGTGCTGCCAGTGATTCAGCTGGGGGTAAAAGCTTTACCACCTCAGCTTATTGCTGGAGAGAGGGGCCAACTGCCCTGGCTCCCTGAAACTCCACAGTTGTTTCTGGTGCTGGGCAGAGGTTGCTATCACTCTGCCCTGTTGCCAGCACTTCTGCTGGGGACTCCACACCATCTGCTCTGGCTAACTGTTGGGGGGAAAAAGGGCTGCTTCTCCTCCCTGCATCTCTGAAATCCCCTGGGAAAGAGGACCCATCACCTTCTCACCTCGGGCCTCCAAAACTGCCACGGGTGTAGAGCAGGGGTCTGCAGTACTCTGTCCTGCTGCCAGTACTTGAGCAGGCGATGCATAATCCATAACATCCTCTTCGACTTTAGGGATGGCAATCTTCAGATTTTCCACTGCCGATTCTTCAGCCAGGATTTCATAGTTGTCAACTGGTATTTCCTGATAGTCCCAGGCAAAGGTAGCCCCACCCTGCTGCTGAGCAGATTCTAGAAGCTGTCTGTAGGCGATCTCCGATTGCCGTATTTCCGCCATTCTCCGCTCATGTTGTCGCTCTAGTTCTCTCTTTTGTCGCTGTAGTTTTTTCTCTTGTCGTTCATCCTGCAGCTGGATGCCTCTAATGGCTTCCTGTATGGTGGTCTCTGATGGGTTAGCACCATATTATGCCAACCGCTCTCGAACTCGTTGCTGAAACAAATCTTCAATTTACCGGGGTCTTGCATCCCCATCCTTCTGGTCCATCTCGGCTAGCTCCCTGATCAAGGTGGCCTTGTTCTTTGTCCCACTGGTCCCTCCAGGGCTCTCAAGTAGGTCTTTCAGTGTGGCTTTCCTGCCGGCTGCATAGCTGGTCATTCACTGTGGTGGTTTTGAGTGTCCCAGGAACTGGAGGGAAAATCCCGCTGCTGCCTACCAATATATCGGAACCCCAATTATGAAAGGGGGTAACGCCGTTTAGATCTCTTCCCTCTCCTGGACACAAATTCACTGTCGATCCTCCACAGCCAGACGACCACTTCCCATAGGAATTAATCCTTCTGAAAGAACGAGACGCACTCTGTATCTTTCTCTGGATAGACTGACTTTATTAAGAAAAACATTGTACTTTTTATACACATCCAATACTGCATTAACCTAAAATGAACAATGGTCCAGCTCCACCCACAACATAACCAGACCCAATACACATTATTTTGACACCTGTTAGGAGACAACAGGTTCTAATCTCCTTATGTTTAAATAACTATGCATGACCTTTATATTCACCAGACTGTCTGTTACTTTACAATACACACAAGGACAGACTTAATTTCCCCAATCCACATCACCACAAACAATGAACAGGTCTTTTAGAAGCTGCGATTCATTAGCATTACACTAGGCAGACAGGTGATTGAGGCTGAACACATCAGTATCTCTCAATTAACCTGTTGAGTTCAGAATCAGTAAATAGTCCTTTACAGATATCCTTGGGAATATGGTGGATAAATATTAAATTTTAGGTAGTCCAAGATATATTTCTTAATGTCCATGGTTTCCTGGCTCACCCTGTGTCCAAAGTGACCCTCCTGTCACAATGTACTATTATTAATCTTTTCTTATATAAAGCTTGTATTATTGCCATGCTGCTGTGCATCTATATACTTATGGTTAATTTCCCAGAAAAGGAACCTCCTCTGTACATGAGTCCTGTCCTGGGTGGGCACTGACAACTTTTTTTTTTTTTTATCAAACTCACTCTTCCACTTAGTGAAGGTTCTGGTTCTCTTCTCTACCTACAGGTTTAGCACACTATCCTACTTGGGGACATTTCTCAGAACCCCCCAAGAAAGGCGCTACAGTTGTATTAGATATTTGTTGATTAACAAAAAGGGGGAGCTTTAACTGTCTGGGTACAATCTTTATCTGCTTTTTTACAGTGATGGGGGTACTTTAGATTTTGCTTGGAGGTAGATAAGATACGTATCAACAACACAGAGTCAGATTTGAGACTGTTCACACAATAAATTGTTTGACTATTCACTTCATTCATTCAGTAATGTGCAAGTGAATTAACTTAACTGGAATTTTCCTTTCAGATGATTGGATAATTGAAGTGAATCTTCACACATTTTATGATGTGAACATTCTCACATCCTTTAGTAAATCAGCTAATAGATTTGAACTATGAGATAGATCAGTAAAGTGCAATCATTGTGCACCACTGCAAAAGAAGAAGCAGAATCTGCATAAGCTATAAGCAAATATAGCTGCCCCTATGTGCATATTTTTAAACATTAGCACAAATTATTTCATTATTTATATCAATTAGGTCTTTTTTATATATATATTGTTACTTACATATTTTACATCTTCTAAGAGCAGCTGCAGTAAACGGAGCCTGTATTTTTCTTAAAATCTAGGAAGGGTAAGTTAGGGTTTCCACCTTTGCTTCAAGCCAAACCCGAACACTTAAGCAGCACGCGGCAAAAACTTTTTTTAGTAGTATACATAACAAATGAAAAATAAAATGTAGTACAAATAGATGTAAAACCTGTATAACCTTTTTAAAAATTATGCTGCACCAAAACGCATGATACTTTGTTACCATACGTTTCGCTGCAGGTGAATGAGCGCAGAACCAAGGTGTGTGGTTGTGTCATTAAGACTTAATGGCACCACTGCACTTCTGCAAAAAGGCTGTGTGTTTTTGTGCATTTCAGGAATGCACACAATTTTGTGCACATTCCTGCAACTCACAGATGTCTACCTAGAGCAGGGGTAATGAATTCAAATTTAAGGAGGTCCAGTCACTAAAAATGTCTTCCAGCTGAGGTCCAAATTGCTCTCTATTAAACCACAAAAGTAGGCCAATCACGATCAGAATACCCCCTTACATCGGGTGTCCCCATCAGAGTGTCTCCTTACATCAGGTGTCCACATCAGAGTGTCTCCTTACATCTGATGTCCCCATCAGAGTTCTCCCTTGCATCTGGTGTCTCCATCAGAGTTCTCCCTTGTATCTGGTGTCTCCATCAGAGTTCTCCCTTGTATCTGGTGTCTCCATCAGAGTTCTCCCTTGTATCTGGTGTCCCCATCAGAGTTCCCCCTTGCATTTGGTGTCCCCGTCAGAGTTCCCCCTTGCATCTGGTGTCCCCATTAGAGTTCCCCCTTGCATCTGGTGTCCCTGTCAGAGTTCACCCTTGCATCTGGTGTCCCCATTAGAGTTCCCCCTTGCATCTGGTGTCCCTGTCAGAGTTCACCCTTGCATCTGGTGTCCCCATCAGAGTTCACCCTTGCATCTGGTGTCCCCATCAGAGTTCCCCCTTGCATCTGGTGTCCCCATCAGAGTTCCCCCTTGCATCTGGTGTCCCCATCAGAGTTCCCCCTTGCATCTGGTGTCCCTGTCAGAGTTCACCCTTGCATCCGGTGTCCCCATCAGAGTTCCCCCTTGCATCTGGTGTCCCTGTCAGAGTTCACCCTTGCATCCGGTGTCCCTGTCAGAGTTCACCCTTGCATCCGGTGTCCCCGTCAGAGTTCCCCCTTGCATCTGGTGTCCCCGTCAGAGTTCCCCCTTGCATCTGGTGTCCCCGTCAGAGTTCCCCCTTGCATCTGGTGTCCCCGTCAGAGTTCCCCCTTGCATCTGGTGTCCCCGTCAGAGTTCCCCCTTGCATCTGGTGTCCCCGTCAGAGTTCCCCCTTGCATCTGGTGTCCCCGTCAGAGTTCCCCCTTGCATCTGGTGTCCCCGTCAGAGTTCCCCCTTGCATCTGGTGTCCCCGTCAGAGTTCCCCCTTGCATCTGGTGTCCCCGTCAGAGTTCCCCCTTGCATCTGGTGTCCCCGTCAGAGTTCCCCCTTGCATCTGGTGTCCCCGTCAGAGTTCCCCCTTGCATCTGGTGTCCCCGTCAGAGTTCCCCCTTGCATCTGGTGACCCCGTCAGAGTTCCCCCTTGCATCTGGTGTCCCGTCAGAGTTCCCCCTTGCATCTGGTGTCCCCGTCAGATTTTCCCCTTACATCTGGTGTCCCTGTCAGAGTTCCCCCTTGCATCTGGTGACCCCGTCACAGTTCCCCCCTGCATCTGGTGTCCCCGTCACAGTTCCCCCTTATATCTGGTATCCCCATCAGAGGAGGCAATCAAGGCTCTCCCTCAGCCAAGGGTCGAGGCAGATCAGCGGCAGTCAGGACTTTAAGTTCTCGCCCACCTTCTACCACAATGAGCTGAAAACAAGTGACATATTTAACCCCCTTGTGCAACTCCCCTTTGCCCCCTTTCCACTCTCCTTGTTCCCCATCCCTCCTGCAGCTCATTCTCCTTCCCCCTCCCCCTCATCTTGTGCACCACTTGATACCCACACACCTTGTTCTCCTTGTTGTTCCCCACACCCCCCCTCACCTTGACCTCATGCCCTCCCACCTTGTTCAGCCCCCAAACTTGTGGACTCCCCTCATCCCGTGCAGATTCCACCTCCCTCCTTACCTTGTGCCCCCCCCCCCCTGTAGAGCTTGCCCATGGTTGGTACAAATTTTCCGGGAGCTCAGTCTCCAATTTACACTGGCCCTGCACGGGGGTGGTAGCAGGTGGTGTTTGGCCATCGGTCTCCAGGACAGTGGGGTTAAGGAGGTCGCACTGCCTGCACACCACGTTGGCCGTCTTCAGGCTCTCCTAGCACAGCTGGCACCAGGGGGACACCGGAGTTAGGGGGCGGAGATGAGGTGGATCAGGCTAGGAAAACTCCAGGTGTGGGCAAAAGTGTCATTGGTTGCTAGGACACTGGTCCTTGCTGCCAATGACTTCAGAGCAGATCATGTGAGCAGGGGGGAGGCAGGCGCCCGACGGGAGAGAAGGCAGAGCGACACAGACGCGCAGCAATCCGCCGACAGGGTCTGAGCTGCCAGACTGGCTCCACAGGACAGCCAGATTTACCTGCTTTGATGATATATGTTGTGTCCGGGATTCCAGATGACAGACACCCGGGCACAAGTTGCCAAACCCGTACTGTCCGGGTCAATCCCATATGGGTGGCAACCCTAGGGTAAGTAGGTGTTGCTTAAGATGTATGCAGTAAAGTGAGCCTGTATTTTTCCCATATCCCCAGTACTAACTTAAGCCTGTACTTTGCTTATACTCCAAGGAAATATAGTTCACGAAAGGTAAGCACATTTTAGGGTACCTGCAGTAAAATGAGCCTTTATTTTGCCCATACTCTGTGTAAATTGAATACATGCTCCTTAAAAGGGTTGTAAAGGTTAATTTTTTATTTTCTAAATAGGTTCCCTTAAGCTAGTGCATTGTTGGTTCACTTACCTTTTCCTTCGATTTCCCTTCTAAATGTTTTTTTTCTTTGTTTGAATTTCTCACTTCCTGTTTCTCCTCAGTAAGCTTGCCCCCATCATCTTAGTGGGGGTTAGTCAGCCGGAACAGCTTACTGAACAGCTTACTGAGGAGGAACAGGAATTGAGAAATTCAGACAAAGAAAAAAAACATTTAGAAAGGAAATCGAAAGAAAAGGTAAGTGAACCAACAATGCACTAGCTTAAAGGAACCTATTTAGAAAATAAAAAACAAACCTTTACAACCCCTTTAAAATGTCTGCAGTAAGTTAGCCTGTTCTTTGTTCATACTCTGGGGAATGTAAGTACACATTCCTTAGGGTCCCTGCAGAAAAGTGAGAAAAGTGAGCCTTTACTTTGCCTATACTCTGGGGAAGGTAAGCACACACTCCTTGGGAATTGTGCAGTAAAGTGATCATGTACCTGGCCCACAATCTGGGGAAGTTTAATACTCCTTGTCATGAACCTTGGAATACTGAAGTATTTCTCCTTTGATTCTATTACACAGTGGTGGGTCTTCCACCCTGTCTTAAGGCTAACCCCCTCCAGATGGCTCCGTGGTCTGGAAGGAATGCATTGTTCTGTGCTTGACCGTTTGTTTATGTAATTTAATTACCCCCTGGGGCTTCTCTGTGTCATTACACATATAGGTCCTCCTATTCAAGCTATCGGACCAATCCCTGCTCACCCTGTTTCAAGTCCTCATTTGTATGGCCAAGAGGACCTAAGTGAGAACTAGAATGTACTTTACATTTGACCAATAGGAAAGGGGTTGTTTAGGCGGGTTGTTCAAACTGCTATGTATAAAAGTGTGTTGTGTGCATCCAAATAAAGAGATTCCTGTTTGAGCTTACATACAGCCTGCCTGGTGTTTGTTCTGAGCTATCACAACTGGATTCGAATGGCACATAGCTGTAGTTCGAATCCCGGATCATCAGATGACCGAACCATCAGACGTTGCGATCTGCAATCTGATTCAATAACAGCAGAGGAGAATCGGGAGAGTGCAACCGAGCGATCAGGGGCTTGTTCACTCCTTAGGGCACCTGCAGTAACTAAGCCTGTACTATGACAATAGTCTGGGGAATGAAAAGCTATGCTCTTTAGGATGTCTACAATAAAGGCAGCCAGTACATAGCCCATTCACCAGGAAAGGTGAGCCCATGCTTCTTATGGCCCCTGCAGTAAAATAAACATGTATTTTCCCATTATCTGTGGAAGGTAAGTCATTCTCTCTTATCCAATTTATAGATTAAGTCACACACCTCAGTGCACCTGTGGGAACATGAGCCTATACTCTGGCCTTACTATGGGGAATATAACTACATGCTTTCTAGGACATCTGCAGTAAAATAAGCCATAGTACATTCTCCAGAAATGTAGGTCCATGCTCCTTAGGGCCCCTGCAATACAGTCAATTTGTAATTTGTCCACTCATCTTAGGGCAATGTGCCAATAGGCTTTGGGTTTGTGTCAATGGCATTAGATTGAGATGCTTGTGTGATCATTCAGAGTTCATAGACAGGCGCATTTAACCTGCATTTTCCCTTTTTCGGACCTGTATTTAACCTCCTTCAGGCAGTTTAGCATTCCCATAAACCTGTATTAGAATGCAAAATCTGAGATGCCCTTGGGATGCTTGCAGTAAAGTGAGCCTGTTATATTATCCTGCATAGGCAAACTACAGGTTGACATTAACCCTCTTACCCTCTACAGAGAGTAACAACACCCTCAAAGATCCTACCTTCTGCCAGAATGACTGGACACAAAAAGTACAACTTTTGATTCGATCCTCCTAACAAAAACAAAACAATGGCTGCAGATGCATGGTTGTGGAGTTGTTGCTACTTCTGTCCTCCAAACCTGGTCACAATGAAGACATTTTGTCTGAGTTTCTCTTCATTCCTGTACTTTTATCTGCAAATGAGATACTGTTTAAATAGCTCTTGCTAACAAAGACATTTTCATGCCTCAGGCCTCGTACACACGGCCGAGATTCTCGTTGAAAAAAACATGTCGTTTTTTTCGACGAGATTCTTGGACAAGAAACTTGTCCCGGCCGAGTGTACACACGCTCGTTTCAAAGAACCCGCGGTTCTTTGAATGGAGCGTACGCAGGTGACGTCATCGACTACGACGAGCATGCGCTCGTCACATTCGATGCCGTCGCCGCCATCTTGGTATACCCTACGTATGCCTAGGAAGCTACCGCGCATGCATCGAATTCATTTCGAACATGCGCGGGCTTCCCGGTGGACAGGTAAGTGTACACACACTCACTTTTCTCGTCGAGAAACAGGCTGACGAGAATCTCGACGAGAAAATAGAGAGCAGGTTCTCTATTTTCTCGTCGAGGTTACTTGTCGGTTTTCTCGACGAGAAACCCGATAGCCGTGTACACACGACCGATTTACTCGGCAAGACATCTCTGCCAGCAAGTTTCTTGCTGGTTCTTGCCGAGAAAATCGGTCGTGTGTACGAGGCCTCAGTCCCATTACTTTTAGGAATATAAGGAATGTTTACCAAAATGCACTCAGATTTAAAAAGTAGTAAGTTGACCTGGTTAACAAAATCTAGTGTAGCACACCCCCATAGGAGCTGTTGGTTTAATTTGGGCCTTGCACGTTACCTCAGTATTCGTTGTCTAGGGGAAGAAAGTCTGTAAGAACTCCAATGTCCCCACAGGATGTAAAACCTTCTGCTGTTAGGTTTTATTTTCTTTTGCATAAAACATGTGAAGAAGGAAAGGGGAGGAGCAAAATAATTTGCTCCGCTCACCTATGCGGTCGGGGCAGACTACATGCTAAATGACAGTTATGTTTTAAAGTTTTGAATAAAATTGTTTAAATATTATTGGCTAAAGGCTAGTCACATGTTAATATGGCACGAGCTAGCCCTTATATAAGGATTTAAAGCTGCGTAGGAGAAGCAGACAGCGGCGGATCAACAGAAGAAGAAGAAACATCCCGCCCTCCCTCCCATCGTCGAGGCCCTTTTTATGTGGTTTGGTCCTTTTCTCATGAAAAGGGACAGTTATAGAGATTTTGTACATGTTATAGTATTAACTTGAGCTGTCATGGCTGAGTTAAAGTGATAGTTTATGGTACAAAAGTAAAGGAGTTTTGTGTTATATAAATTGGACATGTTTGGTATAAAGTGGTAAATAAATATGATACCAATAATAAAGGGCCCCGGCCATTCAAATCCATTGTTAAAGTTTTAAATAAAAAAATTAAAATAGTACTATATTGGTTTATTATAGATTATTATTGTAAATGTAATTGTTCTGCATACGATCCCATTAGTAGAAGGGTGAAGGGAAAGGAATAGGTTCAGGTACGCAGTACAGATCACTGGGGAAACTTCTCAACTACAAAGTCATTCACCACTCCTCCTCGAGTGGATATTGCTCTCCCGGATAGGCCCCTCTCACCTGGCCTAGCAGCCGGAATGATGCACGGACAATGATCAGGACCAGTCTCTGCCACAGACTGGTTGTGTACAAAATTGGATAGTCCGGGATCCTCTGTCACAGGACTTAATGCCCGAACTTCCAGCCAAGCAGTCAAAGGGTCTTTAAGCCGACCCGGCAGACTGCAAGGTGAACTTTAGCTAGGGTGTATCCTCCAATAGATTTACCAGGCCCTCCTCAAGACACCAGCCTTCCGCTCGGTCTTTTCCAGGATGGGTCCTCCCCTGGTTTCCTCCATTGAGTGGCTTCCTCCTGCAGGACGGACAGCACAGGATCACCTTCAAAGTGTAGGCCCCAGTCAGCATAACTGGGCCCACTTGGTAGAGTTGCAGCCTCGGACCAACATGGTCCCGAGGCGAAGATCGCACACACACTCCTCGTGCCAGGAGGGCCATGAGGGGAAGAAGGACCCCACAAGATGGCGTCTGCCACTTAAGTACCCTTCCCCAAAATGCTCAGTGGGTAGACCACGCCCACTGAACTGTTCCCGGGGAAAGGCACCCAATGCACTTTGGCCTGTCAGTCTTCCACATTGGCCTGGGGTGGTAATGCCACCTACAGGCAAACAGTGGGAAGTCTTCCAAAACAGCCATAGCCGGTACAGAGGCTGATTTAGCATTAATTATTTACAGAGTCTGAGCTAACTATTGGCTCAGACACCCACTAAATTTAACATAGCGCCCAGTCATTGGGAGCAGGGCGCTACACTAGAATAAGCAAAAAATATGACTACTGTCCACTCCAATTGACTAAAGGAAAAATAAGAATAAAAATGAATTGGTTGCTATCGGTAACACCTCTGATGTCAGTTACAGTTTGTACCAGCCTCAGTGTGCTCTACATGCACCAACTAGTAGCTGGCAGGATGGTTTCTTGTTTTGTGTCCTTTGCTCAGTTACCAAGACATGAATGCCCTCGTGAGTGTCCAGCATCTTCACTGTGTTCATTACCGAACGCTGAAAGATTAAAAATAACTTGTCAGAACAGGGAAGAAATTTCATTTGTCACTACTTTGATTTAGCTCTCTATAAATCAGGACGGGACTCCAGCTTTATTAATTGCAATAGTCAGGGGCTGTGGATGGATTTCCTCGCCTTCACCCTTAATTACCCCGCAGCTCAATGCTCCGTGACGAGCATCAAGCACAGCCTGAAAATAGTCAAAATGGCAATGTCTGTGCTGGTTTGCTTTTGAGTAATAAACGAAAGTGAATGAGTCCAATTCTAAATCCTAGATTGATCCCAAGCTGTGTCCTCGGCAAAAGCATATTAAATATAAGTGAGTGTATACAAACCAGAAATATAGGCTGTAAAAAGTAATTTATAAATACATAATTGTGTTTGTCAGTGAGATGTCAAAGGCATGTTTCTAATTAAAATAGGGGTCAGGTGTTTCTTGCTTTGGCAAAAAGTATGATTTAATATAATAAGACTGGAAAAGCAGTAGTGAGTAGTAATCTACAGCGAGATGACTTACAGTGTACCTAAACCCTAGAAAAGATAAGTAATATATATGGCAGATTACCAGTCCTTAAAGGTTATGGCTGGCTTGGTTTTCTTTTTATTTCTCAAGCTTTTTTTTATATCATTTTAATCTAGTGATCCGAGCCAATAACATACTTCTTTTGCTAGGGTGACAACACTCACTCAACGTACTGAATCTATGGAGAAGCAGCATATTTCCCCAAGGACTTCAGAACACACCCATGCTCATGAGGGGTTCTGTAGTTCAAAAAAGTAACCTGGTGAAGAAGATTAGACTTGCAGTATCTCACAAAAGTGAGTACACCCCTCACATTTTTGTAAATATTTTATTATAGCTTTTCATGTGACAACACTGAAGAAATTACACTTTGCTACAATGTAAAGTAGTGAGTGTACACCCTGTATAACAGTGTAAATTTGCTGTCCCCTCAAAATAACTCAACACACAGCCATTAATGTCTAAACCGCTGGCAACAAACGTGAGTACACCCCTAAGTGAAAATTTCCAAATTGGGCCCAATCAGCCATTTTACCTCCCTGGTGTCATGTGACTTGTTAGTGTTACAAAGTCCAGGTGTGAATGGGGAGCAGGTGTGTTAATTTTGGTGTTATCACTCTCACTCTCTCATACTGGTCACTGGAAGTTCAACATAGCACCTCATGGCAAAGAACTCTCTGAGGATCTGAAAAAAAGAATTGTTGTTTTACATAAAGATGGCTTAGGCTATAAGAAGATTGCTAAGACCCTGAAACTGAGCTGCAGCACGGTAATCATGACCATACAGCAGTTTTAGCAGTTTAACAGGACAGGTTCCACTCAGAACATGTCTTGCCATGGTCGACCAATAAAGTTGAGTGCACGTGCTCAGCATCATATCCAGAGGTTGTCTTTTGAAAATAGACGTATGAGGGTTGCTAGCATTGCTGCAGAGTTTGAGGGGGTGGGGAGGTCAGCCTCTCAGACCATACGCCACACACTGCATCAAATTGGTCTGCATGGCTTTCATCACAGAAGGAAGATAAAGATGATGCACAAGAAAGCACGCAAACAGTTTGCTGAAGACAAGTAGACTAAGGAAACGGATTACTGGAACCATGTCCTGTGGTTTTATGAGACCAAGATAAACTTATTTGGTTCAGATGGTGTCAAGCGTGTGTGGCAGCAACCAGGCAAGGAGTACAAAGACAAGTGTGTCTTGCCTACAGTCAAGCATGGTGATGGGAGTGTCATATTCTTGGGCTGCGTGAGTGCTGCCGACACTGTGGAGCTACAGTTCATTGAGGGAACCATGAATGCCAACATGTACTGTGACATACTGAAGCAGAGCATTCCAACATAACGACTCCAAACACACCTCCAAGACGACCACTGCCTTGCTAAAGAAGCTGAGGGTAAAGGTGATGGACTGACCAATCATGTCACCAGAGCATCTGTGGGGCATCCTCAAATGAAAGATGGTGGAGCGCAAGGTCTCTAACATCCACCAGCTCTGTGATGTCGTCATGGAAGAGTGGAAGAGGACTCCAGTGGCAACCTGTGAAGCTCTGGTGAACTCCATGCCCAAGAGGGTTAAGGCAGTGCTGGAAAATAATGGTGGCCACACAAAATATTGACACTTTGTCCCAATTTGGACATTTTCACTTAGGGGTGTACTCACTTTTGTTGCCAGCGGTTTAGACATTAATGTCTGTGTGTTGCATTATTTTGAGGGGACAGCAAATTTACACTGTTATACAAGCTGTACACTCTCTACTTTACATTGTAGCAAAGTGTAATTTCTTCAGTGATGTCACATAAAAAGATATAATAAAATATTTACAAAAATTTGAGGGGTGTACTCACTTTTGTGAGATACTGTATATGCTCAGAGCGCTGGATAATAATACAGAGTGCACATGTATTGTTTTTGTACTTACTACACAGTCATTATACAACATATTCAATTACATATTTTCCTAGTCAAAAGGGAGCAAATAAAATAAGTTTATTGTTAGGGGTTACATACACTTTAAAAGGTGACTGCTTCCAAAAGTGCTGATTTAATTGTAGATGGAGCATGGTGGGCTTAGTTAGCCTTGGCTTCTTATTATCTTGCATACTTCACCAGAAAGACCTGGTACACACTATAAGTTTTTATAAGTTTTTTTTTCCTTCAACCCAGTGAGTTGAATGAAAAAAAAAAAAAACAGATCACTGTGCTAACACAAGCAATGTTGGTACAGCGATTTCCCCTGCTGTGCTATCGTGTTCTGACAAGGAGACGCCCCCCACCAGAACACACCGGTCAGCGCTCGCAACCATTGGCTGCAAGCACTGATCGAAAGGGGATTGGCTGATGGTTTTTAAGTATGCTCCTTTGACAGAAGCCAGTTGTGAGATCGGCTTCTGTTGGACAGGTAGCTGTACACACAGGCCCGAAAGATGTCCGGTTTCCACTGTAATGGCTGATGTTGGCCAATATTCGTCCCATGTGTACCCGGCCTAAGATCTTACTGTCATGATTCTCAATCATTTTGCAGTCCATCCGGAAGTTTGAGGTGTTTTACCCACCTAAGTGCTTTAAAGTATTCTTAAAATAAGATGAATTAAAAAAAAAAAAAAAAACGAATAGGGAGATTGGGAACCACAGAAGCCAAAGAATAACCAGAGAATTTGTGCAGAACAGGGAACTCAAGCAGAGAGATCTTACTGATGGGGTCCTCCAAGCATATATGAATTTGTCAGGAGGTTTACCTCTCGAGCATTTTTCAATTGAAAATACTTGTTCTGGGTGACCAAGCCCTGTTTCCTCATTTAACACTGACTGGGGATCCTACAGTGGTCAGCTTTTATTTATTTTATGTAAAACATTTATCCCAAAAGGAAAAACTGTTTGCTGTAACTGCTTAAAAGACAAAGGAAAATGAAATAACACAGGCATTTTAAGGTGAAAAGAAATCTTTATCATATCAACATGCGATTCATACAACAGTGCAGCCACTTCAGCTCTACATGTTTTGCCCCAATGAGCTTCTTCAGGATAATTAAGAGTGCTGCATGAGGTTGATACTATAAGTAAAAAAGACATACATGAATAATTACAAAGTATTAAATTGAATACATTACATTCTGCTTAATTTCTATATTTTTGTACGTATGTTATTTATAAATATTGAATCAAAAGAGATATGCCGACAGAATGCTTAAGGATAGAATTAAAATCAGATGAATATACAGATTCCAATGGATTCCAATGAATGCCAGACCTGTGGGGCGTGCTGTGACCATAGGAGGGAGATAGAAAAATCACCAAAAATTATATGAAAGTTTTTTTGTTTTTTTTCTCTTTCTTACTTAAAAGACAAGTATAGCCAAAGCGTTTTGGCCATACTTCTCTTGTGGGTCCCACTGACGTTTGCTCTTCTGTGACCCAGAGTCAGCTTATATCAGGCTTCTGCCCCCTGTCAGCTGATGTGGCTATAAGCTGTGGAAAGAAACCATGACAATTTGGGATTCACCCAGCTTCCTGACTGATAGCTGGCTCTGCCTCTCATCTTGCAGCTAGAGCCACCTGTACCCGCCCCCTTCCCTGCCAGGCAATCCAGTGTGTGCTGCAAGAGCAGAGAGGAGAACGGTGACTGACAGTCACTGCTTTCCGATCTGAGCAGATCTAGAACTGAGCGATCAGCGGTCATGTGATCGTTAAGTTCTCGGCCTTAGAAACAATGCAGAATAGCTGCAGCATCACATTTATTCTGCTGCATAGAGGTGAATATGGATGTTTATTTTTTTTTAACCCCTTTCTTCTCATTTAAAGTGTTTGTGAACCCACTTTAAAAAACAAAACAAAACACCACCTGCAAGACAAAGGCATAATGAGCTAGTATGCATAGCATACTGGCTCATTATGTAATACTCACCTCAGATCGAAGCCCCTACAGCCATCCTTGTACACCGCTCGGGCGGCCAACATCTCTCCCTGGGGTTACTTCCGGGTATCAGGGCTCCGGCACTGTGATTGGCTGGAGCTGCGGTGACGGCACTCCCGCACATGTGCGCGGGAGCCGCCAGTCACAGCAAGGCCTCCTCTAGGAACGGCACGGTCGCCGTTTCTATAGTGCGCCTGCGCCGTTGTCTACATTATTGTTAATATCTCCTAAACCGTGGAGGTATAGGAGATATTTTGAGCACCTACAGGTAAGCTTTATTCCAGGCTTACCTGTAGGTAAAAGTGGTTGTAAAGGGTTTATAACCACTTTAATAAGTGTTAGCTGGAGTTTGACTTTAAATGAGATGTTATGATGAAAATGATGTGTTAAAGTCCAGGTAATCTATACTCCATGACCATATTTCATTCTAGCGGGTCTTGTGAACAACATCCCAGCCCTCTGCCAGTCTTAAACACTGGACATGAAATGGTCCTTATGCCTTGTACACACGATCAGAATTTCCGATGAAAAAAGTCAGATGGACTTGTTACATCGGAAATTCCGATCATGTGTGGACCCCATCGGACTTTTTTCCAGGTGTTTAGAAATAGAACATGTTTTAAATTTGTCCGATGGAAAAAAAAAACGATAGGAAATTCCGACAGAGAAAAAACCCACGCACGCTCAGAATCAAGTCGACGCATGCTCGGAAGCATTGAACCTAATTTTTCTCGGCTCGTCAGAGTGTTTTACGTCACTGCGGTTGTTTTGGACAGTCGGAATTTAGTCTGACAGTGTGTATGCAAGACAGCTTGAACGAAATTCCGATTGAAAACTTCCATCGGATTTTAGACCATCGGATACTCCGATCGTGTGTACAGGGCATTAAAGTAAATCTTTACATAGTTACAATCAGTACACAAAAAAGAGGTTTTAGCGGAATACAGCACATTGGTAAGACTTAATACATGTACTATATGTATAAAAAGTAACAAACTATACCATGCTCTTTAACCACTTACAGACCGGAAGATTTGCCTGCTTAATGACCAGGCCATTTTTTGCGATACTGCACTGCGTTGCTTTAACTGACAATTGCACTGTACCCAAATAAAGTTGATGTCCTTTTTTTCCCACAAATAGAGCTTTCTTTTGGTGGTATTTGATCACCTCTACGATTTTTATTTTTTGCGCTATAAACTAAAAAAGAGCGACAATTTAAAAAAGATAAAAAAATATTTTGTACTTTTTGCTGTAATAAATATCCCCAAAAATGTTTTAAAAAATCAAATTTCTTCATCAGTTTTGGCCAATATATATTCTTCTACATATTTTTGGTAAAATAAAAAAATATGTGTATATTGATTGGTTTTCGCAAAAGTTATAGCATCTACAAACTATGGGATAGATTTATGGATTTTTTACTAGTAATGGCGGTGATCAGCGATTATTAAACTAAGTATAGGTATGGAGAGTATGGGACTTTTAAGGTGCAACAACTACACAATGTTCTATTTAAAATATAATTTTATTACAAAGACATTTTCATAGAAAGATATATTTTCTCATATGTACATTAAATACATGAGCCATCGAATAAACATATTTAAAATTTCCAACATGCATATAGACAGATTAACTCAACATGTTTCGCCAGTTTTTGGCTTCTTCAGGAGTAGTGTCATGCAATTGCTGAGAATAAAAAAAGGAAAATAAATACAACATAATTTGTTCAATCTATTATCAAAGTTAAAGACACAAAAAACACAAAAAATATAGTTGTATTTAGAGATGACTGAAAACCAAATCCACCCAGAAGGATATTTCCAATCTCAGTTCAGTTTTACCCCATATTATATATATATGCTTTACCTGTAAATTTGTTGGTATGATCATAAAGAAAGGGTAAAGGACGGATAACCAGTAAGTTGAGCCACGTAGGGAGACCTCAAAAGGAAAGATTATTGGTGTATCATAGAAGGGAGAATATACTGGCACGAGTAGCCACCCGAAGCACACCAACAAAAGAACAGAGGATCATCTGGGGGAAACTATGAAAAGGAGTATTGGTCAGAACTTATAATATCTTTTATATTGACTTACTTCGTCTTATATCTTATATTTCCCATCCATATTTACCTTTCTATATATCAAACTGATTTCAAAACAAGCAACCGAAGAGATGGATGAGGGGGAGAAAAAGGAGTGGTAGAGAAGAAAAAGGGAAATTATCCCAATCTCTCCAAATCACCCCTTGTCGCCCCACTTCTATCCGCTCTATGGAGACACAAAGAAAGGGAGAAGAAATAATTATTAATTATAAGGATGTTAAATAACCTTATTTTATTATGTTTTAATTTTTATTTTTTATTTCTATATATAGTCAAAAATTGCCATATATTTATGACTATTGATTACCTATTGTTTTCCCACATCTGGGTTAGATCCACCTTAAGATATTTTTACCGGTATAAGCAACCAGTTCCTAAGAAAATTAAAAAATATATATGTATGTATAAAGATTGCTACTTTGAATTAACAGCCTATTAGACCAAAAAGATAGGATAAGAACAATAATTCAGTATCAAGTCATTAATTACCTTAGCCTAGTAACGCAAGACGTCTTTTCCCCAGGGTGTTGGTCATGTTACTGAATTAAACCAGACTGTGCTCTGGACTATATATCTCCCCTCCTCCTTCCCATTGGACGCCTATTTCGCGCCAAATCAATGGGAGGAGCGGGCGCGTCATTTCCTGCATCCACCCCCTTTGCTATGCTGACCCGGATGTGACGATCGTGCTGGAGAATGCCGCACCGATGTTTGCAGGCCACTGCAAACCAGTCTAGTGGACGAGCCCCCGACAGGCAGGAAGCGCCGCAAACCTGATACAGGAAGCGGAAGTAGCCTAAAGTATAGAAAAAAGGCCAACTTCCCTTTAACTACAGCACTGTCGACACATGTTGATGTTAAGTATGGGGCCAGGATATCATCGCGGGTTTTGTCAGATGGCGCTCCCCTTGTTCCCAGTTTGAGGACAAAGGAAAGCGCCCTGGGCGCCCATATGATCACCTAATCTGCCCCCTTCTATGGAGGTGAATATTTTTGGCTCAATTGTGTTCCGTTTTATATAAACATATATCCAATATATTTTACTGGGATTGAAACATTTCCCTCTGAATAGATAGGGATATATATTCAGCCATCTACATTTTACACTATAGGCAACAAAAATCGTTAAACACAATATAATAGATAAACAACATTCGAGTTGTTTAGAACAAAGTTTACATAACCAGCATTACTATTGAGATCCTATAGAAAGGGTTTGAAGCTGATGGACTCATTTAACCCCGGGTACATAGTTGCTCTTAAACTATGTATCCATCTGGTTTCCCGTTGTAGGAGATTTTTATCCACATCACCACCTCTTTCGTTTATAGATATATATTCTAGGGCAAAAAATTTGATCTTATGTAGATCGAAGGAGTGAAAAAGGCCACTGTGTCGGCTAATAGGAGTCTCCATTTTTTTCTTCTTAATAAGAGACACATGGTCTCTTATTCTATGAAAAAATGGCCTTTTCGTTTTTCCAACATAAAAGGCCTTACAATCACAGATCATCAAATAAATGACGCCAATTGACTGGCAGTTACAGAAAAAATTGGGTCTGTAGGTGATTCCATTAGGCAAAACTAATTCAGTTACATCTAAGATGAACCTACAATACTCACAGTGACCACATGGTGCAGAACCCTTTCTACTTTCAATCCTTTTAGTTTCAAAGTGACTATGTACTAGTTGGTCCTAGTTGGTCTTTTAAAGATCTGGATTTCCTGTATGTAATTGGAGGGAAATATAAGATATAAGACGAAGTAAGTCAATATAAAAGATATTATAAGTTCTGACCAATACTCCTTTTCATAGTTTCCCCCAGATGATCCTCTGTTCTTTTGTTGGTGTGCTTCGGGTGGCTACTCGTGCCAGTATATTCTCCCTTCTATGATACACCAATAATCTTTCCTTTTGAGGTCTCCCTACGTGGCTCAACTTACTGGTTATCCGTCCTTTACCCTTTCTTTATGATCATACCAACAAATTTACAGGTAAAGCATATATATATAATATGGGGTAAAACTGAACTGAGATTGGAAATATCCTTCTGGGTGGATTTGGTTTTCAGTCATCTCTAAATACAACTATATTTTTTGTGTTTTTTGTGTCTTTAACTTTGATAATAGATTGAACAAATTATGTTGTATTTATTTTCCTTTTTTTATTCTCAGCAATTGCATGACACTACTCCTGAAGAAGCCAAAAACTGGCAAAACATGTTGAGTTAATCTGTCTATATGCATGTTGGAAATTTTAAATATGTTTATTCGATGGCTCATGTATTTAATGTACATATGAGAAAATATATCTTTCTATGAAAATGTCTTTGTAATAAAATTATATTTTAAATAGAACATTGTGTAGTTGTTGCACCTTAAAAGTCCCATACTCTCCATACCTATACTTAGTTTACAAATTAAGGGATGTGGTGCCTATGAGATACAGGTGATAGGTATTATCTTCAAATCAGCGATTATTAGCGGTATAGCGACATTGCGGCAGACAGATCAGACACCTTTGACACATTTTTTGGGACCACTGACATCTATACAGCGATCAGTGCTATAAAATGCACTGATTACTGTATAAATGTCACTGGCAGGGAAGGGGTTAACACTAGAGGGCGCTCAAGGGGTTACATGTGTTCCCTCGTTTGTGTTTCTAACTGTGGGGGGATGGAACTGACTAGAGGAGGAGTCATATCACTGTTCCTAGCTAGTAGGAACAGATGATCTGTCTCTCCTCTCCTCACAGAACAGGGATTTGTGTGTTTACACACACAAGTCCACGCTCTGGCTCTCGTGCCCGTAAATGCGTGTGCCCGCCGGCCACGTGCATCGGTTCCCCCGCCATGCAGCGGGCGTGCGTGCGCACCTCCGGTGGCACGCCTGCTATAGGCATTTAAAGGGCCGACATACAGCTATGACGGTTCGTGGGATTGTGCTGACCTGCCGCAGTGTAATGACGGCGGCTGGTCGGCAAGCGGTTGATAAGAATTGTACAAACTGCAGAAACCCATAGAAACTTTTAAAGGCTATCTAAACCCAAGAACAAAAAATTATTATGTTGAAGCTTTCAAGTCCTTAGATGTTGTGGCTGCATTAGTTCTAGATAAGCACATTTTTAGGCCCCATTTT
This sequence comes from Rana muscosa, assembly GCA_029206835.1. NCBI lineage: Eukaryota > Metazoa > Chordata > Amphibia > Anura > Ranidae > Rana > Rana muscosa. Next base: position 77,702,173 of record CM055118.1, on the reverse strand, counting down.
TAGGACCCATAATTGAAAAGCCAAAAGTCACAATTTTGAAGGCTTATATACAAGTTATTGGCCATAAAAACGGTATGGGGGTCCGGGTACTGCTCTGAGGGACATGTATCAATGCAAATTTTTTATTTATTTTTTTAAGATTGTTTTTACAGGAGCAGTGAATTTAAGGATGCCTAAAGTGGAACAATAAAAATGAAAAATTCCTTTAAATATAGTGCCTGGGGGGGGTCTGCCTGTAAAGTGGCACATCTGTACCATGGATAGAACCTAATGCCGTGTACACACGACCATTTTTAATGACGAGAAAAATAAAAAAAATTAAAATGGTCATTAAAAATGATCGTGTGTGGGCTTCAGAGCATTTTTCACGACGTGAAAAACGGCCATGAAAAAATTGGAACATGCTCTAATTTTTCACGTCGTTTTTTTACACTTTTCTCGTCATGAAAAACGGCCGTGTGTGGGCTTTAACGACATGAAAAAAATGTGCATGCTCAGAATCAAGTATGAGACGGGAGCGCTCGTTCTGGTAAAACTAGCGTTCGTAATGGAGATAGCACATTCGTCACACTGTAACGGACTGAAAAGCACGAGGCTGAAAAGCGCGAATCGTCCCTCAACAAACTTTACTAACATGAAGGGTGGCGCCATCCGAATGGAACTTCCCCTTTATAGTGCCGTCGTACGTGTTGTACGTCACCGCGCTTTACTCAAACATTTTTTTCCACGATAGTGTGTAGGCAAGGCAGGCTTGAGAGGAAACACGAAAAATCACGTCAAGAAAAATTACGTTTTTTTCAATGACAATAAAAACGGTCGTGTGTACGCGGCATTATGCAGCAAAACTGACATTTCTGAAGAAAAAAATAAATAGTCAAATCACATTTAAATTTCCGGCAATACAATACCATTTCCGGAAATAGAAAAATGTTGCCCTCCCCCATCCATACCAGGCCCTTCAAGTCTGTTTGTTTTTTTTTTTTTTTCAAATAAAGGAATTTTTTTTTTTTTTGAATGGGTATGGGTACTATTCACATAGGGGGGAAGGGGGTGGTATCTGGGGGCCCCCTTGTACGTTGCTTTGAGGAAGTAGTTGTACTAGGATGAAGCCGGCTGGCGGTCGGCTTTCTAGTGATAACAACTGATGTGGTTCAGCAGCCGGTTTCTTTTTACACTTTTTTATTGCCGGATATTACATTTTTTTTCTTCTGTCAGCGGAGAAGCCTATTGACAATTGACTCATCAGTTGATAAGGTTGCGGCCGCCAGCCCTGCTCCTCAACAAGCTATTCACTGCACCCTGATTGGGCAAAACTTTGCCCAATTAGAGCTTAGAATGCACCGTATTAGATTGTAAGCTCCAAGGAGCAAAGCTTCCCTAACCCTTTTGTATTGAAGCGTATTTACGCTGTATTGTCTCTCTTTGTACTGTAAAGCACTGTGCAAAATGTGCTAGTGTTGGGCGAACAGTTCGCGGCAAGCAAAACTTTGGGACCACTGACATTTATACAGCGATCAGAGCTAAAAATAGCCACTGATTACTTGGGTGCCTATTTGTAGTGTATTATAAAGGACTATGGTTATATTAAGAATATCCTCAGCTCCCTCCGGAGTCTCTTTAAGAGATTGCAGCAACTGTTGTTTACCTTATTGAACAATGCATTGTGGAACTTATGGTACAGGGAGAAAGGGACTACAATGCCTTAGGTATCTAATAGACTACAGTACCCACAGTGCAGCTGTACTCCCAAAGTGCATTGCATTCTCACACAGCTTTCTGGGGGAGGTTACTTAAAGGAAGGGAGGGGCTACGCTAGCGCTCTCTGGACTTCACCCTCAATCAAGCAGGAAGTCTGTGTGAGGCCTGCTGCTGAAGCAACTAGGCCCAAAGCCTGGGCCTACAGCTTTTGTGGAGGATCATCCAGCTAAAAGAGGGATCCTTTTCTGTGTGACCAGCTCGCGCTTCTCAGAGACCGGAGTCATCCTTTAACCGACATCCACTGCAGCTGTGAGAGGAATCGGAGACTGCAAGTTGCGAAGGGGTCGTGGATCAACGTACCGACAGAGGGACATACCGGAGGGACACGGCCTACTTTGGTGAGAGGGCACCTGCCCGGATTTCATTAACTGTTTATATAGGCCGTTGACTTTGTAAGGCCCACCATTATTAGAAGTGCGCCACACGCCAGGACATTGCGCATCTCACGGAGGCCGCATGGCTTAAGGTTGGCGTTTGCACCGCTATAGAGTTTCATTCACAAACATTGTGGAAGTTTAGTTTGCTTTCCTTTAATACCCATTTGGATTACAAATGTTATGTGCACCAACGTTTGCTAGCGAAGACTCCTACCACTGAAGGAACTGGACATTGAACTTTGTCAAGCCTGACTAGGATTGATAGTGACGGGACACGGGCACAGTATTGCCTATTAGGGGGAGCTCGCGAGCATAGGCCGGTTACTTATTTAGAAAGTGCGCATTTAGATTGTGTTATAATATTGCCATATATCACTGACTCAGCACTAAGGCCGGTTTCACACTGGGGCGGTGGGGGCGGTGGTGGTACAGCGCCGCTATTTTTAGCGGCGCTATACCGTCGCGATTGCAGAGGTATTCGGCCGCTAGCGGTGCGGTTTTAACCCCTGCTAGCGGCCGAAAAAGGGTTAATACCAGACGCAAACCATGGCTACAGCCGCGGTTTGGGGGCGGTATTACCGCGGTATCCCATTCATTTCAATGGGAAGGAGCGGTGGAGGAGCAGTAAACACACCGCTCCAAAGATGCGGCTAGCAGGACTTTTTTTAAAGTCCTGTTAGCGCACCGCTCCAGTTTGAAAGCCCTCGGGGCTTTCACATTGGAGAGAAAGGAGCCGCTGTTTAGGCTCGGTTTGCAGGCGCTATTAAAATTAGCGCCTGCAAACCGCCCCAGTGTGAAAGGGGCCTAAGTAAACATGATTTTTGGTTAAGCAAAATACTGTGTGGAGTTCTGTATATTATCCTGCCGTACCAGTGGCTATACAAGGTAACGATTTTATGTACCATTTTACTGTTGTGTAGTATTATTGTGTATTAGGCTTGTGCACAACGGAAAAATTTGTTCCGTTTCGTTTCTTTTTTTTCCGGTCCTGTTGATTCGTAATCATTCGTAATTTTGCTAGACGGGATTTTTCGTGTTCGGACTCATTCGTATTTTTGCAAGCGACATTTTTCGTTGAATTTTTTGTTGCTTTATAATTCGTACTTTCGGTAGAGTACGTTGTTTTTCGTTGATTCTGGACACAACTCCTACTTTCGTAACTTTTTTGGGTTTGTTGATTCGTAATTTTCCGTGTCTCTCTCACAACGACGCTGCCTATTATGCCTAATGTGCTTCGAATGGATTTGTACTTTTCTAAATACATAGCGGTTATTTGTAACGATTCGAAATCTCGTATTTTACTTTCGTTTTTTACATGCGGCTATAGGCTCCGCCCCTGTACACCATTTTGAGAGGGTTCAGCACGGTGAGGGAGAAGCAGAGAGCAGAGCAGAGTGAGTGTTATTGTGCTTCGAATGGATTCGAAATCTCGTATTTTACTTTCGTTTTTTCATGCGGCTATAGCCTCCGCCCCCTGTACACCATTTTGAGAGGGAGTTCAGCATGGTGAGGGAGAAGCAGAGAGCAGAGTGAGTGTTATTCTGCTTCGAATGGATCCGTACATTCGTAACTTTTTTCATAACGAATTATGCCGAAGACCTTCGGGCATTCGCTATTTTGCGGTATAATTTAATTCGGATTCGGTTTTATTCGTAATTGCTCTGTTCGGAAATTCGAATGCTTCCGAATGTCCGAAAGTTGCTAAATTCGGACGAATTTCGATTCGTTACGAAACGAATTGCACAAGCCTATTGTGTATCCCATTGCCATTGGGTTCCACAACATAATTGCAGACCAGTTGTGCCAAGGGAGGGCTCGAGACAGATTCTTGGGGTTGATAGCTAGGGTACAGACCCAAAACAAACCAGCAGCTCTCTTAACTGGGGGGTGTGCTACACTGATATATAAGAAAATACCATACATTTTGAAAAAAAATCACTATTTTTTGCATTTCTGTTATAAAAGTTTGCAAACAAATAATCTTTCCTCATAAATTTAGGCCAGAATGTATTCTGCTACATATCTTTGATAAAAAATAACCAAAATTTGTGTTTATTATTTAGTCTGAAAGTGAAAGAGTGAACGTTTTAGAGTCTACAAACTATGGTATAAATATTTGAAAATTATTTAATCCTGATGCACAAATATATCCCAAATGACCCCTTTTTGGAAAGTAGACAGTCCAAGGTATCTAGTAAGTGGCAGAGCAAGTTTTTCGAAGTTCTAACTTTTTGTCAAATTTTTGGGGATAATGAAGAAATTAAATGATTTTTTATCCACATTTTTGTTTACATATTATCACCCGTGCAGTACAGCATCATCATATGACTGATGTGGTGGTAATCAAGGATTCTGACTGGTGACAGAATGTAAAAAAAATATATATAAATATATTTTTTATTACATTTTTTTAAACATTTTTTTTATTTTTTTAAGATTTTATTTATTATTATTAGATATATTTTTTTTTTTACATACTCTCATCGGAGTTGTTCTGTGTCATCATAATGATCAGGTATTAACACTGTTATTGCTTATAACAGTGATGATCATTGTTATAAGCAACAGTTTTAACTGTCATGAAGGGCTTTCAGCCATGACAGCTTGCTTACTATTGTAATCTGTGATTGTCTACAGTTAATCACATGGTACAAGGTGACAGCTTGGGCCAGTCACAGCATCACAATAGTAAACAAGCAGTCATGAATAAAAGCCATTCATGACTGTTTTGTTTGCATGCAATCATGTGATCACTAGGGTTGAGCGGACCCGAACTGTAAAGTTCGGGTCCGTACCGAACTTTTGGGTTTTGGGGTCCCGGACCCGAACTCGAACAATTGACTGTATGTTCGGGTTCAGGTCCGGTGTTCGGCAATATGCATGTAAAGTCGCGCTTTTTTCCCATGCTTAGAACAGTCCCTGCACAAAGTGTAATTTCTGAAGGAAAAAAAGTCATTTAAAACTCACTCGCGGCTATAATGAATTGTCGGCTCCCGGCAATACATAGAAAAGTCATTGATAAAAAAAAAAAAAAAGCGTGGGGGTTTCCTCAAATTCAATTACTAGGCCCTTCAGGTCTGCTATGGATATTAAGGGGAACTCTGCCGCAAATTTAAAAAAAAAATGCGTGCGGTTCCCCCCAAATATCCATACCAGGCCCTTCAGGTCTGGAAAGGATTTTAAGGGGAACTCCACCCCAATTTTTTTTTAAAAATGGCATGGAGTTCCCCCAAAAATCCAGACCCTTTATCAGAGCATGCAACCTGGCAGGCCGCAGGAAAAGAGGGGAGGACGAGAGAGCGGCCCCCCCTCTCTCCTGAACCATACCAGGCCACATGCCCTCAACATGGGGAGGATGTCCCCATGTTGATGGGGACAAGGGCCTCATCCCCACAACCCTTGCCGGTGGTTGTGGGGGTCTGCGGGCATGGGGCTTATCGGAATCTGGAAGACCCCTTTACCAAAGGGGACCCCCAGATCCCGCCCCCTCCTATGTGAAATGGTAATGGGGTACAAATGTACCCCTACCATTTCACAAAGAAAGTGTCAAAAATGTTAAAAATGACAATAGCCGGTTTTTGACAATTCCTTTATTAATGTCTTCTCCTTTCTTCCACCTTCTTATTCCACCTTCTTCTTCCACCTTCTTCTTCCACCTTCTTCTTCCACCTTCTTCTTCCACCTTCTTCTTTTCTCCATTCGGGTTTCTTCCTCTTCCTCTTCCATCTTCTTCTTCCACCTTCTTCTTCCACCTTCTTCCATCTTCTTCTTCCATCTTCTTCTTCCACCTTCTTCTTTTCTCCATTCGGGTTTCTTCCTATTCCTCTTCCTTCTTCCTTCGGTGTTCTCGTCCGCATCTTGCTCCGGCTTCTTGTTCCCCTTCGGCCGCTCCGTTTGAATTTGAGGTTCCCGCTGTGTGACGCTTCAGTTCTTCAGTTTTCCTCTGGGTCCGCTTGCACCCGGTGGCCCCGCCCCCCTCTGACACCACAGGGAAAGTCCCCGTAGAATCCATGTGCGTCAGAGGGGTGCGGGGTCTCCGGGTGGCAGCATACCAAGAGGAGAACTGAAGAACTAATGCGTCACACAGCGGGAACCTCCAATTCAAGCGGAGCGGTCGAAGAAAGAAGAAGGGGAACAAGAAGCCGGAGCAAGATGCGGACGAGAACACCGAAGCAAGAAGAAAGATGAAGATGAAGATGAAGATGAAGATAAAGATGGAGGAAGAAACCCGAATGGAGAAAAGAACATGGAAGAAGAAGGTGGAAGAAGAAGATGGAAGAAGATGGAAGAAAGGAGAAGACATTAATAAAGGAATTGTCAAAACCCGGCTATTGTAATTTTTTACATTTTTGACACTTTATTTGTGAAATAGTAGGGGTACATTTGTACCCCATTACCATTTCACATAGGGGGGGCAGGGATCTGGGGGTCCCCTTTGGTAAAGGGGTCTTCCAGATTCCGATAAGCCCCCTGCCCGCAGACCCCCACAACCACCGGGCAAGGGTTGTGGGGATGAGGCCCTTGTCCCCATCAACATGGGGACATCCTCCCCATGTTGAGGGCATGTGGCCTGGTACAGTTCAGGAGGGAGGGGGGGCGCTCTCTTGTCCACCCTCTTTTCCTGCGGCCTGCCAGGTTGCATGCTTGGATAAAGGGTCTGGTCTGGATTTTTGGGGGTACTCCACGCCATATTTTTTTTAAATTTGGGGTGGAGTTCCCCTTAAAATCCCTTCCAGATCTGAAGGGCCTGGTATGGATATTTGGGGGGAACTGCATGCATTTTTTTTAAAATTTGCGGCAGAGTTCCCCTTAATATCCATAGCAGACCTGAAGGGCCTGGTAATTGAATTTGGGGGAACCCCCGCTCTTTTTTTTTTTTTTTATCAATGACTTGATAAAAAGCCGACAATTCATTATAGCCGCGAGTGAGTTTTAAATGACTTTTTTCCTTCAGAAATGACACTTTGTGCACAGGGACTGTTCTAAGCACGGGAAACAACTTGTGGATATGGATATTAACCACTTAAGCCCCGGACCATTTGGTAGCTAAAGGACCAGAGGTGAATTCAGAATTTTGCACTGCGCTGCTTTAACTGTAAATTGTGCGGACATGCAATGTTGTACCCAAACGAAATTTGCGTCCTTTTCTTCCCACAAATAGAGATTTCTTTTAATGGTATTTGATTGCCTCTGCAATTTTTATTTTTTGCGATATAAACGGAAAAAGACCGAAAATTTGGAAAAAAAATGATATTTTCTACTTTTTGTTATAAGAAAAATCAAATAAACTCAATTTTAGTCATACATTTAGGCCAAAATGTATTCAGCCACATGTCTTTAGTAAAAAAAATGTCAATAAGCGTATATTTATCGGTTTGCGCAAAAGTTATAGCGTTTACAAACTAGGGTACATTTTCTGGAATTTACACAGCTTTTAATTTATGACTGCCTATCTCATTTCTTGAGGTGCTAAAATGACAGGGCAGTACAAAACCCCCCCAAATGACCCCATTTTAGAAAGTAGACACCCAAGGAAATTGCTGAGAGGCATGTTGAGCCCATTGAATATTTTTTTTTTGTCCCAAGTGATTGAATAATGACAAAAAAAAAAATTACAAAAAGTTGTCACTAAATGATATATTGCTCACACATGCCATGGTTATATGTGGAATTGCACCCCAAAATACATTCTGCTGCTTCTCCTGAGTACGGGGATACCACATGTGTGGGACTTTTTAGGAGCCTAGCCACGTACGGGACCCCGGAAACCAAGCACCGCCTTCAGGATTTCTAAGGGCGCAAATTTTTGATTTCACTCCTCACTACCTATCACAGTTTTGAAGGCCATAAAATGCCAAAATAGCACAAAACCCCCCCAAATGACACCATTTTGGAAAGTAGACACCCCAAGCTGTTTGCTGAGAGGCATGGTGAGTATTTTACAGCTCTCATTTGTTTTTGAAAATGAAGAAAGAACATTTTTTTTTTCTTTTTTTTTCAATTTTCAAAACTTTGTGACAAAAAGCGAGATCTGCAAAATACTCACAATACCTCTCAGCAAATAGCTTGGGGTGTCTACTTTCCAAAATGGGGTCATTTGGGGGGGTTTTGTGCCATCTGGGCATTCCATGGCCTCCGAAACTGTGATAGGCAGTGAGAAGTGAAATCAAAAATTGACACCCTTAGAAAGCCTGAAGGCGGTGCTTGGTTTTTGGGGTCCCGTACGCGACTAGGCTCCCAAAAAGTCTCACACATGTGGTATCCCCGTACTCAGGAGAAGCAACAGAATGTATTTTGGGGTGTAATTCCACATATGCCCATGGCATGTTTGAGCAATATATCATTTAGTGACAACTTTGTGCAAAAAAAAAAAATAAATTGTATTTTTTCCGCAACTTGTGTCAACATATAAAATATTCCATGGACTCGACATGCCTCTCAGTATATAGCTTGGGGTGTCTACTTTCCAAAATGGGGTCATTTGGGGGGGTTTTGAACTGTTCTGGCATTTTATACACAACATTAGGAAGCTTACATCCACTCTTCTAACCACTTGAAGACAAAGCCCTTTTTGACACTTTTTGTTTACATGAAAACATATTTTTTTTTGCAAGAAAATTATGTTGAACCCCCAAACATTATATATATTTTTAAAGCAAAGGCCCTACAGAATAAAATGGTGGGTGTTGCATTTTTTTTTTCTACACAGTATTTGCGCAGCGATTTTTCAAACGCATTTTTTGGGGAAAAAATACACTTTTTTTAATTTTAATGCACTAAAACACACTATATTGCCCAAATGTTTGATGTAATAAAAAAGATGATCTTAGGCCGAGTACATAGATACCAAACACGACATGCTTTAAAATTTCGCACAAATGCGCATTGGCGACAAACTACATACATTTTTAAAAGTCTTTAAAAGCATTTACAGGTTACCCCGTTAGATTTACAGAGGAGGTCTACTGCTAAAATTACTGCCCTCGATCTGACCTTCGCGGTGATACCTCACATGCATGGTGCAATTGCTGTTTACATATGACGCCAGACCGACGCTTGCGTTCGCCATTGGGCAAGAGCAGGGCAGGACAGGGGTGCTTTTTTTTTTTATTATTAATTTTGCTTTTTTCTTTTATTTTTAAACTGTTGCTTCCATATTTATTTATTTTTATCACTTTTATTGTTATCTCAGGGAATGTAAATATCCCCTATGATAGCAATAGGTAATGACAGGTACTCTTTTTTGAAAAAAACTGGGGTCTATTGGACCCTAGATATTTCCTCTACCCTCAAAGCATCTGACCACGCCAAGATCGGTGTGATAAAATGCTTTCCCAATTTCCCAATGGCGCTTTTTATATCCGGGGGGGGGACATTCCCTCCCACTGCTTGTAAAAGCAGTCCAGAGGCTAATTAGCCACTAGGATTGCTTTTACATGAAAGCCGGCCGCTGGCTGAAAAGAATGATACCAAGATGATACCTAAACCCGCAGGCATCATTCTGGTATAAACATTCAAAGTCCAGCAACATACCAGTACGTTGCTGGTCCTTGTTGGACATGTATTGTAATCTTTTTTTTCATGCAGCCTGTTGGCTGAACGAAAAAAAAAGATTGATCGGTGGGTATGCCCACCATTAGAATACCGCCCTTCATCCACCCACTTCTAATGATGGGCATACATGCACCATTTATATATGCCGAAGCATGAGGGCATCTTCTCGCAAAAGTTATGCCGCGTACACATGGTCAGACTTTTCCACGGGCAAGCCTCCGTCGGAATTTCGACCGTATATACGCGGCATTAGGAGCAAAATCGCTCCTCCGCCCCTGCTGCCCCAATGCTTCGGCATATATGCTTTTTTTTTTTAACTGTGGTGGTGAAATCACCTCCTACAGCACTGGAGTCGCAGGGATCAGGCCTGTCTCTGCGAACGCTGCAGTTATGTGTGTTGTGTTTTGCAAGTGACAGTGATCGATCGATACTGCACTTCGGTGGCCTGGGCTGGACGGAGGGGCAAAACGCAGGTGCTAGCAGGTATCTGGGCTGATCCCACTAACAGTGCGTTTTTGGGAACCCTAAACTGCTGGGGACGCTAGTATAGATCTGATCAGATCAGATATTAATCTGTTCAGATACTATACCACTAAGGGGGGTGTATGCTTCACGTGTGGGTGTTAGCGCTACTGGCACTAACCTGACGCTGCCTGGGGTGTGACGCAGACCCTCTCTGACGCTAAAACCTAACTGATATCACCCGCCGGGCGATCAGGGGGTTAAACCTTTATTGGGTTATATACGGCGGGTGCCCTGACACTATAAAAAGCAAACTAACTAACCAGCGTCACCCGTAACACTTATATGATGATCACTGGTGAAAGGGTTAACTAGGGGCAATTAGGGGGTTAAAACCTTTATTAGGTAATATATGGGGGTACCTGACGCTATATAAAAACCTGACGGCGAACCTAAAAAAAAATTACTGGCTACCTATCGGCATCACCGACACTAAGACGATAATCATAAAAACGATTGCTTAGCGACAGTGGTGATAGGGGGTGAAAGGGTTACCTGGGGGGCGATCAGGGGGTTAAACCTTTATTAGGTAATATATGGGGGTACCTGACGCTATAAAAACCTGCGGCGAACCTAAAATAAATTACTGGCTACCGATCAGCATCACCGACGCTAAGACATCGATCAGAAAAATGATCGCATAGTGACGGCGGTGCTAGGGGGTGAAAGGGTTACCTGGGGGGTGATCAAGGGGGTTACACCTTTATTAGGTAATATATGGGGGTACCCGACGCTATAAAAACCTGCGGCGAACCTAAAAAAAATTACTGGCTACCGATCAGCATCGCCAACGCTAAGACATCGATCAGAAAAATTATAACTTAGTGACAGTGGTGATAGGGGGTGAAAGGGTTACCTGGGGGGCGATCAAGGGGGTTATACCTTCATTAGGTAATATATGGGGGTACCCGACGCTATAAAAACCTGCGGCGAACCTAAAAAAAATTACTGGCTACCGATCAGCATCACCGACGCTAAGACATCGATCAGAAAAATGATTGCTTAGTGACGGCGGTGCTAGGGGGTGAAAGGGTTATCTGGGGGGTGATCATGGGGTTAAACCTTTATTAGGGGGGGTTAGGGGGCTACACTGGACCTAAAACTAAATGTAGTGACACTTTTACAGTCACAAATGTCACTGATTGCAGTGATCACTAAATAAATGGTCACTGCAATCAGTGACACTGTGACTGGGGGCTGGGGGGGGGGGCTGGGGGGTGATCTGGGGGTGTCTGGGGGGGCCTGGGGGGCGATTTATGTGCCTATGTGTCCTGGTGTCAGTGTAGTGTTGTGTGTACTAACCTGGCATCTTCTCCTGTACGGCGCTCGGTATATGTGAGCGCCCCAGGAGAGATGACATCACTTCCTCCTTCCTGGCAGGCAGGGGAAGCTCTCTCATTCGCCGGGAGCGATCGAGAGGGGGTGGCCGGAATCGAACGGCCGTCCCCTCATGCCGGATCGCTCCCGAAGGTAAAACGACCACCCACTGTAAAGAAGGGGGGTCCGATCGGACCCCCCAACTATACAAAGGCAATCACGTACATATACGTGATTCTGCCTGTCGGTGCCATTCTGCTGACGTATATTTACAGTGGGCGGTCGTTAAGTGGTTAAGGGGAACTCTGCCGCAAATTTTAAAAAAAAATGCGTGCTGTTCCCCCCAAATATCCATACCAGGCCCTTCTGGTCTGGAAAGGATTTTAAGGGGAACTCCACCCCAATTTTTTTTTTTTAAATGGCATGGAGTTCCCCCAAAAATCCAGACCAGATCCTTTATCCGAGCACGCAACCTGGCAGGCTGCAGGAAAAGAGGGGGAGACGAGAGAGCGCCCCCCCTCCTGAACCGTACCAGGCCACATGCCCTCAACATGGGGAGGATGTCCCCATGTTGATGGGGACAAGGGCCTCATCCCCACAACCCTTGCCGGTGGTTGTGGGGGTCTGCGGGCAGGGGGCTTATCGGAATCTGGAAGACCCCTTTAACAAAGGGGACCCCCAGATCCTGCCCCCCCTATGTGAAATGGTAATGGGGTACAAATGTACCCCTACTATTTCACAAAGAAAGTGTCAAAAATGTAAAAAATTACAATAGCCGGTTTTTGACAATTCCTTTATTAATGTCTTCTCCTTTCTTCCATCTTCTTCCTTCTTCTTCTTTTCTCCAATCGGGTTTCTTCCTCTTCCTCTTCCTCTTCCTTCTTCCTTCTTCCTTCGGCGTTCTCGTCCGCATCTTGCTCTGGCTTCTTGTTCCCCTTCGGCCACTCTGTTTGAATTCGAGGTTCCCGCTATGTGGCGCTTCAGTTCGAAAGCGTTGATATCTACACTTTATTTGCATCTACTACAGGCTAAGATATGTAGTGTGAGGAGCAATAGACATGTGCATTTTGAATTTCCGAATTTTTCAATTTCCGAATTTTTCAATTTCTGAATTTTCGGATTTCCAAAATTTTGAATTTCCGAATTTTTCAATTTACAAATTTTCGGATTTCCGAATTTTTCAATTTCCGAGTTTCGGAAATTCGGAATTTCGCATTTTCGAATTTCCGAATTTCCGAAATTAATTTCGAAATTGCAAAATTTGAAAATCTAAAATTCGAAAATGGGAAATTTGGAAAGTTGAATTTCCAAATTCCGAATTTTTAGAATTTCCGAATTTCCGAAAATTGGAAATTCGTTATTTTGCTTTTTTTCGATTTCGTTTTATTCGTTTTTTGGGAAATTCGGAAATTCTAAAATTCGGAAATTCGAAATTCCGAATTTCCGAATTTCCGAAAAAAGAAAATAAAAGAAACGAAAACGAAAATAACGAATTTTTCGAATTTCCGAATTCCCGAAAAAAGCAAAAAAAAACGAAAACGAAAAAAAATTATTTTTCGAATTTCCGAAAAAAAACAAAAAAACTAAAACGAAAAAGAATTTTTTGAATTTCCGAATTTCTGAAAAAAGCAAAAAAAAATTTTTTTTCAGCAGTGCACATGTCTAAGGAGCAAGTGGTAGTAGCAGTTAAAAACAAACTGAGGCAGCTATATATTATACATCAGACATACCTTAGTCCCCATCAAATGTATATAATGGGTTGAATGGCTACTTCACATTGTATACGTTGTCATCAAAATCAGAGGCAGATTTCTGTCATTTGATTTGGTTTTGTAGAGATTTTTTAGGTTATTGGCAGTAAGTAGTAGATACATTATCAGCGATACTTACTAGACCTGTGCCATGTACTCCAGAGGTAGCTTACTGGTCCTTTTGGAAGGAGAAGAATGGCCAACATATGTTAAGAATTTTATGCAGGAGACTCTGTTTTTGGAACATAAACAGATTGCAATGAGATGGATGCAAATAACACCTCCATCCATTAATCAATGAGTTAATGCAGTTAATCAGATTCTACCCTTTGAAAAAATTATATATGAACATAGTGGGATTTTACAGAAATATCATAATATCTGGGATGTGTGGTGTAGGTCTTGTTTGATCTTTAAAATAAATGGTCAGTTATAGGTGAGGGCAGTGACACTTTGTTTATAAGTGTACATATTTGCCAGCACATGCCTGATGAAGGGGCCCTGTGCGGCTCCGAAACGTTGCACTTATTTCTGTGATGTGATCTCTCTCAATAAAAGAAACCTTTGGATGGTTATTGTTGATCCATGGTGTTCTGAGGAATATGTACACTTGCTCCACAAGGCTCAGTCTGTCAGCTTCTGGCACCCACAGTAGTAGGTCTGTCAGCTCTGGTGTAGGCACAACAAGCGATCCCTCTGCGGCTCAGTCCTCAAGTTCTTGTGGACACAGCAAGGGCCCCCCCCCCCCCCCCCCCAGTCTCTGTGCAGGCTCAGCAAAGGAAACACATCCAGTCTGGCTTCCTCTCTTAAAAAAAACGCTCAGTCTCTCAATTTGCCCGGGCAATTAGTCCTCTCCACCTCTGTATGCAGGGATTTTGGCTCCTGTAGTTTTTGCAGCCATTTACTTCCATTACACAGTCCCCCTTTAAGATTACATTTTCCATGATGCTCTGCTGCACAGCAAGTCTCCTTCTCTGATGTTCTCATTGGTTCTGACTCTCCTACCCTCTGATTGGCCCTTAATTGCTGCCCAGAGAGAGGGAGACACAGATCAGCCCCCCCTAGCTGTAGCCTCCCACCTTGTGCTACACAGTAACAATGTTCAGTTTAATCACTGGGGACAAGATACCCAGGAAGACTGATGACATCATCCTGGCCTAGGAAAAGGCACTGAACTTCAAGGACTGCTTACTAATGACAATAGGTACCGCTTTTTTTGAAAACTTATGCTGTATATTGTCATGTTGGGAATTTGTTAATGCACACTTGTTAAATAACTGAAAGTACCACTTTCCCTACAACATTTAGGGGGTAAATATAAATATTTTCAGGTAAGTGTACATATTACTAATATTTTCAGAAAGATTATCACAATTACTACAAGAAGTTGAACTTGATGGCTGTCAGTCTCTTTTCACGTCATGACTGGTTCTCTTTAAACCATAAAAAAAAACAAGTACCTTGCAAAAAAAATCCAATCGTTCTGCAAATTAAAAACTCCACACTGTGTATTTCTTATGTCAACTAATTCTCTGCAGTGCCACAAAAGATCTTGACAGCAGAATAGCAATTTCACGCTTTGTCAGACAGCTGTCACCTGTGACATTAATAATGTAGTAGCCCTTTAAATACAATGAGTCGTGTAGATCTCGCTCAAACACATATGTAGAAGCATCATACCCTGGCTTGTACATGTCAGTCTAGTACTTTACATCCAGCATGTTTAAATACACTTTACAGGCTTATGACTACAGAAATTATAAGCATTATACATTACATTCATTATACAGCCTTAGTCACGGTAATTATTGCCTACAGGATAATACTGTACTATCTCTGTTAGGCCTGGGTGCAGAGATGGTCATAGTGTTTAAATATGAAATTACAGAACCAATGTCACATTGGGAGCAGCGGCTGTGTCTGTGCAGCGGCTGTATCCCGATAGACGTCCATGGGACTGACTGCAGGTAAAAATATGGCCTTGCATGGGTCACAGATTAAAATTCCTCATGAGAATAAGGCCTAAAACAAATATTATTGGCATACCTTGTATGGGAAATTTATTTGCAAAATAAAGATTTTACATAAAGAGTAAAATGGCCATGGAATAAAAAACAAATTCTAGTGACCTGTAAGGCCTCATTTACAAGGCTGCCTGGGACAATATAATGAGGCAGTTGCACTGCAGTTTTACTGTACTGCCCTCCGCCAACCTAGCAGCAAATTAACATGGCCACTAGCTATGTTACTACAAACTGCCGCAGTGCCTCGCAGCAAAAATAATACCACAGGTCGCTCCCGTGAAAGTTCGATCTGGCATCTGCTCTGCAACTTTTTCTAATGCATGCTGTTGCAGAGTGGTGCTGTGGTATGGTAACACTGGTTTTCAAGAGTTAAAACAGGCACCCCGAAGGAGACATATTGCCATTGAGCAAATTTATCTAAAATGTGATTCACTGCAAATCATTTTCAGAGAAGTGTAAATGAGCCCTTAAGGTGGAACTATGGGTAAAATAAAAATGACATATAAGATGCAGTCTTGCCTTAGCATTTATGCAGAAGTTTTTGTTTTTCTATGCCCCCCCCCCCCGTAATATACACTCACCGGCCACTTCACACCTTGCTAGTACTGGATTGGACCCCGTTTTGCCTTTAGAACTGTCTTAATTCTTTGTGGCATAGATTCAACAAGATGTTGGAAACATTGTTCAGAGATTTTGGTCCATATTGACATGTTAGCATCACGCAGTTGCTGCAGATTTGTCGGCTCTCTTGTATTGACATCTGGTGACTGTGGAGGCCATTGGAGTACAGTGAACTCATTGTCATGTTCAAGAAACAGTTTGAGATGATTTGAGCTTTTTGACGTGGCATTATCCTGCTGGAATAATCAGAAGATGGGTACACTGTAGTCATAAAGTGATGGACATGGTCAGCAACAATACTTGCAGGCCATGACGTATAAACGATGATCAATTGGTACTAAGGGGCCTAAAGTGTACTAAGAAAATTTCCCCCACATCATTATACCACCACCTCCCTGAACCATTGATACAAGGCAGGATGGATCCATGCTTTCATGTTATTTATGAAAAATTCTGACCCTACCATCTGAATGTTGTTGCTGAAATCGAGACTCATCAGACCAGGCAACATTTTCCCAATCTTCTATTGTCCAATTTTTGGTGAGCCTGTGTGAATTGCAGCCTGGCACTGGATCATTGGTGTTTATTGATGATGTGACAGAAGACAGAAGCAGCCGGATGAATTCTGCAGGGTTTAGAGATATACCATCAGCACAGATTCAGCCGAATGCAGCAAAGTTAATTGGACGGCGCTTCACAGTACAGACGGACAATGATCCAAAACACACTGCAAAAGCAACCCAGGACCTTTTGATTGAAAAGAAGTGGAATATTCTGTAATGGCCAAGTAAATCACCTGAACTCAACCCAATTGAGCATGCATTTCACTTGCTGAAGGCAAAAATAAGGGCAGAAAGACCCACAAGCAAAGAACAACTGAAGACAGCTGAAGTTAGAGCCTGGCAACGCATCAGAAAGGAGGGAACACAGTCTTTGGTAATGTCCATGGGTTTCAGACTACAGGCAGTCATTGCCAGTAAAGGATTCTCAACAAAATATCAAAAATTTATATTTTATTTATGATTATATTCATTTGTCCAATTACATTTGAGCCCCTGAAAATGGGGGGACTGTGTATAAAAATGGTTGCAGTTCCTAAAATGTGTACTTGATGTTTATGTTCAACCCCTTGAATTAAAGCTGAAAGTCTGCACTTCAAATGTATTTGGATTGTTTCATTTAAATTTTAGTCTGGTTGCATACAGAGCTAAAAGTATGAACATTGTGCCTGTGTCCAAATATATATGGACCCAACTGTATTTCCTGAAAACAAAGAGCATGGAAAATAAAATGGAGGTTATTGCAAATTTTCTGTAAAAAATACACCAAACCCAATTTTGGAGCAAACAAAATCATTTAACCCAATTGTTTGGTTACATAGTTACATAGTTACATAGTTGGATGAAAAAGACACAAGTCCATCAAGTCCAACCTGTGTGTGTGCTTTTATGTCAATATTACATTGTATAACCCTGTATGTTGTGGTCGTTTCGGTGCCTATCTAATATTTTTTTTTAAAATTATCTATGCTGCCTGCTGAAATCATTGCTTGTGGAAGAGAATTCTACATTCTTACCACTCTTACCGTCTCTTCTCCAGAGTGAATAAGTTCAGTGCTAGTAATCTTTCCTCATAACTAAGATCCTCCAGTCCCTTTATTAGCTTTGTTTCCCTTCTCTGTACTCTCTCCATTTCCAGCACATCCTTCCTGAGGACTGGTGCCCAGAACTGGACGGCATACTCCAGGTAAGGCCGGACCAAAGTCTTGTAGAGTGGGAGAATTATAATTTTATCTCTGGAGTTTATTCACTTTTTAATGCATGTCAATATTCTATTGGCTTTGCTTGCAGGTGCTTGGTATTGCATGCCGTTGCTGAGCCTGTCATCTACTAGAACCCCCAGGTCCTTTTTCATCCTAGATTCCCCCAGAAGTTCTCCCCCTATTGAATAGATTGCATTCGTGTTTTGCCACCTAAATGCATTATTTTTCTACATTAAACCTCATTTCCCATGTAGCTGCCCACCCCAATAATTTGTTCAGATCTTCTTACAAGTTTTCCACATCCTGCGGAGAAGCGATTGCCCTGCTTAGCTTAGTATCGCCTGCAAATACTGAGATTGAGCTGTTTATCCCATCCTCCAGGTCATTTATGAATGAATTAAATAGGATTGGTACCAGAACAGAACCCTGAGGGACCCCACTTTCCACATTGGACCATTCCAAGAACTGCCCATTTATCACTACCCTCTGAACTCGCCCTTGCAGCCAGTTTCCAATCCAGGTACTCACCCTTTGGTCCATGCAGACAGACCTTAGCTTGTATAGTAAACGATTGTGGGGAACTGTATCAAATGCCTTTGCAAAATCCAGATACACCACGTCTACGGGCCTTCCTTCATCTAGATGACAGCTCACCTCCTTATAGAAGGTTAATAGATTTGTTTGGTAAGAACGATTTTTCATGAATCCATGCTGATTACTGCTATTGATACCGTTTTCATTACTAAAATCTTATATATAGTCCCTTATCATCCCTATCAAGCGATTGCATACTATTGATGTTAGGCTAACTGGTCTGTAGATCCCAGGGATATATCTTGGTCCTTTTTTAAAGATTGGTGCTACAGTGGCATTTTTCCAATCAGCTGGTACTATAGTTATAGTAGACAGTCTGGCAATTACTTGACTGAATTCCTTAAGGACCCTCGGTGCAAGCCATCTGGTCCTGGATGCCTTTTTTATGTTATGTTTATCACGTCTGTTTCTGATGTTATCCTCTGTTAACCATGGGGGTACTTCCTGTGATGTTTCATGAGGATAAACATTGCAGTTTTGGTTACTGAAGCCCCCTGTTTCCCTCGTAAAGACTGAGGAGAAGAATACATTCAAAACCTTTGCCATCTCACCATCATTTTTAACCAGAATCCCTTCATCATTCTTTATAGGGCCAATATGATCTGTCCTCCCCCTTTTACTATTTATGTACTTAAAGAATTTCTTGTGATTTTTCCTACTCTCCTCCAGTATGTGCCTTTTGTGTTCTATCTTAGCCGCCCTGATTACACCCCTATATTTCTTATTGCATTCTTTGTACCATTGAAATGCTGATGATGATCCCTCAGCCTTGTATTTTTTGAAGGCCTTCTCCCTTTCTTTTTATAGGAATTATTACATTGGCTTGAAGCCACTCAGGGCTTTTTTAGCTCTTTTAAATGTATTGCCCTTTGGAAAGCACTGGCTAATACCCTTATTTAATATGCTCCTAAAGCACACCCATTTTTCCTCTGTGTTCTTTGTTCCTAGGATTTTATCCCATTTAGTATCTTCCTGAGGACTGGTGCCCAGAACTGGGTGGCATACTCCATGGTAAAATATAAATGATGAGGTTGTGACAAGTAAATAGAAACCCAACATGTCATCAAGCCTGAAAATTGCACCCTTGAAACAGCTACAAACTTTTGTACGCAAAATTGTCCACAGGTGTCACTTTAGGCTAGGTTCACATCTGAGTGAGTTCAGGGAGGCGTGTAATTGCACTCCTTCACGCACCCATGAGAAAAATGTGTTGCTGCTTAGGAAATGCGTAGGTTGAACTTTATTGCTATCACATGGCGGGGGGCAAAGTCCCCTATGTGATGGACTACTATAACGACACATTCTCTTTACTGAGACAGCCCCCTGAATAACTACCAACCTAAAGACCAATGCCTGCTCAACAAATCTAAACACCTTAAAGCAGCGCCGGGGAGTGTGTTTAATATCCTGGTCTACTAACCATCATGAATAAATGGCAGTAGTAGACAAGTGGTTAAAGCTGACCTCCAAGAATTAGATACAATCTTCCCTTGCAGTGGAGCCTCTTGCACTATAAGAGTTAAATACTCATTTAGTCTAGAGGTACATGAATAATGTTTATTGCTTACCCTAACCTTTGCCCCAGAACTGTTGTCACCTGCCTGAAGCCATTGCCGGGACAAGGTCATTCAGCGCCCAGGGCAAAGATGCCAAACTTTACTCCTCTATTACCTTGTTTTCTGGTTTATCCACAATAAACATATTTATGTGCCTGGGAATTGTTCTGCTGTAATCTACTGCTCTATTGCTGCACACCTGGCACCACACTATCTTATTTTCTTACGTCATTGTCTCCCCCACCTTCTGGATATCTCTAGGCAAGAAGGACACCATGCACAGCCCTGCAACATCAGCTGATCCTTCCTGATTTTTGCCATCCCTCTGATTATTCACATTGCATCATCACTGGGGGCATACTTTCCAACTCTTTGAGATGGGAATGAGGGACACTTATTAGCAAAAGTATGTAGGCACAGGACACACTCCCTGCCATGCCCTCTTAAAGGACAATTATACAAAAAAAATGATTGGTTAAACCCACAAGTGCTTTTTTTTTACCACTACTGTTCCTTTATACTGGCTTTTAAATTCTACAAATGTAGCAATTTGGAAGTTGGATGACAGGTTTAGCACCAGGAAACACTTGTTGAAAGATAAAAAGTAAATTTTATATACATCTAAATAGATCAGACAACAATGAAGGACAAATGAGGAGGAAAGAGGGACAAGGGACTTTGTTCCAAATCAGAGACAGTCCCTCGAAATCAGGGACAGTTGGGAGCTAGGCTGGGGGGGGCAGCTGCAAAAACCAAGAAGAGAAAGCTAGCTCCCTGATGATGCATGGTTGCGCTTAACGTCCTTCTTGCCTAGATGAGGAATCCAGATGGGTGATGGTGGGGGGGGGGGGAGTAAAAAACAAAACAAAGTTTTGTGAAAGTGGGGGGTGGATATTACAGAATTGCTCTTACTTTAACTGAATAAAGACAAGTCACAAGGCTGTCTGTGCAATTTGGCAGAGCTTTCTAAATCTCAGGACTTGATGGACAAAAATACAAGTTCTATGGCAGATAGAACTCCATATATGTAACCCAAGGGTGTATTTAGTTGGTTGCCTGGAGTTTAGCCTAAAGTGCACCCTTTAATTCATATGTGTAAATTGATAAAACATGATAAAGCAACAAATAAAGAATAATAAATAAAGTGTGGCGCTATGTGCAAACAGAAAAATATATATATATAAAATGTCTGGTTGGCAATTGGTCTATATAAAGACCCGTATATCGTGTTGAACCTGATGGTGGTTCTGTACACTTATGTGAAAAAGTGCATATACCCTGCAAAAATTCAATATGTGCAATGGCGTGAAATGAATCACAAAAAATATATAGATTAATTTAAATATGTAAATTACCCTAATACTGAAAAAATATAAAATGACATGAATATCATATGTGAAAGTGATCCACAATATATATTAGTGTCCAATTTTCTGTGAAAAAAAGAGAAAGTCTCTCGATGAATGTGTGATCTGATACCAACATCAACACTGCATCAACACCACGTCAGGTGTGTAATGAATGGTAGGTACAGTCCAGACCAGTTCCTTGGATTTATGCGTTTTCTATGTTGCAACACTTAAAGGTGATATATGCCATTGGAAAGTGAGTAAAGGGTATATACTCTTACCGGATGTTGTAGATCCAACTCGCCGTACGGCGGTGGATCAATCGAGCTTGTGTCCACGCCCGGGACTGATAGATGTATATCCTGGGGACAGTCTTTCCTCAGCGTCTTTACGACGTTCCAGAGAGTATATCCCGAGGCTTTTCCAACGTAACTCTCACTTCCAATGCGATAAGTCAAAATATGACACCAGAATTTCACCATGTAGTGTCACCATGCAACAAATGAGAAAAGAATTCTCCACATAGTGTAAATCCAAGATGGGATTTTATTTATCAAAGAATAAAAACACCCAATAAAGGTCTCACTGAACAATAAAACAGTCCAAAGCAAACTCCTTTAAAAACTTTGAAACTTCTCAGGGAAAAAAAGCCAAAACAAACAAACCAACAAATCCCAAAAATTTTACTCACTTTCCAATGGCATATATCACCTTTAAGTGTTGCAACATAGAAAACGCATAAATCCAAGGAACTGGTCTGGACTGTACCTACCATTCATTACACACCTGACGTGGTGTTGATGCAGTGTTGATGTTGGTATCAGATCACACATTCATCGAGAGACTTTCTCTTTTTTTCACAGAAAATTGGACACTAATATATATTGTGGATCACTTTCACATATGATATTCATGTAATTTTATATTTTTTCAGTATTAGGGTAATTTACATATTTAAATTAATCTATATATTTTTTGTGATTCATTTCACGCCATTGCACATATTGAATTTTTGCAGGGTATATGCACTTTTTCACATAAGTGTACAGAACCACCATCAGGTTCAACACGATATACGGGTCTTTATATAGACCAATTGCCAACCAGACATTTTATATATATATATATATTTTTCTGTTTGCACATAGCGCCACACTTTATTTATTATTTTTCCTTTACACTATTGTCAAGTTGTCGTGTAGGCTGCTAGAAATTTGAAGGTTGGCGCAGTATTTTTCCTATTTTATAACAAATAAAGAATAACTGGACCTTTAACCACGCAATATTAACCAAACTATAATACTATGAGTATTGTGTAAATCTGATGTGATAAAAATACAAAGCAAAATAAAAAAACGAATTAAAGGATAACTGCACCTTTAACCACACTATTCCAGTTCTGCCTCCCACTTATTTTCTTTGCATAGTTCATTATCTTAAATACTGATAAGCAGAACACCACTATGCCTGTCCCACTCAGGGCTGGATTAGTACTTCAGCCTTCATCACTTTAAATGTTCCTCTGCAATCTGGAGCATGTGCCAGGAGACTAAGAAATATAATGGCCATACCAGGCAATTGTGCTGAGCTAAAGATATTATCCTACGTGTATTTCAGTTGAGCATTAGCTGGTGTTATGCTTTAAAATTTATATAAGACAGGGTTGTCCAACCTTGTGACTTTCCTGGCCCACATTAAAAGAAGAGGAATCATCCTGGGCCACACATAAAATACACTAGCAATAAGGATAGCTGATAAGCAGAAAAAGTTGGGCAGATCACAAGTTAACAATCACTCATATAGATAATGTACCTATTTGAGTAATAAAACTTCATTTTTTGTAATATTTTTTATTATAAAAGTAAAAGAGGGAAACATAAAACTAGTGCGATATTTGACACTGTTTTTGGTAAAGTAATGCATCAATATCTAGTTTGATGGCTGTAGTAGCAATTCCCACTGAATTCTCAAGGTGCTCATCAGATATTTTGGTTTTAATTTTGCCCTTCGTGTGTTTCATCCTTGAAAATAGTTGCTCACAAATATAGGTGCTGCTAAAAACTGATGACATGAATAAGGCGTGATTGTGAAGAGTGGGATAATTTTCTTTGGGAAGATAAAACATAGAATAAGAGCATAGTAAAGAGACACTGACAAATTTTTCTTTGTCCGCATGTGTTCGCTAAGTGTAAATTCATTTTTACAAAAATAAAATAATATATATATTTTTTAAGTAAGTTTACAATTTTGTGTTGTGCCGCATTCATAGTCATCTTGGGCTGCATGCGGTCCTCGGCCCACAAGTTAGACACCCCTGATTTAAAGGCAAAGCTTTTTTTCTTTATGTGTCACCACGGGGGGGAACTTCACGGTTCTATTTGTCCTGGTGACTAATGATGAGCCAAATGTACCTGGGGTTATTTTACAAGGGCCATTCATTGAACTGCTCCTATGTTTAAATGTAAAACTTATCTTGGTTTAGGTCAATTGGGGGCCAAATCTTAAAAATCTATTCTGACAATTTGGCTAATAGAGATTCTCAAACAAAGAGCATGGGGAGCTGGGAACTGTCCTCAGGAACGTGTATGAATGCAAAACATACTATAAAAAATTATATTCAGCAGGGTGCAGCTTATTAAATAATGCCTAACATGAAACATTGAAAATGCAAAATTTTGCACCAACTGCCTCACCTCTGTGTTCCCGATCACCACCTACTCCATTGGCCCCTCAACTTTTGCCCTTGCACCACCAGCTGCTGGAGTAGCGATCAACTCCAGAAAGAAGATGTTGACACACTTCATTTGATGCCTCTGCTACATCTTTCTATGGGTGCACTGAATACCAACATACCTTTTAACCCGCTGTCTTTACTATATTAAAGTTCAAACACTTTCCTAAGTGTGCTCTATGGGACTCACTGTCTGTCTCTTTGATGCTGCTCTCACCTCCTAAGCTCTGACCTTAGGTCTGGCACTACATATTACATTTCCTGTATCATTACTGTTGGAGGGCCTTTATTAGCTGATTTGCTAAGAACAGCCTGCATGCCCTGAGCCGCCTAAACACTTTCTACCTTGATAACACTGGCCCATGATTGGGCACCTACCAGCCCCATTTTCTCCTCTACAAACCTTCCCGCCCGTTGCACTATTCCTTGCTATAAACACTTAGGATGTGGGGATGCCCTCAACCTGACTTCTCTTTTGAATTGTGTATTTATCGCAGTGGTCCACTGGACCCTGAATGCTCTATAATCTGTTTTGTATAGCCTTGAGCTCCTAATAGAGCAATTTAGTTTTCTCTAGTTTACCCCCCCCCCTTTTTTTCTCTTTCCCTTCTGTTTCCCCCTTTTCAGAGGGCAGTTCCACCCATCTTATAACTACGCATCTTCAAATACTGCTCTACCACCTTGGCCATAACTTCTACCACAATATAACCCCTAATGTTAAGGTGCTGAACTCTCCCTTTAGGTACACTAAAGCATTTCGATAATTTTGCGCTCTTCATGCTGATGTAATTTACCTCCAGGAAACCCACTTTTCTACCTTCTCCATGCCTAAATATTTTAGCTGAATGTACCCACAGATTTTCCTTGCCAGCGACCACACTAAACACATTGTTTTCCGTAGATCATCCCACTTTTTAGCAAACAAAATTCTCCCGGATTCCACAGGTAGATACTTGGTGGTCCAAGGACTTTTGCAGTTTGTTATTATGCTCCTAACACTGAGAACCTGTTCCTCTCTCATCTCCTTCAAGTTGTAGATTGTCATTATAGGGGAACTCTCGTGATTTGTGGTGACTCAAACCTTACATTATATCTGACTCTGGACAGAACGAATGGTCAGGCCTCCCAACTGTCCTCAGCTTCGTTGTTTCGCATGCTCTTGGCACTGTACAAATTTATAGACATCTGGTGGGAATTCAATAGCACTGGACGAGAGTACATATTTTCTCTGCACCACATAACTAATTTTCGAGAATCAGTAATATCTTTCTGCCATAGGCCTTGCTTCCTTTGGCCTCAAACTCGAAAATCACATATACCCTGGTCTGACCACATTTGCATCTAACAGCTCTTCTACCGTGCTCTACCGATACAGCTTGGACTTTAGCAGACTACCTTCTGACTGATCCTGCTTCCTGTTTCTTTATTTGTCAAGCCTTTAAAGACTATATACAACAACACAACACTGTAGATATTTCCGCCATGACGCTGTGGTATCATTAGGGGACATTGCATCCAAATAGCTTCCCAAAAAAAGAAAGCTAAGTAGCAGGCAGCCGTCAGCCTTGAAACCTAACTCTACAAGGCCACTTTAGCTTTCCAGTCACGTCCCACATCACAAAACAGGCGTTCTTTTGATAAAGCCTGTCTAGATGTCTTCCTCACCGATTCCACAGAGAAACACTTGCACTTTTTATACCACATTAAGCAGGACATGTTCCTAGCACGTCGTTTGCGATGCCCTGATGGGCAATCCCACCCAAATTCTGATAGAATTTTGCAACTAGCTGGCCAAATTGTACTTGTCTACAGACCCACTCTCTTCCAATCGCATCCAGGGGTTCCTCAACAAAATCTCTCTGGCTAACTTGCCTGCTAGCTCTTAAACCAAACTGGAAGAATCCATTACTGAGAATGAGGTACTCCAAGTAATAAAATCACTGAACAGAGTATACAAATGCGCGGCATACGCTGGCGACCTTTTAATTTTCATAACCCAACTACATATCACCATGCCTAACCTATGCAACATATTTGGCCATTACAGCTATGTATCAATTTTTTTAATTAATTACAAAAAATCCGAAGCAATGAACCTGACACTCCGAGAGACCACACTACACAAAACAAAAAATAACTGTAAATTCAAATGGGAAACAACATCACTCAAATATCTGGGAATACAGCTAACTCCGAAACTAGACTCAATGTACAAACTTAATTTTCAACCCCTCCTACGGGTCATCACTAAGGACTTAGAGAAATGGACACTAAAATACTTTTTGTGGTTTGGTAGATCAGCCATAAATAAAATGCCAATCCTACCTAGAATCCTATACTTTTTCCAGACTGCCCCCATAATGTTACCCTCAAGTTTCTTTAGATCTTTAAAAATGCTACTCAGAAAATTCCTTTGGGCTTCTTAAAAACCCACGAATCAGTCTTTCTTTGCTCACTAGAAACAAACAAAATAGAGGTATGGGCTTCCCTAACTTCAAAAATTACTACCTAGCCACTAGGGATGAGCTTCGTGCCTGTGGCCAATTATTGCTGAGGGTGTTTAGTACACGCCCCACACTATAAAAGGCCGCCAGCACGGCGGCCTAGTGTAGTGTGTTCCGGAGCAGGGAAAGACAAGCATAGGCAGGGACAGTGACATTTATTTCTTTCTTGCTTAACCTGGATTCCTTTAGTTTAGGGAAAGAGAAGGATAGGTAGGGAGAGTGTCAGTTTCTTTCACTGTGCGAGTCCTTGTTTCTAGGGACAAAGAAGGAAAGTGAGGGGAATTCTCCTTGTGCTATAGTGTGCTTTAAAAAAACATTTTTTCTAGGGACAGAAAACTCTAGGTAGGGAGAGTGTCAGTTTCTTTCACTGTGCGAGTCCTTGTTTCTAGGGACAAAGAAGGAAAGTGAGGGGAATTCTCCTTGTGCTATAGTGTGCTTTAAAAAAACATTTTTTCTAGGGACAGAAAACTCTAGGTAGGGAGAGTGTCAGTTTCTTTCACTGTGCGAGTCCTTGTTTCTAGGGACAAAGAAGGAAAGTGAGGGGAATTCTCCTTGTGCTATAGTGTGCTTATAAAAAACATTTTTTATAGGGACAGAAAACTCTAGGTAGGGAGAGTGTCAGTTTCTTTCACTGTGCGAGTCCTTGTTTCTAGGGACAAAGAAGGAAAGTGAGGGGAATTCTCCTTGTGCTATAGTGTGCTTTAAAAAAACATTTTTTCTAGGGACAGAAAACTCTAGGTAGGGAGAGTGTCAGTTTCTTTCACTGTGCGAGTCCTTGTTTCTAGGGACAAAGAAGGAAAGTGAGGGGAATTCTCCTTGTGCTATAGTGTGCTTTAAAAAAACATTTTTTCTAGGGACAGAAAACTCTAGGTAGCAAGAGTGTCAGTTTCTTTCACTGTGCGAGTCCTTGTTTCTAGGGACAAAGAAGGAAAGTGAGGGGAATTCTCCTTGTGCTATAGTGTGCTTTAAAAAAACATTTTTTCTAGGGACAGAAAACTCTAGGTAGGGAGAGTGTCAGTTTCTTTCACTGTGCGAGTCCTTGTTTCTAGGGACAAAGAAGGAAAGTGAGGGGAATTCTCCTTGTGCTATAGTGTGCTTTAAAAAAATATTTTTTCTAGGGACAGAAAACTCTAGGTAGGGAGAGTGCCAGTTTCTTTCACTGTGCGAGTCCTTGTTTCTAGGGACAAAGAAGGAAAGTGAGGGGAATTCTCCTTGTGCTATAGTGTGCTTTAAAAAAACATTTTTTCTAGGGACAGAAAACTCTAGGTAGGGAGAGTGTCAGTTTCTTTCACTGTGCGAGTCCTTGTTTCTAGGGACAAAGAAGGAAAGTGAGGGGAATTCTCCTTGTGCTATAGTGTGCTTTAAAAAAACATTTTTTCTAGGGACAGAAAACTCTAGGTAGGGAGAGTGTCAGTTTCTTTCACTGTGCGAGTCCTTGTTTCTAGGGACAAAGAAGGAAAGTGAGGGGAATTCTCCTTGTGCTATAGTGTGCTTTAAAAAAACATTTTTTCTAGGGACAGAAAACTCTAGGTAGGGAGAGTGTCAGTTTCTTTCACTGTGCGAGTCCTTGTTTCTAGGGACAAAGAAGGAAAGTGAGGGGAATTCTCCTTGTGCTATAGTGTGCTTTAAAAAAACATTTTTTCTAGGGGCAGAAAACTCTAGGTAGGGAGAGTGTCAGTTTCTTTCACTGTGCGAGTCCTTTTTTCTAGGGACAAAGAAGGAAAGTGAGGGGAATTCTCCTTGTGCTATAGTGTGCTTTAAAAAAACATTTTTTCTAGGGGCAGAAAACTCTAGGTAGGGAGAGTGTCAGTTTCTTTCACTGTGCGAGTCCTTGTTTCTAGGGACAAAGAAGGAAAGTGAGGGGAATTCTCCTTGTGCTATAGTGTGCTTTAAAAAAACATTTTTTCTAGGGGCAGAAAACTCTAGGTAGGGAGAGTGTCAGTTTCTTTCACTGTGCGAGTCCTTGTTTCTAGGGACAAAGAAGGAACGTGAGGGGAATTCTCCTTGTGCTATAGTGTGCTTTAAAAAAACATTTTTTCTAGGGGCAGAAAACTCTAGGTAGGGAGAGTGTCAGTTTCTTTCACTGTGCGAGTCCTTGTTTCTAGGGACAAAGAAGGAAAGTGAGGGGAATTCTCCTTGTGCTATAGTGTGCTTTAAAAAAACATTTTTTCTAGGGACAGAAAACTCTAGGTAGGGAGAGTGTCAGTTTCTTTCACTGTGCGAGTCCTTGTTTCTAGGGACAAAGAAGGAAAGTGAGGGGAATTCTCCTTGTGCTATAGTGTGCTTTAAAAAAACATTTTTTCTAGGGACAGAAAACTCTAGGTAGGGAGAGTGTCAGTTTCTTTCACTGTGCGAGTCCTTGTTTCTAGGGACAAAGAAGGAAAGTGAGGGGAATTCTCCTTGTGCTATAGTGTGCTTTAAAAAAACATTTTTTCTAGGGACAGAAAACTCTAGGTAGGGAGAGTGTCAGTTTCTTTCACTGTGCCAGTCCTTGTTTCTAGGGACAAAGAAGGAAAGTGAGGGGAATTCTCCTTGTGCTATAGTGTGCTTTAAAAAAACATTTTTTCTAGGGACAGAAAACTCTAGGTAGGGAGAGTGTCAGTTTCTTTCACTGTGCGAGTCCTTGTTTCTAGGGACAAAGAAGGAAAGTGAGGGGAATTCTCCTTGTGCTATAGTGTGCTTAAAAAAACATTTTTTCTAGGGACAGAAAACTCTAGGTAGGGAGAGTGTCAGTTTCTTTCACTGTGCGAGTCCTTGTTTCTAGGGACAAAGAAGGAAAGTGAGGGGAATTCTCCTTGTGCTATAGTGTGCTAAAGCATTCCTCATCAACCATCTTTGAAATCCTTGTTTTTTGGACAGTCAGGGAAATTGTCGTTGTGCTATTCTGTGCAAAAGCAATCATCCTCAACCATATTTAGAAATCCTTAAGTAAAGGGACAGAGAAGGACACCTGAAGGTAGCCCTTATTGCTTTTTTCCCATCTCCCTGCAGGCCATCTATTAGAATGTCTGGAAGGCAAACAAGGAGAGGCAGACAGTCAGGAGGTAATAAAAGAGGGCAAGCAGGCTCTGTGTCTGGGGGCAACAGTGCTGGTCGTGGACGCGGTGCATTGTCATCAGCACATGGCCATGGGACACGCTTGTCCTTCTTTTCGGCAGCTGGACATGTTGAGCCACATCATGCCGAAGACTTGGTAGAGTGGATGACCAAGCCCTCCTCCTCCTCCTCATCCTCTCTCACCCAGGCTCAGGGTACTGGCAAAGCAGCTGCCAAAGCGTCCTCTTCCCTGGTATCAATGTCAGACTCATCATCAGTCACTCCTTCCCTAGACCCACCATGTCCTCCTCCTGAGGAGTCCCCCGAACTGTTTGAGCACAGTGTTGGGTACATGCTCCAGGAGGATGCCCAGCGTTTCGAAGGATCTGATGATGAAACCCAGCTACAGGAAGGCAGTAGCGTGAGAGCAGACAGAGGGGATGCTCAAGAAGGACACCAATCTGGCAGTCATGTTCCAGCAGCTGCAGCATACTGCCAGATTGGCTCCAGTGATGAGGAGGGAGGGGATGATGAGGTCACTGACTCCACGTGGGTGCCTAATAGGAGAGAGGAGGAGGAGGAGGATGAGGAGGAGGCACATCTCCAACGAGGCAGGATGCCCTTTGGTGGCCAGCGTAAGGGCAGTACACCGACGGAATCACACCGCAGAGCTCCGCCTGTGCAGGGCGCTGCCTCTGCCCGTCATTCAAAAAGTTCCTTGGTGTGGGCCTTTTTTGAGGCTAGTGCATCAGATCGCACAGCTGCTGTTTGCAACATATGTCTCAAGCGTATATCGCGTGGCCAAAACATCAGCCGCTTGGGTACCACATGCCTGACCAGACATATGTTGACCTGCCATGCAGCTCGTTGGCAAGCCTACCTCAAAGACCCACACCAAAGAACAAAGCGGACCTCTCCTTGCACCGCATCAGCTGGGATCTCCAACCCCACTATAACTTCAGTCCTCTCTGAAACATGCACTGAGAGGAATGAAGGTGTAGAATTAGGTGTGTCACAGCCAAGTACTTGCGGCCACTCTGCTAGCAGTACACCGACGTCCGATTCTAGCAGGCAAATTTCCCTGCCCCAGCTGCTGGACCGTCAAAAGAAGTTCACTCCCAGCCATCCACATGCCCAGCGGTTGAATGCTAGCTTGGCTAAATTGCTAGCGCTTCAACTGCTGCCTTTTCAGTTGGTAGACTCGGCCCCCTTCCGTGAGTTTGTGCAATGTGCGGTTCCTCAGTGGCAGGTTCCCAAACGCCACTTTTTCTCACGGAAGGCTATTCCGGCTCTCTACCGGCATGTGGAAGGCAATGTCTTGGCCTCGCTGGACAGGGCGGTCAGCGGTAAGGTGCATATTACCGCTGACTCATGGTCCAGCAGGCATGGACAGGGACGTTACCTTTCTTTCACGGCCCATTGGGTCACTCTTTTGGCAGCTGGGAAGGATGCAGGACAAGGTGCAGTAGTGTTGGAGGTTGTCCCACCGCCACGCTTCCAAAATGCTACTACTGGTTGTGACACACCTCTCTCCTCCACCCCCTCCTCTTCTTCTTCCTCCATGGCCTCTTCCTGTGGTTTGTCCTATGAACCAGCGGTGCTCCGTAGCCGTTCACGGGGCTACGCAAGTACGCAGGCAAAAAGATGCCATGCCGTGCTTGCGCTGGTGTGTTTGGGGGACAGAAGCCACACTGGGGCAGAGGTCCTGTCTGCTCTGCAGGGCCAGGCCGAGAGGTGGTTGACGCCACGCCAGCTTAAGCCAGGAATGGTGGTTTGCGACAATGGCACCAACCTCCTCTCCGCCCTCCGACAGGGACAACTGACCCATGTGCCCTGTGTGGCTCACGTCCTTAACCTGGTGGTGCAGCGGTTCTTGGGCAGGTACCCGGGCTTACAGGATGTCCTGAGGCAGGCCAGGAAAGTCTGTGTGCATTTCCGCAGATCTTATAATGCCAGTGCTCGCCTGGCTGAGCTGCAAAAGGAGTTGAACCTGCCCAAGAACCGCCTTATATGTGACATGCCCACCAGGTGGAACTCAACGTTGGCCATGCTGCAGCGGCTGCACACGCAGCAGAGGGCCATCAATGAGTACCTGTGCGACTATGGCACCAGGCCAGGGTCAGGGGAGCTTGGTTTTTTTTCTCCACGCCAGTGGGGCATGATCAGGGATGCATGCACTGTCCTGGCACCATTTGAGGAGGCCACGAGGATGGTGAGCAGTGACAGTGCATGCATCAGTGACACTGTACCTCTTGTCCACCTGTTGGAGCACACGCTGCGTGGAATAATGGACAGGGCACTTGAGGCAGAACAGAGGCAGGAAGAGGAGGACTTCCTTGCCTCTCAAGGCCCCCTTTACCCAGACAGTGTTCCTTCTGTCCCACCCATCGCACAGGAAGAGGAGGAGGAGGAGGAGGAGGAGGAGGATTGTGTCAGCATGGAGGTGGAGGCTGGCACTCAGCATCATCAGCAGCAGTCTTTTAGGGATGATTTACAGTCCCAAGAAACCAGTGGACTTGTACGTGGCTGGGAGGAGGTGGCTGCGGATCATGTCGTCCTTAGTGACCCAGAGGACTCCGGAGCGAATGCCTCAGCAAACCTACGCTGCATGGCCTCCCTGATCCTGCAAAGTCTGCGGAAGGATCCTCGTATTCTTCGGATCAAGGAGAGGGACCATTACTGGCTGGCCACTCTCCTTGATCCACGGTACAAGGGTAAGGTTGCGGACCTTATGTTACCTTCGCAGAGGGAGCAGAGGATGAGACAACTCCGGGAGGCCTTGCAGAAAGGTCTGTGCAACGCGTTCCCAGAGACTGGGAGGTTACAAACTCCTGGTCCTGGACAACGAGTTGCTGAGGCTTCGGCCAGTCAAAAAAGGAGCGGTGGGGAAGGTGGCCGTCTGACCGATGCGTTCAGACAATTCTTTAGTCCGCAGCCCCAAAGTATGATCGGTTCCAGCAACCATCGCCAGCGTCTGATAAACATGGTGCAGGAATATCTAGGGGCAAGGTCAGACTTGGACACCTTCCCCACCGAAAATCCTCTGGCTTACTGGGTCTTGAGGATGGATCACTGGCCAGAGCTTGCACAGTATGCAATTGAGCTACTGGCCTGTCCTGCATCCAGCGTTCTTTCGGAACGCACATTCAGTGCTGCTGGAGGATTTGTCACGGATCACAGGGTGCGCCTGTCCACCGACTCGGTTGATCGACTGACTTTCATCAAGATGAACCAGTCTTGGATCACCACCAGCTACCACACACCTGATGCTGATATAACAGACTAATTGATTTTAACATGTCACATCCCTTCAAGACTGATGCTGATGCTGAGTGCCTGTGCTGTTATGTTGACTGGCTATCCTCCTCCTCCGAGTCCTCAATGATACGATTGATGATGATAGCTTGGAAGATCATTTTTGTTTATGGGTGCCGCCACCAGTGGCTAAGGCCCAATTTTTCAGCCCCTGTTTTACAGGGGCGTGTAATTACAATTTTTTTAGCAATAATTTGCTATAGGGCTCATTGCTGTGCTCCAAGTACAGTATCTGTGAGGGGTTGGAGTGTTGTGGCACCAGTGCCTAAGGCCCAATTTTTCAGCCCCTGTTTAAAAGGGGCGTGTCATTACAATTTTTGAAGCAATACTTTGCAACAGGGCTCATTGCTGTGCTCCAAGTACAGTATCTGTGAGGGGTTGTAGTGTTGTGCCACCAGTGCCTAAGGCCCAATTTTTCAGCCCCTGTTTAACAGGGGCGTGTCATTACAATTTTTGAAGCAATACTTTGCAACAGGGCTCATTGCTGTGCTCCAAGTACAGTATCTGTGAGGGGTTGTAGTGTTGTGCCACCAGTGCCTAAGGCCCAATTTTTCAGCCCCTGTTCAACAGGGGCATGCAATTACAATTCTTGATCTAATAATTCACAGCAGGGCCCATTGCTGCACCCACCAAGAGTAACTCTGAGGGCTTACAGTGTTGTGGCAACACCACCACCACGAAAGGCCCAATTTTTCAGCCCCTGTTCAACAGGGGCATGCAATTACAATTCTTGATCTAATAATTCACAGCAGGGCCCATTGCTGCACCCACCAAGAGTAATTGTCAGGGCTTACAGTGTTGTGGCACCAGCACCACCATCAAAGGCCCAATTTTTACTACCACTGTTCAACAATTATATGTAATTAAAATTCCTGATATAATAGTTGACAGCAGGGCGTTCCAGCACCAACCAAGAGTAACTGTGAGTGCTTACAGTGTTGTGCCAACACCAACAACTAAGGGGCCTATTTCTGCAGAGTATATACGGCAGGTCCCTACTTTCAAACATCCAACTTACAAACGACTCCTACTTGCAAACGCAAGAAGACAACAGGAAGTGAGAGGAAATCTACCACTAGGAAGGAAAATTCTCTCCTGTAAGAATAAATATGGGAGAAAGGTGTCTCCTCTGTACTGATGCTTTATCAGCAATCCTTGTTTCAAGAAAAACACCACATTTCAAAAACAGTTGTCATTGGGACGGAAAGTGAGGTGAAATGTTCTGAACAGGGGCACAGACAGCAAAACAAATGTTACAGGAGTGATAACCCTTACCTATGTTTTCCAAAAAGTTTAAAAATAGATTTTTGGGCTGGAGCTACACTTCAACAATGTACCTGTTCAAAATTACAAACACATTCTACATAAGAACAAACCTACAGTCCCTGTCTTGTATGCACCGCCTGTATACGGCTGTTCAGAGTATATAGGGCCTTTTTTATTTTATGTGCGGGGTTCCCCTTAATATCCATACAAGACCCAAAGGGGCTGGTAATGGGCTGGGGTAGGGGGGGGTCATGGGCTAGCTATGCCATTTTTCTTAAAGATTTTCATCCATATTACCGGGACCAGACATTACATTAAAGCCGCAAGCAGTTTTAAATGGCTTTTTTTTCCTTTAGAAGTGTCATTTTGTGCAGGGACAGTTCTAAACACGGGAAACACGTGGCACTTCACAGGCATACTTTAGACACCCCCCAGGTACGATATTTAAAGGAATATTTGACTTTTTTTTTTCACTTTATGCATCATTAAAATGACTGCTCCCGAAAAACGACCGTTTTTAAAACTTCTTTTTGCATTGATACATGTCCCCTGGTGCAGAACCCGGGTTCCCAAACCCTTCTTAGGACAATAACATGCATAATAGTTGTTATAATTAGCACTTTAGAATTCGAACGTTCGCATCCATTGTATTTAATAGGGTTCTAATGTTCGTACGAACTTTCGGTCCGTTCGCGGGTTCTGGTGCGAACCGAACCCGGGGGTGTTCGGCTCATCACTACTAGCCACACATCTTACCAGGATAATAGATTGGATATGCCACAAGGATAATAAAGACTGGGTGGGGTTGGAGAATAACTTGGGACACATACCCATTTCACACTCACCCTGGATACCATGGAACTTATGCCCTAAGCAGCTGAAACAACATCCTCTCATAGGGGCAACACTTAAAAATTTACAAACAATTACACGGAATTCCCCATTGACTACATCACTAGGACCACAAACACCATCAATGGCAAAACCTGACTTTAAACCGGGAATGACTGGCTCTTTCCAAGCACTCTGCAACAGGAATTCGATAGTATTGGTTGCACATTGCTTGGAAGGCAACAAAATTAAATCACATTCAGAATTACAAAGAAAATTAGGACAGACACCCTTAAGTCATAAGGAATATCGACAAATCCATGACTATATCATGAACCCACAGAGACATAAACATTTCATCAGACCTTTAACAACCTTTGAAACTATATGCTTTATGGCCACTACGTCAACAAAGAATATTTCTTTAACATACAACTGGTTGCAGACCTATGATCTACAGGAACCTAATTGACACAAAATATTTTGGGAAACAGCCTTAAACATGTCTATCATGAAAGATCAATGGTTGCAGGCTTGTGTGTTTGCCCACAAATGTACAATTAGCGTGAGACTACAAGAAACATCATTTAAGCTTTTAACGAATTGGTATATAACACCAAGTAAATTACATAAATCGTCTACTACAGTTCCTGACCATTGTTGGCGATGCAACCAAGAAAAAGGTATACTACACCATATTTGGTGGGAGTGCGACTTGATCCAATCTTTTTGGAAGCGAGTGATCGAGACCATAAAGCATATAACAGAAACAAAACTCCAATTGATAATTAAGATAATACAAGAAATCACTGACAAGATTTCTACTCACAGCTGCAAAAGCAGTGATACCCAGGCACTGGAGAAGCACCACCACCCCTACGATTAAGGAATGGCTAGAAGAGACACATCTTCTTTATAAAATGGAAGAGATTAGGGCAATAGCACAAGGAAGAATAGAAAACTTCAACAAAACTTGGCAACCGTGGGTCATTTTCAAAAATTCTTTATAAGGCAATAAGCCCTTGATAAACAAGGGACCCTGACACCTTACTGTATTTCTTTTATTTTCTTAAAAACAAAATTCCAACACCTCCTCTCATCTTTTTCTTTTTTCTATCTAATTATTGGAAATATATATACAAACTCAGAGTATTTTTCAATTATGGACTTAGGATTTGAGATTGGCCGATCATTAGGATATACCTCATATTGATGAGGAATAACATATGGCCTTCACATTAAATGTGGAAAGATTAATATCAGGTTATGGCTTGAATGACTATTCTATAAAACTACTCTATTGTTGAACTTAATTATACTAATTGATGCATTCATTATGCTAAACTTTTAGTACAAATGTTAGTATGATTGTACAATTATCTGCTTTTGACTATAAAATAAAAACCTTTATTGTTTAAATATAAAATCACTGAAACTGCACAAATGTCCACTGCTTCCAATTCACTGCTTCTTATTTTAAGAAACTCCCGGACCTCCTTTCCCTTCTCCTCACAAACGCTTTTAATCATATTATAACAGGTCATGGCTTCTGTTTGGAAACATCAGTAGAGTCTATTTCTATGGTCCCTAAAACTCAGACTGGCCACACTACCTGGTCCAACTGTAGACCGATCTCACGTTTGAATCTCAATATCATACTCCTGGCTAAAATTCTAGTCACAAGATTAATAAAGATCAGGTAAGGTTCATACCTACAGTGGGTACGGAAAGTATTCAGACCCCCTTATTTCCCACTCTTTGTTATATTGCAGCCATTTGCTAAAATCATTTAAGTTCATTTTTTTCCTCATTAATGTACACACAGCACCCCATATTGACAGAAAAACACAGAATTGTTGACATTTTTGCAGATTTATTTAAAAAAAAAACTGAAATATCACATGGTCCTAAGTATTCAGACCCTTTGCTGTGACACTCATATATTTAACTCGGGTGCTGTACTTTTCTTCTGATCATCCTTGAGATGGTGCTACATCCTTCATTTGAGTCCAGCTGTGTTTGATTATACTGATTGGACTTGATTAGGAAAGACACACACCTGTCTATATAAGACCTTACAGCTCACAGTGCATGTCAAAGCAAATGAGAATCATGAGGTCAAAGGAACTGACTGAAGAGCTCAGAGACAGAATTGTGGCAAGGCACAGATCTGGCCAAGGTTACAAAAAAAATTCTGCTGCACTTAAGGTTCCTAAGAGCACAGTGGCCTCCATAATCCTTAAATGGAAGACGTTTGGGACGACCAGAACCCTTCCTAGAGCTGGCCGTCTGGCCAAACTGAGCTATCGGGGGAGAAGAGCCTTGGTGAGAGAGGTAAAGAAGAACCCAAAGATCACTGTGGATGAGCTCCAGAGATGCAGTCGGGAGATGGAAGAAAGTTGTAGAAAGTCAACCATCACTGCAGCCCTCCACCCATCGGGGCTTTATGGCAGAGTGGCCCGACGGAAGCCTCTCCTCAGTGCAAGACACATGAAAGCCTGCATGGAGTTTGCTAAAAAACACCTGAAGGATTCCAAGATGGTGAGAAATAAGATTCTCTGGTCTGATGAGACCAAGATAGAACTTTTTGGCCTTAAATCTAAGAGGTATGTGTGGAGAAAACCAGGCACTGCTCATCACCTGTCCAATAGAGTCCCAACAGTGAAGCATGTTGGTGGCAGCATCATGCTGTGGGGGGGGGTTTCAGCTGCAGGGACAGGACGACTGGTTGCAATCAAGGGAAAGATGAATGCGGCCAAGTACAGGGATATCCTGGACGAAAACCTTCTCCAGAGTGCTCAGGACCTCAGACTGGGCCGAAGGTTTACCTTCCAACAAGACAATGACCCTAAGCACACAGCTAAAATAACAAAGGAGTGGCTTCACAACAACTTTGTGACTGTTTTTGAATGGCCTAGCCAGAGCCCTGACTTAAACCCAATTGAGCATCTCTGGAGAGACCTAAAAATGGCTGTCCACCAACGTTTACCATCCAACCTGACAGAACTGGAGAGGATCTGCAAGGAGGAATGGCAGAGGATCCCCAAATCCAGGTGTGAAAAACTTGTTAAATCTTTCCCAAAAAGACTCTTGGCTGTATTAGATCAAAAGGGCGCTTCTACTAAATACGGAGCAAAGGGTCTGAATACTTAGGACCATGTGATATTTCAGTTTTTCTTTTTTAATAAATCTGCAAAAATGTCAACAATTTTGTGTTTTTCTGTCAATATGGGGTGCTGTGTGTACATTAACCACTTGACAACTGGGCACTTAAACCCCCTTCCTAACCAGGCGAATTTTCAGCTTTCGGTGCTCTCACATTTTGAATGACAATTACTCAGTCATGCAACACTGTACCCATATGAAATTTTCGTCCTTTTTTTCACACAAATAGAGCTTTCTTTTGGTGGTATTTGATTGCCTCTGGGTTTTTTTTTTTGTGCTATAAATGAAAAAAGACCGAAAATTTTGTAAAAAAATGAATTTTTCTTAATTTCTATTATAAAATTTTGCAAATAAGTAATTTTTCTTCATAAATTTGGGCAAAAATGTATACTGCTACATATCTTTGGTAAAAATAACCGAAATTAGTGGATATTATTTAGTCTGTGTGAAAGTTATAGGGTCTACAAGCTATGGTGCCAATCACTGAAAATGTATCAATTTGATTACACCTGATGTACTGACAGCCTATCTCATTTCTTGAGACCCTAATAAGCCAGAAAAGAACAATTACCCCCCAAATGACCCCTTTTTGGAAAGTAGACATTCCAAGGTAGTTAGTAAGAGGCATAGTTAGTTTTTTGAGGTTGTCATTTTTTCCCACAATTCTTTGCAAAATGAAGATTTTTTTATTTTTATTTTTTTTCACACCAAATTGTCATTATAACAGGTTATTTCTCTCACATGGCATGTACATTCCACAAATAACACCACAAAATATATTCTGCTACTCCTCCTGAGTATGGCGGTACCACATGTGTGAGACTTTTATACAGCCTGGCCACATACAGAGGCCCAACATTGAAGTAGCCCCTTCAGGCGTTCTAGGAGCATAAATTACACATCTAATCTCTCAACCACCTATTACACTTTTTGAAGGCCCTGGAGCACCAGGACAATGGAAACGCCAACAAAGTGACCCCATTTTGGAAAGCAAACACCCCAACGTATAATCCATGAGGCATTATGAGTCTTTTGAACTGTTCATTTTTTTCCAGAAGTTTTTGGAAAATGTGGAAAAAAATGAAAACGCATTTTTTTTACACAAAGTTGTCCATTTATAAGATATTTCCAACACATAGCATGTACATAGCAAAAATTACACCCCAAAATATATTCTCCTACTCCTCCTGAGTATGGCGGTACCACATATGTGAGACTTTTACACAGCCTGGCCACATACAGAGGCCCAACATTGAAGTAGCAACTTCAGGCGTTCTAGGAGCATAAATTACACATCTAATCTCTCAAACACCTATTACACTTTTGAAGGCCCTGGAGCACCAGGACAATGGAAACTCCAACAAAGTGACCCCATTTTGGAAAGCAAACACCCCAACGTATAATCTATGAGGCATTATGAGTCTTTTGAACTGTTCATTTTTTTCCAGAAGTTTTTGGAAAATGTGGAAAAAAAATGAAAACACATTTTTTTTTTACAAAAAGTTGTCCATTTATAAGATATTTCCAACACATAGCATGTACATAGCAAAAATGACACCCCATAATATATTCTCTTACTCCTCCTGAGTATGGCGATACCACATGTGTGAGACTTTTACACAGCCTGGCCACATAGAGGCCCAATATCCAGGAAGCACCATCAGGTGACCTAGGGACATAAATTACGCATCTAATTTCCTTACAATCTATCACATTTTTGAAGGCCCTTCATATTTCTAGCATATAGCATGTACATACCAAGAATTACACCCTGAACTACATTCTGCTGAGTAAATGGTAAACAAAAGATTACCTGTGGTTTTAGTAGTGCAATTGTCCACAGAAGGAGAGCCCTGATCCAGGCAGCAGGCAGGGACGTGGTCAGCGTCAGTGAATATAATTGTCCAGGCAGCAGGCAGGAATATTGTCCATAGTCAGTACAGGCAGAGATACTGTCCATATACAGTCCAAGGTCAGTGCAAGTAGAGACATTGCCAGCAGTGCCAAAATATTGGTCCTGGTAGTAAGCAGGAACATGGTCCAAGTAGCAGGCCAGTAAGAATGGGGACAGGGGTAGAGGCTTCTCCCACCCAAATCTCTTTGAAGCCTCCGAGTCTCCAGACCCTAATCCGGGAATGAAAAAACTAAAAAATTAGTTTTCTTCATCCAGAAAAACAATTCTGGAGCCCCTCACATATGTGAGACCCCTGTGTCCCCATTAGCATAGCAGGGTAAAAGATCAATCCAAGAGGCGGGCAAAAAACGTGGTCAAACAGTCCAGGGTCAGTTCCAGAGCAGGCAGAGGTAGGTACAGTTTAGGGTTAGGCAGAAGTGTGGTCATATAACAAGCCAGGGTCAGTTCCAGAGCAGGCAGAGGTAGGTACAGTTTAGGGTTAGGCAGAAGCGTGGTCGTATAACAGGCCAGGGTCAGTTCCAGGGCAGGCAGAGGTAGGTACAGTTTAGCGTTAGGCAGAGGCGTGGTCGTTTAGCAGGTCAGGGTCAGTTCCGGAGAAGGCAGCGGTATGTACAGTGGCATAAGGGGTGTGGCGGTAAATGACAATTAGGTTTACCATACTTTCCTAATAATGTAGAAAAGTATGGTAACGACGGAAACATCGACCAAAACAAAAGCCTGGTTGGGAAGGACAATCGGGACAATAATACACAGTGTCTCTTCTAGTTCCTTCTTTGGAGCACACCCGGCATCTCTTGTGACGTTTTCGACCTGTTTCATGGGGGGGGAGTTTATCAGGAAAGTGGCGTTCATGGAGTCTGCTCACTGAATCCAAGCGAATGCTTTCTGGTGGGTCTTCAGGGTACAAAAGGGCTTCGATAATTTCTTCTTGGTACTGAAAATAAGATAAGGGGGTCCTTGTAGATTTACGGTAAATGACATAAGTATTGTAAAGGGCCATACTGAAAAGATATATGGAGACCTTTTTATACCAATAGCGTCTTTTTCTTGTGGGAAGATAGGGTTCAATCATCTGATCATTAAAATCGACTCCCCCCATGAACAAATTATAATCATGAACACATGCTGGTTTTTGGATAGGGCCGTTTCTTTTGGGGATTTCCACGTAGGTGTCGTTATGTATCGTTGAGAGCATGTGGACATTTCTTCTGTCCCTCCACCTGATAGCCAATAGCTCTTCATTCCGCAAAGACGCCGTCTCCCCTTTTCGTAGTCTTTCAGTAACGAGTCTTTGCGGGAAACCCTTCCTGTTGGCTTGCACTGTACCACACGCTGGAGTGCCCTTCCGGTAAAGGTTGCGGAAGAGGGGGATGCTGGTATAGTAATTATCCACATAAAGGTGGTAACCCTTTTCAAGGAGTGGATATATAAGCTCCCAAACAACCTTTCCGCTGGCACCGATGTACTCAGGACATTCAGGGGGATGCAGTTGGGAGTCCTTCCCTTCATACACCAGGAAGGCGTAAATGTAGCCCGTGACCCGGTCACATAGCTTGTAGATTTTAACCCCATATCGGGTCCTTTTGCTTGAAATAAACTGCTTGATGCCAAGCCTGCCTGTGAAGTGGACCAATGACTCATCCACGGATATATTTTGGTCGGGGATATATAACTGGGGGAATTTCTCAGAGAAAAAATTTAGAAGTGGCCGAATTTTAAATAATTTGTCATGTGATGGGTCATTTCGGGGAGGGCACTGGGTATTGTCATTGTAATGGAGAAAGCGCATTATCATGAGGTATCTGGATCTTGACATAATGGATGAAAAGACTGGCATGTGCTGGATGGGTTTGGAGGACCAATAGGAGTATACTTCATTTTTTTTTGAGAGCCCCATGTTGAACGTTAGGCCTAAAAATAATTTAAATTCCTCCACTGTCAATTCTCTCCACACATAGGGACGGGCATAACTTGAATCAGGGTTGTTAGTTATGAATTGTTGTGCAAAGAGGTTGCACTGGGTCACGATGGAGGATAATAGGTCTTGGGTAAAAATTAAATTAAAAAAATCAATAGGGGCAAAATTCTCTGTGTTCACCTGAACACCTGGCTGGGCGGTGAAAGGGGGGATGTTTGCTGCTCCTGAATTGGGGGGAAGCCACAGAGGGTTTTCAAGGGCATAGGCAAGGCTGGCATGGGTCCTAACCCTTTGGGGCTGAGATGACACCCCGCTAGTTCTTGGCCTTTGCTGTAGTGGTACTTCATTTCTTGTGGATGGCACTGAGCTGCTGGTTGATGCCACAGCGCTACTTGTGGTAGCCTGCTGATCCATGTCAGAACGCCTTCTTTTCCTGGGCACACTTTCCACTTCCTCTGAATCTGTAGAAGACCCACTGCTTATAACAGGTTCATATTCTGAACCAGAATCAGACTCAGAGAGCTCGTCGCTGCTCTCGTCAGTCAAGCAAAGCTGTTGGTATGCCTCCTCAGCGGAAAACATTTTTTTCGCCATACTGGTGACTGTGGGCTGTGGTGACAAACTGTGGTAAGAAAACTGGAACAGATATGGCTGCACTGATGGGTGCTGATGAGGCTGGTCTAATGAGGCTGCACTGATGGGTTCTGATGAGGGTGCTGCTGGGTTCTGAGGAGGGTGCTGCCGGGTTCTGATGAGGATGCTACTGGGTTCTGATGAGGGTGCTACTGGGTTTTGATGAGGGTACTACTGGGTTCTGATGAGGGTGCTTCTGGGTTCTGATGAGGGTGCACTGCTGGTAACTGATGAGGGTGCTGATGAGCACTATAGTGGCGCTGATGTGGTACTGATGGCACCGATGGGGCACTGTAGTGGCACTGGGCACTGTAGTGGCACTGGTGGAGCACTGGCGGCACCGATGGGCACTGAAGTGGCAGAGGTGGCACTGATGAGCACTGGTGGCACTGATGAGCCTTGTAGTGGCACTGATCAGCCTTGTAGTGACACTCATCAGCCTTGTGGTGGCACTGATCAGCCGTGTGGTGGCACTGATCAGCCTTGTGGTGGCACTGATGGACACTAGTGGCACTGATGGGTACTCTGGTGGCACTGGTGGCACTGATGGGCACTGTAGTGGCACTGATGAGTATTTTTGTGGCACTGCTTACACAGATGGGTACTGTAGGGGAGCTGTAGGGGCGCTGATGGGTAGTGTGGGGCACAGATTGGCACTTGTGTGGCACTGTGTGGCACTTAAGGGCACTGCTGAACACTGTATTTTAATATTTGAGACACTCACTGTTAAAAGGATCTCTCCTCTCCTCACACGCTGTATCGGTGTGAGGAGAGAAGAGAGCTGGACCTCTGTTTGACCCCAGTTTGTTTACATTCTGATCGCTCCCTCATTGGAGGGAGCGATCAGGTGGTAAAGAGCCGCTATCATTGGCTCTTCACCGCGATCCTTGTTGCAGTGGAAGCCGTGAACTCAGCGAGCACGGACACTTTCGTGAGCGCGCACCAGGGGGCGCGCGGGAAGCGCGAATGCACGAGGACGTCCCAGGGACGTGAGCTCAGGATAACTCGACCGCTCTGTGGACGTCTTTTGTCCATGACGCGGTCGGCAAGTGGTTAATGAGGAAAAAAAATTAACTTAAATGATTTCAGCAAATGGCTGCAATATAACAAAGAGTGAAAAATTCAAGGGGGTCTGAATACTTTCCGTACCCACTGTATCTGCCAAGTCAACGATAATATAGGATGCATTCTTCATTAACGTACAGTACATGGAAAATACTTTTTCCTATTATCCCTAGATCTACATAAGGTTTTTGACTCAGTCTCTTGTTCTTACCTTTTTCATCTTCTACAACACTGGAGTTGTGGGCCTCACTTCTGTAAATGGGTGATCACGCTCTATGATTCCCCTCGGGTCTACAATAAATACTTGGGCTACAAGTCCTCCCGTTCCCAATATCCAGGGGTACTCAACAGGGGTGTCCTCTTTTGCCGTTGCTTTTCGCTCTGGCAATAGAACCCTTGACTATTGCCCTCTGAACCAATTCAGCTATCCAGGGCATTACCCTAGCCAACACGCAGCACAAACTCAGTTTATTCCCTGAGGACATGCTTTTGTATGTCATTGACCTGCATGTTTCAAACCTAATATATGGTTCATACTGAAGGACTTTGCTGCGGTCTCAGGCCTTGAAGTAAATGAACATAAGTCCAAAGCACTTAATGTGATATTATTCTATTATAGCTGTGCTCACCTCTGAACAAACTACACTTTTAAGTGGCATCCATTCTCTCTCCCATAATTGGAAGTCAAACTGACAGCCTCTTATAAGAATCTTTTTACTGTACCTGTACTGAGAAAATTCAAATCACTATTTGAATGTAATAAATACCCACTGTCATGACTTGGGAGAGTGACTGCCATAAAAATGACATATCTCCCTAAGCCCCTCTATTATTTTCATACCCTCCTGGTCTGGAACCCCTCATAGACACACCGCTTCTTGCATTGCCAGATAACAGCCTTTGTATAGCATAATGCCAAACCTCAAATTGGCAAGTTGATACTAGTCAGAAAGAAACTTCAAGGGGGTCTTGGCCTCCCCCATCTTCAAAAATACTACCAGGTCACGAAACTGGCCCACATACCAAAGGTCCACGCTTGCTCTGGGATCCCCATTTGGGTCTCCCTGGAGATGTCAAATTCTGACCCTGTATAAGTTGATAATCTATTCTGGATCCTCCACTCAGACAGATGTTTTTTTATCAATCACATTACCAAACTCACCTTAAGAGTCTGGG
Source organism: Rana muscosa (assembly GCA_029206835.1). Lineage (NCBI taxonomy): Eukaryota > Metazoa > Chordata > Amphibia > Anura > Ranidae > Rana > Rana muscosa. The sequence continues at coordinate 77,657,433 of CM055118.1, read as the reverse complement.
ATGTGGTCACATATTCAGCCAACCTTCTCTCGCCACAAAAGCCCCTCATGAATTTTACTTATAATCCTGCATTTCCACTAGACCTATCAATTGCGTGTGTAGTCCTCTATGGGACTTTTTAGGGTGAAGTCTACAAGTTTCAAATTTTATCAAAAAATATATATTTATTGTTGTAATACAAAATATCAAAGAGATAAAAATACATATACAATTTGGATGTACACAAACACAACTCAAACTGTAGAGCAACAAAGTAACAACGTCACAAAAGACCATAAACCACTGTGAGGGTCCTGATTCCTGTGGGAGGGCCCAGGGTGCCCGACGCGTTTCGAGGCTATGGGTTTATATAGCGCCTCTTCTTCCGGGGCTAGTGGTGATAGGTGTTGTGGTCTGTAGTTTGTAGACATAGAACAAAGCAAGAGAGTTGAGTAAACAAGAGCATCGTCTATTTTATGTATATACAGTACAATTGAAAATTAATTCAATAGTTATAATAAAAAGCATCATTATTTGTACCGTAAAACATATATGCTAACCGTTGTTGTCTATGAAGTTTGGTGTGGATACATCCTTGTTTAAAATAACAGAGATTGACGCTCACTGCTCAGGATGAAGGGAGAACGCAGGGGGGTCACAACACGGGGGACCGTGCATCGAACTATGCCCGGGGCAGGGCAACAAAGGGCGCCTGTACTCAAAACAGCAGGTAATTTATGCTGCTGATCCCATCTATAAACAAGAAAGAGTAATAATAATAATACAGCAGTATGAATAAAGGTGACATATATGTATATATTACCCTCCATGAGTGGCCCACATAATAGTGGGGCATACATGTCAGAACTAAATCTAAACGTGTGCATACCTGCTGTATCTCAACCCAGGTTTTGGAGTGGATTTGTGTCGCATGGGCTCCACAGAGAAAAGGTATTCCCCTAAGAAGAGGGAAGGTGAACAAAATGGAATCTGGAAAAGTATGGAGAAGAATAATTTTAAAAGTATGGAAAATTTTGAATAAATGGAAATAAAAATTAAGGTCTGTTTTTTATAAGGGGTAACTGTTAGTTAGCCCGAAGGGTATCAATATATATAGGGCCTCTATAATACAACTGTAGAATAACCTGTTGCCTTGTATCTATGAGCCAAGGTGGAATAATCCACCATATGTTATTATGGCTCAATCTTAAATTGAATAATTTATATATACAAATATTGAGGGACCCTCCATGAATCAAAAAGAAAAAAAAAAAAAAAGAGGGTATGCATTATATCAATCAAAAAAGAAAAAACAGAAAAGAAACCACAAGATGAATTAAATATCCAATTTTACCTTTTCTCCTGTAGGGAACAATGTAGACACATCCACTCCCAAGTCAGCAATGTGCAGACTGAGGGTTGTTTCTGCAGTCTAATATAGTGTTGATTAATTGCTGATAGTTATCAGCTGTGAGAGAGCAGAGTGTGTAGTGAAGAGGGTGGGAGAGGGATGGCGCCCTCCGAGTCATCAGCATGGAGGCCCGCCCCCTCATCCCACATACTCAAAGGTAGAACACACAGCAGAACGCTGCGTCATGACGACATGTGCTCCAAAGAGGAGCGCATCGCCATGGAGATAAAAAGGAGGGGAGCCAATATCCGCATATACGTATATACACACATATACATACATACATACATACATATATATACACACGACTAGGGATGAGCTTCGTGTTCGAGTCGAACATATGTTCGACTCGAACATCGGCTGTTCGATCGTTCGACGAAGATCGAACGATTTGGGCCGTTCGCGCCAAATTCGAGTGACGCGAACGGCCCACAATGCACTACGCCATCACAGTGTCATCCAGGCGCTGTGATTGGCCAAGCATGCACTGTGACCCCGCATGCTTGGCCAATCACAGCGCCGGCAGCGAGGAGAGCAATGATTGGCCACAGGCAGGATGCCTGTGGCCAATTATTGCTGAGGGTGTTTAGTACACGCCCCACACTATAAAAGGCCGCCAGCACGGCGGCCTAGTGTAGTGTGTTCCGGAGCAGGGAAAGAGAAGCATAGGCAGGGACAGTGACATTTATTTTTTTCTTGCTTAACCTGGATTCCTTTAGTTTAGGGAAAGAGAAGGATAGGTAGGGAGAGTGTCAGTGTGTTTTACTGTGATAATCCTTGTTTCTAGGGACAAAGAAGGAAAGTGAGGAAAAATCTCCTTGTGCTATAGTGTGCTTTAAAAAAACATTTTTTCTAGGGACAGAAAACTATAGGTAGGGAGAGTGTCAGTGTGTTTTACTGTGCGAATCCTTGTTTCTAGGGACAGGGAAGGACAGTGAGGGAATTCTCCTTGTGCTATAGTGTGCTTTAAAAAAACATTTTTTCTAGGGACAGAAAACTATAGGTAGGGAGAGTGTCAGTGTGTTTTACTGTGCGAATCCTTGTTTCTAGGGACAGGGAAGGACAGTGAGGGAATTCTCCTTGTGCTATAGTGTGCTTTAAAAAAACATTTTTTCTAGGGACAGAAAACTATAGGAAGGAAGAGTGTCAGTTTCTTTCACTGTGATAATCCTTGTTTCTAGGGACAAAGAAGGAAAGTGAGGAAAATTCTCCTTGTGCTATAGTGTGCTTTAAAAAAACATTTTTTCTAGGGACAGAAAACTATAGGTAGGAAGAGTGTCAGTTTCTTTCACTGTGATAATCCTTGTTTCTAGGGACAAAGAAGGAAAGTGAGGGAAATTCTCCTTGTGCTATAGTGTGCTTTAAAAAAACATTTTTTCTAGGGACAGAAAACTATAGGTAGGGAGAGTGTCAGTGTCTTTTACTGTGCGAATCCTTGTTTCTAGGGACAGGGAAGGACAGTGAGGGAATTCTCCTTGTGCTATAGTGTGCTTTAAAAAAACATTTTTTCTAGGGACAGAAAACTATAGGTAGGGAGAGTGTCAGTGTGTTTTACTGTGCGCATCCTTGTTTCTAGGGACAGGGAAGGACAGTGAGGGAATTCTCCTTGTGCTATAGTGTGCTTTAAAAAAACATTTTTTCTAGGGACAGAAAACTATAGGTAGGGAGAGTGTCAGTGTGTTTTACTGTGCGAATCCTTGTTTCTAGGGACAGGGAAGGACAGTGAGGGAATTCTCCTTGTGCTATAGTGTGCTTTAAAAAAAAATTTTTTCTAGGGACAGAAAACTATAGGAAGGAAGAGTGTCAGTTTCTTTCACTGTGATAATCCTTGTTTCTAGGGACAAAGAAGGAAAGTGAGGAAAATTCTCCTTGTGCTATAGTGTGCTTTAAAAAAACATTTTTTCTAGGGACAGAAAACTATAGGTAGGAAGAGTGTCAGTTTCTTTCACTGTGATAATCCTTGTTTCTAGGGACAAAGAAGGAAAGTGAGGGAAATTCTCCTTGTGCTATAGTGTGCTTTAAAAAAACATTTTTTCTAGGGACAGAAAACTATAGGTAGGGAGAGTGTCAGTGTGTTTTACTGTGCGAATCCTTGTTTCTAGGGACAGGGAAGGACAGTGAGGGAATTCTCCTTGTGCTATAGTGTGCTTTAAAAAAACATTTTTTCTAGGGACAGAAAACTATAGGAAGGAAGAGTGTCAGTTTCTTTCACTGTGATAATCCTTGTTTCTAGGGACAAAGAAGGAAAGTGAGGAAAATTCTCCTTGTGCTATAGTGTACTTTAAAAAAACATTTTTTCTAGGGACAGAAAACTATAGGTAGGAAGAGTGTCAGTTTCTTTCACTGTGATAATCCTTGTTTCTAGGGACAAAGAAGGAAAGTGAGGGAAATTCTCCTTGTGCTATAGTGTGCTTTAAAAAAACATTTTTTCTAGGGACAGAAAACTATAGGTAGGGAGAGTGTCAGTGTGTTTTACTGTGCGAATCCTTGTTTCTAGGGACAGGGAAGGACAGTGAGGGAATTCTCCTTGTGCTATAGTGTGCTTTAAAAAAACATTTTTTCTAGGGACAGAAAACTATAGGAAGGAAGAGTGTCAGTTTCTTTCACTGTGATAATCCTTGTTTCTAGGGACAAAGAAGGAAAGTGAGGAAAATTCTCCTTGTGCTATAGTGTGCTTTAAAAAAACATTTTTTCTAGGGACAGAAAACTATAGGTAGGAAGAGTGTCAGTTTCTTTCACTGTGATAATCCTTGTTTCTAGGGAAAAAGAAGGAAAGTGAGGGAAATTCTCCTTGTGCTATAGTGTGCTTTAAAAAAACATTTTTTCTAGGGACAGAAAACTATAGGTAGGGAGAGTGTCAGTGTGTTTTACTGTGCGAATCCTTGTTTCTAGGGACAGGGAAGGACAGTGAGGGAATTCTCCTTGTGCTATAGTGTGCTTTAAAAAAACATTTTTTCTAGGGACAGAAAACTATAGGAAGGAAGAGTGTCAGTTTCTTTCACTGTGATAATCCTTGTTTCTAGGGACAAAGAAGGAAAGTGAGGAAAATTCTCCTTGTGCTATAGTGTGCTTTAAAAAAAACATTTTTTCTAGGGACAGAAAACTATAGGTAGGAAGAGTGTCAGTTTCTTTCACTGTGATAATCCTTGTTTCTAGGGACAAAGAAGGAAAGTGAGGAAAATTCTCCTTGTGCTATAGTGTGCTTTAAAAAAACATTTTTTCTAGGGACAGAAAACTATAGGTAGGAAGAGTGTCAGTTTCTTTCACTGTGATAATCCTTGTTTCTAGGGACAAAGAAGGAAAGTGAGGGAAATTCTCCTTGTGCTATAGTGTGCTTTAAAAAAAAAAAATTTCTAGGGACAGAAAACTATAGGTAGGGAGAGTGTCAGTGTGTTTTACTGTGCGAATCCTTGTTTCTAGGGACAGGGAAGGACAGTGAGGGAATTCTCCTTGTGCTATAGTGTGCTTTAAAAAAACATTTTTTCTAGGGACAGAAAACTATAGGAAGGAAGAGTGTCAGTTTCTTTCACTGTGATAATCCTTGTTTCTAGGGACAAAGAAGGAAAGTGAGGAAAATTCTCCTTGTGCTATAGTGTGCTTTAAAAAAACATTTTTTCTAGGGACAGAAAACTATAGGTAGGAAGAGTGTCAGTTTCTTTCACTGTGATAATCCTTGTTTCTAGGGACAAAGAAGGAAAGTGAGGAAAATTCTCCTTGTGCTATAGTGTGCTTTAAAAAAACATTTTTTCTAGGGACAGAAAACTATAGGTAGGGAGAGTGTCAGTGTGTTTTACTGTGCGAATCCTTGTTTCTAGGGACAGGGAAGGACAGTGAGGGAATTCTCCTTGTGCTATAGTGTGCTTTAAAAAAACATTTTTTCTAGGGACAGAAAACTATAGGAAGGAAGAGTGTCAGTTTCTTTCACTGTGATAATCCTTGTTTCTAGGGACAAAGAAGGAAAGTGAGGAAAATTCTCCTTGTGCTATAGTGTGCTTTAAAAAAACATTTTTTCTAGGGACAGAAAACTATAGGTAGGGAGAGTGTCAGTGTGTTTTACTGTGCGAATCCTTGTTTCTAGGGACAGGGAAGGACAGTGAGGGAAATTCTCCTTGTGCTATAGTGTGCTAAAGCATTCCTCATCAACCATCTTTGAAATCCTTGTCTTTTTGGACAGTCAGGGAAATTGTCGTTGTGCTATTCTGTGCAAAAGCAATCATCCTCAACCATATTTAGAAATCCTTAAATAAAGGGACAGAGAAGGACACCTGAAGGTAGCCCTTATTGCTTTTTTCCCATCTCCCTGCAGGCCATCTATTAGAATGTCTGGAAGGCAAACAAGGAGAGGCAGACAGTCAGGAGGCAATAAAAGAGGGCAAGCAGGCTCTGTGTCTGGGGGCAACAGTGCTGGTCGTGGACTCGGTGCATTGTCATCAGCACATGGCCATGGGACACGCTTGTCCTTCTTTTCGGCAGCTGGACATGTTGAGCCACATCATGCCGAAGACTTGGTAGAGTGGATGACCAAGCCCTCCTCCTCCTCCTCATCCTCTCTCACCCAGGCTCAGGGTACTGGAAAAGCAGCTGCCAAAGCGTCCTCTTCCCTGGTATCAATGTCAGACTCATCATCAGTCACTCCTTCCCTAGACCCACCATGTCCTCCTCCTGAGGAGTCCCCCGAACTGTTTGAGCACAGTGTTGGGTACATGCTCCAGGAGGATGCCCAGCGTTTCGAAGGGTCTGATGATGAAACCCAGCTACAGGAAGGCAGTAGCGTGAGAGCAGACAGAGGGGATGCTCAAGAAGGACACCAATCTGGCAGTCATGTTCCAGCAGCTGCAGCATACTGCCAGATTGGCTCCAGTGATGAGGAGGGAGGGGATGATGAGGTCACTGACTCCACGTGGGTGCCTAATAGGAGAGAGGAGGAGGAGGAGGATGAGGAGGAGGCACATCTCCAACGAGGCAGGATGCCCTTTGGTGGCCAGCGTAAGGGCAGTACACCGACGGAATCACACCGCAGAGCTCCGCCTGTGCAGGGCACTGCCTCTGCCCGTCATTCAAAAAGTTCTTTGGTGTGGGCCTTTTTTGAGGCTAGTGCATCAGATCGCACAGCTGCTGTTTGCAACATATGTCTCAAGCGTATATCGCGTGGCCAAAACATCAGCCGCTTGGGTACCACATGCCTGACCAGACATATGTTGACCTGCCATGCAGCTCGTTGGCAAGCCTACCTCAAAGACCCACACCAAAGAACAAAGCGGACCTCTCCTTGCACCGCATCAGCTGGGATCTCCAACCCCACTATAACTTCAGTCCTCTCTGAAACATGCACTGAGAGGAATGAAGGTGTAGAATTAGGTGTGTCACAGCCAAGCACTTGCGGCCACTCTGCTAGCAGTACACCGACGTCCGATTCTAGCAGGCAAATTTCCCTGCCCCAGCTGCTGGACCGGCGAAAGAAGTTCACTCCCAGCCATCCACATGCCCAGCGGTTGAATGCTAGCTTGGCTAAATTGCTAGCGCTTCAACTGCTGCCTTTTCAGTTGGTAGACTCGGCCCCCTTCCGTGAGTTTGTGCAATGTGCGGTTCCTCAGTGGCAGGTTCCCAAACGCCACTTTTTCTCACGGAAGGCTATTCCGGCTCTCTACCGGCATGTGGAAGGCAATGTCTTGGCCTCGCTGGACAGGGCGGTCAGCGGTAAGGTGCATATTACCGCTGACTCATGGTCCAGCAGGCATGGACAGGGACGTTACCTTTCTTTCACGGCCCATTGGGTCACTCTTTTGGCAGCTGGGAAGGATGCAGGACAAGGTGCAGTAGTGTTGGAGGTTGTTCCACCACCACGCCTCCAAAATGCTACTACTGGTTGTGACACACCTCTCTCCTCCACCCCCTCCTCTTCTTCTTCCTCCATGGCCTCTTCCTGTGGTTTGTCCTCGGAACCAGCGGTGCTCCGTAGGCGTTCAAGGGGCTACGCAAGTACGCAGGCAAAAAGATGCCATGCCGTGCTTGCGCTGGTGTGTTTGGGGGACAGAAGCCACACTGGGGCAGAGGTCCTGTCTGCTCTGCAGGGCCAGGCCGAGAGGTGGTTGACGCCACGCCAGCTTAAGCCAGGAATGGTGGTTTGCGACAATGGCACCAACCTCCTCTCCGCCCTCCGACAGGGACAACTGACCCATGTGCCCTGTGTGGCTCACGTCCTTAACCTGGTGGTGCAGCGGTTCTTGGGCAGGTACCCGGGCTTACAGGATGTCCTGAGGCAGGCCAGGAAAGTCTGTGTGCATTTCCGCAGATCTTATAATGCCAGTGCTCGCCTGGCTGAGCTGCAAAAGGAGTTGAACCTGCCCAAGAACCGCCTTATATGTGACATGCCCACCAGGTGGAACTCAACGTTGGCCATGCTGCAGCGGCTGCACACGCAGCAGAGGGCCATCAATGAGTACCTGTGCGACTACGGCACCAGGACAGGGTCAGGGGAGCTTGGTTTTTTTTCTCCACGCCAGTGGGGCATGATCAGGGATGCATGCACTGTCCTGGCACCATTTGAGGAGGCCACGAGGATGGTGAGCAGTGACAGTGCATGCATCAGTGACACTGTACCTCTTGTCCACCTGTTGGAGCACACGCTGCGTGGAATAATGGACAGGGCACTTGAGGCAGAACAGAGGCAGGAAGAGGAGGACTTCCTTGCCTCTCAAGGCCCCCTTTACCCAGACAGTGTTCCTTCTGTCCCACCCATCGCACAGGAAGAGGAGGAGGAGGAGGAGGAGGAGGATTGTGTCAGCATGGAGGTGGAGGCTGGCACTCAGCATCATCAGCAGCAGTCTTTTAGGGATGATTTACAGTCCCAAGAAACCAGTGGACTTGTACGTGGCTGGGAGGAGGTGGCTGCGGATCATGTCGTCCTTAGTGACCCAGAGGACTCCGGAGCGAATGCCTCAGCAAACCTACGCTGCATGGCCTCCCTGATCCTGCAAAGTCTGCGGAAGGATCCTCGTATTCTTCGGATCAAGGAGAGGGACCATTACTGGCTGGCCACTCTCCTTGATCCACGGTACAAGGGTAAGGTTGCGGACCTTATGTTACCGTTGCAGAGGGAGCAGAGGATGAGACAACTCCGGGAGGCCTTGCAGAAAGGTCTGTGCAACGCGTTCCCAGAGACTGGGAGGTTACAAACTCCTGGTCCTGGACAACGAGTTGCTGAGGCTTCGGCCAGTCAAAGAAGGAGCGGTGGGGAAGGTGGACGTCTGACCGATGCGTGCAGACAATTCTTTAGTCCGCAGCCCCAAAGTATGATCGGTTCCAGCAACCATCGCCAGCGTCTGATAAACATGGTGCAGGAATATCTAGGGGCAAGGTCAGACTTGGACACCTTCCCCACCGAAAATCCTCTGGCTTACTGGGTCTTGAGGATGGATCACTGGCCAGAGCTTGCACAGTATGCAATTGAGCTACTGGCCTGTCCTGCATCCAGCGTTCTTTCGGAACGCACATTCAGTGCTGCTGGAGGATTTGTCACGGATCACAGGGTGCGCCTGTCCACCGACTCGGTTGATCGACTGACTTTCATCAAGATGAACCAGTCTTGGATCACCACCAGCTACCACACACCTGATGCTGATATAACAGACTAATTGATTTTAACATGTCACATCCCTTCAAGACTGATGCTGATGCTGAGTGCCTGTGCTGTTATGTTGACTGGCTATCCTCCTCCTCCGAGTCCTCAATGATACGATTGATGATGATAGCTTGGAAGATCATTTTTGTTTATGGGTGCCGCCACCAGTGGCTAAGGCCCAATTTTTCAGCCCCTGTTTTACAGGGGCGTGTAATTACAATTTTTTTAGCAATAATTTGCCATAGGGCTCATTGCTGTGCTCCAAGTACAGTATCTGTGAGGGGTTGGAGTGTTGTGGCACCAGTGCCTAAGGCCCAATTTTTCAGCCCCTGTTTAACAGGGGCGTGTCATTACAATTTTTGAAGCAATACTTTGCAACAGGGCTCATTGCTGTGCTCCAAGTACAGTATCTGTGAGGGGTTGTAGTGTTGTGCCACCAGTGCCTAAGGCCCAATTTTTCAGCCCCTGTTCAAAAGGGGCATGTAATTACAATTCTTGATCTAATAATTCACAGCAGGGCCCATTGCTGCACCCACCAAGAGTAACTCTGAGGGCTTACAGTGTTGTGGCAACACCACCACCACCACCACCACCACGAAAGGCCCAATTTTTCAGCCCCTGTTCAACAGGGGCATGCAATTACAATTCTTGATCTAATAATTCACAGCAGGGCCCATTGCTGCACCCACCAAGAGTAACTCTGAGGGCTTACAGTGTTGTGGCAACGCCACCACCACCACCACCACGAAAGGCCCAATTTTTCAGCCCCTGTTCAACAGGGGCATGCAATTACAATTCTTGATCTAATAATTCACAGCAGGGCCCATTGCTGCACCCACCAAGAGTAACTCTGAGGGCATACAGTGTTGTGGCAATGCCACCACCACCACCACCACGAAAGGCCCAATTTTTCAGCCCCTGTTCAAAAGGGGCATGTAATTACAATTCTTGATCTAATAATTCACAGCAGGGCCCATTGCTGCACCCACCAAGAGTAACTCTGAGGGCTTACAGTGTTGTGGCAACACCACCACCACCACCACCACCACGAAAGGCCCAATTTTTCAGCCCCTGTTCAACAGGGGCATGCAATTACAATTCTTGATCTAATAATTCACAGCAGGGCCCATTGCTGCACCCACCAAGAGTAACTGTCAGGGCTTACAGTGTTGTGGCACCAGCACCACCATCAAAGGCCCAATTTTTACTACCACTGTTCAACAATTATATGTAATTAAAATTCCTGATATAATAGTTGACAGCAGGGCGTTCCAGCACCAACCAAGAGTAACTGTGAGTGCTTACAGTGTTGTGCCAACACCAACAACTAAGGGGCCTATTTCTGCAGAGTATATACGGCAGGTCCCTACTTTCAAACATCCAACTTACAAACGACTCCTACTTGCAAACGCAAGAAGACAACAGGAAGTGAGAGGAAATCTACCACTAGGAAGGAAAATTCTCTCCTGTAAGAATAAATATGGGAGAAAGGTGTCTCCTCTGTACTGATGCTTTATCAGCAATCCTTGTTTCAAGAAAAACACCACATTTCAAAAACAGTTGTCATTGGGACGGAAAGTGAGGTGAAATGTTCTGAACAGGGGCACAGACAGCAAAACAAATGTTACAGGGGTGATAACCCTTACCTATGTTTTCCAAAAAGTTTAAAAATAGATTTTTGGCCTGGAGCTACACTTCAACAATGTACCTGTTCAAAATTGCAAACAGATTCTACATAAGAACAAACCTACAGTCCCTGTCTTGTATGCACCGCCTGTATACGGCTGTTCAGAGTATATAGGGCCTTTTTTATTTTATGTGCGGGGTTCCCCTTAATATCCATACAAGACCCAAAGGGGCTGGTAATGGGCTGGGGTGGGGGGGGGTCATGGGGTAGCTATGCCATTTTTCTTAAAGATTTTCATCCATATTACCGGGACCAGACATTACATTAAAGCCGCAAGCAGTTTTAAATGGCTTTTTTTTCCTTTAGAAGTGTCATTTTGTGCAGGGACAGTTCTAAACATGGGAAACATGTGGCACTTCACAGGCATACTTTAGACACCCCCCAGGTACGATATTTAAAGGAATATTTGACTTTTTTTTTTTCACTTTATGCATCATTAAAATGACTGCTCCCGAAAAACGACCGTTTTTAAAACTTCTTTTTGCATTGATACATGTCCCCTGGTGCACAACCCGGGTTCCCAAACCCTTTTTAGGACAATAACATGCATAATAGTTGTTATAATTAGCACTTTAGAATTCGAACGTTCGCATCCATTGTATTTAATAGGGTTCTAATGTTCGTACGAACTTTCGGTCCGTTCGCGGGTTCTGGTGCGAACCGAACCCGGGGGTGTTCGGCTCATCACTACACACGACACAGTAAAGTGATTTTACATATTGGTTGAACAGGCACAGTATGTTTCATGGAGGGTCCCTCAATATTTGTATATCTAAATTATTCAATTTAAGATTGAGCCATAATAACATATGGTGGATTATTCCACCTTGGCTCATAGATACAAGGCAACAGGTTATTCTACAGTTGTATTATAGAGGCCCTATATATATTGATACCCTTCGGGCTAACTAACAGTTACCCCTTATGAAAAACAGACCTTAATTTTTATTTCCATTTATTCAAAATTTTCCATACTTTTAAAATTATTCTTCTCCATACTTTTCCAGATTCCATTTTGTTCACCTTCCCTCTTCTTAGGGGAATACCTTTTCTCTGTGGAGCCCATGCGACACAAATCCACTCCAAAACCTGGGTTGAGATACAGCAGGTATGCACACGTTTAGATTTAGTTCTGACATGTATGCCCCACTATTATGTGGGCCACTCATGGAGGGTAATATATACATATATGTCACCTTTATTCATACTGCTGTATTATTATTACTCTTTCTTGTTTATAGATTGGATCAGCAGCATAAATTACCTGCTGTTTTGAGTACAGGCGCCCTTTGTTGCCCTGTCCCGGGCATAGTTCGATGCACGGTCCCCCGTGTTGTGACCCCCCTGTGTTCTCCCTTCATCCTGAGCAGTGAGCGTCAATCTCTGTTATTTTAAACAAGGATGTATCCACACCAAACTTCATAGACAACAACGGTTAGCATATATGATTTACGGTACAAATAATGATGCTTTTTATTATAACTATTGAATTAACTTTCAATTGTACTGTATATACATAAAATAGACGATGCTCTTGTTTACTCAACTCTCTTGCTTTGTTCTATGTCTACAAACTACAGACCACAACACCTATCACCACTAGCCCCGGAAGAAGAGGCGCTATATAAACCCATAGCCTCGAAACGCGTCGGGCACCCTGGGCCCTCCCACAGGAATCAGGACCCTCACAGTGGTTTATTGTCTTTTGTGACGTTGTTACTTTGTTGCTCTACAGTAGAGTTGTGTTTGTGTACATCCAAATTGTATATGTATTTTTATCTCTTTGATATTTTGTATTACAACAATAAATATATATTTTTTGATAAAATTTGAAACTTGTAGACTTCACCCTAAAAAGTCCCATAGAGGACTACACACACAATCTATATTGAATAGGGATTGGGTGTTTTGTCTACTAATCCAGTCAGTCCCTGCTACACTCCTAAACACTAGACCTATCAGAGCCGTCAACATATCGTGTATGGATAGCTAAAAATCTCACTAAAGTGCAATACCTGGTGACAAGAGCTGGGGTAAAATCCCTTGCTTAATTACAAAAAGAAAAAGAACTCCCACAAAATTAACTTTTTCGATACCTACAGATCAAACACTTTCTACAATCTAAGGTATAATACCTTGAGGGTCCTAGAATGCTCACGTCCTTTGTGTCTAAATGGACCTTTGACCCACACACCCTTGGTATGATTTCATTCATCTGCTCTCAGCTTCTAACACCACTGTCCCAGCGGCAACCAAAAAATGAACGATGTATCTAGGCACAGAATTGAATGCCCAAGTATGAGCCTAAATTTGGGACACCACCAAATTATGGTTCACAAATGTACAGGCAGTGTAAACTAACTTTAAAGTTATCACTAAGTAATACCTTGTCCACACTAGAATGGCTTGTTATAACTCGGAACGCTCTGCTCAGTGTGTCCATGGCTGTGGACTGATCGGCTTGTTTCTTCACACTTGGTGGCAGTGTCCAATCTCACACCACTTTTGGTTCTCTATATACCAGATGATCTTGGAACTAACTGATACCCTTGTTCCCTTTGTGCCCCAATATGCACTGTTAAACCTTAAGCCACCTTGAAAAAACAAACATACCTTCAAATTGCTGTTATACATTTTTACAGCTACAAAACACACAATCACTAAAGACTGGCATTCCCCCACTTTCCTGTCCCTGATCGAGACCCTTTCTAAAATTAACACTGTTCTTCTGCATGAAAAGATCCAAACACATCTAACAGATAGGGCCAAAAAATACCAAGCGGTCTGGAGACCATGGATCTCACACTACCTTCTGAAAGGCTTTGACCGAGAACTCCTGTCATTATATTTGGGCTAGCAGATCTGCCCACCACCCCTCCTCCCCTCTTACCCCCTCCCTCATAGCACTACCACCACCCCCCCTTTTCTTTTCTCTACCATCCCCGGCACCTCCCGGCCATCACATTGATCGTTTTATCCTAGTTACTGACATGACTCCTATCAGTTTCTGCAGGAATTCAATGCTTTATTTGTTGTACACTATGCTTGCTTAGTTTTGATACCTTTTAATCTTTACATTTATGACATTTAACCAGCAAAGCTCATCTGAAGATATACATGTTTATTGTGCTACCTACATACAAAACTTAATAAACAAATAGAATAAGAAAAATGTGAAATTGCATAAAATAACAGACTCTGGGGGTGTCCTATACATGCCTGTAAACTGTCACATCTCTAGAACATGTAGAATGTACTGCAGCACAACTGACTAGTGATGAGCCGAACACCCCCGGGTTCGGTTCGCACCAGAACCCGCGAACGGACCGAAAGTTCGTACGAACATTAGAACCCTATTAAATACAATGGATGCGAACGTTCGAATTCTAAAGTGCTAATTATAACAACTATTATGCATGTTATTGTCCTAAAAAGGGTTTGGGAACCCGGGTTGTGCACCAGGGGACATGTATCAATGCAAAAAGAAGTTTTAAAAACGGTCGTTTTTCGGGAGCAGCCATTTTAATGATGCATAAAGTGAAAAAAAAAAAGTCAAATATTCCTTTAAATATCGCACCTGGGGGGTGTCTAAAGTATGCCTGTGAAGTGCCACGTGTTTCCCGTGTTTAGAACTGTCCCTGCACAAAATGACACTTCTAAAGGAAAAAAAAGCCATTTAAAACTGCTTGCGGCTTTAATGTAATGTCTGGTCCCGGTAATATGGATGAAAATCTTTAAGAAAAATGGCATAGCTACCCCATGACCCCCCCCCCCCCCTACCCCAGCCCATTACCAGCCCCTTTGGGTCTTGTATGGATATTAAGGGGAACCCCGCACATAAAATAAAAAAGGCCCTATATACTCTGAACAGCCGTATACAGGCGGTGCATACAAGACAGGGACTGTAGGTTTGTTCTTATGTAGAATCTGTTTGTAATTTTGAACAGGTACATTGTTTAAGTGTAGCTCCAGCCCAAAAATCTATTTTTAAACTTTTTGGAAAACATAGGTAAGGGTTATCACCCCTGTAACATTTGTTTTGCTGTCTGTGCCCCTGTTCAGAACATTTCACCTCACTTTCCGTCCCAATGACAACTGTTTTTGAAATGTGGTGTTTTTCTTGAAACAAGGATTGCTGATAAAGCATCAGTACAGAGGAGACACCTTTCTCCCATATTAATTCTTACAGGAGAGAATTTTCCTTCCAAGGGGTAGATTTCCTCTCACTTCCTGTTGTCTTCTTGCGTTTGCAAGTAGGAGTCGTTTGTAAGTTGGATGTTTGAAAGTAGGGACCTGCCGTATATACTCTGCAGAAATAGGCCCCTTAGTTGTTGGTGTTGGCACAACACTGTAAGCACTCACAGTTACTCTTGGTTGGTGCTGGAACGCCCTGCTGTCAACTATTATATCAGGAATTTTAATTACATATAATTGTTGAACAGTGGTAGTAAAAATTGGGCCTTTGATGGTGGTGCTGGTGCCACAACACTGTAAGCCCTGACAGTTACTCTTGGTGGGTGCAGCAATGGGCCCTGCTGTGAATTATTAGATCAAGAATTGTAATTGCATGCCCCTGTTGAACAGGGGCTGAAAAATTGGGCCTTTCGTGGTGGTGGTGGTGGTGGTGGTGTTGCCACAACACTGTAAGCCCTCAGAGTTACTCTTGGTGGGTGCAGGAATGGGCCCTGCTGTGAATTATTAGATCAAGAATTGTAATTACATGCCCCTTTTGAACAGGGGCTGAAAAATTGGGCCTTTCGTGGTGGTGGTGGTGGTGGCGTTGCCACAACACTGTAAGCCCTCAGAGTTACTCTTGGTGGGTGCAGGAATGGGCCCTGCTGTGAATTATTAGATCAAGAATTGTAATTACATGCCCCTTTTGAACAGGGGCTGAAAAATTGGGCCTTTCGTGGTGGTGGTGGTGGTGGCGTTGCCACAACACTGTAAGCCCTCAGAGTTACTCTTGGTGGGTGCAGCAATGGGCCCTGCTGTGAATTATTAGATCAAGAATTGTAATTACATGCCCCTGTTGAACAGGGGCTGAAAAATTGGGCCTTAGGCACTGGTGGCACAACACTACAACCCCTCACAGATACTGTACTTGGAGCACAGCAATGAGCCCTGTTGCAAAGTATTGCTTCAAAAATTGTAATGACACGCCCCTGTTAAACAGGCGCTGAAAAATTGGGCCTTAGGCACTGGTGCCACAACACTCCAACCCCTCACAGATACTGTACTTGGAGCACAGCAATGCGCCCTATGGCAAATTATTGCTAAAAAAATTGTAATTACACGCCCCTGTAAAACAGGGGCTGAAAAATTGGGCCTTAGCCACTGGTGGCGGCACCCATAAACAAAAATGATCTTCCAAGCTATCATCATCAATCGTATCTAGGGATGAGCTTCGTGTTCGAGTCGAACATACGTTCGACTCGAACATTGGCTGTTCGATCGTTCGACGAAGATCGAACGATTTGGGCCGTTCGCGCCAAATTCGAGTGACGCGAACGGCCCACAATGCACTACGCCATCGCAGTGTCATCCAGGCGCTGTGATTGGCCAAGCATGCACTGTGACCCCGCATGCTTGGCCAATCACAGCGCCGGCAGCGAGGAGAGCAATGATTGGCCACAGGCAGGATGCCTGTGGCCAATTATTGCTGAGGGTGTTTAGTACACGCCCCACACTATAAAAGGCCGCCAGCACGGCGGCCTAGTGTAGTGTGTTCCGGAGCAGGGATAGAGTAGCATAGGCAGGGACAGTGACTGTTATTTCTTTCTTGCTTAACCTGGATTCCTTTAGTTTAGGGAAAGAGAAGGATAGGTAGGGAGAGTGTCAGTGTGTTTTGTGCTTCTGCTATAGTGTGCTTAAAAAAAACATTTATTCTAGGGACAGAAAACTCTAGGTAGGGACAGTGTCAGTTTCTTTCACTCTGCAAGTCCTTGTTTCCAGGGACCTGTAAGGACAGTGAGTTAATTGTCCTTGTGCTATATTGTGCTTAAAAAAAACATTTATTCTAGGGACAGAAAACTCTAGGTAGGGACAGTGTCAGTTTCTTTCACTCTGCAAGTCCTTGTTTCCAGGGACCTGTAAGGACAGTGAGTTAATTGTCCTTGTGCTATATTGTGATTAAAAAAAACATTTATTCTAGGGACAGAAAACTCTAGGTAGGGACAGTGTCAGTTTCTTTCACTCTGCAAGTCCTTGTTTCCAGGGACCTGTAAGGACAGTGAGTTAATTTTCCTTGTGCTATATTGTGATTAAAAAAAACATTTTTTCTAGGGACAGAAAACTGTAGGTAGGGAGAGTGTTTTTTTTCTTTCACTCTGCAAGTCCTTGTTTCCAGGGACCTGTAAGGACAGTGAGTTAATTGTCCTTGTGCTATATTGTGCTTAAAAAAAACATTTATTCTAGGGACAGAAAACTCTAGGTAGGGACAGTGTCAGTTTCTTTCACTCTGCAAGTCCTTGTTTCCAGGGACCTGTAAGGACAGTGAGTTAATTGTCCTTGTGCTATATTGTGATTAAAAAAAACATTTATTCTAGGGACAGAAAACTCTAGGTAGGGACAGTGTCAGTTTCTTTCACTCTGCAAGTCCTTGTTTCCAGGGACCTGTAAGGACAGTGAGTTAATTTTCCTTGTGCTATATTGTGATTAAAAAAAACATTTTTTCTAGGGACAGAAAACTGTAGGTAGGGAGAGTGTTTTTTTTCTTTCACTCTGCAAGTCCTTGTTTCCAGGGACCTGTAAGGACAGTGAGTTAATTGTCCTTGTGCTATATTGTGCTTAAAAAAAACATTTATTCTAGGGACAGAAAACTCTAGGTAGGGACAGTGTCAGTTTCTTTCACTCTGCAAGTCCTTGTTTCCAGGGACCTGTAAGGACAGTGAGTTAATTGTCCTTGTGCTATATTGTGATTAAAAAAAACATTTATTCTAGGGACAGAAAACTCTAGGTAGGGACAGTGTCAGTTTCTTTCACTCTGCAAGTCCTTGTTTCCAGGGACCTGTAAGGACAGTGAGTTAATTTTCCTTGTGCTATATTGTGATTAAAAAAAACATTTTTTCTAGGGACAGAAAACTGTAGGTAGGGAGAGTGTTTTTTTTCTTTCACTCTGCAAGTCCTTGTTTCCAGGGACCTGTAAGGACAGTGAGTTAATTGTCCTTGTGCTATATTGTGCTTAAAAAAAACATTTATTCTAGGGACAGAAAACTCTAGGTAGGGACAGTGTCAGTTTCTTTCACTCTGCAAGTCCTTGTTTCCAGGGACCTGTAAGGACAGTGAGTTAATTGTCCTTGTGCTATATTGTGATTAAAAAAAACATTTATTCTAGGGACAGAAAACTCTAGGTAGGGACAGTGTCAGTTTCTTTCACTCTGCAAGTCCTTGTTTCCAGGGACCTGTAAGGACAGTGAGTTAATTGTCCTTGTGCTATATTGTGATTAAAAAAAACATTTTTTCTAGGGACAGAAAACTGTAGGTAGGGAGAGTGTTTTTTTTCTTTCACTCTGCAAGTCCTTGTTTCCAGGGACCTGTAAGGACAGTGAGTTAATTGTCCTTGTGCTATATTGTGCTTAAAAAAAACATTTATTCTAGGGACAGAAAACTCTAGGTAGGGACAGTGTCAGTTTCTTTCACTCTGCAAGTCCTTGTTTCCAGGGACCTGTAAGGACAGTGAGTTAATTTTCCTTGTGCTATATTGTGATTAAAAAAAACATTTATTCTAGGGACAGAAAACTCTAGGTAGGGACAGTGTCAGTTTCTTTCACTCTGCAAGTCCTTGTTTCCAGGGACCTGTAAGGACAGTGAGTTAATTTTCCTTGTGCTATATTGTGATTAAAAAAAACATTTATTCTAGGGACAGAAAACTCTAGGTAGGGACAGTGTCAGTTTCTTTCACTCTGCAAGTCCTTGTTTCCAGGGACCTGTAAGGACAGTGAGTTAATTTTCCTTGTGCTATATTGTGATTAAAAAAAACATTTATTCTAGGGACAGAAAACTCTAGGTAGGGACAGTGTCAGTTTCTTTCACTCTGCAAGTCCTTGTTTCCAGGGACCTGTAAGGACAGTGAGTTAATTTTCCTTGTGCTATATTGTGATTAAAAAAAACATTTATTCTAGGGACAGAAAACTCTAGGTAGGGACAGTGTCAGTTTCTTTCACTCTGCAAGTCCTTGTTTCCAGGGACCTGTAAGGACAGTGAGTTAATTGTCCTTGTGCTATATTGTGCTTAAAAAAAACATTTTTTCTAGGGACAGAAAACTCTAGGTAGGGAGAGTGTTTTTTTTTTTTCACTCTGCAAGTCCTTGTTTCCAGGGACCTGTAAGGACAGTGAGTTAATTGTCCTTGTGCTATATTGTGCTTAAAAAAAACATTTATTCTAGGGACAGAAAACTCTAGGTAGGGACAGTGTCAGTTTCTTTCACTCTGCAAGTCCTTGTTTCCAGGGACCTGTAAGGACAGTGAGTTAATTTTCCTTGTGCTATATTGTGATTAAAAAAAACATTTTTTCTAGGGACAGAAAACTGTAGGTAGGGAGAGTGTTTTTTTTCTTTCACTCTGCAAGTCCTTGTTTCCAGGGACCTGTAAGGACAGTGAGTTAATTGTCCTTGTGCTATATTGTGCTTAAAAAAAACATTTATTCTAGGGACAGAAAACTCTAGGTAGGGACAGTGTCAGTTTCTTTCACTCTGCAAGTCCTTGTTTCCAGGGACCTGTAAGGACAGTGAGTTAATTTTCCTTGTGCTATATTGTGATTAAAAAAAACATTTATTCTAGGGACAGAAAACTCTAGGTAGGGAGAGTGTTTTTTTTCTTTCACTCTGCAAGTCCTTGTTTCCAGGGACCTGTAAGGACAGTGAGTTAATTTTCCTTGTGCTATATTGTGATTAAAAAAAACATTTTTTCTAGGGACAGAAAACTGTAGGTAGGGAGAGTGTTTTTTTTCTTTCACTCTGCAAGTCCTTGTTTCCAGGGACCTGTAAGGACAGTGAGTTAATTGTCCTTGTGCTATATTGTGCTTAAAAAAAACATTTATTCTAGGGACAGAAAACTCTAGGTAGGGACAGTGTCAGTTTCTTTCACTCTGCAAGTCCTTGTTTCCAGGGACCTGTAAGGACAGTGAGTTAATTGTCCTTGTGCTATATTGTGATTAAAAAAAACATTTATTCTAGGGACAGAAAACTCTAGGTAGGGACAGTGTCAGTTTCTTTCACTCTGCAAGTCCTTGTTTCCAGGGACCTGTAAGGACAGTGAGTTAATTTTCCTTGTGCTATATTGTGATTAAAAAAAACATTTTTTCTAGGGACAGAAAACTGTAGGTAGGGAGAGTGTTTTTTTTCTTTCACTCTGCAAGTCCTTGTTTCCAGGGACCTGTAAGGACAGTGAGTTAATTGTCCTTGTGCTATATTGTGCTTAAAAAAAACATTTATTCTAGGGACAGAAAACTCTAGGTAGGGACAGTGTCAGTTTCTTTCACTCTGCAAGTCCTTGTTTCCAGGGACCTGTAAGGACAGTGAGTTAATTGTCCTTGTGCTATATTGTGATTAAAAAAAACATTTATTCTAGGGACAGAAAACTCTAGGTAGGGACAGTGTCAGTTTCTTTCACTCTGCAAGTCCTTGTTTCCAGGGACCTGTAAGGACAGTGAGTTAATTTTCCTTGTGCTATATTGTGATTAAAAAAAACATTTTTTCTAGGGACAGAAAACTGTAGGTAGGGAGAGTGTTTTTTTTCTTTCACTCTGCAAGTCCTTGTTTCCAGGGACCTGTAAGGACAGTGAGTTAATTGTCCTTGTGCTATATTGTGCTTAAAAAAAACATTTATTCTAGGGACAGAAAACTCTAGGTAGGGACAGTGTCAGTTTCTTTCACTCTGCAAGTCCTTGTTTCCAGGGACCTGTAAGGACAGTGAGTTAATTTTCCTTGTGCTATATTGTGATTAAAAAAAACATTTATTCTAGGGACAGAAAACTCTAGGTAGGGACAGTGTCAGTTTCTTTCACTCTGCAAGTCCTTGTTTCCAGGGACCTGTAAGGACAGTGAGTTAATTGTCCTTGTGCTATATTGTGCTTAAAAAAAACATTTTTTCTAGGGACAGAAAACTCTAGGTAGGGAGAGTGTTTTTTTTTTTTCACTCTGCAAGTCCTTGTTTCCAGGGACCTGTAAGGACAGTGAGTTAATTGTCCTTGTGCTATATTGTGCTTAAAAAAAACATTTATTCTAGGGACAGAAAACTCTAGGTAGGGACAGTGTCAGTTTCTTTCACTCTGCAAGTCCTTGTTTCCAGGGACCTGTAAGGACAGTGAGTTAATTTTCCTTGTGCTATATTGTGATTAAAAAAAACATTTTTTCTAGGGACAGAAAACTGTAGGTAGGGAGAGTGTTTTTTTTCTTTCACTCTGCAAGTCCTTGTTTCCAGGGACCTGTAAGGACAGTGAGTTAATTGTCCTTGTGCTATATTGTGCTTAAAAAAAACATTTATTCTAGGGACAGAAAACTCTAGGTAGGGACAGTGTCAGTTTCTTTCACTCTGCAAGTCCTTGTTTCCAGGGACCTGTAAGGACAGTGAGTTAATTTTCCTTGTGCTATATTGTGATTAAAAAAAACATTTTTTCTAGGGACAGAAAACTGTAGGTAGGGAGAGTGTTTTTTTTCTTTCACTCTGCAAGTCCTTGTTTCCAGGGACCTGTAAGGACAGTGAGTTAATTTTCCTTGTGCTATATTGTGATTAAAAAAAACATTTTTTCTAGGGACAGAAAACTGTAGGTAGGGAGAGTGTTTTTTTTCTTTCACTCTGCAAGTCCTTGTTTCCAGGGACCTGTAAGGACAGTGAGTTAATTGTCCTTGTGCTATATTGTGCTTAAAAAAAACATTTTTTCTAGGGACAGAAAACTGTAGGTAGGGAGAGTGTTTTTTTTTTTTCACTCTGCAAGTCCTTGTTTCCAGGGACCTGTAAGGACAGTGAGTTAATTGTCCTTGTGCTATATTGTGCTTAAAAAAAACATTTATTCTAGGGACAGAAAACTCTAGGTAGGGACAGTGTCAGTTTCTTTCACTCTGCAAGTCCTTGTTTCCAGGGACCTGGAGAGACATTGAGTGAATTGTCCTTGTGCTATATTGTGATTAAAAAAAACATTTATTCTAGGGACAGAAAACTCTAGGTAGGGACAGTGTCAGTTTCTTTCACTGTGAAAGTCCTTGTTTCAAGGGACAGAGAAGGACACCTGAAGGTAGCCCTTATTGCTTTTTTCCCATCTCCCTGCAGGCCATCTATTAGAATGTCTGGAAGGCAAACAAGGAGAGGCAGACAGTCAGGAGGCAATAAAAGAGGGCAAGCAGGCTCTGTGTCTGGGGGCAACAGTGCTGGTCGTGGACGCGGTGCATTGTCATCAGCACATGGCCATGGGACACGCTTGTCCTTCTTTTCGG
Organism: Rana muscosa; assembly: GCA_029206835.1. Taxonomy (NCBI): domain Eukaryota; kingdom Metazoa; phylum Chordata; class Amphibia; order Anura; family Ranidae; genus Rana; species Rana muscosa. Next base: position 77,635,307 of record CM055118.1, on the reverse strand, counting down.
CAGCTGGACATGTTGAGCCACATCATGCCGAAGACTTGGTAGAGTGGATGACCAAGCCCTCCTCCTCCTCCTCATCCTCTCTCACCCAGGCTCAGGGTACTGGAAAAGCAGCTGCCAAAGCGTCGTCTTCCCTGGTATCAATGTCAGACAAATCATCAGTCACTCCTTCCCTAGACCCACCATGTCCTCCTCCTGAGGAGTCCCCCGAACTGTTTCAGCACAGTGTTGGGTACATGCTCCAGGAGGATGCCCAGCGTTTCGAAGGGTCTGATGATGAAACCCAGCTAGAGGAAGGCAGTAGCGTGAGAGCAGACAGAGGGGATGCTCAAGAAGGACACCAATCTGGCAGTCATGTTCCAGCAGCTGCAGCATACTGCCAGATTGGCTCCAGTGATGAGGAGGGAGGGGATGATGAGGTCAATGACTCCACGTGGGTGCCTAATAGGAGAGAGGAGGAGGAGGAGGATGAGGAGGAGGCACATCTCCAACGAGGCAGGATGCCCTTTGGTGGCCAGCGTAAGGGCAGTACACCGACGGAATCACACCGCAGAGCTCCGCCTGTGCAGGGCGCTGCCTCTGCCCGTCATTCAAAAAGTTCTTTGGTGTGGGCCTTTTTTGAGGCTAGTGCATCAGATCGCACAGCTGCTGTTTGCAACATATGTCTCAAGCGTATATCGCGTGGCCAAAACATCAGCCGCTTGGGTACCACATGCCTGACCAGACATATGTTGACCTGCCATGCAGCTCGTTGGCAAGCCTACCTCAAAGACCCACACCAAAGAACCAAGCGGACCTCTCCTTGCACCGCATCAGCTGGGATCTCCAACCCCACTATAACTTCAGTCCTCTCTGAAACATGCACTGAGAGGAATGAAGGTGTAGAATTAGGTGTGTCACAGCCAAGTACTTGCGCCCACTCTGCTAGCAGTACACCGACGTCCGATTCTAGCAGGCAAATTTCCCTGCCCCAGCTGCTGGACCGTCGAAAGAAGTTCACTCCCAGCCATCCACATGCCCAGCGGTTGAATGCTAGCTTGGCTAAATTGCTAGCGCTTCAACTGCTGCCTTTTCAGTTGGTAGACTCGGCCCCCTTCCGTGAGTTTGTGCAATGTGCGGTTCCTCAGTGGCAGGTTCCCAAACGCCACTTTTTCTCACGGAAGGCTATTCCGGCTCTCTACCGGCATGTGGAAGGCAATGTCTTGGCCTCGCTGGACAGGGCGGTCAGCGGTAAGGTGCATATTACCGCTGACTCATGGTCCAGCAGGCATGGACAGGGACGTTACCTTTCTTTCACGGCCCATTGGGTCACTCTTTTGGCAGCTGGGAAGGATTCAGGACAAGGTGCAGTAGTGTTGGAGGTTGTCCCACCGCCACGCCTCCAAAATGCTACTACTGGTTGTGACACACCTCTCTCCTCCACCCCCTCCTCTTCTTCTTCCTCCATGGCCTCTTCCTGTGGTTTGTCCTATGAACCAGCGGTGCTCCGTAGCCGTTCACGGGGCTACGCAAGTACGCAGGCAAAAAGATGCCATGCCGTGCTTGCGCTGGTGTGTTTGGGGGACAGAAGCCACACTGGGGCAGAGGTCCTGTCTGCTCTGCAGGGCCAGGCCGAGAGGTGGTTGACGCCACGCCAGCTTAAGCCAGGAATGGTGGTTTGCGACAATGGCACCAACCTCCTCTCCGCCCTCCGACAGGGACAACTGACCCATGTGCCCTGTGTGGCTCACGTCCTTAACCTGGTGGTGCAGCGCTTCTTGGGCAGGTACCCGGGCTTACAGGATGTCCTGAGGCAGGCCAGGAAAGTCTGTGTGCATTTCCGCAGATCTTATAATGCCAGTGCTCGCCTGGCTGAGCTGCAAAAGGAGTTGAACCTGCCCAAGAACCGCCTTATATGTGACATGCCCACCAGGTGGAACTCAACGTTGGCCATGCTGCAGCGGCTGCACACGCAGCAGAGGGCCATCAATGAGTACCTGTGCGACTACGGCACCAGGACAGGGTCAGGGGAGCTTGGTTTTTTTTCTCCACGCCAGTGGGGCATGATCAGGGATGCATGCACTGTCCTGGCACCATTTGAGGAGGCCACGAGGATGGTGAGCAGTGACAGTGCATGCATCAGTGACACTGTACCTCTTGTCCACCTGTTGGAGCACACGCTGCGTGGAACAATGGACAGGGCACTTGAGGCAGAACAGAGGCAGGAAGAGGAGGACTTCCTTGCCTCTCAAGGCCCCCTTTACCCAGACAGTGTTCCTTCTGTCCCACCCATCGCACAGGAAGAGGAGGAGGAGGAGGAGGAGGAGGAGGAGGAGGATTGTGTCAGCATGGAGGTGGAGGCTGGCACTCAGCATCATCAGCAGCAGTCTTTTAGGGATGATTTACAGTCCCAAGAAACCAGTGGACTTGTACGTGGCTGGGAGGAGGTGGCTGCGGATCATGTCGTCCTTAGTGACCCAGAGGACTCCGGAGCGAATGCCTCAGCAAACCTACGCTGCATGGCCTCCCTGATCCTGCAAAGTCTGCGGAAGGATCCTCGTATTCTTCGGATCAAGGAGAGGGACCATTACTGGCTGGCCACTCTCCTTGATCCACGGTACAAGGGTAAGGTTGCGGACCTTATGTTACCGTCGCAGAGGGAGCAGAGGATGAGACAACTCCGGGAGGCCTTGCAGAAAGGTCTGTGCAACGCGTTCCCAGAGACTGGGAGGTTGCAAACTCCTGGTCCTGGACAACGAGTTGCTGAGGCTTCGGCCAGTCAAAGAAGGAGCGGTGGGGAAGGTGGCCGTCTGACCGATGCGTTCAGACAATTCTTTAGTCCGCAGCCCCAAAGTATGATCGGTTCCAGCAACCATCGCCAGCGTCTGATAAACATGGTGCAGGAATATCTAGGGGCAAGGTCAGACTTGGACACCTTCCCCACCGAAAATCCTCTGGCTTACTGGGTCTTGAGGATGGATCACTGGCCAGAGCTTGCACAGTATGCAATTGAGCTACTGGCCTGTCCTGCATCCAGCGTTCTTTCGGAACGCACATTCAGTGCTGCTGGAGGATTTGTCACGGATCACAGGGTGCGCCTGTCCACCGACTCGGTTGATCGACTGACTTTCATCAAGATGAACCAGTCTTGGATCACCACCAGCTACCACACACCTGATGCTGATATAACAGACTAATTGATTTTAAAATGTCACATCCCTTCAAGACTGATGCTGATGCTGAGTGCCTGTGCTGTTATGTTGACTGGCTATCCTCCTCCTCCGAGTCCTCAATGATACGATTGATGATGATAGCTTGGAAGATCATTTTTGTTTATGGGTGCCGCCACCAGTGCCTAACGCCCAATTTTTCAGCCCCTGTTTAACAGGGGCGTGTAATTACAATTTTTGAAGCAATACTTTGCAACAGGGCTCATTGCTGTGCTCCAAGTACAGTATCTGTGAGGAGTTGCAGTGTTGTGCCACCAGTGCCTAAGGCCCAATTTTTCAGCCCCTGTTTAACAGGGGCGTGTCATTACAATTTTTGAAGCAATACTTTGCAACAGGGCTCATTGCTGTGCTCCAAGTACAGTATCTGTGAAGGGTTGCAGTGTTGTGCCACCAGTGCCTAAGGCCCAATTTTTCAGCCCCTGTTCAACAGGGGCATGTAATTACAATTCTTGATCTAATAATTCACAGCAGGGCCCATTGCTGCACCCACCAAGAGTAACTGTCAGGGCTTACAGTGTTGTGGCACCAGCACCACCATCAAAGGCCCAATTTTTACTACCACTGTTCAACAATTATATGTAATTAAAATTCCTGATATAATAGTTGACAGCAGGGCGTTCCAGCACCAACCAAGAGTAACTGTGAGTGCTTACAGTGTTGTGCCAACACCAACAACTAAGGGGCCTATTTCTGCAGAGTATATACGGCAGGTCCCTACTTTCAAACATCCAACTTACAAACGACTCCTACTTGCAAACGCAAGAAGACAACAGGAAGTGAGAGGAAATCTACCACTAGGAAGGAAAATTCTCTCCTGTAAGAATAAATATGGGAGAAAGGTGTCTCCTCTGTACTGATGCTTTATCAGCAATCCTTGTTTCAAGAAAAACACCACATTTCAAAAACAGTTGTCATTAGGACGGAAAGTGAGGTGAAATGTTCTGAACAGGGGCACAGACAGCAAAACAAATGTTACAGGGGTGATAACCCTTACCTATGTTTTCCAAAAAGTTTAAAAATAGATTTTTGGTCTGGAGCTACACTTCAACAATGTACCTGTTCAAAATTACAAACAGATTCTACATAAGAACAAACCTACAGTCCCTGTCTTGTATGCACCGCCTGTATACGGCTGTTCTGAGTATATAGGGCCTTTTTTATTTTATGTGCGGGGTTCCCCTTAATATCCATACAAGACCCAAAGGGGCTGGTAATGGGCTGGGGTAGGGGGGGGGTCATGGGGTAGCTATGCCATTTTTCTTAAAGATTTTCATCCATATTACCGGGACCAGACATTACATTAAAGCCGCAAGCAGTTTTAAATGGCTTTTTTTTCCTTTAGAAGTGTCATTTTGTGCAGGGACAGTTCTAAACACGGGAAACACGTGGCACTTCACAGGCATACTTTAGACACCCCCCAGGTACGATATTTAAAGGAATATTTGACTTTTTTTTTTTCACTTTATGCATCATTAAAATGACTGCTCCCGGAAAACGACCGTTTTTAAAACTTATTTTTGCATTGATACATGTCCCCTGGTGCAGAACCCGGGTTCCCAAACCCTTTTTAGGACAATAACATGCATAATAGTTTTTATAATTAGCACTTTAGAATTCGAACGTTCGCATCCATTGTATTTAATAGGGTTCTAATGTTCGTTCGAACTTTCGGTCCGTTCGCGGGTTCTGGTGCGAACCGAACCCGGGGGTGTTCGGCTCATCACTAATCGTATCATTGAGGACTCGGAGGAGGAGGATAGCCAGTCAACATAACAGCACAGGCACTCAGCATCAGCATCAGTCTTGAAGGGATGTGACATGTTAAAATCAATTAGTCTGTTATATCAGCATCAGGTGTGTGGTAGCTGGTGGTGATCCAAGACTGGTTCATCTTGATGAAAGTCAGTCGATCAACCGAGTCGGTGGACAGGCGCACCCTGTGATCCGTGACAAATCCTCCAGCAGCACTGAATGTGCGTTCCGAAAGAACGCTGGATGCAGGACAGGCCAGTAGCTCAATTGCATACTGTGCAAGCTCTGGCCAGTGATCCATCCTCAAGACCCAGTAAGCCAGAGGATTTTCGGTGGGGAAGGTGTCCAAGTCTGACCTTGCCCCTAGATATTCCTGCACCATGTTTATCAGACGCTGGCGATGGTTGCTGGAACCAATCATACTTTGGGGCTGCGGACTAAAGAATTGTCTGAACGCATCGGTCAGACGTCCACCTTCCCCACCGCTCCTTCTTTGACTGGCCGAAGCCTCAGCAACTCGTTGTCCAGGACCAGGAGTTTGTAACCTCCCAGTCTCTGGGAACGCGTTGCACAGACCTTTCTGCAAGGCCTCCCGGAGTTGTCTCATCCTCTGCTCCCTCTGCGACGGTAACATAAGGTCTGCAACCTTACCCTTGTACCGTGGATCAAGGAGAGTGGCCAGCCAGTAATGGTCCCTCTCCTTGATCCGAAGAATACGAGGATCCTTCCGCAGACTTTGCAGGATCAGGGAGGCCATGCAGCGTAGGTTTGCTGAGGCATTCGCTCCGGAGTCCTCTGGGTCACTAAGGACGACATGATCCGCAGCCACCTCCTCCCAGCCACGTAAAAGTCCACTGGTTTCTTGGGACTGTAAATCATCCCTAAAAGACTGCTGCTGATGATGCTGAGTGCCAGCCTCCACCTCCATGCTGACACAATCCTCCTCCTCCTCCTCCTCCTCCTCCTCTTCCTGTGCGATGGGTGGGACAGAAGGAACACTGTCTGGGTAAAGGGGGCCTTGAGAGGCAAGGAAGTCCTCCTCTTCCTGCCTCTGTTCTGCCTCAAGTGCCCTGTCCATTATTCCACGCAGCGTGTGCTCCAACAGGTGGACAAGAGGTACAGTGTCACTGATGCATGCACTGTCACTGCTCACCATCCTCGTGGCCTCCTCAAATGGTGCCAGGACAGTGCATGCATCCCTGATCATGCCCCACTGGCGTGGAGAAAAAAAACCAAGCTCCCCTGACCCTGTCCTGGTGCCGTAGTCGCACAGGTACTCATTGATGGCCCTCTGCTGCGTGTGCAGCCGCTGCAGCATGGCCAACGTTGAGTTCCACCTGGTGGGCATGTCACATATAAGGCGGTTCTTGGGCAGGTTCAACTCCTTTTGCAGCTCAGCCAGGCGAGCACTGGCATTATAAGATCTGCGGAAATGCACACAGACTTTCCTGGCCTGCCTCAGGACATCCTGTAAGCCCGGGTACCTGCCCAAGAACCGCTGCACCACCAGGTTAAGGACGTGAGCCACACAGGGCACATGGGTCAGTTGTCCCTGTCGGAGGGCGGAGAGGAGGTTGGTGCCATTGTCGCAAACCACCATTCCTGGCTTAAGCTGGCGTGGCGTCAACCACCTCTCGGCCTGGCCCTGCAGAGCAGACAGGACCTCTGCCCCAGTGTGGCTTCTGTCCCCCAAACACACCAGCGCAAGCACGGCATGGCATCTTTTTGCCTGCGTACTTGCGTAGCCCCTTGAACGGCTACGGAGCACCGCTGGTTCAGAGGACAAACCACAGGAAGAGGCCATGGAGGAAGAAGAAGTGGAGGGGTTGGAGGAGAGAGGTGTGTCACAACCAGTAGTAGCATTTTGGAGGCGTGGCGGTGGAACAACCTCCAACACTACTGCACCTTGTCCTGCATCCTTCCCAGCTGCCAAAAGAGTGACCCAATGGGCCGTGAAAGAAAGGTAACGTCCCTGTACATGCCTGCTGGACCATGAGTCAGCGGTAATATGCACCTTACCGCTGACCGCCCTGTCCAGCGAGGCCAAGACATTGCCTTCCACATGCCGGTAGAGAGCCGGAATAGCCTTCCGTGAGAAAAAGTGGCGTTTGGGAACCTGCCACTGAGGAACCGCACATTGCACAAACTCACGGATGGGGGCCGAGTCTACCAACTGAAAAGGCAGCAGTTGAAGCGCTAGCAATTTAGCCAAGCTAGCATTCAACCGCTGGGCATGTGGATGGCTGGGAGTGAACTTCTTTCGACGGTCCAGCAGCTGGGGCAGGGAAATTTGCCTGCTAGAATCGGACGTCGGTGTACTGCTAGCAGAGTGGCCGCAAGTACTTGGCTGTGACACACCTAATTCTACACCTTCATTCCTCTCAGTGCATGTTTCAGAGAGGACTGAAGTTATAGTGGGGTTGGAGATCCCAGCTGATGCGGTGCAAGGAGAGGTCCGCTTTGTTCTTTGGTGTGGGTCTTTGAGGTAGGCTTGCCAACGAGCTGCATGGCAGGTCAACATATGTCTGGTCAGGCATGTGGTACCCAAGCGGCTGATGTTTTGGCCACGCGATATACGCTTGAGACATATGTTGCAAACAGCAGCTGTGCGATCTGATGCACTAGCCTCAAAAAAGGCCCACACCAAAGAACTTTTTGAATGACGGGCAGAGGCAGCGCCCTGCACAGGCGGAGCTCTGCGGTGTGATTCCGTCGGTGTACTGCCCTTACGCTGGCCACCAAAGGGCATCCTGCCTCGTTGGAGATGTGCCTCCTCCTCATCCTCCTCCTCCTCCTCTCTCCTATTAGGCACCCATGTGGAGTCAGTGACCTCATCATCCCCTCCCTCCTCATCACTTGAGCCAATCTGGCAGTATGCTGCAGCTGCTGGAACATGACTGCCAGATTGGTGTCCTTCTTGAGCATCCCCTCTGTCTGCTCTCACGCTACTGCCTTCCTGTAGCTGGGTTTCATCATCAGACCCTTCGAAACGCTGGGCATCCTCCTGGAGCATGTACCCAACACTGTGCTCAAACAGTTCGGGGGACTCCTCAGGAGGAGGACATGGTGGGTCTAGGGAAGGAGTGACTGATGATGAGTCTGACATTGATACCAGGGAAGAGGACGCTTTGGCAGCTGCTTTGCCAGTACCCTGAGCCTGGGTGAGAGAGGATGAGGAGGAGGAGGGCTTGGTCATCCACTCTACCAAGTCTTCGGCATGATGTGGCTCAACATGTCCAGCTGCCGAAAAGAAGGACAAGCGTGTCCCATGGCCATGTGCTGATGACAATGCACCGCGTCCACGACCAGCACTGTTGCCCCCAGACACAGAGCCTGCTTGCCCTCTTTTATTGCCTCCTGACTGTCTGCCTCTCCTTGTTTGCCTTCCAGACATTCTAATAGATGGCCTGCAGGGAGATGGGAAAAAAGCAATAAGGGCTACCTTCAGGTGTCCTTCTCTGTCCCTTTACTTAAGGATTTCTAAATATGGTTGAGGATGATTGCTTTTGCACAGAATAGCACAACGACAATTTCCCTGACTGTCCAAAAAACAAGGATTTCAAAGATGGTTGATGAGGAATGCTTTAGCACACTATAGCACAAGGAGAATTTCCCTCACTGTCCTTCCCTGTCATTAGAAACAAGGATTATCACAGTGAAAGAAACTGACACTCTTCCTACCTATAGTTTTCTGTCCCTAGAAAAAATGTTTTTTTAAAGCACACTATAGCACAAGGAGAATTTCCCTCACTGTCCTTCCCTGTCCCTAGAAACAAGGATTATCACAGTGAAAGAAACTGACACTCTTCCTACCTATAGTTTTCTGTCCCTAGAAAAAATGTTTTTTTAAAGCACACTATAGCACAAGGAGAATTTCCCTCACTGTCCTTCCCTGTCCCTAGAAACAAGGATTATCACAGTGAAAGAAACTGACACTCTTCCTACCTATAGTTTTCTGTCCCTAGAAAAAATGTTTTTTTAAAGCTGATTGATGATCAATGCTTTAGCACACTATAGCACAAGGAGAATTTCCCTCACTGTCCTTCCCTGTCCCTAGAAACAAGGATTATCACAGTGAAAGAAACTGACACTCTTCCTACCTATAGTTTTCTGTCCCTAGAAAAAATGTTTTTTTAAAGCACACTATTGCACAAGGAGAATTTCCCTCACTGTCCTTCCCTGTCCCTAGAAACAAGGATTATCACAGTGAAAGAAACTGACACTCTTCCTACCTATAGTTTTCTGTCCCTAGAAAAAATGTTTTTTTAAAGCACACTATAGCACAAGGAGAATTTCCCTCACTGTCCTTCCCTGTCCCTAGAAACAAGGATTATCACAGTGAAAGAAACTGACACTCTTCCTACCTATAGTTTTCTGTCCCTAGAAAAAATGTTTTTTTAAAGCACACTATAGCACAAGGAGAATTTCCCTCACTGTCCTTCCCTGTCCCTAGAAACAAGGATTATCACAGTGAAAGAAACTGACACTCTTCCTACCTATAGTTTTCTGTCCCTAGAAAAAATGTTTTTTTAAAGCACACTATAGCACAAGGAGAATTTCCCTCACTGTCCTTCCCTGTCCCTAGAAACAAGGATTATCACAGTGAAAGAAACTGACACTCTTCCTACCTATAGTTTTCTGTCCCTAGAAAAAATGTTTTTTTAAAGCTGATTGATGATCAATGCTTTAGCACACTATAGCACAAGTAGAATTTCCCTCACTGTCCTTCCCTGTCCCTAGAAACAAGGATTATCACAGTGAAAAAAACTGACACTCTTCCTACCTATAGTTTTCTGTTCCTAGAAAAAATGTTTTTTTAAAGCTGATTGATGATCAATGCTTTAGCACACTATAGCACAAGTAGAATTTCCCTCACTGTCCTTCCCTGTCCCTAGAAACAAGGATTATCACAGTGAAAGAAACTGGCACTCTTCCTACCTATAGTTTTCTGTCCCTAGAAAAAATGTTTTTTTAAAGCTGATTGATGATCAATGCTTTAGCACACTATAGCACAAGGAGAATTTCCCTCACTGTCCTTCCCTGTCCCTAGAAACAAGGATTATCACAGTGAAAGAAACTGACACTCTTCCTACCTATAGTTTTCTGTCCCTAGAAAAAATGTTTTTTTAAAGCACACTATAGCACAAGGAGAATTTCCCTCACTGTCCTTCCCTGTCCCTAGAAACAAGGATTATCACAGTGAAAGAAACTGACACTCTTCCTACCTATAGTTTTCTGTCCCTAGAAAAAATGTTTTTTTAAAGCACACTATAGCACAAGGAGAATTTCCCTCACTGTCCTTCCCTGTCCCTAGAAACAAGGATTCGCACAGTAAAACACACTGACACTCTCCCTACCTATCCTTCTCTTTCCCTAAACTAAAGGAATCCAGGTTAAGCAAGAAAAAATAAATATCACTGTCCCTGCCTATGCTTCTCTTTCCCTGCTCCGGAACACACTACACTAGGCCGCCGTGCTGGCGGCCTTTTATAGTGTGGGGCGTGTACTAAACACCCTCAGCAATAATTGGCCACAGGCATCCTGCCTGTGGCCAATCATTGCTCTCCTCGCTGCCGGCGCTGTGATTGGCCAAGCATGCGGGGTCACAGTGCATGCTTGGCCAATCACAGCGCCTGGATGACACTGCGATGGCGTAGTGCATTGTGGGCCGTTCGCGTCACTCGAATTAGGCGCCAACGGCCCAAATCGTTCGATCTTCGTCGAACGATCGAACAGCCGATGTTCGAGTCGAACGTATGTTCGACTCGAACACCGAGCTCATCCCTACAACTGACATTTTGAAAAAAAAAAAAATGTAATTGTGGTAAATTACACTTTGCTGCTGTTTTTTTAATTTATTTAACCACTTGCTTACTGGGCACTTAAACCCCCTTCGTACCCAGACCAATTTTTAGCTTTCAGCGCTGACGCACTTTGAATGACAATTGCGTGTACATACAACGCTGTACCCAAATGATATTTTTATCATTTTTTTCCCACAAATGGAGCTTTCTTTGGGGGGTATTTGATCACCTCTGCAGTTTTTATTTTTTGCGCTATAAACAAAAAAAGACAGAAAATTTTGAAAAAAAACACAATATTTTTTTACTTTTTGTTATAATAATATCCCAATTTTTTTTTAAAAAACTATTTTTTTCTCAGTTTAGGCCAATACGTATTCTTCTATATATTTTTGGTAAAACAAATTGCAATAAGCGTATAGTTATTGGTTTGCGCAAAAGTTATAGTGCCTACAAAATAGGGGATAGAATTATGACATTTTTATTATATATTTTTTTTTACTAGTAATGGCGGCGATCTGCGATTTTTGTCAGGCCTGCGATATTGCGGTGGACACATCGGACACTTTTGACACTATTTTGGGACCATTCACATTTATACAGCGAACAGTGCTATAAATATGCATTGATTACTGTATAAATGTGACTGGCAGGGAAAGGGTAAACACTAGGGGGCGATCAAGGGGTTAAATATGTTCCCTATTAGTGATTCTTACTGTGTGGGGGAGGGGACTGACTGGGGGAGGTGACCGATCTGTGTCCCTATGTACAAGGGACACAGCATCGGTCTCCTCTCTCCCTGACAGGACGTGGATCTCTGTGTTTACACACAGAGATCTACATCCTGCCTCTGTAACAGCAGATCGCGTGTACCTGGCGGGACATCGCGGCCGCCAGGCACGCGCATCGGCATCACGTGACGCGGCGGGCACAGCTGTTCCCTGCCGCGCGCCCTCGGCGGCGCGCGGGGGGATGTAAACATAGCAGGACGTCCACCCGGTACTTGAGAGCCGCGCTGCAGACGTCTTTCATCTATAGCAGGGATCTTCAAACTACGGCCCTCCAGCTGTTGCGGAACTACAAGTCCCATGAGGCCTTGTAAAACTCTGACATTCACAGACATGACTAGGCATGATGGGAATTGTAGTTTCTGAACAACTGGAGGGCCGTAGTTTGAGGACCCCTGATCTATAGCACGGGTCTCAAGTGGTTAAAGCATGAGGATCCTCTAAAAATATATTGACTCTTTAAGATAAATAATACTATAGATAATCAAACATTTGGCACAAAAAAAAAAAAAAGTTACAGGGTATAAATTCATCCTCAATTATGTTGTTCAGTGATGTAGATCCATTGCCAATATTGATAAAAAAAAAGCAAAAATGCCAACCCGCTGACAATTCTGCTCCTGTCGAACTTCCAGCCACAACTGACAGATTTTTACAAACTGCTTCTAAATCCTATAATTACATCAGTGTACATTAGTCAACAGCTTTCTTATGTCACTCTTCAGTCATAGGAAACATTGCATGGAATGTCCAATAAACTTTAATGATGGAAATACAACACCAAATGACCAAACATACTGTAAAACTGTTTACAAATCACTCCCAGGCAAACATGACCTATTTTAAATCACCAAATTATCTTCTTATTTATTTTTTCCATTCCATTCTTGCTCAACTCTGATTCTTTATTCTGATTCTCATCGTTTTTTCTCCTCTTTAGCAGATGAAAAAAAAGGGAGAAGGTCATGAGAAAAAGGAAACTAATCCACATACTTATGGGTTTTGGAGATTTACACACTCTGACAATATTTATTTCTGTATTTTTCTGGACAAATTACAAGGTTTAGATCAGAGACGGCTCATTTTAAATTGGAGGAGTGTCAGGTCCACCATTAGGTAACCCACAGGTTGTTCTATTAAAACCGGTGACCTTGTCTCTGAAGATTCTTATTAATCTGCCACTTTCAGTAATAAGATAAAGCTGTATATTCAAGTCTGTCTAAGGCCATGTTCAAGCTGTACTCCTGACTGGCCATTGCTCACACTGTAACAGAACAATATTCAAAAAGTGTCAGAAAATATAAAAAAATATGCAAACTGAAAAACGTCACCCGATTCTCATAACAGGAGTATCTTCTCATAAGAAGCATTTTTTTTTTAAATGATGTGCCTAGTGCTTTAGTATGCATGTAATCCCTTTATTTATTATGGTCTTATGTAAAAAAAAAATATTAAACATATTTCCTTTTGTGAGTCAGATAAATATGATTATTTTTACGGCAAGTGGAGCTCTCAGTTCCTTTTCACAAGTTTGGCTAATTATACTTATCTGTTTTGACAAAAATTGTTATTAGAGACCTTAAAATGTAACAGGTTGCAATAGCTCAATCGAAACTAAATGGAAAATTATACATTGCCCACCTGCTCTCTCTGTACCTGCCCTCTTTATTCAATATGACCAGTATGAAGTCTTATTCAGATAATCCAAAGGCAAACAGCTTATGAGGGGATGTTTTTTTTTAACAAAAACATATGGGGAACGTTTATCAATTCTTTCACACAGCAAGGCAATGGTAAGTAAAAGTAATGAGATAGAATGTGCAACAGGAGGGAGGACCCTCGCCATGCCAACATCCAAAATATAGCAAAAAAGGAAAGAAACAAAAGTAGTTTCTCAAAATAACAGACATTCAGGCAAATTTTATTTAAAATATATTTAAAAATACACAATACAAGAAACATAGAAAAGGGGGATTAAAAAGCACCCTCCGTCTACAGAATGTCAACAGATACCCAATCCTATTGTATGGAGAAAAATAGCCACAATGTATCATAAAGTATATTGAAGTCCAGTAATAAGATCAAGGGTCAATGTGAATCACAGGAACCCGGCAAATTGTTGCTCCATACTTTAAACGTTGTTTTGCAAGCTATACTTGCTTCTTCAGGACTAATTGGGTGGGTGCTGATCAACTTCAGATGTAGAGGAGAGGACGGTATATGGCCAGGGGGTGGACACAGGGGACATCACAGAAGGAGGGAGAGGCAGAAGGGCGAGACTCCTCCGAACAAGGGGGGGGGGGGTATGCCCATAGAGTATTCACTTGTTGTATTGATTGACAAACTCTAGTATGTGGCGGAGGGTGTAAAGAACAAGGCTGGCAAGGGAAAAAAAATTGCTGAGGATATGTGGGATGGTAGCCACAGTAGGTATCACTGAAAATGCAGGTGTATTGGGGTACATGCTCATTATATTCTGTATGTATTAAGGTAACACCAAAAAGGTCCCAGTAGCTGGCAGGGCCGCCATCAGGAATTTTGGGGCCCCTTACACAGCTTCAGGCATGGGCCCCCTGGAGCAGAGAACAGGGAGGGTGCTGCCGCCGCAAATTGAGAAGTGGGGGGTGCAGCGAATTGAGGTCGGGGGAGCTTTGGGTGCTGACGAACAAAAAAATTTAAAATTGAAAATAAATAAAAAGGGGGGTTTCCACCCGGGGCCCTAGGGACCTCCGGGCCCCTGGGGACCTTACAAAAAAAGAAATAAAAAAAATAGAAAAATAAAAAAAATTATAAAAAAAATAATGGGGGGGGGTTGCCATCGGGGCCCCTGGGGACCTCCGGGCCACTTACAGGTGTACTGCCTGTACCTCCCTGATGGCGGCCCTGGTAGCTGGTATATATAATGGTTCACATCAGAAATATCATATTTCTTTAAGGCAGAGTGAGCCCTCCAACCAAGCTGCAGGCTCCTGAAATAGATTATATTAAATAGATTGTGCAACAAACAGATTTACTTTAAGGTGACAGTCTGAGTATTAAACTTCAACCTCAGTTGCTCTTAAAGTCGAACTACACTGCATCTGAGCACCAAAACCCAAAAAAAACACTATTCAATCAATTTTTAATATTCAAAGCAAACTCCCTCATCCATCTATGTCTCCACAATTTATTTTGCTAAGCAATCACTTTGAAAAACACCCCTCTAGCATTTCTGGCCATGACCATCTTAAGTAAGGGCAGATAATTCATATAGTATTTACTTAATGGAATCCACCTGCCCTTAGCTCAGGCATGCAGGCAGGAGGGTGTTCTCCCTTCTTAAAGACTCCTGGGATGTATGACATCATTTGTCTAGGTCTGAAAACCAAGAATTAGCTGAAAGAATGTAAAACAACTAAATATAATATACTTTCATACCTATTTACTACTGTTAGCAGTATAAGGTTTAAAAATAGCCAATGTTGATTAAGGGTCCTTTCACACGGGGCGGATCCGTGCAGATCCGCCCCGTGAAGCTCCGCTTGCTCAGCGGGGATCGCTCCGTTGATCCCCGCTGAGCCGACGGATGACTGGGCGGTCCCCGCACACTGTGCAGGGACCGCCCTGTCAGAGCGCCGCTCTCCCCTATGGGGAATCGGATGACGACGGACCGTAGAGTCCGTTGTCATCCGATCCGCTCCGCCGACGGAAGGAAAAATAGGGTTTTCCTCCGTCACACTTTGGCGGAGCGGATGTCAGCGGACATGTCTCCGCTGACATCCGTGCCTCCATAGGGGTGCATGGAGGATCCGTTTCAGGTCCGCCTAAAAAACTGACAGGCGGACCTGAACGGACCTCCGTGTGAAAGGGGCCTAAGAGAGTCTGGCCACTTCTTATTTGTGTGTCTGTTTAGATTGAAACTCAGTCTCATCTTCAGTGCCACATCTGTCTTAAGCCCCATACACACGGTCGGACTTCTATCGGACTTTTCCGTGGTTTTTTGTCCGAACGGAGTTGGTCGGGCACACCCATAGCATACACGCTCGGACTTTTCTGCAAACTTTCCCAAAACTTTTTGCAACATCATGTGGTTTTTCAGCTCTTTTCTGCTCTTTACCGCCACCCTTTGGTAAACTTCTGCTATCGTTGGTTGATTTTAACATTAGTTGTTTTGTCTATCGGACAAAAGTCCGATGGTTTTCTGTACACACGGTCGGACTTTGCTTCATCGGACTTTTGTTGGGCAAAAGTTTGTCAGTTTGCAGACCCAACTTTTGTCCGATGAAAACAAGAAAAAAGCAAAAAAAGTTTGTCCGATGGAGCGTACACACGGTCGGATTGTTGGTCCAACTTGCTCAAAATGACGTTTGTTGGCCAAAAGTCCGACCGTGTGTACGGGGCTTTAGACTTTGTTAATCTGTTGCAGTTGACTGCTCAAGATACCTGGCAAAGGAGTCATAATTATACAGGAAAACCGTTGTAAAGAAGAAGCAACCTGATTTGCATCTATTTGTGTTGTTTATTTGTTTGATAAATACCCATCATAGTGTTTTGTAAATCTAATGCTTTGGTTGCACCCTGTATTCATTTATATGTATTCACCAAGGATTTTATAGAAATAGTTAAAAAGTAGATATGAACTATCACTTGAAAAACATAAATTTTAAAATAGGACCCCAAACCATTTCACTTTATGGATTTGAGCGCATTTTTTTCATGACACACCTTGCGGGACTACAGAATGCTGAAATTTACAGTATTTTACCCAATTAGTTTTTACACAAGATGTTATCTTGTTTACATTTCATTGACATTTTTCACAAAGAAATAATCAAGCACGGTTGTAAAAACATTAGAAAATGAAGTTTCAGGTAGAGGGCACAAATCCAAAGATGTTCTTTGTAGAGTTGTACCAACAATTCTAAAAATTTCATAAAATACAGTGAAAGAAAAAAGTAACCCCAAAGTAGGGAAATACATTTTTTTATTGCTCAGCCCTGTGCAGACAATTTTATTATTTAGGGTACATTATGGATTGTCACATGAGAAATAAATAGTTATATTGATTTTCATAGTAAGGCAAGAGTCCCAAAAAATTGTGGAAAACACAAATTCTTATAATCATTTTTTTCACATGTTCAAAACATTTTGTTGTATGGTTCCGTCTACACTGTGATCATTGTGTAATCTTGGTATAACAAAAGAAACATTTTGGAGCAGCAAGGTTTCTCCCTATAGCCACAGCTGACTATTCATCTTCTATGGTGCCCCAAAGTACAAGGGGCTCAGTCTGGCTAAACAGTGACTATGCAGGTGGCAATACATTTGAACAAAACTCTACTGTATATTTATAGGTTGGGATCCCCTATATGATTCCTAAGAAAACAACTAGTTTATTGTTAGTCACTAGAGCAAGTGCAGTTGAACTGGAGATTATAGAAACAAGGAGTGCCCTCAAAGTGTATATCCCGCCAAAAGATGTAGTGGTGGGTTCACACAGCTGGGAAGCAGCAAAGGTATGGCATTTTAACACGTGAGCCACTGGAAATGTAAGTATATAACCTTTTCTTTTAAAGACAGGGCTTTGTTTAAAAGAAACACTATAGGGGGAGATATGTGCAGAGAGGATTTGTGGGAAAGGGGGAGATTTGTGCAGAGAGGAGAGGTGGGAAAGGGGGAGATTTGTGCAGAGAGGAGAGGTGGGAAAGGGGGAGATTTATGCAGAGAGGAGAGCTGGGAAAGGGGAAGATTTGTGCAGAGAGGAAAACTGGGAAAGGGGTATTTCTACGTATTACCATTATTTGGTGCCGCTGTACTTCTCTACCATAAGGAAGGTGTGGTTGGGGGTGGAGTTTGGGCGTAGTTGGGGGAGGGCTTAGGTGTAGTTGGGGGAGGGCTTGGGTGTGGTTGGGGGCAGGAAGTTGGCCGGGGTCGGAGAGTTCCTGCACCTATTCTCTGTGAAAAAAAGCACTGACTAAAACTGTTGCACTCAGCATCTGGTACAGCTGTGTATACAGTAGTAACCAATGAGCTTCTAACTTCAGCTTGGTAGCTCATGTCGCATAACGTGTGAAAATCAATGTTTCCCTATGGGAGTCAGCTTAACTGGTCCGACACAAGTCGGTCCGACTTTGAAAATGCTCCCTGCACTACTTTGGACCGACTTTGATCCTACTTCAGCCCATTGAATATCACTGAAGTCAGATAAAAGTCGGATCGCCGTCTTGCATGATCGGACTTTGGCATGCGACTTGTGCTCTGATGGTCTTGAGGGGGAACTCCACGCCAAATTTTAAATAAAAAACCAGCATGGGTTCCCCCTCTAAGAGCATACCAGTCCCTTTGGTCTGGTATGGATTGTATGGGGAACCCCCTACACCTAAAAAACGGCATGGGGTTTCCCCCTAAAAGTCCATACCAGACCCTTATCCGAGCATGCAGCCCGGCCGGTCAGGAAAGGGGATGGGGACGAGCGAGCCCACCATCTCCTGAACCGTGCCAGGCGGCATGCCCTCAACATGGGGGGGTGAGTGCTTTGGGGCAGGGGGGTGCCCTGTGCCCCCCACTCCAAAGCACCTTGTCCCCATGTTGTTGAGGGCAAGGGCCTCTTCCTGACAACCCTGGCTGTTGGTTGTCAGGGTCGGCGGGAAGGGGCTTATTGGAATCTGGGAGCCCCTTTAATAAGGGGGCCCCCAGATCCTGGCCCCAAACCCTATGTGAATGAGTATGGTGTAGATTGTACCCCTACCAATTCACCTGGAAAAAAAAGTGTCAATAAAAAAACACACTACACAGGTTTTTAAAGTAATTTATTAGGCAGCTCCGGGGGTCTCTTCCAACTTCTTCTTCCCTCTCCGGCTCTTCTCTGCTCTCTTTTTCGGTTCTTCTCCCAGGCCTCCTCCACAATATTCTGCTCTTTTGCCCGCTCTTTTGCTAGCTCTTGCCCGGTCTTCTCTGTTGTTTTCTTCCCTCTTCTCTTCTTCCGATAATGACACAAAGCTCTCTCCCACTGTAATGCCGCATGTGCGGTGTGCAACAAATTATATAGGCATGGAGCGGGGTCACCGGGTGATATCATCCGGTGACCCCACCCTTATGACGTCACTGCCCCATCATGCCTCGGGTGATGATGTCATAAGGGGTGGGGTAGCCGGATGATATCACCCGGTGACCCCGCACACGGCATTACAGTGGGAGAGAGCGTCATGTCAACATCGGAAGAAGAGGGAAGAAGACAACAGAGAAGACCGGGCAAGAGCTAGCAAAAGAGCAGAAGATAGCGGAGAAGGCCCGGCAGAAGACAGCGGGAGAAGAACCAAATAAAGAGAGGAAAAGAGCCGGAGAGGACAGAAGAAGTCGGAAGAGACCCCCGGCGCTGCCTAGAAAATTACTTTAAAAACCTGTGTAGTGTGTTTTTTGTATTGACACTTTTTCTTTCCCAGGTGAATGGGTAGGGGTACAATGTACCCCATACTCAGTCACATAGGGTGGGGGGCTGGGATCTGGGGGCCCCCTTATTAAAGGGAGCTCCCAGATTCTGATAAGCCCCCCCGCCCGCAGACCCCGACAACCAACGACCAGGGCTGTCGGGAAGTAGCCCTTGTCCTCATCAACATGGGGACAAGGTGCTTTGGGGTGGGGGGCGCAGGGTGCCCGCCTGCCCCAAAGCACCCACCCCCCCATGTTGAGGGCATGCGGCCTGGTACGGTTAAGGAGGGGGGGCACTCGCTCATCTCCTCCCCCTTTCCTGACCGGCCAGGCTGCATGCTCGGATAATGGTCTGTTATGGACTTTAGGGAGAACCCCCACGCCGTTTTTTCGGCGTAGGGGTTCCCCTTAAAACCCATACCAGACCGAAGGGCCTGGTATGCTCTTAGAGGGGGAACCCATGTCGGTTTTTTATTTATAATTGAGGGGGGAGTTCCTCCTAAAGATTCATACCAGATACAGTGCCTGGTATTGTCAGGGATCGAAGTCGGATCCCTGTTCATTGAAGTTGGACGCATGTCAGACTTCAAGTCGCAGGGCAAAGTCGGGTCCAAACTAGTACGACTGTCATGTGGTACCAGTGTGAGCCCAACCTATGGCTGGGTTCACACTGGCGCGACATACGCTCCGACTTTGGGAGCATATGTTGCATGACGTATGTAAATCAATGATTCCCTATGAGAGCTGTCTTAACTGGTCCGACACAAGTCGATCCGACTTTGAAAAAGGTTCCTGCACTACTTTGGTCCGACTTTGGTGCTACTTCAGCCCACTGAATATCATTGAAGTCGGATCAAAGTAGGATCCTTGTCCTAACCATCCGACTTGTGACATCCGACATGGTGATTGCAGTAGTTATAAAAGGAATTTATGTCACACTGGGATTGTTTTGATTGGTCGAAGGACAAGTCAGACTATCACAAAGTTGGATCAAAGTAGCATCCTGTTAATTCAAGTCAGATGGATCTAGGACCGATGTAGGACTGATGTCGCATGGCAAAGTAGGGTCACAGTCGTATGACTGTCGTGTAGTATCAGTGTGAACCCAGCCTAAACCTGGCCTCAGGCCGGGTTCACACTGGTACGACACAACAGTCGTACCACTTTGGATCCGATTTTGTCCTGCGTCTCGAAGTCCGCCATGCGTCCGACTTCAATGATCGGGGATCCGACTTTGATCCCTGACAAAACCAGGCACTGTGTCTGGTATGAATCTCTAGGGGCAACTCCACAGCAAAAACAAAACAAAAAACGGCATGGGTTCCCCCTTCAAGAGCATACCAGGCCCTTTGGTCTGGTATGAATTTTAAAGGGAATCCCCACCTCGAAAAATGGCGTTGGGGTCCCCCCTCAAAATCCATACCAGCCCCCTATCCGAGCATGCAGCCCGGCAGGTCAGGAAAGGGGGTGGGGACGAGCGAGCGCCCCCTCCCTCCTGAACAGTACCAGGCCGCATGCTCTCAACATGGGGGTGCGTGCTTTGGGGCAGGGGGGGAACTTTGCCCCCCCACCCCAAAGCAACTTGTCCCCATGTTGATGAGGACAAGGGCCTCTTCCCGACAACCATGGCCGTTGGTTGTCGGGGTCCGTGTGCAGGGGGCTTATCGGAATCTGGAAACCCCCTTTAACAAGATCCAGATCCCGGTCCCCCACCCTATGTGAATGAGTAGGGGGTACATTTTACCCCTACCCATTCACCTAAAAAAAAGTGTCAAGAATAAAACGCAGTGCACAGGTTTTTAAAGTAATTTATTAGGCAGCTCTGGCATCTCTTTCGCTTTCTTCTACCCTCTCCGGCTCTTCTGCCTCCTCCGCTGATGTCTTCTAGCCCTCTCCAGTTCTTCTTCCCTCTCCGGATCTTCTCCGCTCTCTCTCCGGTTCTTCTCCCTCTGTCCACTGTCTTCTGCCTCTGCTGGGTCTTTTCCGCTGCCTTCTCCCTCTTTTGCCGGGTTTTCTCCGCTGTCTTCTCCCTCTGTTCTTTTTCTGATGTTGACTCAACGCTCTCTCCCGCTCTAATGCCGGGTGCACGATGTGGCAATACTTATATTGGCAAGGGGCAAGATGCCCCAAAGCACCCACCCCCCCATGTTAAAGGCATACGGCCTAGTATAATTCAGGGGGGGGGCGCTCACTCACTGTGTGCTCAGATAAGGGTCTGGTATGGATTTTGGTGGGTACCCCATTGCATTTTTAAGCATGGGGGTTCCCCTTAAAATCCATGCCAGACCCAAGGGCCTAGTATACTCTTGGAGGGGGAACCCATGGCATTTTGTTTTTCAAATTTGGTGTAGAGTTCCCCCTCAAGATCATCAGAGCATAAGTCGCATGCCAAAGTCGGATCAGTCAAGACGGCGATCCGACTTTGAGCCGACTTCAGTGATATTCAATGGGCTGAAGTAGGATCAAAGTCAGACCAAAGTAGTGCAGGAAGCATTTACAAAGTCGACCAGTTAAGACGGCTCCCATAGAGAAACATTGATTTTCAAACGTCATGCGACATGAGCTCCCAATGTCGGAGCATTTGTCGTACCAGTATGAACCCAGCCAAAGGCCGGGTTCACACTGGTATGACACAACTGTTGTACAACTGTCATCCTACTTTGCCCTTCGACATTGGTCCTACATCCGTCTTACTTTGGTCCTACTTCCATCCGACTTGAATAACCAGGATAAGATTTTGCTCTGTCTTTAAGATAGTCTGACTTGTCCTTTGACCAATCAAAACAATCCCAGTGTGACATAAATTCCTTTTACTGCTGCTGTAATAACCATGTCAGATTGTCACAAGTCGGATGGTTAGGACAAGGATCCAACTTTGATCCGACTTCAATTATATTCAATGGGCTGAAGTAGGCAGGAACCTTTTTCAAAGTCGGACCGATTTGTGTCGGACCAGTTAAGACGGCTCTCATAGGGAATCATTGATTTACACTAGTCATGCGACATGTGCTCCCAAAGTCAGAGCCTATGTCTTACCTGTGTGAACCCGGCCTGGAAGGGGGTAAAACCTTCTGGAGCTGAAGTGGTTAAAATATATCTAAACCCATAAACAAAAAAATTATATATTGCAGATTACTATTTCTTACATTTCATTTTAAGCCTATTTTCCTCTATTTTAGGCTGCTGATTTTGCCATTAACACACTTCCTCTTTTAGGCTGGATTCACACTTATGTGGTGTGAATTCCAGCTCTTTTTTCTCTTCTAAGAGAATACAGAGCTGTTCAGCGGTTCGTCTGCGTTGTAGCTGTGGATTTGCTGACCTGGGAGAGGGGAGGGAGAGGGGAGGGAGAGGGGAGGTGGAGGGGGGGGGGAGTGTAGTGAGCAGGGAGAGAATTCCTGTTCAGAACAGAACACATCTGCGAATCAAATGCGTTCCCATAGAACATAATGTGCAGACAATTAGCACCGTAATGCCCTTGAAAACGCACACATTTTTGGGCAATGCGCAGTGCGAATGCATCGCACATATGTGAACCAGCCTCATTAAAATAAATGTATTTTAAAATGTTATGCGAATTGGATGCGGTGTAAGCAGCAAACAATTTGCATAGGTGTGAACCCGGCCTCAGAGTTTCAACACTCACTTGCTACCTCCCCCGGCCTCTCCTCTTCTCCATAAAATAGTAGGAAGAGGGAAGGTATTTTATGGAAGAAAACTGGTAAGGGCTGGTAACATCATTTAAGATTTCAGTTCAGTGCACAGGAATTTAGGAGCACACTGTATTTCTGGCAGAATCAACAAATATATACTGTCTAAAGACTGATAAGCTGTAATATATTATATTTTTTCTCTTGGGTTTAAATACATTTTAAAACATATCTATGGTCAAATTTTATAATAATTTCCATGTTGTATTTTCATTATTTGTAGCCTACTCCTATGAATTTGTCAGTCCTAAAGTCTATAAACAATCTTTGTGAAGATACCCATGCATTTCCCTCCTTCTTTTGAATGCCATAACACATATTTAATGTGAGTAGGCACAGCTGTGTCACAGAATTGACAGCCTGACTTCTGACCTACAGATGTGCTGAGAGGAGGAGTTTAAGGAGGTGGAGTCACTACAGGAATCACTGCTTGCAGGAGCACGGTACCATGGGATATGTAATCCTTAGAAATTGAAAGTAAGCAGCATAAGAGAAGCTGCAAAGCATGAAGGAAGTTGTGGAAAGAAATGCCCAACAGCCAGGCAGCACTCACAACATGAAAGACATTTTTTTTAAGTAAGCTTATATTGCATAATATTCTTTGTATTGCTATTATAATGATGCTGTTATAAAATGAACGTGTTTGCTGTGACCATAGAACTCATTTAAGTCTTTTTAAAGCATTAGTTATAGGTAAAGTAGACAATATTACCAATTTTGGCAGCACTTTAGCCACACCTGAATTTATATTGCTTTATTCCTATCATCATCAGCAGCATCATCATCATCATCATCAGCACTGATGCTCATTTTCTGCTTAATTTTGAAGTTACAGAGATCCTGCTAAAATAAAATAACAAATGCTTATTAACACATACATGACATTTTACATCATTATGTGAAAATAGTGCTTTCAATTTGCATCAATAAGTTACGAAGTAAATAATAATAATTCTAGCCAAAACATCAGAATGAGGTACAGACAATTGCTTTGCTGGAAATAATAACTGGCATGATACTCTAGGTTGTAGCTGTGGGGTATTTTCAGATTTAATTTAAAAATGATAGAAGAAAACGTCTTGGAACTTTGTTTTCCTTCTTTGGAGATTGAAAAATCCTATTGATTCCCCCTGAAAGAAATTAAAACATATCAGACGTATTTTATTCCGTGCTTTGTCTACCTCTTGGTTAATTAAGTTCTTGTTTTCAATTCCCCCGACATTTAGGTGGGACAATTTAACCCAAATCCTGCTTTCAGCTCTTTCAGGCAAAACAAGTTACTAAGGAACAGGTCATAAAGTAAAGATTAGTAAAAACAAACTTTGCAAGTTAAAGTTAATATTTTTTTGTAGCTGGTGGGAACGGAGAGAAGAACATCTGGTGACACTAAACGTAGTTTTTCCAACTGTCATTGCATAAAAATACTTCTGTTTTCTAGACAGCCAGGAGCAGACAGTCATAAGAAATTTTAGAAGGTCAAGGACATTGTAGAACTGTTGAAGTTAGAGTCCATTCACAACAACAATGTGCATACTTGCTCGGCTGCTGGTGTGCGCTGTGAAGGATTGGAAGCTATCAGTTGTAATGATTACTTACTTTTTTCTTGTAACTTTATTGAAATGTCACAAAATTACATTTATTTATCTTCATGCACCCTAATGCTTTGCAATGCTGTGTAGTGCATTGCAACACACTGTGCTGAAAAAGTACAGCATGTCCTACTGTTTTTCAATGCAGTGATGGTGCAAACGAAATGAATAGGACATAAACAAACTGATTTGTGTATGTGTTGGGACTGTGTTAGGCAAAGCTGCCTAGTGCAGTCCAACACATATGATGTGAACATGTAGGAAGAAAAACAAAACACTGCTATATAGCAAGCAAAAGGTACTTGGATTTAGCTCTGTTTCACTGCCTTACGTCAGGGATATGTTTTGCAAATACTCCATACTAGGGTGACCACATTTCCAAACGGCCATTCAGGGACCCCCTTCCCAAAAATCAGCTTGTGCTGTAATGAATTACAGCACAGCTGGGGCAGCGGATGCGCGCTCTACCCAGAAGAACTGATCACGCCCCCAAAAGTGGCATCGCCACTTTACTCACTGACAGCACTTGTCCTGACTGACCGAGACCCATTTTACCTTGTTCCAACGCTGGCTTTCCACTGCCCTGCTGTGATTAGACACAAGAGGCGGGATTTATGATTTCTCCAATCACAAGCAGAGGGCGGGGAATGTGCCTCTCCAGACATTCTCGGCCAGGACAAGTGCTGTCAGTGAGTAAAGCGGCGATGTGGTGGCCTTTTTTGGGGGCAACAGATAATGGGGAGGGGGGGTGGCTGTGTCAGCTTCATTCCGGGACACTGTATTGTCCTGGAATGAAGGTGCCCGGGACCTGGGACAGACCTGCAAAATGCGGGACTGTCCCGGGCAATCCGGGACACGTGGTCACCCTACTCCATAAGGCAAACATGTACAGCCTTCCTGACTGCAACAATATTGCTCTCATGGAGGGACTGGGAATAATGTCTATGCCCTCTGCAAGCTGCATAGGAATTGTACAGGGCTCAAGCAGCAGATACTAGTCATTCTATGTGGTTCTGTTTTTTCATGTAGGTTTAAAGCAGTATTAAACCCAAAAACAAAAGTTGGTCAGCTTTTATTCTTTTATGTAACTCCTTTACCTAAAAAGTTGTAACTGTTTAAAATTGTTAGATGGAGTCAGCGGCGGCCTGTCCATTAAGGGCACACGGGTGCTGCCTCCCCTTTCCATCCCTGCTGCCAGCCCCTATTCAAGCGTCCAGCCCCTTTCAGGATGCCAGGCGCATGAATTAGAGCGGCAGGGGTGTTTTTTTTAAGTACCTGATTAGAACCAGAGGATCTAACAGGCTTCAAAATAGGGTGGGCTCCGGTCACAGAGCATTGCGCTCGGAGCCCACCCAGGTGTGTTAGAATAGCGAATGAATATTCACTATTCTAACAGTGAATCGCCAATCGGAAAGCGCAGGTCTGATATCCGTTTCCCAATTGGCTGAAAGGACAGGCGATCCTATTGGACGCTTGGGAGGCGGAGGTGGGAGATGCACGGCGGAAGATGTGCCGTAATGCACAGGGGGAGAAAGAAAGAAAGCTGCTGCTCGCCGGACAGGCTACCTGCCCTCTAGCTTCCTAGATGGGGTAAGTGAGGGGCTTTAATGTCCCAACCTTCCTCCGGGGGGGGGGTTGCCACCGACCGACCGGGCAGGTGGTTGTTTACCACCCCCCCAAAAGAAAAAAACACCAGCCACCACTGGATGGAGTTCTTAAAAAAAAAGAAGACATACCATGTATTTTTTGCAATAAGGTTGCTTACCCACCTACCCACACTGTACACTGAGCTGCTCACACACAATACCCATGTAGCAAGGTCCCAGGCCTCCTTTAATCTAATGAGAACCTCCAGGGCCAGGGATAGCTGACATCCTTCTGTTTGTAATGGGTTGTGTGGCATGGTGGGTGCAGAGTAGTTAAAGTTATTGGGCGCCAGACACTTCTTGGATGCAAAAGAAAGTTTATTTCTCTTAACAAACTTTTTGGGGGGGGAGAGGGTTAGGGCCAGGACACTCTTAGGTAGTTGCAAGATTAATTTTCAGACTCCGAGACTTCCATAGAAGGACAGCCATGCAGGGAAAGGCATCCAGTAAGATGCCACATCTGCATGTGCAGGAATGCTGTCTCCTATGGCAACAGTCTTTAAAGAGGAGGTGTAGCCAAAAAAAAAGTCAGCAGCTACTAACAGTGTAGCTGCTGACTTTTAATAAGGACACTTACCTGTCCTACTCGCCCGCGATGTCGGTCCTGCCACAGCGATCGATCGCTGCTGGCAGGTCCCGGCTCCTCCATCCTGAGTAAGGGAAACAGGCAGTGAAGCCGTAAGACTTCACTGCCCATTTCCTACTGCGCATTCGCCACTCGCACAGCGCTTTGTGAATGGGCGGCTTGCCTCCTGGGATACACACAGTTCCCAGAAGGAAGCGCGCCCCATTCACAAGAAGAGGAAGCGGAAGGAGACCCACCGCGGATGAGAAGAGGAACATTAGAGGCAGATTAAGGGACTTCCGCATAGCAACAGGCATTTAGGGTGAGTATAATTTTAATTTATTTTTCTATTAATTTTTTATTAATTTTTTTATGATTTTTAATGTAAACATTTTTTCAGGGTGGACCTCCGCTTTAACAGTTCCTAACACAAAGCGTAACAGTTCTTTCACTACAAACGCTGCTTGTAGTTCTTCAGCCCACTGAGCTCCCGGTCTCTCACTAGACCCACTTATTCACTGCCAATGAATCCCTTGTGCTCCTCCAATCTTCATGTGGTATGTTCCTCAATCGTCAACCCCGCTTGGTTTCTAGTTTGGCCCTCAAGATACTTCACAAGCTTCACACCACTGGCCTGCTCAATCCCTGGCTTGACACACAAGGCTGCTCTGCAAGCGCCACCTCCGCTGGCTGGGTCCCTGGCTTGATATCCATTGAAGTTTCCTAAATCTTCACCGTGAGAATGCTGCTCCAGTACTTGCTTCAGTTGCTCACTGTGGTCCCTGGTAATTAGGCGGATAGTCCCTTACTGGCGACAGCTTCCCTTCTACCTCTGACCATGTTAGGGTTCTCTGGCTGGTTGAACTGCAAGCTGAAGTCCCAACCCTGCGCTGCTCTCTTGCTTCTGGATAGGCCCTCAGAGAGCCTAGCAGCTAGATGTGCCCGGGCTAGGCCCCATCTCTGGCCTAGCAGCCCAGGCAGTACAACACACGTCCACCCAGACAGCCGTCCAGGTGGCACAGAACATAAATCACCTGACTCCACCCGAAAATATAGGCTCTCCCAGCAGGCCAAGGGATTCAAGAAAACCCCTGCCCATTGGCTGAGATACCCCATATACCCAAAACCTGACCTTGCATTGCTTTTCTCATATCTAGTACCACCAAGTACCCGGCCACCTAGTGGTAGAAGAGAAAAGTGCAACAAGGCCAAACTTAGGGAGAAATCAATAGATGTCTAACAATTAACCATGATAATTATTCCTGGCAAGTAAATTTGTGAGGAGCAACCCTGCCTAAGCTCCAGGGTGCTACATCCAGATGGCTGAATCCCTGTGCATTCGTGGGAGTGACATCACCTCAGCCTGGACAATTAAACCTCAACCTGGCTGAGGATTGATACCCAGAAGCCACCAGGCTTAAGATGCCACCAGCAGGGAACTCCAGGACATTGCACCACTGGAGAGTATAGCTCCACTTTAATTTGTTAGTCAAGTTTAGAGATTTTCTGCCAGTCTGAACCTAGGTTTGGAGGTTTGGCAAACTGTTCTGAACTAAATTGTTGTTTGACCAACAAAGCAGCAACAGGAAGTGCTTCCCCACGGGCTGGTTGTTGGAAAGCCAGCAGCCTCCAGTGTCCTAATAATCATGAGTCATTCCCGCCCCGGCCTATTCAGCTAAAAAAATTCAGTGTGATACA
Source organism: Rana muscosa (assembly GCA_029206835.1). NCBI lineage: Eukaryota > Metazoa > Chordata > Amphibia > Anura > Ranidae > Rana > Rana muscosa. The sequence continues at coordinate 77,607,145 of CM055118.1, read as the reverse complement.
CAAACACACACACAAATTTTCATATGAGACCCTGGCATTGCATGTGGATTTTTGGGAAGGCCCAATGCAAAAAGCTATAAAACCAGGGGGTACCTTGGCTGGGGGTACCCCCTAGCAAAACACCTCATCCCCATGTTTTATCTTTTGCCAGGCACTGTGTTCATCGTGTTTGACGTGACTCTGCATCGCTGGATCACATGACTGATGATAGATTTACTTCTGTAGCATTTTTTTATTTTATTTTTAATTAAAGGACTTGTCAAAAAGTATCTGTGTTTACTGTTCATGTTTTTTTTATTTTTTTTTGTGAATAAGTAGTAATACTATGTACTTCTTATTCATTCACATAATGGGGCAGTATTTGGGGGGCAGATATAACCCAGATTTGTTATGTGGGGCCTTCTAGAATGGAATAGGCTCCTAAACTGTCCACTGTAACAGTGGTACTACACTGACCATCAATGTAAGTATGGTACTACACTCACTCATGCTACACGTGTAGGGGTGGTACTACACTGATCACAATTAAAATGACAATTGTATTTTTATACTGTATATCATTTGCTGGGTTATGAGTATTATGTATGAAAATTTAGTAAATGTTCCCTCTTCTTTCCATTTCTTTTCTAAAAGTGTCCCTTGAAATATGCAATAAAACTAGCCTATGTACAGAGTGTTTATGGATCTGGATTTTCATTTACAGGAGGTTATCAGGTTATCTTATCTAAATATGTTTAAAATTAAATTGATACCTTGGGTAGTGAAGCATGATATTTCACATGACCTCCCAATTCATTGGCAAGTGCAGGATTAGCTATGTTGTGGTTAGATATTAGCACCTGAGGGAAGGCAGCAGCAGATGGGAGGTTATTATGACACATTCTTGGCAGTGTAGGTTGGAGATTGGGAAAGGTGGGGTTGTTATATCTACTGTCAATAAAACAGTATCATTAAATGCATAAATATTTTCTTCCTGTAATTAGTGACAACGCTAGTCTACATATTAAGATCAGTGCAAAGTTTTCAAATTTTCACACACAGTTACAGAATATATTTAACATAACATAACAGGTTTAACATATGATAATCAGCGTGACTATTGAATGAGTCAGATCATCTTAGTTCTATTACTACAGTAATTCCTACACCTAGGTCTTTTTATTAAAAAACATGCATTGTGAATGTCTCAACATGCATGCAAAAGTAACAAATAATACTTGTAATGTTTGTAATATGATGCATGTGTAATAGTTTGCTTGTTGCTTTTCGCCAGGCAAATGTAATGTTAACTTTCATGGTCAAATGCTCTTATAGCTACTTTTCTATTAGAACTGAATGTAAGGTAATACAGTATTACATTCACCCAGTGAAAAGCAACAAGGAAACTATTATTCACATATTACATACAAAGTGTTACATACAAAATGTTATTTGTTACTAGGGATGAGCTTCGAGTTCGAGTCGAACTCATGTTCGACTCGAACATTGCCTGTTCGCCCGTTCGCCGAACAGCGAACAAATTGGGGTGTTTGCGGCAAATTCGAAAAGTCTATGGGAGAAATCTAAAGTGCTAATTATAAAGGCTTATATGCAAGTTATTGTCATAAAAAGTGTTTGGGGACCCGGGTCCTGCCCCAGGGGACATGTATCAATGCAAAAAGAAGTTTTAAAAACGGCCGTTTTTTTAGGAGCAGTGATTTTAATAATGCTTAAAGTGAAACAATAAAAGTGAAATATTCCTTTAAATTTCATACCTAGGGGGTGTGTATAATATGCATGTAAAGTGGCGCATGTTTCCCGTGCTTAGAACTGTCCCTGCATAAAATGTCATTTTTGAAGGAAAAAAAGTAATTTAAAACTCACTCGCAGCTATTAATGAATTGTCGGCTCCCGGCAATACATACAAAAGTCATTGATAAAAATAAATAAAAAAGTGTGGGGGTCCCCCAGAATTCCATTACCAGGCCCTTCAGGTCTGGTATAGATATTAAGGGGAACCCCGCCGCAAATTAAAAAAAAAATGGCGTGGAGTCCCCCCAAAAATCCATACCAGACCCTTATCCGAGCACGCAACCTGGCAGGCCGCAGGAAAAGAGGGGGGGACAAGAGAGCGCCCCCCCTCCTGAACCGTACCAGGCCACATGCCCTCAACATGGGGAGGATGTCCCCATGTTGATGGAGACAAGGGCCTCATCCCCACAACCCTTGCCCGGTGGTTGTGGGGGTCTGCAGGCGGGGGGCTTATCGGAATCTGGAAGACCCCTTTAACAAAGGGGACCCCCAGATCCCGCCCCCCCCTATGTGAATTGGTAAGGGGTACATTGTACCCCTACCATTTCACGAAGAAAGTGTCAAAAAAAATAAAAAAAAAACACACACACCTTGAAAAAGTCCTTTTATTAAAAAAACTAATAATAAAAAAAAAAAAAAAAACATTCCAGCGGTGAAATCCAGTGTCCCGCGGCGATCCGATGTCCAGCGCTGTCCGTCATTGGCTGAGCCTGAGCGGACCTGATGGGGAACTTCCTCCGCAGTCTATTACATGTATAGACCCGCCCTTCTAAAGTTCCCCATCAGGTCCGCTCAGCCAATGACTCGGTGTAAGGCTGAGGACCTGATGCGGAACATGAGAAGGGGCGGGTCTATACATGTATTACACAGTGAGGGAAGTTCCCCATCAGGTCCGCCCCCTCGGTATGTCAGACCGCGCCAACGTCATTGGCCTGAGCAGGGAACTTCCTTCACTGTGTAATTTAAATTTACACAGTGAAGGAAGTTCCCCATCAAGTCCACTCAGGCCAATGACGTAGGCGGGGTCTGACATACCGATGGGGCGGACCTGATGGGGAACTTCCCTCACCGTGTAATACATGTATAGACCCGCCCCTTCTCATGTTCCGCTCAGCCAATGACTCGGTGTAAGGCTGAGGACCTGATGCGGAACTTTAGAAGGGGCGGGTCTATACATGTAATAGACTGCGGAGGAAGTTCCCCATCAGGTCGGCTCAGGCTCAGCCAATGACGGACAGCGCTGGACATCGGATCGCCGCGGGACACTGGATTTCACCGCTGGAATGTTTTTTTGTTTTTTTTTAATAAAGGACTTTTCCAAGGTGTGTGTATTTTTTTTTACATTTTTTGACACTTTCTTCGTGAAATGGTAGGGGTACAATGTACCCCTTACCAATTCACATGGGGGGGGCCGGGATCTGGGGTCCCCTTTGTTAAAGGGGTCTTCCAGATTCCGATAAGCCCCCCGCCCGCAGACCCCCACAACCACCGGGCAAGGGTTGTGGGGATGAGGCCCTTGCCCCCATCAACATGGGGACATCCTCCCCATGTTGAGGGCATGTGGCCTGGTACGGTTCAGGAGGGGGGAGCGCTCTCTTGTCCCCCCCCTCTTTTCCTGTGGCCTGCCAGGTTGCGTGCTCGGATAAGGGTCTGGTATGGATTTTTGGGGGGACTCCACGCCATTTTTTTTAAAATTTGGTGTGGAGTTCCCCTGAAAATCCATGCCAGATCTGAAGGGCCTGGTATGGATATTTGGGGGAACCGCACACATTTGTTTTTTCAATTTGCGGCGGGGTTCCCCTTAATATCTATACCAGACCTGAAGGGCCTGGTAATTGAATTCTGGGGGACCCCCACGCTTTTTTTTTATTTTTATCAATGACTTTTGTATGTATTGCCGGGAGCCGACAATTCATTAATAGCCGCGAGTGAGTTTTAAATGACTTTTTTTCCTTCAAAAATGACATTTTATGCAGGGACAGTTCTAAGCACGGGAAACATGTGCCACTTTACATGCATATCATACACACCCCCTAGGTACGAAATTTTAAGGAATATTTCACTTTTATTTTTTCATTTTAAGCATTATTAAAATCACTGCTTCCGAAAAAAAACGGCTGTTTTTAAAACTTTTTTTTGCATTGATACATGTCCCCTGGGGCAGGACCCGGGTCCCCAAACACTTTTTTAGGACAATAACTTGCATATAAGCCTTTATAATTAGCACTTTAGATTTCGAACGTTCGAGTCCATTGTATTTAATAGGGTTCTAAAGTTCACACGAACATTCTGTCTGTTCGCAGGTTCTGGTGCGAACCGAACAGGGGGGTGTTCGGCTCATCCCTGTTTGTTACACTTGCACTAATGTTGAGACATTCACAAAGAGATTTATTTATGTATTTATTTTTTTATAAATAGACCCCTTGGTGTTCAAAAAGGCACCAGATACAGATTAAAATTCAGGGCACATCTTTTTCAGGTGTCATTCTGTCTACATTTAGATAAATCTCCCATCACCTGGCTACCAGGGAATCAATAGATAGCAATGGTCACTGATTGGGGCATCATTCTTCAACACTCACTGACCCCCCACATGTGTATTAAGCTGTTTAGTTCAGTAAACAATACCGAACTGGACCCAGATTTCAAAGCATCCTGTCAAGCACGCCATTTAAATGCCCACCTGAACAGGGATTAAACATTCCTGTGCAGCAAAAAATGCTCCATTCATACCTTATATGTTTGTAAAGACCTGAATGTCAATGTGCATTTTCGTGCATTGAGTTATGGCGCCCATTCAGCTTAAGAAGCCTCATTGTATGAAAAAGGACTCTACCGTTCTTATGGACGAGGCAGAGCACTCCTGGACACATATGCATTCACTGTATTATTATACTGTTTGTTGCTGTGTGCTAAAGGGCAAGTGTGTTTGTTTTATACTGTGTATGTGCGTTGGGGTGCCATTCAGAAAGTAATCTGCATAAATGTGCGCAAATATTTGTGAAAGAAGCCTGTTAACCCGACAGTAGGTAATAATCAGATCTATTACATTTCCCAAAACAGTGGGGGAATTTATGAAATATTGCACCATGCAAAAGTGTGAAAATCATGCTAATATTTACCGTATATACTCGCGTATAAGCCGACCCGAATATAAGCCGAGGCCCCTAATTTACCACAAAAAACTGGGAAAAAGTATTGACTCAAGTATAAGCCGAGGGTGAGAAATGCAGCAGCTACTGTAAGTGGAAAAGAGGGTCAACAATGCCCATCTGCAGCTGCATACCTCACTGTGTCTATTGCATACCTCCCTGTGTCCTGTGCATGCCTACTAGGGATGAGCTCGGTGTTCGAGTCGAACATACGTTCGACTCGAACATCGGCTGTTCGACCGTTCGGCGAACATCGAACGATTTGGGCCGTTCGCGCCAAATTCGACTGACGCGAACGGCCCACAATACACTGCGCCATCGCAGTGCTTTCCCGGCGCTGTGATTGGCCAAGCATGCACTGTGACCCCGCATGCTTGGCCAATCACAGCGCCGGCAGCTATGAGAGCCATAATTGGCCCAGGCAGGTTGCCTGTGGCAATTATAGCTCAGGGGGTTTAGCACACGCCCCACACTATAAAAGGCCACCAGCGCGGCGGCCTTGTGTAGTGTGTTCCGGCGCAGGGAAAAAGTTACATAGGCAGGGACAGTGTCAGTGCTATTTGTACCTCAAACTTGTGTGTAGGGAGAGAGAAGGATAGGCAGGGAGAGTGTCAGTGTCATATTCTTTGCTAAACCTTGTGTGCAGGGAGAGAGAAGGATAGGCAGGGGACAGTGTCAGTGTCACATTCTTTGCTAAACCTTGTGTGCAGGGAGAGAGAAGGATAGGCAGGGAGAGTGTCAGTGTCATATTCTTTGATAAACCTTGTGTGCAGGGAGATAGAAGGATAGGCAGGGAACAGTGTCAGGGTCATTGTTGCTAAGCCTCATGCACATTATACACCTGAAGTTAGCCAGTATTGCTGTGTTTTCCTGGTGTGTTACACCAACAGGCATTTGCAGCACTTACAGCGGGCGGAGTGTGCCTCTTGCACCTTATACACCTGAAGTTAGCCTGTATTGCTGCGTTTTCCTGGTGTGTTACACCAACAGGCATTTGCAGCACTTACAGCGGGCGGAGTGTGCCTCCTGATCATATTACACCTGAAGTTAGCCCGTATTGCTGTGTTTTCCTGGTGTGTTACACCAACAGGCATTTGCAGCACTTACAGCGGGCGGAGTGTGCCTCCTGCACCTTATACACCTGAAGTTGGCCTGTATTGCTGCGTTTTCCTGGTGTGTTACACCAACAGGCATTTGCAGCACTTACAGCGGGCGGAGTGTGCCTCCTGATCATATTACACCTGAAGTTAGCCTGTATTGCTGCGTTTTCCTGGTGTGTTACACCAACAGGCATTTGCAGCACTTACAGCGGGCGGCGTGTGCCTCCTGATCATATTACACCTGAAGTTAGCCCGTATTGCTGTGTTTTCCTGGTGTGTTACACCAACAGGCATTTGCAGCACTTACAGCGGGCGGAGTGTGCCTCCTGCACATTATACACCTGAAGTTAGCCTGTATTGCTGCGTTTTCCTGGTGTGTTACACCAACAGGCATTTGCAGCACCTACAGCAGGCGTAGTGTGATTCCTGCAAAATATACTCCTGAAGCTAGGCCTTATTGCTGGTTTTCCCATTTCCCTGCAGGCCATTAGAATGTCTGGAAGGCAAACAAGGAGAGGCAGACAGTCAGGAGCCAATAAAAGAGGGCAAGCAGGCTCTGTGTCTAGAGACAACAGTGCTGGTCGTGGACGCGGTGCATCGCCATCAGCACGTGGCCATGGGACACGCTTGTCCTTCTTTTCGGCAGCTGGACGTGTTGAGCTGCATCATGCCGAAGACTTGGTAGAGTGGATGACCAAGCCCTCCTCATCCTCCTCATCCTCTCTCACCCAGGCTCAGGGTACTGGCAAAGCACAAACAGGCATTTGCAGCACTTACAGCGGGCGGAGTGTGCCTCCTGCACCTTATGCACCTGAAGTTAGCCTGTATTGCTGCGTTTTCCTGGTGTGTTACACCAACAGGCATTTGCAGCACTTTCAGCGGGCGGAGTGTGCCTCCTGATCATATTACACCTGAAGTTAGCCTGTATTGCTGTGTTTTCCTGGTGTGTTACACCAACAGGCATTTGCAGCACTTACAGCGGGCGGAGTGTGCCTCCTGATCATATTACACCTGAAGTTAGCCTGTATTGCTGCGTTTTCCTGGTGTGTTACACCAACAGGCATTTGCAGCACTTACAGCGGGCGGAGTGTGCCTCCTGATCATATTACACCTGAAGTTAGCCCGTATTGCTGTGTTTTCCTGGTGTGTTAAACCAACAGGCATTTGCAGCACTTACAGCGGGCGGAGTGTGCCTCCTGCACATTATACACCTGAAGTTAGCCTGTATGGCTGCGTTTTCCTGGTATGTTACACCAACAGGCATTTGCAGCACCTACAGCAGGCGTAGTGTGATTCCTGCAAAATATACTCCTGAAGCTAGGCCTTATTGCTGGTTTTCCCATTTCCCTGCAGGCCATTAGAATGTCTGGAAGGCAAACAAGGAGAGGCAGACAGTCAGGAGCCAATAAAAGAGGGAAAGCAGGCTCTGTGTCTAGAGACAACAGTGCTGGTCGTGGACGCGGTGAATCGCCATCAGCACGTGGCCATGGGACACGCTTGTCCTTCTTTTCGGCAGCTGGACGTGTTGAGCCGCATCATGCCGAAGACTTGGTAGAGTGGATGACCAAGCCCTCCTCATCCTCCTCATCCTCTCTCACCCAGGCTCAGGGTACTGGCAAAGCACCAACAGGCATTTGCAGCACTTACAGCGGGCGGAGTGTGCCTCCTGCACCTTATACACCTGAAGTTAGCCTGTATTGCTGCGTTTTCCTGGTGTGTTACACCAACAGGCATTTGCAGCACTTACAGCGGGCGGAGTGTGCCTCCTGATCATATTACACCTGAAGTTAGCCTGTATTGCTGTGTTTTCCTGGTGTGTTACACCAACAGGCATTTGCAGTACTTACGGCGGGCGGAGTGTGCCTCCTGCACCTTATACACCTGAAGTTAGCCTGTATTGCTGCGTTTTCCTGGTGTGTTACACCAACAGGCATTTGCAGCACTTACAGCGGGCGGAGTGTGCCTCCTGCACCTTATACACCTGAAGTTAGCCTGTATTGCTGCGTTTTCCTGGTGTGTTACACCAACAGGCATTTGCAGCACTTACAGCGGGCGGAGTGTGCCTCCTGCCCATTATACACCTGAAGTTAGCCTGTATTGCTGCGTTTTCCTGGTGTGTTACACCAACAGGCATTTGCAGCACCTACAGCAGGCGTAGTGTGATTCCTGCAAAATATACTCCTGAAGCTAGGCCTTATTGCTGGTTTTCCCATTTCCCTGCAGGCCATTAGAATGTCTGGAAGGCAAACAAGGAGAGGCAGACAGTCAGGAGCCAATAAAAGAGGGTAAGATGGCTCTGTGTCTAGAGACAACAGTGCTGGTCGTGGACGCTGTGAATCGCCATCAGCACGTGGCCATGGGACACGCTTGTCCTTCTTTTCGGCAGCTGGACGTGTTGAGCCGCATCATGCCGAAGACTTGGTAGAGTGGATGACCAAGCCCTCCTCATCCCCCTCATCCTTTCTCACCCAGGCTCAGGGTACTGGCAAAGCAGCTGCCAAAGTGTCCTCTTGCCTGGTATCCATGTCATCATCAGTCACTCCTTCCCTAGACCAACCATGTCCTCCTGAGGAGTCCCCCGAACTGTTTGAGCACAGTGTTGGGTACATGCTCCAGGAGGATGCCCAGCGTTTCGAAGGGTCTGATGATGATACCCAGCTAGAGGAAGGCAGTAGCGTGAGAGCAGAGAGAGGGGATGCTCAAGAAGGACACCAATCTGGCAGTCATGTTCCAGCAGCTGCACCAGATTGGCTCCAGTGATGAGGAGGGAGGGGATGATGAGGTCACTGACTCCACGTGGGTGCCTAATAGGAGAGAGGAGGAGGAGGATGAGGAGGAGGCACATCTCCAACAAGGCAGGATGCCCTCGGGGGGCCAGCGTAAGGGCAGCACACCGATGGAATCACACCGCAGAGCTCCGCCTGTGCAGGGCGCTGCCTCTGCCCGTTATTCAAAAAGTTCTTTGGTGTGGGCCTTTTTTGAGTCGAGTGCATCAGATCGCACAGCTGCTGTTTGCAACATATGTCTCAAGCGTATATCGCGTGGCCAAAACATCACCCGCTTGGGCACCACATGCTTGACCAGACATATGTTGACCTGCCATGCAGCTTGTTGGCAAGCCTACCTTAAAGACCCACACCAAAGAACAAAGCGGACCTCTCCTTGCACCGCATCAGTTGGGATCTCCAACCCCACTATACCTTCAGTCCTCTCTGAAACCTGCACTGAGAGGAATGAAGGTGTAGAATTAGGTGTGTCACAGCCAAGTACTTGCGGGCACTCTGCTAGCAGTACACCGACGTCCGATTCTAGCAGGCAAATTTCCCTGCCCCAGCTGCTGGACCGTCGAAAGAAGTTCACTCCCAGCCATCCACATGCCCAGCGGTTGAATGCTAGCTTGGCTAAAATGCTAGCGCTTCAACTGCTGCCTTTTCGGTTGGTAGACTCGGCCCCCTTCCGTGAGTTTGTGCAATGTGCGGTTCCTCAGTGGCAGGTTTCCAAACGCCACTTTTTCTCACGGAAGGCGATTCCGGCTCTCTACCGGCATGTGGAAGGCAATGTCTTGGCCTCGCTGGACAGGGCGGTCAGCGGTAAGGTGCATATTACCGCTGACTCATGGTCCAGCAGGCATGGACAGGGACGTTACCTTTCTTTCACGGCCCATTGGGTCACTCTTTTGGCAGCTGGGAAGGATGCAGGACAAGGTGCAGTAGTGTTGGAGGTTGTTCCACCGCCACGCCTCCAAAATGCTACTACTGTTTGTGACACACCTCTCTCCTCCACCCCCTCCTCTTCTTCTTCCTCCATGGCCTCTTCCTGTGCTTTGTCCTCGGCCCCCTTCCGTGAGTTTGTGCAATGTGCGGTTCCTCAGTGGCAGGTTTCCAAACGCCACTTTTTCTCACGGAAGGCGATTCCGGCTCTCTACCGGCATGTGGAAGGCAATGTCTTGGCCTCGCTGGACAGGGCGGTCAGCGGTAAGGTGCATATTACCGCTGACTCATGGTCCAGCAGGCATGGACAAGGACGTTACCTTTCTTTCACGGCCCATTGGGTCACTCTTTTGGCAGCTGGGAAGGATGCAGGACAAGGTGCAGTAGTGTTGGAGGTTGTTCCGCCGCCACGCCTCCAAAATGCTACTACTGTTTGTGACACACCTCTCTCCTCCACCCCCTCCTCTTCTTCTTCCTCCATGGCCTCTTCCTGTGCTTTGTCCTCGGAACCAGCGGTGCTCCGTAGGCGTTCAAGGGGCTACGCAAGTACGCAGGCAAAAAGATGCCATGCCGTGCTTGCGCTGGTGTGTTTGGGGGACAGGAGTCACACTGGGGAAGAGGTTCTGTCTGCTCTGCAGGGGCAGGCTGAGAGGTGGTTGACGCCACGCCAGCTTAAGCCAGGAATGGTGGTTTGCGACAATGGCACTAACCTCCTCTCCGCCCTCCAACAGGGACAACTGACCCATGTGCCCTGTGTGGCTCACGTCCTTAACCTGGTGGTGCAGCGGTTCTTGGGTAGGTACCCGGGCTTACAGGATGTCCTGAGGCAGGTCAGGAAAGTCTGTGTGCATTTCCGCAGATCTTATAATGCCAGTGCTCGCCTGGCTGAGCTGCAAAAGGAGTTGAACCTGCACAAGAACCGCCTTATATGTGACATGCCCACCAGGTGGAACTCAACGTTGGCCATGCTGCAGTGGCTGCACATGCAGCAGAGGGCCATCAATGAGTACCTGTGCGAAAACGGCACCAGGACAGGGTCAGGGGAGCTTGGTTTTTTTTCACCACGCCAGTGGGGCATGATCAGGGATGCATGCACTGTCCTGGCACCATTTGAGGAGGCCACGAGGATGGTGAGCAGTGACAGTGCATGCATCAGTGACACTGTACCTCTTGTCCACCTGTTGGAACATACACTGCATGGAATAATGGACAGGGCACTTGAGGCAGAACAGAGGCAGGAAGAGGAGGACTTCCTTGCCTCTCAAGGCCCCCTTTACCCAGACAGTGTTCCTTCTGTCCCACCCATCGCACAGGAAGAAGAGGAGGAGGAGGAGGATTGTGTCAGCATGGAGGAGGAGCCTGGCACTCAGCATCATCAGCAGCAGTCTTTTAGGGATGATTTACAGTCCCAAGAAACCAGTGGACTTGTACGTGGCTGGGAGGAGGTGGCTGCGGATTATGTCGTCCTTAGTGACCCAGAGGACTCCGGACCGAATGCCTCAGCTAACCTACGCTGCATGGCCTCCCTGATCCTGCAAAGTCTGCGGAAGGATCCTCGTATTCTTCGAATCAAGGAGAGGGACCATTACTGGCTTGCCACTCTCCTTGATCCACGGTACAAGGGTAAGGTTGCGGACCTTATCTTACCGTCGCAGAGGGAGCAGAGGATGAGACAACTCCGGGAGGCCTTGCAGAAAGGTCTGTGCAACGCGTTCCCAGAGACTGGGAGGTTACAAACTCCTGGTCCTGGACAACGAGTTGCTGAGGCTTCGGTCAGTCAAAGAAGGAGCGCTGGGGAAGGTGGCCGTCTGACCGATGCGTTCAGACAATTCTTTAGTCCGCAGCCCCAAGGTATGATCGGTTCCAGCAACCATCGCCAGCGTCTGATATACATGCTGCAGGAATACCTAGGGGCAAGGTCAGACTTGGACACCTTCCCCACCGAAAATCCTCTGGCTTACTGGGTCTTGAGGATGGATCACTGGCCAGAGCTTGCACAGTATGCAATTGAGCTACTGGCCTGTCCTGCATCCAGCGTTCTTTCAGAACGCACATTCAGTGCTGCTGGAGGATTTGTCACGGATCACAGGGTGCGCCTGTCCACCGACTCGGTTGATCGACTGACCTTCATAAAGATGAACCAGTCTTGGATCACCACCAGCTACCAAACACCTGAAGCTGATATAACAGACTAATTTATTTTCAAATGTCACATCCCTTCAAGACTGATGCTGATGCTGAGAGACTGTCCTGTTATGTTGACTGACTATCCTCCTCCTCCTCCTCAATGATCCGATTGATGATGATAGCTTGGAAGAACATTTTTGTTTCTGGGTGCCGCCACCAGTGGCTAAGGCCCAATTTTTCAGCCCCTGTTTAACAGGGGCATGTAATTACAATTTTGTATGCAATGCTTTGCAGCAGGGCTCATTCCTGCACTCCAACTAGAGTATCTGGGAGAGGTTGCAGTGTCGTGGCACCAGCACCAGTGGCTAAGGCCCAATTTTTCAGCCCCTGTTTAACAGGGGCGTGTAATTAAAATTTTTGATGCAATACTTTGCAACAGGGCTCATTGCTGTGCTCCAAGTACAGTATCTGTGAGGGGTTGCAGTGTTGTGGCACCAGTGCCTAAGGCCCAATTTTTCTGCCCCTGTTTAACAGGGGCATGTAATTACAATTCTTGATCTAATAATTCACAGCAGGGCCTATTCCTGCGCCCACCAAGAGTAACTGTGAGGCCTTACAGTGTTGTGTCAACACCACCACCACCACCACCAAATGCCCAATTTTTCAGCCCCTGTTCAACAGGGGCATGCAATTACAATTCTTGATCTAATAATTCACAGCAGGGCCCATTAATGCGCCCACCAAGAGTAACTGTGAGGGCTCACAGTGTTGTGGCAACACCAACATGTAAGGGGCAAATTTCAGCTGAGTATATACGGCAGGCCCCTACTTTCAAACATCCAACTTACAAACGACTCCTCCTTGCAAACGGAAGGATACAACAGGAAGTGAGAGGAAATCTACCCCTAGGAAGGCAAATTCTCTCCTGTAAGAGTTAATATGGGAAAAAAGTGTCTCCTCTCCACTGATGCTTTATCACCAATTATTGTTTCAATAAAAACCCCAAATTTTCAAAAAACATTTGTCATTAGGACGGAAAGTGAGGTGAACTGTTCTGAACAGGTGCACACTGCACAGACAGCAAAACAAATGTTACAGGGGTGATAACCCTTCCCTATGTTTTCCAAAAAGCTTAAAAATAGATTTTTTGGCTGGAGCTACACTTAAACAATGTACCTGTTCAAAATTACAAACAGATTCTACATAAGAACAAACCTACAGTCCCTGTCTTGTATGCACCGCCTGTATACGGCTGTTCAGAGTATATAGGGCATTTTTTATTTTGTGTGCGGGGTTCTCCTTAATATCCATACAAGACCCAAAGGGGCTGGTAATGGGCTGGGGTAGGGGGGGGGGGCTGTGATGGGGTAGCTATGCCATTTTTCTTAAAGATTTTCATCCATATTACCGGGACCAGACATTACATTAAAGCTGCAAACAGTTTTAAATGGCTTTTTTTCCTTTATGCCGCGTACACACGATCATTATTCATGGCGGTTAAAAAAACGCCGTGAATAATGTCATTTAAAACGGGGGAACAGCTTGTTCCCCACACACGGTCGTTTTTCACGTCATTTTTTCTCTTGATGAGAAAAACGACCGTCTGTGGGCTCCGCGGCAGTGTTTCCCTATGCCGTTTTTCTCGTCGAAAAAAACGACAGAAAGCCCATAGACTATCGTTTTTCTCGTCAAATGGGAAAAATTTTGACGAGAAAAACGGCCGTGTGTACGCGGCATTAGAAATGTCATTTTGTGCAGGGACAGTTCTAAACACGGGAAACACGTGGCACTTCACAGGCATACTTTAGACACCCCCCAGGTACGATATTTAAAGGAATATTTGACTTTTTTTTTTCACTTTATGCATCATTAAAATGACTGCTCCCGAAAAACGGCCGTTTTTAAAACTTATTTTTGCATTGATACATGTCCCCTGGGGCAGAACCCGGGTTCCCAAACCCTTTTTAGGACAATAACATGCATAATAGTCGTTATAATTAGCACTTTAGTTTTCGAACGTTTGCATCCATTGTATTTAATAGGGTTCGTGCAAACTTTCGGTCCGTTCGCGGGTTCTGGTGCGAACCGAACCCGGGGGTGTTCGGCTCATCACTAATGCCTACCTGTGCAGATCTGCCTACCTCACTGTGTCCTGTGTACCTCCCTGTGTCCATTGCAGCCTACCTGTGTCCTGTGCATGCCTCTGTGTGCCGATCTGCAACCTCCGTGTGCTGTTCTGCATTCTCTGTGCCGCTCTGCATCCACCGATCAGTGTGTCATAAAAACATACGACGGCCATTCCAGTGTTCAAAAGCCGTGCCTCCTCCTCATCTGTGATAGGCGGAACACTCAATTACCCAGCAATCAGTGTTCCGCCTATCACGGACATCTGCTCATCCTCATAACACAGACGAGGATGAGAGGATGTCCGTGATAGGCTGAACACTGACTGCTGGGAAATTGAGTGTTCCGCCTATCACAGACGAGGAGGCGTGGCTTTTGAACACTGGAATGGCCGCCGTCTTTCTGGATGACACGCTGATCAGGTAGGCAGACGGCGACGACTTGAGTATAAGCCGAGGGGGGCACTTTCAGCCTAAAAAAAAGGGCTGAAAATCTCGGCTCATACTCGAGTATATACGGTAATATTCTGTCTTTTGCAGGTGAATGTTTGTGATTACCAAACTGATAAGAGGCATGGAGGAGCTCAGCTATGAGGAAAGATTAGAAGAACTTAATTTTTTCTCTCTTGAGAAGAGGAGATTAAGGGGGGATATGATCAACATGTACAAATACATAAGTGAACTTGGTGTTGAGTTATTCACTTTAACCACTTCAGCCCCTGGAAGATTTGGCTGCTCAATAACTAGTCCATTTTTTGCGATATGGCACTGTGTCGTTTTAACTGACAATTTTGCGGTCGTGCGACGTTGTACCCAAACAAAATTTACGTCCCTTTTTTCCCATAAATATAGATTTCTTTTGGTGGTATTTAATCATCTCTGCGGTTTTTATTTTTTGCGCTATAAACAAAAAAAGAGCATATACAATATTTTGTACTTTTTGCTATATTAAAAAACCCAATTTTTTTAAAAAAAAGCAATTTTATTTCTCACTTTAGGTCGATATGTATTCTTCTACATATTTTTGGTAAAAAATCATCGCAATAAGTGTATATTTATTGGTTTGCGCAAAAGTTATAGGGTCTACAAAATAGGGGAAAGATTTATGGCATTTTTATTATTATTATTTTTTTTACTTGTAATGGCGTTGATCATTTTTATCAGGACTGCAACATTATGGCGGACAGATCGGACACCTTTGACACATTTTTGAAACCATTGGCATTTATACAGCGATCAGTACTTTAAAATGCACTGATTACTGTGTAAATGTCACTGGCAGGGAAGGGGTTAGGAGTAGGGGGGCGATCAAAGGGTTAATTGTGTGTCCTAGGGAGTGATTCTAACTGTGGGGGGATGGGACTGCCTGGGTGAGGAGAGCGATCGTTGTTCATATTTAGTATGAACAACAGATCTGTCACGTACCTTACTTGAGGCCAAAGTGCTGGGAGGGCTTCCCTTGCAACTAAGAGGAGAGCGCCCCCTGAAGGTGGCACAGGGAGTGCTATACTCAAAGAGGCAGGGGTTGCCAGCTGCGACAAGCTGAGATGATGAAGAGATGTCCACTGGAGATCAGCTGGTGTGCAGGGTAGGCTGCTTGGCAGGGATCCCTTGGAGGTACCAGATGAGGTAGTACAACAGGGAGGACCAAAGGCGGAGTCAGGAGCCAAGCCAGAAGTCATACACAGGGAAGCAAGCAAAGGTAGATTCACTGGAGCAGGTCAAAGGACAAGCCGGGGTCATACACTGGATCAGCAGACATAAGCAGGATACAGGAACAAGCCAAGGGTCAAGCCGGGGTCGTGCACAGAGAAGATCGGTCAGGCAACGGTAATTCAAGATAGTAGGGACAGGAACTCAGGAACACACAGGAAGGCTGAAGATAGTGCAGCAGTTACTGACTGCTGCAGCAGGCTTTAAATAGGCCACTAGGCGTCTAGAGTCACTCACGTATTGCATGTGCTCTGGCGCACGTGCATGCGCACTGGAGAACGTAGATTCCTGACTGTTCTTGCCCGTGTGCGCGCGCGCATGCGCATTGCGTTTGTTGATCTGCTGGACATTGATGGATCTGCTAGTCCTTCTGCGGATAGTTCCCTGACAAGATCACTCTCCTCACCCCTGACAGCGCAGAAATCTGTCTGTTTACATTGATCTCTGTTCTGTCTCTGTGTGGAGCGACCTCCGGGCACACGCATCGGCTCCAGCAGCGCGGCCGCTCACCCCCTAGTGGTCAAGAGGCGAACCGATGTAGGGGAGCCAACCTGCCAGAGTAAAACTGCGGCGGCTGGTCAGAAAGGGGTTAAGGTCATCACAGAGGACAAAGGGGCACGTCTAGGAGGAAAAGAGTGGAATAGACTCCCCCCCAGAGGTGGTTCTGGCCTGCTCAGTATGATGCTTTAAAAAAGGCCTGGATTATTTTCTAAATGTACATAATATAACTGGAAACTAACACTGATAGGTAAAGTTGATCCAGGGAATATTAGATTGCCTCTCGGGGGATTAGGAAGGATTTTTTTCCTGTGCTGGAGCAAATTGAAACATGCTTTGCTTGGGTTTTTTGTCTCCCTCTGGATCAACTGTGGGTATAGGATTGTGTATATGAGATTGTATGATTATTTATTTTCCCCTTCTATTGGTTGAACTAAATGACATGTGTCTTTTTTCAACCAGGCTAACTATGTGACCATGTAACTATGAGTACTGCGATACTTGCTCTTTTGTAAGTGTCTGCCTGTTTTCCCACATTTGTTATAAGTGTTATGTCTTTGGCTTGTTTGCACTTGTGTTGCTTTCTGAGCAATTGACAGGCAGTGAGGAGGCATTGTATCACCTCCTCATCTGCTTTTTTAAACACCCAAATGCTGGATTACTGCGGCTCAACCATGTGCATTGTGGACGGT
This sequence comes from Rana muscosa, assembly GCA_029206835.1. Classification (NCBI taxonomy): domain Eukaryota; kingdom Metazoa; phylum Chordata; class Amphibia; order Anura; family Ranidae; genus Rana; species Rana muscosa. Next base: position 77,590,239 of record CM055118.1, on the reverse strand, counting down.
TGCAGGGCAGTTGCAACACCGCCCCATTGACTTAAATGGGTTGCATTCTGCAGGAGGTAATGCCTGCCTGTCGACTGAGGGTATAATTCCTGCCTCGAAGCAAAGCATCGTGGCCACAGCAGGTGTACACCCCCTGCTGCTTCCTTTCCGGCTAACGGGGAGCCATTGAGGCTTACTAGGGGGGCACTCCCCCAAGAGGTAGAGTCAGGAGCATCAGTGGGGGACACAAAAGAGGAGGATCGGGGCTGCTCTGTGCAAAACCATTGTACCATTTTACAAAGCCTTGTACAAAGCCGGTAAGTATGACATGATTATTAATAAAAAAAGAAGGTTTACAATCATTTTAAGAAGTGATTTGAACCATTTTTTAAACAGCAATTATCCGAAAACAACTTTTTAAATGCATTTCTGCTGTCTTTTTAATTTCTAAAGTTAGAAAAGAGGCAATATACTACATTAGTGCAAAATGTAACAAAAAGCACAAATCAGTACGATTGATTTACATGAAAGCAGCATTATGATAAATCATTTGCATGTCTGTGACAGATTCGCAAACTGCAGCACAAATGCAACTGATTAGACTTTTTTTTAACAAATGTCCCCGCTCTAAATTCTGCCTTGGAATTGTGAACCTCCTTATAGGGGAAACGTATAAAAAACTTTATTTGGCAAGCTACAATAAACATCCTTTTACTCCCTAAATACATAAAATCATACTTTTCGTGTTTTTAGCTGCACTTTAAAGCCTCTCATTAAACTGTGAGAACGTGATTTATGCTATGTGTTTAAACGCTTACAAAAAAATGAGAAACAGCTAAAAGCTCTTACAAAAAACAATCGTTCTAAAAATAATTGTTGTGGCCTTTAATATAAATAGTCCCTTGGGCTGATGTAGCTAAGTAGCCCAGAAGTTAAAATATCCTGTGGTATTCCCTAGCCACTGCTAGTATTCCTGTATTTAAAAAGTGGTGCTGGGTTCACCCTGCAACCTTCCCAAAGTCACTTCCTGCTTCTCACGCCGTCAGTTTATGTTATAGGAGCGCGGCCTGCGCTGTGTAGGTCGATACGATACATCTGACCCTACATATGGAAATGCTCAGAGGGCTGTGTGATGTCACAGCTGTACAGAGGAACACATCGCCTCACATTTTGCAGCATGTATGCAATGCCATGGCTGCCTGTGAAACTCCCAGTATACCCCTCCTGTTATTTTCAATTGTCACAGCCATGTGCTTAATCCAAACATTCTGCCCTTTGCATGGGAATGATGGGAATTCTTTGTGTGAGAAAATCTCCAGCTGTTTATAGACAATAAATTCACATTTCTGTGTACTGTGAGCACATCAGCTGCATTGTTCTGCCAGCAAAATCATTTATTCATGAAGCCACAGTATAGTCCCCAACTTCTGAAGTATAGATATGTTCCTTGGAAGCAGGCGACGAAGATATAATTTAAAAGTGTGATGGCATTATTATTCTCATGGTATCTATATGTTGGCTACATTGTAATTTCCTGGGGCATTTTTTATATTCTATATTGACTAAAGAAATTTGTATTTATAGCAGATAAGCAAGAATATTTCAATGTATGCAGTAGGCTCAGAGATATATGAAATAGTGTTAGTTATTAGATATGTGTCCAGGAGATTTTAGTAGACTAAAATCTACTGGAGATTTAGTCGACTAAAACTAAAACAATTGCTAAAGACTAAAATGGGACTAAAACTAAAATGCCCTGTACACACGCCGAGAATCCCATCAGGAAAAAAAAATTGTTTTTCCTGACGAGATTCCTGGCAAGCTTTTCTTGCCAAGCCGTGCATACAGACAGCCATTCAAAAGAACCGCCGTTCTTTCGAATGGCAAGAACGCAGTGACGTCATTGACTACGACGAGCATGCACTCGTCACATTGGATGCCGTCGCCGCAATCTTGCTTCACCCTACCCTTGTAAGCTACCGCGCATGCGTCGAAGTCTCATCGAGCATGCGCGGGCTTACCGGAGGACAGGTAAGCTTGTAGCCTCGTACACACACACACAGTTTTCTCGTCGGAAAACAGGCCGACGAGAATCCCGACGAGAAAATAGAGAGCAGGTTCTCTATTTTTCTCGTCGAGATTCCCGGCAGTTTTCTCGACGAGAAAACATACACATGACCGGTTTTCTCGGCAAAAAGCTCTGCCAGCAGTTTTCTTGCCGAGAAAACCGGCCGTGTGTACAAGGCTTGAGACTAAAACTAAATCGAAATTTGCTGCCAAAATTAACACTGCTACTGACAATTATTTTCCAGACAGGCAATGAAGCTAACCCTCCAACAGAAGTCACAGACACAAGTAAAAATAGTTTTCTTATTAGCAGAACTGAGCTTCCCAGTATACTCACCTCCACCTTCCAGCTATGCAGCGGTTAAATCCCACTCTGTCGTCTTCCTCCTGGGCACGCAGGTTTTTGGACTCATGATTGGCTTCCAGGGGGATTGCATACTGAGTTGTGCATGTGCAGCTCAGTGTACAATCGGTAGAAAACTAAGAGCAGGCAGGTAAGTTTGTATTATTGTAGAAGAGACAGAAGTCTCTTCTACAATTAAAATACTGCCTGCCCACAGTTTTCTAAACCTAATTTTAGCTCCACTTTAAAGTGGTTCTGAAGGCATAAGGTTTTTTACCTTAATGCATTTTACGAGTGCAGCCCCCCTTTATACTTACCTGAGCCCCATCTCCATCCAGCGATGTACATGAGAGCAGCGGCTCTCTCAGGTCTGTCTTTCCTTAATGGCTCACACAGTAGAGGGAGCCACTGGCTCCTGCTGCTGTCAATCACAGCCAGTGAGACAATGAGGAGAGAGTGGGGGAGGGGGCCAAACAACGCTCTCTCTATATGTGAATGTACATTTACAGGAGCGTGGATCGGAAGCGAGCCTGCTGAAGTGTCCCCATTGCAAGAGGGGGGAGGAGCCAGGAATGCCGGCAGGGGACCCAAAAAGAAGAGGATCAGGGCTGCTTTGTTCAAAACCATTTCACAGAGCAGGTAAGTGTAACGTATTTGTTCTTATTATTTTTTTATTTAATTAAAACTTTAAAATCACTTAGAGCTCAGGTTAGGGATAAAAATCTGTCAGGTGTCTTAATCCTTGGCGACGTGTGATGTTAAAGAAGATCCATCAATATCATTTTTATTTTACAGTTCTGTCTCCTATAGGATATGTAGTACTTTGTCCAATGTTTCTAAATGCTTGACTAATGTATAACAGATGTACTTACTGCTTACCCCCTGTTTGCTCCAACTTCTTACCCATAATCCTAAATTAACGAGACCACACCGAAATTGGAGTAAAACATAGGCCGTAGCAGCCTTATTTATTAAATAAATATATTTCCAAAATAATATCAAAATCCTAGCGTTGGTCTTTTGCGGGAACCTCCATAACCATCTGATAAAATATTGCACTGCGGTACCTCTCATATGCTTATAGGCCTCAAGCCGACCGGCTGGCTCAGAGACAACCACGGACCGCAGTGCACCCGTTACCAACACATTTTAGCTAAACCTCCGTTAGCTGAAATCCAACCATCAGGACCCATACCAACGATAGGTCCTGAACTCATTCCTTCCAAGGTATCTTCCTTCATCCGCAAAGACCAACACCCGCTACTGCCACGACATCCAGAACACATCATACCTGTTAATAGAAAGAACAACAACACAAACCAGACCATACGGACATAACCAGGGGAGGGTGGGCGGGAACTTTCCTTCACACTGTGGTGACCTGGGGGAGGGGACAACTCCTTTTCCTACTTACTCCCCCTCCCACTAAACTTCCTACCCAATCCTAATACTTCTAACATCCTGTACCCTGTTTCCATAGTCATGCCAGCCCTCCGCTCATTTCTTTTCTCTCATTTTTTGTTCCGGGCTTTTCTTTCTAGCTCTAGTCATGAGTTCCAACCTGCCCCCCTCCCCTTCTGCTGTGGCTGATAGGACAAGAGCTATGAAGAAGGCAGTTGATCATAGCTGGAACATGTCTCGACTATAAAAACTTTCCACAGACAAGCAATGGCAAGAAGAATGCAGTGGGGGGGGGGGGGGGCAGTTTGGGATTAGGCAAAGAACATATCTATATATAAAACAACAAATCTAGACATAGTATTATGTTTTTTGCTTATTCTTGTAGCCCTGATGAAGGGTGAGTGGTGTTGCACCCAAAATGTGTTGCCTGTTTCTATATGACTTTTTTTTTTAATCAACATTTAAAGCGGTAGTAAATTCTTCTTTTTGTCTTGTACCCACAGGTAAGCCTATAATAAAGCTGTAGGTACAGCAAATATCCACTAAACGTGCACAGTTGACATCACCAGCACATGCACACTGTGCTCTCAGTGGACGGCATGCCGTCCTTTGAGGGAGCTGCGCCGCGGCCGTGACTCCCGTGCACATGCTCAGGTGTGACGTCATCGTGGCTCTGCCATTCAAACAGCCAGAGCCCACAAACACAGAAGGAAGACCAGCGCACCACTGGAAGGTTCTTTTTTTTAGATAAGTCTGTCATTATGACATGAGCCTGTGGGGAGACCAGTTTGTTTTTTTATTACCACTTAGACTCTTGTATCCGATTTAGGTCTGGCGCTCCTTTTTTGTGTTTTTTTATGATTTTTTTGCTGTCTGTCATTGTCAGAACAGGAAATGTCCCTGACCAGGACAAATAAAAATTAAGGCATATTTTGGTAAAGTGGGGAAGGGTTAAAACTTCTGACAATGTTTTTATTGCTTCCATCTACAACTGCTCTATTTATTTCATGTCCTGATGTCACAGGAATAGAAAGGAATCACTTTTGGAGGTGGCACACTGTGGAGTGATGCTCCTAATTTTCAACATCCCCAAAGATACTAATGGTCCCAGGATATCAGCCATGATATTTGACCCACTATTTACCACCTTTCTTTACAATCTGCAGCCTTCAAGAGACTAATGCCCTGTACACACGATCGGAGTATCCGATGGTCTAAAATCCGATGGAATTTTTCATCGGAATTCCGTTCAAGCTGTCTTGCATACACACTGTCAGACTAAATTCCGAGCGTCCAAAACGCGATGACGTAAAACACTCTGACGAGCTGAGAAAAATGAAGTTCAATGCTCCCGAGCATGCGTCGACTTGATTCTGAGCATGCATGGGTTTTTTCTCCGTCGGAGTTCCACACAGACGATAGGAATTTCCTATTGTTTTTTTTTCCATCGGACAAATTTAAAACATGTTCTATTTCTAAACTTCGATGGAAAAAAGTCCGATGGGGCCCACACACGATCAGAATTTCCGATGAAACAAGTCCATCGGACTTTTTTCATCGGAAATTCCGATCGCGTGTACAAGGCATAACAGGCATCATTGAATACATACTCAAACTAGCTTCCATATGAGGATTTTTGGGTGATTACATCTACTGCACTAATTTTGCATTTGAGTGTTTTTCTTTGTAGAAAGCATGTGGATGGCCCATCTGCCGTATGGACACTGTGGAGACTGCATTCCCCTTTATATAGGCTTAGCATTTAAACAGATGTCCCCTCATCGACAAACCAATTGTACTGCATGGTTTACTTTTACACTGTGGGCACCCTCTTCCTTTTTGATCTCCTCGGATGGTCTCATCACTAGGGATGAGCTTCGTGTTCGAGTCGAACATACGTTCGACTCGAACATCGGCTGTTCGATCGTTCGACGAAGATCGAACGATTTGGGCCGTTCGCGCCAAATTCGAGTGACGCGAACGGCCCACAATGCACTACGCCATCGCAGTGTCATCCAGGCGCTGTGATTGGCCAAGCATGCACTGTGACCCCACATGCTTGGCCAATCACAGCGCCGGCAGCGAGGAGAGCAATGATTGGCCACAGGCAGGATGCCTGTGGCCAATTATTGCTGAGGGGGTTTAGTACACGCCCCACACTATAAAAGGCCGCCAGCGCGGCGGCCTTGTGTAGTGTGTTCCGGAGCAGGGAAAGAGAAGCATAGGCAGGGACAGTGTCATTTTTTTTCCTTTACTAATCCTGGATTCCTTGTGTTTAGAGACAAGTAACGATAGGTAGGGAGAGTGTCAGTGTGTTATTCTGTGCTAAACCTTGTTTGTAGGGACAGAGAGGTACAGTGAGGGAAAGTGTCAGTGTGCTATTCTGTGCTAAATCTTGTTTGTAGGGACAGAGTAGGACAGTGAGTGAAACTGACAGTGTGCTATTCTGTTCTAAACCAATCTTGCTGAACCATATTTTCAATCCTTGAGTTTAGGGACAGAGAGGTACAGTGAGGGAAAGTGTCAGTGTGCTATTCTGTGCTAAATCTTGTTTGTAGGGACAGAGTAGGACAGTGAGGGAAAGTGTCAGTGTGCTATTCTGTTCTAAACCAATCTTGCTGAACCATATTTGAAATCCTTGAGTTTAGGGACAGAGAAGGACACTCGTGGAAACTATCAGTGTGCTATTCTGTGCTAAATCTTGTTTGTAGGGAGGGACAGAGTAGGACAGTGAGGGAAAGTGTCAGTGTGCTATTCTGTTCTAAACCAATTTTGCTGAACCATATTTGAAATCCGAGTTTAGGGACAGAGAAGGACACTCGTGGAAACTATCAGTGTGCTATTCTGTGCTAAATCTTGTTTGTAGGGACAGAGTAGGACAGTGAGGGAAAGTGTCAGTGTGCTATTCTGTTCTAAACCAATTTTGCTGAACCATATTTGAAATCCTTGAGTTTAGGGACAGAGAAGGACACTCGTGGAAACTATCAGTGTGCTATTCTGTGCTAAATCTTGTTTGTAGGGAGGGACAGAGTAGGACAGTGAGGGAAAGTGTCAGTGTGCTATTCTGTTCTAAACCAATTTTGCTGAACCATATTTGAAATCCTTGAGTTTAGGGACAGAGAAGGACACTCCTGGAAACTATCAGTGTGCTATTCTGTGCTAAATCTTGTTTGTAGGGACAGAGTAGGACAGTGAGGGAAACTGTCAGTGTGCTATTCTGTTCTAAACCAATCTTGCTGAACCATATTTGAAATCCTTGAGTTTAGGGACAGAGAAGGACACTCGTGGAAACTATCAGTGTGCTATTCTGTGCTAAATCTTGTTTGTAGGGAGGGACAGAGTAGGACAGTGAGGGAAAGTGTCAGTGTGCTATTCTGTTCTAAACCAATTTTGCTGAACCATATTTGAAATCCTTGAGTTTAGGGACAGAGAAGGACACTCGTGGAAACTATCAGTGTGCTATTCTGTGCTAAATCTTGTTTGTAGGGACAGAGTAGGACAGTGAGGGAAAGTGTCAGTGTGCTATTCTGTTCTAAACCAATTTTGCTGAACCATATTTGAAATCCTTGAGTTTAGGGACAGAGAAGTACACTCGTGGAAACTATCAGTGTGCTATTCTGTGCTAAATCTTGTTTGTAGGGAGGGACAGAGTAGGACAGTGAGGGAAAGTGTCAGTGTGCTATTCTGTTCTAAACCAATTTTGCTGAACCATATTTGAAATCCTTGAGTTTAGGGACAGAGAAGGACACTCGTGGAAACTATCAGTGTGCTATTCTGTGCTAAATCTTGTTTGTAGGGACAGAGTAGGACAGTGAGGGAAAGTGTCAGTGTGCTATTCTGTTCTAAACCAATCTTGCTGAACCATATTTGAAATCCTTGAGTTTAGGGACAGAGAAGGACACTCGTGGAAACTATCAGTGTGCTATTCTGTGCTAAATCTTGTTTGTAGGGACAGAGTAGGACAGTGAGGGAAACTGTCAGTGTGCTATTCTGTTCTAAACCAATCTTGCTGAACCATATTTAAAATCCTTGAGTTTAGGGACAGAGAAGGACACTCGTGGAAACTATCAGTGTGCTCTTCTGTGCTAAATCTTGTTTGTAGGGACAGAGAAGGACAGTGAGGGAAACTGTCAGTGTGCTGTTCTGTGCTAAACCAATCTTGCTGAAGCATATTGCAAATCCTTGTGTTTAGGGACAGAGAAGGATAGGCAGGGGACAGTGTCAGTGTCATTGTTGCTAAGCCTCCTGCACAGTATACACCTGAAGGTAGCCCTTATTGCTGTTTTTCCCATCTCCCTGCAGGCCATCCATTAAAATGTCTGGAAGGCAAACAAGGAGAGGCAGACAGTTAGGAGGCAAAAAAAAGGGCAAGCAGGCACTGTGTCTGGGGGCAACAGTGCTGGTCGTGGATGCGGTGCATTGTCATCAGCACATGGCCATGGGACACGCTTGTCCTTCTATTCGGCAGCTGGACATGTTGAGCCACATCATGCCGAAGACTTGGTAGAGTGGATGACCAAGCCCACCTCATCCTCCTCATCCTCTCTCACCCAGGCTCAGGGTACTGGCAAAGCAGCTGCCAGAGCGTCCTCTTCTCTGGTATCATTATCTTCATTAGTCAATACTTCCCTAGACCCACCATGTCCTCCTCCTGAGGAGTCCCCCGAACTGTTTGAGCACAGTGTTGGGTACATGCTCCAGGAGGATGCCCAGCGTTTCGAAGGATCTGATGATGATACCCAGCTAGAGGAAGGCAGTAGCATGAGAGCAGAGAGAGGGGATGCTCAAGAAGGACACCAATCTGGCAGTCATGCTCCAGCAGCTGCAGCATACTGCCAGATTGGCTCCAGTGATGAGGAGGGAGGGGATGATGAGGTCACTGACTCCACGTGGGTGCCTAATAGGAGAGAGGAGGAGGAGGAGGATGAGGAGGAGGCACATCTCCAACGAGGCAGGATGGCCTTGAGTGGCCAGCGTATGGGCAGCACACCGACGAAATCACACCGCAGAGCTCCGCCTGTGCAGGGCACTGCCTCTGCCCGTCATTCAAAAAGTTCTTTGGTGTGGGCCTTTTTTGAGGCGAGTGCATCAGATCGCACAGCTGCTGTTTGCAACATATGTCTCAAGCGTATATTGCGTGGCCAAAACATCAGCCGCTTGGGCACCACATGCTTGATCAGACATATGTTGACCTGCCATGCAGCTCGTTGGCAAGCCTACCTTAAAGACCCACACCAAAGAACAAAGCTGACCTCTTCTTGCACCGCATCAGCTGGGATCTCCAACCCCACTATACCTTCAGTCCTCTCTGAAACCTGCTCTGAGAGGAATGAAGGTGTAGAATTAGGTGTGTCACAGCCAAGTACTTGCGGGCACTCTGCTAGCAGTACACCAACGTCCGATTCTAGCAGGCAAATTTCCCTGCCCCAGCTGCTGGACCGTTGAAAGAAGTTCACTCCCAGCCATCCACATGCCCAGCGGTTGAATGCTAGCTTGGCTAAATTGCTAGCGCTTCAACTGCTGCCTTTTCAGTTGGTAGACTCGGCCCCCTTCCGTGAGTTTGTGCAATGTGCGGTTCCTCAGTGGCAGGTTCCCAAACGCCACTTTTTCGCACGGAAGGTGATTCCGGCTCTCTACAGGCATGTGGAAGGCAATGTCTTGGCCTCGCTGGACAGGGCGGTCAGCGGTAAGGTGCATATTACCGCTGACTCATGGTCCAGCAGGCATGGACAGGGACGTTACCTTTCTTTCACGGCCCATTGGGTCACTCTTTTGGCAGCTGGGAAGGATGCAGGACAAGGTGCAGTAGTGTTGGAGGTTGTTCCACCGCCACGCCTCCAAAATGCTACTACTGTTTGTGACACACCTCTCTCCTCCACCCCCTCCTCTTCTTCTTCCTCCATGGCCTCTTCCTGTGGTTTGTCCTCGGAAACCAGCGGTGCTCCGTAGGCGTTCAAGGGGCTACGCAAGTACGCAGGCAAAAAGATGCCATGCCGTGCTTGCGCTGGTGTGTTTGGGGGACAGGAGCCACACAGGGGCAGAGGTCCTGTCTGCTCTGCAGGGGCAGGCCAAGAGGTGGTTGACGCCACGCCAGCTTAAGCCAGGAATGGTGGTTTGCGACAATGGCACCAACCTCCTCTCCGCCCTCCGACAGGGACAACTGACCCATGTGCCCTGTATGGCTCACGTCCTTAACCTGGTGGTGCAGCGGTTCTTGGGCAGGTACCCGGGCTTACAGGATGTCCTGAGGCAGGCCAGGAAAGTCTGTGTGCATTTCCGCAGATCTTATAATGCCAGTGCTCGCCTGGCTGAGCTGCAAAAGGAGTTGAACCTGCCCAAGAACCGCCTTATATGTGACATGCCCACCAGGTGGAACTCAACGTTGGCCATGCTGCAGCGGCTGCACACGCAGCAGAGGGCCATCAATGAGTACCTGTGCGACTACGGCACCAGGACAGGGTCAGGGGAGCTCGGGTTTTTTTCACCACGCCAGTGGGGCATGATCAGGGATGCATGCACTGTCCTGGCACCATTTGAGGAGGCCACGAGGATGGTGAGCAGTGACAGTGCATGCATCAGTGACACTGTACCTCTTGTCCACCTGTTGGAGCACACGCTGCGTGGAATAATGGACAGGGCACTTGAGGCAGAACAGAGGCAGGAAGAGGAGGACTTCCTTGCCTCTCAAGGCCCCCTTTACCCAGACAGTGTTCCTTCTGTCCCACCCATCGCACAGGAAGAGGAGGAGGAGGAGGAGGATTGTGTCAGCATGGAGGTGGAGGCTGGCACTCAGCATCATCAGCAGCAGTCTTTTAGGGATGATTTACAGTCCCAAGAAACCAGTGGACTTGTACGTGGCTGGGAGGAGGTGGCTGCGGATCATGTCGTCCTTAGTGACCCAGAGGACTCCGGACTGAATGCCTCAGCTAACCTACGCTGCATGGCCTCCCTGATCCTGCAAAGTCTGCGGAAGGATCCTCGTATTCTTCGGATCAAGGAGAGGGACCATTACTGGCTGGCCACTCTCCTTGATCCACGGTACAAGGGTAAGGTTGCGGACCTTATCGTACCGTCGCAGAGGGAGCAGAGGATGAGACAACTCCGGGAGGCCTTGCAGAAAGGTCTGTGCAACGCGTTCCCAGAGACTGGGAGGTTTCAAACTCCTGGTCCTGGACAACGAGTTGCTGAAGCTTCGGGCAGTCAAAGGAGGAGCGGTGGGAAAGGTGGCCGTCTGACCGATGCGTTCAGACAATTCTTTAGTCCGCAGCCCCAAAGTATGATCGGTTCCAGCAACCATCGCCAGCGTCTGATATACATGGTGCAGGAATACCTAGGGGCAAGGTCAGACTTGGACACCTTCCCCACCGAAAATCCTCTGGCTTACTGGGTCTTGAGGATGGATCACTGGCCAGAGCTTGCACAGTATGCAATTGAGCTACTGGCCTGTCCTGCATCCAGCGTTCTTTCAGAACGCACATTCAGTGCTGCTGGAGGATTTGTCACGGATCACAGGGTGCGCCTGTCCACCAACTCGGTTGATCGACTGACTTTCATCAAGATGAACCAGTCTTGGATCACCACCAGCTACCACACACCTGATGCTGATATAACAGACTAATTGATTTTAAAATGTCACATCCCTTCAAGACTGATGCTGATGCTGAGTTCCTGTGCTGTTATGTTGACTAGCTATCCTCCTCCTCCTCCTCAATGATCCGATTAATGATGATAGCTTGGAAGATCATTTTGGTTTATGGGTGCCGCCACCAGTGGCTAAGGCCCAATTTTTCAGCCCCTGTTTAACAGGGGCGTGTAATTACAATTTTTGATGCAATACTTTGCAACAGGCCTCATTGCTGTGTTCCAAGTACAGTATCTGTGAGGGGTTGCAGTGTTGTGCCACCAGTGCCTAAGGCCCAATTTTTCAGCCCCTGTTCAACAGGGGCATGCAATTATAATTATTGATCTAATAATTCACAGCAGGGCCCATTGCTGCGCCCACCAAGAGTAACTGTCAGGCCTTACAGTGTTGTGGCACCAGCACCACCATCACCACCACCACCACCACCAGAGGCCCAATTTTTCAGCCCCTGTTCAACAGGGGCATGCAATTATAATTATTGATCGAATAATTCACAGCAGGGCCCATTGCTGCGCCCACCAAGAGTAACTGTCAGGCCTTACAGTGTTGTGGCACCAGCACCACCATCACCACCACCACCACCACCAAAGGCCCAATTTTTCAGCCCCTGTTCAACAGGGGCATGCAATTATAATTATTGATCGAATAATTCACAGCAGGGCCCATTGCTGCGCCCACCAAGAGTAACTGTCAGGCCTTACAGTGTTGTGGCACCAGCACCACCATCACCACCACCACCACCACCACCACCAAAGGCCCAATTTTTCAGCCCCTATTCAACAGGGGCATGCAATTATAATTATTGATCTAATAATTCACAGCAGGGCCCATTGCTGCGCCCACCAAGAGTAACTGTCAGGCCTTACAGTGTTGTGGCACCAGCACCACCATCAAAGGCCCAATTTTTACTACCACTGATCAACAATTATATGTTATTACAATTCCTGAAATAATAGTTGACAGGAGGGCGTTCCAGCACCCACCAAGAATAACTGTGAGTGCTTTCAGTGTTGTGCCAACACCAACACCTAAGGGGCCAATTTCTGCAGAGTATATACGGCAGGTCCCTACTTTCAAACATCCAACTTACAAACGACTACTACTTGCAAACGGAAGAAGACAACAGGAAGTGAGAGGAAATCTACCCCTTGGAAGGAAAATTCTCTCCTGTAAGAATTAATATGGGAGAAAGGTGTCTCCTCTCTACTGATGCTTTATCACCAATCCTTGTTTCAATAAAAACACCACATTTCAAAAACAGTTGTCATTGGGACGCAAAGTGAGGTGAAATGTTCTGAACAGGGGCACAGACAGCAAAAAAAATGTGACAGGGGTGATAACCGTTCCCTATGTTTTCCAAAAAGCTAAAAAAAAGGAATTTGGCATGGAGCTACACTTAAAAAATGCAGCTGTTCAAAATTACAAACAGATTCTACATAAGAACAAACCTACAGTCCCTGTCTTGTATGCACCGCCTGTATACGGCTGTTCAGAGTATATAGGGCCTTTTTTATTTTGTGTGCGGGGTTCCCCTTAATATCCATACAAGACCCAAAGGGGCTGGTAATGGGCTGGGGTGGGGGGGGGGGTTGATGGGGTAGCTATGCCATTTTTCCTAAAGATTTTCATCCATATTACCGGGACCAGACATTGCATTAAAGCCGCAAGCAGTTTTAAATGGCTTTTTTTCCTTTAGAAATGTTATTTTGTGCAGGGACAGTTCTAAACACGGGAAACACGTGGCACTTCACAGGCATACTTTAGACACCCCCCAGGTACAATATTTAAAGGAATATTTGACTTTTTTTTTTTCACTTTATGCATCATTAAAATGACTGCTCACGGAAAACGTCCGTTTTTAAAACTTCTTTTTGCATTGATACATGTCCCCTGGGGCAGAACCCGGGTTCCCAAACTCTGTTTCGGACAATAACATGGATAATAGTCATTATAATTATCACTTTAGAATCCGAACGTTCGCATCCATTGTATTTAATAGGGTTCTAATGTTCGTGCGAACTTTCGGTCCGTTTGCGGGTTCTGGTGCGAACCGAACCCGGGGGTGTTCGGCTCATCACTACTCATCACACACTCCTCGGGTATTTTGGCAGCATTCTCACCATTTAACTACAATTTTTTACTCCATACCCTACTCATACTTCTGAGAAACCAGAATCAGTTTCCGGGAGACAAGCCAAGTTAAGGGCCAGCTCCAATCCCAGTTTGATCTCATAAACAAACTTGTTTCTTTATATATGACAATATATTATACAATATATTATATATTATACATAAACCAATTTTAGATTTATACTGTATTTATTGGCGTATAACACTCACTTTTTTACCCTGAAAATAGAGGGTAAACTGTGCCTGCATGTTATACGCAGGGGGCTGTGGAAAGTTTTTTTCCTGAAACTTCCCTCTTAAAGCGGAGCTCCACCCTAAAGTGGAACTTCCGCTCATCGGATTCCTTCCCCCCTCCGGTGCCACAATTGGCACCTTTCGGGGGGGAGGGGGGACAGGATACCTGTCAAAGACAGGTATCCTTACCCACTTACTGGAGTCTGGCATGCGCAGTAGGGTTCCCGGCGTGAAGCCGAAAGTCTTCACTGCCGGGTTCCCTTACCCGCAATGGCGACGGAAGCACCGACAGCTGATGTGAAACATCAGCTGCGGTGCCGACATCGAGGGACACCAGGACAGGTAAGTCTCCATTTATTAAAAGCCAGCAGCTGCAGTATGTGTAGCTGCTGGCTTTTAATTTTATTTTTTTTGCCCGGGGTTGCCTGGAACACCACTTTAAAGTTAGGGTGTGTGTTATACGCCTGTGCGTGTTATACGCCGATAAATACGGTAATTATAAAAACTGGGACTGTACTTTCTGGATGAGGTTTCATTATGTGTATGCATCAGAACATAGGCGTACCTAGAACTTTCAGGGCCCCGGTGCAAGGATCTATGAAGGGCTCCCCTAACCCCCAGCCAGGGCCCTTCCCTCTAAACCCGGTGGTGGAACACCAGGGCTCGGGGGGAAGTGTGAACTTTGTGAACCTAATAGTTTTGCCACTGGTGTCAGTCGTTTAATTTTTTTTTATTTTTACAATTTGTTTAATTTACAATACTATTTTATTTTACATTTTTTTCAGGAGCCCCATTGGGAGGCTTTGGTGTAATATCAGGCGTCTAAACAGACCTCTGATGGCTCACCTTTGAGACAGAGAAAAGAGATTGAGGACACAGCCCTCAATCTCCTTTTCTGCAGCCTTAGCTGCACAGAATGAATATACAGGAACAGCTCTGTACAGAGCTTTTCATTCATTCACAAACTGAAGTATAGTATACACAGTTTACTATGCTTTAGTTTTGAATGGACAGAGTCAGTGATTGGCAGGGATGAGCCGAACACCCCCCTGTTCGGTTCGCACCAGAACCTGCGAACAGACAGAATGTTCGTGTGAACTTTAGAACCCTATTAAATACAATGGACTCGAACGTTCGAAATCTAAAGTGCTAATTATAAAGGCTAATATGCAATTTATTGTCCGAAACAGAGTTTCGGACAATAGTGTGTATGATATGTGTATGATATGCATGCAAAGTGGCATGTTTCTCCCGCTTAGAACTGTCCCTGCACAAAGTGTCATTTTTGAAGGAAAAAAAGTCATTTAAAACTCACTCGCGGCTATTAATGAATTGTCGGCTTTTATCAATACATAGAAAAGTCATTGATTAAAAAAAAAAAAAAAAGCGTGGGGGTTCCCCCAAATTCAATTACCAGGCCCTTTAGGTCTGTAATGGATATTAAGGGGAACCCCGCCACAAATTAATAAAAAATGGCGTGGGGTTCCCCCTAAATATCCATACCAGGCCCTTGAGATCTGGCATGGATTTTAAGTGGAACTCCACCCCAAATTTAAAAAAAATGGCGTGGAGTCCCCCCAAAAATCCATACCAGACCCTTATCCGAGCACGCAACCTGGCCGGTCGCAGGGGAAGAGGGGGGGACGAGAGAGCGGCCCCCCCTCCCTCCTGAACCGTACCAGGCCACATGCCCTCAACATGGGGAGGATGTCCCCATGTTGATGGGGACAAGGGCCTCATCCCCACAACCCTTGCCCGGTGGTTGTGGGGGTCTGCGGGCGGGGGGCTTATCGGAATCTGGAAGACCCCTTTAACAAAGGGGACCTCCAGATCCCGGCCCCCCCTATGTGAATTGGTAAGGGGTACATTGTACCCCTACCATTTCACGAAGAAAGTGTCAAAAAATGTAAATAAAAACACACACACCTTGGAAAAGTCCTTTATTAAAAAATAAAAAAATAATAATAAAAAAAAAACATTCCAGCGATGAAATCCAGTGTCCCGCGGCGATCCCGATGTCCAGCGCTGTCCGTCATTGGTTGTGCCTGTGCCATGCATATCATACACACCCCCCAGGTACGAAATTTAAAGGAATATTTCACTTTTATTTTTTTCATTTTAAGCATTATTAAAATCACTGCTCCTAAAAAAATGGCTGTTTTTAAAACTTTTTTTTGCATTGATACATGTCCCCTGGGGCAGGGCCCGGGTCCCCAAACACTTTTTAGGACAATAACTTGCATATAAGCCTTTATAATTAGCACTTTAGATTTCTCCCATAGACTTTTTGAATTTGCCGCGAACACCCCAAATTGTTCGTTGTTCGGCGAACAGGCAATGTTCGAGTCGAACATGAGTTTGACTCGAACTCGAAGCTCATCCCTAGTGATTGGTACAGATCACTGACTCTATTCATTCAGACAAGGCCAGTAAATTATGCATTTAACGGCCCCATCCCCACTCTTCATCCTAAATGCAAAACTTCCCTTCCTCCTAGTTCATATCCCCCCTCTCAGCACAAATCTTTACCCCCTACCTAATCCTACCTCCTAGCTCAAATCCCCCTCAATGCCCCCTCCTAACACAAATCTCCCCCACCCAAAAAATCACCCCCCAGCACACATCCGCTTTCCCCTCATATTTCCTATCCTAGAACAAATCCCCCCTCCGAGCCCCCCACCCCCTCTTAGCCTAAATCCCCCCACCCCCTCCTAGCAGTACAAATCCTCCCTCCCAGCAGAACATCCCCCCATCCCCCTCCTAGCACAAATCTGCACACCCAAAATCACTCTCTTAGCCCAATTCCCCCCACCCCCCTTCCCAACACAAATCTTCACCCACCAAATCCCCCCTCTTAGCATAAACCACCCCCCATCCTAGCAGCATAAATCCTCCCTCCCAGGCACAACCCCCCTATCCCCCCTCCTACCTCAAATCACCACCCCCCCCCAAATCCCCCTCTTAGGCCAATCCCCCTTAATTACCTCCCCCAGCACATATAACTACCCAATTTAAACTTACAGGTGGGGAATCACAGTCAGGAGGAGGTCTGCTGGGCTTTGCTCTCCCCACTCCTGTCAGAACAGCGATCCTCCATAGTCAGCACAGCAGATGACACAGATCACTCTCAGATCCGACTATACACAGCTTAAATATACACCCCCTCAATCTTCTCTATGTGCTCACCTCCCCGCAGCAGGAAATAGACATGTGCATTTTTTTTCTTTTCGAATTGAAATTCAGACAAATTTTTCCTTATTCAGAAACTTGCATGTATTCGAATTTCCGACTTACAATAATAACAAATTTAGACAAATCCGAAATAACTAAACAAAATTTCAGACAAAATTCAAATTCAAATAGTTTTCGAATGAAAGATCCCATGTCTACTGCTGTTTAGAGGATCGCTGTTCTAAAAGGAGTGCGGAGAGCACAACTCAACACAGCACCCGCCTCGATCCGTCCCTGGCAGAGAGAGCAGTGGGCAGCAGAAGGAAGCTGGATAGGAGGGGCGGCAGCCTATAGCGAAACCGATCCCCTCATCTTCCTCCTGCAGCCACTGAATGCCTGTGGGAGGGAGAGGAGGAGAATCAGCCATTCATCGGCTGCAGGAGAAAGATTCGGAGATTGATTCCTCTATAGGCTCCTATCCAGGTGTATGGGGGACTGCATGGGCCCCCTGGAGCATGGGGCTGGGTCACATTTGTGACCCCTGTGATCCCTGTTGCCACGCCCCTGTATCAGGAGATATGCACATATGCTGGATTTTTTTTTTATTTAAAAATAAATGTTTTGACTCAAGTTCTGAGTTGGATGGAGGACCTATGAAAGAAAAGATATTTAAAGCTTTTCTTGCAGCCCCTCGCCCCCGAATAACAAAAAATTACTGAAAGAAACAGAAGAGAGAAAAATGTAAAAACTATCTTACACCATGGCTTCCAGCTGCTACCTGCAGGTGCCTGTAATGTCACTGAGCCTTACAAAAGGATCAGCTTACAGCCCTTCCAGAATCCTATGAAAAGGCCAATTGATTTCTCCCTCAGCTAGGTGAACCCGCAGAGCTGGATTACCTACAAGGCAACCTGGAACCTAGGGCTCAATGGGTATCCAGGGAGCCCAGCTATAACTTTAATCCTCCTGCAGTACACTGGATGGATAGCAGAGTTGGTGAAAGCAATGCACCTCCCCATTATTTCACAAGAAATTATGCACTTATAGGCAGTTGGTGTACAATGGTGTGGACAATGCCAATACAGACATTGCAAATGGATCAGCTACCCTGTATCTTTTGCAATTCTTAATAATGTCAATTAAAGAGTAGGGATGAGCCGAACACCCCCCAGTTCGGTTCGCACCAGAACTTGCGAACAGACAATAAATTTGTTCGAACATCCGAACACCGTTAAAGTCTATGGGACTCGAACATGAAAAATCTAAAGTGCTAATTTTAAAGGCT
Source organism: Rana muscosa (assembly GCA_029206835.1). Lineage (NCBI taxonomy): Eukaryota > Metazoa > Chordata > Amphibia > Anura > Ranidae > Rana > Rana muscosa. The sequence goes on along the minus strand of CM055118.1, from coordinate 77,571,987 downwards.
TATATGCAAGTTATTGTCATAAAAAGTGTTTGGGGACCCGGGTCCTGCCCCAGGGGACATGTATCAATGCAAAAAAAAGTTTTAAAAACTGCTGTTTTTTCGGGAGCAGTGATTTTAATAATTTTCGGACCTAGGGGGTGTCTATAGTATGCCTGTAAAGCAGCGCTTGTTTCCCGTGCTTAGAACTGTCCCTGCACAAGTGTAATTTCTGAAGGAAAAAAGTAATTTAAAAGCACTTGCGGGTATAATTAATTGTCGGATTCCAGCAATACAGAGAAAAGTCATTGATTAAAAAAATGCGTGGGTGTCCCCCCAAATTCAATTACCAGGCCCTTCAGGTCTGGTATGAATATTAAGGGGAACCCTGCGTCAAATTTAAAAAAAAATGACGTGGGGTTCCCCCAAATAGCCATACCAGACCCTTCAGGTCTAGTATGGATTTTAAGGGGAACTACACGGCAAATAAAAAAAAATGGCGTGGAGTTCCCCCAAAAATCCATACCAGACCCTTTATCCGAGCACGCAACCTGGCAGGCTGCAGGAAAAGAGGGGGGACGAGAGAGTGCCCCCCCTCCTGAACCGTACCAGGCCACATGCTCTCAACATGGGGAGGATGCTTTGGGGGTCTGTGACCCCTCAAAGCACCATGTCCCCATGTTGATGGGGACAAGGGCCTCATCCCCACAACCCTTGCTTGGTGGTTGTGGGGGTCTGCGGGTGGGGGGCTTATCGGAATCTGGAAGACCCCTTTAACAAAGGGGATCCCCAGATCCCGGCCCCCCCCTACGTGAATTGGTAAGGGGTACATTGTACCCCTACCATTTCACAAAGAAAGTGTAAAAAATTGTAAAAAAACACACAGACACCGTTGGGAAAAGTCCTTTATTAAAAATAAAAAATACATTTAAAAAAGATTCCAGCGGTGCTAATCCACTCTCGGTATCCTGCGATGGTCGATCTCCTCTCCGGGGTCCAGCGATGGATAATCTCTCCTCTCCGGGGTCCAGGCTCCAACGATGATGTCCAGCGCAGCTAGGAACAGCACACGGTCCACAGTTTAAATGCATATTTCTTTAATATGGGACCCTTCTGCTTTTGATGGTGTTATCAAAGTTTTCTAGACTGGAAGGTTATCTGGGAGAAACAGCAAATTTTATATAAGAAAAATTCAGATGGCTAAAACTTTAAATTGGTGGACATTTATATACCTCACATCTCTCCTTCTAAAACATCTGTTTACAGTCACGAAAGTAAGCTTCTAGCACGTGTCTTCATGGGAAAATGCATATGTAAGACTGAAGGTGAAGAGAGGGGAAAACCTGTAATGTTTTTTTCCCATGCTGAGAAGACATGTGGTCTTTAAACTTGATTATTTCCCAAGATGTCGCAGTCATTATAAAAAAAAAGAAAAACAGTTTTAATTTTCTTTTTTACTTTGTGTAACATAAAAGTTTGAAACTTGCATTCATTTTACCAATAAACACACATATATCTCCCACAGTGTGAGATCTTTCAAATCTGTTATGACTTAATTTTAAAGCTGAACTCTAATCACATATAAAAGTCCCAAAGTTAAGCAGCTCTGTATTTAGTAACAAATAAAAGTATTTTTTTTATGCAAGTAGTGTAAGTATTTGACATATCAAAATGTTTCTATTTTTCTAATCTTTAAGCCTAGTACACGCTGCAAATTTTTTTTTCATTCAACTCAGCAGGCTGAATGAAAAAACTAACTGGCAGCTCAGCTCAGAGTCACTGTACTAACAATCTGATGTTAGTACAGCGATTTTCCTGCTGTTCTATTGTGTTCTAACAGAGGGACGGCCTCCAGAATACTCCGGTCAGCGCTTTCAGCCATTGGCTGACAGCACTAAACGGGAGCCGGTTGGCAGACCTTTTTTGATCATGCCCCTTCGACAGCAGCTAGCTGAAAGGCTGGCCTCTGTCAGACTGGCTGCAGTACACATGAGCCAAATGTCGGCCGGTTTCTATTGACTTGGCAGATGCCTCCTGACATTCGGCCCCTGTGTACAGGTCTTTAGGCTCTGTTCACACTTTGGCAAGTAAAATTGCTGCAAAATGTGCAATGTTCATTGGGTGCTATTTATTCTTATTGGCACCCCAAACGAGGTGCAATTTTGGCGTGACTTATGTGTTAGTGGCAGAATTTGGTATATGAGCTTCTTTGGCGTGTTTTTTGGAGCAGGGGGAGGCCCATTAAAACTAATGGTGACGCTCCAAACATGCCACAAGAACGCACACAAAAAAATCAAAAAACATGATGCAGCAGTGTTGCTCACTGGGGCCTTAATATTTCAACTTTTTTCATTTCTATTCATTTTGTTCATTCATTTATTTTTGGCATTAAAAAAGTACAACATCGAAAATGAAAGAGCTTTTATTTCATTTGAAAAAACCTTGGCAAAGTTTTACCACAATCATTATTTTAGTGTCGTTTTAAAAAGGATAAATAAAAAAATAAATGTTATACGGTACTTTGTCTACAGTAAAACTAACTTTTTATACAAAAACGGATTAGTGTAAAAAAATCATTTTTGCAAGGAAGCTGAAGTGGTTAACCATTACCAAGTTTTTTAATAAAAATCCATAAAGAAGAAACACATGAACAAATAAAGCTGGTCCTTGACAATGCCCTCCTAAATCATACTGTTGGGTAGCTGTTCCTAGCTTCCTAGGTACTGTACACATGACATCAACAAAATGGTCAAACCACACCATAACTACAAGAGTCCTGCTTTTTTAAACTCACATAAAACTAATATATTTTGGGACTACGGTATTTAACATTTTGATTTTCACAAATGTTATTAATGAGCCTCAAACGTTTTTTACATTAACCACTTAAGCCCCGGACCAATACGGGCCATTATGACCAGGCCCCTTTTTGCGATTCGGCACTGCATCGCTTTAACTGACAATTGCGCGGTCGTGCGATGTGGCTCCCAAACAAAATTGGCGTCCTTTTTTTCCCACAAATAGAGCTTTCTTTTGGTGGTATTTGATCACCTCTGCGGTTTTTATTTTTTGCGCTATAAACAAAAATAGAGCGAAAATTTTGAAAAAAATTACATATTTTTTACGTTTCTATAATAAATATCCCCCAAAAATATATAAAAAAACATATTTTTTTCCTCAGTTTAGGCCGATACGTATTCTTCTACATATTTTTGGAAAAAAAAAATCGCAATCGGCGTTTATTGGTGGGTTTGCGCAAAAATAGGGTATAGGTTTAAGGCATTTTTATTAATTATTTTTTTTTTACTAGTAATGGCGGCGATCAGCGATTTTTTTTCCTGACTGCGACATTATGGCGGACACATCGGACACTTTTGACACATTTTTGGGACCATTGTAATTTTCACAGCGATCAGTGCAATAAAAATGCACTGATTACTGTGAAAAAGACACTGGCAGTGAAGGGGTTAACCACTAGGGGCGCTGAAGTGGTTAAGTGTGCCTAGGGGCGTGTTACAAACTGAGGGGGGCGTGGCTACGACTGACACATCACCGATCTCTTCTCTGATTACACAGAGCGGAGATCGCTGACATTGTCAGTAGAGGAGCGGGGAGATGTTGTGTTTACACACACATTTCCCCACTCCGAGCCTCCGTGAGACGATCGCGGGGATCTCCGCGGCGATCGAGTCCCGCGGTCCCACTCACGGGGAAGGCAGGGGGGTCGAGAGCGCGCCGGCGGCGGCACGCGCGCGACCCCGACGTCGGCAGTTAAAGGGCCACGTACAGGTACGTGATTGTGCCTGTACGAGCCATTCTGCCGACGTATATATACCGTGAGCGGTCGGCAAGTGGTTAAGAACCTGCCTGCACACGCTGGGACATAACTCCCGCTATCAACCAAATAAACAGCAACAAAACCTACTTCTTTATTTAACTTCCATCAATCCATTCAAAGGGCGGGAGGGTGGGAAAAAACATTCCTGACTCGTGCGTTCCATCCCTTTCTGTTTTCACTGGGTGCCCCCAGATCCTGGCCCCCCACCCTATGTGAATGAGTATGGGGTACATCGTACCCCTACCCATTCACCTGGGGGAAAAGTGTCAATAAAAAAACACACTACACAGCTTTTTAAAGTAATTTATTAGGCAGCTCCGGGGGTCTTCTATCAACTTTGGGGGTCTTCTTCTGACTTTGGGGTCTTCTACTGACTTTGGTGGTCTTCTTCCGACTTCAGGGTCTTCTTCCAACTTCGGGGGTCTTCTATCGACTTCGGGGGTCTTCTACCGACTTTGGGGGTCTGCTACCGACTTCTCCGCTCTCTTTGATGCTTTCTGCCTTCTGCCGGGCTCCTCCGCTATCCACGCCCCATGCCTATATAAGTCGTTGCACTCCACGCACACGGCATTATAGCAGCAGAGAGCGTTGAGTCAACATTGAGCGGAGAGAAGAGGGAAGAAGACGATGATGAAGACCGGGCCCCCGCTAGCAAAAGAGCTGGCAGAAGATAGCGGAGGAGCCCGGCAGAAGTCAGAAAGCACCGGAGAGAGCAGAGAAGTCAGTAGAAGACCCCCGAAGTCGGTAGAAGACCCCCGAAGTCGGAGGAAGACCCCAAAGTTGGAAGAAGACCCCCAAAGTCTGTAGAAAACCCCAAAGTCAGAAGAAGACCCCCAAAGTTGGCAGAAGACCCCCGGAGCTGCCTAATAAATTACTTTAAAAACCTGTCTAGTGTATTTTTTTTATTGACACTTTTCCCCCAGGTGAATGGGTAGGGGTACGATGTACCCCATATTTATTCACATAGGGTGGGGGGGCCGGGATCTGGGGGCCCCCTTATTAAAAGGGGCTCGCAGATTCAGATAAGCCCCCCGCCCGTAGACACCGACAACCAACAGCCAGGGTTGTCGGGAAGAGGCCCTTGTCCCCATCGACATGGGGACAAGGTGCTTTGGGGTGGGGGGCCGCAGGGCGCCCCCCTGCCCCAAAGCACCCACCCCCCATGTTGAGGGCATGCGGCCTGGTACGGTTTAGGAGGGGGGGCTCGCTCGTCCCCACCCCCCTTCCTGACTGGCCGGGCTGCGTGCTCAGATAAGGGTCTGGTATTGATACTTGGGCGTAGGGGGTTCCCCTTGAAATCCATACCAGACCTAAGGGCCTGGTATGCTCTTGGAGGGGAACCCATGCCGGTTTTTTATTTAAAATTTGGCGTGGAGTTCCCCCTCATGGGTGTACAGTACCCTGTCACCAAGAACTGGAAACACATTCTCGCGGGCAGGTACAGAAGCCTGTCCTGGAGGCAACTTCAAGTCGCTCCAAATCGGGCTGTGGTTCACGCTCATGTCGTGTCCAAGTTGCCTGACAAAGTCGCACTCAAAGTCGTGTTGCCCCTGCGTGAAACGGCTCTCAAAATTTATTGTTAGTACAAATAAAACAAGTACTCAACTGTATTGTTGCAAATGCTACAATCACCTACTTTATCCAAAACTAAAAATAAGTAAATCTTTAGATGTAGAAGATATGGTGGGAAGACATGGAGACTGTTCTTTCAATGTATTCAATAATCAACATATTTTGCTATATGGTAAATAAATACTGAACTAGATTCCACCATTATATCAATAGTAATGTTTTTCTATTTGCTTCTCGGAACTATTTCAAAGGCAAAAATCTTGATGCTCTATAAATTGCCTAAAAAAAAAAACCCTGTTCAAAGTCTAACGAAATCTCATCAAAGTTCAGAGGCCTAACTGCTATTTCCTTACAGCTTGATAAATATGTCACATAATTTCATCTATTTTTTTTTTTTTTTGGTGTGGGAAGAATTTCCTCTGAGAAGTCTCACTGTTTATAGAACCATATTGAAAATAAGGAAGGGGTTGTTTCTCATAGAGGAGAATGTAGTGGCATTTTTTAAATAAAGAGGAATTTATTTGCTTGGACATGTGGAATTACTCTGGACTCCGAGAGAATATCAGTTGCATATTTTTATCCCCTCTTAATTCAATCCAGCCTAGGTTCCGTTTTTTATTTAACCATTTCTGTGCTTATAACGTTCACTGGACTATGTTTTCAGCACAAACCTTCTAAACCCAGGGGAAAAAGGAAAAGGATGTATAAATTCATACAAAGTGCCTGCAGGGTTAAGCACTAACTCTCACACAGGGGGTCTATGGCAGAGAGTCTATTATTGGCTTAGATAAATCTGGCATATAGAAACCCCGCTGATTTGAAACAAGGTTTTCTAGGCCCCAGTGGCCTTTATAGAGTGATCACATTTAAATTCAAATACAGTCCACTTAATGGTTATTTATCAAAATCTCAGGTCTGTAAAAATGGGGCAAGCCTTTAGCACTGATGCAAGAAGGATTGAATAATTTGTTTTTCTCTTTCTATAATAGTGTGAGAGATCGTTTCTAGTGTTGAAGAAAAATGTGGCAATCTGACTGCTATTATGCCACGTACATACGATCTGAATTTCCGTCTGAAAAACCTTGGATGGTTTTTCCAACGGAATTCCTCTCAAGCTTGGCTTGCATACACACGGTCACACAAAAGTTCTCTGAACTTTCGACCGTCAAGAACACAGTGATATACAACACTACGATGAGGCGAGAAAATTAAGTTCAATGCTTCCGAGCATGCATCAAATTGTTTCCGAGCATGCGTAGGAATTTTGCGTGTCGGAATTGCATACAGAGGAACGGAATTTCCAATAGGATTTTTTTCCGTTGGAAAAATAGAGAACCTGCTCTCACTCTTTGACTGGCGGAAATTCCGCCAGCAAAAGTCCAATGGAGTATACACACGATCGGAATTTCCGACCAAAGGCTCACATCGGACTTTTTCTGTCGGAATTTCCGATCATGTGTACACGGCATAAGAGAGCATTAATAAAAAAGAGGAAGAAGGGAAAAAGTCTTGCTGTACCTATCAGATATTAGTTGCTATTTTTTCAGTAAGGGTCAGGAAAACAGAGGTCAGGCTTGACAGCCAGTGGCAGTGGAGACTTTTAAATCATATTGCCTCCAGATTATAATAAGTCTTTTTTTTTTATGTAGAGGGGTCTCCGTTGAGGCCCCATGGACTACGTTACCCAGAACCCCGTTTGGCACCCAGGGTGCATTGGGCTGCCGCAGAGACTCATGGGTGGGGTATAAAAGGGGAGGGCAAGGCTCAGCCCGGCCTCTTTGGACACCGCGCGGCTGGCAAGAGGACTTCCTGTGCGGACCTGCTGTGAGTGCAAGGCCTGAGGCCTGGGCCTTGCGCACTTCCAGAGAGCCTTCTACCTCACTGCGGAGCCTGTGCGGCGACAGACATCTACCTGCTTGAGGGACGTCAGTGAACCGGAGATCAGGCGGTGGCAGATCCTGTGTGTGTGAACACAGCGGTGGGAGTCCTGGACTGGGATCGAGTCCGGAGGGGTGAGAGAGCACCTGCTCACAACCATACTTGAGTACTTTACTAGGCCTATAGACTGCCTTGGCCCATCGGGTGATATTTCCCTTTTTCTGTCAGGAGACTAGTTCGAGGACTGAGTCACATAGTCTCCAGGGAGTTGTTCCATTACCTCAGACCTTGTTGGATTACAAATATTGTTCCTGTATGTGCACCACCGATCATCTGGCATGCAAAGATTCCTTCTCTAGAGACTGAGTTTTAGATAAGTCAGGCCTGACTGGGAGTTGATAGTACTGTTGGGCGCCATATTGCTAACGGGGACCCAATCTATATGTTGGTGTGTGTTAGAACTAAGTACGCATTATCATTAACTACTGTTAGTATTACTGCAGGGCTCTGCATGCATGTGTTATATGTAATATTAATTGTTCACCCCTTTTATCTACAAGTAAACCTTTTACCTTTTCTCAAATCTGGTGTTGGAGTCCCTATATATATATTTTATCGCTTGAAGAAAGGTATTGTGGGATTGTGTGTAAACTGTTATAGAGTTATATAGAAATACCACCCCTAGACTAGCTGTGCCAGAGAAGGGCTGAGTAGATTGCCGGGGGTTGGCTGTGCTGTGTACAGGGCCCAAAAGCAAACCAGCGGCTCCCTTAGTTTGGGGGTATCGCTACACGTGTGGGCTCGTCCGGGATCCTGTATATGGCAAGCAGATACGTCAAAAGTACCGGCATGGACCCGCTAGAAGTGAAAGCGTGGTGCGAAGCAGCTAGGACAAACCCAGACACGTCAGTGGTCATTAGTCTCCCGGGAGAAGAATGGTCAGTGAACGCGGCAGAACGACTTGCAGTGTCGCTATCCCCAAATAATATACCAAGGGTGATAGATCTGAAATCAGTCCCAGATACCTTGTTTCAGTATGCACTCATAGAGTGGATGGATGTAGTACCGGGGAACCTTAAAGGACAAAGTGTGCAGTCGCTGAATAACAAAACTTATGGTCTGGCGCACGCAATAACTGTAAAAACTGAGTCACCTCCGCCATCCCCAACGGGATCACCGCCAGGGATACCCCATACATCAGAGAGGCAGAGAAGGATGACACCTCCGGTGACACCCATCACAGCCATAGGGCCAGAACTTTTAAATGCTTTTTGGAGATCTGCTCACAAAGTGTCAGCAAAGAAGTACGGTACACTTAGAGGCCAGCTCCCGGAAGCTGAGAACATTTTCAGGGAAGCTGCCCATCCCTGTAGGGGAGGAAGACTTTGATACCTGGATTGAACAGGCCTTGTCAGCAGTAGAGGCATGGGAGGTGCCTGAAACGCAGAAGAAACAGCGCGTGATGGAAAGTCTGAAAGGCGCGGCTGCGGAAGCTGTAAAAAGTCTCCGGTTTGGGAATGCTGCCTGCATGGCTTATGACTGTTTAGCCATGCTACAGGAGGAGTTCGGTCAGTTAGAAAAAGTAACGGAACTGGTGTATCAGTCCGAACACACCTTTCAGCAGCCAGGAGAAAAGCTGTCAGAGTATGTAAGAAGACTGAACAAAATGCTTTGTCAAATCGTGCTAAAAAAAGGGATGGTACCCCAAGCCATAGATGCGGCGAAGATGAAGCAGATATTAAAGGGAGCGCTACGCTCGGATCCAGTCTGGCTCCACTTGAAAATCTCTGGAGGAGGTATGTCGCTGAATTATCCTGATCTGGTAAAGATCATTAGAGATGAGGAGGCCCTGCAGAAGGATCAGCAAGCAATCAAGGCACATACCCCTGTTGTACCGGTAATGGTCATATCAGCCATGACCACTGAAAGAGACCCGGAAGTAGATACCCTGAAGTCACAAATGCCTCAGGTGTTGGAGATGCTGACCTCTTTGATGGCAAAGGATCCAAGGGTCGTAGAGAATAATGGACCGAGGAAGGAGTTGTTCCCAGATACCTCAGCACCCACTTCCCTACAAGATTGGGGGGATGTGGTCTGTTTTAACTGCGGAGGAGTTGGCCATATTGCGAAAGTATGTTCGAGTCCCAAGAAAAAGAAGATGAATAATCGCAAGCCGGCGGAAAACTTCAGAGGGAGTCAACCGGGTTCCCATCATCTCCAGTGAACTCCACTTTACCCAAACTGAATGAGAAGCCCAGAAGAAAAAGGAGTAGACCCCCTCAGAAGAAGAACAGTGCTCCTCAGCGAGAATACACACCTAAAAAGAGAAATAATGTCCCTCAGCGGGAATATACACATAAACAGAGGAGGGAGATCAATGCATACCGAGCCCAAGAGGGACTAAAGCCAACAGCCAAACACAAGAAGGAGAGGATCAAAGGAAAATGTAGGGATCAACAGAAAGAGACCCCTTTGAAGTCTTATCCAGAAGAACTGATAGGCCCTTCCCCTGTAGTGCCTATTCAAGTGGAGGGAGTCTACACGAGAGCCATCCTAGACACTGGAGCACAGGTGACTCTGTTATACTGGGACTTTTATGACAGACATCTGAGTCACTTGCCCATCCAGAGAATTGAAGATCTGGAAATATGGGGAATCGGAGCACAGAGTTTCCCCTACAATGGTTACTTGCCCATTAAACTGACCTTCGACCCCTCAGTAGCCGGGAAGGCTGAAGTGTTTGATACCCTGGCAATGGTGTGCCCCCGACCGCCTGGAGCCAGCAAGAGCTCCTTAATAATAGGGACAAATACGGATCTGGTTCGGAGGCTTCTGGCCCCTCTGGCAGGAGGAAAGAACCCTACGGTCACCAGAATACACCAGATGTTGAGGACCGCTTATCAGCGACTGGTCTTAGAACACAAGGCCCCAGAAGAGGGGGTGGGTAAAGTCTGGAGACTGGAGAAGAAGGGAATAGTGTTGCAGCCCAGTGAAGTAACCTGTCTCAGGGCCACTGTGAAGCTTACTTGGGAGCAACCCGGCCCCTTTGTCATGTTGGAACCAGACCCTCGGGAAGAATACTCAGGCTTAGAAGTGATCCCAGAGATGGTTCCGCTGAGAGCTCTGAAGAAGGCACACTGTAAGGTGCCGGTGAGCATCAGGAATACCACGGGTGTTCCCAAGGAGATCCCCGCCAGGATGCTGCTGGGTCAGGTGAGCCCTGCTGCCCCAATTGTCTTATCAGATGTGGAGAAGACAGAGGGAAACAGAACTGTTTGGGAGAAGCTCTGCATGGAGAACCCGAACCTGCCAAAGACCTGGAAAGAGAGGGCAAAGGCCCAGTTGACCAGATGAAGGAAGATCTTCTCTAAAGATGAGTTCGACGTAGGGTGTGAAAAGAGTGCCACCCATCGAATCCGCCTCCAGGAAGACAAGCCTTTCAGGGAGAGGGTCAGGCGAGTCCCTCTAGCCGACCTTGAAGACCTGAGAGAACAGCTCGCTGAGCTCAAGCGAACCGGTGTTATCCGGGAATCTAGGAGCCTCTATGCCTCTCCAATAGTGGTGGTCCGGAAGAAGAATGGGTCGTTGAGGTTGTGTATAGACTACAGGACTCTCAACCGGAGGACGATACCCGACCAGTATACCACCCCGAGGATAGAGGATGCCCTACAGAGTTTGTCTGAAGCCAGGTGGTTCAGTGTTATAGACCTGAAGAGTTGATCCTATCAGATCCCTATGCATCCGGAAGATAAGGAGAAGACAGCCTTCATAACCCCTGTGGGATTCTTTGAATTTGACCGGATGCCCCAAGGCCTGTCTGGAGCCCCGGCCACCTTTCAACGCCTCATGGAGAAAACCGTAGGAGACATGAACCTCATCGAAGTTCTCGTGTACTTGGATGACATCATTGTCTTTGGGAAGACCCTATAAGAACATGAGGAAAGACTGGAAAAAGTCTTGAGAAGGCTTAGCGAAGAGGGACTCAAGCTTTTGCCAGAGAAATGTCAGTTCTACCAGTCATCAGTCAACTATCTGGGGCACATAGTGTCTGAAGAAGGGGTTGCCACAGACCCCGGGAAGCTGGAGGCAGTTACCTCCTGGCCCTGGCCCACCACAGTGACAGAACTCAGGTCCTTTTTGGGGTTCTGCTCCTACTCTAGGAGATTCGTAGAGGGGTTTGCACGGATTGCCAGACCCCTGAATGAACTCTTGAAGACAGAAGGGGAAGAGGATGACTCAGGTCCCAGGAAGCCGGGAGAGTCAGTCGAAGACCAATGGAATGGAAAGTGCGAAGAGGCCTTCCACATGCTGAAGAAGAGCTTAACCACTGCCCCTGTCTTGGCCTATGCAGACCCAAGGAAACCTTATGAGCTCCATGTAGATGCCAGTCATGACGGACTGGGAGGAGTGCTCTACCAGGAGCATGAAGGGCAACTGCGACCTGTCGCATATGTGAGCAGAAGTTTGACCCCATCTGAAAAAAACTACCCCACTCACAAATTGGAGTTCCTAGTTCTCAAGTGGGCTGTAGTTGATAAGCTTAAGGACTATCTGTATGGGACAGAATTCACTGTGAAAACTGACAACAATCCCCTTACTTATCTTTTCACCACAGCAAAACTGGATGCCACGGGCCATCAATGGCTGGCTGCACTGTCTGGATTCAATTTTTGCCTGAAATACAGACCTGGGGCCGGAAATCGAGATGCGGATGTCCTGTCCAGAAGGTCTCATGCTCCCACTAGCCGCACAGAAGACTGGACCCAGGTGGCACCGGATGGGGTGTGGGCTCTCTGTCAAGGGGCCAAACTCCAAGCCAGTGGGGGAAGAGATAGGAGTCACAGTAGTGGGAGTCTCCAAGCAATACTGTGGAGTCACTCAGTTAGAATAAGATGATTTACCCAAACTGTCAAAAAAAGAATTGAGGTGTGATCAGTTGGATCCTTTGGGGAAATTGGTCCTCAAGGCCCTGGAGAGTCAGGATGCAGATAGGCTCTTGCATCACCCTTCAAAGGAAGCTCGCCTGCTGCTGAAGGAGTGGGACAGGTTGCAGGTGCATCAAGGGGTGGTCTACCGAAGGGGCCCCTCTGATGACCTGGAAGACAAATGGCAATTGTTCTTGCCTGAAAAGCACCGGGGGACTGTCTTGGCCGCCTTACACGACCATCATGGTCATTTAGGAGCTGAAAGGACCTTCCAGCTTGCCAGGAGTCGGTTCTATTGGCCCTGTATGAGGGCTGAAGTAGAGGAATACTGCCATTCATGCGCACGCTGCATCCAGCGGAAAACTCTACCCCATCAAGCTGCCTGTCAGGGACCTGCCAGAAATCAAAGACAGTTCTTGCTTCCCTCGGTACCTGTGCGTCGGCGCGCGCCGGGTGTGCGCGCTTGTGCGCCAATTGCGCACGCGCATGCGCCAATCGCGTGTGCGCGTGCATGCGCGGCATGTGCGCGTGCGTGCGCGTTAAACAATATGGAGCCATTAGGCCTTTAAAAGGCCAGCAGTTACAACAGTGCATTGCTGTCTGATCTGCAGCTTTCTAAACCTGAATACCTGCATACCTGCTACCTGTTACCAGTACCGACCCGGCTTGCTCGACCACCCGATATTTCTCCAACCCTGACCTCGGCTCGCCTTGACCCTGCTCTGTCTCTCACCTGCCTACCTGCTGCCAAACCTTGCCTGTGTTCCTGACTACGTCTAAGCCTGCTGATCCATACACCTGACTACCTGCTCTGACCCGGCTTGTGTGACCCTCCTGCTGTCTGCTGTTTTGTGCACCTAAACCAAGCTTATCTCACCTTGCTCCAGCTTCCGCTGTTCCAGTATCCACCAGCTCCCGGGCCGCTGACCTGCAACCACCTGCTCTGCTGCCTACAGATCCAGCCATCCCTGGAGGATCACCACCTTGCCACGGTGCCAACCACCACACCTACTGCAGGCACTCCTACCTCACTGTGCTCTCGAGGTCACTGTCCCCAATCCAGTGACTCCTGAGCCAGGGCTGTAAGAGAGGTCTCCTCCTACAAAGTCAGGCTCTACGACCAGGTACGTTCTGTACATAACACTGCCCCAATGGGCCACCTACAGAGTCAAGGCCCAATGGATTTGGTATGCATTGATTTCCTCTGCCTCGAGCCCGACTTGAGTGGACTAGGAAATGTTCTGGTGATAACCGATCATTTCACCCGGCATGCCCAGGCCTTCCCAACCAAAGACCAGAAGGCTTCCACAGTGGCCAAGGTACTCATGTTGAAATACTTTGTGCACTATGGACTACCACAGCGACTCCACTCGGATCAAAGGAGGGACTTTGAAAGTTGACTGATCCGGAAGCTCTTGGACTCCTTAGGGATCAAGAAGACCCGAACCACGCCCTACCATCCGCAAGGGGATGCCCAGCCGGAAAGGTTCAACCGAACCCTACTCAATATGCTGGGAACTCTAGAAAGTGAAAAGAAGCAGCATTGGAGCAGGCACATAGCAGCAATTGTGCATGTTTACAACAGCACAACAAGTGATGCTACAGGGTACTCTCCCTACCGACTCATGTTTGGGAGAGAAGCAAGACTACCCGTAGACCTGGCCTTTGGCACCTCCATAGACCATTCCTCGGCCACTTCTCATAAGGGCTATGTGGACCGGCTGAGACACTGTTTACAGTTGGCCTATGAACAGGCCCAAGCGGCTTCCGATCAGAGGGGAGCCCGCAACAAGAGAAACTTCGACCTGAAGGTCCGAATTCAGGATCTGCAACCAGGGGACAGAGTGTTGTTACGAAACTTGGGAGTCCCTGGGAAGCACAAGCTTGCAGACAGATGGAGACCGGAGCCATATGTTATTTGTAAGAAGTTACCCGGCCTACCAGTCTATCAGCTGAAGCCAGAGGGAAAGGTGGGGCCTTTGAAGACTTGCCACCGGAACCACATACTCCCACTTGCCGAAGCAGTCCGGATGCCCCCTGTGAAGGATTCCTCTGAGCCAACGTCCATCCTGGATACTCCTAGGCCAAACACCCAGTCTCAGACATCCCGGTCTGAAGAAGCAGATGCCTCTGAGCCTAGTGAGGATGAAAGTGAAAAGTTGGGATGGCTATGGCCTTCCCAGGCCCCAGTGACTTCTGCTATAGATGTCCCACCTTTGGGAGACACCATAGACAGTACACTGAATGCAGAAGCTACTGAATTTATCCCGTCCAGCCCTCTATCAGACTCATGGGAAGATGCCCTTGACTCGCTCCAAGATGTTCTGTGAACCCTCCTTTTCCTGAGTTAAATGTTTCAGAAACAGGTGAAGCTGACATGTCTGTTCCGGAAGAGGAACCTACAGTGTTGAAGCCAGAAACCCCAAGAGAGAGAAGGGTGAAAAGGGCCATAAGGCCCCCCAGAAGGCTGACCTACCCACAAATGGGGAGGAGCTCGGAGGATACGGTGGCAACTGCCAGGAGGAGTGCAGAAAGCCCTTATCCCTCCCCTGTTCATTTGGTGGAGGGCAACCCCAACTCACCCCCTGGCACAGTTAGGCAGGCCACTTATGATAGTGTGACCTGTGGGTGAGGAAGTTCACCCTCTCATTTTTGGTGGGAACTTCCTCTGCCGACATCATACGCAACTTTGTCTAATGTTGTGCGTAGTGTTTGTTGACAAATATCTTTGGGGACCAAAGAGTTTAAGTGGGGGGAGTGTGTAGCGGGGTCTCCGTTGAGGTCCCATGGACTACGTTACCCAGAACCCCGTTTGGCACCCTGGGTGCGTTGGGCTGCCGCAGAGTAGTGATGAGCCGAACACCCCCGGGTTCGGTTCGCACCAGAACCCGCGAACGGACCGAAAGTTCGCACGAACATTAGAACCCTATTAAATACAATGGATGCGAACGTTCGGATTCTAAAGTGCTAATTATAACGACTATTATCCATGTTATTGTCCTAAACAGAGTTTGGGAACCCGGGTTCTGCACCAGGGGACATGTATCAATGCAAAAAGAAGTTTTAAAAACGGACGTTTTCCGGGAGCAGTCATTTTAATGATGCATAAAGTGAAAAAAAAGTCAAATATTCCTTTAAATATTGTACCTGGGGGGTGTCTAAAGTATGCCTGTGAAGTGCCACGTGTTTCCCGTGTTTAGAACTGTCCCTGCACAAAATAACATTTCTAAAGGAAAAAAAAGCCATTTAAAACTGCTTGCGGCTTTAATGTAATGTCTGGTCCCGGTAATATGGATGAAAATCTTTAAGAAAAATGGCATAGCTACCCCATCAACCCCCCCCCCCCCCTACCCCAGCCCATTACCAGTCCCTTTGGGTCTTGTATAGATATTAAGGGGAACCCCGCACACAAAATAAAAAAGGCCCTATATACTCTGAAGAGCCGTATACAGGCGGTGCATACAAGACAGGGACTGTAGGTTTGTTCTTATGTAGAATCTGTTTGTAATTTTGAACAGCTACATTGTTTAAGTCTAGCTCCATGCCAAATTCCTTTTTTTAAGCTTTTTGGAAAACATAGGGAAGGGTTATCACCCCTGTAACATTTTTTTTGCTGTCTGTGCCCCTGTTCAGAACATTTCACCTCACTTTGCGTCCCAATGACAACTGTTTTTGAAATGTGGTGTTTTTATTGAAACAAGGATTGGTGCATCAGTAGAGAGGAGACACCTTTCTCCCATATTAATTCTTACAGGAGAGAATTTTCCTTCCAAGGGGTAGATTTCCTCTCACTTCCTGTTGTCTTCTTCCGTTTGCAAGTAGTAGTCGTTTGTAAGTTGGATGTTTGAAAGTAGGGACCTGCCGTATGTACTCTGCAGAAATTGGCCCCTTAGGTGTTGGTGTTGGCACAACACTGTAAGCACTCACAGTTACTCTTGGTGGGTGCTGGAACGCCCTGCTGTCAACTATTATATCAGGAATTGTAATAACATATAATTGTTGATCAGTGGTAGTAAAAATTGGGCCTTTGATGGTGGTGCTGGTGCCACAACACTGTAAGGCCTGACAGTTACTCTTGGTGGGCGCAGCAATGGGCCATGCTGTGAATTATTAGATCAATAATTATAATTGCATGCCCCTGTTGAACAGGGGCTGAAAAATTGGGCCTTTGGTGGTGGTGGTGGTGGTGATGGTGGTGCTGGTGCCACAACACTGTAAGGCCTGACAGTTACTCTTGGTGGGCGCAGCAATGGGCCCTGCTGTGAATTATTAGATCAATAATTATAATTGCATGCCCCTGTTGAACAGGGGCTGAAAAATTGGGCCTTAGGCACTGGTGGCACAACACTGCAACCCCTCACAGATACTGTACTTGGAGCACAGCAATGAGGCCTGTCGCAAAGTATTGCATCAAAAATTGTAATTACACGCCCCTGTTAAACAGGGGCTGAAAAATTGGGCCTTAGCCACTGGTGGCGTCACCCATAAACCAAAATGATCTTCCAAGCTATCATCATTAATCGTATCATTGAGGAGGATAGCCAGTCAACATAACAGCACAGGCACTCATCATCAGCATCAGTCTTGAAGGGATGTGACATTTTAAAATCAATTAGTCTGTTATATCAGCATCAGGTGTGTGGTAGCTGGTGGTGATCCAAGACTGGTTCATCTTGATGAAAGTCAGTCGATCAACCGAGTCGGTGGACAGGCGCACCCTGTGATCCGTGACAAATCCTCCAGCAGCACTGAATGTGCGTTCTGAAACAACGCTGGATGCAGGACAGGCCAGTAGCTCAATTGCATACTGTGCAAGCTCTGGCCAGTGATCCATCCTCAAGACCCAGTAAGCCAGAGGATTTTCGGTGGGGAAGGTGTCCAAGTCTGACCTTGCCCCTAGGTATTCCTGCACCATGTATATCAGACGCTGGCGATGGTTGCTGGAACCGATCATACTTTGGGTCTGTGGACTAAAGAATTGTCTGAATGCATCGGTCAGATGGCCACCTTCCTCACCGCTCCTTCTTTGACTGCCCGAAGCCTCAGCAACTCGTTGTCCAGGACCAGGAGTTTGTAACCTCCCAGCCTCTGGGAACGCGTTGCACAGACCTTTCTGCAAGGCCTCCCGGACTTGTCTCATCCATTGCTCCCTCTGCGACGGTAACATAAGGTCCGCAACCTTACCCTTGTACCGTGGATCAAGGAGAGTGGCCAGCCAGTAATGGTCCCTCTCCTTGATCCGAAGAATACGAGGATCCTTCCGCAGACTTTGCAGGATCAGGGAGGCCATGCAGGGTAGGTTAGCTGAGGCATTCAGTCCGGAGTCCTCTGGGTCACTAAGGACGACATGATCCGCAGCCACCTCCTCCCAGCCACGTACAAGTCCACTGGTTTCTTGGGACTGTAAATCATCCCTAAAAGACTGCTGCTGATGATGCTGAGTGCCAGCCTCCACCTCCATGCTGACACAATCCTCCTCCTCCTCTTCCTCCTCCTCCTCCTCCTCCTCTTCCTGTGCGATGGGTGGGACAGAAGGAAAACTGTCTGGGTAAAGGGGGCCTTGAGAGGCAAGGAAGTCCTCCTCTTCCTGCCTCTGTTCTGCCTCAAGTGCCCTGTCCATTATTCCACGCAGCGTGTGCTCCAACAGGTGGACAAGAGGTACAGTGTCACTGATGCATGCACTGTCACTGCTCACCATCCTCGTGGCCTCCTCAAATGGTGCCAGGACAGTGCATGCATCCCTGATCATGCCCCACTGGCGTGGTGAAAAAAACCCGAGCTCCCCTGACCCTGTCCTGGTGCCGTAGTCGCACAGGTACTCATTGATGGCCCTCTGCTGCGTGTGCAGCCGCTGCAGCATGGCCAACGTTGAGTTCCACCTGGTGGGCATGTCACATATAAGGCGGTTCTTGGGCAGGTTCAACTCCTTTTGCAGCTCAGCCAGGCGAGCACTGGCATTATAAGATCTGCGGAAATGCACACAGACTTTCCTGGCCTGCCTCAGGACATCCTGTAAGCCCGGGTACCTGCCCAAGAACCGCTGCACCACCAGGTTAAGGACGTGAGCCACACAGGGCACATGGGTCAGTTGTCCCTGTCGGAGGGCAGAGAGGAGGTTGGTGCCATTGTGGCAAACCACCATTCCTGGCTTAAGCTGGCGTGGCGTCAACCACCTCTCGGCCTGCCCCTGCAGAGCAGACAGATCCTCTGCCCCAGTGTGGCTCCTGTCCCCCAAACACACCAGCACAAGCACGGCATGGCATCTTTTTGCCTGCGTACTTGCGTAGCCCCTTGAACGCCTACGGAGCACCGCTGGTTCCGAGGACAAACCACAGGAAGAGGCCATGGAGGAAGAAGAAGAGGAGGGGGTGGAGGAGAGAGGTGTGTCACAACCAGTAGTAGAATTTTGGAGGCGTGGCGGCGGAACAACCTCCAACACTACTGCACCTTGTCCTGCATCCTTCCCAGCTGCCAAAAGAGTGACCCAATGGGCCGTGAAAGAAAGGTAACGTCCCTGTCCATGCCTGCTGGACCATGAGTCAGCGGTAATATGCACCTTATCGCTGACCGCCCTGTCCAGCGAGGCCAAGACATTGCCTTCCACATGCCTGTAGAGAGCCGGAATCGCCTTCCGTGAGAAAAAGTGGCGTTTAGGAACCTGCCACTGAGGAACCGCACATTGCACAAACTCACGGAAGGGGGCCGAGTCTACCAACTGAAAAGGCAGCAGTTGAAGCGCTAGCAATTTAGCCAAGCTAGCATTCAACCGCTGGGCATGTGGATGGCTGGGAGTGAACTTCTTTCGACGGTCCAGCAGCTGGGGCAGGGAAATTTGCCTGCTAGAATCGGACGTCGGTGTACTGCTAGCAGAGTGGCTGCAAGTACTTGGCTGTGACACACCTAATTCTACACCTTCATTCCTCTCAGTGCAGGTTTCAGAGAGGACTGAAGGTATACTGGGGTTGGAGATCCCAGCTGATGCGGTGCAAGGAGAGGTCCGCTTTGTTCTTTGGTGTGGGTCTTTAAGGTAGGCTTGCCAACAAGCTGCATGGCAGGTCAACATATGTCTGATCAAGCATGTGGTGCCCAAGCGGCTGATGTTTTGGCCACGCGATATACGCTTGAGACATATGTTGCAAACAGCAGCTGTGCGATCTGATGCACTCGCCTCAAAAAAGGCCCACACCAAAGAACTTTTTGAATGACGGGCAGAGGCAGCGCCCTGCACAGGCGGAGCTCTGCGGTGTGATTCCGTCGGTGTGCTGCCCATACGCTGACCACCCAAGGGCATCCTGCCTCATTGGAGATGTGCCTCCTCCTCATCCTCCTCCTCCTCCTCTCTCCTATTAGGCACCCACGTGGAGTCAGTGACCTCATCATCCCCTCCCTCCTCATCACTGGAGCCAATCTGGCAGTATGCTGCAGCTGCTGGAGCATGACTGCCAGATTGGTGTCCTTCTTGAGCATCCCCTCTCTCTGCTCTCACGCTACTGCCTTCCTCTATCTGGGTATCATCATCAGATCCTTCGAAACGCTGGGCATCCTCCTGGAGCATGTACCCAACACTGTGCTCAAACAGTTCGTGGGACTCCTCAGGAGGAGGACATGGTGGGTCTAGGGAAGGATTGACTAATGAAGATAATGATACCAGAGAAGAGGACGCTTTGGCAGCTGCTTTGCCAGTACCCTGAGCCTGGGTGAGAGAGGATGAGGAGGATGAGGTGGGCTTGGTCATCCACTCTACCAAGTCTTCGGCATGATGTGGCTCAACATGTCCAGCTGCCGAAAAGAAGGACAAGCGTGTCCCATGGCCATGTGCTGATGACAATGCACCGCGTCCACGACCAGCACTGTTGCCCCCAGACACAGAGCCTGCTTGCCCTCTTTTTTTGCCTCCTGACTGTCAGCCTCTCCTTGTTTGCCTTCCAGACATTTTAATGGATGGCCTGCAGGGAGATGGGAAAAACAGCAATAAGGGCTACCTTCAGGTGTATACTGTGCAGGAGGCTTAGCAACAATGACACTGACACTGTCCCCTGCCTATCCTTCTCTGTCCCTAAACACAAGGATTTGCAATATGCTTCAGCAAGATTGGTTTAGCACAGAATAGCACACTGACAGTTTCCCTCACTGTCCTTCTCTGTCCCTACAAACAAGATTTAGCACAGAATAGCACACTGATAGTTTCCACGAGTGTCCTTCTCTGTCCCTAAACTCAAGGATTTCAAATATGGTTCAGCAAGATTGGTTTAGAACAGAATAGCACACTGACACTTTCCCTTACTGTACCTCTCTGTCCCTAAACTCAAGGATTTCAAATATGGTTCAGCAAGATTGGTTTAGAACAGAATAGCACACTGACACTTTCACTCACTGTCCTTCTCTGTCCCTACAAACAAGATTTAGCACAGAATAGCACACTGATAGTTTCCATGAGTGTCCTTCTCTGTCCCTAAACTCAAGGATTTCAAATATGGTTCAGCAAGATTGGTTTAGAACAGAATAGCTCACTGACACTTTCCCTCACTGTACCTCTCTGTCCCTAAACTCAAGGATTTCAAATATGGTTCAGCAAAATTGGTTTAGAACAGAATAGCACACTGACACTTTCCCTCACTGTACCTCTCTGTCCCTAAACTCAAGGATTTCAAATATGGTTCAGCAAGATTGGTTTAGAACAGAATAGCACACTGACCCTTTCCCTCACTGTACCTCTCTGTCCCTAAACTCAAGGATTTCAAATATGGTTCAGCAAGATTGGTTTAGAACAGAATAGCACACTGTCAGTTTCACTCACTGTCCTTCTCTGTCCCTACAAACAAGATTTAGCACAGAATAGCACACTGATAGTTTCCACGAGTGTCCTTCTCTGTCCCTAAACTCAAGGATTTCAAATATGGTTCAGCAAGATTGGTTTAGAACAGAATAGCACACTGACACTTTCCCTCACTGTACCTCTCTGTCCCTAAACTCAAGGATTTCAAATATGGTTCAGCAAGATTGGTTTAGAACAGAATAGCACACTGACACTTTCACTCACTGTCCTTCTCTGTCCCTACAAACAAGATTTAGCACAGAATAGCACACTGATAGTTTCCATGAGTGTCCTTCTCTGTCCCTAAACTCAAGGATTTAAAATATGGTTCAGCAAGATTGGTTTAGAACAGAATAGCACACTGACACTTTCCCTCACTGTACCTCTCTGTCCCTAAACTCAAGGATTTCAAATGTGGTTCAGCAAGATTGGTTTAGAACAGAATAGCACACTGACACTTTCACTCACTGTCCTTCTCTGTCCCTACAAACAAGATTTAGCACAGAATAGCACACTGATAGTTTCCACGAGTGTCCTTCTCTGTCCCTAAACTCAAGGATTTCAAATATGGTTCAGCAAGATTGGTTTAGAACAGAATAGCACACTGACACTTTCCCTCACTGTACCTCTCTGTCCCTAAACGCAAGGATTTCAAATGTGGTTCAGCAAGATTGGTTTAGAACAGAATAGCACACTGACACTTTCACTCACTGTCCTTCTCTGTCCCTACAAACAAGATTTAGCACAGAATAGCACACTGATAGTTTCCACGAGTGTCCTTCTCTGTCCCTAAACTCAAGGATTTCAAATATGGTTCAGCAAGATTGGTTTAGAACAGAATAGCACACTGACACTTTCCCTCACTGTACCTCTCTGTCCCTAAACTCAAGGATTTCAAATATGGTTCAGCAAGATTGGTTTAGAACAGAATAGCACACTGACACTTTCCCTCACTGTACCTCTCTGTCCCTAAACTCAAGGATTTCAAATATGGTTCAGCAAGATTGGTTTAGAACAGAATAGCACACTGACACTTTCACTCACTGTCCTTCTCTGTCCCTACAAACAAGATTTAGCACAGAATAGCACACTGATAGTTTCCACGAGTGTCCTTTTCTGTCCCTAAACTCAAGGATTTCAAATATGGTTCAGCAAGATTGGTTTAGAACAGAATAGCACACTGACACTTTCCCTCACTGTACCTCTCTGTCCCTAAACTCAAGGATTTCAAATGTGCTTCAGCAAGATTGGTTTAGAACAGAATAGCACACTGACACTTTCACTCACTGTCCTTCTCTGTCCCTACAAACAAGATTTAGCACAGAATAGCACACTGATAGTTTCCACGAGTGTCCTTCTCTGTCCCTAAACTCAAGGATTTCAAATATGGTTCAGCAAGATTGGTTTAGAACAGAATAGCACACTGTCAGTTTCACTCACTGTCCTTCTCTGTCCCTACAAACAAGATTTAGCACAGAATAGCACACTGATAGTTTCCACGAGTGTCCTTCTCTGTCCCTAAACTCAAGGATTTCAAATATGGTTCAGCAAGATTGGTTTAGAACAGAATAGCACACTGACACTTTCCCTCACTGTACCTCTCTGTCCCTAAACTCAAGGATTTCAAATATGGTTCAGCAAGATTGGTTTAGAACAGAATAGCACACTGACACTTTCCCTCACTGTCCTTCTCTGTCCCTACAAACAAGGTTTAGCACAGAATAACACACTGACACTCTCCCTACCTATCCTTATTTGTCCCTAAACACAAGGAATCCAGGATTAGTAAAGGAAAAAAAATGACACTGTCCCTGCCTATGCTTCTCTTTCCCTGCTCCAGAACACACTACACAAGGCCGCCGCGCTGGCGGCCTTTTATAGTGTGGGGCGTGTACTAAACCCCCTCAGCAATAATTGGCCACAGGCATCCTGCCTGTGGCCAATCATTGCTCTCCTCGCTGCCGGCGCTGTGATTGGCCAAGCATGCGGGGTCACAGTGCATGCTTGGCCAATCACAGCGCCTGGATGACACTGCGATGGCGTAGTGCATTGTGGGCCGTTCGCGTCACTCGAATTTGGCGCGAACGGCCCAAATCGTTCGATCTTCGTCGAACGATCGAACAGCCGATGTTCGAGTCGAACATATGTTCGACTCAAACACGAAGCTCATCCCTGCCGCAGAGACTCATGGGTGGGGTATAAAAGGGGAGGGCGAGGCTCAGCCCGGCCTCTTTGGACACTGCGCGGCTGGCAAGAGGACTTCCTGTGCGGACCTGCTGTGAGTGCAAGGCCTGAGGCCTGGGCCTTGCACACTTCCAGAGAGCCTTCCACCTCACTGCGGAGCCTGTGCGGCAACAGACATCTACCTGCTTGAGGGACGTCAGTGAACCGGAGATCAGGCGGTGGCAGATCCTGAGTGTGTGAACACAGCGGTGGGAGTCCCGGACTGGGATCGAGTCCGGAGGGGTGAGAGAGCACCTGCTCACAACCATACTTGAGTACCTTACTAGGCCTATAGACTGCCTTGGCCCATCGGGTGATATCTCCCTTTTCCTGTCAGGAGACTAGTTCAAGGACTGAGTCACATAGTCTCCGGGGAGTTGTTCCATTACCTTAGACCTTGTTGGATTACAAATATTGTTCCTGTATGTGCACCATCGATCATCTGGCATGCAAAGATTCCTTCTCTAGAGACTGAGTTTTAGCTAAGTCAGGCCTGACTGGGAGTTGATAGTACTGTTGGGCGCCATATTGCTAACGGGGACCCAAGCTATATGTTGGTGTGTGTTAGAACTAAGTGCGCATTATCATTAACTACTGTTAGTATTACTGCAGGGCTCTGCATGCATGTGTTATATGTAATATTAATTATTTACCCCTTTTATCTACAAGTAAACCTTTTACCTTTTCTCAAATCTGGTGTTGGAGTCCCTATATATATATTTTATCACTTGAAGAAAGGTATTGTGGGATTGTGTGTAAACTGTTATAGAGTTATATAGAAATACCACCCCTAGACTAGCTGTGCCAGAGAAGGGCTGAGTAGATTGCCGGGGATTGGCTGTGCTGTGTACAGGGCCCAAAAGCAAACCCGCGGCTCCCTTAGTTTGGGGGTATCGCTACACGTGTGGGCTCGTCCGGGATCCTGTATATGGCAAGCAGATAAGTCAAAAGTACCGGCATGGACCCGCTAGAAGTGAAAGCGTGGTGCGAAGAGGCCAGGACAAACCCAGACACATCAGTGGTCATTAGTCTCCCGGGAGAAGAATGGTCAGTGAACGCGGCAGAGCGACTTGCAGTGTCGCTATCCCCAAATAATATACCAAGGGTGATAGATCTGAAATCAGCCCCAGATACCTAGTTTCAGTATGCACTCATAGAGTGGATGGATGGAGTACCGGGGAACCTTAAAGGACGAAGTGTGCAGTCGCTGGATAACAAAACTTATGGTCTGGTGCACGCAATAACTGTAAAAACTGAGTCACCTCCGCCATCCCCAACGGGATCACCGCCAGGGATACCCCGTACATCAGAGAGGCAGAGAAGGATGACACCTCCGGTGACACCCATCACAGCCATAGGGCCAGAACTTTTAAATGCTTTGGGAGATCTGCTCACAAAGTGTCAGCAAACAAGTATGGTACACGTAGAGGCCAGCTACCGGAAGCTGAGAACATTTTCAGGGAAGCTGCCCGTCCCTGTAGGGGAGGAAGACTTTGATACCTGGATCGAACAGGCCTTGTCAGCAGTAGAGGCATGGGAGGTGCCTAAAACGCAGAAGAAGCAGCGCGTGATGGAAAGTCTGAAAGGCGCGGCTGCGGAAGCTGTAAAAAGTCTCCGGTTTGGGAATGCTGCCTGCATGGCTTATGACTGTTTAGCCATGCTACAGGAGGAGTTCGGTCAGTTAGAAAAAGTAACGGAACTGGTGTATCAGTTCAAACACACCTTTCAGCAGCCAGGAGAAAAGCTGTCAGAGTATGTAAGAAGACTGAACAAAATGCTTTGTCAAATTGTGCTAAAAAAGGGATAGGCTCCCTTAGTTTGGGGGTATCACTACACACAAAATACCATGGGGAGAAGCCTCAGCTGGGAGAGGGCATTCTATAACTTCTGGGCTCTTAACCAGTCAGCACATCTGCAAGTGACTTTACCCTTGGAACATGTGTACTGCCTGGAAATTGGGAAGGGATACTGCTTTTGGTTAGAGGCTTCACATGCAGCTATTTTTGCTAAGTCATATAATCCCTTTAAAGCAGAGGTGTCAAACTGCCGGCCCTCCAGCTGTTGCAGAACTACAAGTCCCATAAAGCATTACAATGCTGACAGTTACAAGCATGACTCCCACAGACAGAGGCATGATGGGACTTGTAGTTTCGCAACAGCTGGAGGGCCACCAGTTTGACACCCCTGCTTTAAAGAGTACCACCCTTAAAAGAAAACATAAAATCAAGCACCATTAGATAGCTACCTAAATCTTTTCATTATCTTCATTATCTCCCTCTTTGGGAGCCAGATTACCTAATATGACATCGCCACTCCCCTGCATCCTTCCATGAAGTACTCTGAGCCTCTGTTACCAAGGAGGAGGCCCTCAGTGTGGGGAGTGTTGCAGAGTTCTTAACATCGAGCTTGAGATTTGTGTATTGCACATGCTGAGTTCTGAATGTTCCAGGAATAGGAATGCACAAGTAGTAAAGGCTGAGTTGTTTTTCATCAGTGTAGCGATACCCCCAGTTAAGAGGGCTGCCTTGATTGTTTTGGGCCCTGTAGTGCACCGCTGTCAACCCCTGGAAATCGGCTCTAACCTCTCGTGGCACAGTTAGTAAAGGGGATGATAGAATTGCAATCACTCTAATATTCTCTATGACACAATCCCACAGTAAGGCACACGGTAATGGTATGGCACAGTAAATGACACTGACAACTAATATACTTAACTCTAATGTTTTACTGTTAATAAAATTTGGATAAGAAACAATCATGCAAAAACAGTTGCAGAGCCCTGCAATGTAAGTACACTTGTGAAAACAGCAAACGTTCAATAATGTAGTAGACAAGTTATCAGACCCCGCTGCAGCTATCCTCCCTCGTGGACAATATGGCGCCCAGCAATGTCCTATACTACCCAGTCAGGCCTGACTAAAGTTTGGGGCATAGTTTGTGGTAGACAATCTTCGCTAGCAAGAACGGTGGTGCACTTTAAGAACAATTTGTAATCCAATAGGGAAAACCGATGATAGATAACTTCAAAGTACCAGGGAGACTAATAACTCAGTTCTGTAAATAGTCTCCCCAGAGTTTAACTGCAATTCTGGATGGCCCTGAATACAGTTAGTGGGTTTAGAAATGCTATGGTGCAGTTCTGAGCAGGTGCTCTCTCACCCAACTGGACTAGTCCTTGTCCGTTACTTCCGTTACTGTGACTCGATTCACAGTGTCCATGACACCCGGGTCTTCCGTCTTCCCGGTGACAGTACTCGGCAACAGGAACAAACGTTCAGCAGGTCCCTCAGTGGAACGGAAGGCTCTCTGGAAAAGCACAAGGCCCAGGCTTCAGGCCTTGTACGCACAGCAGATCAACACAGGGATCCTCTTGCTGGGAGGGCGGTGTCCAAAGAGAAAGAGCCGGGCTCCGCCTCTACCTTATATAGTCCACCCCAGCAGTCCCTGCGCGGGGCAATGCACTCTGTGTGCCCCAAGGCGTGCTGGGAACTGTAGTCTCTTGGGGTTTAAAAAAACAATACCCCGCTACATCAGTATGTAAACATTAGTACATTAAAGTGTATCTAAACTCAAAAGCAAACATTTATGATATTGCAGCTTTAGGGTCCTTTCACACGGGGCGGATCCGTGCAGATCCGCCCCGTGAAGCTCCGCTTGCTCAGCGGGGATCGTTCCGTTGATCCCCGCTGAGCCGACGGATGACTGGGCGGTCCCCGCACACTGTGCAGGGACCGCCCTGTCAGAGCGCCGCTCTCCCCTATGGGGAATCGGATGACGACGGACCGTAGAGTCCGTTGTCATCCGATCCGCTCCGCCGACGGAAGGAAAAATAGGGTTTTCCTCCGTCACACTTTGGCGGAGCGGAGCGGAGCGGATGTCAGCGGATGTCAGCGGACATGTCTCCGCTGACATCCGTGCCTCCATAGGGGTACATGGAGGATCCGTTTCAGGTCCGCCTAAAAAACTGACAGGCGGACCTGAACGGACCTCCGTGTGAAAGAGCCCTTACAGTCTTTAAATGTGGTGGATATATTCATTTTTAATTTTTTCGTTTAACAGACCAAACTGTCCAGACTGTCCCTGTCCACACAGCAGAAGGATAATACAATGACAACAAAGGAAGTAGTGCCACAGCAGTTATCACCTACAGTCTGGGTTACACACATTTCTACCCTTCTATAGTAGGCACTCAAATGTGATCTGAAAAAATTGTTTAGCAACATAGAAAGCAGGGATTGTACCTGCTACTGGGCCCATTGACCAAAAAGAGCTCAACAGATACTTTGGTTCAGAAATGCTTATGTAGCACACAAACCTTTTCTTTCTCGTACATCACGGGACACAGAGCGACATAGTCACTACTAATGGGTTATATAGTTACCGTCAGGTGCTGGCACTGGCAACTTCCAAAACCGGAAGTACCCTCCCCTATATAAGCCCCTCCCATCCGGGAGCACCTCAGTTTTTTGCCAGTGTCTAAGGTGTTGGCCAAGAAGAAACATGTGTTTTTCACTGAGCTTGCGTACAGGTTCTTTTGGGCCTCAGTAAGCTATTCCGGATCCGACCAAAAAAGCTTCATAGCTAAACGGTCGGTACCCGGGCCTTGCAGAGAAGAGCAAGGTTCTGCCTGTAATGCTTCTCTTAGGAGAGCTGGACCCTGGGATCCAGAGCTCTGGTCATACCCACGACCAAGATGTTTTCTGTGCAGGGTGCTATACAGGTCCAGGGGAGTGGAATCCTTGGGAACCCGGTCCCTGAAGGTTTGATTACAATGCCTGCCGTGATAGGTGAAGTTTGGGCTTTTGTGGACCAAACAAAGTCCTGCGGCGGGGAACAGGTAAGTGGGGGCCCCCAGGAACTTGGTTCTATTGGGGGACCCCCAAGCCTAGTTTGTCTTTCTGTCTGTTACCTAACGGTATTCCCGCTAATATCTGTGCATGCCTGTAACTACTAAAAAAATGTAATAATTTTTAATGGTGGTCAAGAAAAAAAAAAAAAAAAAGAATGTTTTTTTATATATGTTTAGTATATTAAACTGCGGTACCTGTGTTTGTCCACTAGAGGCCGCTGTGGAATGTTTTTCTTGTCATATGGACTAGTTTCTTCTCAGAGAGCAAAGTCCAGGCAGCTGGTGAGTTCTCCTACAGGAAACTGTTTCCTCTGCCATGTTGCAGTGTTCGTCTATCCCCCGGCCTGCGGCAAAGGGGGCCCTGGCTCCTGTCCCTGGTTTCCATGTTTGAAAATTAGCGCCGAGGCGCACGTGGCCGCGCGCGTGCGCGTGCACGCGCCTCTATATATAGAGGTGGCCGGAAAAAGGGGCGGGGCCTGGGGGATGACGCTCTGTGCGCGCCGCAGCGCTTCTGCGCATGTGCGGGCGTCCCAGCAGGTTTTTAAAAAGCCACATTATTGCAGATAAGCTGGTTATGAAGTACAGAGACAGAGCTGGCAACATTTAAAGGCATACAGCATAGCGGTTGATACAGGCATCCCCTAGAAAGGCACATTAGTAGACACCAACTGTGATATAGCAGCAATTGTGCTAGACTATTCTCAGTAAAAGTGGTGTATTACGGCTGGAATACCTCAGCTTTAGGCTTAGGAATATGCCGTCCAGTAGCTCCGGAACTGAATCTTCCAGGAAGCGAAGGGGGTCTCATCGGGCTCTGAGGATCTTGGGCATACTCCTGCTGCACCAGTCTCCCCTGAAGTTCAGAGGTAAGTGACCGTAGAGACCCCGCAGGGGTACTTGGTACTGTGGCTGTCCTCAGTCACCTGCTCCTGTGTATGTAACAGAGGAGGTTTTTTCCTCAGCTCTGGGAGGATTAGAGAGAGATTGTCAAAATTTATCGCTGCCTCCCTGTCAGGGAAAGCACGCCCGATCTCCGTCTCCTCCTTCAGAGTGCCTGTTAGCAGAGCAACAGTCCCATACAGGGATCGACCTGCCTGAAGGGGATCAGGATAAGGTTGATTCTGTTATAGAGGAATCAACAGTGGGGGAACCTTTTCTCAGCATCTCAAGCTGAAAGATTATGGGTTCAGTCTCTGACTAACATGGTCCGATCAGCATTTAAAAATGCACCTTGCGGAACCATCAACCACTACTGTATCCTCGTTGGGGTCGCCAGAAGCCCCCAGACTGTTTGTTCTTTTCCACTTCACCCTTTACTGAAAGGGCTCATTTACCAGGATTGGGAACGTCCTGAGAAAATATTTATTCCCCCAAGAGATTTCCGGTGGTCTATCCCATGGAGGATAAGTTCATCAAAAAAAAAAAAAAAAAAAAAAATGGAAGGTCCCTACAGTGGACGCAGCCATCTCTTGTATGTATAAATCACTGACATGTCCAGTGGATAATGTCTAAATGTTCAAGAACCCAATAGATAAAAGATTGGAGTCCTTATGAAAATCTGCTTGGTGATACAACCAGCAGTAGCAGCTATTGGGGTCTGCTAAGCAGTGAAGGATCAGTTGAAACAGGTCTTGAGGGACTTGACAGATCAGCAGGCTTTGCCCTAGCTGATCTACCTAGAGCCTTAGGCTTTGCGGTTGATGCCATAGAGGATTCAGTCCATCAGGCCTCCCGCCTTACGCTGTCTATAGTACATATGCGTAGGCTCCTATGGCTCAGAAACTGGTCTGCTGAAGCTCCCTGTAAAGAATGGCTGGTTAGCGTCCCATTTCATGGTGAACGCTTATTCAGGGAAAACCTGGACAAATATATCCAGAAAATTTCCCGCGGTAAAAATACGCTCTTGCCGGTTAAAAGCAGAGTTAGAGGTCCCTCTTTAAGAGGCCTGCTTCTCCAGTCCCTGGGGCATCGGCTGTGTAACAGTTCCGACGGCCTCCTCGGTCAAATCCCGGGGGTAAAAAACAGGGACAGTAGCAGGGTAATAAGAAACCCTGGGTCAGGGGAGGTACAAAACCTCCCCCAAAGTGAAATTCATTGAAGCCCCCACTCAGTCGGGTGGGGGGAGGACTCCAGTTGTTCGCAAGAGACCTGGCGGGACACGATCAAGACAGATAGGTGCTCTCCGCAGTAGGTTTGGGATACAGTTTGGAGTTAAAAGACTCTCCTCCTTCCCATTTTTGAGGTCAAACGTGCCAAGGGATCCCCGGAAGAGAGAGTCCCTCCTGTTGGCACTAGAACAACTATTGCTCCAAGGAGTAATTATGGAGGTTCCCCTGGAAGAATGAGGGTTCGAGTTTTTCTCAAACCTCTTTACAGTCCCGAAGCAAACGCGGTCGGGAGGCCCATATTAATTCTAAAAGGGCTATACAAATTCCTGTATATCAGGACCTTCCGATGGAGTCGATCCGATCGGTGGCCACTGCCCTACAAGGGGAGGATTGGTTAGCCACGATCGACATCAAAGATGCTTATTTGCACATTCCCATCTTTCCATTCCACCAAAAATTTCTACGCTTTGCAGTAGAAGGGCGCCATTTTCAGTTCAGAGCCTTACCCTTCGGTTTGGCCACAGCACCACGAGTGTTTACAAAAATTCTGGCCCTTTATTGGCCAATCTAAGAACACAAGGTGTAATGATAATGGCATATCTGGATGACTTGTTGCTGATAGACCACTCAGTGAAAAAACTAGACGTGGTCGTTCACAAGACGATCAAGTATCTGGAATCTCACGGTTGGATTATCAACCGAGACAAGTCAGCCCTAAAAACCAGTCAAAAGTCTGGAATACTTGGGGCTAAGGTTGGATTCAGGCCAGAGAAAAATATTCTTGCCTCGAGGAAAGGTGTTGTCTTTGAAAGATTTGATCCACTTAGTGGGTACAAAAAAGACAGCCGTCCATACGCCTGTATATGAGGCTGCTGGGAAAAATGGTGGCATCATTCGAAGCAGTACCCTACGGTCAATTCCATTCAAGGAATTTGCAAGGGGCCATACTGTCAGCCTGGAACAAAAAAGTTCAGGCCCTAGACTTACAATGTCCTTGTCCCCTTCCGTTCGCAAGAGCCTCCGTTGGTGGTTGGTTCCCCAGAATCTGGAAAAAAGGAAATCCTTCAGTCCGATTTCTTGGAAGGTGGTCACTACAGATGCCAGCCTTATAGGCTGGGGAGCAGTATTGGAGCAATAGTCTCTCCAGGGCAGATGGTCGGATGCAGAAAAGGCCCTGCCCATCAATCTCTTAGAGATACGAGCAGCCCGGTATGCCCTAGTAGCATGGACATCCAAACTCCAGGGGTCCCCTGTCAGAATTCAATCAGACAATGCCACAGCAGTGGCATATATCAATCATCAGGGGGGCACCAGGAGTCGTGCAGCCCAGAGGGAAGTAAATTACATCCTGAAATGGGCAGAAAAATATGTCCCAGCCATATCTGCGGTATTCATTCCAGGAGTGGAGAATTGGAAGGCGGACTTTCTAAGTCGCCAGCAATTAGGCCCAGAGGAAGGGTCCCTTCACCCCGAGGTTTTCTGGACAATATGTCAGCGGTGGGGAACATCGGATGTAGATCTTCTAGCATCCAGATTCAACGCAAAGGGGGACAGGTTTGTCTCTCGGACAAGGGATCCCCTAGCTTGCGGCTCGGATGCCCTAGTGTTCCCTTGGGATCAGTTCAAGCTGATATATGCATTCACACCGCCAATGGTTACCTCGATTACTCCGCAGAATCAGGGTAGAAAAGAAACCAGTGATTCCGGTGGCTCCAGCGTGGCCCCGAAGAGCGTGGTACGCGGAGATTGTAAAATTTCAGTGGGTAGTCCTTGGACTCTCCCACGTCGTCCGGCTTTCGCAAGGACCGATATACCACCCTTCCTTACCAGCCCTAGGTTTGACGGCCTGGCTATTGAAGCCCACATTCTAAAAAAGAGAGGGCTCTCTAATGCTGTGGTATCTACCATGATCAATGCCAGGAAGCCGGTATCCAGGCAGATCTACTATAGAATCTGGAAGGCGTACATCGCGTGGTGTGAGGCCAAGAAATGGCATCCACGTAAATACGTAATAGGTAGGATTCTGGACTTCCTACAATGGGCTGTAGATAGGAAGCTTGCCTTGAGTACTATCAAGGGTCAGATTTCGGCCTTGTCAATATTTTTTCAAAGGCCCTTGGCTTCGCATTCACTAGTCAAAGCCTTTATACAAGGAGTGATGCGTATTAGTCCTCCGGTTAATATTCCCATATGTCCATGGGATCTAAACTTGGTTCTGTCGGTTCTACAGAAACAACCATTTGAACCATTACAGCATATTTCCTTAGTGCTTCTCACCAGGAAATTGATTTTTCTAGTAGCCATTTGTTCGGCTAAAAGAGTATCGGAATTAGCAGCTATGTCCTGTAAGGAGCCATATCTGGTTATCCATAAGGACAGAGTAGTGTTACGTCCTCATCCAGCCTTTCTTCCTAAGGTGGTATCGAGGTTTCATTTGAACCAAGATGTGGTTCTTCCTTCTTTTTTCCCCAAGCCTACTTCGGTAGAGGAAAAGTTATTGCATTCTTTGGATGTAGTAAGAGCAGTTAAAGCTTATCTAAAAGCCACTGCTCAGATTCGCAGAACGGATACTTTGTTTATTCTGCCGGAAGGCCCCAGAAGGGGTCAGGCAGCGTCAAAATCTACTTTAGCCAAGTGGATTCGACAGGTCATAATACAAGCCTATAGCTTGAGAAGTAGACCGCCTCCGTTCAAAGTTAGGGCGCACTCCACGAGAGCAGTTGGAACTTCATGGGCAGTGCATCACCAGGCCTCCCTGGCTCAAGTCTGTAAGGCCGCAACATGGTCTTCAGTACACACGTTTACTAGGTTCTACCAGGTGGACGTTAGAAGTCAGGAGGATGTCGCCTTTGGGCGCAGTGTGTTGCAGGCCGCAAAAGATCCTCATGTCTGATAGCGCTCAGCTTATATATGGTGTATCCCCCCCCCTCATTTGGCATTGCTTTAGGACATCCCATTAGTAATGACTATGTCGCTCTGTGTCCCGTGATGTACGAGAAAGAAAATAGGATTTTTATAACAGCTTACCTGTAAAATCCTTTTCTTGGAGTACATCACGGGACACAGAGCTCCCGCCCCTCTTTGGGGACACTTATTGCTTTGCTACAAAACTGAGGTGCTCCCGGATGGGAGGGGCTTATATAGGGGAGGGTACTTCCGGTTTTGGAAGTTGCCAGTGCCAGCACCTGACGGTAACTATATAACCCATTAGTAGTGACTATGTCGCTCTGTGTCCCGTGATGTACTCCAAGAAAAGGATTTTACAGGTAAGCTGTTATAAAAATCCTATTTTTCCTGCCTGGCTCACTTGCAAGTTAAGGCACACCGTGCTATATGCCCGTACCCTCCTGTTTGAAGAGGTTAAGAGGTGTTCACAAATTTTGAGTCCTGCAGCGAGTTACCTCCTTCCATTGGTTCTCATCCCCAGTGCATGGGGACAAGTTTATATTTCTCCCCCCAAGAAGGCCAATGTCCAGAACACTTTAACTCCAACAGAGAGATAATTTTACCTGCTATTTTTCTCTCTATATATATGTTTTGTCACTTCATCAGTGTAGTCACTTGTAAATTCATCCCTTAGTCTTTTATATAGTTCACTTTTAGATTTTAACACTTGTCTTTTAGTTTGTAGTAGTTTTTGAAATCACTTTTTTTTTTTCACTCTTTCACTAGAGTGATAGCACATAATATATCTGGGGGAGAGTATGGGGGATCGTATTCCCCCATCCCCCCCTTTCTAAAATCCTTCCCACTCCCCCCCCCCTTTTTTTTTTTTTTGGCACAGGTGACGATAACTTTACCCCTCACTTTTCTCTTTATATACATGTTTTGTCACTCTATCAGCACTGCCATTCATAAATTTATCCCCTAGTTCTTTATATTGTCTATTTTTAGATTTAACTCCTGGGGTTTTTTTTTTTTTTTTGTTTATAGTAGTTTTCGGAACCACTTTTGTTTCCCTTTATTATTTAATTTCACTTTAGAAGACATTAACACTAGAGTGATAGCACATAATATATTTGGGGGAGAGTATGAGGGATTGTATTCCCCCATCCCCCCTCTTCTAAAATCATCCTCACTCCCACCCCCCCTTTTTTTTTCTCCTTCTCTCTCTTTCTCTCTCTCTCGCTCCATTTCCCCATTTCCCCATCTTTCCCTCTTTTCTCCCCCCCCTTTTTTATGGGAAATATTGAGACTGTAAATGTGTTTCATGTATTGTAATGTGTGTTATATATGTTTTTGGAAAATTAATAAAAAAGATAATAAAAAAAAAAAAAAAAAACTCCAACAGAGAGTTTATTTTTCCTTTGCTCCAGTAAATGGGAAATTGAAGAGAAAAAAAGAAGTTAGCAGAGTCAGAAGTCAGATTCAGGCACACACACCTTAGTCACTCGTCGCCACTCGATCCCGAGTGGGTTTAGCTCCCCCGGATAGTCCCTATGAAAGCGGCCCTAGCAGCCGGTGTGGAGCTCGAACAGTTCTGTCACCCTATCCCCTCCAGGGACGGGTTCAGGAAATCCTTTAACCTCTGTAGAATTTAGAGAACAGAACGATGCCAATGGGCACTCTACAAGGTTAGCTTTGCAGAGTAAAGAATCCTTCCCTCTGACAGGTCACCAGGCCTCTCCCGAGACAGCGATCTTCCATCACTCATCTCCTCTGTGGGACCGATCCTCCCCTAGCTTCCTCTCGGTCAGAGTGAGTACCCTCACCTGGGCACCCTGGGACTCCAGTGGGCTGATTGTAGACCCAGTTAAAGGTACTGGGCCTACCTGGAACATTGCAGCCTCGGGCCAAAGGTGCCCGAAACTCCTCGGCCAGTCAACGCACCCCCGTGGGGCACATTTCCCCCCGGGACTCCTCCGGGTACTCCTCTTCCCGGGCACTCTTCTCTAAACATGGCGTCTGCCCCTTATATACCCTCTCCCGGCATGCACAGCAGGCAAGGCCCCGCCCACTGCACGGCAGCCGAGAGAGGATATCCAATACCGCCACCGTGTCACCTGAATTTCGACCCTAGGCCTAGGCAACAGTGCCACCCACAGGCCAAAGGGGAACCGCACACCAGACAACACCACAGCAGAGCAGAGTCCAGCACTAAATTAGAAAGTCTGAGCCAAACTATTGCTCAGGCCATCCCCTAAATTTGGGCATAGCGACCCCCTGAATTTAGGGGTCCGCTACACTTATATAAATTGCACTAATGGAAGTTTTTTTTTTAACCCATATATATTATGTATGTGTAGCACCCTCTACCTTAGGTAGGTAGGTTGCTAGAGTAGTTGTGTTTTTGTTACAGCCAGTGCAGGTAAATTTAGGCAGGCCTAGCTGTGAGCCAGGCCTGTTTGTTTTTGATCTGGGTGCTGGGAGTGGTTTTGAGTATAGCAGTAGGTAACTGACATGTACTTCATCTCTCTGGTGCCTCCTCTATTTCTAAAGGGTTCTGTAAAAGAGGCAGGGCAGAGGATGGGAGTGGCATGGAATGTATCTGGGAGCCCTGACCAAGCCCCAACTAGGATTGGCAGGGGGCAGGCCTCCTATATATACTCATGGTCAGTCTGCTGTGGGAGGAGTTGTTTGGTGGAAGAACTAGTGATGGAGTGTTAGGCTTTCGTGGCCCATGAGGGAACCCCCTTTCTGGGGGGGGGGGTGAACTCGGGTCGGGAGCTGGGAAGGAACCTCTCTATACATGGTCATCGAGAGGTGTCTGGAACAGGAGGAGGAAGAGGACAGCTGGGAACATTGCCGGGCAAGTTACTAGAAGGGATCCATTCCGGGGTCGGTGAGTGACAGGCACAGTGGAGAAATCTAGGAGAGACATGCCAGGAGTGGATGTGAAGCCAGAAGGAGAGGCTGTGATGTCACCGGTGTTGGAGTTAAGTTGCTGCAGCCAGGAGGGCTGGCAGAATTTGCACAGGACTGTCTGGGACCAGTAGTCCACCAAGATTTTCAGCTAGCACAAGAAGTATTCTTCATATTGCTATTGGTTGCTTTTCAACTGTTAGGACTTATTCAGAGTAGGGCCTAAACACGTGCTAGCTGTATCGGGAAACTATGATTGCTCCGTAGTAAAAGCAAAGTTTACTCAAGTGATATGCTGGAGGAGTATGGAGTTTTAGAGACTGCCAATATAGATTCAAAACGATTGTTCAATTCATCAAAATCAATTATCTGGGCATCCCATGTCCCTTTCCCCAATCCAAGTTAAATCCCCTAAATAAAAACAAAAAAAACAAGCTAAAGGACAGTTCATTGACTGGAAATGTGTGTCTGAAGTAAATGCCTGGCCTAGAAGGGTGATGTGTGGAACTACTACATGCAGCAACCCCACAGGGGCACCGCTACATATGTAGACAGGTGCAGTCTGCTGTCTCCACTGCAGGTGGCACTCAACCTCAGCAACAATGCAGTGCGAGAGGAAGTCATGGGGAACAGGGTTCCTCAATGGTTTCCTGAGTCACCGAGGCAGCAATCCAATTGGATGCTGGTCACCTATCTGACTCTGGTGGCCATCTTAGATGTGGCAGAGTCTATTTAGGTCCCTGGCCCCTGGGTTTGGTGCGCTCTTTGCAAGTGAATAGAGAAGGAAAAGGTACCCGGTCTGTTAGGGATAGTACCATAGGGTTGCATCCCTCTGGATGTCTTCCTAATTGGGCATGAGATGGCCTGGCCACATTCTGTCCCCTCTCAACAGATGCCGCTCCTTTGGCTGGACCCTGCTTCATTATTGGAAATAATTTTATATTGCACCTGTCTGAGTTATAACTGACACACTACGCTGCACCCTACCTACATGTATATTTGTATCACTGTTTAGATTTCTTACTCTTTAAATGCACCAATTAGATTCCAACATGCAATAAAAAAGACTGTTGGAATGTGACACATTCAGTAAGAGTATTTAACAGTAATTAAAAGTAACTTGCGTGTAAGACCCTTAGGTCTATTTTACACTTGCGGTTGGAAGGAGTAAAAAAAATTGATGATTGAGCCATGGTTTTGCCACCCCCTAACTGCCCCCCTGTGTACATGGTGCAATTACAATGCTTTGAAAAAAATTATACTCCTTGTTAAATGCTTGTTTTTGTCTAGAGGGAACAGAATAGGCAGATATACTCAACTTTTATCTTGCTCCTGCCTGCTTCCTTCCAGCTGAACAACTGGTCCCTCTCCACAGGTGTCAATCTGGCAGCCCTCCAGCTGTTGTGAAACACGTTCCGTGAGGTATTGCAAGGCTGATAGTTTCAAGCACGACTTCCTCAGGCAGAGGCATGAAGAGACTTGTAATTTTGAAACAGCTGGTGGGCCACCAGTTTGATACCCCATTTCTCTTCACTGCTCTATTGGTCGCAGGCCATCCTGAATTACAAGTGAGGAAGCGGAGGGCCTGCCTGCAACTCAGAGTATTGGGGAGCGGAAAGGAGCACTGGCTGCCAGGAAAATGAAGGAAAGGGTAAGTACACGTGCTGTTTATGTTCCACCACAAAAACAAGAATGCATTCCCTGTAATGCAGTAGAAGACCCACTGCAAGGGTAACTCTTCTTTTTACCCAGAATTCAACCTAAAAATCTTAGGATGAATATATTATTTTTATAAGTAACATTTCACAGGTATAAAAATATAACTGTAGGTGGAGCTTCCATCAGGTTTCATTGCCATCTGTTTCCCTATTGTGGTGATTTCCCCATCACTTCCTCTGAGGGGTAGGAAGTAATGGGAAATCTCTTCCCCAATACAAAGACAAAAAAAAACATTTTTAGTGGGGACAATATGGATTAAAACATCTGATTTAATTTTTTGCTGTTTTTACTCTCCTGACCACCTTCCTATTTCTTGCACAGGTGTCACAGAGACATGACATGAGTAAAATTGTCTCTAACAAAGTCACAGATAGAAATAAGAACCTCTACCTGTAGCTTAGTTTATGCCTGAAAACATGGTGTTCCCCTGTTCAGCACTGGCAAATTTTGTTTAGTTTTATGGAAGCCATTGTTATAGTATTCCTTTTTTTTTTTTTTGTAACAATATATATATATATAATTGTCCTAAAGTGCAGCATATGCTGATGTAGCAAGG
The DNA here is from genome assembly GCA_029206835.1 of Rana muscosa. Classification (NCBI taxonomy): domain Eukaryota; kingdom Metazoa; phylum Chordata; class Amphibia; order Anura; family Ranidae; genus Rana; species Rana muscosa. The sequence continues at coordinate 77,533,726 of CM055118.1, read as the reverse complement.
AGCTGGCTATCTTACCTGCAGTATCAAAGGACACTCTGCAACATTGCTGCAGTGACACTGTTTCCCTCTAGTGCCAGCTGAGATTCTGTGTCATCACATCCTGCCAGCAGAGTGATTACCACCAGGGAGCAAAGCATACAGGGAGTTGTAGTCCCAATACGTTTATACTAAGGGCATCTGTGGACAGCATCACTTTATTGTCCAGCAGCAATCTGCAGGCCGCTCCTGCTTTATCTGCACCATGGTTACAGCTGATGCAGGTGGGCCGTGGCACGGTTCGATGGAGGTCGGATGTCATCCCTTGAGTCAGGACCCTGAGGGAGATCCTGTAAAGGCATCAGCATCATTAATTACAGTATCGGTGGGCGGTCACCTGCCCATCCAGCTTTATGAACACTGTATGCAGACATCATTGCCCTTAGTCACCTTGCTGACACCTGAAGTGCAACAGGACACAATGCCATCCAGTTACAGAGACATTGTATACAGACACCATTGTCCTTATTCGCCTTGCTGATACCTGTAGTCAGGGCCGCTAATAAGCGAGTACAACCGGCCCCGTTGTACTGGGCCCGGCGTCCTCTGCTCTGCAGGGGGGCCAGGGCAATCTGAACAGAGTGCAGAATAAAGAAAAGCATTTCTGAACCACAATCCGACCCCCGCTCCCCTCCTACTAACTTTGCTTGTTTTTTTGTTTTTTTTTCTGGGCCCCTCTCTCCCTCTGCATTGTGATAGTGAGTGTGCGGTGGGAGGGACAATTTGCTCTGTTTCAGGCGCATGTCAGATCCTGGCACAAGTCCCGGCCACCTGCCTGCATATTGCCTTCCCTGGCGGAGTGATTTGTCTACCTCCGCTCACTGCGCTCAGCTCTGCTCCCCACTCTACCTGAGACTGGAGAAGCTGTGAGGCGAACGGCGGCGGCAGAGGAGGCAGCTCAGCTGCCATTTGTCCAGGCAGCTGGAACAGGGAGGAAACGGTTTGTGGGGCTGCCAGTGTCCAACAGAGGTGTGTCCTTACTTGGGATTCAGACAAGATCTAATGATTACACTGAATCTGTCTCTGTCTGCAGCACATAACATAAACATTATGGCATTGGAACGGTCTCTGCAGCACATACACATTATGGCACGCTATAACTTTTGCGCAAACCAATCAATATACGCTTATTGGGATTTTTTTCTAACAAAAATATGTAGCAGAATACATATTGGCGTAAATTGATTAAGAAATTTGATTGTTTACATTTTTATTGGATGTTTTATAGCAGAAAGTAAAAAATAATGTTGTTTTTTTTTCAAAATTGTCTGTCTTTTTTTGTTTATAGCAGGCTCTGGGGAGGGACCAGGGGTGGGGCCAGGGGTGTGGCTGAAGAGGGCCCCCATCAGGTAGGCTGTACGGGGCCCCATGATTTCTATCAGTGGCCCTGCCTGTAGTACTACATAATACAATACCTTTTAAGCAAACTACCCCAGTGATCACTGCTCAGATAACACAGGAAGATCCTGCATTCTTTTCTTGATAATCTGTGCCAGTTGAATTGCTTTGCTCTGTCATTCAAGATTTCTCCTACTACAGTACTCCTAAGTGCTAGCTGAAGACCAAAGGATTTAATCTTTTTAACAAGAGAATACACCTATCCATAAAGGATTCCTTTTACTGCACCCTTAGAGACTGGACTTGCCTGAACTCAATTCTGATGCCCCATACACACGATCGTTTTTCATGCCGTTAAAAATGCCATTTTTAAAAATGGCCATTAAAAATGATCGTGTGTATGCTCCAGAGCATTTTTAACGACGTGAAAAACGGGCATTAAAAATTTCGAACATGCTCTCTTTTTTTACGTCGTTTTTCATGTCGTTTTTTTTAACGACGTGAAAAATGATAGTGTGTATGCTTTAACGACGTGAAAAAAAACGCGCATGCTCAGAATCAAGTATGAGACGGGAGCGCTCGTTCTGGTAAAACTAGCGTTCGTAATGGAGATAGCACATTCGTCGCGCAGTAACGGACTGAAAAGCACGAGGCTGAAAAGCGCGAATCGTTGCTCAACAAACTTTACTAATGAAGGGTGGCGCCATTCGAGCGGAACTTCCCCTTTATAGTGCCGTCGTACGTGGTATACGTCACTGCGCTTTGCTTGATCGTTTTTTAAAATGATCGTGTGTACGCAAGACAGGCTTGAGAGGAAACATGAAAAAAAACGACGTGAAAAACGGCAAGAAAAAAAATGGCAAGAAAAACGATCGTGTGTATGGGGCATTAAAGAAGCAGGCTAAATTCAGCAAGTTATAACAGTTTGCTAAATGTTATGCTATTTCCTTTATTGTTTGCACTTGTGAATAAAAGGGACAGGAGGGAGTGGTCTGACATAGCCGAAAGTCATTCCCCTGCCCTCCTTGCCTGTCCACATAGGCTACACAAGTAAAACAAGGGTTGCTAATACTTGATCGTTCTTTGTTTATCACCATATGATATTGTTTACTGCTGTTGCTTTTTTTACCACCGGGGTGTTTCACCTAAGGTATTTTCATAAAGTTTCAGTTCCTGTTGCACACCTTTGAATGCCTTTATCATATCAGTAAACATACCTTCTGGTTTACCACAGTTTGTGTTTCTTTTCTACTGCTGTGTTTTACATGAATACTGCATATTAGGTGTGACATTGGGGCTGGGACTGTTCTTGGGGTTGAGAGGAAGAGTATGGAACCAAACATACTTAAAGTGGCTCCTGCGTTGGGTAGTGCTACACGAGTATCATATTTACTATACCTATAGTGAATGGAAGACCTCAACCACTGCACTTTGTGCTTTTCGCACTTCTCCATTGTACCACTCTGGGTGGAGATGGTCGCGGACAGTCACTTTAATATTGTGTAGTTGTGGTATGATCAGAATGTGAGGAAAAGGGGATAAGGCTGTTTTAAGGCTCCCCCTTTTCCTTATGGGATTGTTGGCAGGAGCAGTTTCAAGTTTCCCCCTTTTTGATTTTAAGAGGGAAGGATAAGGATAGGTCAGGCAGCTTGTTGCTGGGGAAAAAGTCCTGAGTCCAGGATAGGTCAGTTAGGTCAGTCAGGCGGGAAAGTTAGGGATTGGTTAAACTGACCAGTTACTGGGGAAAAAATTCAGGGTACCCTGGTTTCATGATTGGTCAATTGGGGTCATCTGACCCATAGATCTTTCTAGAAGCCTTCGGGGTCCCTATTTAAAGGGCTAGTCCGGGAGGTCCAGAGCCAGTCGTCCTGAAGAGGATTAACAGCGGAACTTGAGCTACAATACTGGGCAAAAAGCTGTAATACATCCGCTGTTTAGTCCTCTTCGGCGGCATGAAGACACTAATTCGGCAGCTGCTGGAACGGGTGGAAGCGGAGGGAGAAGATTGGATACGGCAGTGCTTGGACTTACCTGCGGGTCAAGAAGCCGGAGCGTTCGAAGAGGAGATCGGGGAGCAGCCTGAAGGGGATATCGCCGCCATCAGAGCGGAAGAAGAAGAGGCGGAGTTGAGGTCGGAACTTCCGCTTCCAGGTCGGGCCTCAGAGACAGCGGCAGTGATGGACGGGGAGGCGGAGCTGCCAAGCAAGAGGAAGCGCACGTTGCGGAGGAGATTCAGCCCGCCCCCGAATCGGAGCGTCGTACAGCGGAAGGCGGAGCCAGCGCAGAAAGCAAGGAAGCGTCTCTCCCATTCTGAAGAGAGAGATAGAGCGGCAGTGTCAGCGAATGTCGAGGCACGCCCCCCCCCAGTGAGGTCATCATCTCCACGGCAACATACAGCGTCCTTTCAGAATGGTTCTGCCAGGCGGCGGGGCGGTTTTCCAGCGGCCACAAACAGCGCAGCGGTGCCGGTTCTTCAAAATGCAGAAGCAGCTGGTACAATTCCAGTGCTTTGTGCATCACAGCAGCCAATGTCTATGGGCATGGGTGAGTCTACAGGTGAGCTTTTAAATGTACATTTAATTGATCGTTTTTCAGATGTGTTAGCCAAATTTATGGAGAGTTTTAAGAAAGATATGTTATTACATCAAACTAAGGTGAATACTCTTTCTGTTTCTAATGATCATGGCTTAGGGTCACAGGAACCTGCTGCTCTGGTTTGGTCTGCTGAAAAGATTTCAGGGACAGCTCCGGAGGTAATACAGGCTACTGATCCGGTTTCCATGGTAGCAACAAGCTCTGTTAAACATACCATTCCTATAGCAGTGTCTGACAACCATGTGAAAGAATCAATGTCTTGTTTTTTATCACCTCTTGGTTTTCATCTATCTTCCACAGTGAAGGAAAAAATTTGGAATGGTGACTTTATTGATATTTTAACATTGTTACCATCCTTGAAGGAGCCTTTTTCTAAAGCTGAAAAAGGTGACAAATTAGATGAAGATAGACGCAAAAGTGTACCTTTTAAGTCATTCTCCAACTGGTTGCAAGGATTTTGCATATTTTCAAGTGTTTTGTGTGAAAGATTTCCGGATAAAAGTCCGGGACTTTTTCAACACATTGATATCATACAGGAAGCCTACAGGTGTTTTTCAGGTTTTTCCTGGTTTACATATGATGAGGCTTTCCGACATAAAATGTCCCTTTACCCGGGTTTGCAGTGGGGGTCAAAAGATGTGGGCCTGTGGCTTAACCTTTTTCTTCCACAGAAACCATCTTTGCCCAGGGTAACCTCAGGTAATCCCACACCAATGCCAACGGGTTCGTACAAGAAGGGCTTATGCTTTTCTTTTAATGACAGCCAATGCAGATGGCCTGCTACATGCAGATACAAGCATGAGTGTGCTTTCTGTGGGGGGTCGCACCCGGTGGCTAAATGCTTTCGCAAAATGTCAGCTGCTAATCAGCAGCAGCCGCAGAAGGAATTTTTTCTTAAAAGCAACATCCCCGGTGATAGTGGAAAACATGCTTCCTTGGCTACAACAGTACCCAAATCGTCAGAAGGCGGAGCTTCTCAATAGAGGTTTTCAGGTAGGTTTTTTAATTCCTCAGTTTTACGGAACAGGTTGCACGATGGTGGATAATCTGAAATCTGTTTCGGATTTTCCAGTTATAGTTAAAAGAAAATTGGAAGCAGAAATTGCTTTGGGTAGAATATCAGGCCCTTTTGATGAACCTCCTTTTCGGGATTTTCGTTTGTCCCCGTTGGGTGTTGTACCAAAGAAAGAACCAAATTCTTTTCGCATAATACATCATCTGTCTTTTCCAGTTGGATCTTCATTAAATGATCAGATAGATGATGGGCTATCGTCAGTATCTTATGCTTCTTTTGAGCAGGCTATCCAAAAACTTAGGGTGCTAGGAGGCTCAGCTCTTCTAGCAAAGGCAGATATAAAAGCAGCATTTCGGTTACTTCCGATTCACCCTAGCTGTTTTAATTCTTTGGGTTTTCAATTTCAAGGAAAGTTTTATTTTGATCGTTGTCTGCCAATGGGTTGTTCACTATCATGCTCATATTTTGAAGAGTTCTCTACATTTTTGGAATGGGTGGTATCGTGTAAGTCAGGATCCCCTTTCCTGATGCACTATTTAGACGATTTTTTGTTTATGGGTTCTTCTGATTCCAGTGCTTGCATGTCATTATTGCAACATTTTATAGCCATTTGCGAAGATTTTGGTATTCCATTAGCGCATGAGAAAACGTTTTTTCCTTCTACATGCATTGAATTTTTAGGTATCACAATTGACACCGTTCAAAAGGAGTTTAGGTTGCCTGTAGAGAAAGTTGAAAAGTTGAAGAATCTTCTTCTGTCTTTTATCAAGAAGAAGAAGATTCTTTTAAAAGAATTACAGTCTTTACTGGGTTTGTTAGCTTTTGCTACACGCATTTTACCGGTAGGTAGAATTTTCTCTAGGCGTTTATATTTAGCAATATCAGGAATCAAGAACCCTCATGCACATATTAGATTGACAGTAGATTTAAAAGAAGATTTATTAGTTTGGTATAATTTTTTAATACACTTTAATGGGAGAACTTTTTGGCAGGATGAGTTTGTTAGGGATAGTGATTTCTGCTTATCCACTGATTCGGCTGGATCAGTGGGTTTTGCAGCCGTTTGGAAAAACCAGTGGTGCTCTGCTACTTGGCCTCAGAGTTGGGTAAGTAGGGGTTTGTGCAAGAATATTGTACTTTTGGAACTTTTTCCTATTATAGTTGCGTTGGAGATTTGGGGTGATATGTTTGCAAACAAGAGAATCCTTTTCAGTACTGATAATAGGGGTGTTTTGTTTGCAGTCAACTGTTTGACTTCCAAATCTCCTCCTGTGATAGCCCTGTTACGTTATCTAGTGTATAAATGCCTGTGTCACAACATTTGGATTAAAGCTAAATACATCCCAGGTAGGGTGAATGAGACGGCTGACGCACTCTCTCGTTTACAGATGGAGCGTTTTTTCTCCCTGTTACCCACAGCGGACCTTGTCGGGACTCCTTGTCCATCACGTTTATGGGAAATCGTTTAATTTCAGACAATATAGAGAAATCTTTGGCTACCACTTCTTGGTCCAGTTATCGGTCCTCGTGGTTGCTATGGTTGCAATTTTTAAATTCCAAGAGGGCCCAATTTTCGGATGTGTCCGAAATACTGGTTTTGTCCTTTTTGGAATGTCTTATGAATAAAGAATATTCTTGGTCTTATGTGTATAAGACTCTGTCAGGTATATCCTTTTTTCAGAAATTGAACAGTCTGACCTCTTGTTTATCCTATTTTTCAGTACAACAAGCACTTAAAGGTTATAAAAAGTCTCATTGCAATATTGATAATAGACAACCCATTACTCCCGAGATATTGGAATCCCTTTGTGCTATACTGCTTCAGTATGTTCTTCTTCTTTTGAGGCTACTCTATTTAATGCAGTTTTTACTATGGCCTTTTTTGCAGCACTCCGAGTATCTGAAATAGTGTCGATGAGCAAAAGAAATCCGTCTGGATTGCTATTTAAGCACATAATCCTGAATGATTCGAATTTGAAAATATTCATTCGTGGTAGTAAAACCGACCAGTTGGGGAAAGGCAATTGGATACATTTGCTGTCTTCCCCTGGGTCGGTGATTTGCCCGGTGGCAAGATTATCGGCTTATTTGAAACTTCGGCCTCATTCGGACGGTGTGCTGTTCATTCATATGGATTCTTCTCCTTTGACTAAGTTTCAATTTAATAAAATATTGTCCAGGTGCTGCAAGTTATTGAATCTAGCTAACGTCAGGATTTCTTCGCACTCTTTCAGAATCGGAGCTGCCACGGAAGCTGCAAGGTTGGGGTTTATTGATAGCAGAATTAAGAACTTGGGGAGATGGAAGTCTAATTCTTTTCAGTTATATGTACGTCCTAATCTTGTTGTTTGATTATTTTAGGTGTGCCTGGAGTGGTCTGGATTATTGGACACTCCTTCGTGTTTTGGGCGCATCATCGGGCTAATGCTCGTTATTACACTTCGAATTTAGGCCTGGATCCATCAAAATTTCAAGTCTTATGGTTCGGTAGGAGGGGAATGCTTTGGGAGGAGTTACTTTTTGAATTCAGTTCATTGTTATCATATTGGCCTGAACCTGATGTGTTAATTTTACATTTGGGAGGGAATGACGTTGGTCAGATGAGAACATTGGATCTTATTTTTAGTATTAAGGATACACTCCAAGTTTTGAAACAATCCTATCCAAATATGGTGATTGTTTTCTCTGAAATTATCCCTAGGTTGAGATGGCTGGAGTCTATGGTTTTTAAACCTTTTGAAAAAGTCAGGAAAAGGATAAATAGGGCTATTGAGAAATTCATGGCCCCGGACATGGGTTTCTCTTTTCGTCATGTAGATCTAGAGGGTGGAATTCCGGGCCTTTATAGGGCAGATGGGGTTCATCTTTCGGAAATTGGCCTGGACATACTTAATGTTTCTTTCCAATCTTGCATTGAAAGAGCCGCGTGCTGGGGTTTGGGTGACAGTCGGGGTTGTAACAACCCGTCCTGTCTTTTGGGGAAATTTTAAAGGATGATTCCTTTCAGCTTGAGTCGTAGTGGCTGAGCTGGTTTCTTATTTCATTTATGTGATTTGAATTATTTATTGATACGGTTATGATGATATATTTTAAATGAAAAAACCAATAGTATAAGCCGCGGCCGAATTTTATCCAAAAAAAAAAAATATATAAGAAATAAAATTATATATATATGTTATGGTTATTTATTTAAATAAACTATTTAAATAATAAAGAAAATAATAATAATAATAATAATTTGTTGTTTGTAGTTTTTTTTGGGTATGTCCAGGCATCCTGCCTAAAATCCCATGTGAGGAAAAGGGGATAAGGCTGTTTTAAGGCTCCCCTTTTCCTTATGGGATTGTTGGCAGGAGCAGTTTCAAGTTTCCCCCTTTTTGATTTTAAGAGGGAAGGATAAGGATAGGTCAGGCAGCTTGTTGCTGGGGAAAAAGTCCTGAGTCCAGGATAGGTCAGTTAGGTCAGTCAGGCGGGAAAGTTAGGGATTGGTTAAACTGACCAGTTACTGGGGAAAAAATTCAGGGTACCCTGGTTTCATGATTGGTCAATTGGGGTCATCTGACCCATAGATCTTTCTAGAAGCCTTCGGGGTCCCTATTTAAAGGGCTAGTCCGGGAGGTCCGGGGCCAGTCGTCCTAAAGAGGATTAACAGCGGAACTTCCCACCCCCCCTTCCCTTTGTCGCGGCTAAAAACTATGTGGTGTGGTTCTTTTGTAATATTTCTAAAAAGAACAAATGTTGTGGAGAAATTTTAAAGGATGATTCCTTTCAGCTTGAGTCGTAGTGGCTGAGCTGGTTTCTTATTTCATTTATGTGATTTGAATTATTTATTGATACGGTTATGATGATATATTTTAAATGAAAAAACCAATAGTATAAGCCGCGGCCGAATTTTATCCCAAAAAAAAAAAAATATATAAGAAATAAAATTATGTATATATGTTATGGTTATTTATTTAAATAAACTATTTAAATAATAAAGAAAATAATAATAATAATAATAATTTGTTGTTTGTAGTTTTTTTTGGGTATGTCCAGGCATCCTGCCTAAAATCCCATACAATGGCTTTGATAATCCCCATTGTAACACTGGTGTTTGATATTCATTTGTACAATTTAGTACTTTGTTTGTCTAAATCTCTTTTCAATAAAAAAATATTGGAAAAGTAATAAGAACCTTAAAAAGTGAACTCTTCCTCAATCCAAAACTGGTAGAATTTTGGTCACAGTTGGGTTTTGAGATTGAGCACTCAAATTCTTGCTTTAGCCTAGTTGTAACCGATTCCCACATGCACATGTATATTTGACTATATCATTTCTATTATCATATTCTTGATTATTATCATGTAGTTACAGTATCTCTCCTCTTTTCGGTGTGAGTGTTTACATTTTCAGGCCATGCTGCCACATTTTCTTTTAATATCCTTCAGTAATGATGCAATATTTCCATAACAGACCCCACTGACCTTTTCAGTATTTGGCAGTACATACTGTGAACACAACACATGGGAAATACTGAAGCCACTCCTCTAGCGCATCCCTTTGTAACGTTAAGTATTTTCCCGCGCTGTGCAGGGTTGCCTCCTGACCCAAGGAGCCATAAGGCTGTGGAATCTTAAAATGCTTTCCCATCATATTACAGGGATATGCTTTCCATCTTTTTTTAAGCTGTTTAAAAGCTTGTGAAATGTGATATTTAATGTAATTCACAAGTCAATTTACGCAAAGCATACACTGTTTAGAAATGTGGATCCTAAAGGACAGATTAAGTTAAACCACATGTTCTTATAAGAAGGCTAATATGTTCAATGTAAACATGTACAGATGTGACCTGTTTTACAGAGCTGAAGATACTCCCTAAATAATTGTGGTCATCAGAAACCTTATTGCTACAAATGTGACAGTTAGGCCTCATGCACACAAGGCATCTGTTTATATAGCCCCTCTACTGTAAATGCCAGAATGCCTGGCAGGAGAAAAGCTGCTTAAAAAGCGCACCTAAAGTCGCTTATTGCACATGCATTTAGATGCACGTAAGCACATTTAGGCACGTCAAGCTTTTGAGCATTAATGGATTCCATTCGCCAGGATATTCATTTATTTGTCCATTGGAATGCATTAACTCTCAAACGCGTGTAGGTGCGTTTAGGCACGTTCTGCATTTTTTCTGCTCTTCAGCTCTTCTCTTGAATATGCCTTTGGTGGGTTTTTTTTTCATCCTGTAAAGTAAATGCTCCTCTTCTAATATGCCTGTAAATGCCTATGTCTCTAAAAGCTGATTTTTTAAGCCCAGTGTGCATGAGGCCTTATTGTGAAGAAGAAAAGTTACCTGATTATTCACCTCACAGGGAATTCTAATCTTTCTCTTTTTACCTAAAAAAAATGTTTATTTGTAATCTGTGTCCCCATTGAAGTGACTGATTTCCTATCATTTCCTGTGCTTACAGGAAGTGATGGGAACACAGACCACAAATAAAATACGATCTTCTATGATTCCTCCACACTTTCCAAGAATTAAAAATTGTCTCCAGATGATCTTTAAAAGGAAACTGTTTTTTATGTATTATGGTCAAGACTAAAAATATATATTTTATTAAGAATATTTTTTGGATACAGCAAATATGAAATATAGGCCATCATAAGTTCATGTTTCATTTCCAGCCAGTAGGGGGAGATATAGGCCCCGTTTAAGATTTTTTACGTTAATAGTAACTTCTTTACTGAAAAAAGCCAAATGTATCAGAGGACTAACCTCCCCCTCCCCCTTCCTCTGTTCACATAGGGCTGTATGGGGTTTCAGAGTATGGGTCTGAAGCCAAACAACCTCTGCCAACTTTTTAGAAAACCCATAATGTTCTGTGCCCCTGTATTAAATGTTTATTTTTAAAATTGATATTGTTTATAAATATTAAAATGGATAGAATAAATAATACAACTAAATGAACTATTGATATTATCTTCCCACAACACTTGTGACATGAAATATGAAAAAAGCTTGTCCCTTTTATAGCGTGTGCTTGTCTCGGTTAAGAGCATTAGGTGTCATTTCTGTTTGCTGCTTTGTTCCTATGCTATCAGCATTAATCACTTCTGACAAGTTTTCCTGACACCAAGAGAAAAAAGCAAAATACAGTGACAGAGGAGGAAGCTCCAGCTGATTGACAGACTCAGCTCTGTTCCTGTGTGCTATGAGGAGGGGGAGGGTGTGTTCCTTCCCTCCAATCAGCTCTCAGAGCTCTCATCACTGACCCCTGCAGAGTCTAACTTCAGCTCTCCACCCCCTTTTTTCTGACAACTCAGACACGCTTTATAAATTCTGGACTTAACCTACGTAGGAGAATTTGTTTCATCGCTGCGGCCAGTCACTTCACCTGATATATGTAAGGGTTTACATGTAATCTGTACCTGCCAAAACCGATGATGGCATGACGCACCCTATCCCAAGTCTTCTCTATTTCCTTTAACACAGTAGGGCAGCTCTTTTTCAGTTGCCCACAGAACTGCATGGTGACATGAATGCTTTATAGCAGTAATTTGAACCATTTTTTCCCATTGATTAATAGGGTGCGGGGTGAGTATTTTTTTTTACTTTTTCTTTTTGGGTATTTCTTGGCTTTAATGTGTTGAAAATGGCCCCTCTTTAAAAACTGCTAACACTATAGAAAAAAAAAAACAATGTAGCTAAACTGGTGGAGTTACATATGTAATGAACTTTTTGGTTATGGCCTGCAATTTATTTTCCCTGAAAGTCTTTCTTACTGTGTTTTTCTGTCCCCGGTTCAAGCTCCAGAACCTCTCCCTCTCCCACTGTTTGGAACAATCAGAGCATGTTAGTTGTAGTAATATAGTTCGTAGATTCTAGTCCATTTGGAGTGAGCAAGAGAGGGTGGTATGTTCCCACATATGGTGCGACCATGGGGAATTAACAAAGCCATCCTCTAACAGAAAGTCACATTACAGCGGCATAAAAAAAGGAATTTGGAGGAGACTGGGAACAAAAGAAGGTACTTTTCTGCATTAGAATACATACTTGAACAGATTTTTTTTCTTTTAACCACTTGAGATCCGCGCTATAGCAAAATGACGGCCACAGCACGGACCTGAATTGCCGGGAGGCCGTCAATAGACGTCTTCCCCTTCGCACGCACCTTGCACGCCCTGCAGGAGTCACTGAGTCTCGGGTGATCACAGATCCGAGTAAGGGGCCAATCCCAGCCCCTTACCACGTGATAAGCTGTCAGCCAATGACAGCTGATCACGTGATGTAAACAAAAGCTTGGTAATGTGTTTTTTTCTCCTCACGCTAACAGCGTGAGGAGAAAGAAAAGTCGATCACCGGCTTATGTGCAAGGGACATCGGTCCCGAAGAGGAAGAGGCAATTCTGCCTCATCTGTGCCAATCAGTACCCCCTGCCAGTGCCACCTGCCATTGCCACCTGCCAGTGCCCACAGTGCCCACCAGTGCCACCTATCAATGCCCACAAAGTGCAACCTTTCAATGCCCACATGTGCCACCTATCAATGCCCACCAGTGGTGCGAATCAGTGCCTCATCAGTGCTGCCTAGCAGTGCTGCCTATCAGTGTAACCTACCAGTGCCGATCAGTGCCCATCACTGCCACCTATCAGTGCCCATAACTGCCACCGATCAGTGCCCATCACTGCCACCGATCAGTGCCACCTATTAGTGCCACTTCTCAGTGCCCCCCAGTGCCACCTATCAATGCCCTTCAGTGCCACCCATCAGTGCCACCTCTCAGTGTCACCTCTCAGTGTCACATCAGTGCCGCCTATCAGTGCCAACCAGTGCTGCCTATCAGTGCTCACCAGTGCCACCTTATCGGTGCCATCAATGCAGCCCATCGGTGCCCATCAGTGCAGCCCATCGATGCCCATCAGTGCAGCCCACCAGTGCCCATCAGGGCAGCCTATCGGTGCCCATCAGTACAGCCTCATCAGCGTACATCAATGAAGGAGAAAAATTACCTGTTTGCAAAATTTATAACAAAATAATATAAAATAAATTGTTTTAAAAATCGGTCTTTTTGATTTTTTTTAACAAAAAATAAAAATCGCAGAGGTGATCAAATACCACCCAAAGAAAGCTCTATTTGTGGGGAAAAAAAATATAAAAATGTCATTTGGGTACAGTGTTGTATGACCGCGCAATTGTCATTCAAAGTGCATCAGCGCTGAAAGCTGAAAATTGGTCTGGGCAGAAGGGGGAGTATAAAGTGCCCAATAAGCAAGTGGTTAAACCAGTTTATTGTAATTTTAAATTATCATTTATCAGCAGATAAAACAACAATGTTGGTTAAAAAAATTAATTTCTCATTGTGAATTAAGACAAAGGCTCAAGGGTATAACCAAAGTTTTTTTTTTTTTTGCTGTTTGTGTACTCATTGGAAAGAGTTACTTCACAAATTGTCCTGATTATCAATGCCACTCAAAATTAAAGTGAGACTAAATCAGAAATTCAGAGCTGTCATCATAACAGGAATAGAGTGAAAACTTCCAATTGGGATACCTGTTGCTGTGACAACTGTCTAACAGTGATAAGACACCAGTCCAAATCTGCCTGAGCTATCATGCTAGGAATCTATCAATGCTGATAGCCAATCATAGGTGGCAGTCAGCCAATGTATACCTGTGGCTGTGTGGTGGGGATTGCCTCCTCTGCCTTATGATTGGCTGTTGGCTTTGACAGCTTCCTGGTGGTATAGCTCAGACGCAGTGGCGGCTGGTGCTCAAAATTTTTGGGGGGGCGCAAACAAACTGAAAAAAAAAAATCAATTGCCGCCACTGTGCCCATTAAACGCAGCCACTGTGCCCAAACGCCACCAGTTTGCCCCCTCAAATACAGCCAGTTTGTTTCCATATACAGCCAGTTTATCCCCATATATATATATATATAACCAGTGTGCCCCCATATATACAGCCAGTGTGCCCCCCATATACAGCCAGTGTGCCCCCATATACAGCCAGTGTGCCCCCATATACAGCCAGTGCGCTCCCATATACAACCAGTTTGTCCCCATATATAGCCAGTTTGTCCACATATATAGCCAGTGTGCCCCCATATATAGCCAGTGTGCCCCCATATACAGCCAGTGTGTCCCCATATACAACCAGTTTGTCCCCATATATAGCCAGTTTGTCCCCATATATAGCCAGTTTGTCCCCATATATAGCCAGTGTGCCCCCATATACAGCCAGTGTGCTCCCATATACAGCCAGTGTGCTCCCATATACAGCCAGTGTGCCCCCCATATACAGCCAGTGTGCCCCCATATACAGCCAGTGTGCCCCCATATACAGCCAGTGCGCTCCCATATACAACCAGTTTGTCCCCATATATAGCCAGTTTGTCCACATATATAGCCAGTGTGCCCCCATATATAGCCAGTGTGCCCCCATATACAGCCAGTGTGTCCCCATATACAACCAGTTTGTCCCCATATATAGCCAGTTTGTCCCCATATATAGCCAGTTTGTCCCCATATATAGCCAGTGTGCCCCCATATACAGCCAGTGTGCTCCCATATACAGCCAGTGTGCTCCCATATGCAGCCAGTGTGTCCCCATATACAACCAGTTTGTCCCCATATACAACCAGTTTGTCCCCATATATAGCCAGTGTGCCCCCATATACAGCCAGTGTGCCCCCATATACAGCCAGTTTGTCCCCCATATACAGCCAGTTCCCCCCCATATACAGCCAGTTTGTCCCCCATATACAGCCAGTTCCCCCCATATTCAGCCAGTTTGTCCCCCATATACAGCCAGTTCCCCCCAAATGCAGCCAGTGTGCCCCCATATACAGCCAGTTCCCCCAAATGCAGCCAGTGTGCCCCCATATACAGCCAGTTCCCAGCAAATGCAGCCAGTGTGCCCCCATATACAGCCAGTTCTCCCCAATGCAGCCAGTGTGCCCCCATATACAGCCAGTTCCCCCCATATGCAGCCAGTGCCCCCATATACAGCCAGTTCCCCCCAAATGCAGCCAGTGTGCCCCCATATACAGCCAGTTCCCCCCAAATGCAGCCAGCGTGCCCCCATATACAGCCAGTTCCCCCCATATGCAGCCAGTGTGCCCCCATATACAGCCAGTTCCCCCCAAATGCAGCCAGTTTGTCCCCCATAATACAGCCAGTTCCCCCCAAATGCAGCCAGTGTGCCCCCATATACAGTCAGTTCCCCCCCAAATGCAGCCTGTTCCCCCCCCCAGCCCTGCACTTACCTTCCTCGGTCCACGCCGTCCTCAATATGTTCTCCCGCCCTCGATGTCGCTTCAGCCAATCAGGTCACTGGTAACCAGATCCGGTGAACCTGATTGGCTGAAACCTCCACAGTCTTCTCCCAGGAACGCACCCCCGTGCATACCTGGGAGGAGTTTTTGGAAGCCGAATACAGTGTGAGAGCTGTATTCGGAAAGCCTATCAGAGCCGCTGGCTCTGATAGGCACTTCCAAGCCACACCCACCGCCATATGAATAGTGGGCAGCGCGGCAGCGGTGACAATACACAGATTCATGCAATGCATGAATCTGTGTATTGTCTTTCAGTGGCGGAGCCGGAGCGAGAGGGGGCGGCGCTCCGGCGCCCTCTATGGACGCACCGCCACTGCTCAGACGGGTTCAGACGCACACCTGAGCTCATCCCTATTTTCTAACAGGGCATATCCCTCACATTGGGTAGATATCCTCTCATCACCTGTTGATTCTGCAGGACAGGAATTGAAGGTACATCTCTCAAATGAAACCTCTTTCACACTGGGGAAGTTTTCAGGCACTTCAGCGCTGGAAATAGTCTCTACTAAGCGCCTGAAAACCGCATCCTATTCATTAAAGTGTGACTTTTCACACTGGGGCGGTGCGCTTGCCGGACGTTCCGAAAAGTCCTGCAAGCAGCATCTTTGGGGTGGTTTTGGAGCGCTGTATTTAGTGCTCAAAAACCCTTTGCCCAATGCCCATTGGAATGAATGGGCAGCGCTTCCGAAGCACATGAAAAGCATTTCGGAAGCGCCGCAACACAGGAGTTTTTAACCCCTTCTTTGGGGTTAAAAGCTCCCCACTAGCAGCCGAAAAGCATTGCTTAAACAGCGCTAAAGCGCTGCTAAAATGAGCGGCGCTTTAGCGCTAACACGGCCGCTACCCCAGTGTGAAAGGGGTCTTATGCCGCGTACACACGACCGTTTTTCATGACGAGAAAAATGCCATTTTTTTAAATTGGTCATTAAAAACGATCGTGTGTAGGCTCCAGAGCATTTTTCTTAACGAGAAAAATTGCCATTAAAAATTTAGAACATGCTCTATTTTTTTTCGCCGTTTTTCACGTCGTGAAAAAACGGCCGTGTGTACGCTTTAATGACGGGAAAAAAACGTACATGCTCAGAAGCAAGTTATCAGACGGGAGCGCTCGTTCTGGTAAAACTAGCGTTCGTAATGGAGATAGCACATTCGTTATGATGTAAGGACTGAAAAGCACAGAGACTGAAATTGTCTCTCACCAAACTTTTACTAACACGCGGTAACACGAAATCAGCAAAAGCAGCCCAAAGGGTGGCGCCATCCGAATGGAACTTCCCCTTTATAGTGCCGTCGTACGTGTTGTACGTCACCGCGCTTTGCTCAAGCATTTTTTTTTTTCACGATAGTGTGTATGCAAGGCAGGCTTGAGAAGAATCACATTGAGAAAAACGTCGTTTTTTTCCATGACATTAAAAACGGTCGTGTGTACGTAGGCATGAGGCAAACATTTTTTTTTTTAAAAAAGCAGCGGTTTTAACCCTTCAGAAATAAAATAAAAAAAATTGGCTTTAGATATACTTTAAAGGTCAAATGTGTTACAGTATAAAATGATCACTGTGAGAACATTACACTATACAAAGATGCAGAGATGCTGGTTTCCACTTTGTCTCATCAAATACAATAGTTCATAGATCGCCCTGTGACAGGGTCTTGTTATACAAGCAGCTTCGTAAAAAAAAAGCATCTAAACAAAATGTTAGCAAACCTAAGATAACAGTGCTATTCTTTGTGACATCTCATATCTGTCTGCTTTCCAAGTGGCTGCACTATTATACCATGTTGTTTGTCAATTCACTGGACTAATTAGGTGGCTGAGTGAAGATTCAAGTCCCTCCACAACAGCTGTGCAACGAAATCTTCGATGTACACAGTAGCCCAGATTTCTTGTTTATTTTCTTGCTAGGGTCTATGCAATGAGGATGTGACATGATTACAGGTGAGAAGTCTAGGGTAGTCACTTACCACCACACTTTTTTTAGCTGCTTATACACATGTACAATCTGGTTATACCATCGCTTTACAATCTAATTTTGACCTACACCTACCATAACTATGTAATATGAGGATGTACCTAAACAATTGATTGAATATGAATCAAATCAGGCAGGCATTTGCACTGTATATAATGAATGGCAGATCTAAAGGGAGATGGTACAATTCTATGGTCATCTTACTCTCAAGAGCAGCAGATCATCTTAAATTCGGAGTTACGCAGAGAAAAAAAAAAAAGTCAGCGGCTACAAATACTGCAGCTGCTGACTTTTAATATATGGACACTTACCTGTCCAGGGCGCCTGCATTTTTGGCTCCCGAAGCCGATCTGTCCCTTGGCTCTCGGGTAGAGGCACCGCCATCTTCGGTAAGGGAATCAGGAAGTGAAGCCTTGCGGCGTCACTTCCTGGTTAACTACTGAGCATGCGCGAGTCATGCTGTGCGATCCCACTGTCCCTGCTGTCTTCTGGGACCTGTGTGTCTCCCAGAAGACAGTGGGGGGGACCGAGGAGGCACCGGACGTGGTGACCTATGCCCGGAAGTGGGAGCAAATACCTGTGTAGCGACCTCACCCCTCTTACCCCTTCTCATTCTCGGCTTGTTAGTCTTGTCTAGGGGTTTAGTACTGGGGGAGGGATGCGATACACCACGGCCCATGTCCTCCAGAGGGACTGAAGGTGAAAGCCAAAACTATCGGGTTTTGTGTGTGTGTCCCAGAGTCAAATCCTTTCTTCGAAGTGACTCTCTTTGCTCCTAGTAACCAGAGTTCCACACACTGAAAAGGTCCAACTCGTATTTATTCTTCCCAATAAACAGTCATAAAGCACAGACAGGTTGAGACCCATAGAACACTTCAGTATTTGTGGGGAGTAGGTCAAGGCACAATTCTTGTAGTAGAGCTAACCACTGTGGTGTCACCAATGGTTATGATGGATAGTCACTGCCACCGACTATATAGAACAAGAACATGAATTACCTTCGCTATCACAGCCCCTATCAGAGGGAAGACATCCATCCAAGAGAGTTACCGGAGGCCTCTCTGTCACCGGCAAATGCTGCGCCAGACTTTCCAGAGAAGTTCCGCTCACCGGCCTACTCAATCTCAGACACAGGCACCCAAGGCATTAGGGCCCCCTCGGATTCCTCCACCCTTGCGAAACCCAGTCGAAGGTACTGAGTCCCAAGCTTCCGCATTAGTACCTCACCCCAGGCTAAAGGTGCCTGGGATGGACTCCATCTCCCGCTCCGGCCAGGTCAAGGGCACCTGGGCCCGGAACTCCGGAATGCCAGCACCCAGGCTGAAGGTGCCTGGGCGCGGCTGCGTCCTCCGACTCTAAACCCCAAGGTCAGGGCGTCCTCCCCTTTTATCTCCTCTCCCTTAGCATCACAGCAGGTTCCCCGCCCCGCTGTACCAGCGCAAGGAAAGGACAAAAAGGGATGCAGTCTTGCGGTGAGTGTTCAGCTCCGGCCCAGGGCGACAGCGCCACCTGCAGGCCGCAGGAAACCTCACACCACCAGAGTCCTCCAAGAACCTCAAAAAGGGTCTCAGATTCCCTAACAATCAGTGCATCTGGGTTACACTACCACCCAGATGCCTCCCCTAAATTCAAACACCCGCTACACCTGGATTACACATGTATCTGCTCCCCCCTCCCCCCTAAAAAGTGCCAAATGTGACACCGCTTTAAATACAACAGGCTGTGGATGGACTTATGTAAGAATCCAAATATACATTCTAAAGTTGGCCATACTCTGATTGAAACTTGGCTGGCAGGGACTTACATTGCAATTAGTGTGTGGGCTCCCTCACTCTGTTGCAAAGTACGATTGATAGGTGCAGCGGAGTCAGTTCAGATCAGACATTGTGTAGTAACAGGAACTGGCTTCTTTATTGGAACATAACCACACTAGCAAAGATGTCACTTCACATTGTAAGAAGAATCACAGACAGGAAAAAAAAAACAACAAGTACATCACAGTATACAGGAAATACAACACATCATAGAGAAATACATAGCATAGCATATCACTGAGCATTAGCGACATCTTGTGTCCTTTTTCTAAACTGCAGTCAAATACAGTAAGCTAAGCTGAAAGTTTGTTGTATCTCCAACACCCCTTCTCAACAACTAAGGCTTAGTCTGTTAAACCGATCTTCTTTGTAAGCCTTGAATGTCTTTCAGCAGTCAGGGGCTTTGTAAGGATATCTGCTGTCATATCCTCGGTTGGGCAATAAAGTAACTCAAGAAGACCTTGCTCTTGAAGATCCCTAAGAAAGTGGAACTTCACATCAATGTGCTTGGTTCTTGAATTAACTCCTTCCATGTGTGCAAGTACAATGCATCCTTGATTGTCCTCATAGATTTCAGTTGGTCCCAACTGTGGTTGACCTAAGTCTGTTAATAGTTGTCTCAGCCATATAACTTCTTGGCTTGCCTGCGCTGCAGCAACGTATTCTGCTTCAGTAGACGACAGTGAAACAGAGAGTTGCTTTTTACTAGTCCAACTGATGGCACCTCCTGACAGAAAAAATAAGTAGCCACTGGTAGATTTTCTGTCACTGGTGTCTCCTGCCCAGTCAGCATCCACATATCCTGTTAAGGTGCTTTCATCACTTGGTGGTAACTTTAGCTTGTAGTGTGACGTCCCTTTAAGATAGCGAATGATTCACTTTACAGCACTCCAGTCCTTTTGACTTGGCATCGAAACCTTTCTGCATAGGATTCCGACAGTTGCTGCAATGTCCGGCCTTGTAGCGGTGGTAAGGTACAGCAATTTCCCTAATGCTTTCCTGTATTGAGTATTAGTAGGTAATGGGTTATCTTGACAATTCATCTCCTTTAGGTAGTTGGTTTCCATGGGAGATTTTACTGGTTTGGCGTCTTCCATTCCAAATGTTTCAATTATTTCTTGTATTTTGTGTCTTTGGTTCAGAAGAAAGCTGCCATCTTCCTCTCTCTCGATCTGGATGCTGAGGTAATTCTTTATGTTGCCAAGATCTTTGGTGTCAAAGTGCTGATTTAGTTTTTCCAGTATTTCTGCTTCATCCCCTTCTTGCTCAAAGCAAATCAGGATATCATCCATATAGATAAGCATATAGACCCATCTGTTTGCCAATTTCTTTGTGTATAAGCAGGGGTCTGCTTTACTCCTTTGAAAGTTTTGATGTGTAAGCACTTCATTTATTTTTATATTCCACGCTCTGGCTGCTTGCTTTAGACCATATATACTCCTGTGAAGTTTGCACACTAGGTCTGACCTTTGTTCATCTTTGAATCCTGGCGGTTGTTCCATGTAAATTTCTTCTGTTAAATCGCCATGTAGAAACGCGGTTTTCACATCAAAATGTGTCACTTGCATTTTCCTTGTGACGGCTACTGTCAGTAAAGTCCGTATTGTAGTGTGCTTGACTACTGGTGCAAACGTCTCATCATAGTCCTCTCCTTATTTTTAAGAATAGCCTTTGGCTACTAGTCTTGCTTTGTACCGTTCAACTGTGCCATCTGCATTGTATTTCACTTTAAAATCCATTTACAGCCTATGGCTTTCCTTCCGGGTGGTAGTTCTGTAAGTGTCCATGTTTTAGTGTCATGCATGGATTTTATCTCTTCCTCAGCAGCCTTTATCCATTTAGTTGCTTCTTGTTCTGAAAGTTGAGATATGTCTTCCCAGTTTGCAGGTTCGTTGATACTGGCAGTACTTGCTTTGTATGAGAGACGTATAGGTGGTTTACCTTTGTTTTCTCTTGTTGAACGTCTCGTTTTTGTGTCTGAGCCTTCTTGTGTCTGCTCTTCAGTACTGGTTGAGTCTACACTCACTTCAACTGTTTGTTCGGAAGTTACAGAGATGGGCTGGTCAATGTCAGTTTTCTCTTCTATTCTTGCTTCTACTGTTGTCATTACATTGTCTCTTAAATCTTCAACAAAAGTTATGCTGTTGCTAATGGTAACCTCTACTGTTTTGGGATTTAGGATTCTGTAACCCTTGACATTGTCACTGTATCCAACAAAGATACCTTCAAACGCTCTGTTTTGGAGCTTAGTGCGTTTTTCTTCAGGTATGTAGATGAATGCTTTGCATCCAAAAACTCTTAGGTGTTTTGCACTTGGCTTCTCATTGTGCCATAGTTCATATGGGGTTTTCTCCACTGTTCTGGAAAAAAGTTTGTTCTGCAAATATGTAGCTGTCATAGCTGCCTCACCCCAGTATTTTTGTGGTAGTCCGGAGTCTGTCAGCATACATCTGATCATTTCAGTCAGAGTTCTGTTCTTTCTTTCAGCTACTCCATTTTGTTCTGGTGTATACGGGACTGTCTTTTGATGTTCTATTCCATTCTGTTTTAGGTACTCTTGTATCTTACCTCCTGTGAATTCACCTCCATTATCGCTCCGAAGTATGAGAGGCTTCCTCTGAAACTTGTTACTTATTCTTTTAATTTGTCAAAAACTTCACTCTTGTGTTGCATTAGGTAGGTGACTGTGTATCTTGAATAGTCGTCTATGAAAGTCACTATGTACCTGTTGCCTCCAGGTGTTGGTGGGTTTAGGGGACCACACACGTCACTGTGAACTAAGTCAAGTGGTCTTGAAGCTCTCTTCTGACTGACTTTGGGAAGTGTTGCTCTTGTAGCTTTGGATTTAATGCAACATTCACATTTAAACGGTAATTGGACAAGGGGATACTATCAGATCCCTTGTCAGCTTCCTCCTCTGTAGTTCCTGTATGCATTCTGGGTGTCTGTGACCTAGATGTCTGTGCCATATATGTATACAGTCATTGTGCTTGTGTGTACATAGTCTCACCTTTTCCTTCACTGTGTCGAGGTGATATAGATGATCATCCAGCTTGGCACTTGCTATTGTCTGTTTGCCGTTTAGAATGGAACACTTGTCACCTTGGAATTTTACAGTGAGTCCTCTGGCTGTTAGACGCTTAACAGATAAGAGTCCTCCTTCTAGATTAGGAACATAAAGCACATCTTTCACTGGTATGGCTAAATTGTGTCCCGCATCATCAGGGCATACAAGGATTCCATGCCCATATCCTTCTGCATGTATTTTACTTCCATCTGCAAGATAAATAGTTTCTTTGTTGCTCAGATCAAGTTCTGTGAAGAAACTTCTATCACTCGTCATGTGACTGGTTGCCCCCGAATCGATGCACCAGCCTTGGCATTTATTGTTGCCTGTCGCTTTAAATGTGGCATTCCAGTTACCTTCCCTTGGATCATTGATTGTGGTTTTGACCTTTTGTTTAGTATAAGAGGGACACTGTCTCATTTGCTCTGCTTTCCATATAGTACAGTCTTTCTTTATGTGTCCCTGTTTGTGGCATCTGAAACACACTCTGGTCTCTTTCCTGTGTAATCTTGCATCTGTAGCTTTAAGAGCGGTGCTGGTGTCGGTTTCTGTGGAGTCATGCACTAATTCCTTTCTTCTCTGATATTCATCTATGAGCCTGTTTTTTACAAATGCTAGCGTCAGATATGTCTCAGGTCGTGTCTCCAGTGCATTGATTAGTGCAGTATATGTATCAGGCAAACTGCATAACAACATGGCTGCAATGTGACTGTCTGTTATATTCTCCCCGATCGATCTGAGTTGCGCAATCACTTTCAGCATTGCGTTTATATGCTCCTGCATGTCCTGTTCGCTGCCAAGTCTCATTTTGTAAAGTTTCCGCAGCAGAAAGAGCTTGCTGTTTAAACTGGATCTTTCATGCAGTCTTTTTAGTACATCCCACATGCCTTTCGCTGTGTCCTCATTGCGTATATGAATGAGCTGATCGTCCTCCACTAGTAGGCTTATGGTGGCCCGTGCCTGTCTGTTTTTCTTGTCCCAGTCCTGATTATTATCCTGTGGCCTCTCTGTAGTGGTAACCTCCCACAAGTCATCTTTGGATAATAGCATTTCCACTTTAAACTTCCATAGCTGATAATTGTCATTGTTCAGCTTGGCCATTGAGAGTTTAAGCTCAGAGTTTCTGGCCATTTTATCCCTCCTTTATATATAAACAGTCTTACTTGTCTATAGGAGATGTCACTGGAAAGCTTCCTTATGTCGATCTCCGCATCAGTCACACTGACTTCCCTCCGAGGCTTTGTTCTGCCTGGGCCGCACCTGGTCATAAGTCTTTATCCGGATACTGGGCCCATAACCTGTTGCAAAGTACGATTGATAGGTGCAGCGGAGTCAGTTCAGATCAGACATAGTGTAGTAACAGGAACTGGCTTCTTTATTGGAACATAACCACACTAGCAAAGATGTCACTTCACATTGTAAGAAGAATCACAGACAGGAAAAAAAAAAACAACAAGTACATCACAGTATACAGAAAATACAACACATCATAGAGAAATACATAGCATAGCATATCACTGAGCATTAGCGACATCTTGTGTCCTTTTTCTAAACTGCAGTCAAATACAGTAAGCTAAGCTGAAAGTTTGTTGTATCTCCAACACACTCGACAGAAAATTTTCAGTCGATTAGTGGGGGGTGCTGCTGTCAGAATACAATGTCATTTGTGTGAAAAGAGTGCTAGCTGAACAAAAAAACAAAAAGAAAAAAAACAACAAAGATTGCAGCATGTAGAGTGACTTATAAATTGATCATGTGGCTACATGAAAAAAAAAATCTATAAAAAAAGAATCCCGAAAAAGAAGATTAGTATTATTTACATGTTAGAGGTGAGAGGGCAATCTTGGCACTTTTGCAGAACTACAGCCTCTGCTAGTGTCCGACACTTCCAGGTGTGTCAGAAGCCATGCTTGCTGTGGTTCCAAGTCCTTATCCCACTACCAAATCACAGTGCTGTTTACTGTATGTAGCTAAGTCTACATCCAGTTCATGCAGCGCTGACAGCCGCAGCATATTTTAGTGAAGGAAATAGTTAGTTTGGAGCAAGTTAATCCAAACAAACTATTTAAAGCTCACTCTAAATGGCGTTAAGCTTTTAGGCTAGAAAAGGAGGTACATGAGTTATAAGGAGGCCTGTTGAATAACAATAATAAAAATATACAATTAAACGTTCAGATTCTTGTTCTCTTTAAAGGCTAAGGTCATCTTTTTCACTAAAGTACACAATGCAGCTTATAGGCCCCATTGTGTTAAAACACTGTGCAGCTTTAATACCTTACCCGTGACCAACATCCCCAAAACCTGCCACAAAACTTCCCACTGGGGTGATCAGCTTAGTCATGCCCTCATTTTGTGATGGGTCCAAACATTGGATGCCTGCTCCCTGCACCACAGAAGTGAGGCAACTTTCAAACCTGAGCATATACAGTGTGCTTTTCATCACCATCAGCCAATGCTGGCTTGGGTAGGGAAATCGCAATGCACATGTGAAAGTCTGGACACCGAGGCAAGCTTGCTCCTGTGATACTGGGAATGTGCATGTAGGAAGGTGCAGTCAACTTTCTTTACTGCAGGTGGCACTCAACCGCAATGGCATTGAAGGAGGAGAGGAAGTCAAGAGGAACATGGTTCCTCTATGGTTTCCAAGGTCACTGGGGAAGCTATCTGATTAGATGCTGCCGCCCCATGTAACTCTGGCAGCCATCTTGGGTCAGGCAGTTCCTGGTGAGTAGTGATGAGCCGAACACCCCCGGGTTCGGTTCGCACCAGAACCCGCGAACGGACCGAAAGTTCGTACGAACATTAGAACCCTATTAAATACAATGGATGCGAACGTTCGAATTCTAAAGTGCTAATTATAACAACTATTATGCATGTTATTGTCCTAAAAAGAGTTTGGGAACCCGGGTTCTGCACCAGGGGACATGTATCAATGCAAAAAGAAGTTTTAAAAACGGTCGTTTTTCGGGAGCAGTCATTTTAATGATGCATAAAGTGAAAAAAAAAGTCAAATATTCCTTTAAATATCGTACCTGGGGGGTGTCTAAAGTATGCCTGTGAAGTGCCACGTGTTTCCCGTGTTTAGAACTGTCCCTGCACAAAATGACACTTCTAAAGGAAAAAAAAGCCATTTAAAACTTCTTGCGGCTTTAATGTAATGTCTGGTCCCGGTAATATGGATGAAAATCTTTAAGAAAAATGGCATAGCTACCCCATGACCCCCCCCCCCCCCCTACCCCAGCCCATTACCAGCCCCTTTGGGTCTTGTATGGATATTAAGGGGAACCCCGCACATAAAATAAAAAAGGCCCTATATACTCTGAACAGCCGTATACAGGCGGTGCATACAAGACAGGGACTGTAGGTTTGTTCTTATGTAGAATGTGTTTGTAATTTTGAACAGGTACATTGTTGAACTGTAGCTCCAGCCCAAAAATCTATTTTTAAACTTTTTGGGAAACATAGGTAAGGGTTATCACCCCTGTAACATTTGTTTTGCTGTCTGTGCCCCTGTTCAGAACATTTCACCTCACTTTCCGTCCCAATGACAACTGTTTTTGAAATGTGGTGTTTTTCTTGAAACAAGGATTGCTGATAAAGCATCAGTACAGAGGAGACACCTTTCTCCCATATTTATTCTTACAGGAGAGAATTTTCCTTCCTAGGGGTAGATTTCCTCTCACTTCCTGTTGTCTTCTTTCGTTTGCAAGTAGGAGTCGTTTGTAAGTTGGATGTTTGAAAGTAGGGACCTGCCGTATATACTCTGCAGAAATAGGCCCCTTAGTTGTTGGTGTTGGCACAACACTGTAAGCACTCACAGTTACTCTTGGTTGGTGCTGGAACGCCCTGCTGTCAACTATTATATCAGGAATTTTAATTACATATAATTGTTGAACAGTGGTAGTAAAAATTGGGGCTTTGATGGTGGTGCTGGTGCCACAACACTGTAAGCCCTGACAGTTACTCTTGGTGGGTGCAGCAATGGGCCCTGCTGTGAATTATTAAATCAAGAATTGTAATTGCATGCCCCTGTTGAACAGGGGCTGAAAAATTGGGCTTTTCGTGGTGGTGGTGGTGGTGGTGGTGTTGCCACAACACTGTAAGCCCTCAGAGTTACTCTTGGTGGGTGCAGGAATGGGCCCTGCTGTGAATTATTAGATCAAGAATTGTAATTACATGCCCCTTTTGAACAGTGGCTGAAAAATTGGGCCTTTCGTGGTGGTGGTGGTGGTGGCGTTGCCACAACACTGTAAGCCCTCAGACTTACTCTTGGTGGGTGCAGGAATGGGCCCTGCTGTGAATTATTACATCAAGAATTGTAATTGCATGCCCCTGTTGAACAGGGGCTGAAAAATTGGGCCTTAGGCACTGGTGGCACAACACTACAACCCCTCACAGATACTGTACTTGGAGCACAGCAATGAGCCCTGTTGCAAAGTATTGCTTCAAAAATTGTAATGACACGCCCCTGTTAAACAGGGGCTGAAAAATTGGGCCTTAGGCACTGGTGGCACAACACTACAACCCCTCACAGATACTGTACTTGGAGCACAGCAATGAGCCCTATGGCAAATTATTGCTAAAAAAATTGTAATTACACGCCCCTGTAAAACAGGGGCTGAAAAATTGGGCCTTAGCCACTGGTGGCGGCACCCATAAACAAAAATGATCTTCCAAGCTATCATCATCAATCGTATCATTGAGGACTCGGAGGAGGAGGATAGCCAGTCAACATAACAGCACAGGCACTCAGCATCAGCATCAGTCTTGAAGGGACGTGACATGTTAAAATCAATTAGTCTGTTATATCAGCATCAGGTGTGTGGTAGCTGGTGGTGATCCAAGACTGGTTCATCTTGATGAAAGTCAGTCGATCAACCGAGTCGGTGGACAGGCGCACCCTGTGATCCGTGACAAATCCTCCAGCAGCACTGAATGTGCGTTCCGAAAGAACGCTGGATGCAGGACAGGCCAGTAGCTCAATTGCATACTGTGCAAGCTCTGGCCAGTGATCCATCCTCAAGACCCAGTAAGCCAGAGGATTTTTGGTGGGGAAGGTGTCCAAGTCTGACCTTGCCCCTAGATATTCCTGCACCATGTTTATCAGACGCTGGCGATGGTTGCTGGAACCAATCATACTTTGGGGCTGCGGACTAAAGAATTGTCTGAACGCATCGGTCAGACGGCCACCTTCCCCACCGCTCCTTCTTTGACTGGCCGAAGCCTCAGCAACTCGTTGTCCTGGACCAGGAGTTTGTAACCTCCCAGTCTCTGGGAACGCGTTGCACAGACCTTTCTGCAAGGCCTCCCGGAGTTGTCTCATCCTCTGCTCCCTCTGCGACGGTAACATAAGGTCCGCAACCTTACCCTTGTACCGTGGATCAAGGAGAGTGGCCAGCCAGTAATGGTCCCTCTCCTTGATCCGAAGAATACGAGGATCCTTCCGCAGACTTTGCAGGATCAGGGAGGCCATGCAGCGTAGGTTTGCTGAGGCATTCGCTCCGGAGTCCTCTGGGTCACTAAGGACGACATGATCCGCAGTCACCTCCTCCCAGCCACGTACAAGTCCACTGGTTTCTTGGGACTGTAAATCATCCCTAAAAGACTGCTGCTGATGATGCTGAGTGCCAGCCTCCACCTCCATGCTGACACAATCCTCCTCCTCCTCCTCCTCCTCCTCCTCCTCTTCCTCTTCCTGTGCGATGGGTGGGACAGAAGGAACACTGTCTGGGTAAAGGGGGCCTTGAGAGGCAAGGAAGTCCTCCTCTTCCTGCCTCTGTTCTGCCTCAAGTGCCCTGTCCATTATTCCACGCAGCGTGTGCTCCAACAGGTGGACAAGAGGTACAGTGTCAATGATGCATGCACTCTCACTGCTCACCATCCTCGTGGCCTCCTCAAATGGTGCCAGGACAGTGCATGCATCCCTGATCATGCCCCACTGGCGTGGAGAAAAAAAAACAAGCTCCCCTGACCCTGTCCTGGTGCCGTAGTCGCACAGGTACTCATTGATGGCCCTCTGCTGCGTGTGCAGCCGCTGCAGCATGGCCAACGTTGAGTTCCACCTGGTGGGCATGTCACATATAAGGCGGTTCTTGGGCAGGTTCAACTCCTTTTGCAGCTCAGCCAGGCGAGCACTGGCATTATAAGATCTGCGGAAATGCACACAGACTTTCCTGGCCTGCCTCAGGACATCCTGTAAGCCCGGGTACCTGCCCAAGAACCGCTGCACCACCAGGTTAAGGACGTGAGCCACACAGGGCACATGGGTCAGTTGTCCCTGTCGGAGGGCGGAGAGGAGGTTGGTGCCATTGTCGCAAACCACCATTCCTGGCTTAAGCTGGCGTGGCGTCAACCACCTCTCGGCCTGGCCCTGCAGAGCAGACAGGACCTCTGCCCCAGTGTGGCTTCTGTCCCCCAAACACACCAGCGCAAGCACGGCATGGCATCTTTTTGCCTGCGTACTTGCGTAGCCCCGTGAACGGCTACGGAGCACCGCTGGTTCATAGGACAAACCACAGGAAGAGGCCATGGAGAAAGAAGAAGAGGAGGGGGTGGAGGAGAGAGGTGTGTCACAACCAGTAGTAGCATTTTGGAGGCGTGGCGGTGGGACAACCTCCAACACTACTGCACCTTGTCCTGCATCCTTCCCAGCTGCCAAAAGAGTGACCCAATGGGCCGTGAAAGAAAGGTAACGTCCCTGTCCATGCCTGCTGGACCATGAGTCAGCGGTAATATGCACCTTACCGCTGACCGCCCTGTCCAGCGAGGCCAAGACATTGCCTTCCACATGCCGGTAGAGAGCCGGAATAGCCTTCCGTGAGAAAAAGTGGCGTTTGGGAACCTGCCACTGAGGAACCGCACATTGCACAAACTCACGGAAGGGGGCCGAGTCTACCAACTGAAAAGGCAGCAGTTGAAGCGCTAGCAATTTAGCCAAGCTAGCATTCAACCGCTGGGCATGTGGATGGCTGGGAGTGAACTTCTTTCGACGGTCCAGCAGCTGGGGCAGGGAAATTTGCCTGCTAGAATCGGACGTCGGTGTACTGCTAGCAGAGTGGCCGCAAGTACTTGGCTGTGACACACCTAATTCTACACCTTCATTCCTCTCAGTGCATGTTTCAGAGAGGACTGAAGTTATAGTGGGGTTGGAGATCCCAGCTGATGCGGTGCAAGGAGAGGTCCGCTTTGTTCTTTGGTGTGGGTCTTTGAGGTAGGCTTGCCAACGAGCTGCATGGCAGGTCAACATATGTCTGGTCAGGCATGTGGTACCCAAGCGGCTGATGTTTTGGCCACGCGATATACGCTTGAGACATATGTTGCAAACAGCAGCTGTGCGATCTGATGCACTAGCCTCAAAAAAGGCCCACACCAAGGAACTTTTTGAATGACGGGCAGAGGCAGCGCCCTGCACAGGCGGAGCTCTGCGGTGTGATTCCGTCGGTGTACTGCCCTTACGCTGGCCACCAAAGGGCATCCTGTCTCGTTGGAGATGTGCCTCCTCCTCATCCTCCTCCTCCTCTCTCCTATTAGGCACCCACGTGGAGTCAGTGACCTCATCATCCCCTCCCTCCTCATCACTGGAGCCAATCTGGCAGTATGCTGCAGCTGCTGGAACATGACTGCCAGATTGGTGTCCTTCTTGAGCATCCCCTCTGTCTGCTCTCACCCTACTGCCTTCCTGTAGCTGGGTTTCATCATCAGACCCTTCGAAACGCTGGGCATCCTCCTGGAGCATGTACCCAACACTGTGCTCAAACAGTTCGGGGGACTCCTCAGGAGGAGGACATGGTGGGTCTAGGGAAGGAGTGACTGATGATGAGTCTGACATTGATACCAGGGAAGAGGACGCTTTGGCAGCTGCTTTGCCAGTACCCTGAGCCTGGGTGAGAGAGGATGAGGAGGAGGAGGAGGGCTTGGTCATCCACTCTACCAAGTCTTCGGCATGATGTGGCTCAACATGTCCAGCTGCGGAAAAGAAGGACAAGCGTGTCCCATGGCCATGTGCTGATGACAATGCACCGCGTCCACGACCAGCACTGTTGCCCCCAGACACAGAGCCTGCTTGCCCTCTTTTATTGCCTCCTGACTGTCTGCCTCTCCTTGTTTGCCTTCCAGACATTCTAATAGATGGCCTGCAGGGAGATGGGAAAAAAGCAATAAGGGCTACCTTCAGGTGTCCTTCTCTGTCCCTTGAAACAAGGACTTGCACAGTGAAAGAAACTGACACTCTCCCTACCTACAGTTTTCTGTCCCTAGAAAAAATGTTTTTTTTTAAGCACAATATAGCACAAGGAGAATTCACTCACTGTCCTTCCAGGTCCCTAGAAACAAGGACTTGCACAGTGAAAGAAACTGACACTCTCCCTACCTACAGTTTTCTGTCCCTAGAAAAAATGTTTTTTTTAAGCACACTATAGCACAAGGAGAATTCACTCACTGTCCTTCCCAGTCCCTAGAAACAAGGACTTGCACAGTGAAAGAAACTGACACTCTCCCTACCTACAGTTTTCTGTCCCTAGAAAAAATGTTTTTTTTAAGCACACTATAGCACAAGGAGAATTCACTCACTGTCCTTCCCAGTCCCTAGAAACAAGGACTTGCACAGTGAAAGAAACTGACACTCTCCCTACCTACAGTTTTCTGTCCCTAGAAAAAATGTTTTTTTTAAGCACAATATAGCACAAGGAGAATTCACTCACTGTCCTTCCAGGTCCCTAGAAACAAGGACTTGCACAGTGAAAGAAACTGACACTCTCCCTACCTACAGTTTTCTGTCCCTAGAAAAAATGTTTTTTTTAAGCACAATATAGCACAAGGAGAATTCACTCACTGTCCTTCCAGGTCCCTAGAAACAAGGACTTGCACAGTGAAAGAAACTGACACTCTCCCTACCTACAGTTTTCTGTCCCTAGAAAAAATGTTTTTTTTAAGCACACTATAGCACAAGGAGAATTCACGCACTGTCCTTCCCAGTCCCTAGAAACAAGGACTTGCACAGTGAAAGAAACTGACACTCTCCCTACCTACAGTTTTCTGTCCCTAGAAAAAATGTTTTTTTTAAGCACACTATAGCACAAGGAGAATTCACTCACTGTCCTTCCCAGTCCCTAGAAACAAGGACTTGCACAGTGAAAGAAACTGACACTCTCCCTACCTACAGTTTTCTGTCCCTAGAAAAAATGTTTTTTTTAAGCACAATATAGCACAAGGAGAATTCACTCACTGTCCTTCCAGGTCCCTGGAAACAAGGACTTGCACAGTGAAAGAAACTGACACTCTCCCTACCTACAGTTTTCTGTCCCTAGAAAAAATGTTTTTTTTAAGCACACTATAGCACAAGGAGAATTCACTCACTGTCCTTCCAGGTCCCTGGAAACAAGGACTTGCACAGTGAAAGAAACTGACACTCTCCCTACCTAGAGTTTTCTGTCCCTAGAAAAAATGTTTTTTTTAAGCACACTATAGCACAAGGAGCATTCACTCACTGTCCTTCCAGGTCCCTGGAAACAAGGACTTGCACAGTGAAAGAAACTGACACTCTCCCTACCTACAGTTTTCTGTCCCTAGAAAAAATGTTTTTTTTAAGCACAATATAGCACAAGGAGAATTCACTCACTGTCCTTCCAGGTCCCTAGAAACAAGGACTTGCACAGTGAAAGAAACTGACACTCTCCCTACCTACAGTTTTCTGTCCCTAGAAAAAATGTTTTTTTTAAGCACAATATAGCACAAGGAGAATTCACTCACTGTCCTTCCAGGTCCCTGGAAACAAGGACTTGCACAGTGAAAGAAACTGACACTCTCCCTACCTACAGTTTTCTGTCCCTAGAAAAAATGTTTTTTTTAAGCACAATATAGCACAAGGAGAATTCACTCACTGTCCTTCCAGGTCCCTGGAAACAAGGACTTGCACAGTGAAAGAAACTGACACTCTCCCTACCTACAGTTTTCTGTCCCTAGAAAAAATGTTTTTTTTAAGCACAATATAGCACAAGGAGAATTCACTCACTGTCCTTCCAGGTCCCTAGAAACAAGGACTTGCACAGTGAAAGAAACTGACACTCTCCCTACCTACAGTTTTCTGTCCCTAGAAAAAATGTTTTTTTTAAGCACAATATAGCACAAGGAGAATTCACTCACTGTCCTTCCAGGTCCCTAGAAACAAGGACTTGCACAGTGAAAGAAACTGACACTCTCCCTACCTACAGTTTTCTGTCCCTAGAAAAAATGTTTTTTTTAAGCACAATATAGCACAAGGAGAATTCACTCACTGTCCTTCCAGGTCCCTGGAAACAAGGACTTGCACAGTGAAAGAAACTGACACTCTCCCTACCTACAGTTTTCTGTCCCTAGAAAAAATGCTTTTTTTAAGCACAATATAGCACAAGGAGAATTCACTCACTGTCCTTCCAGGTCCCTAGAAACAAGGACTTGCACAGTGAAAGAAACTGACACTCTCCCTACCTACAGTTTTCTGTCCCTAGAAAAAATGTTTTTTTTAAGCACAATATAGCACAAGGAGAATTCACTCACTGTCCTTCCAGGTCCCTAGAAACAAGGACTTGCACAGTGAAAGAAACTGACACTCTCCCTACCTACAGTTTTCTGTCCCTAGAAAAAATGTTTTTTTTAAGCACAATATAGCACAAGGAGAATTCACTCACTGTCCTTCCAGGTCCCTAGAAACAAGGACTTGCACAGTGAAAGAAACTGACACTCTCCCTACCTACAGTTTTCTGTCCCTAGAAAAAATGTTTTTTTAAGCACAATATAGCACAAGGAGAATTCACTCACTGTCCTTCCAGGTCCCTAGAAACAAGGACTTGCACAGTGAAAGAAACTGACACTCTCCCTACCTACAGTTTTCTGTCCCTAGAAAAAATTATTTTTTTAAGCACAATATAGCACAAGGAGAATTCACTCACTGTCCTTCCAGGTCCCTAGAAACAAGGACTTGCACAGTGAAAGAAACTGACACTCTCCCTACCTACAGTTTTCTGTCCCTAGAAAAAATGTTTTTTTTAAGCACAATATAGCACAAGGAGAATTCACTCACTGTCCTTCCAGGTCCCTGGAAACAAGGACTTGCACAGTGAAAGAAACTGACACTCTCCCTACCTACAGTTTTCTGTCCCTAGAAAAAATGTTTTTTTTAAGCACAATATAGCACAAGGAGAATTCACTCACTGTCCTTCCAGGTCCCTGGAAACAAGGACTTGCACAGTGAAAGAAACTGACACTCTCCCTACCTACAGTTTTCTGTCCCTAGAAAAAATGTTTTTTTTAAGCACAATATAGCACAAGGAGAATTCACTCACTGTCCTTCCAGGTCCCTAGAAACAAGGACTTGCACAGTGAAAGAAACTGACACTCTCCCTACCTACAGTTTTCTGTCCCTAGAAAAAATGTTTTTTTTTAAGCACAATATAGCACAAGGAGAATTCACTCACTGTCCTTCCAGGTCCCTGGAAACAAGGACTTGCACAGTGAAAGAAACTGACACTCTCCCTACCTACAGTTTTCTGTCCCTAGAAAAAATGTTTTTTTTAAGCACAATATAGCACAAGGAGAATTCACTCACTGTCCTTCCAGGTCCCTAGAAACAAGGACTTGCACAGTGAAAGAAACTGACACTCTCCCTACCTACAGTTTTCTGTCCCTAGAAAAAATGTTTTTTTTAAGCACAATATAGCACAAGGAGAATTCACTCACTGTCCTTCCAGGTCCCTGGAAACAAGGACTTGCACAGTGAAAGAAACTGACACTCTCCCTACCTACAGTTTTCTGTCCCTAGAAAAAATGCTTTTTTTAAGCACAATATAGCACAAGGAGAATTCACTCACTGTCCTTCCAGGTCCCTAGAAACAAGGACTTGCACAGTGAAAGAAACTGACACTCTCCCTACCTACAGTTTTCTGTCCCTAGAAAAAATGTTTTTTTTAAGCACAATATAGCACAAGGAGAATTCACTCACTGTCCTTCCAGGTCCCTAGAAACAAGGACTTGCACAGTGAAAGAAACTGACACTCTCCCTACCTACAGTTTTCTGTCCCTAGAAAAAATGTTTTTTTTAAGCACAATATAGCACAAGGAGAATTCACTCACTGTCCTTCCAGGTCCCTAGAAACAAGGACTTGCACAGTGAAAGAAACTGACACTCTCCCTACCTACAGTTTTCTGTCCCTAGAAAAAATGTTTTTTTAAGCACAATATAGCACAAGGAGAATTCACTCACTGTCCTTCCAGGTCCCTAGAAACAAGGACTTGCACAGTGAAAGAAACTGACACTCTCCCTACCTACAGTTTTCTGTCCCTAGAAAAAAATATTTTTTTAAGCACAATATAGCACAAGGAGAATTCACTCACTGTCCTTCCAGGTCCCTAGAAACAAGGACTTGCACAGTGAAAGAAACTGACACTCTCCCTACCTACAGTTTTCTGTCCCTAGAAAAAATGTTTTTTTTAAGCACAATATAGCACAAGGAGAATTCACTCACTGTCCTTCCAGGTCCCTGGAAACAAGGACTTGCACAGTGAAAGAAACTGACACTCTCCCTACCTACAGTTTTCTGTCCCTAGAAAAAAATGTTTTTTTTAAGCACAATATAGCACAAGGAGAATTCACTCACTGTCCTTCCAGGTCCCTGGAAACAAGGAC
The DNA here is from genome assembly GCA_029206835.1 of Rana muscosa. NCBI lineage: Eukaryota > Metazoa > Chordata > Amphibia > Anura > Ranidae > Rana > Rana muscosa. The sequence continues at coordinate 77,498,925 of CM055118.1, read as the reverse complement.
TTGCACAGTGAAAGAAACTGACACTCTCCCTACCTACAGTTTTCTGTCCCTAGAAAAAATGTTTTTTTTAAGCACAATATAGCACAAGGAGAATTCACTCACTGTCCTTCCAGGTCCCTAGAAACAAGGACTTGCACAGTGAAAGAAACTGACACTCTCCCTACCTACAGTTTTCTGTCCCTAGAAAAAATGTTTTTTTTTAAGCACAATATAGCACAAGGAGAATTCACTCACTGTCCTTCCAGGTCCCTGGAAACAAGGACTTGCACAGTGAAAGAAACTGACACTCTCCCTACCTACAGTTTTCTGTCCCTAGAAAAAATGTTTTTTTTAAGCACAATATAGCACAAGGAGAATTCACTCACTGTCCTTCCAGGTCCCTAGAAACAAGGACTTGCACAGTGAAAGAAACTGACACTCTCCCTACCTACAGTTTTCTGTCCCTAGAAAAAATGTTTTTTTTAAGCACACTATAGCACAAGCACAAAACACACTGACACTCTCCCTACCTATCCTTCTCTTTCCCTAAACTAAAGGAATCCAGGTTAAGCAAGAAAGAAATAAAAGTCACTGTCCCTGCCTATGCTGCTCTATCCCTGCTCCGGAACACACTACACTAGGCCGCCGTGCTGGCGGCCTTTTATAGTGTGGGGCGTGTACTAAACACCCTCAGCAATAATTGGCCACAGGCATCCTGCCTGTGGCCAATCATTGCTCTCCTCGCTGCCGGCGCTGTGATTGGCCAAGCATGCGGGGTCACAGTGCATGCTTGGCCAATCACAGCGCCTGGATGACACTGCGATGGCGTAGTGCATTGTGGGCCGTTCGCGTCACTCGAATTTAGCGCGAACGGCCCAAATCGTTCGATCTTCGTCGAACGATCGAACAGCCGATGTTCGAGTCGAACGTATGTTCGAGTCGAACGTATGTTCGACTCGAACACGAAGCTCATCCCTACTGGTGAGTAGGGAAAGGATAGGGACATGCCTACCTGGAGACCTTTCCACTTGGGTCTGGACCAGCCAGGTCACATTCTGCCTCTCAAGACACTGTGTCTGCACATCTGAGACCTTCTCTGCTACACTTTGCTGGTATTTGCCACGAGTGTTCCCAGTCAGGTGCCCTCCCATTAGGTCTGTTGTGAATTACTGATTTCTGCATTAATAAAAGTTCTGTTCTCTGCAACCGGAGTCTGTGTAATTACTGTCGCCGCACCACGCTCCACCTCCCCACAAGTGTCTAATGTTTGGAGCCTTCAGAATGCAGACCACTGCTGATTAGTGATGAGCCGAACACCCCCGGGTTCGGTTCGCACCAGAACCCGCGAACGGACCGAAAGTTCGAACGAACATTAGAACCCTATTAAATACAATGGATGCGAACGTTCGAATTCTAAAGTGCTAATTATAACAACTATTATGCATGTTATTGTCATAAATAGGGTTTGGGAACCCGGGTTGTGCACCAGGGGACATGTATCAATGCAAAAAGAAGTTTTAAAAACGGTCGTTTTTCGGGAGCAGTCATTTTAATGATGCATAAAGTGAAAAAAAAAAAGTCAAATATTCCTTTAAATATCGTACCTGGGGGGTGTCTAAAGTATGCCTGTGAAGTGCCACGTGTTTCCCGTGTTTAGAACTGTCCCTGCACAAAATGACACTTCTAAAGGAAAAAAAAGCCATTTAAAACTGCTTGCGGCTTTAATGTAATGTCTGGTCCCGGTAATATGGATGAAATTCTTTAAGAAAAATGGCATAGCTACCCCATGACCCCCCCCCCTACCCCAGCCCATTACCAGCCCCTTTGGGTCTTGTATGGATATTAAGGGGAACCCCGCACATAAAATAAAAAAGGCCCTATATACTCTGAACAGCCGTATACAGGCGGTGCATACAAGACAGGGACTGTAGGTTTGTTCTTATGTAGAATCTGTTTGTAATTTTGAACAGGTACATTGTTGAAGTGTAGCTCCAGCCCAAAAATCTATTTTTAAACTTTTTGGGAAACATAGGTAAGGGTTATCACCCCTGTAACATTTGTTTTGCTGTCTGTGCCCCTGTTCAGAACATTTCACCTCACTTTCCGTCCCAATGACAACTGTTTTTGAAATGTGGTGTTTTTCTTGAAACAAGGATTGCTGATAAAGCATCAGTACAGATGAGACCCCTTTCTCCCATATTTATTCTTACAGGAGAGAATTTTCCTTTCTAGGGGTAGATTTCCTCTCACTTCCTGTTGTCTTCTTTCGTTTGCAAGTAGGAGTCGTTTGTAAGTTGGATGTTTGAAAGTAGGGACCTGCCGTATATACTCTGCAGAAATAGGCCCCTTAGTTGTTGGTGTTGGCACAACACTGTAAGCACTCAGTTACTCTTGGTTGGTGCTGGAACGCCCTGCTGTCAACTATTATATCAGGAATTTTAATTACATATAATTGTTGAACAGTGGTAGTAAAAATTGGGGCTTTGATGGTGGTGCTGGTGCCACAACACTGTAAGCCCTGACAGTTACTCTTGGTGGGTGCAGCAATGGGCCCTGCTGTGAATTATTAGATCAAGAATTGTAATTACATGCCCCTTTTGAACAGGGGCTGAAAAATTGGGCCTTTCGTGGTGGTGGTGGCGTTGCCACAAGACTGTAAGCCCTCAGAGTTACTCTTGGTGGGTGCAGCAATGGACCCTGCTGTGAATTATTAGATCAAGAATTGTAATTGCATGCCCCTGTTGAACAGGGGCTGAAAAATTGGGCCTTAGGCACTGGTGGCACAACACTACAACCCCTCACAGATACTGTACTTGGAGCACAGCAATGAGCCCTGTTGCAAAGTATTGCTTCAAAAATTGTAATGACACGCCCCTGTTAAACAGGGGCTGAAAAATTGGGCCTTAGGCACTGGTGCCACAACACTCCAACCCCTCACAGATACTGTACTTGGAGCACAGCAATGAGCCCTATGGCAAATTATTGCTAAAAAAATTGTAATTACACGCCCCTGTAAAACAGGGGCTGAAAAATTGGGCCTTAGCCACTGGTGGCGGCACCCATAAACAAAAATGATCTTCCAAGCTATCATCATCAATCGTATCATTGAGGACTCGGAGGAGGAGGATAGCCAGTCAACATAACAGCACAGGCACTCAGCATCAGCATCAGTCTTGAAGGGATGTGACATGTTAAAATCAATTAGTCTGTTATATCAGCATCAGGTGTGTGGTAGCTGGTGGTGATCCAAGACTGGTTCATCTTGATGAAAGTCAGTCGATCAACCGAGTCGGTGGACAGGCGCACCCTGTGATCCGTGACAAATCCTCCAGCAGCACTGAATGTGCGTTCCGAAAGAACGCTGGATGCAGGACAGGCCAGTAGCTCAATTGCATACTGTGCAAGCTCTGGCCAGTGATCCATCCTCAAGACCCAGTAAGCCAGAGGATTTTCGGTGGGAAAGGTGTCCAAGTCTGACCTTGCCCCTAGATATTCCTGCACCATGTTTATCAGACGCTGGCGATGGTTGCTGGAACCGATCATACTTTGGGGCTGCGGACTAAAGAATTGTCTGAACGCATCGGTCAGACGGCCACCTTCCCCACCGCTCCTTCTTTGACTGGCCGAAGCCTCAGCAACTCGTTGTCCAGGACCAGGAGTTTGTAACCTCCCAGTCTCTGGGAACGCGTTGCACAGACCTTTCTGCAAGGCCTCCCGGAGTTGTCTCATCCTCTGCTCCCTCTGCGACGGTAACATAAGGTCCGCAACCTTACCCTTGTACCGTGGATCAAGGAGAGTGGCCAGCCAGTAATGGTCCCTCTCCTTGATCCGAAGAATACGAGGATCCTTCCGCAGACTTTGCAGGATCAGGGAGGCCATGCAGCGTAGGTTTGCTGAGGCATTCGCTCCGGAGTCCTCTGGGTCACTAAGGACGACATGATCCGCAGCCACCTCCTCCCAGCCACGTACAAGTCCACTGGTTTCTTGGGACTGTAAATCATCCCTAAAAGACTGCTGCTGATGATGCTGAGTGCCAGCCTCCACCTCCATGCTGACACAATCCTCCTCCTCCTCCTCCTCCTCCTCCTCCTCCTCCTCCTCTTCCTGTGCGATGGGTGGGACAGAAGGAACACTGTCTGGGTAAAGGGGGCCTTGAGAGGCAAGGAAGTCCTCCTCTTCCTGCCTCTGTTCTGCCTCAAGTGCCCTGTCCATTATTCCACGCAGCGTGTGCTCCAACAGGTGGACAAGAGGTACAGTGTCACTGATGCATGCACTGTCACTGCTCACCATCCTCGTGGCCTCCTCAAATGGTGCCAGGACAGTGCATGCATCCCTGATCATGCCCCACTGGCGTGGAGAAAAAAAACCAAGCTCCCCTGACCCTGTCCTGGTGCCGTAGTCGCACAGGTACTCATTGATGGCCCTCTGCTGCGTGTGCAGCCGCTGCAGCATGGCCAACGTTGAGTTCCACCTGGTGGGCATGTCACATATAAGGCGGTTCTTGGGCAGGTTCAACTCCTTTTGCAGCTCAGCCAGGCGAGCACTGGCATTATAAGATCTGCGGAAATGCACACAGACTTTCCTGGCCTGCCTCAGGACATCCTGTAAGCCCGGGTACCTGCCCAAGAACCGCTGCACCACCAGGTTAAGGACGTGAGCCACACAGGGCACATGGGTCAGTTGTCCCTGTCGGAGGGCGGAGAGGAGGTTGGTGCCATTGTCGCAAACCACCATTCCTGGCTTAAGCTGGCGTGGCGTCAACCACCTCTCGGCCTGGCCCTGCAGAGCAGACAGGACCTCTGCCCCAGTGTGGCTTCTGTCCCCCAAACACACCAGCGCAAGCACGGCATGGCATCTTTTTGCCTGCGTACTTGCGTAGCCCCGTGAACGGCTACGGAGCACCGCTGGTTCATAGGACAAACCACAGGAAGAGGCCATGGAGGAAGAAGAAGAGGAGGGGGTGGAGGAGAGAGGTGTGTCACAACCAGTAGTAGCATTTTGGAGGCGTGGCGGTGGGACAACCTCCAACACTACTGCACCTTGTCCTGCATCCTTCCCAGCTGCCAAAAGAGTGACCCAATGGGCCGTGAAAGAAAGGTAACGTCCCTGTCCATGCCTGCTGGACCATGAGTCAGCGGTAATATGCACCTTACCGCTGACCGCCCTGTCCAGCGAGGCCAAGACATTGCCTTCCACATGCCGGTAGAGAGCCGGAATAGCCTTCCGTGAGAAAAAGTGGCGTTTGGGAACCTGCCACTGAGGAACCGCACATTGCACAAACTCACGGAAGGGGGCCGAGTCTACCAACTGAAAAGGCAGCAGTTGAAGCGCTAGCAATTTAGCCAAGCTAGCATTCAACCGCTGGGCATGTGGATGGCTGGGAGTGAACTTCTTTCGACGGTCCAGCAGCTGGGGCAGGGAAATTTGCCTGCTAGAATCGGACGTCGGTGTACTGCTAGCAGAGTGGCCGCAAGTACTTGGCTGTGACACACCTAATTCTACACCTTCATTCCTCTCAGTGCATGTTTCAGAGAGGACTGAAGTTATAGTGGGGTTGGAGATCCCAGCTGATGCGGTGCAAGGAGAGGTCCGCTTTGTTCTTTGGTGTGGGTCTTTGAGGTAGGCTTGCCAACGAGCTGCATGGCAGGTCAACATATGTCTGGTCAGGCATGTGGTACCCAAGCGGCTGATGTTTTGGCCACGCGATATACGCTTGAGACATATGTTGCAAACAGCAGCTGTGCGATCTGATGCACTAGCCTCAAAAAAGGCCCACACCAAAGAACTTTTTGAATGACGGGCAGAGGCAGCGCCCTGCACAGGCGGAGCTCTGCGGTGTGATTCCGTCGGTGTACTGCCCTTACGCTGGCCACCAAAGGGCATCCTGCCTCGTTGGAGATGTGCCTCCTCCTCATCCTCCTCCTCCTCCTCTCTCCTATTAGGCACCCACGTGGAGTCAGTGACCTCATCATCCCCTCCCTCCTCATCACTGGAGCCAATCTGGCAGTATGCTGCAGCTGCTGGAACATGACTGCCAGATTGGTGTCCTTCTTGAGCATCCCCTCTGTCTGCTCTCACGCTACTGCCTTCCTCTAGCTGGGTTTCATCATCAGACCCTTCGAAACGCTGGGCATCCTCCTGGAGCATGTACCCAACACTGTGCTGAAACAGTTCGGGGGACTCCTCAGGAGGAGGACATGGTGGGTCTAGGGAAGGAGTGACTGATGATTTGTCTGACATTGATACCAGGGAAGACGACGCTTTGGCAGCTGCTTTTCCAGTACCCTGAGCCTGGGTGAGAGAGGATGAGGAGGAGGAGGAGGGCTTGGTCATCCACTCTACCAAGTCTTCGGCATGATGTGGCTCAACATGTCCAGCTGCCGAAAAGAAGGACAAGCGTGTCCCATGGCCATGTGCTGATGACAATGCACCGCGTCCACGACCAGCACTGTTGCCCCCAGACACAGAGCCTGCTTGCCCTCTTTTATTGCCTCCTGACTGTCTGCCTCTCCTTGTTTGCCTTCCAGACATTCTAATAGATGGCCTGCAGGGAGATGGGAAAAAAGCAATAAGGGCTACCTTCAGGTGTCCTTCTCTGTCCCTTGAAACAAGGACTTTCACAGTGAAAGAAACTGACACTCTCCCTACCTACAGTTTTCTGTCCCTAGAATAAATGTTTTTTTTAAGCACAATATAGCACAAGGACAATTCACTCACTGTCCTTACAGGTCCCTGGAAACAAGGACTTGCAGAGTGAAAGAAAAAAAACACTCTCCCTACCTACAGTTTTCTGTCCCTAGAAAAAATGTTTTTTTTAATCACAATATAGCACAAGAACAATTCACTCACTGTCCTTACAGGTCCCTGGAAACAAGGACTTGCAGAGTGAAATAAACTGACACTCTCCCTACCTACAGTTTTCTGTCCCTAGAATAAATGTTTTTTTTAAGCACAATATAGCACAAGGACAATTCACTCACTGTCCTTACAGGTCCCTGGAAACAAGGACTTGCAGAGTGAAAGAAAAAAAACACTCTCCCTACCTACAGTTTTCTGTCCCTAGAAAAAATGTTTTTTTTAATCACAATATAGCACAAGGACAATTCACTCACTGTCCTTACAGGTCCCTGGAAACAAGGACTTGCAGAGTGAAAGAAAAAAAACACTCTCCCTACCTACAGTTTTCTGTCCCTAGAAAAAATGTTTTTTTTAATCACAATATAGCACAAGGACAATTCACTCACTGTCCTTACAGGTCCCTGGAAACAAGGACTTGCAGAGTGAAATAAACTGACACTCTCCCTACCTACAGTTTTCTGTCCCTAGAATAAATGTTTTTTTTAATCACAATATAGCACAAGGACAATTCACTCACTGTCCTTACAGGTCCCTGGAAACAAGGACTTGCAGAGTGAAAGAAAATAAACACTCTCCCTACCTACAGTTTTCTGTCCCTAGAATAAATGTTTTTTTTAAGCACAATATAGCACAAGGACAATTCACTCACTGTCCTTACAGGTCCCTGGAAACAAGGACTTGCAGAGTGAAATAAACTGACACTCTCCCTACCTACAGTTTTCTGTCCCTAGAATAAATGTTTTTTTTAATCACAATATAGCACAAGGACAATTCACTCACTGTCCTTACAGGTCCCTGGAAACAAGGACTTGCAGAGTGAAAGAAAATAAACACTCTCCCTACCTACAGTTTTCTGTCCCTAGAATAAATGTTTTTTTTAAGCACAATATAGCACAAGGACAATTCACTCACTGTCCTTACAGGTCCCTGGAAACAAGGACTTGCAGAGTGAAATAAACTGACACTCTCCCTACCTACAGTTTTCTGTCCCTAGAATAAATGTTTTTTTTAAGCACAATATAGCACAAGGACAATTCACTCACTGTCCTTCCAGGTCCCTGGAAACAAGGACTTGCAGAGTGAAAGAAAAAAAACACTCTCCCTACCTACAGTTTTCTGTCCCTAGAAAAAATGTTTTTTTTAATCACAATATAGCACAAGGACAATTCACTCACTGTCCTTACAGGTCCCTGGAAACAAGGACTTGCAGAGTGAAATAAACTGACACTCTCCCTACCTACAGTTTTCTGTCCCTAGAATAAATGTTTTTTTTAATCACAATATAGCACAAGGACAATTCACTCACTGTCCTTACAGGTCCCTGGAAACAAGGACTTGCAGAGTGAAAGAAAAAAAACACTCTCCCTACCTACAGTTTTCTGTCCCTAGAAAAAATGTTTTTTTTAATCACAATATAGCACAAGGACAATTCACTCACTGTCCTTACAGGTCCCTGGAAACAAGGACTTGCAGAGTGAAATAAACTGACACTCTCCCTACCTACAGTTTTCTGTCCCTAGAATAAATGTTTTTTTTAAGCACAATATAGCACAAGGACAATTCACTCACTGTCCTTACAGGTCCCTGGAAACAAGGACTTGCAGAGTGAAAAAAAAAAACACTCTCCCTACCTACAGTTTTCTGTCCCTAGAAAAAATGTTTTTTTTTAAGCACAATATAGCACAAGGACAATTCACTCACTGTCCTTCCAGGTCCCTGGAAACAAGGACTTGCAGAGTGAAAGAAAAAAAACACTCTCCCTACCTACAGTTTTCTGTCCCTAGAAAAAATGTTTTTTTTAATCACAATATAGCACAAGGACAATTCACTCACTGTCCTTACAGGTCCCTGGAAACAAGGACTTGCAGAGTGAAAGAAACTGACACTCTCCCTACCTACAGTTTTCTGTCCCTAGAATAAATGTTTTTTTAAGCACAATATAGCACAAGGACAATTCACTCACTGTCCTTCCAGGTCCCTGGAAACAAGGACTTGCAGAGTGAAAGAAACTGACACTGTCCCTACCTACAGTTTTCTGTCCCTAGAATAAATGTTTTTTTTAAGCACACTATAGCACAAGCACAAAACACACTGACACTCTCCCTACCTATCCTTCTCTTTCCCTAAACTAAAGGAATCCAGGTTAAGCAAGAAAGAAATAACAGTCACTGTCCCTGCCTATGCTGCTCTATCCCTGCTCCGGAACACACTACACTAGGCCGCCGTGCTGGCGGCCTTTTATAGTGTGGGGCGTGTACTAAACACCCTCAGCAATAATTGGCCACAGGCATCCTGCCTGTGGCCAATCATTGCTCTCCTCGCTGCCGGCGCTGTGATTGGCCAAGCATGCGGGGTCACAGTGCATGCTTGGCCAATCACAGCGCCTGGATGACACTGCGATGGCGTAGTGCATTGTGGGCCGTTCGCGTCACTCGAATTTGGCGCGAACGGCCCAAATCGTTCGATCTTCGTCGAACGATCGAACAGCCGATGTTCGAGTCGAACGTATGTTCGACTCGAACACGAAGCTCATCCCTACTGCTGATCACTTCAGTGGGAGTTTTTGTGGCAGGAATCGGATTATATGCTAGTAGCACTGTGGTCCTTGGCCAGAATGTTATAGTTCCGGTGTCCACCAGCGGCTGTCTCCCAGCACCTAGGTGATTCCAGTATTCAGTCTTAATTTGATGCTGGCTGCTGGGAGGGTATTTAGTCCCTTCTCTACTGTTCCCTCTTGTACTGAAACAAGGGACTAAATAAGGCACGGGATGAGCCAGCAAGAGGTATTTGGCTAGCAGGTAAAACACTGAAGTTTTGCCTGTTAGCCAAATACCACTTTCTGGTTCATCCCACATCTTTTTCCTGCCTTATCCTGCTCCTACCACAGATCCAGTACTCTGCTGCCTCTTATCTGCTCCCTGTCCTGGTTCCCTCTCCTGGCTATTCCTTGCATATTACATTTCACCCTGTTCTGTGTTCCCTATTTTGTACATATTGTATTAGAGTTAGTTTGCTAGTGAGGTTTTCTGTCTCTTAGTTAATCCGTTAGTGACGGTTTCTGTCACCTATATCTTCATGTTTCCTGTGTATTCTGTTTGCTGTCGTATGGATGTGTTTTGTTTCACTATTAATACACTTACTTTATTATATTCAGTCTGGTTTCAGTTTACTGAGTGCAGCTACAAAGATCTGGTCATCCCTGCTGCTGGATGCCTGCTCTCAGTATCCCCGACACCCACCCTTGTCCAAAAGGGTTTAAGACCAGAATATATGGAGAGCATGCTATCCGATTCTCCACATCTCCAGCACAAACAAGAGGTTTGCAGTTAGAATTTGTGAAGAGTCACAGGCAACTTGTATCACCTTGTGAAGATCTTATAGCTTGATTACTAATTTGTTTTTTATGCAAAAGTGCACTTATCCTTTAATGAAGAATTAATTACATCCGAACATGTATGGAAAAAATTAATAATAAGTGCAATGTTTTTTTTTGAGGGGCCCATTATGAGCTTACTCATATGTATTAGAATAGCATGACGAATCTTGTGACGTATACAGAAAAATATCTATAGCTATGATGTGAAGGGGGCAGAAGTATTTTGCTAAATAAAGAGCATCCTATTCTTCCAAGAACTAAATAATAAAATCCTGTTCCATAAGCTTCATACTGTATACACCTGAGCTAACTCATATCTGACAAATAGCAGGTCTTAAGCTACAAACTACACACTCTTGCTTTTCTTTATCCCTCCATAATAAAAGTTTGCAACATGCATAAGGGCCATGTTTCCATGGCATTGCCAGCTTAAAATGTGTTTTTCTAAGCCCTCCTGCTGCATGTAAAATATACCAATATGCAAATATTGCAAACCTGTGATTTATGTGCTTTTTGAACTCACCTATTTTCCTTTCCATAATCTACTTTTTCTTTGTTATTATTTTCCTAGCAAAAAGTCACACTCACCCACCTAATGATTACTTATGCATGGTGTTATTTCCAAAGGAAGTAAACAGAAACAGCAAATGCTAGGTATAGTACTTTTCGTTTTTAGGAAAATCTACCAAATTACATTGGTAAGGCTCAGTCTCTGAACCAATTATTTAGGAACAGTGGTTTTACAAGTTTCTGTATAATGGACACCCAGCTGTGTTTAAACATGATGCTGTCCTCTTGTGCTTTGTATACCTTTTGCATTTTCAGTAGTGATTAGGAGACAGTGGCAGTGTGGTCCATGCAGTGTGCTGTTCAGCCAGAGCAGGGACAGCCGGGGGCATACATAAAAGATCAAAACTACTGTGGTTGCCCATACCAGCACATTTGCCACTAAGGGTTTTGGATGAAAATAATCCAAACTAACCCCTGCTGCTAAATAATAACTGATATGTCAGAGCGGACAGACAAGATTACAATTTTACCTTTAACAGTGTTCAGTATTGGGATGTTTGTGTAGATGAAAACAACAGATCATTATAAATGCAACAGCTGACATTGGAAAGGAAATAATGAAGATCCTAAATGTGTTTCTAAAATATACATATATTCAGCTTTCTAATAACAATAATAATAATTTAAATAACATGGCCGTATTAATCAACCATACCATGCAGAAACCAATAGCAAGTAATCACCTTCAATCAGTTTAAATTATATCTAAACCCAAACCTTTTTTTTTTTTCTTTTATAATGAGTTGAGAAGGGTTGGAATCTCTGTCAAATTCTATCTGACTATATTTCCCCTGGTGACCATTGCCATTGGGGAAGAAGGGGACGGTACGTCCAACCTTTAAAGCTGATCTGCAGGCACAAAGCAAATATAGCTCCAAAGATCCATATCTATCTACAGAGGCTGCCCCAGAAGTCATTTTTAATTTACAGTGTTTGTACAGCAAGATATTCTTTTTTTTTTGCTATGTGATGTTATAACAGAATAAGTAATCAGCTGAATGATCAGACAGGGAGTAACTGTATATTGCAGTTTACTAAATAGGTGTAAAGTTAGAATCAATATTGCAAACAGGGTCTGGATAGCAAAGAGCATGAACACACTGCAGAATGATGAAAAACTATTTATGAAAGCTGCACAAACATGGCTCTCTGGCTCAATCAGGGTAATTTGATGGAAAGCATACTCCTAATAAGGCTCTATAACAACAGAGGTCATATTGAGAATCAATACTTCAGTAAAACTATTTAAACACACCTACTTGTGAGTATCCTCAAAAACAGCACCCCTCACAGTGAAGACCAGATTACCTCCCCACTGAAATTAGAGTACTTTGGTAGCAATTGGGGACGGGCTTTTTGAGAAGCCCACATGCCATTTCTGTCAGTGAAGGGCCTCTCATCTGGCTGTAGACCATTTCCTTAGCTACCATTGCCTCATCAGGTGTGGCCTATCTTAGCTGTTGTGGGAGGGAGGCAGTTAAACATATCCTTTCTGAACATGTCCAGAAACTCAGTGTGTTGTGGGAAAATGGGCTGTGCTTGTATCTGAGCATGGTAAGTAAATCAGAGCAACACAACTTATAGATGAAAGATACATCTTTTTGATATGTGTTTTTTAAATTTGCTGAGGTTATCTAAGCATTTTAGCGCATGGGCAAATTCTTTTACTGCCAATTTTTTTTCTAAAGCCAAGAGAGCATTTTTAGTGCAGGGAAACATCCTTACTGGCCACTTTTACTTTACCAGTAGAGATGGGCCGAACACCCCCCGATTCACGCCAGAACTGTCAAACATCGCAAAAGTTCAGAGCCGATCTACGAACCCCATTGAAGTCTATAGGAACCGAACTGGAAAAATCAAAAGTGCCCCATTTAAAGGCTTTTATGCAAGTTATTGGACATACAATGGGCATGGGGGTATGGATACTGCCCTGAGGGACACGTAGAGTATTAATAATAAAAAAGTCCCTTTAAATATAGTGCCTTAGTCCCCTTAGTCTGTTTGTAAAGTGTATAGAACCTGCTGCAGCAAAAATTACATTTATTAAGCCCAAAAAATAAAATTTTCCCTGCAAGCTTTCTTTATTTTATAAACAATGGCTGTATGATGAGGCCACAATTTAGTGCATTTGGAACACGATTAAAGATTTTTTGGATAAATTCTACTGTCTGTTTCGCAAACTTTGGATAGTTGTAACAGGTGCAGAAAAATTGGGCTTTGGGTGTTGGTGGTACCTTCACACCGCAACCCTGTAGAGGTACTCTTGATCAAAGCAAGAATTGGCCTTGCTGTCAAAAATTGAAATGATATGCACCTGTCAAACAGGTGTGGAAAAATTGGTCCTTGGGTGTTAATTTTGCCTATTAAACCTATACCAAAAAAAATCTTCATTATACAATCAACACCCACAAAACTAGACAGCCTAGATAGTCTTGCACAAATTCCACATCCCAAAAACACTTAATCAGCAACATCGGCACCAGGGGCTTGATAGCTGCTGCTAGTCCAGGAATGATTAATTTTGATAAATGTCAGCTGGCCAACTGAGTCTGTGGACAGACGCACTCTTTATCTGTTACAAAACCTCGGGCAGCACTGAATGCCTGATTAGAATGCACGCTGGATACAGGTCAGCCCAGCAGCTCAATTGCATACTGGGCAAGTCCTGGCAAATGGTCTAATCTCATGACCAAGTAACCCAGTGGACTGTCAACTGGAAAGCTCTTCATGTCTGTTTTTGCCCCTAGATAATCTCCCACTATATGATGTAGACGCTATAGATGGGATGTGGAAGCTGACAGCCCTGTGCGCTGAGTACTAATGAAATTTTGAAATGCATCACTGAGGCGGCCCCCTTCTCCACCGCTCCTATCTTGACCTGCAGAAGCCTCAAAACTAGCTTTTCCATGAAACTGTAACCTACCAGAGTCTGGAAAGACATTACATAAACTCCTCTTTAAGGTGTCCCCCGTTACAAGTGACCCTTGTAACGGGTCACTGAGGCTTACAGTATCTGGAACTGCCTCCTCCCAGCCACGTACTACTCCCAATGGTTCTGGGGGCAGAAATCCATCTCTTAAGGTTTGACTTATGTGTTTCTCTGCTTCAATGCCTCCAAAATTGCCAGAATCCTCCTCCCTCTCCTCTTGTTATGTGGCGTCACAAGAATGGTGTCTGCATAAAGCGAGCATTATGAGGAAAGTAAGTCCTCCTCTTGCTCCTGCTGCTCTGCCTCGAGTGCCCTATCCATAATGCTACACAGAATCTGCTCCAGCAGGAACACAAGAGGGATTGTGTAACTAATGGATGCATTTTCATGGCTCACCATCCTTGTTGCCTCCTTAAATGGTGACAGTACAGTGCATTCATCCTTTATCAGCAGCCATTAGTGTGGGGGGAAAAAAGCTGAACCGCCCTCAGCCTATCTTTGTGCCATACTCACACAGGTAATTGTTGATGGCCAGAAAAGAACAACACACTCCTGCGCTAGAGTCAATTGACTGTGTAGAGTCAGGGGTGCCTTGTCAAATTGTGGATAATCTCATAGATGCCTTGTAGCCCTCTAGGACTGGGGTCGTCCTGACAGCGCTGTGAGAATATAAAAAGAAAATAGGGCACGCTGGTCTAGTGCATTATCCAACAGATTTATTAAAAGATATGAAAAAAATCATAAAGATGTCTACTTAACCACTTGCCGCCCGCCCTATAGCGGATTGACGGCGGCAAAGTGGTTTCAAAATCCTGACTGGACATCATATGATGTCCTCAGGATTTTGAGCCGCTGCGCGCCCCCGGGGGTGCGCATCGCGGCGATCGTTGGTGCGGGATGTCAGTCTGACACCGCGCAACACCGATCTAGGTAAAGAGTCTCCGACGGAGACTCCTTACCACGTGATCAGCCGTGTCCAATCACGGATGATCACGATGTAAACAGGAAAAGCCGGTGATCGGCTTTTCCTCACTCGCGTCTGTCAGACGCGAGTAGAGGAGAGCCGATCGGCTGCTCCTCTGACAGGGGGGGGTTTGTGCTGATCTATTATCAGCGCAGCCCCCCCGAGGATACACACACTGGACCACCAGGGATGCCACCAGGGATGCCCACCACCAGGTATGCCACCCTAGACCACCAGGGATGCTAATCAGTGCCCCTAATGGATGCCAATCAGTGCCCACAATGGATGCCAATCAGTGCCCACAATGGGCATCACTGATTGGCAGGCATTATTGTTTGGCACTGATTGGCATCCATTAGTAAAACACATTACAGTACAGTGCCACCTATTAGTGCCCATCCATGCCACACCCATGCCACCTATTAGTGCCAATCCATGCTGCCTATCAGTGCCCATCTGTGCCGCCTATCGGTGCCCATCCGTGCCGCCTATCTGTGCCCATCCGTGCCGCCTATCTGTGCCCATCCGTGCTGTCTATCTGTGCCCATCCGTGCTGCCTATCGGTGCCACCTATCGGTGCCCATCAGTGCCACCTCATCAGTGCCCATCAGTGCAGCCCCATCAGTGCCCATCAGTGAAGGAGAAAACATACTTATTTACAAAGTTTTGTAACTGAAACAAAAAAAAGTAGGATTTTTAAAACAGCTTACCTGTAAAATCCTTTTCTTGGAGTACATCACGGGACACAGAGCAGCATAGTCATTACTATGTGGGTTATATAGATTACCTTCAGGTGCTGGCACTGGCAACTTCCAAAACAGGAAGTACCCTCCCCTATATAAGCCCCTCCCATCCGGGAGTACCTCAGTTTTGTAGCAAAGCAATACGTGTCCCCAAAAGAGGGGTGGGAGCTCTGTGTCCCGTGATGTACTCCAAGAAAAGGATTTTACAGGTAAGCTGTTTTAAAAATCCTACTTTCTTGTTCATACATCACGGGACACAGAGCAGCATAGTCATTACTATGTGGGACGTCCCAAAGCAATGCCACATGAGGGGGGGATACACCATACATAAGCTGGGCGCCATCAGGCATGAGGATCTTTTGCGGCCTGCAACACACTGCGCCCAAAGGCGACATCCTCCTGACTTCTCACGTCCACCTGGTAGAACCTAGTAAACGTGTGTACTGAAGACCATGTTGCGGCCTTACAAATTTGCGCCAGGGAGGCCTGGTGATGCACTGCCCATGAAGTTCCAACTGCTCTCGTGGAGTGCGCCCTAACTTTGAACGGAGGCGGTCTACTTCTCAAGCCATAGGCTTGTATTATGACCTGTCGAATCCACTTGGCTAAAGTAGATTTTGATGCTGCCTGACCCTTTCTGGGGCCTTCCGGCAGAACAAACAAAGAATCCGTTCTACGAATCTGAGCAGTGGCTTCTAGATAAGCTTTAACTGCTCTTACTACATCCAAAGAATGCAATAACTTTTCCTCTACCGAGCTTGGTTTGGGGAAAAAAGAAGGAAGAACCACATCCTGGTTCAAGTGAAACCTCGATACCACCTTAGGAAGAAAGGCTGGGTGAGGACGTAATACTACTCTGTCCTTATGGATAACCAGATATGGCCCTTTACAGGACATGGCGGCTAATTCCGACACTCTTCTAGCCGAGCATATGGCTACTAAAAATATCAATTTCCTGGTGAGTAGAACCAAGGAAATGTGCCGCAAAGGTTCAAATGGCTGCTTCTGCAGAACCGACAGAACCAAATTTAGATCCCATGGGCATATGGGAGCCTTAATCGGTGGAATAATACGAGTCACACCTTGCATAAAGGATTTGACAAGTGAATGCATAGCCAGGGGCCTTTGAAATAGTATTGACAAGGCCGAAACCTGGCCCTTGATAGTACTTAAGGCAAACTTCCTGTCTACAGCCCACTGCAGGAAGTCCAGAATTCTGCCTATAACGTACTTACGTGGATGCCATTTTCTGGCCTCGCACCAAGTGATGTACGCCTTCCAAACTCTATAGTAGATCTGCCTGGATACAGGCTTCCTGGCATTGATTATAGTTGATACCACAGAGTTAGAGAGACCTCTCTTCTTTAGGATGTGGGATTCAATAGCCAGGCCGTTAAACTTAGAGTTAGTAAGGAAGGGTGGTATATCGGTCCTTGCGAAAGCAGGTCCGGACGACGTGGAAGGGTCCAAGGACTCCCCACAGACATTTTGATGATCTCCGCGTACCAGGCCCTTCGGGGCCACGCTGGAGCCACCAGGATCACCGGCTTCTTCTCCAACCTGACTCTGCGAAGGAGTCGAGGCAACAATTGTAGCGGAGGGAATGCATATATCAGTCTGAACTGATCCCAAGGGAACACCAGAGCATCCGAGCCGCAAGCGAGGGGATCCCTTGTCCGGGAGACAAATCTGTCCACCTTTGCGTTGAATCTGGATGCTAGCAGATCTACATCCGGTGTTCCCCACCGCTGACATATTGCTCGGAAGACCTCGGGATGAAGGGACCATTCCCCTGGGCATAACTGTTGGCGACTCAGAAAGTCCGCCTTCCAATTCTCCACCCCTGGAATGAAGACAGCTGATATACATGGGACATGCTTTTCTGCCCATTCCAGGATGTGACTTACTTCCCTCTGGGCTGCACGACTCCTGGTGCCTCCCTGATGATTGATATATGCCACTGCTGTGGCATTGTCTGATTGAATTCTGACAGGGGACCCTTGGAGTCTGGATGTCCAGGCTACTAGGGCGTACCGGGCTGCTCGTATCTCTAAGAGATTGATGGGCAGGGTTTTTACTACATTTGACCATCTGCCCTGGAGAGACCATTGCTCCAGTACTGCCCCCCAGCCTATAAGGCTGGCATCTGTAGTGACCACCTTCCAAGATATCGGGCTGAAGGGTTTTCCCTTCTGGAGATTCTGGGGGATCAACCACCAGCAGAGACTCTTCCGAACGGAAGGGGACAAAGCCATCGGGAAGTCTAGAGCCTGAACTTTTCCGTTCCAGGCTGACAATATGGCCCTTTGTAAATTCCTTGAGTGGAATTGGGCGTATGGTACAGCTTCGAATGATGCTACCATCTTTCCTAGCAGCCTCATGCACAGGCGTATGGACGGCTGTCTTTTTGCACAAAGCAGACGGACCAAGGCCCTCAAAGAGGATACCTTGTCTAGAGGTAAGAAAATCTTCCTCTGGTCTGAATCCAGCCGTAGCCCTAGATATACCAGGTTTTTCACTGGCTGTAGGGCTGACTTGTCCAGGTTGATGACCCAACCGTGAGACTCTAGATACTTGATTGTATCGACAATTACCACTTCTAGCTTGGCAACTGAGTGGTCCATCAACAACAGGTCGTCTAGGTATGCCATTATCGTTACACCCCGTGTTCTTAGATCGGCCAACAGTGGGGCCAGAATTTTTGTGAACACTCGTGGTGCTGTGGCCAGACCAAATGGTAAGGCTCTGAACTGAAAATGGCGCCCTTCTACTGCAAAGCGTAGGAATTTTTGATGACCTGGAAAGATGGGAACATGCAAGTAAGCATCTTTGATGTCGATCGAGGCTAACCATTCCTCCCCTTGTAGGGCAGCGGTGACCGATCGGATCGACTCCATCCGGAAAGACCGGACGTTTAGAAATTTGTTTAGACTCTTTAGGTCCAATATGGGTCTTATGTCCCCGTTTGGCTTCGGGACTGTGAAAAGGTTTGAGTAGAAACCCAACCCCCACTCTTCCATAGGAACCTCCATAATTACTCCTTGGAGCAATAGTTGTTCTAACGCCAATAGGAGAGACCCTCTTTTTAGAGGGTCTCTTGGCATGCCTGACCACATAAAATGGGACGGAGGAGACTCTTTTAACTCCAACTTGTATCCCAGAGTTACTGCGGAGAGCACCCATCTGTCTTTGATCGTCTCCCGCCAGGTCTCTGCAAACAACTGAAGTCTTCCCCCCACCCGTTTGAGTGGGGGCAGCCCTTCATAGGCTTGACTTGGAGGCTGGTTTAGTACCTCTTCGGATCCAGGGCTTTTTATTACCCTGTGGCTGTCCCTGATTTTTACCTCCTGAGTTTGACCGAGGAGGCCGTCGGAACTGCTTAGTAGCAGACGTCGCAGGGATAGGAGAGGTAGTCCTCTTAAAAGATGGACCCCTAGATCTCTTTTTACTCGGTAAGAGGGTACTTTTACCACTGGAAATCTTCTGGATATACTTATCCAGGTCTTCGCCAAAAAGGCGTTCCCCATGAAATGGGAAGCTAACTAAGAGCTTCTTACAGGGAGCTTCAGCAGACCAGTTTTTGAGCCACAGAAGCCTACGCATATGTACCAAAGACAGCGTGAGGCGGGAGGCCTGATGGATAGAATCCTTGATGGCGTCAACCGCAAAGCATAATGCTCTAGGCAGATCAGCCAGAGCCTGGGCCTGCTGGTCTGGCAAATCCCTCAGGACCATTTTCATTTGATCCTTTAAAGCTTGGCAGACCCCAATAGCTGCCACTGCTGGCTGTGTAACAGCCCCTGCTGTGGAAAAAGCAGATTTTAATAAAGATTCCAATTTTTTATCCACTGGATCTTTGAACATTTGAACATTATCTACTGGACATGTCAGTGATTTGTTCACAGAAGAGATGGCTGCATCCACCGTAGGAACATTCCATCTCTGGGTGAACTTTTCCTCCATGGGATAGATCACCGGAAACCTTTTAGGCGGAACAAATAGTTTATCAGGATGTTCCCAGTCCTGGTATATAAGTCCTTCCAATAATGGATGTATTGGAAAGGAGCAATTAACCTGGGGAGCTTTTAGCGACCCCAATGAGGAGACAGCAGTAGTTGATGGTTCAACAAGAGGCATTTTAAATGCAGATCGAACCATGTCAGTTAGGGTCTGGACCCACAATCTTTCAGTCTGCGATGCTGAAAATGGTTCATCTACTGTCGATTCCTCAAAAACAGAGCTAACCTCCTCCTGATCCCCTTCAGGTAGGTCGGTCCCTTCCTGGGACTGTTGCTCTGCCAACAGGCACTCTAATGGAGGTGATGGAGATCTGGCGCGCTTTCTTTCCTGTAGAGAAGAAGCGATCAATGCTGCCAATCTCTGCTCCAATCCCTCCAGAGTTGAGGAAAAAACCTCCTCTGTTATATATGCAGGAGCAGGTGGACTGAGGACAGCCGCAGTACCTGGCACTCCCGGGGGTTCCTTATGGGTATTAACCTCTGATTTCTCAGGGGAGGAGGGTGCAGATGACTGCTCCAGATCCTCAGAGCCCGATGGAGACCCCCTACACTTCCTGAGAGGTATATCTCGGAGTTTTTTAGGCGGCATATTCCTTAGTTCAAAGCTGAGGTATTCCAGCCGCAATACACCCCTTACTGAAATAGTCTAATGCAATTTGCTGCTATGTACATCAGTGGGTGTCTACTAATGCGTCTTTCTGGGGATGCCTGTATCAACCGCCCGCTGTAAGCCCCTATACCATGCTACCAGCTCCTTTTCATGCTCTGTGTCCATAGCAAGCAGCGTGGACTGAGTCCTTTTATCTTGCTGGGACGCCCGCACATGCGCAGAAGCGCTGGGCGCACAGAGCGCGTCATCCGCCAGGCTCCGCCCCCTTTTTTAAGCTAAACCTTATAAAAGGAAAGCATGTGTGCGCGCGCGCGCGCGTGCACGTGTGCGCTCTTGGCGCCATGTAGGGAGAGGAGCCAGGGTCCCTGTTTCACCAGTAGGGATGAGCTTCGTGTTCGAGTCGAACATACGTTCGACTCGAACATCGGCTGTTCGATCGTTCGACGAAGATCGAACGATTTGGGCCGTTCGCGCCAAATTCGAGTGACGCGAACGGCCCACAATGCACTACGCCATCGCAGTGTCATCCAGGCGCTGTGATTGGCCAAGCATGCACTGTGACCCCGCATGCTTGGCCAATCACAGCGCCGGCAGCGAGGAGAGCAATGATTGGCCACAGGCAGGATGCCTGTGGCCAATTATTGCTGAGGGTGTTTAGTACACGCCCCACACTATAAAAGGCCGCCAGCACGGCGGCCTAGTGTAGTGTGTTCCGGAGCAGGGATAGAGCAGCATAGGCAGGGACAGTGACTGTTATTTCTTTCTTGCTTAACCTGGATTCCTTTAGTTTAGGGAAAGAGAAGGATAGGTAGGGAGAGTGTCAGTGTGTTTTGTGCTTGTGCTATAGTGTGCTTAAAAAAAACATTTATTCTAGGGACAGAAAACTGTAGGTAGGGACAGTGTCAGTTTCTTTCACTCTGCAAGTCCTTGTTTCCAGGGACCTGGAAGGACAGTGAGTGAATTGTCCTTGTGCTATATTGTGCTTAAAAAAACATTTATTCTAGGGACAGAAAACTGTAGGTAGGGAGAGTGTCAGTTTCTTTCACTCTGCAAGTCCTTGTTTCCAGGGACCTGGAAGGACAGTGACTGAATTGTCCTTGTGCTATATTGTGATTAAAAAAAACATTTATTCTAGGGACAGAAAACTGTAGGTAGGGAGAGTGTCAGTTTATTTCACTCTGCAAGTCCTTGTTTCCAGGGACCTGGAAGGACAGTGACTGAATTGTCCTTGTGCTATATTGTGATTAAAAAAAACATTTATTCTAGGGACAGAAAACTGTAGGTAGGGAGAGTGTCAGTTTATTTCACTCTGCAAGTCCTTGTTTCCAGGGACCTGGAAGGACAGTGACTAAATTGTCCTTGTGCTATATTGTGATTAAAAAAAACATTTATTCTAGGGACAGAAAACTGTAGGTAGGGAGAGTGTCAGTTTATTTCACTCTGCAAGTCCTTGTTTCCAGGGACCTGGAAGGACAGTGACTGAATTGTCCTTGTGCTATATTGTGATTAAAAAAAACATTTATTCTAGGGACAGAAAACTGTAGGTAGGGAGAGTGTCAGTTTATTTCACTCTGCAAGTCCTTGTTTCCAGGGACCTGGAAGGACAGTGACTGAATTGTCCTTGTGCTATATTGTGATTAAAAAAAACATTTATTCTAGGGACAGAAAACTGTAGGTAGGGAGAGTGTCAGTTTATTTCACTCTGCAAGTCCTTGTTTCCAGGGACCTGGAAGGACAGTGACTGAATTGTCCTTGTGCTATATTGTGATTAAAAAAAACATTTATTCTAGGGACAGAAAACTGTAGGTAGGGAGAGTGTCAGTTTATTTCACTCTGCAAGTCCTTGTTTCCAGGGACCTGGAAGGACAGTGACTGAATTGTCCTTGTGCTATATTGTGATTAAAAAAAACATTTATTCTAGGGACAGAAAACTGTAGGTAGGGAGAGTGTCAGTTTATTTCACTCTGCAAGTCCTTGTTTCCAGGGACCTGGAAGGACAGTGACTGAATTGTCCTTGTGCTATATTGTGATTAAAAAAAACATTTATTCTAGGGACAGAAAACTGTAGGTAGGGAGAGTGTCAGTTTATTTCACTCTGCAAGTCCTTGTTTCCAGGGACCTGGAAGGACAGTGACTGAATTGTCCTTGTGCTATATTGTGATTAAAAAAAACATTTATTCTAGGGACAGAAAACTGTAGGTAGGGAGAGTGTCAGTTTATTTCACTCTGCAAGTCCTTGTTTCCAGGGACCTGGAAGGACAGTGACTGAATTGTCCTTGTGCTATATTGTGATTAAAAAAAACATTTATTCTAGGGACAGAAAACTGTAGGTAGGGAGAGTGTCAGTTTATTTCACTCTGCAAGTCCTTGTTTCCAGGGACCTGGAAGGACAGTGACTGAATTGTCCTTGTGCTATATTGTGATTAAAAAAAACATTTATTCTAGGGACAGAAAACTGTAGGTAGGGAGAGTGTCAGTTTATTTCACTCTGCAAGTCCTTGTTTCCAGGGACCTGGAAGGACAGTGACTGAATTGTCCTTGTGCTATATTGTGATTAAAAAAAACATTTATTCTAGGGACAGAAAACTGTAGGTAGGGAGAGTGTCAGTTTATTTCACTCTGCAAGTCCTTGTTTCCAGGGACCTGGAAGGACAGTGACTGAATTGTCCTTGTGCTATATTGTGATTAAAAAAAACATTTATTCTAGGGACAGAAAACTGTAGGTAGGGAGAGTGTCAGTTTATTTCACTCTGCAAGTCCTTGTTTCCAGGGACCTGGAAGGACAGTGAGTGAATTGTCCTTGTGTTATATTGTGATTAAAAAAAACATTTTTTCTAGGGACAGAAAACTGTAGGTAGGGAGAGTGTTTTTTTTCTTTCACTCTGCAAGTCCTTGTTTCCAGGGACCTGTAAGGACAGTGAGTGAATTGTCCTTGTGCTATATTGTGCTTAAAAAAAACATTTATTCTAGGGACAGAAAACTGTAGGTAGGGAGAGTGTCAGTTTATTTCACTCTGCAAGTCCTTGTTTCCAGGGACCTGGAAGGACAGTGACTGAATTGTCCTTGTGCTATATTGTGATTAAAAAAAACATTTATTCTAGGGACAGAAAACTGTAGGTAGGGAGAGTGTCAGTTTATTTCACTCTGCAAGTCCTTGTTTCAAGGGACAGAGAAGGACACCTGAAGGTAGCCCTTATTGCTTTTTTCCCATCTCCCTGCAGGCCATCTATTAGAATGTCTGGAAGGCAAACAAGGAGAGGCAGACAGTCAGGAGGCAATAAAAGAGGGCAAGCAGGCTCTGTGTCTGGGGGCAACAGTGCTGGTCGTGGACGCGGTGCATTGTCATCAGCACATGGCCATGGGACACGCTTGTCCTTCTTTTCGGCAGCTGGACATGTTGAGCCACATCATGCCGAAGACTTGGTAGAGTGGATGACCAAGCCCTCCTCCTCCTCCTCATCCTCTCTCACCCAGGCTCAGGGTACTGGAAAAGCAGCTGCCAAAGCGTCGTCTTCCCTGGTATCAATGTCAGACAAATCATCAGTCACTCCTTCCCTAGACCCACCATGTCCTCCTCCTGAGGAGTCCCCCGAACTGTTTCAGCACAGTGTTGGGTACATGCTCCAGGAGGATGCCCAGCGTTTCGAAGGGTCTGATGATGAAACCCAGCTAGAGGAAGGCAGTAGCGTGAGAGCAGACAGAGGGGATGCTCAAGAAGGACACCAATCTGGCAGTCATGTTCCAGCAGCTGCAGCATACTGCCAGATTGGCTCCAGTGATGAGGAGGGAGGGGATGATGAGGTCACTGACTCCACGTGGGTGCCTAATAGGAGAGAGGAGGAGGAGGAGGATGAGGAGGAGGCACATCTCCAACGAGGCAGGATGCCCTTTGGTGGCCAGCGTAAGGGCAGTACACCGACGGAATCACACCGCAGAGCTCCGCCTGTGCAGGGCGCTGCCTCTGCCCGTCATTCAAAAAGTTCTTTGGTGTGGGCCTTTTTTGAGGCTAGTGCATCAGATCGCACAGCTGCTGTTTGCAACATATGTCTCAAGCGTATATCGCGTGGCCAAAACATCAGCCGCTTGGGTACCACATGCCTGACCAGACATATGTTGACCTGCCATGCAGCTCGTTGGCAAGCCTACCTCAAAGACCCACACCAAAGAACAAAGCGGACCTCTCCTTGCACCGCATCAGCTGGGATCTCCAACCCCACTATAACTTCAGTCCTCTCTGAAACATGCACTGAGAGGAATGAAGGTGTAGAATTAGGTGTGTCACAGCCAAGTACTTGCGCCCACTCTGCTAGCAGTACACCGACGTCCGATTCTAGCAGGCAAATTTCCCTGCCCCAGCTGCTGGACCGTCGAAAGAAGTTCACTCCCAGCCATCCACATGCCCAGCGGTTGAATGCTAGCTTGGCTAAATTGCTAGCGCTTCAACTGCTGCCTTTTCAGTTGGTAGACTCGGCCCCCTTCCGTGAGTTTGTGCAATGTGCAGTTCCTCAGTGGCAGGTTCCCAAACGCCACTTTTTCTCACGGAAGGCTATTCCGGCTCTCTACCGGCATGTGGAAGGCAATGTCTTGGCCTCGCTGGACAGGGCGGTCAGCGGTAAGGTGCATATTACCGCTGACTCATGGTCCAGCAGGCATGGACAGGGACGTTACCTTTCTTTCACGGCCCATTGGGTCACTCTTTTGGCAGCTGGGAAGGATTCAGGACAAGGTGCAGTAGTGTTGGAGGTTGTCCCACCGCCACGCCTCCAAAATGCTACTACTGGTTGTGACACACCTCTCTCCTCCACCCCCTCCTCTTCTTCTTCCTCCATGGCCTCTTCCTGTGGTTTGTCCTATGAACCAGCGGTGCTCCGTAGCCGTTCACGGGGCTACGCAAGTACGCAGGCAAAAAGATGCCATGCCGTGCTTGCGCTGGTGTGTTTGGGGGACAGAAGCCACACTGGGGCAGAGGTCCTGTCTGCTCTGCAGGGCCAGGCCGAGAGGTGGTTGACGCCACGCCAGCTTAAGCCAGGAATGGTGGTTTGCGACAATGGCACCAACCTCCTCTCCGCCCTCCGACAGGGACAACTGACCCATGTGCCCTGTGTGGCTCACGTCCTTAACCTGGTGGTGCAGCGCTTCTTGGGCAGGTACCCGGGCTTACAGGATGTCCTGAGGCAGGCCAGGAAAGTCTGTGTGCATTTCCGCAGATCTTATAATGCCAGTGCTCGCCTGGCTGAGCTGCAAAAGGAGTTGAACCTGCCCAAGAACCGCCTTATATGTGACATGCCCACCAGGTGGAACTCAACGTTGGCCATGCTGCAGCGGCTGCACACGCAGCAGAGGGCCATCAATGAGTACCTGTGCGACTACGGCACCAGGACAGGGTCAGGGGAGCTTGGTTTTTTTTCTCCACGCCAGTGGGGCATGATCAGGGATGCATGCACTGTCCTGGCACCATTTGAGGAGGCCACGAGGATGGTGAGCAGTGACAGTGCATGCATCAGTGACACTGTACCTCTTGTCCACCTGTTGGAGCACACGCTGCGTGGAATAATGGACAGGGCACTTGAGGCAGAACAGAGGCAGGAAGAGGAGGACTTCCTTGCCTCTCAAGGCCCCCTTTACCCAGACAGTGTTCCTTCTGTCCCACCCATCGCACAGGAAGAGGAGGAGGAGGAGGAGGAGGAGGAGGAGGAGGAGGATTGTGTCAGCATGGAGGTGGAGGCTGGCACTCAGCATCATCAGCAGCAGTCTTTTAGGGATGATTTACAGTCCCAAGAAACCAGTGGACTTGTACGTGGCTGGGAGGAGGTGGCTGCGGATCATGTCGTCCTTAGTGACCCAGAGGACTCCGGAGCGAATGCCTCAGCAAACCTACGCTGCATGGCCTCCCTGATCCTGCAAAGTCTGCGGAAGGATCCTCGTATTCTTCGGATCAAGGAGAGGGACCATTACTGGCTGGCCACTCTCCTTGATCCACGGTACAAGGGTAAGGTTGCGGACCTTATGTTACCGTCGCAGAGGGAGCAGAGGATGAGACAACTCCGGGAGGCCTTGCAGAAAGGTCTGTGCAACGCGTTCCCAGAGACTGGGAGGTTGCAAACTCCTGGTCCTGGACAACGAGTTGCTGAGGCTTCGGCCAGTCAAAGAAGGAGCGGTGGGGAAGGTGGCCGTCTGACCGATGCGTTCAGACAATTCTTTAGTCCGCAGCCCCAAAGTATGATCGGTTCCAGCAACCATCGCCAGCGTCTGATAAACATGGTGCAGGAATATCTAGGGGCAAGGTCAGACTTGGACACCTTCCCCACCGAAAATCCTCTGGCTTACTGGGTCTTGAGGATGGATCACTGGCCAGAGCTTGCACAGTATGCAATTGAGCTACTGGCCTGTCCTGCATCCAGCGTTCTTTCGGAACGCACATTCAGTGCTGCTGGAGGATTTGTCACGGATCACAGGGTGCGCCTGTCCACCGACTCGGTTGATCGACTGACTTTCATCAAGATGAACCAGTCTTGGATCACCACCAGCTACCACACACCTGATGCTGATATAACAGACTAATTGATTTTAACATGTCACATCCCTTCAAGACTGATGCTGATGCTGAGTGCCTGTGCTGTTATGTTGACTGGCTATCCTCCTCCTCCGAGTCCTCAATGATACGATTGATGATGATAGCTTGTAAGATAATTTTTGTTTATGGGTGCCGCCACCAGTGCCTAACGCCCAATTTTTCAGCCCCTGTTTAACAGGGGCGTGTAATTACAATTTTTGAAGCAATACTTTGCAACAGGGCTCATTGCTGTGCTCCAAGTACAGTATCTGTGAGGAGTTGCAGTGTTGTGCCACCAGTGCCTAACGCCCAATTTTTCAGCCCCTGTTTAACAGGGGCGTGTAATTACAATTTTTGAAGCAATACTTTGCAACAGGGCTCATTGCTGTGCTCCAAGTACAGTATCTGTGAGGAGTTGCAGTGTTGTGCCACCAGTGCCTAAGGCCCAATTTTTCAGCCCCTGTTTAACAGGGGCGTGTCATTACAATTTTTGAAGCAATACTTTGCAACAGGGCTCATTGGTGTGCTCCAAGTACAGTATCTGTGAGGAGTTGCAGTGTTGTGCCACCAGTGCCTAAGGCCCAATTTTTCAGCCCCTGTTTAACAGGGGCGTGTCATTACAATTTTTGAAGCAATACTTTGCAACAGGGCTCATTGGTGTGCTCCAAGTACAGTATCTGTGAGGAGTTGCAGTGTTGTGCCACCAGTGCCTAAGGCCCAATTTTTCAGCCCCTGTTTAACAGGGGCGTGTCATTACAATTTTTGAAGCAATACTTTGCAACAGGGCTCATTGCTGTGCTCCAAGTACAGTTGCTGTGAGGGGTTGCAGTGTTGTGCCACCAGTGCCTAAGGCCCAATTTTTCAGCCCCTGTTCAACAGGGGCATGTAATTACAATTCTTGATCTAATAATTCACAGCAGGGCCCATTGCTGCACCCACCAAGAGTAACTGTCAGGGCTTACAGTGTTGTGGCACCAGCACCACCATCAAAGGCCCAATTTTTACTACCACTGTTCAACAATTATATGTAATTAAAATTCCTGATATAATAGTTGACAGCAGGGCGTTCCAGCACCAACCAAGAGTAACTGTGAGTGCTTACAGTGTTGTGCCAACACCAACAACTAAGGGGCCTATTTCTGCAGAGTATATACGGCAGGTCCCTACTTTCAAACATCCAACTTACAAACGACTCCTACTTGCAAACGCAAGAAGACAACAGGAAGTGAGAGGAAATCTACCACTAGGAAGGAAAATTCTCTCCTGTAAGAATAAATATGGGAGAAAGGTGTCTCCTCTGTACTGATGCTTTATCAGCAATCCTTGTTTCAAGAAAAACACCACATTTCAAAAACAGTTGTCATTGGGACGGAAAGTGAGGTGAAATGTTCTGAACAGGGGCACAGACAGCAAAACAAATGTTACAGGGGTGATAACCCTTACCTATGTTTTCCAAAAAGTTTAAAAATAGATTTTTGGTCTGGAGCTACACTTCAACAATGTACCTGTTCAAAATTACAAACAGACTCTACATAAGAACAAACCTACAGTCCCTGTCTTGTATGCACCGCCTGTATAGGGCTGTTCAGAGTATATAGGGCCTTTTTTATTTTATGTGCGGGGTTCCCCTTAATATCCATACAAGACCCAAAGGGGCTGGTAATGGGCTGGGGTAGGGGGGGGGTCATGGGGTAGCTATGCCATTTTTATTAAAGAATTTCATCCATATTACCGGGACCAGACATTACATTAAAGCCGCAAGCAGTTTTAAATGGCTTTTTTTTCCTTTAGAAGTGTCATTTTGTGCAGGGACAGTTCTAAACACGGGAAACACGTGGCACTTCACAGGCATACTTTAGACACCCCCCAGGTACGATATTTAAAGGAATATTTGACTTTTTTTTTTTCACTTTATGCATCATTAAAATGACTGCTCCCGAAAAACGACCGTTTTTAAAACTTCTTTTTGCATTGATACATGTCCCCTGGTGCAGAACCCGGGTTCCCAAACCCTTTTTAGGACAATAACATGCATAATAGTTGTTATAATTAGCACTTTAGAATTCGAACGTTCGCATCCATTGTATTTAATAGGGTTCTAATGTTCGTTCGAACTTTCGGTCCGTTCGCGGGTTCTGGTGCGAACCGAACCCGGGGGTGTTCGGCTCATCACTATTCACCAGGACTCGGGGATGGAAGGAAACTACTTGGCAGCATGACAGAGGAATGCAGCTTCCCTGATAGAGAGCTCACTCATCTGCCTGGACTTTCACCATGGAAGGAATAGTCCCAAGAAAAAAGACGTTCCACAGCGGCCTCTAGTGGACAAACACAGGTACCGCACCTTTGTCTTTTTTTTTTTTTTTTTTTAAAACCTCCTTTATGAAAAAACATTTCCAGGTTTACAGTTTTTTTAAAACTTCCCTTATGAAAAAACATTTCTAGGATTTCTTAGGCATATACAGCTATTAGCGGGAATACCCTTTAGGTAACAGGCAGAAAGACATATTAGGCTTGGGGGTCCCCTCAATAGAACCAAGTTCCTGAGGGGCCCCCACTTACCTTTTCCCCGCCGCAGGACTTTGTTTGGTCCACAGAAGCCCAAACTTCACCTCTCACGGCAGGCATTGTACTAGACCTTCAGGGACCGGGTTCCCAAGGATTCCACTCCCCTGGACCTGTATAGCACCCTGCACAGATAGCCTCTTGGTTTTGGGTATGACCAGAGCTCTGGATCCCAGGGTCCAGCCCTCCTAAGAGAGGCATTACAGGCAAAACCCTGCTCTTCTCTGCAAGGCCCGGGTACCGACCGTTTAGCTATGAAGCTTTTTTGGTCGGATCCGGAATAGCTTGCTAAGGCCCAGAGAACCTGTACACAAGCCCAGATGAATACATGTTAACCTTGGCCAACACCTTAGACACTGGCAAAAAACTGAGGTACTCCCGGATGGGAGGGGCTTATATAGGGGAGGGTACTTCCTGTTTTGGAAGTTGCCAGTGCCAGCACCTGAAGGTAATCTATATAACCCACATAGTAATGACTATGCTGCTCTGTGTCCCGTGATGTATGAACAAGAAATACATTTTTTTTCAAAATTTTCAGTCTTTTTTTTATTTTTTTTAGCAGAAAATAAAAATCCCAGAGGTGATCAAATACCACCAAAAGAAAGCTCTATTTGTGGGAACAAAATTATAAAAATTTTGTTTGGGTACAGTGTAGCATGACCGCGCAATTGTCATTCAAAGTGCAACAGCACAGAAAGCTGAAAATTGGTCTGGGCAGGAAGGTGTATAAGTGCCCAGTATGGAAGTGGTTAACATAAGTTAAAAACACACTTTTCAAGCAACATGTGTGGCTATCTCATTGTTTTCTTGAATCACCAAACCTGAGAGTGGGGGATCCTGGATGAGACCCCTCAGGCTGATGTACTTCGAAGGACTGGCCTTCTTCTTCAGAGACTCGTTGACGGCCCTCTGCTGCATGTGCAGCTGCTGCAGAATTGCCAAAGTTGAGTTACATCTGGTAGGCATGCCACAAATCAGCAGTTTACGAGCTGGTGGAATTCCCACTGAATTTCAGCCAACTGATCACTGGCTGTGTATGACCGCCTAAAATGGCTACAGACTCTTCTGGCATGCTTTAGCAGATCTTCCAACTCTGGGTACCTGTAAGAAATGCTGCACCACCAAACTGAGGACATGTGCTAGGCATAACACATGTGTCAACTTTCTTTGTCAAAGGGGAAATAGGTTAATGCCATTATCGCACACCCTCATTTCTGGCTCAAGCTGGTGTGGCGTGAACCAACTCTGGGCCTGCCCCTGCAGAGCTGAAAGGATCTCTGCTCCGGTGTGGTTCCTGTCCCCTAGACAGACTAGCTTAAGCACTGCATAGCATCTTTTAGCCTGACTCATTGACTAGCCCCTTGAACACTTAGGGGGTACTGGTGGTTCATAGGATAATTAAGCAGAGGAGGGCATTGAGAATGAGGAGAGGGTGGAGCTGACAAATCTTGCATCATCACCATCAGCTGTATGGAGACACGGCAGCAAAACAAGCTGAGCACTGAGCCCTGCATCTTTCCAAGTTGCAAGTGTGCTGTGAACTAAATATATCATCCCTGACCATGCTTGCTGGACCACGTGTCAGCAGTAACATGAACCTTGTGGCTAATGCCTTGCCCAACAATGCCACAAAATTGCCTTCCACGATCTTACGTGAAACAGAATAGCAACTGGGAACCTGCCATTGTGGTACAGTACATTCTACAAATTCACAGAAGGGAGCAGAATTTACCAGATGGAAAGACAGGAGTTGTAAAGCCAGCAGCTTTGACAAGCTGGAATTTGGACCCTGGGCAGGTGGGTGGCAGTGACTGTATATATTTTTTTGCTGCAGAAGGAGCAGAGAAATTTGCCTGCTATACTCTACAGCTGGTGGTGTGCTGCTGACAGAAATGCTGCATGCTGCAAGGACCTGTGACACCCTTCGCTATACCATCATCCAAGTCAGTGGAGGCTGCTGAAAGGTCATAAGATACTGGGGGTAGGCCGGAAAGCTGAGGAGGAGTTAGGAGAAGCAGAATTGCATCCCTTTTGTGTGGCTTTCAGGTGCTCTTGCCAACAAGCTGAGTGGTGGAAGGTTAAATGCCTTTGTCAAGCATGTGGTATCCAAAGAGCTGATGTTTTTGCCTTTTTGCAACTCTTGAGCTGCTTGAGGCAAAGTTTGAAAATTGTAGTAGTATGATCTGCTGCACATGTGCTAAAAAAGGCCCACACAGCTGAGCTGTGGGAAGTGGGCCGGGAGATGACAGCTCCACAATGTGATTAAATAGAGTTTGCTGCTCCCTACTCTCCATGATGGCTGCCTCATTGGGGTTGTGCCTCACCCTCACTTTCCTCCTCTGCTCTATCTGGTACCCAAGTCGTGTCAGTGACCTTATTGTCATCATCCCCTCAATCCTCATCATCACTGGAGCCAACTTGGTGGAGCCTGGCGGTGGATCCTTATCGCAACAGAGTGAGACTGTTCTGATTAAATTATCAATGCTTTTAATCTTATAATAAATGTGAGTGTTTTGCTAGCTGGACTATAGATGGCACTTTTTCATTTTTTTCCATGTACTTCTGAAATTACCGGCAGCTAATGTGGATTAAGGTTTAAAGTAGCACAGTGGAAGGAACCCATACCAGTTATAGATCTCTTTCTGTTTCTTGAGTCATCAAAGATTACTGAGGATTTCCTGAAGGGAGTGTTTGCACAAAGTGCAAGGCGTGTTTGACCCCCAGCAGGGTCGTGTAAAGGAGGTGAGCGAGCATTGCATGTGGTGGTGGGAGCACTCTGGATATGGAGGCTGTTTGAAGTGAAGAAACATCACACACTTTTTTTCACATCAGTGGAAGAATTTCTAATTTTATTATTGGACAGTCTGTTGTTTCTTCGCACAATTGTTTTTTTTTTTTTAATATGTACCTTTGCAGCGCTGTCACATCTATATTTCATTTACTGTTATCTGTGGGAGCACATTAGTGACAGCTGCAGCAATCTTAGGTTTTATTACTATTATTTCTTTGCATAATAGCACGCAACTATTTCAGTTTCAACTTGGCAATACGCTGCTGCTGGGGGAACATGGCTGCTAATTTGTTGTTTACTAGTGTTCTCCCCTCTCTGTAGACTCATGTTCCTTCCTTCTGCAACCTCAGAACCAACATCAGAATCAAGTAATGCCTGTGCATCATCAAGAAGCAAGTGGCTGACATTGTGTTCAAATAACTCAGCTGACTCCTCCATGCATGATGCTGGGGCTATGGCAAGAATAGCTATGGACAAGGAGACAGAATAAGCCGCTCTGGCAGTTGTTGTGAACTGCGGCCTAGTCTCTGCTTTGGTAATAGAGGATGAGGATGGTTTAGTAAGCCAGTCCACCACCTCCTTGGCATGCTGTGGCTGGATAGCACGGGCAACATCAATAAACAGAGGAAATGATGCCCTGCCTGAGGACAGACCACCTTTGCCAGTGGACACATACGCTGCTGGCCCACTCATTGTGCCATGGGAACGTCTACTTCTACTTGTTGGCCTCCCTCACATGATAGGGGGGGGGCTTATTACTGAAATGTAATGGAGACGGGGAAATGTGTACTTCGATGCACTTTAATTCATGGAAAGTGGTGTTTGGTGCACTTTAATTTGAGGACTCACTACACAGCGCACTCCACTGACACACTACAATATTCTGCAGCAGGGATGAGCCGAACACCCCCCTGTTCGGTTTGCACCAAAACCTGCGAACAGACAGAATGTTCGCGTGAACTTTAGAACCCGAACGTTCGAAATCTAAAGTGCTAATTATAAAGGCTAATATGCAAGTTAAGTGTTTGGGGACCCGGGTCCTGCCCCAGGGGACATGTATCAATGCAAAAAAAAGTTTAAAAAATTGACGTTTTTACGGGAGCAGTGATTTTAATAATGCTTGAAATGAAAAAATAAAAGTGAAATTTTCCTTTAAATTTCGTACTTGAGGGGTGTCTATAGTATGCATGTAAAGTCGCGCATGTTTCCCGTGCTTAGAACTGTCCCTGCACAAAATTTCATTTTTGAAGGAAAAAAAGTCATTTAAAACTCACGCAGCTATTAATGAATTGTCGGCTCCTGGCAATACATAGAAAAGTCATTGATAAAAAAAAAAAAGCGTGGGGGTTCCCCCAATTCCAATTACCAGGCCCTTCAGGTCTGCAATGGATATTAAGGGGAACCCCGCCGCAAATTAAAAAAAACAAATGCGTGTGGTTCCCCCCAAATATCCATACCAGGCCCTTCAGATCTGGCATGGATTTTAAGGGAAACTCCACCCCAAATTTTAAAAAAATGGCATGGAGTCCCCCCAAAAATCCATACCAGACCCTTATCCGAGCACACAACCTGGCAGGCCACAGGAAAAGAGGGGGGACAAGAGAGCGCCCCCCCCTCCTGAACCGTACCAGGCCACATGCCTTCAACATGGGGAGGATGTCCCCATGTTGATGGGGACAAGGGCCTCATCCCCACAACCCTTGCCTGGTGGTTGTGGGGGTCTGCGGGCAGGGGGATTATCAGAATCTGAAAGACCCCTTTAACAAAGGGGACCCCCAGATCCCGGCCCCCCCATGTGAATTGGTAAGGGGTACATTGTACCCCTACCATTTCACGAAGAAAGTGTAAAAAAATATTTAAAAAAACACACAAACACCTTGGAAAAGTCCTTTATTTAAATAAATAAATAAATAAATAAATAAATAAATAAAAAAAACATTCCAGCGATGAAATCCAGTGTCCCGCGGCGATCCGATGTCCAGCGCTGTCCGTCATTGGCTGAGCCTGAGCGGACCTGATGGGGAACTTCCTCCGCAGTCTATTAAACGTATAGACCCGCCCCTTCTAAGGTTCCCCATCAGGTCCGCTCAGCCAATGACTAGGTGTAAGGCTAAGCGGACCAGATGCGGAACATGAGAAGGGGTGGGTTTATTCATGTATTATACAGTGAAGGAAGTTCCCCATCAGGTCCGCTCAGGCCAATGACGTAGGCGGGGTCTGACATACGAGGGGGCGTACCTGATGGGGAACTTCCTTCACTGTGTAATACATGAATAGACTCGCCCCTTCTAAAGTTCCCCATCAGGTCCGCTCAGCCAATGACTTAGGTGTAAGGCTAAGCGAACCAGATGCGGAACATGAGAAGTTGCGGGTCTATTCATGTATTACACAGTGAAGGAAGTTCCCCATCAGGTCCGCCCCCTCATATGTCAGACCCCGCCTACGTCATTGGCCTTAGCGGACCTGATGGGGAACTTCCTTCACTGTGTAATACATGAATAGACCCGCCCCTTCTCACGTTCCGCATCTGGTCTGCTTAGCCTTACACCTAGTCATTAGCTGAGCGGACCTGATGGGGAAATTTAGAAGGGACGGGTCTATACATTTAATAGACTGCAGAGGAAGTTCCCCATCAGGTCTGCTCAGGCTCAGCCAATGACGGACAGCGCTGGACATCGTATCGCCGCGGGACACTGGATTTCATCGCTGGAATGTTTTTTTTTATTATTTTTTTTTTTAATAAAAGGACTTTTCCAAGGTGTTTGTGTTTTTTTTTTTACATTTTTTTACACTTTCTTTGTGAAATGGTAGGGGTACAATGTACCCCTTACCAATTCACATAGGGGGGTGGGATCTGGGGGTCCCCTTTGTTAAAGGGGTCTTCCAGATTCCAATAAGCCCCCTGCCCGCAGACCCCCACAACCACCGGGCAAGGGTTGTGGGGATGAGGCCCTTGTCCCCATCAACATGGGGACATCCTCCCCATGTTGAAGGTATGTGGCCTGGTACGGTTCAGGAGAGGGGGGGCGCTCTCTTGTCCCCCCCTCTTTTCCTGCGGCCTGCCAGGTTGTGTGCTCGGATAAGGGTCTGGTATGGATTTTTGGGGGGACTCCATGCCATTTTTTAAAAATTTGGGGTGGAGTTTCAACATGGGGACATCCTCCCCATGTTGAGGGCATGTGGCCTGGTACGGTTCAGGAGGGAGCGCTCTCTCGTCGCCCCCTCTTTTCCTGCGGCCTGCCAGGTTGCATGCTCGGATAAGGGTCTGGTATGGATTTTTGGGGGGGACTCCACGCCATATTTTTTTTCAATTCGGGGTGGAGTTCCCCTTAAAATCCATGCCAGACCTGAAGGGTCTAGTATGGATATTTGGGGGGAACCGCACGCATTTTTTTTTTAAATTTGCGGCGGGGTTCCCCTTAATATCTATACCAGACCTGAAGGACCTGGTAATTGAATCTGGGGGGGCCCCCACGCTTTTTTTTTTTTATCAATGACTTTTCTATGTATTGCCGGGAGCCGACAATTCATTATAGCCGCGAGTGAGTTTTATATGACTTTTTTTCCTTCAGAAATTACATTTTGTGCAGGGACAGTTCTAAACACGGGAAACAAGCGCCACTTTACAGGCATATTATACACACCCCCCAGGTATGAAATTTAAAGGAATATTTCACTTTTATTGTTTCACTTTAAGCATTATTAAAATCACTGCTCCCAAAAAAACGGCAGTTTTTAAAACTTTTTTTTGCATTGATACATGTCCCCTGGGGCAGGACCCGGGTTCCCAAACACTTTTTATGACAATAACTTGCATATAAGCCTTTATAATTAGCACTTTAGATTTCTCCCATAGACTTTTCGAATTTGCCGCGAACACCCCAAATTGTTCGCTGTTCGGCGAACGGGCGAACAGGCAACTGACAACAGACAACTCAAAGCTCATCCCTATTCTGCAGTAAAACTGAAGTGACGCACTTCAATATACTGCAGTAAAAGTGCGGTAACGCACTTCAATATACTGCAGTAAAAGTGCTCTAATGCACTTCAATATATTGCAGTTAAGGTGCCCTGATGCACTCCAATATACTGCAGTAAAATTGCACTTCAATATACTGCAATAAAAGTGCAGTAACACACTTCAATATACTGCCGTAAAAGTGCACAAATTCGGAGGCGTGTCCAAGATGGCGACGTGAGCAGTCGCATTCTCCACGAGCTCCGCTGGCTTCCTCTCACTTATCCGCTTCCACGGCTCCTATCCCCTCGATTTCCCGCTTGGTGACACCTGGTTGAGGCGGAGGACTCCCCACGCGCAGTCCGGTAGGGGTAAAAGACTGAAATTCCCCCCGATACCGGAGGACACACCGTCACCTCCCGGCCCGCACATGGAGCCACGCGCCAGGCGCACTTCACACATGGCTTCTCAGACTCTTCTTATGGAGCCCCCTGACTCCAGGCCACCATGGCAGGTGGAGGTAATGACAGCTATAGCGACGTGTCAGTCGACTCTTACTGCTAAGATAGAGGAGGTGCAGCTGAATGTGAGTCTCATCCACCAGGACATAGACAAACTCCGCTCCAGAGTAACGGAGACGGAGCAACGCATAGGGCAGGTGGAGGACGAATCCCTGGATCATGCGGCTTCCCTCTGCACCCTCCATACCAAAGTAAAGGACCTGGAGTACAGGGCGGAGGACGCCGAAAACAGAAACAGGAGAAACAATCTCTGGATCATTGGCCTGCCAGAGGGAGCTGAAGGGGGGGACCCGATAGCCTTTCTTGAAGCCATGCTTACCTCCCTGCTCCCTGATGCACGCTTCTCTCCCCTTTACAATGCAGAGCCGGGCCCTCCAGGGGCCCCCCCGAGGACCTTCATCCTTCGCCTGCTCAATTTTCGTGACAGGGACGAGGTTCTCCGCACGTCTAGACTGCTGGGGGAACTCCGCTATCAAAATGTCAGATTGATGATTTTTCCGGACTATTCCATTGAGACCCAGATGCTGTGCAAATCCTTCGATCAGGTCAAGGGAGCGCTGAGGGCCCACAACATCAAGTATAGTGTGCTGTTTCCTGCCCGTCTCTGGGTCCAGGATGGGGAGACGTCTCGTTTCTTCCATACGCCTAAGGAGGCCTCCACCTGGCTTGATTCCCTGCCACCACACCGCTGATCGGACTAACAGTGAGTCCTCCACCTCATGTTTAATCTTGGGACCCCCGGCCTGCGACAGGCCTGACTAATTTTGTTGACCTGTTGTCTTTTTCCTGCCACCTGCTGAGCCCTCAATCTTTTGCTGCAGTCTTCCTCCCAGGTCCTTCCCTCCCTAGACTGCTCCCTGACTAAGTTGCTGGACTGTTCCACACTACCTCTAGAGAGGATTGTCTGAGACTGTGAACTTTGATGCAGGGGGAGGCTTGTACTGCTGCACCGGGCCTCGGCTCGCTCCTGGGGTCCCACTCGAACAGAAGGTTCCTTTATTTTTCTTTTGTTCTGTTGCAACATAAGTGTTCTGCCCCTGACGAGCTCAGGAGATAGACTCAACATTCTCCTCTCTGTTTATTGCATACCCACCAGGTATTGCACTAAGGTTCTGCATACCCAAAGGATGTTACTTTTACTGCAGTGGGGCACATGGAGACTTTTGACTCATTGTCTTGACCCCTTTACCTTCCACACAGCCCCACTAGCTCCCAGAGTCCAGCGGAGCAGACATAAGTCGAGAGATGACAGGCTCAATCGGACACCCCCAGAAGAGATCCAGTGGGCACCGGCTCGCCTCTTGCACAGATACCCCCTTTGCAGCCAGTGTGCTGAGTTGGGACTGTGAAATGGAAGCTCTTACCAGTTTTGGGGGAACTAGCAGGGTAGGGGGGGGTTACTGTCCCTTTTGGGCTTTTTTGGTTATGTTGTTTTTTCATTATTTTAGAGATGTTTTATTGAATGTGCATTGTTTAGATTACTGTGTAAGTCTTATCTACTTGTGATATGGGGCTCACGGTTGGCCTGCCTGGGGTCCGAGCACCAGGTCCACTGAGTTGCTGCCCACCCCATCCTCTTTTGCCATGCGCTTCAGCCGTCACGTCGGCTCTTAATATTATGTCCTGTAACACCAGGGGTCTCAACTCTCCGGTTAAGAGATCACTGGTGTTCCGATTTATCAAAGCGCACAATCCCCACATCTGCATTCTT
This sequence comes from Rana muscosa, assembly GCA_029206835.1. Classification (NCBI taxonomy): domain Eukaryota; kingdom Metazoa; phylum Chordata; class Amphibia; order Anura; family Ranidae; genus Rana; species Rana muscosa. Next base: position 77,460,778 of record CM055118.1, on the reverse strand, counting down.
CAAGAAACCCACCTAGTGGGAAGTATAACCCTAGCTCTCAAAAATCTCTCGGTGGGCAGTCACTATCACTCCACCTACTCCGCTAGAGGGGTGAGTATCCTGGTCAGTAAGGCGTTACCCTTCAAACTTCTGGACTTGGCGCTGGACCCGGATGGTAGATATATCATTCTTCATGCTAGAATCCTTTCCCAGACCTGGTCTATTGTGGGCTTATACTTGCCTCCACCGGCATCGCTGAAACTACTGAATAGGATAACAGCTATATTGGCAAACTTTGCTTCAGACCACATGGTCCTGCTGGGTGATTTCAATATGGCCCCTGACCCCGGTGTTGATAGACTGGCAGGTGTGGGTCCCCTATGCCCTGGTCTGACAACCTGGGCTGAAACGTATGGCTTTACTTATGTCTGGAGGTGGAGACACCCTCAGACGTGGGCCTACACCTGCCACTCAGCTTCACACGGCTCCTTTTCCCACATCGATTTAAATTTTGCTGGACAATCTGTCTTGTCCAAGGTCAGGGACATCAAGATATTGCCCCGGGTTTATCTGACCATGCTCCCCTGTTGGTGACCATGGGTGACCCGGGTTCCCCTGGCAGGCTCTGGAGTCTCTCGAGGTTTTGGATCTCGGATCAGGATGTAGACTCCCAGTTTAGTAGGGTAATGGAGGATTATTGTGCCGTTAACCCGGACACAGCAACACCCATGGAGGTGTGGGATGCCTTTAAGGCCTTTACACAGGGACAATACCAGGCCATCATAGCTAGGATAAGGAGGGACAGGCGGTCAGCCTTGGTAGCAGCGGAAACTGCAGCCAGCGCGCAGGAGGCACTTTATATTAGAACACGCGATCCCCAACACTACATTAGACTGCAATCCCTGACTGGAGAGGTTCTCTCCCTCCGTACCTTCCTGACTCATAAAAAGTTTCTTGCTCAATCCCACCGTATATTCGAACAGGGGGAGAGGTTGGGTAAACTCCTCGCTTGGCTCTCCAGGGAGCATTCGGGAAGGATTAGTGTTCCCCATATTCTTGGACCCAATGGTGATCTCCTTTACACGTCAGAGGAAATCAATCGCTGTTTCATCGCATACTACCAAACACTCTATACTTCACAGGTGACATTCAGGGATGACGAGTTAGCAACTTACTTGGATGAGGTTGACGTTCCTGTCCTGACTGACAAATATAGGAAGAGCCTAGATGGACCTATCTTCTTGGAGGAGACTCTTAACGCACTTAAGTATATGCAGCCGGGCAAAACCCCTGGACCCAACGGGATACCCGTAGAGCTATGCAAACAATACCCTGACGTTCTAGCTGCTAGACTCCACAAAATGCTAACTGCTGCTGAACACTCGCAGTCACTCCCACACTCCATGGGCGATGCAGTCATAATTCTAATTCCGAAGCCGGGAAAAGACCCTCTCTGTGTCCCTCCTATAGACCGATTTTGCTGTTAAATGTTGACACTAAAATATTGGCCAAGGTATTAGCTAACAGATTAAATACAGTCATTACAGCGCAAGTGCACCCCGATCAGGTTCATGCCGGGCAGGGGCACTGACATAAATCTCAGGAGACTATTTACCCACATAGCGAGAGCGGACACTTGACGCTGAAAAGGCCCTTGACTCCATTGAGTGGAGATACTTGTGGGCGGTCCTCTCTAAATTTGGTTTTGGCAATAAATTCATCTCGTGGGTTAAGCTGCTGTATGCGGCTCCCCAGGCTAGAGTGTTCACCAATGCTTGCCTCTCGGAGTCATTCCCGCTGGGTCGGGGCACGAGGCAGGGTTGCCCCCTGTCTCCTGGCCTGTTTGCCCTGGCCATAGAACCTCTGGCCGCCCTTATTAGAGCGGATGGAGAGATACGGGGTATACAGGTTGAGACTATCCATGATAAAATGTATCTTTATGTAGATGATGACCTCCTGTACCTAGCTGACTTATCTGCCTCCCTTAGGAAGGTGCTAGCCCTATTTGATTCCTTTAGCGGATTCTCGGGTGTACGTATCAACTGGGACAAATCTCAACTGTTCTTGCTTCATCCTTCCACAACCAACTATAACTCCCAAACGCAGCTTAAGTGGGTGGAGGAAATTAAGTACTTGGGGGTAAGGATCACAGCGGATTTAGGGGACTATATGGCCCGTAACCTCCAGCCCCTTATGCAGCAGGTCACAACCAAATGTGCAGCACGGCGCCCACTCCCCCTGACACCTGTAGGTAGAGTTAACCTGCTAAAAATGGTGCTCCTGCCCAAATTTCTGTACTTCTTCAGGAACACCCGATCCACATTCACAAGGCTTTCTTCAGGAGACTGGAGGGGCAGCTGCGGACCTTTGTCTGGGCCGGGAGATCTCCCAGGGTGGCGAAGCAGATACTTCATCTACCCCTCTCCAGCGGCGGATTGGCGCTTCCCAGTTTTCAACTTTATTATTGGGCGGCCGTCTTGGTCACTGTTCGGTGGTGGTTCTCCCACCCCAGGCAGAACCTAGCGGTCACACTGGAGGCGGCCATACTAGGGTCATACGCCGCTCTCAGTAATCTCACATTTCGGGGTAGACAGGCTGCTCCCTCTGTTACGGTCCCTATGAAAACCACAATCCGGGCCTGGCAGGAAGCTAGGGAAATATATGACCTCCAGCGCAATGGGACAACCTCTCTCCTCCCTTTACCTCTACCTGACGGTAGCTCATGACACCAAGCTGACCTAATCCTTTGAGAAATGGAAGGCTGACATACCCACCCTTGATGACGAGACATGGGAAGAGTGCGTTTTCACATACATACCGACATTGATAGCTGCTAGAGACAGGTTTATACAGCTCAAGTTTTTGCACAGGGTCTATTACACCCCGCAGAGACTGGCCCGGATATTTCCCCAAAGAGACCCGCTGTGTCCCAGGTGTAGGCGGGAGGTGGGCTCCTTCTGGCACATGGTCTGGTCATGCTCAGAGATCCAGCCTTACTGGCAACAAATATCTGATGCCTTGAGTGCTGTCTCCAGAGCTCGGGTCCCACTGGACCCCCTGACCCTTCTTCTGAGTCACTTGGAGGAGGTCCCGTTGGACAGATACACTAAACTATTCCTGACATTCTCCCTGTTTTTTGCCAGAAGAGCAATTCTTCTCAAATTAAGTCAGCGGAGCCGCCCACAAGGGAGTCCTGGAGTCTTTCTATAAACACTGTACTTCCCCTTTACAGACTTACATACAAGAGTAGACAATGCCCGGCAAAATATGACAAAATATGGTCTGGGTGGATTGATGCCAACGGTTGATTATGGATCGAGATGCTGCAAGAATGTACTCATGGCTATGTACTTATGAACACTGTTTTTGCCTATCCCCCCCCCAAATTGGCCCGCCCTTCAGAGATCCTGTATGGAATTCTATATGGGAACCTAGTCAATGATATGTTGGTCGAGTACCCTGGCTGAGGGAAGGGATATGCTGTCTTTAATAATATAAGTAGCTGAGGACTGAGGTTAGGGATTTAGTACGGTGCTGAAACTCAAATTGATTAATGTACTTGCCTAAATGCGATTCCCTATGCATGTGACTTTGTAATGCTGTTTTGTATTTCAATAAAACATCTCTGTTAAAAAAATAAGTGCACAAATTCACTTCAGAATACTGCAGTAAAATTCACACACCCCAATATATTGCAGTAAAAATGCTCTGATGCACTTCAATATACTGCAGAAAAATGCACTGACGAACTTCATTATACTACAGTAAAAGTGTCCTGATGCACTTCAATAAACTGCAGTAAAATTACACTAATGCACTTCAATATACTGCAGTAAAAGTGCACTATTGCACTTCAATATATTGCAGTAAAAGTGCCCAAACGCACTTCAATATACTGCAGTAAAAGTACACTGACGTACTTCAATATATTGAACTAAAAGGGGTCTGACGCACTTCAATATACTGCAGTAAAAGTTCACTAACGCACTTTAATATATTTCAGTAAAAGTGCTCTGATGCACTTCAATATACTGCAGTAAAAGTGCACTAATGCACTTCAATATACTGCAGTAAAAGTGCAGTAACGCACTTCAATATACTGCAGTAAAAGTGCACTAATGCACTTCAATATATTGCAGTAAAAGTGCCCTGACGCACTTCAATAAACTGCAGTAAAAGTGCACTAATGCACTTCAATATACTGCAGTAAAAATGCCCTGACGCACTTCAATATACTGCAGTAAAAGTGCACTAATGCACTTCAATATACTGCAATAAAAGTGCACCAACGAACTTCAATATACTGCAGTAAAAGTGCACTAATGCACTTCAATATACTGCAATAAAAGTGCACTAACGAACTTCAATATACTGCAGTAAAAGTGCCCTGGCACACTAAGCGGATACACTTTAATATACTGCAGTAAACCTGCCCTGACACACTAAACTGACACTAAAGGAATGTAGCAGTACACGCACGCTGCCTTATCACTATATTGACACTACTTTGATAATTTACCTTCACAATAGAATCACAATAGCACACTATAGCATACTAAAAAGCTTGTAGCAATGAACAGAGTCCTGTTCTATCTATCTCTACTCCAATATCACACTGCAAATGCCTGCTCTGGGAAGGAACATTTCATAGTGTGGTGTGGGTCTATGAGCAATGAGCCATGATTGGTAGACATGTGCAGTTCATTTAGTTCCGAATCGAAATTTGGACAAATTCTTTCATTATTCGGGAATTCGGATGCATCCAAATTACAAAAGTAACAAATTTAAACACATCCGAAATAACGATTTGAAACGAAGAAAAAATGAACAAAATTTGATTTGAATCAAATTCGAAAACAAATTTGAATCGAATTCGAAAACAATTTCAATCAAATTCGGAAAAAATAGAAATTGATTTTCTAAAATAGAATACAATAAAATAGATTGTAAATAAATAAAGCAATAGAATACAAATAAAAGAATAGTAAAGAATAGAATATAATTTAATAAAATAGAATACGACCGTCTTCTGAAATTCAAATTTCGAATAGTATATTTTTGAATTGGATAGATGGGAATAGAAATCAAAACAATGGAAACCAATATAATAGAAAACAATAGAATAGAAAATAATAAAATAGATAGAAACAATATGACTGTCTTCCAAAATTCGAATTTCAAATAGAATGAATTCGATTTTGAATAAAAAAATATAGAAAATAATAGAATAGCAAATAATAGAATAGAAAAACAATAGAGCAGAATAGAATAGAAATATAAAAAAATATATAATCATCTTCTATAATTTGAATTTCAAATCGAACAAATTAGAATTTCTGTTCTAATAGAAAATATTAGAATAGAATAGAAAATCATAGAAAAGAATAGAATAGAGAATACGAGAAAAGAATAGAATAGAAAAACAATAGAACAGAATAGAATAAAATATAATATATAACCATCTTCCGAAATTCTAATTTCGTATAGAATGAATTCAAATTTGACTAGAAAAGATTAGAATAGAAGTAATGGACTAAAAAATAAGAGAATACAATAGAACAGAATAGAATAAAATATAATATATATATATATATATATATATATATATATATATATACACACCGTATATACTCGTGTATAAGCCGACCCGAGTATAAGCCGAGGTACCTAATGTTACCACAAAAAACTGGGAAAACTTACTGACTCGAGCATAAGCCGAGGGTCAACAATGCCCATTTGCACGCCTCACTGTGCCCATTGCAACTTCACTAAGCCCATTGTCACTGCCCATTGCCACCTTACTGTGCCCATCCTCACTGTTCCCATCCTTACTGTGCCCATCCTCACTGTTCCTCACTGTTCCCATCCTCACTGTTCCTCACTGTTCCTCACCTCACTGTTCCTCACCTGACTGTTCCTATCCTCACTGTTCCTCACCTGACTGTTCCTATCCTCACTGTTCCCTAGCTCACTGATCTCTAGCTCACTGTTCCCTAGCTCACTGTTTAAATTGAACATTGTACGGTAAATTGTAGCTGAAAAAAAATTGAGAGACTGCGGCGTCCATCGTTTAAAACTTGCGGTCTCTTCCTCTTCCCTTCCGTGATAGGCGTTTTCTAAGCACACAGTTCCGCCTATCACGAACGTTCTCTCATCCTCAGTTTCCCAGCAGACGTCTGTGATTGGCGGAACACTGAACACAGTGTCTGCTGGGATGGGTGAGGATGAAAGAACGTTCGTGATAGGCGATTCTCAGCAGACACTCTCCGCCTATCACGGAAGGGACCAGGAAGAGACCGCGAGATATAAACGATGGACGCTGCAGCCTCTCAACTTTTTTTCAGGTACAATTTACAATGTTACATTTCGCTGACTCGAGTATAAGCCGAGGGGGGGACTTTCAGCCCCAAAAAAAGGGCTGAAAATCTCGGCTTATACTCGAGTATATATGGTATATATATATATATATAAATCATCTTCCGCAATTCAAATTTTGTATATGTAGCGGGGGTCTAAATCTAGGGGGTACACCTGGGTGGTAGTATGACCCAGGTGTGTATAAATCATAAGAGGATTTGGACCATTTTCAGTCGTGGAGGACTTTGGTGGTGTACTATTCTCCTTGGTCTGGGGTGGCGGTGTTCCCACAGGTCGAGGTAGAATCACTGCCGCAGTGCTGTCCTTTTTGTCCCGTTCCGGCGGTGGTACAGCGGGGGCGGAGAACCTGCTGTGGCGTCACGGGAGGAGATAAAGGGGAGAGACGCCCTCGCCACGAGGTCTTCTGCATCCGGCGCCCAGGCACCTTAGGCCTGGGTGCGGTCGGTCCGGAGTTCCAGCCCAGGCGCCCATGGCCTAGTCGGAGCAGTGTTGGCGTTCATCTCAGGCACCTTAAGCCTGGGGTGAGGTACTACACCGGAGGCCTGGGGCCCAGTGACTTCGTCTGGGCTCCGCAAGGGTGGATGAGTCCGAGGGACCCTGAGGTGGATGGGGCCCATGTCTGAGGTGAGGAGGCCGGAGAGGTTACCCGTCTGAAAAGCCTGGAGCAGCATCAACCCGGTGACGGAGGGGCCTCTGGTAACTCCCTTGGAGGGACATCTTCCCCCTGACAGGGGCCACCACGCAGCGAAGGTACTCCAGTTTATGTTCTCCAGAGTCGCTGGTAGAGACTCAAAGGTTTCAAGTTTCTCTCTTTAGCCGATGGCTATAGCAACCGCTGATGAAACCACAGTGGTTTAGTTTATTATCAGGACAGTGCCTCGACCTGCTCACCCCACCGTGTTGAACTGTTTATGGGTCCCAATCAGTCGGCTGACAAAGAACTGTTTAATTGTGTGCTACAATAAAACAAGTGTTGGATCCTTATCGGTGTGTGGTACTCTGGTTAATGGGAGCGAAGGGAAGTGTCAGCACAGAAGGACTTGGTATTTCTGCAGAAACACACAGGCCCGAGGAAAACAAAAGGTACTGGCCTTCACCTCACCCGCTGCAATGGGGAGGACATGGGCCGTAGCGCATCTCACTCTCACATACAAGATACCCCTAGAAAAGAGCTATCGGAAACCCGATTCACATGAGGAGAGAGTGGGGCCGCTACATATAGAATGAATTAGAATAGAAAGGATTAGAATAGAAATGAAAATAATAGAATAAAAAATAAGAGAATACAATAGAACAGAATAAAATATATATGTAGCGGGGTGCTATATTTAGGGGGAGCATCTGAGTGGTAACTAGGCTCAGATGCACTAATTGTTAGGTTTCATGGACCATTTCTGTCCCTGGGAGATAGTACTGATGTGCAGTTCCCTGGGGCCTATAGGTGGCGCTGTTGCCATAGGCCCGGGTTGAATCGTGGTACAGGGTTGTGCCTTTTCTTGTCCTCTCTCGGCAGCAGTACAGCGGGGCGGGGAACCTGCTGTGCCTGTCGGGAGAGGGTATAAAAAGGGGCGGCCATCTTCCAGTCGGGGTCCACGCCCAGGCACCTTAGGCCTGGGTGTGTGTGTGTGTCGCCTCCGGGTGCCCTAGGCCCGGAGGCCTGGGTCGTCATCGTTGGTTCCGCGCCCAGGCACCTTAGGCCTGGGTGTGTGTGTTGTCTCCGGGTGCCCTAGGCCCGGAGACGGAGCTGCTGTTTCCATCCCAGACACCTTCAGTCTGGGGTGAGGTACTTTGGCGAGGGCCTGGAACCCAGCAACCTTCAGCTGGGGTCCGCTAAGGATCGAGGCTCCCAGGGATCTGCCTTGCGAGGGGACCCGTATCCAGGATCGAGGAGGCCAGGGAGGTGACCCTTTCTGAAGACCCAGCGCAGAGTCGTGGTGCCAGAGGGGGCCTCTGGTAACTCTCTGGAGGGAAGTTCTTATCCTAAAAAGGGGCCAAGTTACTCAAAGAAGGAAGTGAGGGTTCTTTATGTCATAGTGGCAGTGACTCTACGCACACCAGGTCAGTGGCAGTGACCAACCTCATGGTCCGTGGCAGGGACCATGCGCCAAGCCTGTTCGTGCAAACCAGAACAGGAGAAACCTTGAATTAAGTTTGTGCCTGGACCTCCTCCCACCTTATCTGACCCATGTTTGTCTCAACCTGTCTGCTCTCAAAGAGACTATTTATTGCCCTTATGAATAAATAAGAAGTTGGACTTTTCAGTTGGTGTGGACAGTTGCTTACTGGGGAGAACTAAGGACTTGTTTCTGGCTACCCCAGAAACGAGGTCAGCTCTAGAGGTTTTCAAACACTGGCTGCAGGAAGGCCCGAGAAACTAACACCGCTCAACCTCCCCATCCAGGAGGGTACGGGCTTGTGGTGCGGTGTGCCTCAGTCTTTTCCTGCGAAGGAGCGAACTATAAGAAAAGCAGGTAAAGGCTGGGGTGGGTGCGCCACATATATATATATCCTATTGTTTTTCTATTTTATTCTATTCTGTTTGAATCTTTTCTATTCAAATTCATTGCATACGAAATTAGAATTTCGGGAAAAAAAATGTTTTATATATTGTGAGGGGGTTAGCTCGGCAGCGGGTGTGTGTGACCCCCGGGATGGGCTCCCCACACAAAAACAGGCCCAGCAAACGGAGGTTGTGGTTTTCAAAATCAAAAAAAAGGTGCGGTTTATTTTCTATTTACAGTGACAAAACACAGCAAAGCCAAAAGAAACATAAACAAAATAAATCCTGGTCAACTTGACCTCTGATTAAACATACAGGTTTCCTAACTAACAACTGGGATCAGCCTAGTGCTGTCCTAGTCCCTAAGTCCCTGGTTTTAAATGTCCAAGCAAATAGCCACACAGGCTTTGTCTCACCGCACAAGGGTTCACTCTCTCCAGGAAGTCCACACAGGTCTGCTTCCAGGCATGAGCTAACATCTAATGAAGCTGGGAGTTCTTATAGAGGCCTAAATGAGCTGACAAGCTTCAGCTGGTCTCATCAACTCCCTGTCTGCACGACGCCCCACACTCTCCCTAGAGGTATGAGTCATCCATGAGCCCACTATCCTCAGCTGGGCTTATACAACTCTCCACCTAGTTGTATAAGTCGGCGTAAAGCCTGAATCTGGGCGAAATATATCTACCCCCCTGGATGCAACCAGGTGACTTTACCTTCCTGCTGTCACATACCCCCCCCTCTTGTTTTAACCTCGGGGTTGGAACACCAGCAATCAGGCATTCATGTACTCGAGACAAAGCATCCACATTCCCCATTTGAACGCCAGGGCGATGCTTTACTGTGAAGTTGAATTCCTGGAGGGCCAGGAACCACCTATTCACTCTTCTATTTGTTTCCTTGTTTTGAGCCATCCACTTTAACGGAGCGTGATCCGTAACCATGTCAAAGTGCCTACCTAGCAGGTAGTACCGAAGGGAATCTAGAGCCCACTTCACCGCTAAACACTCCTTTTCAACGGTGGCGTAATTTACCTCATGGGACTTCAACTTCCTGCTGAGGTAAATGACTGGGTGCTCTTCCCCGTTCCAGACCTGGGACAATACTGCTCCTAACCCCACATCTGACGCATCACTTTGTACGACAAAGTCTTTAGAGAAGTCGGGTGAGTACAACACTGGCTGGCTACATAAGGCTTGTTTCAAGAATTGGAATGCTGCCTCAGCCTCGGGGGTCCATTTAATCATGACCGACCCTTTCCCCTTCGTTAGGTTGGTTAGGGGCACAGCCTTAGAAGCAAAGTGGGGAATGAATCGCCGATAATACCCAGCGATTCCCAGAAAGGCTCGTACCTGCTTCTTGCTGTTGGGACGTGGCCAACTCTGGATGGCCTCGACTTTGTTGAGTTGGGGTTTTATTACTCCCCTCCCAATGGTGTACCCAAGATATTTGGCCTCCTCCTGCCCAATGGTACACTTCTTGGGGTTAGCTGTAAACCCCGCTTCCCGAACAGAGTCCAGGACTGCTTGCACTTTTGGCAGATGTGAGGCCCAATCTGTGCTATGGACAATTACGTCATCCAGGTAAGCCGCAGCATACTTCCGATGGGGCCTCAGCATCTGGTCCATTTTCCGCTGGAATGTGGCCGGCGCATTCTGTAACCCGAACGGCATTCTTTTATATTGGAACGGCCCGTCTGGGGTTACAAATGCGGTTTTCTCTTTGGCCAATTTGGCCAGGGGGATTTGCCAATACCCTTTTGTGAGGTCAAGAGTCGTCATGTATCGGGCTGTTCCCAGCCGGTCGATCAACTCATCTATACGTGGCATGGGGTAGGTGTCAAATTTTGTAACTTTGTTCAACTGACGAAAATCGTTACAAAATCGCCAGCTCCCATCCGGTTTAGGCACCAACACAATGGGACTAGACCAATCACTTTGGGACTCCTCTATCACCCCTAAGTTCAGCATTTTCTGTACTTCCTCCCGTATTGCCTCCCTTCGGGCCTCTGGGATCCGATAGGGTTTTAACTTCACCCTTTCACCGGGCGGGGTAATGATGTCATGCTCTACCCCAGATGTTTGTCCCGGCAGCTCAGAGAATACCTCCTTGTTGCGAAGCACAAACTCCTTAACCTCCTGTTGTTGGGGTTGTGACAAGGTGGCTGCTATTCCAACCTCAGGAATCACGCAACCAGTTTGAGCTGGTGACCAAGTGTCTGCGACTAGGGACTCTCTATCCCTCCAGGCTTTCAACAGATTAACGTGATAGATCTGTTCGGGCTTTCGCCTTCCTGGTTGTCTGACCTTGTAATTCACTTCGCTCACTTTTTCCATTATCTCGTAGGGGCCTTGCCATTTGGCAAGGAATTTACTTTCAACCGTAGGGACAAGTACCAGTATCCTATCCCCCGGGGAAAAGGTACGGGTCTTGGCTCCACGGTTGTACACTCTCTGCTGTGCTAACTGCGCTTGGGCCAAATGTTCCTTCACGATGGGCATTACCTGTGCAATTCGGTCTTGCATCAGGGCGACATGCTCAATCACACTCCTGTGGGGAGAACTCTCACTTTCCCAAGTTTCCTTGGCAATATCCAACAGCCCTCTTGGGTGTCTCCCATACAGTAACTCAAAGGGGGAGAATCCCGTAGAGGATTGGGGCACCTCCCTAATAGCAAACATCAGATAAGGAAGTAGACAGTCCCAATCCTTTCCATCTCTATCCACCACTTTCTTCAACATTTGTTTTAGGGTTTTGTTGAATCTTTCAACCAGCCCATCGGTTTGGGGGTGATACACAGATGTACGTAATTGCGTCACTTTGAACAATTTACACAGCTCCTTCATAACCCGGGACATAAAGGGTGTACCTTGGTCCGTAAGCAGTTCTTTACAAATACCCACCCGGCTAAACACAAGAGATAGCTCTTTGGCTATGGTTTTGGCCGAGGTATTTCGGAGAGGGATCGCTTCTGGATAACGGGTGGCATAGTCCATTATAACTAATATGTACTGGTGCCCCCTAGCGGACTTGATTATAGGACCTACCAAATCCATGGCGATCCTCTCAAACGGGACCTCAATGATGGGTAGAGGGACCAGCGGGCTACGGAAATGTGGCATCGGGGCCGACCTCTGACACACAGGGCAGGAGGAACAATAATTTTCTATGTCCTTCATCACCCCCGGCCAATAGAATCTCTGTAATACCCTCTCTCGGGTTTTCTCTGTCCCCAGATGACCTCCAAGAATGTGCCCATGGGCCAACTCCAACACCAACTTCCTGTAAGGTTTGGGCACCACAAGCTGCTCAACGGTTTCTTCTGCCCTTTTTGCCACCCGATACAGTAGGTCCTTCTCTACGCTGAAGTATGGGTAAGTGCAGGTATTATCTGGGTTCACTAACTCGCCATCTATTTTCACTACGTTTTCCCATGCCTTTATTAGGGCGGGGTCTTTCAACTGTTCTGTGGCAAAGTTTTCCCTGTGAACCTCAAGATCAGAAAACTCCACAGACGGTAGGTTTTCGTCTGAGGAGGTGGGCTCCTCTCCAGTTTCTTGAGTCTCCCCTGCCAATACTGATAAGGGAAATTCCGGAGAGTCCTCACCACTCTCAGGGGAGTTCTGGCTATCACATTCCTGGTACATAGGGGCACCAGTGGGGGGCTCAGGATCATCCCACAGTTCCCAGAACTTCGGAAAATCCCTTCCCACAATGGCGTCATGTGGTAACTGAGATACTAAGCCCACTGGATGAGAGAGGGTACCTTTGGGGGTCTCGAAACACACTGTAGTCACTGGATACTCTCGGGTGTCCCCATGCACACAAATAACAGCTACCTTGCTATTCCCAGAGACCTCTGTTTTAACTAACTCAGCCTTTATCAGGGTCACAAGGCTACCTGAATCCAGCAATACCACAACATTTCTACCATTAACACACATTTTGCATAAATGTTTCTCAGTTCCTCGAATGGCAGTGCATGCGACTGTCGCACACAGCGACTGACGTCTGCCCGTCAGAAAGTCACACTGCATGGGTTCCTCCACAACCGGGCAATTGGCTGCAATATGTCCCGCTTGCCGGCAGCGGTAGCAAACGATCCTTCTTGCCGCCTCTTGAGCCGCTGATTTCCCAGGCTGTTCTCGCCAAACTTGGGGTAGAGCTCCCACCCTCTCACTCTCTCCACCCTCACCCCTTGGAATCCTCTTATCCGCCCCTGGGGATGGTCTGGTCTTAGGGTGGAAAGTCCGAGTGTCTCTGGAAGAGGCCGTCAGGTTCTCTGTAGCCAAGTATTTCTCCACACGATCCACAAGACCATCGGCCGTCTCTGGGTCTCCATGGCTTACCCACTTTTGGATGGCAGTAGGAAGAGCTCTCAAAAACCGATCCATTACAACACGTTCCACAATCTTTGGTGCGGACAAAGTCTCTGGCTGTAGCCACTTTCTGCTCAGGTGAATGAGATCATACATTTGAGACCTGGGGGGTTTTCCAAGCTGGAAAGTCCAGTTATGCACACGCTGAGCCCGGACAGCCTGGGTGACACCCAGCCTTGCCAATATTTCAGCTTTTAGCATCACATAGTCTTTTGCTTGGTCAGGCTCTAGGTCATAGTAAGCCTTCTGCGATTCACCAGTTAACAGAAGAGCCACCAGTCCAGCCCACTGCTCCTCAGGCCACTTTTCTCTTTCAGCAGTCCTTTCAAATGTGGTCAAAAATACCTCTGGATCATCCTCTCCAGTCATTTTTGTCAATAAACGACTCACCCCAAAGGACGCGGTATTAGTGGGACGGCTTCCCTCACTGGTCTGCGGACGTTGCTGCATTACTGCTTCCATTTGTTGTAGTCTCTGCTCTTGCTTCTGTAACAGGTCTATGAAGCGGGCCTCAGATTGCTGCTGGGCTTGTTGCTGAGCTTCCAGACTCTGTTGGTGAGCTTGCTGCTGGGCTGCAAGGCTCTGTTGATGAGCTTGCTGCTGGGCTGCGAAGTTCTGTTGTTGAGCTGCAAGGCTCTGTTGATGAGCTGCAAGGCTCTTTTGCAAACCTGCATTTGTCTGCTGTTGATTGGCATTTGCTAGAGCCAGCTGCTTCAGTATCTCCTCCATGCTGGCTTAAAAAAAAACTGCCACTGGTTCTCCACCAACTGTGAGGGGGTTAGCTCGGCAGCGGGTGTGTGTGACCCCCGGGATGGGCTCCCCACACAAAAACAGGCCCAGCAAACGGAGGTTGTGGTTTTCAAAATCAAAAAAAAGTGCGGTTTATTTTCTATTTACAGTGACAAAACACAGCAAAGCCAAAAGAAACATAAACAAAATAAATCCTGGTCAACTTGACCTCTGACTAAACATACAGGTTTCCTAACTAACAACTGGGATCAGCCTAGTGCTGTCCTAGTCCCTAAGTCCCTGGTTTTAAATGTCCAAGCAAATAGCCACACAGGCTTTGTCTCACCGCACAAGGGTTCACTCTCTCCAGGAAGTCCACACAGGTCTGCTTCCAGGCATGAGCTAACATCTAATGAAGCTGGGAGTTCTTATAGAGGCCTAAATGAGCTGACAAGCTTCAGCTGGTCTCATCAACTCCCTGTCTGCACGACGCCCCACACTCTCCCTAGAGGTATGAGTCATCCATGAGCCCACTATCCTCAGCTGGGCTTATACAACTCTCCACCTAGTTGTATAAGTCGGCGTAAAGCCTGAATCTGGGCGAAATATATCTACCCCCCTGGATGCAACCAGGTGAATTTACCTTCCTGCTGTCACAATATATATATATATATATTTTCTATTCTGTTCTATTGTATTCTCTTATTTTGTATTCTATTATTTTCTATTCCATTCTTTTATATTCAAATTCAAATTTAATGTGTTTTAAGTGCATCCTGTGTAAATGGTTGAATGTGTCTTCTTAAAGTGGTTGTAAAGGCAGAAAAGTTTTTATCTTAATGCATTTTATGCATAATAAAAAGATAAAAAGCCTTCTGTGTGCAGCAGCCCCCCTCAAACCCCCTAATACTTACCTGAGCCCCATCTCTGTCCAGCGGTGTCCACGAGTGCCTCGGCTGTCGGGGACTCCCCTCCCAATCAGCTGAGACACAGCATCTGTGCCAGTGGCTCCCGCTGCTGTCAATCAAATTCAGTGAGCCAATCGGGAGAGAAAGCGGGTGGAGCCAAACAACGACTCTGTGAATGGACTCTGTTAAAGCTGCTTGCTGTGGGGGTACTCGAAAGGAGAGAGGGGCCAGGAGCACCGAAGAGGGACCCTAGAGGAGGAGGATCCAGGCTGCTGGGTTACAGAGCAGGTAAGTATGACATGTTTATTATTTTTTAAGAAAAAATACGAGACTTTAGTATCACTTTAATTTCAACCTCATATAACCCTGTCTACATAGTAGAATGTAAAAACAAGATTGGCAATAGAATTCAGTCACGCTTTGCAGTGGGAACATGATTCAAGGAGGAGAGGGCAGAGTGATGACTCTTCACTGTGCTGCAGCTTCTTCACTGTCCAGTTAGTTGTCCAAGGTTTCTATTTTTAAGGTGGGTGTTGCCAAGGTTCATAGTGGAGGGTGCTCCTGAGCAGAGTCTAGTCAAACAGAAGAGGCAGTAGGTTCATGGATGACAAGATTTTGGCACATTTACCCACTATTTTTTTGCCCTACTAAGCACTGGAAGGTGGAATTAGGAAAAGATGAAAATAATTTAAAACTCCCCTCAGTTCAGGTAAAAAAATAAAATAAATCGCTCCATGACCTAGCTGTATCATTTAGGTAAGAATACCATCAATATAACATCTTCTGAATGGTCTGTAATGTACACAAAGGAGTACCACTTATTACAAACAGAGAAGGGAAAAGACATGAGAGGAACAAATGACATATGATCATTTTACACCAGGCTCAATGAATGACATGTGTTGGCAAAATAAAGTCATTCAATATGTTAACAGCAAACAATATTGAGCACCCCTAGGAAGTGAAGAACAATCCTCCCCTCTTCTCCTGTATTCTGGTTATTAGACATATTATACAATTAAATGACTGGAGCACTAGCAAAGAAAAACGGAAATGTGCATTCCCTTGTTGCTGTCTAATCCAAGGAAAGGTCTGCTTTTCTCTTTTTCCTGTTTCACAGTAAGTCGGAACCGAGGAAGGAAATAATGTACAAAAGTTCTCGTATGACAAAGGCTTTTTTTTCTGTTTCTGATCATGCGCAGTCCTTTGTATCTGATTTTTCTTGTACAAAAATTGTACTAAAATAATACAGATTAAACGAAAATCGTTAGTTCTGTTCCTGTACGAGAAACATTTTGCAGTTCGTCCCTTCAGAAATTTTTGTCCGGAAGGTCGTAATTAGCTGTTGAAAGTTGTGTACACCCCCCCCCCCACCTCCTTCTCTTTCTTCCATGCTGCAATGTTAGGAGTGGTGGGTAGCTACCTACAACATTCACAATCCTCTGTGAAAGTCCTGACCCACCACATGCCCGCTTCTAGGCCTTACTATGATTTTGACTGTTTTTCAATAACTGCCTACAACTGTAAGGCCCTTCTATATGGGATTCCTGCTCACATCCTCACCGATAGCTGATTAGCATGGTTAAACTAACACCAGGTCACCCCAAGTTTTGTTCTCTACAAAGTCTCTTAACGGATCATTCCTAAATTTACTTGACCGTCAGCAACATCATACTGAGTAAAAATTTGCACATTTCCTACGCTGCACCTCTGGCCGCAATCAAGGTCGGATTGACCTCAGAAGGATGGATATGCCCCTGCCCGCTCACAGATTGCTCCCACCAGGGGTGAGCGGGTGGTCTGGAGGCACACACAACAGCGTACTATGACCAGAGGTCGCCCCAGCCTACAGCCTTTTTTGCTCACTTGCTGCAATGGTTATATGTTAAACTTACCTTGAATGTTCAACCTCTAATCCAGGGGTACTGAATTAAAATTCACGGGGGTCCGGTCAGTAAAATTTTCTTCCTGCGGAGGTCCGAGTTTCATATTGGTGATGACTCTGATCCTTAACATCACAGCCTCTCGTGCACGTCACGATTGTTTTCTGTTGCCCTTGTAGAGGCCTGTGTTTTTCTAGGGCAGTAAAACATAGATCTCTGCACAAGTGTGAACAAGCCCTTACATCAGTGCCCTCAGTCCCCCCTTAACAGCACATCTCTCCCTTTTACATCACAGACCCCACTCCATCAAAAACACCCCCATCACAGACCCCGCTCCATCACAGACTCCGCTCCATCACAGACCCCGCTCCATCACAGACCCCACTCCATCACAGACCCCCCCCATTACAGACTCCCTCCATTGCAGTCCGACTGTCCCTTTCATCAACGCAGCATTCCCCCTTCCTCCCCCTCGCCACACTACCCTACCTTAGTCACACAAGCCGGGAAGCACGCATAGCAGGTCCAGGCAAAGGGCGGGAATTTTGAAGTTAAAGGCGGGTGATTGGTTGCTGGGACCGCCCCACTGTCTAGCAACCAATCATCTGCTTTGTAACTTGAAAAGTCCTGCCCTTTGTCCGGACCTGCAGCGCTTTCAGGCTTGTGTGAATAAGGTAGGGCAGAGTGGGGAGGGGGGAGGAAGGGGAAGTGATGCGATGATGTAAAGGAGAGACCTGCCGCGCCTCCCATGTAATCAATGATGTTAGCCGCAGCGGCGGGCAGGTGAGCCGGCAGAGGGGAGAGAACACTCAGGCAACTATTTGACGAGGCTGCGGGCCACATAGGGCTGCTACTGGGTCCGGATTCGGCCCTCGGTCCACCATTTAGTGATGCCTGCTCTAATCCCTTACCTTGTGCATACCTATGTTTCATGAAAAGGTATCCCATGTAATTGAACAAATACTGTTTCTGTCTTTCTGATGTAACCCTCAATAAAAATATTGAACAAGAAAGTTGTGTACACACTATCAGAAAATCATACGATCATTCCTTGGATGAAAATGTTTGCCCGATTTTCTTATAGTGTGTGCAAGCCTTTACTTGCTAAGGACCCAGGCTGCAGAGAATAGATAAAGGGGCCAAACGGAGCATTCTGAGTAGTCCCCTGGACTGGTGGGCCTGGAGCAGCTGTTTCTTTTATGTTGTACATCTATTGTTAATGTGACCCTGCTTTCAACATGGCATTTTGTTGACAGCTGTAAGGACAATCAAAAGAATGGAGTCGATGAAATGAGAACACATAGCTGCAGGAACAGATTTGTTTTAAAAAAAGGCATCATAAAAAGGTAGAAATGAACAGTTGAAACTGGAAAAGCAGCAAAAAGAGGGAGACACAAACTCGGGAAAGCTGGTGTTAGAAGCAAGGTGGCATAAAAAATGGAAAGTAGAGAGGGAAAAAAGCAGTCAATACAAGTGGAGCTCAGACATTGAATCTGGGTGTCACTGTGGTGTCTGAGCTTTCCCTCAGAAAACAATGCTAAGCTTTCCATCACTATTCCCTCAATACAAAGAAAACCCTTATTCAGCACAAACATAACACCTTGACTGATCTGAGGCTGCGGTTTGTTAATTTAGCTAACTGTTGCTTTGAAGAATAGACGTGAATATTTAATTAGTTACATTTAAGTTCACAAAGTCTCTGGATTGCACACTTGACGTAGAACTTAATATGTGTATGTCTGTGTGTTGGGGGAGAGGGTGCAAGCTTATTTATACATTATGGCAAACTTATGCCTTGGCTTTTCCTGTTTCGCTGAATTTGTGCTCTCCCTCGCTCTACAACTGCCAGTGCCTCCTCAGCAGGAGCTTCTTCCGCTGACGTCTATTCCTTTTTAGTCCATAGGGCTGCCATTGGTGATCTAATTCCCACACATTTCTCTTTGAAAAAAACATTTAAAGCAGTTTAGAAAATGTAAGTGCTTTTATCCTGGTACCACAATCAAAACAAGAAGAATTACGGCAACCAGTAGTGAGTGTGGTTTTTCCTCAGATGTGCGGGGCAGGGCCATGCTGCTAATTAGGCTGATTAAGGCTGCTACCTCAGGTCCAGACTAATCATCCCTAATACATGTTCCACCTCAAAATTTTCAGCCACAACAGTGTCATGGATACAGTGAAGAATGATTAGAACACCTTAGTGCAAAAAATTATCTTCTTCCGTTCCCCAGAGGGAGGGGGTGTGGTCTAGACATGGCCGGGTGAAGACGTGTATTGAGTGAGCTCCCGAGTCCACGCTAGCTCCATATGAAACTCCAGACGCAGTAACCCGGAAGAGACAGAGAGACCAGGGGAGGTGGAGAGAGAGAAGCCGAGAAAACTTCTCGCGCCAGTTAATCACGTGGCATGCAAACAGGGAGACAATGAGAGACTAATACCGCTCGCAAAGCGGCCGCAGCAGCCAAAGCAGGAAAGGCAATGAAACTGCCCAAAGAAGGAGGATCACAACCGGAGATACAGCAATTCTACTCTGCAGTTCAGGGACCGGACCTAGAAATAGAGAACGATCTCGCACCATATCGTATAGGAGAAGAGGCAGTACAGGTGATACAGACACAGAGGGAGATAAGGAGAAGCCTGGAAGATTTACAGACCACCTTACAGAACCCCCCGGTGCAGGCAGTGGTGGCGGGAAGATTGCCTCAGAGTGGAGATATGGAATCAGTAAACTCTAAAATAGAAAAGTTGAGACTGCTCATACAGGCTCTTCCCTCTAGAACAGATATAGAGGCCCTTATCGTAAAGATGGAGGAAACACACAGTAAAGATTTACAGCAAGTGCGCACAGTGGTGCAAGATCTTTCAGAGCAGGTCACAAATGAAGAGGTGGTTACACAGGCCTTGGAACAAAGAGTGGCTGGTCTAGAGAGGGATAAATTGGTCCAAAATGAACATTCGGTGACCTTACAGTTACAGATCGAGGACCTCGAGGACCGAAGCCGCCGAAACAACGTGCGACTCCGAGGCATCCCAGAAGCTACGGATCAAGAAAATCTGCAGGATACGGTAAAGTCAATCTTCCAAAAAATCTTAGAAGATGCTACCCCTTTAAACCTAGAGCTTGATAGAGTTCATAGAGCTCTAGGTCACAAACCCAAAGCCTTGAACCGCCCACGAGATGTAATATGCCGTTTGTATTATTTTATGCATAGAGAAGCCATATTAAAGAAAGCATGGGAGGTAGGAGGGACAGACTTTCAGGGGATACAGATAAAGATTCTACCTGACCTCTCAAGGGCAACATTACAACGTAATTCATTGCTATGTCCAGTGCTGGAACGGATACGAGGTGAATATAGATATTTTTAATTTTTTTGTGTGGAGGTCTTATATTCACCAGTGGTTTAGATACTCAGAAATTAATAATGAACAATGAAATAACAATATGATATGAAATGGAAATATTGGATGAAGGTATTAAATGTTAGAAGAGGGGTAGATGGAAGAGAGGGGTATATACATATACACTGTATGCTGATGGATGGGGGGGATGAGGGGGGAGACTATGGGGAGGTTAGTTAAGAGGACAGAAGAGACGGTCTGTCTCATGATGTTACCCCCCTCCTCCTCCCTCCCACCCCCCTCTAAATAGCTTATTTTTTTTTTTTTTTTTGTACTGGAGGTTATAATAATGTATTTTTATGGTGATTGGTTATTGATTCTAGGGGATGCATGGTGGGGGTTGCCCAAAGGGCCCATTAGAGGAGATGGATATACTGATATATTGGAAAGGGAAGAATATATCTAAAGGGGGGGAGCCTTAGTCCAATATATGAGAGGGTATGAGAGGGTAATCAGAAAATAATGACATAAAGGCGACCTAAACTACTTATTATTACTCTGGTTTTTCGTTTAGTTTTTTTTGAGCGATTACTCCCTGATGGGAGACACTCGGGGAACCCCTGCTAAAATTGAAAAATCTACAACTCATGATCCATTAGTGTGACAGTCAGTTGGAAGAATGGTCCTTACACTTGTGGCAATTGGGAAGAATTACCTCCTTACAGATAGCTAAAAAGATCAATGGGGTCAGTGTGAACTTATCTGAGATGCAGAAATTGCCCAATGCTGAAGGAACCCCTCGCAACCTCTGGAGGAACCCTAGGGTTCCACGGAACCCTGGTTGAGAATCACTGTCTTAGATTTTACAGAGGGACAGCTGATACTTGGAGGGGACATTTATAAATAAATTAGTCTGTTATATCAGCTTCAGGTGTTTGGTAGCTGGTGGTGATCCAAGACTGGTTCATCTTTATGAAGGTCAGTCGATCAACCGAGTCGGTGGACAGGCGCACCCTGTGATCCGTGACAAATCCTCCAGCAGCACTGAATGTGCGTTCTGAAAGAACGCTGGATGCAGGACAGGCCAGTAGCTCAATTGCATACTGTGCAAGCTCTGGCCAGTGATCCATCCTCAAGACCCAGTAAGCCAGAGGATTTTCGGTGGGGAAGGTGTCCAAGTCTGACCTTGCCCCTAGGTATTCCTGCACCATGTATATCAGACGCTGGCGATGGTTGCTGGAACCGATCATACCTTGGGGCTGCGGACTAAAGAATTGTCTGAACGCATCGGTCAGACGGCCACCTTCCCCACCGCTCCTTCTTTGACTGACCGAAGCCTCAGCAACTCGTTGTCCAGGACCAGGAGTTTGTAACCTCCCAGTCTCTGGGAACACGTTGTACAGACCTTTCTGCAAGGCCTCCCGGAGTTGTCTCATCCTCTGCTCCCTCTGCGACGGTAAGATAAGGTCCGCAACCTTACCCTTGTACCGTGGATCAAGGAGAGTGGCCAGCCAGTAATGGTCCCTCTCCTTGATCCGAAGAATACGAGGATCCTTCCGCAGACTTTGCAGGATCAGGGAGGCCATGCAGCGTAGGTTAGCTGAGGCATTCGGCCCGGAGTCCTCTGGGTCACTAAGGACGACATGATCCGCAGCCACCTCCTCCCAGCCACGTACAAGTCCACGGGTTTCTTGGGACTGTAAATCATCCCTAAAAGACTGCTGCTGATGATGCTGAGTGCCAGGCTCCACCTCCATGCTGACACAATCCTCCTCCTCCTCCTCTTCCTGTGCGATGGGTGGGACAGAAGGAACACTGTCTGGGTAAAGGGGGCCTTGAGAGGCAAGGAAGTCCTCCTCTTCCTGCCTCTGTTCTGCCTCAAGTGCCCTGTCCATTATTCCGCGCAGCGTATGTTCCAACAGGTGGACACGAGATACAGTGTCACTGATGCATGCCCCACTGGCGTGGTGAAAAAAACCTGAGCTGCCCTGACCCTGTCCTGGTGCCATAGTCGCACAGGTACTCATTGATGGCCCTCTGCTGCATGTGCAGCCGCTGCAGCATGGCCAACGTTGAGTTCCACCTGGTGGGCATGTCACATATAAGGCGGTTCTTGGGCAGGTTCAACTCCTTTTGCAGCTCAGCCAGGCGAGCACTGGCATTATGAGATTTGCGGAAATGCACACAGACTTTCCTGGCCTGCCTCAGGACATCCTGTAAGCCCGGGTACCTGCCCAAGAACCGCTGCACCACCAGGTTAAGGACGTGAGCCACACAGGGCACATGGGTCAGTTGTCCCTGTCGGAGGGCGGAGAGGAGGTTGGTGCCATTGTCGCAAACCACCATTCCTGGCTTAAGCTGGCGTGGCATCAACCACCTCTCGGCCTGCCCCTGCAGAGCAGACAGAACCTTTGCCCCAGTGTGGCTCCTGTCCCCCAAACACACCAGCGCAAGCACGGCATGGCATCTTTTTGCCTGCGTACTTGCGTAGCCCCTTGAACGCCTACGGAGCACCGCTGGTTCCGAGGACAAAGCACAGGAAGAGGCCATGGAGGAAGAAGAAGAGGAGGGGGTGGAGGAGAGAGGTGTGTCACAACCAGTAATAGCATTTTGGAGGCGTGGCGGCGGAACAACCTCCAACACTACTGCACCTTGTCCTGCATCCTTCCCAGCTGCCAAAAGAGTGACCCAATGGGCCGTGAAAGAAAGGTAACGTCCCTGTCCATGCCTGCTGGACCATGAGTCAGCGGTAATATGCACCTTACCGCTGACCGCCCTGTCCAGCGAGGCCAAGACATTGCCTTCCACATACCGGTAGAGAGCCGGAATCGCCTTCCGTGAGAAAAAGTGGCGTTTGGGAACCTGCCACTGAGGAACCGCACATTGCACAAACTCACGGAAGGGGGCCGAGTCTACCAACTGAAAAGGCAGCAGTTGAAGCGCTAGCAATTTAGCCAAGCTAGCATTCAACCGCTGGGCATGTGGATGGCTGGGAGTGAACTTCTTTTGACGGTCCAGCAGCTGGGGCAGGGAAATTTGCCTGCTAGAATCGGACGTCGGTGTACTGCTAGCAGAGTGCCCGCAAGTACTTGGCTGTGACACTCCTAATTCTACACCTTCATTCCTCTCAGTGCAGGTTTCAGAGAGGACTGAAGGTATAGTGGGGTTGGAGATCCCAGCTGATGCCGTGCAAGGAGAGGTCCGCTTTGTTCTTTGATGTGGGTCTTTAAGGTAGGCGTGCAGACGAGCTGCATGGCAGGTCAACATATGTCTGGTCAAGCATGTGGATCCCAAGCGGGTGATGTTTTGGCCACGCGATATACGCTTGAGACATATGTTGCAAACAGCAGCTGTGCGATCTGATGCACTCGACTCAAAAAAGGCCCACACCAAAGAACTTTTTGAATAACGGGCAGAGGCAGCGCCCTGCACAGGCGGAGCTCTGCGGTGTGATTCCGTCGGTGTGCTGCCCTTACGTTGGCCCCCCGAGGGCATCCTGCCTCGTTGGAGATGTGCCTCCTCCTCATCCTCCTCCTCCTCCTCCTCTCTCCTATTATGCACCCATGTGGAGTCAGGGACCTCATCATCCCCTCCCTCCTCATCACTGGAGCCAATCTGGCAGTATGCTGCAGCTGCTGGAACATGACTGCCAGATTGGTGTCCTTCTTGAGCATCCCCTCTCTCTGCTCTCACGCTTCTGCCTTCCTCTAGCTGGGTATCATCATCAGACCCTTCGAAACGCTGGGCATCCTCCTGGAGCATGTACCCAACACTGTGCTCAAACAGTTCGGGGGACTCCTCAGGAGGACATGGTTGGTCTAGGGAAGGAGTGACTGATGATGACATTGATACCAGGGAAGAGGACGCTTTGGCAGCTGCTTTGCCAGTACCCTGAGCTTGGGTGAGAGAGGATGAGGAGGATGAGGAGGGCTTGGTCATCCACTCTACCAAGTCTTCGGCATGATGCGGCTCAACACGTCCAGCTGCCGAAAAGAAGGACAAGCGTGTCCCATGGCCACGTGCTGATGGCGATGCACCGCGTCCACGACCAGCACTGTTGTCTCTAGACACAGAGCCTGCTTGCCCTCTTTTATTGGCTCCTGACTGTCTGCCTCTCCTTGTTTGCCTTCCAGACATTCTAATGGCCTGCAGGGAGATGGGAAAACCAGCAATAAGGCCTAGCTTCAGGAGTATATTTTGCAGGAATCACACTACGCCTGCTTTAAGTGCTGCAAATGCCTGTTGGTGTAACACACCAGGAAAACACAGCAATACGGGCTAACTTCAGGTGTATAATGTGCAGGAGGCACACTCCGCCCGCTGTAAGTGCTGCAAATGCCTGTTAGTGTAACACACTAGGAAAACACAGCAATAAGGCCTAGCTTCAGGAGTATATTTTGCAGGAATCACACTACGCCTGCTATAAGTGCTGCAAATGCCTGTTGGTGTAACACACCAGGAAAACACAGCAATACGGGCTAACTTCAGGTGTATAATGTGCAGGAGGCACACTCCGCCCGCTGTAAGTGCTGCAAATGCCTGTTGGTGTAACACACTAGGAAAACACAGCAATAAGGCCTAGCTTCAGGAGTATATTTTGCAGGAATCACACTACGCCTGCTGTAAGTGCTGCAAATGCCTGTTGGTGTAACACACCAGGAAAACACAGCAATACGGGCTAACTTCAGGTGTATAATGTGCAGGAGGCACACTCCGCCCGCTGTAAGTGCTGCAAATGCCTGTTGGTGTAACACACCAGGAAAACACAGCAATACGGGCTAACTTCAGGTGTATAATGTGCAGGAGGCACACTCCGCCCGCTGTATACTGTGCAGGAGGCTTAGCAACAATGACACTGACACTGTCCCCTGCCTATCCTTCTCTCTCCCTGCACACAAGGTTTATCAAAGAATATGACACTGACGCTCTCCCTGCCTATCCTTCTCTCTCCCTGCACACAAGGTTTATCAAAGAATATGACACTGACACTCTCCCTGCCTATCCTTCTCTCTCCCTGCACACAAGGTTTAGCAAAGAATATGACACTGACACTGTCCCCTGCCTATCCTTCTCTCTCCCTGCACACAAGGTTTAGCAAAGAATATGACACTGACACTCTCCCTGCCTATCCTTCTCTCTCCCTGCACACAAGAATAGCACAAAGAATATCAACACTGTCCCTGCCTATCCTTCTCTTTCCCTGCGCCGGAACACACTACACAAGGCCGCCACGCTGGCAGCCTTTTATAGTGTGGGGCGTGTGCTAAACCCCCATAGCTATAATTGGCCACAGGCAACCTGCCTGTGGCGAATTATGGCTCTCCTAGCTGCCGGCGCTGTGATTGGCCAAGCATGCGGGGGTCACAGTGCATGCTTGGCCAATCACAGCGCCGGGATTGCACTGCGATGGCGCAGTGTATTGTGGGCCATTCGCGTCACTCGAATTTGGCGCGAACGGCCCAAATCGTTCGATGTTCGCCGAACGGTCGAACAGCCGATGTTCGAGTCGAACGTATATTCGACTCGAACACCGAGCTCATCCCTATTCAGAGATATTACCAAGAAGTTTACCTTAGCAGAGTAATAGACTGGCAACGCCATAGTGATCTGAAGTTATGGGTGAAAATAGAACAGCATCAATCCCCTATACCAGGGATATGCAATTAGCGGACCTCCAGCTGTTGCCAAACTACAAGTCCCATGAGACATAGCGAGACTCTGACAGCAGCAAGCATGACACCCAGAGGCAGAGGCATGATGGGACTTGTAGTTTTGCAACAGCTGGAGGTCCGCTAATTGCATATCCCTGCCCTATACCATTAAAGAGAGCGTTGTGGTGTTGGGATTTTGTGCCACCAGAGTTGAAATTACATCCCTTGATAGGGAACACCTTGAAACAATGCTCACAGGCTACTTTACATGCGGGGCAAACGACCAAAACATCTCCTTTGACTCCGATTATTGGGAATCCTAAATTCATTCCAGGTCTTTCAATTACACAATTTGCGACCTTACATGAGACTAAGCAAATTATTGCATCACAATTTGTGAGAGGGAATAGATGGCCCACTATAGAGGAGTTGACGAACTCCGCGGGCCCCTATCGACTCACATTTTGTAATGCAGCTCAGCTACATCACTTTTTACAGACCATACCAGACCCGCATGTATATACTAGACAACTGACCAAATTTGAGGAATACTGTTCTGGAACAGAACCATTGCATCACGTCCTCTCTAAGACATACACGTTACTTAACTCCCCACGAGAACAGCCAGAGTTAACATGCATATTAAAATGGGGTAAAGACTTACATCGTACATTTACTGCAATACAAATCCAATCTATGATTGGTCTCTTTTACAAATCTTCAATCTGTACTAAGATACAGGAGACTAACTATAAGATACTAACGAGGTGGTATATGACGCCCAGTCGACTTAACACGATATTCCCTGATACATCAGAGTATTGTTGGAGGTGTGGCACAGATAGAGGAACGATGTTACATATACAGTATTTTGGACGTGCCCTAAATTAACGGCCTTTTGGACAACGGTCCGTACTGTCTCTCAGAAATTTCCTGATTTTCAGATCCCGAATGATCCGGCGTTATTTCTATTACATGTTTCTACCATATCAACTAAAAATTATAAAAAATCTGTATTGTGGCTGAGGAAGGTGGAAGACATTAGAAGGATGGAAGATCTGATTTTGACAGCATCTGATAGACAGGAGGTGTATAAAGAGACTTGGACACTTTGGAATATGTTTGTTCAATCGGAAGAAGGTATATCCCTTTTAGGGACATAAAGTAGGCATAGGAGCCTAGGGTATGAGAAGTAGCAGATGCACTGGTAAACAATAGCATATGTCCTCAGGTGATATTTTTGTTGAATTCCCCAGCCCCCTTCTTTTTTTTTTGTTTGTTTATGTTAGTTTTTTTCTTTTTTCGATTTAAAGTATAGGGAATGAAGGGGGGAGTTCTGTTATATAAGGTGGTATGAAAAAGGAAATAAAATTTATTGAGACAGTGTGATAAGAGGTTATTTTTTTGCCTTAAAACTTGTTTTATGTTACATGTATAATCTAATTAATGCTATGTACTTAAGTGAATTAGTTTAAAGAGGTAATAACCACCTATTCTGTAAACTTTGTAATATTATGTTAATCCTGTTCATTTTCAAAAAAAATCTTAATAAAATTCATATTTGAAGAAAAAAAAAAAAGAACACCTTAGTGCTAATAAAGAGGTAAAATGGTTTAAAACTTAGAAATATGCTTCCTGCAGCATGCATATGTATTAATACAAAAGAAAAAAGATGACTAGAATATTAGTCAAAGGGAAGTTGTTTTCACATGACACACGTGGCGTATCAAAAACAACCAAGTTAAATTAGGTAAATACAAAATATCTTTATAAATGTCAAATATTGAATGAAAACCAGTTTTAAAAATCACACACATATATAACTACCATTAAAGTGGTTGTAAACCCACTTTTAAACAAAGAAAATGACACCTGCAAGAATAAGACATAATGAGCTAGTATGCTATGCTATGCATACTAGCTCATTATGTGGTACTTACCTCAGTTCGAAGACTCCGAATTGCTCCTCATCCCCCTCTGACGCTGCCGCCGTGTCCGCTCCGACCGTCTTCCTGTTATCGCCGCTCCGGCGCTGTGATTGGCCAGAGCGGCGATGAGGTCACATGCATGTGCGCGGTGCCGGCTTTCTCCATTGAGAAAACCGGCAGTGTCCATTGAGAAAACCAGCGACACGCAGTGCGCCTGCACCGTTGTCTACGGCACGCATGCGCCGCACACATCGGTGCAGGGTTTTCTGATAATATCTCCTTAACCGTGTAGGTTAAGGAGATATTTCTTGCACTTACAGGTAAGCCTTAATCTAGGCTTACCTGTAGGTGCAAGTTGTGTGGTTGGGTTTACAACCACTTTAAAAAAAGACAGCTTTGTCATTGGGAAGATTTCCCTTCACTTCTGTCCCATAGCCATGTCCCTCCCCTCCCCCCAGGTCACCAGAACCAGTGTTCACATTGTCAGATTTCCCTTCTATTACTTTTCTGGGGACAACCCAAAATGTTGGCTTTTCTTATACTTTCAATGATAATGGTAAACAGGACAAACAGAGAGGGTGAATCTCCCTAAAGGGGACAAAGAACGACAGCAATAAAAACCTGGCAGGAGGCCTAATCCATCTCCACTTTATCCAAAACTGAACAAAATGTTGCCTTTAGTTACTGTATACTTTAAGTAAATCATCCCTGATAATTGTGTTTTTTCATTTAGGTTTCTATGCATTAAGCCTCGTACACACGACCGGTTTTCTTGGCAAGAAAACTGCTGGGAGAGCTTTTTGCAAAGAAAACCGTTTGTGTGTATGGTTTCTCGGCAGGAAAACTGCCCGGAATCTTGACGAGAAAAATAGAGAACCTGCTCTCTATTTTTCTCATCGGGATTCTCGACAGAGAGTTTCCTGCCGAGAAACCCGGTCGTCTGTATGCTTACCTGTCCAGGGAAACCCGCGCATGCTCGATGAGACTTCGACGCATGCGCGGTAGCATACAAGGGTAGTGTAGGGTGTAGCAAGATGGCGGCGACGGCATCGATCGTGACGAGCGCCGGCTCGTCGTAGTCGATGACGTCACTGCATTCTTGCCATTCAAAAGAATGGCGGTTCTTTTAAATGGCGCGTGTGTACACAGGGCTTGGCAAGACAAGCTTGCCAGGAATCCCATCGAGAAAACCAATGTTTTTTTTTTCCGCCAGGATTCCCGCCCGTGTGTACGAGGCTTCTCTGTTGAGAAACTGATCCAAAAAAGCAGAGACTCCTCCAAATTGGCTATTATATTTCTATAATCCTTAAATACCTCATGCCTGGGCCACAACCTTTTTACCTTATCCATTTATTTATTTATTTCCTTAGTGAATTGACTTTAACACTGTTTTACAAGTTATTTACCTCATGTTTTCGGTTTGAGGTAAATAACTCATGAGGTGATAGTGAAACAACATTTTCAGCATCTCATGAGATAATTGGAGAAAATGTGTCACATGATTCGATTATCTCATGAGAAATTCTTTAGTGAATTGAGTCCATTGCTTGTTATAGTTGAGTTGGTCAAAAACCAATAACACCATGTGGTTAGGCCACCTGCTTCCTAGCAACCAAAGACACTGTGCTGCCTGGCCGTCAGCATCCTAGCAACCAATGACTAGGATGAGTGTGACAAAAATGGCCAGCTCAGATGAAAATCATCCTTAGCATGACTTAAGCCCCGTACACACGATCGGATTTCCTATGGATTTTTAACCAATGGATTTTTCGATCGGAAATCCGATGAAGCTGACTTCCATCAGTCTTGCCTACACACCATCAGTCCAAAAACCAACCGTTTTACGCTGTGACGTAAAACACTCCGACAAGCTGAGAAAAATGAAGTTCAATGCTTCTGAGCATGCGTCGGCTTGATTCTGAGCAGGGTTTTTTATCCGATGGCGTTCCCCACAGACGATAGTAATTTGCTATTGTTTTTTTTTCCATCGGATAATTTAAAACATGTTCTATTTTTTTACACCGATGGAAAAAAAAACGATGGGGCCCATACACGATCGGTTTGTCCGATGAAAAAAGTCCATCGGACTGTTTTCATCTGTAAAACCGATCGTGTGTACAGGGCTTAAGTGTTGAGAGTTATGTTGTCTGTGGATTGGACCTGCACTTGGGAACATGATTAGGCTGACATTTAGACCATCCTGAAGTGGTGTTTCATTGATATTTTTCCACTCTTTAGCACCTGGTACATGTTGGTGGTGTACACTGCATGCACTGCAGGCATTGTTAGAAAATAAATGCCAGTAAAGAGGAAAAGTTTGTTTTTTTGGCAGAAGGGATGCTGCCAGCAGTTATTAAAATTTGATCGCTAGTATATAGGGAAAGGGATTTTGCTCAGGGATCACCAGATTATGCATGTAGGTATGAATAAGTCCCATCATGCATTGATCCTGGTGATCATTGACATTGAGACAGAAAATATTGAAAAATAAATACATTCTATGGTTGTCTGTGTCACTATAGCCATAAATATATTTCTAAAATGTAAGTGTAGCGGGGTCCTCAATTTAGTGGGATACACCTGGGGGTAGTGTGACCCAAGTGTGTAATTGTGTTAGGGTTCAGACCCCTTTTTGTTATTCGTGGAGGATTGGGTGGTGTAATATTCTCCTTGACCGGTGGGTGTCAGTGTACCTACTGGCTCAGGGTAGAATCACTACCGGAGTGCTACCCTTCTTTGTCCCTTCCTGGAGATGGTACGGCCGGGGCGGGGAACCCGCTGTGGTATCGAAGGGAGGAGATAAAAGGGGGAGACGCCCTCGCCACAAGGTCTTTTTCGGGGGATCATCTCTTCACGCACCCAGGCACCTTAGGCCTGGGTGTGGGCGGTTCAAGGTTCCGGCCTAGGCGCCCTAGGCCAGGCCGGAATGAAGATGGAGTCCATCCCAGGCACCTTCAGCCTGGGGTGAGGTACTAGTCAGGAGGCCTGGGACCCGGCGACTCCGACTGGGTCCCGCGAGGGTGAAGTTGCTCCAGGGCGCCCCTTGCGAGGGGGCCCGCATCTGAGGTGAGGAGGCTGGGGAGGTCACTCGTTCGAAGACCCGGTGTAGTGTCAACCCGGTGACGGATGGGCCTTCGGTAACTCTCTTGGAGGACATCTTCCCCTGATAGGGGCCGCAACGGAGGTATTCATGTCAAGACTCCTACAACCCTTGTTCATAGCACAGGGGGTGTAGGGACCCAGATCAGTATAGTGCCTCGACCTGCTCATCCCACCGTATCATGCCATCGCATTGCCTGTATGTGGAGATACGAAATAAACCAACAGTTGGACTGTGATCGGTGTATAGACTCTGTTAATGGGAGCAAAGGGTGGTTCGGTGGTTTCTGCACGACAGACTCGGTACATGTTCAGGACACACCGGCCCGAGGAAACATCAGGTATTGGCCTTCACCTCACCCGCCGTTATGGGGAGGACATGGGCCGTAGCGCACCTCACCCTGTCGCGTGACATACCCCTAGCTAAAGAGGACGGGGTGAGGGGGTGGCTACACGTGGGGGCTCGTTCGTCCGGGATTGTGTGTGTCTTGGCGATGGAACTGAGAACGTCTGTGTTTGAACTTTGCTGCCCGGAGGAGTTCCGAACAGGTCGGCCATGTGATTGGCCAAAGTGCATCTCTGCTCGGAGTTGTGGACATGACCCTAAGTCGGGAAAGGCCCACGCGGAGGAGCGTAAAAAGGGAGAGGTCCAGCCGTGTGAAGTACTACATGTGGGGACAACTCTAAACTTTTGGACCAATACCTTTGGACACCAGAAAAAAAATTGTGAGGCCTAATCTCTACAGCAGAGAGACAGAGAGCAACAAAAACATGACATATGTTCTGATGCTTCCATGCTTTGTTTAAAATTGAAAATATAGTTTTGGCTCTAAACACACTTTAAGTGATTTATATGGCAAATATGGTAAACATCACTAGCTGAGTTTAGACATCCTTTCTTAAATGCTAATAGAGCTTTGACTACCATGTGTGTTGATTTTTTTATGAGCTGGCCTAAAGAAAGGTTAGTAACACTGGAAGATGGAGGCATCATGATAATGTAGCAGGTGAGGGCAGTTAGAAAACTCGAGGAGAAGAAAAAAAGTTACCATGTGCTCTCTGTGCAAGAGAAGACTTCTATAACATAATTTTTCTGAAATGAAAGTCAGAAGCTACACATACTGTAGCTGCTGACTTCTAATATTAGGACACTTACCTGTCCTGGAATCCAGCGATGTCGGCACCCCAGCCGATGTTTCCATCTGCTTTCAGGTGCTTCCGCCGCCATTGTCTCAGCAGTTTGGCCAAACAGGCTAAAATTGTGCAAAAGCCACAAACCTGAATCGGCACACCATTGAAGTCACTAAACAAGCAGCATTCCCTACGGTAAATGACAGATTTACATCTGTGGTCATACTGACAGGAATCCTAGGAGATGTCATTGACCAAATTTGCTCAATGACATCACCTGGGATTCCTAGTGGTATATTAAAATTACCGCAGTTGGGAATCTGTAATTTAACAGTGGGAGAACACCATGTACAGATTGCTGGGCTATGGGTTATATTGATTGGAGTGGATTACCTTACTGGTTGATTTGATTGACGGATACACTGCTGAATGTTGTGATTGACAATTAGGGATGAGCTGCGAGTTCGAGTCAAACCGATGTTCGCCTGTTTGGCTGTTCGCCGAATTTCAGACATTATGGGCCGTTTGCGCCAAATTCGAGTGGCGCGTCATGGCCCATAATTCACTGCAGCATCGCAGTGCATTGCTGGCTGATGATTGGCCAAGCATGCACTATGACCCGCATGCTTGGCCAATCATAGCGCCGTAAGTACAGAGAGCCGTAGAGAAACCTGAGTGACCCAGAAGACTCCGGACCGAATGCCTCAGCAAACCTATGCTGCATGGCTTCCCTGATCCTGCAAAGCCTGCGGAAGGATCCTCGTATTCGTGCTATCAAGGAGAGGGATCATTACTGGCTGGCAACCCTCCTTGATCCACGTTACAAGGGTATGATTGCGGACCTTATCTTGGCATCACAGAGGGAGCAGAGGATGAAAGATCTTCGGGAGGCCTTGCAGAAAGGTCTGTGCAACGCGTTCCCAGAGACTGGGAGGTTACAAATTCCTGGTCCTGGACAGCGTGTTGCTGAGGCTTCGGTCAATCAAAGAAGGAGCGGTGGAGAAGGTGGCCGTCTGACCGATGCATTCAGACAATTTTTTAGTCCGCAGCCCCAAGGTATGATCGGTTCCAGCAACCATTGCCACTGTCTGTTTTACATGGTGCAGGAATACCTAGGGGGAAGATCAGACTTGGACACCTTTCCCACCGAAAATCCTCTGGGTTACTTCGTCTTGAGGATAGATCACTGACCAGAGCTTGCACAGTATGCAACTGAGTTACTGGCCTGTCCTGCATCCAGCGTTTTTTTCGGAATGCACATTCAGTGCTGCTGGAGGCTTTGTAACAGATCACAGGGTGTGCCTGTCCACCGACTCGGTCGATCGACTGACCTTCATAAAAATTTATCAGTCTTGGATCACCACCAGCTACCAAGCACCTGATGCTGATGTAACCGAGTATTTTTTTGAAATGTCAGATCCCTTCAAGACTGCCTATGCTGATGCTGAGTGACTATCCTCTTCCTCCTCAATGATCATCCTGATAGTTTGTAAGAACATTTTTGGTTCTGGGCACCGCCACCAGTGGCTAAGGCCCAATTTTTCAGCCCCTGTTTAACAGCGGCGTGTAATTACAATTTTTAATGCAATACTTTGCAGCAGGCCTCATTCCTGCGCTCCAACTAGAGTATCTGTGAGGTGTTGCAGTGCTGTGGCACCAGTGCCTAAGGCCCAATTTTTCTGCCCCTGTTCAACAGGGGCATATAATTACAATTCTTGATCTAATATTTCACAGCAGGGCCCATTTCTGTGCCCACCAAGAGTAACTATGAGGGCTTACAGTGTTGTGGCAACACCACCACCACCACCAAAGGCCCAATTTTTCTGCCCCTGTTCAACAGGTGCATGTAATTACAATTCTTGATCTAATATTTCACAGCAGGGCCCATTCCTGCACCCACCAAGAGTAAATGTGAGGGCTTACAGTGTTGTGGCAATACCACCACCACCACCAAAGGCCCAATTTTTCTACCACTGTTCAACAATGGCATGTAATTACAATTATTGATATAATAGTTCACAGCAGGGCCTGTTCCAGCGCCCACTAAGAGTAACTGTGAGGGCTTACAGTGTTGTGGCAACACTAACACCTAAGGGCCAAATTTCTGCAGAGTATATACGGCAGGCCCCTACTTTTAAACGACTCCTACTTGCAAACGGAAAGAGACAACAGGAAGTGAGAGGAAATCTACCCCTAGGAAGGGAAATTCTCTCTTGTAAGAGTTAATATTGGAAAAACGTGTCTCCTCTCCACTGATGCTTTATCACCAATCCTTGTTTCACTAAAAACCCCAAATTTTCAAAAAATGTTTGTCATTGGGACAGAAAGTGAGGTGAAATGTTCTGAAGAGGTGCACAGACAGCACAACAAATGTTACAGGGGTGATAACCCTTCCCTATGTTTTCCAAAAAGCTTAAAAATAGATTTTTTGGCTGGAGCTACACTTAAACAATGTACCAGTTCAAAATTACAAACAGATTCTACTTAACAACAAACCTACAGTGCCTGTCTTGTTTGCACCGCCTGTATACTGCTGCTCAGAGAATATAGGGCCTGGGGGCCCCACACCTTTCCTTTTTTTAATTTGGGTGCAGGGTTAACCTTAATATCCATTCAAGACCCAAAGGGGCTGGTAATGGGCTGGGGGGGTACCCATGCCATTTTTCTCAATGATTTTCATCCGTATTGCCGGGACCAGATATTACATTAAAGCCGCAAGCAGTTTTAAATGACTTTTTTTCCTTTAGAAATGTCATTTTGTGCAGGGACAGTTCTAAACACGGGAAACATGTGCCACTTCACAAGCATACTATAGACACCCCCCAGGTACGATATTTAAAAGGAATATTTCACTTTTTTTTCACTTTAAGCATCATTAAAATCACTGCTCCCGAAAAAACGGGGACCCTTGGGCAGGACCCGGGTCCCCAAACCCTTTTTAGGACAATAACTTGCATATTAGCCTTTATAATTAGCACTTTTGATTTTGAACGTTCGAGTCCCATAGACTTTAACGAGGTTCTAAAGTTCGCGCAAACTTTCGGTCCGTTCGCAAGTTCTGGTGCAAACCGAACCGAGGGGTGTTCGGCTCATCCCTATTGACAATGGATTTACTTCTCAAGACCTTATAAACTTTATTTTAAAAGCTGGAAAGTATGTGTTTTGTTTTATTAAAGGCTTTTTTATTTTGTGTTGGTGATTTTTTTTATTTTACTGTTAACTGTGAGAATAGCATAACTACCTGTGCTACTATATATCGCTGTACTCATTACAATGGATGGGGACAGATATCTGGCTTTAAGATTCCACCTTTAGTTCCAACTATTTTTCTATCAGCCCCACCTTTTTTGTTTGGGCACACAATGTTAGGAAAGAGGACCGTGACCCCCAGCATTGGGAGGGGGGTAATTCCCAAAGGGGAGGTGGGGGGGGGGGTTGTGTTCTTTGGCGTTGAAGAGCATGTGGCCTGGTATGGTACAGGAAGGGAATTTCACTCTCACTGCCTTCCATTTTCCATGTCCTTGCCCCCAGGCTGCATGCCTGGTAAAGTGTCCGGGTGGTATTTTAAGGGAGACCCCCTTTTTTTTCTTGTTTTTTTTTTTTTAACCACACTCTCCACAGAGAGGGGGGCTTTCTATGTCATTTTGAAGACAATACAATGCTGAATTATAAACCAGCCCTTTACTGACTTTTAATTTAACAATTTAATTTAATAGACCTCTACTGACTTCATGTGCATATAATTATGCATACTGCACAGCTTTT
The DNA here is from genome assembly GCA_029206835.1 of Rana muscosa. Lineage (NCBI taxonomy): Eukaryota > Metazoa > Chordata > Amphibia > Anura > Ranidae > Rana > Rana muscosa. The sequence continues at coordinate 77,425,112 of CM055118.1, read as the reverse complement.
GCTACATCTTTTTGTGTCAAATTCAGTGTACTTGAACGTCGCAGATGTTCCTTTTCAGCTTTTCAGAACAAATTATGTGATGCTAAGGACAAATTTTGTGTTTTTTTTTTCCAAATACAAACAGCAATCCTAATAGATAATACTTTTTACACCATTTATTTATGTAAATATTTGCTTCCTTAAGACACATTTAAAGAATTAAGTATATAAAGTTAAAGTTTTTTTCTTGTTTGGATAAAGTAGGGAAAAGTTACCACCCGAGCCTGTGCATGTTTAGCTGTCTGTTCGTTTGGGGTGATTTATTGTCAATGGAACAGGAGGTGGGAGGAAATAGCTACAAAATGAGAAGTACTTCCCTCTCAAAAAGTTGTCATTGGGTGTTCCCAATAGAAGATTTCCCTCTCCTCTTGTTCTGGCAAATACTGCTTTAGACTTAACTCTGTCTATTTCGGAAAAAATATAGAGGGTGCATCTCAGCAGCAGGGGGATAGACATCACTAAAAAAGAGACAAACAAAAAAAATCTTTGGCTACACATGCATAATTAAAACATTTTCCCTAGTATTACATTGTCACTAACAGCAGGCAGCGAGAGGATATCTTTCAGTGTTGAACCTTGTTCTACTGAGAACAAGGTAGAATTTACCCTCACTTTGAGGACATTTTTACTCATTTCCTGGTGTATCACTGGGAAAAAGTAAAAAAAAAACACTTGGGGTACACCACCAACAACCCTAGACCATTCAGAGTATGAATCATTAACCACTACTACTTATCCCCAGCCACTCTTGTCTAAGGTTTTACTTACCTCCTCATAAAAAGAAATCAGATTTGTCTGACAACTTCTGTCTTTCATGAATCTATGCTGTCTGTTGCTTAAATATTCATATGCATTAAGATAAAAAAAAAACATCTGTGTGTAGCAGCCCCCCTAAGCCCCCTTAAAACGTACCTAAGCCCCATCTCTATCAAGTGATGTAAATGAGACCGGGACTTTCCCTCTCTCCCTCTCTCCCTTCTGATTGGCTTAGACACAGCAGTGGCGCCATTGGCTCCCACTGCTGTCAATCAAAGTCAGTTAGACAATCAGGAGAGAGAATGGGTAGGGCCGAATCACTGCTCCACATCTGAATGGACACACAGAGCTGAGGCTCGGCTAGGGTGACCATATGGCAAGCTGCTTTCTGTGGGGGCACTCAACAGGAAGGAGGGGCCAGGAGCTCCGGCGAGGGATCCGACAAGAGGAAGATCTGGGCCGCTCTGCGCAAAACCACTGCACAGAGCAGGTAAGTATAACATGTTTATTATTTTTAAAGGAAAAAAAAATTGATTTTAGTATCACTTTTAAATATTTTTTTCCAGCAAGAACTTATCTATGTGGTCTTTTATTAAACTCTCCAGTATCTTCCCAACTATAGAAGTTAAACTAACAGGTCTATAGTTATTTGGTAAACACTTTGATCCCTTTCAGGGCCGCCATAAGGAATTTTGGGGCCCCTTACACAGCTTCAGACATGGGGCCCCCCCTGGAGCAAATTGAGAAGCGGGGGGGGTGCCACGAATTGAGAAGCAGGGGGTTTGGGTGCTGATGAACACAAAAAAATAAATAAATAGGGGGGTTGCCATCCAGGGCCCTAGGGACCTCCTGGGCCCCTTACAAAAAATAAATTATTATAAAAAAATAAATAATAATAATCATTTTTATAAAAAACAAAACGGGGGAGGTTTCCATCCGGGGCCCTGGGGACCTCTGGGCTCCTTACAAAAAATAAATAAAAAAATGTAAAATAAAAAAATAAAAAAAAAATGTAATAAAAAAATTAATAATAAAAAAAATTATAAAAAAAATACAAAAAAGGGGGGTTGACATTCGGGGCCCTGGGGAACTCCGGGCCCCTGGGGACCTCTGGGCTCCTTACAAAAAATAAATTAAAAAAATTAAAATAAATAAATTAAAAAAAATTTAATAAAAAAATTAATAATAAAAAAAATTATTAAAAAAAATACAAAAAAGGGGGGTTGAAATTCGGGGCCCTGGGGAACTCCGGGCCCCTGGGGACCTCTGGGCCCCTTACAAAAAAAAAAAAATTAAAAAAGGGGGGGGCCATCCGGGCCCCTGGGGACCTCCGGGCCCCTTACAGGTGTACTGCCTGTACCCCCCTGATGGCGGCCCTGATCCCTTTTTAAATATAGGCACCATGTTGATTTTACAGCAATCCAATGGTACTATTCCAGTCATTAAAGAGTCCCAAAAATTTGAAACAAATGAAATGACAGAGCTTAATTATTTTAGGATGCCATCTGGTCCAAGTGCTTTATTCACCTTTATTCTGTCTAAATATTTCTGGACCATATCAATTTTGAGACAAAGTGGATCATTTGGGGCTGTGTCAATATCATCACCAATATGGTCATAATGCGCCTTTGTATACACAAAGCTGAAGAAGGTATTTAATAAATTTGCCTTCTATTTGTCCCCAGTCACCCACTCTAGATTGTTTTGTAAATGGCCTACATGCTCAGACCAGATATGTTTACTATTAATATATTAATCTATTATTAATATATATTCCAATAATGTATTTGAAGAATTTTTGGGGGTTTGTCCTACTATCTTTTGCAATCTGTTTAATTTAGAATTTCTGCAGCCTTGATTTAATTTTTAAATAGTCTGTTATATCCTTTGTAACATTTAAATGATGATAGTGTTTCTTCATTTTAATATTTTTTTTTAAAAGCTCTTTTCCTATTGTAGCGGCCTCACCCACTCTCTCTTCTTTAGCGGTTACTTTGGCTTCGGTCTAGGGGTACCTTAAAAGGGGAGAGCGAGGTGCGCCACAGCCCATGTCCTCTAGATTACAGCATGTAGAGGTGAAGGCCAGTATCAGATTACATTTGGGCTGTGTATACGCTCAAAGCCAGGTCTGTTCTGCTGATAACCCCCTTTGCTCCCAGTAATTGGAGTACCACACACTGAAAAGGTCCAACACTTATTTATTCCATAACGGCAAACAAATAGTCCTTTGCGAGCAGACAGTTTGAGACCCATAGAACAGTTCAGTATTGGTGGGGAGTAGGTCAAGGCACAATCCTCAAAGAAAACTAAACTGTTGAGGTTTCACCAACGGTTGCTAAGCACAGTGGCTGCTAAATGGACTTTTTTGGCTTCAGAGTCTCTTCCAGCGACTCTAGTGAACAGGAACTGGAGTTACCTTCGCTACGTTGCAGCCCCTGTCAGGGGGAAGACATCCCTCCAAGAGAGTTACCGGAGGCCCCGCCGTCACCGGATTAATACTGTACCGGGCTATTCGGAAGGGTTACACTCCCCGGCCTCCTCGCCTCAGATACGGGTCCCAACACCTTAGGGCCCCTCGGACTCCTCCACCCTTGCGGAACCCAGTCGAAGTTACTGGGCTCCAGGCCTCAGCCGTAGTACCTCACCCCAGGCTTAATGTGCCTGGGATGGACTCCATCCCTCGCTCTGGCCAGGTCAAGGGCACCTGGGCCCGGAACTCCGGAACGCCAGCACCCAGGCTGAAGGTGCCTGGTGCAGCCACGTCCTCCAACTCTGAACCCCAAGGTCAGGGCGTCCGCCCCTTTTTTCTCCTCTCCCTTTGCGTCACAGCGGGTTCCCCGCCCCGCTGTACCGGTGCCAGGAAAGGACAAAAAGGGAACAGTCTTGCGGTGCAGGTTCAACTCCGACCCAGGGCGACAACGCCACCTGCAGGCCACAGGGAACCTTGCACCACCAGAGTCCTCCAAGAACCACAAAAGGGACTCTCAGATTCCCTAACAATTAGTACATCTGGGTTAATTGACCCAGATGCCCCCCCCAAATTTAAATACCCGCTACACTATTATTTATAGCTTTTTTAACTTTGGCTGTGAGCCACGTAGGTTTTATTTTTAGCCTGTTAAAATTATTGCCCATGGTAGTAGACTATACAGTGAGTTCACATACAGTCTTTTTAAAAAATTCCCATTTCTGTTCTGTGTTCATCGATGACAATATTCCCCCCCAGTCTAATGCTGCGTACACATGGCCGGACTTTTGATCGGGCAAAACTCAGTCGGAATTTCCGACGGAAAAATAGAGAACCTGCTCTCTATCTAAATCCGTCAGAAATTCCGAAGGGGAAAAGTTCAATGAGGCATACACACGGTCGGAAAATCAGATGAAAATCTCCCATCTGACTTTTTCCATCGGAAATGCCGACCGTGTGTACGCGGTATAAGTCTTGGGGAGCAGCCCTCATCCTTGGACAATTTCCTTAAAGTTACGTGGTTTTATCTTTCCAGTACGTGTTTGTTGTTTACAGCTTACAATAAATGGAATCATGTTATGGTCACTGCTACCCAGAAGTTCTTTTATATGAATATTAATAATAAGCTCTGCATGATTTGAGATTACCAGGTCCAGCAGAGCATCATTCCTAGTCAGCCCCTCTATGAACTGGACCATAAAATTGTCTTGTAATAGGTTTTGTAAATTTTTGCCCTTTAACTGCAGTGCCATTGCTCCAGTTAATTTCCGGGTAGAAAAAACCCTCCATTATTATCACTGTCCCAGCCTTTGCAGCCCTTTCTATCTGTGCAAGGAGCTGTGCAGTGACGTGTGGGTGACCCCGCCCCCCTCTGATGTAACGCAGGTTTCCGTTGCATCAGAGGGGGGCGGGGTCACCTGCACGTCACTGGGGAAGCCCGGGTTTCCCCTTGCGTCAGACCTGCCCTTTAGCTACATAAGAGCTGTCACTAGCTGAAGCCGCGTCATTCCCGGGGTGTCTCCGGTGGAGACAGGATGCTTGCTGTTCCTCGCTGCGCTGGACATCAACGTTGGAGCCTGGACCTGGAGAGGAGAGATCATCCATCGCTGGACCCCAGAGAGGAGATCACCCATCGCAGGATACCGAGAGTGGATTACCACCGCTGTAATCTTTTTATTTTTAATAAAGGACTTTTCCCAACTGTGTCTGTGTGTTTTTTTTACAATTTTTATTTGTGAAATGGTAGGGGTACAATGTACCCCTTACCAATTCACATAGGGGGGGCCAGGATCTGGGGGTCTCCTTTGTTAAAGAGGTCTTCCAGATTCCGATAAGCCCCCCGTCCGCAGACCCCCAAAACTACCGGGCAAGGGTTGTGGGGATGAGGCCCTTGTCCCCATCAACATGGGGATATGGTGCTTTGAGGGGTCACAGACCCCCAAAGAATCCTCCCCATGTTGAGGGCATGTGGTCTGGTACGGTTCAGGAGGGGGGGCGCTCTATCGTCCCCCCCTCTTTTCCTGCGGCCTGCCAGGTTGCGTGCTCGGATAAAGGGTCTGGTATGGATTTTTGGGGGGAACTCCACGCCATTTTTTTTTATTTGGCATGGAGTTCCCCTTAAAATCCATACCAGACCTGAAGGGTCTGGTATGGATATTTGGGGGGAACCCCGCGTCATTTTTTTTTAAATTTGACGCAGGGTTCCCCTTAATATTCATACCAGACCTGAAGGGCCTGGTAATTGAATTTGGGGGGACCCACACGCATTTTTTTTTTTTTTTTATTTTTTTTTTATTATATCAATGACTTTTCTCTGTATTGCCGGGAGCCGACAATTTATTATAGCCGTGAGTGCTTTTAAATTACTTTTTTTCCTTCAGAAATGACACTTTGTGCAGGGACAGCTCTAAGCACGGGAAACAAGCGCTACTTTACACACCCCCTAGGTACGAAATTTAAAGGAATATTTCACTTTTATTGTTTCACTTTAAGCATTATTAAAATCACTGCTCCCGAAAAAACTGACGTTTTTAAAACTTTTTTTTTGCATTGATACATGGCCCCTGGAGCAGGACCCGGATCCCCAAACACTTTTTTCGACAATAACATGCATATAAGCCTTTAAAATTAGCACTTTTCGAATTTGCCGCGAACACCCCAAATCGATCGCTGTTCGGCGAACAGGCAATGTTTGAGTCGAACATGAGATCATCACACTCTCCATCAACTAGGTCCTCTTTCACACTCACTTTGAGATCACTTCTCACATAAAGACAAACACCACTACCTTTCCTTTTTTACCCTGTCTCTCAGAAAAAGAGCATAGCCAGCAATATTAATAGCCCAATCATGTGAAGAATGAAGCCAAGATTCAGCAATACAAATTAGATCATAGTTCTTGTTATTCATCAAAGCTTCCAACTCACCTATTTTGCTTGGCAGACTTTTGGCATTAGTGAACAAACACTTTAATTCATTGTCACATTCTGCACACGTATTTTGCATACTTGTTTTTATTTTAGAACAAATAGTACATTTCCAATTGTTGTCTGTAACATGGGAACCTTCTTATCCGCTGCCATAGCCCTCCCGCCATCTTTCCCCATTCCACCCACAAATAGGGACTGACCCCTGTCTGACCTATCTGCCACATTATCATCTAATTCTCCCTCCCCCTCAATCCTAGTTTAAAAACCCCTCCAGCCTTCCGAAAAACTTCTCCCCCAGCACAGCAGACCCCCTTCCATTTAGGTGCAAACCATCTTTACCATATAGGTTGTACCCCAATAAAAAGTCAGCCTGATGCTCTAGAAACCCAAATCCTTCCATCTTACACCAGGTCTTTAGCCATTCATTTAGTTCTCTAATCTCCCTATGTCTTTTCTGTGCTGTGCATGGCACAGGCATTATTTCAGAGAATATCACCTTGGAGGTCCTTTCCTTCAACTTGAAGCCTGGTTCTTTAAATTGATACTTAAGAAGCCTCCACCTTCCATGTATTCTGTCATTGGTTCCAACATGATGATATCTCTCTCTCTCTCTACAGTCCATATCTCCAGTCTCCATATACAATAAAGGATTTTGCTGCTTGGCATTGCATGCCCATTATTAAAGTGGTTGTAAACCCTTGAAAAAAAAACAAAACACTGCAAGTGTTACCGGCCTCAAAATGTGAGTTAAGAGAGCCGATAATTGTAGACGTGATGAGATAAGGTGATCAGCTTGGCGTGGACTGCAAAGAATCACACAACAGCATAAGACAGGACCACTGGGTTTTATGGCTGGAAATCGTTTGACTTTTACATAACAATACATCTTTTACATTTTTATAATCACATATTTATAACTATTAACAATATATAATACAGATTTTAACTGAAGTATTTTAAGCCGTAGTTACACAAAAAACATTGTTATTTTTAATAGCATATATATTCCTGTTATTCCGTGTCATAGATGATGATGTACACTTTAACTGTGCAATTATGCTTTAATACAAACATTATTTCGGTAGTTCTCTTTTTTAACCACTAGATGGTGCACATGAAGCAATGCATAGCTTTACATATAGGTTTTTCTTAAGAATATCAGTTTTCAACATGTGCTTTTCTACTTTATGGAACTTGTATAAACCAAGTTTCAATATACTTATTTAGAACGGTTTAGTGCTTCTCATAGACATTTATTCTGACTAATGCAGTATTTTCATGTTTTTATGCCCTTTTCACTTGTTTCTCACACATGCTGTTCTAACTTCTAATAGCAGTAAAACTATAACATACAGTCTGCTGTAACTTTCCCTGCATCTGCTACAGATGTTTAAGAATCTTTCTATTATAGTTTAATGCAGATTAGGAACGATTTAGAGTACATACCTGCAAATAATCACACAACAGCAGAAGACAGGACCACTGGGTTTTATGGCTGGAAATCGTTTGACTCCAGTCACATGGTGGGTGGCCTTATATAAACTCTGTTTGTGTACCTTCTCTGCCATCTACTGGTTCTTGCTAGAATAGTAGGAAGGTATTTCTTTGCTAGAAATAAAAAAAAAAAAAATATGAGTATGTACTTTGCTTTGGGGTGTCTGTTTTGTGACCATATAAACCCCAGTCCGTCAAACTCTCCCCTCCTTCAGTTAATGGCTCCTGACATTAAATTCAATGGTTATCTGAACACTGTTTAGTGATTTAAGTAACCCAGATAGGTACTTGTTGCCACCAAGGAGCTATGTTAACTACCTGGCATGTCATGGGAGTAGCTAGCATTGTAGGAGTTTGTACGGTGTGAATCTGACTTGGTATGTATCTTGGCTGACCTAGTGTGTCATATGTAAAGATCTCTTTAGGCTTAGCTTGTCTGGTAGATCTTCTGACAGGAGTTGAGTCATCTCCATCAACATCATTCTTCATTTGCATATCTTGGCTCACAGGTAAGTCTTGACTTAATGAGGGTAATTCTGCAGTGTCTAGTCTCACCATGTCTGTAGCCCAGATTTGGTCGTCAACTAATGTTCCATCATTTTGTTCTTGTTCAAGATTGGGTGTGGTAGTTGTAAGATAGAACTCTTCTGCAGAAACTCTTAAAGGGATTTTCTGTACGTTTTGAGAGTTTTGTTGAGACACAACACGATCATGACTTTCTGTAGTCTCTTGTATATAAGGATAATACCATCTTTCTTCATCTGAACATTCCTCCTCTTGGTCCACATCCATTCTGGTCTCCTTTCTGTTACTTGATTGTCTTTGTTTCATTGGTACTCTTGGAATGTGTCCTTCAATTGGTAGGTCATTTACTGGTAGTAAAAGATTTCTGTGCAGCACTCGAATAGTCTTTTTACCACTTTCAGGCTGAATTTTGTACACAGGCCCCTCTTTGATTCTTTCTACCACTTTGTGTACTGATTCTTCCCAGTATGAACGAAGTTTACCAGGTCCTCCTCTTTCAGAGAGATTTCGTACTAAGACCCTATCACCCGGTTGAAGAGGTGCTCCTTTTATCTTCTTGTCATAGTACTTCTTCCCTTTAGCAGATGATTTTTGGCTATTCTCGGATGCGATTTTGTAAGCTTCTTGCATTCTGGATGCCCATTTTTGAGTAAATGTTGGTTGACTTTCTGATTCCTTTTCCAAATTTAGGTTGAGCATTAGGTCAATAGGCAAACGAGGAGATCTTCCATACAATAGAAAGAATGGTGAGTATCCTGTGGCTTCATGCCTGGTGCAATTGTATGCATGAACCATATGTGGAAGATATTCTTTCCAATCTGACTTTTTCTCTTCCTCTAAGGTGCGAAACATCTGTAACAAAGTACGGTTCAGTCTCTCCACTGGGTTACCCTGTGGATGGTACAGAGTAGTTCTTGAATGAGAAATCCCTGCCAATCCTTGCAATGTCTGAAACAAGTTGTTTTCAAATTCTCTTCCTTGGTCATGGTGGAGTTTCTCTGGATAGCCAAAACGTGGTATGAAATCTTGAAAGATCTTTCCTGCCGCCGTTTTTCCAGATTTGTTCTTAGTGGGATACGCTTGTGCAAAGCGTGTAAAGTGGTCAACTATTACAAGTATATACTCATATCCTCCTTTGCTTTTTTCCCAAGTGAAGATAATCAATGGATACTAACCCCAAGGGTGAACTGGTAGTAATCAAACCCATAGGTGCTCTTTCGGTGATATTTGGACGCTTTTGTTTGATGCAGTTGCACTTCTTCAGCACATATTCATCAATGTCTCTTTGCATAAATGGCCAGTAAAATCGTTCACGTGCTAGGTGGGTTACCTTGTCTGTACCAATGTGACCCATGTCATCATAAAGATTTTTTAAGACCAATGGTTTTAGCTTTTGTGGTAGGACTAGCTGTTTTCGGGTTCCAGCGTCTCGGTAGAGGATTCCTTCATCAACTCTGAGTTTGTTCCATTCATGTATCAAACGTCTTGTTTTACTGGTCATACTCTCCTTTTCTTTGTGTTTTGGAATCCAGTCGTTTTCCTTAAGCCAGACAACTTCTCTAATGTTGGTATCGTCTTGTTGTAATGCTCTGATGTTCTCCTGGGTCATTGGGCAGATTGTCTGTCCTTTCAGCAATTCTTCGGCCACATCACTTTCTGAGTGAAAAGTCAATGAAGCCACCCATAGTGCCTCTTCTTCGTCGACAGCTTTGCTCCCTTGCCACATAGCTGACACAACCTCAGATGGTACAAGCTCTGTGTACTCACTCAAATTCTTTGTGAGTTCCACCGGAAATCGTGACAGTGTATCTGCGTCTGCATTCTGTTTACCTGGCCTGTATTTGATATCGAAGTGGAAATCGGCCAACTCGCCAACCCAGCGATGACCCACAGCATTCAGTCTGGCAGTACTCAATACATATGTCAATGGGTTGTTGTCTGTGTAGACTGTGAATGTTGGAGCGTAGTACAAGTAATCTCTGAATTTGTCACAGACTGCCCACTTGAGAGCTAAAAACTCAAGTTTACCAGAGTGAAGATGGTAATTGCGCTCTGCTGGAGTCAATGTTCTGGAGCCAAACCCGATAACACAAAGTTTTTCTCCTTGTCGTTGGTACAGTACAGCACCTAGGCCTTCATTGGAAGCATCAGTGTGTAATACGAAGGGTAGGTCAAAATCAGGGTATGCTAGTATTGGTGGATTGGTTAGCATGTCCACCAGTCTGGATACTACAGCTTGATGTTTGGGTGTCCATTGAATCGGTATTTTAGATGGCACTTGTGTTTTGTTCCCATTTTTCTTTGTAGGTTTCCCTTGATTGTTTTTGGTAATGGATGTAGCAGATTCTTTCTCAGTGTTCTGCAAAAGTTCATACAGTGGTTTAGCAAGTCGAGAGAAATCTTGAATGAAGGACCTGTAGTAGCTCAGGAATCCTAACAAAGATCTGACTCCTCCCACTGTTTTTGGTTCTTTCCTTTTCAAATGTAATACCACTTCAAGATCTTTTGGGTCAATTTTTATGCCTTCTTCTGACACCATTCGTCCAAGGTATCGAATCTGTCGTTTAAAGAGTTCACACTTCTTCGGTCTAAGTTTGATACCATGCTCGCGCATTCGACTAAGCACTTGCCTAATATCATTGACATGCTCCTGAAAAGTTTTGGAGTAGCAAAGTACGTCATCCAGGTATGGAGAACAACATTTGTCTCTGATGCCCTCTAGTACATTTTCCATGCATCTCTGAAAAGCTGCTGGGGCATTAGTTAATCCGAACAGAATACGATTCCACTCCAGGAGTCCCCAGGGGGTGCTAAAAGCCATCAGATGTCTGGAGTCTTCATGCACAAAGCCTTGATAATACGCACTACCCTGGTCCAGGATTGAGAACCATGTAAATCCTCCTAAGCTATCCAGCAGATCTTGTATTCTGGGTAGTGGATGTCTATCTGGGATAGTCTTTCGGTTTAACTCCCTAAAGTCAACACATAGTCGTAGGCTACTGTCCTTCTTTCGAACACAGACAACCAGTGATGAGTATGCGGAAGAAGATTTTGTTACCCAACCTCGGTCAAGAAGGTTTTGGATATATTCTTTCACTTCCTTGTATAGGGGTTTCGGTATCGAATTGTAGCGTTTCTGGACAGGAGTTTCATCTTTCAGATTTATCCTCAATTTCAGGTTAGGAATGCATCCTATGTCTCCCTCATCTCAAGCAAAGACATCTGATTCGTCATATAACATTTGTCTCGCTATCTCCTGTTCTTCTTCTGAGAGATCTTCCAAATTGACAGGTGGGTGCCACATAACAGATTTGTTAGTGGATAGCTGATTTCCAGTGTCCACTTGATTCAACTGGTTTACATGAAACACCCTTTTCTTCTGGTCAATTCCCTTTCCATCGTCTTTGTTTGGAGACCATGGTAGAATTTCAGCTGCTGGAGAAATGGTACCCAATACTGTTCTGGGCGGAAGGTAGATGTCATGTTGAGCACGGTTCAGTATAGGTATCTTCACCAGTTTAGAGAACCCATTTGGCACATCTACCACTGAAGGAAATAGTTCAAGTCCTTCCTCAACAGGATATTCTGGAAGTGGTTCAAATGGCATGATTCCTCCTTTTGGCCATGCTCTAATTCTGCATTTGACTTCACAGATCTCGCCTCCTTTAATCTGGAGTCCCTTCTTCCCCACTTTGACCATACGACTATCGGATATTTCTCCTGGGTCAGTTGCTTGACTGACAGCATTGACAATGTCATTCGCTATACTCTGTCTTACTTTCATAGCTTCACTCGGCAAGATAGTCAGGTTTTGGGTGCTGTTTGGTCGGTCACGGTTTTCTCTGATCAATTCTTCGATCACATTAAACCCAAGAATTGGATTGCCATTACAGCAGTCACTCACCAGCATTTGCACATAGATGGCTGAGTTTCCATGTCCACTACTTTCGAATTCCAGGCAGACTTCAATCCATCCGATGAATGGAATGATAGAACCATTTGCAGCTGTAATAAGTTGTCATCACAAAGTAAATCTTGTATGTGCCCAATGGAGACACTGGGTAGAAACTCTTCTAACCATGCCTTCCCGACAATGCTGATCTGAGCTCCTGTGTCCATCAACATGTCACCTGGAACACCATTCATCCGACATGACAGTAGGCATTTTCCTCCAATTAATTGTGCTACGTGTTGTTTGGAGCATCCCTTCTCTTTTGGGAGTGTTCTAGTTGACCGGTGGGTGAATACCCTGTTTACCTTCACACGGGACAGATCATTTGAGGTGGTCACTGGTTGTCCCTTCCCAGTGACCGTCTGTCGTTTCCCGACTGCCTTCTTTTCTTCAAGCAATCAACCGCTCTGTGTCCTGTCCAACCACAGTAGAAACAGTGGTAGCAGTTCTGACTCTCTCGTTTAATGCAATCATCACACCTGGGTTTGCAGTGAGCTGTATCTGGAACTTGAACATTGGTTAGTGGCTTAGTCCTTTTGGTTTACAACAACAGGAGTTTGCTTCATCATCTTTTCCAGGTTCTTTGTGAGAGCAGAAACCTATGTTGTTAGTTCCGTTAATGCAGTGTGATTTGCTCTAGCATCTTCCTCAACTCTCTTTTGCAAGGTGTCTTTTTCACTATTACCTGGTGTCTTTGATGAATGAACAGTAAGAGGTTTATGTTTAGGTGCACTGTTTAAGCGTCTCTGTCTTTCTGTTTCCTCATCAACTGATCTGGTGACCTGCTCTATGATAAAGTCATCCGTTACTGTCAAATCAGACACGTAAGGCTTGAGATCTCGTCTAACATTAGAGTTTTTTTCGTTTAGTCCCTGATACAGTGTATGAAGGAATATGCCTTGCACTAGTTTTTTGTCATAGTTAAGCTCTCGCCTATCATGTTGTGATGTGGACAGAACTTTTTGTTTTAACCCCACTAGCCTGTAAACAAATTGTTGTGCTGTTTCTCTTTCTTGCTGGGTAGCATTGCTAAGGTCCTGAAATAACTCATTACCACTTCGTTCTCTCATATGTGACTTCAAAAACCTTTTCAATTCAGCAACAGTAAGATCATCTTTGTCAGTCAACATATCTTTAAAATGACCAGGTTTAATTATTCTCAACACAGTGCGTATAATTTCAGATTCAGGGAATTTTTCTGTTAGACCCTCGTCAATTTGTCTGCACGCGCTACTGTAACTCATGTCCGAACCATGATCTGAAATTACACCACCATGCATTTTGAATTCTCTACGTGGCAATAAAGCAACAACGTCAGTTAATCTCACCACCTCCGATACCTGTTCAGTCCTTGCAGTCCCACTACTTATTTTTTTTGCAGCGGTTGCAATGTCCACAGTTGGTGTACTTTCCTTGTTAAGTTTTAGTTCATTGATCTTGTCTTGGATGATGAGTAGGTAAGACATGCCTTGATCTTCTAACTTCTCCAGCTGATCGCTTCTCATGTAGTCTACAATAAATTCAACGAGTTCCATTTCATTGGTACCAGTCACTGATGGAACGTCCACATCTCTTTCATCTTCCAGCGTAATAGCGAGGCTATGCAGCTGTTCTTCACGAAGCAGATGAAGTTGTTTCCGGATATCCCACATCAGCGCACGACGAGGAGACGCCATATCTGTTGCACTCTGAAGACTTGCACTCACAAGGCAGACGACACTCACGACTCTCCTTGTAGCTCTGTAGTAGGCTCACGCTTGTCTTGCGCTTCCCTCTCACTGGTAACACAACGAATCCCGGACGAGCCCCCAAAATGTTACCGCCTCAAAATGTGAATTAAGAGAGCCGATAATTGTAGATGAGATAAGGTGATCAGCTTGGCGTGGACTGCAAAGAATCACACAACAGCATAAGACAGGACCACTGGGTTTTATGGCTGGAAATCGTTTGACTTTTACATAACAATACATCTTTTACATTTTTATAATCACATATTTATAACTATTAACAATATATAATACAGATTTTAACTGAAGTATTTTAAACCGTAGTTACACAAAAAACATTGTTATTTTTAATAACATATATATTCCTGTTATTCCGTGTTATAGATGATGATGTACACTTTAACTGTGCAATTATGCTTTAATACAAACATTATTTCGGTAGTTCTCTTTTTTAACCACTAGATGGTGCACATGAAGCAATGCATAGCTTTACATATAGGTTTTTCTTAAGAATATCAGTTTTCAACATGTGCTTTTCTACTTTATGGAACTTGTATAAACCAAGTTTCAATATACTTATTTAGAACGGTTTAGTGCTTCTCATAGACATTTATTCTGACTAATGCAGTATTTTCATGTTTTTATGCCCTTTTCACTTGTTTCTCACACATGCTGTTCTAACTTCTAATAGCAGTAAAACTATAACATACAGTCTGCTGTAACTTTCCATGCATCTGCTACAGATGTTTAATAATCTTTCTATTATAGTTTAATGCAGATTAGGAACGATTTAGAGTACATACCTGCAAAGAATCACACAACAGCATAAGACAGGACCACTGGGTTTTATGGCTGGAAATCGTTTGACTCCAGTCACATGGTGGGTGGCCTTATATAAACTCTGTTTGTGTACCTTCTCTGCCATCTACTGGTTCTTGCTAGAATAGCAGGAAGGTATTTCTTTGCTAGAAAAAATAAATAAAATGAGTATGTACTTTGCTTTGGGGTGTCTGGGGGTGTCTGTTTTGTGACCATATAAACCCCAGTCCGTCACACAAGACAAAGGCATAATGAGCTAGTATGCATATCATACTAGCTCATTTTGAATTACTTACCTTACTTCGAAGCATCCGCAGCGGTCCTCGTCCCCGCCTCCGGGGACGACATCTCTCCCAGGGGTTACTTTCGGGTATTGTGTCTCTGGCACTGTGATTGGCCGGAGCCGTGATGGCGTCACTCCCGCGCATGCACGCGGGAGCCACCAGTAACGGCACGGTCACTGAAGCAACGGGACATATGTGCCATTGCTTCAATTTGCCCCAGTGCGCATGTGCCAATGACATTGGCACATGCAGGATACAGGGGATATCTCCTAAACCGTACAGGTTTAGGAGATATCCTGGGTAGCTACAGGTAAGCCTTATTATAGGCTTACCTGTAGCATAAAATGGTCTGTGATGCCGCGTACACATGATCATTTTTCCCGTCGGGGAAAAT
The DNA here is from genome assembly GCA_029206835.1 of Rana muscosa. Taxonomy (NCBI): domain Eukaryota; kingdom Metazoa; phylum Chordata; class Amphibia; order Anura; family Ranidae; genus Rana; species Rana muscosa. Next base: position 77,409,725 of record CM055118.1, on the reverse strand, counting down.
TACATATTTTTTTTTTCGCCGAGAAAAACGATCGTCTGTGGGCTTTATGCCGTTTTTCTCGTTGAGAAAAACGGCAGGAAAAACGACGAGAAAAATTAGAACATGTTCTAAATTTTCTCATTGTTTTTTCCATCATTTTTTTCCGCGGCAGTTTTCCCATAGGGAGACACTGCCGCGGAGCCCACAGACGGTCGTTTTTCTCGACAAAGAAAAAAATGACGGGAAAAACGGTCGTGTGTGGGGGAAAATGCCGTTCCCTCGTTTTTCATTTTTTTTCATGTCGTGATTCACGGCGGTGTTTTCACCGCCGTGAATCACGATCGTGTGTACGCGGCATAAGGGTTTACAACCACTTTAAGCCTATGATTCACACCCAGATCCTTCTCCACCATTTACACCCCAGCTGTTTTCCTACTAGTATGTACTGTGTGATGCATGTATGTTTTTAGCCCCCAAGTGCATAACTTTACATTTATCAACATTAAACCTCATTTGTCACACAGCTGCCTAATTAAACAGTGCATTAAGGCCGGCTTGTAATTTAGAGACATCCTGTAAGAATGTTATTCCATTGCATAGCTTAGTGTCATCTGCAAAGACTGAAATGGTACTTTTAATCCCAGACCCTATATCATTTATAAAGATAATAAAACATAAGGATCCCTTGGTGTACTCCACTAAAAACCTTAAACCATTCAGAGTAAGAATCATTAACCACTTCTCTCTGAATACGGTCTTCTACCAGTGGTCATTAGGGATGAGCTTCGTGTTCGAGTCGAACATACGTTCGACTCAAACATCGGCTGTTCGATCGTTCGACGAAGATCGAACGATTTGGGCCGTTCGCGCCAAATTCGAGTGACGCGAACGGCCCGCAATGCACTACGCCATCGCAGTGTCATCCAGGCGCTGTGATTGGCCAAGCATGCACTGTGACCCCGCATGCTTGGCCAATCACAGCGCCGGCAGCGAGGAGAGCAATGATTGGCCACAGGCAGGATGCCTGTGGCCAATTATTGCTGAGGGGGTTTAGTACACGCCCCACACTATAAAAGGCCGCCAGCGCGGCGGCCTTGTGTAGTGTGTTCCGGACCGGAGTAGGGAAAGAGAAGCATAGGCAGGGACAGTGTCATTATTTTTCCTTTACATAATCCTGGATTCCTTGTGTTTAGGGACAGATAAGGATAGGTAGGGAGAGTGTCAGTGACAGTGTGCTATTCTGTGCTAATCCTTGTTTGTAGGGACAGAGAGGTACAGTGAGGGAAAGTCAGTGTGCTATTCTGTTCTAAACCAATCTTGCTGAACCATATTTTCAATCCTTGAGTTTAGGGACAGAGAGGTACAGTGAGGGAAAGTGTCAGTGTGCTATTTTGTGCTAAATCTTGTTTGTAGGGACAGAGAGGTACAGTGAGGGAAAGTGTCAGTGTGCTATTTTGTGCTAAATCTTGTTTGTAGGGACAGAGAGGTACAGTGAGGGAAAGTGTCAGTGTGCTATTCTGTTCTAAAACTATTTTGCTGAACCATATTTTCAATCCTTGAGTTGAGGGACAGAGAGGTAAAGTGAGTGAAACTGACAGTGTGCTGTTCTGTTCTAAACCAAATTTGCTGTTCCATATTTTCAATCCTTGAGTTGAGGGACAGAGAGGTACAGTGAGGGAAAGTGTCAGTGTGCTATTCTGTTCTAAAATTATTTTGCTGAACCATATTTTCAATCCTTGAGTTGAGGGACAGAGAGGTACAGTGAGTGAAACTGACAGTGTGCTGTTCTGTTCTAAACCAAATTTGCTGTTCCATATTTTCAATCCTTGAGTTTAGGGACAGAGAAGGACACTCGTAGAAATTATCAGTGTGCTATTCTGTGCTAAATCTTGTTTGTAGGGAGGGACAGAGTAGGACAGTGAGGGAAAGTGTCAGTGTGCTATTCTGTTCTAAAACTATTTTGCTGAACCATATTTTCAATCCTTGTGTTTAGGGACAGAGAAGGATAGGCAGGGGACAGTGTCAGTGTCATTGTTGCTAAGCCTCCTGCACAGTATACACCTGAAGGTAGCCCTTATTGCTGTTTTTCCCATCTCCCTGCAGGCCATCCATTAAAATGTCTGGAAGGCAACCAAGGAGAGGCAGACAGTCAGGAGGCAAAAAAAGAGGGCAAGCAGGCTCTGTGTCTGGGGGCAACAGTGCTGGTCGTGTACGCGGTGCATTGTCATCAGCACATGGCCATGGGACACGCTTGTCCTTGTTTTCGGCAGCTGGACATGTTGAGCCACATCATGCCGAAGACTTGGTAGAGTGGATGACCAAGCCCACCTCATCCTCCTCATCCTCTCTCACCCAGGCTCAGGGTACTGGCAAAGCAGCTGCCAAAGCGTCCTCTTCTCTGGTATCATCTTCATTAGTCAATCCTTCCCTAGACCCACCATGCCCTCCTCCTGAGGAGTCCCCCGAACTGTTTGAGCACAGTGTTGGGTACATGCTCCAGGAGGATGCCCAGCGTTTGGAAGGATCTGATGATGATACCCAGCTAGAGGAAGGCATCAGCGTGAGAGCAGAGGGAGGGGATGCTCAAGAAGGACACCAATCTGGCAGTCATGCTCCAGCAGCTGCAGCATATTGCCAGATTGGCTCCAGTGATGAGGGAGGGAGGGGATGATGAGGTCAGTGACTCCACGTGGGTGCCTAATAGGAGAGAGGAGGAGGAGGAGGATGAGGAGGAGGCACATCTCCAACGAGGCAGGATGCCCTTGAGTGGCCAGCGTATGGGCAGCACACCGACGGAATCACACCGCAGAGCTCCGCCTGTGCAGGGCGCTGCCTCTGCCCGTCATGCAAAAAGTTCTTTGGTGTGGGCCTTTTTTGAGGCGAGTGCATCAGATCGCACAGCTGCTGTTTGCAACATATGTCTCAAGCGTATATCGCGTGGCCAAAACATCAGCCGCTTGGGCACCACATGCTTGATCAGACATATGTTGACCTGCCATGCAGCTCGTTGGCAAGCCTACCTTAAAGACCCACACCAAAGAACAAAGCTGACCTCTTCTTGCACCGCATCAGCTGGGATCTCCAACCCCACTATACCTTCACTCCTCTCTGAAACCTGCTCTGAGAGGAATGAAGGTGTAGAATTAGGTGTGTCACAGGCAAGTACTTGCGGGCACTCTGCTAGCAGTACACCAACGTCCGATTCTAGCAGGCAAATTTCCCTGCCCCAGCTGCTGGACCGTCGAAAGAAGTTCACTTCCAGCCATCCACATTCCCAGCGGTTGAATGCTAGCTTGGCTAAATTGCTAGCGCTTCAACTGCTGCCTTTTCAGTTGGTAGACTCGGCCCCCTTCCGTGAGTTTGTGCAATGTGCGGTTCCTCAGTGGCAGGTTCCCAAACGACACTTTTTCGCACGGAAGGCTATTCCGGCTCTCTACAGGCATGTGGAAGGCAATGTCTTGGCCTCGCTGGACAGGGCGGTCAGCGGTAAGGTGCATATTACCGCTGACTCATGGTCCAGCAGGCATGGGCAGGGACGTTACCTTTCTTTCACGGCCCATTGGGTCACTCTTTTGGCAGCTGGGAAGGATGCAGGACAAGGTGCAGTAGTGTTGGAGGTTGTTCCACCGCCACGCCTCCAAAATGCTACTACTGGTTGTGACACACCTCTCTCCTCCACCCCCTCCTCTTCTTCTTCCTCCATGGCCTCTTCCTGTGGTTTGTCCTTGGAACCAGCGGTGCTCCGTAGGCGTTCAAGGGGCTACGCAAGTACGCAGGCAAAAAGATGCCATGCCGTGCTTGCGCTGGTGTGTTTGGGGGACAGGAGCCACACTGGGGCAGAGGTCCTGTCTGCTCTGCAGGGGCAGGCCGAGAGGTGGTTGACGCCACGCCAGCTTAAGCCAGGAATGGTGGTTTGCGACAATGGCACCAACCTCCTCTCCGCCCTCCGACAGGGACAACTGACCCATGTGCCCTGTATGGCTCACGTCCTTAACCTGGTGGTGCAGCGGTTCTTGGGCAGGTACCCGGGCTTACAGGATGTCCTGAGGCAGGCCAGGAAAGTCTGTGTGCATTTCCGCAGATCTTATAATGCCAGTGCTCGCCTGGCTGAGCTTCAAAAGGAGTTGAACCTGCCCAAGAACCGCCTTATATGTGACATGCCCACCAGGTGGAACTCAACGTTGGCCATGCTGCAGCGGCTGCACACGCAGCAGAGGGCCATCAATGAGTACCTGTGCGACTACGGCACCAGGACAGGGTCAGGGGAGCTCGGGTTTTTTTCACCACGCCAGTGGGGCATGATCAGGGATGCATGCACTGTCCTGGCACCATTTGAGGAGGCCACGAGGATGGTGAGCAGTGACAGTGCATGCATCAGTGACACTGTACCTCTTGTCCACCTGTTGGAGCACACGCTGCGTGGAATAATGGACAGGGCACTTGAGGCAGAACAGAGGCAGGAAGAGGAGGACTTCCTTGCCTCTCAAGGCCCCCTTTACCCAGACAGTGTTCCTTCTGTCCCACCCATCGCACAGGAAGAGGAGGAGGAGGAGGAGGATTGTGTCAGCATGGAGGTGGAGGCTGGCACTCAGCATCATCAGCAGCAGTCTTTTAGGGATGATTTACAGTCCCAAGAAACCAGTGGACTTGTACGTGGCTGGGAGGAGGTGGCTGCGGATCATGTCGTCCTTAGTGACCCAGAGGACTCCGGACTGAATGCCTCAGCTAACCTACGCTGCATGGCCTCCCTGATCCTGCAAAGTCTGCGGAAGGATCCTCGTATTCTTCGGATCAAGGAGAGGGACCATTACTGGCTGGCCACTCTCCTTGATCCACGGTACAAGGGTAAGGTTGCGGACCTTATCGTACCGTCGCAGAGGGAGCAGAGGATGAGACAACTCCGGGAGGCCTTGCAGAAAGGTCTGTGCAACGCGTTCCCAGAGACTGGGAGGTTACAAACTCCTGGTCCTGGACAACGAGTTGCTGAGGCTTCGGGCAGTCAAAGAAGGAGCGGTGGGGAAGGTGGCCGTCTGACCGATGCGTTCAGACAATTCTTTAGTCTGCAGCCCCAAAGTATGATCGGTTCCAGCAACCATCGCCAGCGTCTGATATTCATGGTGCAGGAATACCTAGGGGCAAGGTCAGACTTGGACACCTTCCCCACCGAAAATCCTCTGGCTTACTGGGTCTTGAGGATGGATCACTGGCCAGAGCTTGCACAGTATGCAATTGAGCTACTGGCCTGTCCTGCATCCAGCGTTCTTTCAGAACGCACATTCAGTGCTGCTGGAGGATTTGTCACGGATCACAGGGTGCGCCTGTCCACCGACTCGGTTGATCGACTGACTTTCATCAAGATGAACCAGTCTTGGATCACCACCAGCTACCACACACCAGATGCTGATATAACAGACTAATTGATTTTAAAATGTCACATCCCTTCAAGACTGATGCTGAGTGCCTGTGCTGTTATGTTGACTGGCTATCCTCCTCCTCCGAGTCCTCAATGATACGATGAACGATGATAGCTTGGAAGATCATTTTGGTTTATGGGTGACGCCACCAGTGCCTAAGGCCCAATTTTTCAGCCCCTGTTCAACAGGGGCATGCAATTATAATTATTGATCTAATAATTCACAGCAGGGCCCATTGCTGCGCCCACCAAGAGTAACTGTCAGGCCTTACAGTGTTGTGGCACCAGCACCACCATCACCACCACCACCAAAGGCCTAATTTTTCAGCCCCTGTTCAACAGGGGCATGCAATTACAATTCTTGATCTAATAATTCACAGCAGGGCCCATTGCTGCGCCCACCAAGAGTAACTGTCAGGCCTTACAGTGTTGGGGCACCAGCACCACCATCAAAGGCCCAATTTTTACTACCACTGATCAACAATTATATGTTATTACAATTCCTGATATAATAGTTGACAGCAGGGCGTTCCAGCACCCACCAAGAGTAACTGTGAGTGCTTACAGTGTTGTGCCAACACCAACACCTAAGGGGCCAATTTCTGCAGAGTATATACGGCAGGTCCCTACTTTCAAACATCCAACTTACAAACGACTACTACTTGCAAACGGAAGAAGACAACAGGAAGTGAGAGGAAATCTACCCCTTGGAAGGAAAATTCTCTCCTGTAAGAATTAATATGGGAGAAAGGTGTCTCCTCTCTACTGATGCTTTATCACCAATCCTTGTTTCAATAAAAACACCACATTTCAAAAACAGTTGTCATTGGGACGCAAAGTGAGGTGAAATGTTCTGAACAGGGGCACAGACAGCAAAAAAAATGTGACAGGGGTGATAACCGTTCCCTATGTTTTACAAAAAACTAAAAAAAAGGAATTTGCCATGGAGCTCCACTTAAACAATGCAGCTGTTCAAAATTATAAACAGATTCTACATAAGAACAAACCTACAGTCCCTGTCTTGTATGCACCGCCTGTATACGGCTGTTCAGAGTATATAGGTCCTTTTTTATTTTGTGTGCGGGGTTCCCCTTAATATCCATACAAGACCCAAAGGGGCTGGTAATGGGCTGGGGTAGGGGGGGGGGGGGGTTGATGGGGTAGCTATGCCATTTTTCCTAAAGATTTTCATCCATATTACCGGGACCACACATTGCATTAAAGCCGCAAGCAGTTTTAAATGACTTTTTTCCCTTTTAGAAATGTTATTTTGTGCAGGGACAGTTCTAAACACGGGAAACACGTGGCACTTCACAGGCATACTTTAGACACCCCCCAGGTACAATATTTAAAGGAATATTTGACTTTTTTTTTTTTCACTTTATGCATCATTAAAATGACTGCTCCCGGAAAACGTCCGTTTTTAAAACTTCTTTTTGCATTGATACATGTCCCCTGGTGCAGAAGCCGGGTTCCCAAACTCTGTTTCGGACAATAACATGGATAATAGTCGTTATAATTAGCACTTTAGAATCCGAACGTTCGCATCCATTGTATTTAATAGGGTTCTAATGTTCGTGCGAACTTTCGGTCCGTTCGCGGGTTCTGGTGCGAACCGAACCCGGGGGTGTTCGGCTCATCACTAGTGGTCATCGACCCTGTCCTCAGGGCCCACTAACAGGCCAGATTTTATATATTACCTTGGGGAGATGCAGACTAGAATACTTTAAAACCTGGCCTGTTAGTGGGCCCTGAGGACAGGGTTGATGACCACAGTTTTAGACAGTTTTTTATCCATTTACAAACTGATTTTTCCAAGCCTCTAAACTTTACCTTATAGAAGCAGGGCACTCAGAAATGGCTGATGAAGCCCATGTAATACAGTATATTTTGGATCACCAGAACTCCCAGTAAAGTCCAGCACTATTACCTGAACCTGCATCAGTCATCATGAAGACTAGGGATGAGCTTCGAGTCGAACTCATGTTCGGCTCGAACATTGCTTGTTCGCCCGTTCGCCGAACAGCGAACAAATTGGGGTGTTCGCGGCAAATTCGAAAAATCTATGGAAGAAATCTAAAGTGCTAATTATAAAGGCTTATATGCAAGTTATTGTCCTAAAAAGTGTTTGGGGACCTGGGTCCTGCCCCAGGGGACATGTATCAATGCAAAAAGAAGTTTTAAAAACTGCCGTTTTTTCGGGAGCAGTGATTTTAATAATGCTTAAAATGAAAAAATAAAAGTGAAATATTCCTTTAAATTTCGTACCTGGGGGGTGTGTATGATATGCATGTAAAGTGGCGCATGTTTCCCGTGCTTAGAACTGTCCCTGCAAAAAATGTCATTTTTGAAAGAAAAAAATGCATTTAAAACTGACTCGCGGCTATTAATGAATTGTCGGCTCCCGGCAATACATACAAAAGTCATTGATAAAAAACAAAAAAAAAAGCGTGGGGGTTCCCCAGAATTCAATTACCAGGCCCTTCAGATCTGGCATGGATTTTAAGGGGAACTCCACCCCAAATTTAAAAAAAAAATGGCGTGGAGTCCCCCTAAAAAATCCATACCAGACCCCTTATATCCGAGCACGCAACCTGGGCGGCCGCAGGGGAAAAGGGGGGACGAGAGAGCGGCCCCCCCTCCCTCCTGAACCGTACCAAGCCACATGCCCTCAACATGGGGAGGATGTCACCATGTTGATGGGGACAAGGGCCTCATCCCCACAACCCTTGCCCGGTGGTTGTGGGGGTCTGCGGGCGGGGGGCTTATCGGAATCTGGAAGACCCCTTTAACAAAGGGGACCCCCAGATCCCGGCCCCCCCATGTGAATTGGTAAGGGGTACATTGTACCCCTACCATTTCACGAAGAAAGCGTAAAAAAAAATGTTAAAAAAAAAAACACACAAACACCTTGAAAAAGTCCTTTATTTAAAAAAAAACAAAAAACATTCCAGCGGTGAAATCCAGTGTCCCGCGGCGATCCCGATGTCCAGCGCTGTCCTTCATTGGTTGTGCCTGAGCGGACCTGATGGGGAACTCCCTCTCAGTATTTTAAATGTATAGACCCGCCCCTTCTAAAGTTCCCCATCAGGTCCGCTCAGCGGACCAGATGCGGAACATGAGAAGGGGCGGGTCTATACAGGTATTACCAAAGTGAGAGCAGTTCCCCATCAGGTCCGCCCCCTCGGTATGTCGGACCCGCCTACGTCATTGGCTTGAGCGGGGAACTTCCTTCACTGTGTAATTGAAATTTACATAGTGAAGGAAGTTCCCCGCTCAAGCCAATGACGTAGGCGGGTCCGACATACCGAGGGGGCGAACCTGATGGGGAACTGCTCTCACTTTGGTAATACATGTATAGACCCGCCCCTTCTCATGTTCCGCATCTGGTCCGCTGAGCGGACCTGATGGGGAACTTTAGAAGGGGCGGGTCTATACATTTAAAATTCTGAGAGGGAGTTCCCCATCAGTTCCGCTCAGGCACAACCAATGAAGGACAGTGCTGGACATCGGGATCGCCGCGGGACACTGGATTTCACCGCTGGAATGTTTTTTTTTTTTTTTTAATAAAATAACTTTTTCAAGGTGTTTGTGTGTTTTTTTTAAAAAAAAATTACGCTTTCTTCGTGAAATGGTAGGGGTACAATGTACCCCTTACCAATTCACATAGGGGGGGCCGGGATCTGGGGGTCCCCTTTGTTAAAGGGGTCTTCCAGATTCCAATAAGCCCCCCGCCCGCAGACCCCCACAACCACCGGGCAAGGGTTGTGGGGATGAGGCCCTTGTCCCCATCAACATGGGGACATCCTCCCCATGTTGAGGGCATGTGGCCTGGTACGGTTCAGGAGGGAGGGGGGGCCGCTCTCTCGTCCCCCCCTTTTCCCCTGCGGCTGGCCAGGTTGCGTGCTCGGATAAGGGGTCTGGTATGGATTTTTAGGGGGACTCCACGCCATTTTTTTTTTAAATTTGGGGTGGAGTTCCCCTTAAAATCCATGCCAGATCTGAAGGGCCTGGAATGGATATTTGGGGGAACCCCACGTCAATTTTTTTTTTAATTCGCGGCGGGGTTCCCCTTAATATCCATTCCAGACCTGAAGGGCCTGGTAATTGAATTCTGGGGAACCCCCACGCTTTTTTTTTTGTTTTTTATCAATGACTTTTGTATGTATTGCCGGGAGCCGACAATTCATTAATAGCCGCGAGTCAGTTTAAATGCATTTTTTTTCTTTCAAAAATGACATTTTTTGCAGGGACAGTTCTAAGCACGGGAAACATGCGCCACTTTACATGCATATCATACACACCCCCCAGGTACGAAATTTAAAGGAATATTTCACTTTTATTTTTTCATTTTAAGCATTATTAAAATCACTGCTCCTGAAAAAACGGCCGTTTTTAAAACTTATTTTTGCATTGATACATGTCCCCTGGGGCAGGACCCAGGTCCCCAAACACTTTTTAGGACAATAACTTTCATATTAGCCTTTATAATTAACACTTTAGATTTCGAACGTTCGAGTCCATTGTATTTAATAGGGTTCTAAAGTTTACACGAACATTTTGTCTGTTCGCAGGTTCTGGTGCGAACCGAACAGGGGGGTGTTCGGCTCATCCCTGATGAAGACTGACCTCAGCAGCTATAGACGCTTAAACTGGAAAGCCTATAGCCAAATAGCCAGTAGGCTTAGTGCAGCCTAATGACTTGCAAGTATAAAGAGGCTATAGAGAACGTTCCATTTTTTTTAAAGGTTCTACTTAAGCTAAAACATTAAGTTTTATTTTTGGATAGAGTAGGGAAAGATCATGTGAGGATTTTGTTTCTGTCTGGGTCCCCTTGGAGAGACTCACCCCTTTTTTTTTTTTTTTTTGCACTGATGTCCATTGTTACAGAGACAGACAGTGGTTGAAAATGTTTCCGTTGTCTTTGAACAGGAGGTGAAGCAAAATCTTCCAATAGGACATCAAAGTTTGTGACAACTGCTTAATAGAGGCTCTCCCCTTGTTTTAGAGAGATTTAAATTTTACTTCTAGTTACGTGTCCAGGACCTTAGGAGAAATTTCCTAATTTTCCTAATGGGTAAGGGTTCCCCACTTTGTCCAAAACAGAGAAAGTTTGGTCTTTAGATATACTTTAGATATATTTATTGCAAAATGTCTTAACAGAATCAGTGTTGCAGTATTTTCTTTAGCACAAAAAAATAATACTTTAGCTTGATAACATAATGAGGAGGGTGTTCCCTGTCTTCTCCATTAGAGCACACTTTACACATTACAGACAGGACAGCCGCATATTGATCAGAAGGCTGTATATTCTCAGAACATCTCTTTATGACTGGAAACTTCTTGTGATATTTCCAATCTTTATTAATGCACAGTTGCCATTGAGTGGGGGGAGAGACGATTCTAGACTGGAAGCTGAAGATGATCCCACAAGTGTACTTTATATTTTGACCTCAGAGATCCTGCTGAGAACATGGGGCTGGCAACCTGTAAATGGTGTTATGAAAATAAAGAAAGTTAGAAAGGTGGAGCTCAGTACTAAAGTGCAGAATATTACAAAGAACTGACTTGCAAATTGATGAACCAACACTTGTTGGCTGACAGCATCCACAACCCATACAGCCATACAATCCATGGAAAAGACTGCATATATAGTGTAGTATGTTAACCACTTGCCGACCACTTAACGCATATATACGTCGGCAGAATTGGTTGGCTGGGCAAAGCAACGTACCCGTACGACGCTTTGAATTTCCCGCCGTGTCACAGAACAAGGGGATGCATGTGTAAACAAGGCATTTACCTGTTCTGCCTTGTAACAGGACACTGATCTACTGGTCCCTGTCATCGGGAGCAGCGATCAGTGTCATGTCACAGGTTGCCCAGCCCACACACAGTTAGAACTACTCCCTAGGACACACTTAACCCCTTCCTCGCCCCCTAGTGGTTAATCCCTTCCCTGCCAGTGTCATTTACACAGTAATCAGTGCATTTTTATAGCACTGATCGCTGTATAAATGACAATGGTCCCAAAATAGCATCAAAAGTGTCCGATGTGTCTGCCATAATGTCGCAGTCATGATAAAAATCGCAGATCACCGCCATTACTAGTAAAAAATATTTAGAAGAATAAGTATTGGCCTAAACTGAGAAAGAAATGTGTGTTTATATTTTTTGGGAGGATATTTATTATATCAAAAAGTAAAAAATATTAAAATGTTTTCAAAATTGACGTTCTATTTTTGTTTATAGTGCAAAAAATAAAAACCACAGAGGTGATCAAATACAGGCGGTCCCCGGGTTACAAACAAGAAAGAGACTGTAGGCTTGTTCTTAAGTTGAATCTGCTTGTAATTTGGAACAGGTACATTTTTTAAGTGTAGCTCCAGACAAAAAAAAACAATTTTTAAGCTTTTTGGAAAACATAGGGAAGGGTTATCACCCCTGTAACATTTGTTTTGCTGTCTGTCCCCTGTTCAGAAGATTTTACTTCACTTTCTGTCCCAATGACAATTGGATTTTGAAAATTTGGGGTTATTAGGGAAACAAGAATTGGTGATAAAGCATCAGTGGAGACACCTTTTTCCCATATTACCTCTTACAGGAGAGAATTTCCCTTCCTAGGGGTAGATTTCCTCTCACTTCCTGTTGTCTCCCTCCGTTTGTAAGTAGGAGTCGTTTGTAAGTCGGATGTTTGTAAGTAGGGGACCGCCTGTACCACCAAAAGAAAGCTCTATTTGTGGGAAAAAAATTACGTCAATTTTGTTTGGGAGCCACGTCGCACAACCGCGCGCGACCGTGCGATTTTCAGTGCCGAATCGCAAAAAGTGGCCCAGTCATTTGGCAGCCAAATGGTCCAGGGCTGAAGTGGTTAATTGAGGACTGAGACAGCTGCAAAGACACATTTCCTAGGACAAGCATGCATGGCAGCATTCTTGTAGGTAAGCACCACCTCCCCTTTCCCACAGGACCAAATACTCTATAAACTTAGGCCCCCACCCAGCTGCCTGCATTGTTTTTTCTGTCGTCACTGCTCATAGGATCTGAAATGGACCTTTTTTATTTTTGCCCTTGCCTAACATATTTTCTGTGGTGTGTCAGCCAGGTACTGTTCCTCTTCTAGTCGCAGTCCCCACTGTACAGCTTTTAAATGTTGCTTTATGTGTGGAAACCCACTCTTGTGGTCGTGGAGGTCAAGCTCACGATTCCTTCAGAGGTTGTCAGCTACTTGTTATCCAGGGACTGAAGCAGACTGGTCAGGTCATTTTAACTTTAAAGCGGTTATATACCTGCTAAAAAAATAAAAAATAAAATAAAAAAAACACCTGAAAGGCAAAGGCATAATGAGCTATAGTATGCACCGCACACTAGCTCATTATGAAATCCTTACCTTAGAACGATGCACCGGCATTACCTCCCGGTCACCGCTGAGGGAGCTGGCATGTTCTCTGTGTTTCTTCCGGGTTTGCGGCCCCGGTGCTGTGTGCGGCTGGAGCCGCGATTACGTTACTCCTGCACACGCAATTTTTCTGGCAAGGAGCTCTGATTTTCCGTCAGGATCCGCCGGACCCTCGTAGCAAATGCGCCACTGACTTCAGCTGCTGCATGCAAGGTAAATATCTCCTAAACTGTGTAAGTTTAGGAGATATTCATACCTACAAGTAAGCCTTATTAAGCCCCATACACACGGTCGGACTTCCATCTGACTTTTCCCTGGATTTTTGTCCGAACGGAGTTGGCTGGGCACACCCATAGCATACACACCACAGGACTTTTCTGCAAACTTTCCCAAAACTTTTTGCAACATCACATGGTTTTTCTGCTCTTTACCGCCACCCTTTGGTCAACTTCTGCTATTTTTGGTTGATTTTAACATTAGTTGTTTTGTCCATCGGACAAAAGTCCTATGGTTTTCTGTACACACGGTCGGACTTTGCTCCATCGGACTTTTGTTGGACAAAAGTTTGTCCGTTTGCAGACCCAACTTTTGTCCGATGAAAACAAAAAAAAAAAAAAGTTTGTCCGATGGAGCGTAAACACGGTCGGATTGTTGGTCCAACTTTCTCAAAATGAAGTTTGTTGGCCAGTATGCTTATCTGTAGGTAAAAATGTGAAAGTGGGGTATACAACCGCTTTAAGGTTGTTCCTCTGATTTCCATCTGAACAGAATCAGATACTTTCCTTCAGAAGTAAGTGTTCTTTCATTTCAGTTGGAAGAATAGTTTAAGTAAATTAAAAAAAGAAAATTTAGAGGGATTGGTGTGTGTATAAAGGAAACCCGGATCTGTCCAATCCACTATTCAAAATCCAAAAGAAAATACCTAGTGCCAAAGGCACAGTGAACCCCTCAGGGATTGTTAACCACTTTAGCCCCAAAAGAATTGGCCCCTTAAAGGGGGGGGGTTCCCCCTGCGATTTTTATTTTAAAAACCTGCAGGGGTAGAGAGCGTTATAGTAGAAATTCAATCCAAATCCCGGTGTCCCACTAGCCGTGATGTTCTCCTCGTCCTTGACGTAGTACAGACGATCGGGTATCTGAGAGTCTGACCTCTCCAAGAGTGTTGGGATACGGTATAAGCTTTTACTTTCATTCCACCTCCATGGTGTGATTTCCAAACGATCGGGTATCCACATAAGATTAATATAAAAAAAAAAACTGACCCTCATAGCGTAAATCCACAAACCATGAGTATTTATTGTTAATTTTTTTTTTAAATATATTCATTTAAAAAATAGGAGCTCCAATGCTCCAACAGCTTCTGTAGTCCCGGTGTGTGTTCCACGGACTGCACTGGAAGAAAAGAAACCGGAAGTGGCAGAAATGAAATGTTGCGTACCAAGTAAGTCCCTACTTACGCGCTTCGTCATAGACGTCATCTGAGATGCCCGTATGATGAAACGCATAAGCGGGACTTACTTGGTACGCAACACATTATTTCCTGCACTTTCGTTTTTTTCCAGTGCGGTCCGTGGAACGCACGCCAGGACTACGGAACCTGTTGACTTTGCTTGCATATCGGTTGGAGCATTGGAGCTCCTATTTTTTAAATGAATATATTTTACATTTTTTAACAATGAATACTCATATGGTTTGTGGATTTACGCTATGAGGGTCCATTTTTACATTAATCTTATGTGGATACCCGATCGTTTGGAAATCACGCCACGGAGGTGGAAGGAAAGTGAAAGCTTATACCGCATCTTGGCACTCGTGGAGGGGTCAGATTCTCTCTGAGATACCCGATCGTCTGTACTACGCCAAGGACGGAGGAGAACATCACAGCTAGTGGGACACTGGGATTCGGATTGAATTTCTACTATAACGCTCTCTACCCCTGCAGGGGTGAGGTGCTCTGGTGAGTGCATACGCAGGAGGGGAGCACAGAAAAGTCACCTATTTTTGGAGCACGGAAACGCGTTTATAGACTATCACCCTTTGGATTAAGCACATGTCACTTTTTGGAGCTCTTTATGGACATTTACTAGTTTATGTGTTTACTGATGATGAATTTATGCACATACTTTAATAGTTTTTTTATATATTTATATTTTTTCTGTTTTTTGCTTGCACATGTCACTTTAGAGGAGTTTATTTATAGTATTTAATACTAACAGCACTTCAGAGAGCTTTGTTATATAGCTCAGTACAAGATTCTAACCACTTTCCACATGGTTACAATTAATATAGTGGATCTCTGTATTATTTTTATTTAATTTATTAATCATTCAGTACCACTCTTGTAGAACAGCGCCACCTTCCCTTTCTTTTGAGCTTTTATTCTTCTGGATTTCACTAAGGTGAAATCCTTATATAGGGAGGCCGCAGTTAACTCACTACCTAAGCGCGGAATTTTCTACTCATTGTAACTGTTCCAGATTAGGGTCTCTCAAAATGTGATGGCCATTGCATCTTTCGAGACCCTGTGTAATACTCCACTAGTGTGTGGTAGCATTTGAAACAGTCACCTATGCAGACAGGGCTGCTATTAGAAATCATGGGGCCCCCCGTACAGCCCACCTGATGGGGGCCCCCTTTGACCCCGTCCTCGGCTCCACCCCTGGCCCTACCTCTGACCCTGCCTCAAAAGTTGCAGGGGGGACATATGGTGCAATGAATGTGGAAGTAATCGGGTGGTTTCAGAGCTGCTCGTATTACTTCCACATGAAACCTGACAGCTGCCTTTACAAGTATACACACACACACACACTCCTGGCTGCTGTCTCCAGGCAGAAATGTGTTAAAAAAGACATGCTTGCATGGCCTCAGCTCCGTTTTAAAACGGCGTGGTTAAAGGGGAGCGGTTGAGGGTCTGTAAAAACACAGCTCAGCTGTGCATGTTTACTCCCCCCCCCCAAACACAAGTGTGCAGTAGCATCTTACAGTGCCTTGTGATCTTTAGGCCTCATGCACACAGGTGTTTTTTTTTTACTGATTCCAAACGCCCCTCCATGTTATCCTGTGTCTATGCACACATAGACTTTTAGAATCTTTTAGTGGCAGGGGCATTTACAGGCAGGTAAAAAAAAAAAAAAAAAAAACAGGGCCAGTGCATACAGAAGCAGCAGCGTTTTGGCTGAAAAGCGGTTGACGCGTGTACACGTGCCTAAATGCGTATTAACACTAGGCACGTTTAGCGCTTGAACATTGATTAATTTCAATGGCCAGAATAAAATATTGTTCTGGACAATGAAATGAACTCCCAAGTGCTTGACGCCTGTAAATGAGCCCAAACGATCGTACAGGCGTTAGACACTGTGACAGCAGGAAGGTAAAGTCACCTGGTTGCATCCAGGGGGGTAGATATATTTCTCCCAGATTCAGGCTTTATGCCGACTTATACAACTAGGGAGTTGATGAAGCCCAGCTGAGGCTAGTGGGCTCATGAATGACTCATACCTCTAGGGAGAGTGCTGGGCGTCGTGAGGCAGGGAGTTGATGAGACCAGCTGAAGCTTGTCAGCTCATTTAGGCCTCTATAAGAACTCCCAGCTTCATTAGATGTTAGCTCATGCCTGGACCCAGACCTGTGTGGACTGTCTAGGGAGAGTGAACCCCTGTGCAGTGAGGCAAAGCCTGTGTGGCTATTTGTTTGGACTTTTACTAAACCAGGGACTTAGGGACTAGGACAGCACCAGGCTGATCCCAGTTGTTAGTTTAGGAAACCTGCATGTTTAGTCAGAGGTCAAACTGACCAGGATTTATTTTGTTTATGTTTCTTTTTGGCTTTGCTGTGTTTTTGTCACTGTACATAGAGAAATAAACCGCACCTTTTGATTTTGAAAACCACAACCTCCGTCTGCTGGCCCTGTTTTTGTGTGGGGAGCCCAACCAGGGGGTCACACACACCCGCTACCGAGTTAACCCCCTCACAGTTGGTGGAGAACCAGTGGCAGTTTTTTTTAAGCCAGCATGGAGGAGATACTGAAACAGCTGGCTCTAGCAAATGCCAATCAACAGCAGACAAATGCAGGTTTGCAAAGGAGCCTTGCAGCCCAGCAGCAAGCTCATCAACAAGCCCAGCAGCAATCTGAGGCCCGCTTCATAGACCTGTTACAG
Organism: Rana muscosa; assembly: GCA_029206835.1. NCBI lineage: Eukaryota > Metazoa > Chordata > Amphibia > Anura > Ranidae > Rana > Rana muscosa. The sequence goes on along the minus strand of CM055118.1, from coordinate 77,392,777 downwards.
AAGCAAGAGCAGAGACTACAACAAATGGAAGCAGTAATGCAGCAACGTCCGCAGACCAGTGAGGAAAGCCGTCCCACTAATACCGCGTCCTTTGGGGTGAGTCGTTTATTGACAAAAATGACTGGAGAGGATGATCCAGAGGTATTTTTGACCACATTTGAAAGGACTGCTGAAAGAGAAAAGTGGCCTGAGGAGCAGTGGGCTGGACTGGTGGCTCCTCTGTTAACTGGTGAATCGCAGAAGGCTTACTATGACCTAGAGCCTGACCAAGCAAAAGACTATGTGATGCTAAAAGCTGAAATACTGGCAAGGCTGGGTGTCACCCTGGCTGTCCGGGCTCAGCGTGTGCATAACTGGACTTTCCAGCTTGGAAAACCCCCCAGGTCTCAAATGTATGATCTCATTCACCTGAGCAGGAAGTGGCTACAGCCAGAGACTTTGTCCGCACCAGAGATTGTGGAACGTGTTGTAATGGATCGGTTTTTGAGAGCTCTTCCTACTGCCATCCAAAAGTGGGTAAGCCATGGAGACCCAGAGACAGCCGGTGGTCTTGTGGATCGTGTAGAGAAATACTTGGCTACAGAGAACCTGACGGCCTCTTCCAGAGACTCTCGGACTTTCCACCCTAAGACCAGACCATCCCCAGGGGCGGATAAGAGGATTCCAAGGGGTGAGGGTGGAGAGAGTGAGAGGGTGGGAGCTCTACCCAAAGTTTGGCGAGAACAGCCTGGGAAGTCAGGGGCTCAAGAGGCAGCCAAATGGATTGTTTGCTACCGCTGCCGGCAAGCGGGACATATTGCAGCAAACTGCCCGGTTGTGGAGGAACCCATGCAATGTGACTTTCTGATGGACAGACGTCAGTCGCTGTGTGCGACAGTCGCATGCACTGCCATTCGGGGAACTGAGAAACATTTATGCAAAATGTGTATTAATGGTAGAAATGTTGTGGTATTACTGGATTCAGGTAGCCTTGTGACCCTGATAAAGGCTGAATTAGTTAAAACAGAGGTCTCTGGGAATAGCAAGGTAGCTGTTATTTGTGTGCATGGGGACACCCGAGAGTATCCAGTGACTACAGTGTGTTTCGAGACCCCCAAAGGTACCCTCTCTCATCCAGTGGGGTTAGTATCTCAATTACCGCATGATGCCATTGTGGGAAGGGATTTTCCGAAGTTCTGGGAACTGTGGGATGATCCTGAGCCCCCCACTGGTGCCCCTATGTACCAGGAATGTGATAGCCAGAACTCCTCTGAGAGTGGTGAGGACTCTCCAGAATTTCCCTTGTCAGTATTGGCAGGGGAGACTCAAGAAACTGGAGAGGAGCCCACCTCCTCAGACGAAAACCTACCGTCTGTGGAGTTTTCTGATCTGGAGGTTCACAGGGAAAATTTTGCCACAGAACAGTTAAAAGACCCCGCCCTAATAAAGGCACGGGAAAACGTAGTGGAAATAGATGGCGAGTTAGTGAACCCAGATAATACCTGCACTTACCCATACTTCAGCGTAGAGAAGGACCTACTGTATCGGGTGGCAAAAAGGGCAGAAGAAACCGTTGAGCAGCTTGTGGTGCCCAAACCTTACAGGAAGTTGGTGTTGGAGTTGGCCCATGGGCACATTCTTGGAGGTCATCTGGGGACAGAGAAAACCCGAGAGAGGGTATTACAGAGATTCTATTGGCCTGGGGTGATGAAGGACATAGAAAATTATTGTTCCTCCTGCCCTGTGTGTCAGAGGTCGGCCCCGATGCCACATTTCCGTAGCCCGCTGGTCCCTCTACCCATCATTGAGGTCCCGTTTGAGAGAATCGCAATGGATTTGGTAGGTCCTATAATCAAGTCCGCTAGGGGGCACCAGTACATATTGGTTATAATGGACTATGCCACCCGTTATCCAGAAGCGATCCCTCTCAGAAATACCTCGGCCAAAACCATAGCCAAAGAGCTATCTCTTGTTTTTAGCCGGGTGGGTATTTGTAAAGAACTGTTTACGGACCAAGGTACACCCTTTATGTCCCGGGTTATGAAAGAGCTGTGTAAATTGCTCAAAGTGACGCAATTGCGTACATCTGTGTATCACCCCCAAACCGATGGGCTGGTTGAAAGATTCAACAAAACCCTAAAACAAATGTTGAAGAAAGTGGTGGATAGAGATGGAAAGGATTGGGACTGTCTACTTCCTTATTTGATGCTTGCTATTAGGGAGGTGCCCCAATCCTCTACGGGATTCTCCCCCTTTGAGTTACTGTATGGGAGACACCCAAGAGGGCTGTTGGATATTGCCAAGGAAACTTGGGAAAGTGAGAGTTCTCCCCACAGGAGTGTGATTGAGCATGTCGCCCTGATGCAAGATCGAATTGCACAGGTAATGCCCATCGTGAAGGAACATTTGGCCCAAGCGCAGTTGGCACAGCAGAGAGTGTACAACCGTGGAGCAAAGACCCGTACCTTTTCCCCGGGGGATAGGATATTGGTACTTGTCCCTACGGTTGAAAGTAAATTCCTTGCCAAATGGCAAGGCCCCTACGAGATAATGGAAAAAGTGAGCGAAGTGAATTACAAGGTCAGACAACCAGGAAGGCGAAAGCCCGAACAGATATATCACGTTAATCTGTTGAAAGCCTGGAGGGATAGAGAGTCCCTAGTCGCAGAAACTTGGTCACCAGCTCAAACTGGTTGCGTGATTCCTGAGGTTGGAATAGCAGCCACCTTGTCACAACCCCAACAACAGGAGGTTAAGGAGTTTGTGCTTCGCAACAAGGAGGTGTTCTCTGAGCTGCCGGGACAAACATCTGGGGTAGAGCATGATATTATTACCCCGCCCGGTGAAAGGGTGAAGTTAAAACCCTATCGGATCCCAGAGGCCCGACGGGAGGCAATACGGGAGGAAGTACAGAAAATGCTGAACTTAGGGGTGATAGAGGAGTCCCAAAGTTATTGGTCTAGTCCCATTGTGTTGGTGCCTAAACCGGATGGGAGCTGGCGATTTTGTAACGATTTTCGTCAGTTGAACAAAGTTACAAAATTTGACACCTACCCCATGCCACGTATAGATGAGTTGATCGACCGGCTGGGAACAGCCCGATACATGACGACTCTTGACCTCACAAAAGGGTATTGGCAAATTCCCCTGGCCAAGTCGGCCAAAGAGAAAACCGCATTTGTAACCCCAGACGGGGCGTTCCAATATAAGAGAATGCCGTTCGGGTTACAGAATGCGCCGGCCACATTCCAGCAGAAAATGGACCAGATACTGAGGCCCCATCGGAAGTATGCTGCGGTTTACCTGGATGACGTAATTGTCCATAGCACAGATTGGGCCTCACATCTGCCAAAAGTGCAAGCAGTCCTAGACTCTATCCGGGAAGCGGGGTTTACAGCTAACCCCAAGAAGTGTACCATTGGGCAGGAGGAGGCCAAATATCTTGGGTACACCATTGGCAGGGGAGTAATAAAACCCCAACTCAACAAAGTCGAGGCCATCCAGAGTTGGCCACGTCCCAACAGCAAGAAGCAGGTACGAGCCTTTCTGGGAATTGCGGGTTATTATCGGCGCTTCATTCCCCACTTTGCTTCTAAGGCTGTGCCCCTAACCAACCTGACGAAAGGGAAAGGGTCGGTCATGATTAAATGGACCCCCGAGGCGGAGGCAGCATTCCAATTCTTGAAACAAGCCTTATGTAGCCAGCCAGTGTTGTACTCACCCGACTTCTCTAAAGACTTTGTCGTACAAAGTGATGCGTCAGATGTGGGGTTAGGAGCAGTATTGTCCCAGGTCTGGAACGGGGAAGAGCACCCAGTCATTTACCTCAGCAGGAAGTTGAAGTCCCATGAGGTAAATTACGCCACGGTTGAAAAGGAGTGTTTAGCGGTGAAGTGGGCTCTAGATTCCCTTCGGTACTATCTGCTAAGTAGGCACTTTGACATGGTTACGGATCGCGCTCCGTTAAAGTGGATGGCTCAAAACAAGGAGACAAATAGAAGAGTGAATAGGTGGTTCCTGGCCCTACAGGAATTCAACTTCACAGTAAAGCATCGCCCTGGCGTTCAAATGGGGAATGTGGATGCTTTGTCTCGAGTACATGAATGCCTGATTGCTGGTGTTCCAACCCCAAGGTTAAAACAAGAGGGGGGGTATGTGACAGCAGGAAGGTAAAGTCACCTGGTTGCATCCAGGGGGGTAGATATATTTCTCCCAGATTCAGGCTTTATGCCGACTTATACAACTAGGGAGTTGATGAAGCCCAGCTGAGGCTAGTGGGCTCATGAATGACTCATACCTCTAGGGAGAGTGCTGGGCGTCGTGAGGCAGGGAGTTGATGAGACCAGCTGAAGCTTGTCAGCTCATTTAGGCCTCTATAAGAACTCCCAGCTTCATTAGATGTTAGCTCATGCCTGGACCCAGACCTGTGTGGACTGTCTAGGGAGAGTGAACCCCTGTGCGGTGAGGCAAAGCCTGTGTGGCTATTTGTTTGGACTTTTACTAAACCAGGGACTTAGGGACTAGGACAGCACCAGGCTGATCCCAGTTGTTAGTTTAGGAAACCTGCATGTTTAGTCAGAGGTCAAACTGACCAGGATTTATTTTGTTTATGTTTCTTTTTGGCTTTGCTGTGTTTTTGTCACTGTACATAGAGAAATAAACCGCACCTTTTGATTTTGAAAACCACAACCTCCGTCTGCTGGCCCTGTTTTTGTGTGGGGAGCCCAACCAGGGGGTCACACACACCCGCTACCGAGTTAACCCCCTCACAACACTTTTACAATTGTAGCACCCTCCCCAACATTTGGGGGCGCTGTGTATATATTTGGGGGTAGTCTGAGCTAGTAGTTGGGCTCAGATCGATTATTCATTATTGCTTCTGCTCTGGGTGTGATGCTGCCTGGCAGTAGTGTTTCCTGTTGCCTGTGGGTGGCACTGTCACCGCCGGAATAGGTTGAACCACAGGGGTTATCACAGCACCTTGGGTGTCTTCTCTCGGCAACCATGCAGTGGGTGTGGTCTACCCGCTGTGCATGCTGGGAGAGGGTACATAAGGGCCAGGCGCCATTGGGGTTTGTTCGCTTCTGGGGACCCATTGGTCCTGTGTGTGCGCTTCGTGGCCCGTATGGCACGGGTTGCGTGTGTTCTGGTCCCGGGCACCTTCAGCCCAAGGCCGCATCGCGGCTTGTAGGCCAGGCTCTGCTGGCTGAGGCCTATGTCTCAAGAAAAGGATCCCAAGCTGCCCACCTACGGGAAGCCCACTGTTAGGAAAGAAGACCAGGGGAGGATCAGTCCCATAAGAGACTAGCGACGGTACTCCTGTCTCAGGAAGAGGCCTGGAAACTCGCCTAAAGAGGGATCCATAATCAGAAGCCTGCAATACGCCAATCTGGCCTAACGGTTCTCTTCATTATTGTCTGGCTGGGAGGATCGGGACTGTAACGACAGGGGTTAACTTCGTTTAGGATATTTCATTCTCGAACACACGCCAGCTACCAGACACTCCAACCAGCCGAATAAGACCCCATACAAATATTTCTCCCTGCACAAACGAGACAACGCTCTGTGTTGAAGTTCCAAGAACAGGGGAAAAAAAATAATTACAAGCACACGGTAACACACTTCCCTTCAAAACACTTCCCTCCCATCCTTGGGGAATAGGGCGGGTTAAACTGTCCAATGACAATGGTGATACAGGTCAGGTGTGTTCAAACTTCTCCTTCAGTAAACAGTCTTAGCAGGAGGGGTTGCTGGAGTGATTCCCCCCCCCCCCTTTCCTCACAGCAAGACACTTAAATATCCCATAATAGGCAGCCAGACGGTCTACCAGCTCCAATCCACATCACCACAAACAATGAAAAGGTCTTTAGAAGCTAGTCTGGATTTAATCTACATTACACAGCCAGCCAGGTGGTTAGAGTTGAACACATCAGCATCTCTCAATTAACCTGTTGAGTTCAGAATCAAACAACCAGTAAATAGTCCTTTACAGATATCCTGGGAAATACAGTGGATTAATATTACAGACCCATTTCAAAGCAATCCAAGACATATTCTCAATATCCATTATTTTCTGGCTCATACTTTCTAAGAACTTCTGGGTTCCACAGGCCCTCCCGTTACAGGGACTTTAATCCTGTGGCAGGGGATTTGCTGATTGTATCCATAATACAAAAAGAAAAAGATTGATTTGTGCTGCATTCCGGCTGCTAGGACCACTAAATGGGACTATCCGGGTGAGCAATACCCACTCAGGCTTCAGTGGCAACGAGTGTTATTTTAGTGTTGCGTGCCTGAACTTTCCCCTGTGTGTTATATCTTTTTCCTCTCGTGTCCTACTCTTCCTCTAAAGTTTCCTCAGCAAAAGAAAAATAAAGCCTGACTGTTTGGGTTTTACATTGTGTGGACATTGGCCTTTCTGAACACTCTTCTCACACCCTGACAACGGAAGCCATGGAGGTAATTCGCAGACACAAAACCAGCAGCCCGATCTCAGAGAGGGGGGTATCGCTACACGAGTGTCAGGCGTTTTTTTTTCTGGCAAAAGGCTGCTTCCAAGAGGAGGGGCGTTCTTAAAACCCCCTGTGTGCATGAGGCCTCATAGCATTAGGATAATCATTCACACAGCACACAAGGTGCTCTATGGCTTAATCACAGTGTACCACATGCTTTTGTGTGCTGACTTTGCTGTGGCTGTACTACAATCTGTAACACACAGTACACCCATAAAGTAACAAAGTCAGCAGACAACAGCCATGTGACACACTGTGATAGAGCCATAGAGCACCTTGTGTGCTGTGTGAATGATTATCATAAGGCACTCTGAGGATATGGATGATTCTGCTAAGATTACAATGGAACACTTCACTCAACGCGTGCTGCCCAGTGCGTGCTGCGCTACCCTCCGCTGCCGCCAGGATTCGTTTTGCCGTTCCCTCCCTGTCAGTTGTCTCATATCAGTCCTTGAAAGAGTGGAGCAGGTAAATCACTGTATGGATCACTCCGCCAAGCACCAGGGAAGAGCGACCGAAACTATAGAGCATGTGGCTGGGCGCAGGTTTGTGTACCTCCACCCAAAAATTAAAAAAAAATAGTCCCTCCCCAGCGCCAACCTCTGTTCACCTGAAGGGGCCCAGGAAAATATATTTATACACTCCCTAAGCCAGTAGGAGCGGGGGTGTCATTTATTCAGCCCTATTTTTTTGGTTTGAAAAAAATGCACTATAAAGCTGTCCGGGCCCCCCTGATGAGCTGATAGGGCCTGGTACAACAGGGCTGGTTGTACTGTCCTATCAGCAGCCCTGGAGGGTCAGGACAGGAGGGACAATAAAAGTGGTTGTCATGTCTAAATCAACGTTTTCTGCAGACACATCTTCTTTGGGGTGTTCTTTGGGCAGGAGTACCAGGGAGGACATACGGAAAATGCCTCTAGTGCAGCTGGCTCACTGCATTTGGATTGGGAAGTTGGGCCACAGCACCATCTGGAAACAGAAAGGCTGTGATGATCTCTTCCTGGAATTTTAGGAAGGATCCAGTTCGTCCTGAAGCTTTGTATAGCACATAAGCGTTCAGCAGAGCCAATTGGAATAAATATACAGACACTTTTTTGTACCAGCTTCTGGCCTTACGGGCAATTGAGTACGGCACCAACAACTGGTCGTTGAGGTCCACCCCTCCCATATTAAGGTTGTAGTCGCGGACACAGAGGAGTTTCTCCACAACACCAGTAGCCATTGGAATTTGGACTGTCGTATCTGTGTCAAGGGAAAACAGAACAAAAACATTCCATCCACTTCACTGCAAGCAAATTATTACTTCTCAAGCAGGCTCTCTCCCCCCGTCTAAGTCGAGTCTACAAGCTGTTGGGGGAAACCCTGGCGATTAGATCGCACAGTGCCACATGTGCCAATTCCACAATCAAAAAGGTGACTAAAAAGTGGCACGGTTGTGTAATAATTGTCCACGTACAAGTGGTACCCCCTTTCCGAACAAGGGTGACACTATATCCCACACAATCTAATCAGCGTGACAATCTATTCCCTCGTAAGCCATAAAACTATATGTATAGCCTGTTGCCCTTTCACAGAGCTTTTACATCTTGAACCCATATCTGGCACGCTTGCTGGGAAGATACTGTTTGATAGACAAGCGGAGACAGTGACTCATCAACACAGACAACTTGATCAGGAGTAAACAAGGCTGCAAACTGTTGGTTGAAGTGGCTTACAAGGGGCTGAATTTTGTAGAGCCGATCAAATGCAGGGTCACCCCAAGGATGACAGAGTTTGTCGTTGAAGTGCATAAATCGCCAGATCTGCTCGTATCGTGTCCTGGTCATGCAAGCAGAGAACATGGGCATATGATGAATTGGGTCAGTGGACCAATATGACAGCAACTTACTTTTTTTAGTTATGCCCATAAGGAGGGATGGGCCCAGGAAGGTCTTAAATTCAGAAACCGTAATAGGTTTCAAATCTCTGACAAGGGCCAAATGGGGATTGGCGGCGATGAATTGACCAGCATAAAAATTGCTTTGGTCCACAATAGATCTATAGAGATCTTCCATGAAAAACAGCAAATAAAAATCAAGTGACGTAAAATCAACTGTTTCCACCTGAATTCTGGGTTGGCCAGTGAATGGGGGAAGTACGGGCGCTGCAGAAGTGGTGGGCTCCCAATTCAGATTGGGAAATGCAGCAGGAAGGGCACTATGGGCTTGACGGGCCTGTGTTTGTCCTCTTTGTGGCTGCGGGACACTACTTGTGCTAACCACCGCACACCAGCTTGAACTGCACTTATGGGACTTGCCACATCACCAAGTGTTACTGCAGTGCTGGTTGTATGACCAGGATGTACTAGGCTGCTGGTGCTTGCCAGTTCACTAGAAGGATGAGCGGCACTAGTACTGTCTCTCTGCTCCATACGAGAGCCCTGCGGTTCTTGCATCTCAACAAACAGCAGAAGAATGTGGTCGGGTACGCCTGACCTTGGCAGGGACTACTACTCCGTCATCAGAGCTATCTGTCAGGGTGCCACTGCTGTCTACCGGTTCTTATTCTGAGCCAGATTCTAAGAGATGGGAGACTTCCTCTTCACTCTCATCTGTCATGCTTAGAAATGTGTAGGCCTCTTCACTAGTGTACCTTCGATTGGATATTGTGGCCTCTAAATTTACTGGTACAACCAGTGAAAAAATCACAGGAAAAAAAAAAAGGAGCACCTGATTGGAAGTGACTGCTTAAAAACGCTACCAAAAAAACTGTTAGCGTTCGCAGGGATCAGGACTGACTCTGCGAACGCTACAGTTGTGTTTTGTGAGGGACAGTGATCGATTGATACTGCACTTGGGTGGGCTGGGCGTAGGGGCTAAACGCAGGTGCTTGCAGGTATCTTGTCTGATCCTGCTAATGCTGCATTTTTGGGAACCCTAAACTACTGGGGACGCTAATATAGATCTGATCAGATCAAATATATTGATCCGTTCACACTATACTACCAAGGGAGGTGTATGGTGCGTGCGTGGGTGTTAGTGCTACTGGCACTAATCTGACACTGCCTTGTTCTGATGCAGACCCTAACTGACGCTAAAACCTAACTGATGTCACCCGCCGTGCGATCAGGGGGTTAAACCTTTATTCAGCCATAGGGCGGGTACCCTTACGCTTTAAAAACCTGACAGTAACTAGCTAACTGGCTAACTACACACTGACAGGGGGTGAAAGGGTTAACTGGAGGGTTACCAAGGGGTTAAAACTTTATTAGGGGGTATCTTAGTACCCTAATGCTGATTAGTGTCAAAAATGACACCAGTACAGTGAAATAAAAATATGAAAACTGCACTTGGTGACACTGTGACAGGGAGTGAAGGGGTTAACTGGGGGGTGGCGATCGGAGGGTGAAAAGTGTGCCTAGGTGTACTGTATCAGTGTAGTGTTGGTGTAACTCACGTTTAGATCTCCTCTCTCTGAAACGGAAAACAATTCCAGAGAGGGAGATGACATCACTTCTCCTGCCTGCCTTACAGGCAGGGGACAGTCTCCCATTCGCCAGAACCGATCACCAGGTCCAGGCCAGAAATCATTGGCCTGGGCCTGGAGACTGATCGGTACTGAAGCGAATCTAATCGCCGCGGGTGCAGCTACCATGCCTTGTCCAGGAGAGCCAACCTGCCGCAGTATAACCGGTTAAATGGACAGACCAGGTGAGTAAAAAAAGTACATATTTTATTGAGACATCATAAAGCTAAACGACAAACAGTGCCAAAAAAAGACATATATAGTGTAACATCAGATAAAATCAAAATGTAATTGCAATACCCAAAAAACAAACACATCATGTATGTCAGACAGTGGCTGCCCTCATAGAGCCAACGGGCTAGCCTAAGCGCACACAGGCGTGGACACCTTACATGTTTCAGAGCATTGTAGGTCCTTCTTCAGAGGTTTTTAAGTCATATGGGTAATAGATCCTACAATGTAAATATATAATATTAGTATCATAAAAAACAAGAAAATATACTGTGTGTGTATATATATATATATATATATATTTTTTTTATTTCACATATAGTTAGTGTGGCGGGCATGCACTTTCCCAGTGTATTTAAAACTGGCAGAGACACCAGTAATGTGCAGTTTCCTGCAGCCCAGCGGGTCGCGCTGTCGCCTTGGGCTGGGGTTGAACCATTGCTGTGTGCTGTACCCCTTTTTGTCCTCTCTCAGCGGTTGTATGGTGGGGCGGGGAACCCGCCGTGCTTGCTGGGAGAGGGTATAAAGGGGACGGCCATCTTTGTCACGGGGTCGAGTCCCAGGCATCTTCAGCCTGAGGGCGGTGGTTCGTGTTGGGAGTCTAGGTGGCCTAGGCCTAGAGAACGTTCAGAGGTCGTGTTCCATCCCAGGCACCTTTAGCCTGGGGTGAGGTGCTCGGATGGAGGTCTGGGGCCCAGTGTCCTTCACTGGGTTCCGCGAGGGATGGATTTCCTAGGGGGACCCTGGGAGTGGGCTCCCCGAATCCAGTGGCGTAAGGGACCGGAGGGGGTACTCGCCTGAAGACCTGGTGCAGCATATTGCCAGTGACGGGTGAGCCACCGGAGACCGCCCGGAGGGATATCTCCCTCGCCAAGGGACTGCAATACACTTTTAGAAGAAGAGTTCATTGTGTCTGGGCCTACTCGTATCCACACCCCCTGTCTGTTCTACTCGTTGAGGGAGTCCAACTGACTGTTTTACTCTGATATTGGAAGAATAAAGGAGTGTTGGACTTTAATGGTGTGGGGCTCATTTTCTGGCAGACACTGTGCAAAAGGAGGAGGCTCTGATGCAGAACACCGACCCGAAGGTAAAGAGGATCTTCTCACACCACACACACACACACACACACACATCTGTGGTGGGAACTTGGCGTGGTGACCCCGCACTCTCTCAACCAAGGTACCCCTAGACAAAAGCCAGAGACAGATGATGTGATATCAGGGAGAGAGGGTGGAGGCCGCTACATTAGTAAGGATTGCATGGTCTTTACTTACAAAATTGCACAGATGGTTATTGCACGTGGCTGGTAAGTGAAAACTCCCACTGGTGTATCATAAGGCTGGCAGCTTGATGATCAAGCGGTCCCACAGCTGGGACAATGCACAGAGGAAACATCCCAGAAGGGTGCCAAACACATGGCTATAGTATAACAGATGTACTTACTATACTACCCCTTATTTACCTTCTTACTTATGACTAAGTAAACGAGACCACACCAGGAGTTGGAGAAAACATAGGTCGTAGCAGCCTTTATTAAAACGCTGTATAACTTTTAACAGTAACCATAAACTCTGTCCTAAAGGACCCTCAGTAAATTAGTGGTGTCGATCTCTGCAGGAACCTCTATTACCATCTGTGTACATTATTGCACTGCGGTACTTCTCAAAATCCGCTAATAGGCCTCAAGCCGACATGCTGGCTCAGAGACAACCATGACCGCAGTGCACCCGTTCCCAATGCTTCAAGCTAAACCTCCGTTAACTGTAAGCCCACCATCAGGACCCATACCAACGACAGGTCCTGAACCCTTCTTTCCGAGGTATCATCCTTCCCCTGCAAAGACCAGACACCCGCCACAGCACCCGAATGTAAAAACCTTTACAATTGGGTGCCCCTCCACACCCTGAGAGCCCTCTGGATACCATCCTGTAACCCCAACGCCCACAGGTCTATACCCACATCATTGAGGTCTACCCCATCACCCCGAAGGTACCGCCATGTCTCCAACTCCAGCTCAAAATGACGTATCACCAACCCACCATTCTTAACCATGAACCTGGCCACATTCCGATTAACTTTCCTCCGAGCCCTATTAATGTCTTCCAAGGATCTAGCCATCCACCATGAGGTACGAGCCACCATGTCGGACCACACTATCACCATGTCCGGGAATGCCATGCGAAGACGAAGAATATCAAATTTGATATCCTTCGTCACATCCAGCATAGATCTAACACCCAAATCATTCCCACCTACGTGCAGAACTAAAACGGACGGTCCAGACGCGCATAACGATGCACTTCTGGAACCATCCTACTCCACAACATTCCCGGAACTCCCAGCCAGCGAACCCGGGCCTCCTGCCTTGGAAACCCCAATTGCCGACCTTGCCTCAGCCCTCTTACCCCCCCCCAATACACGTAAGAGTGCCCCAGTATCCAGACCAGCGCCGGCGCCATACCTGAAAGAGACAAACATGTATCCATCGTAACCACAGCAAAGCCCATCAACGTAACACTTTTTTTTTTTTAAACCCCCATTCCAGCCCTACCCCCCCACTATCCTCACACCCCTACCACCAAGTGAGGGCGAATGTAAGCTCTAAATCTCCTCGATTCCCATCTCCCAATGCGCTTCACAGACTCAGCATCCAACCCACTTCGAGCCGCTTCCGTAGCCGCCCTAATTCTAAAAGAATGTGACGGAAATTCTTTCGCCTCTAAGCCTAGGCACCCCAAACATTTACGGAAAACCAAAATGAACTGAAATCTGGACAACGGACACCCATCTGCATGCATCAAAAAGGAACCCTCCTTATCTGGGCGTACTGCCAGAAAACCTCGAACCGCCCCCACTGGAGAGAGCGGGGAGCCTGGCAATGAAAAAATCTGCACTCTTGCCCTTCCCTTTTTGATCCGTTTTTGATCTACGTAACCACAAGGACACACTATCCTCATGGCAGCGCACTTCAGTCTCCCAAATCCCCCCGTGCACCTTCTTAGACGGGCTAACCAGCTCACCAATCCTAAATGCCCCAAAAAATGCCAATGAAAATGCAACTTGGAACAAGGAGGCCTCGTACACCGAGGCGCAAACCTCCGGTAACTTAGCCAACACACCCAGCAGGACCCCAAACGACACTGGACGTCTGGTGTCCTTGAAAGGTCTGGCCCGCCTATAACCTTTGAGCGCTTGTCGCACCCAGAAATCTTTTGTAAAATCTGGCAAACCTTGCCATTTGAACAAAAAAGCCAAACCAGCAACCTTTCTACCCAGCGTGGATACCGACACCCCTGCTTCCATGCACCTGGAGATAAAGTACAAGACTAGCAACCTCACCTCCGGCCCGGCAATATCCACTCCCACCATGCGACCCAACTCTGCCCATTCCTGCCATACTTTATGATATGAAAAAAATGGTAATCAATAAAAAGCCGCCCTAATGATTACCCCACCGCGCTGATTAACAGAAGATAAAGTGCACAAATATTAACAGCAGCCACTTTAAATATAAACCTGTAAAAAATGATAGTGAACACACTAGAAATAGGGTGACAAACTATAAGTGGCGCTAAATAAATATAACAATCATATTGATATATACTGTGATTCAAAAATAATTGGTGAAATATTCTTAAATCCTAAAATTGAAAAAAGCATAAAGAAAACCACAAAACCGTGTATAAAGTGATATAATAATCAACACAATAAAGTCCATATAAATGTGTAGTATGATGCCGCGTACACACGGCCGTTTTTCCCGTCGAAAAAAACGTCATTTTTCCCATTCGAAGATAAAAACGATAGTCTGTGGGCTTTGTCGTTTTTTTCGACGAGAAAAACGGCACTAAAAACGACGAGAAAAATTAGAACATGTTCTAATTTTTCTCGTCGTTTTTTTCGACTTGTTTTCCGCGGCAGTGTTTCCCATAGGGAAACACTGCCGCGGAGCCCACACACGGTCGTTTTTTTCGACCAAAAAAAAAAACATTTAAAACGGCCGTGTGTGAGGGGAACAAGCTGTTCCTCGTTTTTAACGTCGATTTTTTCGACTGTGTTTTCACCGTCGAAAAAAATCGATCGTGTGTACGCGGCATTAGTGTTCAAAAATTAGGTTGAATTCCTCTTCTCTTCCACCACAGTGTTCAAGGGAGTCAAAACCCCCTTCAGATGAAACACTCACCGCAATGTAATGCCCCACACTCTCGTGTTTTTGGCAGATATGCAAATAGCACCTCTCAAATAGGTGGATAGGTTCAGCATCCGATAGAGTGATCTTCAAATTAGCTCCATTCTGATGTCCTCTCCCCTGCCAACCAGAGTTGTTGAGAGGAGGGGGGGTGCGGGACATTTAAAAAATGGGGGTGATGGTTGCCGCCGGAACATTTAAAAAACATAAAAATTTTAAGCGGGGGGGGGGGGGGTTTGGGGCGCGGCCGCCGATCGGGGGGGCATACTAGTGCGCCGATCACGGGGGGGGGGCTCTTACCTGCTGCTGTTTCCTGCTGTGCTCCTCTTCTTCTCTTCATGTTTCCTGCTGTGCGGGAAACATGAGTCTCGCGGGAGTGCGGGAAGGAGGAGCCTCGGCGGGTAAAACCCGCACAATCCGTGCCCAATCAAAGTAAGCAAAATCACACTGCAACCGAAAATCCACAGCAACAGCTTCAAACTGTCTCCACCAATGAATACTGGTCACGGCGGACCCAAGATCAGCACAGGGCACAGAACAGTACAGTGTACACTCTCTACCTGTCCTCTCCGCTCGTTGTCGCCGTTTCCAAAGGTGGCTAGATTTAAAGTGTATATCACACGGCACTCCACACACACTTTACCAAGTTTTCAATAGCCTGCCGTGTAGCCACGCCCCGACATGTTTCGTCATTGAGACTTATTCATGGGATTACTTTATGATATGCGGCCCACGTCGTCTCACTCACCGACCTTCTGATCCATCCGGAGACTACTCCAACGCAATCTTCCACAGCCAGTCGAGACAGGGTACCCCTCGTTGCTCTGCTTCCGGCGCCAACTCTGGGAACCTGTCCCACTGAAAGCGATATAAAGCGTCAGCCAACAAGTTGTCCACCCCAGGAAGGTGAACAGCATATATAAAGATATTCAACTGCAGGCATCTCAACACCAACTGTTGTAGCAGGCGAACAACTGGCGATGATGAAGCCGACGCCCTGTTAATCACCTGTACCACACCCATGTTGTCGATGTGGAAACGCACCTTCCGATACCGGAAAGCCTCGCCCCACAACTCCACTGTCAATACCACCGGAAAGAGCTCCAGCAGCACCATATTCTTCGTGAGGCCTGCCTCCACCCAACACTGTGGCCACGGACCCGCACTCCACCGGCCTTGGAAAAAAAGTCAGCTGAGCCCGCAGCGTCCGTGAACAGATCCATATCAAAGTTACTGACCGGGCCCGACATCCACAGTGCCCTACCATTGAAGGTCTCCAAGAATGTATGCCAGACCTGCAGATCACCCCTGTGGGACCGTACCAAACGAACAAAATGTCATGGCGACTGTACCCCAGCCGTACTTGCCGACAGCCGTCGGCAAAACTCTCTCCCCATTGGCAAAATGCTACAGGCGAAGTTAAGCTTCCCCAACAATGACTGCAACGTTCACAGCTGTACCTTGCGCAAACCTAACATCACTTTAATTTCCCCTTTCAGAGCCGTAAGCTTGTCTTCCGGCAAACGGCATTCCATGGAGTCTGAGTCCAGCGTTATCCCCAAGAACGTGATGACCGTTCTAGGCCCCTCCGTCTTATCCGGCGCCAACGGAACACCGAAACAATCGGCCATATGCTCCAGCGTTGACAACAGAATCGCACAGCACCTGGAGGAAGCCGGGCCCACACAGAGGAAGTCATCCAGATAATGTATGACCAAATTCGCCCCTGACACCCCATTCCAGAGAGTAGCTAAACTTATCAAACAATGCACACCATATGGAACAGCCCATAGGCAGGCACCGGTCCACATAAAACTCCCCGTTCCAGTGACACGCCAATAACCGAAAACTATCGGGATGCACCGGAAGGAGCCGAAAGGCCGCTTTCACATCCGATTTTGCCATGAGAGCCCCCTGGCCATAATGACGGACCCAAAAAACCGCTGCATCGAACGATGTATAACTCACTGTGCAAGTATCCGGCTCAATGGCATCATTCACCGACCCCCCTTTGGGGAAAGAGGTGGTGAATGAGCCGAAATTTATTCGGCTCCTTTTTTGGCACCACCCCCAGAGGAGAAACCACCAAATCATCTAACGGGGGCACCGGAAAAGGGCCGCACATGCGGCCCAGCGCAACTTCCTTCCGCAGTTTCTCAGAAACTACGTCCAAATGTTGCAACGCCGATCGCAAATTGCGCGGCACTGGGGGAACCTCCCTCAAAGAGCACGGAATACGAAAACCCTCAGCAAATCCACCTTCCAACAACCGAGCCGCCGCCCTGTCAGGATACCTACCTAGAAACGGCCGCATCCTTTCCACCATCACCGGCATCCTCCCTCTTATTCGCAAGCTCTCCGGAACGGTTCTTCCCTTGCTTAAAGCATTTGGACAAGGGGTGGGAACCGAACCCCCCGCAGCCGGAACACTTATGTTTGAAACGACACGTTCCTCCAAACTTGCATGTACCCGAATTAAATTGCCAACAAACCCCTTTTGCCTTACCGGCCAGTTGTCCAGGGGAAGACGATCCACCGCCCCCCCCCCCCCCCTGAAAAAACTGGTTCGGAGCCCTCGCCGAAGACATCAATCGCATCCACAAACTGATATCCTTGTGATCCGACCTCAACTCCGACCGCACCGCCATCCTCTGCCAGAACTGTTCATCATACCTCAGCCAAGCCGTGCCGCCGTAGACCCTATATGCCTCCCCTACAGCATCCTGGTAGCAAAACAGGGCAGAGCAGAACTCCGACTTCTTTACCCCTATAACACTCGCCAAAATGGCAAATACCTGCAGCCAATTTGTAAATGTCCGTGGGATAAGCCGATACCTACGCTTCTCCTCATCTTCCTTCTTGGAATCATCCGGCTTGACTCTGTCCAAATTGAACTTCTCCAACGGCAGCAGTGAAAATATCTCCACGTACTCACCTTTCCAAATCTTTTCACGTATTTCCACTTTCAAGTGCGCGCCCAACGGCCCTTCAAAGCAGATATAGACCTCGCACTTAGTCGCGTCCGCCAGCCTCACCAGGTCCTGCCTCCCCCACTGCCGTTGCCGTAGCGACCCCCGCCCCAACTTGCGGAGGGCTGTCCATCACCCCCGGCTGTGACACTGCCACCGTAACTGCTGGCACTGCCCCTGCCACCCCGCTCCTACCATCTCCCCCCACCGGAGGAACCCATGCCGCTGCTGGGCTTGGCGACCCACCTGCCGCATTCTCAAACCTGCCCACCAGCTCCTTGATTCCTGCAAAAAACAAAACAAAAAAAAAACATACCCGTATCCAGCCCCACTGCCGACCTCTGACCCTGGCCTGCCATATCACTACTCCCAGCCGGGGCCCCCCCCACTGCAGTCCCAGCACCACCCCCCGCTAAGGTGCCACTGCAACCCCCATCACCCCGCACCCCTAACCGACCCAGGGAAGATAAAGGAAAAACAAACTTACCGGGCTGCCTAGGAAGAGACCCACCAGCCGACCGTCCCGTCTCCATCGCCACCGATCGTCCATGAAGCTCCCGTTCATCCTCCGACTCGACACTTCACCTTCCGACCTTCGCTCCACCACGTCCTCTGCACCAGATGAAAGCCCTCCAGGAGAAAGATCCCTGGATGCCGAGGGTCCCGCTGCCCAACGACTCCCCTTCCGTGCACCGGACCCGCCGTCAGATTTCCTCACAGCTTTCCCCGGACCAGGGTGGCTATGTCCAGCCCTGTCGTCTCCATCACCTGCAGCCTCCTCTGTCCTCCACTCCTCACCCTGAAGGTCCACGGCCGCAGATTCGGAAGGCCCGGCCACCGCCACACACGATCTCTCCCGCCGAGGCGCCGTCCCCTGTGACATCACTCTGGGGGCGGGGCCCGCTCGCTCCGACTCCAGCCGCCGTGCGGGCCTAGTGGCCGCTCCGGAACTCCCGGACCGGCCGCCCGCGGAGCTCCGTCTCTGCTGGGGATTCCTTCCGGCATCCAATCCGGCGACAGTCGCTCGCTTTGCGGGAGGACCCGAAGGGGCCCGCGAATGGGGATTCCCTAAATGACGGCGAGCTCCGGAGGAGAGGTCAGGTGAAAAGCGCTCCGACGGTTTTGACTGCCAAGCTCGCACTGACACCCTCCCCCCATTAGCCTCCTCTTCCGCTGGATGCACCAGCATAGGCCCACTCTGGGCCTCGCGCTGCAGCCTCTGCCCGCAATTGGGACAGGAGCAGTTCCACACCTGCCATGCTGGAGAACTTTCCTTACGCCGTGTGTTACCCGGGGGGGGGGCGGAGTCACTCTTTTATACCCTCTGTGCCCCCTCCCACACAAATTAACCCACCAATCCCACAAACCTTCTCATCAGTCCCTGTTTCCCTAGTCATGCCAGCCCTCCGCCCATGCATTGTATTTCTTTGCTCCGGGCTTCTCTATGAGGGAAATGTGGCACTTAAAAACTTCACAGACAAGGATCCTACAGCTATGGAGTGTAAACTCCTGCTGATAAATGTCTGGCAGCTCATGGGTTTACATGTGTTCAGATAGGAGGGTGATGGTACATGTTTATCTGTATATATAAACAGATAGTAAGATTATAGCCATTATAAGGCTACTATATCATGTAGTTCAAAGCATTAGATCATCAAATCATGTTAGATATAAAAATAATCAGCTGCATGCCTCCAAAGGACATGTAACCATTAATATATAGTAACAGAGTATAATAATCTACCTGTTGTTCCTGTGCCTCAAGTGCTTGGGTGTAACACAGAGCTCCTCCTCCCAGCTTGGTGCTTACCATTAGGCAGCACCAGGTGTGGTATAAATACACAGATACGATGACCAATCATCCAATCGTCTGTCTGGCGATTGGAAGCAGCTGTCAGTATGATGGACCTGTAGGTATAAACAGTGCACCAAAGGTCCATCATATATAAACAGATAGTAGCCTTTTAATGACTATAAGCTTACTATGTCATCAGGTTCAAAGCATTATATCATGAAATCATGTTAGATATAAAGGAATGGCTGCATGCCTCCAAAGGATATGCTACCATTAAAGTGGTTGTAAACCCTCTCTGACAAGTTTTACCTACAGGTAAGCCTAGATTAAAACTTACCTGTAGGTGTTTGCAATATCTCCTAAACCTACACGGTTTAGGAGATATTTGCCAAAAAGTATGCACCGATGTCTACGGCGCATGCGCGCCGTAGACAATGGCGCAGGCGCACTGAGCCTGCTGAGTTTATGAATGGGATCATGCCGGACCCGCGCGCATGCGCGGGATCGTGACGGTCCCGAGCACATGCGTGGGAGTGACGTCATCGCCGCTCCGGCCAGTCACAGCGCCGGAGCGGCGATACCTGGAAGGCACTCGGAGGAGACATGGCGGCGGCGGGGAACGAGGAGCTCTTCAGGGGCTTCGATCTCAGGTAAGTCATTCATAATGAACTAGTATGCTATGCATACTAGCTCATTATGCCTTTCTCTTGCAGGGTTTTTTTTTTTAAGAAAATTTCTAGAGGGTTTACTTCCACTTTAATATATAGTAACAGAGTATAAGAATCTACCTGTTATTCCTGTGCCTCAAGTGCTTGAGTGTAACACAGAGCTCCTCTTCCTAGCTTGGTGCTTACCAATTGGCTGCACCCGGTGGGGTATAAATACACAGTGTGAGGGGGTTAGCTTGGCAGCGGGTGTGTGTGACCCCCGGGATGGGCTCCCCACACAAAAACAGGCCCAGCAAACGGAGGTTGTGGTTTTCAAAATCAAAAAAAAAAAGGTGCGGTTTATTTTCTATTTACAGTGACAAAACACAGCAAAGCCAAAAGAAACATAAACAAATTAAATCCTGGTCAACTTGACCTCTGACTAAACATACAGGTTTCCTAACTAACAACTGGGATCAGCCTAGTGCTGTCCTAGTCCCTAAGTCCCTGGTTTTAAATGTCCAAGCAAATAGCCACACAGGCTTTGTCTCACCGGACAAGGGTTCACTCTCTCCAGGAAGTCCACACAGGTCTGCTTCCAGGCATGAGCTAACACCTAATGAATCTGGGAGTTCTTATAGAGGCCTAAATGAGCTGACAAGTTTCAGCTGGTCTCATCAACTCCCTGTCTGTACGACGCCCCACACTCTCCCTAGAGGTATGAGTCATCCATGAGCCCACTAGCCTTAGCTGGGCTTATACAACTCTCCACCTAGTTGTACAAGTCGGCGTAAAGCCTGAATCTGGGCGAAATATATCTACCCCCCTGGATGCAACCAGGTGACTTTACCTTCCTGCTGTCACATACCCCCCCCTCTTGTTTTAACCTCGGGGTTGGAACACCAGCAATCAGGCATTCATGTACTCGAGACAAAGCATCCACATTCCCCATTTGAACGCCAGGGCGATGCTTTACTGTGAAGTTGAATTCCTGGAGGGCCAGGAACCACCTATTCACTCTTCTATTTGTTTCCTTGTTTTGAGCCATCCACTTTAACGGAGCGTGATCCGTAACCATGTCAAAGTGCCTACCTAGCAGGTAGTACCGAAGGGAATCTAGAGCCCACTTCACCGCTAAACACTCCTTTTCAACGGTGGCGTAATTTACCTCATGGGACTTCAACTTCCTGCTGAGGTAAATGACTGGGTGCTCTTCCCCGTTCCAGACCTGGGACAATACTGCTCCTAACCCCACATCTGACGCATCACTTTGTACGACAAAGTCTTTAGAGAAGTCGGGTGAGTACAACACTGGCTGGCTACATAAGGCTTGTTTCAAGAATTGGAATGCTGCCTCAGCCTCGGGGGTCCATTTAATCATGACCGACCCTTTCCCCTTCGTTAGGTTGGTTAGGGGCACAGCCTTAGAGGCAAAGTGGGGAATGAATCGCCGATAATACCCAGCGATTCCCAGAAAGGCTCGTACCTGCTTCTTGCTGTTGGGACGTGGCCAACTCTGGATGGCCTCGACTTTGTTGAGTTGGGGTTTTATTACTCCCCTCCCAATGGTGTACCCAAGATATTTGGCCTCCTCCTGCCCAATGGTACACTTCTTGGGGTTAGCCGTAAACCCCGCTTCCCGAACAGAGTCCAGGACTGCTTGCACTTTTGGCAGATGTGAGGCCCAATCTGTGCTATGGACAATTACGTCATCCAGGTAAGCCGCAGCATACTTCCGATGGGGCCTCAGCATCTGGTCCATTTTCCGCTGGAATGTGGCCGGCGCATTCTGTAACCCGAACGGCATTCTTTTATATTGGAACGCCCCGTCTGGGGTTACAAATGCGGTTTTCTCTTTGGCCAATTTGGCCAGGGGGATTTGCCAATACCCTTTTGTGAGGTCAAGAGTCGTCATGTATCGGGCTGTTCCCAGCCGGTCGATCAACTCATCTATACGTGGCATGGGGTAGGTGTCAAATTTTGTAACTTTGTTCAACTGACGAAAATCGTTACAAAATCGCCAGCTCCCATCCGGTTTAGGCACCAACACAATGGGACTAGACCAATCACTTTGGGACTCCTCTATCACCCCTAAGTTCAGCATTTTCTGTACTTCCTCCCGTATTGCCTCCCGTCGGGCCTCTGGGATCCGATAGGGTTTTAACTTCACCCTTTCACCGGGCGGGGTAATGATGTCATGCTCTACCCCAGATGTTTGTCCCGGCAGCTCAGAGAATACCTCCTTGTTGCGAAGCACAAACTCCTTAACCTCCTGTTGTTGGGGTTGTGACAAGGTGGCTGCTATTCCAACCTCAGGAATCACGCAACCAGTTTGAGCTGGTGACCAAGTGTCTGCGACTAGGGACTCTCTATCCCTCCAGGCTTTCAACAGATTAACGTGATAGATCTGTTCGGGCTTTCGTCTTCCTGGTTGTCTGACCTTGTAATTCACTTCGCTCACTTTTTCCATTATCTCGTAGGGGCCTTGCCATTTGGCAAGGAATTTACTTTCAACCGTAGGGACAAGTACCAGTATCCTATCCCCCGGGGAAAAGGTACGGGTCTTGGCTCCACGGTTGTACACTCTCTGCTGTGCTAACTGCGCTTGGGCCAAATGTTCCTTCACGATGGGCATTACCTGTGCAATTCGGTCTTGCATCAGGGCGACATGCTCAATCACACTCCTGTGGGGAGAACTCTCACTTTCCCAAGTTTCCTTGGCAATATCCAACAGCCCTCTTGGGTGTCTCCCATACAGTAACTCAAAGGGGGAGAATCCCGTAGAGGATTGGGGCACCTCCCTAATAGCAAACATCAGATAAGGAAGTAGACAGTCCCAATCCTTTCCATCTCTATCCACCACTTTCTTCAACATTTGCTTTAGGGTTTTGTTGAATCTTTCAACCAGCCCATCGGTTTGGGGGTGATACACAGATGTACGTAATTGCGTCACTTTGAACAATTTACACAGCTCCTTCATAACCCGGGACATAAAGGGTGTACCTTGGTCCGTAAGCAGTTCTCTACAAATACCCACCCGGCTAAACACAAGAGATAGCTCTTTGGCTATGGTTTTGGCCGAGGTATTTCGGAGAGGGATCACTTCTGGATAACGGGTGGCATAGTCCATTATAACTAATATGTACTGGTGCCCCCTAGCGGACTTGATTATAGGACCTACCAAATCCATGGCGATCCTCTCAAACGGGACCTCAATGATGGGTAGAGGGACCAGCGGGCTACGGAAATGTGGCATCGGGGCCGACCTCTGACACACAGGGCAGGAGGAACAATAATTTTCTATGTCCTTTATCACCCCCGGCCAATAGAATCTCTGTAATACCCTCTCTCGGGTTTTCTCTGTCCCCAGATGACCTCCAAGAATGTGCCCATGGGCCAACTCCAACACCAACTTCCTGTAAGGTTTGGGCACCACAAGCTGCTCAACGGTTTCTTCTGCCCTTTTTGCCACCCGATACAGTAGGTCCTTCTCTACGCTGAAGTATGGGTAAGTGCAGGTATTATCTGGGTTCACTAACTCGCCATCTATTTTCACTACGTTTTCCCGTGCCTTTATTAGGGCGGGGTCTTTCAACTGTTCTGTGGCAAAGTTTTCCCTGTGAACCTCAAGATCAGAAAACTCCACAGACGGTAGGTTTTCGTCTGAGGAGGTGGGCTCCTCTCCAGTTTCTTGAGTCTCCCCTGCCAATACTGATAAGGGAAATTCCGGAGAGTCCTCACCACTCTCAGGGGAGTTCTGGCTATCCCATTCCTGGTACATAGGGGCACCAGTGGGGGGCTCAGGATCATCCCACAGTTCCCAGAACTTCGGAAAATCCCTTCCCACAATGGCGTCATGCGGTAACTGAGATACTAAGCCCACTGGATGAGAGAGGGTACCTTTGGGGGTCTCGAAACACACTGTAGTCACTGGATACTCTCGGGTGTCCCCATGCACACAAATAACAGCTACCTTGCTATTCCCAGAGACCTCTGTTTTAACTAACTCAGCCTTTATCAGGGTCACAAGGCTACCTGAATCCAGCAATACCACAACATTTCTACCATTAACACACATTTTGCATAAATGTTTCTCAGTTCCTCGAATGGCAGTGCATGCGACTGTCGCACACAGCGACTGACGTCTGCCCATCAGAAAGTCACACTGCATGGGTTCCTCCACAACCGGGCAATTGGCTGCAATATGTCCCGCTTGCCGGCAGCGGTAGCAAACGATCCTTCTTGCCGCCTCTTGAGCCGCTGATTTCCCAGGCTGTTCTCGCCAAACTTGGGGTAGAGCTCCCACCCTCTCACTCTCTCCACCCTCACCCCTTGGAATCTTCTTATCCGCCCCTGGGGATGGTCTGGTCTTAGGGTGGAAAGTCCGAGTGTCTCTGGAAGAGGCCGTCAGGTTCTCTGTAGCCAAGTATTTCTCCACACGATCCACAAGACCATCGGCCGTCTCTGGGTCCCCATGGCTTACCCACTTTTGGATGGCAGTAGGAAGAGCTCTCAAAAACCGATCCATTACAACACGTTCCACAATCTTTGGTGCGGACAAAGTCTCTGGCTGTAGCCACTTTCTGCTCAGGTGAATGAGATCATACATTTGAGACCTGGGGGGTTTTCCAAGCTGGAAAGTCCAGTTATGCACACGCTGAGCCCGGACAGCCTGGGTGACACCCAGCCTTGCCAATATTTCAGCTTTTAGCATCACATAGTCTTTTGCTTGGTCAGGCTCTAGGTCATAGTAAGCCTTCTGCGATTCACCAGTTAACAGAGGAGCCACCAGTCCAGCCCACTGCTCCTCAGGCCACTTTTCTCTTTCAGCAGTCCTTTCAAATGTGGTCAAAAATACCTCTGGATCATCCTCTCCAGTCATTTTTGTCAACAAACGACTCACCCCAAAGGACGCGGTATTAGTGGGACGGCTTTCCTCACTGGTCTGCGGACGTTGCTGCATTACTGCTTCCATTTGTTGTAGTCTCTGCTCTTGCTTCTGTAACAGGTCTATGAAGCGGGCCTCAGATTGCTGCTGGGCTTGTTGCTGAGCTTCCAGACTCTGTTGGTGAGCTTGCTGCTGGGCTGCGAAGTTCTGTTGTTGAGCTGCAAGGCTCTTTTGCAAACCTGCATTTGTCTGCTGTTGATTGGCATTTGCTAGAGCCAGCTGCTTCAGTATCTCCTCCATGCTGGCTTAAAAAAAAACTGCCACTGGTTCTCCACCAACTGTGAGGGGGTTAGCTTGGCAGCGGGTGTGTGTGACCCCCGGGATGGGCTCCCCACACAAAAACAGGCCCAGCAAACGGAGGTTGTGGTTTTCAAAATCAAAAAAAAAAAAGGTGCGGTTTATTTTCTATTTACAGTGACAAAACACAGCAAAGCCAAAAGAAACATAAACAAATTAAATCCTGGTCAACTTGACCTCTGACTAAACATACAGGTTTCCTAACTAACAACTGGGATCAGCCTAGTGCTGTCCTAGTCCCTAAGTCCCTGGTTTTAAATGTCCAAGCAAATAGCCACACAGGCTTTGTCTCACCGGACAAGGGTTCACTCTCTCCAGGAAGTCCACACAGGTCTGCTTCCAGGCATGAGCTAACACCTAATGAATCTGGGAGTTCTTATAGAGGCCTAAATGAGCTGACAAGTTTCAGCTGGTCTCATCAACTCCCTGTCTGTACGACGCCCCACACTCTCCCTAGAGGTATGAGTCATCCATGAGCCCACTAGCCTTAGCTGGGCTTATACAACTCTCCACCTAGTTGTACAAGTCGGCGTAAAGCCTGAATCTGGGCGAAATATATCTACCCCCCTGGATGCAACCAGGTGACTTTACCTTCCTGCTGTCACAACAGATACGATAATCAGTCCTCCAATTGCCTGTCTGGTAATTGGAAACAGTTGTCAGTATGATGGACTTGCAGGTATATACACTGCACCAAGAAAATGTTCATCATGGGTCCCTCTCTGCGCCACGCCCAGGATGGGAGAAGTCACGTCCTGCATCATTGCGCTGCCAACACGTGCATGGCCATTGCCTGCGCTTCAAACTGGAGCACAAACAGGAAGGGAATTCATGAAACTTACCGTGTATCCCCAGGCCAGAAAAGAGTCCAGAGCAGCCCCCACAGGGGGAAAGCGGGTGCCATAAAGTACCCACGCGCACTGGGCTGTTTCCCGCCAGTGTGCCACCCCCCAGAAATTAAAAATGGCTCCCATAGGGCAACTATGCAAGCCCGGACTGGGGACATCGGACCAACTAGTACCAAGCCACTTGTGGGGGTATACATATAGAGAATGACGTCTAGTGGAAATATTGGGAATTACACCCAACCAGTGATGTAACCATATGATCACAAACATAGTATTAAAAAATCATACAACATAATCCACTGGAAATTAAATCATATAAAGAGATATATGATGACAGGAGACAAATATAAGAATAAAAAAGAAAAAAAAAGGAGAAAAAAAAAAGGAAAAATAAATAAAAAATAAATACATTTAAATACAATTGAAATTAATGTGAGTATGTGGGTGGATATCCACTACAAGTCTAATTCACACATCCCTGATTGGAAACCTGCTAGATACAGTTAAAAATTGAACACCTCATTGAGACCTGGTAGGATAGAAACTTGTAAATGGACTATCCATCTTAGTTCGCTCTGTAGTAATAGTTTATTGAAGTCTCCCCCTCGGGTTTAGCATAAATATGATCCAAAGCCAGGAATTTTATCCTTGGGATGGCATCGCCATGTACTAGCGAACTATGCCTTCCAAGGGGCAAGTCATTCAAGTGTCGGTAAATTTGACGGCAAAACTCCAATTTACTTTTGCCAACATAATAACAGCCGCACTCACATGACAATAGATAAACTATGCCCGGAGTACAGCAAGTAACATAACGTTTAGATTTGAAACTCTCTCCATTGGGTAGTTTTTGGGATTATCCATATGTTGTTAGTACCCACAATTACCACTGGGAAATGTTCCTGTGATTTTGTTTCTATTATCTATTTCTGTTTTATACTCGCTATGCACGAGTTTGTCGCGTAAGCATTGAACCCCTTGTAGGTGATCAGAAACAAAGGGGGCCAGGTTGGCATCCATATTAAGAAGGTGCCAATATTTCTAGAAGATATGGCTAATCTGTTTGTTACTGACAATATTTGGTCAGTATTTTCTCTTTCACTTTTTTATGTGAAAAGAGCAACTCATTACGTGACCTGCTTTTTGCTCTTTTGTAGGCTTTTTTATGGTCATTGTTTGAATATTCCCTCTCACGTAATCTAATTCTAAATGTTGGGGCCTCTTTCTCATGTAGCGACCTCACTCTCTCTCTAGCTTTATCGGTTATACGGCTGTTGTCTAGGGGTACCTGGGAGAGAGAGATGAGATACACCACGGCCCATGTCCTCCAAGGTGTAGAGGTGAAGGCCAGAACTATCGGGCCTGTGTATGTGTCCCAGAGTCCAATCCTCTCCTCGGATTGACTCCCCTTTGCTCCTAGTAACCAGAGTTCCACACACTGAATAGGTCCAACTCGTATTTATTCTTCTCAATAAATAGTCATACAGCACAGACTGGTTGAGACCTATGTAACACTTCAGTATTTGTGGGGAGTAGGCCAAGGCACAATTCTTCTGGATAAAGCTAACCACTGTAGTATCACCAGTGGCGAATAGTCACTGCCACTGACTATATTGATCAGAACGTGAATTACCTTCACTATTGTAGCCCCTATCAGGGGAAGGTAATCCGTCCAAGGGAGTCACTGGAGGCCTCTCTGTCACCAGCAATGCTGCGCCGGACTCTCCAGAGAAGTTCCGCTCACCAGTCTTCTCGACCTCAGACACGGGCACCCAAGGAGTTAGGGCCCCCTCGGATTCCTCCACCCTCGAGGAACTCAGTCGAAGGTACTGAGCTCCAGGCTTCCGCCATAGTACCTCACCCCAGGCTAAAGGTGCCTGAGATGGACTCCATCTCTCGCTCCGGCCAGGTCAAGGGCACCTGGGCCCAGAACTCCGGAACACCAGCACCCAAGCTGAAGGTGCCTGGGTGCGGCTGAGTCCTCCGACTCTCAACCCCAGGGTCAGGGCATCCGCCCCTTTTTATCCCCTCGCCCTTTGCGTCACAGCAGGTTCCCCGCCCTGCTGTAACAGCGCCAGGCCAGGACAAAAAGGAAACAGTCTTGCGGTGAGTGTTCAGCTCCGGCCAGGGCGACAGCACCACCTGCAGGCCGCAGGGAACCTCACACCACCAGAGTCCTCCAAGAACCACAAAAGATTCTCAGATTCCCTGACAATCAATGCATCCGGGTTACACTACCACCCAGATGCCTCCCCTAGAATCAAACACCCGCTACACTCTCCCCCTGGTAATTTGTCACTGGTCCCCAGTGTCTGGTGCAAACCCATGTCTCCAGAGAGTGGTGACATAGATTCGGCCCAGAGACCAAACTCAACAATTTTGTCATGAACTGTGCCAGGACCTATATTGGGGAAGGAAACAGGAATATAAAACAATGAACTTTGTAATAAAATACTCTAAATATTTAACACATTTACATTTCTCCCTCCCCCTGGCTATCTAAGGACCACCCCATTCTCAGCAACCTTGATAGACGAGTCTCCTGCAGAGGGAAGAGAAAGAAACACACATCCTAACATAACATATGTGTCTGCTTGGAACGAATGGGTCTATCCGAGAAGAAACCCATTCACTCCAATGAGTGTTGCATAGTGTACAAAAAAAAACTATTGTTGCGCAACACTGCCACCTGGTGACAATGCCGCGGTAAAGACACTTGTCAGATCCAGATGAACTTCTGCTTTTCTGTGCTGTGACCCTGCGCTGGCTAAACCCCAAAGTCACTGATTTCTCTTTTCTTTTCTGGCTGGGAGGAGAAAGAGGGAGAATGAAATAACAACAGCTCCTATTTCTCCAAAGAGTGAAACGTTCCAGTCATCTGGTAGCAATAATAAAAAAAAAAATGAAAAGGAGTCTCTTTCTCCTACAAATAGAATTTGGGATCTGGCAAAAACAACGGCTTCAAGTGCTGATCAAAAGCCTCCACATGGTACTCAATGCTTCCTCCATCCTTCCGACAAATTACCACTTTGTCTGCATGGATATGCCTTCCTACCATCCACTCTGCCTTACAGTCCTTGAACTTCCTGTTGACTGTAGGTGAGCATGCGAGGTATCGGCGTGCATGAGGTACTTTCAGCTTAGTCCAGACAAAATCATTGTACCATTGCTGCCGAAAAACGTCCACCTCGTAGAGCAACTCTCGGGGTAGATATGGGTATTCCCACCCATATTCTCGGGCAACTTTCTGGCAAAAGAGACGCTGCAGCCTAGCCAGAGATGGCATTGTGGAACGGTCTCCTACTCCAGGCAAAACAATGGACTCCGGATGGCGAGGTACAGTCTCCACCTCTGTAGACTTGGGCCTAGGAGCCCGCAGTGATGACCGTTGCACTCCCGCAACGGGAGCAGGCGAAACACTTGATGGCTCAAGAAGTGGGATCACAGACAGGGAACCAGATTCCTCCCTTTGCTCCGATGCTTCCACCCGGGGTGTACTATCCCCAATGGACACAGGTGGGTCCCTTAAGACATGGGACGCGGGTAGCTTCATCTTGTCCCATCCCTTCTTGTGGAAGATCTTATCTATCTCCCCATCATCACCGGCATCTGATAGCGACTCTAGGTCGGAGGTGCCTGAGATGGACTCCATCTCTCGCTCCGGCCAGGTCAAGGGCACCTGGGCCCGGAACTCCGGAACACCAGCACCCAAGCTGAAGGTGCCTGGGTGCGGCTGCGTCCTCCGACTCTCAACCCCAGGGTCAGGGCGTCCGCCCCTTTTATCCCCTCACCCTTTGCGTCACAGCAGGTTCCCCGCCCTGCTCTACCAGCGCCAGGCAAGGACAAAAAGGAAACAGTATTTCGGTGAGTGTTCAGCTCCAGCCAGGGCGACAGCGCCACCTGCAGGCCACAGGGAACCTCACACCACCAGAGTCCTCCAAGAACCACAAAAGATTCTCAGATTCCCTGACAATTAATGCATCTGGGTTACACTACCACCCAGATGCCTCCCCTAAAATCTAACACCCACTACACTCAAATAGAGCATCGTCTGAGCAATTGCATCTGGCGCATACAGGGGCCAAAAGAGGTTTGGGATGGAAGCTAGAAGCTTCAAGTATGGTGTTCCCTGCTGTGGGTTTTCTAAACAATTCACTATACAAATGGCCATCAGGATTTTTATGTATGGTCAGATCTAGAAATGTGATAGTAGATGGACTGTGAGACATAGTCAATTTTAAGTAAAAGGTATTATGCTGATTGATGTAATTCAGAAATTGGTCCAGGAGTGTTACAGGGCCATCGCATAAAAGTAGAATATCATCTATGTATCAATGCCATGCAAGAGCCTGGCTCTTATACAAAGATGTGGTCTTGTCAGAAAAAAAGAGTCTCTCCCACTCCCCCAGGTACAAGTTGGCATAAGAGGGGGCGCAACACGTGCCCATGGCTACTCCCTGTACCTGGAGGTAGTGGGAGTTATGGAAGGTGAAATGGTTGTGTCTTAGAATGAATTCTAAGGATGCCAGAATAAACCCAACAAGTTGGTGCCCATGCTGGCTCCTCCGAAGGAGGGTTTCTTGGAAGGCAGATAAGCCCCTGTCATGGGGTATAGAACGGTGTTGCCATCGACACGGAGGCCATCCAGCATTTTCAGGATATGAAACGTATCCTTAGGGTAAGATGGTAGTTCCTCGACCAAGGGTTTTAATTAATTGTCATCAAACCTGCTAATATTTTCAGTAAGGCTGTCTCTAACCGAATTATTGGGTCTTCCCGGGGGGTCCACAAGATTTGTATGCACCTTGGCAAGGGCATAAAAGGTGGCTTCCCGTGGATGGGTCGTTTTAATGAATTCCCATGTGTTTTTATGGATAACAATACATTGATAAGCATCATCAATAAGGGTGTAAAATTCCTTCATATAACTGTCAATTAGAGATTTAGGTATTGAACAGTACCATTCTGAATTTTTCAGGATGTTTGTGCACATACGTATGTAGTGCACATTGCAACGATATTGCCACCTTTGTCTGGTGCTTTTATCATTATGGATTGATTGAGCATAAGAGATTGTAAGGCCTTAAGTTCATTTTGTGACAGATTACTTTTAAAGTTTTGGGGGCTTTAAAATTCTTGGATTTACTTTGATACTAATTTCAGAAATGCTGCTGCATTAGAATTTGAACTTGGTGCCGGATATAAAGTGGATTTCTTCTTGAGACAAACTGTGGCCGACATCGGCAGTGGGGGCTCATTGCCGACACCGTCAACCTCAGCCAGGATGGCCTCAAGATCCATAGTGTAAATTAGGTCATCTGGCTCGTTTTCTTCGAGCAGTGCTGTTAAATTGTCAATGGCTTCTAGTTCTTTTTGTGTAAATGTGATGCCTGCATCATTCAGTTTTTTGGGAAAATAGACTTTGTAATAATAAATTTCATATAAATAAATGCGTATCCTTGATAACCTCGAACTTATTGATTTGTACTACTGGACAGAAAGTGAGGCCTTTGCTTAGAACATTTGTTTCATCCTGTGTTAGGGAGTAGGTTGACAGATTAATAATATTTAATGGGTTTTGAGTGGGTGTGTTTTGTGCACTTTGTGAGTGTAACTCTTTATGCTACACTGAGTTTTTACTCAGGGAAGCATAAAGAGTCCAGTATTACAAATCAATGCGTTTGAGGTTATCAAGGATACACATTTATTTATATGAAATTTATTATTAAAACATCTCTTTTCCAAAAAACAGAACGAAAAAAAAAATGAATGATGCAGGCATCACATATACGCAAAAAGAACTAGAAGCCTCAAACAGAGCATCGTCCGAGCAATTGCATCTGGCCCGTACGTACTGTCCAAATGGGATAGAGACCAAAAGAGGTGATGGATGGAAGCTAGAAGCTTCTAGTTTGGTGTTCCCTGCTGTGGGATTTCTAAACAATTCACTATACAAATGGCCATCAGGATGTTTATGTATGGTCAGATCTAGAAACATGATAGATGGACGGTTAGACATAGTAGAATTGATGTAATTCAGATGTAATTCAGAAATTGGTCCAATAGTGTTACAGGACCATCCCAAAAAGTAGAATATCATCTATATATTGATTCCATGCAAGAGCATGGCTGGTATACATAGATGTGGTCTGAGGTATAAACTGGCATAAGAGGGGGCGCAACATGTGCCCATGGCTACCCCCTGTACCTGGAGGTAGTGGGAGTTCTGAAAAGTGAAAGGAAAATTCTGAGGAGTTGGTGCCCATGCTGGCCCCTCCAATGGAGGGTGTGTTGGATGGCACATAAGCCCCTTTCATGGGGTATAGAGCTTTACAAGGCCTCCATTTCGATGGAAACCAGAATGGTATGGCCATCGACATGGAGGCACTCCAGCATCTGCAGGAGATGAATCTTATCCTTAGTGTAAGATGGTAGTTCCTCAACCAAGGGTTTTAATTGATTGTCAACAAATCTGCTAAGATTTTTGGTAATGCTGCCTCTAACCGAAATAATGGGTCTTCCTGGAGGGTCCAAAGGATTTTTATGCACCTTGGGAAGGGCATGAAAGGTGGCTTCTCATGGATGCGTCATTCTAATGAATTCCCATGTGCTTTTATCGATAACATTACATTGATAAGCACCATCGGATACTAGTAATTACAGAAATGCTGCTGCATTCAAATTCGAACTCGGTGCCTAATATAAAGTGAATTTTTTCTTGAGACCAACTGTGGCCAACGTCGGCAGTGGGGGCTCAATGGCAAAACTGTTGGCAAAACTAAATTGGAGTTTTGGCGTAAAATTTACTGACACTTGACCAGTATTAGCAAAAAGCTTTCGGATCTGCCCCTTGGGAGGCATGGTTCACTAGTACATGGCGATGCCGTCCCAAGGGTCAAATTCCTGGCTTTGGATCATATTTACGCTAACCCCCGAGGGGGAGACTTCAATAAACTATTACTACAGAGCGAACTAAGATGGATATTCCATTTTCAAGCTACTAGGCCATTAGATCTCAATGAGGCGTTCAATTTTAAACCATATTTAGCAGGTTTCCAATCAGGGGTGTGTAAATTAGACTTGTAATGGGTATCCTTCACATACTCACATTAATTTAAATATTATTTTTATTTACCAGTATCTATTTTTTCTTTCCTTTTTTTATTCTAATGCCGCATATACACGACCATTTTTCATGATGAGAAAACTGCAATTTTTTAGATTGGTCGTGAAAACCGGTCGTGTGTATGCTCCATAGCAGTTTTCTCAACAAGAAAACTGCCCGCAAAAAAAATAGAACCTGCTCTATTTTTTCTCGTAGTTTTTACCGTCGTTCTTTTTCTCGTCGTGAAAACCGCTCGTGTGTATGCTTTTCCGAGGGGAAAAAAATACACGCATTCTCAGAATCAAGTGTAGCGGCCACCTCCACTCCCCTCTTTCTCTTGTCTAGGGGTATCTTAGAGGGGAGGGAGCGGGGATACCACGCCTGGCTTCCACCACATGTGTCAGTGCGGCATAAGCAACGTTCTTGTATTACCTTCGGGTCAGTGCTGTGCACCTGGATCTTCCCTCCAAGAGTCACCTTGAACAATGTCTGTCAGGAAATGAGCCCCACACCATTAAAGTTCAACACTCCTTTATTCTTCTCGAATGAACACAATCAGTTGAACTCCCTTGGTAGAAACAGAACAGAAAAGGGGGTGTGGATGCGAATAGGCCCAGACACAATGTATTCTCCACTTTCCTTCCTAAAAGTGGGTTACAGTCTCCGCACGAGGGGGGATTTCCTTCCAGGCGGTCTCTGACGAGAGGCTCACCTGTCACCGGCAATATGCTGCACCGGGTCTTCAAGTGAGGAGCTCCCTCCGGTCCATTGCGCCTTCCGGATTTGGGTACCCACTCCCGGGGTTCCTTAGGATCTCCTTCCCTCGCGGAACTCAGTGTTGGGCACTGAGCTCCGGACCTTCATCCGAGTACCTCACCCCAGGCTAAAGGTGCCTGGGATGGAACACGACCTCCGGCTGTCCTCTAGGCCTAGGCCACCCAGAGGACCGACACGAACCACCGTCCGCAAGCTGAAGGTGCTTGGGACTTCGACCCCATCACAAAGATGGCCGACCCCTTTATACCCTCTCCCAGCAAGCACGGCGGGTTCCCCGCCCCACCATACTGCTGCCGAGGGAGGACAAAAAGGAGGCACAGCACACAGCAATGATTCAACCCCAGCCCAGGGCAACAGCACCACCTACTGGGCTGCAGGGAATTACACATCACCAATGTCTCTGTCAAATTCAAATTTACACCCAGGAAAGTACATACCCGCTACACAAGTATGAGACGGGAGCGCTCGTTCTGGTAAAACTAGCATTTGTAATGGTGTAACGGACTGAAAAGCACGAGGCTGAAAAGCGCGAATCCTCTCTTACCAAACTTTACTAACACGAGATCAGCAAAAGCAGCCCAAAGAGTGGTGCCATTCGAATGGAACTTCCCCTTTATAGTGCCATCGTAAGTGTTGTCGTAGGTGTTGTACGTCACAGCGCTTTGCTCGAGCGTTTTTTTTTTCCTGAACGTGTGTCTGCAAGGCAGGCTTGAGAGGAATCACGACGAATCACGTCGGTGAAAAACGTCGTTTTTTTGCATGACAGGAAAAACGGTTGTGTGTACGCGCCATTATTCTTATATTTGTCTTCTGTCATCATATATCTCTTTATATGATATAATTTCCAGTGGATTATGTTGTACGATTTTTTATTACTATGTTTGTGATCATATGGTTACATCACTGGTTGGGTTTAATTCCCAATATTTCTACTAGAGGTCATTCTCAAGATGTATACCCCCACAAGTCGCTTGGTACTGGTTGGTCTGATGTCCCCGATCCTGGCTTGCATAGTTGCCCTATGGGAGCCATTTTTCATTTATGGGGGATGGCACCCTGGCGGCACAGCCTGGTGCACGTGGGTCCTTTGCGGCACCCGCTTTCCCCATGTGGGTGCTGCTCTAGACTCTTTTCTGGCCTGGGGATACACGGTAAATTCTATGATTTCCTTTCCTGTTTATTCTCCAGTTTGTAGCCCAGGCAATGGCCCAACGTGCTTAGGTGGCACGATGATGCGGGACGCGACTCCGCCCATCCTGGGCAAGCTTGCTCCGCGCACCACGACGCATAGGGACCCATGATGAATATTTTCTTGGTGCAGTGTATATACCTGCAAGTCCATCATACTGACAGCTGTTTCCAATCACCAGACAGGCGATTGGACAACTGATCATTGTATCTGTGTATTTATACCGCAACTGGTGCAGCCAAATGGTAAGCGCCAAGCTTGGAAAGAGGAGCTCTGTGTTACACCGATGCACTTGAGGCAGAGGAACAACAGGTAGATTCTTATACTCTGTTACTATATATCATTGGTTAAATGTCCTTTTGAAGGCATGCAGCTGTTTTTTTTTTAATATATAATATGTGTAGCACCCTGAAGTTTAGGCAGGGTTGCTATTAAATTTAATTGCCAGGCAATAGTTGCCTTGGCCAATTGTTAGGAGATCAATTGATTTCCCCCTAATTCTGGAATTGCTGCACTTCTCTCCTCTGTCACTAGGTGGCATGGTAGCTGTGACATTGGGTAAGACAAGGGCATAGCAAAGACAGATTATGAATGAATGGGGTGTCTCAGCCAATTGGCAGAGGTTTCTTTAAGTCCCTTGGCCTGCTGGGAGAGCCTATGTATTTGCGTGGAGTCAGATGATTGGGGTTCTGTGCCAACTGGATGCCTGTCTGGGTGGACGTGTATTGTACTGTAGTTGTAGTCCAACCAGAAGTAGCGGTTCAGCCGGACGGGGGAACCAGCTGTGATCAGAGGTAGAAGGGAAAGCTGTCGCCACTAAGGGACAATTGTGAGTAAGCTGAGGCTAGTACCAGAGCAGACTTCTCATCAGCTGGGGTCGGGGAAGAAGTGGGAAAACCTCAGCAAGTGTCAGGTCAGGGACCCAGCGGGACAGAAGGGGTGACACTTGTAGAGTATCAGAGAGTGCCAAGCCAGGGACCTAGTGTGTCAGCAGGGGTGACGCTTGAAGAGCAGGGTTGAGCTTTGAGTTCGAGTCGAACTCATGTTCGACTCGAACATTGCCTGTTCGCCCGTTCGGCGAACAGCGAACAATTTGGGGTGTTCGCGGCAAATTTAAAAAGCAGCGGAACACCCTGTAAAAGTCTATGGGAGAAATCTAAAGTGCTAATTTTAAAGGCTTATATGCAAGTTATTGTCATAAAAAGTGTTTGGGGATCCGGGTCCTGCCCCAGGGGACATGTATCAATGCAATTTTTTTTTTTTAAAACTGATGTTTTTTCTGGAGCAGTAATTTTAATAATGCTTAAAGTGAAACAATAAAAGTGAAATATTCCTTTAAATTTCGTACCTGGCGGGTGTATATAATATTCATGTAAAGCAGTGCATGTTTCCCGTGCTTAGAACAGTCTGCACAAAATGTAATTTCTGAAGGAAAAAAAGTAATTTAAAAGTACTCGCGGCTGTAATAAATTGCCGGTCCCAGCAATACAGAGAAAAGTCATTGAAAGTCATTGATAAAAAATAAATAAAAAAATGCGTGGGGGTCCCCCCAAATTCAATTACCAGGCCCTTCAGGTCTGGTATGGGTATTAAGGGGAACCCTGCGGCAAATAAAAAAAATATAACGTTGGGTTCCCCCCAAATATCCATACCAGACCCTTATCCAAGCACACAACCTGGCAGGCCGCAGGAAAAGAGGGGGGATGAGAGAGCGCCCCCCCTCCTGGACCATACCAGGCCACATGCCCTCAACATGGGGAGGATGTCCCCATGTTGATGGGGACAAGGGCCTCATCCCCACAACCCTTGCCCCGTAGTTGTGGGGGTCTGCGGGCGGGGGCTTATTGGAATCTGGAAGACCCCTTTAACAAAGGGGACCCCCAGATCCCGCCCCCCCTATGTGAATTGGTAACGGGGTACATTGTACCCCTACAGTTTCACAAAGAAAGTGTAAAAAATAAACACACAGACACAGTTGGGATAAGTCCTTTATTAAAAATAAAAGAAAGAATAAAAAAAAAAGACTCCAGCGGTGGTAATCCACTCTCGATCTCCACTCCAGCGATGTCGGTATCCTGCGATGGATGATCTCTCCAGGCTCCAGCGACGAGGAACAGCACACAATCCTCTCTTCACCGGAGCGGAGACACCCCGGGAATGACGCGGCTTCAGCCAGTGACAGCTCTTATATAGCTGAGGGCGTGGCCACTCATCACGTGACCCCGTCCCCCTCTGACGCAAGGGGAAACCCGGGCTTTCCCAGTGACGTGCGGGAGACCCTACCCCCCTCTGGTGCAATGCAGGTTTCCCAGTTGCATCAGAGGGGGCGGGGTCAATTACTTTTTTTCCTTCAGAAATTACATTTTGTGCAGAGACTGTTCTAAGCACAGGAAACAAGCGCTGCTTTACAGGCATACTATATACACCCCCCAGGAACGAAATTTAAAGGAATATTTCACTTTTATTGTTTCACTTTAAGCGTTATTAAAATCACTGCTCTCGAAAAAAATTACGTTTTTAAAACTTTTTTTTTCATTGATACATGTCCCCTGGGGCAGGACCCAGGTCCCCAAACACTTTTTATGACAATAACTTGCATATAAGCCTTTAAAATTAGCACTTTTGATTTATTTATTTATTGCCTGTTCGCATGTTCTGGTGCGAACCGAACTGGGGGGGGGTGTTCGGCTCATCCCTATTGAAGAGTATCAGTGAGTGTCAAGCCAGGGACCCAGCAGGGAACCGGGGGTGACGCTTGAGAAATATACTGAGGGCTAACAGTGAAAGAGCTCAGGGGATCCAGTGGCTATTGGATCCGAAGTCTAGTGAAAGACTGGGAGCTCATTGAGTGAAGACCCACAGTGAGTGATGGTGGAGTAAGCGGAGAACTGTTCGTGTTGCAGATAGTTGAATACAATTGCTGCTAGTAACTACTACAAGATTGTTGCCATACGAAACAGAAGTCCTACCTATACAGAAGTGCTGTCCTTCTATAGAAGTCTCGGAGTCGGCTAATTATCATTGCATCTACTTAAGGGTGTCCTGGCCCTAACCTCCCTCCCGCCAGCTCTGTTCAACAGACAATTAAAGGGGTTGTAAAGCTTTGTGTTTTTTCACCTTAATGCATCCTATACATTAAGGTGAAAAAACACCCTGCACTCTCGGGCCCCCCAGCCCCCTGTTTTACTTACCTGAGGCACAAAACTCTGTGGACGCGATCCTGTGATGGTTTCCCCCAGCTTGAGGTGGCTCTTCATTGGAGATTGATAGCAGCGCAGCCATTGGCTCCCGCTGCTGTCAATCAAATCAATGACACGGCACGCCAGGGGCCGGGGGCCGAGTGATACACTTGGCGGCTATAGCCGCCACTGTATCACACGGGAGTGTGCTCGGAAGCTAACCCCCTTGGGAGAGAGCTTCCCAGAACGGGGGTTAGCTCTTGCGGGGAGGAGCCCAGACAGCCGCCGAGGGACCCCAAAAGACCAGGATCGGGGCCACTCTGTGCAAAACGAACTGCACAGTGGAGGTAAGTATGGTATGTTTGTTATTTAAAAAAAAAATACCTTTACAACCCATTTAATCTCTTTGCATTATAAAAGTGTCTGGCGCCCACCATTTCATCTTGCATTACACCCACCATGCCTTGCAACCCACTCTACACAGAAGGATGTCAGCTGTCCCTAACTCTGGAGGTCACCATTAGGCCTCAGGACTTTGCTACACATGATTTGATGATATAATTCTTTGAACTACATGATATAGTAGCCTTATAATGGCTATAATCTTACTATCTGTTTATATATACAGATCAACACGTACCATCACCCTCCTATCTGAACACATGTAAACCCTTGGGCTGCCAGACATTTATCAGCAGGAGTTTACACTCCATAGCTGTAGGATCCTTGTCTGTGAAGTTTAGAGTGCCTCATTTCCCTCATTGTGTTTGGCTCACCCTTCTGGGATGTTTCCTCTGTGCATTGTCCCAGCTGAAGGACCGCTGATCATCAAGCTGCCAGCCTTATGATATACCAGTGGGAGTTTTCACTTACCAGCCACGTGCAATAACCATCTGTGCAATTTTGTAAGTAAAGAACATGCAATCCTTACTAACTACATGTGAAGTAACATATATATGTATATATATATATATATATATTATTATTTTTTATGTTACTATGATACTAATATTATACATTTACATTGCAGAATCTATTACCCATAGAATTAAAAACCTCTGAAGAAGGACTTACAATGGTCTGAAACATGTAAGGTGTCCACGCCTCTGTGTGCTTAGGCTAGCCCGTTAGCTCTATGAGGGCAGCCACTGTCTGACATACATGACATGTTTTTTTTGGGTACTTTGTATCACAATTACATTTGATTCTATCTGATGTTACACTATATATGTATTTTTTGTCAGTTTGCCATTTACCTATATGATGCCTCAATAAAATGTGTACTTTTGGACTCACCTGGTCTATCCATTTAACAATAATTGAAGGTCGGACAAAGGATTGGGCTCTGTGCATAGGTTAACGGCCGGTAATGCATTAGTGAGTAGGCGCATGCACACTCAGCAGCACTGGTATTGGCGCCAAGCAGCCTATATAAACTGGAGTACGGCAGAACGGAGTTGCAGAATGGTCCTCATCTTGATTCTGTATACCTGTAACCTGACCTGCAGATTCTCCCATTCCTTGTGTGACCCTGTTTGCCTCCCAACCTAAATCTGGAGTTTTGGGTCTTCTTTGTGACCTCGGCCTGCCTTGTGCACTGTGCTTAGTTGCCTTGTAATTTGCACCCTGTGAATGTGAAATTTTTTACCTGCTAACTGTAGGTATAGAGCAGGTATATGCAATTAGCGGACCTCCAGCTGTTGCCAAACTACAAGTCCCATCATGCCTCTGCCTCTGGTTGTCATGCTTGATGCTGTCAGAGTCTCGCTATGCCTCATGGGACTTGTAGTTTGGCAACAGCTGGAGGTCCGCTAATTGCATATCCCTGGTATAGAGTTATTAGGGATTGGAGCGAACGGTTCGGCCCGAGCATGAGTTGGGGCCGAACATTTGCCTGTTTGGCTATTCGCCAAACACCCGAATTTGCAGGGTGTTCACCCCGACAAACACCCTGCAATGCACTGAGTGCCGCACAGTGCATTCTGTGCCCTGATTAAGCAAAGCTTTGCCCAATCAGGGCGTAGTGTAAGCTGGTTGTTAAGAAACAGGGACGGGAATGCGGCCGCCGCGTCCTTAACAACCGATGAGTCATCAGCTGTCAATGGGTTTCCCTGCTGACAGCTGGAAAAAAAAAGTGCCAGTAAAAAAATAAAGAAAGAAAAGGTATTATTTGCAAGTAATTGGCCATAAAAGGGGTATGTGATTTTAATGATGCTTAAAGTGCAACAATGAAAGTGAAAAATTCCTTTAAATATTGTGCCTGGGGGCCCCCCTTAATGTGCCTGTAAAGTGAATGACAATTGTGCGGTCATGCAACACTTCCCCACAAATAGAGCTTTCTTTTGGTGGTATTTGATCACCTCTGCGGTTTTAACTTTTTGTGCTATAAACAAAAGAAGAGCGACAATTTTTGCTATAATAAATATCAAAAGAAAAAAAGAAAAAAAGAAAAAATGTTTTGCTCAGTTTAGGCCGATACGTATTCTTCTACATATTTTTGGTAAAAAAAAATGCAATAAGCTTATATTGATTGGTTTGCGCAAAAGTTATAGCGTCTACAAAATAGAGAATAGAATTATGGCATTTTTATTTTTTTACTAGTAATGGTGGCGATCTGTGATTTTTATTTTGACTGCGACATTGCGTTGGACACATCGGACACTTTTGACACATTTTTTGGGACCATTCGTATTTATACAGTGATCAGTGCTATAAAAATGCATTGATTACTGTATAATGTGACTGGCAGGGAAGGGGTTAACACTAGGGGGCGATCAAGGGGTTAAATGTGTATCCTATGGAGTGATTCTAACTGTAGGGGGAGGGGACTCACAAAGGGAGGAGACCGATCTGTGTTCCTCTGTACTGGGAACACACATCGGTCTCCTCACCTCTGACAGGACATGGATCTGTGTGTTTACACACACAGATCCAGGGTCCTGCCGTGTTCACGGACAATCGTGGGTGCCCGGCGGACCTCGCGGCCGCCGGGCACGCGCATCGGGTCCCGAGCGACGCGGTGGGCAGGCGCGCGCCCCCTAGGTGGCTGGGAAGCCCAGGACGTCATATCACGTCCACCCAGGATGGGAGATCCCTCCTGCAGACGTCATATGACTATAGCCCGGTATTGAAGTGGTTAAAAAAATATATATTGATGTCCCCCAGGGCAGTACCCAGACCTCCATACTCCTTTTATGGCCAAATACTTGCATATAAACCTTCAAAATGGGCACTTTTGATTTTTCCTGTTCGGCTCCCATAGACTTCAATGGGGTTTGCAGTTTGGGTTATGTGAGGGGTTAGCTCAGCAGCGGGTGTGTGTGACCCCCTGGATGGGTTCACCACACAAAATTAGGCACAGCAGACAGTTTGTAGGTGAAAAAACAAAAGGGGCGGTTTATTTAAACTATATACAGTTAAAAATATAACAAAAAAAAACAAAAAAAAGAAACATGAAAATAAATCCTGGTCAGCTTGACCGCTTACTATACACGTAGTTTCCCTAACTAACAACTAGATGCAGCCTCGTGCTGCCCCTGCCCCTATTTCCCTGTTTTAGAAGTTTTAGCCACACAGGCTTTGTCTCACCGCACAGAACGCACACTCCCCAGTCTACACAACACAGAACTGGTTCCAGATTGGAGCATCTCCCTTAGCATGCTGGGAGTTTTTGTAGAGGTCTTATTGAGTCCACTTACTTCAGCTGGGCTCATTAACTCTTCCCCTGCAGGACTCCCAGCACTCCCCCTAGTGGTATAAATTGGCATAAAGCTTGAATCTGGGACATATATATATTCCATCCTGGATGCAACCAGGTGATTTTACCTGCCTGCTATCACAGTTAGAACATTTCCCCTATTCGGGAGTTCTGCTGCGAACCGAAAAAGGGGGGTGTTCGGCCCATCCCTAAGAATTATATGTACTACCACTTATTATAAGAAATAGGAAGCAGCTGCTTACAACTTAACAATGTGTCCCCCACATCAAAAATATAATTCTTTACAAATATGAAGTGCCACTATGGTTGTAAAACTAAAATAATATTGAAACTATATAAAGAATTGCAAACAGTAATATTACTGTGACAGGGGTCACTTTGGGCACAGGGTGAGCAAGAAAATAATGGACATTAAGAATATGTCTTGGATTGCTTTAAAATGGGACAGTGATATTTTTCCACAATATTCCCAAGGATATCTGTAAAGAACTATTTACTGTTTGATTATGAACTCAACAGGTTAACTGAAAAGTGACTCCTTCATGATGTTGGGACACATACTGTTAGATTCTAATGTCACCACATCCAGCCCCCACCTGTGTCTGCTAAGATGTCAGATGTGTATTGGGAGACAGTGAGGCTAGCCTAAAGGTCATGTGTCTGAGTCATCAGCTGTAGTTAATTAGCTCATGTAAATTAGGTCTGGTCAAAGGTGTATTGTCTGAGGAGAATGTAAGAACCTCCTCTCTGTGTGTATAAAACTGGGAGTTTGTCATTAAAGATTGTCAGTCTAGTTGGAAAGATACAGAGCATTGGTCTCGTATGTTTGGAAGCATTAATCCTATGGGAAGCGGTCGCCTGACTGTGGAGGATCGGCAGTGGATGTGTGTCCAGAGAGGGAATATCCTAAACGGCGTTAACCCCTTTCATACTTGGGGTGCCGTTACATTGGTTGGCAGCGGTGGGATTTTCCCTCCAGTTACTGGGACACTCCAAACCACCACAGTGAATGACCAGCTATGCAGCCTGCAGGAAAGCCACGCTGAAAGACTTACTTGAGAGCCGTGGAGGGACCGGTGGGACAAAGAACAAGGCCACCTTGATCAGGGAGCTAGCTGAGATGGATCAGAGGGATGGTGATGCAGGACCCCGGTCTGTTGAAGACTTGTTTCAGCAACGAGTTCGAGAGCGGTTGGCATTATATGGGGCTAACCCATCAGAGACCGCCATACAGAAAGCCATTAGAGACATCCAGCTGCAGGATGAGTGACCAGAGAAAGAACTGGAGCGACAAGAGAGAGAACTAGAGCGGCAACATGAGCGGAGAATGGCGGAAATATGGCAATCGGAGACAACGCCTAAAGATGCAGCGCCTGTCCGTAAGTTGCCCTTTCGGGCGTTCAAACTATTTAAGGAAGGAGAGGAGGAAATTGAAGCGTTCCTGCAGGACTTTGAGAGACTATGCCAGATACATGTAGTACTGCCCCAAGATTGGGTCGCCTTACTGGCAAGTAATTTAACTGGCAGAGCGGAGGATGCGTATCGGGCCCTGGAGGATGAGGATGCTAAAGACTATGACAGGGTAAAAGAAGCTCTGCTAGCCCGATTTGCCATTACACCCGAAGCCAGCCGGATTAAGTTTCAAGAATCCTGGAGACAAACCCACATAACATACGTGGAGTGGGCACATCGTCTGCAGCGAAACCTTAAGGGCTGGTTCCAGGGAAGCCGCGCTCATACCATAGAGGACATCACCCAGCTAGTACTCTTAGAACAGTTCTTTAACCACACCCCTCCGGTATTACGGGATTGGGTGCGAGATAAGCGACCACGGACTGTACAGCAAGCGGCTATTTTGGCCGATGAATATCTGGACTCTCGAAGGTCAGGTGGAAGCGAGCGCTATCCACTATCTCAGCCCAGTTTACCAGCCTCGAACCCAACTTCAGCACCACCTCCAGCGGCCAATTATCCTCAGCAGCCCAGGTTCAACTCCCAGGACTACTCACAACCCATCAGGTGTTTCGGATGTAAATAGCTAGGGCACAAAAAGCCAGACTGTCCGTTGAATCCAGCCATCCCGTCCCAGTCATGGAGACAGCCAGCAAGGGGGAGCCCCCGCACATCCATGCCTGCGGCCCACTGCATTGAGGAGGAAGAACATTGGGGCGTCCTGCACAAGTCTGATCCAATACAAGCAGCTAACCGGGACAACAGGCAACAACACAGGCAGACTGTCTGGGTTAATGGAACGGTAGCCAATGGCCTACATGATAGTGGCGCTACCATGACCCTACTACAGAAGAACCTCATCCCAGAGAGCCAACACACCGGAGACACTGTAGCCGTAAGAGTAGCGGGAGGTACCATCTTCCGGCTACCCGTTGCCCGTGTTCATCTGGATTGGGGGGTTGATTCGGGACACGTGAATGTGGGGGTGATGAAGGATTTGCCAGCGGATGTACTACTGGGGAATGATTTGGCCCCGCTGAAGCCAACCCAGTGACTACCTGTGCCCAGACCCATGCTGCTGGAACCGGCCCGCTTGCGGCTGAGAACTGGGTAAGACTATCTTCCCCGACATGTACCTTAGATCAGGCAAAATATCACAGTCTGGAATTGGAATGTGACAAGTTGGCCAGGGAGAAATCGGAGATGCAACGACACTACGTCATGTATTATGAGATGTCCCATGGCTTGAACATTGAAATGCACAAACAGGCTGAAATTGTCAAAAGGTTAAATGGGATTTGCGCCCAGGTTTTGCC
The DNA here is from genome assembly GCA_029206835.1 of Rana muscosa. NCBI lineage: Eukaryota > Metazoa > Chordata > Amphibia > Anura > Ranidae > Rana > Rana muscosa. The sequence goes on along the minus strand of CM055118.1, from coordinate 77,348,119 downwards.
TTACCTCTCCCAAGAGCATCAGCAACAAGTTTTGGGAGCCATTGAGAGAGCAAAGCAAGTGACTGTTCCAGAACTGAATTCCATTATTCGCCCTGCAACCTTACAACGTCACCATCAGCTACTGACCCGGTAAGCAAAACGGCCATGCTGATGGGTTGTCCAGGCATTAGAGGAATGGAACTATGGACTAACTTCGGAGTCAACCTCCTGTGTTAGTCTCCTGCCGAAAGGGGAGATGTGTGACAGGGGTCACTTTGGGCACAGGGTGAGCAAGAAAATAATGGACATTAAGAATATGTCTTGGATTGCTTTAAAATGGGACAGTGATATTTTTCCACAATATTCCCCAGGATATCTAAAAATAACTATTTACTGTTTGATTATGAACTCAACAGGTTAACTGAAAAGTGACTCCTTCATGATATTGGGACACATACTGTTAGTAGTAGTGATGAGCCGAACACCCCCGGGTTCGGTTCGCACCAGAACCCGCGAACGGACCGAAAGTTCGTACGAACATTAGAACCCTATTAAATACAATGGATGCGAACGTTCGAATTCTAAAGTGCTAATTATAACAACTATTATGCATGTTATTGTCCTAAAAAGGGTTTGGGAACCCGGGTTGTGCACCAGGGGACATGTATCAATGCAAAAAGAAGTTTTAAAAACGGTCGTTTTTCGGGAGCAGTCATTTTAATGATGCATAAAGTGAAAAAAAAAAAGTCAAATATTCCTTTAAATATCGTACCTGGGGGGTGTCTAAAGTATGCCTGTGAAGTGCCACGTGTTTCCCGTGTTTAGAACTGTCCCTGCACAAAATTACATTTCTAAAGGAAAAAAAGCCATTTAAAACTGCTTGCGGCTTTAATGTAATGTCTGGTCCCGGTAATATGGATGAAAATCTTTAAGAAAAATGGCATAGCTACCCCATGACCCCCCCCCCCCTACCCCAGCCCATTACCAGCCCCTTTGGGTCTTGTATGGATATTAAGGGGAACCCCGCACATAAAATAAAAAAGGCCCTATATACTCTGAACAGCCGTATACAGGCGGTGCATACAAGACAGGGACTGTAGGTTTGTTCTTATGTAGAATCTGTTTGTAATTTTGAACAGGTACATTGTTGAAGTGTAGCTCCAGCCCAAAAATCTATTTTTAAACTTTTTGGAAAACATAGGTAAGGGTTATCACCCCTGTAACATTTGTTTTGCTGTCTGTGCCCCTGTTCAGAACATTTCACCTCACTTTCCGTCCCAATGACAACTGTTTTTGAAATGTGGTGTTTTTCTTGAAACAAGGATTGCTGATAAAGCATCAGTACAGAGGAGACACCTTTCTCCCATATTTATTCTTACAGGAGAGAATTTTCCTTCCTAGTGGTAGATTTCCTCTCACTTCCTGTTGTCTTCTTGCGTTTGCAAGTAGGAGTCGTTTGTAAGTTGGATGTTTGAAAGTAGGGACCTGCCGTATATACTCTGCAGAAATAGGCCCCTTAGTTGTTGGTGTTGGCACAACACTGTAAGCACTCACAGTTACTCTTGGTTGGTGCTGGAACGCCCTGCTGTCAACTATTATATCAGGAATTTTAATTACATATAATTGTTGAACAGTGGTAGTAAAAATTGGGCCTTTGATGGTGGTGCTGGTGCCACAACACTGTAAGCCCTGACAGTTACTCTTGGTGGGTGCAGCAATGGGCCCTGCTGTGAATTATTAGATCAAGAATTGTAATTGCATGCCCCTGTTGAACAGGGGCTGAAAAATTGGGCCTTTCGTGGTGGTGGTGGTGGTGGTGGTGTTGCCACAACACTGTAAGCCCTCAGAGTTACTCTTGGTGGGTGCAGCAATGGGCCCTGCTGTGAATTATTAGATCAAGAATTGTAATTACATGCCCCTTTTGAACAGGGGCTGAAAAATTGGGCCTTTCGTGGTGGTGGTGGTGGTGGCGTTGCCACAACACTGTAAGCCCTCAGAGTTACTCTTGGTGGGTGCAGCAATGGGCCCTGCTGTGAATTATTAGATCAAGAATTGTAATTGCATGCCCCTGTTGAACAGGGGCTGAAAAATTGGGCCTTTCGTGGTGGTGGTGGTGGTGGTGGTGTTGCCACAACACTGTAAGCCCTCAGAGTTACTCTTGGTGGGTGCAGCAATGGGCCCTGCTGTGAATTATTAGATCAAGAATTGTAATTACATGCCCCTTTTGAACAGGGGCTGAAAAATTGGGCCTTTCGTGGTGGTGGTGGTGGTGGCATTGCCACAACACTGTAAGCCCTCAGAGTTACTCTTGGTGGGTGCAGCAATGGGCCCTGCTGTGAATTATTAGATCAAGAATTGTAATTGCATGCCCCTGTTGAACAGGGGCTGAAAAATTGGGCCTTTCGTGGTGGTGGTGGTGGTGGTGGCGTTGCCACAACACTGTAAGCCCTCAGAGTTACTCTTGGTGGGTGCAGCAATGGGCCCTGCTGTGAATTATTAGATCAAGAATTGTAATTGCATGCCCCTGTTGAACAGGGGCTGAAAAATTGGGCCTTTCGTGGTGGTGGTGGTGGTGGCGTTGCCACAACACTGTAAGCCCTCAGAGTTACTCTTGGTGGGTGCAGCAATGGGCCCTGCTGTGAATTATTAGATCAAGAATTGTAATTGCATGCCCCTGTTGAACAGGGGCTGAAAAATTGGGCCTTAGGCACTGGTGGCACAACACTACAACCCCTCACAGATACTGTACTTGGAGCACAGCAATGAGCCCTGTTGCAAAGTATTGCTTCAAAAATTGTAATGACACGCCCCTGTTAAACAGGGGCTGAAAAATTGGGCCTTAGGCACTGGTGCCACAACACTCCAACCCCTCACAGATACTGTACTTGGAGCACAGCAATGAGCCCTATGGCAAATTATTGCTAAAAAAATTGTAATTACACGCCCCTGTAAAACAGGGGCTGAAAAATTGGGCCTTAGCCACTGGTGGCGGCACCCATAAACAAAAATGATCTTCCAAGCTATCATCATCAATCGTATCATTGAGGACTCGGAGGAGGAGGATAGCCAGTCAACATAACAGCACAGGCACTCAGCATCAGCATCAGTCTTGAAGGGATGTGACATGTTAAAATCAATTAGTCTGTTATATCAGCATCAGGTGTGTGATAGCTGGTGGTGATCCAAGACTGGTTCATCTTGATGAAAGTCAGTCGATCAACCGAGTCGGTGGACAGGCGCACCCTGTGATCCGTGACAAATCCTCCAGCAGCACTGAATGTGCGTTCCGAAAGAACGCTGGATGCAGGACAGGCCAGTAGCTCAATTGCATACTGTGCAAGCTCTGGCCAGTGATCCATCCTCAAGACCCAGTAAGCCAGAGGATTTTCGGTGGGGAAGGTGTCCAAGTCTGACCTTGCCCCTAGATATTCCTGCACCATGTTTATCAGACGCTGGCGATGGTTGCTGGAACCGATCATACTTTGGGGCTGCGGACTAAAGAATTGTCTGAACGCATCGGTCAGACGGCGACCTTCCCCACCGCTCCTTCTTTGACTGGCCGAAGCCTCAGCAACTCGTTGTCCAGGACCAGGAGTTTGTAACCTCCCAGTCTCTAGGAACGCGTTGCACAGACCTTTCTGCAAGGCCTCCCGGAGTTGTCTCATCCTCTGCTCCCTCTGCGACGGTAACATAAGGTCCGCAACCTTACCCTTGTACCGTGGATCAAGGAGAGTGGCCAGCCAGTAATGGTCCCTCTCCTTGATCCGAAGAATACGAGGATCCTTCCGCAGACTTTGCAGGATCAGGGAGGCCATGCAGCGTAGGTTTGCTGAGGCATTCGCTCCGGAGTCCTCTGGGTCACTAAGGACGACATGATCCGCAGCCACCTCCTCCCAGCCACGTACAAGTCCACTGGTTTCTTGGGACTGTAAATCATCCCTAAAAGACTGCTGCTGATGATGCTGAGTGCCAGCCTCCACCTCCATGCTGACACAATCCTCCTCCTCCTCCTCCTCCTCCTCCTCCTCGTCCTCTTCCTGTGCGATGGGTGGGACAGAAGGAACACTGTCTGGGTAAAGGGGGCCTTGAGAGGCAAGGAAGTCCTCCTCTTCCTGCCTCTGTTCTGCCTCAAGTGCCCTGTCCATTATTCCACGCAGCGTGTGCTCCAACAGGTGGACAAGAGGTACAGTGTCACTGATGCATGCACTGTCACTGCTCACCATCCTCGTGGCCTCCTCAAATGGTGCCAGGACAGGGCATGCATCCCTGATCATGCCCCACTGGCGTGGAGAAAAAAAACCAAGCTCCCCTGACCCTGTCCTGGTGCCGTAGTCGCACAGGTACTCATTGATGGCCCTCTGCTGCGTGTGCAGCCGCTGCAGCATGGCCAACGTTGAGTTCCACCTGGTGGGCATGTCACATATAAGGCGGTTCTTGGGCAGGTTCAACTCCTTTTGCAGCTCAGCCAGGCGAGCACTGGCATTATAAGATCTGCGGAAATGCACACAGACTTTCCTGGCCTGCCTCAGGACATCCTGTAAGCCCGGGTACCTGCCCAAGAACCGCTGCACCACCAGGTTAAGGACGTGAGCCACACAGGGCACATGGGTCAGTTGTCCCTGTCGGAGGGCGGAGAGGAGGTTGGTGCCATTGTCGCAAACCACCATTCCTGGCTTAAGCTGGCGTGGCGTCAACCACCTCTCGGCCTGGCCCTGCAGAGCAGACAGGACCTCTGCCCCAGTGTGGCTTCTGTCCCCCAAACACACCAGCGCAAGCACGGCATGGCATCTTTTTGCCTGCGTACTTGCGTAGCCCCTTGAACGCCTACGGAGCACCGCTGGTTCCGAGGACAAACCACAGGAAGAGGCCATGGAGGAAGAAGAAGAGGAGGGGGTGGAGGAGAGAGGTGTGTCACAACCAGTAGTAGCATTTTGGAGGCGTGGCGGTGGAACAACCTCCAACACTACTGCACCTTGTCCTGCATCCTTCCCAGCTGCCAAAAGAGTGACCCAATGGGCCGTGAAAGAAAGGTAACGTCCCTGTCCATGCCTGCTGGACCATGAGTCAGCGGTAATATGCATCTTACCGCTGACCGCCCTGTCCAGCGAGGCCAAGACATTGCCTTCCACATGCCGGTAGAGAGCCGGAATAGCCTTCCGTGAGAAAAAGTGGCGTTTGGGAACCTGCCACTGAGGAACCGCACATTGCACAAACTCACGGAAGGTGGCCGAGTCTACCAACTGAAAAGGCAGCAGTTGAAGCGCTAGCAATTTAGCCAAGCTAGCATTCAACCGCTGGGCATGTGGATGGCTGGGAGTGAACTTCTTTCGACGGTCCAGCAGCTGGGGCAGGGAAATTTGCCTGCTAGAATCGGACTTCGGTGTACTGCTAGCAGAGTGGCCGCAAGAACTTGGCTGTGACACACCTAATTCTACACCTTCATTCCTCTCAGTGCATGTTTCAGAGAGGACTGAAGTTATAGTGGGGTTGGAGATCCCAGCTGATGCGGTGCAAGGAGAGGTCCGCTTTGTTCTTTGGTGTGGGTCTTTGAGGTAGGCTTGTCAACGAGCTGCATGGCAGGTCAACATATGTCTGGTCAGGCATGTGGTACCCAAGCGGCTGATGTTTTGGCCACGCGATATACGCTTGAGACATATGTTGCAAACAGCAGCTGTGCGATCTGATGCACTAGCCTCAAAAAAGGCCCACACCAGAGAACTTTTTGAATGACGGGCAGAGGCAGCGCCCTGCACAGGCGGAGCTCTGCGGTGTGATTCCGTCGGTGCACTGCCCTTACGCTGGCCACCAAAGGGCATCCTGCCTCGTTGGAGATGTGCCTCCTCCTCATCCTCCTCCTCCTCCTCTCTCCTATTAGGCACCCACGTGGAGTCAGTGACCTCATCATCACCTCCCTCCTCATCACTGGAGCCAATCTGGCAGTATGCTGCAGCTGCTGGAACATGACTGCCAGATTGGTGTCCTTCTTGAGCATCCCCTCTGTCTGCTCTCACGCTACTGCCTTCCTGTAGCTGGGTTTCATCATCAGACCCTTCGAAACGCTGGGCATCCTCCTGGAGCATGTACCCAACACTGTGCTCAAACAGTTCGGGGGACTCCTCAGGAGGAGGACATGGTGGGTCTAGGGAAGGAGTGACTGATGATGAGTCTGACATTGATACCAGGGAAGAGGACGCTTTGGCAGCTGCTTTTCCAGTACCCTGAGCCTGGGTGAGAGAGGATGAGGAGGAGGAGGAGGGCTTGGTCATCCACTCTACCAAGTCTTCGGCATGATGTGGCTCAACATGTCCAGCTGCCGAAAAGAAGGACAAGCGTGTCCCATGGCCATGTGCTGATGACAATGCACCGCGTCCACGACCAGCACTGTTGCCCCCAGACACAGAGCCTGCTTGCCCTCTTTTATTGCCTCCTGACTGTCTGCCTCTCCTTGTTTGCCTTCCAGACATTCTAATAGATGGCATGCAGGGAGATGGGAAAAAAGCAATAAGGGCTACCTTCAGGTGTCCTTCTCTGTCCCTTTACTTAAGGATTTCTAAATATGGTTGAGGATGATTGCTTTTGCACAGAATAGCACAACGACAATTTCCCTGACTGTCCAAAAAAACAAGGATTTCAAAGATGGTTGATGAGGAATGCTTTAGCACACTATAGCACAAGGAGAATTCCCTCACTGTCCTTCCCTGTCCCTAGAAACAAGGATTCGCACAGTAAAAGACACTGACACTCTCCCTACCTATAGTTTTCTGTCCCTAGAAAAAATGTTTTTTTAAAGCACACTATAGCACAAGGAGAATTCCCTCACTGTCCTTCCCTGTCCCTAGAAACAAGGATTCGCACAGTAAAAGACACTGACACTCTCCCTACCTATAGTTTTCTGTCCCTAGAAAAAATGTTTTTTTAAAGCACACTATAGCACAAGGAGAATTCCCTCACTTTCCTTCTTTGTCCCTAGAAACAAGGTTTATCACAGTGAAAGAAACTGACACTCTTCCTTACTATAGTTTTCTGTCCCTAGAAAAAAATGTTTTTTTTACAGCACACTATAGCACAAGGAGAATTCCCTCACTGTCCTACCCTGTCCCTAGAAACAAGGATTCGCACAGTAATAGACACTGACACTCTCCCTACCTATAGTTTTCTGTCCCTAGAAAAAATGTTTTTTTAAAGCACACTATAGCACAAGGAGAATTCCCTCACTGTCCTTCCCTGTCCCTAGAAACAAGGATTCGCACAGTAAAAGACACTGACACTCTCCCTACCTATAGTTTTCTGTCCCTAGAAAAAATGTTTTTTTAAAGCACACTATAGCACAAGGAGAATTTCATTCACTTTCCTTCTTTGTCCCTAGAAACAAGGTTTATCACAGTGAAAGAAACTGACACTCTTCCTTCCTATAGTTTTCTGTCCCTAGAAAAAAATGTTTTTTTAAAGCACACTATAGCACAAGGAGAATTCCCTCACTGTCCTTCCCTGTCCCTAGAAACAAGGATTCGCACAGTAAAAGACACTGACACTCTCCCTACCTATAGTTTTCTGTCCCTAGAAAAAAAGTTTTTTTAAAGCACACTATAGCACAAGGAGAATTCCCTCACTGTCCTTCCCTGTCCCTAGAAACAAGGATTCGCACAGTAAAAGACACTGACACTCTCCCTACCTATAGTTTTCTGTCCCTAGAAAAAATGTTTTTTTAAAGCACACTATAGCACAAGGAGAATTCCCTCACTGTCCTTCCCTGTCCCTAGAAACAAGGATTCGCACAGTAAAAGACACTGACACTCTCCCTACCTATAGTTTTCTGTCCCTAGAAAAAATGTTTTTTTAAAGCACACTATAGCACAAGGAGAATTCCCTCACTGTCCTTCCCTGTCCCTAGAAACAAGGATTTGCACAGTAAAAGACACTGACACTCTCCCTACCTATAGTTTTCTGTCCCTAGAAAAAATGTTTTTTTAAAGCACACTATAGCACAAGGAGAATTCCCTCACTGTCCTTCCCTGTCCCTAGAAACAAGGATTCGCACAGTAAAAGACACTGACACTCTCCCTACCTATAGTTTTCTGTCCCTAGAAAAAATGTTTTTTTAAAGCACACTATAGCACAAGGAGAATTCCCTCACTTTCCTTCTTTGTCCCTAGAAACAAGGTTTATCACAGTGAAAGAAACTGACACTCTTCCTTCCTATAGTTTTCTGTCCCTAGAAAAAAATGTTTTTTTTAAAGCACACTATAGCACAAGGAGAATTCCCTCACTGTCCTACCCTGTCCCTAGAAACAAGGATTCGCACAGTAATAGACACTGACACTCTCCCTACCTATAGTTTTCTGTCCCTAGAAAAAATGTTTTTTTAAAGCACACTATAGCACAAGGAGAATTCCCTCACTGTCCTTCCCTGTCCCTAGAAACAAGGATTCGCACAGTAAAAGACACTGACACTCTCCCTACCTATAGTTTTCTGTCCCTAGAAAAAATGTTTTTTTAAAGCACACTATAGCACAAGGAGAATTTCATTCACTTTCCTTCTTTGTCCCTAGAAACAAGGTTTATCACAGTGAAAGAAACTGACACTCTTCCTTCCTATAGTTTTCTGTCCCTAGAAAAAAATGTTTTTTTAAAGCACACTATAGCACAAGGAGAATTCCCTCACTGTCCTTCCCTGTCCCTAGAAACAAGGATTCGCACAGTAAAAGACACTGACACTCTCCCTACCTATAGTTTTCTGTCCCTAGAAAAAATGTTTTTTTAAAGCACACTATAGCACAAGGAGAATTCCCTCACTGTCCTTCCCTGTCCCTAGAAACAAGGATTCGCACAGTAAAAGACACTGACACTCTCCCTACCTATAGTTTTCTGTCCCTAGAAAAAATGTTTTTTTAAAGCACACTATAGCACAAGGAGAATTCCCTCACTGTCCTTCCCTGTCCCTAGAAACAAGGATTCGCACAGTAAAAGACACTGACACTCTCCCTACCTATAGTTTTCTGTCCCTAGAAAAAATGTTTTTTTAAAGCACACTATAGCACAAGGAGAATTCCCTCACTGTCCTTCCCTGTCCCTAGAAACAAGGATTCGCACAGTAAAAGACACTGACACTCTCCCTACCTATAGTTTTCTGTCCCTAGAAAAAATGTTTTTTTAAAGCACACTATAGCACAAGGAGAATTCCCTCACTGTCCTTCCCTGTCCCTAGAAACAAGGATTCGCACAGTAAAAGACACTGACACTCTCCCTACCTATAGTTTTCTGTCCCTAGAAAAAATGTTTTTTTAAAGCACACTATAGCACAAGGAGAATTCCCTCACTTTCCTTCTTTGTCCCTAGAAACAAGGTTTATCACAGTGAAAGAAACTGACACTCTTCCTTCCTATAGTTTTCTGTCCCTAGAAAAAAATGTTTTTTTAAAGCACACTATAGCACAAGGAGAATTCCCTCACTGTCCTACCCTGTCCCTAGAAACAAGGATTCGCACAGTAATAGACACTGACACTCTCCCTACCTATAGTTTTCTGTCCCTAGAAAAAATGTTTTTTTAAAGCACACTATAGCACAAGGAGAATTCCCTCACTGTCCTTCCCTGTCCCTAGAAACAAGGATTCGCACAGTAAAAGACACTGACACTCTCCCTACCTATAGTTTTCTGTCCCTAGAAAAAATGTTTTTTTAAAGCACACTATAGCACAAGGAGAATTCCCTCACTGTCCTTCCCTGTCCCTAGAAACAAGGATTCGCACAGTAAAAGACACTGACACTCTCCCTACCTATAGTTTTCTGTCCCTAGAAAAAATGGTTTTTTAAAGCACACTATAGCACAAGGAGAATTCCCTCACTGTCCTTCCCTGTCCCTAGAAACAAGGATTCGCACAGTAAAAGACACTGACACTCTCCCTACCTATAGTTTTATGTCCCTAGAAAAAATGTTTTTTTAAAGCACACTATAGCACAAGGAGAATTCCCTCACTGTCCTTCCCTGTCCCTAGAAACAAGGATTCGCACAGTAAAAGACACTGACACTCTCCCTACCTATAGTTTTCTGTCCCTAGAAAAAATGTTTTTTTAAAGCACACTATAGCACAAGGAGAATTCCCTCACTGTCCTTCCCTGTCCCTAGAAACAAGGATTCGCACAGTAAAAGACACTGACACTCTCCCTACCTATAGTTTTCTGTCCCTAGAAAAATTTTTTTTTTAAAGCACACTATAGCACAAGGAGAATTCCCTCACTGTCCTTCCCTGTCCCTAGAAACAAGGATTCGCACAGTAAAAGACACTGACACTCTCCCTACCTATAGTTTTCTGTCCCTAGAAAAAATGTTTTTTTAAAGCACACTATAGCACAAGGAGAATTTCATTCACTTTCCTTCTTTGTCCCTAGAAACAAGGTTTATCACAGTGAAAGAAACTGACACTCTTCCTTCCTATAGTTTTCTGTCCCTAGAAAAAAATGTTTTTTTAAAGCACACTATAGCACAAGGAGAATTCCCTCACTGTCCTTCCCTGTCCCTAGAAACAAGGATTCGCACAGTAAAAGACACTGACACTCTCCCTACCTATAGTTTTCTGTCCCTAGAAAAAATGTTTTTTTAAAGCACACTATAGCACAAGGAGAATTCCCTCACTGTCCTTCCCTGTCCCTAGAAACAAGGATTCGCACAGTAAAAGACACTGACACTCTCCCTACCTATAGTTTTCTGTCCCTAGAAAAAATGTTTTTTTAAAGCACACTATAGCACAAGGAGAATTTCACTCACTTTCCTTCTTTGTCCCTAGAAACAAGGTTTATCACAGTGAAAGAAACTGACACTCTTCCTTCCTATAGTTTTCTGTCCCTAGAAAAAAATGTTTTTTTAAAGCACACTATAGCACAAGGAGAATTCCCTCACTGTCCTTCCCTGTCCCTAGAAACAAGGATTCGCACAGTAAAAGACACTGACACTCTCCCTACCTATAGTTTTCTGTCCCTAGAAAAAATGTTTTTTTAAAGCACACTATAGCACAAGGAGAATTCCCTCACTGTCCTTCCCTGTCCCTAGAAACAAGGATTCGCACAGTAAAAGACACTGACACTCTCCCTACCTATAGTTTTCTGTCCCTAGAAAAAATGTTTTTTTAAAGCACACTATAGCACAAGGAGAATTCCCTCACTGTCCTTCCCTGTCCCTAGAAACAAGGATTCGCACAGTAAAAGACACTGACACTCTCCCTACCTATAGTTTTCTGTCCCTAGAAAAAATGTTTTTTTAAAGCACACTATAGCACAAGGAGAATTCCCTCACTGTCCTTCCCTGTCCCTAGAAACAAGGATTCGCACAGTAAAAGACACTGACACTCTCCCTACCTATAGTTTTCTGTCCCTAGAAAAAATGTTTTTTTAAAGCACACTATAGCACAAGGAGAATTCCCTCACTGTCCTTCCCTGTCCCTAGAAACAAGGATTCGCACAGTAAAAGACACTGACACTCTCCCTACCTATAGTTTTCTGTCCCTAGAAAAAATGTTTTTTTAAAGCACACTATAGCACAAGGAGAATTCCCTCACTGTCCTTCCCTGTCCCTAGAAACAAGGATTCGCACAGTAAAAGACACTGACACTCTCCCTACCTATAGTTTTCTGTCCCTAGAAAAAATGTTTTTTTAAAGCACACTATAGCACAAGGAGAATTCCCTCACTGTCCTTCCCTGTCCCTAGAAACAAGGATTTGCACAGTAAAAGACACTGACACTCTCCCTACCTATAGTTTTCTGTCCCTAGAAATTTTTTTTTTTAAAGCACACTATAGCACAAGGAGAATTCCCTCACTGTCCTTCCCTGTCCCTAGAAACAAGGATTCGCACAGTAAAAGACACTGACACTCTCCCTACCTATAGTTTTCTGTCCCTAGAAAAAATGTTTTTTAAAAGTACACTATAGCACAAGGAGAATTCCCTCACTGTCCTTCCCTGTCCCTAGAAACAAGGATTCGCACAGTAAAAGACACTGACACTCTCCCTACCTATAGTTTTCTGTCCCTAGAAAAAATGTTTTTTTAAAGCACACTATAGCACAAGGAGAATTCCCTCACTGTCCTTCCCTGTCCCTAGAAACAAGGATTCACACAGTAAAAGACACTGACACTCTCCCTACCTATAGTTTTCTGTCCCTAGAAAAAATGTTTTTTTAAAGCACACTATAGCACAAGGAGAATTCCCTCACTGTCCTTCCCTGTCCCTAGAAACAAGGATTCGCACAGTAAAAGACACTGACACTCTCCCTACCTATAGTTTTCTGTCCCTAGAAAAAATGTTTTTTTAAAGCACACTATAGCACAAGGAGAATTTCACTCACTTTCCTTCTTTGTCCCTAGAAACAAGGTTTATCACAGTGAAAGAAACTGACACTCTTCCTTCCTATAGTTTTCTGTCCCTAGAAAAAAATGTTTTTTTAAAGCACACTATAGCACAAGGAGAATTCCCTCACTGTCCTTCCCTGTCCCTAGAAACAAGGATTCGCACAGTAAAAGACACTGACACTCTCCCTACCTATAGTTTTCTGTCCCTAGAAAAAATGTTTTTTTAAAGCACACTATAGCACAAGGAGAATTCCCTCACTGTCCTTCCCTGTCCCTAGAAACAAGGATTCGCACAGTAAAAGACACTGACACTCTCCCTACCTATAGTTTTCTGTCCCTAGAAAAAAATGTTTTTTTTAAAGCACACTATAGCACAAGGAGAATTCCCTCACTGTCCTACCCTGTCCCTAGAAACAAGGATTCGCACAGTAATAGACACTGACACTCTCCCTACCTATAGTTTTCTGTCCCTAGAAAAAATGTTTTTTTAAAGCACACTATAGCACAAGGAGAATTCCCTCACTGTCCTTCCCTGTCCCTAGAAACAAGGATTCGCACAGTAAAAGACACTGACACTCTCCCTACCTATAGTTTTCTGTCCCTAGAAAAAATGTTTTTTTAAAGCACACTATAGCACAAGGAGAATTTCATTCACTTTCCTTCTTTGTCCCTAGAAACAAGGTTTATCACAGTGAAAGAAACTGACACTCTTCCTTCCTATAGTTTTCTGTCCCTAGAAAAAAATGTTTTTTTAAAGCACACTATAGCACAAGGAGAATTCCCTCACTGTCCTTCCCTGTCCCTAGAAACAAGGATTCGCACAGTAAAAGACACTGACACTCTCCCTACCTATAGTTTTCTGTCCCTAGAAAAAATGTTTTTTTAAAGCACACTATAGCACAAGGAGAATTCCCTCACTGTCCTTCCCTGTCCCTAGAAACAAGGATTCGCACAGTAAAAGACACTGACACTCTCCCTACCTATAGTTTTCTGTCCCTAGAAAAAATGTTTTTTTAAAGCACACTATAGCACAAGGAGAATTCCCTCACTGTCCTTCCCTGTCCCTAGAAACAAGGATTCGCACAGTAAAAGACACTGACACTCTCCCTACCTATAGTTTTCTGTCCCTAGAAAAAATGTTTTTTTAAAGCACACTATAGCACAAGGAGAATTCCCTCACTGTCCTTCCCTGTCCCTAGAAACAAGGATTCGCACAGTAAAAGACACTGACACTCTCCCTACCTATAGTTTTCTGTCCCTAGAAAAAATGTTTTTTTAAAGCACACTATAGCACAAGGAGAATTCCCTCACTGTCCTTCCCTGTCCCTAGAAACAAGGATTCGCACAGTAAAAGACACTGACACTCTCCCTACCTATAGTTTTCTGTCCCTAGAAAAAATGTTTTTTTAAAGCACACTATAGCACAAGGAGAATTCCCTCACTTTCCTTCTTTGTCCCTAGAAACAAGGTTTATCACAGTGAAAGAAACTGACACTCTTCCTTCGTATAGTTTTCTGTCCCTAGAAAAAAATGTTTTTTTAAAGCACACTATAGCACAAGGAGAATTCCCTCACTGTCCTACCCTGTCCCTAGAAACAAGGATTCACACAGTAATAGACACTGACACTCTCCCTACCTATAGTTTTCTGTCCCTAGAAAAAATGTTTTTTTAAAGCACACTATAGCACAAGGAGAATTCCCTCACTGTCCTTCCCTGTCCCTAGAAACAAGGATTCGCACAGTAAAAGACACTGACACTCTCCCTACCTATAGTTTTCTGTCCCTAGAAAAAATGTTTTTTTAAAGCACACTATAGCACAAGGAGAATTCCCTCACTGTCCTTCCCTGTCCCTAGAAACAAGGATTCGCACAGTAAAAGACACTGACACTCTCCCTACCTATAGTTTTCTGTCCCTAGAAAAAATGTTTTTTTAAAGCACACTATAGCACAAGGAGAATTCCCTCACTGTCCTTCCCTGTCCCTAGAAACAAGGATTCGCACAGTAAAAGACACTGACACTCTCCCTACCTATAGTTTTATGTCCCTAGAAAAAATGTTTTTTTAAAGCACACTATAGCACAAGGAGAATTCCCTCACTGTCCTTCCCTGTCCCTAGAAACAAGGATTCGCACAGTAAAAGACACTGACACTCTCCCTACCTATAGTTTTCTGTCCCTAGAAAAAATGTTTTTTTAAAGCACACTATAGCACAAGGAGAATTCCCTCACTGTCCTTCCCTGTCCCTAGAAACAAGGATTCGCACAGTAAAAGACACTGACACTCTCCCTACCTATAGTTTTCTGTCCCTAGAAATTTTTTTTTTTTAAAGCACACTATAGCACAAGGAGAATTCCCTCACTGTCCTTCCCTGTCCCTAGAAACAAGGATTCGCACAGTAAAAGACACTGACACTCTCCCTACCTATAGTTTTCTGTCCCTAGAAAAAATGTTTTTTTAAAGCACACTATAGCACAAGGAGAATTTCATTCACTTTCCTTCTTTGTCCCTAGAAACAAGGTTTATCACAGTGAAAGAAACTGACACTCTTCCTTCCTATAGTTTTCTGTCCCTAGAAAAAAATGTTTTTTTAAAGCACACTATAGCACAAGGAGAATTCCCTCACTGTCCTTCCCTGTCCCTAGAAACAAGGATTCGCACAGTAAAAGACACTGACACTCTCCCTACCTATAGTTTTCTGTCCCTAGAAAAAATGTTTTTTTAAAGCACACTATAGCACAAGGAGAATTCCCTCACTGTCCTTCCCTGTCCCTAGAAACAAGGATTCGCACAGTAAAAGACACTGACACTCTCCCTACCTATAGTTTTCTGTCCCTAGAAAAAATGTTTTTTTAAAGCACACTATAGCACAAGGAGAATTTCACTCACTTTCCTTCTTTGTCCCTAGAAACAAGGTTTATCACAGTGAAAGAAACTGACACTCTTCCTTCCTATAGTTTTCTGTCCCTAGAAAAAAATGTTTTTTTAAAGCACACTATAGCACAAGGAGAATTCCCTCACTGTCCTTTCCTGTCCCTAGAAACAAGGATTCGCACAGTAAAAGACACTGACACTCTCCCTACCTATAGTTTTCTGTCCCTAGAAAAAATGTTTTTTTAAAACACACTATAGCACAAGGAGAATTCCCTCACTGTCCTTCCCTGTCCCTAGAAACAAGGATTCGCACAGTAAAAGACACTGACACTCTCCCTACCTATAGTTTTCTGTCCCTAGAAAAAATGTTTTTTTAAAGCACACTATAGCACAAGGAGAATTCCCTCACTGTCCTTCCCTGTCCCTAGAAACAAGGATTCGCACAGTAAAAGACACTGACACTCTCCCTACCTATAGTTTTATGTCCCTAGAAAAAATGTTTTTTTAAAGCACACTATAGCACAAGGAGAATTCCCTCACTGTCCTTCCCTGTCCCTAGAAACAAGGATTCGCACAGTAAAAGACACTGACACTCTCCCTACCTATAGTTTTCTGTCCCTAGAAAAAATGTTTTTTTAAAGCACACTATAGCACAAGGAGAATTCCCTCACTGTCCTTCCCTGTCCCTAGAAACAAGGATTCGCACAGTAAAAGACACTGACACTCTCCCTACCTATAGTTTTCTGTCCCTAGAAAAAATGTTTTTTTAAAGCACACTATAGCACAAGGAGAATTCCCTCACTGTCCTTCCCTGTCCCTAGAAACAAGGATTCGCACAGTAAAAGACACTGACACTCTCCCTACCTATAGTTTTCTGTCCCTAGAAAAAATGTTTTTTTAAAGCACACTATAGCACAAGGAGAATTCCCTCACTGTCCTTCCCTGTCCCTAGAAACAAGGATTCGCACAGTAAAAGACACTGACACTCTCCCTACCTATAGTTTTCTGTCCCTAGAAATTTTTTTTTTTTAAAGCACACTATAGCACAAGGAGAATTCCCTCACTGTCCTTCCCTGTCCCTAGAAACAAGGATTCGCACAGTAAAAGACACTGACACTCTCCCTACCTATAGTTTTCTGTCCCTAGAAAAAATGTTTTTTTAAAGCACACTATAGCACAAGGAGAATTTCATTCACTTTCCTTCTTTGTCCCTAGAAACAAGGTTTATCACAGTGAAAGAAACTGACACTCTTCCTTCCTATAGTTTTCTGTCCCTAGAAAAAAATGTTTTTTTAAAGCACACTATAGCACAAGGAGAATTCCCTCACTGTCCTTCCCTGTCCCTAGAAACAAGGATTCGCACAGTAAAAGACACTGACACTCTCCCTACCTATAGTTTTCTGTCCCTAGAAAAAATGTTTTTTTAAAGCACACTATAGCACAAGGAGAATTCCCTCACTGTCCTTCCCTGTCCCTAGAAACAAGGATTCGCACAGTAAAAGACACTGACACTCTCCCTACCTATAGTTTTCTGTCCCTAGAAAAAATGTTTTTTTAAAGCACACTATAGCACAAGGAGAATTTCACTCACTTTCCTTCTTTGTCCCTAGAAACAAGGTTTATCACAGTGAAAGAAACTGACACTCTTCCTTCCTATAGTTTTCTGTCCCTAGAAAAAAATGTTTTTTTAAAGCACACTATAGCACAAGGAGAATTCCCTCACTGTCCTTTCCTGTCCCTAGAAACAAGGATTCGCACAGTAAAAGACACTGACACTCTCCCTACCTATAGTTTTCTGTCCCTAGAAAAAATGTTTTTTTAAAACACACTATAGCACAAGGAGAATTCCCTCACTGTCCTTCCCTGTCCCTAGAAACAAGGATTCGCACAGTAAAAGACACTGACACTCTCCCTACCTATAGTTTTCTGTCCCTAGAAAAAATGTTTTTTTAAAGCACACTATAGCACAAGGAGAATTCCCTCACTGTCCTTCCCTGTCCCTAGAAACAAGGATTCGCACAGTAAAAGACACTGACACTCTCCCTACCTATAGTTTTATGTCCCTAGAAAAAATGTTTTTTTAAAGCACACTATAGCACAAGGAGAATTCCCTCACTGTCCTTCCCTGTCCCTAGAAACAAGGATTCGCACAGTAAAAGACACTGACACTCTCCCTACCTATAGTTTTCTGTCCCTAGAAAAAATGTTTTTTTAAAGCACACTATAGCACAAGGAGAATTCCCTCACTGTCCTTCCCTGTCCCTAGAAACAAGGATTCGCACAGTAAAAGACACTGACACTCTCCCTACCTATAGTTTTCTGTCCCTAGAAAAAAATTTTTTTAAAGCACACTATAGCACAAGGAGAATTCCCTCACTGTCCTTCCCTGTCCCTAGAAACAAGGATTCGCACAGTAAAAGACACTGACACTCTCCCTACCTATAGTTTTCTGTCCCTAGAAAAAATGTTTTTTTAAAGCACACTATAGCACAAGGAGAATTTCATTCACTTTCCTTCTTTGTCCCTAGAAACAAGGTTTATCACAGTGAAAGAAACTGACACTCTTCCTTCCTATAGTTTTCTGTCCCTAGAAAAAAATGTTTTTTTAAAGCACACTATAGCACAAGGAGAATTCCCTCACTGTCCTTCCCTGTCCCTAGAAACAAGGATTCGCACAGTAAAAGACACTGACACTCTCCCTACCTATAGTTTTCTGTCCCTAGAAAAAATGTTTTTTTAAAGCACACTATAGCACAAGGAGAATTCCCTCACTGTCCTTCCCTGTCCCTAGAAACAAGGATTCGCACAGTAAAAGACACTGACACTCTCCCTACCTATAGTTTTCTGTCCCTAGAAAAAATGTTTTTTTAAAGCACACTATAGCACAAGGAGAATTCCCTCACTGTCCTTCCCTGTCCCTAGAAACAAGGATTCGCACAGTAAAAGACACTGACACTCTCCCTACCTATAGTTTTCTGTCCCTAGAAAAAATGTTTTTTTAAAGCACACTATAGCACAAGGAGAATTCCCTCACTGTCCTTCCCTGTCCCTAGAAACAAGGATTCGCACAGTAAAAGACACTGACACTCTCCCTACCTATAGTTTTCTGTCCCTAGAAAAAATGTTTTTTTAAAGCACACTATAGCACAAGGAGAATTCCCTCACTGTCCTTCCCTGTCCCTAGAAACAAGGATTCGCACAGTAAAAGACACTGACACTCTCCCTACCTATAGTTTTCTGTCCCTAGAAAAAATGTTTTTTTAAAGCACACTATAGCACAAGGAGAATTTCACTCACTTTCCTTCTTTGTCCCTAGAAACAAGGTTTATCACAGTGAAAGAAACTGACACTCTTCCTTCCTATAGTTTTCTGTCCCTAGAAAAAAATGTTTTTTTAAAGCACACTATAGCACAAGGAGAATTCCCTCACTGTCCTTCCCTGTCCCTAGAAACAAGGATTCGCACAGTAAAAGACACTGACACTCTCCCTACCTATAGTTTTCTGTCCCTAGAAAAAATGTTTTTTTAAAGCACACTATAGCACAAGGAGAATTCCCTCACTGTCCTTCCCTGTCCCTAGAAACAAGGATTCGCACAGTAAAAGACACTGACACTCTCCCTACCTATAGTTTTCTGTCCCTAGAAAAAATGTTTTTTTAAAGCACACTATAGCACAAGGAGAATTCCCTCACTGTCCTTCCCTGTCCCTAGAAACAAGGATTCGCACAGTAAAAGACACTGACACTCTCCCTACCTATAGTTTTCTGTCCCTAGAAAAAATGTTTTTTTAAAGCACACTATAGCACAAGGAGAATTCCCTCACTGTCCTTCCCTGTCCCTAGAAACAAGGATTCGCACAGTAAAAGACACTGACACTCTCCCTACCTATAGTTTTCTGTCCCTAGAAAAAATGTTTTTTTAAAGCACACTATAGCACAAGGAGAATTCCCTCACTGTCCTTCCCTGTCCCTAGAAACAAGGATTCGCACAGTAAAAGACACTGACACTCTCCCTACCTATAGTTTTCTGTCCCTAGAAAAAATGTTTTTTTAAAGCACACTATAGCACAAGGAGAATTCCCTCACTGTCCTTCCCTGTCCCTAGAAACAAGGATTCGCACAGTAAAAGACACTGACACTCTCCCTACCTATAGTTTTCTGTCCCTAGAAAAAATGTTTTTTTAAAGCACACTATAGCACAAGGAGAATTCCCTCACTGTCCTTCCCTGTCCCTAGAAACAAGGATTTGCACAGTAAAAGACACTGACACTCTCCCTACCTATAGTTTTCTGTCCCTAGAAATTTTTTTTTTTTAAAGCACACTATAGCACAAGGAGAATTCCCTCACTGTCCTTCCCTGTCCCTAGAAACAAGGATTCGCACAGTAAAAGACACTGACACTCTCCCTACCTATAGTTTTCTGTCCCTAGAAAAAATGTTTTTTAAAAGTACACTATAGCACAAGGAGAATTCCCTCACTGTCCTTCCCTGTCCCTAGAAACAAGGATTCGCACAGTAAAAGACACTGACACTCTCCCTACCTATAGTTTTCTGTCCCTAGAAAAAATGTTTTTTTAAAGCACACTATAGCACAAGGAGAATTCCCTCACTGTCCTTCCCTGTCCCTAGAAACAAGGATTCACACAGTAAAAGACACTGACACTCTCCCTACCTATAGTTTTCTGTCCCTAGAAAAAATGTTTTTTTAAAGCACACTATAGCACAAGGAGAATTCCCTCACTGTCCTTCCCTGTCCCTAGAAACAAGGATTCGCACAGTAAAAGACACTGACACTCTCCCTACCTATAGTTTTCTGTCCCTAGAAAAAATGTTTTTTTAAAGCACACTATAGCACAAGGAGAATTTCACTCACTTTCCTTCTTTGTCCCTAGAAACAAGGTTTATCACAGTGAAAGAAACTGACACTCTTCCTTCCTATAGTTTTCTGTCCCTAGAAAAAAATGTTTTTTCAAAGCACACTATAGCACAAGGAGAATTCCCTCACTGTCCTTCCCTGTCCCTAGAAACAAGGATTCGCACAGTAAAAGACACTGACACTCTCCCTACCTATAGTTTTCTGTCCCTAGAAAAAATGTTTTTTTAAAGCACACTATAGCACAAGGAGAATTCCCTCACTGTCCTTCCCTGTCCCTAGAAACAAGGATTCGCACAGTAAAAGACACTGACACTCTCCCTACCTATAGATTTCTGTCCCTAGAAAAAAATGTTTTTTTTAAAGCACACTATAGCACAAGGAGAATTCCCTCACTGTCCTACCCTGTCCCTAGAAACAAGGATTCGCACAGTAATAGACACTGACACTCTCCCTACCTATAGTTTTCTGTCCCTAGAAAAAATGTTTTTTTAAAGCACACTATAGCACAAGGAGAATTCCCTCACTGTCCTTCCCTGTCCCTAGAAACAAGGATTCGCACAGTAAAAGACACTGACACTCTCCCTACCTATAGTTTTCTGTCCCTAGAAAAAATGTTTTTTTAAAGCACACTATAGCACAAGGAGAATTTCATTCACTTTCCTTCTTTGTCCCTAGAAACAAGGTTTATCACAGTGAAAGAAACTGACACTCTTCCTTCCTATAGTTTTCTGTCCCTAGAAAAAAATGTTTTTTTAAAGCACACTATAGCACAAGGAGAATTCCCTCACTGTCCTTCCCTGTCCCTAGAAACAAGGATTCGCACAGTAAAAGACACTGACACTCTCCCTACCTATAGTTTTCTGTCCCTAGAAAAAATGTTTTTTTAAAGCACACTATAGCACAAGGAGAATTCCCTCACTGTCCTTCCCTGTCCCTAGAAACAAGGATTCGCACAGTAAAAAGACACTGACACTCTCCCTACCTATAGTTTTCTGTCCCTAGAAAAAATGTTTTTTTAAAGCACACTATAGCACAAGGAGAATTCCCTCACTGTCCTTCCCTGTCCCTAGAAACAAGGATTCGCACAGTAAAAGACACTGACACTCTCCCTACCTATAGTTTTCTGTCCCTAGAAAAAATGTTTTTTTAAAGCACACTATAGCACAAGGAGAATTCCCTCACTGTCCTTCCCTGTCCCTAGAAACAAGGATTCGCACAGTAAAAGACACTGACACTCTCCCTACCTATAGTTTTCTGTCCCTAGAAAAAATGTTTTTTTAAAGCACACTATAGCACAAGGAGAATTCCCTCACTGTCCTTCCCTGTCCCTAGAAACAAGGATTCGCACAGTAAAAGACACTGACACTCTCCCTACCTATAGTTTTCTGTCCCTAGAAAAAATGTTTTTTTAAAGCACACTATAGCACAAGGAGAATTCCCTCACTTTCCTTCTTTGTCCCTAGAAACAAGGTTTATCACAGTGAAAGAAACTGACACTCTTCCTTCGTATAGTTTTCTGTCCCTAGAAAAAAATGTTTTTTTAAAGCACACTATAGCACAAGGAGAATTCCCTCACTGTCCTACCCTGTCCCTAGAAACAAGGATTCGCACAGTAATAGACACTGACACTCTCCCTACCTATAGTTTTCTGTCCCTAGAAAAAATGTTTTTTTAAAGCACACTATAGCACAAGGAGAATTCCCTCACTGTCCTTCCCTGTCCCTAGAAACAAGGATTCGCACAGTAAAAGACACTGACACTCTCCCTACCTATAGTTTTCTGTCCCTAGAAAAAATGTTTTTTTAAAGCACACTATAGCACAAGGAGAATTCCCTCACTGTCCTTCCCTGTCCCTAGAAACAAGGATTCGCACAGTAAAAGACACTGACACTCTCCCTACCTATAGTTTTCTGTCCCTAGAAAAAATGTTTTTTTAAAGCACACTATAGCACAAGGAGAATTCCCTCACTGTCCTTCCCTGTCCCTAGAAACAAGGATTCGCACAGTAAAAGACACTGACACTCTCCCTACCTATAGTTTTATGTCCCTAGAAAAAATGTTTTTTTAAAGCACACTATAGCACAAGGAGAATTCCCTCACTGTCCTTCCCTGTCCCTAGAAACAAGGATTCGCACAGTAAAAGACACTGACACTCTCCCTACCTATAGTTTTCTGTCCCTAGAAAAAATGTTTTTTTAAAGCACACTATAGCACAAGGAGAATTCCCTCACTGTCCTTCCCTGTCCCTAGAAACAAGGATTCGCACAGTAAAAGACACTGACACTCTCCCTACCTATAGTTTTCTGTCCCTAGAAAATTATTTTTTTTAAAGCACACTATAGCACAAGGAGAATTCCCTCACTGTCCTTCCCTGTCCCTAGAAACAAGGATTCGCACAGTAAAAGACACTGACACTCTCCCTACCTATAGTTTTCTGTCCCTAGAAAAATTTTTTTTTAAAGCACACTATAGCACAAGGAGAATTTCATTCACTTTCCTTCTTTGTCCCTAGAAACAAGGTTTATCACAGTGAAAGAAACTGACACTCTTCCTTCCTATAGTTTTCTGTCCCTAGAAAAAAATGTTTTTTTAAAGCACACTATAGCACAAGGAGAATTCCCTCACTGTCCTTCCCTGTCCCTAGAAACAAGGATTCGCACAGTAAAAGACACTGACACTCTCCCTACCTATAGTTTTCTGTCCCTAGAAAAAATGTTTTTTTAAAGCACACTATAGCACAAGGAGAATTCCCTCACTGTCCTTCCCTGTCCCTAGAAACAAGGATTCGCACAGTAAAAGACACTGACACTCTCCCTACCTATAGTTTTCTGTCCCTAGAAAAAATGTTTTTTTAAAGCACACTATAGCACAAGGAGAATTTCACTCACTTTCCTTCTTTGTCCCTAGAAACAAGGTTTATCACAGTGAAAGAAACTGACACTCTTCCTTCCTATAGTTTTCTGTCCCTAGAAAAAAATGTTTTTTTAAAGCACACTATAGCACAAGGAGAATTCCCTCACTGTCCTTCCCTGTCCCTAGAAACAAGGATTCGCACAGTAAAAGACACTGACACTCTCCCTACCTATAGTTTTCTGTCCCTAGAAAAAATGTTTTTTTAAAGCACACTATAGCACAAGGAGAATTCCCTCACTGTCCTTCCCTGTCCCTAGAAACAAGGATTCGCACAGTAAAAGACACTGACACTCTCCCTACCTATAGTTTTCTGTCCCTAGAAAAAATGTTTTTTTAAAGCACACTATAGCACAAGGAGAATTCCCTCACTGTCCTTCCCTGTCCCTAGAAACAAGGATTCGCACAGTAAAAGACACTGACACTCTCCCTACCTATAGTTTTATGTCCCTAGAAAAAATGTTTTTTTAAAGCACACTATAGCACAAGGAGAATTCCCTCACTGTCCTTCCCTGTCCCTAGAAACAAGGATTCGCACAGTAAAAGACACTGACACTCTCCCTACCTATAGTTTTCTGTCCCTAGAAAAAATGTTTTTTTAAAGCACACTATAGCACAAGGAGAATTCCCTCACTGTCCTTCCCTGTCCCTAGAAACAAGGATTCGCACAGTAAAAGACACTGACACTCTCCCTACCTATAGTTTTCTGTCCCTAGAAAAAATGTTTTTTTAAAGCACACTATAGCACAAGGAGAATTCCCTCACTGTCCTTCCCTGTCCCTAGAAACAAGGATTCGCACAGTAAAAGACACTGACACTCTCCCTACCTATAGTTTTCTGTCCCTAGAAAAAATGTTTTTTTAAAGCACACTATAGCACAAGGAGAATTTCATTCACTTTCCTTCTTTGTCCCTAGAAACAAGGTTTATCACAGTGAAAGAAACTGACACTCTTCCTTCCTATAGTTTTCTGTCCCTAGAAAAAAATGTTTTTTTAAAGCACACTATAGCACAAGGAGAATTCCCTCACTGTCCTTCCCTGTCCCTAGAAACAAGGATTCGCACAGTAAAAGACACTGACACTCTCCCTACCTATAGTTTTCTGTCCCTAGAAAAAATGTTTTTTTAAAGCACACTATAGCACAAGGAGAATTCCCTCACTGTCCTTCCCTGTCCCTAGAAACAAGGATTCGCACAGTAAAAGACACTGACACTCTCCCTACCTATAGTTTTCTGTCCCTAGAAAAAATGTTTTTTTAAAGCACACTATAGCACAAGGAGAATTTCACTCACTTTCCTTCTTTGTCCCTAGAAACAAGGTTTATCACAGTGAAAGAAACTGACACTCTTCCTTCCTATAGTTTTCTGTCCCTAGAAAAAAATGTTTTTTTAAAGCACACTATAGCACAAGGAGAATTCCCTCACTGTCCTTCCCTGTCCCTAGAAACAAGGATTCGCACAGTAAAAGACACTGACACTCTCCCTACCTATAGTTTTCTGTCCCTAGAAAAAATGTTTTTTTAAAGCACACTATAGCACAAGGAGAATTCCCTCACTGTCCTTCCCTGTCCCTAGAAACAAGGATTCGCACAGTAAAAGACACTGACACTCTCCCTACCTATAGTTTTCTGTCCCTAGAAAAAATGTTTTTTTAAAGCACACTATAGCACAAGGAGAATTCCCTCACTGTCCTTCCCTGTCCCTAGAAACAAGGATTCGCACAGTAAAAGACACTGACACTCTCCCTACCTATAGTTTTCTGTCCCTAGAAAAAATGTTTTTTTAAAGCACACTATAGCACAAGGAGAATTCCCTCACTGTCCTTCCCTGTCCCTAGAAACAAGGATTCGCACAGTAAAAGACACTGACACTCTCCCTACCTATAGTTTTCTGTCCCTAGAAAAAATGTTTTTTTAAAGCACACTATAGCACAAGGAGAATTCCCTCACTGTCCTTCCCTGTCCCTAGAAACAAGGATTCGCACAGTAAAAGACACTGACACTCTCCCTACCTATAGTTTTCTGTCCCTAGAAAAAATGTTTTTTTAAAGCACACTATAGCACAAGGAGAATTCCCTCACTGTCCTTCCCTGTCCCTAGAAACAAGGATTCGCACAGTAAAAGACACTGACACTCTCCCTACCTATAGTTTTCTGTCCCTAGAAAAAATGTTTTTTTAAAGCACACTATAGCACAAGGAGAATTCCCTCACTGTCCTTCCCTGTCCCTAGAAACAAGGATTTGCACAGTAAAAGACACTGACACTCTCCCTACCTATAGTTTTCTGTCCCTAGAAATTTTTTTTTTTTAAAGCACACTATAGCACAAGGAGAATTCCCTCACTGTCCTTCCCTGTCCCTAGAAACAAGGATTCGCACAGTAAAAGACACTGACACTCTCCCTACCTATAGTTTTCTGTCCCTAGAAAAAATGTTTTTTAAAAGTACACTATAGCACAAGGAGAATTCCCTCACTGTCCTTCCCTGTCCCTAGAAACAAGGATTCGCACAGTAAAAGACACTGACACTCTCCCTACCTATAGTTTTCTGTCCCTAGAAAAAATGTTTTTTTAAAGCACACTATAGCACAAGGAGAATTCCCTCACTGTCCTTCCCTGTCCCTAGAAACAAGGATTCACACAGTAAAAGACACTGACACTCTCCCTACCTATAGTTTTCTGTCCCTAGAAAAAATGTTTTTTTAAAGCACACTATAGCACAAGGAGAATTCCCTCACTGTCCTTCCCTGTCCCTAGAAACAAGGATTCGCACAGTAAAAGACACTGACACTCTCCCTACCTATAGTTTTCTGTCCCTAGAAAAAATGTTTTTTTAAAGCACACTATAGCACAAGGAGAATTTCACTCACTTTCCTTCTTTGTCCCTAGAAACAAGGTTTATCACAGTGAAAGAAACTGACACTCTTCCTTCCTATAGTTTTCTGTCCCTAGAAAAAAATGTTTTTTTAA
Organism: Rana muscosa; assembly: GCA_029206835.1. Lineage (NCBI taxonomy): Eukaryota > Metazoa > Chordata > Amphibia > Anura > Ranidae > Rana > Rana muscosa. The sequence continues at coordinate 77,322,179 of CM055118.1, read as the reverse complement.
AGCACACTATAGCACAAGGAGAATTCCCTCACTGTCCTTCCCTGTCCCTAGAAACAAGGATTCGCACAGTAAAAGACACTGACACTCTCCCTACCTATAGTTTTCTGTCCCTAGAAAAAATGTTTTTTTAAAGCACACTATAGCACAAGGAGAATTCCCTCACTGTCCTTCCCTGTCCCTAGAAACAAGGATTCGCACAGTAAAAGACACTGACACTCTCCCTACCTATAGTTTTCTGTCCCTAGAAAAAAATGTTTTTTTTAAAGCACACTATAGCACAAGGAGAATTCCCTCACTGTCCTACCCTGTCCCTAGAAACAAGGATTCGCACAGTAATAGACACTGACACTCTCCCTACCTATAGTTTTCTGTCCCTAGAAAAAATGTTTTTTTAAAGCACACTATAGCACAAGGAGAATTCCCTCACTGTCCTTCCCTGTCCCTAGAAACAAGGATTCGCACAGTAAAAGACACTGACACTCTCCCTACCTATAGTTTTCTGTCCCTAGAAAAAATGTTTTTTTAAAGCACACTATAGCACAAGGAGAATTTCATTCACTTTCCTTCTTTGTCCCTAGAAACAAGGTTTATCACAGTGAAAGAAACTGACACTCTTCCTTCCTATAGTTTTCTGTCCCTAGAAAAAAATGTTTTTTTAAAGCACACTATAGCACAAGGAGAATTCCCTCACTGTCCTTCCCTGTCCCTAGAAACAAGGATTCGCACAGTAAAAGACACTGACACTCTCCCTACCTATAGTTTTCTGTCCCTAGAAAAAATGTTTTTTTAAAGCACACTATAGCACAAGGAGAATTCCCTCACTGTCCTTCCCTGTCCCTAGAAACAAGGATTCGCACAGTAAAAGACACTGACACTCTCCCTACCTATAGTTTTCTGTCCCTAGAAAAAATGTTTTTTTAAAGCACACTATAGCACAAGGAGAATTCCCTCACTGTCCTTCCCTGTCCCTAGAAACAAGGATTCGCACAGTAAAAGACACTGACACTCTCCCTACCTATAGTTTTCTGTCCCTAGAAAAAATGTTTTTTTAAAGCACACTATAGCACAAGGAGAATTCCCTCACTGTCCTTCCCTGTCCCTAGAAACAAGGATTCGCACAGTAAAAGACACTGACACTCTCCCTACCTATAGTTTTCTGTCCCTAGAAAAAATGTTTTTTTAAAGCACACTATAGCACAAGGAGAATTCCCTCACTGTCCTTCCCTGTCCCTAGAAACAAGGATTCGCACAGTAAAAGACACTGACACTCTCCCTACCTATAGTTTTCTGTCCCTAGAAAAAATGTTTTTTTAAAGCACACTATAGCACAAGGAGAATTCCCTCACTTTCCTTCTTTGTCCCTAGAAACAAGGTTTATCACAGTGAAAGAAACTGACACTCTTCCTTCCTATAGTTTTCTGTCCCTAGAAAAAAATGTTTTTTTAAAGCACACTATAGCACAAGGAGAATTCCCTCACTGTCCTACCCTGTCCCTAGAAACAAGGATTCGCACAGTAATAGACACTGACACTCTCCCTACCTATAGTTTTCTGTCCCTAGAAAAAATGTTTTTTTAAAGCACACTATAGCACAAGGAGAATTCCCTCACTGTCCTTCCCTGTCCCTAGAAACAAGGATTCGCACAGTAAAAGACACTGACACTCTCCCTACCTATAGTTTTCTGTCCCTAGAAAAAATGTTTTTTTAAAGCACACTATAGCACAAGGAGAATTCCCTCACTGTCCTTCCCTGTCCCTAGAAACAAGGATTCGCACAGTAAAAGACACTGACACTCTCCCTACCTATAGTTTTCTGTCCCTAGAAAAAATGTTTTTTTAAAGCACACTATAGCACAAGGAGAATTCCCTCACTGTCCTTCCCTGTCCCTAGAAACAAGGATTCGCACAGTAAAAGACACTGACACTCTCCCTACCTATAGTTTTATGTCCCTAGAAAAAATGTTTTTTTAAAGCACACTATAGCACAAGGAGAATTCCCTCACTGTCCTTCCCTGTCCCTAGAAACAAGGATTCGCACAGTAAAAGACACTGACACTCTCCCTACCTATAGTTTTCTGTCCCTAGAAAAAATGTTTTTTTAAAGCACACTATAGCACAAGGAGAATTCCCTCACTGTCCTTCCCTGTCCCTAGAAACAAGGATTCGCACAGTAAAAGACACTGACACTCTCCCTACCTATAGTTTTCTGTCCCTAGAAAAATTTTTTTTTTAAAGCACACTATAGCACAAGGAGAATTCCCTCACTGTCCTTCCCTGTCCCTAGAAACAAGGATTCGCACAGTAAAAGACACTGACACTCTCCCTACCTATAGTTTTCTGTCCCTAGAAAAAATGTTTTTTTAAAGCACACTATAGCACAAGGAGAATTTCATTCACTTTCCTTCTTTGTCCCTAGAAACAAGGTTTATCACAGTGAAAGAAACTGACACTCTTCCTTCCTATAGTTTTCTGTCCCTAGAAAAAAATGTTTTTTTAAAGCACACTATAGCACAAGGAGAATTCCCTCACTGTCCTTCCCTGTCCCTAGAAACAAGGATTCGCACACTAAAAGACACTGACACTCTCCCTACCTATAGTTTTCTGTCCCTAGAAAAAATGTTTTTTTAAAGCACACTATAGCACAAGGAGAATTCCCTCACTGTCCTTCCCTGTCCCTAGAAACAAGGATTCGCACAGTAAAAGACACTGACACTCTCCCTACCTATAGTTTTCTGTCCCTAGAAAAAATGTTTTTTTAAAGCACACTATAGCACAAGGAGAATTTCACTCACTTTCCTTCTTTGTCCCTAGAAACAAGGTTTATCACAGTGAAAGAAACTGACACTCTTCCTTCCTATAGTTTTCTGTCCCTAGAAAAAAATGTTTTTTTAAAGCACACTATAGCACAAGGAGAATTCCCTCACTGTCCTACCCTGTCCCTAGAAACAAGGATTCGCACAGTAATAGACACTGACACTCTCCCTACCTATAGTTTTCTGTCCCTAGAAAAATGTTTTTTTAAAGCACACTATAGCACAAGGAGAATTCCCTCACTGTCCTTCCCTGTCCCTAGAAACAAGGATTCGCACAGTAAAAGACACTGACACTCTCCCTACCTATAGTTTTCTGTCCCTAGAAAAAATGTTTTTTTAAAGCACACTATAGCACAAGGAGAATTCCCTCACTGTCCTTCCCTGTCCCTAGAAACAAGGATTCGCACAGTAAAAGACACTGACACTCTCCCTACCTATAGTTTTCTGTCCCTAGAAAAAATGTTTTTTTAAAGCACACTATAGCACAAGGAGAATTCCCTCACTGTCCTTCCCTGTCCCTAGAAACAAGGATTCGCACAGTAAAAGACACTGACACTCTCCCTACCTATAGTTTTCTGTCCCTAGAAAAAATGTTTTTTTAAAGCACACTATAGCACAAGGAGAATTCCCTCACTGTCCTTCCCTGTCCCTAGAAACAAGGATTCGCACAGTAAAAGACACTGACACTCTCCCTACCTATAGTTTTCTGTCCCTAGAAAAAATTTTTTTTTAAAGCACACTATAGCACAAGGAGAATTCCCTCACTGTCCTTCCCTGTCCCTAGAAACAAGGATTCGCACAGTAAAAGACACTGACACTCTCCCTACCTATAGTTTTCTGTCCCTAGAAAAAATGTTTTTTTAAAGTACACTATAGCACAAGGAGAATTCCCTCACTGTCCTTCCCTGTCCCTAGAAACAAGGATTCGCACAGTAAAAGACACTGACACTCTCCCTACCTATAGTTTTCTGTCCCTAGAAAAAATGTTTTTTTAAAGCACACTATAGCACAAGGAGAATTCCCTCACTGTCCTTCCCTGTCCCTAGAAACAAGGATTCGCACAGTAAAAGACACTGACACTCTCCCTACCTATAGTTTTCTGTCCCTAGAAAAAATGTTTTTTTAAAGCACACTATAGCACAAGGAGAATTTCACTCACTTTCCTTCTTTGTCCCTAGAAACAAGGTTTATCACAGTGAAAGAAACTGACACTCTTCCTTCCTATAGTTTTCTGTCCCTAGAAAAAAATGTTTTTTTAAAGCACACTATAGCACAAGGAGAATTCCCTCACTGTCCTTCCCTGTCCCTAGAAACAAGGATTCGCACAGTAAAAGACACTGACACTCTCCCTACCTATAGTTTTCTGTCCCTAGAAAAAATGTTTTTTTAAAGCACACTATAGCACAAGGAGAATTCCCTCACTGTCCTTCCCTGTCCCTAGAAACAAGGATTCGCACAGTAAAAGACACTGACACTCTCCCTACCTATAGTTTTCTGTCCCTAGAAAAAATGTTTTTTTAAAGCACACTATAGCACAAGGAGAATTTCACTCACTTTCCTTCTTTGTCCCTAGAAACAAGGTTTATCACAGTGAAAGAAACTGACACTCTTCCTTCCTATAGTTTTCTGTCCCTAGAAAAAAATGTTTTTTTAAAGCACACTATAGCACAAGGAGAATTCCCTCACTGTCCTTCCCTGTCCCTAGAAACAAGGATTCGCACAGTAAAAGACACTGACACTCTCCCTACCTATAGTTTTCTGTCCCTAGAAAAAATGTTTTTTTAAAGCACACTATAGCACAAGGAGAATTCCCTCACTGTCCTTCCCTGTCCCTAGAAACAAGGATTCGCACAGTAAAAGACACTGACACTCTCCCTACCTATAGTTTTCTGTCCCTAGAAAAAATGTATTTTTAAAGCACACTATAGCACAAGGAGAATTCCCTCACTGTCCTTCCCTGTCCCTAGAAACAAGGATTCGCACAGTAAAAGACACTGACACTCTCCCTACCTATAGTTTTCTGTCCCTAGAAAAAATGTTTTTTTAAAGCACACTATAGCACAAGGAGAATTCCCTCACTGTCCTTCCCTGTCCCTAGAAACAAGGATTCGCACAGTAAAAGACACTGACACTCTCCCTACCTATAGTTTTATGTCCCTAGAAAAAATGTTTTTTTAAAGCACACTATAGCACAAGGAGAATTCCCTCACTGTCCTTCCCTGTCCCTAGAAACAAGGATTCGCACAGTAAAAGACACTGACACTCTCCCTACCTATAGTTTTCTGTCCCTAGAAAAAATGTTTTTTTAAAGCACACTATAGCACAAGGAGAATTCCCTCACTGTCCTTCCCTGTCCCTAGAAACAAGGATTCGCACAGTAAAAGACACTGACACTCTCCCTACCTATAGTTTTCTGTCCCTAGAAATTTTTTTTTTTTAAAGCACACTATAGCACAAGGAGAATTCCCTCACTGTCCTTCCCTGTCCCTAGAAACAAGGATTCGCACAGTAAAAGACACTGACACTCTCCCTACCTATAGTTTTATGTCCCTAGAAAAAATGTTTTTTTAAAGCACACTATAGCACAAGGAGAATTCCCTCACTGTCCTTCCCTGTCCCTAGAAACAAGGATTCGCACAGTAAAAGACACTGACACTCTCCCTACCTATAGTTTTCTGTCCCTAGAAAAAATGTTTTTTTAAAGCACACTATAGCACAAGGAGAATTCCCTCACTGTCCTTCCCTGTCCCTAGAAACAAGGATTCGCACAGTAAAAGACACTGACACTCTCCCTACCTATAGTTTTCTGTCCCTAGAAAAAAAAAATTTTTAAAGCACACTATAGCACAAGGAGAATTCCCTCACTGTCCTTCCCTGTCCCTAGAAACAAGGATTCGCACAGTAAAAGACACTGACACTCTCCCTACCTATAGTTTTCTGTCCCTAGAAAAAATGTTTTTTTAAAGCACACTATAGCACAAGGAGAATTTCATTCACTTTCCTTCTTTGTCCCTAGAAACAAGGTTTATCACAGTGAAAGAAACTGACACTCTTCCTTCCTATAGTTTTCTGTCCCTAGAAAAAAATGTTTTTTTAAAGCACACTATAGCACAAGGAGAATTCCCTCACTGTCCTTCCCTGTCCCTAGAAACAAGGATTCGCACAGTAAAAGACACTGACACTCTCCCTACCTATAGTTTTCTGTCCCTAGAAAAAATGTTTTTTTAAAGCACACTATAGCACAAGGAGAATTCCCTCACTGTCCTTCCCTGTCCCTAGAAACAAGGATTCGCACAGTAAAAGACACTGACACTCTCCCTACCTATAGTTTTCTGTCCCTAGAAAAAATGTTTTTTTAAAGCACACTATAGCACAAGGAGAATTTCACTCACTGTCCTTCCCTGTCCCTAGAAACAAGGATTCGCACAGTAAAAGACACTGACACTCTCCCTACCTATAGTTTTCTGTCCCTAGAAAAAATGTTTTTTTAAAGCACACTATAGCACAAGGAGAATTCCCTCACTGTCCTTCCCTGTCCCTAGAAACAAGGATTCGCACAGTAAAAGACACTGACACTCTCCCTACCTATAGTTTTCTGTCCCTAGAAAAAATGTTTTTTTAAAGCACACTATAGCACAAGGAGAATTCCCTCACTGTCCTTCCCTGTCCCTAGAAACAAGGATTCGCACAGTAAAAGACACTGACACTCTCCCTACCTATAGTTTTCTGTCCCTAGAAAAAATGTTTTTTTAAAGCACACTATAGCACAAGGAGAATTTCACTCACTTTCCTTCTTTGTCCCTAGAAACAAGGTTTATCACAGTGAAAGAAACTGACACTCTTCCTTCCTATAGTTTTCTGTCCCTAGAAAAAAATGTTTTTTTAAAGCACACTATAGCACAAGGAGAATTCCCTCACTGTCCTTCCCTGTCCCTAGAAACAAGGATTCGCACAGTAAAAGACACTGACACTCTCCCTACCTATAGTTTTCTGTCCCTAGAAAAAATGTTTTTTTAAAGCACACTATAGCACAAGGAGAATTCCCTCACTGTCCTTCCCTGTCCCTAGAAACAAGGATTCGCACAGTAAAAGACACTGACACTCTCCCTACCTATAGTTTTCTGTCCCTAGAAAAAAATGTTTTTTTAAAGCACACTATAGCACAAGGAGAATTCCCTCACTGTCCTTCCCTGTCCCTAGAAACAAGGATTCGCACAGTAAAAGACACTGACACTCTCCCTACCTATAGTTTTCTGTCCCTAGAAAAAATGTTTTTTTAAAGCACACTATAGCACAAGGAGAATTCCCTCACTGTCCTTCCCTGTCCCTAGAAACAAGGATTCGCACAGTAAAAGACACTGACACTCTCCCTACCTATAGTTTTCTGTCCCTAGAAAAAATGTTTTTTTAAAGCACACTATAGCACAAGGAGAATTTCACTCACTTTCCTTCTTTGTCCCTAGAAACAAGGATTCGCACAGTAAAAGACACTGACACTCTCCCTACCTATAGTTTTCTGTCCCTAGAAAAAATGTTTTTTTAAAGCACACTATAGCACAAGGAGAATTCCCTCACTGTCCTTCCCTGTCCCTAGAAACAAGGATTCACACAGTAAAAGACACTGACACTCTCCCTACCTATAGTTTTCTGTCCCTAGAAAAAATGTTTTTTTAAAGCACACTATAGCACAAGGAGAATTCCCTCACTGTCCTTCCCTGTCCCTAGAAACAAGGATTCGCACAGTAAAAGACACTGACACTCTCCCTACCTATAGTTTTCTGTCCCTAGAAAAAATGTTTTTTTAAAGCACACTATAGCACAAGGAGAATTTCACTCACTTTCCTTCTTTGTCCCTAGAAACAAGGTTTATCACAGTGAAAGAAACTGACACTCTTCCTTCCTATAGTTTTCTGTCCCTAGAAAAAAATGTTTTTTTAAAGCACACTATAGCACAAGGAGAATTCCCTCACTGTCCTTCCCTGTCCCTAGAAACAAGGATTCGCACAGTAAAAGACACTGACACTCTCCCTACCTATAGTTTTCTGTCCCTAGAAAAAATGTTTTTTTAAAGCACACTATAGCACAAGGAGAATTTCACTCACTTTCCTTCTTTGTCCCTAGAAACAAGGTTTATCACAGTGAAAGAAACTGACACTCTTCCTTCCTATAGTTTTCTGTCCCTAGAAAAAAATGTTTTTTTAAAGCACACTATAGCACAAGGAGAATTCCCTCACTGTCCTTCCCTGTCCCTAGAAACAAGGATTCGCACAGTAAAAGACACTGACACTCTCCCTACCTATAGTTTTCTGTCCCTAGAAAAAATGTTTTTTTAAAGCACACTATAGCACAAGGAGAATTCCCTCACTGTCCTTCCCTGTCCCTAGAAACAAGGATTCGCACAGTAAAAGACACTGACACTCTCCCTACCTATAGTTTTCTGTCCCTAGAAAAAATGTATTTTTAAAGCACACTATAGCACAAGGAGAATTCCCTCACTGTCCTTCCCTGTCCCTAGAAACAAGGATTCGCACAGTAAAAGACACTGACACTCTCCCTACCTATAGTTTTCTGTCCCTAGAAAAAATGTTTTTTTAAAGCACACTATAGCACAAGGAGAATTCCCTCACTGTCCTTCCCTGTCCCTAGAAACAAGGATTCGCACAGTAAAAGACACTGACACTCTCCCTACCTATAGTTTTCTGTCCCTAGAAAAAATGTTTTTTTAAAGCACACTATAGCACAAGGAGAATTTCACTCACTTTCCTTCTTTGTCCCTAGAGACAAGGTTTATCACAGTGAAAGAAACTGACACTCTTCCTTCCTATAGTTTTCTGTCCCTAGAAAAAAATGTTTTTTTAAAGCACACTATAGCACAAGGAGAATTCCCTCACTGTCCTTCCCTGTCCCTAGAAACAAGGATTCGCACAGTAAAAGACACTGACACTCTCCCTACCTATAGTTTTCTGTCCCTAGAAAAAATGTTTTTTTAAAGCACACTATAGCACAAGGAGAATTCCCTCACTGTCCTTCCCTGTCCCTAGAAACAAGGATTCACACAGTAAAAGACACTGACACTCTCCCTACCTATAGTTTTCTGTCCCTAGAAAAAATGTTTTTTTAAAGCACACTATAGCACAAGGAGAATTCCCTCACTGTCCTTCCCTGTCCCTAGAAACAAGGATTCGCACAGTAAAAGACACTGACACTCTCCCTACCTATAGTTTTCTGTCCCTAGAAAAAATGTTTTTTTAAAGCACACTATAGCACAAGGAGAATTTCACTCACTTTCCTTCTTTGTCCCTAGAAACAAGGTTTATCACAGTGAAAGAAACTGACACTCTTCCTTCCTATAGTTTTCTGTCCCTAGAAAAAAATGTTTTTTTAAAGCACACTATAGCACAAGGAGAATTCCCTCACTGTCCTTCCCTGTCCCTAGAAACAAGGATTCACACAGTAAAAGACACTGACACTCTCCCTACCTATAGTTTTCTGTCCCTAGAAAAAATGTTTTTTTAAAGCACACTATAGCACAAGGAGAATTCCCTCACTGTCCTTCCCTGTCCCTAGAAACAAGGATTCACACAGTAAAAGACACTGACACTCTCCCTACCTATAGTTTTCTGTCCCTAGAAAAAATGTTTTTTTAAAGCACACTATAGCACAAGGAGAATTCCCTCACTGTCCTTCCCTGTCCCTAGAAACAAGGATTCGCACAGTAAAAGACACTGACACTCTCCCTACCTATAGTTTTCTGTCCCTAGAAAAAATGTTTTTTTAAAGCACACTATAGCACAAGGAGAATTTCACTCACTTTCCTTCTTTGTCCCTAGAAACAAGGATTATCACAGTGAAAGAAACTGACACTCTCCCTACCTATAGTTTTCTGTCCCTAGAAAAAATGTTTTTTTAAAGCACACTATAGCACAAGGAGAATTCCCTCACTGTCCTTCCCTGTCCCTAGAAACAAGGATTCGCACAGTAAAACACACTGACACTCTCCCTACCTATAGTTTTCTGTCCCTAGAAAAAATGTTTTTTTAAAGCACACTATAGCACAAGGAGAATTCCCTCACTGTCCTTCCCTGTCCCTAGAAACAAGGATTCGCACAGTAAAACACACTGACACTCTCCCTACCTATCCTTCTCTTTCCCTAAACTAAAGGAATCCAGGTTAAGCAAGAAAAAAATAAATGTCACTGTCCCTGCCTATGTTTCTCTTTCCCTGCTCCGGAACACACTACACTAGGCCGCCGTGCTGGCGGCCTTTTATAGTGTGGGGCGTGTACTAAACACCCTCAGCAATAATTGGCCACAGGCATCCTGCCTGTGGCCAATCATTGCTCTCCTCGCTGCCGGCGCTGTGATTGGCCAAGCATGCGGGGTCACAGTGCATGCTTGGCCAATCACAGCGCCTGGATGACACTGCGATGGCGTAGTGCATTGTGGGCCGTTCGCGTCACTCGAATTTGGCGCGAACGGCCCAAATCGTTCGATCTTCGTCGAACGATCGAACAGCCGATGTTCGAGTCGAACGTATGTTCGACTCGAACATGAAGCTCATCCCTAGTTAGTAGGGATGAGCTCGGTGTTCGAGTCGAACATACGTTCGACTCAAACATCGGCTGTTCAACCGTTCGGCGAACATCGAACGATTTGGGCCGTTTGCGCCAAATTCGAGTGACGCGAACGGCCCACAATACACTGCGCTATCGCAGTGCAAACCCGGCGCTGTGATTGGCCAAGCATGCACTGTGACCCTGCATGCTTGGCCAATCACAGTGCCGGCAGCTAGGAGAGCCATAATTGGCCACAGGCAGGTTGCCTGTGGCCAATTATAGCTCAGGGGGTTTAGCACGGCGGCCTTGTGTAGTGTGTTCCGTCGCAGGGAAAGAGAAGGATAGGCAGGGACAGTGTTGATATTCTTTGTGCTATTCTTGTGTGCAGGGAGAGAGAAGGATAGGCATGGAGAGTGTCAGTGTCATATTCTTTGCTAAACCTTGTGTGCAGGGAGAGAGATGGATAGGCAGGGGACAGTGTCAGTGTCATATTCTTTGCTAAACCTTGTGTGCAGGGAGAGAGAAGGATAGGCAGGGAGAGTGTCAGTGTCATATTCTTTGATAAACCTTGTGTGCAGGGAGAGAGAAGGATAGGCAGGGAGAGTGTCAGTGTCATATTCCTTGATAAACCTTGTGTGCAGGGAGAGAGAAGGATAGGCAGGGGACAGTGTCAGTGTCATATTCTTTACTAAACCTTGTGTGCAGGGAGAGAGAAGGATAGGCAGGGAGAGTGTCAGTGTCATATTCTTTGATAAACCTTGTGTGCAGGGAGAGAGAAGGATAGGCAGGGGACAGTGTCAGTGTCATTGTTGCTAAGCGTCCTGCACATTATACACCTGAAGTTAGCCCGTATTGCTGTGTTTTCCTGGTGTGTTACACTAACAGGCATTTGCAGCACTTACAGCGGGCAGAGTGTGCCTCCTGCACATTATACACCTGAAGTTAGCTCGTATTGCTGTGTTTTCCTGGTGTGTTACACCAACAGGCATTTGCAGCACTTACAGCGGGCGGAGTGTGCCTCCTGCACATTATACTCCTGAAGTTAGCCCGTATTGCTGTGTTTTCCTGGTGTGTTACACCAACAGGCATTTGCAGCACTTACAGCGGGTGGAGTGTGCCTCCTGCACATTATACACCTGAAGTTAGCCCGTATTGCTGTGTTTTCCTGGTGTGTTACACCAACAGGCATTTGCAGCACTTACAGCGGGCGGAGTGTGCCTCCTGCACATTATACACCTGAAGTTAGCCTGTATTGCTGTGTTTTCCTGGTGTGTTACACCAACAGGCATTTGCAGCACTTACAGCGGGCGGAGTGTGCCTCCTGATCATATTACACCTGAAGTTAGCCCGTATTGCTGTGTTTTCCTGGTGTGTTACACCAACAGGCATTTGCAGCACTTACAGCGGACGGAGTGTGCCTCCTGCACATTATACACCTGAAGTTAGCCTGTATTGCTGTGTTTTCCTGGTGTGTTACACCAAAAGGCATTTGCAGCACTTACAGCGGGCAGAGTGTGCCTCCTGATCATATTACACCTGAAGTTAGCCCGTATTGCTGTGTTTTCCTGGTGTGTTACACCAACAGGCATTTGCAGCACTTACAGCAGGCGTAGTGTGATTCCTGCAAAATATACTCCTGAAGCTAGGCCTTATTGCTGGTTTTCCCATCTCCCTGCAGGCCATTAGAATGTCTGGAAGGCAAACAAGGAGAGGCAGACAGTCAGGAGCCAATAAAAGAGGGCAAGCAGGCTCTGTGTCTAGAGACAACAGTGCTGGTCGTGGACGCGGTGCATCGCCATCAGCACGTGGCCATGGGACACGCTTGTCCTTCTTTTCGGCAGCTGGACGTGTTGAGCCGCATCATGCTGAAGACTTGGTAGAGTGGATGACCAAGCCCTCCTCATCCTCCTCATCCTCTCTCACCCAGGCTCAGGGTACTGGCAAAGCAGCTGCCAAAGCGTCCTCTTCCCTGGTATCAATGTCATCATCAGTCACTCCTTCCCTAGACCAACCATGTCCTCCTGAGGAGTCCCCCGAACTGTTTGAGCACAGTGTTGGGTACATGCTCCAGGAGGATGCCCAGCGTTTCGAAGGGTCTGATGATGATACTCAGCTAGAGGAAGGCAGTAGCGTGAGAGCAGAGAGAGGGGATGCTCAAGAAGGACACCAATCTGGCAGTCATGTTCCAGCAGCTGCAGCATACTGCCAGATTGGCTCCAGTGATGAGGAGGGAGGGAATGATGAGGTCACTGACTCCACGTGGGTGCCTAATAGGATAGAGGAGGAGGAGGAGGAGGATGAGGAGGAGGCACATCTCCAACGAGGCAGGATGCCCTCGGGGGGCCAGCGTAAGGGCAGCACACCGACGGAATCACACCGCAGAGCTCCGCCTGTGCAGGACGCTGCCTCTGCCCGTTATTCCAAAAGTTCTTTGGTGTGGGCCTTTTTTGAGTCGAGTGCATCAGATCGCACCGATGCTGTTTGCAACATATGTCTGAAGCGTATCTTGCGTGGCCAAAACATCAGCCGCTTGGGCACCACATGCTTGACCAGACATATGTTGACCTGCCATGCAGCTTGTTGGCAAGCCTACCTTAAAGACCCACACCAAAGAACAAAGCGGACCTCTCCTTGCACCGCATCAGCTGGGATCTCCAACCCCACTATACCTTCAGTCCTCTCTGAAACCTGCACTGAGAGGAATGAAGGTGTAGATTTAGGTGTGTCACAGCCAAGTACTTGCGGGCACTCTGCTAGCAGTACACCGACGTCCGATTCTAGCAGGCAAATTTCCCTGCCCCAGCTGCTGGACCGTCGAAAGAAGTTTACTCCCAGCCTTCCACATGCCCAGCGGTTGAATGCTAGCTTGGCTAAATTGCTAGCGCTTCAACTGCTGCCTTTTCAGTTGGTAGACTCGGCCCCCTTCCGTGAGTTTGTGCAATGTGCGGTTCCTCAGTGGTAGGTTCCCAAACGCCACTTTTTCTCACGGAAGGCGATTCCGGCTCTCTACCGGCATGTGGAAGGCAATGTCTTGGCCTCGCTGGACAGGGCGGTCAGCGGTAAGGTGCATATTACCGCTGACTCATGGTCCAGCAGGCATGGACAGGGACGTTACCTTTCTTTCACGGCCCATTGGGTCACTCTTTTGGCAGCTGGGAAGGATGCAGGACAAGGTGCAGTAGTGTTGGAGGTTGTTCCGCCGCCACGCCTCCAAAATGCTACTACTGGTTGTGACACACCTCTCTCCTCCACCCCCTCCTCTTCTTCTTCCTCCATGGCCTCTTCCTGTGCTTTGTCCTCGGAACCAGCGGTGCTCCGTAGGCGTTCAAGGGGCTACGCAAGTACGCAGGCAAAAAGATGCCATGCCGTGCTTGCGCTGGTGTGTTTGGGGACAGGAGCCACACTGGGGCAGAGGTTCTGTCTGCTCTGCAGGGGCAGGCCAAGAGGTGGTTGACGCCACGCCAGCTTAAGCCAGGAATGGTGGTTTGCGACAATGGCACCAACCTCCTCTCCGCCCTCAGACAGGGACAACTGACCCATGTGCCCTGTGTGGCTCACGTCCTTAACCTGGTGGTGCAGCGGTTCTTGGGCAGGTACCCGGGTTTACAGGATGTCCTGAGGCAGGCCAGGAAAGTCTGTGTGCATTTCCGCAGATCTTATATTGCCAGTGCTCGCCTGGCTGAGCTGCAAAAGGAGTTGAACCTGCCCAAGAACCGCCTTATATGTGACATGCCCACCAGGTGGAACTCAACGTTGGCCATGCTGCAGCGGCTGCACACGCAGCAGAGGGCCATCAATGAGTACCTGTGCGACTACGGCACCAGGACAGGGTCAGGGGAGCTCTGTTTTTTTTCACCACGCCAGTGGGGCATGATCAGGGATGCATGCACTGTCCTGGCACCATTTGAGGAGGCCACGAGGATGGTGAGCAGTGACAGTGCATGCATCAGTGACACTGTACCTCTTGTCCACCTGTTGGAACATACGCTGCGTGGAATAATGGACAGGGCACTTGAGGCAGAACAGAGGCAGGAAGAGGAGGACTTTCTTGCCTCTCAAGGCCCCCTTTACCCAGACAGTGTTCCTTCTGTCCCACCCATTGCACAGGAAGAGGAGGAGGAGGAGGAGGAGGAGGAGGATTGTGTCAGCATGGAGGTGGAGCCTGGCACTCAGCATCATCAGCAGCAGTCTTTTAGGGATGATTTACAGTCCCAAGAAACCAGTGGACTTGTACGTGGCTGGGAGGAGGTGGCTGCGGATCATGTCGTCCTTAGTGACCCGGGAACTCCGGACCGAATGCCTCAGCTAACCTACGCTGCATGGCCTCCCTGATCCTGCAAAGTCTGCGGAAGGATCCTCGTATTCTTCGGATCAAGGAGAGGGACCATTACTGGCTGGCCACTCTCCTTGATCCACGGTACAAGGGTAAGGTTGCGGACCTTATCTTACCGTCGCAGAGGGAGCAGAGGATGAGACAACTCCGGGAGTCTCTGGCAACGCGTTCCCAGAGACTGGGAGGTTACAAACTCCTGGTCCTGGACAACGAGTTGCTGAGGCTTCGGTCAGTCAAAGAAGGAGCGGTGGGGAAGATGGCCGTCTGACCGATGCGTTCAGACAAATCTTTAGTCCGCAGCCCCAAGGTATGATCGGTTCCAGCAACCATCGCCAGCGTCTGATATACATGGTGCAGGAATACCTAGGGGCAAGGTCAGACTTGGACACCTTCCCCACCGAAAATCCTCTGGCTTACTGGGTCTTGAGGATGGATCACTGGCCAGAGCTTGCACAGTATGCAATTGAGCTACTGGCCTGTCCTGCATCCAGCGTTCTTTCAGAACGCACATTCAGTGCTGCTGGGGGATTTGTCACGGATCACAGGGTGCGCCTGTCCACCGACTCGGTTGATCGACTGACCTTCATAAAGATGAACCAGTCTTGGATCACCACCAGCTACCAAACACCTGAAGCTGATATAACAGACTAATTTATTTTCAAATATCACATCCCTTCAAGACTGATGCTGATGCTGAGAGACTGTCCTGTTATGTTGACTGACTATAATCCTCCTCCTCAATGATCCGATTGATGATGATAGCTTGGAAGAACATTTTTGTTTCTGGGTGCCGCCACCAGTGGCTAAGGCCCAATTTTTCAGCCCCTGTTTAACAGGGGCATGTAATTACAATTTTTTATGCAATGCTTTGCAGCAGGGCTCATTCCTGCACTCCAACTAGAGTGTCTGGGAGAGGTTGCAGTGTCGTGGCACCAGCACCAGTTCCTAAGGCCCAATTTGTCAGCATCTGTTTAACAGGGGCGTGTAATTACAATTTTTGATGCAATACTTTGCAACAGGGCTCATTGCTGTGCTCCAAGTACAGTATCTGTGAGGGGTTGCAGTGTTGTGGCACCAGTGCCTAAGGCCCAATTTTTCTGCCCCTGTTTAACAGGGGCATATAATTACAATTCTTGATCTAATAATTCACAGCAGGGCCCATTCCTGCGCCCACCAAGAGTAACTGTGAGGCCTTACAGTGTTGTGTCAACACCACCACCACCACCACCAAAGGCCCAATTTTTCAGCCCCTGTTCAACAGGGGCATGCAATTACAATTCTTGATCTAATAATTCACAGCAGGGCCCATTCATGCGCCCACCAAGAGTAACTGTGAGGGCTCACAGTGTTGTGGCAACACCAACATGTAAGGGGCAAATTTCAGCTGAGTATATACGGCAGGCCCCTACTTTCAAACATCCAACTTACAAACGACTCCTCCTTGCAAACGGAAGGATACAACAGGAAGTGAGAGGAAATCTACCCCTAGGAAGGCAAATTCTCTCCTGTAAGAGTTAATATGGGAAAAAAAGTGTCTCCTCTCCACTGATGCTTTATCACCAATTCTTGTTTCAATAAAAACCCCAAATGGCTTTGCCATTTTTCTTAAAGATTTTCATCCATATTACCGGGACCAGACATTACATTATAGCCGCAAGCAGTTTTAAATGGCTTTTTTTCCTTTAGAAATATAATTTTGTGCAGGGACAGTTCTAAACGCGGGAAACACGTGGCACTTCACAGGCATACTTTAGACACCCCCCAGGTACGATATTTAAAGGAATATTTGCCTTTTTTTCCCACTTTATGCATCATTAAAATGACTGCTCCCGAAAAACGGCCGTTTTTAAAACTTCTTTTTGCATTGATACATGTCCCCTGGTGCAGAACCCGGGTTCCCAAACCCTTTTTAGGATAATAACATGCATAATAGTCGTTATAATTAGCACTTTCGATTTCGAACGTTCGCATCCATTGTATTTAATAGGGTTCTAAAGTTCGTGCGAACTTTCGGTCCGTTCGCGGGTTCTGGTGCGAACCGAACCCGGGGGTGTTCGGCTCATCACTAACTGTTAGATGCTAATGTCACCACATCCAGCCCCCACCTGTGTCTGCTAAGATGTCAGATGTGTATTGGGAGACAGTGAGGCTAGCCTAAAGGTCATGTGTCTGAGTCATCAGCTGTAGTTAAATAGCTCATGTAAATTAGGTCTGGTCAAAGGT
This sequence comes from Rana muscosa, assembly GCA_029206835.1. NCBI lineage: Eukaryota > Metazoa > Chordata > Amphibia > Anura > Ranidae > Rana > Rana muscosa. Next base: position 77,305,255 of record CM055118.1, on the reverse strand, counting down.
GTATTGTCTGAGGAGAATGTAAGAACCTCCTCTCTGTGTGTATAAAACTGGGAGTTTGTCATTAAAGATTGTCAGTCTAGTTGGAAAGATACAGAGCGTTGGTCTCGTATGTTTGGAAGGATTAATCCTATGGGAAGCGGTCGTCTGACTGTGGAGGATCGGCAGTGGATGTGTGTCCAGAAAGGGAATATCCTAAACGGCGTTAACCCCTTTCATACTTGGGGTGCCGTTACAATTACATGTGAAAAAGTGCCTGATCCCCTGCACTACTATGTGCAAAAAAATGGATTGTGTGAAAGAAATGTATTAATTGAACCAAAAAGAGATATAAAATAAAGAGAAAACCTCAAGTGAATATATGTGTATGGGTCTTCTGCTGAACACCTGCAAGTGTTCCAATTGATTGTAAACAGTGATAAAAATATGATATGTGGTACAGCGCTCCCCACTAGTACTGCATAGTAAAACACACTAATAAAATACGGCACACTAAGAGCACACTACATGTGAGGTCCTATACATCATTAGAAGCAAAAACATTGTGTGGAATATAAAAATAATCAACAAAAGACACTTCCTCTGAGAGCACACTGACGTCACCAGGCCCTGCCCCAACTCAATATTACTTGTGTCTTATATCTCAAGGTAGATATTGAATAATGTGAATAATAATAATGTTTTATCGACTAAGATTATACTCAAAGTGCCAGTGCTGCAACAAACTTCTCATCAAAATTCTTATGTCTTATCACAATCCAACAATAAATTAATACCGCTACTGAGTAGTGCAACCAAAAACAAATAATGCAAAATTGTACAAAAATGTTAAACATTAACCAATACAGTGAGAAAGTGAAACAAAAAGCAATACAATTTTTTGACTTGATTTTCAAATAGTGTCCATTACAGAATAAAATCAGTGTGTCCAGTGATATCTGTTGTGCAAATGTCATTAAATTCCTCAGTGATCACTCTTCCTTGCACCTCAATTGACACAGCTAGCAGCTCACCTCTTTCCCTAGACCAGAAGGTCTAAAAGCAATTAGGGTGTAAGCAGGGCCGGTGCTACCACTGGGCAAACTAGACAGTCGCCTAAGGTGCACTGCTGCCTAGGGGTGCCGGCCACTAGTGTTCCTACTCTCTTCTCTCTGCAACTAAGTCTCAGCATCAGCAGGCAGCCGCCGATCCGTTCGTACATAGTGTCAGAGGCGCAGTGGCGGCGGAGGACTGTATCTGTGTCCCAACTCCAGAATGAATGGAAGCAAGCAAACATTCATTGATGGGCACTAGTAAGCTGCATTGATGGGTGCTGATGAGGCTGCATTGATTGGCGCTGGTGAGGCTGCATTGATGGGCACTGGTGAGGCTGCATTGATGGGCACTGGTGAGGCTGCATTGATGGGCACTGGTGAGGCTGCATATGATGGGCGCTGGTGAGGCTACATTTGATGGACACTTCATTAAAAAGATGTGGTATACATGGGCAGGACAAAGGGGATGGAGTCAGGGGTGGAGCCAATGGGGGGTGCGGCAAAATGAGGTTTCGCCTAGGGTGTTAAAAATCCTTGCAGCAGCCCTGGGTGTAAGCAATTCCTCTGCATGGGTGGCTTTATCATATCCTTTCTTCCAATCAGCAAACATTTGTGCACAATTTTGCATTATTTGCAGCACAGGTGTTTTTGGTTACAATACTCAGTAGGGATATTATTTTATTGTTGGATTGTGATAAGACATAATAATTTTATTTGGGTTATTTTGCACATCTTGATGAGAAGTTTGTTGCAGCACTGGCTCTTTGAGTGCAAACTCAGTAGATAAAACATTATTATTTTTTGCATTATTCAATACCTACCTTGAGAGATCAGCTCTGTCCGCCGCAATGTCACAGTCCCAATAAGGTCTCATGCCCACATTTTTTACAGCTTAAAAACGCCTGTCCATGTTATTGTATACATTTTATTTCGAAAAAAAAAAAAAAAACGTCGGAGCTCAAAAACGCAATTGCGCAGTTTTTGTGCATTTTCGCAAGTTTTTTTAGCGTTTTTTAACGCATCGCGTTTTTTAATGCCTAACGCCGACGCCGAGGAACGCACTGGTCCTGGGTTTTTTTTACAGCTTAAAAAGGCCTATGCTATTTGCAGCTCAAAAACGTCTAGGTGGGCATGAAGCTATAGACTAACATGGACAGGCGTTTTTAAGCTGTAAAAAACACTCAAAAACGCGGCTGTAAAAACATCCGTGGGCATGAGGCCTAAAAATCGCAGATCGCAGCCATTACTAGTAAAAAAAAATTTTTTTATAAAACTGCCTTAAATCTCTCCTATTTTGTAGACACTATAACTTTTGCGTAAACCAATCAATATACGCTTATTGCGATTTTTTTTTAACCAAAAATATGTTGAAGAATACATATCGGTCTAAACTGAGGAAGAAATTATTTTTTTAATATTGTTTTTGGTCATATTTATTATAGCAAAAAGTAAAAATATTGCTTTTTTTTTCAAAATTGACGGTCTCTTTTTGTTTATAGCGCAAAAAATAAAAACTGCAGAATTGATCAAATACCACCAAAAGAAAGCTCTATTTGTGAGAAACAAAAGGCGTCAATTTTGTTTGGGTACAAGGTTGCACGACCGCGCAATTGTCAGTTAAAGCGACGCTGTGCCGTATCAGAAAAAATGGCCTGGTCAGGAAGAGGGTAAATCCTCCTTCAGGGGCTGAAGTGGCTAAAAAAAATATAACTGCATTTATTTGTCTTATTTTTTTAATTTGCCTGGAGTTCAGCTTTAGCTGTTCTGTGGATATTTACATTTGCTTCCTCAAATTCATAATCTTTCAAAGCATCCAGAATATCTGGAATAAAATCACATACATAATGTAAAGCTCCTGCTGGCAGATGCTGTGCTCCTAAAGTTTTAGTATTAGTCACTGAATGGCAAAGAACACTGGTTGTTCCAAAAATAAATAACTTCATCCAGAACAGTCAACAAAAAATAAATAAATCACAATACGAATGGAAAAGTTACTCAACTATATTTCCTATCTGCAATAACCTTCATTATATTTTATTATTTTAATTATTGATTCTGGCTTTGTGTGGGTGAGGATTGTTATTTGATATACAAATCATTAAGGACCCATTCACACTGCCCACTGTTGTGGAAAAATTTATTAATGTATGTTGTCAGATGTCCCCGACTGTCAGTCTTGCTGTAATGCGCTCATCTGAGCGCATTTGCACATACAAACGTTGGTGGAAGATCGGTGGCGGGAAAATCTTCCTATGGAAACAGCAATGTTTGCTCCATTTAGAGATGTTGTTTTATGCCTCGTCAGGGGACTGGCCACTTCCTGACATTGGTATTAAATGACTCCGAGCGGACAGATCTGTGTCCACAAGAACAGTAGCATAGCTATACGACAATTGTGGTCCATTGAGGCATAATTGTCGTATAGCTTCCATCATTGGAAGCAGTGCATGTCACTGCTAGTCTATTTGAATGTATACATGTCTGTGATTGGTTCTTTTGAAAATATACAAAATGTCTGAATGGCTGTTTTGTGAAGCCACAACCTTCTTTTGTTATTCATGTTGACTATAAATAAAGGGAGCTGACTATCCCAGGGACACTCTGCTCTGGGATGGCTTGGTGATAAGACCTGTGTGATGATGCTTGCTTCTTGGAATGGATGAACAGTGAGTGAATTTTAGCCTAAAGATAGCATTATTGCAAAAGGATGAAAATTGAAATGTGTGCTTATTTAGCACAAGGCAAAGATGGCTGTGTGCTCTGCAAACAACCAATCTTTCCACAACAGATGGCGGGCCAGGACCTTTGGGAATAGATGGAGCCCCTTTGGGCATCGGATCGAAATGGGGGGAGAGTGGATCTACGTTCCGATGTGTGGGGGGCTCTGCTCTGTAAAAGAACAAATTTTTCGTCATTTTGAAATAATGCTGTAAGTTTGCAGTATGAGAGAAGTGTATGTCTGTGAATCCGATCGTGCGTGTGTATGTCTGCGAATCCGATCGTGCGTGTGTATGTCTGCGAATCCGATCTGCTGAGCTCCCATCCCACCTGCTGTCGCATCTGCTCCTCTGCCTGTGGAGTTCCTGTACCAAGCCAGTACCTGCCTTCTACTGACCGCGGCTCCTGGTCTTCTCTGCACCGGTGTTCCTCTGCAGTCTCTTCTGGGATCCCAGTCCGGCTCCATCATCAGCGATCCTGCCAGGCACCCGTGCGACTCTGCACTCCCGCGCCTCCTGTTTACTCTATCAGGGGCCTCGAGTCAGAGCTGTAAGGGAGGCCGTCCTCTGCATAATCAGGCTCTACCGCCAGGTACGTGACAGTAACAGACAGCCATGTCTGAGCCTGTGTGAGGACCCTCCCCCATGGAGGAACTTTGTCAACACCTGGCAGGCCTGACACGGGCTGTTAAAGACTTACAGGGAGGCTATACCCAGCTGGAAGGACATTTACAGACCATGACTTCCTCTACAACCGTCGAGGGACATGAACAAGCTTCCTCCACTCCACAAGGGACCTCTACTGCTCCTGCAATCATCATGCTCCCGCCTGAACCCAGAGTTCCAACCCCCGAAAAATTCCTTGGTGAACGTAGCAAGTTCAGAGACTTTCGGAACGCATGTGAACTATATTTCGCACTTCAGCCACGCACCTTCTCTCTTGAAGCCACGAAGGTCGGCTTTGTGATCTCCTTACTGCAGGGCGAGCCTCAGTCCTGGGCTCATCATCTCCTTGAACAGAAGGCCTAGTGTCTATCAGACTTAACCTCATTCCTGGCCGCCATGGCCCAATTGTATGAAGATCCCCAGCAAGCTGCTTCCACTGAAGCAGCCCTCCGTTCTCTTCAACAAGGACACAGGGCTGTGGAAGATTATGTCTCTGAATTCAGACGATGGGGCTTTGACACTAGCTGGAACGACGCTGCATTACGCCACCGGTTCCGCATGGGCCTCTCCGAGCCTCTCAAGGACGAACTTGCCCGAGTAGGATTTCCCTCTACCCTGGAAGCCCTAATTGACTTGTCCATCCAAATTGACCATCGTTTGAGAGAACGAAGGTCGGAAAGAGCGGCGGGCCAACCCCGCCCGGTACAGATGCTACCACGGAAGCTCAGCTCCTTCAGTGCTGTTCCACCGGCCCCTGCCAGGCCCATTCCTGGTGCACCAGAACCACGGCGGCTCTGCCTACTCCGTCCTTCACTCTCCCCTGAAAAACGCCAACGTCGTTACCAGCAGAACCTTTGTCTGTATTGTGGGGGTTCAGGACATTATGTAATGTGTTGCCCAGTTAAGTCCCGTAAATACCTCTCAGCTATCTCCCCTTCTGCAACTCTGAACTTGCCCAGCAATTCTGCTCACCTTGCCCTCTCCATCTCACTACAGCTGCCTGGGGGGACTATCCAGACTCACGCTATAATCGATTCCGGGGCCTGCAGCTGCTTTGTGGACTTGTCCTTTGCTGCACAACATCATATCCCGCTTCAACCCAAAGCGCAGAGACTTTCCGTTCATCTGGCCGATGGGACCACCATTAAGTGTGGAGCAGTTACCCATGAAACAATGCCTCTACTTGCCACTATTACCAAGAACCACCAAGAACTGCTACGCTTGGATGCCATCGCCTCTCCTTTGTTCCCAGTCATTCTCGGCATGCCTTGGCTGAAGGCTCATAATCCCTGCATCAACTGGGCCACAGAGGAAATTAAGTTTCTTTCTCCCTATTGCACCCAGCACTGCTTACGAACCTCCTGTGACCAGCCTTCCTTGCTATGCCTTGACACAGACTCTGAAGCCTGTCGGTCTGTACCCACAGCTTACCACAGTTTCCTGGATGTGTTCAGCAAGAAAGGTGCAGAGACTCTCCCTCCTCATCGGTTATACGACTGTCCCATTGAACTCCTTCCTGGAGTCAAAGTTCCGTTTGGGAGAATCTTTCCCTTATCCGAATGTGAACTTGTTGCCCTCAAAGACTATATTGATGATAACCTGAAGAAGGGGTTCATCCGCCCTTCCACATCCCTGGCTGGGAATCTTCTTTGTAGAAAAAAAAGACCATTCATTACGTCCGTGTGTGGACTATCGTGAGCTGAATAAAGTCACGGTTAAGAACCGCTATCCCCTTCCGCTGGTACCCAAACTTTTCCAGAGACTTGGCGCTGCCACCATATTCACAAAGCTGGATCTCCGAGGTGCCTATAACTTGGTCCGTATACGGGAAGGGGATGAATGTAAGACGGCTTTCCGCACACGGTTCGGGCACTATGAGTACCTTGTAATGCCCCTCGGGTTATGCAACACCCCCGCTACCTTCCAGCATTTTATTAACGATGTCTTCCGAGATTTTCTGGACTTATTCGTTGTAGTATACCTTGACGATATACTAATCTTCTCTTCCTCTCTAGACAATCACCGCGGACATGTCAGGAGTGTTTTGAGCCGCCTTCGACAACATGGACTCTACGCCAAACCCGAGAAGTGCGAATTTGAGCGCCAAAGCATCCAATTCCTGGGCCTGATCATATCCACAGAGGGCGTCAAGATGGATCCCCAAAAAGTTACAGCCATCTTGGACTGGCCAATCCCCAGCGATAAGAAAGGCATCCAACGTTTTATAGGATTCGCAAACTTTTATTGAAAGTTTATTAGGGGATTCTCAGCAATCATCTCCCCCATCACCCAACTTACTAAACAGGGTGTCAGATTCCATTGGTCCCCAGAGGCCCAGGCTGCCTTTGAGACGCTGAAAAAGCTGTTTACCTCTGCATCTGTCCTGAAGCATCCCGACTCGTCCCTGCCATACGTCTTAGAGGTGGACGCACCTGAAACAGCTGTTGGAGCTATTCTTTCTCAGAGGCAGGGATCCAGAGCTCTATTGCACCCAGTGGCCTTCTTTTCCCGCAAGCTATTTGATGCGGAAAAGAATTATGACGTCGGGGATCGTGAACTCCTAGCAATCAAAGCTGCACTGGAAGAGTGGAGATACTTACTAGAAGGGGCTGCACACCCGATCCTGATCTATACAGACCACAAAAATCTAGAATATCTGAGAACAGCGAAGAGGTTGAAACCCCGGCAGGCCAGGTGGGCACTTTTCTTTTCTAGATTTACTTTCCATTTAACATACAGGCCTGGATCTAAAAATACAAAACCTGATGCTTTATCACGCATGTTCAGCAAATCACAGGAAACATCCACTCCAGATACCATTCTGTCTTCCGGGAACTTTCTCCTACTACAAGGGGACTTAATAGCCCAGATGAAACAAGCCTCTGTAGGAAGACCCTCGCCACCTGGAACCACCTTGCTGGCAAGAGATGGGCTACTTTGGTACGGAGACAAAGTCTTTGTACCGGAGGATCTGCGAGTCTCCACCTTGGGCCTGTGCCATGACCATATGCTTGCAGGGCATTTTGGCGTCTACAAGACTTTCAAATTAATGCAACGAACATTTTGGTGGCCTGGGATGGAGAAGGACTGCAGAAAGTATGTGGAATCCTGCACCACTTGTATCCGCAACAAGAACAGCAAATCCAGGGCTTGGGGTCTGTTAAAGCAGCTCCCGGTCCCAAATAGACCTTGGCAGATGACTTTATCATGGAGCTGCCCCCATCTGAGGGCTACAATACTATTTTAGTGATCGTCGACCGATTATCCAAGATGGCCCATTTCCTCCCCATGAAGGGCACTCCCTCTGCACAAGAGACCGCACAAATCTTCATCAGAGAGGTTATTAGGCTTCATTAGGCTTCATGGAACTCTGGCAAACATAGTTTCTGACAGAGGGGTCCAGTTCACCTCCAGGTTCTGGAGGTCTTTGTGCGAGTCTCTGGGAAATGAACTTTCATTCTCATCAGCCTATCACCCGCATACCAATGGACAAACAGAAAGGACCAATCAAACACTTGAACAATATCTCCGCTGTTTTTCTTCATTTTCTCAAGACGATTGGGTTCCCTTACTTCCTCTGGCCGAATTCTCTTACAATAATTCTGTCCACTCAGCCACCAAACAATCTCCTTTCTTCGCCAATTACGGTTTTCACCCTTCATTTCTTTTCAACGCAATTCCAGAGTGCTCTGTACCTGCTGTGCTTGAAACAATGGAAATCTTTAATACCAACAATAAACTGTTGCAGGAAACAATGGCCAAGACCCAAGCCTACAACAAAGAAGTCTTTGACAAGAGGAGAAGGGGGGAATTGATCTTAAACCCAGGTGACAACAAATCTAAAACTTGCTTGCCCCTCAAAGAAACTTGAACCTAAGTTCGTAGGGCCATTTCCGGTGAAAAAACGTATCAACAATGTTGCATACGAGCTGGAACTACCTGACTCTTTTAGGATCCATCCCGTGTTCCATGTAACCCTGCTAAAACCCGCTATCCCTGATCCTTTTCCTGGCCGAGATGCCGGCCCACCTGAACCCGTGGTGGTAGACGGTGAAGAGGAGTTCGAGGTGGAGGCGGTGTTAGATTGCAGGAAGAGGAGGAATCAGGTTCAGTACCTAATTAAGTGGAGAGGGTACGGACCGGAGGACAACTCGTGGGAACCAGAAGGTAATATTCATGCCCAAGAGCTCATCCAAACCTTCAAGAACGCTCATCCTGATAAAGTGGCCAGATTGGGCATCCGGAGGCTGCCCATTAGGAGGGGGCAATGTCAGGAAGGGCATGCCAGCACTCAAGATGGTGGCCGTGGAAGACGGCCAGGAACCTCAGCTATTGCTAGAACGCCAATGGCGCGCGTGCGCGCGCCGATGCGCGTCCGTGCATGCGCACATGCGCGTGCATGCGCGTAATGCGCACGCGCATTCAGTGACAGGCCTTGGCGCCAAGCAGGCTATTTAAACTGGGTCAGTACCCAGACTCAGTGCTGTCTGTTCTACAGCGTTCTGTGTACCCTACGTTCCAGTATCTGATACCTGTTCCTGATATCTGACCCGGCTTGTCCTTGACGTTCCTGTTTTCTGCCTGCACCTGACCCGGCTTGTTGACTTTGCATCTGCCTGCTCCTTCTGCTACCTTGCTGCCAGCCTGATACTAAACCGGCCTGTATCCTGACTTCCCTCCAGCCTATGCTCCTGTCCCGGACTTGTCCGCCAGTGTGTGATCCGGCCAGCCTGCACCTGCCATCCTTGCAGCCCTTCGGAGCCCTGCTGAGCTCCCATCCCACCTGCTGTCGTATCTGCTCCTCTGCCTGTGGAGTTCCTGTACCAAGCCAGTACCTGCCTTCCACTGACCGCGGCTCCTGGTCTTCTCTGCACCGGTGTTCCTCTGCAGTCTCTTCTGGGATCCCAGTCCGGCTCCATCATCAGCGATCCTGCCAGGCACCCGTGCGAATCTGCACTCCCGCGCCTCCTATTTACTCTATCAGGGGCCTCGAGTCAGAGCTGTAAGGGAGGCCGTCCTCTGCATGATCAGGCTCTACCGCCAGGTACGTGACAGTGTGTCTGTGAATCCGATCGTGTGTGTGTCTGTGAGTCCGATCGTGCGTGTGTGTGATTTTGTTGGGAGAGAGATCGTATGTCTGTGAATCCGATCGTATGTGCCTGGATGTTTGTGGGGGGAAGCTGCGGGCTGTAAGTGTAACTAAGCGAGAAATATAGACTGTATATTGTGTATGAAATGAAGGTATAGCTGTGGTATTTCGTGCAGCCTACACTGAGATTGTTTGGCTGCCTTGTTAAAGATGGCCGCTGCATTGAGCCATAAGCCATGTGCTTTAGTGGGGGGGGGGGGGCAGCCAGCATCTATCAGTTACAATGGTGAAAGTTGGTGACTCTCTGCAACTGGAAGGGCTACGCCCTGAGAGATGATCTGATGTTATACTGTATGTGTGTACTGTTTGTGATTTCTATGAAAAATAGAAATGGATAGATTGTGATTTTTGACTTTGTATGGGAACAAGACACATGTCCCCATAAGTGTCAAAATATTTTAAGTAAAGGGTCTGTCTGGTTTTAAGTTGAAAGCAGCCTGCTGCAAGGCATGTTGGAAGCCAGACAATAGTAGCTGTTTTGTTGAAAGGAATACGCCCATTAAATGTTTGCGATGGCTTGTTATGGAAACTGATGCCACTGTGTGTGTGTGTGAACTTTACATAGAGAAAAGTGTTGAACAATATTGTCATGTAACTAAAATTTTTTTAAATGTGCTGTTTAGTTGGCCAAAGGGTCTGAGTTGAAGTAGCCTAAAGTGTGTGTCTAGGGTTGAGTGTGACTCTCAATTGTGTAGTCTGTCTTTGTGGAGAAAAACATTTTTGATTTTCTTTTAACCACTTAAGCCCCGGACCATTTCGGGCCATTAGGACCAGGCCTGTTTTTGGGATTCGGCACTGCGCTGCTTTAACTGTAAATTGTGTGGACATGCAATGTTGTACCCAAATGAAATGTGCGTCCTTTTCTTCCCACAAATAGAGCTTTCTTTTAATGGTATTTGATTGCCTCTGCGATTTTTATTTTTTGCGATATAAACAGAAAAAGACCGAAAATTTTGAAAAAAAATGATATTTTCTACTTTTTGTTATAAGAAAAATCGAATAAACTCAATTTTAGTCATACATTTAGGCCAAAATGTATTCAGCCACATGTCTTTAGTAAAAAAAATGTCAATAAGCGTATATTTATTGGTTTGCGCAAAAGTTATAGCGTTTACAAACTAGGGTACATTTTCTGAAATTTACACAGCTTTAAATTTATGACTGCCTATCTCATGAGGTGCTAAAATGGCAGGGCAGTACAAAACCCCCCCAAATGACCCCATTTTGGAAAGTAGACACCCCAAGAAAATTGCTGAGAGGCATGTTGAGCCCATTGAATATTTTTTTTTTTTGTCCCAAGTGATTGAATAATGACAAAAAAAAAAAAAATTACAAAAAGTTGTCACTAAATGATATATTGCTCACACATGCCATGGTTATATGTGGAATTGCACCCCAAAATACATTCTGCTGCTTCTCCTGAGTACGGGGATACCACATGTGTGGGACTTTTTAGGAGCCTAGCCACGTACGGGACCCCGGAAACCAAGCACCGCCTTCAGGATTTCTAAGGGCGCAAATTTTTGATTTCACTCCTCACTACCTATCACAGTTTCGAAGGCCATAAAATGCCAAAATAGCACAAAACCCCCCCAAATGACCCCATTTTGGAAAGTAGACACCCCAAGCTATTTACTGAGAGGCATGTTCAGTCCATGGAATATTTTATATTTTGCCACAAGTTGCGGGAATATGACAAACTTTTTTTTTTTTTTGCACAAAGTTGTCACTAAATGATATATTGCTCACACATGCCATGGGCATATGTGAAATTACACCCCAAAATACATTCTGCTGCTTCTCCTGAGTACGGGGATACCACATGTGTGGGACTTTTTGGGAGCCTAGCCGCGTACAGGGCCCCAAAAACCAAGCACTGCGAACGCTGCAGTTATGTGTGTTGTGTTTGGTAAGTGACAGTGATCGATCGATACTGCACTTGGGTGGGCTGGGCTGGGCTGGGCGGAGGGGCTAAACGCAGGCACTAGCAGGTATCTGGGCTGATCCCGCTAACACTGCATTTTTGGGAACCCTAAACCGCTGGGGATGCTAGTATAGATCTGATCAGATACTATACCACTAAGGGGGGTGTATGCTTTGCGCGTGGGTGTTAGCGTTACTGGCACTAACCTAACACTGCCTGGGGCGACGCAGACCCTCTCTGGCGCTAAAACCTAATTGATCTCACCCGCCGGGCGATCAGGGGGGTTAAACCTTTATTGGGTTATATACGGCGGGTGCCCTGATGCTATAAAAAGCAAACTAATCAACCAGCGTCACCCGTAACCTTTATATGGTGATCACTGGTGAAAGGGTTAACTAGGGGCAATCAGGGGGTTAAAACCTTTATTAGGTTAAATATGGGGGTACCCGACGCTATATAAAAACCTGACGGGTAACCTAAATAACTAAATAACTTACTGGCTAACCAGTGACACCAGTGACGCTTATACGGCGATCACTGGTGAAAGGGTTAACTCTAGGGGCAATCAGGGGGTTAAAATAATATATGGGGGTACCTGACACTAATAAAAACCTGCGGCGAACCTAAAAAAAAATAACTGCCTATCTAAAACACCAGCGACACGAATACAGCGATCGGAAAAACAATCGCTTAGTGACGCTGAAGTTAGGGGGTGAAAGGGTTACATGGGGGGTGATCAAGGGGTTAAACCTTTATATGGGGGGGTTAGGGGGCTACCCTGGACCTAAAGGGGCCTAATCCTAACTGCCCTGCAACTTTTTACAATCACAGATGACACTAAATGCAGTGATCAGTAAAATAAATGATCACTGCAATCAGTGACACTGTGATTGGGGGCTTTGGGGTGACCTGGGGGGTGATCTGGGGGTGACTGGGGGGTGATTTGTGTGCCTATGTGTACCTACGTGTCAGTGGACTGTTGGAGCACTAACCTCTGTCTTCTCTCCTCGGCGCCGGGAACGAAAAGACCGCGGCGAGGGAGATGACATCACTTCCTCCAGCCTCTGTTTACATCACATGGCGGAGGAAGCATTTTCATTGGCCGGGAGCGATCGCGAGGGGGGGGGCGGAATTGAGCGGCCGCCCCCTCATGCCTGATCGCTCCCGAACACTTAACGGCCGCTCACTGCAGTGAAGGGGGGTCCGGATGGACCCCCCAACTGCACAAAGGCGATCACGTAGATCTACGTGATTCTGCCTGTCGGTGCCATTCTGCCGACGTAAATCGGCGGTGGGCGGTCGTTAAGTGGTTAAAGAGATGCTGGTTTTGGCGGGAAAAATTGTGGTGGTCATCCACCATTTTGTTGTCCTGGCTTGTCGGCCATCTTGAGAGACGTTTACAGTTTGAGATAGGAAGTTTAGCAAACACGGCCCCTGGATATGCTGTATTGGCATTTGCTGATTGGCGCAGTTTTTTTCTGTTCTATGCGTTTGCAGTTTGACCTGTGCACTGCTGGGGAGAGTAGTGAGACACCAGGGTGACATACTGAGAGGCTGTTTTTGTTTAATGTTGAATTCGCTGGTTTAAATTGTTTTTCTAAGCATTGCCTTTTGAGGTGAGTAGAGTGGTATCTTGATATAGCGCGGTCTTACCCCGAGGGGTCCCGACGCGCTTGCAGGCACATGCTGGGGCCTATTTATAGGGGGAATCTGGTTGACCTACCAGCATGTCTTTGGAGTGTGGGAGGAAGCCAACACAGACACAGGGAGAACATGCAAACTCCATGCAGATGGTGTTAGGATGGGGATTTCTCTGTTTTCATTTAAGTGAATGTAAGCTATTGCAGGGTTAGCTGACTTTGCAGTATATGAGCGGCGGTTTTTGTATTGGATTTCGTTTTTAAGTAAAAACTCTACTTTACACTGAATTTTGATAGATTGTAAGACTAACAGAGTTTTTGTACAATGGTGTGTTTTTATGTTTAAATATTTGGGAGTTTCCCAGAAGGCAATTTATTGTTTTTGAAACTTGTACTGTATAGCCATCTTTTGGCAGGAGTTTGTATTTGAGACTCAACTTGTGATTTGACTTCCAGGGGATGTGTGGGTCAGGGCCCTCCCATTTGCAAAGGGGGGTTTATTCCATCATTTCCTTGACAAAGGTTTTTTTTTTAAATTGTTGAAATATATATAATGTTTAGTCATGGATTTGTTTTGGTGTCTTAATAGACAAGGCGATTGGGGCTAGGCTCTCCCCCTCCTTCCTGAACAATGGATATGTAAATAAACCAGTTTGGGTTTTTTTGAGAGCTGAGCATGTAACATGAGTTTTTTTCAGCATTTTATATATCAACAGGAAGTTGGTGGGAGGAGCTTGGGGTTTTAGAGGTGAGCCATGAGATTTGTGCTTGGAAGAAAGATGGAAAGCATTTTGGGCGTTTTTAAAAAGCATTTTATATTTTGTTCCAATTTTGTGAAGTTATACTGTAAATATAGTTGTGGGTAGAGAGCAAACAGGGGGGCATCACCATTATTGTAACATCTAGATGCAGGTAGAAAGAAGCCATAATATTATTTTGAATAGTGGAGGATTTCATGGTGCTTTGTAGCTCGTCTGACAAACACGTTTATCGTGAGACAGGTCGGGCCGTGTAGAATAATCGGAATTCCTGTGATTAGCATAAACGAGAGGAGTAGTACGCTAACAGCCCTGCTCAGGCCATGTAAAATAATCGGGATGCAGGGGTCGATTATGGTAATAAAGCCGCAAACCAAAACCGCTCCGAAAATAAAGCGCAGGGTTCTCTGGACGCAGAGTTCGCCAAAAAAAAGTGATTTGAATCGTCATGGACAATGTGCCGTCCATGCAGTGCACCAGTCAGACAGCTGCACCGCACATGTGGTCTGGGTTTGGGGCTCCGGACATGAGACCCCTTAAAGGATGACATATCTGGTCAGAGGGTACAGTAAGGTGTACTCCTTTTGGAAGGTACTTTTGTTGGAGGACGAGACCTCAGAATAAAGGTACCTTGGATGTAGTTCAGCTGTGGCTTCAGAAATCTGTAATGATGAGTGTTGATGGAGGGGTAGTACACGTTTTTGTGATTCTCAGAGGAGGAACGGTGGTTAAATTCTCATGCCCGTTTGTTTGAACTTTGTATGGCTGGTCCATGCAAGGTTCTCGAGCTGCTCTCATGTTCCCATTGTATTTTTTTCTATTGCTGAAAGAGTAAAGGTAGAATTCTGTCTGTTTTTGGTTTTTTCATTTTTGTTTTTGGAAACTATGAAGTATCTCCCCCACATTTGTATCTGAATGTTTGTATGTAGTAACGTGAATATGTTCGAACTTACCTCGGCGATCCTCCGATGCGTCGTGGCTGCTGTATTTTTGTAGGAACGGGAAAAGTAAGGGTTACAGAGGGCTTTGTTTGAATCGGTTTTGAAAGAATGTCATTGACAATTTACCAATGTACAGGAATGTCGTTATTGTTTACCATTCTTTGCAGGTTAAATATGAATAGAGTAATGATTTTGCTTATAAGTATTTTTCAGGTCCAAGGAGTGTGTACACAGTGAGCAGGTGTATGTAGACAGTGGTACATATGGATAAATACATGAGTCTAAGGAGGTAAAAGTATCATAGGCTATTTCATTGTTTCTTTTTTCCTGCACCACGCATTTCTTCCTTCAGTCTGTAATGAGGAAGAAAAGGGGGAAGAATGATAAATGTAAGAATGACAGTTTTTTTTGTCAAACAAATAATGTTAACCTCTGTAATTCTAACCAAGTTTGTGCCAAGACTGTCTTTCTTTGATAGAATCTGAATCGGCAAGCAGCAGTCTGGTGAAGTAGGTTCCCATCCCAGATGCTAAGAACCTTTTGTCAATGGTTCCAGGTATTGTAAGCCACGCACAGGTTATGCAGTGACCACAGTCCCGATGTCTGGGTTATTGTCATATGAGGGTTGTTTGGAGGTCAATCAAAACCAGAGTCGTACTTTCCTCATTAGCTGTCACTTATATTCTCGGCTGATGGGGTGGGTGCGATCGTTGTGACATGAACTTCAAAATGTCCACCACAGGGTTCACGAGTCCCTCCTGGACCCTGACTTAATATTCAGTTTACATTCTTTCCAACCAGGTGACTGGGTCGTTGTAAAGAAGCTTGAGGGATGAGACCACGCCAGCCACTGCAAGAAGCGGCTCAACCACACCAAAGAACTGAGTAGTATCTTTGTTTATTTATATTTTTGTTGTTTAGTAAATTTTAGCAAGGGTAACGATGAAAAGCATCCCAAGTTATTATTTAAAGTGTATTTCCTGACTAGCTCAGAAAGCGAACAGGACCGATTGCTGGGTCTGTTCTGGGTCTCCACCGAGTTTTAGTACCCAGCGATGACAGCAGTACATGCCATTTATGATGTTATTATGGGTATGAGGAGTTTTGACAAACTGGTGAAGACTCCAAACAGACACTTGTCAATGGAAACTAACGATGCATTTTTAGAGGGTAAAATTGGTTATAGTTTTAATAGCTCTGCCTCTTGTCGGTTTGGGTATCTAGGCAGCCCACAAGTGTGTTTGAACTTTAGTTTGGTGCTTCTGTGGATCTGCAGCTTATAAAAGGTAATTCCCCCAAAGCAAGAGGTTCATGCGTGATGGTGAAGCTGTCCCAGCATCTTATTTCACAGCCGATAGCGAGGATCTGATGGCGCGAGAAATTAAGAATGGCAGGGACAGATAGAAGGGATTTGTTCACCAACCCCGACCAGGTCTGGGCATGGTGTCCTGGATGTACAAGGTGGGGGGGGGGCTCGAGCTTGGGATACGATTGAACAATTCTCATCCATTAAGGATAGGGTTCTTTATGTAACTGTTGAAGCCAGAGCTATAGCTAGTGAAGGTTGGGAGTTCTTTTACGGGTCTGGGAATCTTTGGGGATCTAATTTTTATTTTACAGCAGATCGTGGTTAAAGGAAGTGGGAATATATATACTCATGTAGTTTTTATTTCTATTCTTTCTATGTCGTGACGAGGTGCTCCTGTTGCCTGATTGGACGCGTGACCAGAGTTTCCTTGATGAGACGCCCCGAAACCGGACCCACATACAAGACACAGAGGATCACAGACGGATCGGCGATTACTACAGCTCACCATGCCGTGTCCTCCTTTATAAGTCATGCCCCTGAAGAACAGAGTCTACATGTCAAGCCGTGTTTTTTCCTTTTTATGGACTAAGGACTGATTCATTTCCAGGTGTAAGAAGCAGATCAAGTTTCATCGATGGACATGGGGTGCATATGACACAAAAGGGAGGACTGTTGTGGAAAAATGTATTAATGTATGTTGTCAGATGTCCCCCAATGTCAGTCTTGCTGTAATGCGCTCATCTGAGCGCATTTGCACATACAGACGTTGGTGGAAGATCGGTGGCGGGAAAATCTTCCTATGGAAACAGCGATGTTTGCTCCATTTAGAGATGTTGTTTTATGCCTCGTCAGGGGACTGGCCACTTCCTGACATTGGTATTAAATGACTCAGAGCGGACAGATCTGTGTCCACAAGAACAGTAGCATAGCTATACGACAATTGTGGTCCATTGAGGCATAATTGTCATATAGTTCCCGTCATTGGAAGCAGTGCATGTCACTGCTAGTCTATTTGAATGTATACATGTCTGTGATTGGTTCTTTTGAAAATATACAAAATGTCTGAATGGCTGTTTTGTGAAGCCAAAACCTTCTTTTGTTATTCATGTTGACTATAAATAAAGGGAGCTGACTATCCCAGGGACACTCTGCTCTGGGATGGCTTGATGATAAGACCTGTGTGATGATGCTTGCTTCTTGGAATGGATGAACGGTGAGTGAATTTTAGCCTAAAGATAGCATTATTGCAAAAGGATGAAAATTGAAATGTGTGCTTATTTAGCACAAGGCAAAGATGGCTGTGTGCTCTGCAAACAACCAATCTTGCCACAACACCGCACACTAAACCAGAGCGGTTTACTGTGCGGGCAGCTGTCTGTTTCCGCTGCGGTGGGGGGGGCGGTGTGATGTATATTTAAGCACATCACATAATTCCATTTTTTCCCCTTCTTTTGTTGTTTTGTCTATGTGTCCTAGCGGTGACTGCCATTCTTCCAGTGTAGAAAGACGTCAGTCACCACACTAGTGTGAATAGGTCCTACAAGTTGATCTTTGGACTTCCCAGCATGCCCTAGACCAGGGTTAGTCAATTATCGGACCTCCAGATGTTGCAAAACTACAAGTTCCATCATGCCTCTGCCTCTGGGTGTCATGCTTGTGGCTCTCAGAGTCTTGCTATGCCTCATGGGACTTGTAGTTCTGCAACAGCTGGAGGTCCGCTAATTGCATATCCTTGCCCTAGACCAGTGGTTCTCAACTCCTGTCCTCAGGACCCACTAACAGGCCAGATTTTAAGTATTACCTTGGGGGAGATGCAGACTAGAATACTGCAATCCCTGAGCAGCAAATTATATCACCTGTGATGCATTTCAGTTATCTTGCAAACCTGGCCTGTTAGTGGGCCCTGAAGACTGGAGTTGAGAACCACTGCCCTAGACTCTTAAGGTTGCTGTGAGTTGCATGATGCAGCATAAAGTTGGAGACTGAATAGAGAACCAAGGTTTTTTTCATATGTACAGTACTATGTGAACAGATTAGACCTGGCAACAAATAAAATATGAAGATCGTTAAGGTGCTAGGAAAACACAGTAAAATGCATGAAAAGATTGAGATTAAATATATCCAAGAAAATAAAGAGAGCACTATAATAGTAGAACAGGTAGCAAATGTAAGAAAGGTGAACTTTTCTAAGCCATGCTATGACCTACTGTATGTTCAGCACTTTGATTTTATTCTGAACTGGCGGGTTTCTGCTGATGTGTGGTCATAAGTGTGAGTAGAATTATAGGGGTCTGATAATGTTGAGTTATATATATTGTGAGGGGGTTAGCTCGGCAGCGGGTGTGTGTGACCCCCGGGATGGGCTCCCCACACAAAACAGGCCCAGCAAACGGAGGTTGTGGTTTTCAAAATCAAAAAGGTGCGGTTTATTTTCTATTTACAGTGACAAAACACAGCAAAACCAAAAAGAAACATAAACAAAATAAATCCTGGTCAGTTTGACCTCTGACTAAACATACAGGTTTCCTAACTAACAACTGGGATCAGCCTAGGGCTGTCCTAGTCCCTAAGTCCCTGGTTTTAAATGTCCAAGCAAATAGCCACACAGGCTTTTTCTCACCGCACAGGGGTTCACTCTCTCCAGACAGTCCACACAGGTCTGGTTCCAGGCATGAGCTAACATCTAATGAAGCTGGGAGTTCTTATAGAGGCCTGAATGAGCTGACAAGCTTCAGCTGGTCTCATCAAGTCCCTGTCTGCGCGACGCCCCACACTCTCCCTAGAGGTATGAGTCATCCATGAGCCCACTAGCCTCAGCTGGGCTTATACAACACTCCACCTAGTTGTATAAGTCGGCGTAAAGCCTGAATCTGGGCGAAATATATCTACCCCCCTGGATGCAACCAGGTGACTTTACCTTCCTGCTGTCACATACCCCCCCCTCTTGTTTTAACCTCGGGGTTGGAACACCAGCAATCAGACATTCATGTACTCGAGACAAAGCATCCACATTCCCCATTTGAACGCCAGGGCGATGCTTTACTGTGAAGTTGAATTCCTGGAGGGCCAGGAACCACCTATTCACTCTTCTATTTGTTTCCTTGTTTTGAGCCATCCACTTTAACGGAGCGTGATCCGTAACCATGTCAAAGTGCCTACCTAGCAGGTAGTACCGAAGGGAATCTAGAGCCCACTTCACCGCTAAACACTCCTTTTCAACGGTGGCGTAATTTACCTCATGGGACTTCAACTTCCTGCTGAGGTAAATGACTGGGTGCTCTTCCCCGTTCCAGACCTGGGACAATACTGCTCCTAACCCCACATCTGACGCATCACTTTGTACGACAAAGTCTTTAGAGAAGTCGGGTGAGTACAACACTGGCTGGCTACATAAGGCTTGTTTCAAGAATTGGAATGCTGCCTCAGCCTCGGGGGTCCATTTAATCATGACCGATCCTTTCCCCTTCGTCAGGTTGGTTAGGGGCACAGCCTTAGAAGCAAAGTGGGGAATGAATCGCCGATAATACCCAGCGATTCCCAGAAAGGCTCGTACCTGCTTCTTGCTGTTGGGACGTGGCCAACTCTGGATGGCCTCGACTTTGTTGAGTTGGGGTTTTATTACTCCCCTCCCAATGGTGTACCCAAGATATTTGGCCTCCTCCTGCCCAATGGTACACTTCTTGGGGTTAGCCGTAAACCCCGCTTCCCGAACAGAGTCCAGGACTGCTTGCACTTTTGGCAGATGTGAGGCCCAATCTGTGCTATGGACAATTACGTCATCCAGGTAAGCCGCAGCATACTTCCGATCGGGCCTCAGCATCTGGTCCATTTTCCGCTGGAATGTGGCCGGCGCATTCTGTAACCCGAACGGCATTCTTTTATATTGGAACGCCCCGTCTGGGGTTACAAATGCGGTTTTCTCTTTGTCCGACTTGGCCAGGGGGATTTGCCAATACCCTTTTGTGAGGTCAAGAGTCGTCATGTATCGGGCTGTTCCCAGCCGGTCGATCAACTCATCTATACGTGGCATGGGGTAGGTGTCAAATTTTGTAACTTTGTTCAACTGACGAAAATCGTTACAAAATCGCCAGCTCCCATCCGGTTTAGGCACCAACACGATGGGACTAGACCAATCACTTTGGGACTCCTCTATCACCCCTAAGTTCAGCATTTTCTGTACTTCCTCCCGTATTGCCTCCCGTCGGGCCTCTGGGATCCGATAGGGTTTTAACTTCACCCTTTCACCGGGCGGGGTAATGATGTCATGCTCTACCCCAGATGTTTGTCCCGGCAGCTCAGAGAATACCTCCTTGTTGCGAAGCACAAACTCCTTAACCTCCTGTTGTTGGGGTTGTGACAAGGTGGCTGCTATTCCAACCTCAGGAATCACACAACCAGTTTGAGCTGGTGACCAAGTGTCTGCGACTAGGGACTCTCTATCCCTCCAGGCTTTCAACAGATTAACGTGATAGATCTGTTCGGGCTTTCGCCTTCCTGGTTGTCTGACCTTGTAATTCACTTCGCTCACTTTTTCCATTATCTCGTAGGGGCCTTGCCATTTGGCAAGGAATTTACTTTCAACCGTAGGGACAAGTACCAGTATCCTATCCCCCGGGGAAAAGGTACGGGTCTTGGCTCCACGGTTGTACACTCTCTGCTGTGCTAACTGCGCTTGGGCCAAATGTTCCTTCACGATGGGCATTACCTGTGCAATTCGGTCTTGCATCAGGGCGACATGCTCAATCACACTCCTGTGGGGAGAACTCTCACTTTCCCAAGTTTCCTTGGCAATATCCAACAGCCCTCTTGGGTGTCTCCCATACAGTAACTCAAAGGGGGAGAATCCCGTAGAGGATTGGGGCACCTCCCTAATAGCAAACATCAGATAAGGAAGTAGACAGTCCCAATCCTTTCCATCTCTATCCACCACTTTCTTCAACATTTGTTTTAGGGTTTTGTTGAATCTTTCAACCAGCCCATCGGTTTGGGGGTGATACACAGATGTACGTAATTGCGTCACTTTGAATAATTTACACAGCTCCTTCATAACCCGGGACATAAAGGGTGTACCTTGGTCCGTAAGCAGTTCTTTACAAATACCCACCCGGCTAAACACAAGAGATAGGTCTTTGGCTATGGTTTTGGCCGAGGTATTTCGGAGAGGGATCGCTTCTGGATAACGGGTGGCATAGTCCATTATAACTAATATGTACTGGTGCCCCCTAGCGGACTTGATTATAGGACCTACCAAATCCATGGCGATCCTCTCAAACGGGACCTCAATGATGGGTAGAGGGACCAGCGGGCTACGGAAATGTGGCATCGGGGCCGACCTCTGACACACAGGGCAGGAGGAACAATAATTTTCTACGTCCTTCATCACCCCCGGCCAATAGAATCTCTGTAATACCCTCTCTCGGGTTTTCTCTGTCCCCAGATGACCTCCAAGAATGTGCCCATGCGCCAACTCCAACACCAACTTCCTGTAAGGTTTGGGCTCCACAAGCTGCTCAACGGTTTCTTCTGCCCTTTTTGCCACCCGATACAGTAGGTCCTTCTCTACGCTGAAGTATGGGTAATTGCAGGTATTATCTGGGTTCACCAACTCGCCATCTATTTTCACTACGTTTTCCCGTGCCTTTATTAGGGCGGGGTCTTTCAACTGTTCTGTGGCAAAGTTTTCCCTGTGAACCTCAAGATCAGAAAACTCCACAGACGGTAGGTTTTCGTCTGAGGAGGTGGGCTCCTCTCCAGTTTCTTGAGTCTCCCCTGCCAATACTGATAAGGGAAATTCCGGAGAGTCCTCACCACTCTCAGGGGAGTTCTGGCTATCACATTCCTGGTACATAGGGGCACCAGTGAGGGGCTCAGGATCATCCCACAGTTCCCAGAACTTCGGAAAATCCCTTCCCACAATGGCGTCATGCGGTAACTGAGATACTAAGCCCACTGGATGAGAGAGGGTACCTTTGGGGGTCTCGAAACACACTGTAGTCACTGGATACTCTCGGGTGTCCCCATGCACACAAATAACAGCTACCTTGCTATTCCCAGAGACCTCTGTTTTAACTAACTCAGCCTTTATCAGGGTCACAAGGCTACCTGAATCCAGCAATACCACAACATTTCTACCATTAACACACATTTTGCATAAATGTTTCTCAGTTCCTCGAATGGCAGTGCATGCGACTGTCGCACACAGCGACTGACGTCTGCCCGTCAGAAAGTCACACTGCATGGGTTCCTCCACAACCGGGCAATTGGCTGCAATATGTCCCGCTTGCCGGCAGCGGTAGCAAACGATCCTTCTTGCCGCCTCTTGAGCCGCTGATTTCCCAGGCTGTTCTCGCCAAACTTGGGGTAGAGCTCCCACCCTCTCACTCTCTCCACCCTCACCCCTTGGAATCCTCTTATCCGCCCCTGGGGATGGTCTGGTCTTAGGGTGGAAAGTCCGAGTGTCTCTGGAAGAGGCCGTCAGGTTCTCTGTAGCCAAGTATTTCTCCACACGATCCACAAGACCATCGGCCGTCTCTGGGTCTCCATGGCTTACCCACTTTTGGATGGCAGTAGGAAGAGCTCTCAAAAACCGATCCATTACAACACGTTCCACAATCTTTGGTGCGGACAAAGTCTCTGGCTGTAGCCACTTTCTGCTCAGGTGAATGAGATCATACATTTGAGACCTGGGGGGTTTTCCAAGCTGGAAAGTCCAGTTATGCACACGCTGAGCCCGGACAGCCTGGGTGACACCCAGCCTTGCCAATATTTCAGCTTTTAGCATCACATAGTCTTTTGCTTGGTTAGGCTCTAGGTCATAGTAAGCTTTCTGCGATTCACCAGTTAACAGAGGAGCCACCAGTCCAGCCCACTGCTCCTCAGGCCACTTTTCTCTTTCAGCGGTCCTTTCAAATGTGGTCAAATATACCTCTGGATCATCCTCTCCAGTCATTTTTGTCAATAAACGACTCACCCCAAAGGACGCGGTATTAGTGGGACGGCTTTCCTCACTGGTCTGCGGACGTTGCTGCATTACTGCTTCCATCTGTTGTTGTAGTCTCTGCTCTTGCTTCTGCAACAGGTCTATGAAGCGGGCCTCAGATTGCTGCTGGGCTCGTTGCTGAGCCTCCAGACTCTGTTGCAAAGTTGCGTTTGTCTGCTGCTGGGCTGCAAGGCTCTGTTGATGAGCTTGCTGCTGGGCTGCGAAGTTCTGTTGTTGAGCTGCAAGGCTCTGTTGATGAGCTGCAAGGCTCTTTTGCAAACCTGCATTTGTCTGCTGTTGATTGGCATTTGCTAGAGCCAGCTGCTTCAGTATCTCCTCCATGCTGGCTTAAAAAAAAACTGCCACTGGTTCTCCACCAACTGTGAGGGGGTTAGCTCGGCAGCGGGTGTGTGTGACCCCCGGGATGGGCTCCCCACACAAAACAGGCCCAGCAAACGGAGGTTGTGGTTTTCAAAATCAAAAAGGTGCGGTTTATTTTCTATTTACAGTGACAAAACACAGCAAAACCAAAAAGAAACATAAACAAAATAAATCCTGGTCAGTTTGACCTCTGACTAAACATACAGGTTTCCTAACTAACAACTGGGATCAGCCTAGGGCTGTCCTAGTCCCTAAGTCCCTGGTTTTAAATGTCCAAGCAAATAGCCACACAGGCTTTTTCTCACCGCACAGGGGTTCACTCTCTCCAGACAGTCCACACAGGTCTGGTTCCAGGCATGAGCTAACATCTAATGAAGCTGGGAGTTCTTATAGAGGCCTGAATCAGCTGACAAGCTTCAGCTGGTCTCATCAAGTCCCTGTCTGCGTGACGCCCCACACTCTCCCTAGAGGTATGAGTCATCCATGAGCCCACTAGCCTCAGCTGGGCTTATACAACACTCCACCTAGTTGTATAAGTCGGCGTAAAGCCTGAATCTGGGCGAAATATATCTACCCCCCTGGATGCAACCAGGTGACTTTACCTTCCTGCTGTCACAATATGTATATAGAGACTATCACTTTAAGAATTTGTAAAACACTTTCTTGCTCTTGTAGCGGGGGTCCCAATTTAGGGGGCTGCTATATTAAATTTAGGGGTGATTCGAGTGGTAGTTGGCTCGGATCTTCCAATTCTTTTTGGACTCTGCCTTGCTGCTGTTTTCACCTGGCGTGTAGTACCCCTTAGAAGTGTTGGTGGCGCTGTCACTTGTACTCGGGGTTGAACCACAGGTGATGGAGTGGCGATTGGGTGTCCTCTCTCGGCAGCCGTGTAGTGGGCGTGGTCGGCCGCTGTGCATGCCAGGAGAAGGTACAAAAATGGGTAGACGCCATTAGACAGGGAGCAATTCCCAGGGCCCATGCCCGGAGGGGGAACCTACGGTCCAAGTTCAAGTGCATGGCCCTCCAGGCCATGGGGCCACGTGCGCCTCGGTACCATGCACCTTTAGTCCTGGGACTGCAACTTCATCCCTGGGCCCAGCACCTTTAGCTGTAGCCCACTTCGGGGAGGAAGAATCTCAGGGTGCCGCCTTGCGAGGGGACCCGCATCTGGAAGAGGAGGCTGGGGAGGACCATTCCGAAGGACTGGTGAGAGATCACAGTGAAGGAAGGGGCCCAGTAACTCTCTGGAGGGATGTAATCCGTCCGAAAAGGGATCTTAACAACGTAACCATTAGGAGGTTCGGGACACTATAGATTCTGTGGCAGGGGATCTCCCGATCGCATCTATCAAGGGAATCTGATTGACTGTTTGAGCTACATGCCGGCTGCTAGTACCATTGGGTGACTATCCGGGTGAGCTATACCCACTCAGGATCGAGTGGCGAAGAAGACAGGAGTGTCTGAATCTGATCTACCCCTTTTAACACCTTTCTCTCTTCTCAACTTTGTGGTTATTTATTCATAAGGAAAATAAACTCTACGTTGGAGTTGCTACTGGTGTGGACCTTGGAGTTACTTGGAGTATAGAGACTTGTCCTTTACATTCTTGGGGACGAGAACCAACTTTACGGAGAACCTCGCTACAAGACCCGTAAGTTATAAGTGTGCCTAACCTCTGTAAACCAGAGGGTACGGGCATGGTGGCATGGTGTGCCTTTTCCTCCTGTGAGTGAGCCAAGGACGGGAGGAAAGGGGCGTGTGTGTTACACTCTTTTTTAGACACATAAGTTTTCAGTCTAATGCCCTGTACACACAATCGGTTTTACCGATGAAAACAGTCCGATAGACTTTTTTCATCGGACAAACCGATCGTGTATAGGCCCCACCGGTCTTTTTTCCATCGGTGAGAAAAAATAGAACATGTTTTAAATTTATCCGATGGAAAAAAAACGATAGCAAATTCCGATCGTCTGTGTGGAACTCCATCGGAGAATAAATCCATGCATGCTCAGAAACAAGTCGACGATTGCTCAGAAGCATTGAACTTAATTTTTCTCGGCTCATCGGAGTGTTTTACGTCACTGCGTTTGGGACGGTCGGATTTTTGACTGATGGTGTGTAGGCAAGACTGATGGAAGTCAGCTTCATCGGAATTCCGATGGAAAAATCCATCGGATTTGAATCCATAGGAAATCCGATCGTGTGTACAGGGCTTTAGATGACCTTCACAGCCAGATTAGAAGCAGCAGTTTACTCCCTTTTGCTCAGAGAAATGGACAGTCTTATCTAGCTAGATTGATCCAGTACTGTCAAGGCGGCGCCCATATTTTCTTTCACTTTCTATCAGTCACATGTTGTAACCACCCATTTAACTGTACCCTTTCTACTAAGAAGATATGGACATTGATTGGACTAAATTATATGATCACACCTATAACACGCCTAGTGCTTATGCAGATTCATAGAGTATATATTGACACTTCCTGCTTTGTTCCGCCTGGTAGAGATAGAAGTTGGTCTGTGTTGTGTCTCTCCACTGCAGTGTTTGTATACAATAAAGCACCTTATAATCTTTTACAAGATCTGGATCTACTTTCTCATCTGAATGTCTTGATTGAGACCCCCAAATTGGATTTAACAAGTCCATCATGAAGGAGGCTTGCAAGTACATGGCATTATGATTAGGGCCTATAGAGAACAGCAACACATGCCCATCATCCATTGATGTAAGTAAAAGGTATAGATGTGTGTGTGTGTGTGTGTAAATGTGTGGAGGGGTGACGAGGATAGATGATTGTAGGATTAGGTTACTATAAGTGCATAGTTGCCAACAGTCACGGATTGGCCGGGACATTCCCGGGATTCAAACCCTTTTCCCGGATTTATTTTGTCCCGGCCAATGTCCCGGCCAATCCGGTTTTTCCAGTTTTTCGCGAATTTGGTCGCCGCGGGCCGCCGCCGCTAGAGGTCCATGGCTGGCGGAGACAATGTCTCCACCGGCCGCCATTTTCAAGAAGACTAAAACACGGATGTAGTACAATAGAAAATAAAGCTGCTGCGGCGCCGCCCACACCCCGCGCCTCCCCGGGGGTGGGCGGCGCCGCAGCAGCTTTATCTTATATTGTACTACATCCGTGTGTTGGCTGGCCGACCACCCCCCCTTTGCAGGTCTGTCTGTAATGGAAAGGAGTGGGCGGGGCCGCTTCACTGAGGGGCAGTTTGAGTGGTCGAGTTTCCTCAGCGTGCTCCCTAGCTGCCTGGTTGTGCCTGGTTGCTATAGAAACATGTGCGCGCGCAGACAGGAGGAAGGTAGTTGTTCCGTCAGATTAGGCAAGGTGGCACTTTACTTCCAGGAGATGTGAGTGGGGAAGATGAGGTAAAAAATGACTTCTTCATATGGGAGAAGGGGGTGTTAACACTGTGTGGACTGGATGGGGCATCATGGTGGGGGAAACAGATCATCATCTTCCTGCCAAGTCCTAGAACATTAGATGGGACCATGGATGATGGGGGTTGTATTCCTTGGAAAGCCACAAAAGTCCGTCCATACCTAATAGAAATACATTCTGGCAGCAGAGGAGTTGTAGAACACAGGTCTATGTTAGGGGTCTGGCCTGAATTATGGGTGTCTTGTCCTCAGAAGTGCAGCTTGAAGGTAATGGGATTGCATAGTTGCCAACAGTCACGGATTGGCCGGGACATTCCCGTGATTCAAACCCTTTTCCCGGATTTATTTTGTCCCGGCCAATCCGGTTTTTCCCGTTTTCCGCGAATTTGGTCGCTGCGGGCCGCCGCCGCTAGAGGTCCACGGCTGGCGGAGACAATGTCTCTGCCGGCCGCCATTTTCAAGAAGACCAAAACACGGATGTAGTACAATAGAAAATAAAGCTGCTGCGGCACCGCCCACACCCCGCGCCTCCCCGGGGGTGGGCGGCGCCGCAGCAGCTTTATCTTCTATTGTACTACATCCGTGTTTTGGCTCGGGGAAGGGGAAACAGTAATGGCGGCCGAGACAGGAGATGCCTGTGGTTAAGGGGGGACTCCGCTGGGGACGCCTGTGGCAAGGGGGGACTCCGCTGGGGACGCCTGTGGTAAGGGGGGACTCCGCTGGGGACGCCTGATGTAAGGGGGGACTCCGCTGGGGACGCCTGATGTAAGGGGGGACTCCGCTGGGGACGCCTGATGTAAGTACTTGCCTCAGCTACTCACTGTGGTCCCTGGTAATAAGGTGATTGGTCCCTCAGGCCGGGTTCACACTTGTGCGACATGACAGCTGTCCTACTTTGGATCCGACTTTGCCCTGCGACATGAAGCCGACATATGTCCGACTTTCAATGAACGGGGATCCGACTTGGATCCCCGCCAATACCAGACACTGTGTTTGGTATGAATCTTGAGGGGGAACTCCAGGCCAAATTTTAAATAAAAAACCGGCATGGGTTCCCCCTCCAGGAGCATACCAGGCCCTTGGGTCTGGTATGGATTTTAAGGGGAACCCCTACGCCGAAAAAACGGCGTGGGGGTTCCCCTAAAATCCAAACCAGACCCTTATGTAAGGGTGCCGGGATGATTGAAGAGCTAACACCAGATGTTTGGAGTATCTTTATCTGTTGATTGTTAAACTCTGGAATACACATATTTCTATTGTGGTGTAGGATCTGGGCCCGCTGTCCCTCCATTGTTCCTTCTCTTTCCTTCCTTCTCTTTCCTTCCCTCCCTCTTTGTTTCTCCCTCCATCCCTCATTCATCTCAGACTCTAACCACACCCCATTTGAGCCACGCCCATTTAAGCCACTCCCACTACCCCACGTAAACCACGCCCATTTTTCGCAGCGCCCCGCTTTTTTCTCCTAAGGTATGACACACCTACAAACGAATTCCCCGCCCCCGTATTATAGCAAGGCTCCGCCTACATGCGAAAAAGTGTCCCGCATTTTTTTTTTGCAATGTTGGCAACTATGTAAGTGTAGTTTACTTTTAAAATTTATAGAGTATCATTTTCTATCAAAGCTGATCTGTAGCCTAAAAGGAAAGAAATGATTTCAGTGCAACAGCAACTGTAGATTAATTTAGTTAATAAACAATATTTTTCTGGCTTATATTGATATTGAAAAGCAGTAGGAAGCCTAGCTGTTCGGCTTCTGAATTGTGGTGCAAGCATTGGTCCAGAGGAGAGATCTTAGGCCCCATTCTCAATGCATTTACTTTATATGCATTTAGAGGACATTTCTAAATACATGCAAGGCCTACATTTACACAGCTCCACAAGAAAATAAATGCTGCATGCACACGCTGTCAGATTTGTGCTATGTACAAACGAATAGCCGGCACCTATTAGACATTCTGAATGTGGCTAAACACATGTGAACATGTCTAAATGCACCTAAACATAGCTAAACCTACTTTTAGACAGTGGTCTCCAAACTGCGGCCCAGGGGATACTTGCTTTTATCTGGCCCTTGGGACATTACTCCCCCATTGTCAGCAACAGTGGGGCATAGTTTCTGCCACGCTATTCCTCCTACTGACACCAATGATGGGGCACTAGTCCTCTCACTGGCACTAACAATGGGACACTATTCCTCCTGCTGACACCAATGATGGGGCACTAGTCCTCTCACTGACACTAACAACGGGGCACATTATTCCTCCCACTGACACCAATGATGGGGCACTATTCTTCCCACTGCCACCAACAATGGGACACTATTCCTCCCACTGACAAAATTATGGGGCACTATTCATTCCACTGACACCAATGATGGGGCAATATTCACCCCCCCCTAGAAAGATGGAGCACTGTTTACCCCCACTGGCACCAGGACATTCTCTACTCTCACTGGCCACAGTCCGGCCCCCGTAAAGTTTGAAGGACAGTAAACTGGCCCTTTGTTTAGTAAGTTTGGAGACCCCTGATCTAAAGGAAAGAAAAAAATCTGGAAAGCATAAAATTGTTTTATATTTGCCAGATGATCTCCTGCATTTAGAAAAGCAAAACCGCTATCCATGAGTGGATTGGTCATGAGCCCCTATCCGCTTCTCTTCATACCCCGTTGTGGAAACATTCAAGCTTGGCTCACTTTTATTCATACCCTGATCCAGTTATCTGGATTTGATTTGGAATTAAGATACTTCAGCATGTAGTTAAAAATAGGAGTCTGCTGACCTTTGATGAGTCTAAATCTTTATATCACCTACCAAATACTTATCTGTTTAGATACAGTGGAACCTCGGATTGCAAGTAACGCGGTTAACGAGCGTTTTGCAATACGAGCAATATTTTTTTTTTAAATCCTGACTCGGTTTGCAAGTGTTGTCTCGCAAAACAAGCAGGATTCAAGCCTCTGCGGTGTGCAGTACCGCATTTGGCCAGAGGTGCAGGGGCGGATGTTTGCGAGCCTTTTCGGGGGTTTCTGAGGGCAGCCGAACGATCTCTCAGTATTTCTGAGTCTCTCCGGCGCCCCCCCCCCACCTCTGGCCACATGCGGTATTGCATGCCATAGAAGTCAATGTGGAACAAATTATTTTTGTTTATATTGACTTCTATGGGGAAACTCGCTTTGATATGCGAGTGCATTGGATTACAAGCATTCTCCTGGAACGAATTATGCTCGTAATCCAAGGTTTCACTGTAATTACAATTTCGACATGCCCTTTGTTTACAATTTGATGGTGATGCCGTCCGTCTTACCCTCCTTTCCGGTGACCTTAAACAACTATTGAGGGATGATTCTCTGAACCTAGCACTTTTCAAAATTTAAGAAACTTTATTTACAGAAACAATCACTGTACTATGACTGTGCATGTCAGCACTCCTGGGTTACATAGAGATGATTGGGGTGACATCTTGGAGGCACCGTTTACCAGATTAGTGTCTCTCAGGGACCATATAATTCACTATAAATTCTTGCATAGAATCTACTTTACTCTGGTTAGGCTTGCCAGGATATATAGCAACCAATCTTCCTCTTGCTGGCAGTGTTCCTCTACATATGATAATTTCCTTCATGCCTTCTGGCATTGCCCAGCTATCCAGTCATATTGGAGAGCGGTCCCGGGCTGCATTTCAGTTACCTCTATCCCCAAGCTCCTTCCATAGAAAGTTGCCTTTTGTGCTTGGTAGACTCCCGTGCCCCCACAAACACTATACGCACTCTTCTTACCTTGTTACATTTTACGCCAGGAAACTATAATTATATTATACTAGAAGAAAACATCAGCATCAATGTTAATGGCCTGAAAGTTATTCGGTAAATAAGGCTATCTCCTTCTTTAAAACCAAAAACTTGCGTAGAGGCACATTTTGCTAATTTGACAGAGTCTGGGGTGGATGGATCTCCTCCACATCCACTTCTTCTGATTAGGACTGATGGTTCATGCCTAAAATAATAGTTGTACTATTTGGAACTCACTACCTTTTACATTGATCCTATGTATTGCTTTTTGCCCTGCATGTTGTTTTTTTACATGTGCCCCTCTTCTATATACTGTACTTACTGGTTCTATATTTGGGTCGTTCCTCTTTGCTTGTAACATGGAAGGGGGATATGGAAGGGGGAAATTATCCAGCATTTGATTTATATCTATGTCTATCTATACCCTTCGGGTCTGGTACGCCATAATGTTTTTAAAAAAATGGCGTGGGGCCCCCCAAAATCTATACCAAACCCTTATCCGAGCATGCAGCCTGGCAGGTCAGGAAAAGAGTGGGACGAGCGTGCGCCCCCCCTCCTGAACCAGACCAGGCCACATGCCCTCAACATGGGGGGCTTTGGGGTCAGGGGGCTCTTTGGGTTGTGGTTGTGGGGGTCTGCAGGCAGGGGGCTTATTGGAATCTGGAAGCCCCTTTAAGAAGGGGGTCCCCAGATCCTACTCCCCTATGTCATTGAGTATGGGGTACAGAGTACTCCTACCCATTCACCAAAAAAGTGTCAAAAAAATTATAAAAAACTATTTTTAATAGAGACAGCTTTTGACAATTCCTTTATAAAAAATAAAAAAACAGTGTGCCCTGATGTAAATCCATCGTCAATCACTACATTCATTGACAGCTGATATAAGTAAGGGCGGGGCCATTGTTTTTTTATTTTTAATAAAGGAATTGTGAAAAACCGTCTCTGTGTTTTTATTCATTTTTCACACTTTTTGGTGAATGGGTAGGAATAATATGTAGGGGGAGTGTGATCTGGGGGACCCCCTTGTTAAAGGGGGCTTCCAGATTCTAATTAGCCCCCTGCCCTTGTCCCCATCAACATGGGACCCTTGTCCCCATCAACAAAGCACCCCCCCATGTTGAGGGCATGTAGCCTGGTTTGGTTCAGGAGGGCCCCCCTCCCTTTCCTGACCTGCCAGGCTGCATGCTCAGATAAGGATCTGGTATTAATTTCGGGATTGACCCCACGCCTTTTTTTTTGTACATTTGCCATGGGGTTTCCCTTAAAATCCACACCAGACCCAAATTGTTATGGACAACAAGCTTTTACTGCAGTGCACAATGCATTGCAACTTGCAAGGCATTCGGCGGGGTGAACACCCTGCAAATTTGGGTGTTCCCCAAACGGGGCAAACAGCCAATGTTCAGTCTGAACTCATGCTTGGGCCGAACTGTTCACCCAACACTAATTGTAAACAGTTTTTACCTGTATTAAAGTAGGGTGACCAGACGTCCCCGGTTTCAGGGGGCAGTCCCCGGATTGAGGACACTGTCCCTGGACCAAGTCTGTCCCTGGATTTCATTTAAAAAAATCTGGTCATCTTATATTAAAGTAGACCTATAGGCAAAACTTTTTTTTCCCTTAATTTAAACAGGAAGTGCGAGGAAATCCCTGCAAATTAAGAGAATTCCTTCGGGAACCCCAGGTCACTAGAAGTATTGTCCCTATGGGAAGATTTCCCCTGTATTACTTTTCTGGGGACAACCTAAAATTTGGGATTTTTTTTACTTTTACTTTCAATGATAGTGGTAAACAGGGCAAATAGAGAGGGTAAAACCCAAATGTCTACCGCACAGATAACAATAAAAACTGACAGGTGTTTTAATCCATCTCCACTTTGTCCAAAACGAACAAAAAAGTTTTGCCTTTGGTTTTAATTTACGACAAATTTAATAACAAAAAGAATTTGACAAAAAAAAGCTGAATGCAGGAGTGCCAGTGTAATTGAGGTCTTAGCAGATCACTCAATACATGCTTCAGGCCCCTTTCACACGGACGGTCCGTTCAGGTCCGCCTGTCAGTTTTTTAGGTGGACATGAATGGATGCTCCATGTAGCCCTTTGGAGCCACGGATGTCAGCGGTGACATGTCCGCTGACATCCGACCCGCTCCGCTCCGCCAAAGTGTGACGGAGGAAAACCCTATTTTTCCTTCCGTCGGCAGAGCGGATCAGATGACAACGGACTCTACGGTCCGTCGTCATCCGATCCCCCCATAGGGGAGAGCGGCGCTCTGACAGGGAGCGGTCCCTGCACAGTGTGCGGGGACCGCCCAGTCTTCCGCCGGCTCAGCGGGGATCAACGGAGCAATCCCCGCTGAGCAAGCAGAGCTTCACGGGGCGGATCTTCACGGATCCGTCCCGTGTGAAAGAGCCCTTACTCACTGAATATCACCCAATCCCAATTTGGACAGTATTTTGTAGTGCTCCTGTGTGTTAGGGAGTGCCCATGAATGTGCTATCCAATAGGCTTGTGCACAACGGAAAAATTCGTTCCGTTTCGGTTCGTTTCTTTCCGGTCCTGTTGATTCGTAATCATTCGTAATTTTGCTAGACGGGATTTTTCGTGTTCGGACTCATTCGTATTTTTGCAAGCGACATTTTTCGTTGAATTTTTTGTTGCTTTATAATTCGTACTTTCGGTAGAGTACGTTGTTTTTCGTTGATTCTGGACACAACTCCTACTTTCGTAACTTTTTTTGGGTTCGTTGATTCGTAATTTTCTGTGTCTCTCTCACGACGACGCTGACTATTATGCCTAATGTGCTTCGAATGGATTTGTACTTTTCGAAATACATAGCGGTTATTTGTAACGATTCGAAATCTCGTATTTTACTTTCGTTTTTTACATGCGGCTATAGCCTCCGCCCCTGTACACCATTTTGAGAGGGTTCAGCACGGTGAGGGAGAAGCAGAGAGCAGAGCAGAGTGTTATTGTGCTTCGAATGGATTAGAAATCTCGTATTTTACTTTCGTTTTTTACATGCGGCTATAGCCTCCGCCCCTGTACACCATTTTGAGAGGGAGTTCAGCACGGTGAAGGAGAAGCAGAGAGCAGAGCAGAGTGAGTGTTATTGTGTTTCCAATGGATTTGTACATTCGTAAGTTTTTTCATAACGAATTATGCCGAAGACATTCGGGCATTCGCTATTTTGCGGTATAATTTATTTCGGATTCGGTTTTATTCGTAATTGCTTTGTTCGGAAATTCGAATGCTTCCGAATGTCCGAAAGTTGCTAAATTCGGACGAATTTCGATTTGTTACGAAACGAATTGCACAAGCCTACTATCCAAGCTCATCGATGTCCTGCACAGAGAGGCCCCAGGCATATGGCTTCACATCCCTGTTTGAGGAGGTGCACTAAAAAAATAGTCCAGCTAGCTGTTCTTTGATGCTTTCTAATTAGACTGTCCAAGTCAAATTCAATCTCCTATTCTTTATACCTGTTCTAGATTGCAGCAGGGCTGTATGTACAATGAATGAATGAATGAATGAGGGTAGCAGCAAGTCTCAAAGTTTACATATTTTGAGGTTACTTTTTCCTTATTCTGTTCAGCAAAAGAGCTGTAGCGGAAACTGGGATTAATGCCGCGTACACACGATCGGAATTTCCGCCAACAAATGTTCGATGTGAGCTTTTGGTCGGATATTCCGACCGTGTGTAGGCTCCATCGGACATTTGCTGTCGGAATTTCCGAAAACAAATGTTTGAGAGCAGGTTCTCTATTTTCCGACAACAAAAGTTCTTGTCGGAAATTCCGATCGTGTGTAGCCATTTTTGACGCACAAAAGTGCTGCGCATGCTCGGAACCAATTTTCCGCGTGCTGGTAATCATTGTACTTCATTTTTCTCGGCTCGTCGTAGTGTTGTACGTCACCGCGTTCTTGACCATCGGGATTTCCAAGCAACCTTTGTGCGACCGTGTGTATGCAAGACAAGTTTGAGCGAAAATCCGCCGGAAAAAAAAAAAACACGATTTTGTTGTCGGAAATTTAGATCGTGTGTACATGGCATCAGGGATGCTGGGTAAAGTCAGAAGGTTCTTCACAGTTCACAAAAAGCAAAAATATTCATATTTTTTTACTTGTCTGGAGGTCTGTCCATTAAAAATGAGCTCCGAATATTACATACACACCATGCTGCCTCCAATAGCACAATCCAGCAATAGTTTTTACTAAAATAATCACAAATCACACAAGAGGTGAAACTTGTTGATTAGGGCTTTATCTCTGAAGTGTGCCTTGGGCAGCATGATGTCTAAATACGACCCTGGACCAGTGACTCACCAAAGTCACCGTATCACCATAACAACCAAGTGACCAACCTTTTCAGAAGAAGAGGTCAACAATGGCAGCTTCTATAGGCACTCAGTTTCTTTTAATGGCAAAATATACCGAATTAGTTCTGATTTATTAATGTCTAAGGGTTGGGGAGTTTCAATATGTATCAATGATATTCTGTACTTAGTCCAATTAATCATGTTATTTATGAGTTTTGCATCAAGACCTCCAATCTTTCTTCCTTCCCTCCTTCAGATGGTTGATATTTTTTTTTTCTTTTTCGTCTTTTTCTGTAGTGTCGGTACAGTATGTTCACAATGTCCTTTCATCAATCATTCCCTTTTCTCTACTTTCAATCACTTCCTGTCATCTTGTCCCTTCTCAGGCTCCCTCCGCGTGCTTTGTTTTCCTTTCTTCCTCCCTAACCCCTCTCCTTACTGAGTTTTTATTCCATCCTTTATCTCCTACTAGTTCATTATTTGCCGAACACCTGTAATCTTCCTATTTTCTCTGTGCTATATACCTTCCCTGAAAACGATACTTTTTCTGTGAAGTGCATGGGGCAGTGGCGGCGTTTGTGCGTGCCTATGTGTCTGTCAGTCTGTAGCAGAGAGCAGTAGGAGGCTGACACATCAATCTGAGTTCTGCTTCTGGATTTAATGAGTGCACTGCAGGTTTGAGCTGCCATTCATTCAAGTTTCATTTTGCTGTCTCCATATGGCAAAGTCTGATATTCACACTTTCTGTTCCCGTGACAATTAAACACTCTTTGCTCCTAATCGACTGCAATGAGGCTCAGAATCCCATTGGATTAACCCTTTTCCAAGTTTTGATCTCTGAAAAGCTCTGTTTTTAGAAAGAGTTACTGCCGCATACACACGATCGGAATTTCCATCTGAAAAACCTTGTATGGTTCTTCCGACGGAATTCCGCTCAAGCTTGGCTTGCATACACACGGTCACACAAGTTCTCTGAACTTTCGACCGTCAAGAACGCGTTGACGTACAAGACGTATGACGAGCCGAGATCAATGAAGTTCAATAGGCAGTTCGGCTCTTCTGCTTGATTCTGCACTTGCGTGTTTTTTTTGCGCGTCGGAATTGCATACAGACGAACGGAATTTCCGACAATAACTTTTTCTGTCGGAAAGATAGAGAACCTCTCCTCAATCTTTTGCTGGCGGAAATTCCGACAACAAAAGTCCGATGGAGCATACACACGGTCGGAATTTCCAACCAAAAGCTCACATCTGACTTTTTCTGTCGGAATTTCCGATCGTGTGTACGCGGCATTAAAGTGATATTAAACCCTCCGTTTTTGAGGCAGAGTTTTTTGTTAAATAACCCCTTTGACAGTCGCCGCTTATACACTATATTACCAAAATTATTGGGACGCCTACCTTTACAAGCACATGAACTTTAAAGTGTTACTAAACCCACAACAGTAAAATAAGTCTATATGCAGTAAAGCCTGCTTGTTTTACTCATTGTGGAACCTAAGGGGTTAATCCTATGCATTGTGTAAAGATTAAGAAGCTGCTTAATCTTTTATGCACAGATCCTCCTCTTCTTCCACTGACTCCAGAACATGTCTGGGTAAGACAGAGCCTTTGGAGTCAGGCTGCACATGCTCAGTTTGCTGTGTATTGCTAGAGAAGGTTTTTTTTGATTGGGAGTGTGCTTGTGATCAGCACAGGGCTAATCATCACTGTCCAGGCAGAGGGTCTGGAGCCCTGCAGCCTCATAGGTCAGCTCAGTGCAGTATGAAAACTCCTACAAGCTTAGAAGTTACAAGGCTGCTATATTCTGCTGATGAGAAAAAGTATTTAGCAGTTTATATTTATTAAAGTAATTGCATTTCCATGTTTACTGTGGGAGACCAGATATAGTGAATGCAGGGTCCCTGGTTTAGTAACACTTTGGCATGGCATCCCAGTCTTAGTCCTTAGGTTTCAATATTGAGTTGACCCACTCATTGCAGCTACAGTATAACAGCTCCAACTCTTCTGGGAAGGCTGTCCACAATGTTTAGTTGTATGTCCATGGGAATGTTTGACCATTCTTCCAGAAGCGCATTTGTGAGGTCAGGCACTGTTGTGGACGAGAAGACCTTACTCACAGTGTTCGCTCTAATTCATCCCAAAGGTATTCTATTGGGTTGAGTCTAGGACTCTATGCAGACCAATCAAGTTCCTCCACCCCAAACTCACTCATCCATGTCTTCATTGGACCTTGCTTTGTGCACTGGCTGCACTCATGTTGGAATAGGAAGGGGCCATCCCCAAACTGTTCCCTCAAAGTTGGCACCATGAAATTGTCCAAAATGTCTTGGTATGCAGACACTTTAAGAGTTCCCAACCCCCTGAAAAACAACCCCACACCATAACCCCCTCTTCACCAAATGATTTGGACCAGTCCACAAAGCAAGGTCCATGAAAATATGGATGAGCGATTTTTTGGGTGGAGGAACTTGACTGGTCGGCACAGAGTCCTGACTCCAACCTGATGGAACACCTTTGGGATGATTGAAAGCAGAGACTGCGAGCCAGGCCTTCTCATCCACATCAGTGCCTCACCTCACAACTGTGCTTCTGGAAGAATGGCCAAACATTCCTATAGACACACTCGTAAACCTTGTGGACAGCCTTCCCAGAAGAGTTGAAGCTGTTATAGCTGAAAATGGTGGGCCAACTCAATATTGAACCCCATGGACTAAGACTGGGATGCCATTAAAGTTCATGTGCATGTAAAGGAAGGTGTCCCAATACTTTTGGTAATATAGTTATAGCACACACATCCCTAGCTCCTCTGCTTACCTCCACCTGCAGAGTGGGACACACCATGCCACATGCCCAGTATCCTCCATCTTGTAGAGGGTGAGCGGTGTTAATAGTTTTGGGTCCTGCAGCGAGTTACGTCTTTCCGTTGGTTCTCGTCCCTAGAGTGTAGGAAAAAGTCTATTCTCTCTCTCTTTGAAGAAGGCCATTGTCCAGACAGTATTAACCTAATAAAAGAGTTTAAAAGAGTTTATTTTTCTTGCTTGCAACTTGACAGGAAAGGTTGGAGATAGAGAAAGTTGAACAGGGAGGCAGGTTCAGGCACGCGGCACTTAATTACCCTCTCACGGTCCTAGCAGCCGGTGTGGAGCACGAACATTCACTTTAAGTCCTTTTCCTAAGGATACGATCAGGATATGAACCTCTAAGTCCTGAACTTCCCAGTACTTGTAACACTTGAGACCTGAGGTGCCAATGGGGCAAGTTACAAGACTTTGGGCGGATGAGAGAATCCTTCCCTCTGACAGGTAACCAGGCCTCTCCAGAGACAGTGACTTCCTTCACCGATCCCCTGGATAGGTCCTCCCCTGGTTCCCTCTCCTTCAGAGCGGGTTACCCTCCCACGGGTACCCTGGGATTCTGCTGTTTGGTGTAGGCCTCAGCTAAAGGTGCTGGGCCTACCTGTAACGATGCAGCCTCAAGCCAAAGGTGCCCGGGACTGAACACACACACACGCACCCCTGGCCTGGAGGGCCAAAGGGCGCAAACTCCCCTCAATCATGGCGTCCGCCCCTTATGTACCCTCTCCCAGCATTCACAGCGGGTAGACCACGCCCACTGCACGGCTACCGAGAGAGGACACCCAATAGCGCTGCAATGCCACCTGTGGTTCGACCTGAGACCTGGGCGACAGCACCACCTACAGGTCACAGGGAACTGTACTACCAGGCAACATCACAACAGAGCAGAGGCCAATTAAAATAATTCCAACAGCCTGAGCCTAACTATTGGCTCAGGCTAGCCCCTAAATTTAGGCATAGCGACCCCAGTTTTGAGGGGTCCGCTATACAGTGTACATTTAAAATCATCATGTGCTGTATATTATAACATTTCCAATCTTTGTTCACGTAAAGACAGAAGATTGTTTACCTTAATCCATTCTCTGTATTAAGGTAAAAAACCTTTGGCAGGCAGCCACCCCCTGCCCCCCCAATACTTACCCACTTCTAAACCAAGCCTTTTTTGGCACTTTTTTTTTTACATGTAACAAGCAGTATTTTTTGCTAGA
This sequence comes from Rana muscosa, assembly GCA_029206835.1. Taxonomy (NCBI): domain Eukaryota; kingdom Metazoa; phylum Chordata; class Amphibia; order Anura; family Ranidae; genus Rana; species Rana muscosa. The sequence goes on along the minus strand of CM055118.1, from coordinate 77,266,202 downwards.
AAACTACTTAGAGCCCCCAAACATTATATATTTTTTAAAGCAGACGCCCTAGAGAATAAATTGGTGGGTTTTGCAATTTTTTTAACGTCACAGTAGTTACGCAGCGTTTTTGAAATGCTATTTTTTTGGAAAATGTACACTTTTTAATTTTAATGCAAAAATAAATCACAATATATAACCCAATTTTTTGCAAAATAAAAAATTTGATGTTACGCTGAGTAAATATATACCAAACATGTCACACTTTAAATTGGCGCAACGGCGACGAACAATGTACATTTTAATATCCATTGGAGATGCTTTAAAAGCTGATACAGGTTACCACTTTAGATTTACAGATGAAGTCTAGTGCTAGATATACTGCCCATGATCTGATGTTTGTGGTGATACCGCACATATGTGGGCACAATCGCTGTTTGCGTGTGTAACGGCACCCCAAATACGAATAGGAAATAGGAAATAGAAAATAGAAAGGGAGTCTATCCCTGAAAGATACAGAGTGCGTCTTGTTCTTTCAGAAGGATTAATTCCTATGGGAAGTGGTCGTCTGGCTGTGGAGGATCGGCAGTGAATTGTGTCTAGGAGAGGGAAGAGATCTAAACGGCGTTCCCCCCTTTCGTATTTGGGGTGCCGTTACAGCGTGCATGACTGATGCGCACATTTGCAAACACAGGGGGGCTGGGGCACTTTAATTTTTTTTTTTCAATTATTCATTTATTTTATTATTTTTATTTTTACACAGTTGCTTTAATTTTATTAATTTTTTTAGCACTTTTATTGCTGTAACAAAGAATGTAAACATCTTTGTGACAGCAAAAGGCATGAGTCAGGCACTCTTTATAGATAGTTCTAGGGTCTAGGGTCTAGAAGACCCCAAATCCCTCCTCTGCACTTAAAAGGATTCAAAACACCAAGCTGGCCATCATCAACATCACTGGTCCGGAAGTGGTTACCTGAGCCTGAATCAGATCCAGTGATGTGCATCGGCTCTATCCCTGTTTACTGGCTCAGACACAGAAGCAGGAGCCATTGGCTCCCGCTGCTGTCAATTACAGCCAGTGAGGAAGGAGCGGGGGCGGAGCCGAGTTGGCTCTGTGTGTCAATGGACACACAGGGCAGGGCTCAAGATAAAGCACACATGGGTGCCCAAAAGAGCTTGCTATGGTGGGCACTCGGAGGGGGGGAGTGGGCAGGAGCACCAGAGAGGGACCCAAGAAGAGGAGGATCAGGGCTGCTCTGTGCAAAACCATTGCACAATGCAGATAAGTATGACATGTTTTTTTTTTTTTTTTTAATAAAGTTTTATCCTTTACAATCACTTACAATTGTACTCTCAACAGCACAACTTTGCTGCTATTTCTTAAAATATCAAGTTTGCATGAAAACATGGTGTTACCCTTTAAGTACTGCAATGCATTTATCGTTTTCTTTACCTCTACATAGCTTTTTTGGGTTTGTCAAGTGCTTTTTACACTGCTTCTGATCAAATTAGTTGTGTATAGTATAGTATAGTATGGAATAGTATAGTAGTTGCTGTTGCTGTTGTTACTTGTTGTAATGTAATCTGCAGGCATGCTGTTAGACAAGCATGCTGTGTTCACACGCTAACAAGAAAAGCTGCAAGCAGAGAGTACATTTATCACTGTCCTGTACCTGGGGATTGTTGAACAGAGAGATACAAATAATCTCCTAGCCGATACAGGGTTGCCTAGAGATGGGACTGTAAGGTAGAAAGAGGCATGACAGGACAGACAGCAAAGAGTAGGAATTTAAAGCGGACCTTCAGTAATTTTTTTAACTTTGGATAGTAAAACATTTTTTTGCTGCCAGTAAATACCTTATACAGCCCAATTCCTGTTTCTTGTCTGGTCATTAGCCTAGGCTTATGACATCATGCACAGCTCTCTGTAGGAGAGTGGATGAGGGAAGAGTCATAGGAGAGCCAAGGTGAGCTGCAGAGCTGGAGGGGGCTGGATGAAGGTGGAGATAACAGGAGACTGCAGAGATCCATGTGTATTCATCTGGAGAAGAGAAATGTGCAGATAAGCAGTGGTGGTGTCTGACTGTCTGTATATGTGTGTGTCTGTATATATGATTATATGTGTGTGTGTGTGTGTGTGTGACGTGTGTATATATGTGTATGTGTGTCTGTGTAAATCCAGGAGGTGAACATGCAGCAGCTTCAGCTGCCCATAGTTAAAATGGCTGCAGCCAGACTCAGTGGAGGGAGATTTCTGCAGCATATTTAGCAAGTACAGAATCACAGTATATATAAAATAATATGCAAAGTGGTTGGAGGGAAGCTTCAGAATGGCAAAGATGTTTTTATTACAAAAAGCAGACTGTAATTCTTCTTTAACCACTTCAGCCCCGGAAGAATTGGCTGCTCAATGACCAGGCCATACGGCACTGTGTCGTTTTAACTGACAATTGCGCGGTCGTGCGAAATTGTACCCAAACAAAATTGACGTCCTTTTTTCCCCACAAATAGAGCTTTCTTTTGGTGGTATTTGATCATCTCTGCGTTTTTTATTTTTTGCTATAAACAAAAAAAGAGCGACAATTTTGAAAAAAAAACGATATTTTGTACTTTTTGCTGTAATAAATAGCCCTATTTTTTTTTTTTTTTTACAAAAGCTAATTTTTTCTTTAGTTTAGACCGATACGTATTCTTCTACATATTTTTGGTAATAAAAATCGCAAAAAGCGTATATTGATTGGTTTGCGCAAAACTTATAGTGTCTACAAAATAGGGGATAGATTTATGTCATTTTTATTATTATTATTATTTTACTAGTAATGGCGGCGATCTGCGATTTTTATCAGGACTGCGACATTATGGCGGACATATCGGAACACTTTTGACACATTTTTGGGACCATTGACAATAATACAGCGATTAGTGCTATAAAAAACACTAATTACTGTAAAAATGTCGCTGGCAGGGAAGGGGTTAACACTAGGGGGCGATCAAGGGGTTAACTGTGTTCCCTATGTGTGTGTTCTAACTGTGGGGGATGGGACTGACTATAGGAGATGACAGATCATCGTTCCCAGCTCCTAGGAACTCACGATCTCTCTCTCCTCTCAGAGTTCTGCCTCTCTTGCCCTCGTTCGCACGTGAAGACCGAGAACCGAGCGATCAGTGGTCTTTGTTTTTGTTCACTCAGTTCTCGGTCTAGAGGCAGCGGGGGAGCGAAGCTGCATCCACCTAGGTGGGTATCAATGTTTGGCTTGATAAATACTTGAACTTGTCATGTAATGTACCTGTTCTGCCCTCACTATACGTGGCTGAGGTATAATTAGACAGACAGCTAACTCTCCTCCCTTAACAATTCATTGAGGCAGGCGCAAGGTCCTTTTTTCAACTTATTGCACGGAAGTTAGAGTAAAACTGAATAAAAAGAAATAACATACAATCAGTATACACAATACACAAAATAAACAGTCCTAATACACTAGTCTAACTAGGGGAAGGGATATGAACATACCAGCGATGTTTCCATAAGGCTGACATTAGAATTGCAGCTGAATAGGTGTGGAGTCCTCTGGAGAAGGTGCATGTCTGCAGAAGGAAGATGGATACTGGGCTGTCTCTCACACTTCATAGTATAGACCAGTGGAATTATGGGAAGCTACGGTGGCTGAAGGCATGACAGTACCCAAATCCCATCCAAGTCCCAACCTCCTCTCAATTTTTAACATTGAAGCAGATGTTTCCAGTAGATTTCTCAATTGTCTCTAGCATGCTGTGAAATTTCATTCACTTGCAAGCCTAGTGTATATACCTGAAATTGCACCCCCTAGCACATGTGGAACCATTCTCAAGGCATGGTAGAGCTGCAGGGACATAATGGGGTTGATTTACTAAAACTGGAGAGTGCAACATCTGGTGCAGATCTGCATAGAAACCAATCAGCTTCCAGTTTTTTGGTCAGAGCTTAATTGAACAAGGGGAAGTTAGAAGCTGATTGGCTACCATGCAGAGCTGCACTAGATTTTGCACTCTTCAGTTTTAGTAAACCAACCCCAATGACTTTCACCTAGCCCTGCCCAGGACCATGTTTAATTGACAGTGAGAAGTCCAACTTTTCTACATTTGTGATCTTTACTTTCATTTTAAAATTTGATAAAAAAGAAAAATAGGATTTAAAACATTTATTAAAAATAAACTCACCGTTTAAAACTTACAAAAAATTGTCTCCAAAGGCAAAAGGAAAGTATTTAGTTACCTGGCAGAATAACACGGAGAGAAGTAAATGTCATTTTATGGATTTTTCTCCATACAAGTCAATCTATACATCACAAGGGAAAATCAAACTTGCAGCTATCGGCCTAAAATTGTTGCACCTGCCCACGTGGACAGTTCTCTATTGTAAATGTTAAATGGTATTTATTAAGCTATACTTTGACACTTTAGGACTATCAGTGCATCGGAAACAGAGGAAAAATAATGGCCTGTGGAGAGGAAAAGTATCTCTTACCTGATTGCATGAATTATTTACTTTTTTTTTCTTTTTTTACACAATGCGCTGACAAGTATTCAGAAAGCTCAATGCAAGAAGAGATTTTCTCTGTACATGCTGTTGATTTCGTGTTTTATATCAGAACTTTTGGAAACTTTCAGCAGGAGTAAGATTTGATGTGAGTTGTCAACAATCCAGTAAAATCTAGAGCTCGACCATCAGCTAGTTAAAGCAAAACTATAGTAAAAACACGATACCAGGTTAAAATGTTCAGAGAGATATGGCTACCTTCCTATTGTCTGACATTCTGCGTTCTTTTACCTGTCTCTGTATTTTGCAAATATTGTATTCTAGTACTTAGCCTGTGTCCATCTGTAAAACTCTGGATTGGGAAATTTCACTACATTAGTGATGTAGCTTCTGCTCAGAGCCGGTGCTACCACTCAGGGCTGGTGAAAGGATTTTTGACAGCCTAGGCAAAACCTAATTTTGCCCCCCCTTGGCTCCACCCCTAACCCCACCCTCTTTGCCCTGCCTGACACGTTTTTGGGACCATTTACATTTATACAGCGATTAGTGCTATAAAACTGCACTGTTTACTGTGTAAATGTAACTGGCAGGAAAGGTGTTAACACTAGGGGGCGATCAAAGGTTTAAATATGTTCCCTAGGCAGTGATTCTAACTGTAGGGGGAGGGGACTCTCAAGGGAAGGAGACCGATGTGTGTTCCTCTGTACTGCTAACACACATCGGTCTCCTCTGACAGGACGTGGATCTGTGTGTTTACACACACAGATCCACGGTCCTGCTGTGATCGCGGGCAATCGAGCGAGCCCCCTAGACGGCCGGGAAACCCTGGACGTCATATGACGTCCACCCGGAGGGAGAGAGGGTTCCTGCCGACGTCATTTTACAATGACTCGGTAAGGAAGTGGTTAATAATAACTTCTCAGCTAAAAAGTTAACCCAACCACATAAATATTTTAGGCCGCAACAATCCTGGGAGGATGGGAGGGGAGCTCCGCTGCTGACGAATCCTTGAGGTGACTGGCAATTTTCTCCTCACGGAACCCCCTTTATATAGGGGTCCCCAAAACTTCCAGAAGCTTCTAAGCCCTATTCTGTGGGTCTCAAGGCTCCCCCCTTTAACTGTTTCCAGGTCCCCTGACCTACTTATTAAGTAGGGGAGCCTCAAAACTTAATAACTGCTGCAGTCCCACTAGAAAAGGGTCGGGGATCTTAAAACCCCTAATCCCTTTTGTGACAGGAGGGTCACTTTGGACACAGGGTGAGCCAGGAAATAATGGACATTAGGAAATATATCTTGGGCTACCTAAAATGGGTCTGTAATATTTATCCACCATATCCCCAAGGATATCTGTAAAGGATTGTTTACTGTTTCTGAACTCAACTGGTTAATTGAGAGATACTGAGGTGTTCAGCCTCAATCACCTGTCTGCCTATTGTAATGCTAATCCCAGCTTCTAAAAGACCTGTTCATTGTTTGTGGTGATTTACATTCTATTGTCTATTGTGGTTTGGGGGAATTAAGCCTATAATTATAGGTTGTGGAACTAGCAGCAGACGGGTTAATTGAAGAGATGTTGATGAATCACCTGCATACTTGTGTGTATTGGGTCTGTTATGTTGTGGGTGGAGCTGGACCATTGTTCATTTTAGGTTAATGCAGTATTGGATGGTTATAAAAGTTACAATGTTTTTCTCAATAAAGTCATTCCCTGTTTTGGAACTTGAAATACAGAGCATTGTCTCGTATCTCTGGAAGGATTAATCCTATGGGAAGTGGTCGCCTGGCTGTGGAGGGTCGATAGTGGTTGAGTGTTCAGAGAGGAAATATTCTAAACGGCATTAACCCCTTTCGTATTTGGGGTGCCGTTACATTGGTTGGCAGCAGCGGGATTTTCCCTCCAGTTCCTGGGACACTCCAAGCCACCACAATGAATGACCAGCTATGCAGCCTGCAGGAAAGCCACGCTGAAAGACTTACTTGAGAGCCGAGATGGACCAGAGGGATGGTGAGGCAGGACCCCGGTCAGTTGAAGACTTGTTTCATCAACGAGTTCGACAGCGTTTGGCATTGTACGGTGCTAGCCCATCAGAGACCGCCATACAGGAAGCCATTAGAGAAATCGAGCGGCAGGATGAGCGGCAACATGAGCAGAGAATGGCGGAAATACGGCAATCAGAGACAACACCTAAAAAAGCAGCACCAACTGAAAGGAGAGGAGAGATACAGATACCAGCCGACATGGAAAAGGAATTCAGAAGGAGGTTGCGAGAGATGCAGATACAGCATAGAGGACCAGTATCAGAGGAGGTCCTGCTGGGATGGTCTGATTCAATCCGCTGCGAACTCTGGAAGAAAGTGCTAGCTCTCGAGCAGCAACACCAGGGAAAAGTTCTTCCCTCCATCCATGTAAGGTACTGGTCGCAGTATGAAGTACGAATGCTGTTATTGGGGGAACAACCGAAGCAGGAGTGGACAGCTGAGTTAAGCAGGCTGATCCGGGCAGAGATGCGATTGGACGAGAGCTACAGAGCCCTCCGGTGGTATGTAGCCCAAGAGTGCCAGTGGTCAGCAGATGACAGCCCCACGGAAGGCTTTGACTATAATGGCCTGGGATTGTTGTATTGGAGGCTGTCCGAAGACCCTGACTTTGGGAGTGATCGGGAGTGGCGCTTGGAGGAAATAATGGAGCACAGAGAGCAAAGACTGAATGTCTCGGAAGGGCACTGGGCACAGGAAGATTTGGAGTTTCTGGCCGTTCAGGAATGGGAGCTGGAGATTGCCTACAAACAGCTGCTAGACTCTGCTCAGCAGCAGGGTGGGGCTCCCTTTGCCTGGGACTATCAGGAAATACCAGTTGACAACTATGAAATCCTGGCTGAAGAATCGGCAGTGGAAAATCTGAAGATTGCCATCCCTAAAGCCGAAGTGGATGATATGGAGTTCCAGGGAGCTAGCCTGGCTGAAGAATCGGCAGTGGAAAATCTGAAGATTGCCACCCCTAAAGCCGAAGTGGATGATATGGAGTTCCAGGGAGCTAGCCTGGCTGAAGAATCGGCAGTGGAAAATCTGAAGATTGCCATCCCTAAAGCTGAAGTGGATGATATGGAGTTCCAGGGAGCTAGGGCAGTTGGCTCATCTTCCCAGCTACAGATTACAGAAGGTATGGACTTAAGGGACTGTTCAGAGGATGTTATGGATTATGCATCGCCTGCCCAAGTACTGGCAGCAGGACAGAGTACTGCAGACCCTGCTCTACACCGTGGCAGTTTTGGAGGCCCGAGATGAGAAGGTGATGGTTCCTCTTTCCCAGGGGATTTCAGAGATGCAGGGGGGAGAAGCAGCCCTTTTCCCTCCCCAACAGTTAGCCAGAGCAGATGGGGTGGAGTCCCCAGCAGAAGTGCTGGCAACAGGGCAGAGTGCTAGCAACCTCTGCCCAGCACCGGAAACAACTGTGGAGTTTCAGGGAGCCGGGGCAGTTGGCCCATCTCTCCAGCAACAAGCTGAGGTGGTAAAGCTTTTACCCCCAGCTGAATCACTGGCAGCAGGGCAGAATGCTACTGGCCGCTGCACACAACTGCCACTTGAGCGGATATCGGTGGATGGGACTACAGTCTCCACTCACAGCAGCCCAGCGGAAGAGCTGGCAAGAGAGCAGAGTGCCGCAGGCCTCTGCTCTCAACTAACAGAAGAGGGAGTTCCTGTGGTACTGGATGGGACTTCGGTCCTCACTGACACAACCCCAGAAAATGGTGTGACACTGGGACAGGAGGATGTCAGCCTTGCTTTGCAAGCACTGGGGGATTTTCACCTACCACAAGTGGATGGGACTTCGGTCTCCACTTGTGTACCTCGGGGATGCTGGGCAGTCGGCCCGGATCCCCAGCGGCATGAAAGACTGAGCCCAGTCACCCTGTCTTCTCCCCAGCGGCGGGTATGTTCTCTGAGAGAGGCAGAGGTTGGCTGGGTAAGTGATGCTCTGTTTGGAGCAATTTATTTGGGGTACGGTGTGGATACCGGCATTGGAGGAATGGACCTATGGACTAACTTCGGAGTCAACCCGTCTGGGGTCACCTCCTTTGTTAGTCTCCTGCCAAAAGGGGAGATGTGTGACAGGAGGGTCACTTTGGACACAGGGTGAGCCAGGAAATAATGGACATTAAGAAATATATCTTGGGCTACCTAAAATGGGTCTGTAATATTTATCCACCATATCCCCAAGGATACCTGTAAAGGACTATTTACTGTTTCTGAACTCAACAGGTTAATTGAGAGATACTGAGGTGTTCAGCCTCAATCACCTGTCTGCCTATTGTAATGCTAATCCCAGCTTCTAAAAGACCTGTTCATTAGACATGTGCATTCGTTTTCGTCCGAATGCATTTTCGTCCGAATTTCAGCTATTTTCGTTATCGTTTTAACAAACGAAAACGAAAGCACAGAATCCGAAAACCGAAAGATCCGACATAAACAAATGCTTTATTTTCGTTTTCGTTGCTACAACAGTTCGATATAGATAGGAGATTCGACGTGACGCTGACAATAACAATCTGTGTCTATCGAACCTGTGGTCGAATGTGCCTAACCTTAACTCTATTAGTCCAAGATTATTCTACATAGGAGAGAAAAGATTCGACATTATAGAGAGAAAAGATTCGACATAGGAGAGAAAGATTCGAAATAGGAGAGAAAAGATTCGACATAGGAGAGAAAAGATTCGACATAGGAGAGAAAAGATTCGACATAGGAGAGAAAAGATTCGACATAGGAGAGAAAAGATTCGACATAGGAGAGAAAAGATTCGACATAGGAGAGAAAAGATTTGTTATTATAGAGAGAAAAGATTCGACATAGAGAGAAAAGATCACTGCTGGAATTGGGTGGGGGAAGTAAAATAAAAATAAAGTTGATGATGAATGTTATTGGCTGATTGTAACCAAAGAGGAGGAGCAGTAAAATAGCTAGAATGACGAAGATTCGACAAAGCATCGAAAGTTAGAAGATTCGACGGTGCAGCAAAACTGTACGACGCTGCAATCGTACTTTTCCGGTCAAATGCATCCTCCCATAGGCTATAGAAGAATTCTAATGTTGGTTGACTAGTAATAGTAATGAATAAATTGAATTATTACTAGTCATACAACATTAGAATTCTTCTATAGCTTGTGGGCGGAACATTCGACCGGAAATGTATGATTGCAGCGTCGTACAGTTTCACTGCTCCGTCAAATCTTCTTTGAACATTCGACAGACACCATAAGCCTTCAATGACAGATTCGACCTTAATTAATTCAGATTTTCGGACGAATGCAATTTCTAACGAAAAACGAAATAAATAAAAACGAATTTCGGGAGTAACTAAATAAATTTATTTTTCGGACGAAAACGAAATTCCGAAACAAAATATTTCAGTGTGCACATGTCTACTGTTCATTGTTTGTGGTGATTTACATTCTATTGTACATTGTGGTTTGGGGGAATTAAGCCTATAATTATAGGTTGTGGAACTAGCAGCAGACGGTTAATTGAAGAGATGTTGATGAATCACCTGCATACTTGTGTGTATTGGGTCTGTTATGTTGTGGGTGGAGCTGGACCATTGTTCATTTTAGGTTAATGCAGTATTGGATGGTTATAAAAGTTACAATGTTTTTCTCAATAAAGTCATTCCCTGTTTTGGAACTTGAAAAACAGAGCGTTGTCTCATATCTCTGGAAGTATTAATCCTATGGGAAGTGGTCGCCTGGCTGTGGAGGGTCGATAGTGGTTGTGTGTTCAGAGAGGGAATATTCTAAACCGCGTTAACCCCTTTCGTATTTGGGGTGCCGTTACACCTTTCCCTTTCAATTCTGCTGGAAGTAGCCATCAGAAGGTGGGTACACTGAAGTCATAAAGGGATGGACATGGTCAGCAACAATGCGCAGGTAGGCCGTGGCATTTAAACCATGCTCAATTGGTACTAAGGGGCCCAAAGTGTGCCAAGAAAATACCATTATACCACCAGCACCATCCTGAACCATTGATTCAAGGCAGGATGGATCCATGCTTTCATTTTGTTTACAACAAATTCTAATTCCAATCTTGTATTGTGCAATTTTTGAGCCTGTGCAAATTGTAGCCTTAGTTTCCTGTTCTTAGCTAACAGGAGTGGCCCCCGGTGTGGTCTTCTGCCTCTGTAGCCCATCTGCTTCAAGATTCGATGTGTTGTGCTTTCAGAGATGGTATTCTGCATACCTTAGTTGTAATAAGTGGTTATTTGAGTTACTGTTGAATTTACATAATCTCAAACCAGTCTGCCCATTCTTCTCTGACCTCTGACATCAACAAGACATTTTCGTTCACACAACTACCATCCACTGTCCAATTGTAACACAAGTTGCTAATCAGCCAATCCCATGGCAGCAACTCAATGCATTTAGGCATCTAGACGTGGTGAAGATGACTTTCTGAGGTTCAAACCGACCATCAGAAAAGGGAATAAAGGGGATTTAAGTGACTTTGAATGTGGCATGGTTGTTGGTGTCTGACGGGGTGGACAGAGTATTGAAAAAAAACTTCTAATCTACTGGGATTTTTATGCACAGACATCTCTAGGGTTTACAGAGAATGGTCTGAAAAAATTGTCCAGTGAGCAGCAGTTGTGTGGACGAAAATGCCTTGTTGATGTCAGAGGTCGGAGGAGACTGGGCAGACTGGTTCAAGATGATAAAAAGACAACAGTAACTCAAAAAACCTCTCTTTACAACCAAGGTATGCAGCATACCTGAATGCACAACACATCAAATCTTGAAGCAGAAGGGCTAAAGCAGCAGACGACCACACCAGTTGCCACTCCTGTCAGCCAAGAAGAGGAAAATGAGGCTACAATTTACACAGGCTCACTAAAATTGGACAATATGAGATTGAAAAAACGTTGCCTGATCTGTAGAGTCTCAATTTCAGCTGCAACATTCAGATGGTAGGGTCAGAATTTGGCGTAAACAACATGAAAGCATCGATCCATTCTGACTTGTATCAACGGTTTAGGCTGGTGGTGGTGGTGTAATAGTGTGGGGGATTTTTTCTTGGCACACGTTGGGCCCCTTAGTACCAATTGAGCATGGTTTAAATCAGGGGTGCCCAAACAGTGGCCCGGGGACCACATGTGGCCCGCGACCTCCTGCTCTGGAATGGTGGTTTGGCAAGCCCAGAGTATCTGTGTTGTGAATGAAGCCGGCGGTAGCCGCATAAGCTTGTGCTTCCTGTATAGCGCCAACTCCTGTCACAATCAATACCAAATACACTCTGCTTGGGGAAAGTAACAGCGGGGGAAAACTGAATGGAAGACTGTTATTAAAGAGGAAGTAAACCCTGATGGGTTTTACTTCCTCTTTTGCTCCCTGCAAAACCTGCAAATTAAAAGCATAATGGGCTAGTATGCATCACATATTAGTCCATTATGTGACACTTACCTGCAAAAGAATCCAGCGCTATCCCCTGTGCAGGCTGCGTCCATCTTCTCACCCCTCTTCCTTCCCGGCCGCGGACTTGGGCTCTGTGATTCTCCGGAGCCGCGTGACATCACTCCCGTGCATGCGCACGGGAGCCGCCTTTAACGGCACACGCTAGGGAAGAAACGGCACAGAGTTTTGTTTCTTCCCAGCGCATGCACCGTTTACATTATCCGCGGACTACAAGTCAAATATCTCCTAAACGGCGCACGTTTAGGAGATATTTCCACTACCTATATAGGTAAGCCTTATTCTAGGCTTACCTATAGGTAGAAGTTACAAAATAGGGTTTACAACCACTTTAAAGGTAAGTTTATTACTGAAATCAGTGTGTACAGTATATATGGGCATATCTGTTCTGCAGTGGTTACTAATCCGCAGTGCATCTGCAGGTTACCTGCACTGAGCCATAGACTTCTGTGATTACCTGCGGGTTTGCTGCGCTTTCAGAAAGTGCATCACACCTGCAGGATATAATAGAAGTCTATGGCAAAGTGCAGCTAACCTGCAGGAAAGCCACAGGTGCACATGGTGCATCAGTGTGAAAGCAGCCTTAGGACCCAATAGCGTGGTCTGTGTCCATGTCCATTCTGCATATGCAGAGTGGCCACAGACCTGTCATCCGCCCATTTTGGCCCGCAACCGGTTACCAAGTCGCTTTCATGGCCCTCGCTCTTCAAAAGGTTGGGCACCCCTGGTTTAAATGCTACGGTGTACCTGAGTAGTGTTGCTGACTATGTCCATCCCTTTATGACTACAGCGTACCCATCTTCTGATGGCTACTTCCAGCAGGATAATGCACCATGTCACAAAGCTCAAATCATCTCAAACTGGGTTTCTTTAACATGACTGTGACAGACCCTTCCAGCACCCAGCTTGGGTGCCTTCATTAAGATATATAGCTTCCTCCATTCTGAACCTAGGAACCAGGTATTATAGTTGAGCACCCAAGATTAGATGACACTAGCTTAGATGCAAACTGGAACTGGAACTCTTTATTGTAAATTCACACAGTATATATAGCACACAGGGCCAGGTAGGACCTGATCACATTATCCTAACAATATTTCAGGGAAGAATTACGACAAGATTTGGCAAATATGCTAACATCCAATACCGTCTCGCTAATCTGCACATGCGCATTAGCGAACGGTATGCAATGGCGAATCTGTGTACGCAGCAGCGAATCTGCGTACACAAAGCACGCTAATTGCCAGTATCCATTGGCCTATATAAGGACAGCAGCTCCTCTTACAAATTGCTGGCTTGTCGTCAGCTTTCCTGTGTTCCTGAGCCTTGTGCATTTTCCCCCTGGATTTCCTGTTGTGACCCGGCTTGCCTCTGACCTGTCTGATCTCTTTTCCTGGCTTTGACCCCTGGCTTGTTCTACCGACTCTGCTGCTGTCTTCAGTATATGACCCCGGCTTGCATTACGGACTTTGCTATTTTGTCCTGGCTTGCCTTCCTGTGTATGACCTTGGCTAGTTCCTGTTTGCTACCTGCATCTGCTCCTGACGGATCCACTGTGTTTGACCCCTGCCCTGGCTGTCACAACCATCTCCTGTGTGCACTACTGCCAAGTACTACTGAGGTTCTCTAAGAGACTCCTGCCCCGTGTATTCCGCTGCATCCAGTATGCATCAGGTGACCATCGGTCCTACTCTTCAGAACCCATCTGGCAACCTGTGCTTCTTTTGACACTACACCTTCTGTACCATCTTCAGGGGTGTACTACACTTAGCCTTAAGAGGAGTCCTCTCTGCATTTCAGCCTCCGATCAGGTACGTGGCACAATACAAGCTTTAAACAGAAATATAAGTAACATAGGTAAGGATCAGCCAACATAAACATAATGCTAATCCACATCGAGCAACTAATAGCTGACAGTGATTTAATTAGCATGAACTTATTAACAACTAGTCACTTAAACAAGCCTACAGTAGGTGCCCAGACCGTTCTTCGATTAATCAGGGATCCCACCTCTTCTCATACTATCCGGCACCAGTCTACAACAGTCTTATGCCACGTACACACGGTCGGAATTTCCGATGGAAAAAGTCAGACGGGATTTCTTCATCGGATATTCCGACCGTGTGTATGCCCCATCGGACTTTTTCCCTCGGATATTCCGACGGACTTAGATAGAGAACATGTTCTCTTTTTTTCCGACGGAAATTCCGTTCGTCTGTATGTTTTTCTGACGGACTAAAAACCATGCATGCTCGGAATCAATTCGACGCATGCTCTGAATCATTGAACTTAATTTTTCTCGGCTCGTCGTAGTGTTGTACGTCACCGCTTTCTTGATGGGCAGAATTTGGTGTGACAGTGTGTATGCAAGACAGCTTGAGTGGAATTCCAATGGAAAAACCAGTCGGAGTTTATTCCGACTGAAATTCCGCTCGTGTGTACAAGGCATAAGAGACAAACTCATACAATGTTCCAACAGCTTAAAAAGGTGGAATTAACTTACCGTATCTTCATATCTCTCTTGAGGGATATTGTTGATAAATAATTCTATCCCAAGTGAAAGAGCTTCTCCAACCCAGTCTGCAGGAGGGCCACCATATTTCCTGTGACCAATAACCTGTACAAGATTAATATTACACATTTCCATCCACTCCAGAAGGGAAGTTTCAGAGAAATGAATCCAAGCCTCACTCTCAGAGTTCGTCATGTTGTTGTCCATCATTAGAGAATGATCTGCTCTCCATGGGCCATAATCAGTGGATATGAGGATTGCCCCTAGTGCCCTCCAAAAGCCTCTGTCCCGGTTTGGTCTGTCACAATGACAATGAGGTTACTCTACTTCAATGGCCTCCACGGTCACCAGATCTCAATCCAGTAGAGCACCTTTGTGATATGGTGGAATGGGAGATTTGCATCATGAATGTGAAAATCTGCAGCAACTGCATGATGCTATCATGTCAATATGGACCAAAATCTCTGAGGAATGTTTCCAACACCTTGTTGAATCTAAGACACAAAGAATTAAGGCAGTTCTGAAGGCAAAAGGGGGCCCAACCCAGTACTAGCAAGGTGTACCTAATAAAGTGGCCAGTGAGTGTATATAATATATACAGTAGACACATTTTCTTTTCTTTTAGTATATTATAAAATATCAGATAGAGAGATTTCTTTCTGGCCTTGAATTAAAATTTTGAGCATGGAATAAATAATTTTACTTGACTAAAATAAAATGCCAGAATGTGCACAAAGACAAGAGATAACAGGTGGGAGAGTGTTCCAGGAGGGTGTTTGCTAGTACTACAGAAAATAGAATTTCCTTTCCTCAAAAAAAAAAAGAAAAATGTAAAAAAACGGCGTGAGCCCCCTCCCCCCCCCCAAAATCCATACCAGACCCTTATCCGGGCATGCAGCCTGGCAGGTCAGGAAAGGGGGTGGACGAGCGCCCCCCGAACCATGTCAGGCCCCGCCCCCCTTTGATGTAACACAGGTTTCCGTTGCATCAGAGGGGGGCGGGGTCACCCGCATGTCACTGGGAAAGCCAGGCTTTCCCCTTGCGTCAGAGGGGAACGGGGTCATGTGACGGGTGGCCCCGTCCTCAGCTACATAAGACCTGTCAGGCTGCGGTGACGATATTCCCGGGGTGTCTCCGGTGGAGACAGGATGCGCTGCGCTGGACATCTCATCGTTGGAGCCTGGACCTGGATGGAGAGGAGATCACCCATCGCTGGACCCCGGAGAGGAGAGCATCCATCGCAGGATACCGACAGCATTGGAGTGGAGACCGAGAGTGGATTACCACCGCTAGAATCTTTATTTTATTTTTATTTTTTTATTTTTAATAAAGGACTTATCCCAACAGTGTCTGTGTGTTTTTTTACTATTTTTTACACTTTCTTTGTGAAATGGTAGGGGTACAATGTACCCCTTACCAATTCACATTTGTTAAAGGGGTCTTCCAGATTCCGATAAGCCCCCCGCCCGCAGACCCCCACAACCACCGGGCAACGGTTGTGGGGATAAGGCCCTTGTCCCCATCAACATGGGGACATGGTGCTTTGAGGGGTCACAGACCCCCAAAGCATCCTCCCCATGTTGAGGGCATGTGGCCTGGTACAGTTCAGGAGGGGGGGCTCCCTCGCCCACCCTCTTTTCCGGCGGCCTGCCAGGTTGCGTGCTCGGATAAAGGGTCTGGTATGGATTCTTGGGGGGAACTCCACGCCATTTTTTTTTAAATTTGGGGTGGAGTTCCCCTTAAAATCCATACCAGACCTGACCATACCAGACCTTCGCTCGGATGGCTTGCTTCGCTCGCTCGGCCTCCTGGCTCTTTTTTTAACATCCTCCATGTCCACGGGGATGGTAAGAAAAGAGCCTGGATGTCAGAAGCGTAGTACAATTTGGTGTGCGCAGGCGCCATCTAGAGCTGACTCTCAGCTCTAGATGTTCGGCTATTTTCGGAGGCAAGCGCCGCGCCTGCGCAGTACAGGGGGGGCATAATCTGCATGGGGACCTTTCTCGGCAAAACACCGGCACTACTGCCCCAGTGTGAAAGTACCCTTACTCTTTTTTTTCCCTTCATATGTTCCAACATGTGATCTCCCAGTCATAAATCCAGAATTGTCTTCTGTCCACCACAATGTTTTGAATTTTCCTTCCCTTCTTTGTGTGGTCCACATACTTTTGCTATTTAAAATAACTAGAAAATTCACAAAGAAAGGGGGTTCATATTGGCCACAGGAGGTATGCACACCCAGGTACTCAAGTCCATAGATCTCTTTGAGAGAGTCTCTGGGAGACTAGTATTTTCAGCATTTACTGGATAGGGAAATATGAGATTAAGGTGAATTGTCCCTTTAAATTACAAACAATATAAAAATAATGCTATCACAACAGCTATTTAGCCAATATGGCATGAAGAGTAGAAAAGTATTTTATTTTTTTCGAGAAATTTTACAAGAGGTCAAATAAAACCATTGACAACACCGAAATAGCTAAATATTTTGAACCATCTAACATAAAAATTGTATTTATAATTGTGTAAACAGTGAAAAAGTGTTTTTCTTAGTGACATAAACAACGTCAATGTACTTCTTCATCTGTGTGCTGACAGCAAATCATAACAAGGTTATTAATTAAAGGAAACAACTGCCCTCCCATGGGACTACACAACATGTAACGTGACAGGTTGACAGATGACAAAACATCAAGAGGGACCCATATAAATGATGACAGGGTCACATATGTTTTATCCTACCTTCCAACTACCATGCTAACAGCATCCATTATTGTTCCTAAGATTCTAACTTTCTAAGATTTAATCTTATATTTGTCCTTGGTCTATTTTATTTTATATGGCCTACTGTAAACATCATAGGAGAAGAACTATTGTCAGAAAAAAATCACTTAAAGAGGTTGTAAAGGTTCGTTTTTTATTTTCTAAATAGGTTCCTTTAAGCTAGTGCATTGTTGGTTCACTTACCTTTTCCTTAGATTTCCCTTCTAAATATTTTTTTTCTTTGTCTGAATTTCTCACTTCCTGTTCCTCCTCAGTAAGCTGTTCAGTAAGCTGTTCTGGCTGACTCCACACCACTCGGATGATGGTGTGAAGTTTAGTGAGGAGAAACAGGAAGTGAGGAATTCAGACAAAGAAAAAAAAAACATTTAGAAGGTAAATCAAAGGAAAAGGTAAGTGAACCAACAATGTACTAGCTTAAAAGGAACCTATTTAGAAAATAAAAAACAAACCTTTACAACCCCTTTAATCTCTAAACCACACTTGTTGCAGCATTCATCATGTATGTCTTCCCCATATAATATCTACTTAAGTTCAGTTGCAATTTTTTTTTAAGTTTATAGAGCAGAACAAACTGGTGGCAAACTGGCTTCTGTTCCTAAAGCTGAATACAAGTATGGATTTTGTGCATAGTTACTTTTGAGTCAGCTGGGACCAATGTAAGTATACATATACCATACCAGTGGGATCCCTGTAGGAGCAAAAAACCACTGTAGTGGTCACTGCTATCTTCCAAGTTCCATGTCGAGCAGCTGCCCTCCTGCAATGTAACCTCTTTGATCGAATGTGGTGGAGATTGTGACGTGCCCCCCAAAACCACTCCCCCACCTCCACACCTTAAAGTGGAGGTCCACCCCAAAAAAAAAAAAATTACACTAAAATTCCTAAAAAAAAAATAGAAAAAAAAAAAATTATACTCACCCGAAATGCCCGTTGCTATGCGGAAGTCCCCTAATCTGCCTCTTCCTTTGCCTCAGATTATGTCCTTCTGCTTCCTCTTCTTGTGAATGGGGCAAGCTGCCTTCTGGGAACTGTGTGTATCCCAGGAGGCAAGCCGCCCATTCACAAAGCGTCGTGCGAGTGGCGCATGCGCAGTAGAAAGCGGGCAGTGAATCCCTTAGTCAGGATGGACCGACATCGCGGGCGAGTAGGACAGGCAAGTGTCCTTATTAAAAGTCAGCTGCTACACTGTTAGTAGCGGCTGACTTTAAAAAAAAAAAAAAATCGCGGGGGGGGGAATCCCACTTTAATCTAGAGAATGCCATCAATTTAGAAAAAATATGTTAAACCTTGAAGTTGGGCTTTAGGCCCCTTTCACACTGGGGCGGTTTGCAGGTGCTATCTTGCTAAAAATAGCGCCTGCAAACCGAGCCTAAACAGCGGCTCCTTTCTCTCCAATGTGAAAGCCCTGAGGGCTTTCACACTGGAGCGGTGCGCTAGCAGGACGGTAAAAAAAGTCCTGCTAGCCGCATCTTTGGAGCGGTGAGAGGAGCGGTGTGTTTACCGCTCCTCCACCGCTCCTTCCCATTGAAATGCATGGGATACCGCGGTAATACCGCCCGCAAATCGCGGCTGTAGCCGTGGTTTGCGGGTGGTATTAACCCTTTATTGTCCGCTAGCGGGGGTTAAAGCCGCACCGCTAGCGGCCGAATAGCTCAACAATCCCGACGGTATAGCGCCGCTAAAAATAGCGGCGCTATACCGCCACCGCCCCAGTGTGAAACCAGCCTTAGAGTAAACCTTTCCTAAGAGATATATGGTACTGTGATTGAAGACCTTCTTCTGAAAATGGTTCCTCTACTGATGACTTTGTTTCAATGCTTTCTGCATTCCTGGTCTACCTGGAAGTAAAACAAAAGGAAAGTCAGAAGTCCTTATCTGCATACTTGTTCTGGGTTAATGACTGTAACTAGTTAAATGGTCAGCGTGATAGCCAGGTAATAAGCATTTGCAGAATAATTTATCTCAGGTATTATTAAAGTGGATGTAAACCTTCCATACACCCAGTGAAGTGAACAGCCTCAGATGATACACAGAGATGAACCAAATCTCTCGACATAGGTTGTACATGTATATCTGCTGTTTTCACATTTATATACTGTTTAGAAAGCTCATATCGTGTTAGGAGATTTTCTCTTCCTGTTTAACACAAAGTGTGATGTCTGGGCATACAGCCAAGATAGCTAAAATTACTGATTGGAGGAAAGGCACACACCCCCTCCCCACATAGGCAGAGACTCTCAGAGGTGTTTTGTAATAGGGCCAGCTCCCTGCTAATCTATTTATAGCAACCTCCTTTGAAAGAAATGTCAGGCTGCTTTTATCTGATGTGTCCGAGAATTTGTCAGGAGTTATCAGGCTGATAACAGAGGAACAGGTCAGGAGAGAGCTACGGGACTTCGCTCTTTGAAGAGAGATAACAGAACACTGCAGATAGATGTGCCCATCTCAAATTTCATGAATCAGGTTTAAATCCACTTTAACTTTAAAGTCCTCTGCAAAAGAAGCCTGCTGGAGAATACCTCTCCAGCAGGTGGCAAATCATAACTATGCCCTCCTTACAGGGTTCAATTGAAGAATTTTGGAGCATCTGAAACACAAGAGACACAGCACAGCAGATGCTACTTGTTTTAAGACATGATCTGTCTAACTGAAAGTTTGGAAAAGGGTTTTCACGAAGGAACAGTCATTGTGATGAGTCATCTAAGGCCTGGTTCACACTAGTGTAATTTCTCATGCGACTTGAGTCTCTAATCAACGTGACTCAGAACAGTGCGGTTCTGGAAAAGGTCCTGCACTACTTTGGTGTGATTTACAGTGCGACTTGGCCCCATAAATTATGCAAATACGCATCAAAGTTGCAGCACATTATCACACTGTAAATCACATCAAAGTCCCATTGCGGTAATGTAAACCAAGCCTTTTGCCGCGTACACGTGATCGGAATTTCCGACAAGAAAAGTTCAATGTGAGCTTTTCGTCTGAAATTCCGACCGTGTGTAGGCCCCATCGGACAAATTTTCCAACCAAAAAAATTCCAATTGGAAATTCCGATCGTCTGTAGCAATTCTGATGCGCAAAATTCCTACGCATGCTCAGAAACAATTTGACGCATGCTCGGAAGCATTGAACTTCATTTTCACGGCTCGTCGTAGTGTTGTACGTCACCGCATTCTTGACGGTCGAAAGTTCCGAGAACTTTTGTGTGACCGTGTGTATGCAAGCCAAGCTTGAGCGGAATTCCAAACCATCCAAGGTTTTTCCGACGGAAATTCCGACTGTGTGTACGCTAGAGGTGCGCATCTTCACTGGCCTCACGATTCGATTCGATTACGATTATCAGGTCAACGATTTGATTTGATTCCGCAATGCATCACGATTACAGCGCAAGTGTGCATGGTTTATTTAAGCAGTCAGGAGAACTCCATTTTTTTAAATTATATCTGTTCTTTTTAAAAAAAGACAACACTCCCTGCATGTAGCAAAGTCTAAACAAAGCAGACAACAACTTGTACATAGTACAGGAGATGGTCAGAGGCTGCAGACATAGTACAGGAGATGGTCAGAGAGTGCAGACCTAGTACAGGAGATGATCAGAGACTGCGGAAATGCTACAGATGATCAGCAACTGCAGACTTACTACAGGAGATGGTCGGTGACTGTGAATATGCTACAGGAGATGGTCAGTGACTGCGGACATGTTACAGGAGATGGTCGGTGACTGCGGACATGCTACAGGAGATGGTCGGTGACTGCGGACATGCTACAGGAGATGGTCGGTGACTGCGGACATGCTACAGGAGATGGTCGGTGACTGCGGACATGCTACAGGAGATGGTCGGTGACTGCGGACATGCTACAGGAGATGGTCGGTGACTGCGGACATGCTACATGAGAACAGCAGGTAAGTATGATATCTGTTTTACTTTAAGGAAAAAAATCATACCTGTTTTGCCGAGAATGGTTTCCCCACCGGATTCTGTTCCCCCCTGTCTCTCGGCTCCTATCGGAACTCCGCCCCCCCCAGCCCTGTACATTGCCGCTCCCTCCTACTGTTCCTCACGAATGCAAATGCTCCTAATATTGCCCTGCCTCTCCAGCCCTCTGCTCATTAGCATTCGTGAAAAAACAGTAGGTGTGAGCGGCACTGGAGAGGCGGGGCGGTATTAGAAGAATTTGCATTCATGAGTAGGAGGGAGCGGCAATGTACAGGGCTGGGGGGGGGGAGCTCCGATAGTAGCCGAGAGACAGAGGGAACAGAATCCGGCGGGGGAACAGTGCTGTCTACATGCCGCGCTCATGTGACTGCCCTCTCTCCTCTCTGCTTTCACGTCTCTGACGTCAGGAGAGACGTGAGACGTGAAAGCAGAGACGAGAGAGGCTGGCCGGGCAGTCACATGAGCGCGTCATATAAAAAACAAAACAAATAAGGTAACAGCTCTTCTGGGAGGAGGGGCGGGGCTAGACATTGGGGTAATCGATTATTAGGCTTGCATGCATCGGTGCCGCATCGGGGACGCCCAAATCGCGATGCACCGCTGCAGCGATTAAATTCCGCACCCCTAGTGTACGCGGCATAATTCTTTCAGCTTGAGCTAAGGAATTTTGTAAAAATGTTTTTATTGTTTTCATCAAAGTTTCTACGAGAGCCTGTAAACGAGAAGAGAATCCAAAAGATCAACCCAATGGCTAAAAAAAAACATAAAAATACTAATATCAAATTTTAATTACCTTACCGTTTTCTTATTATTATTTAGTCCTGACCATATTAACTAAAGAAAGAGCATATCTACAAAAGCACTTTGTATTCTCTACAAAATGTTTACTGCAAACATACACTTTAACATAACTATAGACATTAAATGATCATCACCAGGAATGAAGCTGGCAAACATCAGAGTAAAAGGTAGAGTTTGAAACATGTAATTGGCGCCACAGCCCTGTTCTTTTCTTATCAGCTCTGACAGGTCATAATAGGTTGTCTGTATGCCCTAGGGATTAGGAACCCGTGTAAAAGGCCATTATAACTAGCAAATAAATGTGGGACAAGGGAAAAAGCTAGACAAGACCAAACTGTATTATACTTTAACACCAATGTCTGACTTTCCATTTAACTCGTCTAAACTTTGTTTTCGGTTGGTGTACGATACAGAAAATGACCTAACTAGAGTTTTGAAATGTTCTTACGTTTTCAGCGGTCGATAGTTTTTGTTTACCCAGTTTTGTACTCTATTCTATTAAGAAGAACATGATGAAAACTATTGGATTGGTGTCTGAGATATCTCAGCTATGGGCTTGACAGCTTTCATGCTCGTAAAGATATTGTTTGTTTAATCCAAATCACTTGTCGGTACAGAAAGAGCCCTGTACAGTTATATGTGGACAGTTATGGACATTATGGGGTTGATTTACTAAAACTGGAGAGTGCAAAATCAGCTTCCATATTTTATTGTCACAGCCTAATTGAACAAGCTGAAGTTAGAAGCTGACTGGCTATGATGCACAGCTGCACCAGATTTTGCACTCTCCTGTTTTAGTGAATCAACCCCTATGACAGCCAATTAAAATTAATCTTTTTCAGAGATGACTATTATAAGCAGAAATACAATACGATTATTGCTCTTTGCACAACATTGCTGCACTTTGTTAAAATAGGGGGAGGGGCGGAGGGGCGGAGTGTATCCAGGGCTGGTGCATAACTATTCTGCACCCTAGGCAAGACTAACACTCCACACCCCCCACACGCCCGTAGTGGGGGGGTGCCATTAGTCTTGCCTAGGTCCTTGCAGGTGACAGGATCACAGAGTGCAGACTCACCGGACTACAGCTACATCCCCATCTCCTCTGCCTCCCCAGTTGTGCCCACCGCCGCCTCCTCCACCGACCTCATGCCTGGCGCCTTCTCCGCCTCCCCAGCTGTGCCTGCCTCCCCCACCGACCTCATGCCCGGCGCCTCCTCCGCCTCCCCAGCTATGCCCGCCTCCTCTGCTGACCTCATGCCTGGCACCTCCTCCGCCTCCCCAGCTGTGCCTGCCTCCTCCCCCGACCTTATGCCCGGTGCCTCCTCTGCCTGCTTAGCTGTGCCACCTCCTCCCATGACCTCATGCCTGCCTCCTCCGCCTCTCCCTTCTCCGCCTCGTGTTACCTGTGTTACCTGGCCAGGCTAACTGGGAAGTCAGTGGCCGTGGCTGCACCCCATAGACAGCAGTGCGCCCTAGGCAGCTGCCTAGTTCGCCTAGTGGGAGCGCTGGCCCTGGGTGTATCTCATCATTGAGAGGAGAGGATAAGCAGATTCCAAAAGAGAAAGAAAAAAAAGGGTAGGGGGTAGATTTCCCACTATCTCTTTTAAGTATTATTGGGAAGCCTCCACCACTCCCTCTCTCCCTTCCTCCATTGCATTTTCTTTTTGTCATTTAAGTTTTTTATTTTTCATCAGAAAAAAATCATTACAGAATCATAAATATTAAAGATGATTACAATTGACTTCAACAAAAATCTCAGGTATTATTACCATAGAAACTTAGACAAATTATTATCGTAAAAACCAATACTGACAATATTTAAACAAAAAGTAATAATATCTATCCTCATCTTGGTCAAGTATATAATCAAGTAATCTTATAAACTGATAATAACTTATATTAAGAAAATCTAGTTCCCACAAAAATAAACCGAAAATATGAAGGGCTCCTACTCCCCTCCCCAGCCACCCCTAACGGGAACACACTGTGACTGGGAAGGAGAGAACGTCCCCTGCCCGGCCTTCCTGTCACCACCAACAATCGTCGGTAGAGACAACTGGAGATATATAATAGAAAAAATTTCATTTGTACATGCAAAAAAAAACCACAATACTCGACCTAAGTATGAAAATTAAGTGTTGTTCTCAGACTTGTTAGAGCTAAGTTCAACAGTCCAAGCCTCAAACAATAAAAAAAGGAATCTGAGCCTGAAACTATTATATTTTATCTGATGTAATAAAACAATAAACATACTATGAAATAATAAAAGCCAAAACCGAGAGAATAAAGTATAGGATAAAAATAAAGAAGAGAAAGAAAAAGAGGAGAGAGAAAGAGAAAAAATAAAATAAAAATTCTCAAAGATATGAAGTGAAAAGATTATAGAATGCCTACAAACCAAATATACATTCTAAAGATCAGTGATTGGTGTTGATGACCAAGTTATGTGACAAAGAGATTCCCATAAATCGCGCCCAAGGTTCCCATATGGCTTCAAAATTTGAGGTCTCGTCTAACAAGAAGCTAACCAGTTTTTCTTGTTCCATAATCCAGGAAACTTTTCGTTTCATGGATAATATAGATACCGAAGGTTTCTTCCATGCCCTTGCAATAGTTAGTTTTGCTCCCGTTAAAATAAACAAAAATTAGTTTACGAGTGGCTTTAGGAATATGAGGTAAATGTCCATTGAGTAAAGCAATTGTGGGAGATTGATGTATCGCGCAACCTGTAATATTGCGTAAAATGTGAAATACCTTATTCCAAAATCCACGAATTCTTGGGCACTCCCACCATATGTGGATCATAGTACCCAGTCCCTGACATCCCCTATAACAAAGAGGTGAAACAGAGGGGTACATAACAGTCAATCTCGTGGGAACTAGATACCATCTTGTAAAAAGTTTTATATTGGCCTCTATGAGCGAAGTATTGCAGAGGCCTGAAGTCGAGCGAGAGTAGCTTGCATGCCAGTCTACAATATTTCTATCAATTAGGAGTTCCTTCTCCCAGGCCAACATGTATGGTAGTTTCACTAAATTGGATGCCAGTGACTTGTAGATCACAGAGATCCCCCCCCCCCCTTCGCTCCACTGTCTGTCCACACCAATTTTCATAATCTGTAAAGTCTCGGGATGAATATCCAGTTTTACACCTAGAATGAATTAAATTAGCGATTTGATGAAATCTCGGTTTTTCGGATAAAGGGAGATCTAATTTGTTCATAAAATATTCAATAGGTAAAGGGCCTATAGAGGAAAAAAATTGACCAATGCGGTACAACCCCTTGTCGTACCACCATTTAAAGGTTTGAAGGTCCAAACCTTGATGAAAAAAGGGGTTTTTGAACACCGGGGTCAAAGGTTGAGCTTTAGAGACCAGCGAGGGAAGTTTCCGAAGTGAATCCCATAAAGATAAGGATTGTGAGAGTGATGGTGATAAGATGGGAGGTCTATTTCTGGGAGGGCACCACAACAGGTGTATTAGTGATGAGGATGGAACAGCTTGATTTTCAATTGATATCCAATCAGGAAGTTCTGTGTTAAAATATAAAGCAGATAGTTGTGCCAATCGTGCTGCTTAGTAGTACCATAAGAGATTCGGAAGACCTAACCCACCCTGTTTGGGAAGGTTGAATAAGCATCTGTTTGAGAGTCGTGGACCTTTATTGTTCCAAATGAATTTAGTGAGCTTACTTTGAAAAGATTTCAAATGATCTCTTTTGATTGGAATAGGAAGTGAACAAAATAAATATAAAAGCCTGGGCAAAAGGGTCATCTTGACTGAGTTAATCCTGCCAATCCAAGAAATACTGTGCGACTCCCAGTCTTTGAGATCGAGTTTGAGTTTCTTGTACATAGGAGGGTAGTTAGCTTGGTATAGATTTTCAAATTTAGATGTAACATTAATTCCTAAGTACTTAATGAATGAGCTGCTCCACTTGAATTGGTAAGTTATCTGTAAATCGGACACTATAGAATCTGGGAGAGACACGTTAAGAGCTTGAGATTTAGACATATTAATTCTGAGACCTGAAAGAGTCGAAAACTTATTAAGCAATGAGCAAACCTCCGGTAAAGAAGACCGTGGAGAAGTGACAAAAAGTAAAAGGTCATCTGCGAATAAGGCACATTTATGGGTATCTTGACCACATTGCACCCCCCTGATATTCGGATTACTACGAATGGCAATGGCTAAAGATTCGATCATAATAGCGAATATCAGGGGGGATAGGGGGCAACCCTGACGTGTACCTCTTCCAATCTGAATAGGGTCGGAAAAAAATCCTTGCATTCTGATTCTGGCCTTAGGATTAGAATAAAGGGCTTCTAAAATTCCTAACATATTCTGTCCAAATCCCCAGCGTTTAAGTACAGCGAATAGATATGTCCACGACACCGAATCGAATGCCTTCTGGAGGTCCAGTGACAGTAACATACCCTCCTGTTTATGACCGCCCTCCCAATTAGATTGTAGGATTGATACTAGGTCAACCGCTCTTCGCACCTGATCAGGACCTTGCCTACCGGGTATAAAACCGACCTGGTCTTTGTGAATATAAGATCCTATAAAAGAAGCAAGTCTGTTCGCTAATATCTTGGTTAATATTTTAAGATCATTATTGATTAAGGAGATTGGTCTGTAGTTTTCTATTTGACTAGTATCTTTATCCGGTTTTGGGATCACAGAAATATAAGCCATATTTAGTTGATTATCTATCGGGGAACCTTTAGACATAAAATTAAAAAGTCTAGTTAGGTAAGGAGTTAGGATCTCTGAAAATGTTTTGTAATATGGTGTGGAAAAACCATCAGGTCCAGGAGCTGTTCCCCCCTTTAAAGCTTTTATGACATCTGAAACCTCTTCATTTGAAATAGGAGCATCCAATTCCTCTTTATGAGTTTCTGTTAATTTCGGAATATGTAATTTATCCAAGAATTCCTCTAACTCGGTAGAGACAGAGAGATTTTCAGCCATATATAACTTAGAATAAAAATCCTGGAATGCCTTAATAATATGTTGAGAATTCATGGTAAAAGAGCCATCTGCCTGTTTAATCTTTGGGAGAGCTTGTGAACGGAATCTGGGTGAAAGTTTACGTGCCAACATAGGACCCAACTTGTCTCTCATCTGGTAAAATTTTGCCCCAGACCATTTAATGGATTTTTCAGCCTTCGCTGTTAGAGCCAAGTTAAGAGCTACTCGTGCTGCATCCAGTGTGGATATAGATACACTAGAAGGACTTCTCTTATGTTTTTTGCACAACTCAGCGAACTCTTTCTCCAATCTCTCAATCTCGACCACCCTCTCTCTCTTCTTTCTGGCCGCTATTTGGATCAACTTGCCTCTAATAGTAACCTTATGAGCTGCCCATAAAGTTTCTGGAGAGACCTCCCCTCCATCATTAAAGTAAAAATAATCCTTCAAAGCTCCCTGAATTTCCGCCACTACTGCGGGATCCTTCAATAAAGACTGATTGAGAGTCCAATGTGAGGTCTGTGTACTAGGGATATCCCTTCTAATAGCCAATAGAATCATCGAATGGTCTGACCAAGCAGCTTCCACTATAGAAGAAGAAAGAGCTAGTGGAATATGGTGAGTAGAGATCCAAATGTGGTCAATACGGGAATAGGACTGGTGCGGATTAGAGTAGTGTGTAAAATCTCGTTTTTTTGGATGGAGTTCCCTCCATATATCCGTCAATCTAGATTGAAAGATTAATCGAGCAATTTGAACACTTGTTTTATTGGGCCTAACAACTTGTGATCTTAAGGGTTTGGATTTGTCCAGACTAGAATCAAAAGCTGTGTTAGAGTCCCCCCCATAACTATGATCCCCTCCATAGACGGTCCAAGTGACTGGAACAATTGTTTAAAAAACTGTTTTTGTCCTCCGTTAGGGGCGTAGTAAGATATAAAGGTATATAGCTTATTATCGATAGTTCCCTTGACCAATAGGAACCTTCCCTCCTGGTCTCTGAGTTCCAACTCAAGATTGAATTTGCAATTCTTAGAAAACAATATTGCCACTCCCTTGGTCTTATCTTCAGCCTTAGACAAGTAAAAAACTGGAAAATGGGCATGAAGAAACAATGGGGTGTACCGCTGAGGGAAATGGGTCTCTTGTAAGAGTACTACATCAATATGACGGGATCTATAGGCTTGGAGGGCTTTCCTTCTTTTGACTGGGGAATTTAATCCCTGGGTGTTGTGAGACACAACACGAAGGGGTAAAGAGTTAGTGTTAGTGCCGGCCATGGAGCAAAAGGGGGAGAACTCCAAATAACCCACAGCCACCTACCTTCCTCCAGGAAGAACCAAGGGCATATAATGAAAGGTCTTTCACTATGTTAGGGGAGGATATACATAGCATCACTTCACAGGTAAATCTCAATGACATGTAGGCTGAAAAAGAAAAAAAAGTTAGAATGAAAGAAAAAGAGTAAAAAAAAAATTCAAATAAAAATAATATCAGTTGTAAAACGCAGTGTAACGAAAGGCCTATAAGCGGCCCAGAATGGGAGGAGGGGTATGGCTCCCTCCCCTCATTCAGAAAAAAATAAGTAGTATAGCCCAGATGTAGGGCTATATACCTACCCCTCAGCATGGTTTACAACCAAACTGAGCGGTAGGTGGAGGCACAATGCAGCAGCACCAGCCAGTGACAGCACTCAAACTAACGATATAATATTAAATGAACGGAACCAAACATCCCTGGATTTCCAATATAGTAGCAATTAAGAATAGTTTAACTTTTAGATTTTTTCTAAACAAGAGAGAAGAAAAAAAAAAAAAAAAAACCCATTATCTATTGAAAATTTAGCAACAGAACTATGTGTGTGAAAAAAAAAAAAAAAAAAAAAAACCATTATCTATTGAAAATTTAGCAACAGAACTATGTGTGGGGACCATTGCATTTTCATTACCTACATATCTTATATAAATCGAAGAATGTTTAAACTCCACTGACCTTATCATGACATCATTATGCTGCAATCTTCAGGGCTCTAGAGAACCTTTGCTACTAGAAAACCAATAGGAATTGTCCATGTAACCCAAGTGAAATAAAGGGGGCTTTTAGATTAGGATTTATAAAAAAACAAAACAAAACAGATGGTGACTTGTTTTTTTTTTTATTTAAAATACTAATGTGATTTTAGTTCACATGTACCATATTAATCCGCATTTGATTTTAATATTAGGTCCAAGTTAATGCTTATTGTTCAAGCTTCACTAAAATCTACATTCACAGCTACCAAAATCTGATTTTTTTCAGCATGTCTCCTTTTCCCTCAGCTTTCTGAAGTATTGCAGCTCCTTGCACTGCTAACCTCTGGTTAATTTACAATTGTAGCTTGGTTAGGTTCCTTTCTTTGGTGTATTTTCTCCGTCCGTACAATTTCTCCCACTGTTGACTTTCAGTAAAACTCAATTATTTTATTGTCTTTGGTCAATACTTGGGTTAATATTAGGAAGGCACACCAGTATATATCCATTTTCCAAGTCGAGAAAGTTTTCCTTTTGCCGAAAAAAGAAATCTATGGGCTGAGGATTTATAACTGATGCCAAACTGGCAAGCTGTGCAAAGCTGTTTCACAGGGAGTATGTCACAAATTAAAACACCTTTGTGAGAAGACCTTGATGGAAGCCATCATTTTCTGACTAGCTCCCAAGTCTTTCCTTTGTAACCAAATCTTCCTGTCCTTCTTTCTTCTTTGTCTCTTTTTCTGTTCTGATCTGTTTCTAAAAATGAATGTACTTTTTAAAGTATACCTCTAGTCACTTTTCTTTTTAAATTGGATAATGTAGGGAAGGGTTGCAACCCCTATAAGCACCTGTTCAGCACACAAATGGAGGATTTCCACTTACCTTGAAGAAATTGTCATTGTATCCTCTCATATCTCCAGGATAGGAGAAGAAGGCAATTCTCCCCAACAGGTCAAATATATAAAAGAAAACCCTGAAATAGGTAAGGGGGTGCTAAAATTGCCATAAATGTAAGGGATCATTTCTCCACTGATCACCAATATAGGGGGTACCCAAGGATGTTCCTAGCCTTGTTTGCTGCTTGAATCGAAATATAAAATATAGCCCCTTACAGCATGCAAGGAGAGAGAGCAGCGCCATCTGAGTGCAGTATTACAAATAATGTAATGGCAACAAAGAATATGTACACTCACAGAGTAAAATTAGGAAGGTCAGCGTTGTATGGGCACAGTACAGGGTTCATCCGCTCTGTATGGAAGATATGCTGTGGCGTGTGGGGGTGTCCCTCTGGTCGCGGCCATGCTGGTGGCTCCCAGCACCAGCAGCATGCTCCGTGCACGCGTTTGGAGCATGCGTACTCCTTCCTCAGGCATAATGAGGCTCCCAGCACCAGCAGCATGCTCCTCTCTGCTCATCTAACATCTGGTAATGACGTCAGGGGCTTTCTCTTGTGTCCACCTATGAACTAGGAAGTATACATATTTTTTATTGCCATTAAATTATTTGTAACACTGCACTCAGATGGCGCTGCTCTCCTTGCCTTTTGTACCTGCAGAGTTTCCTTCTAGCTCTTCCTCGAGCCTGCAGCCGTCTACAGCCCACAGTTCACCCCATAGACTGTTCAGAGACTCCTAGAGACATACAGTTGCTCTTTCATTGAACTTAGCCCATACCCACTCCTTCCAAGGCTTTAGTGTGCCATTAATGCGTTTTTTTATATACTTAGCCCCTTACAGCATTACTACAGTCATTTATATATTGCATGCCAATTTATAGAGCACTTTACATACACAATAAGGGCAGAAATACAGCTATGAAAATGTTTATTAGTAAAATGATGTAAACTTTAGTCTATATTGTCCATTTAAAGTACGGCAAACCAACAGCATGCGGTAACATGACGGCAAGGTAGATCAATAGAGATACATAGCATGCACTAGGCCAGTGCTCGACAATCTTTTGGACCTCATGGACCACTAAACTCACAATTTTGAATCCCACGGAGCACTAATATGAATTTTACAGTACATGTCTTATACAGACATTGCTCCAGCATTCCCCCCACCCCGGATCACACGGCTGCCTTATAAACACAATGTTACCGGTCTCTGCCCCATTCTGCCTCCCCGCCCCCCCCCCCGAACTCTGCATCACACTGCTGCCTTACGCAGACTCATCATTAGATCTCACCTCCTTATCCAGCCATGTGCTCAAACTTCATGCTCCCTCCAACAGTCTGTGATAAGTGCTGCCATTAGAAGTTCCCACCTCCCGCTCCCTGCACTAGTCCCGGCACTAGGGATGAGCTTCGAGTTCGAGTCGAACCCATGTTTGACTTGAACATCGCCTGTTCGTCAAATTGCGAACGTTATGGGCCGTTCGCGCCACATTTGAGTGGCGCGTCACGGCCCATAATTCACTGCGGCATCGCAGTGCATTGCTGGCTGATGATTGGCCAACCATGCACTATGACCTGCATGCTTTGACCAATCACAGCGCCCAAAAAACGGAGAGCCATAAATGGCCAAAGCCAGGGTGGCTTTGGCCAATTATGTCTCAGGGGGTTTAGTACATGCCCCACCCTATATAAGGCCGCCTCCGTGGTGACCTTGTGTAGTGTGTTGCGGTGTTGGTTAAAGAGAGAGCTTACAGAGAGAGAGAGAGAGACAGTGTAATTTATATTGAGTTAGACAGAGCAGGCAGGCGAGTCAGTTAGCTGCAGTTACAGTGTGTAGAGGATATATATGCATCCTAGGTGTTGTATATATATTTATACATTGTATTCAGTTTAGCTAGATCCGTTCCTGTTATTCTCTATACTGTGACAGGCAGGCAGGTGATTGTGCTAGCTGCAGTCAGTGTTTCACTTAGTGTACTATGTGCTTTGCATAGCGTTCACCTAAAGCTTACCTGAATACAGTTAGTGACTAATAGTGATGTTCTCATAATAAAACCACAGGCAGAGAGCTGCAAGTATTTTCCGTTAGTGTACTGTGTCCTCTGCACAGTTTTCACCTAAAACTAACTGAAGACAATTGCTGCTTTTCTCATACTAATACCACAGCAGGCAGTTGATTCTGATAGCTGCATTATAATCAGTATAGATATCTATCTATCTATCTATCTATATATATATATCCTACCTTTGTGCAGCTACATCTCACTGCAGGCCATTAGTATGTCTGGAAGGCAAACAAGAAGAGGCAGACAGTCACGAGGCAATAAAAGAGGGCAAGCAGGCTCTGTGTCTAGAGGCAATAGTGCTGGTCGTGGACACGGTGCATCTTCATCAGCACATGGCCGTGGGACACGCTTGTCCTTCTTTTCGGCAGCTGGCCATGTTGAGAAGCAACATGCCGAAGACTTGGTAGAGTGGATGACCAAGCCGTCCTCATCCTCCTCATCCTCTCTCACCCAGGCTCAGGGTACTTTGTCTGGCAAAGCAGCTGCCAAAGCGGCCTCTTCCCTCAGCTCAATGGCATCAGTCACTCCTTCCCTAGCCCCACCATGTCCTCCTGAGGAGTCCCCCGAACTGTTTGACCACAGTGTTGGGTACATGCTCCAGGAGGATGCACAGCGTTTTGAAGGCTCAGATGATGGAACCCAGCTAGAGGAAGGCAGTAACGTGAGCCCATAGAGACGGGGTAGTAACGTGAGCCCAGAGAGAGGGGGTGCCCAACAAGGACAGCGATCTGGCAGTCATGTTCCCCCAGCTGCAGCATACTACCAGATTTGCTCCAGTGATGAGGAGGGAGGGGATGATGAGGTCACTGACTCCACGTGGGTGCCTGATAGGAGAGAGGAGGAGGAGGAGAAGGAGGAGGAGGAGAAACATCTCCAACGAGGCAGGATGCCCTCCAGGGGCCAGCTTAAGGGCAGCACACCGACTGCATCACACCGCAGAGCTCTGCATGTGCAGGGCGCTCTTATTCCAAAAGTTCTTTGGTGTGGGCCTTTTTTCAGACGTGTGCAGCAGATCGCACCGTTGCCATTTGCAACATATGTCTCAGGCGTATCTCGCGTGGCCAAAACATCAACGTATTCGTGCGATCAAGGAGAGGGATCATTACTAGCTGGCAACCCTCCTTGATCCACGTTACAAGGGTAAGGTTGCGGACCCTTATCTTGCCGTCGCAGAGGGAGCAGAGGATGAAGCATCTTCGGGAGGCCTTGCAGAAAGGTCTGTGCAACGCGTTCCCAGAGACTGGGAGGTTACAAATTCCTGGTCCTGGACAACGTGTTGCTGAGGCTTCGGTCAGTCAAAGAAGGAGCGGTGGAGAAGGTGGCCGTCTGACTGATGCGTTCAGACAATTTTTTAGTATGCAGCCCCAAGGTATGATCGGTTCCAGCAACCATCGCCAGCGTCTGGTTTACATGGTGCAGGAATACCTAGGGGCAAGATCAGACTTGGACACCTTTCCCACCGAAAATCCTCTGGGTTACTGGGTCTTGAGGATGGATCACTGGCCAGAGCTTGCACAGTATGCAATTGAGCTATTGGCCTGTCCTGCATCCAGCGTTCTTTCGGAATGCACATTCAGTGCTGCTGGAGGCTTTGTCCCGGATCACAGGGTGCGCCTGTCCACCGACTCGGTTGATCGACTGACCTTCATAAAGATGAACCAGTCTTGGATCACCACCAGCTACCAAGCACCTGAAGCTGATGTAACAGAATAATTTATTTTGAAATGTCACATCCCTTCAAGACTGCCTATGCTGATGCTGAGTGACTGTCCTGTTATGTTGACTGACTATCCTCTTCCTCCTCAATGATCCGATTCCTGATGATAGCTTGGAAGAACATTTTTGTTTCTGGGTGCCGCCACCAGTGGCTAAGGCCCAATTTTTCAGCCCCTATTTAACAGGGGCATGTAATTAAAAACATTCAGTGCTGCTGGAGGCTTTGTAAACGATCACAGGGTGCGCCTGTCCACCGACTCGGTCGATCGACTGACCTTAATAAAAATTAATCAGTCTTGGATCACCACCAGCTACCAAGCTGGAGGGGAAACACAGAGGCGCCACTCTAAGTGCAGTATTAGCAATACATTTTAATGGATGAAAGAGTCAGTGTTTCGTCTCCGTGCAGGCTGGTGGCATGGAGCGGGTTGCACAGGTGGAAGCCGACGCTTCCTGTGCTACAGGCACACAGATGCGAAGAGAATTGGAGATGTGAAAATCCTTGGCGGGCGATGAGCTGTGTTGCTATCCGTTGCTACCGGGTACCTGGAGGGACCAATAGGTTAACGCGTTTTCGGAGCATGCGCTCCTTCTTCAGACCTAGCGGGGGCCATGTTGGATGAGGGCTTTATATGCTCTGTAGTCAGAGCTCCGAGGTCCTAGAGTCCGTGGTTGTTAAACTATGACTATGCTCATATAATTGACAATACAGTGCAATGCAAACCATAGATGCCTGGGAAAACCCAGGAATGCATACGAAAAAATAGATCATGGAGGACAACGGAAAAGCGAAAAAAAATTGGGAATAATTCAATTGAAAATATTAATATTTAAAATATATGTGTATATATGTATATAAAAAGATAATTTCATATATGGAAAAGAATGCAAAAAATTGCAAAAAAGAAAAAAAAAATTGCTAAAAATATATATAATACTAAAAGATTGTATATGCGTGGAACAAGGTATACATAATCAGAAAGGAATTAACCACTTAAGCCCCGGACCATCTGGTAGCTAAAGGACCAGAGGTGAATTCAGAATTTTGCACTGCGCTGCTTTAACTGTAAATTGTGCGGACATGCAATGTTGTACCCAAACAAAATTTGCGTCCTTTTCTTCCCACAAATAGAGCTTTCTTTTAATGGTATTTGATTGCCTCTGCGATTTTTATTTTTTGCGATATAAACGGAAAAAGACCGAAAATTTTGAAAAAAAATGATATTTTCTAATTTTTGTTATAAGAAAAATTGAATAAACTCAATTGTAGTCATACATTTAGGCCAAAATGTATTCAGCCACATGTCTTTAGTAAAAAAAAATTCAATAAGCGTATATTTATTGGTTTGCGCAAAAGTTATAGCGTCTACAAACTAGGGTACATTTTCTGGAATTTACACAGCTTTTAATTTATGACTGCCTATCTCATTTCTTGAGGTGCTAAAATGGCAGGGCAGTACAAAACCCCCCCAAATGACCCCATTTTGGAAAGTAGACACCCCAAGGAAATTGCTGAGAGGCATGTTGAGCCCATTGAATATTTTTTTTTTGTCCCAAGTGATTGAATAATGACAAAAAAAATAAAAATACAAAAAGTTGTCACTAAATGATATATTGCTCACACATGCCATGGTTATATGTGGAATTGCACCCCAAAATACATTCTGCTGCTTCTCCTGAGTACGGGGATACTACATGTGTGGGACTTTTTAGGAGCCTAGCCACGTACGGGACCCCGGAAACCAAGCACCGCCTTCAGGATTTCTAAGGGCGCAAATTTTTGATTTCACTCCTCACTACCTATCACAGTTTTGAAGGCCATAAAATGCCAAAATAGCACAAAACCCCCCCCCAAATGACCACTTTTTGGAAAGTAGACACCCCAAGCTGTTTGCTGAGAGGCATGGTGAGTATTTTACAGCTCTCATTTGTTTTTGAAAATGAAGAAAGAAAAACTTTTTTTTTTTTCAATTTTCAAAACTTTGTGACAAAAAGCGAGATCTGCAAAATACTCACAATACCTCTCAGCAAATAGCTTGGGGTGTCTACTTTCCATAATGGGGTCATTTGGGGGGGGTTTGTGCCATCTGGGCATTCCATGGCCTCCGAAACTGTGATAGGCAGTGAGAAGTGAAATCAAAAATTTACACCCTTAGAAAGCCTGAAGGCGGTGATTGGTTTTTGGTGTCCCGTACGCGGCTAGGCTCCCAAAAAGTCTCACACATGTGGTATCCCCGTACTCAGGAGAAGCAACAGAATGTATTTTGGGGTGTAATTCCACATATGCCCATGGCATGTTTGAGCAATATATCATTTAGTGACAACTTTGTGCAAAAAAAAAATTGTCTTTTTTCCGCAACTTGTGTCAACATATAAAATATTCCATGGACTCGACATGCCTCTCAGTATATAGCTTGGGGTGTCTACTTTCCAAAATGGGGTCATTTGGGGGGGTTTTGAACTGTTCTGGCATTTTATACACAACATTAGGAAGCTTACATCCACTCTTCTAACCACTTGAAGACAAAGCCATTTTTGACACTTTTTGTTTACATGAAAACATATTTTTTTTTGCAAGAAAATTATGTTGAACCCCCAAACATTATATATATTTTTAAAGCAAAGGCCCTACAGAATAAAATGGTGGGTGTTGCATTTTTTTTTCTACACAGTATTTGCGCAGCGATTTTTCAAACGCATTTTTTGGGGAAAAAATACATTTTTTTTAATTTTAATGCACTAAAACACACTATATTGCCCAAATGTTTGATGAAATAAAAAAGATGATCTTAGGCCGAGTACATAGATACCAAACACGACATGCTTTAAAATTTCGCACAAACGCGCATTGGCGACAAACTACATACATTTTTAAAAGCCTTTAAAAGCCTTTACAGGTTACCCCGTTAGATTTACAGAGGAGGTCTACTGCTAAAATTACTGCTCTCGATCTGACCTTCGCGGTGATACCTCACATGCATGGTGCAATTGCTGTTTACATATGACGCCAGACCGACGCTTGCGTTCGCCATTGGGCAAGAGCAGGGCAGGACAGGGGTGCTTTTTTTTATTATTATTAATTTTGCTTTTTTATTTTATTTTTAAATTGTTCCTTCCATATTTTTTATTTTTTTTAATCATTTTTATTGTTATCTCAGGGAATGTAAATATCCCCTATGATAGCAATAGGTAGTGACAGGTACTCTTTTTTTGAAAAAACTGGGGTCTAGACCCTAGATCTTTCCTCTGCCCTCAAAGCATCTGACCACACCAAGATCGGTGTGATAAAATGCTTTCCCAATTTCCCAATGGCGCTTTTCATATCCGGGGGGGGGGACATTCCTTCCCACTGCTTGTTAAAGCAGTCCAGAGGCTAATTAGCCACTAGGATTTCTTTTACATGAAAGCCGGCCGCTGGCTGAAAAGAATGATACCAAGATGATACCTAAACCCGCAGGCATCAATCTGGTATAACCATTCAAAGTCCAGCAACATACCAGTACGTTGCTGGTCCTTGTTGGACATGTATTGTAATCTTTTTTTTTCATGCAGCCAGTTGGCTGAACGAAAAAAGAGATTGATCGGGTAGGTATGCCCACCATTAGAATACCGCCCTTCATCCACCCACTTCTAATGATGGGCATACATGCACCATTTATATATGCCGAAGCATGGGGGCATCCTCCCGCAAAAAAGTTATGCCGCACACACATGGTCGGACTTTTCCACGGGCAAGCCTCCGTCGGAATTTCGACTGTATGTACGCGGCATTAGGAGCAAAATCACTCCTCCGCCCCTGCTGCCCCCATGCTTCGGCATATTTGCTTTTTTTTTAACTGTGGTGGTGAAATCACCTCCTACAGCACTGGAGTCGCAGGGATCAGGCCTGTCTCTGCGAACGCTGCAGTTATGTGTGTTGTGTTTTGTAAGTGACAGTGATCGATTGATACTGCACTTGGGTGGCCTGGGCTGGACGGAGGGGCAAAACGCAGGTGCTAGCAGGTATCTGGGCTGATCCCGCTAACACTGCGTTTTTGGGAACCCTAAACTGCTGGGGACGCTAGTATAGATCTGAACAGATCAGATATTGATCTGTTCAGATACTATACCACTAAGGAGGGTGTATGCTTCACGCGTGGGTGTTAGCGTTACTGGCACTAACCTGATGCTGCCTGGGGTGTGACGCAGACCCTCTCTGACGCTAAAACCTAATTGATATCACCCGCCGGGCGATCAGGGGGTTAAACCTTTATTGGGTTATATATACGGCGGGTGCCCTGACACTATAAAAAGCAAACTAACTAACCAGCGTCACCCGTAACACTTATATGATGATCACTGGTGAAAGGGTTAACTAGGGGCAATTAGGGGGTTAAAACCTTTATTAGATAATATATGGGGGTACCTGACGCTATAAAAACCTGCGGCGAACCAAAAAAAAATTACTGGCTACCGATCTGCATCACCGACGCTAAGACAGCGATCAGAAAAATGATCACTTAGCGACAGTGGTGATAGGGGGTGAAAGGGTTACCTGGGGGGGGATCAAGGGGGTTAAACCTTTATTAGATAATTTATGGGGGTACCTGACGCTATAAAAACCTGCGGCGAACCTAAAAAAAAATACTGGTTACCGATCTGCATCACTGAGGCTAAGACAGCGATCAGAAAAATGATCGCTTAGCGACAGTGGTGATAGGGGGTGAAAGGGTTACCTGGGGGGCGATCAAGGGGGTTAAACCTTTATTAGATAATATATGGGGGTACCCGACGCTATAAAAACCTGCGGCGAACCTAAAAAAAATTACTGTCTACCGATCTGCATCACCGACGCTAAGACAGCGATCAGAAAAATGATCGCTTAGCGACAGTGGTGATAGGGGGTGAAAGGGTTACCTGGGGGGCGATCAAGGGGGTTAAACCTTTATTAGATAATTTATGGGGGTACCTGACGCTATAAAAACCTGCGGCGAACCTAAAAAAAATACTGGTTACCGATCTGCATCACCGACGCTAAGACAGCGATCAGAAAAATGATCGCTTAGCGACAGTGGTGATAGGGGGTGAAAGGGTTACCTGGGGGGCGATCAAGGGGGTTAAACCTTTATTAGATAATATATGGGGGTACCCGACGCTATAAAAACCTGCGGCGAACCTAAAAAAAATTACTGTCTACCGATCTGCATCACCGACGCTAAGACAGCGATCAGAAAAATGATCGCTTAGCGACGGCGGTGCTAGGGGGTGAAAGGGTTATCTGGGGGGTGATCAAGGGGGTTAAACCTTTATTAGATAATATATGGGGGTACCCGACGCTATAAAAACCTGCGGCGAACCTAAAAAAAATTACTGTCTACCGATCTGCATCACCGACGCTAAGACAGCGATCAGAAAAATGATCGCTTAGCGACGGCGGTGCTAGGGGGTGAAAGGGTTATCTGGGGGGTGATCAAGGGGTTAAACCTTTATTAGGGGGGGTTAGGGGGCTACACTGGACCTAAAACTAAATGTAGTGACACTTTTACAGTCACAAATGTCACTGATTGCAGTGATCAGTAAATAAATGGTCACTGCAATCAGTGACACTGTGACTGGGGGCTGGGGGTGATCTGGGGGGGCCTGGGGGGGGCGATTTATGTGCCTATGTGTGCTGGTGTTAGTGTAGTGTTTGTGCACTAACCTTGATGTCTTCTCTTGTACGGCGCTCGGTATATGTGAGCGCCGCACAAGAGATGACATCACTTCCTCCTGCTTCCTCTGCCTGTGTTTACATTACACAGGCAGAGGGGGCATTCTCATTCGCCGGGAGCGATCGTGGGGGGTAGGCCGGAATCGAACTGTCGCCCCCCCCCATCTCGGATCGCTCCCAGACTAATTCCGACCGCTCACTGTACAGAAGGGGGGTCCGATTGGACCCCCCAACTGTACAAAGGCGATCACGTACACTCTACGTGATTGTGCCTGTCTGTGCCATTGTGCCGACGTATATATACAGTGAGCGGTCGTTAAGTGGTTAAAAGGGGGCTCCACAAGGGTGGTGGTAATGGAATTACTATACACACACATATTTATGTTTAGAATATGTGCATTTAAAGGAGTAGTGAGCTGATACACCAAATCAGGATCAATCTCAGTATCTATCAATTTGAAATATCTAAACCTTTTGTCTTCATATATGAATCTCTATCTATAAGAGTACTTGCTTTTTTATAAGCGAAGACCTTAAGGGTTCCGGAGTATACTAACCGTGCAGAAAAACAAGAGTAATAAGGGTAGGAGAAGGAGGAAAAGAAAATCGGGGAAGAGGGGGAGACCTGGATGGGAAGGATTATTTAAACATAATTATTAACTGTATGATTATCAACATAACTATGGTAACTCTTTTTAAAATAATGAGGGAAAAAAAGGGGGAAAAAAAAGGAATGGAGGGGGAAGGAATATTTTCCTGATGCTGATGTAACCGAATAATTGTTTTTGACATGTCATGAAAAGGTAACCCAGATGTATCCGACTCTTTTGTCTTCAACTAACAGTGTCCCCATCTTAATTGTCCCACTATAATTACCAATAATATACTGACACCAAGGTTGGGAGTAAAATGGCCGTTTACGGCCCCTTTATTAAAATTAACCATTATGTAAATAATATTATTAAAATATACCATTATGTAAATAATGTTACAAACCCAAACATAACCTTTTT
The DNA here is from genome assembly GCA_029206835.1 of Rana muscosa. Taxonomy (NCBI): domain Eukaryota; kingdom Metazoa; phylum Chordata; class Amphibia; order Anura; family Ranidae; genus Rana; species Rana muscosa. The sequence goes on along the minus strand of CM055118.1, from coordinate 77,225,847 downwards.
GGTTGCCGATCCTTGGAGGCGTTAATTATCACAAAATATTTCCTTGTATCTGTTTTAACTATTTCCAACGGTCCCTGTCACAATGCACCGACTCGGGGACGAACCACAATTATCACAAAATATTTCCTTGTATCTGCTTAAACTATTTTCAACGGTCCCTGTCGCAATGCACCGACTCGGGGACGAACCACATTTAGCAGATACACCATTGTAACTACCAGTTAATCCACCATAACTGGCATTCCACCGGGGACCCATACCTTAGATGTGTCCCAATCATCTAATTACAGCAGGCTATTTTAAAAATGCCTCCAAAGACCCAACCGCCACAGCGCAAAGTGTGAAACCTCACACCTTTGCGCCCCACCCAAACATAATGTTCGTTGTATCCTGTCCTGCAAGCCCAGTGACCAAGCTGCGGAGATACCTCCACGGATCCTACGGGCTCCCAATGTCAAAATATGAAAAACCAGCCATGCGGTATGAACCTCCCAACCCCCCAGTTAGCCAAAACCCAGGCCCCGTTCAGCGTAACAACTGACCCGGCCAGAACATGTCTGACCCTCCTGCCACCGTGTGCGGAAATGAAACTTCAACGTAGCACGTCAAAATCGGCGTCCCGTTTGAGGTGCCTGCTGGACCCGACCCCCAGTTCAGAGCCTTCCGCGCATATGACCAAGCGGCAGGGGGCCTATCCCATCTAGCAACCATATACCTACAGAACCACCCCGCTCCTGGAACTACCCAGAAAAATTGCCTATACACTCAATGCTGGACCTGATCTGGGGAAACCCAGCTGACGACCACTAGGCCCAAAGTCAGCCATACTACCCCCCAAATGCACCAAGGACTGTCCCAATATACACATGAGGAAAGCATGGTCTGAAAGGAAAGATAACACACAACACACCACAGACTACAACCACAATACACATGTAAGCAGGAAACAACAAGACACCCCAGGAACCCGGGGAAAAAAAAAACTTAAGTGCGGGAGAACATCAATTTTTGACCAGTCTGACTCCCACCCGCCGACACGCCTTACCACCGTGTTATATAATACCCACCGGGCCACTTCAGGGGCCACCCCAATGCAGAAAGAATGGATGAAAGGAAAGCTATTGTCCATGAGACCGGCAGCTGTGAGGCAGCGCCACAGAACCGTCACCACTTGAGAAGTGGAGAAAGCCGAAATAACCAAAGTGAACAAGAAGTAAACCGCATACAACAGTGCGGCGCCGTGCATATACCCCCCACCTCGGCCACCATGCCTATGAGTGAACCCATAGTAAGCGTTAAATACAAACGCTCCCCCTTTGTAGGCTTGATCCACCTTGGGTCGACCTATAACAGCCCAACATAAACCCCCGCGCGGCTGGCGAGCGCCGCTGAGAAACCCCACCAATTTTTCCACCCATAAGGCTACGTAAAAGGCCCACGCAAAAGAAAAGAAACACAAACTTTCCGGAATAACAAATTACCGCAAGGGCAAACTGCGGGCAACTGCCAAAACCACGAATGTCCGCCAGAAAAATTGTAGGCCGGCGGCTGCCCGGCCGTAGAGCCCCCTATCGACAGCCTCAAGTGCCCCATTTCGCCAAAACTTTGGTAAAGTTGAGCGTGCTCCGCAGACTTAAACCAGTGGGCCAGACCGGCCAAAATTTGGTTCCTGGCCGAAGCGGACACGCCGGCTGTGAAAAAACACAGACAAATGAAAACGAATTTCGCCAACTGACAGACTTTTTAACTGTCTTTATACCCACCTGCCCTGTATTAGTTACCCCAGGCGCTACAGACCTTAGCGTAGGAGGACCCTGGCGACTAGCTTAAATAGCTTAACCTCGAATCAGAGGCGATTCCCACGTCCGAAACCACCCCCACCGGAGAGGTCAATGGGTTACGCGGAGCTCCACACCAGGTGCCGTCTACCCGAACCTATCCCATTGCGAGCGGGAGAGTGCGTCCTCACCGTGAGCTCCACTACGGGAATGCCCAGCGTGCAGGAAAGCAGATTGCTGAAAAACGCACACAACGAGCGCTGCTACACCCTGAATTGCTGAAGTCTAGACAAAAACAGTCCCATTGCCCCAACAAGTCTCCCTAGGGCGACCGAGCAACCACCACCGGAAAAAACTCTGCAGTACCAACCCCCTACCGACTACTCCATATGCAGTGGGTCCGGCCGACTACGTGAAAACGCACCAGATGGCGATGCTGACCGGCCTTTACCACTATCTGGGGCGGCCCCTGAAATTGCCCAAAAACAATGCCACCTCCGCAGCTCATTCTTGTGTCCCTAAACCGCCACAAGAAATGTCTGGGTGACTGGACTCCAGCAGTAGTGGCGGCCGGCTGTCGACAAAGGCTCTCCCCCATGGGCAAAAGACAACACGCAAAATGAAGCCTACCGAGGTATGACTGTACCTCACGAAGCTGAATCTCGAGTTAGGTCAACGCCCTACAGACCCCCTACTCTAGAGCATGCAAGTGCGTTGTCAGCCAGAGAATCCAACCCTATACCCAGGAACATGACAATCTTGCGGTGGCTGAGGTCTTATCCGCCGCGAGGGGAATGCAAAAATGTTATGCTATGTGCTGTGCCGTAGCCAGCAGCCCACAAATTAGAGGATGGAGTGCCAACCCATCGAAAGCCATACCAGAAATGAATCGCTGAACAGACACCCGCCATGAGCCGCACACCCCATGCGAGAAACACTAAAGTCTTGAAAAATGTGAGGTGGAGCCGCCCATCAGCAGGCACCGATCCACCGAAAACAAAAACCCCCAACTGCTACCTAAGCGATGGCGACCGCGCGAGTGAAAATGCAGCAACCAACAAAGGCCAGACCCCATTTCAGCTCTGACACCCTATCGGTACTGGCCATAAAGAGGGCCCCCTCACTGTAGAACCTTACCCAAAAAACAAAAACGGCAGCCTCAAATGAGTAAAACGACACCACACACCTCTGGGATCAATGGCATAATTGACTGAGCCACCTCCCGAAAAGAAAGATGGCGGATAAGGCGAGAGGAGGAAGAACGGGCCGCGCCTGCGGCCCTGTGAACCCTACGTACCGAGTTTAAGAAACCACTCCAGAGTTTAACATAGCTGACAGCCAGTTGTCGGCCGCAGGGCAACTCTTGGTAAGAGAGGAAGGAGTCCAAACCCCCCCCCCCGTACGCAACCCGCAAGTACCAGATGAGCAGCGGGCCAATCCGGGAAACCGTTTTGCAAAGGAGGCCACCTTATCGGCCCTCACTGCAGTCCGGCCTCTTTTTGCAGCCTCACCGGGATGAGTTTGCCAGCCCCAAAGCCACGTGCCAGGGGAGGAGCCCCCCTTAGCCCGTCCTCAACCTCTGTAAACTGCCACACTGACCCCGCCGTGATTTTTTGGCCGACCGGCCAAGGGGCATAGGGCTCCCGGCCCCCTCTGAAAAAAAAAAAGGGGGAGTAGAGACCGCGGTGAGGACGTAAGATACATTAAACAAACTAATGTCCTATATTCCCAGTGCAACGAGGGTCGTAGCACCTCGCGTTGTTGAAACTGTATGTCATATCGCAGCCAAACTATGCCCCCCAGGAAAACTTCCGGGCCTGGCTGGGGGAAACCAGATAGCAAAATAGGGGATCAAGTCTCGGGAGATTCCTCCCCGAAGACGCTCGCAAGGCTGTCGTCAACCTCTGTAAACTGCCAACCCTGACCCCGCCGTGTTTGTGGCCGGCCGTTCAAGGGGCATAGGGCTCCCAACCCCCACTGAAAAAGGGGGGATTAGAGACCGCGGTCGGAACGTAAGATACATTAAAGCAAAATAGGAGATCAAGTCTCGGGGAATCCCTCCCCCGAAGACGCTCGCAAGGCTGGCGAAGGCCAGGAGCCAAGTGCCAATAGTCTGCTTCCCCCCTACGCCCACTAAAGAATGCAGCCCGACCAAAAGGTCTCGTACGGCTGCAGCATCGCCTGTCCCGGCTGGCCCTAGGCCTGCCGTCCCGTGCGGGGGGGGGATATGCTGCCTTTTCCATCGGGACCCACCCCGGGGGCCTGCCCACCCCTTAAACCCAAAAAAGTGACACAGAAAGGTGCAAAGAAGGTTATAGAATTAAATATGACTTACCGGGCCGACCAGGACGAGGTCCCACAGCCGCCACGGAATCCATCGCTGACGACCACCACGGGGGACATCTGGATCAGCCTCTGGCCCCCCAGGACTGGAGAGCCCGGCCGCGTGTGTGGCTCCTCTGCACTCCTCGCTGCTGAGCGGGATCTCACTACGCCGCCCAGTAATGGATGCCCTCGGATCCCGACTGGCTCCGGGTGTGATGGGGCCCCCGGCTGTTCGATCCGACTGGCCGTGGCCCGTAGCGTGACTCCGCCCACCCTGAGCTCCCATTCCCAGCACCGTTACCAATGGGGGTGGGGCCGCACTCACTCGGGTCTGTATCCTAACTGGGACCGGGGGAGATGTAGGGCCGCATACCCGTCCCACCGAGCTCCGCCTCCACCAGGGATCCCTCCGCGCCAGAGCCCGATCCGACCAGGGGAGGCCGGGCCGGCCGATCTGGAGGATCCAAGTCCAGGCTCCCTGTCTGGCGCTGCACTCGCAGAGGATGTGAGGAGCCGCAGCGCCGGGGGGGGGGGGGGGTTACCGTCTGGATGTCTGCTGGAGCCGCAGCAGTCTTCCCCTGCATGGCTGCGATCTGGCTTTGCAGCCAATCGGTCCCAGCAATTCAGTCATCAAGCAGAGCTGCCCAGCTAGGCTCTGCGGATTATCTAGCAGGAACACAGGGAAAGGGGCTCTGTCCTGAACAATTTTCTCCTCGTGTGTGCTGGCCAGATATCCTGTCCCCTTGACTTCCTGATTCCAGCTTCTTTCATGCCTCCTCCCCCCACACTTATCTGCCCAATCCACTGCAGCCTCTAGTTGCCTAGCAGCAAAGTTAACCCTTGCTCGCCTGGCTACCCTGTGTCCCTGTTCATGCCGCCCTGCGCTTATTTTTTTTTTATTTTGCTCCGGGCTGTTCTGATCCCTTGAAGACTGCCTATGCTGATGCTGAGTAACTATCCTGTTATGCTGAGTGACTATCCTCTTCCTCCTTAATGATCATGCTGATAGCTTGTAAGAACATTTTTGGTTCTGGGCACCGCCACCAGTGGCTAAGGCCCAATTTTTCAGCCCCTGTTTAACAGGGGCGTGTAATTACAATTTTTGATGCAATACTTTGCAGTAGGGCTCATTGCTGCGCTCAAGGAAAGTATCTGTGAGGGGTTGCAGTGTTGTGGCACCAGTGCATAAGGCCCAATTTTTCAGCCCCTGTTTAACAGGGGCGTGTAATTACAATTTTTGATGCAATACTTTGCAGCAGGGCTCATTGCTGCGCTCCAAGTACAGTATCTGTGAGGGGTTGTAGTGTTGTGGCACCAGTGCCTAATGCCCCATACACACGATCGTTTTTCATGCCGTTAAAAATGCCATTTTTAAAAATGGGCATTAAAACCGATCGTGTGTATGCTCCAGAGCATTTTTAACGACGTGAAAAACGGGCATTAAAAATTTCGAACATGCTCTATTTTTTCACGCCGTTTTTCATGTCGTTTTTTTAACGACGTGAAAAACGATAGTGTGTATGCTTTTACGAGGTGAAAAAAACGCGCATGCTCAGAATCAAGTATGAGACGGGAGCACTCGTTCTGGTAAAACTAGCGTTCGTAATGGAGATAGCACATTCGTCACGCTGTAACGGACTGAAAAGCACAAGGCTGAAAAGCACGAATCGTCACTCAACAAACTTTACTAACATGAAGGGTGGCGCCATCCGAACGGAACTTCCCCTTTATAGTGCCGTCGTACGTGTTGTACGTCACTGCGCTTTGCTTGAACGTTTTTTAAAATGATCGTGTGTACGCAAGACAGGCTTGAGAGGAAACATGAAAAAAAACTACGTGAAAAACGGCAAGAAAAAAAATGGCAAGAAAAACTATCGTGTGTACGCGGCATAAGGCCCAATTTTTATGCCCCTGTTTAACAGGGGCATGTAATTACAATTCTTGATCTAATAATTCACAGCAGGGCCCATTCCTGCGCCCACCAAGAGTAACTGTGAGGGTTTACAGTATTGTGGCAACACCACCACCACCACCACCACCAAAGGCCCAATTTTTCTGGCCCTGTTCAATAGGGGCATGTAATTACAATTCTTAATCAAATATTTCACAGCTGGGCCCATTCCTGCGCCCACCAAGAGGAACTGTGAGGACTTACAGTGTTGTGGCACCAGCACCACCACCAAAGGCCCAATTTTTCCTACCACTGATCAACAATGGCATGTAATTACAATTCTTGATCAGGGATGAGCCGAACACCCCCCTGTTCGGTTCGCACCAGAACCTGCGAACAGACAGAATGTTCGTGTGAACTTTAGAACCCTATTAAATACAATGGACTCGTACGTTCGAAATCTAAAGTGCTAATTATAAAGGCTAATATGCAATTTATTGTCCTAAAAAGTGTTTGGGGACCCGGGTCCTGCCCCAGGGGACATGTATCAATGCAAAAAAAGGTTTAAAAAATAGACGTTTTCACGGGAGCAGTGATTTTAATAATGCTTAAAATGAACAAATAAAAGTGAAATATTCCTTTAAATTTCGTACCTGGGGAGTGTGTATGATATGCATGTAAAGTTGCGCATGTTTCCCGTGCTTAGAACTGTCCCTGCACAAAGTGTAATTTTTGAAGGAAAAAAAGTCATTTAAAACTCACTCGCGGCTATTAATGAATTGTCAGCTTTTATCAATACATAGAAAAGTCATTGATAAAAAAAAATAAAAAGCGTGGGGATTCCCCCAAATTCAATTACCAGGCCCTTTAGGTCTGGAATGGATATTAAGGTGAACCCCGCCGCAAATTAAAAAAAAAAATGACGTGGGGTTCCCCCTAAATATCCATACCAGGCCCTTGAGATCTGCCATGGATTTTAAGGGGAACTCCACCCCAAATTTAAAAAAAAATGGCGTGGAGTCCCCCCAAAAATCCATACCAGACCCTTATCCGAGCACACAACCTGGCCGGCCGCAGGGGAAGAGGGGGGGACGAGAGAGCGGCCCCCCCTCCCTCCTGAACCGTACCAGGCCACATGCCCTCAACATGGGGAGGATATCCCCATGTTGATGGGGACAAGGGCCTCATCCCCACAACCCTTGCCCGGTGGTTGTGGGGGTCTGCGGGCGGGGGGCTTATCAGAATCTGGAAGACCCCTTTAACAAAGGGGACCCCCAGATCCCGCCCCCCTATGTGAATTGGTAAGGGGTACATTGTACCCCTACCATTTCACGAAGAAAGTGTCAAAAAATGTAAATAAAAACACACACACCTTGGAAAAGTCCTTTATTTAAAAAAAATAAAAAATAAAAAATAAAAAACATTCCAGCGATGAAATCCAGTGTCCCGCGGCGATCCCGATGTCCAGCGCTGTCCGTCATTGGTTGTGCCTGTGCGGACCTGATGGGGAACTTCCTCCGCTGTGTTTTAAATGTATAGACCTGCCCCTTCTAAAGTTCCCCATCAGGTCCACTCAGCGGACCAGATGCGGAACGAGAGAAGGGGCGGGTCTATTCATGTATTACACAGCGAACAAAGTTCCCCATCAGGTCCGCCCCCTCGGTATGTCGGACCCCGCCTACGTCATTGGCCTGAGCGGGAAACTTCCTTCACTGTGTAAATTTAAATTACACAGTGAAGGAAGTTCCCCGCTCAGGCCAATGACGTAGGCGGGGTCGGACATACCGAGGGGGCGGACCTGATGGGGAACTTCGTTCGCTGTGTAATACATGTATAGACCCGTCCCTTCTCATGTTCCGCATCTGGTCCGCTGAGCGGACCTGATGGGGAACTTTAGAAGGGGCGGGTCTATACATTTAAAACACAGCGGAGGAAGTTCCCCATCCGGTCCTCACAGGCACAACCAATGACGGACAGCGCTGGACATCGGGATCGCCGCGGGACACTGGATTTCATCGCTGGAATGTTTTTATTTTTTTATTATTTTTTTTATTTTTTAATAAAGGACTTTTCCAAGGTGTGTGTGTTTTTATTTAAAATTTTTGACACTTTCTTCGTGAAATGGTAGGGGTACAATGTACCCCTTACCAATTCACATAGGGGGGGGCCGGGATCTGGGGGTCCCCTTTGTTAAAGGGGTCTTCCAGATTCCGATAAGCCCCCCGCCCGCAGACCCCCACAACCACCGGGCAAGGGTTGTGGGGATGAGGCCCTTGTCCCCATCAACATGGGGACATCCTCCCCATGTTGAGGGCATGTGGCCTGGTACGGTTCAGGAGGGAGGGGGGGCGCTCTCTCGTCCCCCCCTCTTCCCCTGCGGCCGGCCAGGTTGCGTGCTCGGATAAGGATCTGGTATGGATTTTTGGGGGGACTCCACGCCATTTTTTTTTATTTGGGGTGGAGTTCCCCTTAAAATCCATGCCAGATCTCAAGGGCCTGGTATGGATATTTAGGGGGAACCCCACGCCATTTTTTTTAAATTTCTGGCGGGGTTCCCCTTAATATCCATTCCAGACCTAAAGGGCCTGGTAATTGAATTTGGGGGAACCCCCACGCTTTTTTTTTTTATCAATGACTTTTCTATGTATTGATAAAAGCCGACAATTCATTAATAGCCGCGAGTGAGTTTTAAATGACTTTTTTTCCTTCAAAAATTACACTTTGTGCAGGGACAGTTCTAAGCACGGGAAACATGCGCCACTTTACATGCATATCATACACACCCCCAGGTACGAAATTTAAAGGAATATTTCACTTTTATTGTTTCATTTTAAGCATTATTAAAATCACTGCTCCTAAAAAAACGGCTGTTTTTAAAACTTTTTTTTGCATTGATACATGTCCCCTGGGGCAGGACCCAGGTCCCCAAACACTTTTTAGGACAATAACTTGCATATAAGCCTTTATAATTAGCACTTTAGATTTCTCCCATAGACTTTTCGAATTTGCCGCGAACACCCCAAATTGTTCGTTGTTCGGCGAACGGGCGAACAGGCAATGTTCGAGTCGAACATGAGTTCGACTCGAACTCGAAGCTCATCCCTATTCTTGATATAATAGTTCACAGCAGGGCGTTACAGCGCCCACCAAGATTAACTGTGAGGGCTTACAGTGTTGTGGCAACACCAACACCTAAGGGCCAAATTTTTGCAGAGTATATATGGCAGGCCCCTACTTTAAAACATCCAACTTACAAACGACTCCTACTTGCAAACGGAAGGAGACAACAGGAAGTGAGAGGAAATCTACCCCTAGGAAGGGAAATTGTCTCCTGTAAGAATTAATATGGGAAAAAAGTGTCTCCTCTCCACTGATGCTTTATCACCAATCCTTGTTTCAATAAAAAACTCAAATTTTCAAAAAACATTTGTCATTGGGACTGAAAGTGAGGTGAAATGATCTGAACAGGTGCACAGACAGAAAAAAAAAATGTTACAGGGGTGATAACCCTTCCCTATGTTTTCCAAAAGCTTAAAAATTGATTTTTGGGCTGGAGCTACACTTAAAAAATGTACCTGTTCCAAATTACAAACAGATTCTACTTAATAACAAACCTACAGTCCGTGTCTTGTTTGCACCGCCTGTATACTGCTGTTCAGAGTATATAGGGCCTTTTTTTAGTTTGGGTGCGGGGTTCCCCTTAATATCCATACAACACCCAAAAGGTGCTGGTAGTGGGCTGGGGGGGGGGGGTACCCATGCCATTTTTCTCAATGATTTTCATCCATATTTCCGGGACCAGACATTACAATAAAGCCACAAGCAGTTTTAAATTACTTTTTTTCCTTTAGAAATGTCATTTTGTGCAGGGACAGTTCTAAACACGGGAAACATGTGCCACTTCACAGGCATACTTTAGACACCCCCCAGGTAGGATATTTAAAGGAATATTTCACTTTTTTTTTCACTTTAAGCATCATTAAAATCACTGCTCCCGAAAAAACTGCAGTTTTTAAAACTTTTTTTTGCATTGATACATGTCCCCTTGGGCAGAACCCGGGTCCCCAAACCCTTTTTAGGACAATAACTTGCATATTAGCCTTGATAATTAGCAGTTTTGATTTCAAACGTTTGCGTCCATTATATTTAATAGGATTCTATCTAGATTGCGCAAACTTTCGGTCCGTTCGCAGGTTCTGGTGCGAACCGAACCGGGGGGTGTTCGGCTCATCCCTACCCGGCACTGCCCTCTAAATTAACAGGAGCCGGAACAACAAAGGAGGCATCGGGAATCAATGCTTGCTGACTGTATTGACTGTCAGCGCGCATTGAGAACAACACTGGAAACAACATGAGGCAGTATACATCTGCCACAATGTTGATTTGCCACCAAGATTTTCTGATGGTCCACGGACCACTGGTTGGTGACTGCTGCACTAGGCAGACGAGACATGTGTCCAGCTGCAAATGGACAGTGCTAGATGTGTGTCATTCTGTGTAGGTCTCCTCTACTCATCAATGCTGCCATTGACTCCCTGGTCTCTTTGCCACTCCTGTAACCTGTTTGAGCACTCCTATGCTGCAACCCCCCTACCTCTGTATTCCCTGCCAACCTTTTCCAACACTGCTCACCTCTGCATTCCCTGTCGCTCTTTTCCAACACTACTCACTTCTACGTCCCCTGTAACCCTATTCTAATACTGCTCATCTCTGCATCCCCTACCACCCTTTGGTAACATTTATCACCACTGCATCCTCCACCACCCTCTTCCAACACTGCTCACCTTTGCATTCCCTGCCACCATCTTCCATTAATGCTCACTTCTGCATCCCCTGCCACCCTCTTCCAAAGCTGCACACCTCTAGTGAAGGAGCTGACTCATCATGGCCTATGGGTACCAGCTTGATGTTCTCCTTTTTTAGGAACTCTAGAGCAACAGTGACTTTATTAAGCTGTATCTGGCTAAAGGTGTTTCACTCTCTCTAGTACTTGTGCATGAGCATTCAGGGCTCAACATTTCATATCCTGAGATATTAGCTAGGCCTTAAGAGTTACACACCACCATTTGCCCCACCCAACCCCTACCCTGCCCCACCCCGCCCCTAATTCTGCCCGTAAAAAACACCCTCATAAATTATCTAATGAAATGATAATGTTGATTTTTTTATGCACTAACAGCAACTAACAGCAACTTTATCACTGCCAGTTAGTGCAGTCTCATCAGTGTCCATCAATGCAGCCTATCAGTGCCCATCAATGCAGCCTATGCGTGCCCATCGGTGCCCATCAACGTAGCATATCAGTGCAGCCTCATCAGTGTCCATCAGTGCAGCCTCGTCTTTGCTCATTCTTGCAGCCTATCAGTGCCCATCAATGCAGCCTATCAGTGCTCATCATCGCAGCCTCCTCAGTGCCCATCATCACAGCCTCATCAGTGCCCATCAGTGTAGCCTCATCAGGGCCCATCAATGCAGCCTATCAGTGCCCATCAATGCAGCCTATTAGTGCCTATCAGTGCCCATCAGTGCAGCCTCATCAGTGCCCATCAATGCAGCCTCATCAGTGCCCATCAATGTAACCTCATCAATGCTCATCAAAGCAGCCTCATCAGTGCCCATCAGCACAGCCTATTAGTGCCCATCAGTGCAGCCTCAGCAGTGTCCATCAATGCAGCCTATCAGTGCCCATCAGTGCCCAACAATGCAGCCTCATCAGTGCCCATCAATGCAGCCCATCAGGGCCCATCAATGCCACCTCATCAGTGCCCATCAATGCAGCCTACCAGTGCCCATCAGCACGCATCAATGCAGCCTATCAGTGCCCATCAGTGCAGCCTCATCAGTGTTCATCAATGCAGTCTTTCAGTGCCGTCAGTGCAGCCTCATCAGTGCCTATCAATGCAGCCTATCAGTGCCCATATTGACACTCACCAGCTCACCCGGCTGACTCTCAGGAGATATCCTGCGTGTGCTGACCGGCTCCCGATGTCCTCTCTCCTTGCACTCGTGCCTCCAGAAAGGGTTTCCTCCATGTGTTGTAGGGGAAATCTTCCAGCACCCGAGCCCCTGGCCTGAGGTCTCCCCCCCTCTCCAGACTACCGGCAGCTTCCTCATTACTCCATCTCAATCTTCCACCCGACTTCCCCTGCTGGCATGACTCATGTCTATGAAAATCATCCTGTGTGAACAGGTATTTGGCCTGGAGCATGTGGGAATTAAGATGGTGGAGTTCCTGGATAAAGACAGGAATGTGCGTACTCTTGTGAAGATGCATGGTGATGTCCCTGGCCAGCTTGGCGAAATGTGGGAACTTATTCAGATTGCCAATATGCTGCTGCAATAGGAGGAGAGGTACACTGCACGTGTGGTATGGTGAACAACGGAGTGCGCTTGCTCCTGTTGTGTTGAGTATACGCTCAATACTCAAGACAAATCCGCTTTGGCATCTGTACCTCCGCTGCCCCTCTTCCTGCCCCAATCACAGAAATTACAAGTTCCAAAAGTTCCCAAGTATGCCCATCGTTCACTTCAGACTCCAAACTACATTCATTACATTATACCATATGTAACTATAAAGGCTTTTTTTCTGACACTACAGGGCAGGAGGAATTATAGCTGACACAAACAGCAGATGAGCACCATCTCTCACCTTATAGTTTTTTCACATAAATATGGAGAAATAGCTGTATAGACTGCAATTGCAGCAGATGCAGCAGCATCTGGGCCCCTGTGCTGACGAACTTAGACCAGTTCCTCCCAACTCTGTTTAAGTGCCCCAATTAAGTGGATTCTCAGTGGCAGGGCTAAGCGCAGAGCAGCTTTCTATTTGCTCAGTCATGTGAAAACACATGCAAGCACAAGGGAAAGCATGTATGCAATGCTCAGCAGATGTGGATCTGCATATATTTCCTTGGTTTGGTGTTAGTAAAGTCTGTGTTACACTTCAGGAAGGGGGCTTATACAGTGACAGTGAGCAGCACTAAAAGGGAGGGAGCCTAACATAAGGCAGAGCACCATATGGGAGGTTGCAGTAAAGGGGTCAAAGAAGAGGTAGCAAGGGCGAACATCTATTGGAAGGATAAAAGAAAGGGCCTGGGTCCACAGTTATACCAGTGGCGGCTGGTGAAGTTTTAGGATGGGGGGGCGCCAGACCCCGCCCTTCCTTTTTGACCCCTCCCACTTCTCATAAGACCCACCCCTTATAGAATACTTACTCTGTCCCCTGTATTCCACTTGCTTCCACCCATAGTGTCAGGAGTATACAGCCCCAGCATCACAGCACAGAGTATACAGCCCCAGCATCACAGCACAGTATACAGCCCCAGCATCACAGCACAGAGTATACAGCCCCAGCATCACCACACAGAGTATACAGCCCCAGCATCACAGCACAGAGTATGCAGCCCCAGTATCACAGCACAGAGTATACAGCCCCAGCATCTCAGGACCAATTTTACAGCCCCAGCATCTCAGGACAGAGTGTACAGCTCAGCCTCACGGATCAGGGTATATAGTGCAGTCACAGATCAGGGTATATAGTGCAGTCACAGATCAGGGTATATAGTGCAGTCACAGATCAGGGTATATAGTGCAGTCACAGATCAGGGTATATAGTGCAGTCACAGATCAGGGAATATAGTGCAGTCACAGATCAGGGTATATAGTGCAGTCACAGATCAGGGTATATAGTGCAGCCTCAGTCACAAATATATTACACCCCCTGTACATATTACCCCCCTGTACATATTAACTCCCCCTGTACATATTAACCCCCCCTGTACATATTAACCCCTCCTGTACTTATTAACCCCCTCCCTGTACATATTACCCCCACATACATATTACCCCCCCCTCTCTGTATGTAGTACACCCTACATGTACACAATACCCTCACTTGCCCACATTTACCCCCCTTCCTTTTACACATCCCCTCATGTATTGCATCCTCCGTGTACATATTGGCCCTCATCCCCCTACACATTGCCTTCTTGTTCCTGCGCTTGTCCACCATCTCCAAAAATATGCCTGGCAGGGGTAAAAGCTGAAGCTGTCGCTGACTCACATTCTCTCCTCACATTCTTGAGATTGCTAATCTGCCGACCTGTCAGTTCCTCGGAGTACACAGGATGGCAGAGCTGAGAAAAGTCACACGACATAACAAGTCACTGAAGTCAAGCCAGAGCACTGCAGGCTTCCGTTCCCAGAGAGAGGTCTGAATCTGCTTACCTGGGGGCAGTCACAGCGTGAGAGATGTCCACTATACTGAAATTCCTTATAATCAAGGAAAGTAAAGCAAATGTTTCTTCTCTTTGGGAACTTTGACACCCGGCCTATATCCTGCGGTCTGGGGAACTCCTATATCATCACATGAATAGTGGTCCTCTTTATCCTGAGCATTTCTATGTCTTTAACCAAGAGGATTTTCCTGTGCCCTGACCTAGGTTGACATCCATTGTTACAGAACAGGCTGAGTGAGTCATTGCACAGTCCACTCCCAGATGATATAAGGGTTGAGGAAGGCATGTCGCCACAAGCTTCAGCTTACCTGTTGATGTACCGCTCGGGCAGTGCGTTCCACGGAGCTGTGAGTGCTGACGTCACTTCCTGTAATCGCCTAGTGCATATACCGGAAGTGACGTCGGAACAGAAAGCACCGCCCAGGTAGGACGGTGAAAAGTCTATGCATATGCACCCGCCCGGCGGCCATAATACAGTCCATAGCGCCGGAAGCTGTGGCGCGATCGACCACGCCACAAAGGCGATTTTTGGCTGCAAATTAAGTGCCTCGTCTGCAATCTCGTGTCTGCATAGACGTGGCGCTTCCCATACACCACTGCACCCGGCGCCCGGCACCCGGATACAGTGCACATAAGGACCTTTTTTTAACTTTTTTTTTTATTATTATTATTATTTTTTGACTGCCTGTGGGGGGGGGGGGGACTATGGACGGGCCGCCACTGAGTTATACTGAAACGTCTATGCTGCTGATACGAATTCCTTTCAGCACAGTTTGTAGCCTTGGCCTTGCATCCCTGGTAATTTTCAGTCTTGCGTGACAGGTACATTTGAAAACGCACCAGGAATTTCATTATGATTCATAGAACACTACATTAGCTTTAACCCTGCTTCACTTTGTTGTCAGGTTCAGTGTACGCTCCAGCTCTCCAACTACAAACACTAGACTTCATTCTTTCTATCATCCATTGATTTACCCAATAATCCATCTTCAGCGTGCCGTACTTCCCCCCATCTCCACGTTTGCTTTTTTCCAAACTCTCTAACTTATTTTATGCTTTCCTGAGGAATGTTTTCTTTCAAGTCCCTTTCAGCTCAGAGTGTTCTGTGAAAGCATTTGTCTCCATTCTGTCTCTTTCCGTGCCCATATATTTCTTTCTCTCTATTTGTCTCTCTCTCTTTTATGCTATACATCTCTTTAATCATCCTTTGCCATTTTTATTTTTATTTCTTGCTCCTTCTCCAGCTCTCTGCCATGATGCTTTGCACACAAGGTTTATTTATTTTTGTGCCTGTTGCTCTCATGTGGCTCACTTTTCCCATGACAGTTGCCATTTCAGCTGAAAGATCTGCATGGCATATTGTTTATTCATCTAGAATTTACAATTTTGTGTATTTAGCTAAAATGACATTTTCACTCTACTGTGAAAATGTTAGCAAACACATCAACATGTCAAGCTGGTTATATACTAAATGATGTTTGAAAATAATGAAACAGATAAATACATTGATTTCAGTACTTTTGTAGTATAGGTTTTCAATTTAAAGTGGTAATGGGCACTTACAATCATCAAAATGCCATTTTGAATTGGAGAGATTTTCCAGCTTGTTGGCTTATCTTTATGTTAGATGAACAGTTGTTCTTTTTTTTCCCATAAAAAATGTAATATTGCTCTAATTGCATTTTCAGTTAGCCTTTGGTATAGAAAATCCACTGGAAGTTATCACAGAGGTTTTGATGCAGAAAAAAGTGAAAAATCAGTTACTCTCCCAAATATCTTGACTCCTAACATTAACCTAATGTTTTACCTTGACTCTAGCAAAATGTATGTTCGAACAAAAGCTTTTTATTTGTTGGGAAAGGGTTACAACCTGTCAATATCAGAAAAAATAAAACCTGACAAAAGGGTTCCAATCCTTTCCTCTCTGGATAAAGAAAAGCCGGTAGCTTGATCTTCCACAATGAATACATTTATTTATGGCTATGACTAAGGCTACACGCCTAAACGCGTAAGCCCTGTATTATTTTGTACCACACCTGCATTAATAAATGTATTCATTGTGGAAGATCGAGCTGCCGGCTTCCTTTATCTACATGTTTCCTCGAGTGCTAGGAGGACACTACAAGCCAGTGCACCGACCGCTCTTCACCTTGGGGAATTACTACAGGTGTTTTCTACTATTTCCTGTATTATCCAAAACCAAAAAAGTATGGGCTTTACATGAACTTTACCGTCCTTGCATTTGATCCCTAAAATTTGAATCAAATATTAAATTAATCTCTTAAAGCTGCTGTGATGGGAGTCACTTTAGGTGGGGGGTTTGTGCAAGCTTACCTTGGAACTCCAGCTTCCCCGGCCCCTCTTATGTGTAAATCACCCTGTGTCCATTAGGGGCACAGGGTGACCAAGAACCCCACTATGATCTGTGCTAGTCGGACTCACTGTACAGCCACACTGGAATTTTGTATATATGTAAATATTGTGTGTTGTCTCATGCTGTTGTGTACTCTTTGCTGGGATCATTTGGGGTGTGGTTGTATTCCATTGTTTTATTGTGCCTGTCTGCCTTGGAAGAAAAGTATATTATGGGACTGTTTACTGATGAGTAGTTTGAATACACCTGACCTGTGTGTCTATTGTTATTGGACAGTTTACCAGCAGTGGAAACTCCGGAGATTGCCGTCTCCAAAGCTGAAGTGCTGACAACAGGGCAGAGCCCTGCTAACCTCTGCCCAGCACCAACAGCAGCTTCAGCATGCCTGAGAGAAGACGCAGTTGGTCTTTCTTCCACAATACTGACAGAGACATGGGATTTTCTGCCAGCAGCATCTGTGGAGTTACCAGAAACTTCTGCAGCTGAAGCGCTGACAACTGGACAGAGGGTCCAAGACCTCTGCCCTACACCTACGGCGGTTCCGGAGGCCCAGGGTGAGAAGGAGATGGTCACTTCCCAGGAGAAGATTAAGATCCAGGGGAGAAGGGAGAGCAGGTGCTCGTCGTCCCTTGCCAACAGTTGGCCAGGGTGGAGGAAGCGATCTTTCCTCCCCAGCAAAGATCCATGCACCTGGAAGACAGTAACAGAGACATGTCGTTCCAGCAGCCAGATGAGAGTAAGGGAGATGGAGCCCCCCTTCCCAGCAGCAGATGGCACCCCAGAATGATGCCACCAACCCAGAAGGAGAGCTGGCATCAGGGCCAGACATAACTAAGCTCTGCCCAGCACCAGTAACCTCTTATTCATTCTGGGGACAGGAGATGGTGAATCTCTATCCCCAGACACCAGTTATAGAGATTGGGGATTTGATAGACTGTTCTGCTGAGGAAGAACAACCTGGTGAGCCTCCAGCAGAAGAGCTGGTATCAGGGCCAAACTTCACTGAGCTCTGCCCAGCACCAACAGCAACATCTGTGGAGTTACAAGAGACTCCTCCAGCTGAAGCGCTGGCCTCTGGACAGAGGGACCAAGACCTCTGCCCCCCACCTGCGGAAGTTCCAGGGACCCATGGTGAGAAGGTGACAGTCACTCCCCAACAGTTAGCCAGAGTGGATGATGTGGGGTAATAAGCTGAAGTGCTAACAGGGCAGAATGCTACTGGCCTCTGCACACAACTGCAGCTTGAGCTGATATTGGTGGATGGGACTGCGGTCTCCACTCACAGCAACCCAGCAGAAGGGCTAGCAACATGGCAGAGTGCTGCTGGCCTCTGTCCTCAACTAACAGAAGAGGGAGTTCCTGTGGTAGTGGATGGGACTTCGGTCTCCACGGGCACAACCCCAAAAATTGCTGCAACACTGAGACAGGAGGATGTCAGCCAGGCTTTGCAAGCACTGGGGGATTTTCACCTACTAAAAGTGGATGGGACTTCAGTCTCCACTTGTATACCCCAGGGATGCTGTGCAGTCAGCCCAAATCCCCAACAGCATGATGTAGTGAGCCCAGTCACCCTGTCTTCTCTCCAGCAGCTGAAAGGACTCCAGGGAGAAGGGCCAGTCCACGCCTCTCCCCAGCGGCGGGCATGTTCTCTGAGAGAGGCAGAGGTTGGCTGGGTGAGTAATGCTATGTTTGGGACAATTTATTTGGGGTACTTTGTGGATAACAGCATTGGGGGACTAACCCGCTGCTTGCCAATTAAACCTCCCTGGGATGTAAGGAGCCGTGGACACTGGAAGCGTGCTGCAGCCATATACTTCATCCTGGTAGCAACCAGCTGGGAAATCGTGTGACCCAAACACAGATCTCACCTGGATCCAGTCTTACATGCTGTCTACCCCTGTGGGGGTGCGAGGAGCTGGTGAGTGGGGACCCTTGTGGGGGAGCACCTATGAAGTTTTTGGAAGATTTGCTGGCACCGATTATAAATCACTTTGGAGATTGGAATCACTTATTTAATATATATACAAATATGTCTTGTGTACCCTAGAAAGTGGACTTTATACACTGGCACACATATACTTTTATATATTTTTTTATAATTTTGTCACTACACAGTCATTTATATGCAACGTATCACTACGGTGGTATACACCTGGAGGAAGTATAGTACATTCCATTTTTTTTACTGTACTTATTTAATATCTTTGGACCAATAAGAGTAACCAGGTTGCTGCTATTGTATTAGCACTGTAGAGCACCACCCCCCGATGTTAGCATCAGGCCATCTGTGGCCATGACAATGATGGGCTTTTGAGTTCCTAATATTTCACTATATACACATTATTGCTCAGCCACAAGTCTACCTGTGCACTAAGCGGGACCCACCTAATTAGGGGAGGGGTCCAATTAGTTCCTGTTCTCCTTTTATATATGATATCTTTTATTTTATTTTATTTTTGAACCCTCTGGCTCACACCTGAGGGGTGAGCAGCACCGTACCCCACAGCAATTTACTCAGTTTAAGAAGTAAGTTCCCTTACTTTAACTAGAATTCCAGGCTATTCTGGCCTGGTCATGTTAGGTCACTTCAGGGATGAGGCGGGAGTGTCAAAAATGGTCAGGCCTTGGGAGCCTATGGGTGACGTCACTGCTCCCATACATTCCCAGCCATTCTTAAACACTCTCTCCTCTCCCCTGCAGCCGCCGATGGTTTGCAGAGGGAATCATGTGACCTACCTGAAGTGGGCTGAAAAGAGGTAAGCTTATACATCCTTACACGGGTGACTCGTCATAGATGTTAGAAGGGGGAGGGGAGAATTTTTAATACTAGTTAATTTAAGCCTGCATTTTTACTTCAACCTGATGTGTCTTCATGGTAGAAAGGGATTGGAAATATCCCCAATGGAAGAAAGGAAAAGAAAAGTACATATATGTTGGAAACAAAAGGGGGGAGAGGATTTGGCTAGTGATTCATTTTCACTCAAAAGAGTGATACATTTTCACTCAAAAGCTAATCCTTACATTTAATATTGACCTGACCCTAACATTAATTGTTACCCTAATGCCGCGTACACACAACCGTTTTTCATGACGAGAAAAATGCCATTTTTTAATTTGGTCATTAAAAACGATTGTGTGTGGGCTCCAGAGCATTTTTCACGACGTGAAAAATGGGCATTAAAAATTTGGAACATGCTCTAATTTTTATCGTCGCTTTTCACGTCGTAGTTTTTCTCATCATGAAAAACAGCCGTGTGTAGGCTTTAACAACGTGAAAAAAACACGCATGCTCGGAAGCAAGTGATGAGACGGGAGCGCTCATTCTGGTAAAACTAGCGTTCGTAACGCTGTAACGGACTGAAGAGCACGAGGCTGAAAGGCACGAATCATCTCTCACCAAACTTTACTAACACAAGGATCAGCAAAAGCAGCCCAAAGGGTGGCGCCATCCGAATGGAACTTCCCCTTTATAGTGCCGTCATACATTTTGTACGTCACCGCGCTTTGCTCTAGCATTTTTTTTCATGATCGTGTGTAGGCAAGGCAGGCTTGAGAAGAATCACGTCGAGAAAAACTTAGTTTTTTTCAATGACATTAAAAACGGTCGTGTGTACGCGGCATTCGTATTACCATAATTCTAAGCTAAACCCCTAAAAAAAATATGAGTTTCTAAAATCATAACCTTAACAACTAACGCTTAAGTGAACCTAGGAGGACTGAAAACATGGTGGCTAACATTGTTTAATAAAATATACAGGTTGCAGGATTTTCATATTGATCCTGACTTCACTACGTAGTATGACAATGACCTGAAACAAGTATGCAGGTAGAGAAGTCTGAACTTCCATCCTGTTTTTTCCAGATCAATGACTCATTAGACAGTGAAGCCAGGATCAGTATGAAAGCCCACAGCCTGCATCTTTAAATAAAAACTCAACAAAGTTTGTTTTAATTTTTATACAGGTTCCTAACAATCCCTAACCTTTAACTCTAGCCTTTACCTAGTCCTAAACCTAAGCTAGCGTGAATCGCTATAGTATTGTACTTACCCTATTGGCACCAAATTGGTTAGTGTCATCATCAATCAGTATCCTCTTGCCAAATCCAACTATTCCATCACCCTCAAAAAAATCAAGGAAAGAAATGTATTTGGAATTAATAACCATAATAATCTCTCTTATTTCATAGCTATAGAAAATTATTATTTTTATTATTATTGTAATAATAACCTAGCCATGCATGGCCACCCTTACATACCAAGGAGATTTGATATTAGTAATACGGAAACATCTAAAACCCATACTCAGAGTGATGTCTGTATTATAGTATGAATTTAGGGCTACTCTTACCATGAAGCGAGAAAGAATTACATTATAATAAGATGAATAGTTAAAGAGAAATCAGCACCCAGGACTTGATCCTCTGTAAAAGTAAAATCAAAGTAAAATCAGCTTTTATTAAATTACATTAAAATAGACTGTTCCAAACTGACATGTTTCAGCAGAACCAGTAATTGAAGTAAATTAAGGGTTCTCCCTAAACACATCAGTCTCCAACAATCTGTTTTAGAACTTTCGCAGATTTAATGCAGTTTAATAAATGGTGATTTTACCTTGCCTTCAGAGGGCTGCGTCCTGGGTGCTGATTTTCGACAACTTATTGATCAGACTGGCACTGTTCTTTTTCTGCTATTTCAGACTCATCACTGCAATTAATTTAAATTAACAGCATTGTGGACTGTAGGTTATACCCTGACCATTTGTCTAGAAAATAATGTATTTTTTTTTTTTTTTTGTGTTGCTAACTTTTGCTTGTACAAACATTATTTTTCATTCAGATTTACTAAAACTATAATGATTAAAATGTTAAATAGAATAATGGCTTAACTTCATGTGTGCATTCACACTTATCCAATAAGGTTTTTGTATGCAATAATATGACGCAAAGTCATGCACATTTCTCTGCCAATATACAGCAGGTTCCTGGTGGACATCTTCCCATACATTCCCATTGTGCTTTATGTGCTGAAATACCAGAAAAGTCAAGCAATAACAGGGAATGAAGGTGAAGGGCGGGGCATGGAATGTCCCTGCCCCCGCCACCTATGGGACCGTGTCATACCTGGAAATTAAAGTAAAGTTATATATTAAATAAAAAAAATAAAAAAAATAACTTACCTATGATTGGTCATCAATGTTGACAGTTGCCCCAAACAACGGTCCTCTAGCACCCTATATAAAGAAAGAGGATGCGTCATCAGTGGGCAGAAGACGGAGAAGATTTATGAGGAGCACATCCCGCCCTCCCTCCCTGTCGTGGCCTGTTTTATGAGGTTTAAGTCCCTTCTTGTAAGGGGATGTTTTGTTTCATGTTTAAGTTTAGCTTGAGCTTAAATGGCTAAGCTAATTTTTTATATATATATATTTATATATGGTTATATGTTTGAAATAAGTTTATAATATCCTTAAGTGGAATAATTATTTTGATTAAATAAATAACATTTTGGTATATTCAATTTAATATTTATACCTATAAATAAAGGCCACGGCCATTTCAACCACAGGTATTTTCTGAAGTATTATTTACTTAATTATTTTATGAAATATTAAGAGGTTATGACTACGGTCCCATTCGGTGATCAGTGGCCTTTAGTGGAGCTTGGCAAGTTGTAGAAGCCAGAGGCACAATAACATAAAACAGAATACAATTTCGAATAAAAAAGTAAAGAAGTGAAATAAAAAACAGAAAAGAAATTAAAGGAAAATTGCAAAATGTTGCATACAAAAAAAAATGCTGCAAAAACCACCTAGCTCAGCTTGGGCAATGTATACCCTCCAAAACGATTTAAGAAGTAATTTACACTTATATTTAAGAAAATACATATACCGTATATACTCGAGTATAAGCCGACCCGAATATAAGCCGAGACACCTAATTTTACCACAAAAAACTTGGAAAACGTATTGACTCGAGTATAAGCCTAGGGTGTCCATCTGCATGCCTCACTGTGCCTCACTGTGTCCATGTGCATGCCTCACTGTGCCCATGCCTCACTGTGCCCATCAGAGGCGGCTCTAGGCTTTGTGAGGCCTTAGGCAAATCTTAGACATGAGGCCCCACTCACGCCCATAATGGGAAAAATAATTCAAACATTTTCTTGGCCCCCACCCCTAGCAATTTTGCTTCCCATCCCAAAAAAACAAACGCACATAGACTTATCTAAAAAAAAAAAAAACTTTAATAATGTAAACATAAAGATCTAGTTCACACTCACTGATTGCTCCAGGCTCACTGATTGGTTTCTAGAGGTCACTGCACATCATTACTGCTTAGTGCTTACTGATTGGTTGCTAGAGGTTACTGCACATTATTACAGCTCACTGGTGGATTGCTAGAGGTTACTGCACCTTTACTACCGCTTACTCATTGGTTGCTAGAGGTTACTGCACATTATTACTGCTCACTGATTGGTTGCTATGGGTTACTGCTTATCATTATCACTCACTGTTTGCTCACTGGGTGGCAGGGCAGTATTATGGTGTGTGTAATGCAACTGTTGGGGTACAGTTAGTTGGATGACAGGATGCAGTTTGGGGTGATGGTGGCAGTATTGGGGAGAGACTGATATCATATCTCCCCTACAATGATAGGGGGTAGGGTGATAGGATGCCAGAGGTGGGGTACAGGAGGGATGAGGATGATATTGACAGGATGTGGGGTGGTAGTATGCCAGAGGTGGGGTACAGGGGGATGATGATAACACGGAGTAGGGTGGTAGGATGCCAGAGGTGGGGTAGAAAGGGATGATGGGGATGTTAATGACAATAGATTTCAATGTGGTTAAACAAAGTTAGAAAAGTGGGAATAATGAAGAAACTCCTACCAATAACATTGGAGGGAAAAAAACAAATAAAATAAATATGGGCACCATGGGAGCAATTTGTAAAATCAGAAGAAGGAAAAAGGTTATTAAGAGAATAAAGATCAAAACTAGGGTGACAGGTAGAAAGAGTTAGTAGAGGTTTCTCGAGAAGCTCCACATTTAAATTAATTTATTTCCTCTTCTTTTTTTTTTTGTGATGATAGGTCAAATGTACCACCGCGTAAGCAGTGGTAAAGGAAGGAGGAAAAATGGGGTCGAAGGTAGGGGATTGTGGGAGGACTAGGGGAACAGGAAAGGGAAATAGGGATTAAGGAAGGAGATGCAGAGGGAAGGAAGAGAGGGGGGGAATGGGAAGAAGAGCCTAGAAGATGAGAGCAAAATAGCGAAAGAGAAATAATATGGTTTAAATAAGATTTCTTTTTTGCTGTTGTTATTTTGAATTATGTATGACGAATTACCCGTCCTTTTTTCTTTTCTAAATGACAATGTTATATTTGTACACCCTGTTTTAAGAAAATAAAGAATAATAAAAAAAAAAAGACAATAGGTCCATGGGTAGGATGTCAGCAGTGGGGTACAGGGGGGGGGTGATGAGGTGGGGTGGTAGGCAGCTAACAGTGGGGTACAGGGGGGTGAAGATAACGATGATGATAATGGGGGTAGGGTGTTGGATGCTGGAGGTGGGGTACGTGGGGATGATGATGACAGGAGGCAGGGTGGCAGGATGTCAGAGGTGGGGTATGGGGGGGAGGTGATTACAGGGGGTGAGGTGGTAGGATGCTGGCAGAGGAGTACGGGGGGATAAAGATGATAGGGGGTGGGGTGGTAGGATACCAGGCACAGGGGAATTATAAGGATAGAGATGATGATGACGGGGCGTAGGTTGATAGGAAGCTGACAGTGGGGTACATGGGGGATAAAGATAAGGATGATAACAGGGGTAGGGTGGTGGATGCTATAAGTGGGGTACATGGAGATGATGACAGGAGGCAGGGTGGTAGAATGTCAGGGAGTGGGGTAGTAGGAAACTGGCAATGAAGTACCAGGAGGGATTAAAATGAGAAGGATGACGGGGGGTGGGGTGGTAGGATGCCAGAGGTGGGATACAGAGGGAAGATGGGGATGTTGATGAGTGGGATGTCGGCAGTGGGGTACAGGGGGGTGATGATGACGACGTGGGGTGGTAGGCAGCTGACAGTGGGGTACAGGGGGATGAAGATAACGATGATGATAACGGGGGTAGGGTGTTGGATGCTAGAGGTGGGGTACGTGGGGATGATGATGACAGGAGGCAGGGTGGCAGGATGTCAGAGGTGGGGTATGGGGGGGGAGGTGATTACAGGGGGTGAGGTGGTAGGATGCTGGCAGAGGAGTACGGGGGGATAAAGATGATAGGGGGTGGGGTGGTAGGATACCAGGCACAGGGGAATTATAAGGATAGAGATGATGATGACGGGGCGTAGGTTGATAGGAAGCTGACAGTGGGGTACATGGGGGATAAAGATAAGTATGATAACAGGGGTAGGGTGGTGGATGCTAGAAGTGGGGTACATGGAGATGATGACAGGAGGCAGGGTGGTAGAATGTCAGGGAGTGGGGTAGTAGGAAACTGGCAATGAAGTACCAGGAGGGATTAAAATGAGAAGGATGACGGGGGGTGGGGTGGTAGGATGCCAGAGGTGGGATACAGAGGGATGATGGGGATGTTGATGAGTGGGATGTCGGCAGTGGGGTACAGGGGGGTGATGATGACGTGGGGTGGTAGGCAGCTGACAGTGGGGTACAGGGGGAATGATAATGTCGTGGGGTGGTAGGCAGCTGACAGTGGGGTACAGGAGGGGATGATGATGATGACGTGGGGTGGTAGGCAGCTGACAGTGGGGTACAGGGGGAATGATGACGACGTGGGGTGGTAGGCAGCTGACAGTGGGGTACAGGAGGGGATGATGATGATGACATAGGGTGGTAGGCAGCTGACAGTGTGGTACAGGGGGAATGATGATGACGTGGGGTGGTAGGCAGCTGACAGTGAGGTACGGGGGGGGTGATGATGATGTGGGGTGGTAGGCAGCTGACAGTGGGGTACAGGGGGGGGGGTTGATAATGATGTGGGGTGGTAGGCAGCTGACAGTGGGGTACAGGGGGAATGATGATGATGTGGGATGGTAGGCAGCTGACAGTGGGGTACAGGGGGGGTTGATGATGACGTGGGGTGGTAGGCAGATGACAGTGGGGTACAGGGGGGGTGATGATGACGTGGGGTGGTAGGCAACTGACAGTGGGGTACAGGAGGGGATGATGATGACGTGGTGTGGTAGGCAGCTGACAGTGGGGTACAGGGGGAATGATAACGTGGGGTGGTAGGGAGCTGACAGTGGGGTACAGGAGGGGATGATGACGTGGGGTGGTAGGCAGCTGACAGTTGGGTACAGGGGGGAATAATGATGATGTGGGGTGGTAGGCAGCTGACAGTGGGCTACAGGGGGGGATGATGATGAAGTAGGGTGGTAGGCAGCTGACAGTGGGCTACAGGGGGGGGGTGATGATGAAGTAGGGTGGTAGGCAGCGGACAGTGGGGTACAGGGGGGGGATGATGAGGACATGGGGTGGTAGGCAGCTGACAGTGGGGTACAGGGGGGGATGATGAGGTCATGGGGTGGTAGGCAGCTGACAGTGGGCTACAGGGGGGATGATGATGACGTGGGGTGGTAGGCAGCTGACAGTGGGGTACAGGGGGGATGAAGATAAGGATAACAGGGGTAAGGTGGGGGATGCTACAGGTGGGGTACATGGCGATGATGATGACAGGAGGCAGGGTGGCAGGATGTCAGATGTGGGGTAGGGGATAAGGATGACAGGGGGTGAGGTGGTAGGCAGCTGGCAGTGGGGTACAGCAGAGATGATGGTAGGGTGGTGGGATGCCAGGAACAGGGGGATTAGGATGAGGATGGAGATGATGACAGGGGTAAGTTGGTAGGAAGCTGACAGTGTTACAGGAGGTAGGATGCCAGGAACAGGAGGATGAGGAGGATAATGATGATGGCATGGTGTCAGTAGGTGGCATCATATGCCGGATAGAATGCATATCATCACTCAGGGCTGTGTGTGTGAGGTCACATGGGAGGAAAGCAGCGGTAAGACTCGGGGCGCCCTCAGTCAGGAGGTGACATCACGGGATGTCAGTGTTGGGCACGGGAGGACAGTTATACTGTACCTTTTTTGAGGCTGTTAGACTGGCTCCTGGATGATCGCCGGGCGTCAGCTGTGATGACTAGGGATGAGCTTCGTGTTCGAGTCGAACATACGTTCGACTCGAACATCGGCTGTTCGATCGTTCGACGAAGATCGAACGATTTGGGCCGTTCGCGCCAAATTCGAGTGACGCGAACGGCCCACAATGCACTACGCCATCGCAGTGTCATCCAGGCGCTGTGATTGGCCAAGCATGCACTGTGACCCCGCATGCTTGGCCAATCACAGCGCCGGCAGCGAGGAGAGCAATGATTGGCCACAGGCAGGATGCCTGTGGCCAATTATTGCTGAGGGTGTTTAGTACACGCCCCACACTATAAAAGGCCGCCAGCACGGCGGCCTAGTGTAGTGTTTTCCGGAGCAGGGATAGAGCAGCATAGGCAGGGACAGTGACTTTTATTTCTTTCTTGCTTAACCTGGATTCCTTTAGTTTAGGGAAAGAGAAGGATAGGTAGGGAGAGTGTCAGTGTGTTTTGTGCGTGTGCTATAGTGTGCTTAAAAAAAACATTTTTTCTAGGGACAGAAAACTGTAGGTAGGGAGAGTGTCAGTTTCTTTCACTGTGCAAGTCCTTGTTTCTAGGGACCTGGAAGGACAGTGAGTGAATTCTCCTTGTGCTATATTGTGCTTAAAAAAAACATTTTTTCTAGGGACAGAAAACTGTAGGTAGGGAGAGTGTCAGTTTCTTTCACTGTGCAAGTCCTTGTTTCCAGGGACCTGGAAGGACAGTGAGTGAATTCTCCTTGTGCTATATTGTGCTTAAAAAAAACATTTTTTCTAGGGACAGAAAACTGTAGGTAGGGAGAGTGTCAGTTTCTTTCACTGTGCGAGTCCTTGTTTCTAGGGACCTGGAAGGACAGTGAGTGAATTCTCCTTGTGCTATATTGTGCTTAAAAAAAACATTTTTTCTAGGGACAGAAAACTGTAGGTAGGGAGAGTGTCAGTTTCTTTCACTGTGCAAGTCCTTGTTTCCAGGGACCTGGAAGGACAGTGAGTGAATTCTCCTTGTGCTATATTGTGCTTAAAAAAAACATTTTTTCTAGGGACAGAAAACTGTAGGTAGGGAGAGTGTCAGTTTCTTTCACTGTGCAAGTCCTTGTTTCCAGGGACCTGGAAGGACAGTGAGTGAATTCTCCTTGTGCTATATTGTGCTTAAAAAAAACATTTTTTCTAGGGACAGAAAACTGTAGGTAGGGAGAGTGTCAGTTTCTTTCACTGTGCAAGTCCTTGTTTCTAGGGACCTGGAAGGACAGTGAGTGAATTCTCCTTGTGCTATATTGTGCTTAAAAAAACATTTTTTCTAGGGACAGAAAACTGTAGGTAGGGAGAGTGTCAGTTTCTTTCACTGTGCAAGTCCTTGTTTCCAGGGACCTGGAAGGACAGTGAGTGAATTCTCCTTGTGCTATATTGTGCTTAAAAAAATTTTTTTTCTAGGGACAGAAAAATGTAGGTAGGGAGAGTGTCAGTTTCTTTCACTGTGCAAGTCCTTGTTTCCAGGGACCTGGAAGGACAGTGAGTGAATTCTCCTTGTGCTATATTGTGCTTAAAAAAAACATTTTTTCTAGGGACAGAAAACTGTAGGTAGGGAGAGTGTCAGTTTCTTTCACTGTGCAAGTCCTTGTTTCTAGGGACCTGGAAGGACAGTGAGTGAATTCTCCTTGTGCTATATTGTGCTTAAAAAAAACATTTTTTCTAGGGACAGAAAACTGTAGGTAGGGAGAGTGTCAGTTTCTTTCACTGTGCAAGTCCTTGTTTCTAGGGACCTGGAAGGACAGTGAGTGAATTCTCCTTGTGCTATATTGTGCTTAAAAAAAACATTTTTTCTAGGGACAGAAAACTGTAGGTAGGGAGAGTGTCAGTTTCTTTCACTGTGCAAGTCCTTGTTTCCAGGGACCTGGAAGGACAGTGAGTGAATTCTCCTTGTGCTATATTGTGCTTAAAAAAAACATTTTTTCTAGGGACAGAAAACTGTAGGTAGGGAGAGTGTCAGTTTCTTTCACTGTGCAAGTCCTTGTTTCAAGGGACAGAGAAGGACACCTGAAGGTAGCCCTTATTGCTTTTTTCCCATCTCCCTGCAGGCCATCTATTAGAATGTCTGGAAGGCAAACAAGGAGAGGCAGACAGTCAGGAGGCAATAAAAGAGGGCAAGCAGGCTCTGTGTCTGGGGGCAACAGTGCTGGTCGTGGACGCGGTGCATTGTCATCAGCACATGGCCATGGGACACGCTTGTCCTTCTTTTCGGCAGCTGGACATGTTGAGCCACATCATGCCGAAGACTTGGTAGAGTGGATGACCAAGCCCTCCTCCTCCTCCTCATCCTCTCTCACCCAGGCTCAGGGTACTGGCAAAGCAGCTGCCAAAGCGTCCTCTTCCCTGGTATCAATGTCAGACTCATCATCAGTCACTCCTTCCCTAGACCCACCATGTCCTCCTCCTGAGGAGTCCCCCGAACTGTTTGAGCACAGTGTTGGGTACATGCTCCAGGAGGATGCCCAGCGTTTCGAAGGGTCTGATGATGAAACCCAGCTACAGGAAGGCAGTAGGGTGAGAGCAGACAGAGGGGATGCTCAAGAAGGACACCAATCTGGCAGTCATGTTCCAGCAGCTGCAGCATACTGCCAGATTGGCTCCAGTGATGAGGAGGGAGGGGATGATGAGGTCACTGACTCCACGTGGGTGCCTAATAGGAGAGAGGAGGAGGAGGATGAGGAGGAGGCACATCTCCAACGAGACAGGATGCCCTTTGGTGGCCAGCGTAAGGGCAGTACACCGACGGAATCACACCGCAGAGCTCCGCCTGTGCAGGGCGCTGCCTCTGCCCGTCATTCAAAAAAGTTCCTTGGTGTGGGCCTTTTTTGAGGCTAGTGCATCAGATCGCACAGCTGCTGTTTGCAACATATGTCTCAAGCGTATATCGCGTGGCCAAAACATCAGCCGCTTGGGTACCACATGCCTGACCAGACATATGTTGACCTGCCATGCAGCTCGTTGGCAAGCCTACCTCAAAGACCCACACCAAAGAACAAAGCGGACCTCTCCTTGCACCGCATCAGCTGGGATCTCCAACCCCACTATAACTTCAGTCCTCTCTGAAACATGCACTGAGAGGAATGAAGGTGTAGAATTAGGCGTGTCACAGCCAAGTACTTGCGGCCACTCTGCTAGCAGTACACCGACGTCCGATTCTAGCAGGCAAATTTCCCTGCCCCAGCTGCTGGACCGTCAAAAGAAGTTCACTCCCAGCCATCCACATGCCCAGCGGTTGAATGCTAGCTTGGCTAAATTGCTAGCGCTTCAACTGCTGCCTTTTCAGTTGGTAGACTCGGCCCCCTTCCGTGAGTTTGTGCAATGTGCGGTTCCTCAGTGGCAGGTTCCCAAACGCCACTTTTTCTCACGGAAGGCTATTCCGGCTCTCTACCGGCATGTGGAAGGCAATGTCTTGGCCTCGCTGGACAGGGCGGTCAGCGGTAAGGTGCATATTACCGCTGACTCATGGTCCAGCAGGCATGGAAAGGGACGTTACCTTTCTTTCACGGCCCATTGGGTCACTCTTTTGGCAGCTGGGAAGGATGCAGGACAAGGTGCAGTAGTGTTGGAGGTTGTCCCACCGCCACGCCTCCAAAATGCTACTACTGGTTGTGACACACCTCTCTCCTCCACCCCTTCCTCTTCTTCTTCCTCCATGGCCTCTTCCTGTGGTTTGTCCTATGAACCAGCGGTGCTCCGTAGCCGTTCACGGGGCTACGCAAGTACGCAGGCAAAAAGATGCCATGCCGTGCTTGCGCTGGTGTGTTTGGGGGACAGAAGCCACACTGGGGCAGAGGTCCTGTCTGCTCTGCAGGGCCAGGCCGAGAGGTGGTTGACGCCACGCCAGCTTAAGCCAGGAATGGTGGTTTGCGACAATGGCACCAACCTCCTCTCCGCCCTCCGACAGGGACAACTGACCCATGTGCCCTGTGTGGCTCACGTCCTTAACCTGGTGGTGCAGTGGTTCTTGGGCAGGTACCCGGGCTTACAGGATGTCCTGAGGCAGGCCAGGAAAGTCTGTGTGCATTTCCGCAGATCTTATAATGCCAGTGCTCGCCTGGCTGAGCTGCAAAAGGAGTTGAACCTGCCCAAGAACCGCCTTATATGTGACATGCCCACCAGGTGGAACTCAACGTTGGCCATGCTGCAGCGGCTGCACACGCAGCAGAGGGCCATCAATGAGTACCTGTGCGACTACGGCACCAGGACAGGGTCAGGGGAGCTTGTTTTTTTTTCTCCACGCCAGTGGGGCATGATCAGGGATGCATGCACTGTCCTGGCACCATTTGAGGAGGCCACGAGGATGGTGAGCAGTGACAGTGCATGCATCAGTGACACTGTACCTCTTGTCCACCTGTTGGAGCACACGCTGCGTGGAATAATGGACAGGGCACTTGAGGCAGAACAGAGGCAGGAAGAGGAGGACTTCCTTGCCTCTCAAGGCCCCCTTTACCCAGACAGTGTTCCTTCTGTCCCACCCATCGCACAGGAAGAGGAAGAGGAGGAGGAGGAGGAGGAGGAGGAGGATTGTGTCAGCATGGAGGTGGAGGCTGGCACTCAGCATCATCAGCAGCAGTCTTTTAGGGATGATTTACAGTCCCAAGAAACCAGTGGACTTGTACGTGGCTGGGAGGAGGTGACTGCGGATCATGTCGTCCTTAGTGACCCAGAGGACTCCGGAGCGAATGCCTCAGCAAACCTACGCTGCATGGCCTCCCTGATCCTGCAAAGTCTGCGGAAGGATCCTCGTATTCTTCGGATCAAGGAGAGGGACCATTACTGGCTGGCCACTCTCCTTGATCCACGGTACAAGGGTAAGGTTGCGGACCTTATGTTACCGTCGCAGAGGGAGCAGAGGATGAGACAACTCCGGGAGGCCTTGCAGAAAGGTCTGTGCAACGCGTTCCCAGAGACTGGGAGGTTACAAACTCCTGGTCCAGGACAACGAGTTGCTGAGGCTTCGGCCAGTCAAAGAAGGAGCAGTGGGGAAGGTGGCCGTCTGACCGATGCGTTCAGACAATTCTTTAGTCCGCAGCCCCAAAGTATGATTGGTTCCAGCAACCATCGCTAGCGTCTGATAAACATGGTGCAGGAATATCTAGGGGCAAGGTCAGACTTGGACACCTTCCCCACCGAAAATCCTCTGGCTTACTGGGTCTTGAGGATGGATCACTGGCCAGAGCTTGCACAGTATGCAATTGAGCTACTGGCCTGTCCTGCATCCAGCGTTCTTTCGGAACGCACATTCAGTGCTGCTGGAGGATTTGTCACGGATCACAGGGTGCGCCTGTCCACCGACTCGGTTGATCGACTGACTTTCATCAAGATGAACCAGTCTTGGATCACCACCAGCTACCACACACCTGATGCTGATATAACAGACTAATTGATTTTAACATGTCACGTCCCTTCAAGACTGATGCTGATGCTGAGTGCCTGTGCTGTTATGTTGACTGGCTATCCTCCTCCTCTGAGTCCTCAATGATACGATTGATGATGATAGCTTGGAAGATCATTTTTGTTTATGGGTGCCGCCACCAGTGGCTAAGGCCCAATTTTTCAGCCCCTGTTTTACAGGGGCGTGTACTTACAATTTTTTTAGCAATAATTTGCCATAGGGCTCATTGCTGTGCTCCAAGTACAGTATCTGTGAGGGGTTGTAGTGTTGTGCCACCAGTGCCTAAGGCCCAATTTTTCAGCCCCTGTTTAACAGGGGCGTGTCATTACAATTTTTGAAGCAATACTTTGCAACAGGGCTCATTGCTGTGCTCCAAGTACAGTATCTGTGAGGGGTTGTAGTGTTGTGCCACCAGTGCCTAAGGCCCAATTTTTCAGCCCCTGTTCAACAGGGGCATGCAATTACAATTCTTGATGTAATAATTCACAGCAGGGCCCATTCCTGCACCCACCAAGAGTAAGTCTGAGGGCTTACAGTGTTGTGGCAACGCCACCACCACCACCACCACGAAAGGCCCAATTTTTCAGCCCCTGTTCAAAAGGGGCATGTAATTACAATTCTTGATCTAATAATTCACAGCAGGGCCCATTCCTGCACCCACCAAGAGTAACTCTGAGGGCTTACAGTGTTGTGGCAACACCACCACCACCACCACCACCACGAAAAGCCCAATTTTTCAGCCCCTGTTCAACAGGGGCATGCAATTACAATTCTTGATCTAATAATTCACAGCAGGGCCCATTGCTGCACCCACCAAGAGTAACTGTCAGGGCTTACAGTGTTGTGGCACCAGCACCACCATCAAAGCCCCAATTTTTACTACCACTGTTCAAGAATTATATGTAATTAAAATTCCTGATATAATAGTTGACAGCAGGGCGTTCCAGCACCAACCAAGAGTAACTGTGAGTGCTTACAGTGTTGTGCCAACACCAACAACTAAGGGGCCTATTTCTGCAGAGTATATACGGCAGGTCCCTACTTTCAAACATCCAACTTACAAACGACTCCTACTTGCAAACGAAAGAAGACAACAGGAAGTGAGAGGAAATCTACCCCTAGGAAGGAAAATTCTCTCCTGTAAGAATAAATATGGGAGAAAGGTGTCTCCTCTGTACTGATGCTTTATCAGCAATCCTTGTTTCAAGAAAAACACCACATTTCAAAAACAGTTGTCATTGGGACGGAAAGTGAGGTGAAATGTTCTGAACAGGGGCACAGACAGCAAAACAAATGTTACAGGGGTGATAACCCTTACCTATGTTTCCCAAAAAGTTTAAAAATAGATTTTTGGGCTGGAGCTACACTTCAACAATGTACCTGTTCAAAATTACAAACACATTCTACATAAGAACAAACCTACAGTCCCTGTCTTGTATGCACCGCCTGTATACGGCTGTTCAGAGTATATAGGGCCTTTTTTATTTTATGTGCGGGGTTCCCCTTAATATCCATACAAGACCCAAAGGGGCTGGTAATGGGCTGGGGTAGGGGGGGGGGGGTCATGGGGTAGCTATGCCATTTTTCTTAAAGATTTTCATCCATATTACCGGGACCAGACATTACATTAAAGCCGCAAGAAGTTTTAAATGGCTTTTTTTTCCTTTAGAAGTGTCATTTTGTGCAGGGACAGTTCTAAACACGGGAAACACGTGGCACTTCACAGGCATACTTTAGACACCCCCCAGGTACGATATTTAAAGGAATATTTGACTTTTTTTTTTCACTTTATGCATCATTAAAATGACTGCTCCCGAAAAACGACAGTTTTTAAAACTTCTTTTTGCATTGATACATGTCCCCTGGTGCAGAACCCGGGTTCCCAAACCCTTTTTAGGACAATAACATGCATAATAGTTGTTATAATTAGCACTTTAGAATTCGAACGTTCGCATCCATTGTATTTAATAGGGTTCTAATGTTCGTACGAACTTTCGGTCGGTTCGCGGGTTCTGGTGCGAACCGAACCCGGGGGTGTTCGGCTCATCACTAGTGATGACAGGTCTGTCCTCCATTTCAGATCGTCCACCCTGCAGAGGAGATCGGGGAGCCGGGGGTGCTGCTCAGCCACTGCAGGCATAATCCAAGCTCTGCACATAGCCGGAGTGAGAGATCCACGGTGCATGGCAGGAGGGAGGAGCCGGGGGAAAGGAGTACATGGCGCCACCCACTGACCCTCTGACCTCGGGCAGTGGTCAGTGGCAGTACGCCCCTGGGTGGGGAAAACGAGTTGCGGCCCCGGACACAAGACAGGGACGCGACTGGAGATATTGACAGAACACCGGGGGACATTCCCTGCCACTCCCACACACGCGGTAGGCAAATTAAGCAGCTGCGAGGCCCCTGGAAGTGCGAGGCCTTAGGCGGCCGCCTTATTTGCCTAATTAGAGAGCCGCCTCTGGTGCCCATGTCTCACTGTGTCCATGACTAGACTGACGTTTAACATAGGAGTCTATGGAAGGGGTGCCAAAATTGAAAAGCTCGGTGCTCCCCGGCCGTAGGTCCCCCATACACAAAACTTTGCACACTTATAGAAGAGAAATTGTGCTACATGTGTTGAAATTTTTGGGTCCAGGGAAACTACGACCGGCCGGAACCGGGTCCGCAAAGTCACCAAAGAAATTACTGTTTAACATGGGAGTCTATGGAAGGGGTGCCCGGTTTTGAAAAATCGGTGTTCACCAGCCGTAGGTCTCCCGGACAAGAAACTTTGTAAACTTGTAGAGGAAGAGTGAGGCTATATGTGTGCCAAGTTCCGGCCAGCCGGTACCGGGTCCCCAAAGTCCGGGAGATCAGGCGCAAAAAGGTGACTCGAGTATAAGCCGAGGGAGGCATTTTCAGCACAAAACTCGGCTTATACTCGAGTATATACGGTATATTTTAATTACATTTTATTTGTTTTATTTGTAGTTAATTACTACCGAACTAGTGTTTGGAAAACAGAGAACACTGACCAAGGATCCAGGTCAATGAAACTCTTCCAATTTTCAGCAGCTAAATTTCACCTGCTTTCACCAGGAGTAACTGACTTGTCTAAGTTTTGCCCGTAAAACACACTTTAACATTTGAAACTAAACAATGATTCTGCTGCATGTGAACTTACTGCA
Organism: Rana muscosa; assembly: GCA_029206835.1. Taxonomy (NCBI): domain Eukaryota; kingdom Metazoa; phylum Chordata; class Amphibia; order Anura; family Ranidae; genus Rana; species Rana muscosa. The sequence continues at coordinate 77,190,517 of CM055118.1, read as the reverse complement.
TACTAATTCTCACACACCAATTTTGGTGCACCCTCCCATAAGGTCATGGTGCAAGAACATTTTCTTGAAACTGGTTACATTCAAAAATAAGGTTAGCATGCAAACACTGGTCCAAGTACAAAAAAGTGCAAGATCCTCCCACCCTTTTTTTGTGAAATGGACCTTTGTCTCCAAACATAACTATCATTTGTTGTTTTTGGACCAATTTTTGTCTTAAAGTGGTTGTAAAGGCAGAAGTTTTTTTTATCTTCATGCATTCTATGCATGAAGATAAAAAAACCTTCTGTGTGCAGCAGCCCCTCTCAGCCCCACCAATACTTACCTGAGAAAAAAAGAAAGGAAGGTGGGACTTTATAAGAAGCATGCATCCCGGGAGATAACATGATATAGATGAAGATGGAAGGTACTTGGTATATTAGAACTATGAACATTATATGACAGCATTGTACAACAACAATTGGCAGTCAATTTTTTCCCCCTCCTCTCCCTATACAAAGACCTATCATTCTATTCTTTCACAGATTAATTATATGTTTCAATACTTATAGACATCTACCCCATACTTGCTCCTGAATAGTGGTAGTCGCCACGAAACGGGTTGAGCCAATAGATGCCCCCTCGCTCACATTTTGTAATACTATCAAATACCATATTTACCAATTGGATTGTACCAATGAATTAGAGACACAGCTATCTACCAGGGAGACACGCTTTAATGAAATTGGTTCTTTACAATGTTTACATTATGAACTTATTATGCTACTATTATATCATGTTATCATTATCATTGTCATATTTTATTTATCTCAATGAACTTGGATCTTTATGATGTTTACATTACGAACTTACTATGCCATTATTTTATCATGTTATTATTATTATTGTCATATTTTATATATCAATAAACTATTGACTGCCAATTGTTATTGTACAATGCTGTCATGTAATGTTCATAGTTCTAATATACCAAGTACCTTCCATCTTTATCTATATCGTGTTATCTCCCGGGATGCATGCTTCATATAAAGTCCCACCTTCCTTTCTTTTTTTCTCAGGTAAGTATTGGCGGGGTTGAGAGCAGCTGCTGCACACAGAAGTTTTTTTTTTATCTTTTTTTATCAAATAATAGGAATGGAGGCGCTTGGCAGTCTATGCCTTGCTCTCTCATACAAAGTCCCAACTGGTTGCTTTAGTTTTTAAATACTTACCTGAGGTCCATCTCTATCCAGCGATGTGCACGAGTGCCTCGGCCGTCCAGGACTCTCACTCCTCATTGGCTGAGACACAGCAGTGCTGCCATTGGCTCCCACTGCTGTCAATCAAATTCAGTTAGCCAATCAGGAGAGAGAGAGGGGCGGGCTGGGCCATGGCTCCATGTCAGAATGGATATACAGAGCTGTGGCTCGGCTAAGGTGCCCCCATAGCAAGCTGCTTGCTGTGGGGGCACTCAGGAGGGAGGGGTAAGGAGCGCCGGCAAAGGACCCGAAAAGAGGAGGATCCGGGCTGCTTTGTGCAAAACCACTACACAGAGGAGGTCAGTATAACATGTTTGTTATTTTTAAAGAAAAAAAAAATATTTGACTTTAGTATCACTTTAAGCTGGCAAATTGACATGAGAAGGAGTCTGTAACCAGCTTCATTAATCTGACAGGTATTAAAACATATTCTAATTACTACTGTTTCCTTTTGCCACAGAAATAAAACACAAACACTGCTGAGCCAGGAGTTTATTCTGAATTTATCTCCCTGAGACACACTCAGAGGGTAGCCATGGTAATGTTGCTCATTTGCCAAGCTCTTGGCTTCACTTGTTTCTTTGTCCAGTAAGCCTAAACCACTAATTTACAGAATGTATAAGATTTTCTGCTATTACAGACTTAATTAATATTAACAACTCAGCCATAGACCTAACCAAAAAGCCTATGCTGCTGTTGCTAATTAGACTACAGACTGGCCATGTTTACAAATAAATGTGTGATCTTCATAATCATTAATTTCTAAGAAATTTGCTGACAACTTTTACACTACATCCTAGTAGGGATGAGCCGAACACCCCCCCCCCCCCCCCGGTTTGGTTCGCACCAGAACCTGCGAACGGACCGAAAGTTCGCGCAAACTTTAGAACCCTATTAAATACAATGGACGCGAATGTTCAAAATCAAAAGTGCTAATTATAACGGCTAATATGCAAGTTATTGTCCTAAAAAGGGTTTGTGGATGTATCAATGCAAAAAAAAGTTTTAAAAACTGACGTTTTTTCGGGATCAGTGATTTTAATGATGCATGAAGTGAAAAAAAAAAAGAAGGAAAATATTCCTTTAAATATCGTACCTGGGGTGTGTCTAAAGTATGCCTGTGAAGTGGCACGTGTTTCCCGTGTTTAGAACTGTCCCTGCACAAAATGACATTTCTAAAGGAAAATAAGTAATTTAAAACTGCTTGCGGCTTTAAAGGAACACTACAGGTTCCCGTTTAAAAAAAAAAAATAACAAACATGTTATACTTACCTCCACTGTGCAGCTCGTTTTGCACACAGTGGCCCCGATCCTCCGCTTCTGGGGTCCCTCGGCGTCTGTCTCGGCTCCTCCCCGCAAGGACTCCACACCATAATGCAAGCAAGCTCGCATGGTGTGAAATTACTGCGGGCGCGCTCCCGTGATACAGTGGCGGCCATAGCCGCCGACTGTATCACTCGGCCCCGCCCCCCGACGTGCCGCGTCATTGGATGTGATTGACAGCAGCACCAGCCAATGGCTGCGCTGCTTTCAATCCATCCACAGTAGCCAATCAACGGCCAGGCAATAGAACTCGGAGGATGACGGGAGCGAGCGCGGGACTTTCGAGGGGCCAGGTAAGTAAAACGGGGGCTCGGGGGGGGGGGGGGGGCGGTATTGTCAAATGTTTTTTCACCTTAATGCATAGGATGCATTAAGGTGAAAAAACATTTACCTTTACTACTCCTTTAATGTAATGTCTGGTCCCGGCAATATGGATGAAAATCATTGAAAAAAATGGCATGGGTACCGCCCCCCCCTCCAGCCCACTACCAGCCCCTTTGGGTCTTGTATGGATATTAAGGGGAACCCAGCACCCAAACTAAAAAAAGGCCCTATATACTCTGAACAGCAGTATACAGGTGGTGACAGGGACTGTAGGTTTGTTCTTTTTTTTAAATCCTTTTATTTTTTCATTTGCTCAATCAATACATGTGATTTGTGCATTTAGTCTTACACATTGATATATGAACAAAAGCATATTAAAATTCCTGTCCATACAAAAAAAAAGGAGCCTATCCTTTACCAGTTGTAATGACACAAGGCTAGGATCCTCCAGCCATGGTTGCACTTGCCATATAAGATTGCATTTATCCACTGCCTTTCTACGTCTGTAGGCAAGCTGTTCTCTGAAAAGCAAGGAATTGACATACGCAATCCACTGCTTCCCTGTGGGAACCGTCTCTGCCATCCAATATCGCGCTATTAGCTTTCTAGCCAGGTACATCAGTCTTGTTATCATATAGTACCTTCCTTGTGGGAACTTTTCAGCTTCAATCGCCCCAAACAGGTACACCAAAGGGTCCAAGGGAGATAGAAAAATGGCATGGCTACCCCACCAGCCCCCCCCCCCTACCCCAGCCCATTACCAGCCCCTTTTGGACTTGTATGGATATTAAGGGGAACCCCGCACACAAAATAAAAAAGGCCCTATTTACTCTGAACAGCAGTATACAGGCGGCGCAAACAAGACAGGGACTGTAGGTTTGTTCTTAAGTAGAATCTGTTTGTAATTTGGAACAGGTACATTTTTTAAGTGTAGCTCCAGCCAAAAAATCTATTTTTAAGCTTTTTGGAAAACATAGGGAAGGGTTATCACCCCTTTAACATTTGTTTTGCTGTCTGTGCACCTGTTCAGAACATTTCTGTCCCAATGACAAATGTTTTTTGAAAATTTGCGTTTTTTAGTGAAACAAGGATTGGTGATAAAGCATCAGTGGAGAGGAGACACCTTTTCCCATATTAACTCTTACTATGGAGAATTTCCGTTCCTAGGGGTAGATTTCCTCTCACTTCTTGTTGTCTCCTTCCGTTTCAAGTAGGAGTCGTTTGTAAGTCGGATGTTTGAAAGTAGGGGCCTGCCGTATATACTCTACAGAAATTTGGCCCTTAGGTGTTGGTGTTGCCACAACACTGTAAGCCCTCACAGTTACTCTTGGTGGGCGCAGGAATGGGCCCAGCTGTGAAATAGTAGATCAAGAATTGTAATTACATGCCATTGTTGAACAGTGGTAGGAAAAATTGGGCCTTTGGTGGTGGTGCTGGTGCCACAACACTGTAAGTCCTCACAGTTACTCTTTGTGGGCGCAGGAATGGGCCCAGCTGTGAAATAGTAGATCAAGAATTGTAATTACATGCCCCTGTTGAACAGTGATAGGAAAAATTGGGCCTTTGGTGGTGGTGGTGGTAGTGTTGCCACAACATTGTAAGTCCTCACAGTTACTCTTGGTGGGCGCAGGAATGGACCCAGCTGTGAAATATTAGATCAAGAATTGTAATTACATGACATTGTTGAACAGTGGTAGGAAAAATTGGGCCTTTGGTGGTGGTGGTGCTGGTGCCACAACACTGTAAGTCCTCACAGTTAATCTTGGTGGGCGCAGGAATGGGCCCTGCTGTGAATTATTAGATCAAGTATTGTAATTACATGCCCCTGTTGAACAAGGGCATACAAATTGTGCCTTAGGCACTGGTGCCACAACACTGCAACCCCTCACAGATACTGTACTTGGAGCGCAGCAATGAGCCCTCTTGCAAAGTATTGCATCAAAAATTGTAATTACACGCCCCTGTTAAACAGGGGCTGAAAAATTGGGCCTTAGGCACTGGTGCTGGTGCCACAACACTGCAACCCCTCACAGATACTGCAGTTGGAGCACAGTAATGAGCCCTGCTGCAAAGCATTGCATCAAAAATTGTAAATACACGCCCCTGTTAAACAGGGGCTGGAAAATTGGGCCTTAGCCACTGGTGGCAGTGCCCAGAACCAAAAATGTTCTTTCAAGCTATCAGCATGATTATTGAGGAGGAATCTCAGCATAACAGGATCGTCACTCAGCATCAGCATAGGCAGTCTTGAAGGGATCTGACATTTCCCAAAAAATTATTCGGTTACATCAGCATCAGGTGCTTGGTAGCTGGTGGTGATCCAAGACTGATTCATTTTTATGAAGGTCAGTCGATCGACCGAGTCGTGGACAGGCGCACCCTGTGATCAGTTACAAAGCCTCCAGCAGCACTGAATGTGCGTTCCGAAAGAACGCTGGATGCAGGACAGGCCAGTACCTCAATTGCATACTGTGCAAGCTCTGGCCAGTCATCCATCCTCAAGACCCAGTAACCCAGAGGATTTTTGGTGGGAAAGGTGTCCAAGTCTGATCTTGCCCCTAGGTATTCCTGCACCATGTAAACCAGACGCTAGTGATGGTTGCTGGAAGCGATCATACCTTGGGGCTGCGTACTAAAAAATTGTCTGAACGCATCGGTCAGACGGCCACCTTCTCCACCGCTCCTTCTTTGACTGACCGGTGCCTCAGCAACACATTGTCCAGGACCAGGAATTTGTAACCTCCCAGTCTCTGGGAACGCGTTGCACAGACCTTTCTGCAAGGCCTCCTGAAGATGCTTCATCCTCTGCGATGGCAAGATAAGGTCCACAACCTTACCCTTGTAACATACATCAAGGAGGGTTGCCAGCCAGTAATGATCCCTCTCCTTGATCGCACGAATACGAGGATCCTTCCACAGGCTTTGCAGGATCAGGGAGGCCATGCAGCGTAGGTTTGCTGAGGCATTCGGTGCGGAGTCCTTTGGGTCACTGAGGACGACATGATCCGCAGCCACCTCCTCCCAGCCACGTACAAGTCCATGGGTGTCTTGGGACTGTAATTGATCCCTTGAAGACTGCTGATGATGCTGAGTGCTAGGCTCAACCTCCATCCTGACACAATAATCCTCCTCCTCCTCTTCCTGTGTGATAGCCGGGCCAGCAGGAACACTGTCTGGATAAAGGGGGCCTTGAGAGGTAAGGAAGTCCTCCTCTTCCTGCCTCTGTTCTGCCTCAAGTGCCCTGTCCATTATTCCATGCAGCGTGTGCTCCAACAGGTGGACAAGAGGGACAGTGTCACTGATGCATGTACTGTCACTGCTCACCATCCTTGTGGCGTCCTCAAATGGTGCCAGGACAGTGCATGCATCCTTGATCATGGCCCACTGGCGTGGGGAAAAAATCCAAGCTCCCCTGACACTGTCCTGGTGCCATATTGCAACAGATACTCATTGATGGCCCTCTGCTGCGTGTGCAGCCGCTGCAGCATGGCCAACGTAGAGCTCCACCTGGTGGGCATGTCACAGATTAGGCAGTTCTTGGGCAAGTTGTAATCCTTTTGCAGGTCAGCCAGCCGAGCACTGGCATTATATGACCGGCGGAAATGCCCACAGAGTTTCCTGGCCTACTTCAGGCCCTCCTGTAAGCCCGGGTACCTGCCCAAGAACCGCTGCACCACCAAGTTAAGGACGTGAGCCAAACAGGGCACATGGGTCAGTTGTCCCTGTCGGAGAGCGGAGAGGAGGTTGGTGCCATTGTCGCAAACCACCTTTCCTGGCTTAAGCTGGCGTGGCGTCAACCACCTCTGAGCCTGCCCCTGCAGAGCTGACAGAATCTCTGCCCCAGTGTAGCTCCTGTCCCCCAAGCACACCAGCTCAAGCACCGCATGGCAACTTTTTGCCTGCATACTTGCGTAGCCCCTTGAACGCCTATGGAGCACCGCTGGTTACGAGGAAAAAGCACAGGTAGAGGCCATGGAGGAAGAAGAAGAGGAGGGGGTGGAGGAGAGAGGTGTGTCAGAATCACCAGTAGTAACATTTTGGAGGCGTGGTGGTGGAACAACCTCCAACACTACTGCACCTTGTCCTGCATCCTTCCCAGCTGCCAGCAGAGTCACCCAATGCGCCATGAAAGATAGGTAACGTCCCTGTCCATGCCTGCTGGACCATGAGTCAACGGTAATATGCACCTTACCGCTGACCGCACTGTCCAGCGAGGCCAAGACATTGCCTTCCACATGCCGGTAGAGAGCCGGAATTGCCTTCCGTTAGAAAAAGTGGCGTTTGGAAACCTGCCACTAAGGAACCGCACATTCCACAAACTCACGGAAGGGGGCAGAGTTTACCAACTAAAAAGACAGCAGTTGAAGTGCTAGCAATTTAGCCAAGCTAGCATTCAACCGCTGGGCATGTGGATGGCTGGGAGCGAACTTCTTTCGGCGGTGCAGCAGCTGAGGCAGGGAAATTTGCCTGGTACAATCGGACATCGGTGTACTAATAGCAGATTCTCTGCAAGTACTTGGCTGTGACACACTGAATTCTACACCTTCATTCCTCTCAGTGCAGGTTTCAGAGAGGACTGAAGGTATAGTGGGGTTGGAGATCCCAGCTGATGAGGAGCAAGGAGAGGTCCGCTTTGTTCTTTGGTGTGGGTCTTTTAGGTACACTTGCCAACGGACTGCATTGCAGGTCGACATATGTCTGGTCAAGCACGTGGTGCCCTAGCGGCTGATGTTTTGGCCACGCGAGATACGCTTTAGACATATGTTGCAAATGGCAATGGTGCGATCTGCTGCACATGTCTGAAAAAAGGCCCACACCAAAGAACTTTTGGAATAACGTGCAGAGACAGCAGCGCCCTGCACATGCGGAGCTCTGCGGTGTGATGCAGTCGGTGTGCTGCCCTTAAGCTGGCCCCTGGAGGGCATCCTGCCTCATTGGAGATGTGCCTCCTCCTCCTCCTCTCTCCTATCAGGCACCCACATGGAGTCAGTGACCTCATCATCCCCTCCCTCCTCATCACTGGAGCCAATCTGGCAGTATTCTGCAGCTGGGGGAACATGACTGCCAGATAGCTGTCCTTGTTGGGCACCCCCTCTCTCTGGGCTCATGTTACTACCCCCTCTCTCTGAGCTCACGTTACTGCCTTTCTCCAGCTGGGTTCCATCATCAGAGCCTTCAAAACGCTGGGCATCCTCCTGGAGCATGTACCCAACACTGTGGTCAAACAGTTTGGGGGACTCCTCAGGAGGACATGGTGGGGCTAGGGAAAGAGTGACTGATGCCATTGAGCCGAGGGAAGAGGCCTCTTTGGCAGCTGCTTTGCCAGACAAAGTACCCTGAGCCTGGGTGGGAGAGGATGAGGATGAGGAGGAGGAGGACGGCTTGGTCATCCACTCTACCAAGTCTTGGGTATGTTGCGGCTCAACATGGCCAGCTGCCGAAAAGAAGGACAAGCGTGTCCCACGGCCACGTGCTGATGAGGATGCACCATGTCCACGACCAGCAGCACTGTTGCCTCTAGACACAGAGCCTGCTTGCCCTCTTTTATTGCCTCGTGACTGTCTGCCTCTCCTTGTTTGCCTTCCAAACATACTAATGGCCTGCAGTGAGATGTAGCTGCACAAAGGTGGGATGTATATATATATATATATATATATACATATATATATATATATATATATATATATATATTTGTCTGTACTGATAATGCAGCTATCAAAATCAACTGCCTGCTGTGGTATTAGTATGAGAAAAGCAGCAGCAGCAGCAGTTAGTTTTAGGTGAAAACTGTGCAGAGAGGGACACAGTACACTAACTGAAAATACTTGCAGCTCTCTGCTTGTGATTTTATTATGTGAACACCACTATAATAGTCACTAACTGTATTCAGGTAAGCTTTAGGTGAACGCTATGCAAAGCACAGTACACTAAGTGAAACACTGACTGTCTGCAGCTAGCACAATCACCTGCCTGCCTGTCACAGTATATAGAAAACCAGGAATGGATCTAGCTACACTGAATACAGTGTATAAATATATATATGACACCTAGGATGCATATATATCTTCTACACACTGTAACTGCAGCTAACTGACTCGCCTGCCTGCTCTATCTAACTCAATATAAATGACACTGTCTGTCTCTGTAAACTCTCTCTTTTCACAACTCCAACACACTACACAAGGCCGCCGAGCCCGCGGCCTTATATAGTGTGGGGCGTGAACTAAACCCCCTGAACCATAATTGGCCAAAGCCACCCTGGCTTTGGCCAATTACAGCTCTCTGTTTTTTCTGCGCTGTGATTGGCCAAAGCATGCGGGTCATAGTGCACGCTTGGCCAATCATCAGCCAGCAATGCACTGTGATGCCGCAGTGAATTATGGGCCGTGACGCGCCACTCAAATTTGGCGCGAACGCCCCATAATGTTCGCAATTCGGTGAACAGTCGATGTTCGAGTCGAACATGGCTTCGACTCGAACACGAAGCTCATCCCTACATCCTAGTGTAAACCCTTTAGAGATGAGCTCAGGTGTCCTCCAAACGTATCCCAATCTGAACTAATAAGTAGGCTTGTGCAATTCGTTTCGTAACGAATTGAAATTCGTCCGAATTTAGCAACTTTCGGACATTCGGAAGCATTCGAATTTCCGAACAAAGCAATTACGAATAAGACCGAATCCGAAATAAATTATACCGCAAATAGCGAATGCCCGAATGTCTTCGGCATAATTCGTTATGAAAAAGTTATGAATGTACGAATCCATACGAAGCACAATAACACTCACTCTGCTCTGCTCTCTGCTTCTCCCACACCGTGCTGAACTCCCTCTCAAAATGGTGTACAGGGGCGGAGGTTATAGCCGCATGTAAAAAACGAAAGTAAAATACGAGATTTCGAATCCATTCGAAGCACAATAACACTCACTCTGCTCTCTGCTTCTCCCTCACCGTGCTGAACCCTCTCAAAATGGTGTACAGGGGCGGAGCCTATAGCCGCATGTTAAAAACGAAAGTAAAATACGAGATTTCGAATCGTTACAAATAACCGCAATGTATTTAGAAAAGTACAAATCCATTCGAAGCACATTAGGCATAATAGGCAGCGTCGTTGTGAGAGAGACACGGAAAATTACGAATCAACGAACCCAAAAAAAGTTACGAAAGTAGGAGTTGTGTCCAGAATCAACGAAAAACAACGTACTCTACCGAAAGTACGAACCCAAAAAAAGTTACGAAAGTAGGAGTTGTGTCCAGAATCAACGAAAAACAACGTACTCTACCGAAAGTACGAATTATAAAGCAACAAAAAATTCAACGAAAAATGTCGCTTGCAAAAATACGAATGAGTCCGAACACGAAAAATCCCGTCTAGCAAAATTACGAATGATTACGAATCAACAGGACCGGAAAGAAACGAACCGAAACGGAACGAATTTTTCCGTTGTGCACAAGTCTACTAATAAGCCACATATTTTTTTAATTCAATGAGCTGCATGCCGGGTCATTCCCTGCTCCGCAGCACGTGTAAACCAAGAGGCAGAATGCCGATGATGTTAGTGCCCTTATATGTAAACATGCCCATGTAGCGATACCTTCAGCTAAGAGGGCCGCAGATTTAGTTTGGGCCCTGAAGACAGCTCCGCCAATCCCCGGCAATTTACTCGACCCCCCCTGGCACAGTTAGTCTGGGGTAATATATATATCTTATGCTCTATGGTTAAATTCAGACACCAATGCAATGATAGAAGAGTAACGAGTTTACTTCTACTGGCAATAAAATCAACAGTTATAACAAATCACAGGAATATGTCTGCAGAGCCCTGCAGCAATAGACACACTACAACTAGCAAGACATGGCGCACACGCGCCACGTGTAACAGTACTTCACTATGCACCCTATGGCGCAGCAACTAAATCAACTATCTAGATGGCCAGGCCTGACCATATAACTCAGCCTCTAGAGGATGAATTCTTCGCATGCAAGTCTTTAAACGGTGGTGCACATTTCAGGAACACATTTGTAATCCAAAGGGTAAAAGTGCCAACACAGAACACTCCACTAGAGATCCGTTTGACTCAGTTCTGCTATGGATCTCCAGTGGGGCTTAAATAGAACTGGGGGGCCACGGCAGTCTGTAGGCCTAACAATAGTATACAGTATGTGGATTGAGATGTGCTCGCTCACCCCTCCGGACGCGATCCCAGTCCGGGAACTTCCACCTGCTGTGTCTCCACACACAGCGTCTGCAGCGGTCTGGTCTCCGGCTCAGCAGCGGTTGAGGATGACCAAATCAGATGCAACCCAGGTTCGCGATGGGGTGGAAGGCTCTTTTGGATAGCAGCACAAGGCCCCAGGCTTCAGGCCTTGCACCACAGCGGATCCGCACAGGAAGATCTCTCCACTGAAGTCTTGTGTCCAAAAGAGGCCGAGCGCAGCCTCGCCTCCTCCTTATATAACCCCACCCATGAGTCTCTGGGGTGGAAACATTGCATCCTGGGTGCCGAATGGGGTTCTGGGTAAGGTAGTCCTGAGAGTCTTAAAGGAGACCCCGCTACACACTCCCCCCACTTAAACTCTTTGGTCCCCAAAGATAATCCTAACATACTCTGCGTACAACCCTAGACAACGTTGCGTATGATGTTGGCATAGGGAATTCCCACCAAAACCGAGGGGTTGAATTCCCCTGCCCACAGGTCACACTATCATGAGTGGCCTGCCTAACTGTGCCAGAGAGTGAGTGGGGGTTGCCCTCCACCAAATGAACAGTGGAGGGATCCGGATTCTCTGCACTCCTCCTGGCAGTGACCACAGAATCTTCTGAGCTCTTCCCCATTTGTGGGTAGGTCAACTTTTTGGGAGGCCTTATGACTCTTCGAGCCCTTTGCTCTCTTGGGGTTTCTGGCTCTGGCGCCACAGGCTCTTCTTCCGTAGCAGTTTCGGGCAACACGGCGGGCTCTGGAACATCTGCTTCAGGAGCCGAAGGATACGTAGAGTCTCTAGGATCCTTTTCAGAGTAAGTATCACAGGCATCTTCCCAGTAATCTGATGAAGGACTAGATGGGATGAACTCAGTGGCTTCTGCATTCAGTTGTCCATCTATAGTGTCTTCAGTGGTTGGAAGATCTATAGCAGAAGTTCCTGGAGTTGGGGAAGGCTACAGCCAGTCGAGTTCTCTTCCTTCATCTCCACCAGGGATGAGCCGAACACCCCCCTGTTCGGTTCGCACCAGAACCTGCGAACAGACAAAATGTTCATGTGAACTTTAGAACCCTATTAAATACAATGGACTCGAACATTCGAAATCTAAAGTGTTAATTATAAAGGCTAATATGCAAGTTATTGTCCTAAAAAGTGTTTGGGGACCTGGGTCCTGACCCAGGGGACATGTATCAATGCAAAAAAAAGTTTTAAAAACGTCCGTTTTTTCGGGAGCAGTGATTTTAATAATGCTTAAAATGAAAAAATAAAAGTGAAATATTCCTTTAAATTTCGTACCTGGGGGGTGTGTATGATATGCATGTAAAGTGGCGCATGTTTCCTGTGCTTAGAACTGTCCCTGCAAAAAATGTAATTTTTGAAAGAAAAAAAGTCATTTAAAACTCACTCGCGGCTATAATGAATTGTCAGCTCCCGGCAATACATTCAAAAGTCATTGATAAAAAAAAAAAAAAAAGCGTGGGGGTTCCCCAGAATTCCATTACCAGGCCCTTCAGGTCTGGAATGGATATTAAGGGGAACCCCGCCGCAAATTTTAAAAAAAATTGACGTGGGGTTCCCCCAAATATCCATTCCAGGCCCTTCAGATCTGGCATGGATTTTAAGGGGAACTCCACCCCAAATTTAAAAAAAAATGGCGTGGAGTCCCCCTAAAAATCCATACCAGACCCCTTATCCGAGCACGCAACCTGGCCGGCCGCAGGGGAAAAGGGGGGGACGAGAGAGCGGCCCCCCCTCCCTCCTGAACCGTACCAGGCCACATGCCCTCAACATGGGGAGGATGTCCCCATGTTGATGGGGACAAGGGCCTCATCCCCACAACCCTTGCCCGGTGGTTGTGGGGGTCAGCGGGCGGGGGGCTTATCGGAATCTGGAAGACCCCTTTAACAAAGGGGACCCCCAGATCCCGGCCCCCCCCTATGTGAATTGGTAAGGGGTACATTGTACCCCTACCATTTCACGAAGAAAGCGTAAAAAAAAATGTTTAAAAAAACACACAAACACCTTGAAAAAGTCCTTTATTTAAAAAAAAAAAAAAAAAAAACATTCCAGCGGTGAAATCCAGTGTCCTTCCTTCACTGTGTAATTTAAATTTACATAGTGAAGGAAGTTCCCCGCTCAAGCCAATGACGTAGGCGGGTCTGACATACCGAGGGGACGGATCTGATGGGGAACTGCTCTCACTTTGGTAATACATGTATAGACCCGCCCCTTCTCATGTTCCGCATCTGGTCCACTGAGCGGACCTGATAGGGAACTTTAGAAGGGGCGGGTCTATACATTTAAAACACTGAGAGGGAGTTCCCCATCAGGTCCGCTCAGGCACAACCAATGAAGGACAGCGCTGGACATCGGGATCGCCGCGGGACGGCCAGGTTGCGTGCTCGGATAAGGGGTCTGGTATGGATTTTTAGGGGGACTCCACGCCATTTTTTTTTAAATTTGCGGCGGGGTTCCCCTTAATATCCATTCCAGACCTGAAGGGCCTGGTAATTGAATTCTGGGGAACCCCCCCGCTTTTTTTTTTTTTTTATCAATGACTTTTGTATGTATTGCCTGGAGCCGACAATTCATTAATAGCCGCGAGTGAGTTTTAAATGACTTTTTTTCTTTCAAAAATTACATTTTTTGCAGGGACAGTTCTAAGCACGGGAAACATGCGCCACTTTACATGCATATCATACACATCCCCCAGGTACGAAATTTAAAGGAATATTTCACTTTTATTTTTTCATTTTAAGCATTATTAAAATCACTGCTCTCGAAAAAACGGCCGTTTTTAAAACTTATTTTTGCATTGATACATGTCCCCTGGGGCAGGACCCGGGTCCCCAAACACTTTTTAGGACAATAACTTACATATAAGCCTTTATAATTAGCACTTTAGATTTCTCCCATAGATTTTTTGAATTTGCCGCGAACACCCCAATTTTCCTACCTTCCCTTCTGGCTTCAACTTGTAGACAGGTAGGCCCGGCAGCTTCCTACAGATGACATAGGGTTCAGATCTCCATCTGTCTGCAAGTTCGTGTTTTCCAGGGACCCCCAGATTGCGTAGCAGTACTCGGTCCCCGGGCTGCAGGTCTTGCACCCGGACCTTCAGGTCGAAGTTTCTTTTGTTTCGAGCTCCCCTTTGATCTGAGGCCACTTGAGCTTGTTCATAGGCTACTTTCAGGCTGTGTCTGAGCCTGTCCACATATCCTTTGTGGGAGGTGGCTGAGGAATGGTCTAAGGTGGTGCCAAACGCCAGGTCCACAGCGTCCACAACGCGTTTCAGAGCATGCGCAGCTCTCGTACAGGGCATGCGCGCTCCTTTCTCAAGTGTCACTTGTCTCCTATCACGGACAAGCCAGCCTGCATCCCGGCTACTTGCGGCCGCCATAACCGGGACCTGGGAAATCCGTGGACTAGCGTCAGAGATCCTGGACGCAATATAAACATTGATCCTACTGGATGACACCTGATACTTACCATGATGTAAGTGTTTGATACAAATTGTCTGCTACATAATAAATCTGTTTTGCTAAGAGGCGCTTTTCTATTTTTCCTTTCATGTCATTTTCCTTGAGTCGGCTTCAACTTGGAGAAGAGCTGCCCTGAGCAACTGAGTTTTTATTAAAGACTTCCTATCCACAATTGTTACTATAGAGTTTTTCAAAACCTTATGCTACCTGCCATCCCTTGGTAACAATAATAACTTTATGTCCACCCGATTGGAATACTTTTTTGTTTTTTGATTTTCAACCTTTGTATAATATCCTTTACACATTTAGGATTAATAGTTTTTGTCTGTGCAGGCTTCCCAAGCGCTTGCATTTGCTATTGTTTTGCCAGGTCCACAGGTAACCTTGCTTCTCTCCCAAACATGAGTCGATAGGGGGAGTAGCCTGTAGCATCACTTATGGTGCAGTTGTAAGCGTGTACTATAGCCGCTATGTGTTTGCTCCAATGTTGTTTCTTCTCACTATCCAGAGTTCCCAACATGTTGAGCAGGGTTCGGTTAAACCTCTCCGGCTGAGCATCTCCCTGTGGATGGTAAGGTGTGGTTCGAGTTTTCTTGATTCCTAACGAATCCAGGAGTTTCCGGATCAGCCGACTCTCAAAGTCCCTTCCTTGATCGGAATGGAGTCGCTGTGGCAGCCCATAATGGACAAAATACTTCTCCATAAGCACCTTGGCTACTGTGGAAGCCTTCTGGTCTTTGGTTGGGAAAGCTTGTGCATACCGGGTGAAATGATCGGTTACCACCAGAACATTTCCTAGTCCACTCAGGTCGGGTTCGAGGCAGAGAAAATCAATGCATACCAGATCCATTGGGCCCTGACTTTGTAGATGGCCCATTGGGGCAGCTTGATGGGGTAAAGTCTTCCTCTGGATGCAGCGTGCACATGAATGGCAGTACTCTTCTACTTCTGCCCTCATGCAGGGCCAATAGAACTGATTTCTGACGAGTTGAAAGGTCCTTTCCGCCCCTAGGTGGCCATGATTGTCATGTAGGGCAATCAGAACAGTCTCTCGATGTTTTTCCGGAAGGACCAATTGCCATTTATCTTCCAGGTCATCAGAGGGGCCCCTTCGGTAGACCACTCCCTGATGCACCTGCAACCTGTCCCACTCTTTCCTCAACAGGCGAACTTCCTTTGAGGAGTGGCGCAGGAGTCTATTTGGATCCTGATTCTCCAGGGCTTCCAGAACCAATTTCCCCATGGGGTCTTCTAATTGGTCGCATCTCAGTTCCTTCTTGGACAGTTTCGGCAGATTGTCTTCCTCCAGTTGGGTTACTCCACAGTATTGTTTGGGGACTCCTACCATGGTAACTCCTATCTCTTCTGCCGTTGAGCCTCCTCTGGCTTGTAATTCAGCCCCTTGACAAAGGGCCTGCACCCCGTCAGGTGCCACTTGAGTCCAGTCTTCTGTGTCACTGGTGGGGGCATGAGATCTCCTGGACAGAGCGTCTGCATCTCGATTTCCAGCCCCTGGCCTGTACTTTAGGCTGAAATTGAATCCAGACAGTGCGGCCTGCCACCTGTGTCCAGTGGCGTCCAGCTTTGCTGTGGTTAAAAGGTAGGTAAGGGGGTTGTTGTCGGTCTTCACAGTGAACTCCGCCCCATACAGGTAGTCTTTGAGCTTGTCTACTACCGCCCACTTAAGGGCCAGGAACTCCAGCTTGTGAGTGGGGTAGTTCTTCTCAGAGGGGGTCAGGCTCCTGCTCACGTAGGCAACAGGCCGCAGTTGTCCTTCGTGTTCTTGGTAAAGCACTCCTCCCAGACTGTCATGACTAGCATCTACATGTAGTTCATAGGGTTTGGTTGGGTCTGCGTAGGCCAAGACTGAGGCAGTGGTTAGGCTCTTCTTCAACGCCTAGAAGGCCTCTTCACACTTCTGGTTCCACTGGTCTCTGACTGACTCTCCCGGCTTCCTGGGCCCTGAGTCGTCCTCTTCCCCCTCGGTCTTGAGTAGTTCATTCAAGGGTCTGGCAATTCGGGCGAATCCTTCCACAAACCTCCTGTTTAGGAGCAGAACCCCAAGAAGGATCTGAGTTCTGTTACTGTGGTGGGACGTGGCCAGGAGGTAACTGCCTCCAATTTCTCAGGGTCTGTGGCCACCCCTTCTTCAGACACTATGTGCCCCAGATAGTTCACAAAAGACTGGTAGAACCGACACTTCTCAGGCGAAAGCTTGAGTCCCTCCTCACTGAGTCTTCTCAACACTTTTTCCAGCCTCTCTTCGTGTTCTTCCAGGGTTCTCCCAAAGACAATGACATCGTCCAGGTATACAAGGACTTCAATAAGGTTCATGTCTCCTACAGTCTTCTCCATGAGACGTTGGAAGGTAGCAGGAGCTCCAGACAGTCCCTGAGGCATTCGATCAAACTCAAAGAACCCCACTGGGGTTATGAAGGCTGTCTTCTCCTTGTCTTCTGGATGCATAGGGATCTGGTAGTATCCACTCTTGAGATCCATAACGCTGAACCACTTGGCTCCAGACAAACTCTGTAAAGCGTCCTCTATCCTCGGAGTGGTGTACTGGTCGGGTATGGTTCTCCTGTTGAGAGTCCTTGTAGTCCATACAGAGCCTCAACGACCCATTCTTCTTCCTGACCACCACTATCGGGGAGGCATAGGGGCTTCTAGACTCCCGGATCACACCAGTCCTCTTGAGTTCTGCGAGTTGTTCCCTTAGATCCTCCAGATCTGCTAGTGGGACCCGCCTGACCCTCTCTCTGAAGGGCTTGTCTTCTTGGAGGCGGATTCGATGGGTGGCACTCCTTGCACACCCCACATCGAACTCATCTTTGGAGAAGATCTTCTCCCATCTGGTCAACTGGGCCTTGGCTCTCTCTTTCCAAGCCCTGGGCAGAGTCGGGTTTTCCATGGACAGCTTCTCCCAAACATCTCCTCCTTCACCCGTCCCCTTGACTTCTGACAGGGTAACCGGGGCAGCAGGGCTCACCTAGCCCAGCAGCATCCTGGCTGGGATTTCCATGGGGCCACCTGTAGTGTTCCTAACACTCACCGGAACTCTACAATGGGCCTTCTTCAGGGCCTTCAGCGGAATCACTTCTGGTATCCCTTCCAGACCGGAGGACTCTTCCCTTGGGTTGGACTCCAGCATGACAAAGGGTACGGATTGTTCCCAAGTAAGCTTCACAGTGGCCCTGAGACAGGTTACTTCGCCGGGCTGCAACACTACCCCTTCTCTTCCAAGTCTCCACACCTTCCCTATCCCCTCTCCAGGGGTCTTCTGCTCTAGGACCAGCCGTTGATAGGCCGTCTTCAGCATGGGGTGGATCTTGGTGGCCGCTTGCCCCTTCTCTTTCACTAGAGGGGTCAGGAGTCTTCGGACCAGGTCCGTGTTTGTCCCTATTGTAAGGGAACTCTTGTTGGCTCCTGGCGGCCGAGGGCACACTACTGCCAGGGTGTCAAACACTTCGGCCTTCCCAGCCACAGATGGGTCAAAGGTCATCTTGATGGGCAGATAGCCATCGTAGGGGAAGCTCTGGGTTCCAATCCCCCATATTTCCAGTTCCTCTATCTTCTGGATGGGCAGGTGACTCAAGTGCTTATCGTAGAAATCCCGGTATAATAGGGTCACTTGTGCCCCAGTATCCAAGATGGCTCTCGTGTAGACTCCCTCCACTTGAATGGGCACTATAGGAGATGGGCCTACCAGCTTCTCCGGATATGGCCTGGCAGGGGTCGCCTTCTTCTGGTCCTTTCCCTTCGGACTCTCTCTGGTCCAACTCCCTTTGGACTTTAGTCTTTCTTGAGCCTGGTATGCATTGATTTCCCTCCTTTCAATGGGTGTACAGACCCGCTGAGGGATATTATTGTTTTTCTTAGGTGTGCATCCCCTCTGGGGAATGCTGTGCCCCTTCTGATGGGTCTTGCCCCCTTTCTCTGGGGTGTATCTCTGTTGAGGAATGTTGTGTTTCCTCTGAGGGGTTTAGTCTCCTCTTTTCTTCTGCTTTGCATTCAGCTTGGAGCTCACTGAAGATGATGGGCACCCGGTTGACTCCTTCACCGGGGCCCTCTGGAGTTTCCCGCCGGCTTGCGGTTATCTGTTTTCTTCTTCTTGGGACTGGAACATGTAGCTGCAATGTGGCCAACTCCCCCACAGTTAAAACAGATTATGTCCCCCCAGTCTTGCAGAGATGTGGGTGTCGAAACAGCTGGGAACAGTTCCTTCCTCGCTACCTCTTTCTCTGGACCCTGTGTGTCTTTCGCCGTCAGAGAGGTTAGCATCTCTAACACCTGAGACATTTGTGATTTCAAAGTGTCCACTTCTGAGTCCCTTTCTGGAATCATGAGCGAGTTGACTATCACTGGTGTAGGGGCATGACTTGTCTTTATCATTGCCTGATCCTTCTGCAGTGCCTCCTCATCTCTGATGATTTTTATCAAATCAGAGTAAGTCAGTGACGTTCCTCCTCCTGAGGTTTTCAAGTGCAACCAGACTGGATCCGAGCGTAACGCTCCCTTTAAGACTTGCTTCATTCTTGCCACATCTGTCATCTGTATCTTGGGGCATCATTCCCTTCTTCAAGACAATCTTACACAGCAACCTGTTCAGTCTTCTGACATACTCTGAAAGCTTCTCATTCGGCTGTTGTAAAGTATGTTCAAATTGGTAGACCATCTCTGTCACCTTTTCTAGCTGAACAAACTCTTCCTGTAGCATAGCTAGACAGTCTTGAGCCGTGCAGTCTGTATTTCCAAACCGGAAACTTTTCACCGCTTCTGCGCCTTTAAGGCTTTCTATCACTCGTTGCCTCTTCTGCGCTTCAGGCATCTCCCATGCATCCACTGCCTGCAATGACTGTTCCATCCAAGTATCGAAGTCTTCCTCCCCTGTAAGGACAGGGAGCTTCCCTGAAAATGTCTTTAGTCTCCGGTAGCTAGTCTCTACATGCACTGTGCTTGTCTTCTGACATTTGGTTAGCAGATCCCCTATTGCCTTTATCAATTCTGGTGATATAGCAGTGGCAGGTGCAGGTGCCACCGGGGGCGTCACCCTGTCTCCTCTTTCTGGTGAGGTACGGGCCGCAGCCTGCGGTGATCCTGTTGGTGATGGTTTCTTCTTTACAGTTACTGCGTGCGCCAACCTATAGGTTCTGTTGTCTGGCGTCCGCACACACTTGCGCTTGCAAGCCTCTGGCATCCCGTCCCAGTACTCCACTAGTGCATACTGATATGAGGTGTCTGGGTCTGACTTTATCTCCGTCACCCACGGTGTGTGATCTGGGGACACTGACTTCATTAACTCCTCTACCGTTTCAGTCGACCATTCCTCCCTAGGGAGGCTGATGACTATCGAGTGGTTTGGCTCTGCCCTAGAGGCTTTGCACCACTCTTCTACTGCTTGCGGGTTCATGGGGTCCATGCCGGCACTTCTGGCGTTCACCTGCTGTATCAGGATCCCGGGCGAGAACCCCCACGTGTAGCGATACCTTCAGCTAAGAGGGCCGCAGATTTAGTTTGGGCCCTGAAGACAGCTCCGCCAATCCCCGGCAATTTACTCGACCCCCCCTGGCACAGTAAGTCTAGGGTAATATATATATCTTATGCTCTATGGTTATATTCAGACACCAATGCAATGATAGAAGAGTAACGAGTTTACTTCTACTGGCAATAAAATCAACAGTTATAACAAATCACAGGAATATGTCTGCAGAGCCCTACAGCAATAGACACACTACAACTAGCAAAACATGGCGCACACGCGCCACGTGTAACAGTACTTCACTATGCACCCTATGGCGCAGCAACTAAATCAACTATCTAGATGGCCAGGCCTGTCCATATAACTCAGTCTCTAGGGGATGAATTCTTCGCATGCAAGTCTTTAAAGGGTGGTGCACATTTCAGGAACACATTTGTAATCCAAAGGGTGAAAGTGCCAACACAGAACACTCCACTAGAGATCCGTTTGACTCAGTTCTGCTATTGATCTCCAGTGGGGCTTAAATAGAACTGGGGGGCCACGGCAGTCTGTAGGCCTAACAATAGTATACAGTATGTGGATTGAGTATGTGCTCGCTCACCCCTCCGGACGCGATCCCAGTCCGGGAACTTTCACCTGCTGTGTCTCCACACACAGCGTCTGCAGCGGTCTGGTCTCCGGCTCAGCAGCGGTTGAGGATGACCAAATCAGATGCCACCCAGGCTCACGATGGGGTGGAAGGCTCTTTTGGATAGCAGCACAAGGCCCCAGGCTTCAGGCCTTGCACCACAGCGGATCCGCACAGGAAGATCTCTCCACTGACGTCTCATGTCCAAAAGAGGCCGAGCGCAGCCTCGCCTCCTCCTTATATAACCCCACCCATGAGTCTCTGGGGTGGAAACATTGCATCCTGGGTGCCGAATGGGGTTCTGGGTAAGGTAGTCCTGAGAGTCTTAAAGGAGACCCCGCTACACCCATATTTAGCCAATGACTTTCGCTAAGTATGAGGATGTGTCCATGTAAGGGCATTCACATCATCAGTATCTCGTTCCTTAGATTGTAAAAAAAAAAAAAACATGTTTTGTTAGTTCGGATAGGGATGAGTTTGGAGGATGCTTAAGCTCATCTCTGTTCCCATACTTATAGTGGTAGTAAAGGCAGAAAGTTTTTTGATCTTAATGAATTCTATGCATTAAGAAAAAAAAACCTTCTGTGTGCAGCAGCCCCCCTCATACTTACCTGAATTCCATCTAGATCAATGGTTCTCAACTCCTGTCCTCAGGACTCACTAACAGGCCAGGTTTTCAAGATAACTGAAATACATCACATGTGATATCATTTGCTGCTCAGTGATTTCAGTATTCTAGTCTGCATCTCCCCAAGGTAATACTGAAAACCTGACCTGTTAGTGGGTCCTGAGGACAGGAGTTGAGAACCACTGATCTAGATCCAACAATGTTGCATGAGAGACTTGGTTGTCCGGGACTCTTCTCCTTATTGGCTGAGACAGCAGCATGGTGCCATTGTCTCCCGCTGCTGTCAAACAAAGTCAATGAGCCAATGAGGAGAGAAAGGGGGTGGGGCCAGGCCATGGCTCCGTGTCTGAATGGACGCAGGGAGCTGTGGCTGGGCTCGGGTGCCCCCATAGAAAGCTGCTTGCTGTAAGGGCACTTGTCAGGAGGGAGGGGCCAGGAGCACCGAAGAGGGACCCGAGAAGAGGAGGACCTGGGACTTTAGTATCACTTTAAGAATGCTTATAAAGTGTACTTATCAGCCTTTTTTAAAATGGACTCAAAAACCTTAACCACTTAACGACCGCCCACTGTAAATATACGTCGGCAGAATGGCACCGACAGGCACAATCACGTATATATACGTGATTGCCTTTGTATAGTTGGGGGGTCCGATCGGACCCCCCTTCTTTACAGTGAGCGGTCGTTTTACCTTCGGGAGCGATCCGGCATGAGGGGACAGCCGTTCGATTCCGGCCACCCCCTCTCGATCGCTCCCGGCGAATGAGAGAGCTTCCCCTGCCTGCCAGGAAGGAGGAAGTGATGTCATCTCTCCTGGGGCGCTCACATATACCGAGCGCCGTACAGGAGAAGATGCCAGGTTAGTACACACAACACTACACTGACACCAGGACACATAGGCACATAAATCGCCCCCCCAGGCCCCCCCAGACACCCCCAGATCACCCCCCAGCCCCCCCCAGCCCCCAGTCACAGTGTCACTGATTGCAGTGACCATTTATTTAGTGATCACTGCAATCAGTGACATTTGTGACTGTAAAAGTGTCACCAAAGTTTAGTCTTAGGTCCAGTGTAGCCCCCTAACCCCCCCTAATAAAGGTTTAACCCCCTGATCACCCCCCCAGATAACCCTTTCACCCCCTATCACCACTGTCACTAAGCAATCATTTTTCTGATCGATGTCTTAGCGTCGGTGATGCTGATCGGTAGCCAGTAATTTTTTTTAGGTTCGCCGCAGGTTTTTATAGCGTCGGGTACCCCCATATATTACCTAATAAAGGTTTAACCCCCTTGATCGCCCCCCAGGTAACCCTTTCACCCCCTATCACCACTGTCACTAAGTTATAATTTTTCTGATCGATGTCTTAGCGTCGGCGATGCTGATCGGTAGCCAGTAATTTTTTTTAGGTTCGCCGCAGGTTTTTATAGCGTCGGGTACCCCCATATATTACCTAATAAAGGTTTAACCCCCTTGATCACCCCCCAGGTAACCCTTTCACCCCCTAGCACTGCCGTGGCTATGCGATCATTTTTCTGATCGATGTCTTAGCGTCGGTGATGCTGATCGGTAGCCAGTAATTTTTTTTAGGTTCGCCGCAGGTTTTTATAGCGTCGGGTACCCCCATATATTACCTAATAAAGGTTTAACCCCCTTGATCGCCCCCCCAGGTAACCCTTTCACCCCCTATCACCACTGTCACTAAGCGATAATTTTTCTGATCGATGTCTTAGCGTCGGCGATGCTGATCGGTAGCCAGTAATTTTTTTTAGGTTCGCCGCAGGTTTTTATAGCGTCAGGTACCCCAATATATTACCTAATAAAGGTGTAACCCCCTTGATCACCCCCCAGGTAACCCTTTCACCCCCTAGCACCGCCGTCACTATGCAATCATTTTTCTGATCGATGTCTTAGTGTCGGTGATGCCGATAGGTAGCCAGTAATTTTTTTTTAGGTTCGCCGTCAGGTTTTTATATAGCGTCAGGTACCCCCATATATTACCCTAATAAAGGTTTTAACCCCCTAATTGCCCCTAGTTAACCCTTTCACCAGTGATCATCATATAAGTGTTACGGGTGACGCTGGTTAGTTAGTTTGCTTTTTATAGTGTCAGGGCACCCGCCGTATATAACCCAATAAAGGTTTAACCCCCTGATCGCCCGGCGGGTGATATCAATTAGGTTTTAGCGTCAGAGAGGGTCTGCGTCACACCCCAGGCAGCGTCAGGTTAGTGCCAGTAGCGCTAACACCCACGCGTGAAGCATACACCCCCCTTAGTGGTATAGTATCTGATCAGCTCAATATCTGATCTGATCAGATCTATACTAGCGTCCCCAGCAGTTTAGGGTTCCCAAAAACGCAGTGTTAGCGGGATCAGCCCAGATACCTGCTAGCACCTGCGTTTTGCCCCTCCGTCCAGCCCAGGCCACCGAAGTGCAGTATCGATCGATCACTGTCACTTGCAAAACACAACACACATAACTGCAGCGTTCGCAGAGACAGGCCTGATCCCTGCGACTCCAGTGCTGTAGGAGGTAATTTCACCACCACAGTTAAAAAAAAAAAAGCATATATGCCGAAGCATTGGGGCAGCAGGAGCGGAGGAGCGATTTTGCTCCTAATGCTGCGTACATACGGTCGAAATTCCGACGGAGGCTTGCCCGTGGAAAAGTC
The DNA here is from genome assembly GCA_029206835.1 of Rana muscosa. Classification (NCBI taxonomy): domain Eukaryota; kingdom Metazoa; phylum Chordata; class Amphibia; order Anura; family Ranidae; genus Rana; species Rana muscosa. Next base: position 77,166,549 of record CM055118.1, on the reverse strand, counting down.
TGACCATGTGTACGCGGCATAACTTTTGCGAGAAGATGCCCCCATGCTTCGGCATATATAAATGGTGCATGTATGCCCATCATTAGAAGTGGGTGGAAGAAGGGCGGTATTCTAATGGTGGGCATACCCACCGATCAATCTTTTTTTTTCGTTCAGCCAACAGGCTGCATGAAAAAAAAGATTACAATACATGTCTGGACTTTGAATGTTTATACCAGAATGATGCCTGCGGGTTTAGGTATCATCTTGGTATCATTCTTTTCAGCCAGCGGCCGGCTTTCATGTAAAAGCAATCCTAGTGGCTAATTAGCCTCTGGACTGCTTTTACAAGCAGTGAGAGGGAATGTCCCCCCCGGATATAAAAAGCGCCATTGGGAAATTGGGAAAGCATTTTATCACACCGATCTTGGTGTGGTCAGATGCTTTGAGGGCAGAGGAAAGATCTAGGGTCCAATAGACCCCAGTTTTTTCAAAAAAGAGTACCTGTCATTACCTATTGCTATCATAGGGGATAGTTACATTCCCTGAGATAACAATAAAAGTGATAAAAATAAATAAATATGGAAGCAACAGTTTAAAAATAAAATAAAAAAGCAAAATTAATAATAAAAAAAAAAATGCACCCCTGTCCTGCCCTGCTCTTGCCCAATGGCGAACGCAAGCGTCGGTCTGGCGTCATATGTAAACAGCAATTGCACCATGCATGTGAGGTATCACCGCGAAGGTCAGATCGAGGGCAGTAATTTTAGCAGTAGACCTCCTCTGTAAATCTAACGGGGTAACCTGTAAATGCTTTTAAAGGCTTTTAAAAATGTATGTAGTTTGTCGCCAATGCGCGTTTGTGCGAAATTTTAAAGCATGTCGTGTTTGGTATCTATGTACTCGGCCTAAGATCATCTTTTTTATTTCATCAAACATTTGGGCAATAAAGTGTGTTTTAGTGCATTAAAATTAAAAAAAGTGTATTTTTCCCCAAAAAATGCGTTTGAAAAATCGCTGCGCAAATACTGTGTAGAAAAAAAAATGCAACACCCACCATTTTATTCTGTAGGGCCTTTGCTTTAAAAATATATATAATGTTTGGGGGTTCAACATAATTTTCTTGCAAAAAAAATATGTTTTCATGTAAACAAAAAGTGTCAAAAAGGGCTTTGTCTTCAAGTGGTTAGAAGAGTGGATGTAAGCTTCCTAATGTTGTGTATAAAATGCCAGAACAGTTCAAAACCCCCCCAAATGACCCCATTTTGGAAAGTAGACACCCCAAGCTATATACTGAGAGGCATGTCGAGTCCATGGAATATTTTATATGTTGACACAAGTTGCGGAAAAAATATTTTTTTTTTTTTTTTTTTGCACAAAGTTGTCACTAAATGATATATTGCTCAAACATGCCATGGGCATATGTGGAATTACACCCCAAAATACATTCTGTTGCTTCTCCTGAGTACGGGGATACCACGTGTGAGACTTTGTGGGAGCCTAGCCGCGTACGGGACCCCAAAAACCAAGCACCGCCTTCAGGCTTTCTAAGGGTGTCAATTTTTGATTTCACTTCTCACTGCCTATCACAGTTTCGGAGGCCATGGAATGCCCAGATGGCACAAAACCCCCCCCAAATGACCCCATTTTGGAAAGTAGACACCCCAAGCTATTTGCTGAGAGGTATTGTGAGTATTTTGCAGATCTCGCTTTTTGTCACAAAGTTTTGAAAATTGAAAAAAAAAAGAAAAAAAAAAAATGTTCTTTCTTCATTTTCAAAAACAAATGAGAGCTGTAAAATACTCACCATGCCTCTCAGCAAACAGCTTGGGGTGTCTACTTTCCAAAATGGGGTCATTTGGGGGGGTTTTGTGCTATTTTGGCATTTTATGGCCTTCAAAACTGTGATAGGTAGTGAGGAGTGAAATCAAAAATTTGCGCCCTTAGAAATCCTGGAGGCGGTGCTTGGTTTCCGGGGTCCCGTACGTGGCTAGGCTCCTAAAAAGTCCCACACATGTGGTATCCCCGTACTCAGGAGAAGCAGCAGAATGTATTTTGGGGTGCAATTCCACATATAACCATGGCATGTGTGAGCAATATATCATTTAGTGACAACTTTTTGTAATTTATTTTTTTTTGTCATTATTCAATCACTTGGGACAAAAAAAAAATATTCAATGGGCTCAACAGGCCTCTCAGCAATTTCCTTGGGGTGTCTACTTTCTAAAATGGGGTCATTTGGGGGGGTTTTGTGCTATTTTGGCATTTTATGGCCTTCAAAACTGTGATAGGTAGTGAGGAGTGAAATCAAAAATTTGCGCCCTTAGAAATCCTGAAGGCGGTGCTTGGTTTCCGGGGTCCCGTACGTGGCTAGGCTCCTAAAAAGTCCCACACATGTGGTATCCCCGTACTCAGGAGAAGCAGCAGAATGTATTTTGGGGTGCAATTCCACATATAACCATGGCATGTGTGAGCAATATATCATTTAGTGACAACTTTTTGTAATTTTTTTTTTATTTTTATTTTTTGTCATTATTCAATCACTTGGGACAAAAAAAAAATATTCAATGGGCTCAACATGCCTCTCAGCAATTTCCTTGGGGTGTCTACTTTCTAAAATGGGGTCATTTGGGGGGGTTTTGTACTGCCCTGTCATTTTAGCACCTCAAGAAATGAGATAGGCAGTCATAAATTAAAAGCTGTGTAAATTCCAGAAAATGTACCCTAGTTTGTAAACGCTATAACTTTTGCGCAAACCGATAAATATACGCTTATTGACATTTTTTTTACTAAAGACATGTGGCTGAATACATTTTGGCCTAAATGTATGACTAAAATTGAGTTTATTCGATTTTTCTTATAACAAAAAGTAGAAAATATCATTTTTTTTCAAAATTTTCGGTCTTTTTCCGTTTATATCGCAAAAAATAAAAATCGCAGAGGCAATCAAATACCATTAAAAGAAAGCTCTATTTGTGGGAAGAAAAGGACACAAATTTCGTTTGGGTACAACATTGCATGTCCGCACAATTTACAGTTAAAGCAGCGCAGTGCAAAATTCTGAATTCACCTCTGGTCCTCTAGCTACCAAATGGTCCGGGGCTTAAGTGGTTAAAGTGGTTGTAAACCCTTACATATACCCAGTGAAGGGACTGGCCTCAGATGATACACAGAGATAAACAAATCATCCTACATACGTTGTACATGTCTATCTACAGACGTCTTTCCCCTACATCCATTCAGAGTGCACAATTTACACAGGATCTCTCAGCTCTGAAAAGCAGGAGGTGGAGAGCTCAAATAACACTAGTGAGGAGAGCTTGGAGAGCTTATTGAAGGGAAGGGACACACCCCATTCATACAGCACACATAAACAGAGCTGAAGCTGTCAATCATAGTCTGTGCCCTCCCCTATCACTATTTTTCTCTTGGTGTCAGGAAAACTCAGAAGTGACTCATGATTATAGCAGAGGAACAAAGCAGCAGAGAGAAATGACAGTAGTGCTCTGGATTGAGACAAACACAAAACTATAGAAGGATATGTTTTGTTAATATTTCATGTCTGATGTTTACAACCACTACCAGCTGAAGACATGCAACCGTAATTTTCAAATTTCATTGGGCTCAAAAAATATATTGCACATGAAAATAATTGCTACTGTAGCGCACCAACCACAGACTTTACCTGCTTTTCTTCTCCATGGCTCCTCCTCAGGAAAGAATGAGGCACACCGCACCACAAGCCCGTACCCTCCTGAATAGGGAGGTTGAGCGGTGTTAGTTTCTCAGGCCTGCTTGCAGCCAGTGTTGTGCTGACCTTGTTTCTGCGGTAGTCAGAAACAAGTCCTTAGTTCTCCCCAGTAAGCAACTGTCCACACCAACTGAAAGGTCCAACTCTTATTTATTCTTTTTCGCACAATAAACAGTCTCTTTGAGAGCAGACAGGTTGGGACAAGACACAGGTCAGATAAGGTGGGAGGAGGTCCAGGCACAAACTTGAATTTGGGTTTTCTCCTGTTCCGATTAGCACGAACAGGCTTGGCGCAGGTCTCTGCCACAGACCATGAAGTTGGTCACTGCCACTGACCGGGTGAAAAAGATGAAAGTCACTGCCACTGACCTTGGGTGCGTAGTGTCACTGCCACTGTGACCCAAAGAACAAGCACTTCCTTCCGTAAGTAAACTGGCCCTTTATAGGACAAGAACATCCCCCCGGAGAGTTACCAGAGGCCCCATCTGTCACCAAGACTCTGCGCTGGGTCTTCAGAAAGGGTCACCTCCCTGGCCTCCTCGTCCTGGATACGGGTCCCCTCGCAAGGCAGATCCCTGGGAGTCTCGGTCCACGGCGGATCCCAGCCGAAGGCTGCTGGGCTCCGGGCCTTTCTCCAAAGTACCTCACCCTAGACTGAAAGTGTCTGAGATGGAACAGCAGCTCCGTCTCCGGGCCTAGGGCACCCAGAGACAACCCGACCAGGCCTAGGGCACCCGGAGGCGACACACACGCACCCAGGCCTAAGGTGCCTGAGCGCGGAACAAAAAAAGGCACAACCTTGTACTGCGGTTTAACCCGGGCCCATGGCAATAGCGCCACCTATAGGCCCCAGGGAACTACACACCAGTACCATCTCCCAGGGACAGAAATGGTCCATGAAACCTAACAATTAGTGAATCTGAGCCTAGTTACCACTCAGATGCTTTCCCCTAAATGTAACCACCCGCTACACTACTTTTTGAAAATAAGGATACTTATCCAGGTGTACTATTTTTTGTAAATTTAGCTAAATGTGTCCAAATAAAAAAATGCAGTAGGTAATTCACTCAGATACACAATGCCCCCTGTGTTGATTGTAGCCATATTGTAACAAGGGCCACAATTATACCGCATTCTCCCCTATGCCCACTGTCTTATGTCAACCCTTCTTCTAGCCCTGTTATTGGCTAAACATCAGTGCCACCCAATGCACACCAGGCTGAAGGGTAAGAGGCTAAGGAGGACAATGTGCCCACTGCGCAATAGTACATTCAGGACTAAAGAGTAGAAATGTGTAGTAAACTGTTACCCTGTTATTCTAGCAACTTGGGTGAGGATGTTAAATGGACCATGATTTGTCTGTCAGGAACTAGAACACCTTCTGGTGGCACTATAGTTCTAGTGTCCACCAGTAGATGTCTCCCAGCTCCCCACTGTAAGGATATTCAGCCCCACCTTAGGAGTCACATAATGCCTCAATATTTTCCCTGTGTGCCTGTGTACTTTGGAACTGTTAAGCCCTGTACACACGATCGGATTTCCTATGGATTTTAAACCGACGGATTTTTCCATCGGTAATCCGATGAAGCTGACTTCCATCAGTCTTGCCTACACACCATCAGTCAAAAAACGGACCGTCCCAAAAGCCGTGACGTAAAACACTCCGATGGGCCGAGAAAAATGAAGTTCAATGCTTCTGAGCATGCGTCGACTTGATTCTGAGCATGCGTGGGTTTTTTCTCCGATGGAGTTCCCCACAGACGATTGGAACTTGCTATCGTTTTTTTTTCCATCGGTAAAATTTAAAACATGTTCTATTTTTTTATACCGATGGAAAAAAGACCGATGGGGCCCACACACAATTGATTTGTCCGATGAAAAAAGTCCATCGGACTGTTTTCATCGGTAAAACCGATCGTGTGTACACGGCTTTACTCTGTGAACCTGATACCCATTCTGGCCCCAGTCCTGAACATAGTTAGTTTGTTTTCTACTTTTCACATGTGTACACTGGATGTGTATAAGCTGTTCGTTGTATGTTTTATTTCACTTGTGTTATTGTGTTTATGATACATTTGTACTTTTTCACCAAGTTACATTTTGGGTGCATATACCATACCTCCCAACAGGCACGGATTCCGCGGGTTTCTCCCGCACAGGGCCCTTCTTAATGCATACCCGCGAGAGCTGTGTTTTTCCCGCACATCCATCACAGCAGTAAAATGTCCTTTCCCCCCGCCCCTCCCTCAGCTACTTTCGTTTTATGGTCGAAAAATTCGAAAAAAAAATCGTTGTCCCGCGGCCCCCCGCCCTTTCGTTCTGAAGAAGAAAAAATATTTCAATGTCCCGCGCCACCTCCCCCCCCCCCGCGCTCAACAACTTTCGTTGGCAGGGGAGAGGGGAGATCAACAATGTCCCGCAGTGGGACTTCACCAAGTTGGGAGGTATGCATATACTCCTGCATCCATGCAGAAGGCCATATTTATGCACTCCGGGAGTGACAGCTGTTCCATGCAGCTGCAAGCAGCCAGTCTGTTAACATTAATGACAGGCTGAGAGACACAATGACTGTATAGATCTTCCCACACTTTCAAGTTTATACCTTAATGCAGGTACAGATCCACAGCTCTGAATGCAGATAGACTGTGTCCAGAGGTGTGCATCTCTCCATTTACAAAGTAAACACTGTGTTGTACAGGATGATCCATAAAATTGTAGCAATACTGTACCCCTGCAGGAGCCTCTGAATATTTTGGGTTCCCTTTTCATCACTGAGCCCTGGACAGAGCATCATCCCTGCTGACACCACCAAATTACCTTGGCCATATAGTTCCCTGGCTGGCACACAAATGAAAGATTCACACACACACACTGGTAAAATAAATGATCAGTTTGTATTCTGGTCAATGAAGTAGTATGTCAAGCAGAGAAATCAGCAAACTGAAGTTATCAATAAGGTAATATAGCAAAAAGGGCAATACAGTAAAGTACCACTTTAAGACACGCCTACCTGTCCTGCAGGACTGACAATGTAAATGATAGCCCTCCAACCGAGAGATTTTCCCCAAGTGAGCAAAAGGAAAAAAAAAACAAAAAAAAACACAAAGCTGCCTCAATTGTGTGCTCTCAGTCAAGAGAGTCAGAGCTATGAACCTATGATTGATTCTTCTGCTGGCTTAGTTGGGGTTCGTAAGTTGGTGCACAATAAAGGAAGCAGTCTCTTTAAGATGAAAAAAAGAAATGTACCTTTACCCCTTTAATAGATTAAGTTGGTATAGGAGTTCACTTTAAGGATGTTGGATGGTAGGAAGAAGTTACTTTAGTAGAAAGAGGAGGGGGGGGGGGTAAAATATTTGGCAGATGAATGTCCCTTTCATTAAAGAACTGGACTTGAACAGCTAATTCCTTCCTTGAGTGCCCAAACTTGAATTAGTAAATACAAAAATCTACCTAGCAGAAAATGATAGTCAACTCAGATAACCTGCAGACACAGGGAAGAAAGTCAGACTGCAGCAATAGATGGGCGGTAACTCCAGTGTTCCAATACTGAGGCCTGTACTGTACAGCAGGCATGTACTGGCCATCGGGACTAGCGGGAGTTTCCCAGTGGGCCGATGGCTCAGTGGGCTGGTTCCAGTGACAAACTGTCACCTAGGGTGCACTGCTGCCTAGCCTAGCTGGGAGGGTGCTGGCCGGCCCAGATGGATCAGTTTACCAGGCTAGGCGGCCGGTGTCTTGCCGAGAAAGGTCCCCCTGTGGATTATGCCCCCCCTGTACTGCGCAGGCGCGGCGCTTGCCTCCGAAAATAGCCGAACACGTAGAGCTGAGAGTCAGCTCTAGATGGCGCCTGCGCACACCAAATTGTGCTACGCTTCTGACATCCAGGCTTTTTCCTTACCATCCCCGTGGACATGGATGATGATAAAAAAAGAGTCAGGAGGCCGAGCGAGCCTGCGCAGTACAGGGGGGGGGCATAATCCGCCGGGGGGACCTTTCTCGGCAGAACACCAGCGCGGCTCCGCTGGAATAGTGCTGATTGACTCTGACGGTCTGGAGTGTCACTCACTGCATGCACGCTTATGCATAATGTGCCCCACGGTCCATCCCTACAGCGCTGTCTGTGTGCACCATTGGTGGTGAGATGCCGCCGCCCACCAGACCCCATCAATCACTGCGGTCTCGCTGGCACTGTGTGCCAAGGACAGGTGCCGTGCCAGCCAATGAGGTGCTGAGCGCAGGCACAGCACCCTGCCCACCTCAACAACGACGTCACCCCCTCCTCCAGACTCCAGTCCCACCCACGACAGATCAGAGGAGCCCGCCCAGTCCCTGGCTGTCTGGACCGTCCCACACGGTGTGTGGAATACTTATCTTTCCAGTGTTGATTGCTGAAGAGTCTGAAATGCTGCAGCATTTAAAAAAGGAGAGAAAGAAGGGCTCTGGAGAAGTAAGCACACAACCTTTACTTTTGAAGGGAACTGTTCTGGCCAAATTATAGGGTGGGTGACTGACAACAGAGTTCCTAAAAGCAAGCCAGGATGGCAAATTCCATATTTCAACCCCAACAGGCTGCCTTTAAAGATATCCTAATAGCTATTCTCCACAGATTTTGTCTGTCATCTTCATCCCCCCTGTCATCTTCATTCTCCTGTCATCTTCATTCTCCTGTCATCTTCATTATCCTGTCATCCTCATCCCCCTGTCATCCTCATCCCCCTGTCATCTGCATCCCCCCTGTCATCTTCATTCTCCTGTCATCTTCATTCTCCTGTCATCCTCATCCCCCTGTTATCCCCATCCCCCTGTCATCTGCATCCCCTTGTCAGTGTCCTACCACCCCACCCCCTGTCATCTTCACCCCCCTGTCATCTTCATCCCCTTGTCAGTGTCCTACCACCCCACCCCCTGTCATCTTCATCCCCCTGTCATCTTCATCCCCCTGTCAGCGTCCTACCACCCCGCCCCCGGTCATCTTCATCCCCATTGACCGCTTCCTACCAACTCCTTAAATTTACTGGTGCACGTCACATATGATGGATGCAGGGACAATTTTTTTTCTTCCAGTGACAACACAGACAGAAGGACATTTGTCCTTCCAGTGAAACCTCCAATGCAGGGACTTTTTTTCTTTCAGTAACACCACAGACACCCATGGCCCTGCTCACCCATAGTGCAGTGACCTGTGTTTTTTTACTTACAGTGGAATGTTTTTACTTATTTTTTTGTGCAATTGCGTATAGTTTACATACTGTTTTTGTGCGTGTTTGAAAAATTTAAGTGGGATGGTCTGGATGAAGTCCAGGGCCAAATTTTTGTCCTGCTGTACAGTATCATTAAACTTGCAGGAAATGGAAACAGCAAACACACTGGTGACAAAGGCGGTGTTAAAAGGGTTAGGAACGTTCACCCAGTCCTTCTGCAATGCGGGATGGAGCGATGAGCATCCTGCTGGGGGCCCCCTCTGTCCTTTGTAGATGTAGATGTATCTGCAATGATGATGACACCCTATCCAAACACAAGCTGGTCTCCTCAAGGCTGCCTCCTCAGGATTCTCGGCTTTCCGATGACACTTGTGTCTCTCTGGCTCAACCTGGCCTGGTACGGGCCCATGCGGCTCCACACAGTTCTTTCTCACACATCCTCGCAGCAGCCAAATCTATCCCTCTCTCCCCCCTGTGTTCCCAGGCTTTTTATCTCACAAGATTTTATATCCTCCTGTCCCCTCACAGTTGCTCCTGGGCTGTGTATTTTAAAGTGGTTGTAAAGGCAGAAGGCCATAGGCTCCCACTGCTGTCAATCAAAGTGAGAGAACCAATGAAGAGAGAGAGGGGCGGGGCCGGGCCACAGCTCCATGTCTGAAAGGGCACACAGAACTGCACCTCGGCTAAGGTGCCACTATAGCAAACTGCTTGCTGTGAGGGCACTCAACATGAGGGATGGGCCATAAGTCCCGGCGAGGGACCCGGGAAGATGAGGATCTGGGCTGCTCTGTGCAAAACCACTGCACAGAGCAGGTAAGTATGACATGTTTGTTATTTTTAAACAAAAATAAAATGAGACTTTAGTATCACTTTAATTTCAGCCAAACTGTATGACAAGTCCTGCTTGCATGCATACAAGTCCCAGCGACTTCTGCACTCTTGTATTGGATCTTATGATAAACAGAGTTGCTGAACCCTGCCATCTTGTGGTAAAAATTAAAATCTGCATTACAATAACAATGCACAGTGTTACAAAACCATTTTGTTTCTCAGCCTGTCATTGATTTTAATGGTGCCCCCATTTTAACTGTAGATGTTATTGGTGGGTGGCTCCTTCTTCCTTGTTTCCTGGCCTGGCTCACTGATGATGTCTGTGCCAGATTTTGTACATGTGCTGTATGAGATCTGGTGCCGATTGTACTTGTTTATATGTTGATATGGCTTTACCAAGCAATCATTATTGCGCTACCCAACAATCATATTGCTAAAGCCAAGGCAACAGATGAACAATAACCAAAAGAGCCATTCCCCCAAATCTTACATACAAGATCCCTGGAAGGCAATGGTGATGTAGCCTTCTCCCAGGTGCAGATTGAAGAGACTGGCAATGTCACCAGTGCCTCTGAAAACGAGACCATCAGAAAAAATATTATGACAGGAGCTTATGGACGCTTATGCTGACGTCATCATGCATGAATATTTGAAAGTGTTTATTTTATGCAGTTTTAATATATTATACCTGGATGATCCACTCTCCTGGGGAGTTTTCCTTCTATGTTGATGCTGGTGATTGGATGCAACACTGGAAGCAGGTGCAGTAGCATTTGTGAATCTTGTAAGGGGATTGTTCCATAAACATGCCTATAATGACCTCATGCCTATAACATGCCTATAATGCCTATAACGCCTCTAGTTCCAACCTTTTGGTAAGCTTTGGATTTAAACATGGAGGAGTCTCACTAATAGCACTGCAGCAATCATGTATACAGAGTTACAAGGATTTTTTATATCAGTCTTTCTGCTGGCAGCTGGTTGCATGTTTTTGTTGCAAGTATATATAAGGATTTTTTTGTAATTTTTAGCATGTATATTGTGATATTATTCATTTACATATGATTGTCAAATCCTTTTAGATATTTAGGTATAGGGTGGTTCAGATTAAATTGCAATATTATTATTCCAGAACATCTAGGGGTACCACCAGGGCCGCCATCAGGAATTTTGGGGCCCCTTACACAGCTTCAGACATGGGGCCCCCCCTGGAGCAGAGGAGAACCGGGGGGGGGGGGGGTGCTGCCGCCGCAAATTGGGATGTGGGGGGCTGCTGCAAATTGAGAAGCGGGGGGGGGGGGGGGTGCCACGAATTGAGAAGCAGGGGGTTTGGGTGCTGACGAACACAAAGAAAACAAAAAAACAAAAAAAAGGGGGGTTGCCATCCAGGGCCCTGGGGACCTCCGGGCCTCTGGGGACCTCCTGGGCCCCTTACAAAAATAACTAATTATAAAAATAAATAATAATAATCATTTTTATAAAAAAAAAAAAAGGAGGTTGCCATCCGGGGCCCTGGGGACCTCCGGGCCTCTGGGGACCTCTGGGTCTCTTACAAAAATAAATAAATAAATAAATAAATTAAATAAAAAATAATAAAAAAATGTATAATATTTTTTTTTTATAAAAAATTAATAAAAAAAAGGGAGGTTTCCATCCGGGGCCCTGGGGACCTCCGGGCCTCTGGGGACCTCTGGGCCCCTTACAAAAAAATAAATAAAATAAAATAAAAAAATAAATAAAAAAAATTTTAATAAAAAAATGAATAATAAAAAAAATATAAAAAAAATACAAAAAAGGGGGGTTGACATTCGGGGCCCTGGGGAACTCCGGGCCCCTGGGGACCTCTGGGCCCCTTACAAAAAAAAGGGGGGGCCATCCGGGCCCCTGGGGACCTCCGGGCCCCTTACAGGTGTACTGCCTGTACCCCCCTGATGGCGGCCCTGGGTACCACTATGAGGCTTGTTGTTTTTATACATGAGCCTGGTGCCTGTAATTTTCAGAGAGAGGCATCTGGCACAGAGAATTAGTGTAAGTGTTTTAAAAAAAATTGGCCAATGCACCCCTGTTGACATTGTAAGCTCAGGTATCCCCTAAAGATTAGAAATCTTAAAGAGGAACTGCAGTCTGCTCACATAATTTGTAATAAAAACATATTTTCCATTCTGAAGCTTCCCGCCAACAACTTTGCATATTATTTTATATATACTGTGATTCTGTACTTGCCAAATATGCTGCAGAAATCTCCCTCCACTAAGTCTGGCTGCATCCATTTTAACTGTGGGCAACTGAAGCTGCTGCCTGTTCACTTCCTGGATATACACAGACACACAGAGGCACACCTCCAGCTCTGTAGCTTTCATTGGCCCTCCTATGACTCCCCCATCCCTTCCTGGCAAACTCTCACGAGAGTGAGAGAGCTGTGCATGATGTCATAAGCCTAGGTTGTTTACCAGAAAAGAAACAGGAAGTATAAGGTATTTACTGGCAAGAAAAAAAATATTTTACTATCCGAAGTTAAAACAAGGGCAGAAGATTTATAAGATGGAAAGATAAAAACATTACTGAAGTTCTGCTTCAAAATTTAGTTTAAATTATTATTTTTAACTCATCTGTTGAACCCGTATATAGAGATGTACAAAAATATTTTATTTTACATAAATAAAAAGAAATTAGACTTTAGTGTTAATGAGAAACCTGTTGCTACATGTTTTTCATATTTTTGCTGTAATTTGGTATGCCTGATCTCTATGTTCATCCCTCCTGCTGGTAAGCACTACAGCTTTTTTATTTAAAGAAAGCTTTTTTGGTAGTTTTTAACTTGTAGCCTCTAACTTTTTCTCATCTTTGTGTTTTTCTCTGTGTTCATGACACCTCAAGTGAGGAGAAAAATCTGAAAAACTCCAATCTGCTGCATTTATCTTCCTTGTCCAAATGTTCTTTCAACACTGAAAGCATAACGTCAAGTTAAAAAAGTTTTAATGTGTCAAACCTTCAACCAGCTACTTGGCAACTAGTAATCCCAAACATATCAGCTCAGCTAAAGTGCAATCATGTGCTACCATTTGTTTATTCCCAAAGGCACTCACTCCTGTGCCCATTCCAATGCATACTGTGCCTATGCCCGTGTGCTCTCCCTGTCCCATACTCAGCTGCCCACATTACATCGTCCTCATAGGTGGTTAATTGACAGCAGCTCCTACAGGTAGCCTTGTTGTCATCTAAGCACAGAAAATGTTGGAAAGCTGTGAGAAATGGTGTTAAGAAACAAAGGGGTTTATTTACTAAAGGCAAATCCACTTTGCACTACAAGTGCACTGCAAGTGCAGTCGCTGTAGATCTGAGGGGGACATGCAAGGAAAATAAAAAACAGCATTTTTGCTTGTACATGATTGGATGATAAAATCAGCAGAGCTTCCCCTCATTTCAGAGCTTCCCCTTAGCTCTAAAGCAACTGCACTTCCAAGTGCACTTGCAGTGAAAAGTGGATTTGCCTTTCGTAAATAACCCTCAAAGTGCAATAGAACCTTGGCACCTATCTGCTATCACAAAAAAAAATGCCAAAAATCACCATTACTAGTAAAAAAAAAGAATAAAAATAAAAAATGCCATAAATCTATCCCCTATTTTGTAAATGTTATAAATTTTGCGCAAACCAATCAATAAACGCTTATTGCGATTTTTTTACCAAAAATATGTAGAAGAATACGTATCGGCCTAAACTGAGGAAAAAAATATATTTTTTTATATATTTTTTGGGGATATTTATTATAGCAAAAAGTAAAAAATATTACATTTTTTTCAAAATTGTCGCTCTATTTTTGTTTATAGCGCAAAAAATAAAAACCGCAGAGGTGATCAAATACCACCAAAAGACAGCTCTGTTTGTGGGGAAAAAAAGGACGTCAATTTTGTTTGGGAGCAATGTCGCACGACCGCAATTGTCAGTTAAAGCGACGCAGTGCCGAATCGCAAAAAGTGGCCTGGTCTTTGACCACCCAAATGGTCCGGGGCTGAAGTGGTTAAAATAGACAAGCATACCAGGATATGTGGTCTCAACCCTGCAATGTACAGAACCTGAAAAGCAGTCATGTGATTGCTAGAAAAATCACTGAAAAGGGTTGTTGTGGCAAATTTGATAATGGGGTTGATTTACTAAAGGCAAATCCAATTTGCACTACAAGTGCACTTGGAAGTGCAGTCACGTTAAATCTGAGGGGAAAATGTAAAATTTGGGGAAGCTCTGCTGATTTTATCATCCAACTATGTACAAGAAAAAAATGCTGTTTTTTATGTTCCTTGCATGTCCCCCTCAGATCTACAGCGACTGCTCTTCCAAGTGCACTTTTAGCGCAAAGTGGATTTGCGTTTAGTAAATCCCCCCATTGTTTCCTTATTGCATGCAATAGCAAAACCCAGAAATAAATATGAAGGTTCACTTAAGTGTTACTAAACCCAGTAATATGAAAATAGTTTATACCCCCCCCCCACAGTACCCACAGCTTATAAATGTTATTTTTACATTAAAATACTGCCACTCTATACTTTTTTGGATGATCTGTATACCACGGTTACATGATAAACTGCACAGTTTCTCTAGTGCTGAGAGTTCAGGTAGGAGGAGATTTTCACTAAAGCCTGTATACACGCCCACATTTGTGATGTCAATATCATGTGACCTGGCTAGCTCTGAGATGTTCTCTCCAGCATAAAAGACACAGCTGAGCATGTGCAGGTCGGCTACCCTGACTGTGTTAGCTGGCCATCCCCAGATAGACAGTGCAGGAGGAAAGGATCTATGCATACAGGATAAAACAGCCTTTTTACACAATGCAGAGGATTAACCCCTTAAGTTCCACAGTAAGTAAGCATGCTATGCTGCATATACAGACTGATTTCACTGTTGTGGGTTTTTTAACCTTCAAAATGTGTCCTAACACTTAAAGTGTTACTAAACTCAGTAATATGAAAATAGTTAAGCTGCTTGTAGCTTATAAATCATCTTTTTACATTAAAATACGGCCACTATATACCTTTTTGACTGATCTGTATACCACGGTCACGTGATAAACTGCATGGTTTGCCTGAGTGCTGAGTGTTCAGGTAGGAGGAGATTTCCACTATAGTGTCCTCATGCTGTTATGGGAGGCAGATAATATAATAATCAAGATGTGACATCCCAACCACTGTGTTATTTTTTAGTTACTGGGCATGGAAGAGGAGGGAGGGACTGGGCTGTCTATTAGGATCTGAAATCCTTAGTCAGAAATGTTAGCATTAGAATGGTTTCAGTGTTTGAAATTGGTGAAGGCCTGCACTTATCTCACAGTAAGAGGCCAAGATTAAGTGGTGCCGTGTGGTCATTGTTACACAGCAGCCCACCCACTCCTAACTGCACTGGAATTTGAAAGAAAAAATAGGATTCTTGTATGTTTTACTGCAATTTGTGAAAGGTCACTCAAAATGTTGAAGGAAAACCTGCAGTTGGATTTATGCAAGAGGAAAGCAGAGGTTTATGCCGCGTACACACGACCGTTTTTCTCGACGTGAAAAAAAACGTTGTTTTTCTCGACGTTATTTTTCGTGTTTCCTCTCAAGCCTGCCTTGGCTACACACTATCGTGAAAAAAAATGCTCTAGCAAAGCGCGGTGACGTACAACACGTACAACGGCACTATAAAGGGGAAGTTTCATTATGTTCGCGCCACCCTTTTGGCTGCTTTTGCTGATTTCGTGTTACCGCGTGTTAGTAAAAGTTTGGGAAGAGACGATTCGCGCTTTTCAGTCTTCGTGCTTTAAAGATCGTTTTCGGGAGTTCAGTTTGTGCTTGTGGGTTCGTATCTGTCTTTCAGTGCGTGTAGTGAGTTCGTATCTGTTTTTGCAGTGCGTTCTTGTCCGCTCGTTACTGTTTTTCAGCTTGTTCTTCAGAGGCCTTGCTGTTCTTCAGTGCGTTCTTTTAGTTCGTTCTGATCAGACGATCGTTTTGAAACCATGTTGCGGGTACGTTCTTGTCGCCGAGATCGTGCTGTGCTTGCTTCTGGGCTTGTTGCTATGTCCCAGATCCGGTCCATGAACAGGGTGAGGAGGAGTTCTTGGACCAAGAATTGGTTGCTCCAGCGGGACCAATTCTGTCACATGCCTCTGCTGCGGGAGATCCAGGAGAATAACCCTGATGATTTCAGGAATTTTCTTAGGATGTCTGACCCCGTTTTTCAGCAGCTCTTGGCTTTGGTGTCCCCCTATATCACCAGGCAGGACACCGTTATGCGGGAAGCCATTACTGCTGAGCAGAGGCTCATCGCCACGTTGTGATACCTTGCGACAGGGAGAAGCTTGCAGGACCTCAAGTTCTCGACAGGCATCTCCCCCCAGGCTCTGGGCGTCATTATCCCAGAAACCTGCTCTGCCATTATCCAGGTCCTTCAGGAGGACTATATTAAGGTAAGTTTTCTCCTTTATAAACATCACAATCTATGTTTTTTTATGCTTGCTAAAGTATAGTATTTTTTGAACTGTCTCTAATTACCATGATTTGAATATGCTGTGAATGTCCCCTTTGTCCCCATGCATGTTGTAAGCTTTGAATGTTCCTTTTTTTGGGCCTACATGCATATTTTCAAAAAACCAACCTCTCCAGCATTATATCCTGGGCCCAAACACACCTAGCCTAGTCACTCCCCAATGTTTTTTGGCCGCTCCATTGTAGTGCTTAGATTGCCTGAACCCCCCCCCCCCCCTAATTATTTGCTTTTGTCTAATCTAACAAAATAAATTACATAGTACTAGAGCTTTTAATTATGATGTCCCCAACTCATCTCAACACCCCCACCCTAAAAGAATTTCACAGGTCCATCAGAGTGGGTGATGTTTTATGTGCTAATTTTTAGCTCTTATTAAAGTGGAGCTCCACCCTAAAGTTTATTTTCCGCTCATCGTAACCCTCCCCCCCTCTGGTGTCAAAATTGACACCTTTCAGGGGGGAGGGGGTGAAGATACCTGTTTAAGACAGGTATTTTCACCCACATCCAGGAGTCATCTCTGCGGCAAATCTGCCGGAGACAAGTCACTTCCCGCAGAATACCCATAGAGTTCTTGGAGACACTTGGCTCCCAGAACACAGGAGGACCAGTCAGAACTGCGCAGCGCTTCTCGTGCATGTGCGCTAGGGAACCGGGCAGTGAAGCCGCAAGGCTTCTCTTCCTGGTTCCCTCACCGAGGATGGCGGAGGGGGCAGCAGAGTGACGAGCGATTGTTCGTCCTCTGCTGCGGACGTTGTTGGACTCCAGGACAGGTAAGTGTCCAATTATAAAAACTCTGCAGCTGCTGTAGCTGGAGCTGCTGGGTAATTTGGGATTATTTTGGCTGCGGAGCTCTGCTCTAAAATCCTCCTTCCAAATTAATGCTATACTGATGTTTTGCCCAGAGTGTTTTGTGCTAACATGCTTGCAATGTTTAGTTAGCAAAGTATATTAATTTTTATTTTGGGTTTGACTCCACAGTTACCATCGACGCCACAGGAATGGCAGAATGTGGCATCTGAGTTTTCTCAGCGGTGGAACTTTCCCAACTGTGGAGGAGCCATTGATGGCAAGCACGTCCGCATCGTGCCACCACCCCAATCGGGATCCTTTTTTTATAATTATAAAGGGTTCCACAGTATTGTGCTGATGGCGGTGGTGTCTGGCAACTATGAATTTCTCTATCTTGATGTTGGGAAAAATGGGCGGATGTCTGACGGTGGTGATTTTGCCCAGACCGAGTTTGCCGACCGGCTTCTTTCAGAGGACCTGGCATTGCCACCTGCTGAAGAAAATGAACATGGCCTCCCCTTTGTTTTCCTGGCAGATGAGGCGTTTGCGCTTGGACCCCATTTGATGAGGCCTTTTCCACAAAGGACCCTCACCCCTGAGAGGAGGGTCTTTAATTATAGCCTGGCCAGAGCGAGAAGGGTGGTCGAAAATGCCTTTGGCATCATGGCCAGTCGTTTCCGCATTTTTCAGACTGCTCTCAACATGGCGGAGTACAAATGGAACCATTTATTCATGTGCTGTTGCATACTCCACAATTATTTTAAAAAAAAATCAAACAATTATCTCTCTTCAGTTGCCCTTCAGGGCACACAGTTCTTGGATGGACCATTGCCAGCCCAGGTAGCTGGCCCTACAGGCTTGGCCCCCCAAAGCGGCCGTGATGTGCGGCAACGCTATGTGGAATATTTTATGGGTAGGGGGGCCATTGCAATGCCTGATCATTTTTAAAATAATTTTGGGACTAATAAAAAAAATTATAATGAAAACATCTTGTTTGCTTTTATTTTGTTGGATTTGTTATTTCTCCTAGGTCAGTGATGGTGAACCTTGGCACTCCAGATGTTTTGCAACTACATTTCCCATGATGCTCAACTCCACTGCAGAGTGCCTTAGCAACATGGGAAATGTAGTTCCAAACCATCTGGGGTGCCAAGGTTCACCATCACTGTCCTAGGTTATACTAGTGCAGTTGTAGTGCCATGTGTTTTTGTAACAAGTAAATTACCATCATTTAGAGTGTAAACACACACATTTTTTATGGGGGGGGGGGGGGGGTTGCAACATTGATATAAGAAGCCACACATTGTTTAGTTTAAAATATTTTTATAGGAGCATAAAATTTGTCTTATTTTTTATAAAAATTAAAAATTTCTTTTTTTTTTGGTTTTTAAAGATCATTTTTTGGATAAAACTCCTGACAAAAATGTACAACATGTACAATATTAATTTTCTAAATTAAAAGATTCCCCAAAAAGAAAATCTACAATTACAAAAAAAAGAAGAAAACAGAATTTGAAAACATATAACATTTTTAAACCCTCCCAAGAACATGTTCTATTTTTAGTATTCTTTGCTCCATCTGCTTAGTGTTTTGCCTCATCTGGAACAAGTTCGCTTTCATTGTTTCCAGCTCACGAGAGCAGACCCTCAGTTCTTTCAGCAACATCTGGGCAGTGTGTCGGGTGAAGGTTGCTGGGGCCGCAGGCATTAAAGTATCTTAAATTAGAAAAATAAAAACGTCTTACTAAATATACAGGCCTACATCTATTACCTGAGGCAGTGGTGTATGACACTGACCTGTTGAGTTGTCATTTCCCTCTTCAGCCACATCCTGCGGTTGTGGGTCTTGGGTTGGTGGTGCGGGGTTTGCAGCCTCCTGTCTCTTAGCTCTTTGAAGCCCTAGGAGAAAGAAACTCAAAGATAGACTTGTGTAACTAAATATATTTAGGCCTGAAAGAGGAATATTAATCATTCTTTGGAAGTGTGTTACAATTGTATTTTTTGAAATTATTTAGAAGATGAACACATGATTGTATCCATTTCCCAAGCTGGTAGATTAATCTATTTTGGTCATGTTTCACACATGGAAACACACCAAGTATCCACTGGATCACCTGTGTGTGACACCATCAAAAGGTTGTTCTTGTGGCCCACACTTGTGCTAATGAGTCCAGATGTGTAAGCAGCTGCTGAGCATACTCTCGTAACCGTACACTGAATTCAGTTACATTAGTTAAATATAGTTACCAACACCTACACAACCATGTTTATAATTAATTATCACATAAACAGTTCAAGATGTCCTGTTTCATGTTCTTCGTCCCAAGAATCATCAGTCGTAGAAATCCTCGTTCAAACGTTCACTAAATGACGATCTTTTGGTCCGATTCACAGTGTGAACTACATTTGGTCATTCCTAATAATAGGCATGTTCAAATTTAGTTAGCACTGTATTCCCCCAAAACATCGTTTTGGTGGTATTGAACAAGGATTTCGACGTTTGATTCTTGTGCCCAAGAACATGAAACAGGACATCTTGAACAGTAGAAGATGTCCTGTTTCATGTTCTTGGGCACACAAATCAAACGTCAAAATCCTCGTTCAATACCACCAAAACGATGTTTTGGGGGAATACAGTGCTAACTAAATTTGAACATGCCTATTATTAGGAATGATCAAATGTAGTTAACACTGAATCGGACCAAAAGATCGTCATTTAGTGAACGTTTGAACGAGGATTTCTACGATCGATTCGTGTGCCCAAGAACATGAAACAGGACATCTTTTACTGTTCAAGATGTCCTGTTTCATGTTCTTGGGCACAAGAATCAAACGTCGAAATCCTTGTTCAATACCACCAAAACGATGTTTTGGGGGAATACAGTGCTAACTAAATTTGAACATGCCTATTATTAGGAATGATCAAATGTAGTTAACACTGTGAATCGGACCAAAAGATCGTCACTTAGTGAACGTTTGAACGCGGATTTCTACGATCGATTCGTGTGCCCAAGAACATGAAACATGACATCTTGAACTGTACTACATACATTAAAGAAAAAGCACATGCAGCACCACGCTATTAATAAAAATGACAGTAAATGTAAATATACTTACTTTTTCGGATCACTTTTTTTATTTTTTTATATTGCTCCGGCTCACGCAATTTAATGTCCGACCATCGTTTGCGGATCTGTTCCTTCGACCTGCGAACCCCAAATTTCAGGAACAGCGTTTTGACCACTTTATCCATAATCTGGACCTTCACCTGATTTGGCTTTTTGTAGGGCCCATGTTTGGCGTCATAATTCTCCCTCAGCAATATGGTGACCATATCCACCATCTCCTCAAACGACATGTTAGTGGCTTTATATCTTCTGTGTCTGGGCCTGCCTCCTTCCACACTTTCCACTTCATCTGGGTGATTCTCCGCCATGTTGTCAGTCTCCGTCATTAAGGACGAGCGAGAAGGGGCGGGGAAAGTAGTCTAACGAACGTCTGGGGCGGGAAAGCGTGCGGAGCGTCACGCATGCGCACTGTATATAACATTAAAAAACATAGTTGAAAGCGACGTTCAGTGAGTGGAAGAAGGTCGGAAGCAACGAACGTGTAGATCGCGGGTACGTAACATTTTTCATACTTGATATGTCGAGGGTTGAGCGGCCCCGAACAGAAAATTTAGTGACCGTACAGACCTATTTTTTGGGCTGGGTCCCGGAGCAGAAACCTAAATATTTACTGTATGTTCGGGGCCGGTGTTGGGCAATATGCATGTAACTTTGCGCTTGCTTCCCGTGCTGTTAGTCCTGGCCCTATACAAAGTGTCATTTTCGAAGTTTGAAAAATCATTTAAAACTCAATCGTGGATAGAATGAATTCTCGGCTCCCGGCAAATGGCAATACATTGAAAACTCAGTTTTAGAGTAAAAAAAAACACGTGGGGGTCCCCCCAAATTATATTTGCAGGCCCTTCAGGTCTGGCAAGGATTTTAAGGGGAACTCCACCCCAAATTCAGGAAAAAAATGGCGTGGAGTCCCCCCAAAAATCCATACCAGACCCTTATCCGAGCACGTAACCTGGCCGGCCGCAGGGGAAGAGGGGGGGACGAGAGAGCGGCCCCCCCTCCCTCCTGAACCGTACCAGGCCACATGCCCTCAACATGGGGAGGATGTCCCCATGTTGATGGGGACAAGGGCCTCATCCCCACAACCCTTGCCCGGTGGTTGTGGGGGTCTGCGGGCGGGGGGCTTATCGGAATCTGGAAGACCCCTTTAACAAAGGGGACCCCCAGATCCCGGCCCCCCCCCCTAGGTGAATTGGTAAGTGGTAGATTGTACCTCTACCATTTCACGAAGAAAGTATACAAAATGTAAAAAATGACAATAGACGGTTTTTGACCATTCCTTTATTTATTTTTTGGGCTTTCTTCCATCTTCTTCTTCCATCTTCTTCCTTCTTCTTTTCTCGATTTGTGTTTCTTCATCCATCTTCCTCTTCCTCTTCATCTTCCTTCTTTCTTCGGTGTTCTCATCCGCATCTTGCTCCGGCTTCTTCTTTCTCCGGCCGCTCCGTTTGAATTGGAGGTTCCCGCTGTGTGACGCTTCAGTTCATCAGTTCTCCTCTTGGTCCGTGACCGCGCCCCCCTCTGACGCACATGGATTTCACGGGTACTTTCCCCGTGCTGTCAGAGGGGGGGCGGGGCCACCGGCTCACAGCGGACCTAGAGGAGAACTGCATAACTTAAGCGTCACACAGCGGCAAACTCAAATTCAAATGGAGCGGCGGGAGAAGAAAGAAGAAGCCGGAGCAAGATGCGGACGAGAAGCCCGAAGCAAGAAGGAAGAAGGAAGATGAAGATGGAGATGAAGAGGAAGAGGAAGAGGAAGATGGAGGAAGAAACTCGAATGCAGAAAAGAAGAAGGAAGAAGATGGAAGAAAAACAAAAACAATAATAAAGGAATTGTCAAAAAACGTCTATTGTAATTTTTTGTTTTTTGTCAAGTTTTGGGGTGAAATGGTAGGGGTACAATGTACCCCATTACCATTTCACATAGGGGGCCGGGATCTGGGGGTCCCCTTTGTTAAAGGGGTCTTCCAGATCCCGATAAGCCCCCCGCCCGCAGACACCCACATCCACCGGGCAACGGTTGTGGGGATGAGGCCCTTGTCCCCATCAACATGGGGACATCCTCCCCATGTTGAGGGCATGTGGCCTGGTATGGTTCAGGAGGGAGGGGGGCCACTCTCTCGTCCCCCCTCTTCCCCTGTGGCCGGCCAGGTTGCGTGCTCGGATAAGGGTCTGGTATGGATTTTTGGGGGGACTCCACGCCATTTTTTTCCAGAATTTGGGGTGGAGTTCCCCTTAAAATCCTTGCCAGACCTGAAGGGCCTGGTATGGATATTTGGGGGGACTCCACGCCATATTTTTTTAAGTTTGGGGTGGAGTTCCCCTTAAAATCCTTGCCAGCCCTGAAGGGCCTGGTATGGATATTTGGGGGGACCACACACATTTTGAAAAACATGGGCGGCGGGTTTCCCTTAATATCCATTCCAGACATGAAGGGCCTGGTAAGAGAATTTGGGGGAACCACAATGCTTTCTCAATGTTTGTATCAATGACTTTTCTATGTATTGCATTTGACGGGAGACAACAATTCATTATACCCAGGAGTGAATTTTGAGTTAATTTTGGAAAAGCACAAATGACACTTTGTGCAGGGACAGTTCTAGGTACTCCTTTACTTTTTTGGAGTCCTTTTAGTCCGCAGATTTTCGGGGCAACATTGACTTCAATGGGGTTTGGGTTCGGGGTCAAGTTCGGGTCAAGTCACGTCACAAACTCTAGCTTTTTACCAAGTTTACAAAAAAGAGTTCAACACAAACATCCAGGTGTCCACTCAACTGTATGATGACTGATCAATTGCTACGTTAGTGGCCTATATATGGTGAGAAAGATTTGGAGTAGTCTTGACTGACATTCGATTTTGCAGGTATTTAAGGACCCCGACTTCATGTTGGAATTCCTGCAAAGATGGAAGAATCTTCCTGTTTTATGGGAGACCAAAAACAAACAAAATAAAAATAAAGAAGCCAGGAAGAGAGCACTGGAGACCTTGCTGGAATTTGTGCAAACTCAGATCCCCACAGCAACACTATAGGATGTGAAGACGAAAATTGGGACCATTAGGGGGACATACCGGACTCAACGAAACAAAGTCCGAACATCTATGCGGTCAGGAGCAGCTGCAGAGGACAGATATATTCCAAATCTCTGGTACTACCAGCATCTCAGTTTCCTCGATGACCACCTGGAATCCAGGGAATCCCTTTCCACCCTTCCACCCAGCCTTCCCTGCAGCCAACCCTCCAGCCTTCCTTGCAGAAAACCCTCCAGCCTTCCCTCCAGCATTCCCTGCAGCCAACTCTCCAGCCTTCCCTCCAGCCAAGTTGAGGTCTCTTTGGAGGAACAAGCTCAACTCCTGGAGGAGCCGGATTTGAATATTTGGAGCCAGGTATAATATTTTGCAAAATATTTCTATTAATAAAAGTCTAATGTTGTCAAAGTTGAAAAAATTGTGTGAAAAATGTTAACAGTTAAACCAAAGTGTCTGACATATCAATAGACAGCAGTGGCCAAAAATTAGGGGGACAAGAATGAAAAATGCTGGTGTCAGAATGATTAACTTTAACCACTTAAGCCCCGGACCATTTCGGGCCATTAGGACCAGGCCTGTTTTTGGGATTCGGCACTGCGCTGCTTTAACTGTAAATTGTGCGGACATGCAATGTTGTACCCAAATGAAATTTGCGTCCTTTTCTTCCCACAAATAGAGCTTTCTTTTAATGGTATTTGATTGCCTCTGCGATTTTTATTTTTTGCGATATAAACAGAAAAAGACCGAAAATTTTGAAAAAAAATGATATTTTCTACTTTTTGTTATAAGAAAAATCGAATAAACTCAATTTTAGTCATACATTTAGGCCAAAATGTATTCAGCCACATGTCTTTAATAAAAAAATGTCAATAATAGTATATTTATTGGTTTGCGCAAAAGTTATAGCGTTTACAAACTAGGGTACATTTTCTGAAATTTACACAGCTTTAAATTTATGACTGCCTATCTCATTTCTTGAGGTGCTAAAATGGCAGGGCAGTACAAAACCCCCCCAAATGACCCCATTTTGGAAAGTAGACACCCCAAGGAAATTGCTGAGAGGCATGTTGAGCCCATTGAATATTTTTTTTTTTTGTCCCAAGTGATTGAATAATGACAAAAAAAATAAAAAATTACAAAAAGTTGTCACTAAATGATATATTGCTCACACATGCCATGGTTATATGTGGAATTGCACCCCAAAATACATTCTGCTGCTTCTCCTGAGTACGGGGATACCACATGTGTGGGACTTTTTAGGAGCCTAGCCACGTACGGGACCCCGGAAACCAAGCACCGCCTTCAGGATTTCTAAGGGCGCAAATTTTTGATTTCACTCCTCACTACCTATCACAGTTTCGAAGGCCATAAAATGCCAAAATAGCACAAAACCCCCCCAAATGACCCCATTTTGGAAAGTAGACACCCCAAGCTATTTACTGAGAGGCATGTTCAGTCCATGGAATATTTTATATTTTGCCACAAGTTGCGGGAATATGACAAACTTTTTTTTTTTTGCACAAAGTTGTCACTAAATGATATATTGCTCACACATGCCATGGGCATATGTGAAATTACACCCCAAAATACATTCTGCTGCTTCTCCTGAGTACGGGGATACCACATGTGTGGGACTTTTTGGGAGCCTAGCCGCGTACGGGACCCCAAAAACCAAGCACCGCCTTCAAGGTTTCTAAGGGCATACATTTTTGATTTCACTCCTCACTACCTATCACAGTTTTGAAGGCCATAAAATGTCAAAATAGCCCAAAACCCCCACAAATGACCCCATTTTGGAAAGTAGACACCCCAAGCTATTTGCTGAGAGGCATGGTGAGTATTTTACAGCTCTCATTTGTTTTTGAAAATTAAGAAAGACATTTTTTTTTCTTTTTTTTTTCTTTTTTTACATTTTCAAAACTTTGTGACAAAAAGTGAGATCTGCAAAATACTCAACATACCTCTCAGCAAATAGCTTGGGGTGTCTACTTTCCAAAATGGGGTCATTTGGGGGGGGTTTGTGCCATCTGGGCATTCCATGGCCTCCGAAACTGTGATAGGCAGTGAGGAGTGAAATCAAAAATTTACACCCATAGAAATCCTGAAGGCGGTGCTTGGTTTTTGGGGTCCCGTACGCGACTAGGCTCCCAAAAAGTCCCACACATGTGGTATCCCCGTACTCAGGAGAAGCAACAGAATGTATTTTGGGGTGTAATTCCACATATGCCCATGGCATGTTTGAGCAATATATAATTTAGTGACAACTTTTTGTACATTTTTTTTTTTTTTGGTCATTATTCAATCACTTGGGACAAAAAAAAAAATATTCAATGGGCTCAACATGCCTCTCAGCAAATAGCTTGAGGTGTCTACTTTACAAAATGGGGTCATTTGGGGGGGGGTTTTGAACTGTCCTGGCATTTTATGCACAACATTAGGAAGCTTATGTCACACATCATCCACTCTTCTAACCACTTGAAGACAAAGCCCTTTCTGACACTTTTTGTTTACATGAAAAAAAAATTTTTTTTGCAAGAAAATTATGTTGAACCCCCAAACATTATATATTTTTTTAAAGCAAAGGCCCTACAGATTAAAATAGTGGGTGTTGCATTTTTTTTTTCCACACAGTATTTGCGCAGCGATTTTTCAAACGCATTTTTTGGGGGAAAAACACACTTTTTTTATTTTTAATGCACTAAAAAACACTATATTGCCCAAATGTTTGATGAAATAAAAAAGATGATCATAGGCCGAGTACATGGATACCAAACACGACATGCTTTAAAATTGCGCACAAACGCGCAGCGGCGACAAACTACATTCATTTTTAAAAGCCTTTACAGGTTACCACGTTAGATTTACAGAGGAGGTCTACTGCTAAAATGACTGCCCTCGATCTGACCTTCGCGGTGATACCTCACATGCATGATGCAATTGCTGTTTACATATGACGCTAGACCGACGCTTGCGTTCGCCTTTGCGCAAGAGCAGGGGGGGACAGCGGTGCTTTTTTTTTTTTTTTTTTTTATTATTTATTTGGCTTTTTTATTTTATTTTTAAACTGTGCCTTCCATATTTTATTTTTTTACCATTTTTATCGTTATCTCAGGGAATGTAAATATCCCCTATGATAGCAATAAGTAGTGACAGGTACTCTTTTTTTGAAAAAAATTGGGGGGTTGGACCCTAGATCTTTCCTCTGCCCTCAAAGCATCTGACCACACCAAGATCGGTGTGATAAAATGCTTTCCCAATTTCCCAATGGCGCTATTTATATCCGGGGGGGACATTCCCTCCCACTGCTTGTAAAAGCAGTCTAGAGGCTAATTATCTGCTAGAATTGCTTTTACATGAAAGCCGGCTGCTGGCTGAAAAGAATGATACCAAGATGATACCTAAACCCGCAGGCATCATTCTGGTATAAACATTCAAAGTCCAGCAACATACCAGTACGTTGCTGGTCCTTGTTGGACATGTATTGTAATCTTTTTTTTCATACAGCCTATTGGCTGAACGAAAAAAAGAGATTGATTGGTGGGTATGCCCACCATTAGAATACCTCCCTTCATCCACTCACTTCTAATGATGGGCATATATGCCGAAGCATGGGGGCATCCTCCCGCAAAAAAGTTATGCCGCGTACACACGGTCAAGCCTTCGTCGGAATTTCGACCGTATGTACGCGGCATAAAAGGTTATGCCGCGTACACACGGTCGGACTTTTCCACGGGCAAGCCTCCGTTGGAATTTCGACCGTATATACGCGGCATTAGGAGCAAAATCGCTCCTCCTCCCCTGCTGCCCCCATGCTTCGGCATATATGCTCTTTTTTTTAACTGTGGTGGTGAAATCACCTCCTACAGCGTTGGAGTCACGGCTTTATGTATCGTGGGAGCAAACGCTGTTGCTGTCAAGATAAATAGATCCGCGCTGCAACAGAATGGCGTACCTGCTAAGCAAATGGTGGTTAACATTAAAACAAAGTAACATTACAGTACAACAGTAAGACCTTACCATGCCATACCTGCAAAGCAAATACCAAAACAAAACCTAGTAAAAAATAAAAAAATGTTTTAACGCAACCTGTGCCTAAAATATATATATGCCGAAGCATGGGGGCATCCTCCCGCAAAAAAGTTATGCCGCGTACACACGGTCGGAATTTTCCACGGGCAGGCCTCCGTCGGAATTTCGACCGTATGTACGCGGCATTAGGAGCAAAATTGCTCCTCCGCCCCTGCTGCCCCCATGCTTCGGCATATATGCTCTTTTTTTTAACTGTGGTGGTGAAATCACCTCCTACAGCACTGGAGTCACGGCTTTATGTATCGTGGGAGCAAACGCTGTTGCTGTCAAGATAAATAATTCCGCGCTGCAGTTGAATGGCGCACCTGAAAACAAAAAATTACATACCTGAAAAGCAAGCATGATAAAACATTGCAGAATAGAATACAGTAAAAAAGAGCAGAACAATAGAGAGAAAATAGAGAGAGAGAGAACAATAAAACGACAACTATTTTTGGTTTTTTTATTTTATATTTTTTTTGTGTTTTGTTTTTTACGTTTTTTTTTTCTTTTTTACACTTTTTTTTGTAACTTTACAACTGTAATGGTTCGGGTCTCTCAAAATGTAATGGCATCTTGGGAGACCCTGTGTAAGTGTGTCCTTGTCTGTGAAATGCTGTACCCTACGCTAAAACTTCACTTTTGAGTGGTAGCGTTCAAAACATTCACCTTGGCAAAGACCAGGCTTGTCAGGACAGAGTGGACAAAAACTACGGGTGTCACGCCTAAATCCGCGCTTGCTACAGACACGACATCTTTTTTGGGGGTGGATTTGGGTAGGGGTACTCGGGAGGACATACGAATAATGCCTCTCATGCAGCCGGCTTACTGCATTTGGTAGGGGATGGTGAGGTGCAGAACCGCCTGGATACAGGAGTTCTGTGACTATCTCATTCTGGAATTTTAGAAGAGATAACGTCCCGCCTGAAGCTCTGTATAGCACATGAGCGTTCAGCAAAGCCAATTGGAATAATGATAGAGACACTTTTTTGTACCAGCGTCTCGCCTTACGGTCAATTAGATACGGCGCCATCAACTGGTCGTTGAGGTCCACCCCTCCCATATTTTGGTTATATTCGTGGACACAGAGGGGTTTCTCCACAACACCAGTCGCCGTACGAATTTGGACTGTCGTGTCTGCATGAAGGGAGGTAAGAAGGAAAACATTCTTATTGTCCCTCCACTTCATAGCGAGCAAGTTATTACACTTCAAGCAGGCCCTCTCCCCCAGCCTAAGACGGGCATCTACAAGCCGCTGGGGAAAGCCCCGGCGATTAGGTCGCACGGTGCCACATGCTCCAATCTGATGATCAAACAAGTGACTAAACAGTGGCACGCTCATGTAATAATTGTCCACATACAAGTGGTACCCCTTTCCGAATAAGGGTGACACCAAGTTCCACACTATCTTGCCAGCGCTCCCTATGTAATCCGGGCAGTTGACCGACTCAATCTGACTATCTTTTCCCTCATAAACCGTAAAGTTCACTACATAGCCTGTTGCCCTGTCACAGAACTTGTAGAGCTTGACCCCGTATCTGGCACGCTTGCTGGGAAGGTACTGCTTGAAAGACAAGCGGCCAGAAAATTTAATCAGGGACTCATCAACGCAGACAACTTGATCGGGAGTAAACAAGGCTGCAAAACGTTCGTTGAAGTGGTTTATGAGGGGCCGAATTTTATAGAGCCGGTCGTATTCAGGGTCCCCACGTGGACGACAAAGTTCATTGTCGTTGAAGTGCATGAACCGCAAAATCTGCTCGTATCGTGCCCTGGACATGGAGGCAGAGAACACGGGCATGTGGTCAATTGGGTGCGTGGACCAATAAGCACGCAATGACGGAAATTTATGTGTGCCCATGTTGAGGGAAAGACCCAGAAAGGTCTTAAATTCGGAAACCGTAATTGGTTTCCAATTTCTGGCAATTTTAGGCAATTGGGGGTTAGCGGCGATAAATTGACCAGCATATAAATTACTCTGGTCCACAATAGATCTATAGAGATCTTCCGTGAAAAACAGCGAATAAAAATCAATTGGAATAAAATCAGCTGTTTCCACCTGAATACCGGGTTGGGCAGTGAATGGGGGAAGTACGGGTTCTGCAGAAGTGGTGGGGACCCAATCAGGATAGGCGAATTCTGCAGGAAGGGCAGTATGGGCACGACGGGCCTGCCTTTGTCTTCTTGGTGGCAGCGGGACACTACTTGTGCTTGCCACCTCGCCAGCTTGAACTGCACTTATGGGACTCGCCACGTCACCAAGTGTTACTGCAGTGCTGGATGTACGTCCAGGCTGTACTAGGCCGCTGGTGCTTGCCAGTTCACCAGAAGGAATAGCGGCGCTAGTACTACTCTGCTCCATGATACAAGAGACCTGCGGTTCTTGCTCCTCAACAACCTCAGAAGATCGGGATCGGGTACACCTGACCTTAGCAGGGACCTCAACTTCGTCGTCAGAGCTATCTGACGTGGGGCCGCTGACGTCACTGTCTTCTACGGGAAGATATTCTGAGCCTGAATCTGACAGATACGTGACCTCCTCTTCACTATCTGTCATGCTCAGAATCTCGTAGGCCTCTTTACTAGTGTACCTTCGTCTTGCCATTTTGGGCTCTAAATTTAGGGGTACACTAGTAAGATTCACAGGAAAAAAAGCACCTGACTGTCGTCAGCAAATATATCAAACGCTACAAAAAAACTGTTAGCGATTGCAGGGATCAGGCCTGTCTCTGCGAACGCTGCAGTTATGTGTGTTGTGTTTGGTAAGTGACAGTGATCGATCGATACTGCACTTGGGTGGGCTGGGCTGGGCTGGGCTGGGCGGAGGGGCTAAACGCAGGCGCTAGCAGGTATCTGGGCTGATCCCGCTAACACTGCGTTTTTGGGAACCCTAAACCGCTGGGGATGCTAGTATAGATCTGATCAGATACTATACCACTAAGGGGGGTGTATGCTTTGCGCGTGGGTGTTAGCGTTACTGGCACTAACCTAACACTGCCTGGGGCGACGCAGACCCTCTCTGGCGCTAAAACCTAATTGATCTCACCCGCCGGGCGATCAGGGGGGTTAAACCTTTATTGGGTTATATACGGCGGGTGCCCTGATGCTATAAAAAGCAAACTAATCAACCAGCGTCACCCGTAACCTTTATATGGTGATCACTGGTGAAAGGGTTAACTAGGGGCAATCAGGGGGTTAAAACCTTTATTAGGTTAAATATGGGGGTACCTGACACTATATAAAAACCTGACGGGTAACCTAAATAACTAAATAACTTACTGGCTAACCAGTGACACCAGTGACGCTTATACGGCGATCACTGGTGAAAGGGTTAACTCTAGGGGCAATCAGGGGGTTAAAATAATATATGGGGGTACCTGACACTAATAAAAACCTGTGGCGAACCTAAAAAAAAATAACTGCCTATCTAAAACACCAGCGACACGAATACAGCGATCGGAAAAACAATCGCTTAGTGACGCTGAAGTTAGGGGGTGAAAGGGTTACCTGGGGGGTGATCAAGGGGTTAAACCTTTATTAGGGGGGGTTAGGGGGCTACCCTGGACCTAAAGGGGCCTAATCCTAACTGCCCTGCAACTTTTTACAATCACAGATGACACTAAATGCAGTGATCAGTGAAATAAATGATCACTGCAATCAGTGACACTGTGATTGGGGGCTTTGGGGTGACCTGGGGGGTGATCTGGGGGTGACTGGGGGTGATTTGTGTGCCTATGTGTACCTACGTGTCAGTGGACTGTTGGTGCACTAACCTGCTTCTTCTCTCCTCGGCGCCGGGAACGAAAAGACCGCGGCGAGGGAGATGACATCACTTCCTCCAGCCTGTGTTTACATTTCAGGCAGGAGGAAGCAATTTCATTCGCCGGGAGCGATCGCGAGGGGGGGGGGCGGAATCGAGCGGCCGCCCCCTCATGCCTGATCGCTCCCGAACACTTAACGGCCGCTCACTGCAGTGAAGGGGGGTCCGGATGGACCCCCCAACTGCACAAAGGCGATCACGTAGATCTACGTGATTCTGCCTGTCGGTGCCATTCTGCCGACGTAAATCGGCGGTGGGCGGTCGTTAAGTGGTTAATATTTTTTAGCATTCAATTAGCAAATGTCATGAGGTGACAAATGTGTGTGAAAGATGAAGGCTGAAATAACTATATGTAACTTTTTTTAACAGGATGAGGAGGCAGGCGTCAGTGTGAAACACAAGGAGGCAGGTGCCAGTGGAACCCAGGAGGAGGCAGGCCCCAGTGTGAGCCATGAGGAGGCAGGTGCCAGTGGAAGCCAGGAGGAGGCAGGCCCCAGTGGAATCCAGGAGGAGACAGGCCCCAGTGGGACACAGGAGGAGGCAGGCCCCAGTGGGACACAGCGCAACACCAGGCCCCAGATACCTCCGCTGCGGATTCCACCAAAAAGGGCAAGGAGGCTTCTTCAAATGGAGGAGGAGACCCAGGCCCTAATTAGGGAGGCTACTTCAGCCCTCAGAGAGCCCCCCACCGAAGCAGAGGGATTTGCTGCCCTTATTGGGGACAAACTGCCCCAAATGGAAATGGCCCAGCGTCTAAAAAGCGAGACCCTGATACTGAAGGTTGTAAATATGGGCATGTTGGGGAAACTGAATGATTTTACGGACATTGTGGACGTTTCTTATGTCCTTACTCCAGTTCCTGCCCCACTCCCTGCTCCTGCCCCACTCCCTGCTCCTGCCCCACTCCATGCTCCTGTCCCAGTCCCTGCTCCTGTCCCAGTCCCTGCTCCAGTCCCTGCTCCTGCTCCAGTCCCTGCTCCTGCTCCTGCTCCAGTCCCTCCTCCACGGACACAGCCTCCAAGGAAGGCTGCAGGGAAGCCTGCAGGGAAGGCAAAAAAGAAAAGCAGAAAATGAGCCCAGGATATGTCCCTCAGATGGTCCCAATTTTCGTCTTCTCATCCTTTGGTGTTTGCTGTGGTGATCTGGGTCTGCACTAATTTCAGCAGGGTCTCCAGTGCTGTCTTCCTGGCTTCTTTAGATTTACTTTACATCTGGTTTTGATTTGGCTTACCCTTTAATTTGTTTTTAGGCCAGAATAAATGGAATTTTTGTTGGATGTTACAAAATGAACATGTGTTTTTATTTTAACCACTTAATGACCGCTCACTGTATATATACGTCGGCAGAATGGCACCGACAGGCACAATCACGTAGAGCATACGTGATTGCCTTTGTATAGTTGGGGGGTCCAATCGGACCCCCCTCCTATACAGTGAGCGGTGGCTAAGTGTCCGGGAGCGTTCCGGGATGAGGGGGCAGCCATTCGTTTCTGGCCACCCCCTCGCGATCGCTCCCGGCGAATGGAAATGCCCCCTCTGTCTGTGTCAGACAGAGGGAGCAGGAGGAAGTGATGTCATCTCTGGTGTGGCGCTCACATATACCGAGCGCCGTACAAGAGAAGACATCAGGTCAGTGCACACAACACTACACTGACACCAGGACACATAGGGACATAAATCGCCCCCCCAGGCCCCCCCCAGACACCCCAGATCACCCCCCAGATCACCCCCCCAGCCCCCAGTCACAGTGTCACTGATTGCAGTGACCATTTATTTAGTGAACACTGCAATCAGTGACATTTGTGACTGTAAAAGTGTCACCAAAGTTTAGTCTTAGGTCCAGTGTAGCCCCCTAACCCCCCCTAATAAAGGTTTAACCCCCTGATCACCCCCCAGATAACCCTTTCACCCCCTATCACCACTGTCGCTAAGCGATCATTTTTCTGATCGCTGTCTTAGCGTCAGTGATGCCGATCGGCAGCCAGTAATTTTTTTTAGGTTCGCCGCATGTTTTTATAGCGTCAGGTACCCCAATATATTATCTAATAAAGGTTTAACCCCCTTGATCGCCCCCCAGGTAACCCTTTCACCCCCTATCACCACTGTCACTAAGCGATCGTTTTTCTAAACGCTGTCTTAGTGTCTGTGATGCAGATCGGTAGCCGGTAATTTTTTTTAGGTTCGCCGCAGGTTTTTATAGCGTCAGGTACCCCAATATATTATCTAATAAAGGTTTAACCCCCTTGATCGCCCCCCAGGTAACCCTTTCACCCCCTATCACCACTGTCGCTAAGCAATTGTTTTTCTAAACGCTGTCTTAGTGTCGGTGATGCAGATCGGTAGCCAGTAATTTTTTTTAGGTTCGCCGCATGTTTTTATAGCGTCAGGTACCCCAATATATTATCTAATAAAGGTTTAACCCCCTTGATCGCCCCCCAGGTAACCCTTTCACCCCCATCACCACTGTCGCTAAGCGATCGTTTTTCTAAACGCTGTCTTAGTGTCGGTGATGCAGATCGGTAGCTGGTAATTTTTTTTAGGTTCGCCGCAGGTTTTTATAGCGTCAGGTACCCCAATATATTATCTAATAAAGGTTTAACCCCCTTGATCGCCCCCCAGGTAACCCTTTCACCCCCTATCACCACTGTCGCTAAGCGATCGTTTTTCTAAACGCTGTCTTAGTGTCGGTGATGCAGATCGGTAGCCAGTAATTTTTTTTAGGTTCGCCGCATGTTTTTATAGCGTCAGGTACCCCAATATATTATCTAATAAAGGTTTAACCCCCTTGATCGCCCCCCAGGTAACCCTTTCACCCCCATCACCACTGTCGCTAAGCGATCGTTTTTCTAAACGCTGTCTTAGTGTCGGTGATGCAGATCGGTAGCTGGTAATTTTTTTTAGGTTCGCCGCAGGTTTTTATAGCGTCAGGTACCCCCATATATTATCTAATAAAGGTTTTAACCCCCTGATTGCCCCTAGTTAACCCTTTCACCAGTGATCACCATATAAGTGTTACGGGTGACGCTGGTTAGTTAGTTTGCTTTTTATAGTGTCAGGGCACCCGCCGTGTATATAACCCAGTAAAGGTTTAACCCCCTGATCGCCCGGCGGTTGATATCAATTAGGTTTTAGCGTCAGAGAGGGTCTGAGTCACACCCCAGCTAGCGTCAGGTTAGTGCCAGTAACGCTAACACCCACGCGTGAAGCATACACCCCCCTTAGTGGAATAGTATCTGAACAGATCAATATCTGATCTGATCAGATCTATACTAGCGTCCCCAGCAGTTTAGGGTTCCCAAAAACGCAGTGTTAGCGGGATCAGCCCAGATACCTGCTGGCACCTGCGTTTTGCCCCTCCGTCCAGCCCAGGCCACCCAAGTGCAGTATCGATCGATCACTGTCACTTCCAAAACAAAAACACACATAACTGCAGCGTTCGCAGAGACAGGCCTGATCCCTGCGACTCCAGTGCTGTAGGAGGTGATTTCACCACCACAGTTAAAAAAAAAAGCAAATATGCCGAAGCATTGGGGCAGCAGGGGCGGAGGAGCGATTTTGCTCCTAATGCCGCGTACATACGGTCGAAATTCCGACGGAGGCTTGCCCGTGGAAAAGTCCGACCATGTGTGTGCGGCATAACTTTTTTGCGGGAGGATGCCCCCATGCTTCGGCATATATAAATGGTGCGTGTATGCCCATCATTGGAAGTGGGTGGATGAAGGGCGGTATTCTAATGGTGGGCATACCCACCGATCAATCCCTTTTTTCGTTCAGCCAACTGGCTGCATGAAAAAAAAAGATTACAATACATGTCCAACAAGGACCAGCAACGTACTGGTATGTTGCTGGATTTTGAATGTTTATACCAGAATGATGCCTGCGGGTTTAGGTATCATCTTGGTATCATTCTTTTCAGCCTGCGGCCGGCTTTCATGTAAAAGCAATCCTAGCGGCTAATTAGCCTCTGGACTGCTTTTACAAGCAGTGGGAGGGAATGCCCCCCCCGGATATAAAAAGCGCCATTGGGAAATTGGGAAAGCATTTTATCACACCGATCTTGGTGTGGTCAGATGCTTTGAGGGCAGAGGAAAAATCTAGGGTCTAGAAGACCCCAGTTTTTTCAAAAAAAGAGTACCTGTCACTACCTATTGCTATCATAGGGGATATTTACATTCCCTGAGATAACAATAAAAATGATAAAAAAAAAATACTTGGAAGGAACAATTTAAAAATAAAATAAAAAAGCAAAATTAATAATAAAAAAAAAAGAAAAAAAAAAAAAGCACCCCTGTCCTGCCCTGCTCTTGCCCAATGGCGAACGCAAGCGTCGGTCTGGCGTCATATGTAAACAGCAATTGCACCATGCATGTGAGGTATCACCGCGAAGGTCAGATCGAGGGCAATCATTTTAGCAGTAGACCTCCTCTGTAAATCTACTGGGGTAACCTGTAAAGGCTTTTAAAGGCTTTTAAAAATGTATGTAGTTCGTCGCCAATGCGCGTTTGTGCGAAATTTTAAAGCATGTCGTGTTTGGTATCTATGTACTCGGCCCAAGATCATCTTTTTTATTTCATCAAACATTTGGGCAATATAGTGTGTTTTAGTGCATTAAAATTAAAAAAAGTGTATTTTTTAACCCAAAAAATGCGTTTGAAAAATCGCTGCGCAAATACTGTGTAGAAAAAAAAAATGTAACACCCACCATTTTAATCTGTAGGGCCTTTGCTTTAAAAATATATATAATGTTTGGGGGTTCAACATAATTTTCTTGCAAAAAAAAATGTTTTCATGTAAACAAAAAGTGTCAAGAAGGGCTTTGTCTTCAAGTGGTTAGAAGAGTGGATGTAAGCTTCCTAATGTTGTGTATAAAATGCCAGAACAGTTCAAAACCCCCCCAAATGACCCCATTTTGGAAAGTAGACACCCCAAGCTATATACTGAGAGGCATGTCGAGTCCATGGAACATTTTATATGTTGACACAAGTTGCGGAAAAACGACAATTATTTTTTTTTTTTTTGCACAAAGTTGT
Organism: Rana muscosa; assembly: GCA_029206835.1. Taxonomy (NCBI): domain Eukaryota; kingdom Metazoa; phylum Chordata; class Amphibia; order Anura; family Ranidae; genus Rana; species Rana muscosa. The sequence goes on along the minus strand of CM055118.1, from coordinate 77,130,408 downwards.
CACTAAATGATATATTGCTCAAACATGCCATGGGCATATGTGGAATTACACCCCAAAATACATTCTGTTGCTTCTCCTGAGTACGGGGATATCACATGTGTGAGACTTTTTGGGAGCTTAGCCACGTACGGGACCCCAAAAACCAAGCACCGCCTTCAGGCTTTCTAAGGGTGTAAATTTTTGATTTCACTTCTCACTGCCTATCACAGTTTCGGAGGCCATGGAATGCCCAGATAGCACAAACCCCCCCAAATGACCCCATTTTGGAAAGTAGACACCCCAAGCTATTTGCTGAGAGGTATTGTGAGTATTTTGCAGATCTCGCTTTTTGTCACAAAGTTTTGAAAATTGAAAAAAAATATATATATATATATATATTTTCTTTCTTCATTTTCAAAAACAAATGAGAGCTGTAAAATACTCGCCATTCCTCTCAGCAAATAGCTTGGGGTGTCTATATTCCAAAATGGGGTCATTTGGGGGGGTTTGTGCGATTTTGGCATTTTATGGCCTTCGAAACTGTGATAGGTAGTGAGGAGTGAAATCAAAAATTTGTGCCTAGAAATCCTGAAGGCGGTGCTTGGTTTTCGGGGTCCCGTACGCGGCTAGGCTCCTAAAAAGTCCCACACATGTGGTATCCCCGTACTCAGGAGAAGCAGAAAAATGTATTTTGGGGTGTAATTCCACATATAACCATGGCATGTGTGAACAATATATCATTTAGTGACAACTTTTTGTAATTTTTTATTTTTTTTTGTCATTATTCAATCACTTGGGACAAAAAAAAAAATATTCAATGGGCTCAACAGGCCTCTCTGCAATTTCCTTGGGGTGTCTACTTTCTAAAATGGGGTCATTTGGGGGGGTTTTGTGCTAATTTGGCATTTTATGGCCTTCGAAACTGTGATAGGTAGTGAGGAGTGTAATCAAAAATTTGCGCCCTTAGAAATCCTGAAGGCGGTGCTTGGTTTCCGGGGTCCCGTACGCGGCTAGGCTCCCAAAAAGTCCCACACATGTGGTATCCCCGTACTCAGGAGAAGCAGCAAAATGTATTTTGGGGTGAAATTCCACATATAACCATGGCACGTGTGAGCAATATATCATTTAGTGACAACTTTTTGTAATTTTTTTTTTTTTTTTTTTTTAAGTCATTATTCAATCACTTGGGACAAAAAAAAAATTCAATTGGCTCAACATGCCTCTCAGCAATTTCCTTGGGGTGTCTACTTTCCAAAATGGGGTCATTTGGGGGGGGGTTTGTACTGCCCTGTCATTTTAGCACCTCAAGAAATGAGATAGGCAGTCATAAATTTAAAGCTGTGTAAATTTCAGAAAATGTACCCTAGTTTGTAAACTCTATAACTTTTGCAAAAACCAATAAATATACGCTTATTGACATTTTTTTTACTAAAAACATGTGGCTGAATACATTTTGGCCTAAATGTATGACTACAATTGAGTTTATTCGATTTTTCTTATAACAAAAAGTAGAAAATATCATTTTTTTTCAAAATTTTCGGTCTTTTTCCGTTTATATCGCAAAAAAAAAAAATCGCAGAGGCAATCAAATACCATTAAAAGAAAGCTCTATTTGTGGGAAGAAAAGGACGCAAATTTCGTTTGGGTACAACATTGCATGTCCGCACAATTTACAGTTAAAGCAGCGCAGTGCAAAATTCTGAATTCACCTCTGGTCCTTTAGCTACCAAATGGTCCGGGGCTTAAGTGGTTAATAGACAGTTTGGTAGTGAGTAGGCAGGGACAGTGGATAAAAAATTGGGAAATTAACAAGGGACACTAACCTCCTTGAGGGTAAATTAGAATAAATAATAATGTTGTTGTGGTAACTTGACACACTCAAAAATATCAAATAATATGGAAAAACAGTCTAAAAGATTATAAAAAAAAATCCTAAAAAAAATCCATCTTCAAAACAAGATGGAAACTCTAAAATATTGGGTATTTAGGGAGATCTCGCTTACAATAAATATAGATTAATCATGAGAAAACAATAAATACTAAAGACCAAACTTTTTCATAACTCTGTGAGAATATCAGCAGCAAGAGAATTGGATTATTGCAGCATTAGAACGAAGAAAAGAATGCGCTGCATTAAACGATGCAATAATTTCCTGCATGACGAATGTGCCATCTCCATTCTGAACGGTAGTTTTACCAGAACGAGCGCTCCCTTCTCATCACTTGCTTCTGATCATGCGCGCTTTTTTCATGTCGTTAAAGCCTACACACGACCATTTTTCATGACGAGAAAAACGACGACGTGCAAAACGGTGAGAAAAATTAGAGCATGTTCTAATTTTTCTCGTCGTTTTTAATGCCGTTTTTCTCGTAGAGAAAAACGACCTAAAGCCCACAGACGATCGTTTTTCTTGTCGAAAGGAAAAAATGCAGTTTTTCACGTCGAGAAAAACGGTCGTGTGTACGCGGCATTAGAATTTGGTATAGAAGTCAGCCTGGCACATTTCAACACACCTAATATGGATGAAAACCAACAACTGAATTAGAGCACTGATACCATCTTGCATGACAGGGCACTTTACAAAACACCTTTAATGGCACTTTAGTGTATAGAACATTTAAAAATACTTTGTCATACAGTATTTTAACCCCTTCCCACCAGCGTAACATATACACTATATTGCCAAAAGTATTGGGACACCTGTCTTTACACACACATGAACTAATGGCACCCCAGTCTTAGTCCGTAAAGTTGAATATTGAGTTGGCCCACCCTTTGCAGCTAAAACAGCTTCAACTCTTCTGGGACGGCTGTCCACAAGGTTTAGGAGTATGTCAATGGGAATGTTTGACCATTCTTCCAGAAGTGCATTTATAAGGGCAAGGCCTGGCTCGCAGTCTCCTCTCTAATTCATCCCAAAGGTGTTCTATCGGTTTGAGGTCAAGACCAGTGGCGGCCCTCCATTAGGCGCGCCACCCCCCCTAATAAATTTTTTTTAAGCAAGTGTTTAGAGCTGGAGGCTCTAATTGTCTTCAAAAAGGGTGGGCACAGGGCGCAGAGCACTGCGCCCCGAGCCCACCCACTTGTGTGACATTAGCAAATTAATATTCGCTAATGTCTTCCTGCTTCTTCTCCCAGCCAATCAGGAAGCGATTCCTGAGACCCGATTGGGCGGGAGTCCTGGGACGGGTCTCAGGACCCGTCTCCTATTCGTCAGTGAGGAGCAGCATCGGCCGCAGCAGCAGCAGTGTCTCTGAGCAGCCCTGGATTTAGCAGAGAATCGCCACCTCATCCTCCTCCCCGTACCTCTACCACAGTAAGGTAAGGCCACGGATAGCAGTGAGAGAAAATCGCGGCCTAACGAGCTGCTGGGTTTGTGTAGCGGATTGCCGCTTTGATCTATCAATCTATTGAGAGCGGCGCGCCAGCAGCCACCAGCCACTACTGACTCTGTGCAGGCCAGTCAAGTTCCTCCACCCCAAAGTCGCTCATCCACACTATATTGCCAAAAATATTGGGCCACCCCTCCAAATCATTTGGTGGAGGGGGGATTATGGTGTGGGGTTGTTTTTCAGGGGTTGGGCTTGCCCCTCTAGTTCCAGTGAAGGGAACTCTTAAGGAGTCAGCCTACCAAGACATTTTATACCATTTCATGCTTCCGACTTTGCTAGAAGAATTTGGGGATGGTTCCTTCCTGTTCCAACATGACTGTGCACCAGTGCACACAGAAGGGTCCATAAAGACATGGATGAACAATTTTGGGGTGGAGGAACTTGACTGGCCTGCACAGAGTCAGAACACCTTTGGGATGAGTTAGAGCGGAGACTGCGAGCCAGGCCCTCTCATCCAACATCAGTGCCTGACCTCACAAATGTGCTTCTGGAAGAATGGTCAAACATTCCCATAGACACATTACCTTGTGGACAGCCTTCCCAGAAGAGTTGAAGCTGTTATGGTTGCAAAGGGTGGGCGAACTCAATATTGAACTCTACGGACTAAGGTCCCATACACACTATTAGATTTTCTGCAGATTTTTTTCTTCAGATTTACCAAAACCATGTAGTGCAAGGGCCTGCCTGATTTCATACAAATTGAAACTCTTAAGGTTTGACCTCATAGTATATGGTTTTGGTAAATCTGAAGACAAAAATCTGCAGAAAATCTAATAGTGTGTATGGGGTCTAAGACGGGGATGCCATTAAAGCTCATGTGTGTGTAAAGGCAAGCATCCCAATACTTTTGGTAATTTAGTATATATGCAGCCCCACTGCACTGGGGGTCCCTTTCCCTTTGTGCTGGAAGCGCAGCACACTCCCAGCACAGAGACAAGGGTCTCACAGAGAGCCCAGAGCCCTGCACTAATGATCAGGACCCAGAACTCCTGATTGTGGGTCACCTAATCACTGTGGTAGCCTCTGATTGGCTATTGTGAAGCCCACCCCTGTGTTTCTCTCTCTGTGAGTGGAGTGTAAAGATACAATGGAGCGGAAGGAAATGTTTTTTTCCTTACAGAGATAATAAAAAAGTGTGCGTAAAAAAAAGAATTAAAAGAAAATAAAAAATACCTAGCTCAAGGCTTGATCTAGGTTAGTGCCAGGGTTAGTGTTTGGGTCAAGTAAGGGTCAAAAGTCAAGGTCAGGGTCAGTATATTTTGGACCTGATTTTAATTTTTAATTTAATTTTAAATAACATTAGTGTATTTTAGGTAGGCATGCACACTATTGCTTCTGGGCTGTACTATGGGTACAAACAACAAATAACATACAAATATGTGGTATTGCTATGATCGTCAGGAGCAAGAAAATTAATTTTGGGTTGTTTTTGCTGGAAGTTTATGGTATTAACAAGAAATATACAGCTAAATTTTTAAAAAAATATTGTTTTTACTATTATAGGCCAGGTTCCCAGAGATATCCATAGCCATTTACTACCAAATAAAAGCACAATTTGTCCTGAAAAAAACAAGATACTTGTTTTTTACTAACACAAAATTGTGCTTAGGCATTAGGATTTGTTTTAGCCTTAGGCGCGAAGGGGTTAAACATTGAGTAAGGTGATTTAATTAAAGCAGTATTAAATCCAAAATAATTTTTTTTATGTTGAATCTGTTTTTTATTAAATTTCAAACAATCTTAAACAATATTGAATGAAAACATGAGAGTATCAATCCAAATCCAATAGATGAACAAGTAGACATTAAGATCGTAATAAGAATTAGAAAACAAGTATCGCATAATTACGATTAAATATGTCAGTAAAATGAGCATAATAATTGTATTCTAATTATCCAGTAGTCCACTAGAAACAGAGTCGTAAAGAAAAAACACAAGGCTCGACACATATGGCCTGAAAATATGGTGGCGCTACAGTTAAGATCCATATCCTTACGTACGTAAAAGTGAGAAAGGGAATAAGAAAGAAAGAAGGAAGAGAGAATGGAGGGAAAGAAGAAAAAAAGAAAGGAGGGGAAGGGGGGGAGAGAAGAGTAGGGGAAAGGGAGGGTATAGCTATTTACAAATGAGAGGGCTCAGGAGAAGCATCATGAACTGCATCTGTTACGAAAACATCAAATTTGGAAGAAAACCGAAAGTTCAACCATTCGGTCCACATGATGGTGTGGGAGTCATTTTTATCAGAATCCCATGCTATCATACGTTCTATATGTTCGATCCTGTCCACTTCATTGGCCCATTCAGCTAAAGAGGGGACCGCTGATTGGTGCCAAGACCTATCGATAACAGAGTGGGCAGCTGTCAAAAAAATACGAATTAAGCTCTTCTTGATTTGCTTATACTGTAGGAGCCCGGCAATATAGACAGAACAGTTATGCGGGGTTCATTTGGGAATTTGTCCCCCACTGGTTTGTCCTAGAGATAGAGATTTTTGGGGGTAATTCATGTGCATGTGCCCCAAATGTGTGTCATTGTGCAAGGGGCCTGCAAGCATCTCCAGCGCGTCTGGTACGTTTGTAGATAAGTAGTAGGGCAGAGATACCACCTAGACACAATTCGGTAATTCTGTTGTTTTTCAACAGAGCAAGCTCTCTTGCAGTTACATTTAACACTGAAAGAGTGCTTAGAATGATCTGCTTTTATTTATTTATTAGTAAACCACTGCCAGGTGCTATAACACATCTGTGAGTGGAAGGTCACCACAATACTTGTGCTGCTTGCCCAACCCATCCGACATATAAGATAACATCAATGGTGTAAATACGGGCCTGATGCTGTAATGTTCTTCTGATACAAACGGGGCATCATAAAAGTCTATTATTTTATTTTTTTGTCAACACCTTCTAGCATACAAAGCAATGAGATAGCAGTTTATTTGAACAACGTTCTTCTGTCCCTGCCTCTTAGAACAAGTCATGCTCAGTGATCACTTTTAAAAAATGATAGTCCAATAATACCAAGCTCATAAGAACAACAGGACAGTTCTTTAGTTGTGACAAATTATCAGATGTCTGCCTTCTTAAGACTGGTTAGAGTACCCTGATAGTTCTGTGTCTCGGCTGCTAGATGACACCTCCAGCGAAGGGTGCTGAGTTATTGCCAGGTTAAAAGCTTATGATGGTGTCAGTATCGGAAGATGTGTTATTGTGTTATGAAAGTTCTGCCGCCTGGACGTATTAGCCCTGCGATCAATCACAGCTGACAGGGGCTCTTTAGCCTGTCACACTTGGTATGTCTTGAAATCTTCAGACGGCCACTGACTGGCAAATTGCTAATTTAATTCCTGCCTAACGTGGTTAGAAGATGCATTAGTTCCAAATGGGGCCAGAGGTCCATGCTGTCTCTGCGTTACGATGTCTGCCTATGGTGGGAGTGCAGATTTGATGGGCAAAAGGTCCTTTATGATTCTCTGACCACTTTCTCTGCGTCATTATTTCTCTCTGTGTACAGGATACCAGCATGCAGCCAGCTCGAATCAATCCATTTAAATTTATACACTCGTATATGCTTTTTGATATGTTACAGATCTGATCTATGGTTGTTTACTAGCCTAGGTACACTCAAGCACTGGATGCAGAATTACAGCAGTGCTCATGCTGCATCTATGACCACGCTGATACCTTCCCGGCAGAGCCCTCAAGGGATTTCATAGAGCAAGGGTTGCAGCATCGATGCAGGTACACACTGCAGTCTGTGTTTATTTTGGGATAATGCGAGAACATAGTAAAGTGTAGCACTACCCTCGCAGGAGTTACAGATAAAAGGGATCCCCCACTCCTGCACAGCCAGGCACACCGAATTTTCACAAGCACCCAGAGAACCAGGGCATCAGAAATCTTTGGGCCCCTTACACAGCTTTAGGCCTGCCCCCCCCCTAGCCCAAGCACCAACATTCCCCAGGGCTTGCCCACAGGCCATCCTACCAAATCCACACACCAGCCACCTCACCTGTACGCACTCAGCCCCCCCTCAATCCTGTATATATGTCAGCCTCCCTCACACACCTGTATATATGTCAGCCCCCCACACACCTGTATATATGTCAGCCCCCCTCCCACACACACACACACCTGTATCATCATACCTCCCAACACGCACGGATTCTGCGGGACTTTCCCGCATACATACTGCTTTCCCGCAGTCCCGCAATAGGACCAATTTTCCCGCAAATGAAGAGCAGCGAAGGAGGTAGGAAGACATCACCCTGCGCCCCCCACCGCTCACGCGTATACTGTAATGTCGGGCGGTCGGCGGTAGCTCCCCTAGCAAACTGCATTATCGGGCGATCGTCCCACCGTGGTAGCACCCCCCCGCCCCCCCCTAGCTTAACAACTCTGGTGCCATGAAAAAATTTGCTGTCCCACGGTAGCACCACCCCCTCGGTCAACAACTGTGATGGTGGAAGAAAAAAATGGGAATGAATGTCCCGCAGTAGAGTTTTGCAAAGTTGGGAGGTATGCCTGTATATATGTCAGCCACCCCACACACACCTGTATATGTGCCAGCCCCCGCACAGACGTCTGTATATATTTCAGCCCCCCCCCCACACACACACCTGTATAAATGTTAGCCCCCCAAACCTGTATATATGTCATCCCACCACACACACATACCTATATATATGTCAGCCCCCCCACACATACACCTGTATATATGCCAGCCCTCCCACACACACACACACCTGTATATATGTCAGCCCCCCCACACACACACACCTGTATTTATGTCAGCCCCCCCCCACATTCCTGTATATATGTCAGCCCCCCCACACACCTGTAGATATGTCAGCCTCCCCACACACCTGTATATATGAAAGACGCCCCCAACCACACACCTGTATATATGGCAGCCCCACATAAACAAAAATCTGTAAACACACAAGGCTCTGGCCCCTCCCTGTACACAAACAGCCCCCCTCTCTTTCCTTCACAGCCCCTACTTGTGAAGAAGATTTTCCTACCTAGTCCCAGCTCGTTTCACAAAGCTGATATGTTGCTGACACAGAGAAGCACAGTACACGAGGGGTGCACATGCATATAATAGCCAGAGGTGGAAGTAAAGAGCTTGATGTCTGAACTCAATGCCACAGAGAGCAGAATCAGCAAAGATCGTTTTCGTAATGCACGGCACAGCTCCCCATCACCCATCCTGCCTTCTTCTGGCCCGGGCGGGTCCCTCCGGCCCCGGGGCCCCTTACAGTTGTAACGGCTGTACCCCCCTAAAGGTGGCACTGCAGAGAACACTCAATGGCTTTGTTTTTGTTATTTATTAAAGGGATAATTACTTGGATAGGGATGGGAGGTTATGGGGTGCCCACTTGACTTCAACAACTTCAGGGGCAACTTTCTATAAACATCTATATACAGTCTCTTCTCCTCTTTCCTCCTGCACAAACACTTGCTGGTTCCAACTGAATCACTCTTGAGACGATCTGACAGGCTCCCAGTCAGATTAAGCAGGAAAAGGCATGAAGACTTAAAGGGGTTTTTTCACCTTAATGCATCCTATACATTAAGATGAAAAAACTTCTGCCACTGAACAGACCCCCAGTCCCCCCGTTTTACTCACCTGAGCCCATTCGTTCCCATAGCGGAGACGCGCTCTTCCTCTCTGTTCATTGTCTTGGCTCTTGATTGGATAGATTGATAGCAGCGCAGCCATTGGATCCCACTGCTGTCAATCAAATCCAATGACGCGGGTGCCGGGGGCTGGGGCCGAGTCCTGCATTCTGTGTGAATAGACACAGAAGCAGGACTCTGGATCGCACCCATATGGATGTCCACCTTAGGAGAGCCTTCTCCAACGTGGGCACTCGATGCGGGGAGGAGTTACCAGCGCCGCCACGGAACCCCAGAAGTGGAAGACTGGGCCACTCTGTGCAAAAATAACTGCACAGCGGAGGTAAGTATAACATGTTTGTTATTTAAAAAAAAAAAAAAAACCCTTTAAGCACACCACTGTCTTCAAGGGAGACTTGCTATGTGTGGAACTTTCCCCCCCTTTGTTAATCCCCACAGTGTTGCACTACTCACTCCGTCCTCTCTTGCTCCCGTGGCTCCAGGTAAGAAGTGTTTTGGCAGGATTCTTTCAGCACCTGAGCCCCGGCCCAAGATAGGACCACCCCCCAAGATTAGGGGGCACCCCTAGGGGCCACCAACAGCCTCCTTAACACTGAATTTCCATCTTCCACTCGACTGCCACTGCTGGCATGGCCCATGTCTAAATATGAGGTGAACTCAGTCCCCTGCCAGGTCATTACTGAGGATTGGCTGAGACCTCATACATATTCAAGGCAGCTCTTCCTAACCCTCTAGTTCTAGAAGATACTCCAACCTTCTAGACCAGGGGGAGACACCAGAGAGCTGCCAGGATGAGTGATTCAGCCCTGGCCTCTAATAAACCCTGACCCAATTAAGACTCACCAGTAGGGATGAGCTTCGTGTTCGAGACGAACATACGGTCGACTCGAACATCGGCTGTTCGATCGTTCGTCGAAGATCGAACGATTTGGGCCGTTCGCGCCAAATTCGAGTGACGCGAACGGCCCACAATGCACTACGCCATCGCAGTGTCATCCAGGCGCTGTGATTGGCCAAGCATGCACTGTGACCCCGCATGCTTGTCCAATCACAGCGCCGGCAGCGAGGAGAGCAATGATTGGCCACAGGCAGGATGCCTGTGGCCAATTATTGCTGATGGGGTTTAGTACACGCCCCACACTATACAGGTCCTTCTCAAAAAATTAGCATATTGTGATAAAGTTCATTATTTTCTGTAATGTACTGATAAACATTAGACTTTCATATATTTTAGATTCATTACACACAACTGAAGTAGTTCAAGCCTTTTCTTGTTTTAATATTGATGATTTTGGCATACAGCTCATGAAAACCCAAAAATCCTATCTCAAAAAATTTGCATATTTCATCCGACCAATAAAAGAAAAGTGTTTTTAATACAAAAAAAGTCAACCTTCAAATAATTATGTTCAGTTATGCACTCAATACTTGGTCGGGAATCCTTTTGCAGAAATGACTGCTTCAATGCGGCGTGGCATGGAGGCAACCAGCCTGTGGCACTGCTGAGGTGTTATGGAGGCCCAGGATGCTTCGATAGCGGCCTTAAGCTCATCCAGAGTGTTGGGTCTTGCGTCTCTCAACTTTCTCTTCCCAATATCCCACAGATTCTCTATGGGGTTCAGGTCAGGAGAGTTGGCAGGCCAATTGAGCACAGTAATACCATGGTCAGTAAACCATTTACCAGTGGTTTTGGCACTGTGAGCAGGTGCCAGGTCGTGCTGAAAAATGAAATCTTCATCTCCATAAAGCTTTTCAGCAGATGGAAGCATGAAGTGCTCCAAAATCTCCTGATAGCTAGCTGCATTGACCCTGCCCTTGATAAAACACAGTGGACCAACACCAGCAGCTGACATGGCACCCCAGACCATCACTGACTGTGGGTACTTGACACTGGACTTCAGGCATTTTGGCATTTCCCTCTCCCCAGTCTTCCTCCAGACTCTGGCACCTTGATTTCCGAATGTACTTTGGACCACTGAGCAACAGTCCAGTGCTGCTTCTCTGTAGCCCAGGTCAGGCGCTTCTGCCGCTGTTTCTGGTTCAAAAGTGGCTTGACCTGGGGAATGCGGCACCTGTAGCCCATTTCCTGCACACGCCTGTTCACGGTGGCTCTGGATGTTTCTACTCCAGACTCAGTCCACTGCTTCCGCAGGTCCTCCAAGGTCTGGAATCGGTCCTTCTCCACAATCTTCTTCAGGGTCCGGTCACCTCTTCTCGTTGTGCAGCGTTTTCTGCCACACTTTTTCCTTCCCACAGACTTCCCACTGAGGTGCCTTGATACAGCACTCTGGGAACAGCCTATTCGTTCAGAAATTTCTTTCTGTGTCTTACCCTCTTGCTTGAGGGTGTCAATGATGGCCTTCTGGACAGCAGTCAGGTCGGCAGTCTTACCCATGATTGCGGTTTTGAATAATGAACCAGGCTGGGAGTTTTTAAAAGCCTCAGGAATCTTTTGCAGGTGTTTAGAGTTAATTAGTTGATTCAGATGATTAGGTTAATAGCTCGTTTAGAGAACCTTTTCATGATATGCTAATTTTTTGAGATAGGAATTTTGGGTTTTCATGAGCTGTATGCCAAAATCATCAATATTAAAACAAGAAAAGGCTTGAACTACTTCAGTTGTGTGTAATGAATTTAAAATATATGAAAGTCTAATGTTTATCAGTACATTACAGAAAATAATGAACTTTATCACAATATGCAAATTTTTTGAGAAGGACCTGTAAAAGGCCGCCAGCGCGGCGGCCTTGTGTAGTGTGTTCTGGAGCAGGGAAAGAGAAGCATAGGCAGGGACAGTGTCATTATTTTTCCTTTACTATTCCTGGATTCCTTGTGTTTAGGGACAAATAAGGATAGGTAGGGAGAGTGTCAGTGACAGTGTGCTATTCTGTACTAATCCTTGTTTGTAGGGACAGAGAGGTACAGTGAGGGAGAGTGTCAGTGTGCTATTCTGTTCTAAAACTATTTTGCTGAACCATATTTTCAATCCTTGAGTTTAGGGACAGAGAGGTACAGTGAGGGAAAGTGTCAGTGTGCTATTCTGTTCTAAAACTATTTTGCTGAACCATATTTTCAATCCTTGAGTTGAGGGACAGAGAGGTACAGTGAGTGAAACTGACAGTGTGCTATTCTGTTCTAAACCAATTTTGCTGTTCCATATTTTCAATCCTTGAGTTTAGGGACAGAGAAGGACACTCGTAGAAATTATCAGTGTGCTATTCTGTGCTAAATCTTGTTTGTAGGGAGGGACAGAGTAGGACAGTGAGGGAAAGTGTCAGTGTGCTATTCTGTTCTAAAAATATTTTGCTGAACCATATTTTCAATCCTTGAGTTGAGGGACAGAGAGGTACAGTGAGTGAAACTGACAGTGTGCTATTCTGTTCTAAACCAATTTTGCTGTTCCATATTTTCAATCCTTGAGTTGAGGGACAGAGAGGTACAGTGAGTGAAACTGACAGTGTGCTATTCTGTTCTAAACCAATTTTGCTGTTCCATATTTTCAATCCTTGAGTTTAGGGACAGAGAAGGACACTCGTAGAAATTATCAGTGTGCTATTCTGTGCTAAATCTTGTTTGTAGGCAGGGACAGAGTAGGACAGTGAGGGAAAGTGTCAGTGTGCTATTTTGTTCTAAAACTATTTTGCTGAACCATATTTTCAATCCTTGAGTTGAGGGACAGAGAGGTACAGTGAGTGAAACTGACAGTGTACTATTCTGTTCTGAACCAATTTTGCTGTTCCATATTTTCAATCCTTGAGTTGAGGGACAGAGAGGTACAGTGAGTGAAACTGACAGTGTGCTATTCTGTTCTAAACCAATTTTGCTGTTCCATATTTTCAATCCTTCAGTTTAGGGACAGAGAAGGACACTCGTAGAAATTATCAGTGTGCTATTCTGTGCTAAATCTTGTTTGTAGGGAGGGACAGAGTAGGACAGTGAGGGAAAGTGTCAGTGTGCTATTCTGTTCTAAAACTATTTTGCTGAACCATATTTTCAATCCTTGAGTTGAGGGACAGAGAGGTACAGTGAGTGAAACTGACAGTGTGCTATTCTGTTCTAAACCAATTTTGCTGTTCCATATTTTCAATCCTTGAGTTGAGGGACAGAGAGGTACAGTCAGTGAAACTGACAGTGTGCTTTTCTGTTCTAAACCAATTTTGCTGTTCCATATTTTCAATCCTTGAGTTTAGGGACAGAGAAGGACACTCGTAGAAATTATCAGTGTGCTATTCTGTGCTAAATCTTGTTTGTAGGGAGGGACAGAGTAGGACAGTGAGGGAAAGTGTCAGTGTGCTATTCTGTTCTAAAACTATTTTGCTGAACCATATTTTCAATCCTTGAGTTGAGGGACAGAGAGGTACAGTGAGTGAAACTGACAGTGTGCTATTCTGTTCTAAACCAATTTTGCTGTTCCATATTTTCAATCCTTGAGTTTAGGGACAGAGAAGGACACTCGTAGAAATTATCAATGTGCTATTCTGTGCTAAATCTTGTTTGTAGGGAGGGACAGAGTAGGACAGTGAGGGAAAGTGTCAGTGTGCTATTCTTTTCCTAAAAATATTTTGCTGAACCATATTTTCAATCCTTGAGTTGAGGGACAGAGAGGTACAGTGAGTGAAACTGACAGTGTGCTATTCTGTTCTAAACCAATTTTGCTGTTCCATATTTTCAATCCTTGAGTTGAGGGACAGAGAGGTACAGTGAGTGAAACTGACAGTGTGCTATTCTGTTCTAAACCAATTTTGCTGTTCCATATTTTCAATCCTTCAGTTTAGGGACAGAGAAGGACACTCGTAGAAATTATCAGTGTGCTATTCTGTGCTAAATCTTGTTTGTAGGGAGGGACAGAGTAGGACAGTGAGGGAAAGTGTCAGTGTGCTATTCTGTTCTAAAAATATTTTGCTGAACCATATTTTCAATCCTTGAGTTGAGGGACAGAGAGGTACAGTGAGTGAAACTGACAGTGTGCTATTCTGTTCTAAACCAATTTTGCTGTTCCATATTTTCAATCCTTGAGTTGAGGGACAGAGAGGTACAGTGAGTGAAACTGACAGTGTGCTATTCTGTTCTAAACCAATTTTGCTGTTCCATATTTTCAATCCTTGAGTTTAGGGACAGAGAAGGACACTCGTAGAAATTATCAGTGTGCTATTCTGTGCTAAATCTTGTTTGTAGGCAGGGACAGAGTAGGACAGTGAGGGAAAGTGTCAGTGTGCTATTTTGTTCTAAAACTATTTTGCTGAACCATATTTTCAATCCTTGAGTTGAGGGACAGAGAGGTACAGTGAGTGAAACTGACAGTGTGCTATTCTGTTCTGAACCAATTTTGCTGTTCCATATTTTCAATCCTTGAGTTGAGGGACAGAGAGGTACAGTGAGTGAAACTGACAGTGTGCTATTCTGTTCTAAACCAATTTTGCTGTTCCATATTTTCAATCCTTCAGTTTAGGGACAGAGAAGGACACTCGTAGAAATTATCAGTGTGCTATTCTGTGCTAAATCTTGTTTGTAGGGAGGGACAGAGTAGGACAGTGAGGGAAAGTGTCAGTGTGCTATTCTGTTCTAAAACTATTTTGCTGAACCATATTTTCAATCCTTGAGTTGAGGGACAGAGAGGTACAGTGAGTGAAACTGACAGTGTGCTATTCTGTTCTAAACCAATTTTGCTGTTCCATATTTTCAATCCTTGAGTTGAGGGACAGAGAGGTACAGTCAGTGAAACTGACAGTGTGCTTTTCTGTTCTAAACCAATTTTGCTGTTCCATATTTTCAATCCTTGAGTTTAGGGACAGAGAAGGACACTCGTAGAAATTATCAGTGTGCTATTCTGTGCTAAATCTTGTTTGTAGGGAGGGACAGAGTAGGACAGTGAGGGAAAGTGTCAGTGTGCTATTCTGTTCTAAAACTATTTTGCTGAACCATATTTTCAATCCTTGAGTTGAGGGACAGAGAGGTACAGTGAGTGAAACTGACAGTGTGCTATTCTGTTCTAAACCAATTTTGCTGTTCCATATTTTCAATCCTTGAGTTTAGGGACAGAGAAGGACACTCGTAGAAATTATCAGTGTGCTATTCTGTGCTAAATCTTGTTTGTAGGGAGGGACAGAGTAGGACAGTGAGGGAAAGTGTCAGTGTGCTATTCTGTTCTAAAAATATTTTGCTGAACCATATTTTCAATCCTTGAGTTGAGGGACAGAGAGGTACAGTGAGTGAAACTGACAGTCTGCTATTCTGTTCTAAACCAATTTTGCTGTTCCATATTATCAATCCTTGAGTTGAGGGACAGAGAGGTACAGTGAGTGAAACTGACAGTGTGCTATTCTGTTCTAAACCAATTTTGCTGTTCCATATTTTCAATCCTTGAGTTTAGGGACAGAGAAGGACACTCGTAGAAATTATCAGTGTGCTATTCTGTGCTAAATCTTGTTTGTAGGCAGGGACAGAGTAGGACAGTGAGGGAAAGTGTCAGTGTGCTATTTTGTTCTAAAACTATTTTGCTGAACCATATTTTCAATCCTTGAGTTGAGGGACAGAGAGGTACAGTGAGTGAAACTGACAGTGTGCTATTCTGTTCTGAACCAATTTTGCTGTTCCATATTTTCAATCCTTGAGTTGAGGGACAGAGAGGTACAGTGAGTGAAACTGACAGTGTGCTATTCTGTTCTAAACCAATTTTGCTGTTCCATATTTTCAATCCTTCAGTTTAGGGACAGAGAAGGACACTCGTAGAAATTATCAGTGTGCTATTCTGTGCTAAATCTTGTTTGTAGGGAGGGACAGAGTAGGACAGTGAGGGAAAGTGTCAGTGTGCTATTCTGTTCTAAAACTATTTTGCTGAACCATATTTTCAATCCTTGAGTTGAGGGACAGAGAGGTACAGTGAGTGAAACTGACAGTGTGCTATTCTGTTCTAAACCAATTTTGCTGTTCCATATTTTCAATCCTTGAGTTGAGGGACAGAGAGGTACAGTCAGTGAAACTGACAGTGTGCTTTTCTGTTCTAAACCAATTTTGCTGTTCCATATTTTCAATCCTTGAGTTTAGGGACAGAGAAGGACACTCGTAGAAATTATCAGTGTGCTATTCTGTGCTAAATCTTGTTTGTAGGGAGGGACAGAGTAGGACAGTGAGGGAAAGTGTCAGTGTGCTATTCTGTTCTAAAACTATTTTGCTGAACCATATTTTCAATCCTTGAGTTGAGGGACAGAGAGGTACAGTGAGTGAAACTGACAGTGTGCTATTCTGTTCTAAACCAATTTTGCTGTTCCATATTTTCAATCCTTGAGTTTAGGGACAGAGAAGGACACTCGTAGAAATTATCAGTGTGCTATTCTGTGCTAAATCTTGTTTGTAGGGAGGGACAGAGTAGGACAGTGAGGGAAAGTGTCAGTGTGCTATTCTGTTCTAAAAATATTTTGCTGAACCATATTTTCAATCCTTGAGTTGAGGGACAGAGAGGTACAGTGAGTGAAACTGACAGTCTGCTATTCTGTTCTAAACCAATTTTGCTGTTCCATATTTTCAATCCTTGAGTTGAGGGACAGAGAGGTACAGTGAGTGAAACTGACAGTGTGCTATTCTGTTCTAAACCAATTTTGCTGTTCCATATTTTCAATCCTTCAGTTTAGGGACAGAGAAGGACACTCGTAGAAATTATCAGTGTGCTATTCTGTGCTAAATCTTGTTTGTAGGGAGGGACAGAGTAGGACAGTGAGGGAAAGTGTCAGTGTGCTATTCTGTTCTAAAACTATTTTGCTGAACCATATTTTCAATCCTTGAGTTGAGGGACAGAGAGGTACAGTGAGTGAAACTGACAGTGTGCTATTCTGTTCTAAACCAATTTTGCTGTTCCATATTTTCAATCCTTGAGTTGAGGGACAGAGAGGTACAGTGAGTGAAACTGACAGTGTGCTATTCTGTTCTAAACCAATTTTGCTGTTCCATATTTTCAATCCTTCAGTTTAGGGACAGAGAAGGACACTCGTAGAAATTATCAGTGTGCTATTCTGTGCTAAATCTTGTTTGTAGGGAGGGACAGAGTAGGATAGTGAGGGAAAGTGTCAGTGTGCTATTCTGTTCTAAAACTATTTTGCTGAACCATATTTTCAATCCTTGAGTTGAGGGACAGAGAGGTACAGTGAGTGAAACTGACAGTGTGCTATTCTGTTCTAAACCAATTTTGCTGTTCCATATTTTCAATCCTTGAGTTGAGGGACAGAGAGGTACAGTGAGTGAAACTGACAGTGTGCTATTCTGTTCTAAACCAATTTTGCTGTTCCATATTTTCAATCCTTGAGTTTAGGGACAGAGAAGGACACTCGTAGAAATTATCAGTGTGCTATTCTGTGCTAAATCTTGTTTGTAGGGAGGGACAGAGTAGGACAGTGAGGGAAAGTGTCAGTGTGCTATTCTGTTCTAAAACTTTTTTGCTGAACCATATTTTCAATCCTTGTGTTTAGGGACAGAGAAGGATAGGCAGGGGACAGTGTCAGTGTCATTGTTGCTAAGCCTCCTGCACAATATACACCTGAAGGTAGCCCTTATTGCTGTTTTTCCCATCTCCCTGCAGGCCATCCATTAAAATGTCTGGAAGGCAACCAAGGAGAGGCAGACAGTCAGGAGGCAAAAAAAGAGGGCAAGCAGGCTCTGTGTCTGGGGGCAACAGTGCTGGTCGTGTACGCGGTGCATTGTCATCAGCACATGGCCATGGGACACGCTTGTCCTTGTTTTCGGCAGCTGGACATGTTGAGCCACATCATGCCGAAGACTTGGTAGAGTGGATGACCAAGCCCACCTCATCCTCCTCATCCTCTCTCACCCAGGCTCAGGGTACTGGCAAAGCAGCTGCCAAAGCGTCCTCTTCTCTGGTATCATTATCTTCATTAGTCAATCCTTCCCTATACCCACCATGCCCTCCTCCTGAGGAGTCCCCCGAACTGTTTGAGCACAGTGTTGGGTACATGCTCCAGGAGGATGCCCAGCGTTTGGAAGGATCTGATGATGATACCCAGCTAGAGGAAGGCAGCAGTGTGAGAGCAGAGAGAGGGGATGCTCAAGAAGGACACCAATCTGGCAGTCATGTTCCAGCAGCTGCAGCATACTGCCAGATTGGCTCCAGTGATGAGGAGGGAGGGGATGATGAGGTCACTGACTCCACGTGGGTGCCTAATAGGAGAGAGGAGGATGAGGAGGAGGCACATCTCCAACGAGGCAGGATGCCCTTGAGTGGCCAGCGTATGGGCAGCACACCGACGGAATCACACCGCAGAGCTCCGCCTGTGCAGGGCGCTGCCTCTGCCCGTCATTCAAAAAGTTCTTTGGTGTGGGCCTTTTTTGAGGCGAGTGCATCAGATCGCACAGCTGCTGTTTGCAACATATGTCTCAAGCGTATATCGCGTGGCCAAAACATCAGCCGCTTGGGCACCACATGCTTGATCAGACATATGTTGACCTGCCATGCAGCTCGTTGGCAAGCCTACCTTAAAGACCCACACCAAAGAACAAAGCTGACCTCTTCTTGCACCGCATCAGCTGGGATCTCCAACCCCACTATACCTTCACTCCTCTCTGAAACCTGCTCTGAGAGGAATGAAGGTGTAGAATTAGGTGTGTCACAGGCAAGTACTTGCGGGCACTCTGCTAGCAGTACACCAACGTCCGATTCTAGCAGGCAAATTTCCCTGCCCCAGCTGCTGGACTGTCGAAAGAAGTTCACTCCCAGCCATCCACATGCCCAGCGGTTGAATGCTAGCTTGGCTAAATTGCTAGCGCTTCAACTGCTGCCTTTTCAGTTGGTAGACTCGGCCCCCTTCCGTGAGTTTGTGCAATGTGCGGTTCCTCAGTGGCAGGTTCCCAAACGACACTTTTTCACACGGAAGGCTATTCCGGCTCTCTACAGGCATGTGGAAGGCAATGTCTTGGCCTCGCTGGACAGGGCGGTGTAGTAGTGTTGGAGGTTGTTCCACCGCCACGCCTCCAAAATGCTACTACTGGTTGTGACACACCTCTCTCCTCCACCCCCTCCTCTTCTTCTTCCTCCATGGCCTCTTCCTGTGGTTTGTCCTCGGAACCAGCGGTGCTCCGTAGGCGTTCAAGGGGCTACGCAAGTACACAGGCAAAAAGATGCCATGCCGTGCTTGCGCTGGTGTGTTTGGGGGACAGGAGCCACACTGGGGCAGAGGTCCTGTCTGCTCTGCAGGGGCAGGCCGAGAGGTGGTTGACGCCACGCCAGCTTAAGCCAGGAATGGTGGTTTGCGACAATGGCACCAACCTCCTCTCCGCCCTCCGACAGGGACAACTGACCCATGTGCCCTGTATGGCTCACGTCCTTAACCTGGTGGTGCAGCGGTTCTTGGGCAGGTACCCGGGCTTACAGGATGTCCTGAGGCAGGCCAGGAAAGTCTGTGTGCATTTCCGCAGATCTTATAATGCCAGTGCTCGCCTGGCTGAGCTTCAAAAGGAGTTGAACCTGCCCAAGAACCGCCTTATATGTGACATGCCCACCAGGTGGAACTCAACGTTGGCCATGCTGCAGCGGCTGCACACGCAGCAGAGGGCCATCAATGAGTACCTGTGCGACTACGGCACCAGGACAGGGTCAGGGGAGCTCGGTTTTTTTTCACCACGCCAGTGGGGCATGATCAGGGATGCATGCACTGTCCTGGCACCATTTGAGGAGGCCACGAGGATGGTGAGCAGTGACAGTGCATGCATCAGTGACACTGTACCTCTTGTCCACCTGTTGGAGCACACGCTGCGTGGAATAATGGACAGGGCACTTGAGGCAGAACAGAGGCAGGAAGAGGAGGACTTCCTTGCCTCTCAAGGCCCCCTTTACCCAGACAGTGTTCCTTCTGTCCCACCCATCGCACAGGAAGAGGAGGAGGAGGAGGAGGAGGAGGATTGTGTCAGCATGGAGGTGGAGGCTGGCACTCAGCATCATCAGCAGCAGTCTTTTAGGCATGATTTACAGTCCCAAGAAACCAGTGGACTTGTACGTGGCTGGGAGGAGGTGGCTGCAGATCATGTCGTCCTTAGTGACCCAGAGGACTCCGGACTGAATGCCTCAGCTAACCTACGCTGCATGGCCTCCCTGATCCTGCAAAGTCTGCGGAAGGATCCTCGTATTCTTCGGATCAAGGAGAGGGACCATTACTGGCTGGCCACTCTCCTTGATCCACGGTACAAGGGTAAGGTTGCGGACCTTATCGTACCGTCGCAGAGGGAGCAGAGGATGAGACAACTCCGGGAGGCCTTGCAGAAAGGTCTATGCAACGCGTTCCCAGAGACTGGGAGGTTACAAACTCCTGGTCCTGGACAACGAGTTGCTGAGGCTTCGGGCAGTCAAAGAAGGAGCGGTGGGGAAGGTGGCCGTCTGACCGATGCGTTCAGACAATTCTTTAGTCCGCAGCCCCAAAGTATGATCGGTTCCAGCAACCATCGCCAGCGTCTGATATACATGGTCCAGGAATACCTAGGGGCAAGGTCAGACTTGGACACCTTCCCCACCGAAAATCCTCTGGCTTACTGGGTCTTGAGGATGGATCACTGGCCAGAGCTTGCACAGTATGCAATTGAGCTACTGGCCTGTCCTGCATCCAGCGTTCTTTCAGAACGCACATTCAGTGCTGCTGGAGGATTTGTCACGGATCACAGGGTGCGCCTGTCCACCGACTCGGTTGATCGACTGACTTTCATCAAGATGAACCAGTCTTGGATCACCACCAGCTACCACACACCAGATGCTGATATAACAGACTAATTGATTTTAAAATGTCACATCCCTTCAAGACTGATGCTGATGCTGAGTGCCTGTGCTGTTATGTTGACTGGCTATCCTCCTCCTCCTCCTCAATGATACGATTAACGATGATAGCTTGGAAGATCATTTTGGTTTATGGGTGACGCCACCAGTGGCTAAGGCCCAATTTTTCAGCCCCTGTTTAACAGGGGCGTGTAATTAAAATTTTTGATGCAATACTTTGCAACAGGCCTCATTGCTGTGCTCCAAGTACAGTATCTGTGAGGGGTTGCAGTGTTGTGCCACCAGTGCCTAAGGCCCAATTTTTCAGCCCCTGTTCAACAGGGGCATGCAATTATAATTATTGATCTAATAATTCACACCAGGGCCCATTGCTGCGCCCACCAAGAGTAACTGTCAGGCCTTACAGTGTTGTGGCACCAGCACCACCATCACCACCACCACCACCACCAAAGGCCCAATTTTTCAGCCCCTGTTCAACAGGGGCATGCAATTATAATTATTGATCTAATAATTCACAGCAGGGCCCATTGCTGCGCCCACCAAGAGTAACTGTCAGGCCTTACAGTGTTGTGGCACCAGCACCACCATCACCACCACCACCAAAGGCCCAATTTTTCAGCCCCTGTTCAACTGGGGCATGCAATTATAATTATTGATCTAATAATTCACAGCAGGGACCATTGCTGCGCCCACCAAGAGTAACTGTCAGGCCTTACAGTGTTGTGGCACCAGCACCACCATCACCACCACCACCACCACCAAAGGCCCAATTTTTCAGCCCCTGTTCAACAGGGGCATGCAATTATAATTATTGATCTAATAATTCACAGCAGGGACCATTGCTGCGCCCACCAAGAGTAACTGTCAGGCCTTACAGTGTTGTGGCACCAGCACCACCATCAAAGGGCCAATTTTTACTACCACTGATCAACAATTATATGTTATTACAATTCCTGATATTATACTTGACAGCAGGGCGTTCCAGCACCCACCAAGAATAACTGTGAGTGCTTTCAGTGTTGTGCCAACACCAACACCTAAGGGGCCAATTTCTGCAGAGTATATACGGAAGGTCCCTACTTTCAAACATCCAACTTACAAACTACTACTACTTGCAAACGGAAGAAGACAACAGGAAGTGAGAGGAAATCTACCCCTTGGAAGGAAAATTCTCTCCTGTAAGAATTAATATGGGAGAAAGGTGTCTCCTCTCTACTGATGCTTTATCACCAATCCTTGTTTCAATAAAAACACCACATTTCAAAAACAGTTGTCATTGGGACGCAAAGTGAGGTGAAATGTTCTGAACAGGGGCACAGACAGCAAAAAAAATGTGACAGGGGTGATAACCGTTCCCTATGTTTTACAAAAAGCTAAAAAAAAGGAATTTGCCATGGAGCTCCACTTAAACAATGCAGCTGTTCAAAATTATAAACAGATTCTACATAAGAACAAACCTACAGTCCCTGTCTTGTATGCACCGCCTGTATACGGCTGTTTAGAGTATATAGGTCCTTTTTTATTTTGTGTGCGGGGTTCCCCTTAATATCCATACAAGACCCAAAGGGGCTGGTAATGGGCTGGGGTAGGGGGGGGGGGGGGTTGATGGGGTAGCTATGCCATTTTTCCTAAAGATTTTCATCCATATTACCGGGACCAGACATTGCATTAAAGCCGCAAGCAGTTTTAACCACTTAACAACCACCTGCCGACAAATAACGTCGACAAGGTGGTTGCTTAACTCTGGGAGGACGTTATATAACGTCCTCCCAGAATCGCGCTCCCCGCGCGCCCCCTGGGGCGCACACGGGAAACTCCGTGACCGCCGGGTCCAGAGGACCCGGCGGATCACGAATCGCGGTAAATCGCCGCTGATAGCGGCCGTTTACCACGTGATCGCTCCGTCAAATGACGGAGCAATCACTTGTAAACAGACCGGCGTCATTTGATGACGCCGGTTCCTCTCTCCCCTCTCTGTACCGATCGGTACAGTGTGAGAGGAGAGGGGAGGGAGCAGATCAAGGCAGCAGCGCTGTGGGCTGGATCTGTGACAATTGCAGTCACAGATCCAGCCATCCATCCATCCCTGCTCAGCCATCCCTGTGCTATACCCTGCCAATACTCTGCAAAATACCCTGCCAATACTCTGCAAAATACCCTGCCAATACCCTGGTGCAATACTCTGCAATACCCTGGTGCAATACTCTGCAATACCCTGGTGCAATACTCTGCAATACCCTGGTGCAATACTCTGCAATACCCTGCGCAATACTCTGCAATACCCTGCAAAATACTCTGCAATACCCTGCAAAATACTCTGCAATACCCTGCGCAATACTCTGCAATACCCTGCGCAATACTCTGCAATACCCTGCGCAATACTCTGCAATACCCTGCGCAATACCCTGCAAAATACTCTGCAATACCCTGCAAAATACTCTGCAATACCCTGGTGCAATACTCTGCAATACTCTGGTGCAATACTCTGCAATACTCTGGTGCAATACTCTGCAATACCCTGCGCAATACTCTGCAATACCCTGCGCAATACTCTGCAATACCCTGCGCAATACTCTGCAAAATACTCTGCAATACCCTGCACAATACTCTGCAATACCCTCCGCAATACTCTGCAATACCCTGCGCAATACTCTGCAATACCCTGCGCAATACTCTGCAATACCCTCCACAATACTCTGCAATACCCTCCACAATACTCTGCAATACCCTCCACAATACCCTGTGCAATACCCTCCACAATACCCTGTGCAATACCCCGTGCAATACCCTGCCATACACCGCAATACCCTGCCATAGTCCGCAATACTCCGCAATGCCCTGCAATACTCCGCAATGCCCGGCAATACTCTGCAATGCCCGGCAATACTCCGCAATGCCCGGCAATACTCCGCAATGCCCGGCAATACTCTGCAATAACCACTTCCCGCCCTCCGGCCGTCATATGACGTCCTTGACTTTGTACGGGGATATCTGAATAATGGGTGCAGCTACAGGCATCATTCAGATATTAGCTTTTTCAGCCGGCGATTCCCTACACCATAACAACAATCATAGCGGCTGTTCCGCCGCTTGATCATTCTTACGGGAGGCGAGAGGGGATGTCCCCCCACCGCCGCCCTCCGGTGCTTCTACCGACTCACCGCTACGATCAAAGCCAGGATTGTTGTTTTTTTTTTGTATTTTTTTCAGGCTTCCCAGCCTAGAGGTGAGATGTGGGGTCTTATTGACACCCCCCCCCCCCATATCTCACTGTAAAGAGGACCTGTCATGCCTTATTCCTATTACAAGGGATGTTTACGTTCCTTGTAATAGGTATAAAAGTGATCAAAAAAATGTTTGGGGCGGAAAAACATGTCAAACTAAAATAAATAAAGTAAAATGAAGAATAATTTTATTTTTTTTTTTTAAAGCACCCCTGTCCCCGTGAGCTCGCATACAGAAGCGAACGCATACGTAAGTCCCGCCCACATATGAAAACGGTTATCAAACCACACATGTGAGGTATCTCTGCGAACGTTAGAGCGAGAGCAATCATTTTGGCCCTAGACCTCCTCTGTAACTCAAAACATGTAACCAGTAAAAATATTTAAAGCGTCGCCTATGGGGATTTTTTAAGTAGCGAAGTTTGGCACCATTGCACGAGCATGTGCAATTTTTAAGGGCGACATGTTAGGTATCTATTTACTCGGCGTAACTTCATCTTTCACATTATGCAAAAACATTGGGCTAACTTTACTGTTTTTTTTTTTTTTTAAGCACAAAACATTTTTTTTTCCGTAAAAAACGCGTTAAAAAAATAGCTGCGCAAATATCGTGCGAGATAAAAAGTTGCAACAACCACCATTATATTCTCTAAGGTCTTTGCTAAAAAAAACATATATAATGTTTTGGGGTTCTATGTAATTTTCTAGCAAACAAATGATGATTTTTACATGTAGGAGAGAAATGTCAGAATTGGCCTGGGTGCTCCAGAACGCCTGAAGGTGCTCCCTGCATGTTGGGCCTCTCTATGTGGCCACGCTGTGTAAAAGTCTCACACATGTGGTATCGCCATACTCGGGAGTAATAGCAGAATGTGTTTTGGGGTGTAATTTGTGGAATGCATATGCTGTGTGTGAGAAATAACCTGCTAATATGACAATTTTGTGAAAAAAAAAAAAAGAGAAAAAAAAAATCTTGATTTTGCAAAGAATTGTGGGAAAAAATGACAACTTCAAAAAACTCACAATGCCTCTTTCTGAATACCTTGGAATGTCTTCTTTCCAAAAAGGGGTCATTTGGGGGGTATTTGTACTTTTCTGGCATGTTAGGGTCTCAAGAATTGAGATAGGCCGTCAGTACTTCAGGTGTGATCAATTTTCAGATATTGGCACCATAGCTTGTGGACTCTATAACTTTCACAAAGACCAAATAATATGCACCAATTTGTACTTATTTTTACCAAAGATATGTAGCAGTATAAATTTTGGCCAAAATTTATGAAGAAAAAATAGTAATTTGCAAAATTTTATAACAGAAACGAAAAAAAAAAACATTTTTTTACAAAATTTTCAGTCTTTTTTCTCTTATAGCGCAAAAAATAAAAAACCCAACAGTGATTAAATACCACCAAAAGAAAGCTCTATTTCTGTGAAAAAAAGGACAAAAAATTCATATGGGTACAGTGTTGTATGACTGAGTAATTGTCATTCAAAATGTGAGAGCACCGAAAGCTGAAAATTGGTCTGGTTATTAAGGGGGTTTAAGTGCCCAGTGGTCAAGTGGTTAAATGACTTTTTTCCCTTTAGAAATGTTATTTTGTGCAGGGACAGTTCTAAACACGGGAAACACGTGGCACTTC
Organism: Rana muscosa; assembly: GCA_029206835.1. Taxonomy (NCBI): domain Eukaryota; kingdom Metazoa; phylum Chordata; class Amphibia; order Anura; family Ranidae; genus Rana; species Rana muscosa. The sequence continues at coordinate 77,104,772 of CM055118.1, read as the reverse complement.
ACAGGCATACTTTAGACACCCCCCAGGTACAATATTTAAAGGAATATTTGACTTTTTTTTTTTCACTTTATGCATCATTAAAATGACTGCTCCCGGAAAACGTCCGTTTTTAAAACTTCTTTTTGCATTGATACATGTCCCCTGGTGCAGAAGCCGGGTTCCCAAACTCTGTTTCGGACAATAACATGGATAATAGTCATTATAATTAGCACTTTAGAATCCGAACGTTCGCATCCATTGTATTTAATAGGGTTCTAATGTTCGTGCGAACTTTCGGTCCGTTAGCGGGTTCTGGTGCGAACCGAACCCGGGGGTGTTCGGCTCATCACTACTCACCAGCTTAAATGTGACTCAGAGTATAGTGTGCCTACACTTCTAGCACACACTAGAGGGTGCTACAGAAGCAAACCTCATCTAGGGCAATACAAATTCTGTACATTCGGAAGAACTCCTGTGCTGACCTTTCTATTATTCTAGTTATTTAATTTAATGGTGGAGTCAAGATGGCAACCATGATAACTGGCAAGGCATACGCTTGACACTCTGAAATGCTTCTCGGCCACGTGGCCACCTGTACAGTTACTTTCAGTTACTTTCAGAGTACCACTCACTTTCCCCTGGTGGCTTGTCTTACCAATCAGCTGCAGTGATGGATGCCCACAAGTCCCTACTTGACTTGGGCAATTGTATAATCCAATTATGTACACAAATAATAAGTGCGTATCCAAACAAATCAAAAATGATATATAAATGTGTAAAAGTGTGTCCAAAAACCAATATAGAAAAAATCTGAAAATTAAACATTATGAACCAGTGAGTCCATCAAATAAATAATTGTATGAAAGATTCCAGCCATCCACCAATGAAGTGAACACATCTTAAAAAAAGAAATGAGCCTCTTACCGGATTATATTGATCCCTTATAACAGAGATCATCAATGCAAAAAATTATTCCAGATGTTCAGCGACAGTCCACAATAGACCACCATCAGACCATCAACAATTGAAACCAGATGGCTCCCAAAATAGTTATACCAGACCAGATATCACCATTACTGTACTGAGAAAAGGAACAAAGGCAGCAAAACTGCTACTTGTCAGGTCACCTGAGTTGCCAGATGACAGATGCACACCGTAGGTCAGGAGTGCACCACAAGGTAGTGAACCCTATGGCTGACTGCTGCGGATGGAACACTGGGTGGTTATGGATGGCAAATCCACTGGAGCACAACAGGGATCCCAGAGGGAGCTAGAGCCCAAGATTCCCCAGGGCGCAGAGTCTAAAATCCAGCAGGTGTTCACCAGAGCCTCTATTAGTGAGGATGGCCTAAGCTGCAGCTGAATCCAGGTCGTGGCCCCCAGAGTCCCCTAGCTCACGCTCCGTGGGGTATAGAGGATAGAGGGGAAGCAGCAGCTCAGGATAAAAGAGGTAGTGAGGAGATAAGCCAAGGTCAGGGCGACAAGCAGACAAGGATAAACAAAGGACAGGCCAAGGTCAAGGTCACAAGCAGACAGGGATAGTCGAGAACAAGCCAAGATTGGTACACAGAGATAACGTAGCACACAGCAAGCAGGAACCCAAACAAACAATGCTTAACAAACAACGTTGATCAGCAATCCAGACTTGCAGTGCACAGGTTAATATAGAGTTCTCTGATAGGGCCTGGGGTGGAGCATACTGGGAGGAGAGAGTATAAAGGCAGCCAGGTGAGAGAGTCTGGCCTCTAAGGTGAACACATGAAGAGGAGGGTAAGATCTGGAAATCTAGCACAGGACCATCAGACTGGGCAGAGGTCAGTGGAACCCTGAGGTCAGGTTGGTTAGAAGGTGACATGTCTCAGGAGTCAAGCTGAATAGCTGAAAGACAAGCAGAATGTCCTGAATAAGAAAAAGTAGGAGGCTCACTGGGCATGGGCTGGACTGGCATAACTAGTACAGAGGCCGAGTGAATAACAGAGTCAGGTGTAGCGACTACCTGAATCGCATCGCAAGGCGTAGCGACTGCAGAACTTGTAGACAATCTAGCCTGGCTGTGCGTCCAAGGGTGATTAGGGACAGACAAATGTAAATGGCTATGCAAACTGGAGTGAATGATCGGCTCAGGTTCACAGGGGGCAACCTTGGGTAGGCAGGACGAGGAACAGGAGGAACCCCAAGCCAGGATCTGTCCAATAGTCCAGTCAACGTGTGGAGAATGGAGCCGTAACCATGGGAGACCCAAAATGATAGGAGTTCAGGCCTTAGGTAAGATAAGGAAGGATATCCACTCCTGGTGGAGTGTCCCTACCGATATCTTAACAGGGAGGGTCTGGAAGTGGATAGGACCCCCTGGGAGAACAGTGACATCAATCGCCAAGACCACCAAGGGCGTGGTGAGTGGCAAAATGGTAAGTCTCATAGAAGATGCAATTTCCCAGTCCATGAAATTGCCAGCGGCTCCGGAATCCAGATATGCTGCGACCGAATGAGAAGAAGCACCAACATGAAGTAACACAGAAAGAAGAAGACGAGAAGGTGAGGGTGATATTTCTGGGTCCAATACTCCACTTTCCAGATGTATTGGACCCAAACGTTTTTCCGGCCAAAGAGTGCAAGTGTCACGAAAATGACCTTTGTCCCCACAGTAGAGACACAGGCCTAGAGTTCTGCGCCTAGCGCGTTCCTCGGGGATAGCCTGGCCCGACCCAGCTGCATGGGTTTCTCAGCTGGCAGGAGATGCTCTACGGGTCGAAGAGAGGGGAGCTCAGGCTGACTAAGAACCAAGGAGTGCTGGCGTCGCTTTTCTAGGGTCCTTTCCTGAAAGCGAATATCGATCTGGTTACACAAGGAGATAACCCCGTCCAGATCAGTGGGAATGGTTCTTCCTGCTAATTCATCCTTCACTCTATCAGAAAGGCCATGCAAAAAGGTTGCAACTAAGGCCTCATTGTTCCAGCTCAACTCAGCCGTCAGAATGCGGAAATGAAGAGCATACTGTCCCACAGAAGCAGACTCTTGGCGGAGACGTAAAAGGGCGCTGGCCGCTGAAGAGACACGAGCCATTTCTTCTAAGATATTCCAAAAAAGTTTAAAAAAGTCAGACAGGCTAGAAACCACTGGATCATTCAGTTCCCACAGAGGGGCTGCCCAGGCTAAAGCTTCACCGGAGAGGAGGGAAATAATATAGGCTACCTTTGCCCAATCAGACAGGAATTTTTGGGGCTGGAGCTCAAAAGGAATAGTGCATTGGCTAAGGAACCCCCTGCAGGCCTTGGAGTTCCCAGAGAAACGGGACGGAGCTGGCAGTTGGTAGTACATGTGTGGCTGCGACTGGTGCGATAGGTGCAGCCGCTGGTTGTACTTGAAGTTGCTGATTCGGGGTTCCCAAGGAGGCCTGGAGCTGCTCGAAGCGGGAAGCCAGATCCTGGAGGAATCGCATCACCTGAGTCTGATTCGATTCCTGGGTCTCAAGTCTGCGGACCATGCCCTGCAATGGATCATCTGCAGGAAACGTCAGCCGGGTTCATGGGTGATCAAACTGTCAGGTCACCTGAGTTGCCAGATGACAGATGCACACCGTAGGTCAGGAGTGCACCACAAGGTAGTGAACCCTATGGCTGACTGCTGTGGATGGAACACTGGGTGGTTATGGATGGCAGATCCACTGGAGCACAACAGGGATCCCAGAGGGAGCTAGAGCCCAAGATTCCCCAGGGCGCGGAGTCTAAGATCCAGCAGCTATTCACCAGAGCCTCTAGTGGTGAGGATGGCCTAGGCTGCAGCTGGATCCAGGTCGTGGCCCCCAGAGTCCCCTAGCTCATGCTCCATGGGGTATAGAGGATAGAGGGGAAGCAGAAGCTCAGGATACAAGAGGTAGTGAGGAGATAAGCCAAGGTCAGGGCGACAAGCAGACACGGATAAACAAAAGACACGCCAAGGTCAAGGTCACAAGCAGACAGGGATAGTCGAGAACAAGCCAAGATTGGTACACAGAGATAAACGTAGCACACGGCAAGCAGGAACCCAAACACACAATGCTTAACAAACAACGTTGATCAGCAAGCCAGACTTGCAGTGCATAGGTTAATATAGAGTTCTCTGATAGGGCCTGGGGTGGAGCATACTGGGAGGAGAGATTATAAAGGCAGCCAGGTGAGAGAGTCTGGCCTCTAAGGTGAACATGAAGAGGAAGGTAAGATGGCAGAAAAACATTACTGCATATCCATGACACTACTACAGCATATACAGTGTTTAAAACAGAGACAGGTACTTACAATTTAAAATCAAGTCAGCCCACAATGCAAACGCCACACCGGCAGAAGCCTCAGTGAACGTGAAGTCAACCCCTAACGCATTTTGTCGTCAGGTGAACAGGAGCATTAACAAGCGACATCAGCCACAGAATAAATAGGTCCATCCACTGCCGTATCTGGCCGTGTATACTTCCCAACAAGTGATCAGATCTACTCAAAAACGGCGTCTGTTGTATACCAAAGGCTAGAGGCCAAAAAAGGACAAAAACATTGAAGCTTTTATGGAATAGAACAATTTAAAATGGCACCAGTTGAAGACCAGACACTGGAGAAAAAAGGACCCGATTGCATTATGCCTCCTGTGTAGATATCAAGATCTCAGAAGCGCAATCATGTGCATAAAAAAAAAATAAAAAAATACAATTCACTCTGAAATGCTTCTCTCCCACGTGTCCACCTGTACAGTCACTTTCAGAGTACCACTCACTTGCCACCCAAAATCTTTCCCCTGGTGGCTTTTCTTACCAATCGGCTGCAGTGATGGATGTCCACCAGTCCCTCCCTGACTTAAGCAATCTTTTAACCCAATAATTCAACTTAAAATCAATATTAAAGCATGATAGCACGTATGGAACTACTGTTAGGCCATAGCCCTTAAAGGGTCAGTTGACACAAAATCAATATTTGCATCATGAGTGGCCCCTGATGGGCTAAATCTCACACTAAATTTGTAATTACCCAGGGAAAAATTCAGCTCTGCTACACCTGTCACAAAAGATGTACAATATGATTCCCTGTAACATCAGAAGATATTTGCTGGTTTCTGATAGACTGAAAGAGCATGCACTTCCGTCTCATGCAAGAAGGGAGAAAAAAGGAAAATATCTGCAGTAATAGCTTCCTTTGGCCACTGGTTTCTAATATTCACCGTGGTAAAGATTCTCCTTGCTGAGTGGCGCTTCCAGTTCCATCGGAGGACCACCTGGATCGGTTTGAAACCCAGAGTCTGCTGTCAAGTCGGGGAGCCTACCGGACAGTCTACATTGGGGACCCATCTGATCCAGTTTCCAGACTAACTGATGAGGAGTGCCACTGGGATTTTGTATGCCTATTTGACCTGCCTAAACCACAGGTCTAATGTTCCGGTAAGAGTATTCTACCTCTCTTTTTCTACAAGAGTTATGTGATGACCCTTGAGTGCTACATGTTCTTTCTTCACAACACGAAATTTTTCTATGGACACTGTATGGACTCATTATATCGATATTATTTATCACTTTGGTTTGATTGGAGGCCCAAATTATTGGGCTTCATTTCTTCACTTAGCGCTACATCTTCATTCCATGTTTATTAATTTTAGTCACATTTTATGTAGCAGCTTTATTTTTATTCACTATTTTAGATTAGCGCAGTATTTTCTCTCTTTATATGTCCGTACACATGTGTTTGTCTGTGCAGAGAAGTGAGGCCAGGAGTGCTGAGTGAGCCCCTCTTCTCAAGCTGCCTGTATTGATTGTGCAAAGTGGGGCCCAGGCCCTGGGCCACTCACTCCTCAGTGCCCATAAAATGCAGCCTGATCAGTGCCCATCAATGCAGCCTGATCAGTGCCCATCAATGCAGCTGGATCATTGCCCATCATTGCAGACTGATCATTGCCCATTAGGGATGAGCTTTGGGTTCGAGTCAAACTCATGCTCGACTCGAACATTGCCTGTTTGCATGTTCGCCGAACAGCGAACAATTTGGGGTGTTCGCGGCAAATTCGAAAAGCCGCGGAACACCCCATAAAAGTCTATGGGAGAAATCTAAAGTGCTAATTTTAAAGGCTTGTATGCAAGTTATTGTCATAAAAAGTGTTTGGGGACCCGGGTCCTGCCCCAGGGGACATGTATCAATGCAAAAAAAACGTTTTAAAAACTGCAGTTTTTTCGGGAGCAGTGTATAGTATGCCTGTAAAGCAGCGCTTGTTTCCCTTGTTTAGAACTGTCCCTGCACAAAATGTCATTTCTGAAGGAAAAAAAGTCATTTAAAAGCATTCCCGACTATAATGAATTGTCAGCTCCCGGCAATACAGAGAAAAGTCATTGATAAAAAAATGCGTGGGGGTCCCCCCAAATTCAATTACCAGACCCTTCAGGTCTGGTATGGATTTTAAGGGGAACTCCACCCCAAATAAAAAAAAAATGGCGTGAAGTTCCCCCAAAAATCCATACCAGACCCTTTATCCGAGCACGCAACCTGGCAGGCCGCAGGTAAAGAGGGGGGGACGAGAGAGCGCCCCCCCCTCCTGAACCGTACCAGGCTACATGTCCTCAACATGGGGAGGATGTCCCCATGTTGATGGGGAAAAGGGTCTCATCCCCACAACCCTTGCCCGGTGGTTGTGGGGGTCTGCGGGCAGAGGGCTTATCGGAATCTGGAAGACCCCTTTAACAAAGGGGACCCCCAGATCCCGGCCCTCCCTATGTGAATTGGTAAGGGGTACATTGTACCCCTAACATTTCACGAAGAAAGTGTAAAAAAAAATGTAAAAAAAAAACACAGACACCTTAGAAAATTCCTTTATTATAAATAAAAAAATAAAAAATAAAAAACCCATTCCAGCGATGTAATCCAGTGTCCCACGGCAATCCGATGTCCAGCGCTGCAGTCTCCACTCCACACGAAACATCATTGGCTGAGCGGACCTACACTGCGGAGGAAGTTCCCCATCAGGTACGCTCAGCCAATGACGTAGGCGGGGTCTGAGATACGAGGGGGCGGGGGCGCCCTCATATATCAGACCCCGCCTACGTCATTGGCTGAGCGGACCTGATGGGGAACTTCCTCTTCAGTGTAAAAAAATGAATAGACCCGCCCCTTCTCACGTTCCCTGATGGGGAATGTGAGAAGGGGCGGGTCTATTCATTTTTTGCATTTCGAACGTTCGAGTCCATTGTATTTAACAGGGTTCTAAAGTTCACGTGAACTTTAGGTCTGTTCGCAGGTTCTGGTGCAAACCGAACAGGGGGGTGTTCGGCTCATCCCTAGTGCCCATCATTGCAGCTTGACCAGTGCTCATCAAATGCAGCCTTGCCAGTGCCCATCAATACAGCCTTGCCAGTGCCCATCAAATGCAGCCTGATCAGTGCCCATCAAATGCACCCTTACCAGTGCCCATCAAATGCAGCCTTACCAGTGCCCATCAAATGCGGCCTTATCAGTGCCCAGCAACGCGGCCTTATCAGTGCCCAGCAATGCAGCCTCATCAGTGCCCAGCAATGCAGCCTTACCAGTGCCCAGCAATACATCCTTACCAGTGCCCCAAAAATGCATCCTTACCAGTGCCCAGCAATGCATCTTTACCAGTGCAGAGCAATACATTCTTACCAGTGCCCAGCAATGCATCCTTACCAGTGGTATAAATGTCAATGGTCCCAAAAACGTGTCAAAAGTGTCCGATATGTCCGTCGCAATGTCACGGTCACAATAAAAATCGCAGATCACCGCCATTACGCCATTACTAGTAAAAAAAAAAAAATGCCATAAATCTATCCCCTGGAACTTTTGCGCAAACCAATCAATATACGCTTATTATGATTTATTTATTTTTTTACCAAAAATATATAGAAGAATACATATCAGCCTAGACTGAGGAAAAAAAAAAATTGTGATATTTATTAAATCAAAAAGTAAAAAATATTGTGTTTTTTTTTAAATTGTCGCTCTTCTTTTGTTTATAGCGCAAAAAATAAAAACAGCAGAGGTGATCAAATACCACCAAATGAAAGCTCTATTTGTGGGGAAAAAAACATAAAGATTTAATTTGTGTAGAGTGTTGCATGACCGCGCAATTGTCATTCAAAGTGTGACAGCGCTGAAAACTAAAAATTGGTCTGGACAGGAAGGGGGTAAAATGCCATGTATTGAAGTGGTTAAAGTTTTGAAAAAGCATCATCAAAGCATCATCAAAGCATCACCAAAGCAGGGCTCAAGTCCTACGGGAACGCATGGGGAACAGCTTTTCTGTACTGTTCCCACAGAAGAAACGCCATACCCGTTAGCTGCGTCCTGCAGGACAGCAAGCTGTGGCAGGCAGTGTAGGTGTGCGGGAAGGGGTGGGCATCCGTGCCAACGGGAGGCGGTCTGCCCCGGTGCCACACATTGGGGGGGTGTCAACTCAGCATGCCTGACCTTCCCTCCCTCAGTCCTCCTCCTCCTCCAGCGGCTGCTGTAACAAAGTCCCTTCTCCTAGACCCCAGCGATAGGTGGAACACTGATCCAATGGTGTGACATGTATTATAGGAGATGGGACCTTGTAACAGTGGCTGCTGGAGGAGGAGGACGGAGGTAGGGGAGGACGGGTGCGTCGGGATATTCAAATCCAGGATCTATTGCTGGGCACTGGCCAGGATGAATTGCTGGGTACTGGTATAGAACTGCATGATTACTGTGTAAATGTGACTGGCAAGGAAGGGGTTAACACTAGGGGGCGATCAAGGGGTTAAATATGTTCCCTAGGGAGTGATTCTATCTGTAGGGGGAGGGGACTCACAAGGGGAGGGGACCGATCAGTGTTCCTCTGTACTGGGAACACACAACGGTCTCCTCACCTCTGACAGGACGTGGATCTGTGTGTTTACACACACAGATCCACGGTCCTGCTGTGATCGCAGGCAATCGCGGGTGCCCAACGGACATCGCGGCCGCCGGGCACGCGCACCAGGTCCCGAGAGATGCCGCGGTGCGCGCTCGCCCCCTAGACGGCCGGGAAGCCCAGGACGTCATATGACGTCCACCCAGAGGGAGAGAAGGTTCCTGCCGATGTCATTTTACAACGGCTCGGTAAGGAAGTGGTTAATGAAGCTTGGCAAATGCCCTGCGTGTGTGTGTGTGTGTGTGTGTGTGAATTTGGATTTGTTTTAATGGGGCCTAGTGGAACCCCAGCTCATTAGTACCCCTGTACTAACTATACACACTAACACACACTAGAGGGTGCTACAGTAAAATCTTACCAGTATCCTACAACTAGTGATGAGCCGAACACCCCCGGGTTCGGTTCGCACCAGAACCCGCGAACGGACCGAAAGTTCGAACGAACATTAGAACCCTATTAAATACAATGGATGCGAACGTTCGAATTCTAAAGTGCTAATTATAACAACTATTATGCATGTTATTGTCCTAAAAAGGGTTTGGGAACCCGGGTTCTGCACCAGGGGACATGTATCAATGCAAAAAGAAGTTTTAAAAACGGTCGTTTTTCGGGAGCAGTCATTTTAATGATGCATAAAGTGAAAAAAAAAAAGTCAAATATTCCTTTAAATATCGTACCTGGGGGGTGTCTAAAGTATGCCTGTGAAGTGCCACGTGTTTCCCGTGTTTAGAACTGTCCCTGCACAAAATGACACTTCTAAAGGAAAAAAAAGCCATTTAAAACTGCTTGCGGCTTTAATGTAATGTCTGGTCCCGGTAATATGGATGAAATTCTTTAAGAAAAATGGCATAGCTACCCCATGACCCCCCCCCTACCCCAGCCCATTACCAGCCCCTTTGGGTCTTGTATGGATATTAAGGGGAACCCCGCACATAAAATAAAAAAGGCCCTATATACTCTGAACAGCCCTATACAGGCGGTGCATACAAGACAGGGACTGTAGGTTTGTTCTTATGTAGAGTCTGTTTGTAATTTTGAACAGGTACATTGTTGAAGTGTAGCTCCAGACCAAAAATCTATTTTTAAACTTTTTGGAAAACATAGGTAAGGGTTATCACCCCTGTAACATTTGTTTTGCTGTCTGTGCCCCTGTTCAGAACATTTCACCTCACTTTCCGTCCCAATGACAACTGTTTTTGAAATGTGGTGTTTTTCTTGAAACAAGGATTGCTGATAAAGCATCAGTACAGAGGAGACACCTTTCTCCCATATTTATTCTTACAGGAGAGAATTTTCCTTCCTAGTGGTAGATTTCCTCTCACTTCCTGTTGTCTTCTTGCGTTTGCAAGTAGGAGTCGTTTGTAAGTTGGATGTTTGAAAGTAGGGACCTGCCGTATATACTCTGCAGAAATAGGCCCCTTAGTTGTTGGTGTTGGCACAACACTGTAAGCACTCACAGTTACTCTTGGTTGGTGCTGGAACGCCCTGCTGTCAACTATTATATCAGGAATTTTAATTACATATAATTGTTGAACAGTGGTAGTAAAAATTGGGCCTTTGATGGTGGTGCTGGTGCCACAACACTGTAAGCCCTGACAGTTACTCTTGGTGGGTGCAGCAATGGGCCCTGCTGTGAATTATTAGATCAAGAATTGTAATTACATGCCCCTGTTGAACAGGGGCTGAAAAATTGGGCCTTAGGCACTGGTGGCACAACACTGCAACCCCTCACAGCAACTGTACTTGGAGCACAGCAATGAGCCCTGTTGCAAAGTATTGCTTCAAAAATTGTAATGACACGCCCCTGTTAAACAGGGGCTGAAAAATTGGGCCTTAGGCACTGGTGGCACAACACTGCAACTCCTCACAGATACTGTACTTGGAGCACACCAATGAGCCCTGTTGCAAAGTATTGCTTCAAAAATTGTAATGACACGCCCCTGTTAAACAGGGGCTGAAAAATTGGGCCTTAGGCACTGGTGGCACAACACTGCAACTCCTCACAGATACTGTACTTGGAGCACAGCAATGAGCCCTGTTGCAAAGTATTGCTTCAAAAATTGTAATGACACGCCCCTGTTAAACAGGGGCTGAAAAATTGGGCCTTAGGCACTGGTGGCACAACACTGCAACTCCTCACAGATACTGTACTTGGAGCACAGCAATGAGCCCTGTTGCAAAGTATTGCTTCAAAAATTGTAATTACACGCCCCTGTTAAACAGGGGCTGAAAAATTGGGCGTTAGGCACTGGTGGCACAACACTGCAACTCCTCACAGATACTGTACTTGGAGCACAGCAATGAGCCCTGTTGCAAAGTATTGCTTCAAAAATTGTAATTACACGCCCCTGTTAAACAGGGGCTGAAAAATTGGGCGTTAGGCACTGGTGGCGGCACCCATAAACAAAAATGATCTTACAAGCTATCATCATCAATCGTATCATTGAGGACTCGGAGGAGGAGGATAGCCAGTCAACATAACAGCACAGGCACTCAGCATCAGCATCAGTCTTGAAGGGATGTGACATGTTAAAATCAATTAGTCTGTTATATCAGCATCAGGTGTGTGGTAGCTGGTGGTGATCCAAGACTGGTTCATCTTGATGAAAGTCAGTCGATCAACCGAGTCGGTGGACAGGCGCACCCTGTGATCCGTGACAAATCCTCCAGCAGCACTGAATGTGCGTTCCGAAAGAACGCTGGATGCAGGACAGGCCAGTAGCTCAATTGCATACTGTGCAAGCTCTGGCCAGTGATCCATCCTCAAGACCCAGTAAGCCAGAGGATTTTCGGTGGGGAAGGTGTCCAAGTCTGACCTTGCCCCTAGATATTCCTGCACCATGTTTATCAGACGCTGGCGATGGTTGCTGGAACCGATCATACTTTGGGGCTGCGGACTAAAGAATTGTCTGAACGCATCGGTCAGACGGCCACCTTCCCCACCGCTCCTTCTTTGACTGGCCGAAGCCTCAGCAACTCGTTGTCCAGGACCAGGAGTTTGCAACCTCCCAGTCTCTGGGAACGCGTTGCACAGACCTTTCTGCAAGGCCTCCCGGAGTTGTCTCATCCTCTGCTCCCTCTGCGACGGTAACATAAGGTCCGCAACCTTACCCTTGTACCGTGGATCAAGGAGAGTGGCCAGCCAGTAATGGTCCCTCTCCTTGATCCGAAGAATACGAGGATCCTTCCGCAGACTTTGCAGGATCAGGGAGGCCATGCAGCGTAGGTTTGCTGAGGCATTCGCTCCGGAGTCCTCTGGGTCACTAAGGACGACATGATCCGCAGCCACCTCCTCCCAGCCACGTACAAGTCCACTGGTTTCTTGGGACTGTAAATCATCCCTAAAAGACTGCTGCTGATGATGCTGAGTGCCAGCCTCCACCTCCATGCTGACACAATCCTCCTCCTCCTCCTCCTCCTCCTCCTCCTCCTCCTCTTCCTGTGCGATGGGTGGGACAGAAGGAACACTGTCTGGGTAAAGGGGGCCTTGAGAGGCAAGGAAGTCCTCCTCTTCCTGCCTCTGTTCTGCCTCAAGTGCCCTGTCCATTATTCCACGCAGCGTGTGCTCCAACAGGTGGACAAGAGGTACAGTGTCACTGATGCATGCACTGTCACTGCTCACCATCCTCGTGGCCTCCTCAAATGGTGCCAGGACAGTGCATGCATCCCTGATCATGCCCCACTGGCGTGGAGAAAAAAAACCAAGCTCCCCTGACCCTGTCCTGGTGCCGTAGTCGCACAGGTACTCATTGATGGCCCTCTGCTGCGTGTGCAGCCGCTGCAGCATGGCCAACGTTGAGTTCCACCTGGTGGGCATGTCACATATAAGGCGGTTCTTGGGCAGGTTCAACTCCTTTTGCAGCTCAGCCAGGCGAGCACTGGCATTATAAGATCTGCGGAAATGCACACAGACTTTCCTGGCCTGCCTCAGGACATCCTGTAAGCCCGGGTACCTGCCCAAGAAGCGCTGCACCACCAGGTTAAGGACGTGAGCCACACAGGGCACATGGGTCAGTTGTCCCTGTCGGAGGGCGGAGAGGAGGTTGGTGCCATTGTCGCAAACCACCATTCCTGGCTTAAGCTGGCGTGGCGTCAACCACCTCTCGGCCTGGCCCTGCAGAGCAGACAGGACCTCTGCCCCAGTGTGGCTTCTGTCCCCCAAACACACCAGCGCAAGCACGGCATGGCATCTTTTTGCCTGCGTACTTGCGTAGCCCCGTGAACGGCTACGGAGCACCGCTGGTTCATAGGACAAACCACAGGAAGAGGCCATGGAGGAAGAAGAAGAGGAGGGGGTGGAGGAGAGAGGTGTGTCACAACCAGTAGTAGCATTTTGGAGGCGTGGCGGTGGGACAACCTCCAACACTACTGCACCTTGTCCTGAATCCTTCCCAGCTGCCAAAAGAGTGACCCAATGGGCCGTGAAAGAAAGGTAACGTCCCTGTCCATGCCTGCTGGACCATGAGTCAGCGGTAATATGCACCTTACCGCTGACCGCCCTGTCCAGCGAGGCCAAGACATTGCCTTCCACATGCCGGTAGAGAGCCGGAATAGCCTTCCGTGAGAAAAAGTGGCGTTTGGGAACCTGCCACTGAGGAACTGCACATTGCACAAACTCACGGAAGGGGTCCGAGTCTACCAACTGAAAAGGCAGCAGTTGAAGCGCTAGCAATTTAGCCAAGCTAGCATTCAACCGCTGGGCATGTGGATGGCTGGGAGTGAACTTCTTTCGACGGTCCAGCAGCTGGGGCAGGGAAATTTGCCTGCTAGAATCGGACGTCGGTGTACTGCTAGCAGAGTGGGCGCAAGTACTTGGCTGTGACACACCTAATTCTACACCTTCATTCCTCTCAGTGCATGTTTCAGAGAGGACTGAAGTTATAGTGGGGTTGGAGATCCCAGCTGATGCGGTGCAAGGAGAGGTCCGCTTTGTTCTTTGGTGTGGGTCTTTGAGGTAGGCTTGCCAACGAGCTGCATGGCAGGTCAACATATGTCTGGTCAGGCATGTGGTACCCAAGCGGCTGATGTTTTGGCCACGCGATATACGCTTGAGACATATGTTGCAAACAGCAGCTGTGCGATCTGATGCACTAGCCTCAAAAAAGGCCCACACCAAAGAACTTTTTGAATGACGGGCAGAGGCAGCGCCCTGCACAGGCGGAGCTCTGCGGTGTGATTCCGTCGGTGTACTGCCCTTACGCTGGCCACCAAAGGGCATCCTGCCTCGTTGGAGATGTGCCTCCTCCTCATCCTCCTCCTCCTCCTCTCTCCTATTAGGCACCCACGTGGAGTCAGTGACCTCATCATCCCCTCCCTCCTCATCACTGGAGCCAATCTGGCAGTATGCTGCAGCTGCTGGAACATGACTGCCAGATTGGTGTCCTTCTTGAGCATCCCCTCTGTCTGCTCTCACGCTACTGCCTTCCTCTAGCTGGGTTTCATCATCAGACCCTTCGAAACGCTGGGCATCCTCCTGGAGCATGTACCCAACACTGTGCTGAAACAGTTCGGGGGACTCCTCAGGAGGAGGACATGGTGGGTCTAGGGAAGGAGTGACTGATGATTTGTCTGACATTGATACCAGGGAAGACGACGCTTTGGCAGCTGCTTTTCCAGTACCCTGAGCCTGGGTGAGAGAGGATGAGGAGGAGGAGGAGGGCTTGGTCATCCACTCTACCAAGTCTTCGGCATGATGTGGCTCAACATGTCCAGCTGCCGAAAAGAAGGACAAGCGTGTCCCATGGCCATGTGCTGATGACAATGCACCGCGTCCACGACCAGCACTGTTGCCCCCAGACACAGAGCCTGCTTGCCCTCTTTTATTGCCTCCTGACTGTCTGCCTCTCCTTGTTTGCCTTCCAGACATTCTAATAGATGGCCTGCAGGGAGATGGGAAAAAAGCAATAAGGGCTACCTTCAGGTGTCCTTCTCTGTCCCTTGAAACAAGGACTTGCAGAGTGAAATAAACTGACACTCTCCCTACCTACAGTTTTCTGTCCCTAGAATAAATGTTTTTTTTAATCACAATATAGCACAAGGACAATTCAGTCACTGTCCTTCCAGGTCCCTGGAAACAAGGACTTGCAGAGTGAAATAAACTGACACTCTCCCTACCTACAGTTTTCTGTCCCTAGAATAAATGTTTTTTTTAAGCACAATATAGCACAAGGACAATTCACTCACTGTCCTTACAGGTCCCTGGAAACAAGGACTTGCAGAGTGAAAGAAAAAAAACACTCTCCCTACCTACAGTTTTCTGTCCCTAGAAAAAATGTTTTTTTTAATCACACTATAACACAAGGACAATTCACTCACTGTCCTTCCAGGTCCCTGGAAACAAGGACTTGCAGAGTGAAATAAACTGACACTCTCCCTACCTACAGTTTTCTGTCCCTAGAATAAATGTTTTTTTTAATCACAATATAGCACAAGGACAATTCAGTCACTGTCCTTCCAGGTCCCTGGAAACAAGGACTTGCAGAGTGAAATAAACTGACACTCTCCCTACCTACAGTTTTCTGTCCCTAGAATAAATGTTTTTTTTTAATCACAATATAGCACAAGGACAATTCAGTCACTGTCCTTCCAGGTCCCTGGAAACAAGGACTTGCAGAGTGAAATAAACTGACACTCTCCCTACCTACAGTTTTCTGTCCCTAGAAAAAATGTTTTTTTTAATCACAATATAACACAAGGACAATTCACTCACTGTCCTTCCAGGTCCCTGGAAACAAGGACTTGCAGAGTGAAATAAACTGACACTCTCCCTACCTACAGTTTTCTGTCCCTAGAATAAATGTTTTTTTTAATCACAATATAGCACAAGGACAATTCAGTCACTGTCCTTCCAGGTCCCTGGAAACAAGGACTTGCAGAGTGAAATAAACTGACACTCTCCCTACCTACAGTTTTCTGTCCCTAGAATAAATGTTTTTTTTAATCACAATATAGCACAAGGACAATTCAGTCACTGTCCTTCCAGGTCCCTGGAAACAAGGACTTGCAGAGTGAAATAAACTGACACTCTCCCTACCTACAGTTTTCTGTCCCTAGAATAAATGTTTTTTTTAATCACAATATAGCACAAGGACAATTCAGTCACTGTCCTTCCAGGTCCCTGGAAACAAGGACTTGCAGAGTGAAATAAACTGACACTCTCCCTACCTACAGTTTTCTGTCCCTAGAATAAATGTTTTTTTTAATCACAATATAGCACAAGGACAATTCAGTCACTGTCCTTCCAGGTCCCTGGAAACAAGGACTTGCAGAGTGAAATAAACTGACACTCTCCCTACCTACAGTTTTCTGTCCCTAGAATAAATGTTTTTTTTAATCACAATATAGCACAAGGACAATTCAGTCACTGTCCTTCCAGGTCCCTGGAAACAAGGACTTGCAGAGTGAAATAAACTGACACTCTCCCTACCTACAGTTTTCTGTCCCTAGAATAAATGTTTTTTTTAATCACAATATAGCACAAGGACAATTCAGTCACTGTCCTTCCAGGTCCCTGGAAACAAGGACTTGCAGAGTGAAATAAACTGACACTCTCCCTACCTACAGTTTTCTGTCCCTAGAAAAAATGTTTTTTTTAATCACAATATAACACAAGGACAATTCACTCACTGTCCTTCCAGGTCCCTGGAAACAAGGACTTGCAGAGTGAAATAAACTGACACTCTCCCTACCTACAGTTTTCTGTCCCTAGAATAAATGTTTTTTTTAATCACAATATAGCACAAGGACAATTCAGTCACTGTCCTTCCAGGTCCCTGGAAACAAGGACTTGCAGAGTGAAATAAACTGACACTCTCCCTACCTACAGTTTTCTGTCCCTAGAATAAATGTTTTTTTTAATCACAATATAGCACAAGGACAATTCAGTCACTGTCCTTCCAGGTCCCTGGAAACAAGGACTTGCAGAGTGAAATAAACTGACACTCTCCCTACCTACAGTTTTCTGTCCCTAGAATAAATGTTTTTTTTAATCACAATATAGCACAAGGACAATTCAGTCACTGTCCTTCCAGGTCCCTGGAAACAAGGACTTGCAGAGTGAAATAAACTGACACTCTCCCTACCTACAGTTTTCTGTCCCTAGAATAAATGTTTTTTTTAATCACAATATAGCACAAGGACAATTCAGTCACTGTCCTTCCAGGTCCCTGGAAACAAGGACTTGCAGAGTGAAATAAACTGACACTCTCCCTACCTACAGTTTTCTGTCCCTAGAATAAATGTTTTTTTTTAATCACAATATAGCACAAGGACAATTCAGTCACTGTCCTTCCAGGTCCCTGGAAACAAGGACTTGCAGAGTGAAATAAACTGACACTCTCCCTACCTACAGTTTTCTGTCCCTAGAATAAATGTTTTTTTTAATCACAATATAGCACAAGGACAATTCAGTCACTGTCCTTCCAGGTCCCTGGAAACAAGGACTTGCAGAGTGAAATAAACTGACACTCTCCCTACCTACAGTTTTCTGTCCCTAGAATAAATGTTTTTTTTAATCACAATATAGCACAAGGACAATTCAGTCACTGTCCTTCCAGGTCCCTGGAAACAAGGACTTGCAGAGTGAAATAAACTGACACTCTCCCTACCTACAGTTTTCTGTCCCTAGAATAAATGTTTTTTTTAATCACAATATAGCACAAGGACAATTCAGTCACTGTCCTTCCAGGTCCCTGGAAACAAGGACTTGCAGAGTGAAATAAACTGACACTCTCCCTACCTACAGTTTTCTGTCCCTAGAATAAATGTTTTTTTTAATCACAATATAGCACAAGGACAATTCAGTCACTGTCCTTCCAGGTCCCTGGAAACAAGGACTTGCAGAGTGAAATAAACTGACACTCTCCCTACCTACAGTTTTCTGTCCCTAGAATAAATGTTTTTTTTAAGCACAATATAGCACAAGGACAATTCACTCACTGTCCTTACAGGTCCCTGGAAACAAGGACTTGCAGAGTGAAAGAAAAAAAACACTCTCCCTACCTACAGTTTTCTGTCCCTAGAAAAAATGTTTTTTTTAATCACAATATAACACAAGGACAATT
Organism: Rana muscosa; assembly: GCA_029206835.1. Lineage (NCBI taxonomy): Eukaryota > Metazoa > Chordata > Amphibia > Anura > Ranidae > Rana > Rana muscosa. The sequence continues at coordinate 77,086,842 of CM055118.1, read as the reverse complement.
CACTCACTGTCCTTCCAGGTCCCTGGAAACAAGGACTTGCAGAGTGAAATAAACTGACACTCTCCCTACCTACAGTTTTCTGTCCCTAGAATAAATGTTTTTTTTAAGCACAATATAGCACAAGGACAATTCACTCACTGTCCTTACAGGTCCCTGGAAACAAGGACTTGCAGAGTGAAAGAAAAAAAACACTCTCCCTACCTACAGTTTTCTGTCCCTAGAAAAAATGTTTTTTTTAATCACAATATAACACAAGGACAATTCACTCACTGTCCTTCCAGGTCCCTGGAAACAAGGACTTGCAGAGTGAAATAAACTGACACTCTCCCTACCTACAGTTTTCTGTCCCTAGAATAAATGTTTTTTTTTAATCACAATATAGCACAAGGACAATTCAGTCACTGTCCTTCCAGGTCCCTGGAAACAAGGACTTGCAGAGTGAAATAAACTGACACTCTCCCTACCTACAGTTTTCTGTCCCTAGAATAAATGTTTTTTTTAATCACAATATAGCACAAGGACAATTCAGTCACTGTCCTTCCAGGTCCCTGGAAACAAGGACTTGCAGAGTGAAATAAACTGACACTCTCCCTACCTACAGTTTTCTGTCCCTAGAATAAATGTTTTTTTTAAGCACAATATAGCACAAGGACAATTCACTCACTGTCCTTCCAGGTCCCTGGAAACAAGGACTTGCAGAGTGAAAGAAACTGACACTCTCCCTACCTACAGTTTTCTGTCCCTAGAATAAATGTTTTTTTAAGCACAATATAGCACAAGGACAATTCACTCACTGTCCTTCCAGGTCCCTGGAAACAAGGACTTGCAGAGTGAAAGAAACTGACACTGTCCCTACCTACAGTTTTCTGTCCCTAGAATAAATGTTTTTTTTAAGCACACTATAGCACAAGCACAAAACACACTGACACTCTCCCTACCTATCCTTCTCTTTCCCTAAACTAAAGGAATCCAGGTTAAGCAAGAAAGAAATAACAGTCACTGTCCCTGCCTATGCTGCTCTATCCCTGCTCCGGAACACACTACACTAGGCCGCCGTGCTGGCGGCCGTTTATAGTGTGGGGCGTGTACTAAACACCCTCAGCAATAATTGGCCACAGGCATCCTGCCTGTGGCCAATCATTGCTCTCCTCGCTGCCGGCGCTGTGATTGGCCAAGCATGCGGGGTCACAGTGCATGCTTGGCCAATCACAGCGCCTGGATGACACTGCGATGGCGTAGTGCATTGTGGGCCGTTCGCGTCACTCGAATTTGGCGCGAACGGCCCAAATCGTTCGATCTTCGTCGAACGATCGAACAGCCGATGTTCGAGTCGAACGTATGTTCGACTCGAACACGAAGCTCATCCCTACCTACAACCAATAAAACGTGCATCTCTCAGCTTTTGTAGTGTCAAGAATATATTTGACTGTTGGTGCCTTGTTGGCTGACTATTGCATTCTGCTGAACTCTATATCATGAAAACTGTGCCAAGCCAGCCTGTTTAGTGGCTCTTCCATACGTTTGGTACATCACTTAGATCCTGCCTACAGACTAATCAGCCATTTGAGAAGGACATGTTCTATTTGTACTTCATGACTGAACAGTATATTGTGACTACATTTGCCCACCTGAGAATTATTGCATTCAATGTTTACAGGTTGCCTAATATAAGCAGCTACAAGTGAGGAAAGTAATCCTCCACCATATTTAAATGCAAATCCATTTCAGTCTGCTGTGCATTGTATTGATGTAATGCTGTGTGTTTTCATCCTATTTTGGTGCATATGCTGTTATATCAATAATCCCTGCCATGCTATGTACATTTTTTAACATACTTGCCAGTTTTTATGGTTAGAAACATTGAGTGCTTGTTTTAAAACAAACAGAAAGTTACAGTACTGACATTACTTCAGATCTTTTATTTTTGAACGAAAATCTAAACTAGACTAAAATGCGACTAAAATGGCATTTTAGCCAAAAGACTGACTAAAACTAAAGCGAAATTTAATTTCAAATTTAACAATGGTCAAAAAAGCAATATTCTTGTTTGTTTACGAAACTTGTTTTTATTTATAAAGAAGTTACTCGATACTTGTTTTCATTATTAAGAGCCCATTCACACAGGAACGACTTTGGATCCGACTTCAAGTCGCCCCAAGTCGCCCCTAGTCGCCTCAAGTCGCGCTGCATGGGAAAATCAATGTAAGTGAATGGAGCCGTCTTAATGCACACTACTGCAGTCGCTCCGACTTCAGAAAAGGTTCCTGTACTACTTCAATCCGACTTCTAGGCGACTTGTAGGCAACTTGTACTCATTGATTTCAATGGAAGTCGCCTCAAAAGTCGGATTACTGTCTTAACAGAAGCAACAATACAGGAAGAGAACATGCATTTCTCAGGCAAACCCCTCCCTCCCACAGAGCTGATTCTTGTTTGATTGGCCACTGGAATGTCTCCTGTCCTGGAGGCAACTTGAAGTTGCCTCATGTCGCGCTGTGATTCATACTCAAGTCGTGTCCAAGTTGCCTCCCAAAGTCACGCTGGAAGTCGTGTTGCCCCTGTGTGAATGGGGTCTAACAGAGAACTGTTAAAATTGTTATAATTAAGGAATTATGTGCAATGGCATTACAGCCAATAGAGTTTACAGTTTTATGTGTTTTTTATATTTTAAAGTTGCACAAAAAAATATATATATATATATATATATTTATATATATTGTGAGGGGGTTAGCTCGGCAGCGGGTGTGTGTGACCCCCGGGATGGGCTCCCCACACAAAACAGGCCCAGCAAACAGAGGTTGTGGTTTTCAAAATCAAAAAGGTGCGGTTTATTTTCTATTTACAGTGACAAAACACAGCAAAGCAAAAGAAACATAAACAAAATAAATCCTGGTCAAGTTGACCTCTGACTAAACATACAGGTTTCCTAACTAACAACTGGGATCAGCCTAGTGCTGTCCTAGTCCCTAAGTCCCTGGTTTTAAATGTCCAAGCAAATAGCCACACAGGCTTTGTCTCACCGCACAGGGGTTCACTCTCCCTAGACAGTCCACACAGGTCTGGTTCCAGGCATGAGCTAACATCTAATGAAGCTGGGAGTTCTTATAGAGGCCTAAATGAGCTGACAAGCTTCAGCTGGTCTCATCAACTCCCTGTCTGCACGACGCCCCACACTCTCCCTAGAGGTATGAGTCATCCATGAGCCCACTATCCTCAGCTGGGCTTATACAACTCTCCACCTAGTTGTATAAGTCGGCGTAAAGCCTGAATCTGGGTGAAATATATCTACTAGGCTTGTGCAATTCGTTTCGTAACGAATTGAAATTCGTCCGAATTTAGCAACTTTCGGACATTCGGAAGCATTCGAATTTCCGAACAAAGCAATTACGAATAAGACCGAATCCGAAATAAATTATACCGCAAATAGCGATTGCCCGAATGTCTTCGGCATAATTCGTTATGAAAAAGTTACGAATGTACGAATCCATACGAAGCACAATAACACTCACTCTGCTCTGCTCTCTGCTTCTCCCACACCGTGCTGAACTCCCTCTCAAAATGGTGTACAGGTGCGGAGGTTATAGCCGCATGTAAAAAACGAAAGTAAAATACGAGATTTCGAATCCATTCGAAGCACAATAACACTCTGCTCTCTGCTTCTCCCTCACCGTGCTGAACCCTCTCAAAATGGTGTACAGGGGCGGAGCCAATAGCCGCATGTAAAAAACGAAAGTAAAATACGAGATTTCGAATCGTTACAAATAACCGCTATGTATTTAGAAAAGTACAAATCCATTCGAAGCACATTAGGCATAATAGGCAGCGTCGTTGTGAGAGAGACACGGAAAATTACGAATCAACGAACCCAAAAAAAGTTACGAAAGTAGGAGTTGTGTCCAGAATCAACGAAAAACAACGTACTCTACCGAAAGTACGAATTATAAAGCAACAAAAAATTCAACGAAAGAGTCCGAACACGAAAAATCCCGTCTAGCAAAATTACGAATGATTACGAATCAACAGGACCGGAAAGAAACGAACCGAAACGGAACGAATTTTTCCGTTGTGCACAAGTCTAATATCTACCCCCCTGGATGCAACCAGGTGACTTTACCTTCCTGCTGTCACATACCCCCCCCCCTCTTGTTTTAACCTCGGGGTTGGAACACCAGCAATCAGGCATTCATGTACTCGAGACAAAGCATCCACATTCCCCATTTGAACGCCAGGGCGATGCTTTACTGTGAAGTTGAATTCCTGGAGGGCCAGGAACCACCTATTCACTCTTCTATTTGTTTCCTTGTTTTGAGCCATCCACTTTAACGGAGCGTGATCCGTAACCATGTCAAAGTGCCTACCTAGCAGGTAGTACCGAAGGGAATCTAGAGCCCACTTCACCGCTAAACACTCCTTTTCAACGGTGGCGTAATTTACCTCATGGGACTTCAACTTCCTGCTGAGGTAAATGACTGGGTGCTCTTCCCCGTTCCAGACCTGGGACAATACTGCTCCTAACCCCACATCTGACGCATCACTTTGTACGACAAAGTCTTTAGAGAAGTCGGGTGAGTACAACACTGGCTGGCTACATAAGGCTTGTTTCAAGAATTGGAATGGTGCCTCAGCCTCGGGGGTCCATTTAATCATGACCGACCCTTTCCCCTTCGTCAGGTTGGTTAGGGGCACAGCCTTAGAAGCAAAGTGGGGAATGAATCGCCGATAATACCCAGCGATTCCCAGAAAGGCTCGTACCTGCTTCTTGCTGTTGGGACGTGGCCAACTCTGGATGGCCTCGACTTTGTTGAGTTGGGGTTTTATTACTCCCCTCCCAATGGTGTACCCAAGATATTTGGCCTCCTCCTGCCCAATGGTACACTTCTTGGGGTTAGCCGTAAACCCCGCTTCCCGAACAGAGTCCAGGACTGCTTGCACTTTTGGCAGATGTGAGGCCCAATCTGTGCTATGGACAATTACGTCATCCAGGTAAGCCGCAGCATACTTCCGATGGGGCCTCAGCATCTGGTCCATTTTCCGCTGGAATGTGGCCGGCGCATTCTGTAACCCGAACGGCATTCTTTTATATTGGAACGCCCCGTCTGGGGTTACAAATGCGGTTTTCTCTTTGGCCGACTTGGCCAGGGAGATTTGCCAATACCCTTTTGTGAGGTCAAGAGTCGTCATGTATCGGGCTGTTCCCAGCCGGTCGATCAACTCATCTATACGTGGCATGGGGTAGGTGTCAAATTTTGTAACTTTGTTCAACTGACGAAAATCGTTACAAAATCGCCAGCTCCCATCCGGTTTAGGCACCAACACGATGGGACTAGACCAATCACTTTGGGACTCCTCTATCACCCCTAAGTTCAGCATTTTCTGTACTTCCTCCCGTATTGCCTCCCGTCGGGCCTCTGGGATCCGATAGGGTTTTAACTTCACCCTTTCACCGGGCGGGGTAATGATGTCATGCTCTACCCCAGATGTTTGTCCCGGCAGCTCAGAGAATACCTCCTTGTTGCGAAGCACAAACTCCTTAACCTCCTGTTGTTGGGGTTGTGACAAGGTGGCTGCTATTCCAACCTCAGGAATCACGCAACCAGTTTGAGCTGGTGACCAAGTGTCTGCGACTAGGGACTCTCTATCCCTCCAGGCTTTCAACAGATTAACGTGATAGATCTGTTCGGGCTTTCGCCTTCCTGGTTGTCTGACCTTGTAATTCACTTCGCTCACTTTTTCCATTATCTCGTAGGGGCCTTGCCATTTGGCAAGGAATTTACTTTCAACCGTAGGGACAAGTACCAGTATCCTATCCCCCGGGGAAAAGGTACGGGTCTTGGCTCCACGGTTGTACACTCTCTGCTGTGCTAACTGCGCTTGGGCCAAATGTTCCTTCACGATGGGCATTACCTGTGCAATTCGGTCTTGCATCAGGGCGACATGCTCAATCACACTCCTGTGGGGAGAACTCTCACTTTCCCAAGTTTCCTTGGCAATATCCAACAGCCCTCTTGGGTGTCTCCCATACAGTAACTCAAAGGGGGAGAATCCCGTAGAGGATTCGGGCACCTCCCTAATAGCAAACATCAGATAAGGAAGTAGACAGTCCCAATCCTTTCCATCTCTATCCACCACTTTCTTCAACATTTGTTTTAGGGTTTTGTTGAATCTTTCAACCAGCCCATCGGTTTGGGGGTGATACACAGATGTACGTAATTGCGTCACTTTGAATAATTTACACAGCTCCTTCATAACCCGGGACATAAAGGGTGTACCTTGGTCCGTAAGCAGTTCTTTACAAATACCCACCCGGCTAAACACAAGAGATAGCTCTTTGGCTATGGTTTTGGCGAGGTATTTCGGAGAGGGATCGCTTCTGGATAACGGGTGGCATAGTCCATTATAACTAATATGTACTGGTGCCCCCTAGCGGACTTGATTATAGGACCTACCAAATCCATGGCGATCCTCTCAAACGGGACCTCAATGATGGGTAGAGGGACCAGCGGGCTACGGAAATGTGGCATCGGGGCCGACCTCTGACACACAGGGCAGGAGGAACAATAATTTTCTACGTCCTTCATCACCCCCGGCCAATAGAATCTCTGTAATACCCTCTCTCGGGTTTTCTCTGTCCCCAGATGACCTCCAAGAATGTGCCCATGGGCCAACTCCAACACCAACTTCCTGTAAGGTTTGGGCACCACAAGCTGCTCAACGGTTTCTTCTGCCCTTTTTGCCACCCGATACAGTAGGTCCTTCTCTACGCTGAAGTATGGGTAATTGCAGGTATTATCTGGGTTCACCAACTCGCCATCTATTTTCACTACGTTTTCCCGTGCCTTTATTAGGGCGGGGTCTTTCAACTGTTCTGTGGCAAAGTTTTCCCTGTGAACCTCAAGATCAGAAAACTCCACAGACGGTAGGTTTTCGTCTGAGGAGGTGGGCTCCTCTCCAGTTTCTTGAGTCTCCCCTGCCAATACTGATAAGGGAAATTCCGGAGAGTCCTCACCACTCTCAGGGGAGTTCTGGCTATCACATTCCTGGTACATAGGGGCACCAGTGAGGGGCTCAGGATCATCCCACAGTTCCCAGAACTTCGGAAAATCCCTTCCCACAATGGCGTCATGCGGTAACTGAGATACTAAGCCCACTGGATGAGAGAGGGTACCTTTGGGGGTCTCGAAACACACTGTAGTCACTGGATACTCTCGGGTGTCCCCATGCACACAAATAACAGCTACCTTGCTATTCCCAGAGACCTCTGTTTTAACTAACTCAGCCTTTATCAGGGTCACAAGGCTACCTGAATCCAGCAATACCACAACATTTCTACCATTAACACACATTTTGCATAAATGTTTCTCAGTTCCTCGAATGGCAGTGCATGCGACTGTCGCACACAGCGACTGACGTCTGCCCGTCAGAAAGTCACACTGCATGGGTTCCTCCACAACCGGGCAATTGGCTGCAATATGTCCCGCTTGCCGGCAGCGGTAGCAAACGATCCTTCTTGCCGCCTCTTGAGCCGCTGATTTCCCAGGCTGTTCTCGCCAAACTTGGGGTAGAGCTCCCACCCTCTCACTCTCTCCACCCTCACCCCTTGGAATCCTCTTATCCGCCCCTGGGGATGGTCTGGTCTTAGGGTGGAAAGTCCGAGTGTCTCTGGAAGAGGCCGTCAGGTTCTCTGTAGCCAAGTATTTCTCCACACGATCCACAAGACCATCGGCCGTCTCTGGGTCTCCATGGCTTACCCACTTTTGGATGGCAGTAGGAAGAGCTCTCAAAAACCGATCCATTACAACACGTTCCACAATCTTTGGTGCGGACAAAGTCTCTGGCTGTAGCCACTTTCTGCTCAGGTGAATGAGATCATACATTTGAGACCTGGGGGGTTTTCCAAGCTGGAAAGTCCAGTTATGCACACGCTGAGCCCGGACAGCCTGGGTGACACCCAGCCTTGCCAATATTTCAGCTTTTAGCATCACATAGTCTTTTGCTTGGTTAGGCTCTAGGTCATAGTAAGCTTTCTGCGATTCACCAGTTAACAGAGGAGCCACCAGTCCAGCCCACTGCTCCTCAGGCCACTTTTCTCTTTCAGCGGTCCTTTCAAATGTGGTCAAAAATACCTCTGGATCATCCTCTCCAGTCATTTTTGTCAATAAACGACTCACCCCAAAGGACGCGGTATTAGTGGGATGGCTTTCCTCACTGGTCTGCGGACGTTGCTGCATTACTGCTTCCATCTGTTGTTGTAGTCTCTGCTCTTGCTTCTGCAACAGGTCTATGAAGCGGGCCTCAGATTGCTGCTGGGCTCGTTGCTGAGCCTCCAGACTCTGTTGCAAAGTTGCGTTTGTCTGCTGCTGGGCTGCAAGGCTCTGTTGATGAGCTTGCTGGTGGGCTGCGAAGTTCTGTTGTTGAGCTGCAAGGCTCTGTTGATGAGCTGCAAGGCTCTTTTGTAAACCTGCATTTGTCTGCTGTTGATTGGCATTTGCTAGAGCCAGCTGCTTCAGTATCTCCTCCATGCTGGCTTAAAAAAAACTGCCACTGGTTCTCCACCAACTGTGAGGGGGTTAGCTCGGCAGCGGGTGTGTGTGACCCCCGGGATGGGCTCCCCACACAAAACAGGCCCAGCAAACGGAGGTTGTGGTTTTCAAAATCAAAAAGGTGCGGTTTATTTTCTATTTACAGTGACAAAACACAGCAAAGCAAAAGAAACATAAACAAAATAAATCCTGGTCAAGTTGACCTCTGACTAAACATACAGGTTTCCTAACTAACAACTGGGATCAGCCTAGTGCTGTCCTAGTCCCTAAGTCCCTGGTTTTAAATGTCCAAGCAAATAGCCACACAGGCTTTGTCTCACCGCACAGGGGTTCACTCTCCCTAGACAGTCCACACAGGTCTGGTTCCAGGCATGACCTAACATCTAATGAAGCTGGGAGTTCTTATAGAGGCCTAAATGAGCTGACAAGCTTCAGCTGGTCTCATCAACTCCCTGTCTGCACGACGCCCCACACTCTCCCTAGAGGTATGAGTCATCCATGAGCCCACTATCCTCAGCTGGGCTTGTACAACTCTCCACCTAGTTGTATAAGTCGGCGTAAAGCCTGAATCTGGGCGAAATATATCTACCCCCCTGGATGCAACCAGGTGACTTTACCTTCCTGCTGTCACAATATATATATATATATATATATATATATATATATATATATATATATATATTTTTTTTTTTTTTGTTTATGGTATTGGAGATTTTAGTAGACTAAAATGTACTGGGGATTTTATTCAACTAAAATACGACTAAAATGAATACAATTCAGATTACTAAAATATGACTAAAACTAAAATGGCAATTTAGTCAAAAGACTACAACTAAATTGAAATTTGCGGAAAAAAAAAAAACACTGACCTAAACCACTTCAAACAAAGGTCAAACAGGCATTAAATCAACACTTCTGTAAGCTTCCATGGATTTTTTTCCATATGCGTCCACCTCTATGTGTAAGGGTGTTCATAGACATAGGAGGGTGGTCTGTGATTGAGGCATACTCCATTTTTCTTCAAGCAGTGGGGAAACTTCCACAGACACAAAGATTCAGCTTGGGGGAGTGTTCATGTCAGGTCACCTGAGTCTAGGTGACAGATGCACTCCGTTGGGGTCAGAAGTGCACCGAAAGGTAGTGGACCCTATGGATGACTGCTGCGGATGAAGCTCTAGGTGATTCAGGAGAGCAGGTATTCTGGAACACCAACACGGATCACATGGGAGCTAGAGCATGAGATTTCCCAGTGCGCGGAATCTAAGAGTAAGCGGGTGTTCACCAGAGGCCCCTAGTGGTGGGGGTGGATTTTGCTGCAGTCTGGTGTGTGGCGTGCGGCGTGTGGCTTGCATTTCTATTCAGCCCCCCTGAGTCAATACTTTGTAGAACTACCTTTCGCTGAAATTACAACTGAAAGTCTTTTTGGGGATGTCTCTTCCAGCTTTGCACATCTAGAGAGTGACATTTTTGCCCATTCTTCTTTGCAAAATAGCTCAACCTCTGTCAGATTGGATGGAGAGCGTCTGTGAACAGCAATTTTTAAGTCTTGCCACAGATTCTCAGTTAGATTTAGGTCTGTATTTTGACTGGGCCATTCTAACACATGAATAGGGATGAGCTTCGTGTTCGAGTCGAACATACGACGAAGATCGAACGATTTGGGCCGTTCGCGCCAAATTCGAGTGACGCGAACGGCCCACAATGCACTACGCCATCGCAGTGTCATCCAGGCGCTGTGATTGGCCAAGCATGCACTGTGACCCCGCATGCTTGGCCAATCACAGCGCCGGCAGCGAGGAGAGCAATGATTGGCCACAGGCAGGATGCCTGTGGCCAATTATTGCTGAGGGGGTTTAGTACACGCCCCACACTATAAAATGCCGCCAGCGCGGCGGCCTTGTGTAGTGTGTTCCGGAGCAGGGAAAGAGAAGCATAGGCAGGGACAGTGTCATTTTTTTCCTTTACTAATCCTGGATTCCTTGTGTTTAGGGACAGAGAAGGATAGGTAGGGAGAGTGTCAGTGTGTCATTCTGTGCTAAACCTTGTTTGTAGGGACAGAGAAGGACAGTGAGGGAAACTGTCAGTGTGCTATTCTGTGCTAAACCTTGTTTGTAGGAACAGAGAAGGACAGTGAGGGAAACTGTCAGTGTGCTATTCTGTTCTAAACCAATCTTGCTGAACCGTATTTGAAATCCTTGAGTTTAGGGACAGAGAAGGACACTCGTGGAAACTATCAGTGTGCTATTCTGTGCTAAATCTTGTTTGTAGGGACAGAGAAGGACAGTGAGGGAAACTATCAGTGTGCTATTCTGTGCTAAACCAATCTTGCTGAACCATATTTGAAATCCTTGAGTTTAGGGACAGAGAAGGACACTCGGGGAAACTATCAGTGTGCTATTCTGTGCTAAATCTTGTTTGTAGGGACAGAGAAGGACAGTGAGGGAAACTATCAGTGTGCTATTCTGTGCTAAACCAATCTTGCTGAACCATATTTGAAATCCTTGAGTTTAGGGACAGAGAAGGACACTCGGGGAAACTATCAGTGTGCTATTCTGTGCTAAATCTTGTTTGTAGGGACAGAGAAGGACAGTGAGGGAAACTATCAGTGTGCTATTCTGTGCTAAACCAATCTTGCTGAACCATATTTGAAATCCTTGAGTTTAGGGACAGAGAAGGACACTCGGAGAAACTATCAGTGTGCTATTCTGTGCTAAATCTTGTTTGTAGGGACAGAGAAGGACAGTGAGGGAAACTATCAGTGTGCTATTCTGTGCTAAACCAATCTTGCTGAACCATATTTGAAATCCTTGAGTTTAGGGACAGAGAAGGACACTCGTGGAAACTATCAGTGTGCTATTCTGTGCTAAATCTTGTTTGTAGGGACAGAGAAGGACAGTGAGGGAAACTATCAGTGTGCTATTCTGTGCTAAACCAATCTTGCTGAACCATATTTGAAATCCTTGAGTTTAGGGACAGAGAAGGACACTCGTGGAAACTATCAGTGTGCTATTCTGTGCTAAATCTTGTTTGTAGGGACAGAGAAGGACAGTGAGGGAAACTATCAGTGTGCTATTCTGTGCTAAACCAATCTTGCTGAACCATATTTGAAATCCTTGAGTTTAGGGACAGAGAAGGACACGCGGGGAAACTATCAGTGTGCTATTCTGTGCTAAATCTTGTTTGTAGGGACAGAGAAGGACGGTGAGGGAAAGTGTCAGTGTGCTATTCTGTGCTAAACCAATCTTGCTGAACCATATTTGAAATCCTTGAGTTTAGGGACAGAGAAGAACACTCGTGGAAACTGTCAGTGTGCTATTCTGTGCTAAATCTTGTTTGTAGGGACAGAGAAGGACAGTGAGGGAAACTATCAGTGTGCTATTCTGTGATAAACCAATCTTGCTGAACCATATTTGAAATCCTTGAGTTTAGGGACAGAGAAGGACACTCGTGGAAACTATCAGTGTGCTATTCTGTGCTAAATCTTGTTTGTAGGGACAGAGAAGGACAGTGAGGGAAACTATCAGTGTGCTATTCTGTGCTAAACCAATCTTGCTGAACCATATTTGAAATCCTTGAGTTTAGGGACAGAGAAGGACACTCGGGGAAACTATCAGTGTGCTATTCTGTGCTAAATCTTGTTTGTAGGGACAGAGAAGGACAGTGAGGGAAACTATCAGTGTGCTATTCTGTGCTAAACCAATCTTGCTGAACCATATTTGAAATCCTTGAGTTTAGGGACAGAGAAGGACACTCGTGGAAACTATCAGTGTGCTATTCTGTGCTAAATCTTGTTTGTAGGGACAGAGAAGGACAGTGAGGGAAACTATCAGTGTGCTATTCTGTGCTAAACCAATCTTGCTGAACCATATTTGAAATCCTTGAGTTTAGGGACAGAGAAGGACACTCGGGGACACTATCAGTGTGCTATTCTGTGCTAAATCTTGTTTGTAGGGACAGAGAAGGACAGTGAGGCAAACTAGCAGTGTGCTATTCTGTGCTAAACCAATCTTGCTGAACCATATTTGAAATCCTTGAGTTTAGGGACAGAGAAGGACACTCGTGGAAACTATCAGTGTGCTATTCTGTGCTAAATCTTGTTTGTAGGGACAGAGAAGGACAGTGAGGGAAACTATCAGTGTGCTATTCTGTGCTAAACCAATCTTGCTGAACCATATTTGAAATCCTTGAGTTTAGGGACAGAGAAGGACACGCGGGGAAACTATCAGTGTGCTATTCTGTGCTAAATCTTGTTTGTAGGGACAGAGAAGGACGGTGAGGGAAAGTGTCAGTGTGCTATTCTGTGCTAAACCAATCTTGCTGAACCATATTTGAAATCCTTGAGTTTAGGGACAGAGAAGAACACTCGTGGAAACTGTCAGTGTGCTATTCTGTGCTAAATCTTGTTTGTAGGGACAGAGAAGGACAGTGAGGGAAACTATCAGTGTGCTATTCTGTGCTAAACCAATCTTGCTGAACCATATTTGAAATCCTTGAGTTTAGGGACAGAGAAGGACACTTGTGGAAACTATCAGTGTGCTATTCTGTGCTAAATCTTGTTTGTAGGGACAGAGAAGGACAGTGAGGGAAACTATCAGTGTGCTATTCTGTGCTAAACCAATCTTGCTGAACCATATTTGAAATCCTTGAGTTTAGGGACAGAGAAGGACACTCGGGGAAACTATCAGTGTGCTATTCTGTGCTAAATCTTGTTTGTAGGGACAGAGAAGGACAGTGAGGGAAACTATCAGTGTGCTATTCTGTGCTAAACCAATCTTGCTGAACCATATTTGAAATCCTTGAGTTTAGGGACAGAGAAGGACACTCGTGGAAACTATCAGTGTGCTATTCTGTGCTAAATCTTGTTTGTAGGGACAGAGAAGGACAGTGAGGGAAACTATCAGTGTGCTATTCTGTGCTAAACCAATCTTGCTGAACCATATTTGAAATCCTTGAGTTTAGGGACAGAGAAGGACACTCGGGGACACTATCAGTGTGCTATTCTGTGCTAAATCTTGTTTGTAGGGACAGAGAAGGACAGTGAGGGAAACTAGCAGTGTGCTATTCTGTGCTAAACCAATCTTGCTGAACCATATTTGAAATCCTTGAGTTTAGGGACAGAGAAGGACACTCGTGGAAACTATCAGTGTGCTATTCTGTGCTAAATCTTGTTTGTAGGGACAGAGAAGGACAGTGAGGGAAGCTATCAGTGTGCTATTCTGTGCTAAACCAATCTTGCTGAACCATATTTGAAATCCTTGAGTTTAGGGACAGAGAAGGACACTCGTGGAAACTATCAGTGTGCTATTCTGTGCTAAATCTTGTTTGTAGGGACAGAGAAGGACAGTGAGGGAAACTATCAGTGTGCTATTCTGTGCTAAACCAATCTTGCTGAACCAAATTTGAAATCCTTGAGTTTAGGGACAGAGAAGGACACTCGGGGAAACTATCAGTGTGCTATTCTGTGCTAAATCTTGTTTGTAGGGACAGAGAAGGACAGTGAGGGAAACTATCAGTGTGCTATTCTGTGCTAAACCAATCTTGCTGAACCATATTTGAAATCCTTGAGTTTAGGGACAGAGAAGGACACTCGTGGAAACTATCAGTGTGCTATTCTGTGCTAAATCTTGTTTGTAGGGACAGAGAAGGACAGTGAGGGAAACCATCAGTGTGCTATTCTGTGCTAAACCAATCTTGCTGAACCATATTTGAAATCCTTGAGTTTAGGGACAGAGAAGGACACTCGTGGAAACTATCAGTGTGCTATTCTGTGCTAAATCTTGTTTGTAGGGACAGAGAAGGACAGTGAGGGAAACTATCAGTGTGCTATTCTGTGCTAAACCAATCTTGCTGAACCATATTTGAAATCCTTGAGTTTAGGGACAGAGAAGGACACTCGGGGAAACTATCAGTGTACTATTCTGTGCTAAATCTTGTTTGTAGGGACAGAGAAGGACAGTGAGGGAAACTATCAGTGTGCTATTCTGTGCTAAACCAATCTTGCTGAACCATATTTGAAATCCTTGAGTTTAGGGACAGAGAAGGACACTCGTGGAAACTATCAGTGTGCTATTCTGTGCTAAATCTTGGTTGTAGGGACAGAGAAGGACAGTGAGGGAAATTATCAGTGTGCTATTCTGTGCTAAACCAATCTTGCTGAACCATATTTGAAATCCTTGAGTTTAGGGACAGAGAAGGACACGCGGGGAAACTATCAGTGTGCTATTCTGTGCTAAATCTTGTTTGTAGGGACAGAGAAGGACAGTGAGGGAAAGTGTCAGTGTGCTATTCTGTGCTAAACCAATCTTGCTGAACCATATTTGAAATCCTTGAGTTTAGGGACAGAGAAGGACACTCGTGGAAACTATCAGTGTGCTATTCTGTGCTAAATCTTGTTTGTAGGGACAGAGAAGGACAGTGAGGGAAACTATCAGTGTGCTATTCTGTGCTAAACCAATCTTGCTGAACCATATTTGAAATCCTTGAGTTTAGGGACAGAGAAGGACACTCGTGGAAACTATCAGTGTGCTATTCTGTGCTAAATCTTGTTTGTAGGGACAGAGAAGGACAGTGAGGGAAACTATCAGTGTGCTATTCTGTGCTAAACCAATCTTGCTGAACCATATTTGAAATCCTTGAGTTTAGGGACAGAGAAGGACACTCGGGGAAACTGTCAGTTTTCTATTCTGTGCTAAACCAATCTTGCTGAACCATATTTGAAATCCTTGAGTTTAGGGACAGAGAAGGAGACTCGGGGAAACTATCAGTGTGCTATTCTGTGCTAAACCTTGTTTGTAGGGACAGAGAAGCACAGTGAGGGAAACTGTCAGTGTGCTATTCTGTGCTAAACCAATCTTGCTGAAGCATATTGCAAATCCTTGTGTTTAGGGACAGAGAAGGATAGGCAGGGGACAGTGTCAGTGTCTTTGTTGCTAAGCCTCCTGCACAGTATACACCTGAAGGTAGCCCTTATTGCTGTTTTTCCCATCTCCCTGCAGGCCATCCATTAAAATGTCTGGAAGGCAAACAAGGAGAGGCAGACAGTCAGGAGGCAAAAAAAGAGGGCAAGCAGGCTCTGTGTCTGGGGGCAACAGTGCTGGTCGTGGACGCGGTGCATTGTCATCAGCACATGGCCATGGGACACGCTTGTCCTTCTTTTCGGCAGCTGGACATGTTGAGCCACATCATGCCGAAGACTTGGTAGAGTGGATGACCAAGCCCACCTCATCCTCCTCATCCTCTCTCACCCAGGCTCAGGGTACTGGCAAAGCAGCTGCCAAAGCGTCCTCTTCTCTGGTATCAATGTCATCATTAGTCACTCCTTCCCTAGACCCACCATGTCCTCCTCCTGAGGAGTCCCCCGAACTGTTTGAGCACAGTGTTGGGTACATGCTCCAGGAGGATGCCCAGCGTTTCGAAGGATCTGATGATGATACCCAGCTAGAGGAAGGCAGTAGCGTGAGAGCAGAGAGAGGGGATGCTCAAGAAGGACACCAATCTGGCAGTCATGCTCCAGCAGCTGCAGCATACTGCCAGATTGGCTCCAGTGAAGAGGAGGGAGGGGATGATGAGGTCACTGACTCCACGTGGGTGCCTAATAGGAGAGAGGAGGAGGAGGAGGATGAGGAGGAGGCACATCTCCAACGAGGCAGGATGCCCTTGGGTGGCCAGCGTATGGGCAGCACACCGACGGAATCACACCGCAGAGCTCCGCCTGTGCAGGGCGCTGCCTCTGCCCGTCATTCAAAAAGTTCTTTGGTGTGGGCCTTTTTTGAGGCGAGTGCATCAGATCGCACAGCTGCTGTTTGCAACATATGTCTCAAGCGTATATCGCGTGGCCAAAACATCAGCCGCTTGGGCACCACATGCTTGATCAGACATATGTTGACCTGCCATGCAGCTCGTTGGCAAGCCTACCTTAAAGACCCACACCAAAGAACAAAGCGGACCTCTCCTTGCACCGCATCACCTGGGATCTCCAACCCCACTATACCTTCAGTCCTCTCTGAAACCTGCACTGAGAGGAATGAAGGTGTAGAATTAGGTGTGTCACAGCCAAGTACTTGCGGCCACTCTGCTAGCAGTACACCGACGTCCTATTCTAGCAGGCAAATTTCCCTGCCCCAGCTGATGGACCGTCGAAAGAAGTTCACTCCCAGCCATCCACATGCCCAGCGGTTGAATGCTAGCTTGGCTAAATTGCTAGCGCTTCAACTGCTGCCTTTTCAGTTGGTAGACTCAGCCCCCTTCCGTGAGTTTGTGCAATGTGCGGTTCCTCAGTTTTCTCACGGAAGGCGATTCCGGCTCTCTACAGGCATGTGGAAGGCAATGTCTTGGCCTCGCTGGACAGGGCGGTCAGCGGTAAGGTGCATATTACCGCTGACTCATGGTCCAGCAGGCATGGACAGGGACGTTACCTTGCTTTCACGGCCCATTGGGTCACTCTTTTGGCAGCTGGGAAGGATGCAGGACAAGGTGCAGTAGTGTTGGAGGTTGTTCCACCACCACGCCTCCAAAATGCTACTACTGGTTGTGACACACCTCTCTCCTCCACCCCCTCCTCTTCTTCTTCCTCCATGGCCTCTTCCTGTGGTTTGTCCTCGGAACCAGCGGTACTCCGTAGGCGTTCAAGGGGCTACGCAAGTACGCAGGCAAAAAGATGCCATGCCGTGCTTGCACTGGTGTGTTTGGGGGACAGGAGCCACACTGGGGCAGAGGTCCTGTCTGCTCTGCAGGGGCAGGCCAAGAGGTGGTTGACGCCACGCCAGCTTAAGCCAGGAATGGTGGTTTGCGACAATGGCACCAACCTCCTCTCCACCCTCCGACAGGGACAACTGACCCATGTGCCCTGTATGGCTCACGTCCTTAACCTGGTGGTGCAGCGGTTCTTGGGCAGGTACCCGGGCTTACAGGATGTCCTGAGGCAGGCCAGGAAAGTCTGTGTGCATTTCCGCAGATCTTATAATGCCAGTGCTCGCCTGGCTGAGCTGCAAAAGGAGTTGAACCTGCCCAAGAACCGCCTTATATGTGACATGCCCACCAGGTGGAACTCAACGTTGGCCATGCTGCAGCGGCTGCACACGCAGCAGAGGGCCATCAATGAGTACCTGTGCGACTACGGCACCAGGACAGGGTCAGGGGAGCTCAGGTTTTTTTCACCACGCCAGTGGGGCATGATCAGGGATGCATGCACTGTCCTGGCACCATTTGAGGAGGCCACGAGGATGGTGAGCAGTGACAGTGCATGCATCAGTGACACTGTACCTCTTGTCCACCTGTTGGAGCACACGCTGCGTGGAATAATGGACAGGGCACTTGAGGCAGAACAGAGGCAGGAAGAGGAGGACTTCCTTGCCTCTCAAGGCCCCCTTTACCCAGACAGTGTTCCTTCTGTCCCACCCATCGCACAGGAAGAGGAGGAGGAGGAGGATTGTGTCAGCATGGAGGTGGAGGCTGGCACTCAGCATCATCAGCAGCAGTCTTTTAGGGATGATTTACAGTCCCAAGAAACCAGTGGACTTGTACGTGGCTGGGAGGAGGTGGCTGCGGATCATGTCGTCCTTAGTGACCCAGAGGACTCCGGACTGAATGCCTCAGCTAACCTACGCTACATGGCCTCCCTGATCCTGCAAAGTCTGCGGAAGGATCCTCGTATTCTTCGGATCAAGGAGAGGGACCATTACTGGCTGGCCACTCTCCTTGATCCACGGTACAAGGGTAAGGTTGCGGACCTTATGTTACCGTCGCAGAGGGAGCAGAGGATGAGACAACTCCGGGAGGCCTTGCAGAAAGGTTTGTGCAACGCGTTCCCAGAGACTGGGAGGTTACAAACTCCTGGTCCTGGACAACGAGTTGCTGAGGCTTCGGGCAGTCAAAGAAGGAGCGGTGGGGAAGGTGGCCGTCTGACCGATGCGTTCAGACAATTCTTTAGTCCGCAGCCCCAAAGTATGATCGGTTCCAGCAACCATCACCAGCGTCTGATATACATGGTGCAGGAATACCTAGGGGCAAGGTCAGACTTGGACACCTTCCCCACCGAAAATCCTCTGGCTTACTGGGTCTTGAGGATGGATCACTGGCCAGAGCTTGCACAGTATGCAATTGAGCTACTGGCCTGTCCTGCATCCAGCGTTCTTTCAGAACGCACATTCAGTGCTGCTGGAGGATTTGTCACGGATCACAGGGTGCGCCTGTCCACCGACAGTTGATCGACTGACTTTCATCAAGATGAACCAGTCTTGGATCACTACCAGCTACCACACACCTGATGCTGATATAACAGACTAATTGATTTTAAAATGTCACATCCCTTCAAGACTGATGCTGATGCTGAGTGCCTGTGCTGTTATGTTGACTGGCTATCCTCCTCCTCCTCCTCAATGATCCGATTAATGATGATAGCTTGGAAGATCATTTTGGTTTATGGGTGCCGCCACTAGTGGCTAAGGCCCAATTTTTCAGCCCCTGTTTAACAGGGGCGTGTAATTACAATTTTTGATGCAATACTTTGCAACAGGCCTCATTGCTGTGCTCCAAGTACAGTATCTGTGAGGGGTTGCAGTGTTGTGCCACCAGTGCCTAAGGCCCAATTTTTCAGCCCCTGTTCAACAGGGGCATGCAATTATAATTATTGATCTAATAATTCACAGCAGGGCCCATTGCTGCGCCCACCAAGAGTAACTGTCAGGCCTTACAGTGTTGTGTCAACACCACCACCACCACCACCAAAGGCCCAATTTTTCAGCCCCTGTTCAACAGGGGCATGCAATTATAATTATTGATCTAATAATTCACAGCAGGGCCCATTGCTGCGCCCACCAAGAGTAACTGTCAGGCCTTACAGTGTTGTGTCAACACCACCACCACCACCACCACCACCAAAGGCCCAATTTTTCAGCCCCTGTTCAACAGGGGCATGCAATTATAATTATTGATCTAATAATTCACAGCAGGGCCCATTGCTGCGCCCACCAAGAGTAACTGTCAGGCCTTACAGTGTTGTGGCACCAGCACCACCATCAAAGGCCCAATTTTTACTACCACTGTTCAACAATTATATGTTATTACAATTCCTGATATAATAGTTGACAGCAGGGCGTTCCAGCACCCACCAAGAGTAACTGTGAGTGCTTACAGTGTTGTGCCAACACCAACACCTAAGGGGCCAATTTCTGCAGAGTATATACGGCAGGTCCCTACTTTCAAACATCCAACTTACAAACGACTACTACTTGCAAACGGAAGAAGACAACAGGAAGTGAGAGGAAATCTACCTCTTGGAAGGAAAATTCTCTCCTGTAAGAATTAATATGGGAGAAAGGTGTCTCCTCTCTACTGATGCTTTATCACCAATCCTTGTTTCAATAAAAACACCACATTTCAAAAACAGTTGTCATTGGGACGCAAAGTGAGGTGAAATGTTCTGAACAGGGGCACAGACAGCAAAACAAATGTTACAGGGGTGATAACCTTTCCCTATGTTTTCCAAAAAGCTTAAAACTAGGTATTTGGGCTGGAGCTACACTTAAACAATGTAGCTGTTCAAAATTACAAACAGATTCTACATAAGAACAAACCTACAGTCCCTGTCTTGTATGCACCGCCTGTATACGGCTGTTCAGAGTATATAGGGCCTTTTTTATTTTGTGTGCGGGGTACCCCTTAATATCCATACAAGACCCAAAGGGGCTGGTAATGGGCTGGGGTAGGGGGGGGGGTGATGGGGTAGCTATGCCATTTTTCTTAAAGATTTTCATCCATATTACCGGGACCAGACATTACATTAAAGCCGCAAGCAGTTTTAAATGGCTTTTTTTTCCTTTAGAAATGTAATTCTGTGCAGGGACAGTTCTAAACACGGGAAACACGTGGCACTTCACAGGCATTCTTTAGACACCCCCCAGGTACGATATTTAAAGGAATATTTGACTTTTTTTTTTTCACTTTATGCATCATTAAAATGACTGCTCCCGAAAAACGTCAGTTTTTAAAACTTCTTTTTGCATTGATACATGTCCCCTGGTGCAGAACCCGGGTTCCCAAACTCTGTTTAGGACAATAACATGGATAATAGTCGTTATAATTAGCACTTTAGAATTCGAACGTTCGCATCCATTGTATTTAATAGGGTTCTAATGTTCGTGCGAACTTTCGGTCCGTTCGCGGGTTCTGGTGCGAACCGAACCCGGGGGTGTTCGGCTCATCACTACACATGAATATGCTTTGATCGAAACCATTCCATTGTAGCTCTGGCTGTATGTTTAGGGTCGTTGTCCTGCTGGAAGGTGAACCTCCGCCCCAGTCTCAAGTCTTTTGCAGACTCTAACAGGTTTTCTTTTAAGATTGCCCTGTATTTGGCTCCATCCATCTTCCCATTAACGCTGACCAGCTTTCCTGTCCCTGCTGAAGAAAAGCATCCCCACAACCTGATGCTGCCACCACCATGTTTCACGGTGGGGATGGTGTGTTCAGGGTGATGTGCAGTGTCAGTTTTCCGCCACACATAGCGTTTTGCTCATCTGACCAGAACACCTTCTTCCACATGTTTGCTGTGTCCCCCACAAGCCTTCTCGCAAACTGCAAACAGCTTGGCTTTCTTTCAACAATGGCATTCTTCTTGCCACTCTTCCATAAAAACCAGATTTGTGGAGTGCGCAACTAATAGTTGTCCTGTGGAAAGATTCTCCCACCTGACCTGTGGATCTCTTCAGCTCCTCCAGAGTTACCATGGGCCTCTTGGCTGCTTCTCTGAAGAATGCTCTCCTTGCCCGGCCTGTCAGTTTAGGAGGATAGCCATGTCTTGGTAGGTTTGCAGTTGTGCCATACTCTTTCCATTTTCCGATGATGGATTAACCTCCCTAGCGGTAATCCCGAGCGTGACTCGGGGTTGTTTTTTTATGCTAGGATCGGTAACCCCGAGTCACGCTCGGGGTAGACATTGCAGAGCTCGCAGCGGAGTTTCCTTACCTTCTCCTGGCGATCCAGCGATGATGTCCTCTGCTGTGATCGCCAGCGAGATCTCCGGCGAGTGTCGGCACTTTCGACCCCATCTGACTTCCTAGTTCCGTTCCCTGCGAGCCGCAGCGGCGCAAGGGAGCGGAACTGGGCGGCAAATTCAAAAAGGTAAACACATAGTATACATACAGTATACTGTAATCTTGCAGATTACAGTACTGTATGTAATAATTACACACCCCCTTGGTCCCTAGTGGTCTGCCCAGTGTCCTGCATGCACTTTTATATAATAAAAATCGTTCTTTCTGCCTGTAAACTGGGGATTGTCCATAGCAACTAAAAAGTGTCCCTTTATGTCAAAAGTGGTTTTAGACCAGCTACAAAGCAGCGATAATAAATTAGAATCACTCGCAGAATTGAGCGATAGCGATTTGTGGGGAAATTCGTCAACAAACACTAAATCTAATGACAGCGACAATTCTGCAACTGAGCAAATTTCAGTGTTTTTGATTTGATTACATTATTGAATAATTTTTATTATAATTAGATTACTATTTTTTATAATTATTTATAGTTATTTATTATATTATAATTTATAATTTTGTGTTTCATATTTATCATACCCGGGATGTTTACTAGACTCTGGTTTGGTCAGGTTTAAGTAAGTAATTACTAAGAATCGCAGGCCTATAATACATATCACCAAATTTTCATGCAAAATAATTGTACCGCTTTTGGTACATAATTCCAGAAAGAATCATACCGCCAGGGAGGTTAAACAGCGCTCTGTGAGATGTTCAAAGCTTTGTATATTTTTTTTATAACCTAACCCCTCTTTAAACTTCTCCACAACTTTATCCCTGACCTGTCTGGCGTGTTCCTTGGTCTTCATGATGCTGTTTGTTTACTAAGGTTCTCTAACAAACCTCTGAGGGCTTCGCAGAACAGCTGTATTTATACTGAGATTAATCTACACAGGTGGACTCTATTTACTAAATAGGTGACTTCTGAAGGCAATTAGTTCCACTAGATTTTAGTCAGGGGGGTCAGAGTAAATAATGGAAAACCAATTATCATTGTGCTGCCACTTCACAATTATTTGCCACTTTGTGTTGGTCTATCACAAAAAAATTTACATTTTTGGTTGTAACATGACAAAATGTGGAAAATTTCAAGGGGTATGAATAATTTTTCAAGGCACTGTATACTATATTACCAAAATATTGGGACCTGTAGCGTTGAATATTGAGTTAGCCCAATATTGCAGCTAAAACAGCTTCAACTCTTCTGGCAAGCTTATCCACGAGGTTTAAGAGTGTCTATGGGAATGCTTGACCATTCTTTCAGAAGCACATTTGTGAGGTCAGGCACTGATGTGGGCGAGAAGGCCTTGCAGTCTCTGCTCTAATTTATCCCAAATGTATTCTGCATTGGTGCACAGTCATGTTGGAACAGGAAGGGGCCATCCCCAAACTGTTCCCACAAAGTTGGGAGTATGAAATTGTCCAAAATGTCTTGGTATGCTGACGCCTTAAGAGTTCCCTTCACTGGAACTAGGGGGCCAAGCCCAACCCCTGAAAAAACAACCCCACACCATAACCCCCCCCCCCCCACCAAATGATTTGGACTAGTGCACAAGGAAAGGTTCATAAAGACATGGATGAGCGAGTTTGGGGTGGAGGAACTTGGCCAGCCTGCATAGAGTCTTGACCAGTGGCGGAATTTTCAGGGTCGCGACAGTCGCAGTTGCGACTGGGCCCTGTAATTCCGCCAAGTCCGGGGGGCCCCGCAGCCCGTCCGTGTACTCTGCCGGCGCCGCCCACCTGACTGTCACTCACTGACAATGTGTGCGGCGCGCACTGCGTGCTATACGTTCGGCCGCGGGCAGCCGCTGACTGAAGACAGACACTGAGATAATGCAAGAAGAGAGCAGGGCAGCTGAGGCAGCACTCCACTCACTGACTGGGATTGTGGACCGCCTCCGCCTCCGCCTATCCAGAGACACACAGATGTAGGGAGGCGGGGCGGACTCTGAAAAATGAGAGAAGGCGGGGAGAAGCTTTCCCCTCTATGGCAGCATGGAGTACCTTCCCGGAGTCTACCCAGGCAGCATGAGGCAAGGCAGAGTGGCAAATTTTTCATCCTGGCGCCTGGCGGGAGAAGACACACACAGTGACATCTGTCAGAGTGACCCACAGGACAGAATTCCCGGGGGAATCGATTGATTGACGGTAAGTCAATCAAGTGACAGAGCTCAGCTCAGCAATCGATGCCAACCTCCACCACCTGTGCCTCGTCTTACTGATCCCATCCCCCCACCACTGATCTCATCCCTATCCCCCCCATTACTTCTACAACAGAGGTGATGGGGGGGGGGGGATAGGGATGAGATCAGTGGTGGGGGGATGGGATCAGTAAGGAGGCACAGGTGGTGGTGGGAGAGGATGGCACCACCACTGCCACCCCCCTCAAGTACCACCGCAGCCACCCCCCCTCAAGTACCACCGCCACCACCCCCCCTCAAGTACCACCGCTACCACCCCCCCTCAAGTACCACCGCAGCCACCCCCCCTCAAGTACCACCACAGCCACCCCCCAAGTACCACCGCAGCCACCCCCCTCAAGTACCACCACAGCCACCCCCCAAGTACCACCGCAGCCACCCCCCTCAAGTACCACCGCAGCCACCCCCCCTCAAGTACCACCACAGCCACCCCCCAAGTACCACCGCAGCCATCCCCCTCAAGTACCACCGCTACCACCCCCCCTCAAGTACCACCACAGCCACCCCCCAAGTACCACCGCAGCCACCCCCCCCCCCAAGTACCACCGCAGCCACCCCCCCTCAAGTACCACCACAGCCACCCCCCCTCAAGTACCACCACAGCCACCCCCCCTCAAGTACCACCGCTACCACCCCCCTCAAGTACCACCGCAGCCACCCCCCCCTCAAGTACCACCGCAGCCACCCCCCCTCAAGTACCACCGCAGCCACCCCCCCTCAAGTACCACCGCAGCCACCCCCCTCAAGTACCACCGCAGCCACCCCCCCTCAAGTACCACCACAGCCACCCCCCCTCAAGTACCACCGCTACCACCCCCCCTCAAGTACCACCGCAGCCACCTCCCCTCAAGTACCACCACAGCCACCCCCCAAGTACCACCGCAGCCACCCCCCTCAAGTGCCACCACTACCACCCCCCTCAAGTACCACCGCTAGTACTTGAGGGGGGGTGGTAGCGGTGGTACTTGAGGGGGGGTGGCTGCGGTGGTACTTGAGGGAGGTGGCAGTGGTGGTGCCATCCTCTCCCACCACCACCACCTGTGCCTCCTTACCGATCCCATCACCCCACCACTGATCTTCCCCATTACTTCTACAACAGAGGTGATGGGGGGGGATAGGGATGGGATCAGTAAGAGGCAC
The DNA here is from genome assembly GCA_029206835.1 of Rana muscosa. Lineage (NCBI taxonomy): Eukaryota > Metazoa > Chordata > Amphibia > Anura > Ranidae > Rana > Rana muscosa. The sequence continues at coordinate 77,061,927 of CM055118.1, read as the reverse complement.
AGGTGGTGGTGGGAGAGGATGGCACCACCGCAGCCACCCCCCCTTAAGTACAACCGCTGCCACCCCCCCTCAACACCAGCACTTCACTGATCCCATCTAGGGTTGCCACCTGTCCGGGATTCACCCGGACAGTACAGGTTTTGAAACATGACATGTGCCCGGGTCTCTGCCCGCCTGAGACCCAGGAATATTATTCAGACCCGCCAGTTGCTCCCTGAGTCCCTGTGCCTGTGCTGAAGCTGTGCCACCACCGCCGTGTGCGCCTCGAGTTCGGTCCGCTTTATTCTGCAACTGCTGCCTTCCTATCTACCCCCCCGCATTGTCGGTTCACCTCCGTCCGTTCTGTGTGCTGCAGACGGGACACAGAGGCAGAGACGGAGCCTCCATGTTGCCGGAGACTCTCCTCTGGTTTTGCCCCCCCCCATACACTACCATACAGTTCTGCCACCCCCTCCCATACACCATCCATCCATCCAGTTTTCCCTCTCCTCCTCATACACACATTTATCATCCCCTCCATACACCATCCTTATATACAGTCCCCCCCATATATACAGTTCTCTCCCCCCCATATATACAGTTCTCTCCCCCCCATACACCATCCATATATACAGTCCCCTCCATATATACATAGTTCTCCCCCCCCCCATACACCATCCTTATATACAGTCCCCCCATATATATAGTTCTCCCCCCCATACACCATCCATATATACAGTCCCCCCCATATATACAGTTCTCTCCCCCCCCATACACCATCCATATATACAGTCCCCCCATATATACAGTTCTCTCCCCCCCATACACCATCCATATATACAGCCCCCCATATATACAGTTCTCTCCCACCTATACACTATCCATATATACAGTCCCCCCATATATAGTTCTCTCCCCCCCCCCATGCACCATCCATATATACAGTCCCCCCATATATACAGTTCTCTCCCCCCCTATACACCATCCATATATACAGTCCCCCATATATAGTTCTCTCCCCCCCTATACACCATCCATATATACAGTCCCCCCATATATACAGTTCTCTCCCCCCCCATACACCATCCATATATACAGTCCCCCCATATATACAGTTCTCTCTCCCCCCCTATACACCATCCATATATACAGTCCCCCCATATATACAGTTCTCTCTCCCCCCCTATACACCATCCATATATACAGTCCCCCCATATATACAGTTCTCTCTCCCCCCCCCCATACACCATCCATATATACAGTCCCCCCCATATATACAGTCACCCCCCCATACACCATCCATAGATACAGTCCCCCCCCGTACATACAATTATCTCCCCCATACACCATCCATATATACAGTCCCCCCCTATACACCATCCATATATACAGTCCCCCCATATATACAGTCACCCCCACCATACACCATCCATAGATACAGTCCCCCCTGTACATACAATTCTCCCCCCCATGCACCATCCATATATGCAGTCCCCCCTATACACCATCCATATATACAGTCCCCCCATATATACAGTTCTCTCTCCCCCCCCCATACACCATCCATATATACAGTCCCCCCCATATATACAGTCCCCCCATATATACAGTACCCCCCTATACACCATCCATATATACAGTCCCCCCCCTGTATATACAATTCTCCCCCCCCATACACCATCCATATATACAGTTCTCACCGGGTGACACCGTCCACTGCCCTACTGACACCGTCCTCTGCCCTACTGGCTGACAGTGTCCACTTTTAAGGTAGACTAGTTTCATATTTTAACTGACATTTCTTTTATTAATTGAATCATATTTCATGGGTACACTAATGCTTTTTTTTTTTATTTAACCATGCCTATTCAGCCCCCCCCCCCCCCACCACTGTTAATGCAATTTGGCCACAGCCACTGTTCATTGTAGCACACCTCATTACCTCATTACTACTCTCTTTGGGTAACCCAAAAGGTGTCCCAGGTATTTTACAATCCTATAGCATGTAGTAAAAAAAAATTGCCGCGCACCGCGAAAGTGTTCGGGTTTGGCTTGAAGAAAAGGTGGCAACCCTGATCCCATCTCTCCTCCCCACCAGCACTGTTACTGATCCCATTCCCCAGGTCATATTTAATTGATCCTATGATTGCTTCATAGGATCAGCAACTGATGTATTGCTTCATTTATGTGAAATCCCAGGTGATATGGCCAGTCCCTCTTTGTTGTACAGTGTAAAAAAATGAAGTATCAAAATTAGGCTTTTCGGTGGGGGGGCCTTCATGATTTCTTGCACCGGGGCCCTGAAGTCTCTAGTTACGCCACTGGTCTTGACCTCAACCCGATTGAGTCTGCGTGTAAAGGCACGCATCTCAATACATTTGGTAATATAGTGTAACTATGCTTTGTACCATAAACATCATTTTACATTTTCATTATAAAATAAATCACTTAATACAATTTGCACTTTTATGAACTACCTAAGTTTCTGGTCAGAAAGGCACATTTTTGTTATTATAATGTTAATTAAAAGCTGGCTCTGCTTACAATGCTTGTTTTGATGAAATAATACTTGTACTGTATAACTACACTGCGACTCCTTCCTCCCATTTCTATGAGTTTTCTACAAACTGAATTTATGCAAATCCAGAGTCGGTAGACAGCAGCCGAGATACTGTAGGTGTAAGCATGATTCATATTCATTCAGTTCAGGGGGTTGGAGGCACTTTTTGCAATCTTTGCCTTGGTTGCCAGAGGAGCTTGTTCTGGCACTCATGGGAAACTACTATTAGCCAAACCATTGTGGGCCCCCAGTCTCTCTTATCTCTATCTATAATGTATAGAATAATTTCATCCAAAATTTATTTTGCTACCTGTATAAAGCCTCATACACACGATCAGACTTCCATCGGACTTTTCCATGTATTTCTGTTCGAAGGGCGTTGTCCGTGAACTTGTTATGCATACACACGGCAGGACTTTTTCAGCCAACAAACACGAATGCAGTGACGTAATATACGTACTACGTGGTTTTTCTGCTCTTTACCGCCACCCTTTGGGCAACTTCTGCTATTGTTGTCTGATCTTTAGCATTGGTTCTGAGCATGCGTGTTTGTACTTTGGACTTTAGTGTTTGGACTTGTGTACACACGATCGGATTAGCTGACGTAGGACATTTGTTGGTGGAAAGTTTGTCTGTTCTCACAGCGAACATTTGTCAGATGAAAAAGCGAAAAAGTTTGTCTGATGGAGCGTACACGCGGTCGGATTCACACAAAATTACGACTGTCAAGAACGTGGTGACATACAACACTACAGCGAGCCGAGAAAAATTAAGTTCAATGATTCCGAGCATGCGTCAAATTGATTCAGAGCATGCGTGGTTTTTGGTGCGTCGGAATTGCATATAGACGATCGGAATTTCCAACAAGAACTTTTCTTGTTGGAAAATTTGAGAACCAGCTCTCAAAGTTTTGTTGTCGGAAATTCCGACAGAAAAAGTCAGATGGAGCCTACACACGATCGGAATTTCCGACCAAAAGCTCACATCGAACTTTTCTTGTCAGAAATTCCGACCGTGTGTACGTGGCATTAGTCGTAAATCTATAGGGTGTAAATAAAATCTCCTCAAAAGTGTTGAGGAGGTTTGATAGCTGCCCATTTAAACACCACCACAATACTCAACCTCCAATCTTCACAGTCTAGCTATAGAAACACATATGCTGTCTTGACTCTTGAGCCAAGAGCCTGGCTACAGATTATTCAAAAGAAAGAGCTCTTTGGATTCACGGCAGCAGCATTGTTTTGCTGGGAAAGAAATCAATGTATGTACCGTATATACTCGAGTATAAGCTGACCTGAATATTTTCCAAAAAACTGGGAAAACTTATTGACTCGAGTATAAGCCTAGGGTGTCCATCTGCATGCCTCACTGTGCCCATGCCTCACTGTGTCCATGACTAGACTGACGTTTAACGTGGGAGTCTATGGAAGGGGTGCTCAGGTTTAAAAAAATCGGTGCTCCCCGGCCGTAGATCCCCCAGACAAAAAACTTTGCACACATCTAGAGAAGAAATGGGGCTATATGTGTACCAAGGTTAGAGTTCAGAGAACCTACGACCGGTCGTCACTGGGTCCCCAAAATCACAGGAGAAATGACCGTTTAACATGGGAGTCTATGGAAGGGGTGCCCGGCTTTGAAAAATCGGTGCTCCCCGGCCGTAGCTCCCCTGGACAACAAACTTTGCACACTTCTAGAGGACGAGTGGGACTACATGTGTGCCATGTTTGGGGTCCAGGGAACCTACGGCCGGCTGGTACCGGGTCCCCGAATTTCGGGAGATCAGGCACAAAAAGGTAGGGCGACCAGACATCCCCGGTTTCAGGGGACAGTCCCCGGATTGAGGACACTGTCCAGGGACCAAGTCTGTCCCCGGTTTTGTCCCCGGATTGGATTTGAACAGGGGCTGGGGCAATTTATTTCAAAGACAGTCAGTGCAGAATAAAAAAATAAATAAAAAAAATTACACCCCCCCCCCTGTTCTGCCGCTCCTACTAGCTTAAGGGGGGTGTATTTTTTTCCATTATCTGTGCCTCTTTCTGATCATGTGCTGGTCGGAGCGGAGGGAATATTTCTTCAGTTTCGGGTGCCCATTCAGCTCCACTCGCATGTTCTTCTGCCTTGGCTCAAGTCCCGGCCAGCCTGCTTATCTCCTTGCCTCCCCTGGCGGAGTGATCTTCCTCCGCTCCCCACCCAGTAGTAGCCGGGGCCCGGAGAGTTAAGCCCTGTACACACAATCGGTTTTCCTACGGATTCTAATCCGATAGATTTTTCCATCGGAAATCCGATGAAGCTGACTTCCATTAGTCTTGCCTACACACCATCAGACAGTCCCAAACGCCGTGACGTAAAACACTCCGATGAGCCGAGAAATATGAAGTTCAATGCTTCTGAGCATGCGTCGACTTGATTCTGAGCATGCGTGGGTTTTTTGTCCGATGGAGTTCCACACAGACGATCGGAATTTGCTATCGTTTTTTTTCCCATCGGATAAATTTAAAACATGTTCTATTTTTTCACACCGATGCAGGGGCGGATCCAGAGTCTTTTCTCGGGAGGGGCACTGCCAAAAAATGATTTTTTTGTGGGAAATTTATCGGGGAAATGGTTGGTGTCGGCGCTTCAATCATCCCGGCACCATGGTTGTTATGGTGTCAGGATGATTGAAGCGCATTATTTCTATTATTACATTGAAATATGAAATTAAATAGTTCAATGCAGAATCAATGGGAGCCCCGAGTGTGTCACTTGCCACCGTCGCCTGCAATTAGTGGGAGCCCTGAGCGTGTCACTTGCCACACGTTGTGGATTGTCACTTGCCACGTCACCTGCCACACGTTGTGGATTGTCACTTGCCACGTCACCTGCCACATCTTGTGGATTGTCACTTGCCACACCTTGTGGATTGTCACTTCCCACATCACCTGCTACACCTTGTGGATTCTCACTTGCCACGTCACCTGCCACCACTTGCTGATTGTCACTTGCCTGCCACCAGATGCAGATTGTCATTTGCCACGTCACCTGACACAATTTGCGGATTGTCACTTGCCACGTCGCCTGCCACACCTTGCGGATTGTCACTAACTTGCCTGCTAAGGTGTAGTTTTGGTTGTCTCTTGCTGTGTCCCAGACTCCCAGAGTCAGGCAGCAGAGAGATAATGTAATCTCTCTGCTGTCTGCACAGTGAGGGCCGGAAGTCACTGCAGGAATGCAGGGCAGGCACGGGCGGTGAGAGATGATCTCATCTCTCTGCTCCCCCGCTTCCGGCTAGCTGATTGGCCAGCTGCCACACTGAGCCTGCTCTCTCACTCTCACCTGCGCTGCCAACACACTGAGCAGCACGGTCTGCCCACGAACCACGCCGCCCCCGACAACAAACCGCGCCGCAAGCGGAGCCGCCCGTTCTCTTACCCGTCTGTGGAGCCGCACGCTATTGCACCTGCCCACAGAGCGGCCTGACGTGACTCACTGACGTCACTCGTTGCTAGACGCCAAGCGGCCCAGGCGTTAGCAGCGAGTGTAGGGAAGAGGCTCCACCCACCTCCTCCTCCGCTCCTGGTATCGTGTCAGTGCGCCACGTAACTACATTAGACGAGTCTCTCTCTCAGCGCCGCTGATCGGCTGATGTGAGAAACTGAGAGAGAGACTCAGAGAGGCAGCGGCAGCCGCAGAACAAGTACTGTATATACTCGAGTATAAGTCGACCCGAATATAAGCCGAGGCACCTAATTTTACCCCAAAAAACTGGGAAAACTTATTGACTCAAGTATAAGCCTAGGGTGTCCTAGGCTTATACTTGCCTCACTTTGCCTCACTGTGCCCATGCCTCACTGTGCCCATGACTAGACTGATGTTTAACATGGAAGTCTATGGAAGGAGTGCCCGGCTTTGAAAAATCAGTTCTCCCAGACACCAAACTTTTCAAACTTATAGAGGAGACATGGGGCTACATGTGTGCCAAGTTTGGGGTCCAGAGGACCTACGACCGGCCGGTACCGGGTCCGCAAAATCACTGGAGAAATGACCTTTTAACATTGGAGTCTAGGGAAGGGGTGCCCAGGTTTAAAAAATCAGTGCTGCACGGCCGTAGGTCCCTCAGACACCAAACTTTGCACACTTGTAGAGAAGACATGGGGCTACATGTGTGCCTAGCTTGGGGTCCAGGGGACCTACAAACGGCCGGTATCGGGTCCGCAAAATCACCAGGGAAATAACCGTTTAACATTGGTGTCTATGGAAGGGGTGCCCAGATTTAAAAAATCTGTGCTCCCCGGCCGTAGGTCCCCCAGACACCAAACTTTGCACACTTGTAGAAGAGACATTGGGCTATATGTGTGCCAAGTTTGGGGTCCAGAGGTCCTACGGCCGGCCGGTACTGGGTCCCAAAATTTCGGGAGATAAGGCGCAAAAAAAAAAAAACAGAGCAAGCAAGTGAGTGTGACAGATGGTCTCGGGGGGGGGGGGGCAATTGCCCTGTTGCCCCCCCCCTGGATCCGCCACTGCACCGATGGGGCCCATACACAATCGGTTTGTCCGATGACAAAAGTCCATCGGACTGTTTTCATCGGTAAAACCGATCGTGTGTACGCGGCTTAAGACTTCACAGGCTGTGAGGCGGGCAGCGATGGGCAGAGAGTCACTGATTGCCGCCATTACTAGTTAAAAAAAATATGTCCCCGGATTTCATTTTAAAAATCTGGTCACCTTACAAAAAGGTTACTCGCGTATAAGCCGAGGGGGGCATTTTCAGCACAATAAATGTGCTGAAAAACTCGGCTTATACTCGAGTATATACGGTATATGAAGTAGGACAGAGAGGGGTGAGGGTGTTCAGAGATCTGGACTCACTTTCTCTCTTCCTCCGCAGCCGCTCGTAGTCACTGACTCTACCAAATCCCCCACTTTAAAAGGGCAGAAGTGGAGTGCCCTCACAGTCAGCATCCCGGTTGAAAGTGAAGGGGCGGCTTGAACTGTCATGCCTTTTTGCACCTGATTGGTTGTGGCACAGGATTAATTTTTTTAAGCATTACAGACCCAGAACTCTCGCTTGTCTTAGAATGTAGCTGCCTTGCCCTGACTTGTAACAGTTTGCCTCTCTCTGAACATTGCCAGTTTGGACTCTATCTCCAGATAACAGTCTTGCTTTCTCTGAATACTGCCAGCCCTTACTTCCTCCTATTTAACGGTTTCACTTCAGAACAGCCCTACTTGGAACCTATCCTTGTATCTTGTAGTACCTACTTTCTGGTTCTTCTTGTTATGGTACCTTAACTTTCCCCTCTGGGACAGTTCCAGTTCTGCAACTATAGTGCCCAAGCCCTGGGGTCTCTCCAAGCACCGGTAGGCATACTAGCCTTAAAGTAATTGTAAAGTCTCCTTTTTTTTCTCTGTAAAAATAACAAACATGTTATACTTACCTGCTCTGAAAAATGGTTTTGCACACACCAGCCCAGATCCTCCCCTTTTCAGGTCCCTCTTTGGTGCTCCTGCCCCCTCCCTCCTGTCTAATGCCCCTACAGCAAGCAGCTTGCTATGGGGACCCCCCGAGCCAAGCTGCACCTCCGTGTGTCCATTCAGACACAGAGCTGTGGTTCGGCCACGCCCTTTCTCCCCAGATTGGCTAACTGACTTTGACAGCAGTGGGAGCCAATGGCACCACTGCTGTGTCTCAGCCAATCAGGAGGGAGAGTGCCAAGGGCTAAGGCACTCATGTACATCGCTGGATAGAGATGGGCCTCAGGTAAGTATTAGAAAGGCTGAGGGGGGCTGCTACACACAGAAGGCTTTTTATCTTAATACATAGAGTGCATTAAGATAAAAAGCCTTCTGCCTTTACAACCCCTTTAAGGAAGAGGCAGCTGCTAAAGGTGAAGCAATACCTTCATAGTTACTGTTTTTGCAGAACAGGACGCAAGCCTGAATTTCTTTTTTTTTTTTTTCCACAAAAGTATACTTTATTAAAGCAAAAACAAGGTTACATTTCAATACGGTTTTCAAGGTTATCATGAACAGAAATGAGGAAGACTCGGGTCTTCGGTAAATAACAACGTTAGATACATTGCATAGTGTGTTATAACAAACAAATGGTGTAGAGAGTAACACATTTGGGTAATTGTATTGACATAGAGATCTATTCAGCATACAGGTTGAACAAGAACAACGAGCATATCAGCCACGTTAGGGAAGAGCACCCCATTTATGTCAAGTTGTGTCATATTTGTAGGCGTTACCACGTAGGCCAATCTCTACAGGCCCAATCGTGGCACTTAAATGCCTGAATGGGATGGGCAAAACTTAGTGATTATGTCGGGGCTTCCATTTAGATAGAGGTTCATTGTCGTTGTGTGGTCTAAGGGGAAGGGGGGGGAAATGGGGATGAGGATGGGAGATAATTAATGAGAAAGTGGGAGTTTGGGGAGAATGTAAGAGTGTAAAGGTAAGAAGGGGTAAAAGAAAGAGAAAAACAAAGAGGTAAGAGAAAGGAAGAGAGACAGAGAGACAAAGAGACAAGCGCCGCACCTCGCCCCCGTCCCCCCGAATCGTCTTAAATCGTCTTAAACCGTGGGCCAAGCCGAATTCAAGGCAGGGAGTTCTTCCAGGTATTTACTAGGGTAGATAGGTTTTGTAGTGGTCTGACGTTTTGAAGTGATACCAGCATGCCCATGTTTGCATAAAATTCTGTATGCGTTCCTGAGAGGAGAATATCAGTTCCTCCATTTCTTCTATCTCTGCTATCCTAATCAGCCATTCTCTGATGGTGGGTGCCTCTGTAGAGCGCCAGTGTACAGGTATGCATAATCGAGCTGCATTGACCATGTGCATGGCCAATGATTTAAAGTAGGTTCGTTTAGAAAGGGTTGTGTGATGTAAGAGGTATTGTGCAGGGTTGTAATCCAGCTCATAAGTAGTCACGTGTTTGATAATGGCGTGGACCTCAGTCCAGAAAGGTTGGATGGAGCCACACTCCCACCAAATATGGATCATGGAGCCTATTGCTTCCTTGCATCTCCAGCAGATGTTTGAAATTGAGGGTGTGAATTTGTGTAGGCGTGAGGGAGTCCTGTACCATTTGGTTTTGATCTTATACCCATTTTCTTGAATTGCTATATTCATCGATCCTTTGTGGGCGTATGTAAAGATTGTTTCCCACTCCCCGTCAGTCAGAGTCAGGTTCAGGTCTTTTTCCCACGAGGTACGTGTGGGTGTAGTCGCTGGATGGAGGGTGTCCTCCTGGAGAAGAGTGTATATGTAGGATATGAGATGTCTTTGTGGTGCGTTACGTAAGCAGAGTGCTTCATATGGAGTAGGTTGTCTGGGCCACATCGCACTTGGATTTTTAGATGTGAAGAAGTGTCTCAATTGTCTGTAAGACCAAAAAGGGAACGAGTGTGTGCGCTATTCGGACAATAAGTCCTCATACGTTCTAATAGCACCGTCTCGGAAAAAATGTTGCGCTCGCATTTCCTCGTGGGGCCATTCCTTCTGGAGGAACGTAGGGTCCCCAGGAGGGAAATCTGGGTTCCCTCTCAGGGGGGTCATTGGTCCCAGATATGAGGAAAGTTTGTGGATCGAAATTGCTTTGTCAAGAGCCTTTAAGGAGGGGTAGACGAGCGGGTGTGTCTTAACTGCGAGGGGCCACAGACGAGGTGGGAGCCAGGGGAGTACATGAGTAGATGTTTGTATGAAATGCTTTTCTAAGGTCACCCAGGTCTTTCCCCGGTAGTGTACCCCCAATCCACGATTCTAGTCAGGTGACACGCAAGATAGTATTTTTGGAGATCTGGTAGGCCAATGCCACCCCTGGTCCTTGGGAGGGTCAGGCGAGAATATTTAATACGCGGGAGGGTGTTCTTCCATAGGAAAGTTGTGCAGGCTTTCCTATAGGTAGCAAAGAAGGAAGGGGTAAATGAATTGGGATTGTCTGCATCAGGTATAACAATCGAGGGAGTACCACCATTTTGATTATGGCTGCACGGCCGAACCAGGATACATTCATATTAGTCCATTCTTTAAGGTGGGTCTGTATTTTAGAAAGGGCAGCTAAGAAATTATGGCTATAAAGGTCGATAATTTTCCTTGTGATTTGGACACCTAAATATGTGAGGGCTACAGTCTTCCATTGAAATGGGAAGAATTGTTGGCAGTGTTCTACCTCCTGCGGGGGTAGAGAAATATTTAACGCCTGAGACTTCGAGTAGTTAATTTTGAGATTTGAAATCTCGCCAAAGTGTTGTATGTCCTTCAGTAAGTTGGGTAGAGAGGTTCGGGGGGATTGTAAGGAGAGTAAGATGTCGTCGGCAAAGGCAGCCACCTTGAATTCTCTGCGTGCTATGTTGATGCCCTTGACGTCTGCATTGCTGCGCAGTCTATTTAAGAGGGGTTCTAGTGTCAGAACAAAGATTAATGGCAATAGAGGGCACCCCTGTCGCGTGCCGTTGCCGATAGAGAAGGCGTCTGAGAGGAGGCCATTGGTCCTCACCCTTGCCGAGGGATTAGTATAAAGGGCGTTAATGTGCGTGAACATGCGGGGTAGGAGGCCTATACCCTTCAGGACCTCCTGCATGTAGTCCCATGCCACCCTATCAAACGCCTTCTCAGCATCTAGGGATAAGAGAAAGCCCTTGGATCCCGAGGAGTGTAACCAGTGTTGTATGTTTAGGGTGCGTATGGTGTTATCCCTGGCCTCTCTGCCCGGGATGAAACCCACCTGGTTGGCTGTTATGAGGTCAGGGATAAGAGGTATTAATCTGTTGGCTAGGATTTTTGCGTACAATTTGATATCTACATTGAGTAGGGAGATAGGTCTGTAGCTTGAGGCTAGTGTGGGGTCTTTTCCATCTTTTGGGATGACTGTTATGTGGGCTTCTAATAGTCTACCTGTTGATGTATGAGGGTCAGCTAGAGCGTTACACATTTTAAGTATCTCGGGAGTCAGTATATCCTGAAAGGATTTATAATATATTAGTGGGAGACCATCAGGGCCGGGACTTTTTCCTACCTTCATTTGTTTTATAGCTAGATGGAGTTCCTCCTTGGAAAATGGAGTTTCCATGGCCTCCGCCTGCTGTGAGGAGATAGGTTTGGGGCAGTATTGGGCTAAAAAGTCCTTTATTTGGGAGGTACGTTGTGTTGCCTCAGTCCCCCCCCCTGCCGTGTTGGGGTAGGTTGTACAATTTGGAGTAGAAGTGCTCGAAGTGCTTGGCTATCTCCTCATTTCTAGAGAGGAGTGTGCCGTGGTTGTCTCGTACTTCGTGGATTCTAGATGTGAGCCTAGCTGCTTGTATAGTGCGTGCCAGTAATCTACCACTCTTGTTGCCGTGTTCATAGAACACCTTTTGTTGGAGGACATAGCGTCTCCTTGTGCGTTTTCCTAGTTCATCTAGAAGTACTGATCTAGCATGTAGTAGGTCTTGCAGCGTGGATTGCGAGGTCGATTGTTTGTGTGCATTTTCAAGTCTGTGAATTGTGTTGATGAGTGATCTAATTTGCTCTTGGTATCTCTTTTTGGCGTTAGTTGCTAAGGAGATAAGTTTCCCCCTCACCACGCACTTGTGAGCCTCCCATAGTGTGACTGGGGAAATATCTGGGGTGGAATTTTCTTGGAAATAGAGTTGGATATGGGATCTCATCTGGTTGATGATTTCTGGATCTTTAAGTAGGGCGGAATTCAGGCGCCATGATTTAGAAGTCTTGGTCAGTTCAGGGAATGTGAGTGTCACGGATATTGGGTGGTGGTCGGATAAGAACATTGGTTCTATGGTGGCCTGAGTAAGGAAAGATAAATCTGTCTGGGAGAGAAAAAAGTAGTCGATCCTTGAATATTTTTGGTGTGGGGGAGAGAAGAAGGTATAGTCTTTGTCGTTTGGGAAAAGGGTGCGCCAGGTATCATGGAGAGTCAGGTGTTGGAGCTGAAGTTTAATCTGGCGGAGCGCTCGGTAGGATAGCGCAGATTTACCTGATGAGGTGTCTAATGCGGGGTTCAGTGGTACGTTAAAGTCCCCGCCCAGGATCAGTATGCCTTCCTGAAAGGTAGTAAGAAGGTCTCCTACCCTTCTAAAGAATGCGACTTGATGCTCGTTGGGACTGTAAATGTTTGCCAGGGTTATTGGTTTGGAGGCATATGTACCCTTAAGAAAGATGTATCTGCCCCCGGGATCAACCAAAGAGTCAGCTAATTGAAAATCTGCTTGCTTAGAAATAAGAATGGATACTCCCTTAGTTTTAGAGTCAGGGCTTGTGGATTGCAGTGCTTGTCTGTAGAGATGATTTGCTAATTTAGGGATGGCGTCTGACCGGAAGTGTGTTTCCTGAAGTAGCAGAAAGTGTACTTTGTGTTTAGACAGGGCAGAGAGAACCTGAGATCTTTTTTCTGGGAGGTTTAGACCTTTAACATTTAGCGACACACATTTAAGGGATAATTGCCTGTGGTTGGACAGCCGGTCAGGTAGCATTTTGTGGGGTATAGGGTTAGGTTGCCTCTAGGCGGTCGGATAACGAGGCTTACTATGTAGATACAGCGACCCACGCAGGGGGGAACGAGAGCGAGGAGGGGCGCTCTCCAAAAACTATCAGAAAAGAGAGAAAGAGAAGAGAGAGAAACAGGGGTAGGGAGAGGAGAGGAAAAAAAAAAAAGGGGGGGGGGGGGGGGTGAGTAGAAAAGAAGGAGTAAACAGAGAACAGAAAGAGAAGAGAGGTATAAGTTAGAGCTAGGGGTGCAAAGCTTCGGGTAGTAGGATCTCAAGGGGGAGCCTGAATTTCTTACAGTTATGCAAGAGATTCTTTTAGGCACATATTCTATCCAGGCAAAATCCCAGAAGGGAGAGAACACTAAAAGGTGCTCCAAAAATGTATCATCTTCCAAACCATACCCCTAAATAAAAACTTACCTCAGGGATTAGTTTGGCCATAAAAGTATTTATATTGTATTGTTACCGGGTAACAGTAACAGGCAGAAGCAATCTAAGCAATATAACAGTATAAGTAGAGTTTAGGCTGATTACAGCACACTACATTTTTCTTTTTCGTACATCACGGGACACAGAGCGACTTAGTCATTACTAATGGGTTATATAGATTACCTTCAGGTGTTGGCACTGGCAAATTCCAAACCGGAAGTACCCTCCCCTATATAAGCCCCTCCCATCCGGGAGCACCTCAGTTTTTTGCCAGTGTCTAAGGTGTTGGCCAAAGAGTAACATGTGTTTTCACTGGGCTTGCGTACAGGTTCTTTTGGGCCTTAGTAAGCTGTTCTGGATCCCACCAAAAAAGCTTCATAGCTAAACGGTCGGTACCCGGGCCTTGCAGCAGAAGAGCAAGGTTTTGCCTGTAATGCTTCTCTTATGAGGGCTGGACCCTGGGATCCAGAGCTCTGGTCATACCCACGACCAAGATGTTGTCTGTGCAGGGTGCTATACAGGTCCAGGGGAGTGGAATCCTTGGGAACCCGTTCCCTGAAGGTTTAATTACAATGCCTGCCGTGATAGGTGAAGTTTGGACTTCTGTGGACCAAACAAAGTCCTGCGGCGGGGATCAGGTAAGTGGGGGCCCCCAGGAACTTGGTTCTATTGGGGGACCCCCAAGCCTAATTTGTCTTTCTGTCTGTTACCTAACGGTATTCCCGCTAAATATCTGTGTTTGCCTGTAACTACTGAAAATGTAAAATTTTAATAGTAGCTCTGTGTGAGCTTTGTAGTTTTTGGGTTGGCTTTCAGTCTTGCACATGTCTGTTGGCGCCACCACGTCCGCATCGAGTCGGTGACGTCAGACGCCGACTCGATGGAGGGCATATTTAAACTGACAGTCCAGACTGTACTAGTGTCTGAGCTAGAGGGTGATCCTCACATCATATCATTATGCTAAGGGTAAGTCTAATCTATATTTCCCAATCTTGTACGTCCTGCTCTTTTTTACACTCTCCTATTGAATTATTACTAACTCTCATTAGCCATCTCCAGTCCCTCTATTTTCCTTGTCATTATGATAATCATTCGGTTTAATTGTATTTGAGATATTAGGATTCCCTGGCATTTTTTCAATCATCATGAGCTGCTCCTCTATTCTATGCATATTTATTGCTATTCCATTGTTATTCCTGAGACACAGTCCTCTGTATGCCCTATTTGAGGTTGCAGCTGTCAGGTGATATTTTAATTTTTTCATATATTTACAAAATTCTGATTTTTAACTTACCAATCCATGGTTATTCAGTCCTTATTCCCATCATTATTCTTTTATACTTTTTTTTCATTTTTTATGGTTCTTTAGTTTTTTCCCATTTTTCTCTTATTTTTCTTTCATTTTTCATTCTTTTCTTTTTTATCCAGTTTACATGCTAGCTATATTTTACTTTTTCAGTGTTATCCTCAGTGATACATTTTTTCACCTTAACCCGGGCGCCCTCCACCCCATGCCCGATTTACTCTGTTTTTAAGTGAGTATATCTTTATTCACTAGTTCATTAACAATTTTTATACTTTATTATCCCTTGCTTATTTTCATTCCCTTTTTTTGTCTCATTTGTTTTTCCTCTTTTCTGTATTATCCTTTCAGCCGAGTCCTCTGTGGCTACTCTTTGAGCCCTTGCCTTTTTCTGGGCACCTGCATGCCCCCTCGCTGGGCAGTGGTCATCACTGGAAGGTTCTCTCTGGCTGGGTGAGTGTCACTACTCCTGTGGAGGCAGATGTGTTGATTATTTGTACACAGCTCCTCCTATTGTTATAATAAATGTATATGCTAATAACTCTCCAATGTATGTTTACTTATTTTACTTTTTCATTTTTGTTTAGTATCGTGCAATTCTTCTGTTCTGCCCGTATGTCCCCTGATGAAGCAAATATGCGAAACATGTCGGGACCTATACGTGTAACTGTATATTGAATTGATCCAGCCTTGTGCCTTTGTAATTGTCGACCATCCAGCTACTGTTTAGCTATACTGTGATTGCTTTTAACCTTGTTTACTTTTTTAACCTTGAATTTCATTAAAATTTGTTTAAATTTTATTTCTTCATATTTGTTTCTCATTATCATATGTAGTGTACCGCAAAAGTCCCCCTTCTTCTCCCTTACCATGTACTGAATATGTTTTGATGCATTCCAGCAGCTAGCTGAGCAAAATGAGAAAAACAGTGCATGTCAAAGCATGATAAATGGATGGGGATTTGGAAACACTGATAAAAATACCATATGCCCACCAGCCCTTAGGTTATGACCACCCACCTAATATGGGGAAGGCCACCTTTTGTCACCAACAGAGCCTTGACCCGTCGAGCTATGGACACCCTTAGACATCTGAAGGTATGCTGTGGTATCTGGCATCAAGCCTTCAGTAGCACCACACTGCACCTGCCAGCATGCTTTCTTCCCATATTGCATCTTGGTACCATTTCGTTTCCAGGTGGGCAACACACCCGCACCCGGCCAGCCACATAATGTAAAAGAAAACATGATTCATCAGACCAGGGCACCTTCTTCCATTGCTCCTTGGTCCACTTCTGATGCTAACATGCCCATTGTAGGTACTTTTGGCTGTGGACACTGGTTAGCTACTCAGCCCTATGCACAACAAACTGCAATGCACTGTGTGTTCTGATGCTTTTCTATCAGAACCAGCATTAACTTTTTTAGCAATCTGATCTACAGTAGCTCTTCCATTGGAACGGACTACACGGGACAGCTTTTGCTCCCCACGTGCATCAATTAGCTTTGACCACCCATGGCCCTGTTGCTGGTTCACCGGTTTTCCTTCCTTGGACTGCTTTTTGTAGATCCTGATAACTGCAGACTCGGAAAAACCCACAAGATCTGAAGTTCTGGAGTTGCTCTGAGCCAGTCGTCTAGCCATTACATTTTTGACCTTCTCAAAGTCACTCAAATCCTTATGCTTGCCCATTTTTTCTGCTTTCAATACATCCTCTTCAAGGACAACATGTTTACTTGCTGCCTAATACATCCCATCTACCTTCAGGTGCCATTGTCACAAGATAATCAATGTTATGTAATCTGTCAGTACCCATGTTGCTATGGCTGATTGGTATATACTGTGTGTGTGTGTATATATATATATATATATATATATATATATATATATACATACAATGCCTTTAAAAAGTATTCACACCCCTTGAAATTTTCCACATTTTGTCATGTTACAACCAAAACTGTGAATGTATTTTATTGGGATTTTATGTGATAGACCAACACAAAGTGGCGCATAATTGTTAAGTGGAAGGAAAATGATAAATGGTTTTCAACATTATTTACAAATAAAAGTGTGGTGTGCATTTGTATTCAGCCCCATTTACTCTGATACCCCCTAACTAAAATCTAGTGGAACCAACTGCCTTCGGAAGTAACCTAATTAGTAAATAGAGTCCAGGTTTGTTAGAGAACCTTAGTGAACAAACAGCATCATGAATGCCAAGGAACACACCAGACAGGTGAGGGATAAAGTTGTGGAGAAGTTTAAAGCAGGGTTAAGTTATAAAAAAAAAATCCCAAGCTTTGAACATCTCACGGAGCAATGTTCAATCCATCATCTGGAAATTGAAACAGCATGGCACAACTGCAAACCTACCAATATATGGCTGTCCACCTAAACTGTCAGGTGGACAAGGAGAACATTAATAACCACTTCAGCCCTGGAAGAATTTACCCCCTTCCTGACCAGAGCATTTTTTGCGATTTCGGCACTGCGTCACTTTAGCTGACAATTGCGTGGTCGTGCGGTGCTGTACCCAAACAAAATTGATGTCCTTTTTTTCCCACAAATAGAGATTTCTTTTGGTGGTATTTGATCACCTCTGCGGTTTTTATTTTTTGCGCTATAAACAAAAGAAGAGCGACAATTTTGAAAAAAAAGCAATATTATTTACTTTTTGCTATAATAAATATCCTCAGTTAAGGCCGATACGTATTCTTCTACATATTTTTGGTAAAAAAAAAATTGCAATAAGCCTATATTGATTGGTTTGCACAAAAGTTATAGCATCTACAAAATAGGGAATAGTTTTATTTTATTTTTATTATTTTTTTTTTTTACTAGTAATGGCGGCGATATGCGATTTTTATCGGGACTGCGAAATTATGGCGGACACATCGGACACTTTTGACATTATTTTGGGACCATTGTCATTTATACAGCGATCAGTGCTATAAATTGATTAATCAATGTATAAATGACACTGGCAGGGAACGGGTTAAACACTAGGGGGCGATCAAGGGGTTAAGTGTGTCCTAGGTAGTGATTCTAACTGTGGGGGGGCTGGGCTACCACTAGCATGACAGCGATCACTGCTCCCGGTGACAGGGAGCAGTATATCCTTGTCATGTCACTAGGCAGAACAGGGAAATGCCTTATTTACATAGGCATCTCCCCGTTCTGCCTCTCCATCTCACGAACGCAGGCGAACATCGAGTTTACGGGACCCGTGGCATGCGGCAAATTCAAAGGGACGTACAGGTACGCCTATTTGCCTGTACGAGCCCTTCTGGCAACGTAAATGTGTGTGCGGCGGTCGGCAAGTGGTTAATCAGAGAAGCAGCCAAGAGGCCCATGGTAACTCTGGAGGAGATGCAGAGATTCACAGCTCAGGTGGGAGAATCTGTTCACAGGACAACTATTAGTCGTGCACTCCACAAATCTGGCCTTCATGGAAGTGTGGCAAAAAAAAAAAAAAAAGCCACTGTTGAAAGAAAGCTCAAAGATGTCCCGTTTGCAGTTTGCAAGAAGCCAAGTGGGGGACACAGCAAGCATGTGGAAGAAGGTGCTCTGGTCAAATGAGAACAACATTTTTGGCCTAAAAGCAAAACGCTATGTGTGGCGGGAAACTAAAGCCCTGTACACACGATCGGATTTCCTATGGATTTTAAACCAATGGAGTTTTCCATCGGAAATCCGATGAAGCTGACTTCCATCAGTCTTGCCTACACACCATCAGTCAAAAAACCGATCGTCCCAAACGCTGTGACGTAAAACACTCCGACGAGCCAAGAAAAATTAAGTTCTATGCTTCTGAGCATACGTCGACTTGATTCTGAGCATGCGTGGGTTTTTTTATCCGATGGAGTTCCCCACAGACGATAGTAATTTGCTATCGTTTTTTTTTCCATCGGATAAATTTAAAACATGTTCTATTTTTTAACACCGATGGAAAAAAGACCGATGGGGCCCATACACGATCGGTTTGTCCGATGAAAAAAGTCCATCGGACTGTTTTCATCGGTAAAACCGATCGTGTGTACAGGGCTTAACACTGCATCACCCTGAACACACCATTCCTACCATGAAACATGGGGGTGGCAGCATCATGTTGTGGGAATGCTTTTCTTCAGCAGGGATAGGGAAGCTGATAAGAGTTGATGGGAAGATGGATGTAGCCAAATACAGGGCAATCTTAGAAGAAAAGCTGTTAGAGTCTGCAAAATACTTGAGACTGGGGCGGAGGTTCACCTTCCATCAGGACAAAGACCCTAAACATACAGCCAGAGCTACAATGGAATGGTTTAGATCAAAGTGTTTAGAAAAGCCCAGTCAAAGTCCAGACCTAAATCCAATTGAGTATCTGTGGCAAGACTTAAAAATTGCTCTTCACAGATGCTCTCCATCTAATCTGACAGAGCTTGAGCTGTTTTGCAAAGAAGAATGGGCAAAAATGTCACCCTTTAGATGTGCAAAGCTGGTAGAGGCATCCCCAAAAAGACTTGCAGCTGTAATTAGAGCGAAAGGTGGTTCTACAAAGTATTGACTCAGGGGGGCTGAATACAAATCGACGCCCCCACTTTTCAAACATTTATTTGAAAAATATGTTGAAAACCATTTATAATTTTCCCTCCAATTCACAATTATTTGCCCCTTTGTGTTGGTCTATCACATAAAATTCCAATAAAATACATTTACGTTTTTGGTTGCAACATGACAAAATGGGGAAAATTTCACGGGGTGTGAATACTTTTTCAAGGCACTGTATAGTGTATATACATATACAGTGTATATATATATATATATATATATATATATATATATATATATTGTGACAGCAGGAAGGTAAAGTCACCTGGTTGCATCCAGGGGGGTAGATATATTTCGCCCAGATTCAGGCTTTACGCCGACTTATACAACTAGGGAGTTGATGAAGCCCAGCTGAGGCTAGTGGGCTCATGGATGACTCATACCTCTAGGGAGAGGGCTGGGCGTCGTGCAGGCAGGGAGTTGATGAGACCAGCTGAAGCTTGTCAGCTCATTTAAAGGCCTCTATAAAAACTCCCAGCTTCATTAGATGTTAGCTCATGCCTGGAACCAGACCTGTGTGGACTGTCTAGGGAGAGTGAACCCCTGTGCGGTGAGGCAAAGCCTGTGTGGCTATTTGTTTGGACTTTTACTAAACCAGGGACTTAGGGACTAGGACAGCACCAGGCTGATCCCAGTTGTTAGTTTAGGAAACCTGCATGTTTAGTCAGAGGTCAAACTGACCAGGATTTATTTTGTTTATGTTTCTTTTTGGCTTTGCTGTGTTTTTGTCACTGTACATAGAGAAATAAACCGCACCTTTTGATTTTGAAAACCACAACCTCCGTCTGCTGGCCCTGTTTTTGTGTGGGGAGCCCAACCAGGGGGTCACACACACCCGCTACCGAGTTAACCCCCTCACAGTTGGTGGAGAACCAGTGGCAGTTTTTTTTAAGCCAGCATGGAGGAGATACTGAAACAGCTGGCTCTAGCAAATGCCAATCAACAGCAGACAAATGCAGGTTTGCAAAGGAGCCTTGCAGCCCAGCAGCAAGCTCATCAACAAGCCCAGCAGCAATCTGAGGCCCGCTTCATAGACCTGTTACAGAAGCAAGAGCAGAGACTACAACAAATGGAAGCAGTAATGCAGCAACGTCCGCAGACCAGTGAGGAAAGCCGTCCCACTAATACCGCGTCCTTTGGGGTGAGTCGTTTATTGACAAAAATGACTGGAGAGGATGATCCAGAGGTATTTTTGACCACATTTGAAAGGACTGCTGAAAGAGAAAAGTGGCCTGAGGAGCAGTGGGCTGGACTGGTGGCTCCTCTGTTAACTGGTGAATCGCAGAAGGCTTACTATGACCTAGAGCCTGACCAAGCAAAAGACTATGTGATGCTAAAAGCTGAAATATTGGCAAGGCTGGGTGTCACCCTGGCTGTCCGGGCTCAGCGTGTGCATAACTGGACTTTCCAGCTTGGAAAACCCCCCAGGTCTCAAATGTATGATCTCATTCACCTGAGCAGAAAGTGGCTACAGCCAGAGACTTTGTCCGCACCAGAGATTGTGGAACGTGTTGTAATGGATCGGTTTTTGAGAGCTCTTCCTACTGCCATCCAAAAGTGGGTAAGCCATGGAGACCCAGAGACGGCCGGTGGTCTTGTGGATCGTGTAGAGAAATACTTGGCTACAGAGAACCTGACGGCCTCTTCCAGAGACTCTCGGACTTTCCACCCTAAGACCAGACCATCCCCAGGGGCGGATAAGAGGATTCCAAGGGGTAAGGGTGGAGAGAGTGAGAGGGTGGGAGCTCTACCCCAAGTTTGGCGAGAACAGCCTGGGAAGTCAGGGGCTCAAGAGGCAGCCAAATGGATTGTTTGCTACCGCTGCCGGCAAGCGGGACATATTGCAGCAAATTGCCTGGTTGTGGAGGAACCCATGCAGTGTGACTTTCTGACGGGCAGACGTCAGTCGCTGTGTGCGACAGTCGCATGCACTGCCATTCGAGGAACTGAGAAACATTTATGCAAAATGTGTATTACTGGTAGAAATGTTGTGGTATTACTGGATTCAGGTAGCCTTGTGACCCTGATAAAGGCTGAATTAGTTAAAACAGAGGTCTCTGGGAATAGCAAGGTAGCTGTTATTTGTGTGCATGGGGACACCCGAGAGTATCCAGTGACTACAGTGTGTTTCGAGACCCCCAAAGGTACCCTCTCTCATCCAGTGGGGTTAGTATCTCAATTACCGCATGATGCCATTGTGGGAAGGGATTTTCCGAAGTTCTGGGAACTGTGGGATGATCCTGAGCCC
The DNA here is from genome assembly GCA_029206835.1 of Rana muscosa. Lineage (NCBI taxonomy): Eukaryota > Metazoa > Chordata > Amphibia > Anura > Ranidae > Rana > Rana muscosa. Next base: position 77,040,352 of record CM055118.1, on the reverse strand, counting down.
CCCACTGGTGCCCCTATGTACCAGGAATGTGATAGCCAGAACTCCTCTGAGAGTGGTGAGGACTCTCCAGAATTTCCCTTGTCAGTATTGGCAGGGGAGACTCAAGAAACTGGAGAGGAGCCCACCTCCTCAGACGAAAACCTACCGTCTGTGGAGTTTTCTGATCTTGAGGTTCACAGGGAAAATTTTGCCACAGAACAGTTAAAAGACCCCGCCCTAATAAAGGCACGGGAAAACGTAGTGGAAATAGATGGCGAGTTAGTGAACCCAGATAATACCTGCACTTACCCATACTTCAGCGTAGAGAAGGACCTACTGTATCGGGTGGCAAAAAGGGCAGAAGAAACCGTTGAGCAGCTTGTGGTGCCCAAACCTTACAGGAAGTTGGTGTTGGAGTTGGCCCATGGGCACATTCTTGGAGGTCATCTGGGGACAGAGAAAACCCGAGAGAGGGTATTACAGAGATTCTATTGGCCTGGGGTGATGAAGGACATAGAAAATTATTGTTCCTCCTGCCCTGTGTGTCAGAGGTCGGCCCCGATGCCACATTTCCGTAGCCCGCTGGTCCCTCTACCCATCATTGAGGTCCCGTTTGAGAGAATCGCAATGGATTTGGTAGGTCCTATAATCAAGTCCGCTAGGGGGCACCAGTACATATTGGTTATAATGGACTATGCCACCCGTTATCCAGAAGCGATCCCTCTCAGAAATACCTCGGCCAAAACCATAGCCAAAGAGCTATCTCTTGTTTTTAGCCGGGTGGGTATTTGTAAAGAACTGCTTACGGACCAAGGTACACCCTTTATGTCCCGGGTTATGAAAGAGCTGTGTAAATTGCTCAAAGTGACGCAATTGCGTACATCTGTGTATCACCCCCAAACCGATGGGCTGGTTGAAAGATTCAACAAAACCCTAAAACAAATGTTGAAGAAAGTGGTGGATAGAGATGGAAAGGATTGGGACTGTCTACTTCCTTATTTGATGTTTGCTATTAGGGAGGTGCCCCAATCCTCTACGGGATTCTCCCCCTTTGAGTTACTGTATGGGAGACACCCAAGAGGGCTGTTGGATATTGCCAAGGAAACTTGGGAAAGTGAGAGTTCTCCCCACAGGAGTGTGATTGAGCATGTCGCCCTGATGCAAGATCGAATTGCACAGGTAATGCCCATCGTGAAGGAACATTTGGCCCAAGCGCAGTTAGCACAGCAGAGAGTGTACAACCATGGAGCCAAGACCCGTACCTTTTCCCCGGGGGATAGGATACTGGTACTTGTCCCTACGGTTGAAAGTAAATTCCTTGCCAAATGGCAAGGCCCCTACGAGATAATGGAAAAAGTGAGCGAAGTGAATTACAAGGTCAGACAACCAGGAAGGCGAAAGCCCGAACAGATCTATCACGTTAATCTGTTGAAAGCCTAGAGGGATAGAGAGTCCCTAGTCGCAGACACTTGGTCACCAGCTCAAACTGGTTGCGTGATTCCTGAGGTTGGAATAGCAGCCACCTTGTCACAACCCCAACAACAGGAGGTTAAGGAGTTTGTGCTTCGCAACAAGGAGGTATTCTCTGAGCTGCCGGGACAAACATCTGGGGTAGAGCATGACATCATTACCCCGCCCGGTGAAAGGGTGAAGTTAAAACCCTATCGGATCCCAGAGGCCCGACGGGAGGCAATACGGGAGGAAGTACAGAAAATGCTGAACTTAGGGGTGATAGAGGAGTCCCAAAGTGATTGGTCTAGTCCCATTGTGTTGGTGCCTAAACCGGATGGGAGCTGGCGATTTTGTAACGATTTTCGTCAGTTGAACAAAGTTACAAAATTTGACACCTACCCCATGCCACGTATAGATGAGTTGATCGACCGGCTGGGAACAGCCCGATACATGACGACTCTTGACCTCACAAAAGGGTATTGGCAAATCCCCCTGGCCAAATTGGCCAAAGAGAAAACCGCATTTGTAACCCCAGACGGGGCGTTCCAATATAAAAGAATGCCGTTCGGGTTACAGAATGCGCCGGCCACATTCCAGCGGAAAATGGACCAGATGCTGAGGCCCCATCGGAAGTATGCTGCGGCTTACCTGGATGACGTAATTGTCCATAGCACAGATTGGGCCTCACATCTGCCAAAAGTGCAAGCAGTCCTAGACTCTATCCGGGAAGCGGGGTTTACGGCTAACCCCAAGAAGTGTACCATTGGGCAGGAGGAGGCCAAATATCTTGGGTACACCATTGGCAGGGGAGTGATAAAACCCCAACTCAACAAAGTCGAGGCCATCCAGAGTTGGCCACGTCCCAACAGCAAGAAGCAGGTACGGGCCTTTCTGGGAATCGCGGGTTATTATCGGCGCTTCATTCCCCACTTTGCTTCTAAGGCTGTGCCCCTAACCAACCTGACGAAAGGGAAAGGGTCGGTCATGATTAAATGGACCCCGAGGCTGAGGCAGCATTCCAATTCTTGAAACAAGCCTTATGTAGCCAGCCAGTGTTGTACTCACCCGACTTCTCTAAAGACTTTGTCGTACAAAGTGATGCGTCAGATGTGGGGTTAGGAGCAGTATTGTCCCAGGTCTGGAACGGGGAAGAGCACCCAGTCATTTACCTCAGCAGGAAGTTGAAGTCCCATGAGGTAAATTACGCCACGGTTGAAAAGGAGTGTTTAGCGGTGAAGTGGGCTCTAGATTCCCTTCGGTACTATCTGCTAGGTAGGCACTTTGACATGGTTACGGATCACGCTCCGTTAAAGTGGATGGCTCAAAACAAGGAAACAAATAGAAGAGTGAATAGGTGGTTCCTGGCCCTCCAGGAATTCAACTTCACAGTAAAGCATCGCCCTGGCGTTCAAATGGGGAATGTGGATGCTTTGTCTCGAGTACATGAATGCCTGATTGCTGGTGTTCCAACCCCGAGGTTAAAACAAGAGGGGGGGGTATGTGACAGCAGGAAGGTAAAGTCACCTGGTTGCATCCAGGGGGGTAGATATATTTCGCCCAGATTCAGGCTTTACGCCGACTTATACAACTAGGGAGTTGATGAAGCCCAGCTGAGGCTAGTGGGCTCATGGATGACTCATACCTCTAGGGAGAGGGCTGGGCGTCGTGCAGGCAGGGAGTTGATGAGACCAGCTGAAGCTTGTCAGCTCATTTAAAGGCCTCTATAAAAACTCCCAGCTTCATTAGATGTTAGCTCATGCCTGGAACCAGACCTGTGTGGACTGTCTAGGGAGAGTGAACCCCTGTGCGGTGAGGCAAAGCCTGTGTGGCTATTTGTTTGGACTTTTACTAAACCAGGGACTTAGGGACTAGGACAGCACCAGGCTGATCCCAGTTGTTAGTTTAGGAAACCTGCATGTTTAGTCAGAGGTCAAACTGACCAGGATTTATTTTGTTTATGTTTCTTTTTGGCTTTGCTGTGTTTTTGTCACTGTACATAGAGAAATAAACCGCACCTTTTGATTTTGAAAACCACAACCTCCGTCTGCTGGCCCTGTTTTTGTGTGGGGAGCCCAACCAGGGGGTCACACACACCCGCTACCGAGTTAACCCCCTCACAATATATATATATATATATACACACACAAACACACACACAGTATATATATATATAGCGATACCTCCAGTTAAGAGGGCTGCCTTGATTGTTTTGGGCCCTGTAGTGCACCACTGTCAACCCCTGGCAATCGGCTCTAACCTCTCGTGGCACAGTTAGTAAAGGGGATGATAGAATTGCAATCACTCTAATATTCTCTATGACACAATCCCACAGTAAGGCACACAGTAATGGTATAGACCAGTAAATGACACTGACAACCAATATACTTAACTCTATTATTTTACTGTTGGTAAAGGTTAAAATGATAAAACAGTATTCAATGTCACATGCAGAGCCCTGCAATATGGGTATAGTTATTAAAACATTAAACGTTCAGCAATATGATAGACAGTTTAACCACATCAATACTGGGCACTTTAGCCCCCTTCCTTCCCAGACCAATTTTCAGCTTTCAGCGCTCTCGCATTTTCAATGACAATTGCGCGGTCATGCTACGCTGTACCCAAATGAAATTATTATCATTTTGTTCACACAAATAGAGCTTTCTTTTGGTGGTATTTATTCACGACTACGTTTTTAATTTTTTGCGATATAAGCGAAAAATGAGCAGAAATGTGAAAAAAATATATATATTTTCGTCTTTCTATTTTAAAAAAAATCCAATCAAATTGAATTTTGTCATAAATTTAAGCCAAAATGTATTCTACTACATGTTTTTGGTAAAAAAAATCCTGTTAGGTGTATAATAATTGGTTTGTGTGATCACGGACATATGTACGCAAATGATCATGTACAGATGTGCGCAGGTGATCACGGACATATGTGTGCAAATGATCATTGGGACATATGATTTTACTGTCATATATGTGGGGGACAGGTGTTTTTACTATGTGGGGACATGTGTGTGTGGGGACATGTGTGTGTGGGGACATGTATTTTGGGGACATGTTTGTTTACTTTGAGTGTTTATACTGTGTGGGGTGACACTAGGCTGGTGATCAGTGAGTAAATAGCTGAAAAAAACAGCTCATACTCACTGATCACCAGCCAGCTGCAGCGATCCGCTCTCCTCACCGACGACTTCTGTGTGAGGAGAGGAGAGCTGATTGCCTAGCAACCAGCTTTCTGTTTACATCACATGACGGCTGTGATTGACACGGCCGTCATGTGATCAGGAGGGCCAATCACAGAGCCCTCCTGCCGAATCGAGATGCACTGTGTCCGGGTGACACGAGTGCATCGGGATCGTGCCGCTGCGCGGGAACGCGCGCGCGCAATCCCCCTCCTTCTGAGGGACGTTCCTGAACGTCCACTCAGAAGGAGAGAGCGCCCACCCGGCCGTATATGTACAGTGGCCGGGTGGGAAGTAGTTAACAGACCCCGCTGCAGCTATCCTCCCTCGTGAGCAAAATGGCGCCCAGCAATGTCCTCTACTACCCAGTCAGGCCTGACTATGATTTGGGTATAGTTCTGTGGAAGAAATCTTCGCTAGCAAAACACGGTGGTGCACTTTCAGGAACAATTGTAATCCAACAAAGAAATGATGATCGGTAACTTTGTAATGCCAGGGAGACTAATAACTCGGTTCAGCAAATCGTCTCCCCAGAGTGTAACTGCAATCATTGTGATGGCCCTGAATAAAGTTAATGGGCCTAAAGATATTGTAATGTAGCTCAGAGCAGGTGCTCTCTCACCCGACCGGACTAGTCCTTGTCCGTTACTTCCGTTACTGTGACTCGCTTCACAGTGTCCACGACACCCGGGTCTTCGGTCCTCCTGATGACAGCACTCAGCAACAGGATCAGACGCTCCGTAGGCTCCTCGGTGGAGCGGAAGGCTCTTTGGAAAAGCACAAGGCCCAGGCTTCAGGCCTTGTACACACAGCAGGTCAGCACAGGGATCCTCTTGCTGGGAGGGCTGTGTCCAAAGAAAAAAGAAACTGGGGCCTGCCTCCCTCTTATAAAGTCCACCCCAGCAGTCTTTGCACGGGGCAATGCACCCTGGGTGCCTCAAGGTGTACTGTAGTCTCTTGAGGTTTAAAGGGCAATACCCCGCTACACACTCCCCCCACTTAGAATCTTTGGTCCCCAAAGACAGTATTAACAATATGCACAGACAAGGTCATTGAGGGCTGCAAGGGAAGTTGGCATGGGAAGCGCCCATCAAAACTGGGAAGGGAGCTTGTCCTGCCCACAGGTCACATCAATGGGGGTAACCTGCCTAACTGTGCCAGAAAGTGAGCTGGGGTTGCCCTCCACCAAATGCACAGTGGAGGGACCAAGTGTTTGTATTGTCTTTCTTGCAGTAGTTACTGTGTCCTCAGAGCTTTCTCCCATTTGGGCATAGGTTAACTTCTGTGGAGGACGAACGGTTCTCTTCGCTCTCTGTTCTCTTGGGGTAGCTGTCTCTGTCTCCACAGGCTCTTCCTCTGGGGTAGGTGTATCGGGTTCCAATATTTCTGGAGCATCCAGATCAGGTGCAGGAAGACACAGAGAATTCCTTTGATCTTCAGCAGGAGGCAACTCTATGGCCTCTTCCCACTCCTCAGAGTGAAAACTGGACGGGATAAACTCAGTGGCTTCTACATTCAATGTACTATCTAAAGTATCTTCATAGGGCGGAAGGTCTATGGACAGAGGCTCCGGGGCCTGGGACGGCCACAACCATTCAAGCTCTTCTTCTTCATCATCACTTTGATCAGTGACATCCATTCCTCCAGACTGAGGTGCCTGAGACCGAGTGTTGGGCCTAGGTGTATTCACTATTCAGACTTGAGGACGGTCCAGGGGAATCCTCTACAGGAGGTATCCGAACTGCTTCTGAAAGTGGAAGTAAATGGTTTCTGTGCCAGGTCTTCAGCGGCCCTATCTTCCCTTCTGGCTTCAGCTGAGGGGTCTGCAAAAGCCTGGTAACCTGATCTGCAGAAGCCTGGTAACCTTTTGCAGATCACATAAGGTTCGGGTCTCCATCTGTCTGCTAGTTTGTGCTTCCCAGGGACTCCCAAGTTCTGCAACAGCACTCTGTCTCCGGGTTGCAAATCCTGGATCCGAACTTTGAGATCAAAGTTCCTCTTGTTCCGGCCTCCTCTTTGCTCTGATGCCGCTCGGGCCTGTTCAAATGCCAGTTTCAGGCTACTCCTCAGCCTGTCTACATATCCCTTGTGCGAGGTGGCTGATGTGTGATCCATCGATATGCCGAAGGCCAGATCCACAGGCAGTCTTGCTTCCCTGCCAAACATTAATCTGTAGGGAGAGTACCCTGTGGCATCACTGGTTGTGCTGTTATAGGCATGCACTATTGCTGCTATGTGCTTGCTCCAATGCTGCTTCTTCTCGCTGCTCAGAGTCCCCAACATATTTAACAGAGTCCTGTTGAATCTTTCTGGTTGGGCATCACCTTGGGGGTGATAAGGGGTAGTACGAGTTTTCTTTATACCTAAAGAGTCCAGCAATTTCCTAATCAGTCGACTCTCAAAGTCTCTCCCTTGGTCTGAGTGCAGGCGCTGTGGTAGCCCGTAATGCACAAAGTATTTTTCCACCAAGATTTTGGCTACGGTGGAGGCCTTCTGGTCTTTAGTTGGAAAGGCCTGGGCATAACGGGTGAAATGCTTGGTTATCACCAGAACATTTCCATGTCCACTCAAGTCAGATTCTAGACAGAGAAAGTCGATGGATACCAAGTCCAAGGTTCCTTGACTCTGCAGATGGCCCATTGGGGCAGCTTGACGTGGTAATGTCTTCCTTTGAACGCAGCAAGCACATGAGTGACAGTACTCCTCCACTTCAGCCTGCATACAAGGCCAATAGAACCTATTCCTCACAAGCTGGAAGGTTGGTTCAGCCCCCAAGTGGCCATGGTTATCATGTAGGGCAGCCAAGACAGTTCTGTGTTTTTCCGGCAAGAACAGTTGCCACTTCTCTTACAGGTCATCAGAGGGGCCCCTTCGGTAGACCACCCCTTGATGCACCTGTAACTTGTCCCATTGTTTGTGGACCAGCCGAGCCACCTTTGAGGGGTCCTGCAGGAGCCTGCCTGGATCCTGGTCTTCCAATGCCTTCAAAGCTAATCTTCCCCAGGGATCTTCCAACTGGTCTCTTCTTATGTCCTTCTTGGACAGCTTTGGCAGGTCGTCCTTGACAATCTGGGTCACGTCACAATAACACTTGGGCACCTCCACTACCGAAACTCCGATCTCTTCCGCCCTTGACCCACCACTAGCTTGAAGTTGTGCTCCTTGACACAAGGCCCGTACCCCATCCGGGGTCACCTGGGTCCAGTCTTCTGTGTGGTGGGTGGGTGCATGAGCCCTTCTGGACAATGCATCTGGATCACGATTCCCAGCTCCAGGCCTATACTTGAGACTGAAGTTGAATCCGGCCAGGGCTGCCAACCAACGGTGGCCAGTGGCATACAGCTTGACCGTGGTGAAGAGGTAGGTGAGTGGATTATTGTCAGTCTTTACTGTTAAGTCAGCTCCATACAGGTAATCTCTGAGCTTATCCACGACTGCCCACTTTAGGGCCAGGAATTCCAACTTGTGGGTGGGATAGTTCTTTTCTGCTGGTGTTAGACTTCTACTAGCATAGGCAACTGGCCTTAACTGTCCTTCATACTCTTGGTACAGCACACCTCCCAGACCATCATGGCTGGCATCTACATGAAGTTCATATGGTTTCTTAGGGTCAGCATACGCCAGGACTGGGGCAGTGGTCAGACTTTTCTTCAACATTTTGAAGGCTTCTTCACACTTCTCTGTCCACTGGCCTTCCACGGACTCTCCAGGCTTTCTGGGGCCAGTATCATCCTCCTCTCCTTCTGTCTTCAGCAGCTCATTCAGGGGTTTGGCAATTTTCGCAAACCCTTCCATAAATCTATGGTAGTAAGAGCAGAACCCCAGGAAGGATCTGAGCTCAGTCACTGTAGTTGGTCTGGGCCAGGAGGTAACTGCGTCCAGTTTGTCGGGATCTGTAGACACTCCTTCTGCAGACACTATGTGTCCCAGATAGTGGACCGAGGACTGGTAAAACTGGCACTTCTCCCTGGAGAGTTTTAGTCCCTCTTCACTGAGTCTCTTCAGGACTTTCTCCAATCTCTCTTCATGCTCCTCCAGAGTCTTCCCGAAGACAATGATGTCATCTAGGTACACCAGAACTTTGATAAGATTCATGTCCCCCACTGTCTTCTCAATCAATCTCTGAAAAGTGGCTGGGGCCCCCGACAGGCCTTGAGGCATCCTATTAAACTTATAGAATCCCACTGGGGTGATGAAGGCCGTCTTCTCTCTGTCTTCAGGGTGCATTGGGATTTGGTAATACCCACTCTTCAGGTCCATGACGCTGAACCACTTGGCTCCAGACAGACTCTGTAAGGCATCTTCTATCCTGGGGTAGTATACTGGTCGGGTATGGTCCTCCTATTGAGAGTCCTGTAGTCTATACAGAGTCTCAACGACCCGTTCTTTTTCCTGACCACCACAATGGGGGAGGCATATGGACTTCTGGACTCTCGAATAACCCCAGTTCTCTTAAGCTCTGCCAACTGTTCACGCAAATCTTCCAAGTCAGCCAGGGGGACTCGCCAGACCCTCTCCCGGAAGGGTTTGTCTTCCTGCAGACGAATCTTATGAGTGGCACTCCTTGCACACCCTACGTCAAACTCGTCTTTTGAGAATATTTTTCTCCATCTAGTCAGCTGGGCCTTGGCTCTCTCCTTCCACTTCGGTGGTAAGGTGGTGTCTTCCAGGCAGAGTCCCCCCAGGGTGAGTTCCCCTCCTTCTGCTTTCTTCAAGTCTGACAGGCTCACTGGGGTAGCAGGGTTTACGTTGCCCAGCAGCACCCGGGCGGGAATATTCATGGGAGAACTAGTGACATTCCTGATGCTCACTGGAATCTGGCCCTTCGCCTTCTTCAATGCCCTCAACGGGACCACTTCAGGGATCACTTCCAATCCTGGGTGGGTGTTCAAGGGGTCTGGCTCCAAGACCACAAAGGGGCCAGGCTGCTCCCAGGAGAGTTTTACCGTAGCCTGAAGACAGGTCACCTCACCAGGCTGCAATATCTTCTCCTTTCTTGACAGTCTCCAGACTTTTCCCACCCCCTCTTCCGGGGCCTTTTGTTCCAGGACCAAATTCTGGTAGACCTGTCGCAGCATGGGGTGAATCTTGTCTGTGGTAGGACTCCGCTCCTGCACTAGAGGGATCAGCAGCCTCCTGACCAGGTCAGTGTTGGTCCCTATTAGCATGGAACTGGTGTTGGCCCCTGACGGGCGAGGACAAACTGCCGGTGTCAAAGACTTCTGCCTTTCCTGTCACTGATGGATCAAAGGCCAGCCTGATTGAGACATAACCATCGTAGGGAAAGCTACGAGTGCCAATTCTCCCTATCTGTAGGTCTTCCAGCTTCTGTAAGGGCACGTGACTCAAATGCTTCTGGTAAAAGTCTCTGTATAAAAGAGTCACTTGGGCTCATGTATCTAGGAGAGCTTTGGTGTAAACTCCCTCCACCTGAACGGAGCCTAGAGGGGAGGGTCCTATTAACTTGTCTGGAAACCTCTTCTGGGGTGTTTCCTTCTTTGGACTCCTTGATTGTCCTATTGATGTTTTCTTTTTCTTCCATTTCTCTCTGGACCTCAACCCTTTTTGGACCTGGTATGCATTGGTTTCCCTCAGATTGTTAAATTTCAACTCCCGACAGGTGGTATGGGGGGTTTTAGGAGGGGCATTGTTTCCCTTCTCTTTTGCCTCTTCTTGCTTTTGAATCTTTTTGGAGCTTTCTGTAAGTAGTGGGCGCCCGGCTGACTCCTTCACCGGGGCCTTCTGAAGTTTTCCGCCGCCTTGCGGTATCTGGATGCAACTTCATCTGGGCTGGGACACACTGCTCTAACATGCCCGATTCCCCCACATTTGAAGCATGTTATCAATCTCTTATGCCGCGTACACACGATCGTTTTTCTTGCCATTTTTTTTCTTGCCGTTTTTCACGTCGTTTTTTCTCATGTTTCCTCTCAAGCCTGTCTTGCGTACACACGATCATTTTAAAAAAACGATCAAGCAAAGCGCAGTGACGTATACCACGTATGACGGCACTATAAAGGGGAAGTTCCATTCTAATGACGCCACCCTTTGGGCCGCTTTTGCTAATTCCATGTTACCGCGTGTTAGTAAAAGTTTGGTGGGAGACGATTCGCGCTTTTCAGTCTTCGTGCTTTGAAGATCGTTTTGTGGAGTTCAGTTTGTGCTTGTGGGTTCGTATCTGTTTGGCAGGGCTTGTAGTCAGTTCGTATCTGTTTATTCAATGCGTTCTCGTCTGCTCGGTCCTGTTTTTCAGCTTGTTCTTCATAGGCCTTGCTGTTCTTCCGTGCGTTCTTCTTGTTCGTTCTGAGCTTGCGACCGTTATCTAGCCATGTTGCAGCTACGTACTCGTCGGAGAGTTCGTGCTGTAGTTGGTGCAGGGGTTCATGCTGTATCCCGACTCCATGCCATGAGCAGGGTCAGGAGCAGTTCATGGACCAAGAATTGGTTGCTCCAGCGGCACCAGTTCTGTCATATGCCTTTGTTGCAGGAGATCAGGGAGAATAATCCTGATGACTATAGGAATTTTCTCCGGATGTCTGACCCCGTATTTCAGCATCTGTTGGCTTTGGTGTCCCCCTACATTACCAGGCAGGACACCGTTATGCGTGAAGCCATCAGTGCTGAGCAGAGGCTCATTGCCATGTTGCGATACCTGGCGACTGGGAGAAGCCTGCAGGACTTAAAGTTCTCCACAGGCATATCCCCCCAGGCTCTGGGTATCATTATACCAGAGACGTGTTCTGCCATCCTCCAAGTTTTGCAGGAGGACTATATTAAGGTAAGTGTTCTTATTTCAAACATCACATTGTATATATTTTTTAGAATGTTTTTTTGGGGGGGTTTATTAGCAGTCCCTAATTCCCATGATTCTTAGCTGCAGGGAATTTCCCCTTTCTCCACATGCTAATTTTTGTTTTAGAATTTTTTCATTAGGCCTACATTAACATTTGCCTTACCTAACCTCTCCAGCATGCTATCCTGGGGCCATACCCACCTTGCCTAGTCTTTTCCATGTATTTTAATCTATGCTCCATCATAGTGCTTTACCCTAAACGCCCCCTAAAGATTGCCTAGGAATGTAACATTTGTCCTAAATTCAGATAGAGTGCTCCAGCCTTCATTTGTGATCTCCCCAACTCATCTTCAACCCCCCCCCCATTTTTTTTTTTTTTGCTTTTGTTGTTGCTTACTACTAATGTTTTAATTTTTCTGTTTCCCCCAATGTTGGCCATGAATGATTTTCTTAAATCTGCTTTCAATGTTTCGGTCTCAAAGTATTAATTTATTTTGTATTTCATTCCACAGTTCCCTTCTCCGCCACATGAATGGCAGAATGTGGCATCGGACTTTGCCCAACGATGGAACTTTCCAAACTGTGGAGGGGCCATTGACGGCAAACATGTTCGGGTCGTCACACCACCCCATTCGGGATCCTTTTATTATAACTATAAGGGGTTCCACAGCATCGTCATGATGGCAGTGGTGTCGGCCACCTACAAATTCCTCTATGTGGACGTTGGCAAGAATGGCAGGATGTCTGATGGAGGAGTTTTTGCACAGACAGAGTTTGGGGAACGGCTCCTTTTGGGTCAGCTGGCCTTGCCACCAGCGGAGCAGAATGTGGAGGGACTCCCATTTGTGTTTGTGGCAGATGAGGCGTTTGGCCTGGGTCCCCATTTGATGAGGCCATTCCCGCAGTGCACCCTCACCCCTGAGAGGAGGGTGTACAACTATCGGCTGGCCAGAGCAAGAAGGGTGGTTGAAAATGCCTTTGGCATCATGGCCAGCCGCTTCCGCCTGTTCCTCACCTCCATCCACCTTGCCCCTTACAAATGGAACCATGTTGTAATGGCGTGTTGTGTCCTACATACTGTAATTATCTCCGGGTGCATTCCACAAATTATCTGAGTTTGACTGGGCCTGAGGCCACCTTAATGGAAGCAGAACATCTTGTGGCCCTGGAAGCTGCCCGTCCAGGCTTGGCCCCCCAAACTGGACGTGAGGTCCGTGACAAATATGTGGATTATTTTGTGGGTAGGGGGGCCATTGAAATGCCTGATGACTTTTAACCTTTTAATTTAGAAAAAGAAAACATTATTTTTCTTAAAGATTGGTTTTGTGTATAATTTTAATAATGGCTTATGTTTTTCGGAGGTTTACCTAGTGGACTTGTATTGCCATGTGTATTGTGCATTCTTAATTAGCCTTCATTGTCAGTGTAAACACAAAACATTGCTTAGTTCACTTAGCACAACATTTACATAATGAAGCCACAACTTCTTGATACCAAAATACCATTTTTTATTTTAGTATTGGACAAATCCTTTTAAAAGTAGATGTCCTAAACATTTTTTGCTTGTTAAAACGCCTGAACAGCCATGCATACAAAAAAAATATTAAAAAATATATCGGAAAAATTTACATTTACTAGTCCTAAAAGGTTCAATGAAAAACATACCTGCCAAAACACAGCAAGTTCAACGTTAATTTAAAAAAAAACATTAGACACGCCCAAGCACAGCCATGATCTTTTGTAGCCTTTCCTCCACCCGCTTGGTATTTTCCCTGATCTCTATCAAGTCTCGCTTTAATTTTTGAAGGTCACGACAGCAGACCATCAGGTATTGGATCAGGATCTGGGCACTGTGATGTGTCAAATTTTTGGGGTCTTCGGCCAGAACTGCACCTACATTAAAAAAATGTAGTATAGAATATGTAGGCCTACATCTATTAACCTGCATCTGTCTGGTTTGACACTGACCTGTTGAGGTGCCACTTTCCACTTCCACAACCTCACGTTCTTCTCCATCATGTGGGTCTGGGGGTATTGTTGAAGGTGTTGGATTTCGAGGCTCATCTGACGTAGCTTTTTGAAGCCCTATGGAGATTGCCAGAAAAGGTATATTTTCATTATTAATGTTGATTTTTGGGAGAAAAATAAACCATGAGAAAATAATTTGCAAACATTCTTTTGAAGTGTGGTCCATTTTTCAATGGACCCCCAGTGACAACAGGAAGACATGATTGGATACATAGCCAAATACATAGCATCTATTTTTTTAAACCAAGTTTTACACATTGTAACACCCCAAAGTATATACACAGGATCACCTGTGTGTGACACCCTCAAACTTTGGGGCTTTTGGCCCACACTTGTACTACTGCGTTCAGATGTTTCATCAGCTGCTGAGCATTCTCTCCCTTAACATTACCATGCATATCCTTTTTTTTGTTCAAAAATGTCCTTTGGATTTGATCCCTAAAAATATTTGGTGACCAAATTCGCTACCCCCAAAAAATAAAAGAAAATGGGTGTTCACACTGGATGATCCAAAAACATCGTTTGATGAACTGTACGGAGAATGAGGTTTAATACGTCCGTTTACTTTGCGGACGAATCTGAAAGATGGTATCTTTCACTGTACGATATCAAAGACAAACATACACGACATAATACAAGTAATAATCTCTAGCAGGGAAAATAGCAATAAAAAACTTACTTTTTCGCATAACTTTCTGGATTCGTTTGTATTGGTCGGGCTCCCGCAACTTCAGATCAGACCATCGTTTTCTGACCTGTTCCTTCGTTCTGCACACCCCGAATTTTTGGTGAAGACTTTTGACCACTTTGCCCATAATTTTGGACTTAACCAGATTCGGCTTTTTATACGGCCCATGCTTGGCATCATAATCCTCCCTCTTTAAAATGGCGACCATCTCCACCATTTCCTCGAATGACATGTTGGATGCCTTATATCTCCTGGATCGGGATTTGGGCTCCTCAGGAATTTCATCCTCTGTCGAGGTAATCTCAGCCACCTGTGTCTCCGCCATGTTGCTAAGCACTACGACGAGCGAGAAGGGGCGGGGAAAGTAAAATATCGAACGTCAGGGGCGGGGAAAGCGTGCGGAGTTCCAAGCATGCGGAGTGTATATCAAGTGCCGATCCATGTGTCGAAAATACGTTCATTTGGCGGGAGAGGGAGTTCGCAACGAAAGTGTTGACCAAGGTACATAACATTATAAGGATTTTGGGTTCCGCAGAGGAGGAGATTTGGGGCTTTTATATCTGTCCAAAATGCTGATTTGATGATTGTTGCCTGAAACATATGTATTTTCTTGGTTTTTGATTTTACAGAGAGAATGAATACATTCAAAAACCCGGAGTTCATGGGGGAGTTCATTGACAAATGGAAAGAACTCCCTATCCTGTGGCAGACCAAAAGTGGGTCCAATAAAAACAAAACGGCCAGGACAGCAGCACTGGAGAGCCTGCTTGCATTTGTCCAAACCCAGATACCCACAACAACTCTCCAAGATGTGAAAACCAAAATTGCTACCATCAGGGGGACATACAGGACCCAGAGGAATATGGTCCTGAAGTCCCAGAGGTCAGGTGCTGCAGCAGATAAGGTTTATAAACCCAGTCTGTGGTACTACAGCAAGCTCTCTTTTCTGGATGACCAGCTGGAAGTGCGGGAATCTCTCTCCACCCTTCCCCCCAGAGGTCAATCCAGCCTTCCTTGTAGCCAGCCCTCCAGCCTTCCTTGCAGCCAGCCCTCCAGGCTTCCTGGCAACCCTGCTCTGGCTTCCTCTGAGGATCAAGATCAGGCCCTTGAGGAGGCAGATTTGGATATATGGAGCCAGGTAAAGTATTGATATCTCCATTTAGATGTTACAAAAGTGGTGCATTTAAAATGAGGTTAGTATTGTTAGGTATTTTATGTAAAAAAAAATAAGGATTTAAAGACCAAGATACAGTAGTTTTCAATTTTGATGTGGACAAGGCAACAATATCAGGAGGCGGAATCTGTGAGACTTTTCTAAATTTGCACATTCATGTCAAAAATGTCTGGAGGTGAACAATGTGTGTGATTGATGGTGGCAAAAAAATAATAAAGTCCCTTTCTTTTTTTACAGCCAGAGCAGAGCCAGGAAGAGGGTGATGGTGGGGACCAGGAGGAGGCAGAGCCAAGTGGCACCCAGGAGGAGGCTGGGCCAAGTGGCACCCAGGAGGAGGCTGGGCCCAGCACAAGAGCCCAGATGCCTCCCCTGGTAATGAAACCACGAGGGCCAAGGAGAGGTAGGCAGGTGGAGGAGGAAACAAGAGCCTTTATCAAAGAGGCTACTGCGGCCCTGAGAGAGGCACCCTCTGCTGAGGAGAGGCAAAGCCCTCCTCAGCAGAGGGTGCCTCTCTCAGGGCCGCAGTAGCCTCTTTGATAAAGGCTCTTGTGTCCTGGCCAATAAGCTAGCCCAAATGGACCTGCGGCAAAAGCTGTATAGTGAGACCCTCCTGTTGAAGGTGATCAACAAGGGATTGCTCGGTGAACTCACCAAGTTCACCGACATCACAGAGGTTGTCCCTACTCCTCCACCTCCTCCTCCTCCTCCTACTACTCCTCCTGCAACAACCTCTCCTCCTGATCCCCAGCCTTCGAGGAAGAAACCAACCAAGGCTGCAGGGAAGGCTGCAGAGAAGTCTGGAGAGAAGGCTACAAGGAAGAGAAAAAAATAATGCCTGCTGTAGTACCACAGACTGGGGACATATATGACTTAGCTGCTGCGGTTCCTGACCTCTGGGAGTTCAAGCCAAGATTGGCCTCCTTTTTGGTTTTCACATCTTGGATGGTTGTTGTGGGGTCCAAGGGATGAACAAATGCAAGCAGGCTCTCCAATGCTGCATTCCCCTTTAATTTGTTATGTTCCGAAATAAAGGATACTTTTTTTTGGCTTTAAATACTTGACTATGTGATTTGTATTTCAAAAGAGAGTTTGCTAGGGAGCAGGCAGGGACATTTCAAATAATATTATTGTTAATTGTTATTAACAAGGGACACAACCCTCCTTGAGGCAAAATGAGACAAATTTTGAAGGTTGGTGTGGGACATTTACCCAAACATAATTTAAGGAAAAAAAAAAAAAAGGCCCTGAAAAATGAAGAGGCTAACTTAATTACTAAAAAAAAATGCAAAAAGAACCAAAATAAAAAAAACGATCTTTACATTTCTCCATGCATTTATGAGGGAGATGTGGCTTGAAAAGAATATTTTTCTATCATTAAAAAAATTTGGAATTACTTTAGAAACAAGTTTGGCATAACTCTCAATGTCATTATCAAGAGAGGGTAATTGTTCAAGCATCCTCTAAAGAAGAACGGAATGCGCAGCATTAAAACGATGCTATTAATTCAACCGTGACGAATGTGCCATATCAATTTCCAATGCTAGCTTTACCAAAACGAGCGCTCCCGTCTCATACTTGATTCTGAGCATGCGCGTTTTTTTTCACGTCGTTAAAGCATACACACTATCGTTTTTCACGTCGTTAAAAAAAACGACATGAAAAACGAGGTGAAAAAAGAGAGCATGTTCGAAATTTTTAATGGCCGTTTTTCACGTCGTTAAAAATGCTCTGGAGCATACACACGATCATTTTTAATGCCCATTTTTTTTAATGGCATTTTTAACGGCATGAAAAACGATCGTGTGTATGGGGCATTAGGCTTCTGTACTAGTTCCGTATTGGAGCTAGGAGGGTTTTTTAGTTCCTCTGACGTGTTCTTATTGTGTAGCACAGAGGCCTGGCTAGTCAGCATGGATACCATTTCTACTAGTTGTGACACCTGGGTCTTTAAGAGTTCAACTTCTGAATCAACTCCTTCTGCACTTAACATTCTGACTCGGGCAGTTGGTTCGGTGTGTTGACTCCTCCTTTTGTCTTCCAACATGGCCTCCTCCTCCTCCCTGACTATCTGGATCAAGTCAGGGTATTCCAGGCTGTTCCCGTCCTGCTGGGTGCGTAGCATTCATGCGATGGGGTCCAAGGGTTGAGCTCCCCTCAACACCTGCTGGGCACGGGCCTCATCCACTTTTCTTGGATCGATCCCTTTCTTCAGTAGGATCTGATGCAGAATCTTATCCAGACATCTTATGAATTCTGACAGCGTCTCTCCCTCTTTTGGTAGCAATGCTCCAGCTGGTAAGTGAGTTCAGTGACCTTTTCCATCCCGCCGAACACATTCTGCAGAATATCCAGATAATCCTGTGCATTGCAGTCCTTCTTGCTTAACTTGAGGTTATGTATGGCCTCCAGATCAGGCCCCTTTAAGCTTTCCGCAATCCTTTGTTTTTTTTTGTTGTTCTGGCACCTCCCATTCTTCTAGGACCTGAGTGGCGCCATCTAGCCACTCTTCAAATCCATCCTCCACTGAAGGTACATGTTTCTTCCCAGAAAAAGTCCTGAGTTTCCTGTATCCTGACGTCAGGTAGTCTGGAGGGTCTTTTTTACACTTGGCCACAATCTCCCCCAGGACAGCGCATGATTCTGAGCTAAGGGTGGTCAATGGTGGTGAACCGGGACCCTGTTGTTGGGCGCTTCCTCCTGTGCTGGGGCCTCCTGAAGTAGTGGATGTGGGGCCATCTTTATTATCTGCTGGGTGTATCAGGAGGAGTTCTACTTGAATTGTAGTTTTTATGCTGGCACCCTTGAAGTAGTCAGAGATTCCGTTCCTCCACTCACACAATGCATAGGTGAGGGGATTTACAGTATCCGTCTTCACGTCAATCACCCATGGCTTCCTGTCCGTGGACAATGCTCTCAAGACTGGAGTTAGCTGCTCCTCTACCCAGGCCTCTCTCTGGATTTCAACCACCAGGCCATTCCCGGGTAGGATGCCTTCATCCCTGCACCACCGGGCTACGGCAGCAGGGTCCATTTTGGTGCTTCTGACCGACTTGATTGCAGCGCACAGTATACAGGAATCCCGGACCCGAGCCCCCACGTATAGGGATACCCCCAGTTAAGAGGGCTGCCTTGATTGTTTCGGGCCCTGTTGTGCACCGCTGTCAACCCCTGGCAATCGGCTCTAACCTCTCGTGGCACAGTTAGTAAAGGGGATGATAGAATTGCAATCACTCTAATATTCTCTATGACACAATCCCACAGTAAGGCACACAGTAATGGTATAGACCAGTAAATGACACTGACAACCAATATACTTAACTCTATTATTTTACTGTTGGTAAAGGTTAAAATTATAAAACAGTATGCAATGTCACATGAAGAGCCCTTCAATATGGGTATAGTTATTAAAACATTAAACGTTCAGCAATATGATAGACAGTTTAACAGACCCCGCTGCAGCTATCCTCCCTCGTGAGCAAAATGGCACCCAGCAATGTCCTATACTACCCAGTCAGGCCTGACTATGATTTGGGTATAGTTCTGTGGAAGAAATCTTCGCTAGCAAAACACGGTGGTGCACTTTCAGGAACAATTGTAATCCAACAAAGAAATTATGATCGGTAACTTTGTAATGCCAGGGAGACTAATAAGTCAGTTCAGCAGATAGTCTCCCCAGAGTGTAACTGCAATCACTGTGATGGCCCTGAATAAAGTTAATGGACCTAAAGATACTGTGATGTAGCTCAGAGCACGTGCTCTCTCACCCAACCGGACTAGTCCTTGTCCGTTACATCCGTTACTGTGACTCGCTTCACAGTGTCCACGACACCCGGGTCTTCGGTCCTCCTGATGACAGCACTCAGCAACAGGATCAGACGCTCCGCAGGCTCCTCGGTGGAGCGGAAGGCTCTTTGGAAAAGCACAAGGTCCAGGCTTCAGGCCTTGTACACACAGCAGGTCAGCACATGGATCCTCTTGCTGGGAGGGCGGTGTCCAAAGAGAAAGAAACTGGGGCCCGCCTCCCTCTTAAAAAGTCCACCCCAGCAGTCTTTGCACGGGGCAATGCACCCTGGGTGCCTCAAGGTGTACTGGGTACTGTAGTCTCTTGAGGTTTAAAGGGCAATACCCCGCTACACATTATATTTATTTTTATATATATATATATATCTATATATATAAATATATATGTCTCACACATATACACTATATATATATATATATATATATATATATATGTAGCGGGGTCTTCAAAGTTAGTGGGATACACCTGGGGGTAGTGTGACCCAGGTGTGTAATTATGACAGGGTTTAGACCCCGTTTTGTTATTCGTGGAGGATTGGGTGGTGCAATATTCTCCTTTGCCTGTGGGTGGCGGAGTACCTACAGGCTCGAGGTAGAATCACTACCACAGTGCTACCCTTCTTTGTCCCTTCCTGGAGATGGTACGGCTGGGGCGGGGAACCCGCCGTGGTATCGACGGGAGGAGATAAAAGGGGGAGACGCCCTCGCCACGAGGTCTGTCTTCGGGGATCATCTCTTCTCGCACCCAGGCACCTTCAGCCTGGGTGCGGGCGATTCAAGGTTCCCGGCCTAGGCGCCCTAGGCCTGGCCGGGATGAAGTTGGGGTTCCATCCCAGGCACCTTCAGCCTGGGGTGAGGTACTATTGAGGAGGCCTGGGGCCCGGTGACTTCGACCGGGTCCCGCAAGGGTGAAGTGGTTCCAGGGCGCCCCTTGCGAGGGGACCCGCATCTGAGGTGAGGAGGCTGGGGAGGTCACTCGTTCGAAGACCCGGTGTAGTGTCAACCCGGTGACGTATGGGCCTTCGGTAACTCCCTTGGAGGACATCTTCCCCTGATAGGGGCCGCAACGCAACGGAGGTATTCATGTCAAGACTCCTACAACCCTTGGTCATAGCACAGGGGGTGTAGGGACCCAGATCAGTATAGTGCCTCGACCTGCTCATCCCACCGTATCATGCCATCGCATTGCCTGTATGTGGAGATACGAAATAAACCAACAGTTGGACTGTGATCGGTGTATGGACTCTGTTAATGGGAGCAAAGGGTGGTTTGGTGGTTTCTGCACAGCAGACTCGGTACATGCCCAGGACACACCGGCCCGAGGAAACATCAGGTATTGGCCTTCACCTCACCCACAGTTATGGGGAGGACATGGGCCGTAGCGCACCTCACTCTGTCGCGTGACATACCCCTAGCTAAAGAGGACGGGGTGAGGCCGCTACATATATATATATATATATATATATATATATATATATATATATCCATAAAATTTGCTTTTATATATACTTACATACCGTACATTTTTTTTAACCACTTTGTTGAATAATACAATAGTCTCTAATTGCCCTCTGACTGATGGCACTCTGACAGCAATGCTACAGAGAGTGACGGTCAGGCAGTGATGGGAATATAGAGCAAGGGTCCCACTCCCAGAGAAGGCACAAAAGTGGATTTTGAGATTACCGTGATCCAGAATAAGAGTGTCAGGGATAAGAGGAATGAGTATTACTCTGAATGAGTGAGACTTGACATCTGACTGTGTGAGAAGAATGGGAAACGACACAGCACAGAGAGAGAGAGGCAGGAGCTCATCTACACCCAGGCAGATGAAAGAAACGGCGGAACCAAGAACAGAGGGAGAGGGAGAGAGGAGGCTGACGTGAGACATATTGATTGGTAATAGTCAGACAGTAACAAAGTATTCCCTAATTAGTTGTTAAATGCCATCCTAGAATAAGGGAGTTCACTGTCAGTACGGCGGTGATCTGTAATTCTGATTGATCTGATTTTTAAGATCATGTTCTCCCGTGGGGATCCAAATAAAAGTGAGAGACAGTACGCGAGAGTATAGCGGATGTGTCATGATGAACAGAGACTTAACCTGTTCCTGTTATCTTTCGCAGCAACCTGCAATAAGGGACACATTTTCAGGCTTATTTAATAAGGCAAAGAACAATACTCAGAGTCCAATTACTCTTAGAAACCAATCAAAAATCAGCACAGGCAAAAGTGCATTAACCACTTAAGCCCCGGACCATTTGGTAGCTAAAGGACCAGAGGTGAATTCAGAGTTTTGCACTGCGCTGCTTTAACAGTAAATTGTGCGGACATGCAATGTTGTACCCAAACAAAATTTGCGTCCTTTTCTTCCCACAAATAGAGCTTTCTTTTAATGGTATTTGATTGCCTCTGCGATTTTTTTTTTTGCGATATAAACGGAAAAAGACCAGAAAATTTTGAAAAAAAATGATATTTTCTACTTTTTGTTATAAGAAAAATCGAATAAACTCAATTGTAGTCATACATTTAGGCCAAAATGTATTCAGCCACATGTCTTTAGTAAAAAAAATGTCAATAAGCGTATATTTATTGGTTTGCACAAAAGTTATAGCGTCTACAAACTAGGGTACATTTTCTGGAATTTACACAGCTTTTAATTTATGACTGCCTATCTCATTTCTTGAGGTGCTAAAATGGCAGGGCAGTACAAACCCCCCCCAAATGACCCCATTTTGGAAAGTAGACATCCCAAGGAAATTGCTGAGAGGCATGTTGAGCCCATTGAATATTTTTTTTTGTCCCAAGTGATTGAATAATGACAAAAAAAAAAAAAAATTACAAAAAGTTGTCACTAAATGATATATTGCTCACACATGCCATGGTTATATGTGGAATTGCACCCCAAAATACATTCTGCTGCTTCTCCTGAGTACGGGGATACCACATGTGTGGGACTTTTTAGGAGCCTAGCCACGTACGGGACCCCGGAAACCAAGCACCGCCTTCAGGATTTCTAAGGGCGCAAATTTTTGATTTCACTCCTCACTACCTATCACAGTTTCGAAGGCCATAAAATGCCAAAATAGCACAAACCCCCCCCCCCCAAATGACCCCATTTTGGAAAGTAGACACCCCAACCTATTTACTGAGAGGCATGATTAGTCCATGGAATATTTTATATTTTGCCACAAGTTGCGGGAATATGACAAACTTTGTTTTTTTTGCACAAAGTTGTCACTAAATGATATATTGCTCACACATGCCATGGGCATATGTGAAATTACACCCCAAAATACATTCTGCTGCTTCTCCTGAGTACGAGGATACCACATGTGTGGGACTTTTTGGGAGCCTAGCCGCGTACGGGACCCCAAAATTCAAGCACCGCCTTCAAGGTTTCTAAGGGCATAAATTTTTGATTTCACTCCTCACTACCTATCACAGTTTTGAAGGCCATAAAATGCCAATATAGCACAAAACCCCCCAAAATGACCCAATTTTGGAAAGTAGACACCCCAAGGAAATTGCTGAGAGGCATGTTGAGCCCATTGAATATTTTTTTTTTTGTCCCAAGTGATTGAATAATGACAAAAAGAAAAAAAAAATGTACAAAAAGTTGTCACTAAATGATATATTGCTCAAACATGCCATGGTTATATGTGGAATTGCACCCCAAAATACATTCTGCTGCTTTTCCTGAGTACGGGGATACCACATGTGTGGGACTTTTTGAGAGCCTAGCCGCGTACGGGCCCCCGAAAACCAAGCACCGCCTTCAGGATTTCTAAGGGCACAAATTTTTGATTTCACTCCTCACTACCTATCACAGTTTTGAAGGCCATAAAATGCCAAGATAGCCCAAAACCCCCACAAATGACCCCATTTTGGAAAGTAGACACCCCAAGCTATTTGCCGAGAGGCATGGTGAGTATTTTACAGCTCTCATTTGTTTTTGAAAATGAAGAAAGACATATTTTTTTTATTTTTTTTATTTTTTCAATTTTTAAAACTTTGTGACAAAAAGCGAGATCTGCAAAATTCTCAACATACCTCTCAGCAAATAGCTTGGGGTGTCTACTTTCCAAAATGGGGTCATTTGGGGGGGTTTTGTGCCATCTGGGCATTCCATGGCCTCCGAAACTGTGATAGGCAGTGAGGAGTGAAATCAAAAATTTACACCCATAGAAATCCTGAAGGCGGTGCTTAGTTTTCGGGGTCCTGTACGCGGCTAGGCTCCCAAAATGTCTCACACATGTGGTATCCCCATACTCAGGAGAAGCAACAGAATGTATTTTGGGGTGCAATTCCACATATAACCATGGCATGTTTGAGCAATATATAATTTAGTGACAACTTTTTGTACATTTTTTTTTTTTTGGTCATTATTCAATCACTTGGGACAAAAAAAAAAAAAAAATATTCAATGGGCTCAACATGCCTCTCAGCAAATAGCTTGAGGTGTCTACTTTCCAAAATGGGGTAATTTGGGGGGGTTTTGAACTGTCCTGGCATTTTATGCACAACATTAGGAAGCTTATGTCACACATCATCCACTCTTCTAACCACTTGAAGACAAAGCCCTTTCTGACACTTTTTGTTTACATGAAAACATATTTTTTTTTGCAAGAAAATTATGTTGAACCCCCAAACATTATATATATTTTTAAAGCAAAGGCCCTACAGATTAAAATAGTGGGTGTTGCATTTTTTTTTCCACACAGTATTTGCGCAGCGATTTTTCAAACGCATTTTTTGGGGGAAAAACACACTTTTTTTATTTTTAATGCACTAAAAAACACTATATTGCCCAAATGTTTGATGAAATAAAAAAGATGATCCTAGGCCGAGTACATGGATACCAAACACGACATGCTTTAAAATTGCGCAAAAACGCGCAGAGGCGAGAAACTACATTCATTTTTAAAAGCATTTAAAAGCCTTTACAGGTTACCACGTTAGATTTACAGAGGAGGTCTACTGCTAAAATTACTGCCCTCGATCTGACCTTCGCGGTGATACCTCACATGCATGATGCAATTGCTGTTTACATATGACGCTAGACCGACGCTTGCGTTCGCCTTTGCGCAAGAGCAGGGGGGGACAGCGGTGCTTTTTTTTTATTTATTTTTTTATTATTTATTTTGCTTTTTTATTTTATTTTTAAACTGTTCCTTCCATATTTTTTTTTTTTATCATTTTTATTGTTATCTCAGGGAATGTAAATATCCCCTATGATAGCAATAAGTAGTGACAGGTACTCTTTTTTTGAAAAAAAATGGGGGGTTAGACCCTAGATCTTTCCTCTGCCTTTAAAGCATCTGACCACACCAAGATCGGTGTGATAAAATGCTTTCCCAATTTCCCAATGACTCTGTTTATATCCGGGGGTTGGCATTCCCTCCCACTGCTTGTAAAAGCAGTCTAGAGGCTAATTATCTGCTAGAATTGCTTTTACATGAAAGCCGGCCACTGGCTGAAAAGAATGATACCAAGATGATACCTAAAACTGCAGGCATCATTCTGGTATAAACATTCAAAGTCCAGCAACATACCAGTACGTTGCTGGTCCTTGTTGGACATGTATTGTAATCTTTTTTTTCCATGCAGCCTGTTGGCTGAACGAAAAAAAGAGATTGATCGGTGGGTATGCCCACCATTAGAATACCTCCCTTCATCCACCCACTTCTAATGATGGGCATATATGCCGAAGCATGGGGGCATCCTCCCGCAAAAAAGTTATGCCGCGTACACACGGTCGGACTTTTCCACGGGCAAGCCTTCGTCGGAATTTTGACCGTATGTACGTGGCATAAAAGGTTATGCCGCGTACACACGGTCAAACTTTTCCACGGGCAAGCCTCCGTCGGAATTTCGACCGTATATACGCGACATTAGGAGCAAAATCGCTCCTCCGCCCCTGCTGCCCCCATGCTTCGGCATATATGCTCTTTTTTTAACTGTGGTGGTGAAATCACCTCCTACAGCATTGGAGTCACGGCTTTATGTATCGTGGGAACAAACGCTGTTGCTGTCAAGATAAATAAATCCGCGATGCAACTGAATGGCGTACCTGCTAAGCAAATGATGGTTAACATTAAAACAAAGTAACATTACAGTACAACAGTAAGACCTTACCATACCATACCTGCAAAGCAAATACCAAAACAAAACCTAGTAAAAAATAAAACATTTTTTTAACGCAACCTGTGCCTAAAATATATATATGCCGAAGCATGGGGGCATCCTCCCGCAAAAAAGTTATGCCGCGTACACACGGTCGGACTTTTCCACAGGCAAGCCTTCGTCGAAATTTCGACCATATGTACGCGGCATAAAAGGTTATGCTGCATACACACGGTCAGACTTTTCCACGGGCAAGCCTCCGTCGGAATTTCGACCGTATGTACGCGGCATTAGGAGCAAAATCGCTCCTCCGCCCCTGCTACCCCCATGCTTCGGCATATATGCTCTTTTTTTTTAACTGTGGTGGTGAAATCACCTCCTACAGCACTGGAGTCACGGCTTTATGTATCGTGGGAGCAAACGCTGTTGCTGTCAAGATAAATAATTCCGCGCTGCAGTTGAATGGCGCACCTGAAAACAAAAAATTACATACCTGAAAAGCAAGCATGATAAAACATTGCAGAATAGAATACAGTAAAAAAGAGCAGAACAATAGAGAGAAAATAGAGAGAGAGAGAACAATAAAATGACAACTATTTTTGTTTTTTTTATTTTATTTTTTTTTGTGTTTTTGTTTTTTACGTTTTTTTTTTCTTTTTTACACTTTTTTTTTGTAACTTTAACAACTGTAATGGTTCGGGTCTCTCAAAATGTAATGGCATCTTGGGAGACCCTGTGTAAGTGTGTCCTAGTCTGTGAAATGCTGTACCCTATGCTAAAACTTCACTTTTGAGTGGTAGCGTTCAAAACATTCACCAAGGCAAAGACCAGGTTTGTCAGGACAGAGTGGACAATAATGACGGGTGTCACGCCTAAATCCACGCTTGCTACAGACACGACATCTTTTTTGGGGGGCTCGTTGGGTAGGGGTACTCGGGAGGACATGCGTATAATGCCTCTCATGCAGCCGGCTTACTGCATTTGGTAGGGGATGGTGAGGTGCAGAACCGCCTGGATACAGGAGTTCTGTGAAAATCTCATTCTGGAATTTTAGAAGAGATAACGTCCCGCCTGAAGCTCTGTATAGCACATGAGCGTTCAGCAAAGCCAATTGAAATAAGGATAGAGACACTTTTTTGTACCAGCGTCTCGCCTTACGGTCAATTAGATACGGCGCCAACAACTGGTCGTTGAGGTCCACCCCTCCCATATTTTTGTTATATTCGCGGACACAGAGGGGTTTCTCCACAACACCAGTCGCCGTACGAATTTGGACTGTCGTGTCTGCATGAAGGGAGGTAAGAAGGAAAACATTCTTATTGTCCCTCCACTTCATAGCGAGCAAGTTATTACACTTTACGCAGGCTCTCTCCCCCAGCCTAAGACGGGCATCTACAAGCCGCTGGGGAAAACCCCGGCGATTAGGTCGCACGGTGCCACATGCTCCAATCTGATAATCAAACAAGTGACTAAACAGTGGCACGCTCGTGTAATAATTGTCCACATACAAGTGGTACCCCTTTCCGAATAAGGGTGACACCAATTTCCACACTATCTTGCCAGCGCTCCCTATGTAATCTGGGCAGTTGACCGGCTCAACCTGACTATCTTTTCCCTCATAAACCATAAAGCTCCATACATAGCCTGTTGCCCTGTCACAGCACTTATAGAGCTTGACCCCGTATCTGGCACGCTTGCTGGGAAGGTACTGCTTGAAAGCCAAGCGGGCAGAAAATTTAACCAGGGACTCATCAACGCAGACAGCTTGATCGGGAATAAACAAGGCTGCAAAACGTTCGGTGAAGTGGTTTATGAGGGGCCGAATTTTATAGAGCCGGTCGTATTCAGGGTCCCCACGTGGACGACAAAGTTCATTGTCGTTGAAGTGCATGAACCGCAAAATCTGCTCGTATCGTTTCCTGGGCATGGAGGCAGAGAACACGGGCATGTGGTCAATTGGGTGCGTGGACCAATAAGCACGCAATGACAGGAATTTATGTGTGCCCATGTTGAGGGAAAGGCCCAGAAAGGTCTTAAATTTGGAAACCGTAATTGGTTTCCAATCTTTGGCAATGGAAGGCAACTGGGGATTAGCGGCGATGAATTGACCAGCATATAAATTACTCTGGTCCACAATAGATCTATAGAGATCTTCCGTGAAAAACAGCGAATAATAGTCAATTGGCATAAAATCAGCTGTTTCCACCTGAATACCGGGTTGGGCAGTGAATGGGGGAAGTACGGGTTCTGCAGAAGTGGTGGGGACCCAATCAGGATAGGCAAATTCTGTAGGAAGAGCACTATGGGTACGCCTTTGTCTTCTTATTGGTGGCAGCGGGACACTACTTGTGCTTGCCACCTCGCCAGCTTGAACTGCACTTATGGGACTCGCCACGTCACCAAGTGATACTGCAGTGCTGGATGTACGCCCAGGCTGTACTAGACCGCTGGTGCTTGCCAATTCACCAGAAGGAATAGCGGCGCTAGTACTACTCTGCTCCATGATACGAGAGCCCTGCAGTTCTTGCTCCTCAACAACCTCAGAAGATCGGGATCGGGTACGCCTGACCTTAGCAGGGACCTCAACTTCGTCGTCAGAGCTATCTGACGTGGGGCCGCTGACGTCACTGTCTTCTACGGGAAGATATTCTGAGCCTGAATCTGACAGATACGTGACCTCCTCTTCACTATCTGTCATGCTCAGAATCTCGTAGGCCTCTTTACTAGTGTACCTTCGTCTTGCCATTTTGGGCTCTAAATTTAGGGGTACACTAGTAAGATTCACAGGAAAAAAAGCACCCGACTGTCGTCAGCAAATATATCAAACGCTACAAAAAAACTGTTAGCGGTCGCAGGGATCAGGACTGTCTCTGCGAACGCTGCAGTTATGTGTTTTGTGTTTGGTAAGTGACAGTGATCGATCGATACTGCACTTGGGTGGGCTGGGCTGGGCTGGGCTGGGCGGAGGGGCTAAACGCAGGTGCTAGCAGGTATCTGGGCTGATCCCGCTAACACTGCGTTTTTGGGAACCCTAAACCGCTGGGGACGCTAGTATAGATCTGATCAGATACTATACCACAAAGGGAGGTGTATGCTTTGCGCGTGGGTGTTAGCGTTACTGGCACTAACCTAACGCTGCCTGGGGTGACGCAGACCCTCTCTGGCGCTAAAACCTAATTGATCTCACCCGCCGGGCGATCAGGGGGTTAAACCTTTATTGGGTTATATACGGCGGGTGCCCTGATGCTATAAAAAGCAAACTAACCAACCAGCGTCACCCGTAACCTTTATATGGTGATCACTGGTGAAAGGGTTAACTAGGGGCAATCAGGGGGTTAAAACCTTTATTAGGTTAAATATGGGGGTACCCGACGCTATATAAAAACCTGACGGGTTACCTAAATAACTAAATAACTAACTGGGTAACCAGTGTCACCAGTGACGCTTATACAGTGATCACTGGTGAAAGGGTTAACTCTAGGGGCAATCAGGGGGTTAAAATAATATATGGGGGTACCTGACGCTCTAAAAACCTGCGGCGAAACTAAAAATAAATAACTGGCTATCTAGGGCACCACCGGCACTAAATACAGCGATCGAAAATACGATCGCTTAGTGACGCTGGCGTTAGGGGGTGAAAGGGTTACCTGGGGGGCGATCAAGGGGTTAAACCTTTATTAGGGGGGGGTTAGGGGGCTACCCTGGACCTAAAGGGGCTTAAACCTAACTGCCCTGCAACTTTTTACTACCACAGATGACACTAAATGCAGTGATCAGTAAAATAAATGATCACTGCAATCAGTGACACTGTGATTGGGGGCTGGGGGGTGACCTGGGGGGTGATCTGGGGGTGACTGGGGGGTGAAATGTGTGCCTATGTGTACCTAAGTGTCAGTGGACTGTTGGTGCACTAACCTGCTTCCTCTCTCCTCGGCGCCGGAATCTAAAAGACCGCCGCGAGGGAGATGACATCACTTCCTCCTGCCTGTGTTTACATCACATGGCGGAGGAAGCATTTTGATTTTCCCGGAGCGATCGCGAGGGGGTGGCCGAAATCGAATGGTCACCCCCTCATCTCTGATCGCTCCCCAAAGATAAACGGCCGCTCACTGTATAGGAGGGGGGTCCGATCGGACCCCCCAACTGTACATATGCGATCACGTACACTGTACGTGATTGTGCCTGTCGGTGCCATTCTGCCGACGTATATATACAGTGAGCGGTCGTTAAGTGGTTAATTAAAGTGGTTATTAAGGTTTTTTTTTTTTTTTTTTTAAATAACAAACATATCATACTTACCTCCACTGTTCAGTTCGTTTTGCACAGAGTGGCCCCGATCCTCCTGTTCTGGGGTCCCACGGCGGCTCTCTCGGCTCCTCCCCGTTTCAGTTAACCCCCTCTGGGAAGCGCTCTCCCGAGGGAGTTACCTTGCGGGCGTGCTCCTGAGTCCTGCATTCGGCATCCATAGCCACCAATTGCAGGACTCTGCTCTGCCCCCGACACCCGTGTCATTGAATTTGATTGACAGCAGCGCAAGCCAACGGCTATCAATCTATCCAATGAAGAGCCGAGAAGCCCGGGCAACGATTGAGCGCGTTCGGGAGTTTCCAGGGCTCAGGTAAGTAAATTGGGGGGCTGGGGGGCCGGTAATCGTCGGTTGTTTTTTCACCTTAATGCATAGGATGCATTAAGGTGAAAAAACATGAACCTTTACAACCCCTTTAATGTAGGTTGTATCATACCATTTTGTACTGCTTTATATTGGCCACTTAAGGAGTGCAGTGTACTGCTTTATATTGGCCACTAAGCCTAAAAACAAAAATGTAATATATTGAAGTTTACAAGTTCTGAGATGTTTTCACGGCATTATTTTTCTCTTTCAGGAGTATTTTGACTGGTGGTTCTGCCAGTAAGCCACTACCTGTCTGAGAGTGACAACGCTTACTCGCTGCACTGTATTTTTGGGGATGCAGAGTTGTCCCCTCTAGGCAGCTTTCCAGATTCGGACTACAAGAGCCTGTCTCTCTAAATTTCCATTTCATAGGGAGGAGGTGTTTTGTAGGGAAAGCTAATATTGTAACCTAGATGCTAAACTTGGAACGCTGCTGTAAGCCAAGGGAACAACTCCTGCAATCATTAGGTAAAGAGGGTGGAGGCTGCCCAACAAACTCATCCAAAGTGATGCATATGCAAGATTAGAGAAATGCTGCACTCCCAACTAGTGATGAGCCAAACACCCCCGGGTTCGGTTCGCACCAGAACCCGCGAACGGACCGAAAGTTTGCACGAACATTAGAACCCTATTAAATACAATGGATGCGAACGTTCAGATTCTAAAGTGCTAATTATTAGGCTTGTGCAATTCGTTTCGTAACGAATCAAAATTCGTCCGAATTTAGCAACTTTCGGACATTCGGAAGCATTCGAATTTCCGAACAGAGCAATTACGAATAAAACCGAATCCGAAATAAATTATACCGCAAAATAGCGAATGCCCGAAGGTCTTCGGCATAATTCGTTATGAAAAAAGTTACGAATGTACGAATCCATTCGAAGCACAATAACACTCACTCTGCTCTCTGCTTCTCCCTCACCATGCTGAACTCCCTCTCAAAATGGTGTACAGGGGCGGAGGCTATAGCCGCATGAAAAAACGAAAGTAAAATACGAGATTTCAAATCCATTCGAAGCACAATAACACTCACTCTGCTCTGCTCTCTGCTTCTCCCTCACCGTGCTGAACCCTCTCAAAATGGTGTACAGGGGCGGAGCCTATAGCCGCATGTAAAAAACGAAAGTAAAATACGAGATTTCGAATCGTTACAAATAACCGCTATGTATTTAGAAAAGTACAAATCCATTCGAAGCACATTAGGCATAATAGGCAGCGTCGTTGTGAGAGAGACACGGAAAATTACGAATCAACGAACCCAAAAAAAGTTACGAAAGTAGGAGTTGTGTCCAGAATCAACGAAAAACAACGTACTCTACCGAAAGTACGAATTATAAAGCAACAAAAAATTCAACGAAAAATGTCGCTTGCAAAAATACGAATGAGTCCGAACACGAAAAATCCTGTCTAGCAAAATTACGAATGATTACGAATCAACAGGACCGGAAAGAAACGAACCGAAACGGAACGAATTTTTCCGTTGTGCACAAGTCTACTAATTATAACGACTATTATCCATGTTATTGTCCGAAACAGAGTTTGGGAACCCGGGTTCTGCACCAGGGGACATGTATCAATGCAAAAAGAAGTTTTAAAAACGGACGTTTTCCGGGAGCAGTCATTTTAATGATGCATAAAGTGAAAAAAAAAAAGTCAAATATTCCTTTAAATATTGTACCTGGGGGGTGTCTAAAGTATGCCTGTGAAGTGCCACGTGTTTCCCGTGTTTAGAACTGTCCCTGCACAAAATAACATTTCTAAAGGAAAAAAAGCCATTTAAAACTGCTTGCGGCTTTAATGCAATGTCTGGTCCCGGTAATATGGATGAAAATCTTTAGGAAAAATGGCATAGCTACCCCATCAACCCCCCCCCCCCCTACCCCAGCCCATTACCAGCCCCTTTGGGTCTTGTATGGATATTAAGGGGAACCCCGCACACAAAATAAAAAAGGACCTATATACTCTGAACAGCCGTATACAGGCGGTGCATACAAGACAGGGACTGTAGGTTTGTTCTTATGTAGAATCTGTTTGTAATTTTGAACAGCTGCATTGTTTAAGTGGAGCTCCATGACAAATTCCTTTTTTTTAGCTTTTTGTAAAACATAGGGAACGGTTATCACCCCTGTCACATTTTTTTTGCTGTCTGTGCCCCTGTTCAGAACATTTCACCTCACTTTGCGTCCCAATGACAACTGTTTTTGAAATGTGGTGTTTTTATTGAAACAAGGATTGGTGATAAAGCATCAGTAGAGAGGAGACACCTTTCTCCCATATTAATTCTTACAGGAGAGAATTTTCCTTCCAAGGGGTAGATTTCCTCTCACTTCCTGTTGTCTTCTTCCGTTTGCAAGTAGTAGTAGTTTGTAAGTTGGATGTTTGAAAGTAGGGACCTGCCGTATATACTCTGCAGAAATTGGCCCCTTAGGTGTTGGTGTTGGCACAACACTGAAAGCACTCACAGTTATTCTTGGTGGGTGCTGGAACGCCCTGCTGTCAACTATTATATCAGGAATTGTGATAACATATAATTGTTGATCAGTGGTAGTAAAAATTGGGCCTTTGATGGTGGTGCTGGTGCCACAACACTGTAAGGCCTGACAGTTACTCTTGGTGGGCGCAGCAATGGGCCCTGCTGTGAATTATTAGATCAATAATTATAATTGCATGCCCCTGTTGAATAGGGGCTGAAAAATTGGGCCTTTGGTGGTGGTGGTGGTGGTGATGGTGGTGCTGGTGCCACAACACTGTAAGGCCTGACAGTTACTCTTGGTGGGCGCAGCAATGGGCCCTGCTGTGAATTATTCGATCAATAATTATAATTGCATGCCCCTGTTGAACAGGGGCTGAAAAATTGGGCCTTTGGTGGTGGTGGTGGTGGTGATGGTGGTGCTGGTGCCACAACACTGTAAGGCCTGACAGTTACTCTTGGTGGGCGCAGCAATGGGCCCTGCTGTGAATTATTAGATCAATAATTATAATTGCATGCCCCTGTTGAACAGGGGCTGAAAAATTGGGCCTTTGGTGGTGGTGGTGGTGGTGATGGTGGTGCTGGTGCCACAACACTGTAAGGCCTGACAGTTACTCTTGGTGGGCGCAGCAATGGGCCCTGCTGTGAATTATTAGATCAATAATTATAATTGCATGCCCCTGTTGAACAGGGGCTGAAAAATTGGGCCTTAGGCACTGGTGGCACAACACTGCAACCCCTCACAGATACTGTACTTGGAGCACAGCAATGAGGCCTGTTGCAAAGTATTGCATCAAAAATTTTCATTACACGCCCCTGTTAAACAGGGGCTGAAAAATTGGGCCTTAGCCACTGGTGGCGTCACCCATAAACCAAAATGATCTTCCAAGCTATCATCATTAATCGTATCATTGAGGAGGAGGAGGAGGATAGCCAGTCAACATAACAGCACAGGCACTCAGCATCAGCATCAGTCTTGAAGGGATGTGACATTTTAAAATCAATTAGTCTGTTATATCAGCATCTGGTGTGTGGTAGCTGGTGGTGATCCAAGACTGGTTCATCTTGATGAAAGTCAGTCGATCAACCGAGTCGGTGGACAGGCGCACCCTGTGATCCGTGACAAATCCTCCAGCAGCACTGAATGTGCGTTCTGAAAGAACGCTGGATGCAGGACAGGCCAGTAGCTCAATTGCATACTGTGCAAGCTCTGGCCAGTGATCCATCCTCAAGACCCAGTAAGCCAGAGGATTTTCGGTGGGGAAGGTGTCCAAGTCTGACCTTGCCCCTAGGTATTCCTGGACCATGTATATCAGACGCTGGCAATGGTTGCTGGAACCGATCATACTTTGGGGCTGCGGACTAAAGAATTGTCTGAACGCATCGGTCAGACGGCCACATTCCCCACCGCTCCTTCTTTGACTGCCCGAAGCCTCAGCAACTCGTTGTCCAGGAGTTTGTAACCTCCCAGTCTCTGGGAACGCGTTGCACAGACCTTTCTGCAAGGCCTCCCGGAGTTGTCTCATCCTCTGCTCCCTCTGCGACGGTACGATAAGGTCCGCAACCTTACCCTTGTACCGTGGATCAAGGAGAGTGGCCAGCCAGTAATGGTCCCTCTCCTTGATCCGAAGAATACGAGGATCCTTCCGCAGACTTTGCAGGATCAGGGAGGCCATGCAGTGTAGGTTAGCTGAGGCATTCAGTCCGGAGTCCTCTGGGTCACTAAGGACGACATGATCCGCAGTCACCTCCTCCCAGCCACGTACAAGTCCACTGGTTTCTTGGGACTGTAAATCATCCCTAAAAGACTGCTGCTGATGATGCTGAGTGCCAGCCTCCACCTCCATGCTGACACAATCCTCCTCCTCCTCCTCCTCCTCTTCCTGTGCGATGGGTGGGACAGAAGGAACACTGTCTGGGTAAAGGGGGCCTTGAGAGGCAAGGAAGTCCTCCTCTTCCTGCCTCTGTTCTGCCTCAAGTGCCCTGTCCATTATTCCACGCAGCGTGTGCTCCAACAGGTGGACAAGAGGTACAGTGTCACTGATGCATGCACTGTCACTGCTCACCATCCTCGTGGCCTCCTCAAATGGTGCCAGGACAGTGCATGCATCCCTGATCATGCCCCACTGGCGTGGTGAAAAAAACCTGAGCTCCCCTGACCCTGTCCTGGTGCCGTAGTCGCACAGGTACTCATTGATGGCCCTCTGCTGCGTGTGCAGCCGCTGCAGCATGGCCAACATTGAGTTCCACCTGGTGGGCATGTCACATATAAGGCGGTTCTTGGGCAGGTTCAACTCCTTTTGCAGCTCAGCCAGGCGAGCACTGGCATTATAAGATCTGCGGAAATGCACACAGACTTTCCTGGCCTGCCTCAGGACATCCTGTAAGCCCGGGTACCTGCCCAAGAACCGCTGCACCACCAGGTTAAGGACGTGAGCCATACAGGGCACATGGGTCAGTTGTCCCTGTCGGAGGGCAGAGAGGAGGTTGGTGCCATTGTCGCAAACCACCATTCCTGGCTTAAGCTGGCGTGGCGTCAACCACCTCTCGGCCTGCCCCTGCAGAGCAGACAGGACCTCTGCCCCAGTGTGGCTCCTGTCCCCCAAACACACCAGTGCAAGCACGGCATGGCATCTTTTTGCCTGCGTACTTGCGTAGCCCCTTGAACGCCTACGGAGCACCGCTGGTTCCGAGGACAAAGCACAGGAAGAGGCCATGGAGGAAGAAGAAGAGGAGGGGGTGGAGGAGAGAGGTGTGTCACAACCAGTAGTAGCATTTTGGAGGCGTGGCGGTGGAACAACCTCCAACACTACTGCACCTTGTCCTGCATCCTTCCCAGCTGCCAAAAGAGTGACCCAATGGGCCGTGAAAGAAAGGTAACGTCCCTGTCCATGCCTGCTGGACCATGAGTCAGCGGTAATATGCACCTTACCGCTGACCGCCCTGTCCAGCGAGGCCAAGACATTGCCTTCCACATGCCTGTAGAGAGCCGGAATCGCCTTCCGTGCGAAAAAGTGGCGTTTGGGAACCTGCCACTGAGGAACCGCACATTGCACAAACTCACGGAAGGGGGCCGAGTCTACCAACTGAAAAGGCAGCAGTTGAAGCGCTAGCAATTTAGCCAAGCTAGCATTCAACCGCTGGGCATGTGGATGGCTGGGAGTGAACTTCTTTCGACGGTCCAGCAGCTGGGGCAGGGAAATTTGCCTGCTAGAATCGGACGTTGGTGTACTGCTAGCAGAGTGCCCGCAAGTACTTGCCTGTGACACACCTAATTCTACACCTTCATTCCTCTCAGAGCAGGTTTCAGAGAGGAGTGAAGGTATAGTGGGGTTGGAGATCCCAGCTGATGCGGTGCAAGAAGAGGTCAGCTTTGTTCTTTGGTGTGCGTCTTTAAGGTAGGCTTGCCAACGAGCTGCATGGCAGGTCAACATATGTCTGATCAAGCATGTGGTGCCCAAGCGGATGATGTTTTGGCCACGCGATATACGCTTGAGACATATGTTGCAAACAGCAGCTGTGCGATCTGATGCACTCGCCTCAAAAAAGGCCCACACCAAAGAACTTTTTGAATGACGGGCAGAGGCAGCGCCCTGCACAGGCGGAGCTCTGCGGTGTGATTCCGTCGGTGTGCTGCCCATACGCTGGCCACTCAAGGGCATCCTGCCTCGTTGGAGATGTGCCTCCTCCTCATCCTCCTCCTCCTCCTCCTCTCTCCTATTAGGCACCCACGTGGAGTCAGTGACCTCATCATCCCCTCCCTCCTCATCACTGGAGCCAATCTGGCAGTATGCTGCAGCTGCTGGAGCATGACTGCCAGATTGGTGTCCTTCTTGAGCATCCCCTCTCTCTGCTCTCACGCTGCTGCCTTCCTCTAGCTGGGTATCATCATCAGATCCTTCCAAAGGCTGGGCATCCTCCTGGAGCATGTACCCAACACTGTGCTCAAACAGTTCGGGGGACTCCTCAGGAGGAGGACATGGTGGGTCTAGGGAAGGATTGACTAATGAAGATAATGATACCAGAGAAGAGGACGCTTTGGCAGCTGCTTTGCCAGTACCCTGAGCCTGGGTGAGAGAGGATGAGGAGGATGAGGTGGGCTTGGTCATCCACTCTACCAAGTCTTCGGCATGATGTGGCTCAACATGTCCAGCTGCCGAAAAGAAGGACAAGCGTGTCCCATGGCCATGTGCTGATAACAATGCACCGCGTCCACGACCAGCACTGTTGCCCCCAGACACAGAGCCTGCTTGCCCTCTTTTTTTGCCTCCTGACTGTCTGCCTCTCCTTGTTTGCCTTCCAGACATTTTAATGGATGGCCTGCAGGGAGATGGGAAAAAGAGCAATAAGGGCTACCTTCAGGTGTATACTGTGCAGGAGGCTTAGCAACAATGACACTGACACTGTCCCCTGCCTATCCTTCTCTGTCCCTAAACACAAGGATTGAAAATATGGAACAGCAAAATTGGTTTAGAACAGAATAGCACACTGACACTTTCCCTCACTGTCCTACTCTGTCCCTCCCTACAAACAAGATTTAGCACAGAATAGCACACTGATAATTTCCATGAGTGTCCTTCTCTGTCCCTAAACTCAAGGATTTCAAATATGGAACAGCAAAATTGGTTTAGAACAGAATAGCACACTGTCAGTTTCACTCACTGTACCTCTCTGTCCCTAAACTCAAGGATTGAAAATATGGTTCATCAAAATTGGTTTAGAACAGAATAGCACACTGACACTTTCCCTCACTGTCCTACTCTGTCCCTCCCTACAAACAAGATTTAGCACAGAATAGCACACTGATAATTTCCACGAGTGTCCTTCTCTGTCCCTAAACTCAAGGATTTGAAATATGGAACAGCAAAATTGGTTTAGAACAGAATAGCACACTGACACTTTCCCTCACTGTCCTACTCTGTCCCTCCCTACAAACAAGATTTAGCACAGAATAGCACACTGATAATTTCCACGAGTGTCCTTCTCTGTCCCTAAACTCAAGGATTTGAAATATGGAACAGCAAAATTGGTTTAGAACAGAATAGCACACTGACACTTTCCCTCACTGTCCTACTCTGTCCCTCCCTACAAACAAGATTTAGCACAGAATAGCACACTGATAATTTCCACGAGTGTCCTTCTCTGTCCCTAAACTCAAGGATTTGAAATATGGAACAGCAAAATTGGTTTAGAACAGAATAGCACACTGACACTTTCCCTCACTGTCCTACTCTGTCCCTCCCTACAAACAAGATTTAGCACAGAATAGCACACTGATAATTTCCACGAGTGTCCTTCTCTGTCCCTAAACTCAAGGATTGAAAATATGGAACAGCAAAATTGGTTTAGAACAGAATAGCACACTGAAACTTTCCCTCACTGTCCTACTCTGTCCCTCCCTACAAACAAGATTTAGCACAGAATAGCACACTGATAATTTCCACGAGTGTCCTTCTCTGTCCCTAAACTCAAGGATTGAAAATATGGAACAGCAAAATTGGTTTAGAACAGAATAGCACACTGACACTTTCCCTCACTGTCCTACTCTGTCCCTCCCTACAAACAAGATTTAGCACAGAATAGCACACTGATAATTTCCACGAGTGTCCTTCTCTGTCCCTAAACTCAAGGATTTGAAATATGGATACAGAAAAATTGGTTTAGAACAGAATAGCACACTGTCAGTTTCACTCACTGTACCTCTCTGTCCCTAAACCCAAGGATTGAAAATATGGTTCAGCAAAATTGGTTTAGAACAGAATAGCACACTGACACTTTCCCTCACTGTCCTACTCTGTCCCTCCCTACAAACAAGATTTAGCACAGAATAGCACACTGATAATTTCCACGAGTGTCCTTCTCTGTCCCTAAACTTAAGGATTTGAAATATGGAACAGCAAAATTGGTTTAGAACAGAATAGCACACTGACACTTTCCCTCACTGTCCTACTCTGTCCCTCCCTACAAACAAGATTTAGCACAGAATAGCACACTGATAATTTCCACGAGTGTCCTTCTCTGTCCCTAAACTCAAGGATTGAAAATATGGAACAGCAAAATTGGTTTAGAACAGAATAGCACACTGAAACTTTCCCTCACTGTCCTACTCTGTCCCTCCCTACAAACAAGATTTAGCACAGAATAGCACACTGACACTTTCCCTCACTGTACCTCTCTGTCCCTAAACTCAAGGATTTGAAATATGGAACAGCAAAATTGGTTTAGAACAGAATAGCACACTGACACTTTCCCTCACTGTCCTACTCTGTCCCTCCCTACAAACAAGATTTAGCACAGAATAGCACACTCATAATTTCCACGAGTGTCCTTCTCTGTCCCTAAACTCAAGGATTGAAAATATGGAACAGCAAAATTGGTTTAGAACAGAATAGCACACTGACACTTTCCCTCACTGTCCTACTCTGTCCCTCCCTACAAACAAGATTTAGCACAGAATAGCACACTGACACTTTCCCTCACTGTACCTCTCTGTCCCTACAAACAAGGATTAGCACAGAATAGCACACTGACACTTTCCCTCACTGTACCTCTCTGTCCCTACAAACAAGGTTTAGCACAGAATAACACACTGTCACTGACACTCTCCCTACCTATCCTTATTTGTCCCTAAACACAATGAATCCAGGATTAGTAAAGGAAAAAAAATGACACTGTCCCTGCCTATGCTTCTCTTTCCCTGCTCCGGAACACACTACACAAGGCCGCCGCGCTGGCGGCCTTTTATAGTGTGGGGCGTGTACTAAACCCCCTCAGCAATAATTGGCCACAGGCATCCTGCCTGTGGCCAATCATTGCTCTCCTCGCTGCCGGCGCTGTGATTGGCCAAGCATGCGGGGTCACAGTGCATGCTTGGCCAATCACAGCGCCTGGATGACACTGCGATGGCATAGTGCATTGTGGGCCGTTCGCGTCACTCGAATTTGGCGCGAACGGCCCAAATCGTTCGATCTTCGTCGAACGATCGAACAGCCAATGTTCGAGTCGAACGTATGTTCGACTCGAACACGAAGCTCATCCCTACTCCCAACCAGCCAGCTTTGTATAAACATGAAAAAATGGCCTCAGCCCATGAGTCTCCACCAGAAGCCCCCCCGGTGTGTTTCACTTTGCCCACTGGAGCAGAGTGGTGAGCCTAGAGCTGGGTAAGGGCAATTTATGCATCATCAGTCATTAGAAAAGCAGATGAGAGGTATATAATAGAAGGCACATAGATAAAAGAAAGTAAAAACAATATAGAAAGAAAGAAACTAAGCAGTAAACAGAAGATGAAGAAAATGATAGAGAGTAAGAAAAAAAGAAAAACTAATTTTTTGGAGAAAATGTTTTAAAACAAATTTAAGCGAAAAATTGTTGTAAATAGTGTGATGTCAAGGTGGATCAAAAAATCTATTAAAACCCCCAAAAAATTAGAGTGATAAAGAAAACCATGAAATAAAATAAAAATGTGAAGACGGGGCACTCGAGAAGAGGAGGAGCCCTGCTGGGGGACCCCAGAAGAGGAGGACCGGGGCCACTCTGCAAAACCAACTGCACAGAAGAGGTAAGTATGACATGTGCACTGCCGAAAAATTCATTTGTTTTCATTTCATTCATTTTTATTTATTTTTTGTAAAGTTGTAAATTCGAAAATCCTGAAATTAGAAAATTTTAGAAATCCAGAAATGTAAAAATTAGAAAATTCGAAATTCGGAAACTGGAATATTCAGAGTTCGTAAATTCGAAAAAATGCAGAAATCGAAAATTTGAAAATTTGGAAATTCGAGAACTCAGAAATTAGAAAATCCAAAAATAAGAAAGGAAAATCTGAAAATTCAAAAAAACGAAAATCCACATATTCAAAATAATAACTAACTAACTAATAATAACTAACTGTTAAATTATAGGTATTGGAATTTCCTTTCAAATTTGGCTGTTAGTGAACGTAACAAATACAAATTTATCAGAAGTTATGAATTATCCAAAATCAGGAATGCCGCCTCTAAACAAGAGGAACGGAACAAAATAATAATAAATAATAATAATAATAATATGTTT
Organism: Rana muscosa; assembly: GCA_029206835.1. Taxonomy (NCBI): domain Eukaryota; kingdom Metazoa; phylum Chordata; class Amphibia; order Anura; family Ranidae; genus Rana; species Rana muscosa. The sequence continues at coordinate 76,999,923 of CM055118.1, read as the reverse complement.
TTATTATTATTATTGTTATTTATTATTAGTAATTTGTTACGTTACATTTGTTTAGATACGGCATTCATTCTTACGAATAATTTGTAACTTCGGATAAATTTGTGTTTGTTACGTTCCCTAACAGCCAAATCTAAATGGAAATTCTAATACCTATAATTTAATAGTTAGTATATGTTAAGTTATTATTAGTTAGTTTATATTTCAGATTTTTGAATTTTCAGATTTTAGTTCTTATTTTCAGATTTTCATTCTTTTGAATTTTCGGATTTTCATTCTTATTTTTGGATTTCCGAATTTTTAGAATCTCCGAATTTCTAATTTCCGCATTTTCGAATTTCCGAAATATTCAAATTTTCGAATTTCGAATTTCCGAAATTTCAAAAAAATTGAATTTTGAATTTCCGAAATTTAGAATTTTCAAATTTCAGACTTTTCAAATTTCAAAATTTCAGAATTTCCTAATTTTCCGAAAAATTTGGAAATTTGTATATTTCCGCAATAAAGCGTAGCTCCCCTGAAAAAAATATATATTAAAAGCCAGCAGCTACAAATACTGCAGCTGCTGACTTTTAATATTAGGACACTTACCTGTCCTGAAGTCCAGCGATGTCGGCAGCAGAAGACGAGCAATCGCTCGTCACTCTGCTGCCCCCACCGCCATCCTCGGTGAGGGAACCAGGAAGTGAAGCCTTCACTGCGCCGTTCTCACTGGTCCATGTTGTGTTCTGGGAGCCGAGTGTCTCCCAGAACACAACGGGTATTCTGCGGGAAGTGACGCACTATCCGCAGAATACCCGCAGAGAAGACTCCCGGAAGTGGGTGCAAATACCTGTCTTAGACAGGTATCTGCACCCCCCTTACCCCCTGAAAGGTGCCAAATATGACACCGGAGGGGGGGGGGGGGGTTCTGATGAGCGGAAGTTCCACTTTAGGGTGGAGCTCCGCTTTAACTAATTTGTCTAAATTAGTTAAAAAATTAATTTGGGGGGCGTGGCTTGGCGCGCAATGGCGACGGCAGCTTAACAGAGGAGCTCCGCCGACTTCCCAGCCAACAGCTCGTCTTTCTGCACGCTATCCCCGCAGGATGCACAGGAGATCTCACGGCACCCCGCAGACGAGATCACGCCGCTCTCTGGCAGCCTGCAAGGGACGGGACATAGCGGACATATTCAGAGTCCACTCGGCCACACGAAACAACGAGGCCCGGGGCAAGATGGCGCCGATACAGCGGAGGAGGAATGCAGTGAGGACTCCCAGTCTGCCACAGAGGAGATCAGTAAAGGTACCCCACGCACTAATCGCCCCATAATGTTTGGGGAAATGACTAGCATTGCAGCGGACATTAAGTCCACGTTCTCGGCTGCGATTACAGACCTGAAATCGAACCTCCTGGTGCTTAATGAAAAGATGGAGGGAGCAGAGGCCACAGGGAGACATAGGGACAAGGAGCTGCGCAGGCTGGAGAAGGTCACAGCTTCACACTCCTCACACCTCATTGAGGTTAATAGGCATTTAGAGGACCTGGACAATAGAGGAAGGAGGTGCAACATTAGGGTCCGGGGGATACCTGAGATGGTAGAAGCAGACCAGATAATGATGGCTCTACAGAGGGTATTCAACAGCCTGTTAGATAGGCCCGAGGACACGGTTATAGATTTTGTCAGGGCGCACAGAGCACTTCGAGCCAGAGGGCCTGAATCCCAACCCCCACGGGACATAATTTGCTGCCTTCAAAACTTTAACCTGAAGGAGGACATTATGAAAAAAGCGCTCAGACAGGAGCGCATAATTTTTAATGGAGAAACTATCATGCTTTTCCAGGACCTCTCCCAGATAACCTTAAAGAACCGCAGGGCACTGCGCCCCCTTCTGGACAAGCTCAGAGACAGGGAGCTCAAGTACACTTGGAGGTTTCCGTTTGCTCTTATGGTGAACCACAATGGCAAGCAACACCTGCTGAGATCACCGGAAGACTTACCGGATTTCTGCCATGCTTTGCAGCTTGACATGATTGAGATCCCGGAGTGGTACCAGGAATTTCGTCTGCCACCACTGGAGAAAAGCCCGCCTAACTCCCCGCTCTCTTCCCCTGACAACAGGATCGCCAAGAAGCTGAAGACAGGCCGCCGAGGAGGCTCACACGCTGGGTCACAGGCTGGAACACCGAGCTTCAAGCCGCACTCATCCAGGGCTCTGGATGGGTATTGAGGGGATGTGGACGTTTTCTCCTCCTCCTTACTCACAGATTTTTAGCAGCTTTAGCCCTCATAAGTATTCACCCCCTTTACATGCAGGAGCCCGTCCAGTTGAATTTCATCCTTCCAGCAAGTTCTGACAACAGCTACGCTTCGCTGATCCTCTCAGCAAACGGACTACCCTAAACCGGCCCTTCCCCCCCCCCAATTCCCCCCCCTTTTTTTTTTATTTAATTTTATTTTATTTCTTCATGCTCTAAGTTCTAACCATCCGGTTGGTAGTAAGTTTAACATTCAACCTCGAACTAGCGGGTCATACTTCATGTTGACTGCACCACATGATCCCGGTGGGTCACATTTGTGGCCACTCGGAGGATGAGAACCAAACACTCAGGACTCATACTGCTATCTTGCCCTCTGATCCTCACTTCAGAGTAGGGACAAGTTCCTGTTACTGACACAACTCAAGGAGGGAGGTTCCAGGATGGCCCTTGGACCAGTTGCTATTAATGCACCCATTCCTGAACACAGTCAGTGTACATGAGATGACTATGGGGAGACCACTTCCCATCCCCTGGGGGGTGGAGGGAGGAGGATGTCCGCATCCTTTTTTCTTATTTTTATTGAGTTCCATCAATATAGTTGACGTTATTATTCAGCTTTGTTATTACTTCTATGTCCCAGGTCTTCATGACCCATGAACAAGGAGGCACAGGCGGGAGTCCTGTTAATCTTGTTGATGTTTTCTTCTCTGTTTGAGGACACCCGCATGTGTCTCATGTACCTCATAGCGTGCAGAAATGACTCATTATCACCTTTTTCATGCATTCCAAATGGCTGGGAGGCGGGCACCTCAGGTTTCACAACCCTTAGAACCACCTTAATTCAGCGATTGTTCTTCCCCTGAAGATCTGTCGTGTTGCCGCCTTCCTATCCCCCACATAGTGCACCCTGGGTGGTCTCACTGGCTACCCAGGATTCACTACCTATAGCTCCTTGGGGCATTGATACCCCAAGGAAGATTACCATATCTCCTCTCTTTGACCCTTTACTTACCTCTCCTAAATCTTTTCCAACTAATCTCAGTCTTACCTTCCCCTCTGCACCCCCTCCCCTGCTTCTCCACCTCTTCAGCCTTCCCCTGGGCTCTTCTCTAATGGTACTTGACCATTTGTGATAGATCTGTAGTACAATATTCACATCGATCTCTTGTAATTTTGTCTCGATTGTTCTTCCTATTAGACGTAGACCACCAGCTCTCTCTGAACATACGTCATGGTATACTCATCTCTTGGCCGCCTCCCGACTGTAATTTCGCACAACGCTAAGGGACTAAACATCCCAGAAAAACGCACGACACTCTTGAGAGAACTCAAAAAAGGTAAGCCACAGTTTGTCTTCTTGCAGGAGACGCACTTTAAGACCTCACAGGTCCCCAGGCTCACTGACTCCTACTTTACCGAAGCTTTCCATGCCACAAATGACCTGGCCAAAACCAAGGGTGTGTCTATCTTAATAAGTAAAAACGCCCCCTTTGAAGTCACCGACAAACTTATAGACCCTGAGGGAAGGTATGTCTTCTTGAGGGGGACTTGTGGGGGTAGGCCCCTAACCTTAGCAAATGTATACTTCCCCAACACCGCCCACCTCTCCTTCTGCAGGCATATGGTGTCACAGTTGAAGGGCTTTGGCTCTGGATGCATGATTGTGGGAGGGGATTTTAACATCCCACTGAACCCCTTAGTCGACACCTCTATGGGTAGATCCCATATCACATATAAGATCCTTAAACAAATTAAAACCCTTCTGAGCTCCTTGCAGCTGATAGATTCCTGGCGTCTCTTGCACCCTGACGACAAGGATTATACGTTCCATTCCATTCCCCATAATAAGTATTCACGAATAGACTACATCTTTACGTCACAAAGAGACCTCAATCTGATTACGGAAGCCAATATAGGGATCCAGTCCATTTCCGACCACGCGCCTATATCACTCTCCTTAGACCTGACTAGGCCACCCCCCAAACCCAACACCTGGAGACTGAAGTCAACACTCCTTACAGACCCGCAGAGGCTCCCTGGAATTTCCAAAACCATCAAAGAATTTTTTTCTCACAATGTGACTCCTGAGATGGACCCCATGATGATTTGGGAGGCACACAAATGCACCATAAGAGGGGAGTTGATCCAATTGGGAGCCCACTGTAAGAGGGAAAGGGAAAAAGTGATCAGACAGCTGACAGACAAAATTCACGCCCTAGAAACGCTACATAAAAAATCCCTATCGGAAAGATCAGCGAGTGCCCTTCTGGACACTAGGAAAACCCTCCAACACATTCTAGACGCAAAAGCCAAAAGATTTCTTTTCTTTAAAAAGAAGATCTATTACGAGCATGGAGACAAGACTGGAAGGTTCCTAGCCAAGGCCCTAAAGGATGCCACATCACACCAGAACATTCTAGGAATAAGAAACAATAAGGGCAAAGTAGATGTTACCACTGAGGGAATTAGCAAACACTTCCATGAATATTACTCCAACCTCTACAATTTACCTTCACAGGGAAACTCCCCTCCCTCCCCAAGGTCTAGATTGCAATTAATCCGGGACTACTTAAAAGACTCCAAACTTCCGACCCTAACAGGTGAGAATGCCCAGCTATTAGACTGTCCTATTGACAAATTTGAAATTTTGCAATCCATTAAAGACTTAAAAGCGGGTAAAAGCCCAGGTCCGGACGGTTTCACTTCCATTTACTACAAGACCTTTACTGACTTGCTCCTCGACCCACTACATAAAGCGCTGAACGCCCTCTCAACACCCAGAACGGTGCCATCGTCATTCCTCGCGGCCCATATAACTGTCATACCAAAACAGAATAAAGACCCCCAATTATGTGCCAGCTACAGACCGATATCTCTCCTTAATATAGACGTTAAGCTCCTAGCTAAAATAATTGCCAACAGACTTAGACCATTGCTACACGATATCATTGGTCCTGACCAGGCTGGCTTTATGCCGGGCAGGGAGACCAGAGATTGCGTAACCAAAGCACTCAACCTAATTTATGCAGCACGAACACAGAAGATCGAGGGCTTTCTCCTGTCCACGGACGCGGAGAAGGCCTTCGATCGTGTGGCATGGGACTACATGCTGGAGACATGCCAACATATTGGTCTGGGCTCTTGCATGATGTCATGGATCGGGTCACTATACTCAAACCCATCAGCTCAGGTCAAGATTAATGGTTCCCTGTCAGACAAAGTCCATATCAACAACGGGACGAGACAGGGCTGCCCCCTCTCACCCATCTTATTTATACTCTCTTCGGAACCGTTCATTAGAAAAGTCATTGCAGAAGAAGCCATACAAGGATTTGCAGTTGCTGGTCGGGAATTTAAAATAGCGGCGTATGCAGACGACCTACTCTTTTTCCTAACCAACCCCCATATCACTCTACCCTCCTTACTACGCGAATTCTCCATCTTTGGCAAGTTATCTAATCTTAAAATAAATTTCTCAAAATCGGAAGCCCTAAATATAAACTTACCCGCAGCCCCACTGAACAGACTCAAAGCTAATTGCCCCTTTAAATGGGAATCTTCAGCTCTTCATTACTTAGGAGTCTGGCTGACCCCTAACATTGCTCAAATCTATGACCGAAACTTCCCGCCTATTCTTAAAATTGTAGACCAGGACCTTAATAAATGGCACACGCGTAACATCTCATGGTTTGGCCGAGCTGCCATATGCAAAATGGTCATTCTGCCAAAGCTCCTATACCTCTTCCGCAATTTACCAGTTAGGATCCCCCAGAGTTTTTTCAAAACGATCTCCAGCTTGCAGTCAAGGTTTATATGGGCCCACAAACCACCCAGAATAAAAGCCCAACTCCTGACGAAGCCCAAACTTAAAGGGGGAATGGGTATACCGGATTTTAGAATATACTACTTTGCTGCCCACGTCACCAGAATTATTGATTGGCACTGCCATCACTCACAAAAGGACTGGATCCAACTAGAGAACAGTCTCAGCCCCTTAGCCCTACGATTCTCCCCATTGATACCATGGTCTAAGTATCCAGCGACCCTCAAAACACACCCCTTTATAGGTACATCACTTGGAGTCTTCCATAAATTGACCAAACAAACAGACCTCTCTTCCCCACTGGGTCCCTTGACGCCCTTGTTCAATAATCCAGACTTTCTCCCCGGAGTGGGCAACCGCTTACTGCACTCCCGACATACTTCCACACCGCTGCTCGCCCAGGACTGCTTTCATAAAGGTAGTTTTAAAGATTTCGAACAGCTCACTGCAGGGATGGACACGCCCTCCATCCCATTATGGACGTATCTTCAGATCAGACACTACCTAAACCAACCCCACAGGAGAGACTCTTTTGGAAGGGATCTGACGGACCTGGAGTCAGTGTGCCTGGAGGGTAACCTAGTGCGGAAGGCTACCTCAATTTCATATGCTTGGCTACGAGACCAACCCATGCAAGGAGAAGACAGATTCAGAGAGAGCTGGTCACGGGCCCTGAAGAGGCCTATCTCGGCCAATCAGTGGCAGAGGGCGTGTGTATTTACACATAAATGTTCCCTTAGCTCAAGAACACAGGAGACAGCCTACAAACTCCTGACACATTGGTACACCACGCCGACTAAGATACATGGCTGGTTCCCGCAGACTCCAGACACGTGCTGGAGATGTGGGAAGGAAGGGGGTGATCTACTCCATATTTGGTGGCATTGCCCTGTGATCGCCCCCTTCTGGAAGGCTGTGTGTGAGAAAATTCGGACAATCACTGAGACCTTAATTACTCTGGATGTGGCGTGCTGTCTGCTTCACATCACAGAGGTATCATACAAAAGATACAACAACTCTCTGACCAAACACTTATTAAATGCGGCAAAAGCTCTAATTCCTCTATATTGGAAATCCACCAGAACCCCCTCACTCAGGGAGTGGTTCCAGAGAGTTTCTGAGACTTGTGATATGGAGGAGACGGTGGCCCAGTCCACAGACAACCATGATAAATTTTTTAATACCTGGTCCCCCTGGATTCAATACAAATTTTCGCGAGCTTATGAGGACTCAACAGCAGTGGACCTGGCCACCTAACTCCTTAGGACAGGTGCTGGGAACCCGGGCCTACATATGAGTTCACTGACCCCATGAAGGGCAGGACAGGGGAGGGTGCCTGATAATGCCCCTCCCAAATGGGTACACCCTGTAACAACTGATCCAGAACTATATAAGTTTCATTAACTGGCCTTTTACCTATAAGTGATTACATGTTTTACTTTATAGAGACTTCCTAACAAGATCTCACCATGTATAAGATTATGCCCATACCATTCATCTACCCCTTTTCGAGATTCTTTCTTTTACTTCTCTCTCACTGTTCCTTTCTACACTTCTCGGAGCAATGTTGCTCCCAACGCCCGCAGTACTTCCTTTTTATTACAACTCCTGATTTCATTGCTGGATAACCACTTACAGCTGTTTTTAACCGAGGACTACAGGTTATCCTAGATATTACTTCTAGACTAATTGTTTGATTATTCTTTTTTTTTTTTTTTTTCCAAAAACAGTTTATTGAAATGTAAAAAGCATTTACAGATATCTTGAACAATAGTAGTACAATAAGGTATTAATACAACCACAAAACATGGATGAATAACATGTGTCACATACAATTCAACTTGCGGGTAGTGAAAATGAAATGGCTATGTGCATCCTTCATGAACTAGGCCGTGTTGGGGTGGGCTACCTTAATTCAAGGTAGTTGTGGGGTCTAGTCAAAGTCCACTACCATTGACGGGGATAGATCTTGTTGGTAGGTTAGAGCTAGGTAGGTTCACGGATGCCGTTATGGACTTTTGGTCTGTGTGGGAGGGAAAGGCCAACAGGTGCAATATGGCAGAAAGGGAGGGAAGGAGCTATAAACAGGTTTATTTCGTTGAGAGTGTATGAATGCGGGAGTGTAGGCTGGAGCTATGTTAGTGGTTGTATTGTACAGAAGCTTGTGGATGAGAAAGTAGGAGGGGGTAAGTGGTGGAAGGAGAAGGGGTGGGGTGGGGATCGAGGGGAGGGGAGTGAGGCAGGAAGGGATGGCGTTGGCAGGGGGTCCGTCTCTGACTTCCCCGACCCCTTGGGGTGTTCAAGGGGCGTGTTATGAGAAACTAGGGGCGGATCTGTATAGGGGGAGATATAGGAGGAGAGAGGTGTCTTTGTAAGGTTTAGGGTTAAGGGGAGATCCTGGCACGTCGTAGATTTTTAATGACAATTCTCAGAGGAGTAATTTATCCTTTGTCAGGGTTCAGGGAGTTTGCAAATTCTGGGGTCGTTTTATAGTGTAACCAGCAGGCCCATTTTTTACTAAATGATGACGGAGTCTCTCTTGCAATATGTATAAGATTTTCCATTTCCTCAATTTTGCATATTCTGTTAAACCATTCTTTTATGGTTGGTTGGTGAGTCGATTTCCAGTGTATAGGGATACACTGCTTTGCCGCATTGATCATGTGCATTGCTAGGGATTTGTGATAGGAATTGTGCGACAGGGGTGAATGGTGTAGAAGGAATTGAGAAGGGGAAAGGTCCAAATGATATGAGGTGACTCGAGAGGTTATATGGCATACCTTTTCCCAGAAGTCTTTTAGAGATGGACAGGACCACCAGATATGGAGAAGGGTTCCCCTTTCCCGGAGACATCTCCAGCAAACCTCTGGGATTGTGGGATTATATTTATGCAGAAGGGTGGGCGTGCGGTACCATCTAGATTGGATCTTAAAGCCGTTTTCCTGGGTCGACACATTCGTCGACCCTTTATGTATGTTGAGGAAAATTAGTTCCCATTGTTCCGCTGAAAGAGATACCGAGAGGTCTGACTCCCAGTTCTTACAGGCTAAGGTCTCGTTAGCTTTCATCTCGGCGAAGAGGAGTTCATGTGTGGTAGAAACTAGATGAGATTGGGGTGTCGTTTGGATACATAGCTTTTCGAAAGGGGTGAGTTCTCTGGAGCATTGTATATTCTTGTTAAGGGATTTTAGAAAATGAGCAATTAAAATATATGTCCAAGGGGGAATGGGTGGCTTGTTTAGTTGGGAGGAGAGTTGGGATGTAGACAATAGTTTGCCCCGGAGGAAGAACTGATGTGATCTAATTGGGCTCTGTGTCCAGTTATCGGTAAGAAACTTTGCGTGCATACCTGGTGGGAACCCAGGGTTCATTTTTACAGGTGTCAGTGGGCCGGGAATCGAAGATATGGGTGATCGGTAGCAAAGCTTTTTGAAGCATTGCAAGGTTGGGCCTATAAGTGGGTGTACGTGTAATTCAGAGGGGACGTGGGGTGAGAGTAACCATGGGAGAGACTCCAAAGGGAGAGCAGAAAAAGATGCTTCTAGGGAAACCCAATCTTTGTGGAGAGATTGAGTATTCCAGTCCACTATCCTGGTAAGGTGTGTAGCAGTGTAATAATTGAGAAGGTTGGGGAGGCCTATGCCCCCAAGTCTTTTAGGTCGGGTGAGCTGCGTAAAGCTGATTCTGGGTCTACGGTTCCCCCATAAGAATTTAGTGCATATGTTTCTATAAGATTTAAAAAAGGCCGGAGGTATATGTATAGGGATCGCCTGCAATATATAGAGTATTCTCGGGAGGGCATTCATTTTGAGGATCGCCGCTCTGCCAAACCAAGAGAAAAGCGGTTTGTTCCATGTTTCAAGATCAGAGGATATTCTGTGTAGGATAGGAACATGGTTTTTAGCGTAGAGGTTTGAGAGTTTGGAAGGGAGTTGTATCCCTAGGTATGTGATGGAATCATGTTTCCATTGGAACGGGAAGTTAGCCTTACATTGATCAACTATGTGTTGAGGTAATGTTATATTAAGGGCAAAGGATTTCGAGAAATTAATTTTAAGGTGGGAGAGGAACTGAAATTGTTTAAATTCAGAAAGAAGGTTTGGTAGGGAGATCAGTGGGTTCGACAGGAACAACAAAATATCGTCTGTGAAAGCAGCGTATTTATATTCTCTTTTGGAGGAACTTATACCTTGGATATCTGGGTTGTATGTCAGTTTACGGAGGAATGGTTCAAGTGTGAGTACAAAGAGGATGGGGGACAGGGGGCAGCCCTGTCTTGTGCCATTTCCGATGGGAAAGGCGTCCGACAGAGTATTGTTGACCCGTACCTTAGCAGATGGTCCCGTGTATAGTGACAGGATTAGGCCTAACATATATGGGCCCAATCCTATGGCCCTCAGAACCGCTGTCATATAGTCCCAAGCTACTCTGTCGAACGCCTTCTCCGCATCGAGTGACAAAAACAGGCCTTTTTGGGTTGTCTGTGTCATAAGGTGGTGTAAGTTTATTGCTTTAACAGTGTTGTCCCTGGCTTCACGTCCAGGGATAAAGCCGGTCTGGTCATGAGAGATTAAGGAAGGGAGAAGCGGTAAGAGTCTGTTTGCCAAAATCTTAGAAAAGATTTTGACATCTACATTCAATAATGAGATTGGTCTATAATTTCCCGTTTGGGTGGGGTCCTTATCTTCTTTGGGGATAACAACGATATGTGCTTCTAACATTTCGCTTTTGAAAGGATTTGTGGGAGAGAGTGTATTGAAGGCGTCAAGGAAGGGTTGTTGAAGAAGGTCTGAGAATGTCTTGAAATATACGGCGGAAAGACCATCAGGTCCCGGGCTCTTACCAGGCTTAAGTTGTTTTAAAGCTTTTTTCCATTCCTGAATAGAGATCGGGGATTCCAGAATCGTGGTGGTGTCAGTGGGGAGCTTTCCTGGAGCAAATTGGTCTAAGAACGAGTTAATATCATTGGGTCTGTCATTCGATAAGGTAGTAGGGGGTTCGGATTTATCTAGATTATATAGGGACGAGTAGTACTTCTCAAACTCTCTGGCTATGTCATTGTTATTCGTGAGAGTCTTACCCGTGGGGGATTGTATGTGGTGTATCGTATTAGCAGCCCTTTTCTTGCGTAAGGCTTGAGCAAGAAGATGGCCACTTTTGTTGCCGAATTCGTAAAAAAGTTTCTGAGATAGAGTGTATTTCTTCCTGAGGTGATGGCCCAATTCTTCCTGAATGAGTGTACGAGTCTCTAGTAGTTCTACGAGGGTTTGCTGGGCCAGGTTTCGTTTGTGTAGTGCTTCTAGTTTATTAAGTTTGGAAAAGAGATCAGCCAGTTTGGCCCGTTTTTCCTTTCTAATTGCGGCCCCCAGGGAAATCAATTTCCCTCGGACAACACATTTGTGAGCCGCCCACTGAGTAAGTTTAGAAATGTCCGGGGTGTTGTTCTCAGTGAAATAATTGCTTAGGCAAGTTTGAATCTCTAATTCTTTGGTTTTGTCTGTCAGGATGGAAGGGTCTAGTCTCCAAATTTGCGAGCGGTATACTTTTTCAGGGAAAGTGAGGGTCATTGAGATAGGGTGGTGGTCCGAGAAGGTCATCGGTTCGACGGTTGCTGCTTTCAGGGACGGGAGATCCTGTTGGGTAAGAAATATGTAGTCTAGTCGTGAATATTTGTTATGTGGGGCGGAGAAGAATGTAAAATCCTTTACGTTCGGGTGTAAGGTGCGCCATGTGTCGTGTAGCAAGAGTTCTTGGAAACATTTTCTGATTTGTCGGAGCGCCCTGTATGGTAGGTGGGATTTCCCCGACGAGGTGTCTAAAAGGGGGTTCAGGGGTACATTGAGATCCCCTCCCAGTATAAGAATACCCTCTTGGAAATTGGTTAGGTGTCTTGTTACAGCCCTAAAAAAGGGAACTTGGGACGAGTTGGGGCTGTATATGTTAGCCAAAGTGATTGGTTTGTTCCTGAGTGTCCCTTTTAGGAAGATATACCTGCCTAGTTCGTCAAGGTGAGTGTCTGTAATTTGGATGGGAAGGTTTTTGGAAATGATTATGGAGACTCCTTTGGATTTCGAGATAGGTGAGGTGGCATGGAAACTATGGGGGAAGAGGCGATTAGTCATGTTGGGAACTGATTTCTTACAAAAGTGGGTTTCCTGTAAGAAGATTATGTCAGCTTTCATGCTGCGCATGAGGGAAAAGAGTTGTGTTCGCTTTTCAGGTATGTTCAGTCCTTTGGCGTTAAGGGAGACTACCTTTAGGGACAGGTTGGCGCCTCGGACATTATCGGGGCTCATGTTGGTAGTAGAGGTTTAAGCGAGTGGGGGGCGGGAGGATATGGGGAAGTCAGAGACGGGAGGAAAAGAAAGGGGGGGGTTATGCGGATGGGGAGAAGGGAAGATGTGGGGTAGGTGAGGTTAGGACGTTGAGGAGGAAGATAACCAGGGAGGAAGGAGGGGACAGGTAGGGGGATGGGGTATTATACCGGGTGTGGGACTTGACCTGCAAGCCCACCAATTAGGAGTGGGGGTACCGGTGAGGTTCAGCGGTGTCTACCAGAGTCCGCTGTGTGTGAGAGCGGTAGGTGGAGTTCAACTAGAGAGAGGTGAGGTCTGCGTCTCTCTATGAGGTCTTAAGGATAACAGACGCTGCTGATTGTTAGCGTCATCTATGGCTCATTTTGGTGTCAGAGGAGTAATCTTGTTGTGTAGATGACGGACAGGTCATCCTATAAGGACATGGTGAGAGGGTGATTCGTAGGTGACTTCAGGGCTGTGTGTAACGGCTTATTCTCATAAAGCATGAAGGCTGTGGAGTTGTAAGGGCATTTATTCGGCAATTAGAGGAGGATGTTTAGCATTGTGTAATCTGGGGGTTTGTGTGGAAGAGGGGGATAAGAAATTAAGTGTATTGCTCAAATTTCAGATGTCACATGACAGAGAATAGGGGGCATATACTTTGGTTTAGAGGAATATGCAGGGAACAGAGTCAGTAACATGGTGAATTAGTTAAAACAGAACAGAACAGAACGTACAGCTTGCGTTACCGTGAACAAGTATGCATCTGCAGTTATGGCTGACATCAAAAATCCAAATATGGATAACATAGCAAACAAAACATAGTAAACAAAAACATAGTAAACAAAATCATACCCAGGGGTTAAGGGCAGGCTGTCTAAATCCGAGGGGGGCACGCCCATTCCCAAACCTGAGAATGGATTCTACCCGACATCCACGTAGGCCACACACCTGTGCATGTCCCCCTCGGATCCCCGACCACCCTCAGTGCTGTAAAGCAGAAAATTCAGGAGCTAGGAGCTAGTAGGGCCTGTGGGGAGAAAGACAGCACATAATGCAATCGGGGGATTATATATCGACATGTCATTAGCTGCATTGGAGTAGATAGGAGAATGTAGGAAGAAGGCTTCAATAGAAAAAGGGTACAGCCGATGAGCAAGAATGAATACAGTGTGAGGAGAAGGAGGAAAAGACAATCAGTGCGGGAGAAGGTAGTCTCTGACCCGACATAAGGAAGTTAGGGCGACCGGGGAAACCTTCGGGAGTTGTCCAAGAGGGAAAGAGGGTACCAACCGTTCTGCCAGTGTTCCCTAGGGATTGCTGTATAAAGTTACCTGCGAATTGGAGTGGTCCAGAGTCCAGCTGTGAGGTGGAAACAGAAGGACGGTATTCATGTTTCTTGTTAGGCGATGCGTGCTTTGCGGGGCACTGGAGAAGCCGTCGGGCTACCATTACGCGGGGCTCTTTGATCCTTTGAAGGAGTGTGGGGAGGAGGTGGGTGAGAGCGTCGGCGGCCGATACTAAAGTTGCCTGCTTCTGCGATACCTTCCATGGAGGTGACTCTTCTGAGTGGCGGTATACGGAAGTCGCTGTACCAGTCTGGTACTTCCACATACGGTATCTCCTTGGCCGTGCAGAAGTGGTCTAAATCCTCCGGGACTTTTAGATTGGCTGTGCGGCCTTGGTGAGTTGCTGTCAGGCAGAAGGGGAACTTCCATCGGTAGATTATGGATCTGGCCCTCAGTGTTTCCAGGAGGGGACGTAGCTCGCGTCTGCGCTGCAGGGTGATGTTAGATAGGTCCTGGTAGATTCTGATATCCGTTCCCTGGAAAGACAGTTGGTTGCGGTGTCTGGCCTTGCGTAATATTTCCTCCTTCAAGGGAAAGTCTGTGAGGCAGCAGACTGCATCCCGTGGGGGATCTGTGTCCCTTCCCCGCGGGCGCAGTGCCCTGTGGAGCCGTTCGAACGCGATCGGGGTATCAGGGGCTCTTTCAAGTAGATCGTTAAAGATGGTAGTTACTGCCACTGGGAGCTGGCTGGCATCGATCATTTCTGGAATACCCCTCACTCTAAGGTTGTGACGCCTTCCGCGATTATCTAAATCTTCCATGTGGCGATTGATCTCCCTGAGGTGGATCGCATGCGACTCTGTTACCTGTTGAACGTGACAAATCGCTGTGTCTTGGCGGGCTTGAGCGTATTCCACCTCTTCCACCCTAAGCGTCATGGCGTGTATGTCCGACCTCATGTCCAAGATGGCCGCCATGAGGGTGTTTTTAATATCCGTAGCGACGCTGTGCAGGTCATTAAGGCTCACTGCCGGGGGGTGAGTCATCCCCGTTGCCAGACCTGGGGATCTCTGCTCCTCGGGTCGCTGCGGGCTGGAGCTCTGGGCGCGTGGCGCTTGGGAGGAGGCTGCTTGCGAGGCCTGCATCCTGGCCGTAGGCCGTGACCGGAATATCTCGGGGATTTGCTGACTCAGCGGGGTGTCGGTGTTCAGCGGGGATCGGGAACGGGTTGCCGAGGCACTGCGAGCGGTTCTCACCATGTCCGGTGGAGCAGGTAAGCTGATAAGCTGAAGTTGCTGGACCTCGGGACGGGAGCTCGCACACTACACGTCCATCCTGGAACGGCACCAGACCACTGATTATTCTATTAACAATACTGTGTTGACGGCAGAGGGGGAGCTGCGTCTCCCCTTGTAGATTTCATTTGTATCTCTTTTCAATAAACTTGATGTTACAA
This sequence comes from Rana muscosa, assembly GCA_029206835.1. NCBI lineage: Eukaryota > Metazoa > Chordata > Amphibia > Anura > Ranidae > Rana > Rana muscosa. The sequence continues at coordinate 76,984,820 of CM055118.1, read as the reverse complement.
AAAAATAATAATTTGGAACTACTGTAAATGAATTGCACATGTCTATAAAAAAGGGTCCTTTAGTTATCCTTTAACTTACCAACAGCCCAAACGAAGGTTGCAAATGCAGTGCGTTAGCCTGCAATGCATCGCAGGGTCCAATAGTACCATGAGATCCAGTTGCTGTGTCTTTTGTAAACTAGCGCATGTACTACTTGTGGTGCACTCTGCCGCAATTTCAGCCCATTCAAATGAATGGGTTTAAATTGCACTGCATCTGGATCGCATGTAAATTGCACAGGAATGCACAGCGCATTCCTGTGCAATTCATGTTGGGAAGCGGCCCTTAGGGCTGACAACACAGCGAAGTTGATTTACTAAAGACGTTAGTGTGAATATTCACTTCTATTATCCAGTCCTGTGAAAAGCAAATTTTTTGTTTACTTATATCATCTGCACACTATCGGGTTTTCAAAATTAAAAGGAATTTTCTTTTCACATAATTGAATAACTGACGTGAATATTCTCACAATGTATTACCTTTTTAGTAAATCAGGAACCGCCTCTTTGTATGAACGGATTCCCAACCAGCATTGCCAGTCCTGCCAGCTGTACTGCAGAACCGACCTCTCCTGTACCATCATTATCCCACTGACTCCACATGCATACAGTTAATTATTTCCCTGCAAAACAATGCTGCTGCCTTGAAACCCAGAGGCTGCCCATACACACCGTGTGTAGAGAAAATGCTCTTTGAAGATGTAGTTCTGGTGGTGCGACTATGACAATAGGAACTGAGCCCCCAGCAGCTGCCCTTGCAGTAATTTACAACCTTCGTCGTGATATCATAACAAAAGCTGCTTCTTGCTGCAGGGTAAAAAATAATAATAATAATGTTGGGATTTACGCAGAGGAAGGTTTGGAGTTAAATGTATGTGATGCCTGGATATTTCCTTTAACTATGAGCAATATAGTGCATTTCGACATTACAGTAAAAGCGCCTAGGAACAGGCAATTCACTTCCATTTGCAAACCAATTAGGTCTTTCTTTTTGCTTACGCCAATGAGAGGAATTCTCACACCATATCACCGCCGTCTGTACTCAATGAATGGATTACTCCTGCAAATGTTCCCCGGGCCCCAGATCTGGACTTCAAAGTGGAAGCTCTGGCGGCCTCGTCTCTACGAAAATCCCAGACATCATAGGCAGACTGCCAGCTTACACACAGGAGCTCAATGCTTGCAAGAGGGCTCCAAGGCCTGCGTCCCAGCTATGGATTATGAGGGATTTCTACACAGATAACCAGGATGTAATGAGAGGAAATATTTCATTCTCTCACTTAACCCCTTTTATGTTTGTGTACTATATGCTCGTTCTATTGTATTATGCTGAGTCCATGAACTGCACTGTGCATAGACTAAAGGTAATCTAGTAATTAAATATACCACTAAAAAGAACAACAACAACAAAAATCACACTAGGCCTCATGTATCAAAATACCTGAAAAATAAACAACATGTTTTGCCTCACAGCCAACTAGGTGATAACTTTCCCAGGGGGCGTTTGTGTCTTTCATCTGACATGCGTTTATGAATCAAGGACTTGGAACGTTTTGACTTTTGTACTGGAAAGTATGAAACAGCAGTGATCATTTGTAATTAATGGTGCTTTGGCCAACCATCACCATCGGTCATATTTTACATTTCAGCTTCTTTTATTCCTCTGTATTAGTCAGTGGAAATGCAATTTTAATACACAGTAAGCACATGAATGGAAACCACTTCTAAAACGTAAACCATTAACAAAAGCAACTAAAAACATGCAGAATATTTGCTTGAATTAGGCCCCTTTCACACTGGGGCGGAGAGGTGCACTGGCGGTATATCGGCGCTATTTTTAGCGCCGCTATACCGTCGTTTTTACTGCGATATTCGGCCGCTAGCGGTGCAGTTTTAACCCCCGCTAGCGGCCGGAAAAGGGTTATTACCGCCCGCAAACCGCTGCTACAGCAGCGGTTTGCGGGCGGTATAGCCGCGGTTTCCCATTGATTTCAATGGGAAGGAGCGGTAAAAGGAGCGGTATAAACACCGCTCCTTCACCGCTCCAAAGATGCGGCTTGCAGGAGATTTTTTTTCCTCCCGCCAGCGCATCGCCTCAGTGTGAAAGCCCTCGGGCTTTCACATTGAGAAAGCTGGATCAGGATTATTTCAGGCGTTATTTATGCGCTATTTTTAGTGCTAAAACGCCTGAAATACGCCTCAGTGTGAAAGGGGCCTTACAGTGTATATTATGGAGAATAAAATAAACAAAATAAGCAGTACACTTCTTTAAGGTCCCATACACACTAATGGATTTTCTGCAGATTTTTGTCTTCAGATTTACCAAAACCATATTATATGAGGTCAAACCTTAACCACTTCAGCCCCGGAGGATTTGGCTGCCAAATGACCGGGTCACTTTTTGCGATTCAATAATTGGGGAAAGTGCGGCACTCAAAATGAAAATATAATCGTGAGATATACATATATATATATGTATATATATATATATATACATGTTTTTTATTTGCACATATTAGCGCCCCCTAACCATTTATTCTATATATACATGAAAACCTCAGTGAAAAAGCAAATGTTAAACAATGCAATGTATATCACAGTGGTAATAATTGATAACTAGCATACTCATATAATGCAACAAATATGCTTGGAGGCCGGTATACAATAATCGGCATGTGATATCCAAAATTTCAACAAAAAATTGGATTGAAAGCAAAACAACAGATAAAGTCCAAATAAACCATCTGTGGAGTGGGTGAACACAATAATGATATTGGTGCATGTTAAAGAAAAAAGTCTGGTATAGTAATACATATAAATCCAAATATTCCAAAATGAATCGGGTAAATGTATATGTTGTCTGCAGACTATCCACAACCTTATAAGTCTAAGGCTTACCAGATAGGATGGACCCAACGGAGCGTACGCCAGGTGGGTCAGACAAGCTTGGTGGTGTAGCACACCAAAAGGGAAATGCAGCAGGCACAGCTTCCAATGGGAACCAGGAAATCACAACAAGGAGTGAAAATCCACCATGGAGATCGTCAGCAGTACTTCACACAAAACCTCATCCCAAGATGTATATGATGTTGTAAGGAAAAGAAAGGGGCCACATAGTGTAATTCATTATAAAATGGTGAACATTTAATAAAATAATATAAAATGGTCACTAACGTTTGAAGAGACGAGTAAAAGCATATGTAATCATAAATGACGCAGTGGCATCAGCAGAGAGTGGACCATTAATTTATTCAGCCATGCGCGCCAGCAAAATAATAAGGAGAGGGAAAAAGGGGCAAAAAGAAGGGGAAGAGGAAGAGCCAGGAAAGAAGAAAAAGAGGCAGAAAAATACATAAGATGATCATTGTAACAATCATTAGAGCAATTGGGATTGAAATAAGATTCACGCAGAAATCTGCAGTGGTCCCAGTGGGGATGAGGGGAGCGAGCAGACAAAAAGAGTTTCAGGTAAAATTCAAGGAAAATAAAAAATAGCCTGTCGACTCCCATCAACCCCAGGAGGAGAGGGGCAGGAAACCAACGCCCTTGTAGAAGCATCAACAGGGAGCATTGAGCCCCGCCAGCGAACGGCCTAAAAGAAAGGAATTAACATTTATAGAAACAAGCAATGTTTAGAACAAAAATACCAATAAACATAACAGATCTTCAAAGGATAAACCTGAAAATTATCAATAGGATGAGTCAAACCTTTAGTATGAAAAATTGAACCTTTGAGATTAGAACATAGGCTACAGACAATGTAAGAGAACAAAGTAGCCAGGCAAATGTGTGGAAGTAGTGGGATATCTCACCCATTTTTCTGAGACGAACCAGGGGTAGAGACACGCCTTTGCTTGGCCGGGGTTTTCCGTCATTTGGGAGATCGGGGAGTGGAAAAAGTGGGTATTGAATTCTGCCAGCCCGGTAGCTCCACATGCGGCAGATTCAGATCCTGAAGAAAGGTAGGGAGGTGCTCATGAAACCGCAAAGTGGAGGAGCGGCCATTTTTAGTAGCAATTAAGCATGCAGGAAAACCCCAGCGGTAAGTGGATCCATTACCCGTTAAATGTTCCAAGAGAGGCTTTAAAGCTCTGCGGCGATCAAGGGTCTCCTTAGATATGTCTGGATAAATGTTAAAGGAAGCTAAATTTTAGGAGTATTTCACAGTTTGGCACTTTTTGCGATTCGGCACTGCGTCACTTTAACTGACAATTGCGCGGGGGGCGTGTTCGGATGTGAAACAGGAAGGACGTGTGGATACAGAGCTCCACACATTCAGCTAGAATCTTTTGCCATCTGCCACTCTTTTCTCCTAGATGAACCTCCAAAATCCCTCTATACATTATTGGGCACCTTGCATCGCTGCCCCAGCAGATATTGCAGAATACGGCCGGCTGTATCTCCTTTGGACCAGAAGTCAGCTTCACATTGCAGTGGCCCTCCGCCATCTTGAGGCCTGCCAACTTTCCCGGCCTATGTCGATCCAAGGGAGGCAAACCACGGCTTGCTGGAGGTAAAGACTATCATCCGCCCTCACTTGCTTGCACATTCGCCTGCCTGATACGCCTCGGAGACCCGTCCAACCGCTGGGGACATTAGTGGAGGCCACGGCCTAGTGCATCCTCCAAGTCACCGCTATTTCCTGAATCGGGATCCCGCGGAAGTGCGCCGAGGCGGGCCTGCTGGAGGTAACGGTTGTCACCTATCTTCTTGCCTGCCCATCCGCCTATCTAGCACTCTTTGGAGGCCCGTCCAGCCGCTGGTGACAATTGTAGAGACCGCGGCCTGGTCCGGCCTAGTGCGGCCTCCGAAACACCGCTGTTTCCTGGAACGTGGATCCTGAGTGCCCATCCAACAACCAGGTCATTTTCACACACCCCTGTCACGGCCTAGTGTGCTGAACCTGGAGAGACTGCCTGTATGTATCAGCTGTGACTCCCTAGACGTCTTCTGCCATCAGTGTATACCTGCTCTACTGCTCTGGGCCTCCTCTCACTTCTGCACCTCCAAAAAAATAATAACTCACACCCTCACTAAACTACCATTTGGGTCCATCTCCACAAATCCGGGCCCGTCATCATCTTGAGGCCTACGGAGCCAGCTACACTCTCCCCTTTCAGGTTTCCCTTACTGAATTGGTACCGCTTACACAGCCCCCCCCCCCCACGGGGCAGCTGACACACGCATGGCACTGATGTGAAGCGCTTGAAATGAGCTCCGTCTAGCTTTTGGCCCAAAACACAACTAGAAATGCCATCTAAAGGATCTAGTTCCCGTTCATCAATAAGTAAACGATCTACGAAATCTTCAACTTTACATCAAACTGCTGTGGGGACCATCAAAAGATTCCTAGCTGCAGAACGAGAAAGTCCCAGCTCTAGGATCAACAAGACCAGAGCCTCAAGATCAATTATCTCTCCAGCCGCACACGCCGCCTCCGCCCGTGAAAGCTCACCGGCCTCATCCTGCGGTTCGGAGTTGATGGAGGACCCCAGTTCCCCCACAGGCTCGGACATGTCATCTCTGGTGAGTGAGCTCAAAAGAGAAATGGCGGGCATGTTTCACAATATGGAAAAATCTATCAAAAAGGAGATTTCCGCTGTCAGGGCGGACATGGCGCATTTACTTGTCAGAGTAGAGGAAAACGGAACAGCGCCAAGACTCACAAGAAGTTGCTATTAAAGAATTGCAAGAAACTGTCACTCAATTAGCGTATGCTCACAGGGCCTCATTGTACAAACTTGAGGACCTCAAGAATCGTAATCGCAGAAACAACCTGCGTATCCGAGGGTTGCCAGAAGCGACCAGAGATAACGATCTAGAACCTTCGATCCAAGGTATCCTTAATACCATCCTAGGTAATTCTGTTACTGATCCTCTGCGATTTGACAGAGTTCATCGTGCCCTGAGACTTCGCAACTTCACCTCTGATCAACCCAGAGACGTGATCTGTCGTCTGCATTATTTTGAAGACAAAAATGCCATCATGACCAAACTGCGAAATACTCCTAAAATTGACTTTGACGGAGCTTCCCTTAACATTTATCCAGACATATCTAAGGAGACCCAGGGCTGGTGCAAGGATTTTTGACACCCTAGGCGAAACCTCATTTTGGCTCTGCCCCTGACTCCACCCCCTTTGTATATTGTGGAGGTGGTGGGGCTGATTTTTGCAGCACCTCTCCACCTTTTCTTTAGCCGTGAACCACAGGCCCACACCTGCGCCTCTGGACCCGGCCTGAAGACAAATAGTGGCGGCATCGGCTCGCTTCCTTGCACCAGCCGTGGTATATGGACAGGCAAGGGTAGTATATAGACAGGCTAACTGTGTAACTGCCTGTCCCTACGAGCATACAGATACACTGACAATGCCTAAAATAATAATAAATGCACATTTTTTACCTGCAAAAAGATCTGCATTTATTATTTTTTTACAAAGATTAACTTGAACCTCCACACCTCAAATCACCCCAATTTCTGTATTTTCAGGCCTCAGATCACCACAATTCTTCCACCTTTACATCTCAGATCACCCCAATTCATCAGTCCCTTGAACGGCTGTTCCCCACTGCACCCCCCCGCACCTCTGTTTATCTCTGTCCCCCCCACACATCTGTTCCCCTCTGTACCCCCCACACATCTGTTCCCCTCTGTCTCCCCCACACATCTGTTCCCCTCTGTACCCCACCCCCACACATCTGTTCCCCTCTGTACCCCCCCCACACATCTGTTCCCCTCTGTACCCCCCACACATCTGTTCCCCTCTGTTCCCCCCCACACATCTGTTCCCCTCTGTACCCCGCCCCCACACATCTGTTCCCCTCTGTACCCCCCCACACATCTGTTCCCCTCTGTACCCCGCCCCCACACATCTGTTCCCCTCTGTACCCCCCCACACATCTGTTCCCCTCTGTACCCCCCCACACATCTGTTCCCCTCTGTTCCCCCCCACACACATCTGTTCCCCTTTGTACCCCCCCACACATCTGTTCCCCTCTGTTCCCCCCCACACATCTGTTCCCCTCTGTACCCCCCCACACATCTGTTCCCCTCTGTACCCCCCCACACATCTGTTCCCCTCTGTACCCCCCACACATCTGTTCCCCTCTGTACCCCCCCACACACTTGTTCCCCTCTGTTCCCCCCCCACACCTCTGTTCCCCTCTGTACTCCCCCACACCTCTGTTCCCCTCTGTACCCCCCCCCCACACATCTATTCCCCTCTGTACCCCCCACTACATCTGTTCCCCTCTGTACCCCCCCACACATCTGTTCCCCTCTGTACCCCCCACACATCTGTTCCCCTCTGTCCCCCCCCACACATCTGTTCCCCTCTGTCCCCCCCCCCACACATCTGTTCCCCTCTGTACCCCCCCACACATCTGTTCCCCTCTGTACCCCCCACACATCTGTTCCCCTCTGTACCCCCCCACACATCTGTTCCCCTCTGTCCCCCCCACACACCTCTGTTCCCCTCTGTACCCCCCACACATCTGTTCCCCTCTGTACCCCCCACACATCTGTTCCCCTCTGTACCCCCACCCATCTATTCCCCTCTGTACCCCCCACACATCTATTCCCCTCTGTCCCCCCCCCCACACCTCTGTTCCCCTCTGTACCCCCCCCACATCTGTTCCCCTCTGTACCCCCCACACATCTGTTCCCCTCTGTATTCCCCCCACACATCTGTTCCCCTCTGTACCCCCCCCACACCTCTGTTCCCCTCTGTACCCCCCCACACCTCTGTTCCCCTCTTTACCCCCCCCCACACATCTGTTCCCCTCTGTTCCCCCCCACACCTCTGTTCCCCTCTGTACACCTCCCCCACACATCTGTTCCCCTCTGTAACCCCCCCACACACATCTGTTCCCCTCTGTACCCCCCCACACATCTATTCCCCTCTGTACCCCCCCCACACATCTGTTCCCCTCTGTCCCCCCCCCACACCTCTGTCCCCCCCCCCCCACACCTCTGTTCCCCTCTGTACCCCCCCACATCTGTTCCCCTCTGTACCCCCCACACATCTATTCCCCTCTGTACCCCCCCCCACATCTGTTCCCCTCTGTACCCCCCCACACATCTATTCCCCTCTGTACCCCCCACATCTGTTCCCCTCTGTACCCCCCCACACATCTGTTCCCCTCTGTACCCCCCCACACATCTATTCCCCTCTGTACCCCCCCCACATCTGTTCCCCTCTGTACCCCCCCACACATATATTCCCCTCTGTACCCCCCCCACATCTGTTCCCCTCTGTACCCCCCCACACATCTTTTCACCTCTGTACCCCCCACACACATCTATTCCCCTCTGTAACCCCCCCACACACACACACATATGTTCCCCTGTCCTCCCCCCCACCTCTGTAACTCCCTCCCCCACACCTCTGTTCCCCTATGTACATAATGCAATATAAACGACAGCAGAAAATGTTTTTTTTTTTTTTTTTGTTACTGGGTGCAGCACTGAGTGTGCTGCCTGTTTTTCCCCTACCTGTGCGAACGCCATGTCCTCACAAACGATCCCGACTGTCCAGGAGGAGGAGGGCGGGGAAATCGCGCCAAGCCCAACCTTACATGCAGCCTGGGTTTCCTTCTCATTCACCCCGGCCGGTTCCATGATGTATCCTGCAGGCACTTCAGGGCCGGCCGGCGCTTCTCTTTGTTCGGGCTCCCTCCCCTCACTGCCGCTGCTAGGGCGGCACGGCACTGCAGGCTGGGAACATCTGAGATGGTGACAACGTGACTACGCACGGTGGATGGGGTACAGAGACAGGTCACACAGCACTCACTGGCACTGTGATGATCAGGGGCGGGCAGCGGATGTTTCCTTTCCTTCCTACTTAATAGGCATAGATAGAGTCCTCCACCGCTTCTGCGCCAGCGCCTCTGACACTGCATGGAGGGACTCAGAAGCGGGGCGGCTGCTTGTTGACTTAGTTGCTGAGGGAGAGAGGGAGTAGGATCACCAGCGGCCGGGCGCCCTAGGCGGCAGTGCGCCCTAGGCAGCTTCCTAGTTTGCCTAGTGGTAGTGCCGGCCCTGAGGAGACCCTTGAACGCCGCAGAGCTTTAAAGCCTCTCTTGGAACATTTAAGGGGCGATGGATCCACTTACCGCTGGGGTTTTCCTGCATGCTTAATTGCTACTAAAAATGGCCGCTCCTCCACTTTGCGGTTTCATGAGCACCTCCCTACCTTTCTTCAGGATCTGAATCTGCCGCATGTGGAGCTACCGGGCTGGCAGAATTGAAATGAGCTCCGTCTAGCTTTTGGCCCAAAACACAACTAGAAATGCCATCTAAAGGATCTAGTTCCCGTTCATCAATAAGTAAACGATCTACGAAATCTTCAACTTTACATCAAACTGCTGTGGGGACCATCAAAAGATTCCTAGCTGCAGAACGAGAAAGTCCCAGCTCTAGGATCAACAAGACCAGAGCCTCAAGATCAATTATCTCTCCAGCCGCACACGCCGCCTCCGCCCGTGAAAGCTCACCGGCCTCATCCTGCGGTTCGGAGTTGATGGAGGACCCCAGTTCCCCCACAGGCTCGGACATGTCATCTCTGGTGAGTGAGCTCAAAAGAGAAATGGCGGGCATGTTTCACAATATGGAAAAATCTATCAAAAAGGAGATTTCCGCTGTCAGGGCGGACATGGCGCATTTACTTGTCAGAGTAGAGGAAAACGGAACAGCGCCAAGACTCACAAGAAGTTGCTATTAAAGAATTGCAAGAAACTGTCACTCAATTAGCGTATGCTCACAGGGCCTCATTGTACAAACTTGAGGACCTCAAGAATCGTAATCGCAGAAACAACCTGCGTATCCGAGGGTTGCCAGAAGCGACCAGAGATAACGATCTAGAACCTTCGATCCAAGGTATCCTTAATACCATCCTAGGTAATTCTGTTACTGATCCTCTGCGATTTGACAGAGTTCATCGTGCCCTGAGACTTCGCAACTTCACCTCTGATCAACCCAGAGACGTGATCTGTCGTCTGCATTATTTTGAAGACAAAAATGCCATCATGACCAAACTGCGAAATACTCCTAAAATTGACTTTGACGGAGCTTCCCTTAACATTTATCCAGACATATCTAAGGAGACCCAGGGCTGGTGCAAGGATTTTTGACACCCTAGGCGAAACCTCATTTTGGCTCTGCCCCTGACTCCACCCCCTTTGTATATTGTGGAGGTGGTGGGGCTGATTTTTGCAGCACCTCTCCACCTTTTCTTTAGCCGTGAACCACAGGCCCACACCTGCGCCTCTGGACCCGGCCTGAAGACAAATAGTGGCGGCATCGGCTCGCTTCCTTGCGCCAGCCGTGGTATATGGACAGGCAAGGGTAGTATATAGACAGGCTAACTGTGTAACTGCCTGTCCCTACGAGCATACAGATACACTGACAATGCCTAAAATAATAATAAATGCACATTTTTTACCTGCAAAAAGATCTGCATTTATTATTTTTTTACAAAGATTAACTTGAACCTCCACACCTCAAATCACCCCAATTTCTGTATTTTCAGGCCTCAGATCACCACAATTCTTCCACCTTTACATCTCAGATCACCCCAATTCATCAGTCCCTTGAACGGCTGTTCCCCACTGCACCCCCCCGCACCTCTGTTTATCTCTGTCCCCCCCACACATCTGTTCCCCTCTGTACCCCCCACACATCTGTTCCCCTCTGTCTCCCCCACACATCTGTTCCCCTCTGTACCCCACCCCCACACATCTGTTCCCCTCTGTACCCCCCCCACACATCTGTTCCCCTCTGTACCCCCCACACATCTGTTCCCCTCTGTTCCCCCCCACACATCTGTTCCCCTCTGTACCCCGCCCCCACACATCTGTTCCCCTCTGTACCCCCCCACACATCTGTTCCCCTCTGTACCCCGCCCCCACACATCTGTTCCCCTCTGTACCCCCCCACACATCTGTTCCCCTCTGTACCCCCCCCACACATCTGTTCCCCTCTGTTCCCCCCCACACATCTGTTCCCCTCTGTACCCCCCCACACATCTGTTCCCCTCTGTACCCCCCCACACATCTGTTCCCCTCTGTACCCCCCACACATCTGTTCCCCTCTGTACCCCCCCACACACTTGTTCCCCTCTGTTCCCCCCCCCACACCTCTGTTCCCCTCTGTACTCCCCCACACCTCTGTTCCCCTCTGTACCCCCCCCCCCACACATCTATTCCCCTCTGTACCCCCCCACTACATCTGTTCCCCTCTGTACCCCCCACACATCTGTTCCCCTCTGTACCCCCCACACATCTGTTCCCCTCTGTCCCCCCCCACACATCTGTTCCCCTCTGTTCCCCCCCCCACACATCTGTTCCCCTCTGTACCCTCCCACACATCTGTTCCCCTCTGTACCCCCCCACACATCTGTTCCCCTCTGTACCCCCCCACACATCTGTTCCCCTCTGTCCCCCCCCACACACCTCTGTTCCCCTCTGTACCCCCCACACATCTGTTCCCCTCTGTACCCCCCACACATCTGTTCCCCTCTGTACCCCCCACCCATCTATTCCCCTCTGTACCCCCCACACATCTATTCCCCTCTGTTCCCCCCCCACACCTCTGTTCCCCTCTGTACCCCCCCACATCTGTTCCCCTCTGTACCCCCCACACATCTGTTCCCCTCTGTATTCCCCCCACACATCTGTTCCCCTCTGTACCCCCCCCCACACCTCTGTTCCCCTCTGTACCCCCCCCACACCTCTGTTCCCCTCTTTACCCCCCACACATCTGTTCCCCTCTGTTCCCCCCCACACCTCTGTTCCCCTCTGTACACCTCCCCCACACATCTGTTCCCCTCTGTAACCCCCCCACACACATCTGTTCCCCTCTGTACCCCCCCACACATCTATTCCCCTCTGTACCCCCCCACACATCTGTTCCCCTCTGTCCCCCCCCCACACCTCTGTCCCCCCCCCACACCTCTGTTCCCCTCTGTACCCCCCCACATCTGTTCCCCTCTGTACCCCCCCACACATCTATTCCCCTCTGTACCCCCCCACATCTGTTCCCCTCTGTACCCCCCCACACATCTATTCCCCTCTGTACCCCCCACATCTGTTCCCCTCTGTACCCCCCCACACATCTGTTCCCCTCTGTACCCCCCCACACATCTATTCCCCTCTGTACCCCCCCCCCACATCTGTTCCCCTCTGTACCCCCCCACACATCTATTCCCCTCTGTACCCCCCCCACATCTGTTCCCCTCTGTACCCCCCCCACACATCTTTTCACCTCTGTACCCCCCACACACATCTATTCCCCTCTGTAACCCCCCCACACACACACACATATGTTCCCCTGTCCTCCCCCCCACCTCTGTAACTCCCTCCCCCACACCTCTGTTCCCCTATGTACATAATGCAATATAAACGACAGCAGAAAATGTTTTTTTTTTTTTTTTTGGTTACTGGGTGCAGCATTGAGTGTGCTGCCTGTTTTTCCCCTACCTGTGCGAACGCCATGTCCTCACAAACGATCCCGACTGTCCAGGAGGAGGAGGGCGGGGAAATCGCGCCAAGCCCAACCTTACATGCAGCCTGGGTTTCCTTCTCATTCACCCCGGCCGGTTCCATGATGTATCCTGCAGGCACTTCAGGGCCGGCCGGCGCTTCTCTTTGTTCGGGCTCCCTCCCCTCACTGCCGCTGCTAGGGCGGAACGGCACTGCAGGCTGGGAACATCTGAGATGGTGACAACGTGACTACGCACGGTGGATGGGGTACAGAGACAGGTCACACAGCACTCACTGGCACTGTGATGATCAGGGGCGGGCAGCGGATGTTTCCTTTCCTTCCTACTTAATAGGCATAGATAGAGTCCTCCACCGCTTCTGCGCCAGCGCCTCTGACACTGCATGGAGGGACTCAGAAGCGGGGCGGCTGCTTGTTGACTTAGTTGCTGAGGGAGAGAGGGAGTAGGATCACCAGCGGCCAGGCGCCCTAGGCGGCAGTGCGCCCTAGGCAGCTTCCTAGTTTGCCTAGTGGTAGTGCCGGCCCTGAGGAGACCCTTGAACGCCGCAGAGCTTTAAAGCCTCTCTTGGAACATTTAAGGGGCGATGGATCCACTTACCGCTGGGGTTTTCCTGCATGCTTAATTGCTACTAAAAATGGCCGCTCCTCCACTTTGCGGTTTCATGAGCACCTCCCTACCTTTCTTCAGGATCTGAATCTGCCGCATGTGGAGCTACCGGGCTGGCAGAATTCAATACCCACTTTTTCCGCTCCCCGATCTCCCCAATGGTGGAAAACCCCGGCCAAGCAAAGGCGTGTCTCTACCCCTGGTTCGTCTCAGAAAAATGGGTGAGATATCCCACTACTTCCACACATTTGCCTGGCTACTTTGTTCTCTTACATTGTCTGTAGCCTATGTTCTAATCTCAAAGGTTCAATTTTTCATACTAAAGGTTTGACTCATCTTATTGATCATTTTCAGGTTTATTCTTTGAAGATCTGTTATGTTTATTGGTATTTTTGTTCTAAGCATTGCTTGTTTCTATAAATGTTAATTCCTTTCTTTTAGGCCATTCGCTGGTGGGGCTCAATGCTCCCTGTTGATGCTTCTACAAGGGCGTTGGTTTCCTGCCCCTCTCCTCCTGGGGTTGATGGGAGTCGACAGGCTATTTTTTCTTTTCCTTGAATTTTACCTGAAACTCTTTTTGTCTGCTCGCTCCCCTCATCCCCACTGGGACCACCGCAGATTTCTGCGTGAATCTTATTTCAATCCCAATTTTTCTAATGATTGTTACAATGATCATCTTATGTATTTTTCTGCCTCTTTTTCTTCTTTCCTGGCTCTTCCTCTTCCCCTTTTTTTTGCCCCTTTTTCCCTCTCCTTATTATTTTGCTGGCACGCATGGCTGTATAAATTAATGGTCCACTCTCTGCTGATGATATGGCTACTCTAAAGATCCTCTCATATAATGTTAGAGGCCTTTGTGTCCCAGCAAAGAGACATAAAGTGTTGCGGGAATTGAAAAGCTCCGCTTGTTCTATCGCCTTCCTCCAGGAAACCTATTTGACTCATACAATGTCTGTTAAATTATACTCACAATATTTTCCTCAATGGTATTATATCCTGTCTGACACTAACAAAGCCAAAGGAGTGGCCATTGGTTTCAGCAAGAGTGCATCTTTTCGTTTTACTGATATGTTAGCAGATGATCATGGTCGCTTCCTTTTTGTTAAGGGGTTTTTAGGCAACACTAGTTGTACTCTAGCAAACATTTATTGCCCCAATCACAATCAACCTGCTTTCTTTACTCAAATTCTTACAAAACTTTCACATTTTGCTGAGGGTATGATAGTTTTAGCGGGGGATATAAATATACCTGTAGATCCCACTATGGACACCTCCCAAGGTCGTTCCGGCATCCCATTTAAAAGATTAACGCAGGTTAAAAAAAAACTCCTGGATCTTCAACTCACTTGGCGTCTTCTGCACCCTAAAGAAAAAGACTACTCCCACTTTTCCAAGACGCACAATTCTTACTCTAGAATAGATAACATTTTCCTTGATCACTTTCACCTTCATCTCCTACACTCAGCCCCCATTGGTGCTGCTACTATCTCCGATCATGCTCCTGTTTCCATTTGCTTGGCCGTGCCCTCTTTGCCTCCTCGCCCCAACAAATGGAGGCTCAACGACTCTCTAATTTCTAATCCAACAGAGGTTTCCATGCTAGCTACTACATTATCCCAATACTTTAAAGAAAACGCAGTGGCGGACACCTCTCCCTCTGTTTTATGGGAAGCACATAAGGCTTCAATGAGAGGTACTCTTATTGAATTGGGCACGAGGAGAAGGAGAGAGCATGGTCAGCAGCTTAAACAGGTTCTACAACAAATTGCTGAGCTGGAGAAAAAGCACAAACTTTCATTACATATTTCACACCTTGAAGCCCTCACCCTTAAGAGAGAGGAACTCAAATCTCTCCTCACGCTTGAAACTAAGCGTAAATTTCATTACATCTCACAGAAAGTATATGAATGGGGTAACAAACCAGGTAAACAATTGGCCAGATCCCTCACAGCCAGAAAAACTCAATCCTTCTTACCCAAAATAAAACTGCCATTAGGGGACTTAGTCCACACTACCCCTCAAATTTCGAAGGCCTTCAGGGAGTTTTATGCTGACTTGTATAATGTAGAGGGTGGTTTGGCTTCTCTACCTTCCTCGAAAAAACGTAAACGTATACTCACCTATCTAAAGGACGCCAACCTCCCAAAACTGTCTAAGTCGGCACTTAATGAACTGGAAGCGGATTTTCCCATAGAGGAATTTCAATACGCTCTTACATCCTCCCCCTCCGGTAAAGCCCCTGGCCCGGATGATTTCACCATTCTATATTACAAAACTTTTAGTGACACTTTACTTCCTTATCTCACAGCTTACACGAATTCCATCTCCCACGAATCCGGCCTCCGTCCGGAATCCTTATCTGCCCACATCACTGTTATTCCCAAACCTGACAAAGAACTGACAATTGCGCGGTCGTGCGACATGACTCCCAAACAAAATTGACGTCCTTTTTTCCCCACAAAAAGAGATTTCTTTTGGTGGTATTTGATCACTTCTGCATTTTAAATTTTTTGCGCTATAAACAAAAATACAGCAACAATTTTGAATAAAAAGCTATATTTTTTGCTATAATAAATATCCCCCAAAAATATATGTAGCGGCCTCACCCTCTCTCTCTTCTTTAGTGGTTACTTTGGCTCCGGTCTAGGGGTACTTTGAAGGGGAGAGCGAGGTGTGCCACGGCCCATGTCCTCTAGATTACAGCATGTAGAGGTGAAGGCCAGCACCAGATTACCTTCGGGCTTTGTATACGCTCAGAGCCAAGTCTGTTCTGCTGATAACCCCCTTTGCTCCTAGTAATTGGAGTACCACACACTGAAAAGGTCCAACACTTATTTATTCCATAACGGCAAACAAATAGTCCTTTGCGAGCAGACAGTTTGAGACCCATAGAACAGTTCAGTATTGGTGGGGAGTAGGTCAAGGCACAATCCTCAAAGAAAACTAAACCGTTGAGGTTTCACCAACGGTTGCTAAGCACAGTGGCTGTAAAACGTACTTTTTGGCTTCAGAGTCTCTTCCAGCGACTCTAATGAACAGGAACTGGAGTTACCTTCACTACGTTGCAGCCCCTGTCAGGGGGAAGACATCCCTCCAAGAGAGTTACCAGAGGCCCTGCCATCACCGGATTAATGCTGTACCGGGCTATTCGGAAGGGTTACACTCCCCGACCTCCTCACCTCAGATACGGGTCCCAACACCTTAGGGCCCCTGGGACTCCTCCACCCTCGCGGAACCCAGTCGAAGTTATTGGGCCCCAGGCCTTGGTGACAGTACCTCACCCCAGGCTTAAGGTGCCTGGGATGGACTCCATCCCTCGCTCCGGCCAGGTCAAGGGCACCTGGGCCCGGAACTCCAGAACGCCAGCACCCAGGCTGAAGGTGCCTTGGCGCGGCTGCGTCCTCCAACTCTGAACCCCAAGGTCAGGGCGTCCGCCCCTTTTATCTCCTCTCCCTTTGCGTCACAGCGGGTTCCCCGCCCCGCTGTACCAGCGCCAGGAAAGGACAAAAAGGAACAGTCTTGCGATGCGGGTTCAACTCCGGCCCAGGGTGACAACGCCACCTGCAGGCCGCAGGAAACCTTGCACCACCAGAGTCCTCCAAGAACCACAAAAGGGATTGTCAGACTCCCTAACAATTAGTACATCTGGGTTGAATAACCCAGATGTTCCCCCCCAAATTTAAATGCCCGCTACACTTATAAAAAAACAACGTTTTTCCTCAGTTTAGGCCGATATGTATTCTTCTACATATTTTTGGTAAAAAAAAATCGCAATAAGCGTTTATTGATTGGTTTGCGCAAAAGTTATAGCATCTACAAAATAGGAGATAGTTTTATGGCATTTTTACTTTTTATCATGACTGCGACATTATGGTGGACACATCGGACACTTTTGACGCCATTTTGGGACCATTGTCATTTATACAGCGATCAGTGCTATAAAAATGCACTGATTACTGTGTAAATGACACTGGCAGTGAAGGGGTTAACCTCTAGGGGGCGAGGAAGGGGTTAAGTGTGTCCTAGGAATGTGTTCTAACTGTGTGGGGGCTGGGCTTACTGTGACACTGATCGCTGCTCCCGATTACAGGGAGCAGATGATCAGTGTCCTGTCACTAGGCAGAACAGGGAGGTGTTTGTTTACACAGGCATCCCCCGTTCTGCAGCTCCGTGACACACGATCGCGGGACACCGAGTCCGCGGGTCCCACGGGCATGATCACGGAGGCGCGCGCACACACGGCGGGAAATTTAAAGGGACTTATATATACGCTCATTTGCCTGTCCGTGCCATTCTGCCGACGTAAATGTTCGTGCGGCGGTCGGCAAGTGGTTAAGAGTTTCAATTTGTATGCAATCCGGCAGGCCCTTGCACTACATGTTTTGGTAAATCTGAATACAAAAATCAGCAGAAAATCTAATAGTGTGTATGGGGTCTTTGGCCTCTTGCACACGGGGCACCTAAAAAACGCCATGTTTTAAGACATTTAGGCCTTTTTTCTTGACTTATCTAAATGAAGCCCATTGTTTTTAATGTACCTGTATACACAGGCACGTAAACTTGTGCTGCATATAGATCAGTAAAAAAATATAAAAAATACAAAATTTGACTTTAGCGGTCAGTACTGATACACACACACACACACGCGCATATTTGCACAAATACACACATACGCCTTCCCTTGATTTAAAAAAGTTAGAAGAATTTTTATGCATATGCATGAATACGCGTAAATATGCGCAAGAGCTATAAAGCCCATCCTCATGTTTTTATCTGCCAGGAATATTTGATATACTAGAAACAAATTGTTACCACAGCTTCACTGCCAATATAAAAGTCCACGAACTGTGATCCGGTGCTCTAGCCAGGACGTTCGGGCCCCACAGATACGATACTTAAATCAGGAAGGCTGGCAACTCGAATGCTCTTGAATAAAAGTACTTTATTAGTTACATGGGTACACGGGTACACGCTATAACCTGATGAGTTTCGTCTAAGAAGCCTTTCTTTAAAACAAATGCTTTGATGAAGGCTTCTTAGCCGATACGCATCAGAATATAGCCTGTACCCATGTTACTAATAAAGTACTCTTTTTCAAGAGCTGTCAGCCTACCTGATTTATATTTGATATACTGTTTCATACATCAGTATAGTGTACCCTATTACAACCTGCTGTCAGCTGACGTCACAAAGCCACTCAGGGCCCTAGATACATGCAGCCAGCTGCGCCCGTCCCTTCTCCAACTTGGTGTACCAGTAAGCTGCAACCATTATCACTACAGGAGGTTGTGTGGCCCAGGTGAGTGAAGGGAGACTGACTGCAGGAGGGGATGGTCTTCACTAATACTCATGAACTGTGCCCATGGCACAAAGAAAAAAAAAACACGTTTTGGCTTGATGTACACTTTGGGCCTATTCGTTTTCATTAAAATCAATAGAAAAATAGTTACACACACACAGCCAGGGACATTTCCTCTAATGTATTTCTACTAATGTTATAATTGTACGATATGTCTCTCCCTCTCTATCCCTCTCCCTTTGCATCAACACCCCACATTGCAAGGAGACTGATGTAAAGGGGAACGCTGATGACTGTGATGTAAGGCTTTGGTGACCAGAGTCCCCCTTACATCAGAGTCCCCCTTTATATCACAGTCCACAGTGCCCCCCTTACATCAGAGTCCCCCTTTACATCACAGTCCACAGTGCGCCCCTTACATCAAAGTCTGCAGCATTCCCCTTTACACGTATTTAAAAATATTTTTATGAAAAGAAAAAAAAAATCACAAAAAAAGTCAGTCTTGCTGTCTTTTTTTTTTTTGGGGGGGGGGGGGGCTTAAATCCAGCACTGTGAGCACTGCACAATGTGCAATTCAGAGCCATGTCCCTGTGCATTACACATTATTGAACTTGTGCTGTTTACCTGGAGATTAGCTTTTAACGCGTTTGAATTATATGTATACCATTACAGCATAAACAGTACAATATATATAAAGCTTTTTTGGTTGAAATTGCTTTAAAAATAAGAACACATGCTTTTAAAGCCTTTTTTACATTAACCAAAGTTTTATAGTTTTTATTTTTTTAAAGAAAGAAAAAGATTACTGTAATAAAATGATGATAGGTATAGAATACTGAGCCGCCATCCGAATACACTATAAAATTTCAATTATGTTCTACAAAATACTGGTATGCACCGTCTGTGTACGCAGCTTGTTAATATAATTCTGTTTGCCAGGGAGAGGCAGGAGCTTCAGACAACAAGATGTAACTTTTAGGTTCATTGTGCATGACTGGAGCAGAGGACTGTTCTGTGTATTTGGAATAAAGTATTCTTGCTTGTTATTTTTTAATGTTTTTTCAATGAGCATGTCTCCTGAATAAATAACATTAGATATAGCTATTGACAATTTTCAGGGACCAGCAAATAACTGAATACATATACCTGAAAAGGAACACATTGATGGAAATTACAGAAATGCTTTAAGAGATAACCGAATAGCATATTATTAAAGAAATTAGATTTATTGTCACCAAGGACATCAGTAATTAAGTCTGGAAAGTATATGTCCAGTCAAAAAAAATTCTCCAACAACAGTATTTCTAACATTTTATTTTTATTTATTTGGGGAAAATGTAATTTTATCTACTCCCTGGTTATCTCTCCACTTACACTTTAAATTACACCTGTTGTATGACAGAAGAATCAAAACTAAGCTCGGAAGTGGTGGTATACAAAAGGTTCACTACTAATACTACTAAACTTTTTTTTTAGCAAGGAGATCCTTTGCCATGGAGTTGAAAAAACAGGAGTTTGCCTTGTACATGATTGGATGACTAAAGAGAATGAAGTATCTATGAGCTTAATGTACCAGTCCACAAAAAACTGATAGCTCAGTATTTGGGGGAGTGCCAGGGCATTAAACCATCTGAATCTGTACCGTTTCCGGGACTTCTGATGACAAAATCCATATCTATTGACAGTAGCTGTTTTTATATGTGGATTGCACCACTGCCATGGGGATTGCTGGATTCTGGCACCAATGGCATGTGCTCTGGGGCGTATGCCCCATGTCCCAGGTCCAGAGTGACAATTAACAGAGCAAGTCACCCTATTAGTGACTTGCCCTGTTTTATACAGACAGAGCCAAGTGAAGGGATATCCAGCTTGACAGTGCTGATATCGTTATTATTAACAGGATATGAGGATAGAATGAAGTACTTCAGGATGAAGTACTCTATACATGGTCATTCTGAAAAGCCAGTGTTGACCTTCTGGGGAAATAAAGAAGTCAGTAAACTGATGTTCATGGGGGGGCGTGGCCGGATGGTGAAGAGAGCAGTCGCATAGACACACTGCTCCGGCTCTCAACCGACATCCTTACCTTATCCTGGGTCTGTTATGCTCGCCAAAGGTACCGATCTGTTCCCCACGGAGGTGGGCATCTGGCAGGCTGAAATGGTAAAATACGGGCCGCCCCGGCCCCCATCCAAGGAGGAGCAACTGGCGCAGTTCAGGAGACAAGATGGTGCCGGGACACATGAGGGGCAGAAAGACACGCTGCAGGCCTCCTCCTCTGCTGACAAGAACCATGCTACAGGGGTGAGTGCTTCAATTCCTGCCCTCTTTCGCTCTCAAGCAGACCCCCTGATGTCCCAAGACTCTTAGAAATTAACTGAGACTGGCCTGTCTGTGGATTCTCCTACCCCTGGTGAACCTACACTGTCCACCATTATGCTAGCTATCCAGAATTGTAAGGCCTCCCTTTCTACTCAGATAGCATCTATTCGCATGGACTTTTCATTACTTAAACAAGATGTCCAGAACCTCCGTGATAAAACCGGAGAGACAGAGGACCATATTAGCTCCCTGGAGGACACTGTTAATCCCCTATCAGTTAACATGCGGGATGTCACTAGCGAGATGGCGGCACTTTGGCGATTTGGAGATGGCGATTTGGAAAATCGTTCTCGCAGGAACAACCTCAGATTTGTAGGGTTCCCAGAAAGGGCTGAGGGCCCTCATCCTGAAAAATGTCTTTATTCCTGGTTACGGGATATTTTCGGTACAGATGCACCCTCATTCTCCCATGTTATTGAACGCACGCATCACACCCCTCCCCGCCCTCCCCATGAGGGTGCCCCACCACGCTCCATTATTGCTCGCATTCTCAACTTCCAAGATAAAGTCGCTATCCTGCGCCTGGCTAGGGAGAAAGGCCCTCTCAAATTTGGGACTTTTGTTTTTTCCTTTTTTTTTCCTTTTTTCTATTTTTCTTTTTTTGCAGCTCAGTTTTCTATTTTCACTGTGATATTGTCTTCTCAGGTTGCTGCCTAAGGCAGATTGTTACTGTTTTTATTTTTTCCAATACGGGCTTCTATTCTCCTGCTGGCAGATCCACACACTTTTTTATTTATGTGTTTGTATGTGCTCCAGGTGATGTGCTCTATCCGGTCATTTATGTGTATGTTTTCATGTTACTCTATGCTTACTTATTACTGCAAATATTACTGTATGTTTTGCAATGGCGAAACACCCCGAAGGATAGTCTCATGGAACACTAGTGGTCTGAATGCACCCCAGAAAAGGTCCCTGGTCTTTTCGGTTTTGAAAAAATGTCACCCTCATATTATTTGCCTCCAAGAGACTCACCTTACAGGCTCTAAAACAAGGGCCTTAAAACGCCCATGGTTGTCTAACTCCTACCATGCCACTCATACTAATTACTCCAGGGGAGTTTCTATTCTACTGGCCAAATCTCTCCCAGCTGAGATGCTTCAGGTTAAAACTGACCCTGAGGGGAGGTTCATTATTCTTACTTTACAGATTTCTAAGGTGACACTTACCCTGGTGAATGTTTATATCCCCCCCCCCGTTTTCAGCGGAGCTACTTTCTAAACTGTCACTTCAGTTGCTGACTAGGCCTCCTGGCCCCCTGCTTTATGTGGGAGACTTTAATGCTATTTTAGATCCAACACTGGACCATCTGGGGAGTGGGGGCAGACCCTTTCCCTCCTTCCTAGATTGGATCCAGGTTCACGGCCTTACAGAAGTATGGCGCTGGAAACATCCGGATGTGCGCCATTTTTCCTGCCATTCGGTCTCTTTCCACACCATGTCCCGATTAGATATGGCGTTTGTCCCGGCCGAGACCCTTCCTGTAGTCTCTGCTGCTTCATATCTGCCCAGGGGGGTTTCAGATCATGCTCCTCTCTCTGTGGATCTCCTTCTCCTTCCAGGTTCAGGGCCTGCTATTTGGCGCCTGAACTCCTACTGGCTGGAGGACGAGATCGTGCAGGGTGAATGTAAGACGGGCATTGCAAACTACTGGAGAGACAACTTGGGGAAGGTGGACGCCTCCACTGAATGGAATGCGCTTAAGACAACCCTGAGGGGCACCTTTATGTCCATCACTGGGGTCTTACGCAAAAACAACCGGATGCTTACTGAGGAACTTGAGGCTGCTATGGTGAGTGCAGTGTCTGCTTATGCCTCTAACCCTGCCTCTGATACGAGGGAGGCATGGTTACAGTGCCGTCGGGAGTATGAACTCTGTCTGCTGGACCTCACGCAAAAACGCAGGTTACATGTTACTCAGAAATCGTTTGAACATGGTAATAAAGCAGGATTAGGGATGAGCTTCGTGTTCGAGTCGAACATACGTTCGACTCGAACATCGGCTGTTCGATCGTTCGACGAAGATCGAACGATTTGGGCCGTTCGCGCCAAATTCGAGTGACGCGAACGGCCCACAATGCACTACGCCATCGCAGTGTCATCCAGGCGCTGTGATTGGCCAAGCATGCACTGTGACCCCGCATGCTTGGCCAATCACAGCGCCGGCAGCGAGGAGAGCAATGATTGGCCACAGGCAGGATGCCTGTGGCCAATTATTGCTGAGGGTGTTTAGTACACGCCCCACACTATAAAAGGCCGCCAGCACGGCGGCCTAGTGTAGTGTGTTCCGGAGCAGGGATAGAGCAGCATAGGCAGGGACAGTGACTGTTATTTCTTTCTTGCTTAACCTGGATTCCTTTAGTTTAGGGAAAGAGAAGGATAGGTAGGGAGAGTGTCAGTGTGTTTTGTGCTTGTGCTATAGTGTGCTTAAAAAAAACATTTATTCTAGGGACAGAAAACTGTAGGTAGGGACAGTGTCAGTTTCTTTCACTCTGCAAGTCCTTGTTTCCAGGGACCTGGAAGGACAGTGAGTGAATTGTCCTTGTGCTATATTGTGCTTAAAAAAACATTTATTCTAGGGACAGAAAACTGTAGGTAGGGAGAGTGTCAGTTTCTTTCACTCTGCAAGTCCTTGTTTCCAGGGACCTGGAAGGACAGTGAGTGAATTGTCCTTGTGCTATATTGTGCTTAAAAAAAACATTTATTCTAGGGACAGAAAACTGTAGGTAGGGAGAGTGTCAGTTTATTTCACTCTGCAAGTCCTTGTTTCCAGGGACCTGGAAGGACAGTGACTGAATTGTCCTTGTGCTATATTGTGATTAAAAAAAACATTTATTCTAGGGACAGAAAACTGTAGGTAGGGAGAGTGTCAGTTTATTTCACTCTGCAAGTCCTTGTTTCCAGGGACCTGGAAGGACAGTGACTGAATTGTCCTTGTGCTATATTGTGATTAAAAAAAACATTTATTCTAGGGACAGAAAACTGTAGGTAGGGAGAGTGTCAGTTTATTTCACTCTGCAAGTCCTTGTTTCCAGGGACCTGGAAGGACAGTGAGTGAATTGTCCTTGTGTTATATTGTGATTAAAAAAAACATTTTTTCTAGGGACAGAAAACTGTAGGTAGGGAGAGTGTTTTTTTTCTTTCACTCTGCAAGTCCTTGTTTCCAGGGACCTGTAAGGACAGTGAGTGAATTGTCCTTGTGCTATATTGTGCTTAAAAAAAACATTTATTCTAGGGACAGAAAACTGTAGGTAGGGAGAGTGTCAGTTTATTTCACTCTGCAAGTCCTTGTTTCCAGGGACCTGGAAGGACAGTGACTGAATTGTCCTTGTGCTATATTGTGATTAAAAAAAACATTTATTCTAGGGACAGAAAACTGTAGGTAGGGAGAGTGTCAGTTTATTTCACTCTGCAAGTCCTTGTTTCCAGGGACCTGGAAGGACAGTGAGTGAATTGTCCTTGTGTTATATTGTGATAAAAAAAAACATTTTTTCTAGGGACAGAAAACTGTAGGTAGGGAGAGTGTTTTTTTTCTTTCACTCTGCAAGTCCTTGTTTCCAGGGACCTGTAAGGACAGTGAGTGAATTGTCCTTGTGCTATATTGTGCTTAAAAAAAACATTTATTCTAGGGACAGAAAACTGTAGGTAGGGAGAGTGTCAGTTTATTTCACTCTGCAAGTCCTTGTTTCCAGGGACCTGGAAGGACAGTGAGTGAATTGTCCTTGTGTTATATTGTGATTAAAAAAAACATTTTTTCTAGGGACAGAAAACTGTAGGTAGGGAGAGTGTTTTTTTTCTTTCACTCTGCAAGTCCTTGTTTCCAGGGACCTGTAAGGACAGTGAGTGAATTGTCCTTGTGCTATATTGTGCTTAAAAAAAACATTTATTCTAGGGACAGAAAACTGTAGGTAGGGAGAGTGTCAGTTTATTTCACTCTGCAAGTCCTTGTTTCCAGGGACCTGGAAGGACAGTGACTGAATTGTCCTTGTGCTATATTGTGATTAAAAAAAACATTTATTCTAGGGACAGAAAACTGTAGGTAGGGAGAGTGTCAGTTTATTTCACTCTGCAAGTCCTTGTTTCCAGGGACCTGGAAGGACAGTGACTGAATTGTCCTTGTGCTATATTGTGATTAAAAAAAACATTTATTCTAGGGACAGAAAACTGTAGGTAGGGAGAGTGTCAGTTTATTTCACTCTGCAAGTCCTTGTTTCCAGGGACCTGGAAGGACAGTGACTGAATTGTCCTTGTGCTATATTGTGATTAAAAAAAACATTTATTCTAGGGACAGAAAACTGTAGGTAGGGAGAGTGTCAGTTTATTTCACTCTGCAAGTCCTTGTTTCCAGGGACCTGGAAGGACAGTGACTGAATTGTCCTTGTGCTATATTGTGATTAAAAAAAACATTTATTCTAGGGACAGAAAACTGTAGGTAGGGAGAGTGTCAGTTTATTTCACTCTGCAAGTCCTTGTTTCCAGGGACCTGGAAGGACAGTGACTGAATTGTCCTTGTGCTATATTGTGATTAAAAAAAACATTTATTCTAGGGACAGAAAACTGTAGGTAGGGAGAGTGTCAGTTTATTTCACTCTGCAAGTCCTTGTTTCCAGGGACCTGGAAGGACAGTGAGTGAATTGTCCTTGTGTTATATTGTGATTAAAAAAAACATTTTTTCTAGGGACAGAAAACTGTAGGTAGGGAGAGTGTTTTTTTTCTTTCACTCTGCAAGTCCTTGTTTCCAGGGACCTGTAAGGACAGTGAGTGAATTGTCCTTGTGCTATATTGTGCTTAAAAAAAACATTTATTCTAGGGACAGAAAACTGTAGGTAGGGAGAGTGTCAGTTTATTTCACTCTGCAAGTCCTTGTTTCCAGGGACCTGGAAGGACAGTGAGTGAATTGTCCTTGTGTTATATTGTGATTAAAAAAAACATTTTTTCTAGGGACAGAAAACTGTAGGTAGGGAGAGTGTTTTTTTTCTTTCACTCTGCAAGTCCTTGTTTCCAGGGACCTGTAAGGACAGTGAGTGAATTGTCCTTGTGCTATATTGTGCTTAAAAAAAACATTTATTCTAGGGACAGAAAACTGTAGGTAGGGAGAGTGTCAGTTTATTTCACTCTGCAAGTCCTTGTTTCCAGGGACCTGGAAGGACAGTGACTGAATTGTCCTTGTGCTATATTGTGATTAAAAAAAACATTTATTCTAGGGACAGAAAACTGTAGGTAGGGAGAGTGTCAGTTTATTTCACTCTGCAAGTCCTTGTTTCCAGGGACCTGGAAGGACAGTGACTGAATTGTCCTTGTGCTATATTGTGATTAAAAAAAACATTTATTCTAGGGACAGAAAACTGTAGGTAGGGAGAGTGTCAGTTTATTTCACTCTGCAAGTCCTTGTTTCCAGGGACCTGGAAGGACAGTGACTGAATTGTCCTTGTGCTATATTGTGATTAAAAAAAACATTTATTCTAGGGACAGAAAACTGTAGGTAGGGAGAGTGTCAGTTTATTTCACTCTGCAAGTCCTTGTTTCCAGGGACCTGGAAGGACAGTGACTGAATTGTCCTTGTGCTATATTGTGATTAAAAAAAACATTTATTCTAGGGACAGAAAACTGTAGGTAGGGAGAGTGTCAGTTTATTTCACTCTGCAAGTCCTTGTTTCCAGGGACCTGGAAGGACAGTGACTGAATTGTCCTTGTGCTATATTGTGATTAAAAAAAACATTTATTCTAGGGACAGAAAACTGTAGGTAGGGAGAGTGTCAGTTTATTTCACTCTGCAAGTCCTTGTTTCCAGGGACCTGGAAGGACAGTGAGTGAATTGTCCTTGTGTTATATTGTGATTAAAAAAAACATTTTTTCTAGGGACAGAAAACTGTAGGTAGGGAGAGTGTTTTTTTTCTTTCACTCTGCAAGTCCTTGTTTCCAGGGACCTGTAAGGACAGTGAGTGAATTGTCCTTGTGCTATATTGTGCTTAAAAAAAACATTTATTCTAGGGACAGAAAACTGTAGGTAGGGAGAGTGTCAGTTTATTTCACTCTGCAAGTCCTTGTTTCCAGGGACCTGGAAGGACAGTGAGTGAATTGTCCTTGTGTTATATTGTGATTAAAAAAAACATTTTTTCTAGGGACAGAAAACTGTAGGTAGGGAGAGTGTTTTTTTTCTTTCACTCTGCAAGTCCTTGTTTCCAGGGACCTGTAAGGACAGTGAGTGAATTGTCCTTGTGCCATATTGTGCTTAAAAAAAACATTTATTCTAGGGACAGAAAACTGTAGGTAGGGAGAGTGTCAGTTTATTTCACTCTGCAAGTCCTTGTTTCCAGGGACCTGTAAGGACAGTGAGTGAATTGTCCTTGTGCTATATTGTGCTTAAAAAAAACATTTATTCTAGGGACAGAAAACTGTAGGTAGGGAGAGTGTCAGTTTATTTCACTCTGCAAGTCCTTGTTTCCAGGGACCTGGAAGGACAGTGACTGAATTGTCCTTGTGCTATATTGTGATTAAAAAAAACATTTATTCTAGGGACAGAAAACTGTAGGTAGGGAGAGTGTCAGTTTATTTCACTCTGCAAGTCCTTGTTTCAAGGGACAGAGAAGGACACCTGAAGGTAGCCCTTATTGCTTTTTTCCCATCTCCCTGCAGGCCATCTATTAGAATGTCTGGAAGGCAAACAAGGAGAGGCAGACAGTCAGGAGGCAATAAAAGAGGGCAAGCAGGCTCTGTGTCTGGGGGCAACAGTGCTGGTCGTGGACGCGGTGCATTGTCATCAGCACATGGCCATGGGACACGCTTGTCCTTCTTTTCGGCAGCTGGACATGTTGAGCCACATCATGCCGAAGACTTGGTAGAGTGGATGACCAAGCCCTCCTCCTCCTCCTCATCCTCTCTCACCCAGGCTCAGGGTACTGGAAAAGCAGCTGCCAAAGCGTCGTCTTCCCTGGTATCAATGTCAGACAAATCATCAGTCACTCCTTCCCTAGACCCACCATGTCCTCCTCCTGAGGAGTCCCCCGAACTGTTTCAGCACAGTGTTGGGTACATGCTCCAGGAGGATGCCCAGCGTTTCGAAGGGTCTGATGATGAAACCCAGCTAGAGGAAGGCAGTAGCGTGAGAGCAGACAGAGGGGATGCTCAAGAAGGACACCAATCTGGCAGTCATGTTCCAGCAGCTGCAGCATACTGCCAGATTGGCTCCAGTGATGAGGAGGGAGGGGATGATGAGGTCACTGACTCCACGTGGGTGCCTAATAGGAGAGAGGAGGAGGAGGAGGATGAGGAGGAGGCACATCTCCAACGAGGCAGGATGCCCTTTGGTGGCCAGCGTAAGGGCAGTACACCGACGGAATCACACCGCAGAGCTCCGCCTGTGCAGGGCGCTGCCTCTGCCCGTCATTCAAAAAGTTCTTTGGTGTGGGCCTTTTTTGAGGCTAGTGCATCAGATCGCACAGCTGCTGTTTGCAACATATGTCTCAAGCGTATATCGCGTGGCCAAAACATCAGCCGCTTGGGTACCACATGCCTGACCAGACATATGTTGACCTGCCATGCAGCTCGTTGGCAAGCCTACCTCAAAGACCCACACCAAAGAACAAAGCGGACCTCTCCTTGCACCGCATCAGCTGGGATCTCCAATCCCACTATAACTTCAGTCCTCTCTGAAACATGCACTGAGAGGAATGAAGGTGTAGAATTAGGTGTGTCACAGCCAAGTACTTGCGCCCACTCTGCTAGCAGTACACCGACGTCCGATTCTAGCAGGCAAATTTCCCTGCCCCAGCTGCTGGACCGTCGAAAGAAGTTCACTCCCAGCCATCCACATGCCCAGCGGTTGAATGCTAGCTTGGCTAAATTGCTAGCGCTTCAACTGCTGCCTTTTCAGCTGGTAGACTCGGCCCCCTTCCGTGAGTTTGTGCAATGTGCAGTTCCTCAGTGGCAGGTTCCCAAACGCCACTTTTTCTCACGGAAGGCTATTCCGGCTCTCTACCGGCATGTGGAAGGCAATGTCTTGGCCTCGCTGGACAGGGCGGTCAGCGGTAAGGTGCATATTACCGCTGACTCATGGTCCAGCAGGCATGGACAGGGACGTTACCTTTCTTTCACGGCCCATTGGGTCACTCTTTTGGCAGCTGGGAAGGATTCAGGACAAGGTGCAGTAGTGTTGGAGGTTGTCCCACCGCCACGCCTCCAAAATGCTACTACTGGTTGTGACACACCTCTCTCCTCCACCCCCTCCTCTTCTTCTTCCTCCATGGCCTCTTCCTGTGGTTTGTCCTATGAACCAGCGGTGCTCCGTAGCCGTTCACGGGGCTACGCAAGTACGCAGGCAAAAAGATGCCATGCCGTGCTTGCGCTGGTGTGTTTGGGGGACAGAAGCCACACTGGGGCAGAGGTCCTGTCTGCTCTGCAGGGCCAGGCCGAGAGGTGGTTGACGCCACGCCAGCTTAAGCCAGGAATGGTGGTTTGCGACAATGGCACCAACCTCCTCTCCGCCCTCCGACAGGGACAACTGACCCATGTGCCCTGTGTGGCTCACGTCCTTAACCTGGTGGTGCAGCGCTTCTTGGGCAGGTACCCGGGCTTACAGGATGTCCTGAGGCAGGCCAGGAAAGTCTGTGTGCATTTCCGCAGATCTTATAATGCCAGTGCTCGCCTGGCTGAGCTGCAAAAGGAGTTGAACCTGCCCAAGAACCGCCTTATATGTGACATGCCCACCAGGTGGAACTCAATGTTGGCCATGCTGCAGCGGCTGCACACGCAGCAGAGGGCCATCAATGAGTACCTGTGCGACTACGGCACCAGGACAGGGTCAGGGGAGCTTGGTTTTTTTTCTCCACGCCAGTGGGGCATGATCAGGGATGCATGCACTGTCCTGGCACCATTTGAGGAGGCCACGAGGATGGTGAGCAGTGACAGTGCATGCATCAGTGACACTGTACCTCTTGTCCACCTGTTGGAGCACACGCTGCGTGGAATAATGGACAGGGCACTTGAGGCAGAACAGAGGCAGGAAGAGGAGGACTTCCTTGCCTCTCAAGGCCCCCTTTACCCAGACAGTGTTCCTTCTGTCCCACCCATCGCACAGGAAGAGGAGGAGGAGGAGGAGGAGGAGGAGGAGGAGGAGGATTGTGTCAGCATGGAGGTGGAGGCTGGCACTCAGCATCATCAGCAGCAGTCTTTTAGGGATGATTTACAGTCCCAAGAAACCAGTGGACTTGTACGTGGCTGGGAGGAGGTGGCTGCGGATCATGTCGTCCTTAGTGACCCAGAGGACTCCGGAGCGAATGCCTCAGCAAACCTACGCTGCATGGCCTCCCTGATCCTGCAAAGTCTGCGGAAGGATCCTCGTATTCTTCGGATCAAGGAGAGGGACCATTACTGGCTGGCCACTCTCCTTGATCCACGGTACAAGGGTAAGGTTGCGGACCTTATGTTACCGTCGCAGAGGGAGCAGAGGATGAGACAACTCCGGGAGGCCTTGCAGAAAGGTCTGTGCAACGCGTTCCCAGAGACTGGGAGGTTGCAAACTCCTGGTCCTGGACAACGAGTTGCTGAGGCTTCGGCCAGTCAAAGAAGGAGCGGTGGGGAAGGTGGCCGTCTGACCGATGCGTTCAGACAATTCTTTAGTCCGCAGCCCCAAAGTATGATCGGTTCCAGCAACCATCGCCAGCGTCTGATAAACATGGTGCAGGAATATCTAGGGGCAAGGTCAGACTTGGACACCTTCCCCACCGAAAATCCTCTGGCTTACTGGGTCTTGAGGATGGATCACTGGCCAGAGCTTGCACAGTATGCAATTGAGCTACTGGCCTGTCCTGCATCCAGCGTTCTTTCGGAACGCACATTCAGTGCTGCTGGAGGATTTGTCACGGATCACAGGGTGCGCCTGTCCACCGACTCGGTTGATCGACTGACTTTCATCAAGATGAACCAGTCTTGGATCACCACCAGCTACCACACACCTGATGCTGATATAACAGACTAATTGATTTTAACATGTCACATCCCTTCAAGACTGATGCTGATGCTGAGTGCCTGTGCTGTTATGTTGACTGGCTATCCTCCTCCTCCGAGTCCTCAATGATACGATTGATGATGATAGCTTGTAAGATCATTTTTGTTTATGGGTGCCGCCACCAGTGCCTAACGCCCAATTTTTCAGCCCCTGTTTAACAGGGGCGTGTAATTACAATTTTTGAAGCAATACTTTGCAACAGGGCTCATTGCTGTGCTCCAAGTACAGTATCTGTGAGGAGTTGCAGTGTTGTGCCACCAGTGCCTAACGCCCAATTTTTCAGCCCCTGTTTAACAGGGGCGTGTAATTACAATTTTTGAAGCAATACTTTGCAACAGGGCTCATTGCTGTGCTCCAAGTACAGTATCTGTGAGGAGTTGCAGTGTTGTGCCACCAGTGCCTAAGGCCCAATTTTTCAGCCCCTGTTTAACAGGGGCGTGTCATTACAATTTTTGAAGCAATACTTTGCAACAGGGCTCATTGGTGTGCTCCAAGTACAGTATCTGTGAGGAGTTGCAGTGTTGTGCCACCAGTGCCTAAGGCCCAATTTTTCAGCCCCTGTTTAACAGGGGCGTGTCATTACAATTTTTGAAGCAATACTTTGCAACAGGGCTCATTGCTGTGCTCCAAGTACAGTTGCTGTGAGGGGTTGCAGTGTTGTGCCACCAGTGCCTAAGGCCCAATTTTTCAGCCCCTGTTCAACAGGGGCATGTAATTACAATTCTTGATCTAATAATTCACAGCAGGGCCCATTGCTGCACCCACCAAGAGTAACTGTCAGGGCTTACAGTGTTGTGGCACCAGCACCACCATCAAAGGCCCAATTTTTACTACCACTGTTCAACAATTATATGTAATTAAAATTCCTGATATAATAGTTGACAGCAGGGCGTTCCAGCACCAACCAAGAGTAACTGTGAGTGCTTACAGTGTTGTGCCAACACCAACAACTAAGGGGCCTATTTCTGCAGAGTATATACGGCAGGTCCCTACTTTCAAACATCCAACTTACAAACGACTCCTACTTGCAAACGCAAGAAGACAACAGGAAGTGAGAGGAAATCTACCACTAGGAAGGAAAATTCTCTCCTGTAAGAATAAATATGGGAGAAAGGTGTCTCCTCTGTACTGATGCTTTATCAGCAATCCTTGTTTCAAGAAAAACACCACATTTCAAAAACAGTTGTCATTGGGACGGAAAGTGAGGTGAAATGTTCTGAACAGGGGCACAGACAGCAAAACAAATGTTACAGGGGTGATAACCCTTACCTATGTTTTCCAAAAAGTTTAAAAATAGATTTTTGGTCTGGAGCTACACTTCAACAATGTACCTGTTCAAAATTACAAACAGACTCTACATAAGAACAAACCTACAGTCCCTGTCTTGTATGCACCGCCTGTATAGGGCTGTTCAGAGTATATAGGGCCTTTTTTATTTTATGTGCGGGGTTCCCCTTAATATCCATACAAGACCCAAAGGGGCTGGTAATGGGCTGGGGTAGGGGGGGGGTCATGGGGTAGCTATGCCATTTTTCTTAAAGAATTTCATCCATATTACCGGGACCAGACATTACATTAAAGCCGCAAGCAGTTTTAAATGGCTTTTTTTTCCTTTAGAAGTGTCATTTTGTGCAGGGACAGTTCTAAACACGGGAAACACGTGGCACTTCACAGGCATACTTTAGACACCCCCCAGGTACGATATTTAAAGGAATATTTGACTTTTTTTTTTTCACTTTATGCATCATTAAAATGACTGCTCCCGAAAAACGACCGTTTTTAAAACTTCTTTTTGCATTGATACATGTCCCCTGGTGCAGAACCCGGGTTCCCAAACCCTTTTTAGGACAATAACATGCATAATAGTTGTTATAATTAGCACTTTAGAATTCGAACGTTCGCATCCATTGTATTTAATAGGGTTCTAATGTTCGTTCGAACTTTCGGTCCGTTCGCGGGTTCTGGTGCGAACCGAACCCGGGGGTGTTCGGCTCATCACTAAGCAGGATGTCTCTTGGCATACTTGGCCAGACCTGACTACTCTCCTATCTCCATCCCACGCATCATTACTACCCAGGGCCGTATCCGTGACGACCCAGGGGATATCTTGGATTCCATTTTCTATTTCTATAAAGACCTATATACCTCTAGGGTTGACTATGACGACATTCAACTAACTGATTACTTGGCAGACATATCTCTCCCCTCCCTATCTACTGAGGGGCGGGATATCTTGGAGGTACCTATCTCGGTGGAAGAGATTGCTGTAGCAATTTAACAAATGCCTGCTCATAAGACCCCTTGGCTAGACGGTTTTCCGACCGAATGGTATAAACAATTTAAAGACCTTTTATGCCCCTCCTTTTGCAGACATATAACAAAGCTCTGGAGGCCGGGGTCCTCTCCCCAATGATGCAGGAGGCTCTGATTGTGCTTCTTTTAAAACCTGTAAGGACCCACTTAAATGCGAATCTTACCGTCCCATTTCTCTTATCAATGTGGACGTTAAGATTCTGGCCAAAATTTTAGCTAACTGCCTAAATAATGTAGTAGCGTCCCTAGTCAACAGTGATCAGGGGGGATTTATTCCTGGTAGGTCCACTAAAATGAATATTCGCAGGCTGTTCCACAACCTGCAGTATCCACACGACTGTCCTCCCACTCGTGCCATTGTGTCTTTGGATACATGTAAGGCATTCGATAGTGTGGAATGGCCATATCTCTTTCGGGTGCTACAAAGGTATGGATTCGGCCCACGGGTGATAGCATGGGTAAAACTTCTTTACACTTCCCCGGTAGCTCGGGTGCAGGTCAACTTCTCTATCACTGAACCCTTTCCGATAACTAGGGGCACACGACAGGGGTGCCTGTTATCACCCCTCTTGTTTGACCTGGCCATGGAACCACTGGCAGTACGCATCCGGTCCTCCCCCTCCATCAAGAGTCTCCCGATTGCCACTATAGAAGAACACATTTCACTATATGCGGATGACACTTTGGTGTATCTGGCTGATACCGATGGGTCACTGCAGGCTTTGTTGATGGAGATTACCACCTGTGGTGACTATTCAGGCTTCTGGGTGAATTGGGATAAGTCCAGTCTTTTTCCTCTGGACGTGGCTGTGCCCCCCTAATTCACCCGGATTCCAAACTTCAGGTGGTGTCCTCCTTTAGGTACCTTGGGGTTGTGGTGCAAACCCCCTTATCTTCATATATTTCCAATAACCTAGATCCCCTATTGGTTCGCCTTCAGGAGCAAACAAAGCAGTGGATGGACTTGCTGCTGGACCTCATGGGGAGGGCCAATGTCCTAAAAATTATTTACTTACCAAGATTACTGCTTAGACTTCGACCTACCAAACTCGTACTTATTTAACTACTACCAGCTTCGGCATGCTATCCGGGCCCAGTTTGGTTCCCTGAAAGACCCCACTGACCTTCCACCATTGGAAAAACTGCTCCAACAACCAGATCCCACTAAACTTATTTCCACTTATTATGCAACCCTGCTGACTGATTTTAACCCCAGGTTCCACATAGCTCAGGACAAATGGACCTCTATGGATATCCCCTTGGAGGACGAGGACTGGTCGGAATTTAGGGATACCTACAAGACATCTGTCATTGCTTCCAGGGACCGAATCATACAAATTAAGATTTTCCACCAGACCCACCTTACTCCGGCGAGGTTGCGCAGGATGGATCTCCTGTCCTCAGCCGCTTGCTTCCACGGCTGTGGCCAGGAGGCCGAATTCTTGCACTGTTTTTGGTCATGCCCGATAGTTCGGGACTTCTGGGGGGAGGTGGGTGCCTTTATCTCCTGATCGTTGGGCCTTCCCAACATAGATCACCCCAAGAACTGCCTACTAGGCATTTTTGGTGACTTACACCTATCAAGTTGGCATGCCAAGAGACTGCTCCGCATACTATATTTTTATGCTAAAAAAACATTCTACTGTCCTGGAAGGGTGCACAGACCTCTTTAAAATCCCTTTGGTTGAAACGTATTAATGATTCCATCCCGTTATATAAACTTACTTTTGAAATACGGAAACGGACCAAAACCTTTCATAAAATTTGGGGTAGGTGGCTGGCTAGCCCACTAACTCTTTCTCAGCACTAACTGAAATACCCTTGCTTGACCACTGATGGACCGTGCCCTAAGGATCTCTAACGTCTAGACTCCCACCTTTGTTGTGTCCGTGTTGGTCTACATGCACCTTTTACCAGTGTGCCTACTGTATATCCTTTGTATTAATATCTCTTTATTTTTCTATGTCTAAACATATTGCCTATCGTTTCGGTTCAGTCTATCTGGTACGGTGATTGCTTGTTTTTGTTTTTCATGTGTATTGTTTTTTTTTGTTAGTTTGTGGAAAACTTCAATAAATATATCTTGAAAAAAAAAAAACTGATGTTCATGATGTGATAACTATGGCATAGGTCAATAAACTGCAGATGTTGAACAGAGTTGGGGGGGGCACAGGGACTAAGGATGCATGGGCGTCCGCAGAACTTTTTTCAGGGGGGGGCATCATTTTAAGGTCACCCATGCTCCGCCCCTTTTTGGCAATGTCATGAAGGGGAGGGGCTTAGCCGCGACTTGCAAGTATTTATTTTTAAAGGGGAAACGGCAGACTTTATTCTAGGCATGTGCCATGTACAGGGTGCAGATTCCAGGTGTGTGCTATGTACTGGGTGCAGATTCCAGGCGTGTGCTATGTACAGGGTGCAGAATCCAGGCGTGTGCTATGTACAGGGTGCAGATTCCAGGTGTGTGCTATGTACAGGGTGCAGATTCCAGGCATGTGCTATGTACAGGGTGCAGATTCCAGGTGTGTGCTATGTACAGGGTGGAGAATCCAGGTGTGTGCTATGTACAGGGTGCAGATTTCAGGCATGCACAACCCATGCGCACGCCTATGGCGCACACCTTGCTGATCCCTGATTCCAGGGGGGCACTTGCCCCCCCTTGACCCTACCTGCACCCATGTAAGGATGCCCTCTCTATTTTCATAATATAATTGTGTAGGACATAACAAGTCAACACCACTTTGATGGCATTTTCAACATCCAACAAAATCGAGGAAAAGAAGATTCGCCACCTTGCTGTACAAACTCTGAATGCTCATTTGACCATCCAACGTGCCCAGCTCAGTCGGTAATTAAAGATCTTATGTTTGTAGCTAAGACCATGTCCACTGTAGGGCCACATTAGAATCTTTGCCAGTCCAAATGCCTCATCAGCCACAATGACATATGGCAGACTGAAATAAGTTGTACCTGGCAGAGGCCTGCTTGGAGGGATCTACAGATGTCCTTGATACAGACTCTGTCCCCTTATGGAAAAAAATGCAGGATTCTCTATGGCTTCCATAGGCCCCCACATCAATTGTGACAAAACAGAGATGGGCATCGATCAATCATAGCAGAAAAGTTGAAAAGTATTTTGGAGACTTCACATGCTTTCTGCCCAAGGCTCAATGCAGTTTGGAAATTGCGTTTTCCACCAAAACTCTTCTGTAAACTCTTCCTAGAGCTTGAATGTTGACTTGAAAATCATGACCTGATGCAGCTCCTCCCATAGCGTCAAACAGATTTTTCAGGTCACCTTGACCACTATGCTAACACTCAGTAGAAATTAGTGATGTAGGGATATGAAACACTGTCCAGATGCTATAAATAAGTAAAACAAGAATAGCGATGAATACCTTCAACGCCTAAAGAAATTGCAACAAAAAGTTTGCAAAAGGTGGAGTGCCACATGTTGCCCATCTATGTTACATACTCAATATATGCTAGCCTACATTCTGCATACTATAGTTGATACTCTACAATATACTGTAATAAATACTGTATTTACTATGACTTTTGGTACTGTACATTGTACTTCAGAAAACATAGCAAATACACATACATAGGTTATGTTTACATGACCTATGATTACTACATACCTGAGTGTGACCAGGAGACGTTCTTCAGTTGAAACACTCCTCTGCATGTTCCTATCCATATGGGTTAGTTTGGACCACATCCTCTCCAGTAGGGCATGGAATGTGGCGAAAGACATCCGGGTGAATTTGAAGAACTTTCTTCTCCTCAACATCGTGAGGAGCGTGACCTCAATGATTAAACTCCTTGTATGATCCATCAGATATTCTGTAAGGAAACCAGCAAACAGCCACTTAGCACACCTCCCACTGGAGCAGAGAGCAACAAAATAGTGCAGAGTTTGTCAAATTTGCATGTATTATTTAAAAAAAATTCAATTAGGGGCGGTATATGACCAATGGAAGAATTTAAGATAAAAAGAACGCTTGTAAACATGTACAAAACATGCATAAACAAGTATTGGTTTATGTGCATAAACACGCAAATTTAATGCTGAAAAGATGTGGCAGCTGGTTTGACATTTAGAATAATTTTTCAATATGCCAGTGAGCATGAGGCCTAATGCGTGTTAGCTGAAGTCCAGTTTTATTTTGTTAGTTACTGATGTAAACTACCCCTAAATTTACTAGTCCAAATAACATTACCCTCTATGTTGCTCCTCCATAGACATAGTGGAGGAGTGAATGTAGCCACTCTAAAACAAGAAGCGTGTTCCGGGGCTGATCATCAGGTGAAAATAAAGGAATAAAAGCTTGAAAAAAAAAAGAAGAAAACCAATGCAGCCACCGCATCCAGTAATTGGTTAGCTACAATATAATACATTTTGGTTTTTGGGTTTAGTTATGCGTCAACTCTCCAGCGTCTACCAAATACTAAACTATCCGTTTTTTGGTGGATTGATTATTTAAATATGAGGAAACAATGGTTTTATTCAAAGCATGCGTCTCATTAAACACACAAAAAAAGCCTTTTAAATTCTCTGAGCCCCCACTGAGTTTGGCAGATATTTCCGGGAATTAGGACTGTGGAAGTAGAACAGGATCCTATGGCAATCCAACCCCTGCAGTGCCTGGAGTTCAGTGGCAGTCACTCATGGATGTTCACTACTACAAAGTTCTATGAGTTTTATCCCTTCTCTTGTCTTTTCCTGTCTGATCGAGGCTCCTTTGATCTGCTGTGCGTATGTGATTAAAGAACCGTGGATTAAAATAGGAGGCAAGTGAGATGTTATATAATCTATTTAACATTAGCTTGGTGCTTTTAACCCTTCACATAGTTGGTGTTACAAAAATGTTGCATTATTACTTGTAGACTGATCTGACAACTTTATATCAGAAATGTGTTTAGAGTATTACCATTTCAAACATGAGGGTTTAATATGGCCGAATGTAATGCTCTGGACAACACTAGAAGTGTAATGGCACAAGGTCCCCGGTACTAAGAGAAAATACAATACAAAAAAAAGAAAAATGATCCTCTACCTTATTGTACCTCTCCAAAGCTTACCTGAACACCTAACACTTAAAGAGTCCCTGTCACCAACTTAAAATGTTGAAGGTAAACTTTTCGATAAGGACTGGTGCAGCCTTGCCTAATGCAATCCCAACTAATAGACAAGGCAATTTGCCTTGAGTCCAGTGTGTTCAGTTCAAACCACTATGCTGCAGTTGTGTGCATTGAAAAAAAGTATAACAGATATATCCCCCTTACCCTAACCTTGCACAAAAAGAGAGCCCTTAAATGCTAAGTTCTAGACTTGTGCACAACGGAAAAATTTGTTTAGTTTTGGTTCGTTTCTTTTCGGTCCTGTTGATTCGTAATCGTTCGTAATTTTGCTAGACGGGATTTTTCGTGTTCGGACTAATTTGTATTTTCGTAAGCGACATTTTTCGTTGAATCGGAATGATTCGTATTAATGTAAAGCCCCATACACACTATCAGTTTTCTTGCAGGTTTTTCTCTTCAGGTTTACCAAAACCATGTAGTGCAAGGGCCTGCCTGATTGCATACGAATTGAAACTCTTAAGGTTTGACCTCATATTAGATGGTTTTGGTAAACCTGAAGAGAAAAACCTGCAAGAAAACTGATAGTGTGTATGGGGCTTGAGCCTTATTTTTCGTTGATTTATAATTCGTACTTTCGGTAGAGTACATTGTTTTTCGTTGATTCTGGACACAACTCCTACTTTCGTAACTTTTTTGGGGTTCGTTGATTCGTAATTTTCTGTGTCTCTCTCACAACGACGCTGCCTATTATGCCTAATGTGCTTCGAATGGATTTGTACTTTTCTAAATACATAGCGGTTATTTGTAACGATTCAAAATCTCGTATTTTACTTTCGTTTTTTACATGCGGCTATAGCCTCCGCCCCTGTACACCATTTTAAGAGGGAGTTCAGCACGGTGAGGGAGGAGCAGAGAGCAGAGCAGAGTGTTATTGTGCTTTGAATGGATTCGTACATTCGTAACTTTTTTCATAACGAATTATGCCGAAGACATTCGGGCGTTCGCTATTTGCGATATAATTTATTTCGGATTCAGTTTTATTCGTAATTGCTTTGCTCGGAAATTCGAATGCTTCCGAATGTCCGAAAGTTGCTAAATTCGGACGAATTTTGATTCGTTACAAAACAAATTGCACAAGCCTACTAAGTTCACCTGTTTTTCACCATTTTCCAGACCTGCCCTACGCATCCCTGAGGGGCCATGTGACAGCGGACAGGGGATCCTCTCCCTACGGTCACTGTAACAGTTTGAAAACAGCGCCGCCCACAGAGCCACATCATTCATACAAAGGAATCTGTAATCAGGAGAACTACAAGTCCCATCTGCCACCATGGCAGACAGCTTGTAGTTCTTAATGTACTGCAAGTGTGCTGTTTACAATGTTTGTTGTTCATTCACACTGGTTACAGCTCTGTAACAGAAAGCCCGTAAAGAGCTAGGCATAACAGAGTTGCAGCCAGTATGTTCAGGAGCCTGACATTGCACCCATGATCCACTGATTCCTGTTAAAACAAAAATAAATGCAATTTTTTTTCCTGCAAAAATATGTGCCTTTACTTATTTTTTAAAGGTGAACTCATCCTTTAACACTCAACCGTCCCACTTTTTTTGCCACAAAGGAATAAAGTGAAAGAAAAAAGTAAACAGTGTGCTGTGTTATTTATGGAAGCCTTTCCAGATTTTTTTTTTTTTTGCTATGGACAGGGCAGCAGCTAAAATTGATCACTGATCCAAATCAACCACACAAAAATAATAATAATAGTTAACAGTAAAAAGGACAAAATAGGCAGCAAAGAGCTAACAATCAAAAATAAAGTATAGTTTCCTAACTGAATGTAATGTCTCCATATGCAGTTTGTCAGCTTTCCATATACAGTATTTTTCCTACAAGAGTTTGCAAGACATTGACAGTATTATCATGCAGGATGGAGATGGAGATTTATTGGTGGCTCACACCACTCTTTATAGATGTGGAAAAAGTGTATTCTGCATGAAAACTAAAAAGAGAACCTTTTCCCATGCCTACTCTATGAAATGGTTTACCTCTAGAAGAAGGGAAGAAACAATCACGCTTACCTGTGAGCTTACTACACCATGAGAGGGCTCTATTTCTTCCCTTGAGATATACCCTTTGGAAGAGACCTCGTGACCATTCCTGTTTGGAGGAGCTTAAGCCGAGTTTGTTAACTGACGGATTGGATACTTTGTGAGCCATACCTGGGGCCTTTTTTTTGCATGTTTTGACCATCTGTAATCAGGGTCAACTCCATCTGGTAAGAGGCTGTGTGAGCTACTGTAGGAGGTGGCGGATCTCTCTCTGGGTCACACTTTAAACCTCACCTTAAGAACCATTGCATGTGGATAAGGAATGGACTTTATATTCACTTTGGTGTAATTTTATCTAGCAGCGCTACACGTCTCTGTTTTCTTTTGTATTACTATACATTGAGTTGAAGAAGAGGTTTTGTTTATATTTTTTACCTATTGACAGTATTACTGCTTTATGACCCTCTTTTAAAATGAGGGGACTGACTTACCAAAATCCCCCTTACTGTTCCTTCTAAGCCTGCTGGCCATAGTTGAATAGACATGCAGTGTAAGGTAGTTTAATAAAAGTCTCCTGGGTCAATCTACTCATAAATTTTGCGAGACACAAATCTCAAACCCATGGTAGCATGGTAGCAGCTAAAACCTCATGCCTGTTCCATAAGTACCCTTTTAGGCAATTGCCAGGAGAGAAACGAAGATGAATACTATAGAGTGTCACAGGGGAGGTTTTTACAGGTAAATAGCATGCATAAAATACTGTATGCTCAATGCACATTTACTATTAAGAAATAATTTTTGTTAATATGCCTTTTGTTTAAATGAATGGTCTGGCAACAGGGTTTTGTTTAACGTAACCCTTAAAATTAGTCTTTAACACTACCCCTCCCCAGCACCTAAACATTACCCTCTTCCTGAACA
Source organism: Rana muscosa (assembly GCA_029206835.1). Lineage (NCBI taxonomy): Eukaryota > Metazoa > Chordata > Amphibia > Anura > Ranidae > Rana > Rana muscosa. Next base: position 76,943,627 of record CM055118.1, on the reverse strand, counting down.
CTTAACCCTCCAACCCTAACTTTAGTCTTAAGCCTCGTACACACGGTCGGACTTCCATCTGACTTTTCCATGGATTTTTGTCCGAACGGAGTTGGCCGGGCACACCCATAGCATACACACCACAGGACTTTTCTGCAAACTTTCCCAAAACTTTTTGCAACATCACATGGTTTTTCTGCTCTTTTCTGCTCTTTACCGCCACCCTTTGGTCAACTTCTGCTATTGTTGGTTGATTTTAACATTACTTGTTTTGTCCATCGGACAAAAGTCCTATGGTTTTCTGTACACACGGTAGGACTTTGCTCCATCTGACTTTTGTTGGGCAAAAGTTTGTCCGCTTGCAGACCCAACTTTTGTCCGATGAAAACAAAACCAAACGAAAAAAAGTTTGTCCGATGGAGCGTACACACGGTCGGATTGTTGGTCCAACTTGCTTAAAACTAAGTTTGTTGGGCAAAAGTCCGACCGTGTGTACGGGGCTTTACTTCTAAATAGAGCCGTTAAATCTCAACTTTCCCACATGTAACTCTTAACCTGTGCCTTAACACTTAACTCTACTTCCCCAAACCTAACTCGAAAATCTAACTCCTGAGATGAGATTTCCGTTAAAGACTATGCCAAGCTTAAAACTATTTTTCTACTTTTGGATAAAACTGGGGAAGGATTAGAACTCTTGACAGATGTTTGCTGTTATCTGGGGCTGTTAGAGAGATTTTACTTCACTTACTGTTGCGCTTACAAAGGCTTTACCAGACAGGAAGTGAGGGAAAATCTGCAACATGGACAAAGCCAGAAAAAAAATGTGACAGGTGTTTGAACCTTTCTCTACTCTACTAAAGTATTTTGATTTTCCTGAGTTTTGTATCTTTAAAAATTTCCAATAAAAATATAAATAAATAAAAACAAAAAATAATATATTTATATATAATATATAATGTATTTATTTTTGTCTGTATTGTTGTTGGAGTGTCCCCCTTACTTCCCGTATGGAAAAACATTGTCAGCAGAATAGAAGGTGAGAGTAAATAGAGCCCTGGATATCAACCCACTGTGTTTAGTTTGGACAGAAGAATCTTGGTATTTGCCCATAGAATAAATTGGCAAATTGACAGTACACAAGATCTCGCCGTGCACACAGCCCGCCAGCTCCCCCAGAGTGACTATACGCATTCAAGATAGACTGGCACTCCACCAACCTACGCTTTGCTAGCAGGATGTAAGTGACCAAAGCCTTACCATAACCATATAAAGCAGGCCAGATACCCACGGCTATAACACTTGATTATCAGCACGAATACTTTTAACCCCCGTGGGAACAGTCCGTGCATGCAGACGAGAAAGAATACTCGCTCCGACCGATCTATCCACAACCTAACAAACTTTCTTCTAGAAGCCGAGAATAAATACCACATGATGTCTCAGAGCGGCACTGTCACCAACAAACAAGCGGCCTCGGGGAAGAAATTACTGGATCTCCCCCCCTCGGAACCAAACTGTGAGTACACTTTACCCCTCTCTAAAGCCGATTTAGATGCAAGTCTAACATCCATGTTTGACAAATTGGTTGATAAAATAGAAAGAGAAGTGCATAAGTCCACTACCGCTCTATCTCAGGAGATTGCTTGCATAGGCAACAGAACGGATCTATTAGAAACAAAACATGACGAACTTTCACTAGCCCATAATGATTTAAGAAAGGACTATGAAACATTGGCGGATGGTTTTGCGTTTATGCAGGCACAAGTGGAAGACCTTGATAATAGAAATCGTAGACAGAACATCAGAGTACGCGGAGTACCGGAATCGGTCACCGATCTTATGCCTACTATATCGAGGGTCTTTCATAATCTCCTTCCCGACAAACCCCTGTCAGCTTTCACCTGTGACAGAATCCATAGAGCCCTCCGCCCCAAACCTACACCTGATAAACCGCCTAGAGATATCATCATGTGTTTGAAGGATTTCCTCGTTAAGGAAGACATCATGCGGGCGGCCAGGAACTCTCCTAATATTGATCTAGATGGTAAAAGACTTCAAATGTTCCCTGACATCTCCTCAGCCACATTGGACAGGAGACGAAGGATGAAGGAAGTCACCAAAGTTCTACAGGAAGCAAGGATTAGATACAGATGGGGCTTTCCTTTCAAACTCACCGTTCCACATAATGGCTCTACATATACGGTTTATAACGTAATAGAAGGAAAAGAACTACTGGTGAAATTGGGCCTGCTGGACCCGGAACCTCCTGGCCGACCACCAGCAACCCCCAGTTCTTCCCCGATATGGTCCACACCATCTTCACGCCGCAACCAGAGAGACCAAAGAGATCAAAGACGCTGGAGGCAATCATACCAAGAATAGAACTTCCCATCTACGCTTTCACTCCAGTTCTCTATGTATTCGACGACCCCAGTGGGAATGATAAGAGAATCAAACAACCCGAAACATTCTCTCCAAAGACTTTACATTCTACAATGATCCCGGGGATATTGCATTAATTACACAACTCCCTTTTCCACATAATTCCAGAGGTTCTGTGGATAGAAGAATCAGCAGAATATCTGAACAGTACTGTAACATACTCCTCAAAGAAGACCTAGGGGACTCAATTTCGTGGTTCTGTTATCATCCTATTCAACTTTCCTAGCAGTCTGAAGTTTCATAATATGATAAGTTAAAAATAATTTTTTTTTTTTTTTTATTTTTTTTTTTTACTATCCCCCTTTTCATAGGTTATCTGGAGATCTGTCTTTTGGAGCAATGTGGTAGCTATACTGAACGTCTAAGTATTATCATTTACCTTTACCTCCATAACTTCAGAAAAGTTTCTCCCCACTGCGGATTGCTTTTATTGTCTCCCTTACATAGCGAGCTTTTTATATGACGCAATACCTCTCTACCCCCCTATTGGTCGACACGCTCTTTACAAGTTTTTCTAGGATGCCTGCTACATCCATTGTTGCTTAGTTTATTCCTCAGACCTGCCCTCCGGGATGGAACCACAGCTCTCATCTTTAGAGACGTGGTGCCCCTCCAGGTTTGCAGGATTTGGACTTATTTGTCCTAATGATGTTTATTCAAGTTTTCTTGACAGGTTTTATCCTGTCCCATTGTCATTTTTGTTTTTGTTTCTCATTTTTGAAATTTTAGCCCATAAGGCTTCTACTGTGTTCATTGTACAAAAAGGAAGTAATGTTAACTACATACAAAAAACGATGTTTGACATAGATTTCATAGCTCTAGACTACTCTGGTAACTGCATAAGATACAATGCCCATCTCCCTGCTTGTATACCAATCCCCGTTCTTTCAATACCTCTGATCATAATCTTAGCATCAGACTTAATCACTAACTCTATCCATAACGTATTGTATACTTCTGATCCCTGCCTATTTTTCCCCATCACGACAATATTAACCCCTACACCCTAGACCCCACCAATGGGTATTAAAATAATATCGCACAATGTGCAGGGATTTAATTCCCCCCACAAACGTAAAAAAGCTTTTGAGCACTATAAGAGAATAGGGGCTGACATCATACTCATCCAGGAATCCCACTTTTGCGCATCCAACCACCCTAAATACTTCAATAAGACATACAACCAAGTATTCTATACAACATACAACAATAAGACAAGAGGGGTCGCAGTCTTCATACGCAATTTGATTATATTCGATGTACAAAGTATTTTCAGGGATACTGAAAGCCGATATATTATCTTAAAAGGCACTATTGACAATAGGGCCATAACAATAGTATCAGTATACGCTCCCAATGAATCTCAGTCCTCTTTTTTCATTAACTTTTTTGAGACTCTAGACCGATATGCCTCCCCCCACATTATCCTGGGAGGGGATTTCAATCTAACCTCACATCCGGCCCTGGACAGGAGCAGAGTCGCACCATCTTCGAAGGCATTCCCGAAGTCCCTGAACCGTTCCCTCAATCACTTTCAACTTATAGACTCATGGAGGGCCCACAATGTCGGCGTCAAAGCTTACACTCACTATTCACATCCCCATAATGTTTATGCCAGATTAGACTATATCTACTGCACCCCTATCCTGTTGGCGAACTCCTCTAAAGCGATCATTCACCCCTGTCCATGGTCAGATCATGATATTACATCTCTTGAGACGGCATATATTGGTCTTAAACCATCCCCCTTCAACTGGAGGCTAAACGACTCCTTACTCACTGATCCCACAATTGCTCAATCTGTCTCCACTCATATAGAGAACTATCTCAATGAAAATATTAATGACGAAACCCCTCCCTCCTCAGTCTGGGTTGCCCATAAAGCAGTCTTACGTGGGCATCTGATTTCTCTCGCTGCAAAGAGAAACAAAGACAGGCTCTCAGACATTAGATGTCTCACTAAGGACCTAAATAGACTGTACAATAAACTTCAACAAGCCCCTTCCCAGGCCTTAACTGATCAAATCAAATCCAAACGCCTGGCCTTAGACCAAATTTTATCAGCCAACACTGAGAAATCCCTCAGATTTTCTAAGGCTAAATTCTTCCTCCATAGCAATTCCACCTCCGCTATGTTTGCCAGAAAACTAAATCAAGCTAATAACCCACCCCATGTCTATAAACTTAGAGATAATGCGGGGAACACTGTTACTCATCCACAAGAGGTGTTGAACATCTTCTCCTCCTTTTACAAAGACCTCCTTTCGGGGCCTCAACCCCAACCTAAACAGCCCTCCCAAATTTGGCTGGATGATATCCCATTACCCTCCCTCAACTCCCAACAGATAGAATCTCTTAGCGCACCATGTACAGATTTAGAAATAATTAACATTAGGCTTGTGCAATTCGTTTCGTAACGAATTGAAATTCGTCCGAATTTAGCAACTTTCGGACATTCGGAAGCATTCGAATTTCCGAACAAAGCAATTAATAAGACCGAATCCGAAATAAATTATACCGCAAATAGCGAATGCCCGAATGTCTTCGGCATAATTCGTTATGAAAAAGTTACGAATGTACGAATCCATACGAAGCACAATAACACTCACTCTGCTCTGCTCTCTGCTTCTCCCACACCGTGCTGAACTCCCTCTCAAAATGGTGTACAGGGGCGGAGGTTATAGCCGCATGTAAAAAACAAAAGTAAAATACGAGATTTTGAATCCATTCGAAGCACAATAACACTCTGCTCTGCTCTCTGCTTCTCCCTCACCGTGCTGAACCCTCTCAAAATGGTGTACAGGGGCAGAGCCTATAGCCGCATGTTAAAAACGAAAGTAAAATACGAGATTTCGAATCGTTACAAATAACCGCAATGTATTTAGAAAAGTACAAATCCATTCGAAGCACATTAGGCATAATAGGCTGCGTCGTTGTGAGAGAGACACGGAAAATTACGAATCAACGAACCCAAAAAAAGTTACGAAAGTAGGAGTTGTGTCCAGAATCAACGAAAAACAACGTACTCTACCGAAAGTACGAACCCAAAAAAAGTTACGAAAGTAGGAGTTGTGTCCAGAATCAACGAAAAACAACGTACTCTACCGAAAGTACGAATTATAAAGCAACAAAAAATTCAACGAAAAATGTCGCTTGCAAAAATACGAATGAGTCCGAACACGAAAAATCCCGTCTAGCAAAATTACGAATGATTACGAATCAACAGGACCGGAAAGAAACGAACCGAAACGGAACGAATTTTTCCGTTGTGCACAAGTCTAATTAACATAATTAAATCCCTGAAGACCTCTACAGCCCCAGGCCCGGACGGCTTCTCCTCTGCATACTATAAAAAATTTGCGTCTCTTTTAGCTCCCAACCTATCTAAACTCTTCAATTATGTGCTAGATGGTCATCAATTCCCAGAAGAAATGCTCCTAGCGAACTTATCGTTAATACCTAAGCCACTCAAGGACCATTCTCTTCCACAAAATTTCCGCCCCATTTTAGTTCTTAACAATGACTTAAAGATCTTTGGGAGACTTCTTGCTGATAGGTTAGCAGCAGTTATTACTAGTATAGTGCACATAGATCAAACAGGATTCATACCTGGACGCCAAATAACTGACAATATTAGGCTGGTAACCAATATCATACAGGATGCCAACATACACTCCAAAGAGCTATGCCTCCTCAGCCTGGATATTCATAAAGCTTTTGATAGTGTATCCTGGTCTTACCTCAATCACATCCTACCTAAATTTGGCATCCCTAATAAATTCATGTGTGGCTTTAATGCTCTATACCACTCCCCCCAGACCCGTATAAAAATTCCAGGTCATAACTCGGAATTCTTTCCTCTAAGTAGGGGTACTAGACAAGGCTGCCCACTATCCCCACTAATGTTCGCACTAGCAATGGAACCTCTTGTCCACAAAATTAGGAACAGCCCGGATATAAAGGGAGTTGTCAAAGGTGAAGATGAGTTTAAGATAAGCCTCTACGCAGATGACGCGTTAATTTTTCTCACTGAACCTCACGTTTCCATTCCCTCCCTTCTCAAGGAACTAAAACTGTTTCACGACATATCAGGTCTAAAAATTAACATGAACAAATGCTCGGCTCTACCCATCAATCTCCCCGATCACATAAAGACCATGTTGAAAAATAATTTCCCATTTATATGGTGCTCTCAATCTTTTAAATATCTGGGCATCTCTATCACCCCATCACACAACCTACTTTTCAAAACCAATTATATTCCCTTATTCAAAAATATATCCGCACTCCTTAAGACCTGGTCAACCTTCCATATATCATTCCTAGGCAGAATTTGCGCTATTAAAATGACAATCCTCCCCAAACTGCTATACTACTTCCGTTCCCTCCCCATTAACATCCCCAAATCCAAACTAGCTTCGCTCCAAAGGGAAATCAACAAATTTATATGGTTTAACAAGAAACCCAGATGCAGCTATGCATATATGCATAGACCTCAATCCATGGGCGGGATGGGTCTCCCTAACCTATGTCATTATTTTCTGCCCGCCAGACTTGCCCAATTAGCACAATGGTTCACGCCCAATCAAAATATCCCATGGAAAAATTTGAGGAGTCCTCAATTTCCCCTTTGTATTTGCAGGGGATCCTTTGGTCCAAAACAACCTCATACAGCAAACTCTCAAAATACAACATAATTGTGGCACACTTCTACCAATTGTGGCTCAAAGCACAACACACTTTTGAATTGTCTTCACTCACTCCTCCCCTTGCTTCCTTTCTAGGCGACCTGAGATTTACCCGTACTCACGGAGATTACCACTCCTTCACCTATTGGACCCATAATAAGCTCACTACACTTAAATCTTTACAAATACATGGGGAGTTCTCCTCATTCACCGCTCTGCAAGATAAATATAGTATCCCCACTAGGGATGAGCTTCGTGTTCGAGTCGAACATACGTTCGACTCGAACATCGGCTGTTCGATCGTTCGACGAAGATCGAACGATTTGGGCCGTTCGCGCCAAATTCGAGTGACGCGAACGGCCCACAATGCACTACGCCATCGCAGTGTCATCCAGGCGCTGTGATTGGCCAAGCATGCACTGTGACCCCGCATGCTTGGCCAATCACAGCGCCGGCAGCGAGGAGAGCAATGATTGGCCACAGGCAGGATGCCTGTGGCCAATTATTGCTGAGGGTGTTTAGTACACGCCCCACACTATAAAAGGCCGCCAGCACGGCGGCCTAGTGTAGTATGTTCCGGAGCAGGGAAAGACAAGCATAGGCAGGGACAGTGACATTTATTTCTTTCTTGCTTAACCTGGATTCCTTTAGTTTAGGGAAAGAGAAGGATAGGTAGGGAGAGTGTCAGTGTGTTTTACTGTGCGAGTCCTTGTTTCTAGGGACAAAGAAGGAAAGTGAGGGGATTTCTCCTTGTGCTATAGTGTGCTTTAAAAAAACATTTTTTCTAGGGACAGAAAACTGTAGGTAGGGAGAGTGTCTGTTTCTTTCACTGTGCCAGTCCTTGTTTCTAGGGACAAAGAAGGAAAGTGAGGGGAATTCTCCTTGTGCTATAGTGTGCTTTAAAAAAACATTTTTTCTAGGGACAGAAAACTGTAGGTAGGGAGAGTGTCAGTTTCTTTCACTGTGCCAGTCCTTGTTTCTAGGGACAAAGAAGGAAAGTGAGGGGAATTCTCCTTGTGCTATAGTGTGCTTTAAAAAAACATTTTTTCTAGGGACAGAAAACTGTAGGTAGGGAGAGTGTCAGTTTCTTTCACTGTGCCAGTCCTTGTTTCTAGGGACAAAGAAGGAAAGTGAGGGGAATTCTCCTTGTGCTATAGTGAGCTTTAAAAAAACATTTTTTTCTAGGGACAGAAAACTCTAGGTAGGGAGAGTGTCAGTTTCTTTCACTGTGCCAGTCCTTGTTTCTAGGGACAAAGAAGGAAAGTGAGGGGAATTCTCCTTGTGCTATAGTGTGCTTTAAAAAAACATTTTTTCTAGGGACAGAAAACTGTAGGTAGGGAGAGTGTCAGTTTCTTTCACTGTGCCAGTCCTTGTTTCTAGGGACAAAGAAGGAAAGTGAGGGGAATTCTCCTTGTGCTATAGTGTGCTTTAAAAAAACATTTTTTCTAGGGACAGAAAACTGTAGGTAGGGAGAGTGTCAGTTTCTTTCACTGTGCCAGTCCTTGTTTCTAGGGACAAAGAAGGAAAGTGAGGGGAATTCTCCTTGTGCTATAGTGTGCTTTAAAAAAACATTTTTTCTAGGGACAGAAAACTGTAGGTAGGGAGAGTGTCAGTTTCTTTCACTGTGCCAGTCCTTGTTTCTAGGGACAAAGAAGGAAAGTGAGGGGAATTCTCCTTGTGCTATAGTGTGCTTTAAAAAAACATTTTTTCTAGGGACAGAAAACTGTAGGTAGGGAGAGTGTCAGTTTCTTTCACTGTGCCAGTCCTTGTTTCTAGGGACAAAGAAGGAAAGTGAGGGGAATTCTCCTTGTGCTATAGTGTGCTTTAAAAAAACATTTTTTCTAGGGACAGAAAACTGTAGGTAGGGAGAGTGTCAGTTTCTTTCACTGTGCCAGTCCTTGTTTCTAGGGACAAAGAAGGAAAGTGAGGGGAATTCTCCTTGTGCTATAGTGTGCTTTAAAAAAACATTTTTTCTAGGGACAGAAAACTGTAGGTAGGGAGAGTGTCAGTTTCTTTCACTGTGCCAGTCCTTGTTTCTAGGGACAAAGAAGGAAAGTGAGGGGAATTCTCCTTGTGCTATAGTGTGCTTTAAAAAAACATTTTTTCTAGGGACAGAAAACTGTAGGTAGGGAGAGTGTCAGTTTCTTTCACTGTGCCAGTCCTTGTTTCTAGGGACAAAGAAGGAAAGTGAGGGGAATTCTCCTTGTGCTATAGTGTGCTTTAAAAAAACATTTTTTCTAGGGACAGAAAACTGTAGGTAGGGAGAGTGTCAGTTTCTTTCACTGTGCCAGTCCTTGTTTCTAGGGACAAAGAAGGAAAGTGAGGGGAATTCTCCTTGTGCTATAGTGTGCTTTAAAAAAACATTTTTTCTAGGGACAGAAAACTGTAGGTAGGGAGAGTGTCAGTTTCTTTCACTGTGCCAGTCCTTGTTTCTAGGGACAAAGAAGGAAAGTGAGGGGAATTCTCCTTGTGCTATAGTGTGCTTTAAAAAAACATTTTTTCTAGGGACAGAAAACTGTAGGTAGGGAGAGTGTCAGTTTCTTTCACTGTGCCAGTCCTTGTTTCTAGGGACAAAGAAGGAAAGTGAGGGGAATTCTCCTTGTGCTATAGTGTGCTTTAAAAAAACATTTTTTCTAGGGACAGAAAACTGTAGGTAGGGAGAGTGTCAGTTTCTTTCACTGTGCCAGTCCTTGTTTCTAGGGACAAAGAAGGAAAGTGAGGGGAATTCTCCTTGTGCTATAGTGTGCTTTAAAAAAACATTTTTTCTAGGGACAGAAAACTGTAGGTAGGGAGAGTGTCAGTTTCTTTCACTGTGCCAGTCCTTGTTTCTAGGGACAAAGAAGGAAAGTGAGGGGAATTCTCCTTGTGCTATAGTGTGCCAAAGCATTCCTCATCAACCATCTTTGAAATCCTTGTTTTTTGGACAGTCAGGGAAATTGTCGTTGTGCTATTCTGTGCAAAAGCAATAATCCTCAACCATATTTAGAAATCCTTAAGTAAAGGGACAGAGAAGGACACCTGAAGGTAGCCCTTATTGCTTTTTTCCCATCTCCTTGCAGGCCATCTATTAGAATGTCTGGAAGGCAAACAAGGAGAGGCAGACAGTCAGGAGGCAATAAAAGAGGGCAAGCAGGCTCTGTGTCTGGGGGCAACAGTGCTGGTCGTGGACGCGGTGCATTGTCATCAGCACATGGCCATGGGACACGCTTGTCCTTCTTTTCGGCAGCTGGACATGTTGAGCCACATCATGCCGAAGACTTGGTAGAGTGGATGACCAGGCCCTCCTCCTCCTCCTCATCCTCTCTCACCCAGGCTCAGGGTACTGGCAAAGCAGCTGCCAAAGCGTCCTCTTCCCTGGTATCAATGTCAGACTCATCATCAGTCACTCCTTCCCTAGACCCACCATGTCCTCCTCCTGAGGAGTCCCCCGAACTGTTTGAGCACAGTGTTGGGTACATGCTCCAGGAGGATGCCCAGCGTTTTGATGGGTCTGATGATGAAACCCAGCTACAGGAAGGCAGTAGCGTGAGAGCAGACAGAGGGGATGCTCAAGAAGGACACCAATCTGGCAGTCATGTTCCAGCAGCTGCAGCATACTGCCAGATTGGCTCCAGTGATGAGGAGGGAGGGGATGATGAGGTCACTGACTCCACGTGGGTGCCTAATAGGAGAGAGGAGGAGGAGGAGGATGAGGAGGAGGCACATCTCCAACGAGGCAGGATGCCCTTTGGTGGCCAGCGTAAGGGCAGTACACCGACGGAATCACACCGCAGAGCTCCGCCTGTGCAGGGCGCAGCCTCTGCCCGTCATTCAAAAAGTTCCTTGGTGTGGGCCTTTTTTGAGGCTAGTGCATCAGATCGCACAGCTGCTGTTTGCAACATATGTCTCAAGCGTATATCGCGTGGCCAAAACATCAGCCGCTTGGGTACCACATGCCTGACCAGACATATGTTGACCTGCCATGCAGCTCGTTGGCAAGCCTACCTCAAAGACCCACACCAAAGAACAAAGCGGACCTCTCCTTGCACCGCATCAGCTGGGATCTCCAACCCCACTATAACTTCAGTCCTCTCTGAAACATGCACTGAGAGGAATGAAGGTGTAGAATTAGGTGTGTCACAGCCAAGTACTTGCGGCCACTCTGCTAGCAGTACACCGACGTCCGATTCTAGCAGGCAAATTTCCCTGCCCCAGCTGCTGGACCGTCGAAAGAAGTTCACTCCCAGCCATCCACATGCCCAGCGGTTGAATGCTAGCTTGGCTAAATTGCTAGCGCTTCAACTGCTGCCTTTTCAGTTGGTAGACTCGGCCCCCTTCCGTGAGTTTGTGCAATGTGCGGTTCCTCAGTGGCAGTTTCCCAAACGCCACTTTTTCTCACGGAAGGCTATTCCGGCTCTCTACCGGCATGTGGAAGGCAATGTCTTGGCCTCGCTGGACAGGGCGGTCAGCGGTAAGGTGCATATTACCGCTGACTCATGGTCCAGCAGGCATGGACAGGGACGTTACCTTTCTTTCACGGCCCATTGGGTCACTCTTTTGGCAGCTGGGAAGGATGCAGGACAAGGTGCAGTAGTGTTGGAGGTTGTTCCACCGCCACGCCTCCAAAATGCTACTACTGGTTGTGACACACCTCTCTCCTCCACCCCCTCCTCTTCTTCTTCCTCCATGGCCTCTTCCTGTGGTTTGTCCTATGAACCAGCGGTGCTCCGTAGCCGTTCACGGGGCTACGCAAGTACGCAGGCAAAAAGATGCCATGCCGTGCTTGCGCTGGTGTGTTTGGGGGACAGAAGCCACACTGGGGCAGAGGTCCTGTCTGCTCTGCAGGGCCAGGCCGAGAGGTGGTTGACGCCACGCCAGCTTAAGCCAGGAATGGTGGTTTGCGACAATGGCACCAACCTCCTTTTCCGCCCTCCGACAGGGACAACTGACCCATGTGCCCTGTGTGGCTCACGTCCTTAACCTGGTGGTGCAGCGGTTCTTGGGCAGGTACCCGGGCTTACAGGATGTCCTGAGGCAGGCCAGGAAAGTCTGTGTGCATTTCCGCAGATCTTATAATGCCAGTGCTCGCCTGGCTGAGCTGCAAAAGGAGTTGAACCTGCCCAAGAACCGCCTTATATGTGACATGCCCACCAGGTGGAACTCAACGTTGGCCATGCTGCAGCGGCTGCACACGCAGCAGAGGGCCATCAATGAGTACCTGTGCGACTACGGCACCAGGACAGGGTCAGGGGAGCTTGGTTTTTTTTCTCCACGCCAGTGGGGCATGATCAGGGATGCATGCACTGTCCTGGCACCATTTGAGGAGGCCACGAGGATGGTGAGCAGTGACAGTGCATGCATCAGTGACACTGTACCTCTTGTCCACCTGTTGGAGCACACGCTGCATGGAATAATGGACAGGGCACTTGAGGCAGAACAGAGGCAGGAAGAGGAGGACTTCCTTGCCTCTCAAGGCCCCCTTTACCCAGACAGTGTTCCTTCTGTCCCACCCATCGCACAGGAAGAGGAAGAGGAGGAGGAGGAGGAGGAGGATTGTGTCAGCATGGAGGTGGAGGCTGGCACTCAGCATCATCAGCAGCAGTCTTTTAGGGATGATTTACAGTCCCAAGAAACCAGTGGACTTGTACGTGGCTGGGAGGAGGTGGCTGCGGATCATGTCGTCCTTAGTGACCCAGAGGACTCCGGAGCGAATGCCTCAGCAAACCTACGCTGCATGGCCTCCCTGATCCTGCAAAGTCTGCGGAAGGATCCTCGTATTCTTCGGATCAAGGAGAGGGACCATTACTGGCTGGCCACTCTCCTTGATCCACGGTACAAGGGTAAGGTTGCGGACCTTATGTTACCTTCGCAGAGGGAGCAGAGGATGAGACAACTCCGGGAGGCCTTGCAGAAAGGTCTGTGCAACGCGTTCCCAGAGACTGGGAGGTTACAAACTCCTGGTCCTGGACAACGAGTTGCTGAGGCTTCGGCCAGTCAAAGAAGGAGCGGTGGGGAAGGTGGCCGTCTGACCGATGCGTTCAGACAATTCTTTAGTCCGCAGCCCCAAAGTATGATCGGTTCCAGCAACCATCGCCAGCGTCTGATAAACATGGTGCAGGAATATCTAGGGGCAAGGTCAGACTTGGACACCTTCCCCACCGAAAATCCTCTGGCTTACTGGGTCTTGAGGATGGATCACTGGCCAGAGCTTGCACAGTATGCAATTGAGCTACTGGCCTGTCCTGCATCCAGCGTTCTTTCGGAACGCACATTCAGTGCTGCTGGAGGATTTGTCACGGATCACAGGGTGCGCCTGTCCACCGACTCGGTTGATCGACTGACTTTCATCAAGATGAACCAGTCTTGGATCACCACCAGCTACCACACACCTGATGCTGATATAACAGACTAATTGATTTTAACATGTCACATCCCTTCAAGACTGATGCTGATGCTGAGTGCCTGTGCTGTTATGTTGACTGGCTATCCTCCTCCTCCGAGTCCTCAATGATACGATTGATGATGATAGCTTGGAAGATCATTTTTGTTTATGGGTGCCGCCACCAGTGGCTAAGGCCCAATTTTTCAGCCCCTGTTTTACAGGGGCGTGTAATTACAATTTTTTTAGCAATAATTTGCCATAGGGCTCATTGCTGTGCTCCAAGTACAGTATCTGTGAGGGGTTGGAGTGTTGTGGCACCAGTGCCTAAGGCCCAATTTTTCAGCCCCTGTTTAACAGGGGCGTGTCATTACAATTTTTGAAGCGATACTTTGCAACAGGGCTCATTGCTGTGCTCCAAGTAACGTATCTGTGAGGGGTTGTAGTGTTGTGCCACCAGTGCCTAAGGCCCAATTTTTCAGCCCCTGTTCAACAGGGGCATGCAATTACAATTCTTGATCTAATAATTCACAGCAGGGCCCATTGCTGCACCCACCAAGAGTAACTCTGAGGGCTTACAGTGTTGTGGCAATGCCACCACCACCACCACCACCACGAAAGGCCCAATTTTTCAGCCCCTGTTCAAAAGGGGCATGTAATTACAATTCTTGATCTAATAATTCACAGCAGGGCCCATTCCTGCACCCACCAAGAGTAACTCTGAGGGCTTACAGTGTTGTGGCAACACCACCACCACCACCACGAAAGGCCCAATTTTTCAGCCCCTGTTCAACAGGGGCATGCAATTACAATTCTTGATCTAATAATTCACAGCAGGGCCCATTGCTGCACCCACCAAGAGTAACTGTCAGGGCTTACAGTGTTGTGGCACCAGCACCACCATCAAAGGCCCAATTTTTACTACCACTGTTCAACAATTATATGTAATTAAAATTCCTGATATAATAGTTGACAGCAGGGCGTTCCAGCACCAACCAAGAGTAACTGTGAGTGCTTACAGTGTTGTGCCAACACCAACAACTAAGGGGCCTATTTCTGCAGAGTATATACGGCAGGTCCCTACTTTCAAACATCCAACTTACAAACGACTCCTACTTGCAAACGCAAGAAGACAACAGGAAGTGAGAGGAAATCTACCACTAGGAAGGAAAATTCTCTCCTGTAAGAATAAATATGGGAGAAAGGTGTCTCCTCTGTACTGATGCTTTATCAGCAATCCTTGTTTCAAGAAAAACACCACATTTCAAAAACAGTTGTCATTGGGACGGAAAGTGAGGTGAAATGTTCTGAACAGGGGCACAGACAGCAAAACAAATGTTACAGGGGTGATAACCCTTACCTATGTTTTCCAAAAAGTTTAAAAATAGATTTTTGGGCTGGAGCTACACTTCAACAATGTACCTGTTCAAAATTACAAACAGATTCTACATAAGAACAAACCTACAGTCCCTGTCTTGTATGCACCGCCTGTATACGGCTGTTCAGAGTATATAGGGCCTTTTTTATTTTATGTGCGGGGTTCCCCTTAATATCCATACAAGACCCAAAGGGGCTGGTAATGGGCTGGGGTGGGGGGGGGGGGGGGGTCATGGGGTAGCTATGCCATTTTTCTTAAAGATTTTCATCCATATTACCGGGACCAGACATTACATTAAAGCCGCAAGCAGTTTTAAATGGCTTTTTTTTCCTTTAGAAGTGTCATTTTGTGCAGGGACAGTTCTAAACACGGGAAACACGTGGCACTTCACAGGCATACTTTAGACACCCCCCAGGTACGATATTTAAAGGAATATTTGACTTTTTTTTTTTCACTTTATGCATCATTAAAATGACTGCTCCCGAAAAACGACCGTTTTTAAAACTTCTTTTTGCATTGATACATGTCCCCTGGTGCAGAACCCGGGTTCCCAAACCCTTTTTAGGACAATAACATGCATAATAGTTGTTATAATTAGCACTTTAGAATTCGAACGTTCGCATCCATTGTATTTAATAGGGTTCTAATGTTCGTACGAACTTTCGGTCCGTTCGCGGGTTCTGGTGCGAACCGAACCCGGGGGTGTTCGGCTCATCACTAATCCCCACATCCGAACTTCAACACTATAACCAAATCAAAGCCTTTTATGCAGAACATTACTCTCTCACCACCAAGCCCCCTGTTACAGTATTTGAACGGATTTGCATCTCTTCTTCTAGAGATAAAGGTATCATATCCCGTCTATATAGCTATCTAAACACTTTTCATTCACTCGACAAGTCCGGTCAGATGCTCCATTGGGAATCCGACCTAAATAACACCTTCACAGTAGATGAATGGCATGGCATGTCGGATAATCTCCGGAGGAGTAACATAGCTATCTCTTCCAGAGAAACTCCCATTAAAATATACTCTAGATGGTATCTCACCCCGTCCAAGCTCAACACCTTTTATCCTTCTATTTCTCCATACTGTTTCAGGGGCTGTTCAGAACCAGGCACTACCCTACACACATTCTGGAGCTGCAAACACCTGCATCATACATGGCGCAATGCTGCAGAAATTTTTGAAAATACCTTGAAACAGAAAATCCCAATCTCCCCACAGATCTGCCTTCTATATGCTGATATACCCAATGTTCCCATCCCTTGCAAAAGACTTTTCCATACATTATGTAGCTCCATCCAATGGATGATTGCCTCCAACTGGAGATCAAACAATCTGCCTTGGGCGCAGGTGCTAGCTCGGATGGAGACGATAAAACTTTCGGAAAGAATCTTTCACACCCTTCAAGATACCTTCCAGGTTTATGTAAGGAAATGGTCATATTGGCCTACAACATAACTCATTAACTTAGAACCTGAATTTCCACCCACACACTCTAGCAAATTCATGCAATCTTGACCTATAGTGCCTACCCTTTATATATGTAATATACACCCATGTAAGAAATTTTTGTACCAGAAAACTTTTTATATAATCACTATCTTCATGTATGAGCTTGATTATCTCCTCTTCTTTTGATTTTTTTTTACTATTGATTACCTTTATAAACACTCTATGTAACTGCACATCTGAACTTCCTAATAAAAATTTTTGTAAACAAAAAAAAAAAAAAGAATAAATTGGCATTTGCAATGTTATAGTGGCTCCGGCTTTACATTGAAAATGTCATAGTGGTTTACTCATAATTTTGAAAATGTGATAGCGGTTATGCTTTACATTTCCTTGGATTAGAACAAAAATGGTGGACTCTAATCTTGACAGCGTTACTGTCACGTGTGTACTCACCGAGGCCGAGAGCGGTTTACCCTTGCGACTTGGCGCACTCTGCCCCCAGGAGGTGAGACAGGGAGAGGATGGCGCAAAGAGGCACTGGCTACCAGCAGGAAGGGTAGGTCTTGCTAGATGATCTGGTAGAGCTGAACAGCAGAGCGAGGGCAGAAGGAAAGCCACCAAGAGCAGGCTGTGGGTCAAACACCTGATAGGTGCGGCTCTTTGCAGGATCCTAGCTGAAGACAGAAGTCCAGAGAACAACAGGGGTCAGAGCAAGTATGCAGAAGACTGAGTCCAGGTGCAGGCTGAGGGTTTAGTATTGAAGGTGCAGGCTGAGGGTCTAGCACAAGAGACAAGTAACAAGTCCATGAAGTACAAGCAGCAGGTCAGGGGCTGGAGACAAGTAGCAGATCCGAGATGCAGGCAGAAGGTCAAATGCTGGAGACAAGAGGCAGATCTGAGTCACAGGCCGGGGGTCAAACACCGGTAGCAAGGCAGATCCGTAAAGCAAGCTAAAGGTCAGGTCCAGGAGAAGAGCAGAGTAGTCAAGTCGATACGGGTCACAACAGAAGTTCAGATGCAGGTAACAGGAAACCAGGTACAGACAGGAAGCTGACAAAAAAACAGCAACCTGTCAGAGTACCTGGGCCACTTCATATAGGCCCGCCAGAGCTCCGATTGGTGCACTAGCGCTCATGCGCCCGCACTGTTCCACTGGCCCGCGCATGCGCTGAAGCGCTGGAATGCGGCTGGCGTGGCTGAGTTGGTAATTCCTCTGACAGTTACTTCAGACAGTTCTCCTCCTCTGCACTCTCCCTGCAGACTTCTACCTCCAGGACACTTCTCCTCCTGCACATCACTTTCCTGTTACAGCATTAGAAATTCTGTCCCACCATCTTGAGCTGACTGCCAATCCTAGTTGGGGATTGGTCAGGGCTCCTCACATGTACTCCATGCCACTCCAACTCTTATCCCTGCCCCTCTTCCAGAACATTCTCACTGGAAGCAGGGGAGGCGCCCAAAAGCTTAAGTACATGTCAGACACACCTACTGCTACACTAGCCACTCCCTGCCCCCAGATAAAAAACAAACAGGCCTAGCTCGCAGCATAGGCCTGCTTAAATTTACCTGCACTGACAGAACATACAAAACACTACACTCCTAGTGCCTACTTATGGTAGAGGGTGCTCTATATATGTAGCCACCCTGACAAAAGCAGAAGTGACTAGTTAAATTTAGTTCAGTCAAGTGGTAATCCATACCTCCCAACATTTTGAGATGGGAACGAGGGACACCTACTTGCAAACGTATGTAGGCATAGGACATGCCCCCTGACACACCCCCTTAAAGGAGAATTAACCAAGAAAAGGTTAATTAAATCCACAAGGACTTTTTTTTACCACTACTATTCCTTTACATTGGCTTTTAAAATTTGCACATGCAGCAATTTAGAACTTGGATGAAAGGTTTAGCACTGGGAAACACTTTTTGAAAGATAAAAAGTGCATTTTATATACAACTATATAGATCAGACCAAAATGAGGGACAAATAAGGAGGAAAGAGGGACAGAGGGACATTGCTCCAAATCAGGGACAGTCCCTCAAAATCAGGGACAGTTGGGAGCTATGGGTAATCTGCCCAGGCTAATTTGTATAATCTCACTTGGTTTTCCCTTAAATTCAGTGTTGTTGTTCCTAGCTACTACTAGTAAGAGTCACTGGCACTGTTGACAATAGACAGGGATACTGCAAACAAAATGCTGGGTTATAAATATTTATGTTCCCCCTGGCCAACCACTAGGAAGTTTATTGTTAGAGGTGCATTCTAGGTCTGACTCTCATAGGATCCTGGTACTGTAGGTTTGAAGAGGATGCATGAAGTTACCCACTGACTGGCTAATATGTCCTAAATACATTGTTGCTAGTGTTTGCCAGATTTTTGCAATACATTGTGGTCCACGTTCTCATTATGCACTGACAGATCGTAGTCTGAAATATGTAGCTGGACTCTGAAGATATCTGAAGCCCTAACCCTCTCTCCCCACAAGCCTGCGGTGAATAAAATATCTTTGAAAAGACAAAAAGTGACGGGCATCTAATGTTATTTCCAAACCTTCTCTACACCCATGGATCCATTCTGGGGTAATGTCAGCCTTCCCCAGTGCTGAGGGTTCTCTTTCCCACCAGGGGGATCACTACATATACATTTTATATTGGATCTAGGTATACTTTAAAGAGGATCTGCACCTGCCACCCCCTTTTTTTATATTTCACCCCCTTACCTTAAGGTGTTATCTGCAGATTTCAGATACTCACCCATCCAGTGGACCCCGCAGTGTCGTGCTGAGATCCTCTCATGCTTGGCCACAGCTCTGTACTGTGCTGCCATGTTCTTTCTGACGTCATCGAGAGGCCTGCCAGCTCTTTTTGGTTCAGCCGTCAGGCCTCCCGATGACGTGCCGCTAGGCCTGCCCCCTCATGTTTTTCTGAATGTAAGACTATGCCTCCTGGGATACATGATGTACATATCCCAGGAGGAACAGTGGGCAGTGTGTACATCATTTGCCCAAGGCGACCTATATACATAGGGAGGCGGGGCTGGACATTTTTACCAAAAAAAAAGGTTCAAAACGAAGGAAAAAAATAGAGGATGGAAGGAGGGGTGGAGTGGAGGGAAGTAGCGGAAAAGGGCGAAAGTTCGCTTTAAGCTCTGTTCTACACCCGCACTGGGAGGCTCTGCATCAAAGGCATTTAGGTCCTGCGCCATAATGATCTAGTGTTGAGATCCTAGCACTAGGAAAAGCTGTTTTAAGAAACAATAAATACATTTTTAAGAAAACCTCAACCGTCACGTGCGAGAAAAAAAAAAGTGACTCATCCACTCAGTTTCAAATGTGAATTTGACAAGATGGCACAATGGGGCAAAGTAGAGTGACAGAGAATTAGTCATATGTCCAAATATGCATGCAAGAGCAAAGATAAAGTCATTGTGGCAAAAGCTTTTATGCAAAAACATAGATTCTCCCCTGCCAATCAGTCTTAAACAACAAATCATTTTACAATATTAAAGATTTTGGTGCATTGTGACTAAACTTCCTCTCTCTCTCTGCTCTATATAATATCTTGTGAACTTCCTAAAGCTTCATCCAATCCTTTGCTGTCATCATTGCTCAGCATGCTGAAATTAAACTTCTCTTTGATTAATTTCACTCGCCTTTTCCATTTTTTTTTATTATTTTTTTCCGTTAAGCGTAACATTTTCACAGACAGAAGTCTCACAAAGCAAAGTCAGAAGAGGAGATAGTCGCACTCATTAGGAACGCAGTCACTGCTTAAGCTGTCGTTAGTAGCAGCACTATGGTTAATGAATCCTGCCACTGAATAGCAAGACCTGCTAACCGCAGACATTGCATACGGCTGTGAAACTCTGTCTTGTGTCTTGTTACCGGCAGCAACCAGGTGTGAACAGTCTGTTAAGGCTGCTTTTAGAATTTGAAAATGTTAATTCTGTCAATCTGTGTCATGCGTCTAGCATTAGGAACTATGTGCCTAAGAACACGAGAAAAGCTTTTTTTCTGTGCAGTCATTACCTTGAAAGGGAAAATACCATGGGGCCTTTGAGCAAGCACAAGTTTAGAATTATTGCATTACTTGCCTTAAAACTGTTACGTGGGACTTTCATATTATTATGTTTTCCATACATTAGTTTAGTTATTTATTAATTTTTTTAAACAGAGAGATTTGTACGTTAGCCACTAGAGCAGTGGTTCTCAACCTTTCTAGTGGCGTGACCCCTTGATAAAATTTCCCAAGTTGTGGGGACCCCCAACAGTAAAATTATTTTCGTAGCGTAGCGCACCCAAGGTAAGACAAGTAATTTCCCCCCCTAGCCCACGGACATTTAGCGCTCCCGGAGTCTCTTCCACTCGTAGAGTATTAAAACCCCTTTTGGTACTGTAGCGCACCAACCCCAGACTTTACCTGCTTTTCTATTCTTGGATCCTCCGCAGGAAAGACTGAGGCACACCGCACCACAAGTCCGTACCCTCCTGGATAGGGAGGTTGAGCGGTGTTAGATTTCTCGGGCCTGCCTGCAGTTGGTGTTAGACTCCTCCCGAGCTGATCTCGCTTCTGCGGTAGCCAGAAACAAGTCCTTTATTTCTCCCCAGTAAAACGACTGTCCACACCAACTGAGAGTCCAACTCAATATTTATTTATGAGAACAATAAATAGTCTCTGTGAGAGCAGACAGGTTGGGACAAGAACAGTTCAGATAAGGTGGGAAGAGGTCCAGGCACAAACTTAGCATTGATTAGGGGAGCACTGTTCTGATTAGCACGAACAGCTTGGTGCACAGTCACTGCCACTGACTTAGTGAATAGTTGTAGTCACTGCCACTGACCTGGTGTGTGTAGAGTCACTGCCACTATGACCTACAGAACATGCACTTTTCCTTCCTTGAATAGTTAGGCCTCTGTAGGGAGAAAACATTCCTCTGGAGAGTTACCAGAGGCCCCTTCTGTCACCACGACTCTGCGCTGGGTCTTCAGAAAGGGTCACCTCCCTGGCCTCCTCGATCCTGGATACGGGTCCCCTCGCAAGGCGGATCCCTGGGAGCCCTCGATCCCTCGCAGAACCCAGCCGAAGGCTGCTGGGTCCCTGGCCTTCTCAAAAGTACCTCACCCCCAGACCTAAGGTGTCTGGGGATGGAACAGCAGTTCAGTCTCTACGCCTAGGAGCACCCGGAGACCATCCTCACACACACTTAGGCCAAGGGCACCTGGGCGTCACGAACAGTAGCCCCCAGGCTGAAGGTGCCTGGGGCTCGGACCTCGACCGGAAGATGTCTGCCCCTTTTATACCCTCTCCCGGCAGGCACGGCAGGTTCCCCGCCCCGCCGTACTACTGCCGCGAGGGGACACAAAAAGGCACAGCCCTCCAATGGTGGTTCAACCCCGGCCTATGGCGACAGCGCCACCTATAGGCCGCAGGGAACTGGACACCATTGATATCCTCCACGAGCCAAAATGGTCCACAAACCCTAACAATTAGCGTACCTGAGCCTTTTTACCACTCAGATACTTCCCCTAAATATAACCACCCGCTACAGTACATTTTAGGATGTACCACTCTTTTCTTTGTTCTCCTTTCTTTCCCTTTTATCTCTCTCTATGCTAATTTCTTGTTTTTTTGTCCCCCATCCCTCTCTCTAGCCGTCTTTCTTGTTCTTTCTCTTATTCTTTCTCTCCCTTTTTCTTTGTTCCTCCCCCTCTTTTCATCTCCCTTCTTTGTATTCTCAATTTTTTTCCTTACTACTTAATGGGGGGGTAGGGGGAATGAGATGAGTGGCAGTGCTGGGGGGAGTTCTGATCAGCCGACTTAGGTGCTCTTGATTAAGGTCATCTGCTGCTCTGAGACTGTAGTGCGGACTTTTAATGGCAACTATAATCAGAGGTAGTGTTACTCACTGTGTCTTCGGCTTCACTGTGTCTCCGACTTTGTGGTGTCTCATAGCAGTGACACCTATGCTGAAATCAGGAGAAAGGGTCACCTCCAGCCCCTCCTACTTTACATTCCTCATTAGTCAGCTGACCTCTAGTATCTCCCCCCAGCCATGCCGTGAACTGAATGGGCGGCTGCGAAGAGGCTGAGTGGGCGGCCGCGGGCTCCAGTGACCGCCCTGCTGGGCGGCCGTAAAAAATCTGGGAGAGCAGCGCAGGCTTCAGGAACAGCCCAGTATTCGGTGACCCCTGGCAAATTGTCATTCAACCACCGAGGGGGTCCAGACCCCCAGGTTGAGAACCACTGCACTAGAGGGAGGAAGCACTTAAACAACCACTCCGCCTTGCCTTCTTCACTCACACCAGCTGAATTGTCTACTGACAGGTGTCCGGATGCATTAACCTGCACTGATCTCTGAGCATATCCGGGGTGTACTTCTCTACGGGTCAGGTGCATGGATAAGAACACAAACAGACAAAGCCCAAACTTTTTTGTTTTTGATAGTGTAGAGAATGGGTTAAATTATTTATTTATTTATTTTGCTGTGTGTGTTTCATTGGGCGGTTTCCTTTCCCTTCTTGTTTCAGAGACACAATAGGAAGTGAAATTGTGAAAATGTAAATTTGAGGGGCAATCCCGTCTTAGACTAACTGCAGTTAGTCAGTTCCCACTCAGTGTCAGTTAGGCTGCTTTCACACTGAGGCGTTGAAAAACCGCGGTAAAAACGCATACCGATAGTAGCGCGTTTTTACCGCGTTTTTGCGGCGTTAGCGCTAAAAATAGCGCTAACGCCCATGCGTTTTAATAGCGCTATTAAAGCGTTGGCATCAGCAAACAACCCCACCCCCTTACATCACTTCCTGTTATTTCATCAGTGGAGAAAGAGAACAGGAAGCAGATGGAGTATTTTGAGCTGCTGCTGATGTTTGTGCTATATGTATGGGAACATCTACTCCAACAGAGACCACAACGTCGATATTGGGTTCATCCCATCCATCAAATGCATGCAGACAGAGGACAATACGTGTTGCTCTATCAGGACCTGAGAGTGCACCCTGATAAGTTCCGAAATTACACTCGGATGAGCATCGCAACGTAAGTCTCAATATCCCAGTCATCTACACACACTTCTACTCCCAAACTCACCCTCCCACTCCCCATACTCCCAAACCCCCAACCCTAACCCTAATCCCACTCCCCATAGTCCCAAACTCCTAACCCTAACCCTAATCCCACTCCCCATACTTCCAAACTCCTAACCCTAACCTTAATCCCACTCCCCATACTCCCAAACCCCCAACCCTAACCCTAATTCCACTCCCCATACTCCCAAACTTCTAACCCTAACCCTAATCCCACTCCCCATAGTCCCAAACTCCTAACCCTAACCCTAATCCCACTCCCTATACTCCCAAACTCCTAACCCTAACCCTAATCCCACTCCCCATACTCCCAAACTTCTAACCCTAATCCCACTCCCCATACTCCCAAACTCCTAACCCTAACCCTAATCCCACTCCCCATACTCCCAAACTTCTAACCCTAATCCCACTCCCCATAGTCCCAAACTCCTAACCCTAACCCTAATCCCACTCCCCATACTCCCAAACTCCTAACCCTAACCCTAATCCCACTCCTCATACTCCCAAACTTCTAACCCTAACCCTCTTCCCATTCCCCATACTCCCAAACTTCTAACCCTAATCCCACTCTTCATAGTCCCAAACTCCTAACCCTAACCCTAATCCCACTCCCCATACTCCCAAACTCCTAACCCTAATCCCACTCCCCATACTCCCAAACTTCTAACCCTAACCCTAATCCCACTCCCCATAGTCCCAAACTTCTAACCCTAATCCCACTCCCCATAGTCCCAAACTCCTAACCCTAATCCCACTCCCCATACTCCCAAGCCCCCAACCCCAACCCTAATCCCACTCCCCATAGTCCCAAACTCACAAACTTAAATTTATGTGTTTAGCAAAGTATGAGTAGTGTCCCATGTATGTGTTAAGTATACGTAGCATTCTTTTCCAAAGTCAGCATGATCAGTTTGTTTAGCATATGACATGGATTAGCATAGCATAGAATAGCTCTTTCTTTTTTTTAGTAGTGTTAACAACTCATGTATTTCTTTCACTAGATTCGACTTTCTTCTGGATCTGTTGACACCTGCCTTGGTGAGACAGGATACCAATTGCAGGGATGCTATAACACCATGTGAACGATTACTGATAACGCTGAGGTAATTTTTACTATTAATCAATGTGTTTACATGTAAACTAATCATACATCAAAACACATATGTTTGTATAACGGTAAACATTTATTTACTGTATTCGTGTTTTGAACATACAACAGCACAACATGTGCATAAAAAAAATATAAAATCTTTAATACATATTCGTATCGAAATAACTTATAAGTGTAAATGTATCTATATCTATATATATATATATATATATATATATATATATATATATATATATATATACATATATATATATATATATATATATATATATATATCTCCATATAAACATAAAATTTTCTTTCCAAAACTTTGGATACTACTTTGTTTTTAAAACATTAGTGCAAACATCGAAAAATATCATGGCAGTATAACTTCCATTATCAAAACTTTACTAACGTTTGTTCTCCAAACTTTATTCAAAACATCCAAAACTAATAACCCAACAATGAAATCACAAGTCTTGGTAACACGGTGGTTGAGAGTGTGAATCCCCTCTATGGGGATGAGGAGGATGTTGGATTGGGGGACGATGAAGGGGCATGTCGTATGGCATTGGCTGAAAATTATAGTTATGAGGCATGGACATGTGATTTGGTATTGGTGAGAAGGACATGACACGATTGTCATATGATGTTCCCGGTGTGCCTTGATTGCTATACCCTCCATGAGGATTATGACGGAGAACATTATATGACTGAGGGCGGACAGATGGAGATCCGGATCTCTCTTGATATGACTTAATTACTTTAAATATGTCACATAGTAGGTCACAATGTAAAGCTGGGTCAACCTTGGCCATTTGAGGGATAAAACTCCTTGCGACGGATGCGAGTTCACCCGTTTCTTGCTTTTGGCTAGAAATTAGGTTCTTCACAACGTCTATAAACTTTTGGGTTTGTTGTGATTTAGTTTTCGGTTTACATCTAGTTTGGTTTTTAGAGATATGTGGCTCTGGTGCTTGCCCGGGTGCATCTCCTTCATCTTCATCATCGAAGAGTACCTGAGTTTCATTGATATCTTCGTCTGGAGTCGGGGTAGGCTCCTCCTCAGATTCTGAGCTAATATTGCTTTCTGTTCTGGGGAAAACATAAGTAATTAATAAGAAGAAGAAATTTTGCGGCATTGTTCTTGAAGAGACATACAACAGTGTATATTTAATGCTTACTGCCTCAGCTGCATTACAGGCTTCAAAAACTGGAGCTCAGCAAAATGGCAATAAACACGACTGGTCTTCCCGCTTGACCCACTTTTCTGCTGTTTAGTTAACTCTCTACAGAAATTATCACGCATAGTTTTCCATCTAATCTTTAACATTCTTACTGAAAGATAAAATGTATTATTCTCTTTTTACAGATATCTGGCAACTGGAAATACATATACGTCACTACAGTATGAATTCAGACTAGGAATATCTACTATTGGTGAAATCATCAAGCATACGTGTGATGAAATATGGAAACTTAAACATATATGTATGCCAATTCCGAATACACAGAAATGGGAAGATATTGCACAGCGGTTCTTCAGCAAGACTAATTTCCCAAATTGTCTCGGAGCAATTGATGGCAAACACATATGGTTAATGAAACCTTGCCATAGCAGAAGTCAATACTATAACTACAAAAAGTATTTCTCTGTTGTTTTGATGGCTGTGGTAGATTCCGACTATAAATTCATATTTGTAGATATAGGATCTTTTGGTAGCTGTGCGGACTCCACAGTCTTCCAGAATACAAAATTTGGAAAGCGTCTTGCTTCCAACCAACTTGACTTGCCGGATAACCAACCATTGCCTGGGACACAGGGTCCTGATATGCCCTATGTTTTTGTGGCTGATGACGCTTTTGCCATCCATGAGCATCTTATGAAGCCATATTCATTGCGAAATCTTGATACTCGGAAGAGAATATTCAATTACCGTCTATGCCGAGCAAGAAGACTAGTCGAATGCGCCTTTGGAATACTGGCCAACAAATGGCAAATATTCTATAAACCAATTAACTTAAAAGTAGAAAATGCTTGTAAAGTTATAAAGGCAGCATGCGTGTTACACAATTTAGTACGGGAGAGAGATGGGATTAATTTCGAGGATACGTTGTCGCATAACATGGAACCAGCGGATTTTCCCCATATGCGTGGCCCAAGAGTTGGATTCACAATAAGGGATGTGTTTGCTGATTATTTTTTGAGTCCTGCTGGTGCCGTAAATTGGCAAGCTGATATGATCTAACACTTCAAATATATGAACTTAAAGGGCTTTTGTATATTTCTTGCTACTTGACATGTTCAATGCCGCAAAAATGTTTTTTGTGTTATTCTTTTTATAATTTAGATTTTTTTTTAAAAGTCACAAATTCAGGATTACATATGTTCAAAATTCCACATTTGGTTCAAATTACACTAATGGTTAAAAATGGTTAAAATTACAAAAATAAAATTAATTAAGAAATAATCTAATTGCACATGATTAATAGCTACATTTGTTACATATTTTGGTAGATTGTAGTCTTCTCTTATCACATTTGATGTATGCATTTAATACTGGAATGTTTAGAATAAATACAATTAATAATCAATTTGTAATTAAAAATAAAAAATAAAAACAGTAATACTATTGTGTCGGAATATGTCTTTTGGTAGTATGTGGAGTGGGATTAGGGTTAGGGTTGGGGTTTGGGAGTATATGGAGTGGGATTAGGGTTAGGGTTGGGGGTTTGGGAGTATGGGGAGTGGGATTAGGGTTAGGGTTAGAAGTTTGGGAGTATGGGGAGTGGGATTAGGGTTAGGGTTACAAGTTTGGGAGTATGGGGAGTGGGATTAGGGTTAGGGTTACAAGTTTGGGAGTATGGGGAGTGGGATTAGGGTTAGGGTTGGCAGTTTGGGAGTATGGGGAGTGGGATTAGGGTTAGGGTTACAAGTTTGGGAGTATGGGGAGTGGGATTAGGGTTAGGGTTAGAAGTTTGGGAGTATGGGGAGTGGGATTAGGGTTAGGGTTAGAAGTTTGGGATTATGGGGAGTGGGATTAGGGTTAGGGTTGGCAGTTTGGGAGTATGGGGAGTGGGATTAGGGTTAGGGTTAGAAGTTTGGGAGTATGGGGAGTGGGATTAGGGTTAGGGTTAGAAGTTTGGGAGTATGGGGAGTGGGATTAGGGTTAGGGTTACAAGTTTGGGAGTATGGGGAGTGGGATTAGGGTTAGAAGTTTGGGAGTATGGGGAGTGGGATTAGGGTTAGGGTTAGAAGTTTGGGAGTATGGGGAGTGGGATTAGGGTTAGGGTTAGAAGTTTGGGAGTATGGGGAGTGGGATTAGGGTTAGGGTTAGAAGTTTGGGAGTATGGGGAGTGGGATTAGGGTTAGGTTTTTGTATTTTGGGACTATGGAAAGTGGGATAAAGGTTAGGTTTTTGTATTTTGGGACTATTAGAAGTGGGATAAAGGTTGGGTTTTTGTATTTTGGGACTATAGAAAGGGGGATAAATTCATATTTGTAGATATAGGATCTTTTGGTAGCTGTGCGGACTCCACAGTCTTCCAGAATACAAAATTTGGAAAGCGTCTTGCTTCCAACCAACTTGACTTGCCGGATAACCAACCATTGCCTGGGACACAGGGTCCTGATATGCCCTATGTTTTTGTGGCTGATGACGCTTTTGCCATCCATGAGCATCTTATGAAGCCATATTCATTGCGAAATCTTGATACTCGGAAGAGAATATTCAATTACCGTCTATGCCGAGCAAGAAGACTAGTCAAATGCGCCTTTGGAATACTGGCCAACAAATGGCAAATATTCCATAAACCAATTAACTTAAAAGTAGAAAATGCTTGTAAAGTTATAAAGGCAGCATGCGTGTTACACAATTTAGTACGGGAGAGAGATGGGATTAATTTCGAGGATACGTTGTCGCATAACATGGAACCAGTGGATTTTTCCCATATGCGTGGCCCAAGAGTTGGATTCACAATAAGGGATGTGTTTGCTGATTATTTTTTGAGTCCTGCTGGTGCCGTAAATTGGCAAGCTGATATGATCTAACACTTCAAATATATGAACTTAAAGGGCTTTTGTATATTTCTTGCTACTTGACATGTTCAATGCCGCAAAAATGTTTTTTGTGTTATTCTTTTTATAATTTAGATTTTTTTAAAAAAGTCACAAATTCAGGATTACATATGTTCAAAATTACACATTTGGTTCAAATTACACTAATGGTTAAAAATGGTTAAAATTACAAAAATAAAATTAATTAAGAAATAATCTAATTGCACATGATTAATAGCTACATTTGTTACATATTTTGGTAGATTGTAGTCTTCTCTTATCACATTTGATGTATGCATTTAATACTGGAATGTTTAGAATAAATACAATTAATAATCAATTTGTAATTAAAAATAAAAAATAAAAACAGTAATACTATTGTGTTGGAATATGTCTTTTGGTAGTATGTGGAGTGGGATTAGGGTTAGGGTTGGGGTTTGGGAGTATATGGAGTGGGATTAGGGTTAGGGTTGGGGGTTTGGGAGTATGGGGAGTGGGATTAGGGTTAGGGTTAGAAGTTTGGGAGTATGGGGAGTGGGATTAGGGTTAGGGTTACAAATTTGGGAGTATGGGGAGTGGGATTAGGGTTAGGGTTACAAGTTTGGGAGTATGGGGAGTGGGATTAGGGTTAGGGTTGGCAGTTTGGGAGTATGGGGAGTGGGATTAGGGTTAGGGTTACAAGTTTGGGAGTATGGGGAGTGGGATTAGGGTTAGGGTTAGAAGTTTGGGAGTATGGGGAGTGGGATTAGGGTTAGGGTTAGAAGTTTGGGATTATGGGGAGTGGGATTAGGGTTAGGGTTAGCAGTTTGGGAGTATGGGGAGTGGGATTAGGGTTAGGGTTAGAAGTTTGGGAGTATGGGGAGTGGGATTAGGGTTAGGGTTAGAAGTTTGGGAGTATGGGGAGTGGGATTAGGGTTAGGGTTACAAGTTTGGGAGTATGGGGAGTGGGATTAGGGTTAGGGTTAGAAGTTTGGGAGTATGGGGAGTGGGATTAGGGTTAGGGTTAGAAGTTTGGGAGTATGGGGAGTGGGATTAGGGTTAGGGTTAGAAGTTTGGGAGTATGGGGAGTGGGATTAGGGTTAGGGTTGGCAGTTTGGGAATATGGGGAGTGGGATTAGGGTTAGGGTTAGAAGTTTGGGAGTATGGGGAGTGGGATTAGGGTTAGGGTTAGAAGTTTGGGAGTATGGGGAGTGGGATTAGGGTTAGGGTTAGAGGTTTGGGAGTATGGGGAGTGGGATTAGGGTTAGAAGTTTGGGAGTATGGGGAGTGGGATTAGGGTTAGGGTTGGCAGTTTGGGAGTATGGGGAGTGGGATTAGGGTTAGGGTTAGAAGTTTGGGAGTATGGGGAGTGGGATTAGGGTTAAGGTTAGAAGTTTGGGAGTATGGGGAGTGGGATTAGGGTTAGGGTTGGGGGTTTGGGAGTATGGGGAGTGGGATTAGGGTTAGGGTTAGAAGTTTGGGAGTATGGGGAGTGGGATAAGGGTTAGGGTTAGAAGTTTGGGAGTATGGGGAGTGGGATTAGGGTTAGGGTTAGAAGTTTGGGAGTATGGGGAGTGGGATTAGGGTTAGGTTTTTGTATTTTGGGACTATGGAAAGTGGGATAAAGGTTAGGTTTTTGTATTTTGGGACTATTAGAAGTGGGATAAAGGTTGGGTTTTTGTATTTTGGGACTATAGAAAGGGGGATAAAGGTTAGGTTTTTGTATTTTGGGACGATTAGAAGTGGGATAAAGGTTGGGTTTTTGTATTTTGGGACTATGGGAAGTCGGATAAATGTTAGGTTTTTGTATTTTGGGACTATGGGAAGTGGGATCAAGGCTGGGATTTTGGATTTTGGGACTAACTAGATTGGTATTTAAACTTACTTTTGCCAGCTTTGTCTTTTTTGCTCAGGGAAAGCCAGCGTGGAATGTGCAGGGTAGCAACTGCATTCCATCCAACTGCTTTTTTGTTTCTATTAGCATACAATGCACTTTTCTTATCCCAGAGTTCTGGGTGTTCCCGCATTGTTTGGATGAACTGTTCAGGTTCAATAGAGGCAGAGGCTCTCCAAGATGCTTCTTCAGCACTAGGCTGTACCTCCTGGCTCGGTTCAGCATCCATGCTGTTGTGTCTGTCTCTCTCTCTCTCTCTCTCTCCCCTCTCCACATATGAAACCGGATTTCCTGGTATCCCAGCATCATGTGACCCATCAATGCGGTCATGTGACCTTCCCACAGCATCCAGAGAATGGATTTCAGGCGTTTTTGGTTTATTTTCAGGCGGTTTTAGAGCGGTACCCATGTATTCCTATGGATATAGGCGTTTTTAATGCGCTATTTATAGCGCACAAAACATGCACCAAAGATGCTGCTTGCAGGAGTTTTTTTACCGCACAGCCAGCGCAACGCCTCAATGTGAAAGGTTACATTGAGATACATGGGAGGCAATTTTCAGGCGCTATTCAGGCGCTATTTTTAGCGCTAAAACGCCTGCAAACCGCCTCAGTGTGAAAGGGGCCTTAGAGTCAGATTTCCGACCGCACTCATGACCTCGCAATCACAGTGCCATTATAAGTCACTGATCACTGTCATTAGTAGTATAAAAGAATAAATAAATACAATTCCAGTATATACAGTATATCATAGTTTGTAGACACTATAATTTTCATGGAAACCAATCAATATATACTTACTGAGATTTTTTTTTTCCAAAGACACACAGCAGAATACATTTTGGCCTAAATGTATAAAGAAATTTGATTTTATTGGATATATATTTTATAGCAGAAAGTAAAAAAATTTAGTTTTTTTTTTCAAAATGTTTGATCTTTTTTTATTTATGTCGCAAAAAATAAAAAATAAACCAGTGGTAATCAAATACCACCAAAGGAACAAACGAAAGTTCTATTTGTGTGAAAAAAATACTACAAATTAAGTTTGGGTACAGCATTGCATGACCGCGCAATTACCAGTTAAAGTAGCGCAGTTCTAAATAGCAAAAAATGACCTGGTCACGAAGGGAGTAAAGCCTTCCAAAGCTGAGGTGGTTAATTGACTAGAATATTCAGTTTCAATATAGAGATTTTCCTCCCAGTACTTTTTCCTGCCACTAGATGTCCTCAGTCTATTAGCCAGCATCATTTGATCCACTTTCTCTGAGGCCAGGTCGTCCTGGACCCTCGTCACCCCACCAGCCTGTGACAAGACAGTAAAAAGAGAAGTAGAACAGTAAGAGTCCCACAATTACCCATTACAAGACAAGGAAAGGGAATTGTCTGTATATGAGAAATATGCATAGTAGAGGTAAGCAAAGCTTAGATAGGAAAAGATTGAGAATCTGCCAGTTCCAGGGACATTAATGCGCTCTATCTACAATCATCCATTTTGTTTTGGAATAAATACTCGGTAAGCTTAACAAACCTTTTGACAAAACAAGGACATAATAATTAAGTTTCCTTTCACCTCCCAATGACCCCATTGTCTTGCCTATATTGTTGCCCGGCCAGAAAAGTTTATGTCTTGGCCACCTGAGCTGTTCAGCGTAGCGTAGGTGATGGCATAAATTTGCAGAGCACTGTAGCTAATTTGAGCTTGTGTATCTTTAGTTGATGTATACCTTGCTTTACCAATGATGTAAAGGATCTGGGACCACTGCCAGGCTTTGTACTGGTTTTCTATAGAAGGTTTGGCAATACGGTGTGTGATTGCTTTGGGGGGAAGTTTGCTCTGCAGTTGCATATTATGCACCTGTTCTGTGTATAAATACAAGGCTTTGACAGAAGACACGATGTATGCTTGTTCAGGGAGGATTGCAATTGGCTGTACTGACCGACCGAACAACACTTAACTGAAGAATGTATCATTTGTAATCATTGTCCTTGAAATCACTTCCCTGATCCCAACGGAAGGTGAATAGATCTTCGTCATTTCCCTCGCTTCTCTCCCAGATAGGATTGCCTGTGCACTTGTTGGTGTGAATGTGCCATTATTCACCGTACAAATTGCAGATGGGGGGTTAATAATGGATTAAATGGGAAGAGGTTGATGTCCTTGTGGTTTGCTGTGTGTTTCAGCAAAGAAGAATACTTTTCTATGTGAGAACTTTTACCTGCTTAGATATTTATTAACTGCTGCTTTGCAGGGTGCAGCAGGATTTGTACATAGCCGACATAGGGCGGCAGGCCTCTCAGGGATGGTAAGGTTCATAGTCATCCACTCGTGGGATACATTCCCAGATAGCAAGCAATTGTGCTGCAAGTTTAAAAATGACTTGCTAAGCTTTTGCTATATTAAGTCTGCTGCAAGTTCTGGTTCAGTTATGTTGTGCAATAGTCATCCCACCACAGGGGGCACTATGGCTGAATTTTTAATGCTGTAGACTTGCAGAAGGCTCATGCTGTAGACTCATCACTGCAACTTTGCTCTTGCTAGAGACTTTCCACACAAATTTGCTACAAATTGGAAAAGTGTTAACTAGAACTTATGCTTCAAGTGCTCTGCAAGTGTACAACTTGCCAGTGAAAATGTGCAGCAAGTTACCAGACTTACAATTCAACACTGCCACACTGATACCAAAGCAATGTGCTCTTTCTTGTAAGCACCCCATATATCCAAAGGCATAAATAACTAAGAGCAAAGTGAAACAAAACAGAGCACACTGGATGGTACAGATAAAACACCCTTTGATTGTACAAATAAAAATTAATTGCACTTACACAGCAGTGATTTGATTAGAGCATGAAACCAGTCAAATTACTTACCATCCAACGTTAGGTCATCATAAAGATGCAGCAAATATCATTTCTGGAAAATGCAGAAAAAAGGAGAGATAGCACGTTGAGATGGAGAAAGCTCTCCAGGGGTTCAAACTGCTAAAAACTCTAGACGAACCGGAAGTTTGGGTTTGCAGAAATTGGTGAATGTGCATTCTAGCGATAATGGGGCGGTTAGAATTTTTGTCCTGCCCCCTCCCCAACACAAGATTGGAAACCTAAGGCGATAATAAACCCCCCAAAAATGTAATATATTGCAGCTTATCAGTTCTTAGATGTGGTGGCTGTATTAATTGTTTAGGCTTTTTTTTGCTTTATTTCATCTTCCTTTAACAGACCAAACTGTCCAACAGCTAGAGGGCTGAGACAAACCATTTAACACTGACAGGGGGACTTATAAGGGTTAGCTATATTTATTTATGTAAAACCTTTTTTCCAAAAAGTTAAAAAATCCTTACACAATGTGTCATGCATCCAAATAAACAATACACACACACATAATGTTGAGTTTTATATTTACATGCTATTTGACTGCCTCCTGCCTGGCCCATAATAGAATGATGGCCGGACAGGAGCTCTCTTTTTCTGGGAGGACATCATATGGCGTCCCCTCAGAATCACGCCTCAGGCATGCACCACAGGCCACACTGCAGCGCGATCTGTCACCCGCTTTGTCTGGACAGATCAGTTTACTGGCCCGCTGCTGGTACCATGTGACCAATCACAGCAGATCACATGACAATTGTACACAATGGATGGCTTCCATTCATGCCATTCATTGTGTACTGTTGTGTTGATCTCTGTGATTGGTCACAGTGATCACATGGTACAGACAGGGTCAATCATAGCCCATCTGTTCCATGTGATTAGCTGTGTTTACAATAGTAAACACTGAATGAATGGATTTCATTCAGGAAAAAAATGGTTGCTTATAACAGTGAAATTCACTGTTATAAGCAATCATAGTGTGTAAAAAAATAAATAAAAATCCTGATCACCTCCCCAGAGTTGTAAAGTGCTACTATAGTAACACTGTATTTCTCTTGTCACAGTATGTAAAACAAATCGTAAAAAAAAAGAAAAAAACTATTTTAAAACATTTGTTTTTTGTTTTTTCCCCCCCGATCACCGCCACACCAATTATATGATGACGCTGTACTGCACTGGTGACAGTATGTAAAAAAAAAAAAATAATAATTGTGAAAAAAACATTGTTTTTAAAATTTCTTAATTTGACAAAAAATTACAACTTCAAAGAGATCCCCATGCACCTTACTAAATGCCTTGGACTGTCTACTTTCCAAAAATAGGTCATTTGGGGATATTTGTACTGTCCTAGCATTTTTTGGGCCTCGAGAGAATTTTCAAAATGTTCAAACTTTTTTTTATTCATTTAGCAAAAAATAAAAAACCGAAGGGTGATTTAGGCTGGGTTCACACTGCTGTATATAGCGCCTCACAGCAGGAGTCCAGTGCGTCCCTATTCACTGTTTCAGGTCCGATTTCAGTCCGAAATTTTGGCTGAATTCAGACCTGAAACGGACCAGAAGATGCACAGGACTTCTGTGCGATTTGCACCTGAACCGGCTCCATTGAGAGTCGGTCACAATCTCCTGACATGCGAATTGGAATGCGAGGACACCCGCATCCAATTTGCATTTCTGTGAACCCAGGCTAAAGCCGTAGTAAACCGCCGAAAAGACAAACAAAAAACCTGCAAGACAATGGCATAATGTGCTAGTATGCATTACATACTAGCACATTATGAAATATTCCCTGTAGAATGAAGCCCTTCCAGTGGCGCCCGCTCACCGGTGAGAGGGCTGGCATGCAGGGTGAATATCTCCTAAACGGTGCATGTTTAGGAAATATTTATTTTTCCAACAGGTAAGCTTTATTATAGGCTTATCTGTAGGTAAAAATAACAACTGCTTTAAATATCACCAAAAGAAAGCTCTATTTGTTTGAAATAATTATAAAAATTTCATATGGGTACAGTACTGCATGACCGCGCAATTTTCAATCAAAGTGCGACAGCACTAAAAGCTGAGAATTGGCCTCGGCAGGAAGGGGGAGAAAGTGCTCGGTATTGAAGTGGCTAAAGATCCAACATTTGGTTCTTTGATTCATGTCATTGAGAATGTGTTTCTGTTTCTAAACCACCTGTTGTGTAACAGCCTCTCTGTAGGGGAGAGACAGCAAGAAACCTGCAGTGGGTGTGTTTGTGAATTCATTTCCTGTGTCACAATTGGGGGGTTCTCAGAAGCCCACATTAACAACAAAAGGAGATTTGGAGGTCTGGTGCACTCATTTACTAAAGTGGGAATGGAACTTGTGCATGCTTCAAACATTCAATCATATGCAGGGAAATTTAAAGAAAAATGCCTTTTTGTGCTATTGGATATTTCACAAAGTACATCTCATCGGGTTAAATGCCAGGAGAGCATCTGCTTCCTGGGTAGGTACTAATAGTATATGTCAGGCTGGTGGCTTTGATTAAAGATACCTAAACATTTAGACATTAACCAGAGAGGAACTCTTAGTCAATGACACATGCTGGACATTATATAGAATTAAATGCTCTGTGTATAGATTGGGCACTTTCTTTAACCACTTGCTTACTGGGCACATATACCCCCTTCCTGCCCAGGCGAAATTTCAGATTTCATCACTGTCACGCTTTGAATGAAAATTGCGCGGTCGTGCGACGTGGCTCCCAAACAAAATTGACGCCCTTTTTTTCCCACAAATAGAGCTTTCTTTTGGTGGTATTTAATCACCTCTGTGGTTTTAATTTTTTGCGCAATAAACAAAAAAAGAGCGACAATTTTGAAAAAAAACACAATATTTTTAAATTTTTGCTATAATAGATATCCCAATTTTTTTAAAAAAAAACTTTTTTTTTTCTCAGTTTAGGCCGTTACGTATTCTAGATATTTTTGGTAAAAAAAAAATCGCAATAAGCGTATATCACTATATGGTTTGCGCAAAAGTTATAGCGCCTACAAAATAGGGGATAGAATTATGACATTTTTTTTTATCATTTTTTTTTTTTTACTAGTAATGGCGGTTATCTGTGATTTTTGTCAGGACTACGATATTACGGAAAAGAAAGCTATGAGTAAGCATCTACTTTGATGTGAAACACGTCAGCCATCCATCCCTGCATGTCAGTTTTATGTTTTGCCTGTTTTTGAATTTATGGATTAATTTTGGATTTTATTTAGAAATTTTGGAAATAAATCGTTTATACAGAGTGCGGTAGTCCAGGGCTCCTTTCTTTTCCATGCATCAGTGCAGAGCCAGCACCTGTTCCAGTATCAGGGCGGGAGCATTTTGAAAGCCCTACAGCTTAAAAGAGCGGTACAACCCTTCATTGACTACGATATTACGGCGGACATATCGGACACTTTTGACACATTTTTGGAACCATTCACATTTATACAGCGAACAGTGCTATAAATATGCACTGATTACTGTATAAATGTGACTGGCAGGGAAGGGGTTAACACTAGGGGGCGAGGAAGGGGTTAAATGTGTTCCCTAGGAGTGATTCTTACTGTGGGGGAGGGGAATGACTGGGGGAGGTGACCGATGGTTGTCCCTATGTACAAGGGACACAGCAGCGGTCTCCTCTCCCTGACAGGACGTGGATCTGTGTGTTTACAGATCCACGTCCTTGGCTGTGTAACGGCCGATCGCGGGTGCCTGGCGGACATCGCGGTCGCCAGGCATGTGCATCAGCACCTCAGTGACGCGGCGCTCGCGCGTGCGCCCCCCAGTGGCCGGGGGACCAGAGGCCGTCAATAGACGGCCTCCCAGCCCTGATGAGCCACCTTGCGGCCGTCATTTGACAATGGCCCGGGCTCCAACAGGTTAACCCACAGAAATCTGTCCCTAGCATGAGTGGTCAGTTAATTGTGTTTGAACTTAAGACAAAGTTTGCATGTCTTCCACTCGGTCCATACTCGTAATCCTTCTACTGCTTCCCCTATAAATTATACTTAAGCTGGCCATGCATTAATCATTTTGTTTTCACACACAAAAAAAAAAAAGAGACGATTCCCCCTTCCACACATTCATTGTGCTATTTCGTTCTGACAGTGAGGAGGTTTCCCTGCCATCAGAATACAGAATACACTGATCAGTGCTGCCAGCTATAGCAGGCCACACTGATCATTCAGGAAAAACTCGAAAGGCTGGTTGTACAGAAGTCAATTGGTAGAAATTGGATGAAAATTCATCCAGTCCCTGCTGAACCAGGGGAATTTCTATCAATATATGGCTGCTCTTAAAAAAAAAAAAAAACATAATGGCCGTAGCGGATGGGCACACTTGGAAACTCAGGTGGATAATGGACATCTGAATATAGTCTCTTTAATGATATACAGATCTTGTATGTGATTAAGCATCTGCCAAAACGGAAAGACTAGTCTTGAAAACATTAATCCTATAAAGAGCAACTTCAGGCAGGAATATAAAAAGACCCGTTTAGTTCACTTACATATTCAAATTTTCTGAAATAATACTCCAGATCAGCTATGAATTACTTAAAATTACCAGAAAGCTACTAATGACTTCCATACTGAATTATCTCTGTAGGATCAAAGGAGCACTAATGCAACACAATGGCACTAATGGAACAAATTTGATGTATATGAATGAGCACACATTAACATATTAAATGACATACAGACATATTCTAATAGGCCGTAAACTCATGTCATTATTTTAAAACTTCAATATATAATCATGTAGGAAAGATTCAAATGAAAGTGTATCTATAGTCAAAATATAATTTAATTTATTAATTTCCACATGGTATTTCAGTTATTTCTAGCCTACTTCTATTAATCTGAACGATGTTGAAGTTTTTAAACATACTTTGTGAAGATCCCTACACATTTACTTCCTTGAATTCTGTGACCTGTATTCAATATGTCCTGTGAGTAAACACTGCTGAGTCCCAGAATTCACAGAGCCTGCCTTCTGAACTACAGAGGTGCTGAGAAGAGGAGTTTGCACAGGAATCACTGAGTGCAGGTAGCACATTTCCATGGGATATGTAGTCCTTAGATTTAAAATGAAACATCAAAGGAGAAGCTGCAAACATAAAATGGGATTTTTCAAGTATGCTTATATTGGTTTATCAAAAATAGGATTTTTATAACAGCTTACCTGTAAAATCCTTTTCTTGGAGTACACCACGGGACACAGAGCTAGTCATTACATAATGGGTTAAGGGTCACCAGCGGTGATTGGACACTGGCACAACCAATGGAAGACAGTTCCCCTCCATATAACCCCTCCCATCAGGGAAGTACCTCAGTTTTGTAGCAAAGCAGTAAGGTTCCCATAAGAAGGGGGGGGACCTCTGTGTCCCGTGGTGTACTCCAAGAAAAGGATTTTACAGGTAAGCTGTTATAAAAATCCTATTTTCTTTATCGTACACCACGGGACACAGAGCTAGTCATTACATAATGGGACGTCCCAGAGCAATGCTCATATGAAGGGGGGGAGACACAGATCAAAACAGGCCGCTTGCGGACCAGAAGCCCTATACTGCTGCCTGCAGCACACTTCGCCCAAAGGCGGAATCCTCATGTCCTTTCACATCTATTTGATAGAATTTGGAAAATGTATGGACTGAAGACCAAGTTGCAGCTTTACAGATCTGAGCCATCGAAGCCTGGTGGTGCACTGCCCATGAAGCACCTATCGCCCTGGTAGAGTGCGCCTTAACAGGAAAAGGAGGAGTCCTGTTCTTTAAACCATAAGCTTGAATAATTACTTGTCTAATCCACCTGGAAATGGTGGATTTTGATACCGCTTGGCCCTTCTTGGGCCCATCTGGTAAAATAAACAAAACATCTGTTTTACGTATCTGAGCGGTTGCTTGCAGATACACCTTTACCGCTCTCACTAGATCTAGAGAGTGTAATAATTTTTCCCCCGCCGTCCGCGGGTTTGGAAAAAAGGAAGGCAGAACAATGTCTTGATTCAAGTGAAAAGCCGACACTACCTTAGGTAGAAAGGCAGGATGGGGTCGTAGTACAATTTTGTCCTTGTGACAATTTAGATAAGGCTCTTTACAAGAAAGAGCTGCTAGCTCTGATACTCTCCTAGCAGAAGCTATAGGAATCAGAAAGGCCAACTTCCTACTTAATATAATTAAAGGAATATGGCGAATAGGTTCAAAAGGTTGCTTTTGCAACACTGACAATACCAAATTCAAATCCCATGGACACAAGGGAGTCCTAACTGGAGGATTTATCCTCAGTACCCCCTTAATGAATGTCCGAACTAGGGAGTGAGATGCCAATGGTCTCTGAAAGAAGACTGATAGAGCCGATATTTGCCCTTTGATGGTGCTAAGAGCTAAATTCATATCCACTCCTAACTGGCAAAAAGCAAGAATCCTACTTATTTCATACTTCTGAGGATTCCAACATCTGGATTCACACCAGGAAACGTATGCTCTCCAGACTCTCTGATAGATGAGTCTGGAGGCTGGCTTTCTAGCATTAATGAGCGTAGAAAGAGCCGGACCAGAGACCCCTCTCTTTTTAAAAATGTGGGTCTCAGCAGCCAGGCCGTCAACTTTAGCCTTTGTAAGGAAGGGTGGAATACTGGACCCTGTGACAGCAGGTCGTGTCGGAGTGGAAACTTCCAGGGCCTTCCTATCGCCGTTTTTACAATCTCGGCGTACCAAGGCCTCCTGGGCCAGTTTGGGGCCACTAGGATTACTGGTATTCCCTCCTCCTTGATCCTGCGAAGCAGTCTTTGTAGAAGAGGGATCGGAGGGAATGCCTAGATCAGTGAGAACTGATTCCATGGAGTTATTAGAGCGTCTGTATTATTAGAGCGTCTGTCCCGTAGGCTAGAGGATCTCTCGTTCTGGACACAAAGTTGTCCAATTTCTTGTTGAACCTGGCAGCTAGCAGGTCTACATCTGGGTTTCCCCATCTCAGACATATGGCCTGAAAGATCTCGGGGTGAAGAGACCACTCCCTGGTAGCAGCTGCTGACGACTCAGGTAGTCTGCTTGCCAATTTTCCATCCCTGGAATGAAGATTGCAGAAAGGCAAAGTACATGCTCTTCTGCCCATGCCAGGATCCGGTTCACCTCTCTTTGGGCTGCCCGACTGCGGGTGCCTCCTTGGTGATTGATGTAAGCTACTGCAGTAGCATTGTCGGATTGAACCCGAACTGGGTAGCCCTGTAACCTGTATGTCCAGGTTTTGAGGGCTAGATATACCGCCCGGATCTCTAGCACATTGATGGGCAGGATCCCCTGAGTCTTGGCCCAGGTTCCCTGGGTAGAAGCCTCCTCGAATACTGCACCCCAGCCCGATAGGCTGGCATCCCTAGATACCACCTTCCAGGCCACTGGGAGGAAGGACTTTCCCTTCCGTAAATTCCTGGCTTCTAGCCACCAATCGAAGCTGTGGCGTACTTGTGAGGACAGGCGCATGGGTATATCCAGAGCTTGGCTCTTCCTGTTCCAGGAAGCTAAAATATTGCCTTGAAGTAGTCTCGAATGAAACTGGGCGTAAGGGACCGCCTCGAAGGAGGCTACCATCTTTCCCAATAGTCTCATGCAAAGGCGAATAGACGGCCTCTTGTTTGCTTTGACCTTGTGGATCAGGTCTTTCAGAGACTGTATCTTCGGTTCTGGCAGGTATACCCCGTTTTGGGCTGTATCTATGATCATGCCCAGGTACCCTATCCTTCTTTGGGCCTGGAAAGAGGATTTTTGTAAATTTATAATCTATCCTAAATGCTCCAGGTATCCTACTGTAGTGTGTACAGCGTGACCCAATCCGTCCTTTGACTGATCTATTACTAGTAGATCGTCCAGATAGGCTGTTACCGCAATGCCCCGTGTTCTTAGGTTTGCTAACAGAGGAGCTAGCACCTTTGTGAATACTATGGGCGCGGTGGCTACACCAAACGGCAGAGCCACAAATTGAAAGTGGCGATCTTCTACCGCAAACCTTAGGAATCTTTGGTGAGCGGGGAGGATGGGTATGTGTAAATGTGCGTCCTTGATATCTATGGGCGCCATGAATTTTCCGCCCTTTAAAGTGGCGGCCACGGATCGGATCGTTTCCATTCGAAAATGGCGATCGTTCAGGAACCGATTTAGGGATTTTAGATCCAGGATGGGTCTGACATCTCCATTTGGCTTTGGAATCACAAAGAGGTTTGAGTAAAAACCTGAACCTCGCTCTTTTTGGGGTACGTCTGTAACTACCCCTTGAGCCATTAAGTGATTCAAACCTTTGAAGGATTCTCTTTTTTGTGGATCCTTGGAGAGTCTTGAACCTCGGAATTGAGAAGATGGGATCTCTCGAAATTCCAGTTTGTACCCTGAGGATATTGTGGATACTACCCAATTGTCCTGGATTTCTGACCACCAAGTCGCTCAGAACTGACAAAGCCTTCCTCCCACTCGGCCGAGCGGGGGCGCCCCTTCACTGAGAGGCTTTGGGGGCTTGCTTATTAGCTCTTGCACCCCACGGCTTCTTGTTCTTCTGAGCTTGCCCCTTGGCTTTTGTGGGCGGCTAAAACAGGCCGCCGCCACTGGTTGGAGTCAGATTTCCCGGGAGCTGAGGAGAGAGCGTTTAAAACAAGATCTCTTGTTTTTCTTTCTCTCAGGTAAAAGTCGTTTTACCACTTGATCTTCTGTATATATTTTTCTAAATCTTCCCCAAATAGGCGTTCGCCATGGAACGGGAACTTGCCAACAGCTTTTTGCATGGGGTCTCCGCTGACCAATGCTTAAGCCAAAGTACTCTGAACATCTGTACCAGCTGGAGTGTAAGGCGTGATGCCTGTATGATAGAATCTCTCATGGCATCCACTGTGAAGCATAAGGCTTTAGGCAAATTTTCCCAATTTCTAGCCTGCTCTGAAGGCAGTTCCTTCAGCCCCTGCTTTACCTGTTGGCTGATGACCTGACCCATACCGACTGCTGCTACTGCAGGTTGGGTAATTGAGCCGGCCAAAAGGAAGGAGGATTTCAACTTCCTCTCAGAAGGATCTTTTAAACCCTTGTACATTATCCACCGGACATGTCAGGTTTTTATTTACACAAGAAATAGCCGCAACTACCGCAGGCAGGCTCCATTTCTTTAAAAAAAAAAATTCCCCCATAGGATAAAGAATGTTAAACCTTTTTGGAGGTGAGAAACGCTTATCTGGATGTTGCCAGTTTGCGTATATTAGATCCTCTAGTAACGGATGAACCGGGAAGGAGCATGCACCTTGCAGGGATCTTAATGACCCTAGGGAGGAGACAGGTAATTCCGTTACCTCCGCAGAGGTTAACTTAAATGCACTGCTATAGCA
Source organism: Rana muscosa (assembly GCA_029206835.1). Classification (NCBI taxonomy): domain Eukaryota; kingdom Metazoa; phylum Chordata; class Amphibia; order Anura; family Ranidae; genus Rana; species Rana muscosa. The sequence continues at coordinate 76,900,986 of CM055118.1, read as the reverse complement.
TTGTACCTGTGACCTTAAAATCTGGCTCCTCATCCTCTGCTGATGTAGCCTCCTCCTCCTCATCCTCCTCCCTCAGGTACTTCTGAAGGGAGGTCCAATACTGGAAGAGACCTGCTTCGCTTATTGTCCCTTTTTAGAGGACTTAGCGATTAAGGTAGCAATTTTTTCCTCCAGATTATTTAGGGCAGCTGATAAAGTGTCCTCAGTGACATATACAGGCCCAGGCTTCACTGGGGAAGCCGCCATACCCGACAGAGGTAATGGCTCATCCTGAACAGGTGCATTTAGCAACACAGGAGAGAAAGGTACCGAGTCAACACAGTTAGAGCCTCCTCTCAGGCGGTGGTGCTTTCTTATCTCTTTTTGTCCGTATTACTTCCCCTGGAAGGCTTACTGTTTAGACAAAATACAAGGTACCTAAATGCATATACTACCGTGTTCAGTTTAGCAAATACATTAAGTATGCAACTTTTAACACATAACTATGCATAACATGGATGTCTTCTAGGAAGTACCCAATCCAACCACATGGAGTCTTACGTCCCTGTATAGCTGCTGTGTTTCTCTGCCAGGAATAAGAGAACTAACGAGCTTGCTTGCTGCTGCAGTGCTTCTCACACTGACAGTCTTTTAAATTTGGCGCCGTTTCTGTGCCTGCGCGCGCCACGTGCCCGCGCACGCCTTCGCCCCCCCCCTCCGATAAAGCGCGCTCCCGCGCGCGCGGCCCTTAGCGCTATGGCGGTGGCCATAGTGAGAGAGGACTCTCATCAGCCCTTGTTCCCACTTACCTGCATCTGCAGGTGTCTGGTCGGCCACTGAAAGGAGGATCGGGGTGCCCCAGCAAGCTCAGCAGCGGAGGTGACGAGCAGTGTACTTCGCCGAAGCCGACACTGAACAGAGTGAGGTGAGTATATTCAGCTCTTTACTCCCCCCAGTGGTGGAAAAAAAGAAGACATCCACTTTTTGAAAAAGGTCCCAACCTAGTTATGGACCTTCTAATCTCACCTTATCCACGCCGCAGGTTTTTCTGCTGAAAGATTTCAGACAGATACCAAACTTCACCCTTCACGGTGGGCTATGTGTGCCAACCTTCAGGGATATGGGTTCCTATTTAAAGGATACCTCTCCCCTGGGCCTTGTACAAGACTCTTACCAGGACTTTATAGCGAAATAGCGAAAGTGCTGGATCTTAGAGCCCAGTCCTCCGAAGAGAGACATTACAGGCGACGCCTCATGGATGAGGCCCGGATCCCATCCAGATTCAGCTCATTTGTAGGCGTCTTGGATGGATCCAAAAGCATAGCTCTTTTACCCCCAGAGGGTCTCTTTGGTAGAGCTTTCCTTTAGCACCTCCTAACGCGTCCAACACCTTTCGACACTGGCGAAAAAACTGAGGTACTTCCCTGATGGGAGGGGTTATATGGAGGGGAACTGTCTTCCATTGGTTGTGCCAGTGTCCAATCACCGCTGGTGACCCTTAACCCATTATGTAATGACTAGCTCTGTGTCCCGTGGTGTACGATAAAGAAAATAACTATTGTTTGTATTGTTATTACTATTCAATAAAAGGAAAAATGCTGACTCAAGGTCTTTGTGAAGCATTTAGAGTCTGCTGACTTCTAATTACCTCAAACCCCACAATCCAGTTCTGGTTGGATTCTGGGGTTTGAGTTATATTTCTATTACAAAGTCGATTTTATAAAATAAAAGGGTATTCTATAGCCATAGAACTAATTTAATAAAATAGTACAAAGTAGTAGTAAAATAAGCTTATATGACAATTCTGCTAATGGAATTACAGCTGTTAAGAAAATATATCAATCACGCATTGTTTTTAGGGAATTGGAATTGTAAGAAGGAACAGTAAAACACAACCACTGTTTAGTGCCATATGGCAGGAAGCAGTGTCTGCATGTGTAATAAGTAAATATAGTTTCTCCCATGTACAGTATAATTAAAAGCTGTACATAGATAAAGGACAATTTTTTTGTTATGTGTTCTTTGTTCCAGTGGCTTTCATGCACATCACAAATCTGCTAAAATTACAGAAGGGTGTCACCAGTGTGTTGGTGACCTTTCGTAGATTGAAGGGTAGGAGGAAAGCAGCCTACAGAAAGGTGTGTATGCTTGTAAAAACCCCTTCCTGTGGGTTTCTCTAAACTTTGGAACCTGCAAAGTCCTTCCTAGTATCAATAGACTTCTCTATTCCTGGTAGCTCCAGGTGCTACACAATGGGTCAACACTCACCCAGGCCAAGGTGCTGCGGCCCCAATTGTGGCGTCCCTTGCACAGTCCATCTACACCTTTTCCACAGAGCCCATTAGCAGAGCATTAGCTCTACAGGTACAGTATGTGACAACAATGAACAAAAGTCTTTCAGCAGTGCAGAACATTATATAATAGGGCACAAGCATTCCCAAGATATCTACAACACGTTTATGTACTTCCAAAGGTAATTTCAGCCCTTTTTCATCTCAAATTATAAAAAGAAACAAAAAAATTATATCTGGTAACCCTGCAATGAAGGTCCTAGCTCAGGCACGTCTTCTTATGGGGAGACAATGCTTTTCCCCTGTCTCCCAATTTATTTCTTCAGTGGTCACCCAGTAACTTGTGCTGCCAATGGAGACTATAGGATGCTGTCCTGATGCACAGGAATCAGAGACATACAATCACTGTTGAAGCACATGCATGCATTTATAAAGAGGCTGGAAAGGATTAGCAGTGCTAATTCTGTGAGTGTGTTAGCATTTTTGATTGGAGCACTTTGCAGGGGGCATGTGAGTTTACTTAGATAGACCATTGCTCCTACACAAAACGCAGAGGTTCTTATTTTCAGTGTAATACCAGGGAAAGGGCACTACGTATAAAAAGATAAAGCTACAATTGGACTTTGATTTAAAATGTATGCAAACCATAATAATACATTTTTTTTATATATACTATTTATTTCTATTTATTTGGCCCATTTTAGCCTGTTAAATATACCATTGTTTTGTTTTATATGTTTGTGTAGCGCTACCCCCCTGTAGGAGCCACTGGATAGAATGGGTCCTCTGTTCTTTGCCTCAACCTCCCCAAGAACCTCAGCCCCTCCGACACAAGGGTTGAATGTACAAACATCCAATGTCACAGAAATTCACCGAAAGTAATACTTTATACCCAGTAGTAGTGTTATATCAAAGCAAACATGCACCAAACCAGGAAGTTAAGGCAAAGGTTTATTGTCACCCAATATGATTAGTAACTAGGCAAGCATAAAATGGATTAACAATGGTAATAACACAATTTAGCATACAACGTGATTAACAGTAAGGACTAGGACATAGGATGACATTTGCCATCCAAATAAGCATAAGCAGTAGCAAGGCCAACTCAAGTGCAGCCGTAGTAAAGTTGAATCTATCAAGAACTATACTGATAAATATATATATATATATACTATACAGAACATGCAGTAAAAATCACACCCTTTAAAAAAAAAAAAAAAAATGGTACAACTGGTAAACATAGTCAAAACATAACCAGGGTTTGGTAGCCAAATCGGGTAGTCAGAACAAGCCAGGAAATCAGAAAGCCAGAGATCAGAGTAGTCAGAGGCAGCAGACAGGATCAGGAACCAGAAGGGACGTCAGCTAGGCAACGTTCAATAGGAACACAGAAGAGAGTCTCTTGATATGTTGACAAAGGCAAAGGCATTGAAAAAATTAACCAGATATTTTAAATAGCCAGAAGGGGCTGGCTTTGGGATTGACTGACGAGCAGGAGATGATCAACAGGTGAGCCATTGTGGAACGATGAGTACTGGTAATTACCGACAGCTGAGCAACCTGAGCAAAGAGAAGGAAGGGCTGAGACACAGGGGAACAAAGGGGGCTTGGAGAATAATTATTATGAGAGGGGCAGTCCTTTGCGATGTCCTTCTGCCAGCTATGGTTGGGGCCCTTTAAGAGCTTTTTTACACTTCACGACAGACCCAGCTAACCTGCATGTAGTATAGGTACAGTCTAGGTACAGTATAGTCTTGCTACAGGTGCAAGGTAGATGTGGTTCAGATGCCGTAAATGTTTGATATAATGCAAAATAGGGTTGGTATAGGCGCAGTCTAGGTTTGAGATGAGTGTAGTATCGAGTGAAAAATGGGTGGGATATGGATTGGGCACACTTGGTGCCCTTCTCTCAGTGGCTCAGTCCCTGCTAGCAGTAACAGCAATTGGCCCTCTCACCAGTACCGGGGATGCTGCAGTGACCTCTCGCTGTAGAAATGGGGGCCCCATCGACCTCTCCCGGAAAGCCTCCAGTGAACAGCAGTGGGAAGTAGAGGATGAATGGATCCAGTCTCCCTCTGGCAGCGGTGCCGGTGCTGTGATGTGGGTGGTGCTGCGCTGTCCCTGGGTGCCCTCACTGCCAGCCTTGAATCTCTGATGTTATGGTCTCCTGCTGGCAGGCGGCTATCCAGATAGAAGTGCTCTCTTTTTCTAATGCCTTCGGTGCCAAGAGGAAGAACTTTCCCAGGCAGTTAAATAAAAGTCATCTTTCCATTCCTCTGACTGCACAGTGCCTATTGGGGTCTGTAATGTAAGGAGTCTATTTGTCCCATTATATGGCTGCCATCTCAGATTACAACTACAACTACCAGGAGTCTTAGATTTCTGCATAGTCTATGGGCTATCTTGACTTTAGCTCTCCCCTTGCTGACTGGAGGAGAATGGTGTGGCATACCATCAGTCTCAATAGAGGGAGAGAAGAATATAAGGCAATGTCTCCTTCTCCATATTGCTGTAGCCCAGCAGCTGGATACATTTGATAAGTTGATAAGTTCAAAATATACATGTTAATCTTACCAGAAATCATGTTAGCTGATAATATTCTATGCTCTCTGTCTGTTATCAATTGCATTGTTCACTGAGGACTACAGAACTACACCCCGCTATGTTATGGACAATAGGAGAGAGGTGGGGGTCCGCAGTTTTATCTTGTCTCTGTGGTTTCTGTTGCTCTGAATAAGTATTGGTGAGTGATTGTTGTTACCTTAGGGCAAGAAGTGTGCTACTGTCAAAATTCACTAGATGAAAATGAAGGGAAAACAATTGACAAAAAGAAAACTAATGCAGCCATCACATCTAAAAAAATCAGATCTAAGGACTGGTAAGCACCAATATATAATTGTTTTTGTTTTGGGGGTTAACTTTTACTCACTGAAAACTTTTATAAAACCCAAATTAAACTTTTATGTGATTTCTTCTTTGGCTTACAGCACTGGAATCGATGATCGTGGCTTTCTCCAAACTTTTAGAGCTGTTTAAATAACCATGTAAAGATAAGACAGTAAAAATAAATCTGGCTTGGGTTTACCTTTAAAAGGTAGCAACAGCGATTGCCTGCTTCACAGATCTGTTAACACGGCTTCCAACTCGAATGAGGGCCAGAGAAAAATATGAGTTATTATCTTGTGTTGGACAAAACATGCCTATTATTGGAGGATTTTGTTAGAACGACAATAATATGTGTGAAGTTTCTGCTACCCAAGATTGTGACACTTCAGCTATAGAGAAGAAAGCGAGTTATTGGAAAGTGTGTCATTATCAGCTGAGGCTATCACTTGTTAATTGGTTTTCCATTGTGGAGGAAAAATATCATTAAAGACAAAGAAAAGTTTCTGTACTATGTACATTTATATGTTAAGGCCCTGAGCTGTAGAGAAAAAAAAAAAAAATAACTGAAAAGATTTATTATTTCCTTATCTTTGCATTTACGTTTTCCCCGCGTAAGGAGATTATTTCAGCACGTCAGCACATTATACTAAACGTTGGCTACCCAAAAATTGGCAGATATTGTGATGGACTATGGCTGGTAATGCACAGGTTAATTTCTGAAATGGTTCAAAGAAAGTTCAAGAAAATGCAGAAGTGCGAATAGGTCCCAAAATCACTTGAATTATTATGGAGTCTGCAGCAACATGTCAGATCTAACGCAGAGAAGTTGACCAAGGCCACATTGACACCTTTTCATACAGTGCCTTAATAAAGGATTCATACCCCTTGAAATTTTCCACATTTTGTCACGTTACAACCAAAAACATGAATGTATTTTATTGGGATTTTATGTGATAGACCAACACATTGGAGGTTATTTACGAAAGGCAAATCCACTTTGCACTACAAGTGCAAACTACAAGTGCAAAGTGCACTTGAAATTGCACTGAAAGTGCACTTGGAAGTTCAGTCGCTGTAAATCTGAGGGGTAGATCTGAAATGAGGGGAAGCTCTGCTGATTTTATCATACAATCATGTGCAAGCTAGAATGCTGTTTTTTTTTCCTTGCATGTCCGCTTGCATGTCCCCCCTTGGATCTACAGTGACTGCACTTCCAAGTGCACTTTCAGTGCAATTTCAAGTGAACTTTGCACTTGTAGTTTGCACTTGTAGTGCAAAGTGGATTTGCCTTTCGTAAATAACCCCCAAAGTGGCACATAATTGGAAATAGGAAAATTATAAATGGTTTTCAAATTTATTTACAAATAAATATCTGAAAAGTGTGGCGTGCATTTGTATTCAGACCCTTTTACTCTGATACCCCTAACTAAAATCTAGTGGAACTAATTGCCTTCAGAAGTCACCTAATTAGTAAATAGAGTGCACCTGTGTGCAATTTAATCTCAGTATAAATACAGTTGTTCTGTAAAAGCCCTCAGAGGTTTGTTAGAGAACCTTAGTGAACAAACAGCATCATGACGGCCAAGGAACACACAAGACAGGTCAGGGATAAAGTTGTGGAGAAGATTAAAGCAGGGTTAGGTTATAAAAAAATATCTCAAGCTTTGAATATCATACAGAGCACTGTTCAATCCATCATCTGAAAATGCAATGAGTATGGCACAACTGCAAACCTACCAGTACATGACCATCCACCTAAACTGACAGGCCAGACAAGGTGCTCTGGTCAGATGAGACCAAAATTGAACTTTCTGGCCTAAAAGCAAAATGCTATGTCTGGTGGAAAACTAACACTGCATATCACCCTGGGCGTGTCCAAGATGGCGATCTGAGCAGACGCATGATCTAGAGCTCTGCTGGCTATTCTTCTATTATCCTTGCTCCTGCCTATTTTCCGTGCTTAAAACTACTCTGCTCTACTCCGGATGTCCCACAGGACCAGGCAGAGGGGAAAAAAGCTTAATTTTCCGCAGCAAGCGGAGGTGATAGCTCCTCTGTGAGAGCTCACAGCATGGCGTCGCAAACGGAGCTGGAGGACCAGACGCTTGAGACCTGGCTCGGGTTCCAAGAGGTGATGGCGGCGATCGCGACATGCCAGGCTACTTTGACCAGCAAGATCGAGGCTGTGCAGATGGATGTTGGCCTCGTTCGGCAGGACTTAGACAAGCTCTGCTTGAGGGTGACGGAGTTGAGAAGCGAGTCGGCCAGACGGAGGATACTGTCCAGGAACACTCGGCGTCTCTGCGCACTTTACAGACGAAGGTGCGGGCCCTTTAATACAAGGTGGACGATGCCGAGAACCGGAATAGGAGAAACAATCTCCGGATCATCGGTCTGCCCGAAGGCGTGGAGGGGAGGAATCCTACAGTATTTGTGGAGGGCCTGCTGAAGGATCTGCTGCCGGATGCACAGTTATCTCCGTATTATACAGTGGAGCGAGCCCATCGAATCCCTCCGACCCCGGGACCCCCTGGAGCCCGCCCTCGCACCTTTATCTTTTGGATACTTAATTTTAGAGATCGTGACGAGATCCTCCGGGTTGCATGTAGGGCGGGTGAGTTGAAATACCAAAATGACAGCCTCCTGTTTTTCCCTGACTACTCTGCTGAAACTCAAAAACTCCGTAGATCTTTTGATCAGGTGAAGGGGGGCTGCGGGCACGGAACATCAAGTATAGTGTCCTCTTCCCTGCCAAGCTGAGGGTACAGGATGGGGAGACTGTTACGTTTTTTACTACCCCCCAGGATGCTGCGGCCTGGCTGGAGTCTCTGCCTCCTTTCCGTGGATAGTCGGCTGCCCTTCCTTCTTGCATTGCCCTAAAGTTTCGCTTGTGCCTAGTATGTAATGACCTGCTTGTGCCTGGATATGCTGCCGCTGTGGTCTATGTTAATAGGTAGATCGCGGCTACGTGGTACCAGACCCAATTACACCGCTGCCCGCATTAACGACCTGTGACTGTGCCCCAGCAACCTGCTCTTTGGTATATTGTGATGTGGAGCACGGAGTCGCACACTTTTTGTTACCTGTCAAGAGGGCTTTTGGAATTGGGATATCAGTGACCTCTCTGGAGAAATGTGACTAGTTGCAATGCTCCTATTACTTGACAGATCTTCTCCACTTTTCTTTGGCGCGTGTGTTTTTTTTTGGCGCCACATGGGGTTTGGGGGGATGCGGCCATTGCTGGAGATGCTGACCTGGCCTATGACTGAGTACGCTGCATGGACATGCTACAGCCCCTCTCTCACTATCCCTGCACTTGGCTCTCTGCGACTCTGTGCGCCACCGCGCACTCATGGTTCTCCCATCCCTGGTTTTGACTCCAGCCAGTGCCCAGCTCTTATATGATGTTATGCAGATGGTGATGGGGTTCCACACCCAGGAGGTGTTTCTCCTTGGGGATTTTAACATGGTGCCATCACAGGACCTAGACAGACTGCATACGGTGGGCCGCTCCTCTTCAGACCTACAAAACTGGGCGGATACGTTTGCCCTCACGGATGTATGGCGTAAATTCCACCCTCAGGATAGGGAATACACTTGCCACTCTGCCTCCTACCGGGCCCTGTCCCGCATTGACCTGGCGTATGCCTCATCCGGAGCATTATGCCGGATAAGAGAGGCCAAGCATTTACCCCGTTGAATTTATGATCATGCCCCTCTTCATCTTACTATTTCCCTGGCTAGGCTTCCGGGCCTGAAGCTTTGGCGTCTGTCTAGGTTCTGGGCAATGGATGAGAAGGTGCAGGAGTCAATGGTGGAGGGTATTTGCAACTATTGGCTGCTGAATAGGGATTCTGCTAATGCTGCCACATTATGGGATGCTTTTAAATCTTGGACAAGGGGGGAATACATATCACTAATCTCTTCCCTGCAGAGAGAGGCTTCTCGGTCACTGGAGGATCTGGAGGGGGAGGCTGTACGCTGTGAGAGGGAATACATTCGTTCCCCCAGTGACGAGGCTCACTTGTGCTGGCAGAGGGCCCTTCGAGATCTCTCCCTGCACAATGTTGAACTGACAAAGAAATCTATGCTGTACTCTAAGCAGAGAATATTTGAACATGGCAATAAAAACGGACGGTTGTTGGCTTGGCTGACAAGAGCCCAGGCAGCTACCACGCATATTGCTGCCATCCGGGACACTCAGGGACAATTGGTGTCCTCTCCTGAAGGCATCAGTGATAGATTTTTAGAATTTTTTCAAGGGGTATACTCCTCTGGAGCCTGTTACTCTCCTTCTGAATTACAGGACTATCTGGGTGCTATCCCCTTTCCTACTTTATCGAAGGAACATAGAGCATTGTTGAAGGAGGATATATCTCTGGAGGAGGTTCAAGCTGCGATTGGGGGTCTACAAAGTGGTAAGACCCCAGGAGCAGATGGCTTGCCCGCAGAGTTCTATTCCCAGCATGCTGATCTCCTTGCCCCTAGAATTCAAACCCTCTTCTCTGGACTCGCGGAAAATGTTGTTTTGCCTGAATCTATGGAGGAAGCCATCATTGTCTTGATACCCAAGTCTGGTAAGGACCCCCAGGACTGCGCGTCGTACAGGCCCATCTCGCTGCTCAATGTAGACGCGAAAATACTGGCCAAGATTTTGGCCACCCGCCTGTCGTCGGTAATATCTACGTTGATACATATTGCCGGGTAAGGGCACGGACATTAATATCAGGCGTCTGTTCCTAAACCTGTTCATAGCCCATGATAATGCCGGATCTCGGGTGATTGCCTCCCTGGATGCCGAAAAGGCATTCGATTCAGTGGAGTGGGAATATCTCTGGGGTGTCCTGCGACACTTCGGATTTGGCCCCAATTTTGTGCGATGGATCCAACTGCTCTACAGGGCCCCGAAGGCTAGGGTGCGTACTAATGACCGGATTTCTGACTCCTTCCGCTTGCATAGAGGTATGCGTCAGGGATGCCCCTTGTCCCCCGGCCTCTTTGACCTGGCGCTGGAGCCTCTGACGATTTTTGTCAGGGAGTCTCTGGAAGTCATGGGGTTACGGATCGGTGCTTTAGAGGAGAAATTATCCCTCTATGCGGATGATGCCCTTTTATATCTGAATGACGCGGGCCCATCCCTGACTGCTGCCCTGGAACTATTTGATAAATTCGGGTCCCTGTCGGGAATCTGTATCAACTGGTCGAAGTCGGTCCTTTTTCCCATCGATGATCGAACCCGGGCTCCGTCCAATCCCACACTGCTGCAATGGGTTGAAGAATTCAGATACCTTGGGATACGAGTTGCTAGGACTCCTTCCCAATATTATTCACTTAATATACTCCCCTTGCTCCAGCTTCTGAAGGAACGGTGTCAATCCTGGTCTGGCCTTCCGCTGAACTTGATTGGGCGTATAAATATCTTAAAGATGGTTATCTTACCCAAGTTCACTTATCTGTTTCTGAACAGCCCGGTTTGGATTCCGGCAGCCTTCTTTCGGGAGGTGGACAAGTGTATTATTTCCTTTATCTGGCATGGGTGCGTGCCACGACTAGCAAAAACCACTCTACAATCCCCGACTCACCTGGGGGGCCTGGCCCTTCCAAATCTGCAGGCTTACTGCTGGGCAGCTATGTTGGTCACTGTGTATTGGTGGTTTGGGGCTCGGCGCTCCAATGCTGCGGTCTGTGTGGAGGCAGCCAGGCTGGGCTCCCTGCAGGCACTCCAAAATTTAGCATATAGAGGACCAAGAGCTTATGATGACCTGCCGGCCACGAATAGGGCGACGCTTAAGGTGTGGGTGGTGGCGAGGCACAGATTTTCCCAGGTGGGACGCTGGTCCCCGGTCCAGCCCCTCTGGGGGAACCCTAATTTGCCTCACTTTCGAACCATACCGGATCCTCAGATGTGGGCGAGATACGGCATCAAGACGTTAAGAGATATTATGCCGGCAGGAGTCTTACTGACATTCCCCCAACTAACTCAGATCTATGGCCTACCCGGCTGGATGTACTTTCGATACACCCAGCTTCGTCACGCTGCAAGGGCCCAATTTTCCTCACCCCCGAGTCCTAGACCCGGTGGAAGATCTATTGTCCTGTGATGGCCTACAGAAGCCTCTCTCTGTTCTTTATAGCACCTTGCTTCCCATTGATTCCCTCAAGATGGATAGGCTCTGGGAGGCCTGGAGGGCGGACATACCAGCGCTGGAGAGGGGAGACTGGGAGGACTGTTTAGAGAGGGGCCCTAAGCTGGTTGTATCTGCGGGTGACAAACTTATACAAACCAAATTCCTCCATAGGGTTTACTTTACCCCAGTGCGTTTATCCAGAATATACCCAGATAGGGACCCGCAATGCCCACGGTGTCGGACGACCCAGGGCACATATATCCACATGTTTTGGACATGTCCTGCTCTGGTGTCCTTCTGGTCAGGGGTATTTGAACAGCTAAATGTCCGTTTGGAGCTGGCTGTCCCCATGACGCCTGAACTAGCCTTGCTGGGTGTCATTGATGATGAGCAAAGGTCCCATCATAGTAAACTGTTAATCTCTTATCTTCTTTTCTATGCCAAAAAGGAAATCTTATGTAAGTGGACTTCCCCCACCCCTCCTTCTGTCTCTTCCTGGAAGGGTAAAATTAATGCGGCTCTGCCTCTTTATAAATTGACTTACATTAGCCGTGGATGTCCTTGGAAGTATGACAAGGTCTGGTTGGCCTGGACAACATTCTGAGGCCCTGGATCTACCTGACTGTGGTCCCCTCCCTCCTTGTTTACCTTCCCTCCGCCCCCCGCTCACCCCTCTCTCCCTCCCTCCCCCCCTCTCTGGTCCTCACCTCTCTGCCCCCCTCCTCCCCCCTCCATCTTTCTCTCCCTCCCTCCTTCCTCCCTCCCCCCCATACTCCTCCTTTTTTTTTCTTTTCTCTGTATACAATTTTGGGTTTGCAAAATGTTATGCTTTGCTAGATTCAATCTTGAGTGGGAGTAATGTACATACCATGTGCTGTTGTAATCGATTGTACTGTGTTGTTTCTATCGATTTTATTTTTCTCCTTTGTATTTGACGAAATGTCTGTATTGATGACCTACTGTACTGTAGTTAACCTTCAATAAAGCACTCCTGTTTTGTTAAAAAAAAAAAAAACACTGCATATCACCCTGAACACACTATCCCCATCGTGAAACATGGTGGTGGCAGCATCATGTTGTGGGGATGCTTTTCTTCAGCAGGCACAGGGAAGCTGGTCAGCGTTGATGGGAAGATGGATGGAGCCAAATACTTAGAAAAAAAACTGTTTTAGAGTCTGCAAAAAACTTGAGACTGGGGTGGAGGTTAACCTTCCAGCAGGACAACGACCGTAAACATACAGCCAGAGCTACGATTGAATGGTTTAGATCAAAGCATCATGTGTTAGAATGGCCCAGTCAAAGTCCAGACCTAAATCCAATTGAGAATCTGTGGCAAGAATTGAAAATTGCTGTTCACAGACACTCTCCATCCAATCTGACAGAGCTTGAGCTATTTTACAAAGAAGAATGGGCAAAATGTCAGTATTGACTCAGGGGGGCTGAATACAAATGCATATTAATTTGTAAAAAAAAAAAAAATTGAAGACCATTTATCATTTTCCTTCCACTTCCAAATTATGTGCCACTTTGTGTTGGTCTATCACATAAAATCCCAATAAAATACATTTACATTTTTGGTTGTAACACGACAAAATGTGGAAAATTTCAAGGGGTATGAATACCTTTTCAAGACACTGTATGTATTATAACTGGTTGTCATTGGTGAACATTTATGAGTGACCTGCATCGATTCATGTTTTACATACATTTATATCCTGTGGTTTTCCACAGTCATAACTATTGCTTTCTAACCATGTGTTATGTAAAGCACACATATTATGCCTTTTAATAGTCAGGAAGATCATGCCAGTCTGTATAGCTGAAGTCACGCTCAAGCACTTGCACATACATGTTCTGCACAAAGAATCATATATGGCCATGTGTGTTCATGCGTGTGCCTTAAAGCATGTGCAGGAGCATGCATGCATGGTCATTGCTCACATTGGTACCAAAACAGGCTAATTAATGCCCTGCTAGGCCTTAACCCTGGTGTACACACTGCTGCTACATCTCATGCAACTTGTTGCGGCGTGCGACACAGAAAGTCAAAACACATTCATTTCAGCGGGTGCCATCTTAATTTCTTCAACTGAAGTCACAGCTACCAAAAAAAATTGTTCCTGCAATTTTCTGCGTCTTCCTTGCGACCTGAGTGCCATAGACTTCAATGTTAAAATCACAAAAATCGCAAGGAAGTAATTTCTTTGTCTTACCTTTGTGACTTTGGCTGCGACTTCAAAGGTTTTTGTTTTTTTAACACTATACTACATTCCGATTCCATTTTCTGCTGTGTACCTATGCCTTAGCCCCGATCCCTGCGGGTCAAATCTCCTCCCAAACATTGTCACCTCCCAAAGCACATTGTGCAGCGGTGTTCACAGTGCAGAAAAGATGACTTCAAAGATAGTGAGGTTGCTCCTGTGAATGACCTTAATTCGACTTGTAAATCAGCATCCTGCAATTTTTGGTATCCGACCTATAAAGACCAAGGCAAGGGAGAATGAGCATGGTTAGAGGTAGCAAGACTTTGCCATGAGGATTGGGCAAGCTTTTCGGCCAAAAAAAAGATCCAAAAAAACGTAAGTTCAATAATATGTGTCACACTTTAAATTGTTATGATTGGCCAAAGCTAAAGTCACAAAACATCAAAGTTGCAATTGAATTCAATTCAATTGAAGTCACAATGCAAAGTTGCACTGGAAGTCATACCACTTTGGGGTCACAGCAGTGTGAACCAAGCCTTATTGCTAAAAGATTTTCAGCAGCCTCTTTCAGCCTAAATTGATTCCTGTTACCGACCCAGTTTGATCCTTGACCTGTATGGGCCTTTTCCTTGTCTGCTTCTGTAATAGCCCTGACTTGTTTAGCAGACTCTGATTTCTGCCTGATGCTTTGGTACCCCACAAGTTACTGACGCGACCTGTTCCAAACTCCATCTCTGCTTACTGACTTGGCGCCATATCACCTGCCCTTTGCTGACCCTCTACCTGTCTCTCCAAACCATATAATTGATAGCACTCTCAAAGTTCATGTGACGCCAACATCACCTGCAGGCACTTGTGCCAGTCCTTTGTACCTCCCTGTTACCCTATCAAGGGTTGTTTGGACTGGGGCTGTAAGAAAGGCCACCCTCCTTAACTCAGATGACTGTTGACTTTGTTTTTCTTTTTTCTATCTTCTTGGTGTTTCCATCCAAAACACATTTTTCTCAGTAGTTAGAGACCCATTTAGATCTATGTATGCACGTAGAGCTTACTTTTTTTGTGTAGTGCCAGACAGGAGCATTGACGTGCAGACTGACAAGCGTTCGCAATGCATTTTTTAATTTAGAAATTAAGGGAAGAATTTGAATTTCGAATTTGGAGTGGATAGAATTACAAGCCATTGGCTTATGCAGCCCATTTTTTATTATTTTTGGTTTAACCATTCGGTTGAACGGAAAAAAAAGACATGCAATTCTCCCATCCACACACAGGGACTCCTCCCCGCTGAGCTATTGTATTCTGCCAAAGGGGAGACTTCCCCGCCATCAGAATACACAGATCAACGCAGCAGGCTATACATTTTGTAGCAGGGGGGTCTACAGAAGATAATCAGTAGAATCGACTTGTGCATAACCACAGTTCCCATTTGGATCAAAATTCAGCCATTCCCTGCTGAACTAGCCAAATTTCGATCCATGTATGAGGATCGCAATCTCGATTCACCCCCCCCCCCCCACGATCTCCAGGCTGGATGACCGCGATTTTCTTAAATCCCCGCCAGTTCCACGTAACCAGCGTGGAACGCAAATTGATCATAGAGCGTGATGCATTGAAACAGTCTCTCCTCTGCTCGCACACAGCCCTGCCTCCTCCTAACCCCACGCTGTGATAGACAGAATGCGGGTCCAATGCTGGGATGTGTTCTGTCTATCACAGCGCAGGGTTAGGAGGGGGCGGGGCTGTGTGCGAGCAGAGGAGAGACAATTTCAACATACGGCCGGTGAGTTTCTATAGGAAAATGTGTGCTGCTGTCCGTCCTCCCTTCTCCCCACTCTCCCCCCCCCCCCACATACCACACTTGGCTGGCTGTCTTCGGGACTCCGTCCTCCCCCCCTCCTCCCCCCCCGGCTGCCGAGTCTGTCTTCCGTCTCCTGTTCCTGCCGCCTATGTTCACAGTGAGAGAAGAGAGCTGTGCTCTTCCCATCTCAGCTGTGACAGGAGTTCTAGCACAGTGCTAGTGCTAGGACTCCTGTTTTTGGAAGTGAGAGGGTCAATAAAGAGAACCTGTCTCCTCCAATTGGTATCACACAGTGAATTGTTTTCTCCTGTGTGATAGCAATAAAGTGAAAAAAAATGATAAAAAAAATAATAATTAAATTAATAAAATAAAGAAATTTAAAAGTAAAGAATAATACAAATATTAAAAATAAGAAAATTTTGCAAAAAAAAAAAAAAAAACGACAAGCGAATTTTTTTTTTTTTTAAATTTACCATTTTAAAGAATCGTGAGAGAATCGTGATCTTTGTTCTAATCAAAAGAATCGTGATTCTCATTTTTCCCAGAATCGTGCAGCTCTAATGTATGGGCAAGGCTTGTTAATATCTGTTGCCAACACACCAAAAGGCATATACCGTATATATAAGCCGACCCGAATATAAGCCGAGGCACCTAATTTTACCACAAAAAAGTGGGAAAACTTATTGACTCGAGTATAAGCCCTACGGTGTCCATCGGCATGCCTCACTGTGCCTCACTTTGTCCATGTGCATGCCTCACTGTGTCCATGCCTCACTGTGCCTCACTTTGTCCATGTGCATGCCTCACTGTGTCCATGCCTCACTGTGCCCATGCCTCACTGTGCCCATGCCTCACTGTGTCCATGACTAGACTGACGTTTAACATGGGAGTCTATGGAAGGGGTGCCCGGATTTGAAAAATCGGTGCTCCCCAGCTGTAGGTCCCCCAGACAAAAAGCTTTGCATACTTGTAGAGGAAGAGTGGGGCTACTTGTGTGCCGGTACCGGGTCCCCAAAATCACCAGGGAAATGACCGTCTAACATGGGAGTCTATAGAAGGGGTGCCCAGATTTGAAAAATCGGTGCTCCCCGGCCGTAGGTCCCCCGGACAACAATCTTTGCATACTTGTAGAGGAAGAGTGGGGCTACATGTGTGCTAAGTTTGGGGTCCAGGGGACCAAAAGCCGGCCGAAACCAGGTCCCCAAAATCCAGGAGATCAGGCGCAAAAAGGTGACTTGAGTATAAGCCGAGGGGGGCATTTTCAGCACCTTATACTTGAGTATATATGGTAACATACATTTTGATGCATTGCCATTGACTTCTATAGGCTTCTCAATGTACTAAAATGCAAAAAAAATAGGCATGTTTTATTTTTTTATTTTTTTTAAACTGATTTTTTTCAAAGGAAAAGTTGGACACATGCATTTTAGGGCATTGCAAGGCGTACGTATAAAAGGGCCCGAAACTTTATTTTCTTGAAAACTCTTTATATAGGAATCAAATGTTAGATATCGGTTATAAACACTGCTATTGTTCTATAACAGAATTGTGAATTAGGGATCAATCACATCAGATGCAATTTCATAGAAAGCAATTCTTTCTAGAAATCTCTTGATAAACATTTAAACATGTTTTTTCAGAGCACACTATGATTATCATATAATATAATCCAAAATGACAAATTCTGAAATTATATACATATCTATATTATTTATTGTATACAATATATTGCTTTTGTTGTATTCCCTTTTTTCCATTTGGTCTGTATAATAAACAAGGTTCTAGGGCTACATAATGAGACTTTGGGGGTAATCAGTTTAACAACCACTTTGCTGTCATTACATACCAAGTATGTGTGACTGAAGAGGACTATTTGGTTTTTATTCTCTATGTAGGTTTAACATGTTAATAAAGCTTTTGCCATACTTCAGAAAATGTCTTTATTTCCTTAAGTTCAAAGCATTTGGTATGCATATTGCTTCTTTTTTCGAATTTCTATTTTGTACGAAAGCATTTTTAAAATATGGTCTTTGTGGCTGAAGCTGAAATTATTAGACCTACTTTTTACTTCGTTTGGTGGTTCTTACCCTTTAGCTTTGAAAACCCATTTAATAGGAAAAAATTCAAATAATTGAAATGCTTAGTGGAATAACCATGCCCCTGTTTCCAGAAGCATTTCACTGAAAGAGAATGCCCTCAATTTTAGTAAAGGGTGGCTTCTAGTTTTCCACATTTCAAACAACTATTACAAATTCATAGTAGTTGATTTTTTAAAGTTGTTTAAAACCCAAGACATGAAATATGAACAAATCACATCCACCTACTGTATACAATGTACTTGTCTCTATCCATAGCTCACAATGTGATTTCTCTATGCAGTCTAATTTTTCTGTTATATGTATGTCACTTCTGACAGCTTTCCCTGACTCCAAGAGAAAAAGGTGACAGGGGAGGAGAGCCCCAGCACATAGCCTGTGATTGACAGCTACAGCTATGCTTGTTCTCCATAGTGTGAGGAGGAGGGTATGTCCCATCCCTCCAATTGGGGCCCAGAGCTCTTTTTTCTTAGATGTGCAGTGTGTAAATGCAGATCCCTTCCACCATGTTTTGTGCTACTGAGAGATGCTGACAGATGTTGTGTAAATTCTGAGTTTTACAAGACTGTAGAGAACAGATGGCTGCAGATAAACAAGTACAACTTGTTGGAGGAGTTGACTAGCATACGGCTTTTCTACAGGGGGCTATCTCGACCTTTTACCATTGATAATGGTCTCAAGGGGATCTATTTGTGTGGACCACACTGTACCATACTGTCTATATACAGTTGAGCTGTCTTTGTTTTAAGGCTTTATGCGTTCTTTATGCCTGTCTATACTCATCTCCTTCCCCTTTCGCCTGTTTGGTTTTTCCCTTTACAACTGTTTGGAACAAACTGCGCGAGGATACCTTCTATATGGAATATATGAGCCACTGGCCCTTATGATCATTCTCCGACACACCACTGGATTTAACCTTTTGGATATAACTTTTTGGAATCTTGTGAACAAGGCTGCTATTTTCCCGCAAGATAGCGAGAACCGCTTTCTTTCTTGCTATCAACGAACCTTGAATGTGTCCTGACGAAGCTTAACAGCTAAAACGCGTTAACGCACAAGGGCTCACTTTATATCATGTATCTTAATATATATGTTTTTTAACTCTTTCCAAATGCTTTCTATGTACCATGTACTTTTTTCAATACATTTTGTAATTTTTCTTGAATATTCTCTATTGCTTACTGTGCCTCAAAAGTCCGACCTTAGGTTACCAATTTTTTGGTACCCCTTTTTTCCTGTTCCCCTTGTTGGAGGAGTTGTTACATCTCTGTGTATCACCTTAGGGTTGGTCACTTCACTGGGTATATAAAAATGTTTTTAACCACTTTAAAGGAGTAGAAAATATCAACTTACTAATGACTACAAACATGAAAACAGACACATTTTACCTTTCTTTTATGAAAATGCCATGGGGATCCATAAATCCAGAGCTCTAAATTATGTAAACATCATCTCTTGCATTCAAACCTTTAAAGTGTAGTTCCACACTGAAAAAAAAAATTAACCAAAAATCTACTAAAAAAATTGAAAAAAAAAATAGGGAAAAAAAATGTACTTATCAGAAATAGCGGTTGCTATGCGGAAGTTCCTAATCTGCCTCTTCCTAGTCCTCGGCAGGTCTTCTTCCTCCTCCTACTCGCGGTGTCTTCTGGTCAAGGGGGCGCGCTGCCTTCTGGGAACTGTGTGTATCCCAGAGAGCAGCTGGCCCATTCACAAAGCGCTGCGTGACTCGCGCATGCCCACCAGGATACGGGCAGTGAAGCCGCTTCACTGCCTGTTTCCCTTAGTGAGGATGGCGGCGCGGGGACCTGCCGCGATCGAGCGATCGGCCTCGGGGGGGTGACTTCGCGGGCGCCTAGGACAGGTAAGTGTCCTTATTAAAAGTCAGCAGCTACAGTGTTTGTAGCTGCTGACTTTAAAAAAAAAAAAAACGCAGGTGGAACCCCACTTTTAGTCTTTTGTGTCTTTGCAGGAGTAATATTTTTAGTGGCGGCCCTATGGCTGAAGAGAATCACCACAAGACGCAGAAGAATCAGCAGCGCAGATGTGGGCGGCGAGGGATGCAGCAGTGACAGGTGCCTGGATCTGTTATCCCTGGAGTACAGCACAGAAGGATGTAAGTGTGTGATGTAATCTAGAGGTACGCTGTGAATACTTGCAGAAGTTGACAATGGCTCACCCTCACCCAAAAAAAAAATTCCACTTTAAATTTCTGTTCTGTTCAAAAGATTTAGTAAAGAAGTAATCTTTATATAGCTTTAGTTAGATTGTCTTGCTCTGACTAATTGTAGTTTTTTAGCTATATTTAAACTTTTCTTAAAACTGTCCCCACCCCCTTCTAACACATATGCTAACTAGCATGTATTAAAAAAAACTGCATACACCGTATTTTTCGCTCCATAAGACGCACTTTTTTCCCCCCAAAAAAAAGAGGGGAAATGCCTGTGCGTCTTATGGAGCGAATACTGACCAGCCACCGTGTTACATCATTGGGCACCTCCCCTCTCCTTTCCCCGCTATGTCTTCTGGGTCCTGTAGGCTGGCTGGGGTTCATGTCACTGGCTCAAGCGCAGTGACGATTTTTCGTCCCTGCTCGATCGGTAACGTCAGACGCCGATCGAGCAGGGGATACAAGAGGCCGGCATCTGTCATCTGCTGGAGTGACCATGCGATGTGTGTACATGGCGACAGGTCATTCTCAGGTCTTTCTCAGGTCAGTCAGTCATTCTCAGGTCTTTCTTTATCAGACTGCACCTGCAGTGCTGTGCTCACAGCCTGCATGGTGAATATGTTATAGGATGGTGATATATTCTATGAGTTGTATATAAATTGAATTTGGTGACAGGGCGATATTTGTTTGCTGCCTGGAAGCTATCTGGCACACTTGATAGATTTTTAGGCATCAGCTTTGATTGGTTGTGATTGGTTGTGTAAGTTACAAACTATAGGATATTAATTGGGGATGTGGGCATCCTCTCCTGTGCTCCAAATCAGCAGCATTTGGTGCAGAATATTTTGTTTTCTTGTTTTCCTCCTCTAAAGCGAAAAATATGGTATTTATCTATTTTTTAGGTCACTTAGGTACGGTACATGATCCCACTCCCCTGTATCAGCCAGCGTCACTGCAGGGGAGAGGAAGAAGCGTTGACAATGAATAGGTCATTGAAGCCTAAGGGTGATGTCACCACTTCAGGCATAACCAGCTGTTATTTGATTGCTTTTGTTTCTCCCATCCAGCCGCCGCCTGACACAGGGGAGATAACATGACTGGACCTAAGTGACCTGAAAATAGGAAAATATATGCATCTTTTTTAAACAGGTTAGTTAGCATAGGAGGGTGGAAGGGACCATTTTAAGACTAGTTAGGATGAAGCTTTAACCTTCCTCCTGATTATTTGATAATCCTCCCTTTTCACCATGAACATTACCACTGCTTTAGAACTTAGAGCCCAAATGAACCCTCAATGCAATCAGGCTGCATATAGAGTTATAAATATACTGCTGTTTTACTTTTTTTTTAACTATGTGTTGCAACTACATGTTTCACACTAATTGCAAGGGAGGAAATTTCGTTTTTTTAAATACCCTGTCCTGGCAGCATGTAGGAGAGGCAAACCGCTGCTCTCATGCACAATGCAGTGGTCTGACTGTCCAGTGATCTGACACTCCCCTCTAACCCCCCCCCCCCCCCAACACCATTCCAACCAATAGCTCTGTTCAATCAGTGAGCAAGCTCATTTGTGATTGGAACATTATCAACACAGTACAGCAGACCTTTAAGTAAACAGCTATATTACAAAAACAGTATGGTACCATTTTGCTGGATACACTGATGCCATACTGTGATATTATTCTTACCTAGAGGCTGGATATTGGTTCAGCCAATGAAAACACTTCCTCTATTGAATATGGGTAACAAGTGCTTTTTAGGTATACTACAAAACATTTTTTTGACTTCTAATCTTCTTTGGCGTGAACAGCATATATCTAATGAAAAAGAGGACTGCTTATAACTAGATGCATAATAGCACTTTGAAATGCATAAGTAAGCAGAATTCTACGCCTTTGAAAATGACAGTAATATACAATATTTAATTATAAAGCTATTGATTTTGTGCAGTGAGAACCCAGAAAGTTTACACAATATTTATTTTTTGTTGTAAAGAAATATCGATGTAACATTCGGCGTTATTCTTTCCTGGCACAGCTTAGAAATGTTATTTTAGTTTTTATTTACTTTCTTGCTTTCGCAAAGAGTTTTGCAAGTAGACTAATGGCACAAGGGGGTTCAGAAAAATCCCACTACGCCAAACAACGGCCGATCTGAATATTTTACCTTATTAGAGAAGAAAAGATTTGAGGATCAGAATGTTTCCTTCTGTGGTTCCCTTGAGAGAAATAAAGTCATTCAGTATAAAGAGTTTAAGTTAAGGACATTTGGATTAATAACATTTGGACCTAGGATAAATCTCTTTGTTTTCAGCTGCCTTTGTAACTTTTATGTCACCAGGCAGAGACTGAAAATCCTTTCTGTGTGCTAGTTCCTTTCAATGATAGGAGTTCACACTGTGCAAATGGGGAAGAATGATGTTAAAACCTGTACGTTTCATTGAACAACAAATTCCACATTACGCTACAATTCTAATTATTTTGTATTTGTACTAATTTATTCTTAGTTGCCATAATTTAGATGTAATGAGCTGGAGTTGAAGGTCCAGTATCACAAGGGGATTTGATGGATGTTTGCAAAGCTTTCTAAACACTCATCAAACTCTATGCCTGTTATTTGAGCAAGGTGGGGTGCCTTCAGGGGTGCCTTGGAAAAATGCCTAAATATTGATCAAATTATGTATCCTTTTAGTTACACAAAGCCATGGGTTTTTATTACAACTTGACAACGTCAACAACCAATGATGTCATCATTTTATAAGGAATATGTCTGTCGCCTTCACAGCATCCTTGTTTGATCTTCCTCTGCCTCTCTCCCTCAGTACTTGGGTCACTGACTGATGGAGAGAAATTGAAATTGAAGAGAAAAATTGGATACTAGTCAGTCCTAGTGTGCAAAAGTGTATTTCCTTTGGAAGAATAAATCACCTCTTATGTTAGGTATCCTATGTTTGGATGTTGCTGCATTATCTAAAACATTTAAGCCCTGTACACACAATCGGATTTCCTATGGATTCTAATCCGATGGATTTTTCCATCGGAAATCCGATGAAGCTGACTTCCATCAGTCTTGCCTACACACCATCAGTCAAAAATCCAATCGTCCCAAACACCGTGATGTAAAACACTCAGACGAGCCGAGAAAAATGAAGTTCAATGCTTCTGAGCATGTGTCGACTTGATTCTGAGCATGCGTGGGTTTTTTCTCCGATGGAGTTCCACACAGACGATCGGATTTTGCTATCGTTTTTTTTCCCATCGGATAAATTTAAAACATGTTCTATTTTTTCACACCGATGGAAAAAAGACCGATGGGGCCCATACACGATCGGTTTGTCCGATGAAAACAGTCCTTCGGACTGTTTTCATCTGTAAAACCGATCGTGTGTACACGGCTTTAGAATGGGGTGCCTCAAGACTGTCCATAATTTTAAAGAGTGCCTTGAGATTGTCCATAATTTTAAAGGGTGCCTTGACTGAAAAAAGGTTGGGAAACACTAATCTATAGGGTGTGTATGGCGTAAAGATGGCAATACACAACACAGTAACATTTTGTTCGAAAATTAGTATGAAATTATGAAAAATCATTAATCGGAACATGTGATCTTGCCATCATTGAGTCATTTTGTTCTAAAGCCCTTAAAATTTCATCCAGATCTGCTACATGAATGGGATCCCAAACATATTAAACATGTTTCTTTTGTGCCTATAACATGTACATTACAATATGTTTCCCCATGTGAAAAAAGCACATTCACAGTTGGAACTTTGTTCATTCAAGAAAATTTTTCCATATTGCTCTTTTCGAATTTTCTCATCACTATGGTCGAAAACAAACATCGATTTGACCCTACTATTAACAAATTGGACTTGGAAAGGCTGCAGACAGAGAGGCACATTTCCTACATTTATGGTGGGATTGTCCCCTTATCAAACCTTTCTGGACAGGCATCTGAACTCTGATTGCCAAGGTCCTGCAACTTCAGCTGAAGGATGATCCCCTGTGCTGTTTCATGACACATAGGCAGTAAGTCCACCATAAATAATAAAGTCCACGTGAAAAATCAAATCCACTGTAAATTGGAAGGCTCAAATAGTCCAACATAAAAACTTCCAAAGAAATCACATGATGACCACCCCCTCCAAGGATAGATGTATGCTTTCCAGCTGGTTTTGACTCTCAGAGACCTTAAAAATTGCCTTTATATAATGTACTCTAAAGAGAACTTCTTCCACTTCCTTTCTTTTTGGACTGGAACTGTGTCTCGGCAATTGATTGGTAGACAGATTGACAGAGCAGTTACATGACCACTGCTGTGCTCTGAGCACTAGAAGGAACCATGCAGAGAACTGACTTGTCCTTTATAGTGGACTGCAGAAGCCATTTAGGGGAAGCCAATGTCTATTATAATTTCAACAGGATTTGGGCAGCCATTTGGCTCAAGCCTGAAGAACAGGTCAATTTGATTGCCCATTTTCAAGAGTGGCACTGCTCCCCAACACAATTAGAGTACTTCACGGAGAATGGAGAAGAAGGCAGGACAAATAGGATGCACAGGCAAGAAAAGCATGTGGGCTTCCCCTTTGGATGGATGTGGTGGAACAAGATAGATAGAGACAAAAGTGTTGTGAGTACCTATACAAGGGAGGACCTTTCCCTTGTTTCATCTGCATCCATGTCACTATGAGCACCTGAGCTTTAGAAGTTCTGGAAGATGTTTATTCTGTTTAGACTTGCCTTAAGTCACCACGCTGTCAGCTATTGTGGGATTCTGAAGCTTAGATGAACCTGCTGGTAGGAGACACTATAATCTCTATAAAGTAACAGCTCATAGCAGCTGTTAACAACACATACTGACAAATGGCTACCCTCTTTTATATTAATGGAGATTGGTTGTCTATTCCTCATATGAATGGTTCATGTGACTGATCAGTGGCTACGCACTGCATTACAGGTGGTTCCTTATTTCTGGAAGTACACCTGTAAAGTTTTCATTAAAAAGTTAAAAAGTTCACCATTCATGACCTCTGTTAATATCTGTTAATACCCTGTTCGCTGTGAACCAATGGTAGTGGTGAACCTGAACCTCATCCCTATTCCAGAAGCAGAAAAAGGATATTTTTAAGAACTTTCAACCAAAAATCAGGCACAAATCATACCATTGTGTCCCTATTCACAGAGCTTAAACCATCAACCACAAATTATTACAAATAATACTAAATTACTAAATGATACAATTATAATGTCCAATATAGTGCATAATTCATATAGTGCAGCTTTAAAGAGAAAGTCCATTAATAAATAACATCGTTCAAGTGCTGCTTGCAGCTATCATTTATCTTGTGCAATACTGTCCAAAAAAGTGCTCTGTGCAAATTACCGTATTAGGCGTATAACACGCACCCTAACTTTAAGAGGGAAGTTTCAGGAAAAAAACTTTCCACAGCCTCCTGCGTATAACACGTAGGCACAGTTTACCATCTATTTTCAGGGTAAAAAATTGAGTGTTATACACCAATAAATACAGTATGCAAACCAAATTCTATTAACCACTTGAGGCCCGCCGCACGCCGATGTACGTCGGCAAAATGGCACGGCTGGGCACATGGGCGTACAGGTACGTCTCCTTTAAGAGCCCAGCCGTGGGTCGCGAGCGCGCCACCGGCGGCACGCTCGCGACCCGGTCCTCTTCTCCGTGACCGTCCCCGCGGGATCAGTGGACCCTATCGCTGCTGGTATCCCGCAATCGGGTCACAGAGAGGATGAACGGGGAGAGGTAAGTGTAAACAAACCTCTCCCCGTGATTCCTAGTGTGCCTGTCACTGATCGTCTGTTCCCTGTAATAGGGAACGATGATCAGTGATGTCACATGCTAAGCCACGCCCCCCCACAGCAAGAAACACAATTCAGGGCACACTTAACACCTACAACGCCCCCTCCTGGACAATGGTCCCAAAATAGTGTCAAAAGTGTCCGATGTGTCCGCCATAATGTCGCAGTCACAAAAAAAATCATTGATCGCTGCCATTACTAGTAAAAAAAAAAAAAAATTATAAAAATGCCATAAAACTACCCCCTATTTTGTAAACGCTATAACTTTTGCGCAAACCAATCAATAAACGCCGATTGCATTTTTTTTTAACCAAAAGTATGTAGAAGAATATGTATCGGCCTAAACTGAGGAAAAAAAATGTTTTTTTATATATTTTTTGGGGATATTTATTATAGCAAAAAGTTAAAAATATTGAATTTTTTTCAAAATTGGCGCTCTATTTTTGTTTATAGCGCAAAAAATAAAAAACGCAGAGGTGATCAAATACCACCAAAAGAAAGCTCTGTTTGTGTGAAAAAAAAAAAGGACGCCAATTTTGTGTGGGAGCCACGTCGCACGACCGCGCAATTGTCAGTTAAAGCGACGCAGTGCCGAATCACAAAAAGGGGCCTAGTCCTTATGCTGCGTATTGGTCCGGGTCTTAAGTGGTTAATTATAAAATGCTCTTCGAAAAGTGCTCTCGTGTTCAGCAATAAGTAACCACCACATATGAGAACTCACCAGACAGAATTGACCCCCTGCTAAAGTAGGTCAGTCCGCGCTTTCCCCCAAGGGGTTAATCATCCCAGGCAACCCTGCTCTGCTTGTTTTCATGCACCTGGAATGCATGTAGCTGTTTTGAACTGTAGGTTCAATTGGGGTTTAAAGACTGCATGAGCCAGAGGTACCAATTCTTGTTTTAGGCTGAGATTGCGTTTTTTTGGGCGCTTGACCATCACTTTTCACCTTTGAGTTTGTATCCTAGGCTTCTGATAGCTTGCTGCCTGTCATAAACCCAATCTGTCTGACTACACCTTTTGGATTTCAGTTCTCTTTTATAAACATTACAGTGTTTGACAAAGGTTTGGTGGGTCATTATCAAGGCCATTTTCCCTAACAGGCTAGGATTTCTTCTTAGCAGTCAATTAAATGGATTATTGGAAAGTGTAATACAAAACATGTCAATGAAAAAAACAAAATAGTCCCTTTTGTTCTTCAAGTAATGATCACAAGAATCCATGTTAATCTTTGTTATGTTGTACGGCTTTCTACAACCGACAGGGGAGAGTTTATGCAAATGAAAAATCTGATACCTGTATGTACTGCAAGTCTTAAAGGACTTGAAGATCAAGAACAAGGATTTGCTGGGATTGACAACATAAAGTCAGTGCTCCTTACAACTGGTAAATACAATAAAGGACCATACGAGCATCTTCACTGGCTTTATGTAACAAGATAAAGCTGTTCACAGTTACTGGCATTCCTTCACCTAAGACTGGTTTGTTGTTTTCAGTAAAGCAGTGGCCTTGTCCTTTCCAAGATGAGTGGTTTCAGTGACGTTACTGGGCAAGGCCCCCTCATTATGGTACATGATGTCAAGGTGTTATGCTTTATATGAAAGAGATGACATTCTTTTGTTATCTGTTCCAGCTTTTCTCAATGCATTTATAGATTCTTGCTTCACACTTGGTCTGATGAATCCTTTTTAATAGAAAGACCTCAGAGGCAGAGATGTTACAAGTAAAAATGGCAAAAAGGAATGTGAAATACGGTCCAATTACACTTTAAAAACCCAATTACACTTTAAAAAGTTCCTGGCTGTGCTTATAGAAAATAAATCATTCCTAATTTTGGTTAACACGTGGTTGATATTGCAGCCCTAATAATGATTTTAATATTGCAGTTGATGCCTTTGATTAACCCTCTTGTCTGCTGCGGACTGAGATATGCTGCCCTTGTGTGACCTGGGGCCGGTACTGGCTAGTATGGATGAGCCGAACACCCCCCGGTTCGGTTCGCAGCAGAACATGTGAACAGGCAAAAAAATTTGTGCAAACACCGTTAAAGTCTATGGGACACGATCGTGAAAAAACAAAAGTGCTAATTTTAAAGGCTTATATGCAAGTTATTGTCATAAAAAGTGTTTGGTTACCTGGGTCCAGCCCCAGGGGACATGTATCAATGCAAAAAAAAAAAAATTAAAAAATGGCAGTTCTTTCAGGAGCAGTGATTTTAAGAATGCGGAAAGTGAAACAATAAAAATTGAATATTCCTTTAAAAAGTGTGGGGGGGGGGGCTCCTCCTGAACCATACCAGGTCACATGCCCTCAACATGGGTAAGGTGCTTTGGGGTCCGTCCCCCCCAAAACACCTTCCCTATGTTGATGGGGACAAGGGCCTCTTCCCCACAACCCTTGCCCGGTGGTTGTGGGGGTCTGCGGGCGGGGGGCTTATCGGAATCTGAAGCCCCATTTAACAAAGGGGTCCCCAGATCTCGCCCCCCATGAGAATGGGTATCGGGTATATTGTACCCCTACCCATTCACCAAAAAAAAGTGTAAAAAAAAGTAAAAATGACAGGAGACAGTTTTTGACAATTCCTTTATTGAAAGTTAAAAAAATAAAAAGTGTCCCCCGATGCCAATTCATCCTCAATAACAGCATTCGACGGATCCGAAAAAAAAAGGAAAAACTCTGCCACCATGGGAGGCATCCCCACGACTGCTGTGTTTTTGCTTTGAAGGCAAGGGCAGGGCCACCTGGTGACGTACCCGGGGACCCCACCCTCTTCTGACGTCATGTGATGTCACGTGACATCAGAGGGGGTGGGGTCATCCATTTACGTCAACGGGTGGCCCCGCCCTCAGCTATATAACAGCTGTCATCGCATAAAGGCTGCAGTCGGCGGGGACGCCTCCCATGGAGGTGGAGTTTTTCAGTTTTTTGTTTTGTTTTTTGTTCTCTGGACCATAGCCACTGTGATTTAAGATGAATGAACACTGCGGGACACTTTTTTTTTTTTTTTTTAAAGTAAATTGTCCAAAACTGTCCCCTGTCATTTAATTTTTTTTGCTAATTTTTGGGTGAATGAGTAGGGGTACCCGATACTCCTTCACATGGGAGGGAGGGATCTGGGGTCCCCCTTGTTAAAGGGGGCTTCCAGATTCTGATAAGCCCCCCTCCCGCAGACCCTCACAACCACTGGGCAAATTTTGTGGGAAAGAGGCCCTTGTCCCCATCAACATGGGGACAAGGTATTTTGGGGGGACCCCAAAGCACCCTTCCCATGTTAAGGGCATGTGGCCTGGTACGGTTAAGGTGGGTAGGCTCTCTCATCCCCCCTTTTCCTGCAGTCTGCCAGGTTGTGTGCTTGGATAAGGGTCTGGTATGGATTTTGGGGGGAACCCCCACTCCATTTTTTTTACATTTTGGTGCAGGGTTCCCCTTAATATCCATACCAGACCCAAAGGGCCTGATAATGGACTGGGGGGAACTCACGCCGTTTTTTTCAATAATGAGGATCCAACAATACATTACAGCCACAAGCAGCTTTAAATGAAATTTTTTCCTTTAGAAATGTAATTTTGCTGCTCTTATTCATTACACTATAAACGGCCGCTATGTAAGCAGCCATACATAACGTGGGGCATGGATTTAGCCCCCTGAGCTGTGATTTGCGAAAGGCACCATGCCTTTGGCCAATCATGGTTCTCACAGCAGAGCGCACTGTGAATGGCAAAGCATGCAGGTCAGGTGCGCGATTGCAGTGCATTGACGGTCTCGCAGAGCATTATTATTGAGCGCCCGTGGAACGCCCCATAATGTTTTAAATTTGACGATAGGGCAAACACCCAATGTTCGAGTCGGTGTTGGACTCACATAGGTGATACACAGAGATTAAACAAATCCTCCCACATAAGCTGTACATGTATATATGCAATTTTCTTTTTTCTACATCCATTCAAAGTCCAGAACTTATAAAGCTTCTCTGAGCTGTCAGAAAAGAGAAATAGAGAGCTAAAATGACACACTGCAGAGCTCAGTGAGGGGAACTATGAGAGCTGATTGGAGGAAAGTGACCCCCCCTTTCACACAGCACACAGGAAAAAAGCTGAGGCTGTCTATCAGCTGGAGGTCCCTCCCCATCACCTTTTTTCTCTTGGTGTCAGGAAAACTTGTCAGAAGTGATTGATGCTGATAGCAGAGAAACAAAGAACATTTAGTGCTCTGGATTGAGACAAGTACACACTATAGAGGGATTTGCTTTATTCATATTTCATGTCAGAGGTTTACAGCCACTTTAAGAAGAAGGTGGGCAGAACATCAATAATAAAAAATATAAACAAGTTGGAGTCACCTTAGAAGGGGTTCTCCTGCTTCATGAAGGAATGTAATTACACCACTTTTGCCTCGTTTCCACTGAGCGGATCGGTTCGGTACGGTACGCTATTTTGAGTGTTTCCATTATGAAAGCGTACCATGAACCGTACCGCACCATTCTGGGTCCTGCTTCAGATGTGGGGCCATAGAAAATGGAACGGTTCGGTTAAGGCGGAGCTACAATACATTCCACTGATTGGTGGACACACTAGACATTTTTTCTAAACCCTGTATGGCCCCTGACGGTCCGTCTTGCAGTGGAAACGCTCACCAGAATAGACCGGACCATTCTAACCGTTCCAAACTGTACCGACCCGAACCGTTCCGCTCAGTGGAAACGAGGCATTTGTTTCAATTGTGTTCCGTTTTTGTGAACTAGCAGGCTAATAATAAATCTGAAGCCGGACTTCAGTTTGTGTTTTGTATGTGATCTATTGCTTTCCACCTACCTGCAACATTGTGACAGCCTTGGCGTTGTTGATTATTTTGATTATTGCTATCTCTGTTTACTTATACATCCTTTAGTATGTTTAAATACTTCCTGCTCTCAGTCAGCCAGCAAGGATAAGAATGGCCTTTTTTGCATAAAATCCAAGACTTCAACACTCCAGGGAGCACTCATGCTGCAAGCAACAAATAATTCACACTAAACGTACAGAAAAGAAAAAAAGAAGAATAGAGGGAGAGGCTGGAAGTGATGATTGTCTGTTTCTATGGCAACATTGCGTGATGCCTCCAGTATTTTTGAGTAACCAGTAACAATGCCAAGTTCGTAAATGGAAATTGTAATTCACAGCATTGCTTCCACTTGTCTTCCGTCTATCATTCATTAAAGATTCTTTTCATTCCTCTACATTAGGGATATTGTTCCTAGTTAAATAGCATAGATGATGACTCAGAGTCAAGTCAAAGGATCTGCATGAGAGCCAGGCAAGTAGTATTTAGAAGTAGATCAGCAATGGCATCCACCATGTTGCTCTTTGCATAGATTTCCTTTAACATCTAAGCTTCAGGCCAAATGATAGAAATGATGCTTTAGAGAGGACTGTTGTTTTTTGGGTGAGAGCAGTAGTCCTCTGACGTCTATGCAGTTGTCCAACATGCCCCTTGCTGTGCCAGATCTACTGCTCTTCAAACAGCAACGCTTGCGCGCCTCAGTAACTGTTGCTGATTGGTGAATTGTATGTCTGACATAGCAAGGGGCGAGTCAGACCACTGCATAGAGGACTGCTGCTCTCACACGGAGTTCTGCAGAGTACTGTGACTTTTCTGCTGGATCTGGGCAGCGATTTCCAAAAAAAAAAAGAAATAAGAAAGACGGGACATGGAACTTTTACTTTTTTTGCAGCACCCTGATTTCACTTATGCCATTTAAGCTGAAGCTTTGATTTCCCATTTGGGTATAGCAGCATAGCGTGCAAAACCTAGCTACCAACCAAGGCTCCCTTTCAGTTTAAAGGGCAAAACCACATTAAGCCCTGGTTCACACTGGTGCGTTTTGACATGTGATTTGGCATGTCAAATCGCATGTCAAAACGGCGGTATTTGCCGCAAATTGTCGGCAATGACACCATCCTAATCGGTGCGATGCCGCATCTGCGGCGCTGCACCGATTTCAAAAAGTCGTTTCTGTACTACTTTTTGCGATTTTGGCCCGCGATTTACATTGACATCTGTGCAGAAACCTGCACAGATGTCTCTGTGATCGCGGCCGAAATCGGGACTGACCAGCGGGAGTGAAATCGTGCGAGTTCAGCTGAACGCGCACGGCTTCACTCTCGCAGCCCAGTGTGAACCTGGGCAAAAGAAGCTTCCTAAAACCCTCTACAGCTGTGATGGCGCCGTTTAGAGTTATTTTAGAGATGAAGCAGTGCCTCTTAATGCCATGGGAAGGAGCACCCCCTCTTGTTGCCTATGATGAGCCCAGACCATTTGCTGGTCCTAATGGCTGCTCCATCCCTACAATAACTCAAGCTGGAGCCACCACAGGCTGTAGAAGATTTTAACCACTTTGGTCCCTGAGCTTTTTTTTTTCAACTTTTTTGTTTACGTATTTCAAAAATCATTTTAGGCCTGAAGAATACATAAAACCCCTGAACATTATATATTTTCTGAAAGCAGACACCCTAGAGAATAAAATAGGGGTAGTTCCAATTTTTTGTGTCACAGTTTATGAAACGCAAATCTTCAGTATAAAATGCATAAAAGTTATTTTTAGGGGATATATATGCAATAAAATAATGTCAAGTGAATAGCAAGTGAATAGAATTCCTAAGGCTGGGTTCACACTTATGCGGTTTGGATGCGGATTTCCCCGCATCCAATTTGCATGACAGGAGAGTGTGAAAAAAATGAAAAAATTACTGATGCGCTACCAAAAAGTGCTGATGTGGAGTAAAGTGCTTAACCACTTGACGCCCAGAGGACGTCATTTGGTGTCCTGGGCTTTGTGGTACTTTGTGGGGCTATATCTGAATGACGCCTGCAGCTACAGGCATCATTCAGATATCGGCATTTTCAGCCGGCGATTTCCTACACCATAGGAACGATCATAGCGGCTATTCCACCACTTGATTGTTCCTACGGTGGCGAAAGGGGACGTCCCCCCCTCCGGTCCTTCTACCGACTCACCTGTGCGATCGGTGAGTCGGTGACAGGATCCGCCGGGCCCCGGGTGTTGATCATAGAGATTTCCGGTGGACCAGATGGTCGCCGGAGTCTCTATGATCGTCGGAGGCCGGGCGCGATGTTATGACGGCGCCGCTTCGGCTGTGAAGCGGTGATCGTTTTTTTTTTTTTTTTTAGGCTTCCCAGCCTAGAGGTGAGATGTGGGGTCTTATTGACCCCAAATATCACAGTAAAGAGGTCCTGTCATGCCATACTCCTATTACAAGGGATGTTTACATTCCTTGTAATAGGAATAAAAGTGATCACATTTTTTTTTTTAAAGTGTCAAAATAAAAAAAAAGAAGTAAAATTAACAATAATAATAAAAAAAAAAAATGTTTTTTTTAAATGCCCCTGTCCCCGTGTGCTCGCGTGCAGAAGCGAACGTATACGCAAGACCCGCCCACGTATGAAAACGGTGTTCAAACCACACATGTGAGGTTTCGCCGCAAACTTTAGAGCGAGAGCAATAATTCTAGCCCTAGACCTCCTCAAAACATGTAATCAGTAAAAAAATGTAAAGCCTTGCCTATGGGGATTTTTAGGTAACGAAGTTTGGCGTCATTCCACGAGCGTGTGCAATTTTGAAGTGTGACATGTTAGGTATCTATTTACTCGGCGTAACTTCATCTTTCACATTATGCAGAAAAATTGGGCTAACTTCCCTGTTTTTTGTTTTTTTTTAAGCATGAAACTGTTTTTTTCCCCAAAAAAACGTGTTTGAAAAATTGCTGCGCAAATATCGTGTGAGATAAAAAGTTGCAATGACCGCCATTGTATTCTCTAGGGTCTCTGCTAAAAAAACATATATAATGTTTGGGTGTTCTATGTAATTTTCTAGTAAAAAATAGGAAAAATATTATGATTTTTCCATTTAGAAACAAAGTGTCAGAATTGGC
Organism: Rana muscosa; assembly: GCA_029206835.1. NCBI lineage: Eukaryota > Metazoa > Chordata > Amphibia > Anura > Ranidae > Rana > Rana muscosa. The sequence goes on along the minus strand of CM055118.1, from coordinate 76,867,677 downwards.
CCGTGCCTGAAGTGGTTAATAATAAAGTGCTGTGTAACAGTGTAAGGCCTCATGCCCACGGACGTTTTTACAGCCGCGTTTTTTACAGCTTAAAAACGCCTGTCCATGTTATTGTATAATTATTATTTTTTTCCGAAAACGTCGGAGCTTAAAAACGCAATTGCAGCGTTTTTGCGCGTTTTTGCAAATTTTTGCGCGTTTTTTGACGCTTTGCATTTTTTTTATGCCTAACGCCGACGCTGAGGAACGCACTGGTCCTGGTTTTTTTTTACAGCTTAAAAACGTCTATGCTATTTGCAGCTCAAAAACGTGTAGGTGGGCATGAAGCTATAGACTAACATGGACAGGCATTTTTAAGATGTAAAAAACGCTCAAAAACGCGGCTGTAAAAACGTCCGTGGGCATGAGGCCTAATAAGCAGCCAAAACTTCTGTAGTGTTGCCAGCACCAACGAGTGTAAAAAAGTGATGAAGTGGCGCTAATTACTAAACACAATAAACAATACAGTGCTAATGACTGATAAATAGCAAACTAATCTTCAAATGAATAGAGCATATATATAATAAAGTGCATCACATTAGAACAATGGTCCAGAAAGGTGCATCACAATAAAACAGTTGAAACAAAATGTGTAAATTTCTCAATAATGCTTCAATAGATTAATAAAGTCCATTTGTAAAGTGCATCCAAAATAATCTGATATTTCACAGAAAAACTCAGTTCTTAAAGGGGTCAACTCCTGGGTGAGCAAATGGAGATGAGGGGGAAAGGGAGAGGTAAGGGAGTCAAAGTTACAAATGGAATTTGAGGAACGCAGATGTCCCAATGGAGCCAGTTCACACATCTCCGGGGTGGCTGCGGAGTGGATTGCACAGGGGCCCTGTGCGTCTTTGGCTCTGTTTCAGGTCCGAATTCAGGCAAAAATTTGGGTCTGATTTGTCCCTGAAACAGAAAACAGGGATGCACCCAGTGGCGGCCCATCCATTAAGGGCGCCGCCCCCTCTATTACGCCATCCCTCAATATGAGTAATGGAAAGAATCATGCATAGCATGAATCTATCTATGGCCACCGCGGCCATCCCCTATTTATGCGTCTGGCCCCTTTCAGGACACCGGGCACGTGAATTACAGCAGTGGGGCTGTTTTTTTTAAGCACCTGATTAGAGCCATAGGCTCTAATAGGCTTCAAAATAGGGTGGACTCAGAGCGCATAGCATTGTGCTTGGAGCCCACCCAGGTGTGTTGGAAAAGCAAATGAATATTCGCTTTTCCAACATTGAACCGCCTCTCCGCCAATCAGGAAGCACGGGTCTGATACCCGTCACCTGATTTTCTGAAAGGACAGGCGATCCTATTGGATGCCTAGCAGGAGGAAAGAAAAGACGCACAACAGAAGCATGGAGGACACAGCAGCCGCCGCCTGACCTACAGCTCGCCGCTGCCTGACTCGCTGCCTGTCCCACCAAAAAGATGGGGTAAGTGCCGGTCAGACAATGAACGAGAGAGCAAATGGGCAGGCGGGAGCTGGTTAAATGCCGCCGGGGTCACAGTGGCTGCATTTGAGAGGCACAGTGGCTGCATTTGATGGGCACAGTGGCGGCAATTGATGGGCACAGTGGCTGCAATTGATGGGCACAGGAGCTGCAATTGACGGGCACAGTGGCTGCTAGGGATGAGCCGAACAACCCCCGGTTCGGTTTGCATCCAGAACATGCGAACGGACCGAAAGTTTGAGCGAACTTTCGAATACCGTTAAAGTCTATGGGTCTCGAACGTGAAGAATCAAAAATGTGAATTATAAAGGCTAATATGCAAGTTATTGTCCTAAAAAGTGTTTGGGCACCCAGGTCCTGCCCCAGGGGACATGTATCAATGCAAAAAAAAAAGTTTTAAAAACTGCAGTTTTTTCGGGAGCAGTGATTTTAATGATGCTTAAAGTGAAAAAATAAAAGTGAAATATTCCTTTAAATATCGTACCTGGGGGGTGTCTATAGTATGCCTGTAAAGTGGCACGTTTTTCCCGTGTTTAGAACTGTCCCTGCACAAAATTACATTTCTAAAGGAATAAAAGTCATTTAAAACTGCTTGCGGCTGTAATGTAATGTCGGGTCCAGGCAATATGGATGAAAATTATTGAGAAAAACGGTATGGGTAACCCCCCCAGCCCATTACCAGGCCCTCTGGGTCTTGTATGGATACTAAGGGGAAGCCCAAATTAAAAAAAGAAAAGACGTGGGGCCCCAGGCCCTATATACTCTGAACAGCAGTATACAGGCAGTCCAAAAAAAGATAGGGACTGTAGGTTTGTTCTTAAGTTGAATCTGTTTGTAATTTGGAACAGGTACATTTTGTAAGTGTAGCTCCAGCCCAATAAAAATGTTTTAAGCTTTTTGGAAAACATAGGGAAGGGTTATCACCCCTGTAACATTTGTTTTGCTGTCTGTGCCCCTGTTCTAGAAGATTTCACCTCACTTTCTGTCCCAATGACAATTGGATTTTGAAAATTAGTTTTTTTTAGGGAAACAAGGATTGGTGATAAAACATCAGTGGAGGAGACACCTTTTTCCCATATTAACTCTTACAGGAGAGAATTTCCCTTCCTAGGGGTAGATTTCCTCTCACTTCCTGTTGTCTCCCTCATTTGTAAGTAGGAGTCGTTTGTAAGTAGGATGTTTGAAAGTAGGGGCCTGCCCTATATACTCTGCAGAAATTTGGGCCTTAGGTGTTGGTGGTACCAGAACACTGTAAGCCCTCACAGCTACTCTTGGTGGGTGCTGGAATGGGCCCTGCTGTGAAATATTATATCAAGAATTGTAATTACATGCCCCTGTTGAACAGGGTCAGAAAAATTGGGCCTTTCGTGGTGGTGTGGTGGTGTTGACACAACACTGTAAGCCCTCACAGTTACTCTTGGTGGGCGCAGGAACGGGCCCTGCTCTGAAATATTAGATCAAAAATTGTAATTACATGCCCCTGTTAAACAGGGGCAGAAAAATTGGGCCTTAGGCACTGGTACTGGTGACACAACACTGCAACCCCTCACAGATACTCTAGTTAAGCGGGAACAAGCTCTGCTGCAAAATATTACAGCAAAATTTTTAATTACACGCCCCTGTTGAAATGGGGCAGAAAAATTGGGCTTTAGGCACTGGTGCTGGTGCCACAACACTGCAACCCCTCACAGATACTCTAGTTGAGCACAGGAACAAGCCCTGCTGCAAAATATTACAGCAAAAATTGTAATTACACGCCCCTGTTAAACAAGGGCTGAAAATTGGGCTTTAGCCACTGGTGGTGGTGCCCAGAAGGCCAGAACCAAAAATGTTCTTACAAGCTATCAACAGGAACATTGAGGAGGAATAGGATAGTCACTTAGCATAACAGGATAGTCACTCAGCATCAGCATAGGCAGTCTTGAAGGGATCTCACATTCATAAAAATTATTCGGTTACATCAGCATCATGTGCTTGGTAGCTGGTGATCCAAGACTGATTCATTTTTATGAAGGTGAGACGATCAACCGAGTCGGTGGACAGGCGCACTCTGATCGGTTACAAAGCCTCCAGCAGCACTGAATGCGTTCCGAAAGAACGCTGGTTGCAGGACAGGCCAGTAGCTCAATTGCATACTGTGCAAGCTCTGGCCAGTGATCCATCCTCAAGACCCAGTAACCCAGAGGATTTTTGGTGGGAAAGGTCTCCAAGTCTGATCTTGCCCCCTAGGTATTCCTGCAACCTGTAAATCAGACGCTGGTGATAGTTGCTGGAACCGATCAGACCTTGGGGCTGCGGACTAAAAAATTGTCTGAACGCATCAGTCAGACGGCCACCTTCTCCACCACTCCTTCTGTGACTGCCCGAAGCCTCAGCAACACATTGTCCAGGACCAGGAATTTGTAACCTCCCAGGCTCTGGAAATGCGTTGCACAAACCCTTCTGCAAGGCCTCCCGAAGATGTTTCATCCTCTGCTCCCTCTGCGACAGCTGGATAAGTTCCGCAACCTTACCCTTGTATTGTGGATCAAAGAGGGCTGCCAGCCAGTAATGATCCCTCTCCTTGATACCACAAATCCGAGGGTCCTTTCGCAGGCTTTGCAGGATCAGGGAGGCCATGCAGCGTAGGTTTCATAGGCGTGCACACAGGGTGTGCCAGGTGTGCCCAGGCACACCCTAATCTTCCCGTGCAGCACAGATTCCCTCTACTGCCCTGGCTCCCATCTTTCCCCCTGCAGCGCTGCCAGCTTCCCTCCTTTCCTATCGGCTGTTGCTGCTGGGATGTTTTAGGAGTGGGGAAGGGGTCAGTAAATATGTAATTACCGGCCCCTTCCCTTTCTGAATGAACACCGTGAGTGATCGGTAGTGTGTGTTTGGGCTTTGGGGTGCACACCCTAATGCAATAGGCTGTGCACACCTATGGTAGGTTTGGTGAGGCATTCGGTCCGGAGTCCTTTGGGTCACTAAGGACGACATGATCTGCAGCCACCTCCTCCCAGCCACGTACAAGTCCATGGGTTTCTGGGGACTGTAAACGATCCCTTGAAGACTGCTGCTGATACTGAGTGCTAGGCTCCATGCTGACACAATCCTCCTCCTCCCCCTCCTCTTCCTGTGACTGCAGGCCCGCAGGAACACTGTCTGGATAAAGGGGGTCTTGAGAGGTAAGGAAGTCCTCCTCTTCCTCCCTCTGTTCTGCCTCAAGTGCCCTGTCCATTATTCCACGCAGCGTGTGCTCCAACAGATAGACAAGAGGGACAGTATCACTGATGCATGCACTGTCACTGCTCACCATCCTTGTGGCCTCCTCAAATGGTGACAGAACAGTGCATGTATCCTTGATCATGACCCACTGGAGTGGCGAAAAAAAGCCAAGCTCCCCTGACCCTGTCCTGGTGCCATAGTCGCACAGGTACTCATTGATGGTACTCTGCTGTGTGTGCAGCCGCTGCAGCATGGCCAATGTTGAGTTCCATCTGGTGGGCATGTCACAGATTAGGCGGTTCTTGGGCAGGTTGTATTCCTTTTGGAGGTCAGCCACCCGAGCACTGGCATTATATGACCGGCGGAAATGCACCCAGACTTTCCTGGCCTGCCTCAGGAGATCCTGTAAGCCCGGGTACCTGCACAAGAACCGCTGCACCACCAAATTAAGGACGTGAGCCAAACAGGGCACATGGGTCAGGTGTCCCTGTCAGAGGGTGGAGAGGAGGTTGGTGCCATTGTCGCAAACCACCATTCCTGGCTGAAGCTGGCGTGGAGTCAACCACCTCTGAGCCTGCCCCTGCAGAGCTGACAGAATCTCTGCCCCAGTGTGGCTCCTGTCCCCTAAGCACACCAGCTCAAGCACCGCATGGCATCTTTTTGCCTGAGTGCTTGCGTAGCCCCTTGAACGCCTACAGGGCACCGCTGGTTCCGAAGACAAATCTATAGAGGAAGAGGCCATGGAGGAAGAAGAAGAGGAGGGGGTGGAGGAGAGAGGTGTGTCAGAATCACCACTAGTAGCATTTTGGAGGTGTGGTGGCGGAACAAGCTCCAACAATACTGCACCCTGTCCTGCATCCTTCCCAGCTGCCAGCAAAGTCACCCAGTGTGCCGTGAAAGATAAGTAACGTCCCTGTCCTTACTGCTGACCGCCCTGTCCAGCGAGGCCAAGACATTGCCTTCCACATGCCGGTAGAGAGCCAGAATAACCTTCCGTTAAAAAAATTGGCGTTTGGGAACCTGTCACTGAGGTACCGAACATTCAAAAAATTCACAAAAGGGGGCAGAGTCTACCAAGAGCAATTTAGCCAAGCTAGCATTCAACCGCTGGGCATGTGGATGGCTGGGAGCGAATTTATTTTGCCAGTTTAGCAACTGGGGTAGGGAAATTTGCCTGCTACAATCGGATGTTGGTGTAGCGATAGCAGATTGCCCGCAAGTACTTGGCAGTGGCACACTTAATTCTACACCTTCATTCCTCTCAGTACAGTTTTCTTAGAGGACTGAAGGTATAGTGGGGTTGGAGATCCCAGCTGATGAGGAGCAAGGAGAGGTCCGCCTTGTTCCTTGGTGTGGGTATTTTAAGTACGCTTGCCAACGGACTGCATGGCAGGTCGACATATAACTGGTCAAGCATGTGGTGCCCAAGCGGCTGCTGTTTTGGCCACGCTTGATACGCTTCAGACATATGTTACAAACAGCAACGGTGCGATCTGCTGCACATGTCTCAAAAAAGGCCCACACCAAAGAACTTTTGGAAAAACGCGCAGAGTCAGCAGCGCCCTGCACATGCGGAGCTCTGCGGTGTGATGCAGTCGGTTGGCTGCCCTTAAGCTGGCCCCTGGAGGGCATCCTGCCTCATTGGAGATGTGCCTCCTCCTCCTCCTCTCTCCTATCAGGCACCCACGTGGAGTCAGTGACCTCATCATCCCCTCCCTCCTCATCACTGGAGCCAATCTGGCAGTATGCTGCAGCTGGGGGAACATGACTTCCAGTTTGTTGTCCTTCTTGGACACCCCCTCTCTCTGGGCTCACGTTACTGCCTTCCTCAAGCTGGGTACCATCATCGGAGCTTTCAAAACGCTGCGCCTCCTCCTGCAGCATGTACCCAACACTGTGGTCGAATAGTTTGGGTGACTCCTCCATGCATGATGGTGGGGCTAGGGAAGGAGTAACTGATGACCTGGAGCCGATGGAATAGGCCGCTTTGGCAGCTGCATTGGCAGCCAAAGTATTCTGAGCCTGGGTGAGAGAGGATGAGGAGGATGAGAATGGCTTGGTCAACCACTCTACCAACTCTTCTGCATGTTGTGGCTCAACACGGGCAGCTGCCGAAAAAAAGGACAAGCGTACCCCACGGCCACGTGCTGAGGATGCACCATGTCCACGACCAGCACAGTTGGCTCTAGACACAGAGCCTGCTTGCCCTCTTTTAGTGGCCTGTGAGTGTCTGCCTCTCCTTGTTGGCCTTCCAGACATACTGTATTTGATGTATTTGTAATGTATTTGAATAGGTACACCAGGAATGGCCTGCAGTGAGATCTAGCTGCACAGGATACAGTGCATTTATATATATATATATATATATATATATATATATATATATATATATACACAAAGCTGGGATGTATATATATATATATATACTGAATATACTGCAGCTAACTGAATCAACTGCCTGCCTGTAGTATATTAGGAAGAGCACAACAGAAATGGTCTGCAGTGAGATCTAGCTGCACAGGATACATTATACTGACTGAATATACTGCAGCTAACTGAATCAACTGTCTGCCTGTAGTGTATTAGGAAGAGCAAAACAGGAAGATTCTGCAGTGAGATCTAGCTGCACAGGATACAGTATACTGACTGAATATCCTGCAGCTAACTGAATCAACTGCCTGCATGTAGTATATTAACAAGAGCACAACAGGAACGGTCTGCATTGAGATCTAGCTGCACAGGATACAGTATACTGACTTAATATACTGCAGCCAACTGAATCAACTGCCTGCCTGTAGAATATTAGGAAGATCACAACAGGAACGGTCTGCAGTGAGATCTAGCTGCACAGGATACAGTAGACTGACTGAATATACTGCAGCTAACTGAACCAACTGCCTGCCTGTAGTATATTAGGAAGAGCACAACAGGAACGGTCTGCAGTGAGATATAGCTGCACAGGATACAGTATACTGACTGAATATACTGCAGCTAACTGAATCAACTGCCTGCCTGTAGTATATTAAGAAGAGAACAACAGAAACGCTCTGTATTGAGATCTAGCTAAACTGTATACAGTATATATATATATATATATATATACAAAGCCTGGAATGTATATATATATATACTAAATATACTAGAGCTAACTGAATCAACTGCCTGCTCAATCTATCCAAATGAAATTAAATGACACTCGGGGGCTGATTTACTAATAACAGTGCGCTGCGCTGGTTCTAACCTTAATTGGTGCGCCGGATAACTCCTTCACTGGGCGCAGAAAGCAGCGGCGCACTGTTATAGTAAATAGAAATGTCAGCGGCGCTCTATTGAAAATGAATGGTTCCCTATGGGAGCCCATTGATTTGAATAGAGGTCGCCCGGGAAGTCGGATCCGACTTGCGGGCGACTCGTGTGCCAGCTGACACAGGGACAGCGTGACTTTGCGAGGCGACCTGGACATGACCTGAGCATGCAGCAGCCGCTCAAGTCGTGTCCTAGAGGCGACTAGCCGGCCGAGAATGTGTCCAGCGCGATGTCATCGCGCTGGTCCTCGGCAGCCTTGCTGTCCCATGTTTGGTATGAATCATGAAGGGGAACTCCAGGCCAAATTTTAATGAAAAAACCGGCATGGGTTCCCCTTCAGGAGCATACCAGGCCCTTAGGTCTGGTCTGGATTCTAAGGTGAACCCCTAAGCCGAAAAACGGCGTGGGGGTCCCCCCAAAATCCAAACCAGACCCTTAGGTCTGGTCTGGATTTTAAGGTGAACCCCCTTAAGCCGAAAAACGGCGTGGGGGTCCCCCCAAAATCCAAACCAGACCCTTATCTGAGCACGCAACCTGGCAGGCCGCAGGGGAAAAGGGGGGGACGAGAGAGCGGCCCCCCTCCCTCCTCCCTCCTGAACTGTACCAGGCCGCATGCCCTCAACATGGGGGGTTTGGTGCTTCGGGGCAGGGGGGCGACCTGCGGCCCCCCCACCCCAAAGCACCCTGCCCCCTTGTTGATGGGGACAATGGCCTCTTCCTGACAACCCTGGCCGTTGGTTGTCGGGGTATGCGGGCGGGGGGCTTTTCGGAATCCGGGCGCCCCCTTTAAAAAGGGGGCCCCCAGATACCTGCCCCCCACCCTATGTGAATGAGTATGGGGTACATCGTACCCCTACCCATTCACCTGGTGGCAAAATAAGTCAATAAAAAAAGACAACACAGGTTTGAATAGTAATTTATTGGGCAGCTCCGGGGGTCTTTCTGCCGGGCCCCCGCTATCCTCTGCTAGCTCTTTTGCTAGCAGAGGTCCCGGGCTTCCTCGCCGTCTTCTGGGGTCTTTCTGCCGGCCCTCGCTATCTTCTGCTAGCTCTTTTGCTAGCGGGGGTCCCGGGCTTCCTCGCCATCTTCTTCCGACTTCGGGGGTCTCTTGTTCTGTTCTCCGTGTCTTCTCACGCTCTCTGACGCCTTCTCCACGATCTCCGGTTCTTTCTGCCTTCTGCCAGGCCGGTCTTCTTCATCGCCTTCTTCCCTCTTCTCTTCGCCTGATGTTGCCTCGTCGCTGTCCACCGCCGCAATGCTCTGTCCGAGCAGCGGTGCCACTTTTATTGGCATGGGGCGTGGTCACCGGATGATGCCACCGCTGACCCCGCCCCCATTTCACGTCACAGTCCCATCATTCCCCGGAACTGTGACATCATACGGGGCGGGGTCAGCGGTTGACGTCACTGCCTTCAGACGCCAAAGATTTCCACGTTTCAGACGCGGGTACCGGCGTTTAGCCGCATTTTAGTTTAGAAGCGTTTTTAAAGGTGACCTATTTTTTTACATTGATAAACTCCAAATTTATGGCAAATGAGGAAAAACCATAAAATATATATATATATATATATATATATATATATATATATATATAAAAGAAATTGCTTCCATTGCATTGTGGACAATCCACAACTTGGGGCAGCTGACGTGGCAAGTGGACAATCCACAACTTGTGGCAAGTGATGTGGCAAGTGACACGCTAAATACAACTACACTGCTGCTCTCAGCTGCTGATATCACTCTGGTCTCACTAAATAACTAAAATCGTAAATAATACTGTTTTTGGAGCTTAGGGCGGCTCCTTATCATATACACGCAAATGTGGTAAAACACGGCATGCAAACGCCACAAAGCACGCCTTTCTAAACGCCACTTTAAACCTTAGTTCTGAGCACTTTGCACCAGCGTCCCGTCTACATGGGGCCTAAAAACGTCTATGCCATTTACAGCTCAAAAACGCCATGGTGGCCATGAGGCCATAGGCTAACATGGAGAGATGTTTTTAAGCTGCAAAAAACGCTCAAACAAGCGGCTTGAAAAACGTCCGTGTGCATGTAGCCTTATATTAACCACTTGCGCACTGCCCAGACCAAGTTTCACATTTCAGCGCTGATGCACTTTTAATGACAATTGCGCGCTCATACAACACTGTAACCCAATGAAAATGTTTTATTTGTTGGCACACAAATAGAGCTTGCTTTTGGTGCTATTTGATCACCTTTGTGTTTTATTTTTTATTTTTTTCGATAAATACAAAAGGCCGAGTTTAAAAAAAAAAAAAAGGATATTTTACCCACTTCAGCACTTGGCCTATTCTGGCACTTCTCTCCTTCATGTAAAAATCATAAATTTATGGCTATAAAATTACTTCAAAACACCAAACATTATATATGTTTTTGGAGCAGACACCCTAGGGAATAAGATGGCGGTCATTGCAAATTTTTATCTCGCTCGGTATTTGCGCAATAAATTTTCAAACGCCTTTTGTTTGCTAAAAATATTACAAAACAGTAAAGTTATGGCCAATTTTTTGGTATAATGTGAAAGATGTTGTTATGCTGAGTAAATAGATACCTAACACGTCACGCTTTGGCATGGCATGACACCAAATGGCACACACATGGCATGACACCAAACTTCAGTAATTAAAAATCTCCCTAGGCGATGCTTTAAATTTTTTTACAGGTTACCATTTTGGCATTACAGAGGAGGTCTAGTGCTAGAATTGTTGCACTCGTTCTAACGCACGCAGCAATAACTCACATGTGTGGTTTGAACGGTGTTTACATATGTGGACGGGACTTACGTTGTGTTCGCTTCTGAGCGCGAGCTACCGGGGACATGGGCGTTTTTTCTTATTTTTGCTTATTTTTTTACTTTTTTGTATTTCTTACTCTTTTTTTTTTTGGATCACTTTTATTCCTATTACAAGGAATGTAAACATCCCTTGTAATAGGAATGTGTGTGACAGGTCCTCTTTATGGAGAGATGCGGGGTCAATAAGACCCCGCATCTCTCCTCCAGGCTGGAAAGCATGATATTGGTCCAAAAAAAACACCAATCTCATGCTGACAGCCGAGATCACGGCTTGGTTAACATATGGGAACACGGCGTGATGTCATAACATCGTGCCCGCGCCTCCGACGGTCATAGAGATGACTGATGACCATCTGGTCACCAGTCATCTCCAAATCGTTCTCCGAGCCCCAAATGGCACGGGAGAGCCCGGAGAAGCACCGGATGGCGGCAAGAGGGGGGGGCATCCCCTCCCCCGCCTATAAGAACGATCAAGTGGCGGAACTGCCACTATGATCGTTTTTATTGTGCACAGAATCGCCGGCTGAAAAGAATGATATCTGAATGATGCCTGCAACTGCAGGCATCATTCAGATGTCACCGCCCAAAGCCAAGGATGTCATTTGACGGTGGGCGGTAGGAAACTGGTTAATATTTTTAAAAAGGGTAATTTTTCTTCTTCATTGATGTACACTGATGAGACTGCACTGATGGGCACCGATAAGGTGGCAAGGGTGGGCACTGAGAGGTGGCATTGCTATTTGGCACTGGTGGGCAGTGAGAAGTGGCACTGCTAGGTGGCAATGATAGTTGGCAGTGATGGGCACTGATAGGCAGCACTGCTAGGTGCCACTGATTGGAACCAGTGGTGGGCATTGATAGGTGGCACTGGCAGGTGCTATTAATTGTCACAGATGATGCAGAATTGCCTCTTCCTCTTCAGGCCCCATGTCCCTTGCACATAAGCCGGTGATTGCCTTTTTTTATGCTCACGCTGTCGGCACAAGGAGAAAACAAAAACCATTACCCAGCTTTTGTTTACATTACGTGATCAGCTGTCATTTGCTGACAGCTGATCACATGGTAAAGGGCAGGGATCGGCCCCTTACTCGGATCTGTCATCACCTGAGTCTCAGTGACTCTGTGACCACAGCGCGCGCAAAGGGGAGGATGTTTATTGACGGACTACCGGCAATTGAGGACCATGCTGTGGCCGTCGATCAGTTATAGCGCTGATCTCAAGTGATTAAAGAGGGTCTAAATGGGCCATTGACATGCATCACTATTCAACTTAGGAATGAGTCTTTGAAAAGTTAAACTAAATAATTTGGCCGCTTTATCCTTCCAAATAATTCACTTCCTGTCACATAGCCACACAGGAAGTGAGGGAAAATTCCTAACAATGTCTTTCCTTGGGGACACACAGGTCAGTCTAAATACTTTCCCCATTATGCACATTGCACTCCAGCATATTGCGGGGTACACCACAATTTATTAGGTAGTTTGGACTGTGGGGTTTATTTACTAAAGGCAAATCTACTTTGCACTACAAGTGCACTTGCTGTATATCTGAGGGGGACATGCAAGCCAAAAAAAACATCTTTGCTTTTACATGATTGTAACATCCAATCACCAGTACTTTCACTCAGATTTTCAGCAGCTACACTTTTACTGCAGAGTGGATTTGTCTTTACTAAACCCCAAACTACCCAATGATTTGGGGTGTACACAACAAAGTGCTAGAGTGCAATTTGCTTAATGGGGACACTAGATTGATCTGTGTGTCCCCAAGAAAAGACATTGGTAGGGTTTTACCTTCACTTCCTGTTTAGCTGTGTGACAGGAAGTGAAGCCAATGTTAAGAAAAGGAGACACAAAAGCCAAACTACAAAAAATAAAAAATAAATCTAAAAAAAAACACACACGCAGGGGTTCTAACACTTACTGCGTTTCCCTCAAAATGTCCACAATTAGAATTGTATGGCCTTGAGCTATTTTTAAGTGCAGTGCTCTAAATCAGTGCTTCTCAAGTACCCCCAACAGGCCATGTTTGCAGGTTTTCCTTCATCTTGCACATGTGCTTTAAATCACAGTCAATGGTTTTGATTTTTGGACAGCAATTCTCGATAAGATGAATTCACAAAACATGTCCTGTTGGGGGTACTTGAGGACTGAGGCTGAGAACCACTGCAGTAAAAAAGGAAAATTGAATACTTACCGCTCTGTATTTTTCATTTCCTGGTGACGCTCCATGGCAGCACACAATCCATGCATATGCTAGCATGAAGGCACCAAATTAGACAAATCACACCAGTTTTGTTTTGACTTGCCAATCAGCTGTCACATTTGTTGCAAAGAAAACACAAAACAAACATCAAAACGTTGCATCAAATTTTATTGTTCAACAAAACAAAAGGGAAGGCAAAATAAAAAACATGGTCAATTTGAAACAGTTACAGACTCAACATCTTGAGCAATTTTTGGCCAAAAAAAGGCAGCACAGACAATTAAATCAAAGTGAACAAACAACACACATTAACAACATCAGAATTATTTCAGGGGAACATTTTCCCCACACAAAAAATATACAATCCACAAAAGTTAACCAATCACCTGTTTTGCAAAGACATAACAAATAAAATACATGTGTTACAAACTCGATAAGGACACCAACATGTACATTTTGCCCCCCACACACACACACTTGCCTCTTCTCAGGGCAAGCGACCGAATGCTCTGTGCGCTTTATATAACATATGTTTGTGTGCTAATGAGGCAATTGAAAACACATGCACAGTCCATGAAACACCCAAAATGCAAGTTCACTCAATGTAGAGACTGAAATTCGAAGTGGGTACAACTGTTAAGGATGTCCTTCAATTACTAACCCATAAAAACACTCTCTGAGCATGCCCAGAAATACCCAGGTGCTGTTCACACACAAAAAGCACACAAAAAAAAACTAACTGGCTGGGCATGTGCAGAACAACACCAATGCAGCTAGCAAAAAATAACCCCCCCTCCCCCCGACCAAAATTAAGCACATCATCCAGTATGCTACAAAATTAGAGATGGGACAATCACCCCTCCCTCCCCACCAACAAATGCCATTGCAGTCTATGGGAACTGACTTGTTAATTTTGCTAGTCCCCACTTGGCTGGCTTATCTTCTAGTTATTGGCCTTAAAATGGGGGCCCAGGTCCCACCCTAAGGGACATATATCAATGTCACCAATTTGGAAAACACCAAAAACAAAACAAGGAGAAGTGCCTTTAAATATGCCAAATTGCTTAAGGGCCATGTTAAAGAGGTCTTCCAGATTCCGATAAGCCCCCCGCCTGTAGACCCCCACAACCACCGGGCAAGGGTTGTGGGGATGAGGCTCTTGTCCCCATCAACATGGGGACATCCTCCCCATGTTGAGGGCATGTGGCCTGGTACGGTTCAGGAGGGAGTGGGGGCCGCTCTCTCGTCCCCCCCTCTTCCCCTGCGGCCAGCCAGGTTACGTGCTCGGATAAGGGTCTGGTGTGGATTTTTGGGGGGACTCCATGCCATTTTTTTTTAAATTTGGGGTGGAGTTCCCCTTAAAATCCATGCCAGATCTCAAGGGCCTGGTATGGATATTTGCGGGAACCCCCCGTCATTTTTTTTTTAAATTTGCAGCGGGGTTCCCCTTAATATCCATTCCAGACCTGAAGGGCCTGGTTATAGAATTTGGGGGACCCCCACGCTTTTTTTTTTTGGTTAGCAAACACTTTCAATGACTTTTCTCTATATTGCCGGGAGCCGTCAATTCATTACAGCCGCGGCTGCTTTTAAATGCCTTTTTTTTCCTTTAGAAATGTCATTTTGCAGGCGCAATGGAAAGTTCAGAGCTGCGCCTGTTCAACTTATGCAAATTGACTTAGGTGACTTGACATTTACTAAGATTTTGCCGGCGCAGTGTTCCGGCGCATTTGAACCATTGAAATTCCCGCGCTGAGCTCAAAAAAACCTCCCGCAGCTCGAATCGTACTTGCCGGCGCAGCGGGCTGGTTTTGAAAAAGTTACTTTATCACTCAATTTTGGGCATGTTTGTTATTTGGGCGGGTGTCACTACACTTCCTCACATCACCCCACATCACCCCCATTATATTCTCACTTCCAGCTTCTTTATATTTAGATTTTAACATGCTGCGCGCCAGGTCCATAATGGCGCACTGAGCGCCTCCTCCCGTCCGCCGACAACACTATAGTAAATGGGAAATAGGGCTGCGCTACAGGCGCTAATGTTTTGTAAATACCAAAACAGCCATTGCACACGCAGATGCGCCAATACTCATGGCGCAAACGTTTTGTAAATCAGCCCCTCTGTCTCTCTCTCTCTATCTCTCAGGCCTCATACACACGGCCGAGAATCTCGTCAGGAAAAAACTCGTTGTTTTTCTTGACGAGATTCTTGGACAAGAAACTTGTCCCGGCCGAGTGTACACACGCTCAATTCAAAGAACCCGCGGCTCTTTGAATGGAGCGAATGCAGTGACGTCATCGACTACGACGAGCGTGCGCTCGTCACATTCGATGCCGTCGCCGCCATCTTGCTACACCCTACCTATGCCTAGGAAGCTACCGCGCATGCATCAAAGTCATTTCGAGCATGCGCGGGTTTCCACGGCGACAGGTAAGTGTACAGACACTCGGGTTTCTTGTCGAGAAACAGGCCGACGAGAAACCCGACGAGAAAATGGAGAATCCTGACGAGAAAATAGAGAGCAGGTTCTCTATTTTTCTCGTTGAGATTCTTGTCGGTTTTTTTGACGAGAAAACTGAAAGCCGCGTACACACGACCGATTTACTCGGCAAGAAAGCTCTGCCAGCAAGTTTCTTGCTGGTTCTTGCCGAGAAACTTGGTCGCGTGTACGAGGCTTTAGCCTTTGGCCAATTATTGCTCTCTGTGCTGACGGCGCTGTGATTGGCCAAAGCATGCGGGTCATAGTGCATGCTTGGCCAATCATCAGCCAGCAATGCACTGTGATGATGCAGTGCATTATGGGCCGTGACGCGCCGCTCAAATTTGGTGTGAATGGCCCATAATGTTCGATCTTCGTCGAACGATCGAACAACCGATGTTCGAGTCAAACTCATGTTCGACTCGAACTCGAAGCTCATCCCTAGTGGCTGCATTTGATGGGCACAGTGGCTGCAAGTGGTGGCACAGAAGCTGCATTTGATGGGCACGGTGGCTGCAATTGATGGCACAGTGGCTGCATTTGATGGGCACAGTGGCTGTATTTGATGGCACAGTGGCTGCTTTTGATGGGCACAATGAGGCTGCAATTGATGTTTTTTTATTCAGTATTTTTCAGTCTGTTTGCACCCCCCCAAAAAAATTTGAGCACCAGCTGCCACTGGATGCACCGGATTCCCTGCAGTGAGGCGCATTCCAATTCAGTGTGAACCCAGCCTAAGGGAGTTTCAGCAAAACCACAGAAGGCAAGAGCCTGTAATGACGTTTGCCAAAATCCTTCAATGCCTGTAACTTATATAGAGAAAATGGCTTATTTCCCTCAGCAGAAGCAGAGTTGCACTTTAAATATTTGGTCTGATCCCTCCTCTGCTTCTCCTTGCCCTACTGAAGATAAATCTGTGATCACTAAGCCTGAGTCTCCAGGCATCTCCCTCCCCGAACAGGCTTGTGTTAGCTGAGGAACCCTTTCTATCAACATTCAGACGTATTCCCAGAAAAGCTTACAGATTATTCCACTATTGCTGGGAAATAACAATCCACACCTCCCCCTTCAAGCATGCATTAGTAAACAAAAATGGTTGGAAATGTTGATATATTTTCTCTCTGCTGCCAGTACAGCAAATTAACCACTTTGCAGCCTGTGAGGCTGACAGTAAAGTGGCTTCTTCTTCTGTAAAGCAGAGGAGGAATGAAAGTGGAAATCTATATAGGACTGACTACATATGGCGTCTGCAGGGCAGGAGGGTGAAGAAGAGGAACGATGCGCAATGTAATAATGATCACAAAGAAGAATAAATTAAATGGAAAGTGCTTTACAATATGAATGGTAATTAAACATAATGCAAATACATAAAACCCCCTTACTATAATCATGCTGAGTACAAAGTTTTATGTAGCACTGATAAATTAATTTTTAGGTCACTTGTCTTAGTTTAATTTATGTGACGAGTGCATCCTGGAAATAAAGCCAGCTCTATTTTAAAAAAAGGCAAAAAGCGGTGTGCAAGTTTTTCCATACTGTAACATACTGCACATGATCCCCTTTAACATTAACCACTTAAGCCCCGGACCATTTTTTTGCTAAAGGACCAGGCCCCTTTTTGCGATTCGGCACTGCGTCGCTTTAACTGACAATTGCGCGGTCGTGCGACGTGGCTCCCAAACAAAATTGACGTCCCTTTTTTCCCACAACTAGAGCTTTCTTTTGGTGGTATTTGATCACCTCTGCGGTTTTTATTTTTTTCGCTATAAACAAAAATAGAGCGACAATTTAGAAAAAAATTCAATATTTTTTACTTTTTGCTATAATAAATATCCCCAAAAAATATATAAAACAATGTTTTTCCCTCAGTTTAGGACGATACGTATTCTTCTACATATTTTTGGTAAAAAAAAAATCGCAATAAGCGTTTATTGATTGGTTTGCGCAAAAGCGTCTACAAAATAAGGGGTAGTTTTATGGCATTTTTATTAATATTTTTTTTTACTAGTAATGGCGGCGATCAGCGATTTTTATTATGACTGCGACATTATGGCGGACACATCGGACACTTTTGACACCATTTTGGGACCATTGTCATTTTTACAGCGATCAGTACTATATAAATGCACTGTTTACTGTGAAAATGACACTGGCAGTGAAGGGGTTAACCTGTAGGGGGCGCTGAAGGGGTTAAGTGTGACCTAATGAGTGATTCTTACTGTGTGGGGGCGTGGCTTGGCGTGTGACATCACTATGACAGGGAACAGGCGATCAGTGACACTCTCACTAGGAAGAACGAGGAAAGGTTTGTTTACACTTACCTCTCCCCGTTCTTCAGCTCTGTGACCCGATCGCGGGACACCGGCGGCGATCGAGTCCGCGGGTCCCGCGGGCGAGGTCACGGAGCTTCGGACCGGGACGTCGGCAGAGCGGCACGGCTGGGCATAAGCACGTACAGGTACGTTGCCCTTTAAGAGCCCAGCCGTGCCGCTCTGCTGACGTATATTGGCGTTAGGCGGTCCTTAAGTGGTTAAAGTGGTTGTAAACCCTTGCATATACCCAGTGAAGTGACTGACCTCAGGTGGTATATAGAGATTAAACAAATCCTCCTATATAAGTTGTACCTGTTTATCTGCAGTCTTCTCTACATCCATTCAAAGTGCTGAATTTATAAGCTTGTCTGGGAGTTCAGAAATAAGGGACTGAAGTTACACTCTGCAGAGCTCAGTGAGGAGAGCTCTGAGAGTTGAATGGAGGGAAGATACACAACCCCTCCACACAGCTCACAGAAACAGAGCTGAGGCTGTCAATCAGCTGAAGCTCCCTCCCCTGTCACATTTTTTCTCTTGGTGTCAGGAAAACTTGTCAGAAGTGATTCATACTGACAGCACAGAAATGACACTCAGTGCTCTTAATTTAGACAAGTACACACCATAGAGGGATATGCCACTTTAAAGAGGAACTATATTCATCCCCACACCAGCAATACAGTGTCCTAAAGCTCCCTAATTGGCCATTGATATCATTGGCTGGTCCAATGTCTGGCCATTTTGATTGGCTGGGCTTCTGGATTCCAATGTCTGGCCATTTTGATTGGCTGGGCCGAGATGACATTGCCCCCATGCGCTTGCAAGGAAGTTCATTTACCTTGTCAAATGCCAAAATTGTCCACGGAGCCGAGTCATTTTTTTAATTGCAGTTCCACTTTAAAGCTGAACACTGGATAGGTCTCTCTATACACAGTAGAAATACGTGAACTGTCTGATTTGCCAGAGGATTTATAATTCTGTCCAGCCACTTTTTTGACACCTCTGCCACACAGCACAGCCACGTGAGTTATAACATTTTCTTTGTTTGGAAATACAGTGGTGTACAGTACCTTCCCAAACTTACAGCCTGCTAATTGGACAGTGAAAGAGAAGCAGCATACTGATAGGTCATTCTCTTTGCTAAGACTTCCTGCTCCTATCAGCAGGTTCTCTGTGTGCATATGTACTGTACATGCAGCAGAGTTTCAAGCACTACAGCCTCCCCCAAACTCTTAAGCATTTGACACTTCTGGAAGAGCGGTCACATCTATTATGCCGCGTACACACGGTCAGAATTTCCGATGGAAAAAGTCAGATGGGAGCTTTTCATCGGATATTCCGACCGTGTGTATGCCCCACTGGACTTAGATTGAGAGCAGGTTTTTAATTTTTCCGTCTGAAATTCCAGTTTTGCCCGTGGCAAAGTCTGGCTGTGTGTACGTGGCTTTTTTTGTCTATTGAGCCTGCATCCACAGTAGTTATGCCTGTAATCCTAGGTATAATCTGCATGCTGAACTTGCATTCCTACTCATTGTACAGGGGGGTACGGGCAGTACACCTGTAAGGGGCCCAGATGGCAACCCCCCTTTTTTATTAAAAAACATTTTTTAAGGAGCCCAGAGGTCCCCAGAGGCCCGGAGGTCCCCAGGGCCCCGGATGGCAATCCCCCCTTTTTTTTTTTTTTATAAAAAAAAATAATATATATATATATATATATATATATATATATATATATATATATATATTTTTTGTAAGGGGCCCAGAGGTCCCCAGAGGCCCGGAGGTCCCCAGGGCCCTGGATGGTAACCCCCTCCTTTATGTATGTTTTATAAAAATACAAATAAATATATATATATATATATATATATATATATATATATATATATATATATATATATTTTTTTTTGTTTTTGAAAGGGGCCCAGAGGTCCCCAGGGCCCTGAATGGCAACCCCCCTTTTATTTTTTATAATTTTAATTTTTTTGTCCTAGTTTTGTTAGACTTTTTTTTTTTCCTCTCCTAACACACTTCATTCCTTTTACTTCCTTTTTTCTTTCATTTTTTTCTTTCTCCTTTTTTTTTTTTTTTTTTTATCATGACTCTCATTCTGTCATGTTTTTATTCTCCTCCAGCGGTTTTTTGCTTCACCCAATGTACAAAGAGGAAAAAGTGTAATGTATATTTTCACCTTCTGTAGTGCTTTTTTTTTTTGTAAGGGGCCCAGAGGTCCCCAGGGCCCCGGATGGCAACCCCCCCTTTTTTTTTTTGTTACTTTTTTATTCGTGGCACCCCCCACTTCTCAATTCACGGCAGCCCCCCCCGCTTCTCAAATTGCGGCGGCAGCACCCCCCCCGGTTCTCCTGAAGCTGTGTAAGGGGCCCTAAAATTCCTGATGGCGGCCCTGAGTCACATTGTTTTGTTCTTATACAAATGGTGCCTTCTGGTTTCTAATTCTTCTCCCGGTGGGAGAATTCTACTTAACGTGAATAAAAACAGATTGAAATCAGAATCCACATTGCTTTCCTCACTGCCAGGCCATACTGCAATCATCTGAAATAAGCAGTCCAAAGTCTGTTTCCACTGTAGTTCTGGACAGCACTGTACCCTTGATATTTTACTCTATAATAGGATTATTTTTTACCTATGTGCATTCATTTATATTCAGAAATGCTGAACTGCATGTAGCATCCTGGTGTTTAGGCAGGGTTGCTAATAAATTTGTTTTGCCAGGTGGTAATTTTCCTGGCTAATTGATAGAAGATTACTTGATTCCCCTCTAATTGTGGAATTGCTGCACCTTTTCTCTTCTGCCACTAGGTGGCACTGTGGCTGGTGACATTAGAATGACGCAAGGTCAGAGTATAAATTAATGGCGTGTCTCAGCCACTTGGCAGGGGTTTCTTTAGTCCCTTGGCCTGCTGGAGAGCCTATTTATTTGGGTGGAGTTGGGTGATCGGGGTTCTGTGCCACCTGGACGGCTGTCTGGGTGGACGTGTGTTATGTCGCCCTGGGCTGCTAGACTGGAAGCCTGAGGCCTATCCCGGGGACACCTAGCTGCTAGGCTGCCTGAGGCCTATCCAGGAGCAGGAAGAAACAGCATAGGGTTGGGACTGCAAGATTGGAGCTGCTGGTGAATGTTGTTTATCTCCCACCCTGCACAGCCAGGCACATGAATTTCTCAATCCCTCCTGAGACAAGAAGCAGTCCTGGCAGCTTTTGTTTTGTTTTTATTTAGGAGAATTGAACTTGGATGGGGAAGGGTTATTATGGGATGCCCACTTGATCGGTAGAAACTCTTTAGGGACACAACTATATACATCCAGTACATACACACTCCTCTTCTTCTACCTCCAGCACAGACTTGCTTGTAGAACTACAACTACCAGGGCCAGCTAGCACTGATGGGAGGATCTGACACTGACACAGATCAAAAGCAAATACCCTTTGCAGGCAGGGACCGCTGGTCCCTTTTGGTGTAGCAAAAATAGAGGTCGTTGATGCGAGCTGTCCTCTCCTGTGGCTACTGCTCCCAGTACCACCTCTTCAGGTACTGCCAGTCTGCCTGGCTGCAGCTGCCCCTTTCACTAACCATACTGGCTACTTCTCCACAATCCTTCCAGACTGAATCTGCATCCATCCCAGACTGCTTGCACCCAGTTCCTTCAAGCATGCATCTCAGTCCTCTGACTGCAACATTTACCAGCTCGCTTGGCTGTCTTTCTCCCTAAATATTTGCCCGGCAGTGTGCTCCTGCTGTCCTATCCTTGCTCCTTTGCCTTCTGGTTAGGATTTCTCCTATCAAGCCCAGGCCTTAGTTCACCCCCCAGACTAGGGAACTACTCTCGAAGGCCTCGACAGCCACTCCATCTTCTACCCAAAATGCCACACTGCCCCAGCTGGGCTGACCCCTGAGTATTTGAGAGGGCCTGCCCCCTACCAACCCTTCTGCTGGGGATTGGTCAGGGCCCTCAGAATACTGCAGCTAGCTCCTCCTAGACTCCTTACTGCTTCTGGAACCTTCTCCAAGTTTCCAGCAAGAAGGGAGGAGTTACCAGAGAAGCTGCTGATGAGTCATCCAGCCTACCTGAGTCACTCACCCGACCCAGAAAAAAAACACACAGGCTTGGCTGCCAGCCAAGCCTGAAAATGTACCTACACTAACACAAAAATATCCTACTCTAGCAACGCTAGGGGGTGCTACACAAAGAGCTTAAAATAAACAGGACCTAGTATAGATCCCTGTGGTACACCACTAAAGACTGGTCTCTAAATCAAAATGGCCTCATTCACAGCCACACTCTGATATATATTCCTTTGTCAGCTGCATATCCACTGAACTAGGGTTAAGTCCTAGCTTGTACATCTTTTTGTGCGGTCATTAAATGGAACTGCATGCAGCAAGGTGTTAAGATCCTGTTGTATTTCCCTGGGAGAATTATCCTGCAGTGTTCTCGGGTGACTCTAGATGTTCCCACATGTTAACAATTTATCTGAATAAGAACTTTTCTAAAGGGGAGCCCAGCATAAGACTAATGTGTTCTCTGCTGTGGGCTCTGGAAGCCATCTTGGAAAGGGCTCGATCACAACTAGACACCGTGCTTGTGTGAGATTTCGACAGCCATTTTGGTGCAGTTATATATAAATATCATGTACTGTGTCATAGAATTAGTCCTATACAGAGAAGAAAGCTATCAGGAGCTGAGTCTGCTGGGTCTTGAACATGGGTCTCCCATGGATTGGAGCATGATTTATCTGTTCTGAACTGACCCTGGCTTGGGACCCTTTTGGGCTTGGGGCGCAGAGTAATGCGCCCGAACCCACCCACTTGTGACATTAGCAAATCAATTTTCACTATTGTCTTCCGTATTCTCCTTCCAGCCAATCAGGATAGGGGGTGCATCTTAAGACTGGATTAGCCGGGAGGAGGAGGCGGGGAAGCAGCAACCTGGATGGGGAGGTTTGCTGACCTAGCGGGGGTGTTTGTTTTCTGCCCCCCCCCAAAAAAAAAAATGGAGCACCTGTCACCACTGGATATAAGCAAGGATTAAAAGATAAAAATAAAAAAATATAATAAAAAAACATAAAAAAGCTGCGTATTCAGCAAGGGATTAAAGCTGCTGAAAGTGCTTAAAAACTGAGTGTTTAGTATCCCTTTAACCAGAGGTTACTTTTAGTGAAACTTGCATGTGGAAACAATTAGTATATTACAATTAGGGCAGTTAAATTGATGTCACAATCTTGAATCCACCTTTTAAATTCTGTCCACTTTAATTTCATAAGAGTCCCTTTTGGCTTATAAGGTCCCGAAATGGGCAGGGGCCTAGCTTGACTTTTGCAGAAAAAGACAAGAGTCTCATTAAACATTATATCTGTAATCTTATAACCTTTTTGATTAGCAATTTTAAAGGTAACCACCATTTATGTTTCCCAATAGTTCCAGTTTGATTTGCTCAGACTTGAGACAGGTTTACTTTAAATGTTTACAATGTCTGCTGTTAGCACACACATCAAGATGACTGCTATAATTTTATTAGTCAACTGTACTCTCTGTGTATCTTTAAATATTATTTGAATTTGTTGGTTTAGCTAAAGGCATAATTTTTTAGGTTTTGGAAAGAGTGGAGAAGTATTAGAACCCCTGTCGTGTTTTTATTGCTGTGTGTGCCAATGTCAGGGAGATTCACCCTCTCTATTTGTCCTGTGTACTGTTATCACTGAAAGTAAAAGTAAAGGAAAATCACAAATGTTGGGTTGTCACCAGAACAGGAATAGAAAGGAAATATTCCAATGGAGATACCAGTTCTAGTGACAACTAGGGATTTCCTAATTTGGAGAGATTTCCTCTCACTTCCTGTTTTGGCTATGGAACAGGAAGTGAAGCGAAAATCCCCAATGGGATACAGCAAAAAAAAAAAAAAAAGGGGTGGGGTGGGTTAATTAACCATCCATTTCTCTATCCAAAATGAAAAAATAAAAAAGTTTTGCTATTAATTCTCCTTCGCTAAGGACCTAATATCAGGACCAGACCCCATGAGATGTCAATCCCCTCTCCAGTAAAAGCGTTCTTATTGTCCATTGATGTGCTCTCATTTTGCATTAGGAAAGTTAACCACTTGAAGACCAAGACTTTTCTGGCACTTTTTGGTTAAAAGTTTAAACACTTTAGTCCCGAGAGGTTTTATCCCCTTCCTGACAAGAGCACTTTTTACAATTTGGCACTGCGCTGCTTTAACTGGTAATTGCACGGTCATGCAATGCTGTACCCAATCTAAATTTACGTTCTTTTTTTCCCCACAAACAGAGCTTTCATTTGGTGCTATTTGATCACCTCTGTGGTTTTTATTTTTTGCATTATAAACAAAAAAATTGTGACAATTTTGAGAAAAAAAACAATATTTTTTACTTTTTGCTATAATAAATATTCCCAAAAACAGGGCCGATCCTGGGCTGGTGCTCGGGGTGCAACGCACCCGGGCGCCGCAGAGGTGGGGGCACCAAAGCTCCAGTGTGCTCCCCTCCCTCCTCCTCTCCTGTGCCCAGAGGCGGAGCGCATGTAGTGGGTGCTGCAGATCCCCATCCCACTTGCTCTCTCCACCGGCAACTGACAGGAGCATACCAAAGGAGGGGAGACTGTGTCGCCGCCACTGTTATCAACGGGAAGAGGGCGCTCTGTGTTTCCTGCCCATCCCCCCTCCTCTTTTCAGAGGAGGAGAGCGAAGCAGCCGGAGATCAGAGCGTCCGTGTCTCTGAGTGGAGAGAGGGCAGCCGCAGGCTTTTCTTTCCCCCTCCCTCTCCTCCTCGGAAGAGTATTGTGGGACATGTAGTCCCGAGGACTGCCAGCCCTATTGTAACCCGGAAACTGCAGCCCACACAGCATGCCATGCTGAATGGGAGAGGTAGAGAGAGAGCCAAGAGCCCGGGAAATCTTTCAAAGAAGTGCACCCAGGACTCCAGGGAGAGGACAGTACTGAGGGGACGCCATCAGTGAGAGAGAACCCCGCTGCCCTGCGCCACCAGAGGGAAAGCCACACAGCCTAGCACCATCCCTGGTGAAGAAAGGAACATTGCCAGAATCTATATCTGAGCACTACCCAGCAGAGTCGCCGCGGGCAACCCAGAGTGAGCCGACTCCTGATCAGAGGAACTGTTGTTGCTGTATCGCTGGGTCAGGTGAGAGGCACAGTCGGCCATTATCTACTTGCATCCATAGGAACTGCAGTTTGACCATCGCCTGTAGTATGTCCGCAGTCTCTGACCATCTCCTGTAGCATGCCCAGTCTCTAACCGTCTCCTGTATTATGTCTGCAGTCTCTGACAATCGCCTGTAGTATGCACGCAGTCTCTGACCCTCTCCTGTAGTATGTCTGCAGTCTCTAACTGTCTCCTGTACTATGTCTGCAGTCTCTGAGCGTCTCCTGTAGTATAAAATAATTTTGAATAACCAAAATAGTAGCGCTCAGTGTCTTACAACACAAATCTAAATATAAACCATATACACTCCGTGAGATAGTGCATAAATGCGAATGTTCATAAATATACACCCTGTAAAGAAATGTGTATACAATAAACTCATCAAGTGTCCATAACGTTCATGACAGTGATTTAAAACAATTGATATAAAGTGTTTAACTGAAAATTAGTCCATAAAAAAGTGCACAAAATAAGTCCATAAAAAGTGCATCCAAAAGTGACTTCAAATGAAGATGATGACAAATAAAACTTTCTTGTGTTTTCTTCAAACCTTCACCACACCAATGTGCTCAGTGATTCCACTCCCTAAGGACTTGCACTCACCACAAGAATATGCCTCGCACTCTCATGCTTGGCTAATCAGCTTGATTACCCCCCAGGGTATCACAAACGATTCCAAAATGATGAAATTAGGTCAGTCAAGTCTCCCACATGAAAAAACAAATGCTTCCAATAGTGAAGTATATCAAAACTTTTAATTAAAATAACACAGCACAAGTGACCATCAATGGTTACACTCACATTTAGACAGATCAAATTGGGCACTTCAAAGCAAACATTTCCAAACGCCAGGCAAGTTTATAGTAGGCTGCCGCGATGTATTGCGGTCTCGGCGGACCATATAAGCATGTATGTCTCACCCTCCTTCATGTACGCTTGCCTCTCCACTGCAATCGAATCACCGCAGACTCCCGCCCAAACACCAAACTGTATATTCGACGAGTGGTCGAAAGATCCGAACGCTGCACACCAGGTGACTGTCGTGTAGCTCCTCCCAGACTAGTTTCGTCGTAAGACTTCTTCCAATGGGGTGAGCTACACACACTTACACCTCCCTCTTTATACTCTGACCATGATTGGTTACGGTCGTATTTCCTGCTGCGCATGTGCGTATTTCCCGTCCCCATGAGCGCAATACATCGGGCATGACCCCCACAATAACAAACATGGAGGACAAGTATAAATAACATACTGTGATCTGCATCTAATCTCTAATTTATATTCGCTGCAGGTACTATTCAGTTTAAATGTTGTGTATATCAAACACCAATAAGTGTCACTTCTATAATAAACAATAAAAAAACTTTTTAAAAAAACTTTTTATACTCAAATTGGCGCCAGAGTACTCAGCACCTTTGAATATATATGGAATTAAAACAGGAGAATATTATATTAGAATAATATATGCGGAAAAATTTGAATAATATATGCGGAAAGATCAATTATAACTATTGTTCACCAGATATCAGAGAATTAAGTCACAAAGTAGACTAATATAACAACCTCACATGTTAGTGCGAGGCTGATCAAGATATGAAGGTTAACTAAAATCCCAACTAAAAATACATGTATATAATGAAAATTAATTTACATGTATAGTAAAATATATATCTGTACGACTAAAACTAGTCTATTATATAGACTATAATAGATCAATGTCCACCTTGTCTCAATTTACATGTGTGTGCATGCATAGACACACCACATGCATCCCCACAAATGCACACCATGGACATACATCATTGTATAAGAAAAAATGTTTCTAAAAAAAATCTAAAAATTACTGATAAAACAGTTTAAATCGAGTTCGATATTTAGCCCTCTCGGATGGAGGCTCCTTAAAAGGAAAATCCATTTGGTTTCTCTCTGAGAGAGCTCCCTAACTCGATTCGAACCTCTCCAAGCAGGGTGTGTGCAGTCAATACCACAAAACTGTAAAAGGGTAGGGTCCTGACTATGCTTTTCTTTGAAGTGTAGGGAGACACTATGATATCGAAATCCTTTTTTAATGTTAGCCAGGTGTTCCGATATACGCACTCGCAAGAGTCGTTTAGTTCTCCCCACATAATACAACCCACATGGGCACCATAGTAAATAAACCACAAAGGATGAATTGCATGTGATGAACTGTTCAATCTCAAAAACATCACCATCCTTATTCGTAAAACTAGTGGTTCCTCTGTTGTCCGTTTTCACTGTCCTACAACAGATGCATTTACGACATGAATAAAAACCTTTAAAGTTTTTATTCAGATCTAGGCGTTTGGGTGGATCAAGAATTTTTTGTACCACCCGATCGCCAAAATTTGGTGCCCTCCTATAGATGAACTTGGGGTTTTCTGATAAAATTTCGCATAGATGTCTGTCTCTGCACACAATGTGCCAGTATTTGCGAAAAATCTCCTCTACCTCTTTATACTGATAATGAAAATCAGAAATAAAACCTAGCTGAAATGATTTATTAGTGACACCATCCTCCTTCTTCTTCAAACATTGTGTCCTAGGAATTTGTGCTACCTCACTAATGATATTCTTAATTGTATCATCCTTATATCCTTTCTCCACAAATTTATCTCCCAGAATATTGGCCTGTACATAATAATCATCTGTTGATGTGCAGTTACGACGAATCCTTAGCATTTGACCTTTCGGAATATTTTTAATCCAAGATGGATGATGTCCACTACCAATGGCCAAATAGCTATTCCGATCAGTCGGCTTAAAGTAAGCCTTGGTACTGATCCTGCTATCGGATTTCATAATCGTAAGATCCAGAAAATTAACCTCCTCCTCACTAATAACATAGTCTAAAACTATATTATTAGTGTTATTGTTCAGATTTCTTATGAATTCTTCAACTGACTGTCTGGAACCTTCCCAGACAAACAGGAGATCATCAATAAATCTTCTGTAGAGTTTCAACTCTGGTCTAAGCACATTGAAGACATGTCTGTCCTCCCATTCCGCCATAAATAGGTTGGCGAGGCTGGGGGCAAACTTGGCTCCCATAGCCACGCCAACTTGCTGGGAAAAAAACTGATTATAAAACCAAAAATAATTGTGGGCCATACAGAAATCCAAAACCTTGCCCAAAAAAGATTTTTGTAGATGTGATATGTCTTCCCGTTTACAAAGAGCCCAATTCAGCGCCAATAAGGCGTCATCATGCTGTATAATGGTATACAACGAGCTCACATCAGCGGTCACCAAAAAAGTGGAAACATCTGATTTAAGCTCCACCCCATCAAGCAATCGTAAAAGATCACTAGTGTCTTTCAGATAAGCTCTCGTGATTTTAACACTTGGCTGGAGAAACCGGTCAAGGTATTCTCCCAACCTTGCAGTAATGGAGCCTATCCCATTTACAATTGGGCGCGCTGGGGGGTTCTCAACATTTTTATGAATCTTGGGCAAAGTATAAATTACCGGAATTCGGCATGAGCTTGGATTCAGGTATTGATTTTCTTTTCCATTAATAGCACCCTTCTTAAATCCCCATTCAACCAACAGATTCAACTGATTTTTATATTCATCCGTAGGATCTCGAGGTAACTTTCTATATGTGTTTTGATCATTTAGAAGTTCCATTAATTGGTTGTGATAAAAGGACTTTTCCATTAACACAACACCCCCCCCTTTATCGGCCGGACGGATAATAATTCCTTTTCTCTCCTCCAGGGATTTGATACCCTCTTGGATATACTCAGGATTAATCCATTTCTTTACAGGGAGTTCCTCAATGTCTTTCAACACCATATTTTTAAATACCTCTACAAAATGATTATTAGTATTCTGGGGATTAAACACCGATTTGTTTCGTAGGCCACTCTCAGTATGTAGGGATACGTCATTAGTTTTTCTGGATGGGTCACTAGGATGACTCAAAAAATATTTCTTCATGTTAAGTGTGCGGATGAATTTGTGTGTGTCGATATATACATCAAACTTATTCATTCTTTTTTTAGGGGCACACTTAAGACCTAAATTTAAAATGTTTTTCTCATTGTCACTTAATGTTGCTTTGCTTAGGTTATAAATCCCTGTTTTTAATTGGCCCTCCTTCTTTTTTTGGGATTGAACTCGTTTCCCTGCCCTACAGCCTCTCCTTCTCGACGTGGTGGTGCCATGCCTCTGTTGGGGTACTGAGTGCCAGGGTTCCTTCCCCCCCCTCTGTTGTTCCCAAACTGAGGGTGATGGTAAGGCATTCCGTAACCCCTCTCCCCCCCACGTTGTTCTAAAAAAGACTGCTGGTATCCATTATTCCTTCCATAATCCTCATATTCAAGGGCTTGATATCTGTTCTGGACTGGAATTGGATACCTACTATCCCCATATTGGTTGGATGATGATAAATTCCACTGCTGATATTCAGCCTGTGCATATGGGCCATAGTCACCTCCCCTATTGTATTGGGTATATCCCTGGGGTCTGGGGATAACATCATATTGATTGGTCGTATAATGATTTCCCCCTTGTTCCCTGGTCCCACTCCTCATATTGCTTTTAGGGGTATTGTTGACATTATTTTTGGAGGGATTATTTTTTCCTTTAGTATTCTGTGTTTTGTCACTTCTCATTTGAGTTGTTCTAGATGGTGCTTGCTCAGTCGGAATCTCCCTACTACTAGAGCTTGAGGTTACAGCACCATTAGTGACAATCTCACCATTAATATTAATCCCATCACTAATATTGTTCGCAACCACATTCTGCCATAAATATATATTGTTACTTTTAAAATCATTCAAATCTCTAGTAAACTTTTTTACTTTTTTCCTCTGTATATCCTTATCCAATTTTTCTAATTTCTTCCGCATATTAATATTAGACTCTTTAATCTGATTGGATTCACTGTGAGAGGCCAGCACGGTCTGCAAAGCCATAATCTTCTCATTCAGTGTATCCAATTTAATACGTTTCCTTTTTAAAACCAATACCTGCAGTTCTCTTCCTGATCTATTGAAAAATTCTAACCACTCGTCCATATATTTAGATTCTGTCAGACCATCCTGTGGGGACACCTCCCATCTCAAACTCCTGAAGATGAGCCCCTCCTTCAGGTAGTGTTCAAATGTAAAGATGTCCCACCAGGTTTTGACCTGTTTTTCCATAAGGGACTCAAGTGTTTTTAGTGAACCTGAAATATCCTCTTCACATTCTGTCATTTCCTGATTAGAGGAAAAAATACAATCTGGGTCCATCTGTCTATTAGATAGAAAATTGATGGCCTCCATAGCTGTAAGTGGTGAAACTATAAGTAAATAAAAATAACAGTGTACTAAGAAATAAACCGCCCCCTTTCCTTAACACACTCCACTGCGCCTTGGAGAAACGTCTGATAAATTCAGACTGAATTACCCTATCAGCTGCTACTTTAAAAAATAAAAAGTGAAAAATAATTTTGAATAACCAAAATAGTAGCGCTCAGTGTCTTACAACACAAATCTAAATATAAACCATATACACTCCGTGAGATAGTGCATAAATGCGAATGTTCATAAATATACACCCTGTAAAGAAATGTGTATACAATAAACTCATCAAGTGTCCATAACGTTCATGACAGTGATTTAAAACAATTGATATAAAGTGTTTAACTGAAAATTAGTCCATAAAAAAGTGCACAAAATAAGTCCATAAAAAGTGCATCCAAAAGTGACTTCAAATGAAGATGATGACAAATAAAACTTTCTTGTGTTTTCTTCAAACCTTCACCACACCAATGTGCTCAGTGATTCCACTCCCTAAGGACTTGCACTCACCACAAGAATATGCCTCGCACTCTCATGCTTGGCTAATCAGCTTGATTACCCCCCAGGGTATCACAAACGATTCCAAAATGATGAAATTAGGTCAGTCAAGTCTCCCACATGAAAAAACAAATGCTTCCAATAGTGAAGTATATCAAAACTTTTAATTAAAATAACACAGCACAAGTGACCATCAATGGTTACACTCACATTTAGACAGATCAAATTGGGCACTTCAAAGCAAACATTTCCAAACGCCAGGCAAGTTTATAGTAGGCTGCCGCGATGTATTGCGGTCTCGGCGGACCATATAAGCATGTATGTCTCACCCTCCTTCATGTACGCTTGCCTCTCCACTGCAATCGAATCACCGCAGACTCCCGCCCAAACACCAAACTGTATATTCGACGAGTGGTCGAAAGATCCGAACGCTGCACACCAGGTGACTGTCGTGTAGCTCCTCCCAGACTAGTTTCGTCGTAAGACTTCTTCCAATGGGGTGAGCTACACACACTTACACCTCCCTCTTTATACTCTGACCATGATTGGTTACGGTCGTATTTCCTGCTGCGCATGTGCGTATTTCCCGTCCCCATGAGCGCAATACATCGGGCATGACCCCCACAATAACAAACATGGAGGACAAGTATAAATAACATACTGTGATCTGCATCTAATCTCTAATTTATATTCGCTGCAGGTACTATTCAGTTTAAATGTTGTGTATATCAAACACCAATAAGTGTCACTTCTATAATAAACAATAAAAAAACATTTTAAAAAAACTTTTTATACTCAAATTGGCGCCAGAGTACTCAGCACCTTTGAATATATATGGAATTAAAACAGGAGAATATTATATTAGAATAATATATGCGGAAAAATTTGAATAATATATGCGGAAAGATCAATTATAACTATTGTTCACCAGATATCAGAGAATTAAGTCACAAAGTAGACTAATATAACAACCTCACATGTTAGTGCGAGGCTGATCAAGATATGAAGGTTAACTAAAATCCCAACTAAAAATACATGTATATAATGAAAATTAATTTACATGTATAGTAAAATATATATCTGTACGACTAAAACTAGTCTATTATATAGACTATAATAGATCAATGTCCACCTTGTCTCAATTTACATGTGTGTGCATGCATAGACACACCACATGCATCCCCACAAATGCACACCATGGACATACATCATTGTATAAGAAAAAATGTTTCTAAAAAAAAATCTAAAAATTACTGATAAAACAGTTTAAATCGAGTTCGATATTTAGCCCTCTCGGATGGAGGCTCCTTAAAAGGAAAATCCATTTGGTTTCTCTCTGAGAGAGCTCCCTAACTCGATTCGAACCTCTCCAAGCAGGGTGTGTGCAGTCAATACCACAAAACTGTAAAAGGGTAGGGTCCTGACTATGCTTTTCTTTGAAGTGTAGGGAGACACTATGATATCGAAATCCTTTTTTAATGTTAGCCAGGTGTTCCGATATACGCACTCGCAAGAGTCGTTTAGTTCTCCCCACATAATACAACCCACATGGGCACCATAGTAAATAAACCACAAAGGATGAATTGCATGTGATGAACTGTTCAATCTCAAAAACATCACCATCCTTATTCGTAAAACTAGTGGTTCCTCTGTTGTCCGTTTTCACTGTCCTACAACAGATGCATTTACGACATGAATAAAAACCTTTAAAGTTTTTATTCAGATCTAGGCGTTTGGGTGGATCAAGAATTTTTTGTACCACCCGATCGCCAAAATTTGGTGCCCTCCTATAGATGAACTTGGGGTTTTCTGATAAAATTTCGCATAGATGTCTGTCTCTGCACACAATGTGCCAGTATTTGCGAAAAATCTCCTCTACCTCTTTATACTGATAATGAAAATCAGAAATAAAACCTAGCTGAAATAATTTATTAGTGACACCATCCTCCTTCTTCTTCAAACATTGTGTCCTAGGAATTTGTGCTACCTCACTAATGATATTCTTAATTGTATCATCCTTATATCCTTTCTCCACAAATTTATCTCCCAGAATATTGGCCTGTACATAATAATCATCTGTTGATGTGCAGTTACGACGAATCCTTAGCATTTGACCTTTCGGAATATTTTTAATCCAAGATGGATGATGTCCACTACCAATGGCCAAATAGCTATTCCGATCAGTCGGCTTAAAGTAAGCCTTGGTACTGATCCTGCTATCGGATTTCATAATCGTAAGATCCAGAAAATTAACCTCCTCCTCACTAATAACATAGTCTAAAACTATATTATTAGTGTTATTGTTCAGATTTCTTATGAATTCTTCAACTGACTGTCTGGAACCTTCCCAGACAAACAGGAGATCATCAATAAATCTTCTGTAGAGTTTCAACTCTGGTCTAAGCACATTGAAGACATGTCTGTCCTCCCATTCCGCCATAAATAGGTTGGCGAGGCTGGGGGCAAACTTGGCTCCCATAGCCACGCCAACTTGCTGGGAAAAAAACTGATTATAAAACCAAAAATAATTGTGGGCCATACAGAAATCCAAAACCTTGCCCAAAAAAGATTTTTGTAGATGTGATATGTCTTCCCGTTTACAAAGAGCCCAATTCAGCGCCAATAAGGCGTCATCATGCTGTATAATGGTATACAACGAGCTCACATCAGCGGTCACCAAAAAAGTGGAAACATCTGATTTAAGCTCCACCCCATCAAGCAATCGTAAAAGATCACTAGTGTCTTTCAGATAAGCTCTCGTGATTTTAACACTTGGCTGGAGAAACCGGTCAAGGTATTCTCCCAACCTTGCAGTAATGGAGCCTATCCCATTTACAATTGGGCGGGCTGGGGGGTTCTCAACATTTTTATGAATCTTGGGCAAAGTATAAATTACCGGAATTCGGCATGAGCTTGGATTCAGGTATTGATTTTCTTTTCCATTAATAGCACCCTTCTGAGCAAGCACCATCTAGAACAACTCAAATGAGAAGTGACAAAACACAGAATACTAAAGGAAAAAATAATCCCTCCAAAAATAATGTCAACAATACCCCTAAAAGCAATATGAGGAGTGGGACCAGGGAACAAGGGGGAAATCATTATACGACCAATCAATATGATGTTATCCCCAGACCCCAGGGATATACCCAATACAATAGGGGAGGTGACTATGGCCCATATGCACAGGCTGAATATCAGCAGTGGAATTTATCATCATCCAACCAATATGGGGATAGTAGGTATCCAATTCCAGTCCAGAACAGATATCAAGCCCTTGAATATGAGGATTATGGAAGGAATAATGGATACCAGCAGTCTTTTTTAGAACAACGTGGGGGGGAGAGGGGTTACGGAATGCCTTACCATCACCCTCAGTTTGGGAACAACAGAGGGGGGGGAAGGAACCCTGGCACTCAGTACCCCAACAGAGGCATGGCACCACCACGTCGAGAAGGAGAGGCTGTAGGGCAGGGAAACGAGTTCAATCCCAAAAAAAGAAGGAGGGCCAATTAAAAACAGGGATTTATAACCTAAGCAAAGCAACATTAAGTGACAATGAGAAAAACATTTTAAATTTAGGTCTTAAGTGTGCCCCTAAAAAAAGAATGAATAAGTTTGATGTATATATCGACACACACAAATTCATCCGCACACTTAACATGAAGAAATATTTTTTGAGTCATCCTAGTGACCCATCCAGAAAAACTAATGACGTATCCCTACATACTGAGAGTGGCCTACGAAACAAATCGGTGTTTAATCCCCAGAATACTAATAATCATTTTGTAGAGGTATTTAAAAATATGGTGTTGAAAGACATTGAGGAACTCCCTGTAAAGAAACGGATTAATCCTGAGTATATCCAAGAGGGTATCAAATCCCTGGAGGAGAGAAAAAGAATTATTATCCGTCCGGCCGATAAAGGGGGGGGGGTGTTGTGTTAATGGAAAAGTCCTTTTATCACAACCAATTAATGGAACTTCTAAATGATCAAAACACATATAGAAAGTTACCTCGAGATCCTACGGATGAATATAAAAATCAGTTGAATCTGTTGGTTGAATGGGGATTTAAGAAGGGTGCTATTAATGGAAAAGAAAATCAATACCTGAATCCAAGCTCATGCCGAATTCCGGTAATTTATACTTTGCCCAAGATTCATAAAAATGTTGAGAACCCCCCAGCGCGCCCAATTGTAAATGGGATAGGCTCCATTACTGCAAGGTTGGGAGAATACCTTGACCGGTTTCTCCAGCCAAGTGTTAAAATCACGAGAGCTTATCTGAAAGACACTAGTGATCTTTTACGATTGCTTGATGGGGTGGAGCTTAAATCAGATGTTTCCACTTTTTTGGTGACCGCTGATGTGAGCTCGTTGTATACCATTATACAGCATGATGACGCCTTATTGGCGCTGAATTGGGCTCTTTGTAAACGGGAAGACATATCACATCTACAAAAATCTTTTTTGGGCAAGGTTTTGGATTTCTGTATGGCCCACAATTATTTTTGGTTTTATAATCAGTTTTTTTCCCAGCAAGTTGGCGTGGCTATGGGAGCCAAGTTTGCCCCCAGCCTCGCCAACCTATTTATGGCGGAATGGGAGGACAGACATGTCTTCAATGTGCTTAGACCAGAGTTGAAACTCTACAGAAGATTTATTGATGATCTCCTGTTTGTCTGGGAAGGTTCCAGACAGTCAGTTGAAGAATTCATAAGAAATCTGAACAATAACACTAATAATATAGTTTTAGACTATGTTATTAGTGAGGAGGAGGTTAATTTTCTGGATCTTACGATTATGAAATCCGATAGCAGGATCAGTACCAAGGCTTACTTTAAGCCGACTGATCGGAATAGCTATTTGGCCATTGGTAGTGGACATCATCCATCTTGGATTAAAAATATTCCGAAAGGTCAAATGCTAAGGATTCGTCGTAACTGCACATCAACAGATGATTATTATGTACAGGCCAATATTCTGGGAGATAAATTTGTGGAGAAAGGATATAAGGATGATACAATTAAGAATATCATTAGTGAGGTAGCACAAATTCCTAGGACACAATGTTTGAAGAAGAAGGAGGGTGGTGTCACTAATAAATCATTTCAGCTAGGTTTTATTTCTGATTTTCATTATCAGTATAAAGAGGTAGAGGAGATTTTTCGCAAATACTGGCACATTGTGTGCAGAGACAGACATCTATGCGAAATTTTATCAGAAAACCCCAAGTTCATCTATAGGAGGGCACCAAATTTTGGCGATCGGGTGGTACAAAAAATTCTTGATCCACCCAAACGCCTAGATCTGAATAAAAACTTTAAAGGTTTTTATTCATGTCGTAAATGCATCTGTTGTAGGACAGTGAAAACGGACAACAGAGGAACCACTAGTTTTACGAATAAGGATGGTGATGTTTTTGAGATTGAACAGTTCATCACATGCAATTCATCCTTTGTGGTTTATTTACTATGGTGCCCATGTGGGTTGTATTATGTGGGGAGAACTAAACGACTCTTGCGAGTGCGTATATCGGAACACCTGGCTAACATTAAAAAAGGATTTCGATATCATAGTGTCTCCCTACACTTCAAAGAAAAGCATAGTCAGGACCCTACCCTTTTACAGTTTTGTGGTATTGACTGCACACACCCTGCTTGGAGAGGTTCGAATCGAGTTAGGGAGCTCTCTCAGAGAGAAACCAAATGGATTTTCCTTTTAAGGAGCCTCCATCCGAGAGGGCTAAATATCGAACTCGATTTAAACTGTTTTATCAGTAATTTTTAGATTTTTTTTAGAAACATTTTTTCTTATACAATGATGTATGTCCATGGTGTGCATTTGTGGGGATGCATGTGGTGTGTCTATGCATGCACACACATGTAAATTGAGACAAGGTGGACATTGATCTATTATAGTCTATATAATAGACTAGTTTTAGTCGTACAGATATATATTTTACTATACATGTAAATTAATTTTCATTATATACATGTATTTTTAGTTGGGATTTTAGTTAACCTTCATATCTTGATCAGCCTCGCACTAACATGTGAGGTTGTTATATTAGTCTACTTTGTGACTTAATTCTCTGATATCTGGTGAACAATAGTTATAATTGATCTTTCCGCATATATTATTCAAATTTTTCCGCATATATTATTCTAATATAATATTCTCCTGTTTTAATTCCATATATATTCAAAGGTGCTGAGTACTCTGGCGCCAATTTGAGTATAAAAAGTTTTTTTTAAAAGTTTTTTTATTGTTTATTATAGAAGTGACACTTATTGGTGTTTGATATACACAACATTTAAACTGAATAGTACCTGCAGCGAATATAAATTAGAGATTAGATGCAGATCACAGTATGTTATTTATACTTGTCCTCCATGTTTGTTATTGTGGGGGTCATGCCCGATGTATTGCGCTCATGGGGACGGGAAATACGCACATGCGCAGCAGGAAATACGACCGTAACCAATCATGGTCAGAGTATAAAGAGGGAGGTGTAAGTGTGTGTAGCTCACCCCATTGGAAGAAGTCTTACGACGAAACTAGTCTGGGAGGAGCTACACGACAGTCACCTGGTGTGCAGCGTTCGGATCTTTCGACCACTCGTCGAATATACAGTTTGGTGTTTGGGCGGGAGTCTGCGGTGATTCGATTGCAGTGGAGAGGCAAGCGTACATGAAGGAGGGTGAGACATACATGCTTATATGGTCCGCCGAGACCGCAATACATCGCGGCAGCCTACTATAAACTTGCCTGGCGTTTGGAAATGTTTGCTTTGAAGTGCCCAATTTGATCTGTCTAAATGTGAGTGTAACCATTGATGGTCACTTGTGCTGTGTTATTTTAATTAAAAGTTTTGATATACTTCACTATTGGAAGCATTTGTTTTTTCATGTGGGAGACTTGACTGACCTAATTTCATCATTTTGGAATCGTTTGTGATACCCTGGGGGGTAATCAAGCTGATTAGCCAAGCATGAGAGTGCGAGGCATATTCTTGTGGTGAGTGCAAGTCCTTAGGGAGTGGAATCACTGAGCACATTGGTGTGGTGAAGGTTTGAAGAAAACACAAGAAAGTTTTATTTGTCATCATCTTCATTTGAAGTCACTTTTGGATGCACTTTTTATGGACTTATTTTGTGCACTTTTTTATGGACTAATTTTCAGTTAAACACTTTATATCAATTGTTTTAAATCACTGTCATGAACGTTATGGACACTTGATGAGTTTATTGTATACACATTTCTTTACAGGGTGTATATTTATGAACATTCGCATTTATGCACTATCTCACGGAGTGTATATGGTTTATATTTAGATTTGTGTTGTAAGACACTGAGCGCTACTATTTTGGTTATTCAAAATTATTTTTCACTTTTTATTTTTTAAAGTAGCAGCTGATAGGGTAATTCAGTCTGAATTTATCAGACGTTTCTCCAAGGCGCAGTGGAGTGTGTTAAGGAAAGGGGGCGGTTTATTTCTTAGTACACTGTTATTTTTATTTGTCTCCTGTAGTATGTCTGCAATCTCTGACCGTCTCCTGTACTATGTCTGCAGTCTTTGACAGTTTCCTGTACTATGTCTGCAGTCTCTGACCAGCTCCTGTAGTATGCCCGCAGTCTCTAACCATCTCCTGTAGTATGCCCGCAGTCTCTAACCGTCTCCTGTAGTATGCCTGCAGTCTCTGACCCTCTCCTGTACCATGTCTGCAGGGTGTGACCGTCTCCTGTACTATGTCTGCAGTCTCTGACCAGCTCCTGTAGTATGCCCGCAGTCTCTGACCAGCTCCTGTAGAATGCCTGCAGTCTCTGACCAGCTCTTGTAGTATGCCCGCAGTCTCTGACGGTCTCCTGTACTATGTCTGCAGTCTCTGACCAGCTCTTGTAGTATGCCAGCAGTCTCTGACTGTCTCCTGTGCTAGGTCTGCAGTCTCTGACGGTCTCCTGTACTAAGTATGCAGTCTCTGACCGACTCATGTACTATGCCTGGATACATGCCACAGCAAACACGATACAAACTGACGCGTTTCACAAAATAAAACTTAGTGCATAATCGTAGCTATGATTTAGCACTACGTTTTAGTGTGAAACGCATCAGCTTGTATCCTGTTTCCTGTGGCATGTATCCTGTGATTCTATTTTTACAATAAAAGCAATATTTTTGGAATGTGGCTGTCCAGACATCCCCCTTCATTTTGCATTACTATATGCATTGCCAGCACCCGTGGCTTCAGATCCGGTGAAGAGGTTCATCATTTGCATCTTCTACCTTGAGTGGTGAATCCCTTTCTCTATCTGCCTTTGGACTTTGCAGCTCCTGTAGTATGCCTGCAGTCTCTGACAGGCTCCTATACTATGTCTACAGTCTCTGAACAGCTCCTGTAGTATGCCCACAGTCTCTAACCGTCTCCTGTAGTATGCCCACAGTCTCTAACAGTCTCCTGTAGTATGCCCGCAGTCTCTGACCCTCTCCTGTAGTATGTCTGCAGGCTCTGACCGCAGGCGGAGAGTGGGGGGAGAGGAGCGAAGCTCCGTTCGCCGCGTCGCTGGACAGTGGAACAGGTAAGTGTCTGTTTATTAAAAGTCAGCAGCTACACTTTTTGTAGCTGCTGACTTTTAATAAACATAAAAAGGCTGGAACTCCCCTTTAAGGTGATCCAGCTGCTAATGAGCCACTCAGACTGCTTTCATGAGAAAGCCAGCTGTACGTTGAGAAAAAAAAATGCTGAGGTTATAACCTTGGTAACCCACGTGCAAACTTTAAAATATATGTACATATTGCAATCAGCAGGTGCTTGGTCAAACTATTGAGTCAAGCTAGTTTCAGAGAGGCTTAAGCTGGCCATACATTATACAATTGTCTTTAGATTTACAACTATGTAGTGCAAGGGGATATCATATAAATTGAAAGTGTTTAGGTTTGACCTCATATTATATGGTTTTGGTAAATCTAAAGGAAAAATCAATTGCTTATTGTATGGCCTTCGGGATAACAAAAATAATATCAGCCAAACTTGTGGTATCTGGTGTTTTAGAGAGTACTTTTGCTTTCAAGCCTCACCCACACGACCGTTTTTCTCGGCAAGAAAGCTGCTGGGAGAGCTATTTCTCGGCAAGAAAACTGCCGGGAATCTCGACGAGAAAAATAGAGAACCTGTTTTCTATTTTTCTCGTAAGGATTCTCGGCAGAGTGTTTCCTGCTGAGAAAACCGTGAGTGTGTATGCTTACCTGTCCATGGTAAACCCACACATGCTCGAAAAGACTTTGACGCATGTGCGGTAGCATACAAGGGTAGTGTAGGGTGTAGCAAGATGGCGGCAACGACATTGAATGTGACGAGCACAGGCTCGTCGTAGTC
The DNA here is from genome assembly GCA_029206835.1 of Rana muscosa. Taxonomy (NCBI): domain Eukaryota; kingdom Metazoa; phylum Chordata; class Amphibia; order Anura; family Ranidae; genus Rana; species Rana muscosa. The sequence goes on along the minus strand of CM055118.1, from coordinate 76,827,483 downwards.
GATGACGTCACCGCGTTCTTGCCATTCAAAAGAACGGCGGTTCTTTTGAATGGCTGTGTGTACACTCGGCGTGCAAGGCAAGCTTGCCGGGAATCCCATCGGGAAAACCAACGTTTTTTTTCCTGACGGGATTCCCGCCCGTGTGTACGAGGCTTAAGAGTATATCACGGTGGACTGGTGCTCTTTAAGGCTCCAATGTTTGTTGGCTTTCTTGTGTTAAACAGTTTATTAAAATAAAAATGAAAATATTGAAATGGGCAAACCGGGGAAATATAGGATGTGTGAAAAAGGTTCAAAGAAAACAGCACAGAGCAACAATAAAGACCATTAAAGGGAATAAAGGGAGTGAACAAGCATGAGAAAAGTGACTGTCACCTTTCCCTTAACACAGGATAAGGAATTGAGCTAGCTTTTTTTTTTTCTCCTGCTCTTCTAACCAGACAAGAGATCATTAGCAACAGGGAGACCCAAAAATAAAAAGATAATAGGGGAGCAGATATAAGGTCAGACGCTTTCGTGAAGATTTGTCAAGTAACAAGGTAGAGATATCAAACTTGTTAAAGACCAGAGGAAGAAGGAAAGAAAAAGAAGTTTCATTTTTGGCTAAAAGGCATAGCCAGATAGCTCAGAAACAAGAAACTTTCTAGCAGATGAACAAGAGCGCAAGGTATTATACGACACAAAGGAATGGTGTTCACTTTTCCCTGCTAGGGATCCAGACAACCTTCAAACCTTTTTTGATGCTTCGGCTGTTTCTGTTTTCTGGGCCAAGACCAAAGTAACACAAAGAAGGAACCTGGGATTAAATGACTGAGAACTCCTTAATCCGGTACTTTTCCCAAGCAAAACGAGATGTAACAAAGGACTGACAAATGCAATATTTAATAAGTTAGAAAAAATACTTTCTAAATGGCAAGCTCTCAGTACGCTAGTCTTTTATTCTGATTAGAGCTCGATTTCCCAGTTCAGTTTAAAATAGGTCACATGCATGTCAATAGGAACAGTTTGTGCTTTGATGACAATAGTTTAAGAGGATGTGTTAATGGGTCCTGTATAAAGCAGACAGGCAGAACTGCCACTGCACACTAGACACTAAAACCTAAAGTGATCCTGCTCTAGTAAGCAAAGAGAGGTCTTTTGTCATGACATACCGTATTTATCGGCGTATAACACACACTTTTTTCCCCTTAAAATCAGGGGAAAATCGTGGGTGCATGTTATACGCCGATCCCCCGCTGATTGTGATGAAATTTGCGAGCGGAGCCGAGATACACAAAGCCGAAGTACACTCGGCTTTACTCGGCTCCTCTCGCAGTCACGCCCACCTCCACTGATTGCGAGAGGAGCGAGCGCCGCTGACATACAGAAAGCTGGGTGTACTTCGACTAGTCTCGGCTCCTCTCGCAGTCCCGCCCCTGACTGTGAGCAGAGCCGAGTCTAGCCGAAGTACACTCGGCTTTCTGTATGTCAGCGGTGCTCGTTCCTCTCCTCTCGCAATCAGTGGAGATGGGCAGGACTGTGAGCAAAACCGAGTCTAGCCGAAGTACACCCAGGTTTCTGTATCTCGGCTCCGCTCGCTCCTCTCCGCTCACAGTCAGCGGAAATCGCCGCCAATTTTAAATCAGGGCAGAGACTGTAAAGGCTGCAAAGGCACTGGGCAATGCTGAAAACACACTGGGCAATGCTGAAAACACACTGGGCAAGGCTGCAAAGGCACTGGGCAAGGCTGCAGATGGACACTGGGCAAGGCTGCAATGATGGACAAGGCTGCAGATGGACACTGATAAGGCTGCATTAATGTGCATTTAAATGTAAGTTTTTTTCCTTAATCTTCCCTCCTAAAAGTTTTTTCCTTAAAATTCCCTCCTAAACTTGGGGTGCGTGTTATACGCCGGCGCGTGTTATACGCCGATAAATATGGTAGTTGGTGTTTATTTTACTGATGTTGTGAAGGACTAGTTGAAGACATGTGCAGAATATCTTTTTCTATACACTGCTATAAATATCACAGTATGCACTTGGAGTAAATAGTGCATCTGATGCACTTTTATCTATTTCTCTATAGCTGGATGGCCAGGTAATATAATTTAGAGAGTAGGGGTGTCGTTGGGAATCTAGGAGTCATCATCATCTTTGTACCTTTAAACAAAACTATTAATAATAATTGGACAAGTACAGTATATTCGGCTGCATCAGCATTGTATGGGCATACCTCCCAACTTTTTGAGATGGGAATGAGGGACACCTATCAGAAAAAGTATGCAGGTATAGGACACTTGCCATGCCCCCTTAAAGGAGAATTGTACAAAAAAGCAAGTTTGGTTAAACCCACAAGTGCTTTTTTTTACCACTACTATTCCTTTATATTGGCTTTTGGAATTTACCAATGCAGCAATTTTAAAATCAGGTGAAAAGTTTAGCGCTGGAAAACACTTTTTGATAGAAAAAAAGTCTATTTTTATACATCTATATAGATCAGACCAAAATGAGGGACAAATGAGGAGGAATGAGGGACAGAGGGACATTACTCCAAATCAGGGACAGCCCCTCGAAATCAGGGACAGTTGGGAGGTATGTATGGGGCGACATATTACTCTCCTTATTTGGGGTTTCTTTTTTTTCCCTCCCTTATCTTTGTTCCTACACAAATATATTACAAAAAAAAAAAAAATATGTAGTAGTCTGGCAGGATTCTCCTCGCCTGAGACTCGGGTCCCCTCACTCGGTGGGCCCCTAGGTATCCTCTCCCATGCGGGACCCAGTCGAAGGTACTGGGCTCCAGGCCTCGGCTAGTACCTCACACCAGGCTTAGGTGCCTGGGATGGAACTCGAACTCCCTCGCACCCAGGCCGATGGCACCTGGGCGTGGACGAACAGAACAGCAGCCCTCAGGCTGAAGGTGCCTGGGGCTCGGACCTTGTGCGCAAGATGTCCGCCCCCTTTATACCCTCTCCCAGCAAGCACAGCGGGTTCCCCGCACCGCCGTACTACTGCCGCGAGAGGACACAAAGGGCATGGCCCTACAATGATGGTTCAACCCCAGCCCAAGGCGACAACACCACCCAGGGGCCGCAGGGAACTGAACACCATTATATCCTCCACGACCAAAATGGCCATAGATCCCTAATAATTAGTGCATCTGGGCCATGCTACCGCCCAGATACTCCCCCTAAATGTTGACACCCGCTACACCTGTAATTGCTTGAGCTTGGGGTTATGTAATTTTGTAATAGATTAGATTATAGATTTTTGTTTAAAATTTTATATCAATAAAGTTATTGGATTACCGTATATACTCGAGTATATGCCGAGTTTTTCAGCACAATTTTGTGCTGAAAATGCCACCCTCGGCTTATACTCGAGTCTGTGTCCATCTTCAACTTTGGACCCCAAACTTGGCACAGATGTAGCCCCACTCTTCATCTACAAGTGTGCAAAGTTTGTTGTCCAGGGAACCTACGGCCAGGGAGCACACCGATTTTTCAAAGCCGGGCACCCCTTCCATAGACTCCCATGTTAAACGTCAGTCTAGTCACACAGCGCAGGAGATCAGGTAGGGAGATTGGACACAGTGAGGCATGGGCACAGTGAGGCATGGACACAGTGAGACATGGACACAGTGAGACATGGACACAGTGAGGCATGGGCACAGTGAGGCATGGGCACAGTGAGGCATGGACACAGTGAGGCATGGACACAGTGAGACATGGACACAGTGAGACATGGACACAGTGAGGCATGGGCACAGTGAGGCATGGACACAGTGAGGCATGGACACAGTGAGGCATGGACACAGTGAGACATGGACACAGTGAGACATGGACACAGTGAGGCATGGGCACAATAAGGCACAGTGAGGCATGGACACAGTGAGCTAAAGTGAGGCACAGTGAGGCATGCAGATGGACACCCTAGGCTTATACTCGAGTCAATAAGTTTTCCCATTTTTTTGTGGTAAAATTAGGTGCCTCGGCTTATATTCGGGTCGGATTGTACTCGAGTATATACGGTATAATGCTTACATAGTGTGGTACCGTGAAAATCCTACTTAGTTGTGTTTTGTTCAGGGATGTTCTTTTTTGAGTCAAGGCTCCTGGAGTGAACACTAAGAAAAGGGATACAACTTAAAGCGGAGTTCAAAGTACAAATACTGCAGCTGCTGACTTTTAATATTAGGACACTTACCTGTCCTGGGCGCCCGTGATGTCTACACCTGAAGCCGATCTGTCCCTTGGCTCTCGGGTGGAGGCGCACCATCTTCGGTAAGAGAATCAGGAAGTGAAGCCTTGCAGCTTCACTTCCTGGTTCCCTACTGTGCATGCGCGAGTCATGCTGCACGATCCTACTGGTCCCTGCTGTCTTCTGGGACCTGTGTGTCTCCCAGAAGACAGCGGGGTGGGGACGAAGTAGGCACCGGATGTGGCGTAGGTTGCCGATGCGACCTATGCCCAGAAGTGGGAGCAAATACCTGGATTACACAGGTATCTGCTTCCTCCTCCCCCCTGAAAGGTGCCAAATGTGACACTGGAGGGGGGAGGATTCCGAAAAGCGGAAGTTCCATTTTTGGGTGGAACTCTGCTTTAAAGCTAAACCGTAAGAAAACAGATGAAAATGAGAGATGTTTTCCCTGCCAAAGGACTTATATTTCTACCTATCCAGTTCTGAACCTGCCATTGCAAGAGACTTGACTTTTCTCTACTGTCAATAGTTTACAGTTGCAAGCCTTATCCCTCCCCCTGCCTGTCGCTGAACAATGAAAGGAGAAGCAGCAGACTGATGAGCTCATCTCTCTGTCACTCTGCTGTTTCCTCCTATTGAAATTTACTTTCTCTCCTATTTTAAGCTCTGCTGTACAGGGGAATGCAATAGGGTAATACAAAATCAAAATCAGGGTATTAGACTGTTTAGATTTAACAAATTACTGCATTAATCTGTGTATTTTGGATCTGCCTGGATTTCTGATTTAACCTCCCTGGCGGTATGATTCTGTCTGGAATTATGTACCAAAAGCGGTACAATTATTTTGCATGGAAATTTGGTGTTCTGTATTGTAGGCCTGCAATTCTTAGTAATTACTTACTTAAACCTGACCAAACAAGAATCTAGTAGACATCCCGGGTATGATAAAGTTTGAAACACAAAATCATAAATTATAATATAATAAATAACTATAAATAATTATAACAAATAGTAATGTAATTATAATAAAAATTATTCAATAATGTAATCAAATCAAAAACACAGAAATCTGCTCAGTTGCAGAATTGTCGCTGTCATTACTTTTAGTGTTTGATGATGAATTTCCCCACAAATCGCTATCGCTCAATTCTGCGAGTGATTCTAATTTATTATCGCTGTTTTCTAGCTGGTCTAAAACCACTTTTGACATAAAAGGACACTTTTTGGTAGCTATGGATAATGTTGAGCGAACCCGAACTGTAAAGTTCGGGTCCGTACCGAACTTTAGCTTTTTCCCGAACCCGAACCCGGACTTTGCGCAAAAGTTCGGGGTCGGGTTCGGCAATCTAATTACGCATTTAGAAATGCTTCAGGGGCCAGCCAATCACCTTTTGATTAGCTGGTGTACCCTTAGAGGCCATCATAGCCATGCCTACTAATGGCATGGCTGTGATTGGTCAGTGCAACATGTGACCCAGCTTCTATATAAGCTAGAGGCACACAGCACACACGTCACTCTGCTTCAGAATAGATAGGGAGAGGATCTTGGCTGCTGCTGCTGCTTTTAGGGAGAGATTGAAAAATACATGAGTTAGTCCTGATTCTGGAATCTGAGGGAAAAGATAGAGACAGTGTAGTGTAGGGCCAGGTTCCTGGTTTTTGCTTTTAGGGAGAGAGATATATTATATAGGAATAGGAGTCCAGATTCAGAGATATAACTCAGCGATCTGCATAGGTTTACCTGTTTGTGTTGCAATGCAGTCTTTTTACACTGCCATGAGCCCAGTGTCAGAGAAAATCTACCTTTTATCTGCAAGCTCAGTGCACCAGCACTGCATATATTACGTTGAGAGATACACCGTTTCCATACTGTGGGTGTATTCTGCTCTTGGAAAAAGATCCATTTAGGACAAAAAAAAAAAGCACTTTATTATGCTCTTTTCCAAAAGACCCATTGGGCAAAAAAAATTAAAAAATTCCATTTTATTTTGCTCGTGCAAAAAAAGACCCGTTTAGGGCAAAAAAAATTAAAAATTTGCACTTTAATGTACGCTTGCAAAAAGACCCATTTAGGGCCACAAAAAATATTTTGCAGTGTGTTATACATATGTGGAGGTGTGTGAAATAAACAATTTATATATAGTTTTCTTCTACTGTGCTATACTAAAAAAAAAAAAAAAATTTTTTAATAGCATTTTCTGCAGTTCTGTAGCTGTGCGATTCAGCGGTTACGTACTGTGGGTGTATTGTGGTCTTCCAAAAAACGCCATTTAGGGCCACAAAAAATATTTTGCAGTGTGAAATACATATGTGGAGGTGTGTGAAAGTAGGATTTTTAAAACAGCTTACCTGTAAAATCCTTTTCTTGGAGTACATCACGGGACACAGAGCAGCATAGTCATTACTATGTGGGTTATATAGAATTACCTTCAGGTGCTAGCACTGGCAACTTCCAAAACAGGAAGTACCCTCCCCTATATAAGCCCCTCCCATCCGGGAGTACCTCAGTTTTGTAGCAAAGCAATACGTGTCCCCAAAAGAGGGGTGGGAGCTCTGTGTCCCGTGATGTACTCCAAGAAAAGGATTTTACAGGTAAGCTGTTTTAAAAATCCTACTTTCTTGTTCATACATCACGGGACACAGAGCAGCATAGTCATTACTATGTGGGACGTCCCAAAGCAATGCCAAATGAGGGGGGGGATACACCATACATAAGCTGGGCGCCATCAGGCATGAGGATCTTTTGCGGCCTGCAACACACTGCGCCCAAAGGCGACATCCTCCTGACTTCTAACGTCCACCTGGTAGAACCTAGTAAACGTGTGTACTGAAGACCATGTTGCGGCCTTACAAATTTGCGCCAGGGAGGCCTGGTGATGCACTGCCCATGAAGTTCCAACTGCTCTCGTGGAGTGCGCCCTAACTTTGAACGGAGGCGGTCTACTTCTCAAGCCATAGGCTTGTATTATGACCTGTCGAATCCACTTGGCTAAAGTAGATTTTGATGCTGCCTGACCCTTTCTGGGGCCTTCCGGCAGAACAAACAAAGAATCCGTTCTACGAATCTGAGCAGTGGCTTTTAGATAAGCTTTAACTGCTCTTACTACATCCAAAGAATGCAATAACTTTTCCTCTACCGAGCTTGGTTTGGGGAAAAAAGAAGGAAGAACCACATCCTGGTTCAAGTGAAACCTCGATACCACCTTAGGAAGAAAGGCTGGGTGAGGACGTAATACTACTCTGTCCTTATGGATAACCAGATATGGCTCTTTACAGCAAAGGGAAAAAAACCGCGCTTACTACGAAAAATAATTAATTAAATTAAATTAATAATACAATAATAAAGTCCTTACAGCAGCAATAAAAGTGGGATAAACACAAATAGAAATAAAAAAGAAAATCGCGCTAAGGAATCACAAATTATTGAATAAAGTCCAATTTGGCAGGCTGGTGTGAAAGGAACACAAAAATCCCAATTACTGAATAAACCTGGAAGAATTCATGCTTACCAGATAAGTAAGCCAATAGAACATATGGCTTTTACCCAGCCAGGGCCTTTCAATTCCCACAAGGTTGATTCGTCAGAGAATTATTGGGTATGGTCGCTTGAACTATGACTCCATATTATGTATTACATTCGACCCAAAAAGGAGAGAGAAAAAAAAAAAAAAACATAGCGTGATCCTGTCTCGATAATTAGTCAATAGAAATCAGCATTGTGAACAACACTCGATGTGGGAAGTATGCAAAAAGTGAACCACCACCTCACAGTCAATCTCCTTACCAGATTGCACTACATAAGGAGCTTTAAGCCAAAAAAACACCCCAAACACAGAAGGTTGTGATCCACCACCTCTCATGCAATCTTCTTACCAGATAGCTAGTGTAATACAGCCTGATGTATGTAGGTGACGATCCGTAACCGAAATCCTATAGATAGCTCCTCTTGCTGATCGGATCCTCTTAGGAAGAAAGGCTGGGTGAGGACGTAATACTACTCTGTCCTTATGGATAACCAGATATGGCTCTTTACAGGACATGGCGGCTAATTCCGACACTCTTCTAGCCGAGCATATGGCTACTAAAAATATCAATTTCCTGGTGAGTAGAACCAAGGAAATGTGCCGCAAAGGTTCAAATGGCTGCTTCTGCAGAACCGACAGAACCAAATTTAGATCCCATGGGCATATGGGAGCCTTAATCGGTGGAATAATACGAGTCACACCTTGCATAAAGGATTTGACAAGTGAATGCATAGCCAGGGGCCTTTGAAATAGTATTGATAAGGCCGAAACCTGGCCCTTGATAGTACTTAAGCCCACTGCAGGAAGTCCAGAATTCTGCCTATAACGTACTTACGTGGATGCCATTTTCTGGCCTCGCACCAAGTGATGTACGCCTTCCAAACTCTATAGTAGATCTGCCTGGATACAGGCTTCCTGGCATTGATTATAGTTGATACCACAGAGTTAGAGAGACCTGTCTTCTTTAGGATGTGGGATTCAATAGCCAGGCCGTTAAATTTAGAGTTAGTAAGGAAGGGTGGTATATCGGTCCTTGCGAAAGCAGGTCCGGACGACGTGGAAGGGTCCAAGGACTCCCCACAGACATTTTGATGATCTCCGCGTACCAGGCCCTTCGGGGCCACGCTGGAGCCACCAGGATCACCGGCTTCTTCTCCAACCTGACTCTGCGAAGGAGTCGAGGCAACAATTGTAGCGGAGGGAATGCATATATCAGTCTGAACTGATCCCAAGGGAACACCAGGGCATCCGAGCCGCAAGCGAGGGGATCCCTTGTCCGGGAGACAAATCTGTCCACCTTTGCGTTGAATCTGGATGCTAGCAGATCTACATCCGGTGTTCCCCACCGCTGACATATTGCTCGGAAGACCTCGGGATGAAGGGACCATTCCCCTGGGCATAACTGTTGGCGACTCAGAAAGTCCGCCTTCCGATTCTCCACCCCTGGAATGAAGACAGCTGATATACATGGGACATGCTTTTCTGCCCATTCCAGGATGTGACTTACTTCCCTCTGGGCTGCACGACTCCTGGTGCCTCCCTGATGATTGATATATGCCACTGCTGTGGCATTGTCTGATTGAATTCTGACAGGGGACCCTTGGAGTCTGGATGTCCAGGCTACTAGGGCGTACCGGGCTGCTCGTATCTCTAAGAGATTGATGGGCAGGGTTTTTACTACATTTGACCATCTGCCCTGGAGAGACCATTGCTCCAGTACTGCCCCCCAGCCTATAAGGCTGGCATCTGTAGTGACCACCTTCCAAGATATCGGGCTGAAGGGTTTTCCCTTCTGGAGATTCTGGGGGATCAACCACCAGCAGAGACTCTTCCGAACGGAAGGGGACAAAGCCATCGGGAAGTCTAGAGCCTGAACTTTTCCGTTCCAGGCTGACAATATGGCCCTTTGTAAATTCCTTGAGTGGAATTGGGCGTATGGCACAGCTTCGAATGATGCTACCATCTTTCCTAGCAGCCTCATGCACAGGCGTATGGACGGCTGTCTTTTTGCACAAAGCAGACGGACCAAGCCCCTCAAAGAGGATACCTTGTCTAGAGGTAAGAAAATCTTCCTCTGGTCTGAATCCAGCCGTAGCCCTAGATATACCAGGTTTTTCACTGGCTGTAGGGCTGACTTGTCCAGATTGATGACCCAACCGTGAGATTCTAGATACTTGATTGTATCGACAATTACCACTTCTAGCTTGGCAACTGAGTGGTCCATCAACAACAGGTCGTCTAGGTATGCCATTATCGTTACACCCCGTGTTCTTAGATCGGCCAACAGTGGGGCCAGAATTTTTGTGAACACTCGTGGTGCTGTGGCCAGACCGAATGGTAAGGCTCTGAACTGAAAATGGCGCCCTTCTACTGCAAAGCGTAGGAATTTTTGATGACCTGGAAAGATGGGAACATGCAAGTAAGCATCTTTGATGTCGATCGAGGCTAACCATTCCTCCCCTTGTAGGGCAGCGGTGACCGATCGGATCGACTCCATCCGGAAAGACCGGACGTTTAGAAATTTGTTTAGACTCTTTAGGTCCAATATGGGTCTTATGTCCCCGTTTGGCTTCGGGACTGTGAAAAGGTTTGAGTAGAAACCCAACCCCCACTCTTCCATAGGAACCTCCATAATTACTCCTTGGAGCAATAGTTGTTCTAACGCCAATAGGAGAGACCCTCTTTTCAGAGGGTCTCTTGGCATGCCTGACCACATAAAATGGGACGGAGGAGACTCTTTTAACTCCAACTTGTATCCCAGAGTTACTGCGGAGAGCACCCATCTGTCTTTGATCGTCTCCCGCCAGGTCTCTGCGAACAACTGAAGTCTTCCCCCCACCCGTTTGAGTGGGGGCAGCCCTTCATAGGCTTGACTTGGAGGCTGGTTTAGTACCTCTTCGGATCCAGGGCTTTTTATTACCCTGTGGCTGTCCCTGATTTTTACCTCCTGAGTTTGACCGAGGAGGCCGTCGGAACTGCTTAGTAGCAGACGTCGCAGGGATAGGAGAGGTAGTCCTCTTAAAAGATGGACCCCTAGACCTCTTCTTACTCGGTAAGAGAGTACTTTTACCACTGGAAATCTACTGGATATACTTATCCAGGTCTTCGCCAAAAAGGCGTTCCCCATGAAATGGGAAGCTAACTAAGAGCTTCTTACAGGGAGCTTCAGCAGACCAGTTTTTGAGCCACAGAAGCCTACGCATATGTACCAAAGACAGCGTGAGGCGGGAGGCCTGATGGATAGAATCCTTGATGGCGTCAACCGCAAAGCATAATGCTCTAGGCAGATCAGCCAGAGCCTGGGCCTGCTGGTCTGGCAAATCCCTCAGGACCATTTTCATTTGATCCTTTAAAGCTTAGCAGACCCCAATAGCTGCCACTGCTGGCTGTGTAACAGCCCCTGCTGTGGAAAAAGCAGATTTTAATAAAGATTCCAATTTTTTATCCACTGGATCTTTGAACATTTGAACATTATCTACTGGACATGTCAGTGATTTGTTCACAGAAGAGATGGCTGCATCCACCGTAGGAACATTCCATCTCTGGGTGAACTTTTCCTCCATGGGATAGATCACCGGAAACCTTTTAGGCGGAACAAATAGTTTATCAGGATGTTCCCAGTCCTGGTATATAAGTCCTTCCAATAATGGATGTATTGGAAAGGAGCAATTAACCTGGGGAGCTTTTAGCGACCCCAATGAGGAGACAGCAGTAGTTGATGGTTCAACAAGAGGCATTTTAAATGCAGATCGAACCATGTCAGTTAGGGTCTGGACCCACAATCTTTCAGTCTGTGATGCTGAAAATGGTTCATCTACTGTCGATTCCTCAAAAACAGAGCTAACCTCCTCCTGATCCCCTTCAGGTAGGTCGGTCCCTTCCTGGGACTGTTGCTCTGCCAACAGGCACTCTAATGGAGGTGATGGAGATCTGGCGCGCTTTCTTTCCTGTAGAGAAGAAGCGATCAATGCAGCCAATCTCTGCTCCAATCCCTCCAGAGTTGAGGAAAAAACCTCCTCTGTTATATATGCAGGAGCAGGTGGACTGAGGACAGCCGCAGTACCTGGCACTCCCGGGGGTTCCTTATGGGTATTAACCTCTGATTTCTCAGGGGAGGAGGGTGCAGATGACTGCTCCAGATCCTCAGAGTCCGATGGAGACCCCCTACACTTCCTGAGAGGTATATCTCAGAGTTTTTTAGGCGGCATATTCCTTAGTTCAAAGCTGAGGTATTCCAGCCGCAATACACCCCTTACTGAAATAGTCTAATGCAATTTGCTGCTATGTACATCAGTGGGCATCTACTAATGCGTCTTTCTGGGGATGCCTGTATCAACCGCCCGCTGTAAGCCCCTATACCATGCTACCAGCTCCTTTTCATGCTCTGTGTCCATAGCAAGCAGCGTGGACTGAGTCCTTTTATCTTGCTGGGACGCCCGCACATGCGCAGAAGCGCTGGGCGCACAGAGCGCGTCATCCGCCAGGCTCCGCCCCCTTTTTTGAAGCTAAAACTTATAAAAAGAAAGCATGTGTGCGCGCGCGCGCGCGTGCACGTGTGCGCTCTTGGCGCCATGTAGGGAGAGGAGCCAGGGTCCCTGTTTCACCAGGACTCGGGGATGGAAGGAAACTACTTGGCAGCATGACAGAGGAATGCAGCTTCCCTGATAGAGAGCTCACTCATCTGCCTGGACTTTCACCATGGAAGGAATAGTCCCAAGAAAAAAGACGTTCCACAGCGGCCTCTAGTGGACAAACACAGGTACCGCACTTTTGTCTTTTTTTTTTTTTTTTTTTAAAACCTCCTTTATGAAAAACATTTCCAGGTTTACAGTTTTTTTAAAACTTCCCTTATGAAAAAACATTTCTAGGATTTCTTAGGCATATACAGCTATTAGCGGGAATACCTTTTAGGTAACAGGCAGAAAGACATATTAGGCTTGGGGGTCCCCTCAATAGAACCAAGTTCCTGAGGGGCCCCCACTTACCTTTTCCCCGCCGCAGGACTTTGTTTGGTCCACAGAAGCCCAAACTTCACCTCTCACGGCAGGCATTGTACTAGACCTTCAGGGACCGGGTTCCCAAGGATTCCACTCCCCTGGACCTGTATAGCACCCTGCACAGATAGCCTCTTGGTTTTGGGTATGACCAGAGCTCTGGATCCCAGGGTCCAGCCCTCCTAAGAGAGGCATTACAGGCAAAACCCTGCTCTTCTCTGCAAGGCCCGGGTACCGACCGTTTAGCTATGAAGCTTTTTTGGTCGGATCCGGAATAGCTTGCTAAGGCCCAGAGAACCTGTACACAAGCCCAGATGAATACATGTTAACCTTGGCCAACACCTTAGACACTGGCAAAAAACTGAGGTACTCCCGGATGGGAGGGGCTTATATAGGGGAGGGTACTTCCTGTTTTGGAAGTTGCCAGTGCCAGCACCTGAAGGTAATTCTATATAACCCACATAGTAATGACTATGCTGCTCTGTGTCCCGTGATGTATGAACAAGAAATAAACAATTTCTATATATTTTTCTTGTACTGTGCTATACTAAAAAAAAAAACATTTTTTTTGAATAGCATTTTCTGCAGTTCTGTAGCTGTGCGATTCAGCGGTTACGTACTGTGGGTGTATTGTGGTCTTCCAAAAAATGCCATTTAGGGCCACAAAAAATATTTTGCAGTGTGTTATACATATGTGGAGGTGTGTGAAATAAACAATTTATATATAGTTTTCTTCTACTGTGCTATACTAAAAAAAAAACATTTTTTTTGAATAGCATTTTCTGCAGTTCTGTAGCTGTGCGATTCAGCGGTTACGTACTGTGGGTGTGTTGTGGTCTTCCAAAAAACGCCATTTAGGGCCACAAAAAATATTTTGCAGTGTGAAATACATATCTGGAGGCGTGTGAAATAAACCATTTCTATATATTTGTCTTCTACTGAACTATGCTAAAAAAACAAAATTCGACACATCACCGGCCTTACCCAGCCATTGTTGTATTTTTGAACCAGTGTTGACTACCTCGTCCTCCTCCACCGCCGCTTCCACCTACACAGCCACATCCACCGCCACTTCAACCTCCTACTCCATATGGACCTCGTCCTCCTAGGTCAAGATTATCATTTTTATTTTATTTTTTTGTAGCCCACAGATCCTTTCCCCCTTACCTGCCTTTATGTTGTTGGCTCCTCGCAGGAGGGAGAAAGGCACACTGCACTACCAGCCCGTACCCTCCTATATAAAGAGGTTGAGCGGTGTACTTGACGGGCCGTGTCCACAGCCGGAGTCAAAACTCCTCCAGAGGATGATTCTCACCTCTACTGTAGGTAGAGGCAAGTCCTTTAATTCCCAGTAAAGTCAATGTCCACACCAGCTGAAACTACAACTCTTATTCTCTCATGGCAAAATAAACTCTACACGGATAGAAAAGGTTAGAGCAAAGAAACAGGACAGCTTAAGGTGTGGAGGAGGTCCAGGCACAAACATAGCACATTCACTTCACTGCTTAGGTTTCTCAAACAGTTTTAGGTGCACGGTCTCTGCCACAGACCTTGAGGTTGGTCTCTGCCACAGACCGGGTGTACAAGGCCCCTGCCACGGACCTGGAGAACTTTGGTCTCTGCCACAGACCAGGGTGTATAAGGCCCCTGCCACGGGCCGGGTGAATAAGGCCTCTGATACACTCAAGATGACCTTGAGCTTCTCCTTCTACGTACCTAGCCCATATCAAGGGGAAGACATCTCTCCAGGGAGTCAACAGACCCTTCCTTCACCGTGACTCCCGCATCGGTCCATCAGAATGATCCTCCCTTCCCTGGAAAAGGGTCCCCTACACGAGGCGGCACCCTAAGACTCCTCGACCCTTAGCGGACTCCAGACGAAGGCTCTGGACTCCAGGCTTTACTCCCGCCCCTAGGCCTCCATACCCAGGGCAGCAGGAACTCCAGGATAGTACCTCACCCCGGGCTAAAGGTGCCTGAGATGGAACAGGAACACATGCGCCCAGGCCGAAGGCACCTGGGCGCGGACCCCACTGGACATCAGCCCCCAGGTCAAAGGTCTGCCCCTTTTATATGCTCTCCCGGCATGCACAGCAGGTTCACCGCCCCGCTGTACTACTGCAAAGAGGGGACACAAAAGGCACAGCACTGTATCGCGGTTCAACCCTAGCCTACCATGGCAGCGCCACCTGTAGACCGCAGGGAACTGCACACCAAAACTCTCCCCCGAGGACAAAATGGTCCATGAATCCTACAGAATTAGGGTGTTTGAGCCTATTTACCACTCAAACACTTCCCTTAAATTTAGCACCCCACTACATTTTTATTTCAAAGTATTTTATTTTCCCACTAGCTTATCCATTAAATTGAATAATTTATTCCAGAAAGGGCGTATTCTGGGGCATTCCCACCATATGTGTGGCATCGTGCCGTTGAGTTTCTGAGGTTCTTAATGACTTCCCGTACCTCTTCTGCTGAAAAGGGGGCCTCCAGCATATTTTTTTATTTTTTTAATGTAATTTTAAGTTATTTCCCTATCCACATTTGTTTGCAGAGCACTTGCCATGCTCTTAACAACATTTTGCTGCCATTTGCAGCCCTCTAGCCCTTTCCATTACTTTTTTAGAGCCTTTTTAGTCCTCAGAAGTCCGGGTCCCCATTGACTTCAATGGGGTTCGGGTTTGGGTTCGGGTTCGGGTTAAAGTTCGGTCCCGAACCCGAACTTTTTTCCGAAGTTCGGCCGAACCCGTCGAACCCGAACATCCAGGTGTCCGCTCAACTCTAGCTATGGACAATCTCCAGTTTCCAGGCAGAAAGAACAGTTTTTATAATATAAAACTGCATGCAGGACACTGGACAGACCACTAGGGACAAAGGGGGTATGTAATTATTACATACAGTACTGTAATCAGTAAGATTACAGTATACTGTATGTATACTATGTGTTTCACTTTATGAATTTGTCGCCGAACTCCGCCCCCGTGCGCCGCAACGTCGCAGGGAACGGAGCTCGGCACTCAGCAGTGAGGATCGAGCGAGACATGGCTCGCACACACTGCAGGGAGACATCGCAGGATCCAGGGAACAAGGCAAGTAACGCTCCCTGGATACTGCGATGCAGCCCGAGTCTGGCTCGGGGTTACCGCTTTTAGCATAAAAAACTCACCCCGAGCCAGACTCGGGAATACCGCCAAGGGGGTTAAAGCTGAGATCCAGGTATGGATATTTTGCATAGTTATGTTGTTCCAGCTTGGACCAATGTAAGTATGCATACCTAGCGGATCCCTGTGGAAGCTGGAATCACTGTAGTGGGCACCTACCTTCCGGGTCCTGTGCCAAGCATCTGTCCTGTGAACACAGGAGAACGCTTGCTCGGCATGGGCGCCATGTAGAGAACACATAACCTTTTAGTACATTTTACTTATTACTAATGAAGCTTTAACTTAGTGATCATTGCCAGCAATGAAGCTTTAACTTGGTGATTTTTACTTGTTGGCTACGGGTATACTTTTAACCCCTTAATGACCAGGTCATTTTTTTCGATACGGCACTACGTTGCTTTAACTGACAATTGCGCGGTCGTGCGACCATATACCCAAATAAAATGCATTTATTTTTTTTCCCCACAAATAGCACTTTCTTTTGGTGGTATTTGATCGCCTCTGCGTTTTTTTATTTTTTGCGCTATAAACAAAAAAAGCGCGACAATTTTGAAAAAAAAACAACTATATTTTTTACTTTCTGCTATGAAACATACCCAATAAACAAATGAAAAAAAAAATGTCTTCATCAATTTAGGCCAATATGTATTCTGCTACATATTTTTGGTAAAAAAAATCACAATAAGCGTATATTGATTGATTTGCGCAAAAGTTATAGAGTCTACAAACTATAGGATATTTTTATGGCATTTTTTTTTTTTTACTAGTAATGGCGGCAAGTAGCGATTTTTAGCACATCTCTCTGGGGACTCTCCCTCCTTATTAGCTAAGACAACAGCGGGAGCTATTTTCAATCACAGGCAGTGAGCCAATGGGGAAACAGGGGGAGGGGCCGAGCCGCGGTTCTACGGGTGAATATACACGCATAGCAGTGTCTTGGGAGTGAGCTTGCTCGGGTGCCCCGCTTGCAAGCTGCTTGCTCTGAGGGCACTTGGCAGGAGGGAGGGGCTAGGAGCGCTGGCGGGGGACATGAGAAGAGGAGAATCAGGGATGCTCTGTACAAAAACTCTGCACAGAGCAGGTAAGTTTAACATGCTTGTTTTATTTTTTTATTTTAATCACTTGCTGACTGCCCTATAGCAGAATGACGGCTACAGGGCGGCTTGATAACTCTGGGAGGGCGTACATTGACGTCCTCCCAGAATCGCGCTCCCGTGCACCCCCTGGGGCACGCACACGGGAGTGTCCGTGACCGCCGGGTCCAGAGGACTTGGCGCATCACGGATCACGGTAAATGGCCGCTGATAGCGGCCGTTTACTACGTGAGCCCTCCGTCAAATGACAGATCGATCACTTATCTCTCTCCCCTCTCTGTACCGATCGGTACAGTAGGAGAGATCCATCCATCCATGCTCAGCCATACTCTGCAATACTCTGAAATACTTTGCAATACCCTGCCATACCCTGCCATACTCTGCAATACCCTGCAATACTCTGCCATACTCTGCAATACCCTGCCATACTCTGCAATACCCTGTCATACTCTGCCATACTCTGCAATACCCTGCCATACTCTGCAGTACCCTGCCATACTCTGCAGTACCCTGCCATACTCTGCAATACCCTGCCATACTCTGCAATACCCTGCCATACTCTGCAATACCCTGCCATACTCCGGAATACCCTGCCATACTCTGCAATACTCTGCCATACTCCGGAATACCCTGCCATACTCTGCAATACCCTGCCATACTCTGCAACACTCTGCCATACCCTGCCATACTCTGCAATACACTGCCATACTCTACAATACCCTGCCATACTCTGCAACACTCTGCAATACCCTGCCATACTCTGCAATACCCTGCCATAATCTGCAATACCCTGCCATACCCTGCCATACTCTTCAATACTCTGCCATACTCTGCAATACTCTGCAATACCCTGCCATACTCTGCAATATCCTGCCATACACTGCAACACTCTGCAATACCCTTCCATACTCTGCAATACGCTGCCATATTCTGTAATACCCTGCCATACCCTGCCATACTCTGCAATACCCTGCCATACTCTGCAATACTCTGCCATACTCTGCAATACCCTGCCATACTCTGCAATACCCTGTCATACTCTGCAATACCCTGCCATACTCTGCAGTACCCTGCCATACTCTGCAATACCCTGCCATACTCTGCAATACTCTGCCATACTCCGGAATACCCTGCCATACTCTGCAATACTCTGCCATACTCCGGAATACCCTGCCATACTCTGCAATACCCTGCCATACTCTGCAACACTCTGCCATACCCTGCCATACTCTGCAATACACTGCCATACTCTACAATACCCTGCCATACTCTGCAACACTCTGCAATACCCTGCCATACTCTGCAATACCCTGCCATAATCTGCAATACCCTGCCATACCCTGCCATACTCTTCAATACTCTGCCATACTCTGCAATACTCTGCAATACCCTGCCATACTCTGCAATACTCTGCAATACCCTGCCATACTCTGCAATATCCGGCCATACACTGCAACACTCTGCAATACCCTTCCATACTCTGCAATACGCTGCCATATTCTGTAATACCCTGCCATACCCTGCCATACTCTGCAATACCCTGCCATACTCTGCAATACCCTGCCATACTCTGCATTACAATGCCATACTCTGCAATACCCAGCCATACTCTGCAATACCCAGCCATACTCTGCAATACCCGGCAGAATGACGGCTACAGGGCGGCTTGATAACTCTGGGAGGGCGTACATTGACGTCCTCCCAGAATCGTGCTCCCGTGCACCCCCTGGGGCGCGCACACGGGAGTGTCCGTGACCGCCGGGTCCAGAGGACTTGGCGCATCACGGATCATGGTAAATGGCCGCTGATAGCGGCCGTTTACTACGTGATCCCTCCGTCAAATGACAGATCGATCACTTACCTCTCTCCCCTCTCTGTACCGATCGGTACAGTAGGAGAGATCCATCCATCCATCCATGCTCAGCCATACTCTGCAATACTCTGAAATACTTTGCAATACCCTGCCATACTCTGCAATACCCTGCCATACTCTGCCATACTCTGCAATACCCTGTGTGAGGGGGTTAGCTCGGCAGCGGGTGTGTGTGACCCCCGAGATGGGCTCCCCACACAAAAACAGGCCCAGCAAACGGAGGTTGTGGTTTTCAAAATCAAAAAGGTGCGGTTTATTTTCTATTTACAGTGACAAAACACAGCAAAGCAAAAGAAACATAAACAAAATAAATCCTGGTCAACTTGACCTCTGACTAAACATACAGGTTTCCTAACTAACAACTGGGATCAGCCTAGTGCTGTCCTAGTCCCTAAGTCCCTGGTTTTAAATGTCCAAGCAAATAGCCACACAGGCTTTGTCTCACCGCACAGGGGTTCACTCTCCCTAGACAGTCCACACAGGTCTGGTTCCAGGCATGAGCTAACATCTAATGAAGCTGGGAGTTCTTATAGAGGCCTAAATTAGCTGACAAGCTTCAGCTGGTCTCATCAACTCCCTGTCTGCACGACGCCCCACACTCTCCCTAGAGGTATGAGTCATCCATGAGCCCACTAGCCTTATACAACTCTCCACCTAGTTGTATAAGTCGGCGTAAAGCCTGAATCTGGGCGAAATATATCTACCCCCCTGGATGCAACCAGGTGACTTTACCTTCCTGCTGTCACATACCCCCCCCTCTTGTTTTAACCTCGGGGTTGGAACACCAGCAATCAGGCATTCATGTACTCGAGACAAAGCATCCACATTCCCCATTTGAACGCCAGGGCGATGCTTTACTGTGAAGTTGAATTCCTGGAGGGCCAGGAACCACCTATTCACTCTTCTATTTGTTTCCTTGTTTTGAGCCATCCACTTTAACGGAGCGTGATCCGTAACCATGTCAAAGTGCCTACCTAGCAGGTAGTACCGAAGGGAATCTAGAGCCCACTTCACCGCTAAACACTCCTTTTCAACGGTGGCGTAATTTACCTCATGGGACTTCAACTTCCTGCTGAGGTAAATGACTGGGTGCTCTTCCCCGTTCCAGACCTGGGACAATACTGCTCCTAACCCCACATCTGACGCATCACTTTGTACGACAAAGTCTTTAGAGAAGTCGGGTGAGTACAACACTGGCTGGCTACATAAGGCTTGTTTCAAGAATTGGAATGCTGCCTCAGCCTCGGGGGTCCATTTAATCATGACCGACCCTTTCCCCTTCGTCAGGTTGGTTAGGGGCACAGCCTTAGAAGCAAAGTGGGGAATGAATCGCCGATAATACCCAGCGATTCCCAGAAAGGCTCGTACCTGCTTCTTGCTGTTGGGACGTGGCCAACTCTGGATGGCCTCGACTTTGTTGAGTTGGGGTTTTATTACTCCCCTCCCAATGGTGTACCCAAGATATTTGGCCTCCTCCTGCCCAATGGTACACTTCTTGGGGTTAGCCGTAAACCCCGCTTCCCGAACAGAGTCCAGGACTGCTTGCACTTTTGGCAGATGTGAGGCCCAATCTGTGCTATGGACAATTATGTCATCCAGGTAAGCCGCAGCATACTTCCGATGGGGCCTCAGCATCTGGTCCATTTTCCGCTGGAATGTGGCCGGCGCATTCTGTAACCCGAACGGCATTCTTTTATATTGGAACGCCCCGTCTGGGGTTACAAATGCGGTTTTCTCTTTGGCCGACTTGGCCAGGGGGATTTGCCAATACCCTTTTGTGAGGTCAAGAGTCGTCATGTAACGGGCTGTTCCCAGCCGGTCGATCAACTCATCTATACGTGGCATGGGGTAGGTGTCAAATTTTGTAACTTTGTTCAACTGACGAAAATCGTTACAAAATCGCCAGCTCCCATCCGGTTTAGGCACCAACACAATGGGACTAGACCAATCACTTTGGGACTCCTCTATCACCCCTAAGTTCAGCATTTTCTGTACTTCCTCCCGTATTGCCTCCCGTCGGGCCTCTGGGATCCGATAGGGTTTTAACTTCACCCTTTCACCGGGCGGGGTAATGATGTCATGCTCTACCCCAGATGTTTGTCCCGGCAGCTCAGAGAATACCTCCTTGTTGCGAAGCACAAACTCCTTAACCTCCTGTTGTTGGGGTTGTGACAAGGTGGCTGCTATTCCAACCTCAGGAATCACGCAACCAGTTTGAGCTGGTGACCAAGTGTCTGCGACTAGGGACTCTCTATCCCTCCAGGCTTTCAACAGATTAACGTGATAGATCTGTTCGGGCTTTCGCCTTCCTGGTTGTCTGACCTTGTAATTCACTTCGCTCACTTTTTCCATTATCTCGTAGGGGCCTTGCCATTTGGCAAGGAATTTACTTTCAACCGTAGGGACAAGTACCAGTATCCTATCCCCCGGGGAGAAGGTACGGGTCTTGGCTCCACGGTTGTACACTCTCTGCTGTGCTAACTGCGCTTGGGCCAAATGTTCCTTCACGATGGGCATTACCTGTGCAATTCGGTCTTGCATCAGGGCGACATGCTCAATCACACTCCTGTGGGGAGAACTCTCACTTTCCCAAGTTTCCTTGGCAATATCCAACAGTCCTCTTGGGTGTCTCCCATACAGTAACTCAAAGGGGGAGAATCCCGTAGAGGATTGGGGCACCTCCCTAATAGCAAACATCAGATAAGGAAGTAGACAGTCCCAATCCTTTCCATCTCTATCCACCACTTTCTTCAACATTTGTTTTAGGGTTTTGTTGAACCTTTCAACCAGCCCATCGGTTTGGGGGTGATACACAGATGTACGTAATTGCGTCACTTTGAACAATTTACACAGCTCCTTCATAACCCGGGACATAAAGGGTGTACCTTGGTCCGTAAGCAGTTCTTTACAAATACCCACCCGGCTAAACACAAGAGATAGCTCTTTGGCTATGGTTTTGGCCGAGGTATTTCGGAGAGGGATCGCTTCTGGATAACGGGTGGCATAGTCCATTATAACTAATATGTACTGGTGCCCCCTAGCGGACTTGATTATAGGACCTACCAAATCCATGGCGATCCTCTCAAACGGGACCTCAATGATGGGTAGAGGGACCAGCGGGCTACGGAAATGTGGCATCGGGGCCGACCTCTGACACACAGGGCAGGAGGAACAATAATTTTCTATGTCCTTCATCACCCCCGGCCAATAGAATCTCTGTAATACCCTCTCTCTGGTTTTCTCTGTCCCCAGATGACCTCCAAGAATGTGCCCATGGGCCAACTCCAACACCAACTTCCTGTAAGGTTTGGGCACCACAAGCTGCTCAACGGTTTCTTCTGCCCTTTTTGCCACCCGATACAGTAGGTCCTTCTCTACGCTGAAGTATGGGTAAGTGCAGGTATTATCTGGGTTCACTAACTCGCCATCTATTTTCACTACGTTTTCCCGTGCCTTTATTAGGGCGGGGTCTTTCAACTGTTCTGTGGCAAAGTTTTCCCTGTGAACCTCAAGATCAGAAAACTCCACAGACGGTAGGTTTTCGTCTGAGGAGGTGGGCTCCTCTCCAGTTTCTTGAGTCTCCCCTGCCAATACTGATAAGGGAAATTCCGGAGAGTCCTCACCACTCTCAGGGGAGTTCTGGCTATCACATTCCTGGTACATAGGGGCACCAGTGGGGGCTCAGGATCATCCCACAGTTCCCAGAACTTCGGAAAATCCCTTCCCACAATGGCGTCATGCGGTAACTGAGATACTAAGCCCACTGGATGAGAGAGGGTACCTTTGGGGGTCTCGAAACACACTGTAGTCACTGGATACTCTCGGGTGTCCCCATGCACACAAATAACAGCTACCTTGCTATTCCCAGAGACCTCTGTTTTAACTAACTCAGCCTTTATCAGGTTCACAAGGCTACCTGAATCCAACAATACCACAACATTTCTACCATTAACACACATTTTGCATAAATGTTTCTCAGTTCCTCGAATGGCAGTGCATGCGACTGTCGCACACAGCGACTGACGTCTGCCCGTCAGAAAGTCACACTGCATGGGTTCCTCCACAACCGGGCAATTGGCTGCAATATGTCCCGCTTGCCGGCAGCGGTAGCAAACGATCCTTCTTGCGGCCTCTTGAGCCGCTGATTTCCCAGGCTGTTCTCGCCAAACTTGGGGTAGAGCTCCCACCCTCTCACTCTCTCCACCCTCACCCCTTGGAATCCTCTTATCCGCCCCTGGGGATGGTCTGGTCTTAGGGTGGAAAGTCCGAGTGTCTCTGGAAGAGGCCGTCAGGTTCTCTGTAGCCAAGTATTTCTCCACACGATCCACAAGACCATCGGCCGTCTCAGGGTCTCCATGGCTTACCCACTTTTGGATGGCAGTAGGAAGAGCTCTCAAAAACCGATCCATTACAACACGTTCCACAATCTTTGGTGCGGACAAAGTCTCTGGCTGTAGCCACTTTCTGCTCAGGTGAATGAGATCATACATTTGAGACCTGGGGGGTTTTCCAAGCTGGAAAGTCCAGTTATGCACACGCTGAGCCCGGACAGCCTGGGTGACACCCAGCCTTGCCAATATTTCAGCTTTTAGCATCACATAGTCTTTTGCTTGGTTAGGCTCTAGGTCATAGTAAGCTTTCTGCGATTCACCAGTTAACAGAGGAGCCACCAGTCCAGCCCACTGCTCCTCAGGCCACTTTTCTCTTTCAGCGGTCCTTTCAAATGTGGTCAAAAATACCTCTGGATCATCCTCTCCAGTCATTTTTGTCAATAAACGACTCACCCCAAAGGACGCGGTATTAGTGGGACGGCTTTCCTCACTGGTCTGCGGACGTTGCTGCATTACTGCTTCCATCTGTTGTTGTAGTCTCTGCTCTTGCTTCTGCAACAGGTCTATGAAGCGGGCCTCAGATTGCTGCTGGGCTTGTTGCTGAGCCTCCAGACTCTGTTGCAAAGTTGCGTTTGTCTGCTGCTGGGCTGCAAGGCTCTGTTGATGAGCTTGCTGCTGGGCTGCGAAGTTCTTTTGCAAACCTGCATTTGTCTGCTGTTGATTGGCATTTGCTAGAGCCAGCTGCTTCAGTATCTCCTCCATGCTGGCTTAAAAAAAAAACTGCCCGCATTCTCCACCAACTGTGAGGGGGTTAGCTCGGCAGCGGGTGTGTGTGACCCCCGAGATGGGCTCCCCACACAAAAACAGGCCCAGCAAACGGAGGTTGTGGTTTTCAAAATCAAAAAGGTGCGGTTTATTTTCTATTTACAGTGACAAAACACAGCAAAGCAAAAGAAACATAAACAAAATAAATCCTGGTCAACTTGACCTCTGACTAAACATACAGGTTTCCTAACTAACAACTGGGATCAGCCTAGTGCTGTCCTAGTCCCTAAGTCCCTGGTTTTAAATGTCCAAGCAAATAGCCACACAGGCTTTGTCTCACCGCACAGGGGTTCACTCTCCCTAGACAGTCCACACAGGTCTGGTTCCAGGCATGAGCTAACATCTAATGAAGCTGGGAGTTCTTATAGAGGCCTAAATGAGCTGACAAGCTTCAGCTGGTCTCATCAACTCCCTGTCTGCACGACGCCCCACACTCTCCCTAGAGGTATGAGTCATCCATGAGCCCACTAGCCTTATACAACTCTCCACCTAGTTGTATAAGTCGGCGTAAAGCCTGAATCTGGGCGAAATATATCTACCCCCTGGATGCAACCAGGTGACTTTACCTTCCTGCTGTCACACCTGCCATACTCTGCAATACCCTGCCATACTCTGCAATACTCTGCCATACTCCGGAATACCCTGCCATACTCTGCAATACCCTGCCATACTCTGCAACACTCTGCCATACCCTGCCATACTCTGCAATACCCTGCCATACTCTGCAATACCCTGCCATACTCTGCAATACCCTGCCATACTCTGCAATACCCTGCCATACTCTGCAACACTCTGCAATACCCTGCCATACTCTGCAATACCCTGCCATACTCTGCAATACCCTGTCATACTCTGCAATACTCTGCCATACTCTGCAATACTCTGCAATACCCTGCCATATTCTACAATACCCAGCCATACTCTGCAATACCCAGCCATACTCTGCAATACCCAGCCATACCCAGCCATACTCTGCAATACCCAGCCATACTCTGCAATACCCAGCCATATTCTGCAATACCCAGCCATACTCTGCAATACCCAGTCATACTCTGCAACACTCTGCAATACCCTGCCATACTCTGCAACACTCTGCCATACCCTGCCATACTCTACAATACCCTGCCATACTCTGCAATACCCTGCCATACTCTGCAACACTCTGCAATACCCTGCCATACCCTGCCATACTCTTCAATACCCTGCCATACTCTGCAATACACTGCAATACCCTGCCATACTCTGCAATATCCTGCCATACACTGCAACACTCTGCAATACCCTTCCATACTCTGCAATACGCTGCCATATTCTGTAAAACCCTGCCATACCCTGCCATACTCTGCAATACCCTGCCATACGCTGCAATACCCTGCCGTACTCTGCAATACTCTGCCATACTCTGCAATACCCTGCCATACTCTGCAATACCCAGCCATACTCTGCAATACCCGGCAATCCCCGGCCATACTTGGTAATACCCAGCCATACTCTGCAATACCCAGCCATACCCAGCCATACTCGGTGATACCCAGCCGTACCCAGCCATACTCGGCGATACCCAGCCGTACCCAGCCATACTCGGCGATACCCAGCCATACTCTGCAATACCCTGCCATACTCTGCAATACCCTGCCATATTCTACAATACCCAGCCATACTCTGCAATACCCAGCCATACTCTGCAATACCCAGCCATACCCAGCCGTACTCTGCAATACCCAGCCATACTCTGCAATACCCAGCCGTATTCTGCAATACCCAGCCGTACTCTGCAATACCCAGCCATACTCTGCAATACCCAGCCATACTCGGCGATACCCAGCCGTACCCAGCCATACTCTGCAATACCCAGCCATACTCTGCAATACCCTGCCATACTCTGCAATACCCAGCCATATATTGCAATACCCAGCCATACTCTACAATACCCAGTCATACTCTGCAATACCCAGCCATACCCAGCCATACTCTGCAATACCCAGCCATACCCAGCCATACTCTGCAATACCCAGCCATACTCTGCAATATCTGGCAATACCCGGCCATACTCGGTGATACCCAGCCATACTCTGCAATACCCAGCCATACCCAGCCATACTCAGCCATACCCAGCCATAATAAGCCATACCCAGCCATCCTATACCATACTCGGCCATGCTACGCCATGCTCAGCCATACTCTGTCATGCTCAGCCATAGTCTGCCAAGCTCGGCTGTACTCGGCCTCTGTATGTGGCCAGGCTGTGGAAGTCTCACACATGTGGTATCGCCGTACTCAGGAGGAGTAGAAGAATATATTTTGGGGTGTAATTTTTGGTATATACATGCTATGTGTTAGAAATATTGTATAAATGGACAACTTTGTGTTAAAAAAAAAAATGTGTTTTAACCACTTCCTGCTCGCCGGCCTTTATATAATGTCCTTGACTTTGTGCGGGGATATCTGAATGATGCCTGCAGCTACAGGCATCATTCAGATATCAGCTTTTTCAGCTGGCGATTCCCTACACCATAAGAATGATCATAGCAGCTGTTCGGCCACTTGATCATTCTTACAGGAGGCGAGAGGGGACGACCCCCCCCCCCTCCTGCCGCCCTCCGGTGCTTCTACTGACTCACCGCTACGATCGAAGCCAGGATTTTTTTTTTTTTGTTTTTTTTCGGGCTTCCCAGCCTAGAGGTGAGATTTGGGGTCTTATTGACCCCATATATCACTGTAAATAGGACCTGTCATGCCATATTCCTATTACAAGGGATATTTACATTCCTTGTAATAGAAATAAAAGTGATCAAAAAATGTATTTTTGGGGAAAAAAGTGTCAAACTAAAATAAATAAAGTAAAATGAACAATAAAAATGTTGTTTTTTTTTAAAGCGCCCCTGTCCTCGTGTGCTCGCATGCAGAAGTGAACGCACACGTAAGTCCTGCCCACATATGAAAAAGGTGTTCAAACCACACATGTGTGTTATCGCTGCGAACGTTAGAGCAAGAACATTAATTTTGGCCCTAGACCTCCTCTGTAACTCAAAACATGTAACCAGTAAAAAAAATTAAAGTGTCGCCTATGGGGATTTTTAAGTAGCGAAGTTTGGAGCCATTCCACGAGCATGTTCAATTTTGAAGGGTGACATGTTAGGTATCTGTTTACTCAGCGTAACTTCATATTTCACATTATGCAAAAACATTGGGCTAACTTTACTGTTTTGTTTTTTTGAAAGCACAAAACTGTTTTTTTTTTAAAAAAAAGAACGCGTTCGAAATATTGCTGCGCAAATACCGTGCGAGATAAAAAGTTGCAATGACCGCCATTGTATTCTCTAGGGTCTTTGCTAAAAAAACATATATAATGTTTTGGGGTTCTAAGTAATTTTCTAGCAAATAAATTATGATTTTTACATGTAGGAGAGAAATGTCAGAATTGGCCTGGGTGCTCCAGAACGCCTGAAGGTGCTCCCTGCATGTTGGGCCTCCGTATGTGGCCACGCTGTGTAAAAGTCTCACACATGTGGTATCGCCATACTTCAGAGTAATAACAGAATGTGTTTTGGGGTGTAATTTGTGGTATGCATATGCTGTGTGTGAGAAATAACCTGCTAAAATGACAATTTTGTGAAAAAAAAATAAGAAAAAAATATCTTGATTTTGCAAAGAATTGTGGGAAAAAATTACAACTTCAAAAAACTCACCATGCCTCTTTCTAAATACCTTGGAATGTCTTCTTTCCAAAAAGGGGTAATTTGTGGTGTATTTGTACTTTTCTGGCATGTTAGGGTCTCAAGAAATGAGAAAGGCCGTCAGTACTTCAGGTGTGATCAATTTTAAGATATTGGCACCTTAGTTTGTGGACTCTATAACTTTCACAAAGACCAAATAATATGCACCAATTTGTACTTTTTTTTTACCAAAGATATGTAACAGTATAAATTTTGGCCAAAGTTTATGAAGAAAAATTACTAATTTGCTAACTTTTATATCAGAGACTAATGCCGCGTACACACGACCGCTTTTCTCGATGAGAAAAACTGCATTTTTTTTTTCGCCGATAAAAACGATCGTCTGTGGGCTTTATGTCGTTTTTCTCGTTGAGAAAAACGGCATAAAAAACGACGAGAAAAATTAGAACATGTTCTAAATTTTCTTATCGTTTTTTCCAGCATTTTTTTCCGCGGCAGTTTTCCCATAGGGAGACACTGCCGCGGAGCCCACAGACGGTCGTTTTTCTCGTCAAGAGAAAAAATGACGGGAAAAACGACCGTGTGTAGGGAACCAAGCGGTTCCCTCATTTTTCCTGTCATTATTCACGGCGGTTTTTTAACCGCCGTGAATAATGATCGTGTGTACGCGGCATTAGAAAAATTCATTTTTTAACCAAATTTTCAGTCTTTTTTCTTTTATAGCGCAAAAAATAAAAAACCCAACAGTGATTAAATACCACCAAAAGAAAGCCCTATTTGTGTGAAAAAAAAGGACAAAAAATTCATATGGGTACAGTGTTGTATGACTGAGTAATTGTCATTCAAAATGTGAGAGCACCGAAAGCTGAAAATTGGTCTGGTTAGGAAGGGGGTTTTAAGTGCCCAGAAGGGATGAGCTTCATGTTTGAGTCAAACCCATGTTCGACTCGAACATCGGCTGTTTGATCGTTCGACGAAGAGCGAACATTATGGGCCGTTCGCGCCAAATTCGAGTGGCGTGTCACGGCCCATATTTCACTGCGGCATTGCAGTGCATTGCTGGCTGATGATTGGCCAAGCATGCACTATGACCCGCATGCTTGGCCAATCACAGCGCTGTCTGAACAGAGAGCCGTAATTGGCCAAAGCCAGGGTGGATTTGGCCAATTATGGCTCAGGGGGTTTAGTACACGCCCCACAATATATAAGGCCGCCGGCTTGGCGGCCTTGTGTAGTGTGTTGGAGTTGTTTAAAGTAAAGAGACAGAGTGAGAGACAGTGTAATTTGATTTGAGTTAGATAGAGCAGGCAGGCGAGTCAGTTAGCTGCAGTTACAATGTGTAGAGGATATATATGCATCCAAGGTGTTGTGTATATATATATATATTTATACACTGTATTCAGTTTAGCTAGATCCGTTCCTGTTATTCTCTGTATGGTGACAGGCAGGCAGGTGATTGTGCTAGCTGCAGTCAGTGTTTGACTTAGTGTACTGTGTAGACTTGTGCACAACGGAAAAATTCGTTCCGTTTCGGTTCGTTTCTTTCCGGTCCTGTTGATTCGTAATCATTCGTAATTTTGCTAGACGGGATTTTTCGTGTTCGGACTCATTCGTATTTTTGCAAGCGACATTTTTCGTTGAATTTTTTGTTGCTTTATAATTCGTACTTTCGGTAGAGTACGTTGTTTTTCGTTGATTCTGGACACAACTCCTACTTTCGTAACTTTTTTTGGGTTCGTACTTTCGGTAGAGTACGTTGTTTTTCGTTGATTCTGGACACAACTCCTACTTTCGTAACTTTTTTTGGGTTCGTTGATTCGTAATTTTCCGTGTCTCTCTCACAACGACGCTGCCTATTATGCCTAATGTGCTTCGAATGGATTTGTACTTTTCTAAATACATTGCGGTTATTTGTAACGATTCGAAATCTCGTATTTTACTTTCGTTTTTAACATGCGGCTATAGGCTCCGCCCCTGTACACCATTTTCAGAGGGTTCAGCACGGTGAGGGAGAAGCAGAGAGCAGAGCAGAGTGAGTGTTATTGTGCTTCGAATGGATTCGAAATCTCGTATTTTACTTTCGTTTTTTACATGCGGCTATAACCTCCGCCCCTGTACACCATTTTGAGAGGGAGTTCAGCACAGTGTGGGAGAAGCAGAGAGCAGAGCAGAGTGAGTGTTATTGTGCTTCGTATGGATTCGTACATTCGTAACTTTTTCATAACGAATTATGCCGAAGACATTCGGGCATTCGCTATTTGCGGTATAATTTATTTCGGATTCGGTCTTATTCGTAATTGCTTTGTTCGGAAATTCGAATGCTTCCGAATGTCCGAAAGTTGCTAAATTCGGACGAATTTCAATTCGTTACGAAACGAATTGCACAAGCCTAGTACTGTGTGCTTTGCATAGCGTTCATCTAAAGCTTACCTGAATACAGTTAGTGGTGTTCTCATAATAAAACCACAGGCAGGGAGCTGCATTAATTTCATATAGTGTACTTTTGTTCTTTGCACAGCGTTCACTTAAAGGAACCTGAATACAATTTGTGGTGTTCTCATAATAAAACCACAGGCAGAGAGCTGAACAGGTCTGAACAGGTGCACAGACAGCAAAACAAATGTTACAGTGGTGATAACCCTTCCCTAATCCCTAAAAGCTTAAAAATAGATTTTTTGGCTGGAGCTACACTTAAAAAATGTACCTGTTCCAAATTACAAACAGATTAGACTTAGACCCGGTTCACACAGGGGCGACTCCGGACGCGACTTCAGGTCGCCCCGAGTTGCCCCAAGTCACGCTATTTTTAAAACTAATTGAAGTGAATCGAGATGTTTTAATGTACACGACTGCAGTCGCTCTGACTTTAAAAAAGGTTCCTGTACTACTTAAATCAGACTTCTAGGCGACCTGTAGGCAACTTGTCCCCATTGATTTCAGTGGAAGTCGCTTAGAAGTCTGATCACTGTTCATTTTGAAGGCAACTTTACAGGAAGCAGAAAGAGAGACCCGTAGGAGAAAATGAACGGAGGGGCGGCATGACTAAGGGAGGAACAGGGTCAGGTACGGGTCAACTAGGTCAGGGGGTTTGGTGGGGGTGTAGCCCTTACCTGATTGGAGGAAGAGGTTGAATGGGCAGGGTTCAGATGAGAGGGTCTTTGTGGGGAGGTAGTTCTCTCACATTCCAAGGAGTCAGGAGTGACAGCTTCAGCTTCGATCGTCTCCCTCCCCTGCAAGAACTGCAGCATGATGTGTGTGTATGAGGCCTTGTTGGATCAAGTCAGGACTGCTGCAGAGGTACAGGGACGTAATGGCTGTGGCTAGCTGACACACTGGGGGAGCGGCTACATCGCTGGCTACTGCATCGCCGGCATGAGATGGGGCTAGGAGGGTTGCCCTCCCGAGTGCCTCGTCCGTCACCTATCCCCCAGGTCCGGCATCACGTTAGGAGCCCTGGTCATAGAGACCCTCCGGGGCCTGCTGCGGGCTACCAGTACCAGCGGTGGCCCTGGGAGGAATCCACAAGGGTAGGGGGGTCATCCGGCTCTTACTCCCCCTCTCTTCAAGTACCAGAACTAGCGGTGCCCCCCCCCCCCGCAGCGGTACCGAGCGGGGGGGCGGCTCAGCGTGGGAGATGATCGGGAACACACAGTGGGGGGTGTCGCTGCCCCTCAGCTGCTCCTGGCATCCATCCGCCCTTGATGCTAGAGGAGATCGCGTGGAGGGGGGGTCTGCTTGATCTCCTGCCTGCCGCTGCCGCGGGGTTCCGGAGCTATCGGCTCTCTCTGTAGCTTCAGTGCAGAGAGGGGCCCAGCCAGGAATTAGATCAGCGATGGTCCGCAGGAAGGTGTGGGTGCCCTCTGCTGGACCTCCAGCGCCGCTGCAGCCAGGTGATGTCTGTGGCAGTAGGTCGGAGCCTCGAGCTGGGGGATCCGCCCCCTTAAAGTGACGGCATGTCACTGCTGCAGCTGGGGGTTCTAAGGTGCCCCGCAGCTCATCATCATCATCATCATCATCATCCTTAATAAACACAGCTGGTGCAGCCTGGTAAGTTGCACTTTATATCTGTTTTTAATTGTCCGGGTGTGACGGTTAGTTCAGGGGTTCCACATGGGGATTCTTTTCGGTGAAGCTGGGTTGGCAGGAGGTGCCGGCGCCCCCAGATGGGCGGCTTTCATCAGGCTTTGCCGTAGGGGCCCCAGGTGCGGTGAAGGTTTTGGCAGCAATTTTCGCTGCCTACTGGGGGTACATCTTAGGCGGGTTGTCAGGGACATGAAATTTGTAAGAAGCAGTACGTTTCACTGTTCTCCCTCTTGCATTTGGGGAATTGGATTTGGAGGGGAGTTAGGTGGCCGAACGCTGGACAGAGGATGAGGCGACGCGCCCTGGTGGCCTATCCCTGCCACGTTTATAATTGTCTTCGGGCTTTAGCGTCTTTGAAGGGAGGGCACCGGAACATTGTTCCTCACTTGATGGCTGTCTTTACGCCATTGGGGAAGCGTATAGAGTTTGTGGGGGCACTGCTTGGCTGAGTTATGATGGGCTGTTTCGTCAGCGGACGGCCTGGCTGGTGCTGGGGTCATACTGGGCATTGGGCTTTGGCACATGGCAAGGGCGGGGTCGTCAGTGCGGCCCTTTCTCTCGGGGGCCGGCTGTGCAGGTGCTGCTGGACGGTCGGCCTGCCTTAATACAGGAGTTTGTTGGCAGTTCAGCGAGGGGTCATGCCTTCTTGGCGTGGCCTGTCGTTTACGCCATGAGGTCTCCAATTGCGGGGGCTCACATAATTATGCCAAATGATTTAAGCGGGGGGGTCCCTACCAGGTGTGCCTGTTTCAAAAAGGGAGGGTGCCGGTTAGTCTTCCCGCGGTGGGCCGTATTTAAGTAGCTGTCCACAGAGGGTGGCATAGTTTTTTTTGCTGGCTGATGGTTTTGCTTGAGGCATTCGTGTTCAGTGTTCTGGGCTGGTGGCTCCATCTTCCTGGCCTAGGTATTTGAAGCACACGCAACATTTTTCTTGAGTTTATTTCTGACAACTTGGCAGGAAAGGTGGGACTGGGGGGAATGGCTGGACCATTCGGGCTTCTGACCAGTCCATCTTTGCGTGTGTTTTCGGGGGGGGTGATTTCCAGGAAGGGACCTAAAAAAATATTCTTGGTTAAATACACCGTTTCTGGTATCCGACGGGAGGTTCGGTGAACGATGTAATTTCTCTGGACTTGTCTGCGAGGTCGGATGTATGGGAAGGAAATGAGCCCTGGACTGCCGCACCCGGTATAAACGATTTATTTTCGAAATTCCAAAATTAAAATCCAAAGTTAATCCATAGGTTCAAAAGTCCAAAAACAGACAAAATCAGAAAATCAGGGGTGGATGGCTGACGCGTTTCACATCAAAGATAGATGCTTACTCATAGCTCCGGTCGGTAGGTGTCGTTCTTTGCCATAGTCGGGTGGG
Source organism: Rana muscosa (assembly GCA_029206835.1). NCBI lineage: Eukaryota > Metazoa > Chordata > Amphibia > Anura > Ranidae > Rana > Rana muscosa. Next base: position 76,794,371 of record CM055118.1, on the reverse strand, counting down.
TCCAACGTTGCGGGCGGGGTTCGCTGTCGGTGAAGACGGATACTCTGTCTCCCAGTGGGCTGTTCCGTTTTGGCGCGCTGAGGTTTTTGAGTTTTTGCCACCTTCGTTGGAGGGGTGGTGCGGTAGGACCCGCAGGTATGATCAGTGATGCCCTATATCGGCGATTTCCTTTGCATTGGCCCCCCAGATTTGTTGTTTTGCTACGCACTTTGGAATCTATTAAACATGGTTTGGATTCCTCTGGTGCCTGAAGTCACGGAGGCTCCTGCCATGGTGTGACAATTCGGGGGTATTGTCATTTACGTGCCAATGGTGGTCTGTCGTTTGCAGATGGAAACATACTTTGTCTGGATCTATTGCGGTCTTTATTGTATCTGCTTAATTTTGCCTGCGGCATTATGCCTATGGTTTGAAGTAGAGGGACAATTTGTTTTCATTGCGATGACATGGGGGGGAAGGGGAGTTGTGTCTAGCCTGGCTGTTTTCGGCGCCGCCGGTGGTGCGCTTACTGCGTCACCTGGTCTGGAGGTGTTTCTACGTTGGCTTTGTTTTTGGGCAAGTTGTTCAGGTCCCAGGTGTTCTGAATTCCATTGCCGATTCATTGTCTCGTTTCCGGTGGGAGAGTTTCTGAAGGCTGGCATTGGCAGCCGAACAGCGGGGGGTTTTCTTGTCACATGAAGCTGTGCAGACTGGTTTTGGAGTGGCGGGGGAGCTGTTCCGTTGCTCTGTGTGGGTGTGTTCGTGCTCTGGGTCTTCATCGGTTTGGGGGAGTGGTCTGCTGTTTCGGTGTTTGTTTTTCCATCCGGATCAATTGTCTTTGCTATTGTCTTTTATTGGGATGGACTTTTTGCCGGGAGCACGTCAGTTTTAAAACCGGACAGGGGGTGCTTGGCTGCTTTAGCTTTCCTCGTCCGGAGGCATGGCTTGAGTGATGTTACCAAGGACATTATGGTGAGTCAGGCCGGGCAGGGTTGTTCAACGCGGGAGGGTGAAGCTGGATACTGGGCGCTTGGCCTTGTTGAATGGGCATCAAAAATTTCGGAGGTGTTGCCGGGGTCGGCACCTCGGCCCATTAGGTGTGGCTGTTCACCATGGTTTTTTTGCACGGGCCTTCTTTTTAGGGCATCTTGGGTTGGGGAGATGGTTAGCAGGAACAAGTGTGGTGTGGGTGGGCTGCATGCCCGGTGGTGACAATGGCTTCCCACTGCATTGGGAGTTGTATGGGGAACTTTAAAATTCTAGAACTGGATCAGTTGAAAAAGGAGGGTTGCGGTGTCCTTGTTTTGGGCTCTGCCGGACTCTGTCTGGCCAGTTTGCCTTCGGATGGATTGCCCTTGTCACGTTTTAGTTTGTGGCTGTTTTCGCCATGGTTTGGCTTGGGTGGGCAAACCCTAGGCAAACCCAGTTTAATACGCATTCTTTTCATGTAGGAATGGCCACATCGGTGGCCAGATGGGGTTTGTTATCTCAGGTGTGAGACGCATAGGGTGGTAGTCCGATCGTTTTGGATTTAGGTTTGCCCTCATTTGCTCAGACAGGGCGGCTGTTCTTTGCAGGGTTTTTTTTTAGTGTGGCTCTCTATTTTCTTTTCTTTCTGCTCTTCCACCTGGTTTTGTATGGATATTGGGATTCCTATGTTTGGGGGCGGGGTGGGCTGACGCTCATCCTGGGGGGAGGCGACTGGTCAGTAGGCATAGTAAGGTTATTCTGCAATGATTGGGGGAGTTGAGGCATGATGTAAGCTTTTCATTTCTATCCTAGAGCCGACTGGCCCCTCAGTGGTTTTTAGTGCTGCAGGAAAAAGGTAATGAGTTGGGGTCCGGGCTGCCAGGGTCCCGGGGAGGAAGGTATACTTGGACGTTGGCACTTGATGCAGAGTTTCCCGAATACATCATTGTATAGTCTGGTATGGTGGCCAGAAAAGTTTGGCATTTTGCTTGTTTCATTGGTCGTCTGCGCGCGGCGAGAATTGAGTTGGACGGAGAGGTAGGCCGGTTGGTGGCTATGCTCGAGGGCATTGTGGTTCGCCACCGGGAGCTGGTGGATCAGCTTGCAGCTTTTGGATGGTTTAATGGTGTTCGCCTGAATGCGGTTGGGACAGATATTGGGTCTTTTTTACCGGCAGGAGGGGGTGGCGCTGGCAGGTGTGGAGGGATTCGCTTGAATGAGGTGTCACTCAAGCTCATTGTGGCGGGTCAAGGGGTCTTTGGGGGGTCAGTAATTACATGGTTACAAAAGTGTGGGGGCCCATCTAAGGTATGGCGCTTCCACTTGGTTAGCGGTGGTTCTCCCAGGAGCGAGGTCTCCTGGGGGAGGGGAATATGGAATTATGTGTGATGTCGGAACGTCTTCGAGCCGGTTGGGGCACGGCTGAGGACAGGGACGATTATGGCGCTTACACTTGGTTAGCGGTGGTATTCCCAGGAGCGAGGTCTCCTGGGGGAGGGGACTATGGAATTATGTGTGATGTCGGAGCGTCCTCGAGCCGGTTGGGGCACGGCTGAGGACATGGACGATTCCAGTTAAAATTGTGCCTTAAGGACACCCAAAGACCTCTTGTTGTTGGGCATTACATTGTTGAATTTGGTATGTTTTAAGGTTATGTTATTTTATTCTTTGGTTAATAAAAATTGGCTGCTGTGGCCGTATAAAACCCATGTCACTCAGTCCGTGTTTTTATTCTAAATAGTAAGGACCCAGGTTGACGAATCCTTTATTCAAGAGAGACCCGTAGGAGAAAATGGACGGAGGGGCGGCATGACTAAGGGAGGAACAGGGTCAGGTACGGGTCAACTAGGTCAGGGGGTTTGGTGGGGGTGTAGCCCTTACCTGATTGGAGGAAGAGGTTGAGTGGGCAGGGTTCAGATGAGAGGGTCTTTGTGGGGAGGTAGTTCTCTCACATTCCAAGGAGTCAGGAGAAGTGACAGCTTCCCACCCACCCGCCCTGGTATTAGGGGTCACCGTAGTGGATAGATAAGTTGTTGTAATTTTGTGCCTAAGGTTTTTATCAAGTTTTTCCAAAAAAAAAAAAATGTAATAAATAAATAAATGAATTAAAAAAATAAAAATAAAAAATGCAATAAAAACGTATGAGATAATATTAATAATACTATACGAAAGAAAAAAAAAAAGAAGACACAACATGGTATATATATATATATATATATATATATATGTATGGAGTGATGATTTAAAAATGGGTTATGTTGCTAATTTTGTCACAGCAGTTGGCGGGTCAAGGGGTCTTTGGGGGGTCAGTAATTACATGGTTACAAAAGTGTGGGGGCCCATTTAAGGTATGGTGCTTCCACTTGGTTAGCGGTGGTTCTCCCAGGAGCGAGGTCTCCTGGGGGAGGGGAATATGGAATTATGTGTGATGTCGGAACGTCTTCGAGCCGGTTGGGGCACGGCTGAGGACAGGGACGATTATGGCGCTTACACTTAGTTAGCGGTGGTATTCCCAGGAGTAGGGATGAGCCGAACACCCCCGGGTTCGGTTCGCACCAGAACCTTCGAACGGACCGAAAGTTTGCGCGAATTTTCGAACCCTATTCGTTATAATGGACGCGAACGTTCGAAATCAAAATTGCTAATTACAACGGCCAATATGCATGTTAATGTTATAAAACAGGTTTGGGGACCCGGGTCCTGCCCCAGGGGACATATATCAATGCAAAAAGAAATTTTAAAAACTAAAGTTTTTTCGGGAGCAGTCATTTTAATGATGCATAAAGTGAAAAAAAAAAAAGTGAAATTTTCCTTTAAATACGGTACCTGGGGGGTGTCTAAAGTATGCCTGTGAAGTGGCATGTGTTTCCCGTGTTTAGAACTGTCCTTGCACAAAATGACATTTGTAAAGGAAAAAAAGAAGCCATTTAAAACCACTTGCGGCTTTAATGTCATGTCTTGTCCTGGCCGCCATATGGCTGAAAATCCTTGAGAAAAATGGCATGGCTACCCCATCACCCCCCCCCCCCCACCCCAGCCCCTTTGAGTCTTGTATGGATACTAAGGGGGACCCCGCACCCAAAATAAAACCCTATACCTACAACCCTATATACTCTGAACAGCAGTATATAGGTGGTGCAAACAAGACATGGACTGTAGGTTTGTTCTTAAGTAGAATCTGAACAGGTACATTATGAAGTGTAGCTACATCCCAAAAAAATCAATTTTTAAGCTTTTTGGAGAACATAGGGAGGGGTTATCACCCCTGTAACATTTGCTGTCTTTGCACATCTGTTCAGAACATGTCACCTCACTTTCCGTCCCAATGACAAATGTTTTTGGAAAAGTGGGGTTTTAATTGAAACAAGGATTGGTGATAAAGCATCAGTAGAGAGGAGATACCTTTTTCCCAAATTAAATCTAACAGGATAGAATTTTCCTTCCTAGGGGTAGATTTCCTCTCACTTCCTGTTTTCTCTTGCCGTTTGCAAGTAGGAGTCGTTTGTAAGTTGGATGTTTGAAAGTAGGGGCCTGCCGTATATACTCTGCAGAAATTTGCCCTATTAGATGTTGGTGTAGCCACAAGACTGGTGGGCACAGGAATGGGCCCTGCTGTGAGTTAATAGATCAAGATTTGTACTTGCATGCACCTGTTGAACCGGGCAGAAAAATTGGGCCTTTGGTGGTGGTGGTGGTGGTGGTGGACGGTGTTGCCACAAGACTGTAAGCCCTCACAGTTACTCTTGGTGGGTGCAGGAATGGGCCCTGCTGTGAGTTATTAGATCAAGATTTGTAATTGCATGCACCTGTTGAACAGGGCAGAAAAATTGGGCCTTTGGTGGTGGTGGTGGCCGGTGTTGCCACAAGACTGTAGGCCCTCATAGTTACTCTTGGTGGGCGCAGGAATGGGCCCTGCTGTGAACTATTAGATCAAGATTTGTAATTACACGCCCCTGTTAAACAGGGGCTGAAAAATTGTGCCTTAGGCATTGGTGCTGGTGCCACAACACTGCAACCCCTCACAGATACTGTACTTGGAGCACAGCAGTCACACCTGTTGCGAAGCATCTTTTTAAAAAATTGTAATTACACGCCCCTGTTATACAGGGGCTGAAAAATTGTGCCTTAGGCACTGGTGCTGGTGCCACAACACTGCAACCCCTCACAGATACTGTACTCTGAGCACAGCAATGAGACCTGTTGCAAAGCATTGCCTAAAAATTGTAATTACACGCCCCAACAGGGGCTGAAAAATTGTGCCTTAGGCACTGGTGCTGGTGCCACAACACTGCAACCCCTCACAGATACTGTACTCTGAGCACAGCAGTCACACCTGTTGCGAAGCATCTTTTTAAAAAATTGTAATTACACGCCCCTGTTATACAGGGGCTGAAAAATTGTGCCTTAGGCACTGGTGCTGGTGCCACAACACTGCAACCCCTCACAGATACTGTACTCTGAGCACAGCAATGAGACCTGTTGCAAAGCATTGCCTAAAAATTGTAATTACACGCCCCAACAGGGGCTGAAAAATTGTGCCTTAGGCACTGGTGCTGGTGCCACAACACTGCAACCCCTCACAGATACTGTACTCTGAGCACAGCAGTCACACCTGTTGCGAAGCATCTTTTTAAAAAATTGTAATTACACGCCCCTGTTATACAGGGGCTGAAAAATTGTGCCTTAGGCACTGGTGTGGTGGCATGGATCATTGAGGAGGAGGAAGAGGATAGTCAGTGAACATAACAGGACAGTCACTCAGCATCAGCATAGGCAGTCTTGAAGGGATGTGACATTATAAATTATTCCGTTATATCCGCTTCAGGTGTCTGGTAGCTGGTGGTGATCCAAGACTGATTCATTTTTATGAAGGTCAGTCGATCAACCGAGTCGGTGGACAGGCGCACCCTATGATCGGTGACAAATCCTCCAGCAGCACTGAATGTGCGTTCGGAAAGAACGCTGGATGCAGGACAGGCCAGTAGCTCAATTGCATACTGTGCAAGCTCTGGCCAGTGATCCATCCTCAGGACCCAGTAAGCCAGAGGATTTTCGGTGGGAAAGGTGTCCAAGTCTGACCTTGCCCCTAGGTATTCCTGCACCATGTATATCAGACGCTGGCGATGGTTGCTGGAACCGATCATACCTTGGGGCTGCGGACTAAAAAATTGTCTGAACGCATCGGTCAGACGTCCACCTTCCCCACCGCTCCTTCTGCTACTGACCGAAGCCTCAGCAACTCGTCGTCCAGGACCAGGAGTTTGTAACCTCCCAGTTTCTGGGAACGCGTTGCACAGACCTTTCTGCAAGGCCTCCCTGAGATGTCTCATCCTCTGCTCCCTCTGCGACGGCAAGATAAGGTCCTAAACCTTACCCTTGTACCGTGGATCAAGGAGAGTGGCCAGCCAGTAATGGTCACTCTCCTTGATCCGAAGAACACGAGGATCCTTCCGCAGGCTTTGCAGGATCAGGGAGGCCATGCAGCGTAGGTTAGCTGAGGCATTCGGTCCGGAGTCTTCTGGGTCACTGAGGATGACATGATCGCCAGCCACCTCCTCCCAGCCACGTACAAGTCCACTGGTTTGTTGGGACTGTACATCATCCCTAAAAGACTGCTGCTGCTGATGCTGAGTGCCAGGCTCCACCTCCATGCTCACACAATCCTCCTCCTCCTCCTCCTCCTCCTCCTCTTCCTGTGTGATGGGTGGGACAGAAGGAACATTGTCTGGATAAAGGGGGCCTTGAGAGACAAGGAAGTCCTCCTCTTCCTGCCTCTGTTCTGCCTCAAGTGCCCTGTCCATTATCCCACGCAGCGTATGCTCCAACAGGTGGACAAGAGGTACAGTGTCACTGATGCATGCACTGTCACTGCTCACCATCCTCGTGGCCTCCTCAAATGGTGAGAGGACAGTGCATGCATCCCTGATCATGCTCCACTGGCGTGGGGAAAAAAAGCCAAGCTCCCCTGACCCTGTCCTGGTGCCGTAGTCGCAAAGGTACTCATTGATGGCCCTCTGCTGCGTGTGCAGTCGCTGCAGCATGGCCAACGTTGAGTTCCACCTGGTGGGCATGTCACATATTAGGCGGTTCTTGGGCAGGTTCAGCTCCTTTTGCAGCTCAGTCAGCCGAGCACTGGCATTATAAGATCGGCGGAAATGCACACAGACTTTCCTGGCCTGCCTCAGGACATCCTGTAAGCCTGGGAACCTGCCCAAGAACCGCTGCACCACCAGGTTGAGGACGTGAGCCATACAGGGCACATGGGTGAGCTGCCCCTGTCGCAGGGCGGAGAGGAGGTTGGTGCCATTATCAGAAACGACCATTCCTGGCTTAAGCTGGCGTGGCGTCAACCACCTCTCGGCCTGCCCCTGCAGAGCTGCCAGAACCTCTGGCCCAGTGTGGCTCCTGTCCCCCAAACACACCAGCGCAAGCACGGCATGGCATCTTTTTGCCTGCGTACTCGCGTAGCCCCTTGTACGCCTACGGAGCACCGCTGGTTCCGAGGACAGAGCACTCGAAGAGGACATGGAGGAAGAAGAAGAGGAGGGGGTGGAGGAGAGAGGTGTGTCACAACCAGTAGTAGCATTTTGGAGGCGTGGTGGTGGAACAACCTCCAACACTACTGCACCTTGTCCTGCATCCCTCCCAGCTACCAATAGAGTGACCCAATGGGCCGTGAAAGAAAGATAACGTCCCTGTCCATGCCTGCTGGACCATGAGTCAGCGGTAATATGCACCTTACCGCTGACCGCCCTGTCCAGCGAGGCATGGACATTGCCTTCCACATGCCAGTAGAGAGACGGAATCGCCTTCCGTGAGAAAAAGTGGCGTTTGGGAACCTGCCACTGAGGAACCGCACATTGAACAAACTCACGGAAGGGGGCCGAGTCTATCAACTGAAAAGGCAGCAGTTGAAGTGCTAGCAATTTAGCCAAGCTAGCATTCAACCGCTGGGCATGTGGATGGCTGGGAGTATACTTCTTTCGACGGTCCAGCAGCTGGGGCAGGGAAATTTGCCTGCTACAATCGGACGTCGGTGTACTGCAAGTACTTGGTTGTGACACACCTAATTCTACACCTTCAGTCCTCTCAGAGCAGCTTTCAGAGAGGACTGAAGATATAGTGGGGATGGAGATCCCAGCTGATGAGGAGCAAGGAGAGGTCCGCTTTGTTCTTTGGTGTGGGTCTTTTATGTGTGCTTGCCAACGAGCTGCATGGCAGGTCGACATATGTCTGCTCATGCTTGTGGTGCCCAAGCGGCTGATGTTTTGGCCACGCGAGATACGCTTGAGACAAATATTGCAAATAGCAGTGGTGCGATCTGATGCACTCGTCTCAAAAAAGGCCCACACCAAAGAACTTTTGTGATAACGTGCAGAGGCAGCGCCCTGCACAGGCGGAGCTCTGCGGTGTGGTACAGTTGCTGTGCTGGCCTCTAGCTGGCCTCCAGGGGGCATCCTGCCTCGTTGGACATGTGACGCTGCATCCTCCTCCTCCTCCTCCTCTCTCCCTTCAGGCACCCACGTGGAGTCAGTGACCTCATCATCCCCTCCCTCTTCACCACTAGAGCAAACCTGGCAGTAAGCTGCAGCTGGTGGAACACTACTGCCAGATTGCTGTCCTTCAGCATCCCCTCTGTCTGCGCGCACACTACTGACTTCCTCAAGCTGGGTATCATCATCCGAGCCTTCGAATCGTTGGGCATCCTCCTGGAGCATGTACCCAACACTGTGCTCAAACAGTTCGGGGGACTCCTCAGGAGGACATGGTGGGTCTAGGGAAGGGGTGGCTGATGATGCCATTGAGTACGCGTTGGCAGCTGCTCTGCCAGTACCCTGAGCCTGGGTGAGAGAGGATGAGGAGGATGAGGAGGGCTTGGTCATCCATTCTACCAAGCCTTCGGCATGATGCGGCTCCACATGTCCAGCTGCCGAAAACAAAGACAAGCGTGTCCCATGGCCACGTGCTGATGACGATGCACGACCACGTCCACGGCCAGCACTGTTGTCTCTAGAAACAGAGCCTGCCTGCCCTGTGTTCTTGCCTCGGCACGCTCTGCCTCTCCTTGGCGGTCTTCCAGCCATTGTAGTCGGTAGTGTATATAGTATAAAAAATAGAACTCCTATGTGTGCTCACAACACACTGTAGGTCCTATGGGTGCTGACACTAACACACTATAGGTACTATGTGTGCTGCTGACAAGAAAATATAGGAGCTCTGTTTGCTGCCACTAAAACACTAGAAGTCCTATGGGTGCTGCTGAGAAGAAAATATAGGAGCTCTGTTTGCTGCCACTAACACACTAGAAGTCCTATGGGTGCTGCTGAGAAGAAAATATAGGAGCTCTGTTTGCTGCCACTAACACACTAGAAGTCCTATGGGTGCTGCTGAGAAGAAAATATAGGAGCTCTGTTTGCTGCCACTAACACACTAGAAGTCCTATGGGTGCTGCTGAGAAGAAAATATAGGAGCTCTGTGTGATGCCACTAACACACTAGAAGTCCTATGGGTGCTGCTGAGAAGAAAATATAGGAGCTCTGTTTGCTGCCACTAACACACTAGAAGTCCTATGGGTGCTGCTGAGAAGAAAATATAGGAGCTCTGTGTGATGCCACTAACACACTAGAAGTCCTATGGGTGCTGCTGAGAAGAAAATATAGGAGCTCTGTTTGCTGCCACTAACACACTAGAAGTCCTATGGGTGCTGCTGAGAAGAAAATATAGGAGCTCTGTGTGATGCCACTAACACACTAGAAGTCCTATGGGTGCTGCTGAGAAGAAAATATAGGAGCTCTGTTTGCTGCCACTAACACACTAGAAGTCCTATGGGTGCTGCTGAGAAGAAAATATAGGAGCTCTGTTTGCTGCCACTAACACACTAGAAGTCCTATGGGTGCTGCTGAGAAGAAAAAATAGGAGCTCTGTTTGCTGCCACTAACACACTAGAAGTCCTATGGGTGCTGCTGAGAAGAAAATATAGGAGCTCTGTTTGCTGCCACTAACACACTAGAAGTCCTATGGGTGCTGCTGAGAAGAAAATATAGGAGCTCTGTTTGCTGCCACTAACACACTAGAAGTCCTATGGGTGCTGCTGAGAAGAAAATATAGGAGCTCTGTTTGCTGCCACTAACACACTAGAAGTCCTATGGGTGCTGCTGAGAAGAAAATATAGGAGCTCTGTGTGATGCCACTAACACACTAGAAGTCCTATGGGTGCTGCTGAGAAGAAAATATAGGAGCTCTGTTTGCTGCCACTAACACACTAGAAGTCCTATGGGTGCTGCTGAGAAGAAAATATAGGAGCTCTGTTTGCTGCCACTAACACACTAGAAGTCCTATGGGTGCTGCTGAGAAGAAAATATAGGAGCTCTGTGTGATGCCACTAACACACTAGAAGTCCTATGGGTGCTGCTGAGAAGAAAATATAGGAGCTCTGTTTGCTGCCACTAACACACTAGAAGTCCTATGGGTGCTGCTGAGAAGAAAATATAGGAGCTCTGTTTGCTGCCACTAACACACTAGAAGTCCTATGGGTGCTGCTGAGAAGAAAATATAGGAGCTCTGTGTGATGCCACTAACACACTAGAAGTCCTATGGGTGCTGCTGAGAAGAAAATATAGGAGCTCTGTTTGCTGCCACTAACACACTAGAAGTCCTATGGGTGCTGCTGAGAAGAAAATATAGGAGCTCTGTTTGCTGCCACTAACACACTAGAAGTCCTATGGGTGCTGCTGAGAAGAAAATATAGGAGCTCTGTGTGATGCCACTAACACACTAGAAGTCCTATGGGTGCTGCTGAGAAGAAAATATAGGAGCTCTGTGTGATGCCACTAACACACTAGAAGTCCTATGGGTGCTGCTGAGAAGAAAATATAGGAGCTCTGTTTGCTGCCACTAACACACTAGAAGTCCTATGGGTGCTGCTGAGAAGAAAATATAGGAGCTCTGTGTGATGCCACTAACACACTAGAAGTCCTATGGGTGCTGCTGAGAAGAAAATATAGGAGCTCTGTTTGCTGCCACTAACACACTAGAAGTCCTATGGGTGCTGCTGAGAAGAAAATATAGGAGCTCTGTTTGCTGCCACTAACACACTAGAAGTCCTATGGGTGCTGCTGAGAAGAAAATATAGGAGCTCTGTTTGCTGCCACTAACACACTAGAAGTCCTATGGGTGCTGCTGAGAAGAAAATATAGGAGCTCTGTGTGATGCCACTAACACACTAGAAGTCCTATGGGTGCTGCTGAGAAGAAAATATAGGAGCTCTGTTTGCTGCCACTAACACACTAGAAGTCCTATGGGTGCTGCTGAGAAGAAAATATAGGAGCTCTGTTTGCTGCCACTAACACACTAGAAGTCCTATGGGTGCTGCTGAGAAGAAAATATAGGAGCTCTGTTTGCTGCCACTAACACACTAGAAGTCCTATGGGTGCTGCTGAGAAGAAAATATAGGAGCTCTGTGTGATGCCACTAACACACTAGAAGTCCTATGGGTGCTGCTGAGAAGAAAATATAGGAGCTCTGTTTGCTGCCACTAACACACTAGAAGTCCTATGGGTGCTGCTGAGAAGAAAATATAGGAGCTCTGTTTGCTGCCACTAACACACTAGAAGTCCTATGGGTGCTGCTGAGAAGAAAATATAGGAGCTCTGTTTTCTGCCACTAACACACTAGAAGTCCTATGGGTGCTGCTGAGAAGAAAATATAGGAGCTCTGTTTGCTGCCACTAACACACTAGAAGTCCTATGGGTGCTGCTGAGAAGAAAATATAGGAGCTCTGTGTGATGCCACTAACACACTAGAAGTCCTATGGGTGCTGCTGAGAAGAAAATATAGGAGCTCTGTTTGCTGCCACTAACACACTAGAAGTCCTATGGGTGCTGCTGAGAAGAAAATATAGGAGCTCTGTTTGCTGCCACTAACACACTAGAAGTCCTATGGGTGCTGCTGAGAAGAAAATATAGGAGCTCTGTGTGATGCCACTAACACACTAGAAGTCCTATGGGTGCTGCTGAGAAGAAAATATAGGAGCTCTGTGTGATGCCACTAACACACTAGAAGTCCTATGGGTGCTGCTGAGAAGAAAATATAGGAGCTCTGTTTGCTGCCACTAACACACTAGAAGTCCTATGGGTGCTGCTGAGAAGAAAATATAGGAGCTCTGTGTGATGCCACTAACACACTAGAAGTCCTATGGGTGCTGCTGAGAAGAAAATATAGGAGCTCTGTTTGCTGCCACTAACACACTAGAAGTCCTATGGGTGCTGCTGAGAAGAAAATATAGGAGCTCTGTTTGCTGCCACTAACACACTAGAAGTCCTATGGGTGCTGCTGAGAAGAAAATATAGGAGCTCTGTTTGCTGCCACTAACACACTAGAAGTCCTATGGGTGCTGCTGAGAAGAAAATATAGGAGCTCTGTGTGATGCCACTAACACACTAGAAGTCCTATGGGTGCTGCTGAGAAGAAAATATAGGAGCTCTGTTTGCTGCCACTAACACACTAGAAGTCCTATGGGTGCTGCTGAGAAGAAAATATAGGAGCTCTGTTTGCTGCCACTAACACACTAGAAGTCCTATGGGTGCTGCTGAGAAGAAAATATAGGAGCTCTGTTTGCTGCCACTAACACACTAGAAGTCCTATGGGTGCTGCTGAGAAGAAAATATAGGAGCTCTGTGTGATGCCACTAACACACTAGAAGTCCTATGGGTGCTGCTGAGAAGAAAATATAGGAGCTCTGTTTGCTGCCACTAACACACTAGAAGTCCTATGGGTGCTGCTGAGAAGAAAATATAGGAGCTCTGTTTGCTGCCACTAACACACTAGAAGTCCTATGGGTGCTGCTGAGAAGAAAATATAGGAGCTCTGTTTTCTGCCACTAACACACTAGAAGTCCTATGGGTGCTGCTGAGAAGAAAATATAGGAGCTCTGTTTGCTGCCACTAACACACTAGAAGTCCTATGGGTGCTGCTGAGAAGAAAATATAGGAGCTCTGTGTGATGCCACTAACACACTAGAAGTCCTATGGGTGCTGCTGAGAAGAAAATATAGGAGCTCTGTTTGCTGCCACTAACACACTAGAAGTCCTATGGGTGCTGCTGAGAAGAAAATATAGGAGCTCTGTTTGCTGCCACTAACACACTAGAAGTCCTATGGGTGCTGCTGAGAAGAAAATATAGGAGCTCTGTTTGCTGCCACTAACACACTAGAAGTCCTATGGGTGCTGCTGAGAAGAAAATATAGGAGCTCTGTGTGATGCCACTAACACACTAGAAGTCCTATGGGTGCTGCTGAGAAGAAAATATAGGAGCTCTGTTTGCTGCCACTAACACACTAGAAGTCCTATGGGTGCTGCTGAGAAGAAAATATAGGAGCTCTGTTTGCTGCCACTAACACACTAGAAGTCCTATGGGTGCTGCTGAGAAGAAAATATAGGAGCTCTGTTTGCTGCCACTAACACACTAGAAGTCCTATGGGTGCTGCTGAGAAGAAAATATAGGAGCTCTGTTTGCTGCCACTAACACACTAGAAGTCCTATGGGTGCTGCTGAGAAGAAAATATAGGAGCTCTGTGTGATGCCACTAACACACTAGAAGTCCTATGGGTGCTGCTGAGAAGAAAATATAGGAGCTCTGTTTGCTGCCACTAACACACTAGAAGTCCTATGGGTGCTGCTGAGAAGAAAATATAGGAGCTCTGTTTGCTGCCACTAACACACTAGAAGTCCTATGGGTGCTGCTGAGAAGAAAATATAGGAGCTCTGTGTGATGCCACTAACACACTAGAAGTCCTATGGGTGGTGCTGAGAAGAAAATATAGGAGCTCTGTTTGCTGCCACTAACACACTAGAAGTCCTATGGGTGCTGCTGAGAAGAAAATATAGGAGCTCTGTTTGCTGCCACTAACACACTAGAAGTCCTATGGGTGCTGTTGGGGTGCAATGCTGTGCTAACAGCACTGCGGTTGGTACTACTGCAATACTGTACTAACAGTAAGCACGCACCAGACTAATCCCCAGCAGCAGCTAATAACACACTAACTGTGCAATCAGCAGCAATGAACGATCAATGACTTAGGTAGCAATGGTTTAGCAAAGAAATAGCCAATGGTTTAGCAAAGAAGAGCAAATCTTTCAGTATTAAGCAAAGACAGAATCAGCAGACTAATCTCTCCTAAAGCCGGAACTCATGTGACCGGGGCCGATGGCGTGGCGGCCTTTTAAATGGTGGGGCGTGTACTAAAGCCCCTGAGCTGTAATTGGCTACAGGCGTCCTGCCTGTAGCCAATTATTGCTCTCCGAGTTTCGGGCGCTGTGATTGGCCAAGCATGCGGGGTCACAGTGCATGCTTGGCCAATCATCAGCCAGCAATGCACTGCGCCGGCCGCGCCGGCCGCAATGCATTGCGGGGCCGCTCGCATCACACGAATGTGATGCGAACGGCCCAAATAGTTCTGGGCTCGACGAGCGAGCGAACGCCCGATGCTCGATTCGAACATGGGTTCGAATCGAGCACCGGGCCCATCCCTACCCAGGAGCGAGGTCTCCTGGGGGAGGGGAATATGGAATTATGTGTGATGTCGGAGCGTCCTCGAGCCGGTTGGGGCACGGCTGAGGACATGGACGATTCCAGTTAAAATTGTACCTTAAGGACACCCAAAGACCTCTTGTTGTTGGGCATTACATTGTTGAATTTGGTATGTTTTAAGGTTATGTTATTTTATTCTTTGGTTAATAAAAATTGGCTGCTGTGGCCGTATAAAACCACTCAGTCCGTGTTTTTATTCTAAATAGTAAGGACCCAGGTTGACGAATCCTTTAGTCAAGGGATTTACCCAGAAGCCACAATGAATTTACTTCAAGTCGTGTTGTTAATGACCACAAGTCGCGCTGTAGTCTCCTCCAAGTCTCGCTGTGATTCATGCTCAAGTCGTGTCTGAGTTGCTTCTGGAAGTCGCGCTGGAAGTCGTGTTGCCCCAGTGTGAACCGGCTCTAAAGAACAAACCTACAGTCCCTGCCTTGTTTGCGCCTTCTGTATACTGCTGTTCAGAGTATATGGGGCCTTTTTTTAATTTGGTTGCGGGGTTCCCCTTAATATCCATACAAGACCCAAAGGGGCTGGTAGTGGGCTGGTAGTGGGCTGGGGGGTACCCATGCCATTTTTCTCAATGATTTTAATCCATATTGCCGGGACCAGACATTACATTAAAGCCGCAAGCAGTTTTAAATTACTTTTTTTCCTTTAGAAATGTCATTTTGTGCAGGGACAATTCTAAACACGGGAAACACGTGCCACTTCACAGGCATACTTTAGACACCCCCCCCCCCCCCCCCAGGTACAATATTTAAAGGAATATTTCACTTATTTTTTTACTTTAAGCATCATTAAAATCACTGCTCCTGAAAAAATGGCCGTTTTTAAAACTTCTTTTTGCATTGATACATGTCCCCTGGGGCAGGACCTGGGTCCTCAAACCTTTTTAGGACAATAACTTGCATATTAGCCTTTATAATTAGCACTTTTGATTTTGAACGTTCAAGTCCATTGTATTTAATAGGGTTCTAAAGTTTGCGCAAAATTTCGGTCCGTTCGCAGGTTCTGGTGCGAACCGAACTGGGGGGGGGGTGTTTGGCTCATCCCTAGTGCCCAGTGGTCAAGTGGTTAATATCACTTTAACTTTAAAATTACAAGAAATGCACATTTAGAAATGTATCATAATGGCAATCTACAAACAGAAATGTATAGATAATTGCAGGCTTTTTATTCTTTGCATAACTTCTTTTTCTTTTTCTCCCCATTCTTTTCATGGTGGCAATTTTCAAGGGCAGATTAAAGCGGAGGTCCACCCTGAAAAAACGTTTTCATTAAAAATCCCCCCCCAAAAAAAAAAAAATTATATAAAAAAAAAAAAAAATTATACTCACCCCAAATGACTGTTGCTATGCGGAAGTCCCCTAATTTGCCTCTGATGTGCCTCTTCTCGTCCGCGGTAGGGACTCCTTCCGCTTCCTCTTCTTGTGAATGAGGCGCGCTGCCTTCTGGGAACTGTGTGTATCCCAGGAGGCAAGCCGCCCATTCACAAAGCGCCGTGCGAGTGGCGCATGCGCAGTAGGAAACGGGCAGTGAAGCCGTAGGCTTCACTGCCTGTTTCCCTTAGTCAGGATGGAGGACCCCAGACCTGACAGGAGCGATCGATCGCTGTGGCAGGACCGACATCGCGAGCGAGTAGGACAAGTAAGTGTCCTTATTAAAAGTCGGCAGCTACACTGTTAGTAGCTGCTGACTTTAAAAAAATAAATAAAAAATGACTGCACCTCCGCTTTAATAAATTTCCATTTGCTTCCTGGTACTTTGTCTGGAACCCTGGGTCTGTCTCCTGGAACCTGTGATTGCACAAAGTGATTGCAATAGTGATTGCACAAAATTTCCCAGTTTACAGATGAGATTTCCCATGAAGGTACAATTGATATAGACTTCCCATTATGCATCTGTGGATCCCTGGCTATGTCACCAGTGTTTCACTTAATCACGAAGTGAAAAACAGTAATTTTAGGTTAAAGAAAAAAAATGTTTAACTAATATTAATGAATGTAAGATTATTTCATATCAGCATTAGGGAGGAGCTTCGCCCGTTCGGCGAACAGCGAACAATTTGGGGTGTTTGTGACAAATTCGAAAAGCCGCGGAACACCCTGTAAAAGTCTATGGGAGAAATCTAAAGTGCTAATTTTAAAGGCTTATATGCAAATTATTGTAATAAAAAGTGTTTGGGGACCCGGGTCCTGCTCCAGGGGACATGTATCAATGCAAAAAAAAGTTTTAAAAACTACAGTTTTTTCGGGAGCAGTGATTTTAATAATGCTTAAAGTGAAACAATAAAACTGAAATATTCCCTTAAATTTCGTATCTAGGTGGTGTATATAGTATGCCTGTAAAGCAGCGCTTGTTTCCCGTGCTTAGAACAGTCTCTGCACAAAATGTCATTTCTGAAGGAAAAAAAGTCATTTAAAAGTACTCGCGGCTATAATGAATTGCCGGTCCCAGCAATACAGAGAAAAGTAATTGAAAGTCATTGATAAAAAAAAAAAAAAAATGCGTTCAGGTCCCCCCAAATTCAATTACCAGGCCCTTCAGGTCTGGTATGGATATTAAGGGGAACCCTGCATAAAATTTTAAAAAAAATGACGTGGGGTTCCCCCCAAATATCCATACCAGACCCTTCAGATCTGGTATGGATTTTAAGGGGAACTCCGCGCCAAATAAAAAAAAATGACGTGGGGTTCCCCCCAAAAATCCATACAAGACCCTTATCCGAGCACACAACCTGGCAGGCTGCAGGAAAAGAGGGGGGACAAGAGAGCTCCCCCCTCCTGAACCGTACCAGGCCACATGCCCTCAACATGGGGAGGATGCTTTGGGGTCTGGACCCCAAACCACCATGTCCCCATGTTGATGGGGACAAGGGCCTCATCCCCACAACCCTTGCCTGGTGGTTGTGGGGGTCTGCGGGCAGGGGGCTTATCGGAATCTGGAAGACCCTTTTAACAAAGGGGACCCCCAGATCCCGCCCCCCCTATTTGAATTGGTAATGCAGTACATTGTACCCCTACCATTTCACAAAGAAAGTGTAAAAATTAAAAAAAAACACACAGGGACAGTTGGAATAAGTCCTTTATTAAAAATAAAAAAATAATAAAAATAAAAAGACTCCAGCGGTGGTAATCCACTCTTGATCTCCACGATGTCAGTATCCTGCGATGGATGATCTCTCCAGGCTCCAGCGACAATGTCCAGCTACGAGGAACAGCACACGGTCCCCTCTTCACCGGAGCAGAGACATCCCGGGAATGACGCGGCTTCAGCCAGTGACAGCTCTTATGTAGCTGAGGGCGGGGCCACCCATCACGTGACCCCGTCCCCCTCTGACGCAAGGGGAAACCCGGGCTTCCCCAGTGATGTGACGGGTGATCCCGCCCCCTCTGATGCAAGGGAAACCTGCGTTGCATCAGAGGGGGGCGGGGTCACCCGCACGTCACTGGGAAAGCCTGGGTTTCCACTTGCGTAAGAGGGGGACGGGGTCACGTGACGGGTGGGTCCTCGGCTACATAAGACATGTCAGGCTTTGGCGGCATCATTCCTGGGGTGTCTTCGCTCCGGTGAAGAGAGGACCGTGTGCTGTTCCTCGTAGCTGGACATTGTCGCTGGAGCCTGGAGAGATCATCCATCGCAGGATACCAACATCCTGGAGATCGAGAGTGGATTACCACCGCTGGAGTCTTTTTTTTTCTATTCTTTTTTTTTATTTTCAAAAAAGGACTTATCCCAACTGTGTCTGTGTGTTTTTTTTTACAATTTTTTACACATTCTTTGTGAAATGGTAGGGGTACAATGTAAACCGTTACCAATTCACATAGGGGGGGGCGGGATATGGGGGTCCCCTTTGTTAAAGGGGTCTTCCAGATTCCGATAAGCCCCCCCCCCGCAGACCCCCACAACCACCGGGCAAGGGTTGTGGGGATGAGGCCCTTGTCCCCATCAAAATGGGGACATGGTGCTTTGGGGTCCAGACCCCAAAGCATCCTCCCCATGGTGAGGGCATGTGGCCTGGTACGGTTCAGGAGAGGGGGTGCTCTCTCGTTCCCCCCTCTTTTCCTGAGGCCTGCCAGGTTGCATGCTCGGATAAGGGTCTGGAATGGATATTTGGGGGGAACCGCACGCCATTTTTTTTTTTATTTGGCGCAGGGTTCCCCTTAATATCCATACCAGACCTGAAGGGGCTGGTAATTGAATTTGGGGGGACCCCCACGCATTTTTTTTTTTTAATCAATGACTTTCAATAACTTTTCTCTGTATTACAGCCGCGAGTACTTTTAAATGACTTTTTTCCTTCAGAAATGACATTTTGTGCAGAGACTGTTCTAAGCACGGGAAACAAGCGCTGCTTTACAGGCATACTATATACACCCCCCAGGTATGAAATTTAAAGGAATATTTCACTTTTATTGTTTCACTTTAAGCATTATTAAAATCACTGCTCCCGAAAAAACTGTAGTTTTTAAAACTTTTTTTTGCATTGATACATGTCCCCAGGGGTAGGACCCGGGTTCCCAAACACTTTTTATGACAATAACTTGCATTTAAGCCTTTAAAACTAGCACTTTTGATTTTTCATGTTTGTTCATGTCCCATAGACTTTAACGGGGTTCGGATGTTCGAACAAATTTATTGCCCGTTCGCATGTTCTGGTGCGATCCGAACTGGGGGGTGTTTGGCTCATCCCTAATCAGCATGCAGAGCTTTTGTGAAAGGGAGGAAAGATCTGTTTTAAATTCATGCAAGTGTTAAGTTCAGTGGCCCATGAGTCTGAGTGCACAACAAAATCCTTTAAGTCTTGTGACCAAACAGTATAGGAGGGAGACCCTAACAATTACATTTCCTAAATATTTGGAGGTTAACCAGTGTTTTTAAAGGTTAATGCTCTGCACAGCTCCATATGTTTGTATTCAATGTACTGTAGAATTTTGGTTCGTCTTTGGGCAATTGTGGAGTTACTATGCTGTTATAATTCATTGGTCAGATATTAGAGGACCTGGAGGCATTCGACCCTTGGACAAGTGCTGGATGTCCTCCTTATATTTCTGACGTTACAATGTTTCTGTAAATGTCAATTAGACAAATGTCTCAAACCTCACTGCTCACAAGTTTTCATTCACTCCTTTTTGCTGTGGGCACGTGGAGTGCCAAACCCTGGAGTCTGTACCTGCAGCTTGTAAACACCATATATTAAACATGGGGCGGGCCATTGTTGAAGGCACTTCCTCTGACAAAGTTAATTCAACAAGACAGCCCATTCTGCATGGTTCCACCTAAGGACCTCCTCACTGACACATTTAATCTTTCATTTGATGTGTTACAAAAGCCACACTCAGATGGGGAGAAATGCAGTATGGGATGTTCTTACTCCATAAAGAAGGTAGCAAGGTACCTATATAGGTAGGTGGCTTGTTCTTAAAGAAGAACTTCAGTATGCTCACATAATTTTAATAAAAACATATTTTCCATTCTGAAGCTTCCCTCCAACCACTTTGCATATTTTATATATACTGTGTTTCTGTACTTGCCAAAAATACTGCAAAAATCTCCCTCCACTGAGTCTGGCTGCAATCATTTTAACTATGAGCAGCTGAAGCTGCTGCCTCTTAACTTCCTGGATTTACACAGACACACCTCTAGCTCTGCAGCTCTCATTGGCCCTCTTATGACTCACCCCCTCTCCCTTCCTGGCAACCTCTCATGGGACTGAGAGAGAGAGAGCTGTGCATGATGTCATAAGCCTAGGCTTTTTTTCCAAACAAGAAACAGGAAGTGGACTATATAAGGTATTTACTGGCAGAAAAAAAAATGTTTTACTATCCAAGGTTAAAACAACAAGGGCAGAAGATTTAATGGATGGAAAGATGAAAAAATGACTAAAGTTTAAGCAATGCATGGGCATATTAGGGCCAATGGCATTGTCCTAATTATAGTCATGTGGCCATATTATGGCAATTATGTCACAAGCATCCCCTCTGCTTTGTTTCATGTAGCTCTTGGGCTGAGAATCTCCTGCCCACAGCTCACTGAGCTGGCTGGAATTTGATCATATCACAGCTTCCCATGGGTTTGGGCGAACTGGGTTTGGACTGAGATCAAATCTGAACCCAGCTAATCCATACTCAAAGCAACATGACTAAGTCTGTTATTGCTTCCAGCAATCAGACCATGTGGGCAGTAGTGTATTTAGGTTTTGTGCTGCCCTAGGCCTGACTAAACTCATACAGGAAAATACAATGGGTGGTGGTGCAGGTTATAGTATAGTGATATGTAATGTACAAATCATATGATAGTCCTTTGAACTGGATCAGTTCTGTGTGAATTATGCAGTCTTTTGTTGATAGGGCAGCCTTGTGAAGGGAGTTGAAGCCACTCCAAATATGGAAGAGAAGAAAACAAGCAACAGGCGCCTCTTAGTAAGACTGATCAAATTTTATCACAAGATGCATTAAAAAACTCACATTTAGGTAAGTGTAGTCAGGCACAGGGAAGTCCAGTACT
Source organism: Rana muscosa (assembly GCA_029206835.1). Taxonomy (NCBI): domain Eukaryota; kingdom Metazoa; phylum Chordata; class Amphibia; order Anura; family Ranidae; genus Rana; species Rana muscosa. The sequence goes on along the minus strand of CM055118.1, from coordinate 76,773,329 downwards.
GTCACGCTTCATCTCTGTAGTCAGCATGATGGTGTGCTCTGTTTGTCCAAGTAGCCGGCGTCCTGTTCACAGGAGACTTCCGGGGTTTGTGGCAGGAACCAAAGCGAGGCCTGGAGCGCAGAGAGGGCTGGGATGCAGAGTTCAGCAATGTGACATAGCTGGCATACAGCGACCGGTTTCTGAGCATGCGCACCAGGAAATTGTACGAGGTGCGTGCTCCTTTCTCAAGAGAAGGGTGAACTCCAGGCCTCGCTTTGGTTCCTGCCTGTGCCTGACTACACTTACCTAAATGTGAGTTTTTTAATGCATCTTGTCATTAAATTTGATCAGTCTTACTAAGAGGCGCCTGTTGCTTGTTTTCTTCTTTCCTGACGAAACTCATGCACCCCCTAATTTAAATATGACCCATCCCTTCCTGTCAAGGCCACACCCCTTGCTGTTTAAGACCCGCCTCAAAAGATTTAAGTCGGGACACTAGTTCTGAGGGCCGGGGGGCAAAGGATTCCCTTAATTTGCATAGATTTCCTCTCACTTCCTGTTTGGCTATGAGGCAGGAAGTGAAGGGAAATCTCTGCAATGGGACAGGGATAGTAAAAAATTTACTGACAGGGGCTATAACCCTCCCTTACTCTATCCAAAATGAAAGGAAAAAGTGTTGCCTATAGTTCTACTTTAAGCACAAAGTTCAGATAATTTTATAGAGCGAACTATGAAGATATAACCATGACAATGGTGCAGCAGAAACATTTAGCACAGTGAGGAAGGTTTGTGGTCCAGGATGATAGGACAGTCAAAATTAGAAGCAGCTCCCCCCCCCCCCCACAGCTGCCGGCCACCCACATACCGGAAGCAGTGCGGCCGCTTTATGGGGGCGCTAGACTAATTTGCCTAACAGTGTAGCGCAAGCCGGTGGGGACTCTTTTCGTGCTGCCCCCCTGCAAAGTGCTGCCCTGGGCCAGGATACAGTGTTGCATGTGGGTACTAACCCCTAAGAGATTGCTAGTGTATATGCATATAGAAAATATTTTCACACATAAAAGTATTTGGCAAAATATATACCGGTATATATTTTTAATATTTGTATTTTTTTCAACAGCGTCTCCTTTTTATATTTTACATTTTTCAACATAGACAGACAAAAGAATACAGGTAGTAGAGTTGCATGTACAGTACCTGACTGCGATATTGTATAATATCGCGGCTCGGCAGCGGCGACATTGGTCCCCCGTGACCTCCGTCGCTCCTCCCGCTCGCCGCCCCCAATAGATTCCTATGGATGCGCTGCATTTTGTGGGGGCGAGAAGCACAGCCTCGCAGCGGCGATTTCCAGCGCAATCCCATCGCACTGGAAATACAAAATCGGCGGCAGGTACTGTATGGATAGAATATATGTTAGTGGTTCTTTTTTTTTCTAGAGTTATGCCTTTCATTGCATAAGAATTGCTATAGAATATTGCGATAGAATAAGACCTACACCTACACTGCCAACAATCATGAGAAAGACCTCTTACCTCCTGTCTGTCTTGATGAGAAATCAGTGCATATATCAGACCTGTAAATAGTTATCTACTCAGTGATCCCTGAATATAGTGAGCTCTTAAATTACAAGCAATGCTTATTCCATTGAAAAAAAAGACGTTTCCAAGAACATATGTTCACGCAACTGTACTCAGAAATGAGGAACAAAGTGGTGAGAAAAAGAGATCAGAATGTAATAAAGCAAAAGACTGTTCTAAAGTCACAGGGTCGAGGAAACAGAATATTGAGTAAGGGTAGATAGGACAAGGGTTTAAGAATGAACTTTATGTAAGAGAACAATGAATGGCCAAGGCTTTGTATTTCATAACGTTCGTGAACAAAGTCTTACGGCTGACTCTACCTCTGCCAGATTTAATGCTAACATTCTTTTTAATCTTTTTGTCTTTTAAGCAAACACAATGGCACTTGGCATTTGCACTAAGGTAAGGTATTTTTTTCTGTGGATCCCTGACTTTCAACTAACCAAGCAGATGAAAGCTTGCCAAAATTAATGTTCCACTTTCCGCTATAAATTTATAGACAGTGTACTACTTGGCAAAGCTTGCAGTTTAGCGCGTGGAGAAGGAACTGTGGAGTCGGCATAAAATAAAATTTGTTTTTCCTTCGACTACTTGTCTTATTTACATCAATTCAATTCGCACCTAGAGACGCCACAACCTTTTGATATAAAATGAAAATAATTTGGGAACATTCATTTATACAATCCATTATGAAAAGAGCAGAAGTCTTCCTTGAAACATTTATAAAGAGGCGGCAGGAGATATGGCAGGACAAAATTACAGTGGCAAACAAAAGGAAAAACAATTCAAGGCTCTGCAGGGCCCCAATAAGGGCCTTCATGGATGTTTACAAAGACCACAACGATGAGGCGGGGGGTCTGAGTACAGGTAGCTTCTGTTGAAAGTGTAATTTAAATAGATGCAGTACTTTTGGACTCTCAGTTGACAATGTAATATTGTTGTCACAGATGCAGTAAATAAAAATTAAATGTTAATATTGTTTTGCTTGCGACTTTTGAATTTCTAACTGAAAGAGTTATGGAATTCATTATTTAAACTTTAGTGGGTTTTAAACTTAAACCAAGAGAAGGTAAAATCTCCTGACTTTCAGCATATGCTGTCCCACGGTTTGGAATTCTTGCAGAACAACTTTTGTTGAATAAAAACAACCCAAAAGTATAAGTACCCCATGCTTAATTTGTGTGCAGCAATCTCAAAATAAAACTAATACAAGAGCTTAAAATCTGGAGTGCAGTTACATTTCAATAAACGATATGAATAAAAAAGTCACCAAAATATAAATGTCAAAAGACTATACAGGGTGAATTTTTTTTATTAGGAATATTAAGTACAAATATGTATTTAACCCTTTCATGCCTAAGACTATTTCTGGCATTTGTTGCTTACAAGTTAAATTCCACCCATTGAGGTGATAGCTGACAAAGGAGGGATATTCCCTATTTTTGGGAAGATTTCCTCTCACTTCCTGTTGCCTTTGGGACAGGAAGTGAAGGGGAATTTCCCCACCTGGAAGGCACTTAGCAATATTAACCTGATAGAGGTTTTAGGTAAAAAAAAAACTAAAAAACTTGATAGTATTTTGATAATTTTGATTTAATTTGTTAACACTTACTAATAAAGGTTGGACAAGTGTACCTCCTTTCAAGAATAGCATTTTAAATGATCTCACCAAAAAATCTTTATTTTTATTTTTAAGGAAAATGTTGCAAGAAAAAAAATATTTTCTAATAATTTCTGCCAAAGGAAGAGTAAATAAATATTTTACTCTTATATATATATTAGCAGAGACCCTAGAGAATAAAATGGCGATCATTGCAATATTTTATGTCACATGGTATTTACGCAGCGGTCTTTCAAACGCAATTTTTGGGGAAAAAAGGCACTTTCATAAAAAAATAAAAATAAACAGTAGAGTTAGCCCAATTGTTTTATATAATCTAAAAGATGATGTTACAACGATTCAATATATACCTAAAATGTTATGCTTTGAAATTGCACACACTCGTGGAATGGCGACAACTTATGATACTTAAAAATCTTCATAGGCGACGCTTTAAAAAAATGTAACGGTTACCAGTTTAGAGATACAGAGGAAGTCTTTTACTAGAATTATTGCTCTCACTCTGACGATCGCGGCAATACCTCACGTTTGTGATTTGAACACCGTTTACATTTGTGGGCGCGACTTGCGTATGCGTTTTCTTTGCTGCGCTAGAACGCGGGGACGGGGTGCTTTAACCACTTGCCGACCGCCTCCTGTACATATACGTTGGCAGAATGGCAAGGACAGGCACATCAATGTACCTGTACGTCCCCTTTAAGTGCCTGTCCAAGTGGTCGCGGAGCGGAGACCGGTGTCATGTGACACAGATCCCATCCCCCCTACAGTAAGAAACACTATGCAGGGAACACTTAACCGCTACAGCACCACCTAGTGGTTAACCCCTTCACTGCCAGTGTCATTTTCACAGTAATCAGTGCATTTTTATAGCGCTGATCGCTGTGAAAATGACAATGGTCCCAAAAATGTGTCCGATGTGTCTGCCATATATTGGGACGTTGGCACATTTGTATATGTGCATCCACAGTGTCACCCTGTGAGGATGCACGTTTAAGCAATTGTTTTGAAAGTGTCTGCCATAATGTCGCAGTCACGAAAAAAATCACTGATCACCGCCATTACTAGTAAAAAAATAATAATTAATAAAAATGCCATAAAACTATCCCCTATTTTGTAAACGCTATAACTTTTGCTCAAACAAATCAATAAACGCTGATTGCGATTTTTTTTACCAAAAATATGTAGAAGAATACGTGTCGGCCTAAACTGAGGAAAAAAAAATATATATATATTTTTTGGGGATATATATTATAGCAAAAAGTAAAAAATATTGTTTTTTTTTCAAAATTGTCGCTCTATTTTTGTTTATAGAGCAAAAAATAAAAACCGCAGAGGTGATCGAATACCACCAAAATAAAGCTCTGTTTGTGGGAAAAAAAGGACATAAATTTTGTCTGGGAGCCATGTCGCACGACCACGCAATTGTCAGTTAAAGCTACGTAGTGCAGAATTGCAAAAAGTGGCCTGGTCTTTAACCAGCCAAAATGGTCCAGGGCTGAAGTGGTTAAAGCTTTTTTTTTCTTATTTTTTTTTTTTTTACATTATCCCTTTAAAAAAAATAAAAAATCTGATCACTTGTATTGCTGTCACAAGGAATAGGTGGTGACAGGTACTCTTTATGAAGGGATCGGGGGTCTAAAAGATCGCTAAGTGCTTTCCAGGTGGGGAAATTCGCCCTCACTTCCTGTCCCAAAGGCAACAGGAAGTTACATAGTTACATAGTTAGTCAGGTTGAAAAAAGACACAAGTCCATCCAGTTCAACCATAAAAAAATAAAAAATTAAATAAAATAAATATAGTACAATCCCATATACCCAATTCTATACCCACTGTTGATCCAGAGGAAGGCAAAAAAAAAACAGCAGAGCATGATCCAATTTGCTACAGCAGGGGAAAAAAATTCCTTCCTGATCCCCCGAGAGGCAACCGGATATTCCCCGGATCAACTTTACCTATAAATGTCAGTACCCAGTTATATTATGTACATTCAAGAAAGAATCCAGGCCCTTCTTAAAGCAATCTACTGAGCTCGCCAGAACCACCTCTGCAGGGAGTCCATTCCACACTTTCACAGCTCTTACTGTGAAGAAACCTTTCCATATTTGGAGGTGAAATCTCTTTTCCTCTAGACGCAAAGAGTGCCACCTTGTCCTTTGTGTTGACCGAAAAGTGAATAACTCAACACCAAGTTCACTATAAGGACCCCTTATATATTTGTACATGTTGATTATATCCCCCCTTAATCTCCTCTTCTCAAGAGTGAATAAATTCAGTTCCTCTAATCTTTCCTCATAGCTGAGCTCCTCCATGCCTCTTATCAGTTTGGTTGCCCTTCTCTGCACTTTCTCCAGTTCCCCAATATCCTTTTTGAGAACTGGAGCCCAAAACTGAGCTGCATATTCCAGATGAGGTCTTACTAATGATTTGAACAGGGGCAAAATGATATCTCTCTCTCTGGAGACCATACCTCTCTTAATACAAGAAAGGACTTTGCTCGCTTTGGAAACCACAGCTTGGCATTGCATGCCATTATTAAGCTTATGATCTACCAAAACCCCCAGATCCTTCTCCACTACGAATCCCCCCAGTTGTACTCCCCCTAGCATGTATGATGCGTGCATATTCTTAGCCCCCAAGTGCATAACTTTACATTTATCAACATTAAACCTCATCTGCCACATAGTCGCCCAATTAGACAGGGCATTGAGGTTGGCTTGTAAATTGGTGACATCCTGTAAGGACATTATTCCACTGCATAGCTTGGTGTCATCTGCAAAGACAGAAATGTTACTTTTGATCTCAGACTCAATATCATTTATAAAGATATTAAAAAGTAAGGGTCCCAGCATTGAACCTTGGGGTACACCACTGATAACCTTAGACCATTCAGAGTAAGAATCATTAACCACTACTCTCTGAATTCTGTCTTTTAGCCAGTTTTCTATCCATTTACAAACTGATATTTCCAATCCTGTAGACTTTACCTTGCACATGAGCCGTGTGTGGGGAACTGTATTTAACGCTTTTGCAAAATCCAAGTATACCACGTCCACAGCCACCCCTCTGTCCAAGGTTTTACTTACCTCTTCATAAAAATAAATCAGGTTTGTCTGACAAATTCTGTCTTTCATGAATCCATGCTGTCTGTTGCTTAAATAGTTTTTTTCCAGCAAGAACTCATCTATGTGGTCTTTTATTAATCTCTCCAGTATCTTCCCAACTATAGAAGTTAAACTAACAGGTCTATAGTTACTTGGTAAAGACTTAATTCCCTTTTTAAATATAGGCACCACATTGGCCCTGCGCCAATCCAGTGGTACTATTCCTGTCATTAATGAGTCCCTAAAAATTAAATACAATGGCTTTGAAATTACAGAGCTCAATTCTTTTAGGATCCGTGGGTGTATGCCATCTGGTCCAGGTGCTTTATCCACCTTTATTCCATCTAAATATTTCTGGACCACATCACTTTTGAGCCATTGTGGATTTGGGGCTGTGTCACTACCACCCCCATTTTGGACATGAGCTCCCCCATGCTCCTTTGTATACACAGAACTGAAGAACGTATTTAATAAATTGGCCTTCTCTTTGTCCCCAGTCACCCACTCTAGATTATTTTGTAAAGGACCTACATGCTCAGACTTGACCTTTTTACTATTAATATTTTTGAAGATTTTTTTGGGGTTTGTCCTACTATCTTTTGCAATCTGTTGTTCATTTTGAATTTTTGCATCCTTGATTTCCTTTTTACATATCCTGTTATATTCTTTGTAACATTTAAATGACACTAGTGTTCCCTCATTTTTATATTTTTTAAAAGCTCTTTTCTTATAGTTTAGAGCTTTTTTAACTTTGGCAGTGAGCCACATAGGTTTTATTTTTAGCCTTTTGAATTTATTGCCCATGGGAATATACTTTGCAGTGAGTTCACAAACAGTCCTTTTGAAGAATTCCCATTTCTGTTCTGTGCCCATTGATGCCAATATTCCCTCCCAGTCTAAGTCCTGGAGAGCAGCCCTCATCCTTGGAAAATTTGCTCTCTTGAAATTAAGTGTTTTTATCTTTCCCGTATGTGATTATTGCTTACAACTAACATCAAATGAAATCATGTTATGGTCACTGCTACCCAGGTGTTCCTTTATCTGAACATTAGTAATACGCTCTGCATTGTTTGAGATTACCAGGTCCAACAGAGCATCATTCCTAGTTGGGGCCTCAATAAACTGGACCATAAAATTGTCCTGCAATAGGTTTATAAATTTTTGCCCTTTAACTGTCCCAGCAGTTCCATTACTCCAGTCAATTTCTGGGTAGTTAAAATCCCCCATTATTATCACCGTCCCAGCCCTTGCAGCCATTTCCATTTGTGCAAGGAGCTGAGTCTCCACCTCCTCATTAACATTGGGTGGTCTATAACAAACTCCAATGATTAACTTTGAACTACGCACATCTGTATGCAGTTCCACCCATAATGCTTCAGACTCATCCCACTCTCCATCCACCAGGTCCTCTTTCACACTCGCTTTGAGATCACTTCTCACATAGAGACAGACCCCTGGAAGTGAAAGGAAATCTTCCCAAAAATAGGGGATATCCCTCTTTTGTCAGCTATCACCTCAATGTGTCCCCCTCCAGTAGTCACCAGGACAAACAATGGGGGGAAATGTCCACATGGGAACAGAGACAGCAGAAAAATCCTCAAAGACGTTCCCTGTTTTTCAATAGTAGAATAGTAATAGTAAAGTTTTGGCTTTAACTGTTTGCACCTTTTCAAAGCAAAAATATTAAATAAAAAATGTCACAGGTAAGGCCCCTTTCACACCAGCGGACCGTATGTCCGCTTTTTCATCCATCCGTTTACTGATGAAAAAGGGACATACATTGGTCCCTATGAGATCGTGGGTGTCGGCGGCTAAACATCCGCTGACACCCGATCTCATCCGGGTCTACAATCCTCTGATTCTACAGACGGAGGAAAATTCTATTTTTCTATCCGTCTGCCGAGCGGATCGGATGAACACGGACAGACGGTCCATGTTCATCCGATCCCCCCCATAGGGGAGAGCGGAGATCTGACAGGGCAGTCCCTGCACAGTGTGCGGGGACCGCCCTTTCATCCGCCGGCTCAGCGGGGATCAGCGGAGCGATCCCCGCTGAGCAAGCGGAGGTTCACGGGGCGGATATTCACGGATCCGTCCCGTGTGAAAGGGGCCTAAAGTGTACCAACTCTCATTAAGGCTGTGTTGCAAGACTATAAATCTTTTACTCTAAATTGGCTTATAAAATAGAAGTACTCGTTAAACACATTGTAGGTACAGAATCGAAGATCTCAAGATCACCAGAAATATAGTAATTTTAAATCACCAGTATTTCCTAAATATGCAGTTTATGTTTGCTGGCTATTTAAGCTGTTTCTCTTGCCAACGTTTTGTTTTGGATAGAGTAATGAGGGGTTAGAACCCTGTCATATTTTATTGTTATCTGTGTTTCCTGTGGGGAAATTCCAACTCTCTCTCTTTGTAGAATGGTAATAAGCTGCTGATTCGGTCCGAACCCTGATTCAGACAGAATTTTGGTTGTTTGGAAGATCAGCAAATTAAATGGATGTTCAGCCAAGCCGACCCACTACAGCTGGAGGGTCGGCTCGGCTGAACACCCATTTAGTTCGGCCAAGCCGACCCTCCGGCTGTGGTGGGAATTGAAACATTTAGCAGCAGCAGTAATACTGAAAACAAAGAAAATACAGTAAATGCTTTAATAGCAGGATTATTAGATATTATTTAATAAAAGACTGAAAATAACCCTGAAATTACACTAACATTAGTGTACTTATACTTTAATAATTTTATATATTTTTATTTATAATTCTCATAATTTTTGTGTTTTTTAATTGTAAATGCAGGGGCTAAAGTGGAGTATTATTTTTGCTGGGAGTTCAAGTGTTAAGCACTTTTTTGTTATGCATTAAATATTATAACATGCTTTTTTGAAATGCATATGTCTGTTTGTCCAATAAATCACACAATTTAGCTTGAGGTGTTCTTTAACTAAACAAAATGCAAATAATCTGTGGAAATCAGATTAAAGATGACACAAAGGATATGAGGTTTGATCTCGGTTAAAATTATGTTGGTTAGAAAATGTTGGGTGGGTGATGAAAAAGCAAAAATGTTTATAGATCAAGGAGCTAAAGAAAGCTTTGAACTGGGATGGAAAATAAATGGAAACGTGAGATAAATTCCTTACCTAAAGCTGAAAAGGTGTTGAGTGGAATGAATTAGGCACTTCTACAATTTGTTAGTGTCTTTCAGGCAAGTCATGAATGCAATACACAACTAGAAGGCATTCTAAGTGCCTGCTTTTGTTTTAAGCAACATATATAAAAGAAAAGTTTTGAAAGTGAGTAGAATATATTGATCCAGACTGCAATCTTTTCCCTCTCAACAAAGAGAGAAGATACTTGGAGATACTAGCGAGATGTGATATGATTGTAAAATAAAAGATCAATTTGAAACATACATTTTTTATATTGGAATTACTTTTAAAATGCGGGAAAATTTAACTTTTTGGACTTCTCGCTTAAGGGTTTTTTTCATTCAACGCGGCATTTATGAGTTAAAAGTCTGTAATTTCTTTTTTGGCAAGAAAGTTTTCCATTGGAAATAAAATGTAATTCAGTTTTTTTTTCCATTACTACTTTTTCTATTTTAGTATATACTTTTTATTTAATATATAAAGGAATATGTTTAGTTTGAATTAAAAAAATCGCATTATTCATAGGATTTCTTTAAAAAACATTATCATTATTACACACGATTTATATAGCGCGAACAGTTTGCACAGCGCTTTACATTGTAGAGGGGGAACAGCATAATTTCAATACAGTTCAATACAGAAGGGAAAGGAGGGAGCTTACTGTACATTCTAATGGGAGGGCGGAGGTGGTACAAAAGGTAACAGCTGTGGGGGAGGATTTGATGGAGGTGGCTCGGGTACAGTTCTTTGGTGGGTGTGGGATAGGCTTTCCTGAACAAATGAGTTTTCAGGGATCTCCTAAATGTGAGATCGGACATACTGGGGCAGGGAGTTCCACAGGAAGGGAGAGGCTCTAGTGAAGTCCTGTAGGCGAGCGTGGGAGGAGATAACAAGGGAGCTAGAGAGCAAGAGGTCCTGGGAGGAGAGAATGATTTGGGCAATATCTGCAATTATGTTATTTGAAAATAAAGGTTAAGGGACTAAGTCAATTGAAAAGCTCTCTGTAATTTTTTAAAAGGGTCATTTTACATATTCTTCTGTTTTCTTGATTCCACTTCTCCCAAGGAGTTTTGCAAATATATTTATCTTATACTTCCTGCTTGTCAGGTCTGGGACAGTTTTGGGGCCTTACAACTCCTAGTGACCTTTTATGAATGTTTCATGCTTTGAACTTAGTCAGACTATAATGATTCTGGGTCATTTTTATTTTATAGTTATTTTATATTTTTTTAACTGATGTTGTTTATTTATTTCTTAAGATAGATAGATAGAATCTTTATTTTACAGGTAAAAATATTGATACATGACAATGGATTCCCAGACCACTATGGATCTTCTAAGGAAAGATCATAGCAGTAGCTATCTCCCTTTAGACAGGATATCAGTTCTTGAAAATTCAGGAAGAGCCACAGATTTATACATGCATATGCTATACTGTATATAATATGTAAATATATATATATATATATATATATATATATATATATATATATATATATATTAAATTCATTAGTTTCCTCAAAATCCTACAAACAATACCCCATAATGACAACGTGAAAGAAGTTTGTTTGAAATCTTTGCAAATTTATAAAAAATAAAAAAGGAAAAAATCCCATGTACATAAGTATTCACAGCCTTTGCCCAATACCTTCTTGAAGCACCTTTGGCAGCAATTAGAGCCTTAAGTTTTGTTGAGTATGATGCTACGAGCATGGCACACCTATTTTTGGTCAGCAGAACCTCTCAAGCTCCAACAGGTTGGATCGGGAGCGTCGGTGCACAGCCATCTTCAGATCTCTCCAGACACATTCAATCAGTTTCAAGTCTGGGCTCTGGCTGGGCCACTTAAAGACATTCAAAGACTTGTCCCGTAGCCACTCCTTTGTTACCTTGGCTGTGTGCGTAGGGTCATTCGCCCCAGTCTGAGGTCCAGAATGCGCAGGTTTTCATCAACGATGTCTCTGTCCCTCGATCCTGAATAGTCTTCCAGTTCCTGCCGCTAAAAAAAAACCCACAGCATGATGCTGCCATCACCATGCTTCACTGTAGGAATGGTATTGGCCAGGTGATGAGCGATGCCTGGTTTTCTCCAGACATAATGCTTGTAATTCAGGCCAAAGAGTTCAATCTTTGTTTCATCAAACCAGAGAATTTTGTTTCTCATGGTCTGAGAGTCCCTCAGGTGCCTTTTGACAAACTCCAGGTGGGCTGTCATGTGCCTTTTACTGTACAGGCCTAATTGGTGGAGTGCTGCAGAGATGGTTGTTCTTCTGAAAGGTTCTCCTCTCTCCACAGAGAAACGCTGGAGCTCTGTCAGAGTGACCATCAGGTTCTTGGTCACCTCCCTGACTAAGGCCCTTCTCCCCCAATCACTCAGTTTGGCCAGGCGTCCCGCTCTAGGAAGAGTCCTGGTGGTTCCAAACTTCTTCCATTTACGGATGAGGGAGGCCACGGTGCTCACTGGAATCTTCAATGCTGCAGAAACTTTTCTGTACCCTTCCTGAGATCTGTGTCTCGAGGTCTACAGACAATTCCTTGGACTTCATGTCTTGGTTTGTGCTCTGACATGCACTGTTAACTGTGGAACCTTATATAGACAGGTGTGTGCCTTTCCAAATCATGTCCAATCAACTGAATTTACCACAGGTGGACTCCAATCAAGTTGTAGAAACATCTCAAGGATGATCAGTGGAAACAGGATGCACCTGAGCTCACATTTAAGTGTCATAGCAAAGGCTGTGAATACTTATGTATTGTGTGATTTTTTATTTTTAATAAATTTGCAAAGATTTCAAACAAACTTCTTTCACGTTGTCATTAAGGGGTATTGTTTGTAGAATTTTGAGGGAAATAATAAATTCAATCCATTTTGGAATAAGGCTGTAACATAACAAAATTTAGATAAAGTGAAGCGCTGTGAATACTTTCCAGATGCACTGTACAGTGCCTTGAAAAAGTATTCATACCCCTTGAAATTTTTCACATCTTGTCATGTTACAACCAAAAATGTAAATGTATTTTATTGGGATTTTATGTGATAGACCAACACAAAGTGGCACATAATTGTGAAGTGGAAGGAAAATGACAATTGATTTTCAATTTTTTTTACAAATACATTTTTGAAAAGTATGACCTGCATTTGTATTCAGCCCCCTTTACTCCGATACCCCTATCTAAAATCGAGTAAAACCAATTGCCTTCAGAAGTCACCTAATTAGAAAATAGAGTCCACCTGTGTGTAATTTAATCTCAGTATAAGTACAGCTGTTCTGTGAAGCCCTCAGAGGTTTGTAAGAAAGCCTTAGTGAACAAACAGCATCATAAAGGCCAATGAACACACCAGACAGGTCAGGGATAAAGTTGTGGACAAGTTTAAAGCAGGGGTAGGCTATAGAAACATATCCCAAGATTTGAAGATCTCACATTATCTGAAAATGGAAAGAGTATGGCACAACTGCAAACCTTCAAAGAAACGTACCGCTTTAAGCTGCTGGACTCCAATAATTGCTCCCGCCCTGTTGCACTGACAGGTGCTGGCTATGCACTGGTCCGTAGGAAAAGGAAGAGGTCCTGGATTGCCGCACTCAGTAAAATGGTTTATCGCACAATGTTGAAAGGTCAAATCCAAAAATTAATCCATAAGTGCCAAAAGCAAACCAAAACAAACAGTGGACATGCAGGGGCTGACGGCTGACGCGTTTCACATCATAGCTTGATGCCTACTCATAGCTACCAAGACATGGCCGTCCATTTGAACTGACAGGCTGGGCAAGGAGAGCATTAATCAGAGAAACAGACAAAAGACACATGGTAACTCTGGAGGAGCTGCAGAGATCCACAGCTCAGGTGGGAGAATCTGTCCACAGGACTACTGTTAGTCATGCCCTCCACAAATCTGGTCTTTATAGAAAAGTGGCAAGAAGAATGTCATTGTTGAAAAGAAAGCCATAAGAAGTCCCATTTGCAGTTTGTAAGAAGCCATGTGGGGACATAGCAAACATGTGGAAGAAGGTGCTCTGGTCAGATGAGACCAAAATGTTACTTTTTGGCCTAAAAGCAAAACCCTATGTGTGGCGGAAAACTAACACTGCACATCATCCAGAACACACCATCCATTCGTGGGGATGCTTTTCTACAGCAGGGACAGGGAAGTTGGTCAGAATAGATGGGAAGATGGATGGAGCCAAATACAGGGAAACCTTAGAAGAAAACCTGTTAGAGTCATACACCTAGAGCTACAATGGAATGGTTTAGATCAAAGCATATCCATGTGTTAGAATGGCCCAGTTAAAGACCAGACCTAAATCCAATTGGAAATCTGTGGCAAGACTTAAAAAGTGCTCCTCACAGATGCTCTCCATCCAATCTGACAGAGCTTGAGCTGTTTTGCAAGAAAAATTGTCAAAAATGTCACTCTCTAGATGTGCAAAGCTGGTAGAGACATACATAAAAACACTTGCAGCTGTAATTGCAGTGAAAGGTGGTTCTACAAAGTATTAACTCAGGGGGGCTGAAAACAAATGCACGCCATACTTTTCACATATTTATTTGTAAAAAAAAAAATTAAAACCATTTATCATTTTCCTTCCACCTCACAATTATGTGCCACTTTGTGATGGTCTATCACATAAAATCCCAATAAAATACATTTAAAGTTTTGGTTGTAACATGACAACATGTGGAAAATATCAAAGGGTTTGAATACTTTTTCAAGGCACTGTATATATGTCCAAAAGTAGTATAAAGGCACTCAATGGTTTTGCAGAGGAGGTAGATCAAAACAGCAGTGTTTTTTTTTTGTCAACGTTTCAATGAAGCTTAGTCCAGTCTTGAGAAAGATGGACTGAGCTTCATTAAAAAGTTGTCAATAAAAAACACTGCTGTTTTGATTTACCTCCTCTGCAGGTCCCGTGAATGCCTCTAAACTACTTTTGGATTTGAATGGATCTCTTTGTAGGTGAGCACCTGGGCATTTATCTCAAACATAGAGGGCTGTGGCTACTCCTCGGATAGATAGATATATATAAACTGTATATATACAGTATATATATTTACACCACATATCTTTTGTATTTATCATTTTTAGCTTCAGTTTCTGGAGTCGCGCAACCATAACATGAACTTTTTGTTCCTTTTTTTTGTTTTTATATATACTTACCTAAAGACTATTTTTTCTGTGAATACATTTCAGTGTAAACTCTGTCACTGAATAACAGCTGAAGTTATTACATTGCATTATGGTTTGTAAAGAATACAATTTACACATGTTTATAGCTGAACTCCGGGCAGAAATGTTATGACATACAGTATCTCACAAAAGTGAGTGCACCCCTCACATTTTTGTAAATATTTTATTATATCTTTTCATATGACAACACTGAAGAAATTACACTTTGCTAATGTAAAGTAGTGAGTGTACAGCTTGTATAACAGTGTACATTTGCTGTCCCCTCAAAATAACTCAAGACACAGCCATTAATGTCTAAACCGCTGGCAACAAAAGTGAGTACACCCCTAAGTGAAAATGTCCAATTGGGCCCAAAGTGTCAATATTTTGTGTGGCCCCCATTATTTTGCAGCACTGCCTTAACCCTCTTGGGCAAGGAGTTCACCAGAGCTTCACAGGTTGCCACTGGAGTCCTCTTCCAGTCCTCCATGAAGACATCACGGAGCTGGTGCAGAAAATTGAAAAAGGCGCTTGGACAGCCGCACTCCAAAAAATGGTTGTTTATTAAAACAAAAACACAGAATACATATCACAGCAAAGAAAACAGCAGATGGGAGCTGACGCACTTCGCACTGCGATTCAGTGCTTAATCATAAGCTATGATTAAGCACTGAATCGCAGTGCGAAACGCGTCAGCTCCCATCTGCTGTTTTCTTTGCTGTGATATGTATTCTGTGTTTTTGTTTTAATAAACAACCATTTTTTGGAGTGCGGCTGTCCAAGCGCCTTTTTCAATTTTCTGCATTGTCATATGCACTGCCTGCACCCACGGCCCTAGGATCCTGTGAAAGATCCATCAGCTACACCTGAGCGGTTACCTTCCCATCACGAAGCTGGTGCTTTCGCTCCTCCACCTTCAGTTTAAGGATGCCCCACAGATGCCCAATAGGGTTTAGGTCTGGAGACATGCTTGGCCAGTCCATCACCTTTACCCTCATCTTCTTTAGCAAGGCAGTGGTTGTCTTGGAGGTGTGCTTGGGGTTGTTATCATGTTGGAATACTGCCCTGCAGCCCAGCATCTAAAGCACAGGGATCATGCTCTGCTTCAGTATGTCACAGTACATTTTGGCATTCATGGTTCTCTCAATGTACTATAGCTCCCCAGTGCCGGCAGCACTCATGCAGCCCCAGACCATGACACTCCCCCCACCATGCTTGACTGTAGGCAAGACACACTTGTCTTTGTACTCCTCACCTGGTTGCCACCACACACGCTTGACACCATTTGAACCAAATAAGTTTATCTTGGTTTCATCAGACCACAGGATATGGTTCAAGTAATCCACCATGTCCTTAGTCTGCTTGTCTTCAGCAAACTGTTTGCTTACTTTCTTGCGCATCGTCATTAGAAGAGGCTTCTATCTGGGACGACAGCTATGCAGACCAATTTGATGCACTGTGTGGCGTATGGTCTGAGCACTGACAGGCTGACCCCCCACCCCTTCAACCTTTGCAGCAATGCGTCTATTTCCTAAAGACAACCTCTGGATATGATGCTGAGCACGTGCACTCAACTTCTTTGGTCGACCATGGCGAGGCCTGTTGTGAGTGGAACTTGTCCTGTTAAACCACTGTATGGTCTTGAACCCCATGCTTCAGCTCAGTTTCAGGGTCTTGGCAATCTTATTATAGCCTAGGCCATCTTTATGTAGAGCAACAATTCTTTTTTTTTCAGATCCTCAGAGAGTTCTTTGCCATGAGGTGCCATGTTGAACTTCCAGTGACCAGTATGAGAGAGTGAGAGCGATAACACAAAATTTAACACACCTGCTCCCCATTCACACCTGAGACCTTGTAATACTAACGAGTCACATGACACCGGGGAGGAAAAATGGCTAATTGGGCCCAATTTGGAAATTTTCACTTAGGGGTGCACTCATTTTTGTTGGCAGCGGTTAAATACTAATGGCTGTGTGTTGAGTTATTTTGAGGGGACAGCAAATTTACAGTTATACAAGCTGTACACTCACTACTTTACATTGTAGCAAAGTGTAATTTCTTCAGTGTTGTCACATTAAAAGATATAATAAAATATTTACAAAAATGTGAGGGGTGTACTCACTTTTGTGAGATACTGTGTGTATATATATATATATATATATATATATATATATATATATAGGTGTTCCCATATATTTAAATTATTTCTTTGTGCTACAGCGCACAGTACCCTTGGAAGTTAGAAATCCAGCCTTTATTCTGTGAGGAGACCTCTGTTATCCCCCTCATATCCTGTTTATAAGACTGGTGGTTGTTGTTTCCTCTTTCTCCCTTACCACTGGTCTTGTATATTCTCCCCTGCAGTTCTCAGTAAAGCGAGCTCTTGATGCAGTGTGTGGACACCATAGTCGCAGACCCCTGGTCTGATCCACTCAGTGTACAGCATGGGCCAGGAGTCTAATTTATCCCATACACATATTCATTTTATACATGCTCATAGTCCCGCCCACACTGCTATCCATTTACATTATGGGCAGATCAAGACCTTGAGTCTGAGACCGCCGACTGCATCAAGAGCCCACTTTACTAAGAACTACAGTTTAAATGGTCAGCAATGTGGGCAGGACTGTAGGTGTGTATGGGATTAATCAGACTCCTGACTTGTCTATCTAACTTTGCTGAACAGTGGGCAGATTCTGAGACTCTCTGGACCACATACTGCAGCAAGAGCTAGCTTTAGTAAACAGTCCTGAAGCAGCACAGAGACAGTATGCAGCCTGAATTGGCGGTAATGTGGGCTGAACTGTGGGCATGTTTGTAATGAATATGTGTATGGGATGAATTAGACTCCTGGTGTCTCCATCTAACTATGCTGTACAGTGGGCAGATCAGACAGGGACGAATTTCGAAACAATTGCTTAAACGTGCATCCTCACAGGGTGACACTGTGGATGCACATATACAAATGTGCCAACGTCCCAATATCATAGGAGAAACAAAGATAAACTAGAAAGAATGGACTTTTGGCGGCACATGGATAAATGTTTGTAAAAAACTAGGGGTATTTATTTTTAAACAGAGTAATGAAAAGATACATATAAACATTTAGACAATACCAATTTGTTTATACTTAGATACAGAGCTTGGGTTCACGCTTTAACAATACTTCACGGTATGTAACATGTAAGCATTCCACCTTGTTTGGAATGCAAATCCGGCAAACCAGAGGCTATAGAAACAATAATTGTGTGAAGCAAGTTAACGAGAGCCATAGGTCCAATGTATCATGTGTGGTCTTGACTTGCTCTACTAGTTTTGCGGGTTACCGCTTCTTCAGGAGCACAGTAATAGGCCAGATAATGTGCTGCCGATGGCGACACACACCTATGTAAGGTTTGATTGGCTATTTGTCGGTAACAGATAGCCAGCCATAATAAAAATCACAATGAACAACAGCTGGGTATACTGCTGGGCGAAGGCTGATTGTGTACAGCGACAGGTAATGTCCTCCGGTACTTTTAGGGTTGGAACTATCACGGTGAGGAGGAAAGGCTTAACATACACCAGTATGGATCCTGGTGTGAGTAGAGAATATCTCACTCCACAGGGCCTTGAATACGATGGCCAGGCTGTAAACCTGTGCCTTAGAGAAAAATCTACACTAGTCCGGAGCAGTCCCAGCAGATCAGACAGGGAGTCTAAACCTATTGTGCCCTCCCACTGTACAGTTAGATGGACAAGCTGTCATGGTTATGCAGTAATGTTTGTCTGTCAGCTTACCTCCTCCATCCTCCTCCATGTGTCCTGCTTTAGAGGCCAGCCACTCTCACCTGGCTGCTTAAGTAATCTCTCCTTTAAGCATGGCTCCACCCCAGGCCCTATCAGGGAACTCTATATTAACCTGTGCACTGCAAGCCAGCCATGCTGATCAATGTTGTTTGTTAAGCTATTGTGTGTTTGGGTTCCTGCTTGCTGTGTGCTACGTCAGTCTCTGTTTTACCGATCTTGGCTTGTTCTCGACTATCCCTGTCTGCTTGTGACCTTGACCTTTGGCATGTCCTTTGTTTATCCTTGTCTGCTTGTTGCCCTGACCTTTGGCTTATCCCCTCACTATCTCCTGTATCCTGAGCTGCTGCTTCCCCTCTATCCTCTATAGCCTACTGTGAGCATAAGCTGGATGACTCTGGGGGCCGCGACCTGGATCCAGTTGCAGCCCAGTCCATCCTCACCACTAGAGGCTCTGGTGAACACCTACTGGATCTTAGACTCTAGGCCCTGGGGAATCTTAGGTTCTAGCTACCTGTGGGATCCATGTTAGTGCTCCAGTGGACCTGCCTTCCTTAACCACCCAGAGTTCCATCCGCAACAGTCAGCCATAGGGTTCACTACCTTAGCGGTGCACTCCTGACCCCAACGGTGTGCATCTGTCACCTGGCTTCAGGTGACCTGACACAAGCCAGGAGTCTGATTAATCCCATACACAGATTCATCACATACATGTCCACAGTCCCACCCACACTGGTGCCCATTCAGACTCTAATTCCCAGGGCATAGTGGGATTTCTAGTTTTAGTATGTGCTACTGTAACAAACACTGACAGGAAGTGATGTTTCAGAAATCCTTCCTCCTGGAGCCCAGGGATAGAGAACGCTTATTGTAAAGAGATGACGTCACTGATATTTAAAACTGTGAGTTTTGTGCAAAGCATGCTATTTTAATCCAAACCACACAGCTCTAACATGCAAAATGTATCACTATCCCAGAGATCTTTTTTAAAAATTGGGTTAAATATTTTTATTGGAAAATAAACCATAAGATTTTTTGTCCATTTGTCAGCTTAAAAATATGGACAGAGAATTTTCAAAACAGTTTAGCAAATAAAAACTCTATATATCCTTTCAACAATGATGTTAAAATTAATTAGTTAGGCAAATTAGTCAGAGTTATTGTCAAATTAACTGACCCATATTGATGCTGCTAAATTTGGTTGCGCACAAAGGAGTTGTTTGCACATGTTTGGATGATGGAAATCAGCCGAGCTCCTGCTCTGGAGCCACTGCTCTTGCACAGTGCAACTGTACTTTGCAAAGTGCACAGTCTATTTGTCTATTTGCCTTTAGTAAATCAACCCCATAGGGTTCCATGACTTCTGGCTAGTTAGGAACAGGATAGTAAAATATAGGCTTTTATTGGACTTGCTGTAGTTAGTAATTCATCCAGTCTTTGCTAGAACAGGTTGCACATATGTATATTTAGATGTTTTTTTCTCCCCACAGGGTGCAGTCTTGCAAGAGAGTTTATTCCTGCTCTCTGTGTATACAACAGCCAAAAAAAAAAAAAGAAAACAGCCACACTTTAATATATTCCAGGCACAGTGTATTTCAAAAGGTGTACAACACACACTTGCCGGCAATCATGCTTTGCTAGGGTTCTTTGCCTTCCTCTGGATGAACTGTGGGTATAGGGTTATTTATATGGGATTGTATGATTTTTTTTTTCCTTTTATTGGTTGAACTAGATGGACTTGTGTCTTTTTTCAACCTGACTAACCAAGTACGGTAACTATCATTCCACCCTTCTGACACGCTTCATCGAGGATAAGCTTAATCTCTAAATTTTGTCAGTTTAGTTTAGTTTAGTAATTTTATCACCTGTGTTGTAATAAGCATACTGTTTGATGTAGGTTTTGTGCCTTATTTAAAGCTTTTAATTTTCTTTTTTTTTTCTTTGCATTAAATGAAATTGAACAGTGCTAAATGGCACAAACCCTCATGTAGAAAATGACATTTTTTCCCGTCAAGCTTTAAATAAAAAACAAAGAAAGCTTTGCTCAAAATTAATGATCCAAAATGATTGTTCACTGGGTTGTTACATTGTTGAGTACAGCAAAGAACATTACAAAGCCTTCATCGTAGGCAATACAGTTGTGAGCATCCGGAACGTTGAACTGTTTTCTAAGATAAATCATTTCGGAGTCACATGGCATGCATAGCATTAAAAAGTACAATCAATTTGCCACAAAGTGGAAACTTAAATGAGATCATCAACAATGCAAGAGGACACACAGATCAGTCTCTCATTCATCAATATCAATATATCTACGAAGGAGAAAGGCACACAGTGTCGCACTGATGCTTCCTTCAAGTTAAATCAGGATACTAAAGTAGAATACTTGCTAAATTTCAAAATAGTGAAATAGAAGGTAATATAACTTGTTTTCGTTGTATAACTTTAATATACATTTTTGTAATTTGAAATAAATTGAAGACATTTTGGGATGCAGTTTGAAAATCTTGCCCCAGGTTCCTAATTAATTTTCTGCTAACTTTCTTATATCTACTTCCTTTTTCCCTTTGTTTTTTTTAGTCACCTTTCAGTCTATGCCTCCATATTCATTTAGTTCTTTTATAATCATGCACATACAGTGCCTTGAAAAACTATACATATCCTTGGAATTTTCCAAATTTTGTCATGTTATAACCAAAAACGGACATGTATTTTATTGGGATTTTATGTGATAGACCAGCACAAAGTGGCACATAATTGTGAAGTGGAAGGAAAATGATAAATGGTTTTCAAATGTTTTTACAAATAAAGATCTGAAAAGTGTGGCGTGCAATTGTATTCCGCAACCTTTACTCTGATACCCCTAACTAAAATCTAGTCAAACCAAATGCCTTCAGAATTCACCTAATTAGAAAATATGGTCCACCTGTGTGTAATTTAATCTCAGTATAAGTACTGCTGTTCTTTGAAGCCCTCAGATGTTTGTTAGAGAACCTTAGTGAACAAACAGCATCATGAAGGCCAAGGAACACGCCAGACAGGTCAGGGATAAAGTTGTGGAGAAGTTTAAAGTAGGGTTAGGTTATAAAAAAATATCTCAAGCTTTGAACGTCTCATGGAGCACTGTTCAATCCATTATCCGAAAATGGAAAGAGTATGGCACAACTGCAAACCTATCAAGACTAGGGATGAGCTTCGAGTTTGAGTCGAACTTATGTTCGACTCGAACATTGCCTGTTCGCATGTTCGCCAAACAGCGAACAATTTGGGGTGTTCGCGGCAAATTCGAAAAGCCGCGGAACACCCTGTAAAAGTCTATGGGAGAAATCTAAAGTGTTAATTTTAAAGGCTTATATGCAAGTTATTGTCAGAAAAAGTGTTTGGGGACTCAGGTCCTGCCCCAGGGGACATGTATCAATGCAAAAAAAAGTTTTAAAAATGGCCGTTTTTTCGGGAGCAGTGATTTTAATAATGCTTAAAGTGAAACAATAAAAGTGAAATATTCCTTTAAATTTCGTACCAAGGGTGTGAGTATAGTATGCCTGTAAAGTCGCACTTGTTTCCCGTGCTTAGAACTGTCCCTGCACAAAATGTAATTTCTGAAGGAAAAAAAGTCATTTAAAACTCACTCGCGGCTATAATGAATTGTCGGCTCCCGGCAATACATAGAAAAGTCATTGATAAGAAAAAAAAATGCGTGGGGGTCCCCCCAAATTCAATTACCAGGTCCTTCAGGTCTGGAATGGATATTAAGGGGAATCCCGCCGCAAATAAATAAAAAAATGCGTGGGGTTCCCCCCAAATATTCATACCAGGCCCTTCAGGTCTGGTATGGATTTTAAGGGGAACTCCACCCCAAATTTAAAAAAAATGGCATGGAGTTCCCCCAAAAATCCATACCAGACCCTTTATCCGAGCACGCAACCTGGCAGGCCGCAGGAAAAGAGGGGGGACGAGAGAGCGCCCCCCCTCCTGAACTGTACCAGGCCACATGCCCTCAACATGGGGAGGATGTCCCCATGTTGATGGGGACAAGGGCCTCATCCCCACAACCCTTGCCCGGTGGTTGTGGGGGTCTGCGGGCAGGGGTTTTATCGGAATCTGGAAGACCCTTTTAACAAAGGGGACCCCCTAGATCCCGCCCCCCCCATGTGAATTGGTAAGGGGTACATTGTAAAAAAAAATTAAAAAAACACACAGACACCTTGGAAAAGTCCTTTATTAAAAATAAAAAATAAAAAACACATTCCAGCAATGTAATCCAATGTCCCGTTGCGATCCGATGTCCAGCGATGCAGTCTCCATTCGAAACGTCATGGCTGAGCAGACCTACACTGCGGAGGAAGTTCCCCATCAGGTCCGCTCAACCAATGACGTAGGCGTGGTCTGTGGTACGAGGGGGCGGTCAGAGCCCTTAGGCTTTCACACTGGAGTGAAAGGAGCAGCTCTTTCAGGGGGCTTTGCAGGCACTCTTTTTAGCGCTATAGCGCCTGAAAAGTGCCTCATACCACGTACACACGACCGTTTTTCATGACGAGAAAAATGCCATTTTTTAAAATGGTCATTAAAAACGATCGTGTGTGGGCTTCAGAGCATTTTTCACAATGTAAAAAATGGCCATGAAAAATTTGGAAAAAAAATTCTCGTCGTTTTTCACGTCGTCCTTTTTCTCGTCATGAAAAACGGCCGTGTGTAGGCTTTAACGACATGAAAAAAACGTGCATGCTCAGAAGCAAGTGATGAGACGAGAACGCTCGTTCTGGTAAAACTAGCGTTCGTAATGGAGATAGCACATTCGTCACGCTGTAACGGACTGATGAGCACGAGGCTGAAAAGCGCAAATCGTCTCTTCCCAAACTTTTACTAACACGCGGTAACACGAAATCAGCAAAAGCAGCCCAAAGGGTGGCGCCATCAGAATGGAACTTCCCCTTTATAGTGCCGTCGTACGTGTTGTCGTACGTGTTGTACGTCACCGCGCTTTGCTCGAGAATTTTTTTCAAAGATAGTGTGTAGGCAAGGCAGGCTTGAGAAGAATCTCGTCGAGAAAAACACAGTTTTTTTCAATGACAATAAAAACGGTTGTGTGTATGCGGCATTAGTGTGAAAGTAGCTATAGTGTGGTGACTGATGTTTTTCTGCACCTGATCAACACCAGCCAATGAAGGGCTCATAGATGACAATAATTGTTTATGTGCCCGATTCACACTGTAATGCTGGTGTAGTGTGTGTGCAGAAAAATGAAAACATGCACTGTTCTGAAGCGCATCGAAGGCACCACAGGTCACAGCAGCTCAGCACAGTACACCGCACTGCAGTGGGGAGACTTGAATGGAGAGAACATTTTTACACAGTTTGAACATGTTTTAGCACAACTAGTAGTACTGATTGTAGGACTTCTGTACCCAGACAAGTTGAAACAGACTACATTTCCCAGAAGAGTTGGGAAAATCAAAAGCCTGGGAATTTTCCAGAAAGGAAAGAAGGGGACTGTGAGAAGGGGGGGGGGGTGTAAAGAAGGCAGTGCGCGACTCAGAGGACCTAGGCCAGATTGGGTCACACCGGAGAGTAGGAAAGAGGGATTGAAGATCGCTGGTATCATTGACAGGTATGTGGTCCCGCAGTGTATATCATTGACAGGCAGGACAGTCAATCCTGCAGGCAGGCGGATCATAGTACTGTCATTGGCACCGCTTCTTTGTCAGAGGGACCGAGAGAACAAGGGGGCCCCCAACTGAGAGACTACCGTTCACACTGCTGGGACTACAGACTGGGTGAGATGGTTTCATAACCCAAACCATCACAAGTTACAAGTGGCTCTGTTGCTTTCATTTGTTCCAGCTTAGTACACCTTGCATGACAATTTACCACTTTCAGACTTCTTAGCCTATTCAGTACTGCAGCCTATTGCTTTAGTGTCTTCCTACTATTCTTAAAGTGCAGGATTCTTGCTACAGCATGTGTTTTCCTTCAGACAGGAATACAGTTGGGGGTTGATTTACTAAAGGCAAATCCACTTTGCACTACAAGTGCACTGCAAGTGCACTTGGAAGTGCAGTCAGTTTAGATCTGAGGGGAAGATCTGAGATGAGGGGAAGCTCTGCTGATTTTATCATCCAATCATGTGCAAGCTAAAATTATGTTTTTTATTTTGCTTGCATGTCCCCCTCAGATTTACAGCGACTGCACTTCCAAGTGCACTTTCAGTGCACTTGTAGTGCAAAGTGGATTTGCCTTTAGTAAATCAACCCCTTAGTGTCTCATCTCAAGCTTCTTCCAGCTATAAAGGAACTAGCTTCACTAGACCAGTTCACCATCTACAGGGTTTCAAACTCTGCTGAAGTCTGCTTCTGCCCCTTTTTCAACTTCTGTGTTAAAGAGACCCTACCCAATTTCTGACCACCACTCTGGAATCTTTCCTATTGCTGTACCATCCTTAGGAAATCTTGCTCTTAAGCCTCGTACACACGACCGAGTTTCTCATCCAAAACCGACAAGAAAAGTGCCGAGAGAGCTTTATTGTCGAGAAAACCGTTCGTGTGTATGGTTTTACGACGAGAAAACTGCCGTGAATCTCGACGAGAAAGATAGAGAACCTGCTCTCTTTTTCTCGTCCAGATTCTAGATTTTCTCGTCGGGTTTCTCGTCGGCCTGTTTTGCGACGAGAAAATGGTTCGTGTGTATGCTTTTACGACTCTTCAAAAAGCGCGCATGCTCAGAATCAAGTATGTGACGGGAGCGTTTCTTCTGGTAAAACAAGCCTTCGTAAATGAGATAGCACATTCGTCACACTGTAACGAACTGAAAGCACGAAGACTGAAAAGTGTGAATAGTCTCTTCCCAAACTTTTACTTCACACACGGTAACACGAGATCAGCAAAAGCAGCCCAAGGGGTGGCGCCAGTGAAATCAATCTTCCCCTTTATACTGCCGTCGTACGTGCTGAACGTGACCGCGCAGAACAACGACGAGATTTGGAATTGTCAGTGTGTACGCATAGAAAGTTTGACGAGAAACTCGTCAATGTTGACAAGAATCTCGTCGAGAAAAACGACGTGTGTACGAGGCTTTACAGTACACAAAATGATCTCAACTCTGATGTGCACCAACTAGGGCCTCATCAAGCGCGCAGAAGAGTTTGCTTCTACATTTTGGGAATGACACCATAGTGGACATTATTATTTGTAAATTCATCTGTAGAGCTAAACCCTGTTCCCAGACAATAAGGGGCCAGAAGAGAGTTAGCCCTATTTCTTGATAGCTTATTTCAGTTCACTTTCGGAAAAATATCTCAGTGCTGGAATTAACGTTTAAACTTTGGTCCTGCAGGACACTTGGGTTTGTTCAAAGTGGGCACCATTATTTGGGTAAGCTTTTCAACATGTTTAACTTTTGTGAACGCTAACTGTTATTTCTTTTTTGTTTTGAGTATTTGTTCACCTCAAACTGTCTAAATATTTAGTGTTTCAAAGCCAGTGGGGTCTCCTGGTCAAGGTTTTATGGTGGTAGCAGCAGGGGCTGTGCTTCCAAATCAGGCTGAGGATAGACAGGGAACTCAAAAATACTCAGTGGCTCTTAAGGGGGTAGTGCTACACAAGTCTACATCCATGAAATGAGAATTGCATAACACCTTATGATACTATTAGCTTAAAGGCTACATTCACCTTTTTTGTTTCTAAATTCCAGCTCCCCTATGTACCAATATAGCATTATTGTACTTATTTTGCAAAAATAAAACAGCTTTCCACTAATTCTACACTGGATTACCTCACTCTCTTCATAGCTGTTTAAAAACACTGCTCAATTGTAGAACGTGTACCGGGGTGGGCACCCCAGGATACATAGTTACATAGTTACATAGTTAGTCAGGTTGAAAAAGACACAAGTCCATCCAGTTCCACCATAAAAAAAAAAAAAATATATATATATATATATATATCGTACAATCCCATATACCCAATTCTATACCCACAGTTGATCTAGAGGAAGGCAAAAAACCCCAGCAGAGCATGATCCAATTTGCTACAGCAGGGGAAAAAATTCCTTCCTGATCCCCCGAGAGGCAATCGGATATTCCCCGGATCAACTTTACCTATAAATGTCAGTACCCAGTTATATTATGTACATTTAAGAAATAATCCAGGCCCTTCTTAAAGCAATCTACTGAGCTGGCCAGAACCACCTCTGCAGGGAGTCTATTCCACATTTTCACAGCTCTTACTGTGAAGAAACCTTTCCGTATTTGGAGGTGAAATCTTTTTTCCTCTAGACGCAAAGAGTGCCCCCTTGTCCTTTGTGTTGACCGTAAAATGAATAATTCAACACCAAGTTCACTATATGGACCCCTTATATATTTGTACAGCGAAGTCACGAACAAGGAAAACAACTCCACCACCAGCTCTTGTTAAAACTGAATTTTACTTAGCCCTGGTTCACACTGGTGTGTTTTGACATGCGATTTGGCATGTCAAATCGCATGTCAAAACAGCGGTATTTGCCGCAAATTGTCTGAAATGGCACCGTCCTAATCGGTGCGACGCCGCATCTGCGGCGCTGCACCGATTTCAAAAAGTAGTTTCTGTACTACTTTTTGCGATTTTGGGCCGCGATTTACATTGACATCTGTGCAGAAACCTGCACAGATGTCTTTGTAATCGCGTCTGAAATCGGGACTGCCAGCGAGAGTGAAATCGTGCGAGTTCAGCTGAACTCGCACGGCTTCACTCCCGCAGCCCAGTGTGAACCTGGGCTTAGACGCGGTATTGAACCTAACCGCTAATTCTGGGAACATACAATAAATTTACAGACACCCAGCCCGAAGGCTGAGACCCTTATGCTGCACAGCGTGGCACCCTACGTAGGATGCAGGAGAAAGACAAAGTAATTTGCCTACTGGTGGGCACAACCGTGTTAATACCCTAAAAACAACACAAGAATACCTGTATGGGTGTGTGGTGCGGGCTAGCCTGCGGTGCAGCACAACAGTTTACAAACTTACAAAGCTCTACCGTATTTCCCCCTCCCTTAACTGGTGTTGTATTATGCGTCTGCGTGTTCCTCCTGAGCACAACGCCAGTCTATCTTGAGTTTGTAGAAAGTTCATCAGCTCTCCAATTGTGAAGTGTCACTTTAGGTTATGGAGTCCCTGTAGTGAACAGTAGCAACACTTGTGGCCTGACACAAACAGAGACCCTACTAACTATCTACAGGCCTGGTCTCAGTCTCTAGGCGCCAACAAAGTAATGGGGTGCGTGCACGATCTTACCGACCCGGGTCTGCTCTGCATTAGCTGGTGACTCTGACCGGAACAAAATGTCTCTCCAACAAGTATGTGGTCCCACAGTGTATATTGTTTTTTTCCCCAGCTCTCATCCGTCTTCCTGCAAGCAATTCCTCGTTCCTCTGGACAGGATCAGGATCTTGGACACAAGTAACTTCACTCAGCTGCAGTTCTGGTCACTGAAGTCTGTTTCCACACCTGGATGTTGTAGAATTCTCTGCACACAGTCCTCAGAACAAACTCCTTCTCAAAATGGCTGCCTGCTCGCTACGCACTTTCTCTCTCTCTCTTTCTCTCTCTCTGTCCAAACAGCCTGTTATACTACAGTTCTCCCCTCACTTTCTTTCCTGTGTGGCACAGCACTGATCTGTGTACAGCATCTCCATGGCTACAGCCCGTTATCTGTGTCAGGAAAAACCAGCGGCATCTTGTGGCCAAAAAGCAGAATGACAGTTAAATATTTAAATTTAAACAAACAGTGTTCAGACAATGAGAGCTGCTTCCCATCTTACATGCCACGCCACTAGAGGTTGTCGTCCTCGGCAACCCTCCCCATACAAACTCATTCTGGGCATAGCACTGTGGGGGCACACCAGCATTGGGCCTGGTTGACCTTCGAAGAGGGAAAGGTTCAAAAGCACTGGGGACGTCAGACACATCTAATGGGGGAGGGGCTGCTGACTGCTCAACACTTTCCCGAGGTGGCAAACTTGTCATGGCTGGAGCCTCTGTGGGTACCGGGGCAGGGACAACCCACCACTCCTCCTCCTCCTCCAAGGGTATTTGCTCTGTACCCTGAGCAGAAGGAGGCATCTCCTCCATGCACACAGGCTTATCAAAATTACAACGACTCAACATGTTACGGTGCAAGTTTTGTGAAGGCCCCCCAGTCCCTATTGGCTCTACCTCATAGACTGGGATGTCAGGGTCTATCCTCCTATTCACCGAGTAAGGGACCGCCTCCCACCGCCCATCCAACTTTCCAGACGGCCGCTTAGCTTTGACCATCACTCGATCACCATGGGCAAACCCATCCCTCTGCACTGGTCTTGGGTTAGGATGTACCACTTGTCCCAGGCGCTCCCCCACAACCTTGTGGATTGCTTTTAGCCGGCGGCGGTGCTCTTGCACCCATGCAGTGGTATTTCTTGGTGATGGCTCCATCGGATCGGGCATGTGGAGATCTTCAATCTCCCGTCCGGCTCCTGTCTGCTCAGGCCAATGACGTAGGCAGGGTCTGACATACCAAGGGGGCGGACCTGATGGGGAACTTCCTTCACTGTGTAATTCATGAATAGACCCGCCCCTTCTCATGTTCTGCATCTGGTCCGCTTAGCCTTACACCTAGTCATTGGCAGAGCGGACCTGATGGGGAACTTTAGAAGGGGCGGGTCTATACATTTAATAGACTGCGGAGGAAGTTCCCCATCAGGTCCGCTCAGGCTCAGCCAATGACGGACAGCGCTGGACATCGGATCGCCGTGGGACACCTGATGGGGAACTTTAGAAGGGGCGGGTCTATTCATGTATTACACAGTGAAGGAAGTTCCCATCAGGTCCGCCCCCTCAGTATGTCAGACCCCGCCTATGTCATTGGCCTGAGCGGACCTGATGGGGAACTTCCTTCACTGTGTAATACATGAATAGACCCGCCCCTTCTCAGGTTCTGCATCTGGTCCGCTTAGCCTTACACCTAGTCATTGGCTGAGCGGACCTGATGGGGAACTTTAGAAGGGGCGGGTCTATACATTTAATAGACTGCGGAGGAAGTTCCCCATCAGGTCCGCTTAGGCTCAGCCAATGACGGACAGCGCTGGACATCGGATCGCCGCGGGACACTGGATTTCATCGCTGGAATGTTTTTTTTTTTTTTTTAATAAAGGACTTTTCCAAGGTGTTTGTGTTTTTTTTTACATTTTTTTACACTTTCTTCGTGAAATGGTAGGGGTACAATGTACCACTTACCAATTCACATAAGGGGGGTCGGGATCTGGGGGTCCCTTTTGTTAAAGGGGTCTTCCAGATTCCGATAAGCCCCTGCCCGCAGACCCCCACAACCACTCCCCATGTTGAGGGCATGTGGCCTGGTACGGTTCAGGAGGGGGGGGGGCGCTCTCTCGTCCCCCCCTCTTTTCCTGCGGCCTGCAGGTTGCGTGCTCAGATAAGGGTCTGGTATGGATTTTTGGGGGGACTCCACGCCATTTTTTTTTATTTGGGGTGGAGTTCCCCTTAAAATCCATGCCAGATCTGAAGGGCCTGGTATAAATATTTGGGGGGAACCGCACGTATTTTTTTTTTGCCGGGAGCCAACAATTCATTAATAGACGCGAGTGAGTTTTAAATTACTTTTTTTCCTTCAGAAATGACATTTTGTGCAGGGACAGTTCTAAGCATGGGAAACAAGCGCAACTTTACATGCATATTATACACCCCCCACCCAGGTACGAAATTTAAAGGAAAATTACACTTTTCTTTTTTCATTTTAAGCATTATTAAAATCACTGCTCCCGTAAAAACGTCAATTTTTAAAACTTTTTTTTGCATTGATACATGTCCCCTGGGCCAGAACCCGGGTCCCCAAACACTTTTTAGGACAATAACTTGCATATTAGCCTTTATATTTAGCACTTTAGATTTCGAACGTTCGAGTCCATTGTATTTAATAGGGTTCTAAAGTTCACGCGAACATTCTGTCTGTTCGCAGGTTCTGGTGCGAACTGAACAGGGGGGTGTTCGGCTCATCCCTGCTGGTGTTGTATCATGCATCTGCGTGTTCCTCCTGAGCACAACGCCAGTCTATCTTGAGTTCATAGAAAGTTCATCAGCTCTCCAATTGTGAAGTGTCACTTTAGCTTATGGAGTCCCTGTAGTGAACAGTAGCAACACTTGTGGCTTGACACAAACAGAGACCCTACTAACTATCTACAGGCCTGGTCTCAGTCTCTAGGTGCCAACAAAGTAATGGGGTGCGTGCACGATCTTACCGACCCGGGTCTGCTCTGCATCCGCTGGTGACTCTGACCAGAACAAAATGTCTCTCCAACAAGTATGTGGTCCCGCAGTGTATATTGTTTTGTTCCTCAGCTCTCATCCGTCTTCCTGCAAGCAATTCCTCGTTCCTCTGGACAGGATCAGGATCTTGGACACAAGTAACTTCACTCAGTTCTGGTCACTGAAGTCTGTTTCCACACCTGGATGTTGTAGGATTCTCTGGACTCAGTCCTCAGAACAAACTCCTTCTCAAAATGGCTGCCTGCTCGCTATGCACTTTCTCTCTCTCTCTTTCTCTGTCCAAACAGCCCGTTATACTACAGTTCTCCTCTTACTTTCTTTCCTGTGTAGCACAGCACTGATTTGTGTACAGCATCTCCATGGCTACAGCCCGTTATATGTGTCGGGAAAAAACAGTGGCATCTTGTGGCCAAAAAGCAGAATTAGCAGTTAAATATTTCATTTTAAACAAACAGGGTTTAGACAATGAGAGCTGCTTCCCATCTTACACGATTACTTCTCTGCCTTGCTTAATGGACAGACTTTAAGTCATGAAACAGGAAGTTGACCTGCTGATCTCATTACTCCCCTAGTGTGAACAAGCCCTAATTGTGTTACATGGTATAACTGAAGGCAAAATACTGTATGTGCCCAGTAGCTTACAAATTTTTAGGTTGTGAAAACAGACACAAATAGGGAAACACACTCATCTAGCCATAATGTTTGTATTTAGAAACTGTTTATCCCTTTTCTATATCTGTTATATATGAATATACTCTATTTATGTGCAAATTTTGAATCTTCTGTTTCAAAGTCCTGTGCGCTTTCCTGATTGATCATGGGTACTTGTGGCTTAATGGGCCTTTAAGGACATAAAATTCCTTTGGCAACCAAACATATAGAATGGAGAAGTCATAAAACAATTGACTTTTGGTTAATATTACAATTTATTTAGATTCAGTTCAGCCAAAGTCAGACAAAACATAAATAATGGAGACGCCAGTACCACAAGCATCATAAATCTTTGACGCCAATGTAGAAACCGTGTTCGTTCTTTAATAAAATGGTACAAAGAAAAGGGCTGACAAGTCAAAAGTTTGTAGTAGGCAAGTATTTCCAGAGGAATATTTTAATATGTTACGAGTCCAGAGAGACATGTTCAGTTATAGAGATGCACTGCCAGCTTTCTAACTCCAGTTATCTGTAACTAAGCAGCAAACAAATTTCATGGGAAGGTTATATTAAAAGCACATACTTGATTGGCTATGATGGTTTAAAGGTAATCTGTAATAAAAATCAACACAAGGGCAGCAATTAGAAGTCTCTTTCTTAAATTGCTGATCCCATGCCTTCAGTACTTTTTGAGTACATATATGCAGATCAGAAGTTTATACTTTACTCTGCACAGACTAAATGTTTGTTCTGGGTTAGTGGGATTGATTTACTAAAAGGTATGACTTGGTTAAGTGAATGTTTTCCTTAAAAAGTTAAAGTTTATCAAAGTTTTAAATAAAGTGAAGCTGAGTTTTCTGCAATAAACCAGGTCTTCTTTTTAGCGGGAATGCGGTATAATTCTTGCACCTCCAGCACTGAATGTGTTTAATAGCAGGGGGTGGTGGGGTGTACTGAAGGGTCTATTATTGCTGGCTGCTGGGGGATCTATTGTCGCTGGGAGGATCTATTGTTGCTGGAGAGGTATATTGTTTCTGGTGGGGGCCTATTGTTGCTGGGGGGTCTTTTGTTTGCTGGGTGGGTCAATTGTTGTTGAGAGGGATCTACTGTTAAGCAATGTGTCTGTTGTTGCTGGAAGGGGTCCATTGTTGCTAGGGGGATCTACAGTATTGTTACTGGGGAGGATATTTTATTTTGGGGGGTCTAGTGTTGCTGGGGGGGTCAATTGTTGCTTGGGGTCTATTGTTGCTGGCTGCAGGAGATCTACTTTACTACTTCTATTTCATGCAAATTACTTAACACCACAAAATTAAACTTCTGTATTTTCTAAAAGGGATAGGACTGGGAGGTGGATAGGGGATGGAACCAAGTAACGATGTTCAGAGATGGGTAGGGAGCGGAAATAAGGGGAGACTAAGAAAGGGGAA
This sequence comes from Rana muscosa, assembly GCA_029206835.1. NCBI lineage: Eukaryota > Metazoa > Chordata > Amphibia > Anura > Ranidae > Rana > Rana muscosa. Next base: position 76,740,571 of record CM055118.1, on the reverse strand, counting down.
GTACCTGCACCCATTCTCTGAGAAAAAAAGCAGCACAGTGGTTAGCGCTTTCCCGTCACAGCACTAGGGTAGTCGGTTTGAATTCCAACCATGGCACCACCTGCCTGAAGTCTGTATGTTCTCCCTGTGTCTGTGTGAGTTTCCTACCACGCTCCAAAGTCAATGTTGGTATGTTAACTGGTTCCTGTCTAAATTGGCCCTAGCATGTGAATGTATGAATGTGAGTTAGGGACCTTAGATTGTAAGCTCCTTGAGGGCAGGGACTAATGTGACTGTACAATATATATGCAAAGCTCTGCATAAATTGAAGGCACTATATAAGTACTTGTAATAAAAATTTAAAATAAACTGCAATAAACCATTTGCATGCTAACAAAAAGCATTTATTACATTTACATTTTTTTTCTTTGGTGGAAGTGACTTTATAAAATTTTTACCTGTCAGATATACAACTTCCATTTCATTTTTTTCTGCCATGTCTTTACCTGTAAAAGCCTATCTTGTTTAGACATCTATAAGCCCTGGGAATGCTGCTGGGTGCTGCCTACTTGGATGTGATGTCAGCAGCTCCAGCACACTTAAGAGCTGTCATTCAAGTTAAATTCTATAGTATGCACCTTCTTCAGCTACATAAACGGTTATGTAGGGTGGTTATGTAGGGTGGTGAGGGAAGGGGAGAAGGAGCTGGGTCAGCACAGACAGTAATTGGACACTCCCAGAAAAGAAGAGGGCTATGACTTGCAGGGAGGGAAGGGGCTTAGAATGCGACTCTTCCTGAATTAGTTGAATTTGCTAGCAAGTTCAAAGGCACATTGCAAGTGGATTAAAAATCATTTAAAAGTGGTTGTAAAGACAGAAGTTTTTTTTTTAATCTTAATGCATTATATGCATTAACTGCTTGACGACCGGCTCACGCCGATATACGTCAGCAGAATGGCATGTACAGGCAGATTAACGTACCTGTACGTCGCCTTTAAGACGCGGCATTGTGGGTGCACGCGCTGCGAGCTCCGTGAGTTCGACCGCGGGTCCTGCAGACTCGATGTCCACAGGGATACCCACGATGGTCTCATGGAGAGGAAGAACGGGGAACTGCTGATGTAAACAAGCATTTCCCCATTCTTCCTAGTGACAGGACACTGATAACAGCTCGTGTCACCCATAGCCCATCCCCCCTACAGTTAAAACACATCCCTAGGACATACTTAACCCCTTCAGTGCCCCCTCCTGGTTAATCCCTTCACTATTTGTCTTGCTTATACTCTTTTTTCTTTTTTCTTGATTTTTCTTGTCATTACTTAATTTCTATTTGCGCGGATTAATTTTTTCTCTCAACCCATTCACTGCCAGTCACATTTACACAGTAATAAGTGCATATTTATAGCACTGATCACTGTGTAAATGTGAATGTTCCCAAAATAGCGCCAAAAGTGTCTGATGTGTCCGCCATAATGTCGCAGTCACGATAAAAATCGATGATCGCCGCCATTACTAGTGTAGCGGGGTGCTATATTTAAGGGGAGTATCTGAGTGGTAGTTAGGCTCAGATACACTAATTGTTAGGTTTCTTGGACCATTTTTGTCCCTGGGAGATAGTATTGGTGTGCTGTTCCCTGTGGCCTACAGGTCGCGCTGTTGCTGTGGGCCAGGGTTGAACCACTGATACAAGGTTATGCCTTTTCTTGTCCCCTCTCGGCAGCAGTACGGCGGGGCGGGGAACCTGCTGTGCCTGTCGGGAGAGTATATAAAAAGGGGCGGCTATCTTCCAGAGGGGTCGCGCCCAGGCACCTTCAGCCTCGGTGGTGTGTGTGTCATCTCCAGGTGCCCTAGGCCCGGAGGCCAAGTTCCTGTTCCATCCCAGACACCTTCGGTCTGGGGTGAGGTACTATTTTTGAGGCCCTGAGCTCAGCACCTTCGGCTGGGTTCCGCCGGGGATTGAGGGCTCTCAAGGTGCCGCCTTGCGAGGGGACCCATATCCAGGATCGAGGAGGCCAGGGAGGTGACGCCTTCTGAAGACCCAGCGCAGAGTCGTGGTGACAGTGGGGGCCTCTGGTAACTCTCCGGAGGGAGGTTCTTCTCCTTAACAAGGGCCAAGTTTCTCCAAGAAGGAAGTGCATGTTCTGTAGGTCATAGTGGCAGTGACTCTACACACACCAGGTCAGTGGCAGTGACCAAATAGGGCAAGGCCCTGTTCACCAGGTCAGTGGCAGTGACCAACTTCACCAAGTCAGTGGCAGTGACTTTTCATATTCACCAAGTCAGTTGCAGTGACCAAATAGGGCAAGGCCCTGTTCACCAGGTCAGTGGCAGTGACCAACTTCACCAAGTCAGTGGCAGTGACTTTTCATATTCACCAGGTCTGTGGCAGAGACCGTACGTCCAAATCTGTTTGTGAAAGCAGAACAGTAAGAGAAATCTGAATTGAGTTTGTGCCTGGACCTCCTCCCACCTTATCTGACCTGTGTCTCGTATCAACCTGTCTGCTCTCACAGAGACTATTTGTTATCCATGGTGAAATAAATACAAAGGTTGGATTCTCAGTTGGTGTGGACAGTTACTTTACTGAGGAGAATTAAGGACTTGTCTCTGGCTAATGCAGAGACGAGATCAGCTCGGGAGGATTCTAACACTAGCCGCAGGCAGACCCGAAAACTAACACCGCTCAACCTCCTCATCCAGGAGGGTACGGGCTGCTAGTGCGGTGTGCCTCATTCTTTTCCTGCGGAGGAGCCAATTAAATAAATAAAAGCAGGTAAAGTCTGGGGTGAGTGCGCTAGTCTAGTAAAAAAAAATTATTAATAAAAATACCATAAATCTATCCCCTATTTTGTAGACGCTATAACATTTGCGCAAACCAATCAATATACGCTTATTGCGTGTTTTTTTTAACCAAAAATATGTAGAAGAAAACGTATCGGCCTAAACTGAGGAAAAAAATAATTATATATTTTTTTGGGGATATTTATTATAGCAAAAAGTAAAAAATATTGCTTTTTTTTTTCAAAATTATTGCTCTTTTTTTGTTTATAGCGCAAAAAATAAAAACCGCAGAGGTGATCAAATACCACCAAAAGAAAACTCTATTTGTGGGAAAAAAAAGATGTCAATTTTGTTTGGGAGCCACGTTGCACGACCGCACAATTGTCAGTTAAAGCGACGCAGTGCTGAGTCGCAAAAAGTGCTCTGGTCTTTGGCCAGCCAAATGGTCCGGGGCTTAAGTGGTTAAGTTAAAAAGCCTTCTGTGTGCAGCAGCTCCCCTCGGCCCCCCTAACACCTACCAGAGGTCCCTCTCTGTCCAGCGATGTCCACGAATATGTCAGCCATCCGAGATGCTCCTTCCTGATTTGCTGAGACACAGAAGCGGCACCATTGGCTCCCACTGCTTTCAATCAAAGTCAGATAGCCAATCAGGGGAGAAAGGGGACGGGACCTGGTCAGAGCTCCGTGTCTAAATGGACACAGGGAGCTGTGACTCGGCTCTGGTCCCCTATAGGAGGGAGGGGCAAGGATCATAGAAGAGAGACCCCAGAAGAGGAGGATCTGCTGCTCTGTACAAATCCACTGCAACAGAGCAGGTAAGTATAACATGTTTGTTATTTTTATAGGAAAAAACTGAGACTTTACGATCACTTTAATGGAAAGGAAACATGCTGCTACCATTTAAAATACTTTTCTGTGTTCTTACCAGCAATTTTTTTAAGGCCAGGGTCCCTTTAAGTTCATTGTTTACTACTATTGATACGCTTAACGAAAGTTGTTGCAATTATCCCATTTACTTGTTAATCCCAATACATCATCTGCATTTCCTTACCGGATATGGCATTTCTGTGTAAAAAAGCACACACAAACAAAAGCCAAATACAAGAAGCTATTGAATTTATTTGTGTTTTTAAAGCTAATCCGTTAATGTAATGGCACTGACAGTGTATAAACGTTGTACATAACACTCTCACTTAAAAAGCCTTAGCATACATTTGTAGAGCAGAAGACGCCAAAATGACTAAACCAATTTCACGTAACAGTAGCATAAGAAATTAAAACCTGGCTTTTCAGCATCTATCTCTGAAATATAGGATAATAATAGTGAAAGTGTTGCAGAACAATCTGAACTTCTGTTTATTTTCCAAATATGCAATGGATCTGGCAAAACAAAAAGAGAAAATGCTATGGTGGATGAGCTTCAACTACCACTATGTGCAGTAAAATAAAATGCTTACTTAAAGGGGTTGTAAAGGTTCGTTTTTTATTTTCTAAATAGGTTCCTTTAAGCTAGTGCATTGTTGGTTCACTTACCTTTTCCTTAGATTTCCCTTCTAAATATTTTTTTTCTTTGTTTTCTTTGTCTGAATTTCTCACTTCCTGTTCCTCCTCAGTAAGCTGTTCAGTAAGCTGTTCTGGCTGACTCCACACCACTCGGATGATGGTGTGAAGTTTACTGAGGAGAAACAGGAAGTGAGAAATTCAGACAAAGAAAAAAAACATTTAGAAGGTAAATCACAGGAAAAGGTAAGTGAACCAACAATGCACTAGCTTAAAGGAACCTATTTAGAAAATAAAAAACGAACCTTTACAACCCCTTTAAAGAGAACTGGTTGTAACCAGGGCTTTTTTTTAGGGGGAACTTGGTGGAACTCAGTTCCACCACCTCTGGCTCAGACTCTTGGGGGGGGGGGGGCTGCTCACCACAATCACTTGTAAACACAGAAGTTTTCTGTGTTTACAAGTGACAGCTCTGCACTTTATGTGTAACCCCCCTGAACTCTGCACTCTGTATCTAATGCAATCTTGGTATTTAATACCCCTCTAAAACCCTCCTACTGTTCGTGAAATTTGACTGACCACACCCACTATTTGATGTGATTTGGAGGGTGTGTGTGGGTGGAGGGGTTTTGGGGGGTCGTGGTTGAGTTCCAGCACCTATTGTTTGAGAAAAAAAGCCCTGGTTGTAACTAGAAATTAGTTCAAAGTTCGGTTCAAACTTGTGATCAGACAGAACTTTGACTGTTCAAACATCATGTATAGCAGCAGTAGAAATACTGCTACTATGACTATGGCATAACATATTCCTCGCTGTCAATGGTTACTAAGAAAACAGCAGGTGCCCACATCCAGTGTGTCCTTAGCAACCAGAGACATCACCTGGCCCCTGTCAGTTACAGGCCAGAAGCCACAGGCCATGTAAACAAAGGGATTGGGTTAGCATGACAAGACCCTGCCTCTTTTTTTTTACTTTTAGTGTGGGGCCACAGGACATTCCATTCAAATCCAGTCAGCGGCAACATCTCTTGGTCAACAGGATTTTTTTTCTTTCAGTGGGTGTTAGGTTTCATGCATTGTGATTGCCATATGTTCCTGGATGAAGAGATTGATGATGGATGAACATCAGAGGACTTTCTTTTTCTTTTAAAAAAAGGACTTGTCAAAAAGTTTTTTTTTGTGAATGAGTAGGACCACTATGTTCCCCTAAAGCCCTGTACACACGATCGGATATCCTATGGATTCTAATCCGATGGTTTTTTCCATCGGAAATCCGATGAAACTGTCTTCCATCAGTCTTGCCCACACACCATCAGTCAAAAAACGGACCGTTTTAAACGCGGTGACATAAAACACTCCGATGAGCCGAGAAAAATTAAGTTCAATGCTTCTGAGCATGCGTCGACTTGATTCTGAGCATGCGTGGGTTTTTTATCCGATGGATTTCCACACAGATGATCGGATTTTGCTATCGTATTTTTTCCCATCGGATAATTTTAAAACATGTTCTATTTTTTCACACCGATGGAAAAAAGACAGATGGGGCCCATACACGATCGGTTTGTCCGATGAAGACAGTCCATCGGACTGTTTACATTGGTAAAACCGATTGTGTGTACACGGCTTTACTCATTCACATAGGGGCAATCACTTCCTATTCTTTATTCTTACCCCCCCCCCCAGCTAATCTACCAACAAAACGTGCTAATATGGAGCACCGTGATGAAGCATCTGGAGAACGCCACAGATACATGGACTGATGCCGCGTACACACGATCGATTTTTTCGACGGTCAAAACACCGTCGAGAAAATCGACGTTAAAAACGAGGAACAGCTTGTTCCCCCCACACACGGCCGTTTTAAATGTCATTTTTTTTTTGGTCGAAAAAAACGACTGTGTGTGGGCTCCGCGGCAGTGTTTCCCTATGGGAAACACTGCCGCGGAAAACATGTCGAAAAAAACGACGAGAAAAATTAGAACATGTTCTAATTTTTCTCGTCGTTTTTAATGCCGTTTTTCTCGTCGAAAAAAACGTCAGAAAGCCCACAGACGATCGTTTTTCTCGTCGAATGGGAAAAATTTCGTTTTTCTCAACGAGAAAAACGGCCGTGTGTACGCGGCATGAGAGGTCCTCTAGAGCCCACAGCACAATCCAAAGTAACATATTTTTTTCTTATTTACAGGATCCCTTTCATAAAGGTGAAGAAATCTGCTTTGTGTTTGCCTAAGAAAAGCACTCCAAAGTACATTATACTTCATCATAGTCTAAAACTACCATTTATTATAAAACTGAGATAAATTGAGCTCCAGAAGCCTGACAATTAATATATTTCAGCAGGAAATAGCCACTGTCCTTACAGCTTTAGATAAGCTTTGCCTGTGCTTCATTAAAACCACCTGCAAGTCAAATTTCCTGCCACCTTTAATTGTCTGTAAGAGAAAGTACGAGGTGTAGGCAGAGCCTAATGAGCACAGCGCTGGAAATCATACTGACCATTAAAAAAGTAAAATATGGTTTATTTTAAACATAAAATAATAAGGTAACCTTCAAAGAGAAAATATCAGAGATTTATGATTTCTACTATTGATGATATTCTGCCTCTACACATATCTTCTAGAATCCTCCATAGCATTCTAAAGCCATTCCATCCAGTGGTGAATTATAAGTCTTGGGTTCAAGCCACTGGCCCAGAATATTGTATATTATTTGTTTGATTAGCCACTGATAAAATTATGATCCTTAATATAGATATTCATGTTTAATGTATTCTCTTTATAAAGCAGCACATTCCCAGGAACAGGTGTTGCTCATTTTGCTTTGTATGCATGTAGAAGGTAACAATCTTTTAAACAGTACATCGATAATGTGATTTATATTATCCAATAATGTGCAAGCAAAAATGCTGTTTTTTATTTTTCTTGCATATCCTCCTCAGATCTACAGTGACTGTACTTTCAAGTGCACTTGCAGTGCACTTGTAGTGAACAGTGGGTTTGCCTTTAGTTTTTAAAGTGGTTGTAAACCCGTTAAAAACAAAACAAAAACAAAACACCTGCAAGACAAAGCCATAATGAGCTAGTATGACTAGCATACTAGCTCATTATGCATCACTTACCTTAGATCAGGGCCCCCAAAGCCGTCCTCGTCTCCTCCTCCAGCCGCAGCCATCGCTCCACAGATACCCAGAAGGTTACCTCCAGGTATCGTCGCTCCGGTCAATCACAGCGCCGCTCCAGGGCTGTGATTGGCCGGAGCGGCGAAGACGTCACTCCGCGCATCACGTAGGAGCCGTCAAATCCGGCAAAGCCGGATTTGTGAATAGGGATTCTGACTGAATGCACCGTTGTCGATGGCACGCATGCGCCGTAGACATCGGTACATGTCTTTTTTGAAAATATCTCCTAAAACTTGTAGGTTTAGGAGATATTTCTTGCACCTACAGATAAGTCTTAATCTAGGCTTACCTGTAGGTGCAAGTTGCATAAGTGGGTTTACAACCACTTTAAACCCCTATGTATCATCTTGCATGCTTTCATATGTGGAATCCGGTCCAGGTTTTCCGGGGCCCCGCAGTAGCGTGAGTTCCGAAACATATTTTTCTCTCCACCTGTGACCACCAGCAGGTGGTATAAATTAGGAAAGACTGGAGCAAGAGGTTGCCCTTGGCCTGGGACTCAGGAGGACAAACCCGAGAGAGCTATCGATTAGTAGTAAGAAAAAGGTTTTCACCACGTTTGCTTTGTTGGTGATTGGGAGAAGCCCTTCATCTGCGAGATAGGAATCTTTTCTATTTAGTTAGTGCCTCGGTGGCAAGGACTTATTTTCTGTTTTGTTTTGTTTCTGTTTTGTTGATACTGAATGTGAAATAACTGGTCCCCCATAGGAGTATAAACTAGCACCCAGATTGCACCTGATAATCCACCACTGATCATTTCTGCCAAAAAACCCTATAAATCCACTTACTAGAAGCAAAATATTACCCATTTCTGAAGTGGACACAGCTGGAGAGAACAGCTTTAGAGAACATCTAAGCCCAAGAACAAAAATGTAGTATAATGTAGCTTACCAGTCTTTAGATACGGTGGCTGCATTTGTTTTAAAAAAAAAATGTTTTTGTTGTTTTCCCGACTGTCACTCCTTTATTTTCACCTGGTGATCCTGTTCTTGACACACTTGCTACCCTAGTGTTACAAAGCTCACTAAGACCCCTTTCACACTGGAGGCATTTTCCAGGCGCTAAAGGGCTAAAAATAGTGGCTGTAAAGTAGCTGAAAAATTCCTCCCCTGCACCCCCAGTGTGACAGCCCGAGTGGTTTCACACTGGAACGGTGAGCTTGCAGGACGTTAGTATCTCCTCCACTGCCTCTGCCCATTGAAATTAATGGACACCGCTCCCAAAGTACCTGCAAAGTGCTTCGGCAGCGGCGCTTTTCGGGCACATTTAACCCTTTCTTTGGCCCTCAGCGAGGGTTAAAAGCGCTCGCTAGCGGCCAAAAAGGGCCGCTAAAACAATGGTAAAGGGCCGCTAAAACTAGCAGCGCTTTACCACCAACGTGGCCCGCTGTGAGTGTGACAGGGCTCCTACTCTATTGTATCTTTGGGGAATCAGCATTGGCACTCTAGAACAGAACCACAGAACACCCCCACTCTCTCTTTATCCATATCACAAGGGAGGGGTCCTGTGCTTCTCAGAGATAAGTGTTGAACCGATCGCTTGGTAGGAAAGAAATCCCCAGGCGTCAGGGTGGGCTGACATTACCCCAGAGTGGATCCATGACACAGTAGCGGATTTAAATATCACAAGGCACCAGTCACTTTTTGTCTTTACCAGATGTTTATTTGCTCCAGGCTTACAGGGAGAGTGGGTTAGGACTTTTGATACCTCCAGCACATATTTTCCAGACTCCACCACACTCTTGCTACCATAGGATTGAGGACAATGTCCCCGGACCAAGTCTGTCCCTGGTTTTGTCCCCGGATTGGATTTGAACAGGGGCTGGGGCAATTTAAATGACAGTCAGTGCAGAATAAAAATAAATTAATTTGAATTACACACCCCGCTACGCCGCTCGTACTAGCATAGGGGGTATATTTTTTTCCATTATCTGTGCCCCTTTCTGATGATCATGTGCTGGTCGGAGCAGAGGGAATATTTCATCAGTTTCGGGTGCATGGCCATTCAGCTCCACTCACATGTTCTTCTGCCTTGGCTCAAGTCCCAGCCAGCCAACTGCCTGCTTATCTCCTTACCTTCCCTGGGGGAGTGATCTTCCTCCCCTCCCAGTAGTAGCCGGGCCCGGAGAGTAATACTTGACAGGCTGTGAGGCGGGCGGCGACGGGCAGAGAGTCGCTGATTGCCACCATTACTAGTAAAAAAAAAATATGTCCCCGGATTTCATTTTAAAAATCTGGTCACCTTATACCATAGTGCATAATGGGAAAATGGACCACGGAGTACTGGAATAAAAAGGGCCATCAGGCAAACTGTCTGTAGGGCTCCACAGCCATCCAGTGGCATCTCCTTACATCCTCCTTCCATCCCCCCCTCCAGCAGGACTTCTTCCCCTGGATCTCCATCTTGGGTGCAGTACCCTCCTCAACCAGGCAGTGCAATTTGAGGATGCTATGCTAAGCCCAAACAGGCTTCTGGCCTAGCAAGCATAAACTATTGCACACACCTCCCCAAGCCACAGCCCAGGAAGAAAGAGGACTCACCAGACCACTCCCCAAATATTTGTATCCTCCCTCAGCATGAACCACCAGCAATAAACCTTCTAGTGGTTGGCTAGGGGGGACATAAATATTCATAACTCAACATTGCTGCAGCACCCCTTTCTATTGCCAAAGTTGCCAGTGGCCAGGAACAGCAGCAACACTGAACTTAGGTGAAACACAAATTAGACTGGGCAGATTAGTACCCAGCAGAACTAAATTTACAAGTCACCTCTGGTTTCGGCCAGGTTGCTACAATAATGTAATCAATGTAGGGACCCTGCACTAAGCTGGAGTGTCCCTAATTACATTTAGCGTGTTTTGCAGTTAGGCTGTGACTAGACCAATCTCTCTTTACATTTTTTGGACTTGAATATTTGTTTTGCCCAACCAATCCCTAAGGAGAACCTTTCCAGGGTGTTTTTTTCTTTCTTGGGCTTCTGCTACTGCTGAGCATTGTAGGAAGTGATTTTATTGATAGATGGGACGTGACATTAAAATGTAAAAGTAATATGATATTACATATATTCTTATAATTTGATTGTCTTACAGATAAAGTATTTCCTTGAGTCTCTTGTCAGAGTAGCAGACAGATGTTAACAATTTCGAATCTGAATAAACAGCTCTTGTTTCTGGAATTGAAGGAACTGACACCCAGTTGCTAATGACCCCCCTGACAGGCTTCTCTACAGATAACGGTGTATAATTGTCACCTCACCAGACCATTCAGCTGCAGAATCAGCAGGAAACCGGGTTATCGCGAATGAAAGGCACCAAGCTGTCTACTGTGACACATTTTTTCTTAAGGATCAGAGGGAATATATTTAATCTCTAATAAAATCTGAAATATTAGTCACAGTGAGATACAAATTATACCATTCAAGTCACAAGCTTGGTGAATATCATGGCCAGTGTGCACATATATAATTGTGTGCGTCCATTGCACAGAATCATCTTGAGACCAAAAAAAAACCCAGTTATGTATGGTGTTGCCCCAGCTGTCATTAAGTGTGTGAACTTGTGATTGGTCTGGCTCACTGGTGTTGCGAATCACATCCCTGACACACTCAATAGAAACAGGATGTCCATATAACCTGTTGGAATAGAATGTTTATGTATTTTTGTACAACTACTATATATGTATAGAGCAGAGATATATTCTTCAGACAGTAGATGGCAGTTTTTATAGGTTTGTGGCTGCGACTATGGTATGTTCTACAAAAAGTGCACCTGTGGGGGGGGGGGGTGTGGCCAGATGCTGAGGTGAGAGGCCGCCGCAGCTTGGACCTCACACCCGCTCCCATGTCACGCGCCGATTGAGAAGCATGGATGGTGGGAGATAGAGATGAGGAGAGGCACATGTAGGATTGATCTGCCAAACCTTACAATGCAGTCCGAGTGACCTCCAACCCGGTACACTGCCCGCTGATATCGGCCGTTCGTGGAGCTGTGGAGCCACTTGGACACACCTTACTGGCTCTGCACCGGTTGCTTTTTGCTGCCTGTATGCTGAGGGACGCTGAGGGAAGCTGGAGGGGTGGACGCTACTGAAGCCCCGCCGAGACCGACGCTCCTGGAACCTGCTGTGACCACACAGACCCGGCTGCTTACCTGTCTACTGGGGGAAGCTGGGGGGGACGGATGTCGCTAAAATCCCGCTGAGACCTACCCCACTGTCGGATCTTGCATAGGGCTGATCCCTGGCTGATTTCTTGAGGTTAGTGACACGGAAGCCGGAGGGAGGAGCAGAGTGACACAAAAACTTTCCCCTATCAGGCCGGGAAGCCCGAGAAGCTTGAATATACCAGCGTTGGTGTGATCCTGACGGGGGAAGTGACAGGAGTGACAGGAGTTTAAAGGTCAGTCTGAACACCCGCTGAAAATGCCAGGCAGAGTATCCGTAATGACAAGGAAGCGGGGGGAGGAGATGGCCTCCCAGGAAGGGTGCAGTATGGGCACTGGAATACAGACACAGTTACAGCTACAGCCACAGTCACAGTCAGCGCGTGGGACAAAGACAAGCCAGGCTGCAGCGGTGGCCAAATTGGAGAAATATGCACATACTCCTGTACATACAGCAGGCCATACACCTACGAAAGGGCAAGGGATGCAACAGCCGAACCCTCAGTGAAAGAGCCAGGGCCAGGCACCAGCTGTAGTGACACCAGCAGCCGTGGCAAGTAACCAGGGGCCTAAGAAAAAAGCACAGAAGGAAGTGACGGAGACAACCATAGGAACAGCAGAGGAATGCGAGCCATCTATGAAAGAGATTTTTCAAGCAATCAATAACTGTAATGCCCCATACACATGATCGTTTTTCATGCCGTTAAAAATGCCATTTTTAAAAATGGGCATTAAAACCGACCATGTGTATGCTCCAGAGCATTTTTAACGACGTGAAAAACGGGCATTAAAAATTTCGAACATGCTCTATTTTTTCACGTCGTTTTTTCATGTCGTTTTTTTTAACGACGTGAAAAACGATAGTGTGTATGCTTTTACGAGGTGAAAAAAAACGCGCATGCTCAGAATCAAGTATGAGACGGGAGCGCTCGTTCTGGTAAAACTAGCGTTCGTAATGGGGATAGCACATTCGTCACGCTGTAACGGACTGAAAAGCACGAGGCTGAAAAGCGTGAATCGTCGCTCAACAAACTTTACTAACATGAAGGGTGGCGCTATCCGAACAGAACTTCCCCTTTATAGTGCCGTCGTACGTGTTGTACGTCACTGCGCTTTGCTTGAACTTTTTTTAAAATGATTGTGTGTACGCAAGACAGGCTTGAGAGGAAACATGAAAAAAAACTACGAGAAAAACGTCGGTTTAAAAAATGCCATGAAAAACGATCGTGTGTACACCGCATAAGTCTTCATTAACTGAAATATTTGATCAATTGAAGGGTATAAAAGAGGACATGTCAGTGCTTAAACATGATGTACAGGGGATTGGTATACGGACGTCTGCTTTAGAGGGGAGACTTAGTCAGGTTGAAGACAATGTCAACCCAATGATGAATGAGATGAAAGTAATAAGAGAACAACTGAATATATATATCAATAAAATTGATGACATGGAAAATAGATTAAGTAGGAAGAATATAAGGGTACTAGCCCCCCCCCCCCCGAAAAAAGTGAAGGTAACCACCCCACAGAATACATGGAAGATTGGCTTAAAGGAGTGTTTGGCAAGGACTGTATATCCAAGTTTTTTTCAATTGAGCGTGCTCATAGAGTTCCCTTTAGGGCTCCAGCCTCCGGAGGTCAACCAAGGCCTGTCCTTATCAAACTCCTACATTTTACAGATAAAATCACTATTCTTCAAAAGGCAAGAGAGATGAAGGAAATACAATATAATGGCGCAAGAATTTCAATTTACCCAAACTTTTCCCCCGAACTACAGAAACAAAGGGAAAGAGTTACTGAGTTTAAACGTAGATTGCAGCAAAACAATATTAAATACGCAATGTTCTGGGGATGCAAGTTGCGAAGGGGTTGATCAAAATGTAGTTTTTGAAGGGATCTACACAAGGGTGGAGGAATGTATATCAGAATGTATATCGACATGCATGGAAGGAATGTGGAAAAGGGAGTGATACACTAAATACACTAAATTACAGGTCAATAGGGGAGAAGCTGGTAGCTTTCACTTCAAAGGGTGGATACGGTCACTTTAGAAGCCCTCAATACGGGCCCAAAGAAGGACAAGAAAGAGGGAGGGGCGAGGAGGGGGGACAGGTGGAGGGTGTGGGGGAGAGGGGGGTGGGTGGCTGGATGAATGTTTGGATAGGGCACAGGAATGGGTGAATCCACTATTACACGATTTTTTGCAGGGAAACAAAAACAAAAACACGAAAACAAAGTGGAAAGCACTTTTAAGGCACAAGATCACAAAATGGGACATACACTGATAAAGAAGAAAATATAAAAAGGGGCAGATGATAGGCAACAGAGAGGATAAAAGGAGAACCCCAAATCAAGCTTGGAGTATAAAGGTGTGCTCATGGAACGTTTGAGTGTACTTGTGGATTCTGGAATGGTGTTCTCCTGCAGACAGAGCAAGGTGGACTCTAAAGGGAGGTATGTGTTTCTTTTTTGCTGGATAGAGATAAAAGAATATGTGGTGGCGAATGTATATACCCCCATTTAGCACAGAAATCCTGTGGGATTTAATGGAGTTTGTTGTGGACAAGCCAGGTGTGCCTGTTATAATGGCGGGAGATTTTAACATGACCATGAATAAAAAGTTGGATAGATTCCCGGCCGGAATCTCCACTGGCCATGCGCCTGGCAGCCCTCTCTTCCAATTTTGTGGGGAGGTGGGACTGGTGGACATATGGAGGGGGAGACACCCAGAATAAAGAATGGCTAGAGAGACAGGAAGAGTATAAAAAAATAATAATAAAAAAGGCGGAAAATAAAAGGCTATTTCAAAAACAGCTTTTTTGGGGAGGGCGAGAGAGTGGGGAGAATTTTGGCCCTAATAGCCAGGGCCAACGCTCCCCTATCTGTCATCCGGCTGTTTGCGATGAGGAAGGGGAAATCAGAAGAGGCACCCCGGAAATAACAGAGGTCTTTAAAAAGTATTATCAAAACCTGTACAGCAGTATGCCACATAGTAATGTAGAACGAGAGATGGAAACCTTTTTTGAAGGGCTGCAGATTCCCCCATTGTCATGGAAGGATAGAGAGGGACTGGAGGCACCACTTACGCAGGAAGAGCTACAAATGGCAATGGCAGATATGGCAGGCCAAAAGGCCCCAGTGGCGGACGGCTTGCCAATAGAAATATATAAAGCTTACAGTGAGGTGCTGCTTCCAGAACTTCTGGAGGTATTTAACTGGGCAGCTGAGGAGGGGAAGCTTCCTGTGTCTATGACAGAAGCAACTATCATTGTACTATTAAAAGAGGGGAAAAACCAGCTTGAGACAGCCTCATACAAGCCGATATCTCTTTTGTGTTCAGACGTAAAGATCCTGGCCAAAATATTGGTAACAAGGCTTAATAAAATACTTTTGAAACTGGTACATCCGGACCAAACTGGATTCATTCCAGGCAGATCCACCAGTATTAATATAAGAAGAACATTATACAATATTTAAATATTCAGCTGCAAACATAAAAAGAGGGGTCAAGAGCTATCTTGTCCTTGGATGCAACCAAGGCGTTTGATAGCCTTGAGTGGCATTACCTGTGAAAAGTGCTGGCGGAATTCCAGTTTGGTCCTAAATTTATCCAATGGATCAAAATATTGTATGAAAGTCCTAGGGCGAAAGTAAGGATAAATGGCGAGTGCTCGGATTGGTTCCAGCTGGCGAGGGGGACAAGGCAGGGGTGCCCGTTGTCGCCCCTGCTTTTCGCCCTTGCAATGGAGCCCCTGGCTATCGCCATAAGGGCATCCCCGGGAAATACAGGGCTTTAAGAGGAGGCTGGGGGAAGAAAAGGTCGCAATGTACGCGGACAATATACTACTTTTTTTAGGGGACACGCAATCCTCATTGGAGACAGCAATGGGTATAATAGGGGAATTTGGTAAATTCTCTGGATTGACGATTAATTGGGACAAATCGTCAGTTTTGCCGATAGGCCCATTGTCACGGCAGATACCCCAAGTAAAAGTGGTGAGTCAAATGAAATATCTGGGAATAAACTTAACAAAAGATCCAGGGCAGTACATAGCCGGAATTTAGTACCACTAATGACAAAGTTGAGACAGAAGTGAGAAGTGAGTCTGGAACCGGCTACTAGACATGTGCACTGCCAAAAAATTTGTTTTTTTTGTTATCGTTTTTTTTCATTTTTTTGCTTTTTTCGGAAATTCGGAAATTCTGGAAATGCGAAAAAATTAGTTTTTTTCGTTTTCGTTTTTTTAGTCTTTTTGCATTTTTCGTAAATTCGTAAATTCTGGAAATTCGAAAAATTCTTTTTTTTTCGTTTTCGTTTTTTTAGTTTTTTTGCTTTTTTCGGAAATTCTGGAAATTCTAAAAATTGTTTTTTTCGTTTTCGTTTTTTGCTTTTTTCGGAAATTTGGGGAATTCGGAAATTCTGAATTTCCAAATTCCGAATTTTCGAATTTCCGAATTTCCCAAAAAACGAATAAAACAAAAACGAAAAAAAACAAATTTTTCGAATTTCCGAAAAAAGCAAGAAAACGAAAAAAAACAAAGTTACGATTTTCGGAAATTTGGAAATTCTAAAAATTCGGAATTCGGAAATTCAACTTTCCAAATTTCCCATTTTTTAATTTTAGATTTTCGAATTTTCGAATCTCGAATTTTCGAAATTTCCAATTTTTTTCGGAAATTCCAAAATTCGAAAATCCGAATTTCGGAAATTCGGAAATTTAAAATTTCGGAAATTCGGAATTCGGAAATTCAAAATTTCGGAAATCCGAAAATTCGGAAATTGAAAAATCCGAAAATCCGAAAATTCGGAAATTCGGAAATTTCGGAATTAACGAATTTCTCTAAATTCGTGAAAAACGAATTAGAAACTAAACGAATTGCACATGTCTACCGGCTACCACTTTGAGTGGCTGGCTGGTGTAACCTAGTCAAAATGGTTTGGATGCCGCAAATTCTGTATGTTTTGCACAACTCCCCAGTATAGGTTCCAGGACTTTGGTTTAAAAAAATTGGACAGTGTATTTAGGGAACTGATTTGGAGGAATGGAGCAGCAAGGATCTGCCTCTGAACCCTACAGCAACCAAGGGAGAAGGGGGGTGTCAGGGAAACGGCCGTAGGAGAACTGGCAATCGTGCCAGTACTAGTAATGGCCGCTTCCAGCACATCCCTGTGCGCACTGACGCAAGCGGCGCGAATAGGCGCACGCACATGCGCAATGAACACATGCACACGCACATGCGCAATGAACAAATGCGCACGCACATGCGCAATGGAACCAACGGGCGCGTGCGCATGCGCGGAAGGGTCAATCGGCGCACGCAACAGATGCAGCCACTTGCTGGCCTATATAAGACGGCCACTGACCCCCTCTCATTGCTTGATAGTCTTCAGCCTTCCTGTGTTCCTGAGACTCTGTTAAACTGCTGTTTGGATTCCTGTTGTGACCCGGCTTGTTCCTGACCTGTCTGATCTGCTCTACTGGTTTGACCCTCTGGCTTGCTTTACCGATTTGTTGCCTTCTCCTCCACCTGATCCCGGCTTGTTCCACGGACTTGCCTCAGTCATCTGTTCCTGCCTGCTTCCTATTACCAGACCATTGGCTTGTCTCCGTTCCTGCAACCTGCCTCCTCCTATTGCTGGATCTACTGGGTTTGACCCTCAGCCTGGCTGCCACTACTACTCCTTGAGCGGTGTCCTGCATCCACCAGTGTTCTTCAGGATCCCACCAGCCCTGCTCTCCTGGACCCATCTGGCAACCTGTGCTTCTCTGGGCAGTACACCCTCTGTATCCAACCTCAGGGGTGTATTGCACTCAGCCGCAAGGGGAGCCCTCTCGGCATTTCGGCCTCCAACCAGGTACGTGACAGGGGGACTGGCACTTCCAAACCCAAGACACTATTTCCTAGCCGCACAAATGCAACACATGCGGGGCAGTAACCTATCAGTAGGTAGAGAATCTGTGAAGGGGTTAATTGTGAATGATACAGGTCATGACACAGAAGTAGAGGCAGTGGAGGCAGACTCTTTCTGCTCTAAGTGTCAACTGATGGTAAAATGCTGGGATAATGTTAAGAAAACCTTGGGTTACAGTGGGTTCTCTGAATTTTCTCCCATATGGGATAATAATAACTTAAAGGAATTTAAAGTTATGGGGAAAATTGAGGAATGGGACAGATGCGGTACAGTACAACTGATGGTAAAATTATATACCTTCTGCCACAACTTTTTAGAGCAGGGAGAATAAAGTCATTTCAAGAGATAAGGGAAGATTACAAAGTCCCGAACAGGTTCTTCTATATATACTTGCAAATCAGGCACGCGTCGAATGCACAGTTTGGACAGGGATCACCAGAATGGAATAAAATGCCCTTTTTTCGTAAATTAGTAAACGCAGAGGCCTCCAGAGGGATGTGTACAGGAACATAGAAGAGGTGAACCAGG
Source organism: Rana muscosa (assembly GCA_029206835.1). Lineage (NCBI taxonomy): Eukaryota > Metazoa > Chordata > Amphibia > Anura > Ranidae > Rana > Rana muscosa. The sequence goes on along the minus strand of CM055118.1, from coordinate 76,722,534 downwards.
AAGAAGGATCAGATATTAAGAACAAGGACAAATGGGAGAGGGATGTGGGCCCACTGTCACAGGAACAGTGGAAACGTATATTAGAAACAGGATCTATAGTGTCATTATCTCCCTCCCAAATAGTGTCCCATCTTTATCTGATACATAGAGTGTACTACACACCTCAGAGAATGTTCCTGTTTGGTAGGAGACCGGACGCAAAATTCCAGAGATGTGGGCATGATAGGGGAGACCTAATACATATGGTCTGGAGGTGCCCCAAACTATACCAGTATTGGAAAGAGATTGTAGAGAAGAAAAATGTTGTGTTTGGGACATCCCTGCAGCCGGAGGTTAAGATGTGTGTGCTGGGTCTCCTGGAAGAAAAGGGAATATCAGGAGATATACGAACGGCAATAATAAGGTGTTTGTTTCAAGGAAGGAAACTTATTGCGCAGAAGTGGCAAGCGAAAGAAAAACCCACAGTGATAGAATGGAGAAAGGTGATAGATGACACTGTCAAAAAGGAGGAATTTATATGCACTAAAAGGGGAAATAAAAAGAAAATAAAAAATATGTGCAAACAATGGATAGAAGTGGAAGAACGAAAGTGAAGTATGATTGGAGGATAAGGAGAAAGGGAGGGAAGGGGAATGTGGATTTTTTCTATTTTTGATATGTGATATATGTATTGCTGCACATAAAAGGAAAATGGTTGTATGGTTTTATTATGTGAAAAAGGAAAATAAAGAATATTTGATTAAAAAAAAAAAAAGGCTGCATTGATGGGGCACTGGTAAGGCTGTATTGATGGGCACTGGTAAGGCTGCATTGCTGGGCACTGGTAAGGCTTCATTGCTGGGCACTGGTAAGGCTGCATTGCTGAGCAATGGTAAGGCTGCATTGCTGAACACTGATGAGGCTGCATTTTCTGGGGGCTGGTGAGGCTGCATCCCTGGGCACTGGTAAGGCTGCATTTCTGGGCATTGGTAAGGCTGCATTGCAAAGCACTGTTAAGGCTGCATTGCTGGGCACTGATCAGGCTGCATTGCTGGGCACTGGTAAGGCTGCATTGCTGTGCACTGATCAGGTTGCATTGCTGGACATTGGTAAATCTGCATTGCTGGGCACTGGTAAGGCTGCATTGTTAGCCAATGATGAGGCTGCATTTGCTGGGCACTGGTAAAGCTGTATTGCTGGGCACTGGTAAGGCTGCATTGCTGGGCATTGGTAAGGCTGCATTGATGGGCACTGATGAGGCTGCATTTGCTGGTGCTGGTGAGGCTACATTTTCTAGGGACTAATAAAGCTGCATTGCTGGGCACTAGTAAGACTGCATTGCTGTGCACTGATCAGGCTACATTGGTGAGCACTGGTAAGGCTGAATTGCTGGGCACTGGTAAGGCTGCATTTGATGGGCACTGGCAAGGCTGCATTTGATAGGCACTGATCAGACTGCATTTAATGGGCACTGGCAAGGCTGCATTTGATGGGCACTGGCAAGGCTGCATTTGATGGGCACTGACCAGGCTGCATGTGTTGGGCACTGGCAAGGCTGCAATGATGGGCACTGATCAGGCTGCATTGATGGGCACTGATCAGGCTGCATTTGATGGGCACTGAGGAGTGAGCAGCCCGGGGCCTGGGCCCCACTTTGCATAAGAAATACAGGCAGCCCGAGGAGAGGGGCACACTCAGCCCTTCCGGCCTCACTCCTCTGCACTGACCAACACGTGCGAGGACACCTTGGGGCAGGAGGGTCCCCACATATCGGAGCCTGCATAGAAACATAGTGCAGGAGGGGCCCCCACACCTCAGAAAGACCCTGCATAGAGACATAGTGCAGAAGGGGCCCCCAGTCATTGCAACTTGTTTTAGAAATTCCCTTTGAGGGAACCATTATCACACATTGTGGTGTTTTTTTCTTTTGTTAGTATACAGTAGCATACAGGTTAAATTGTTTTCTTGTTACACCTCTTCTATATTTATTTGTTTAATGCCTGTGAATTTTGGAGGTGCCCTCGTAAACTGGCACTTTACAATACATGTGGCACTTTTTTTTGTTAAAAAAGTGTACTTATTATATATATATATACACTATACATATTATACATACTTATTTTTGAGGTGGGGGGGGGTCTTGGGTGAGTTCCCACACTTTTTTCCCAGGACTTGACCCCTGACTATATACCATCACCCTCCCATCTCCAGAACAAAGGCAGGTGGTAACTGAAAAGAATCCAGAGGCAGAGAGTACAGGGAGTTATCAGCACACAAGACTACTGGCTACGTGAACAGCTTTTTTTTTTTTTTGCACTTGTCGAACAGATATATCAAAAACACTTTCAATGGTGTATTTAATAGACCAAAAGGAAGGAACTAGGAGAAAGTTACTGCTAGAGATTACATACACTTTAGGAAAGACTATGACTGCTCTTACAAGGTAATAGATCTACCTGGTTGCTTTCATAGTGCCAGCAAGAAAAAGAGGCTGCTCTTAAAGGGCCTACTACCACCAGAATGCATTTCTTGTTTTTTTTTGTTTTTTTTCCCCCATTTTTGAGTATCCTGCACCCTAAACCCCCTCTTCCAGAAATACATTCAGTAATAAAAGATAAAAAAAAAACTAAAATGGTTGGCATATAACTTATTTTTCTCCCCACCATGAACCAGACCCTGAGATGGAAATGTTAGCGTGTCACACTGCTTAGGGTGTCATTTTGCAACACCCCTAGAGGAGGAGTGCTACACTATTATGAGTGTAGCACAAGCAGAGGGCACAGGCATACCTCCCAACTGTGCGGGATTTACAGGACTGCGATTTGATGTAATTCCCAGCGTTCCGGTGAATAATGGCTGAGTGCCAGAGTGGAGCCCAGTACCAGAACAAGTTCAGGCACTTGGTTCCAGTAACTTGTCCAGTAGGGGTGCACTAGCATGGGCACTGGTTGTGCGGGGAAGATGGAGTACCACACACCCTGATCCAGTCTCAGTATTACAGCCCACATCTCCCTAACTTACTGTGACAGGCAGCCGGCAGGGATATGTTGGTTGCAATACAGAGACTGGATTGCGGTGTCTGGCATCACATAAACAGTGTACATTCTCTACACCACCTCTCCATTTGTCAGCTGCCTCTGGCAGTGCTGTCCCAAGACCATATTCTTAGCCTGTCCCTATCGCACCCAGCCGCTTTTAGTGCTCCCTTCCCTGAGTGACAGCGGGGAGCTGTCAGCCAGCCAAGTTTCCAGTAGTGGATTGGCTGAGTGTAGGTGGCCACGCCCCCCCAGCCCTGCTTCCTACACACACAGAGTTGACCAATTTAATCCCCCGTCCCCCAGGAAATGTTTGGTTTGTCCTAACCCACAAACTCACACTTTTGGCCTGTCTCAGGAAGTAGGTGTTCATTTACACTGGTGTCATCCTCTGAAGAGCAATTTTCAGTAGATTGCTTTTCAGAGAGCGAATAATGGGTAGTGGGAAGGAGTTATGTTTTAACCCCTAAAACGCCACACCACCACAGTACACACATTTGTATGTTATTCAGTTTGCTTTGTGGGTCAGAGGCTTCTGCACCCCTTAAGTGTCCCTCATTCTCAAATTTGAAAGTTGGGAGGTATGGGCACAGGATGTCATCAGCTCACAAGATTTCTGCCAGGATCAAAAGTTATATTTTTCCACATGTTGAATATATATTTTTTTTAAAGTAGTATTTACACACGGGTGACTATTAAAGAGGAAGTAAACCCTGATGGGTTTTACTTCCTCTTTGTTCCCTGCAAGCATAATGTAGGGTGACCAGACATCCCCGGTTTCAGGGGACAGTCCCCGGATTGAGGACACTGTCCCCAGACCAAGTCTGTCCCCGGTTTTGTCCCCGGATTGGATTTCAACAGGGACTGGGGCAATTTTAAAGACATTCAGTGCAGAATTAAAAAAATAAATCTGAATTACACACCCCCACTCCGCCGCTCCTACTAGCTTAGGGGGGTGTATTTTTTTCCATTTTTCTGCCCCATTCTGATGATCATGTGCTGGTCGGAGCGGAGGGAATATTTCTTCAGTTTCGGGTGCATGCCCATTCAGCTCTGCTCGCATGTTCTTCTGCCTTGGATCAAGTACCGGCCAGCCGCCTACCTGCCTGCTTATCTCCTTGCCTTCCCTGGCGGAGTGATTTTCTTCCGCTCCCAGTCCCCACCCAGTAGTAGTCGGGGCCCGGAGAGTGAGACTTGACAGGCAGAGAGTCGCTGATTGCCGCCATTACTAGTGAAAAAAAAATATGTCCCCGGATTTCATTTAAAAAATCTGGTCACCTTAGCATAATGGGCTAGAATGCATCGCATACTAGCCCATTATGTGTCACTCACCAGCAGAAGAAGCCCGCACTGTCACCGCTGTCCCCACTGTTTTTTATTATATATTTATATATTATATATTAATGCCTCCGCAATTTACATATCGATCATGTGTACACTGCACACAGAGAAGGGCTGGGCAGCATTGGTGACTCACTCTCACTACTGGGCTGGGCCTATCTTAAGAAAGGGGCCTGGAGCTTCAGCTCCTATTGCTCCTATGTTAATCCGGTTCTACTTGCAGCAAAGGCTTATTTAAAGAAAAAAAATTATGCAGCAGTGAAGGAATGGGCTACAGCAAAACACACCAATAGCACACAAAATTCAATTTATTTGTTTGTTTGCTTGAATTAATTTTACTAGATAATGAAAAACTGAAGGGCAGGGGCTACTGTGATGGGTCACAAGTAGACTTGTGCACAACGGAAAAACGTGTTTAGTTTCAGTTTGTTTCTTGTGCACAACGGAAAAATTTGTTTAGTTTTGGTTCGTTTCTTTTCGGTCCTGTTGATTCGTAATCATTCGTAATTTTGCTAGACGGGATTTTTCGTGTTCAGACTAATTCGTATTTTCGCTACGTCATTTTTCGTTGAATTTTTAGTTGATTTATAATTCATACTTTCGGTAGGGTACATTGTTTTTCGTAACTTTTTTGGGGTTCGTTGATTCGTAATTTTCCGTGTCTCTCTCACAACGACGATGCCTATTATGCCTAATGTGCTTCGAATGGATTTGTACTTTTCTAAATACATAGCAGTTATTTGTAACGATTCGAAATCTCGTATTTTACTTTCGTTTTTTACATGCGGCTATAGCCTCCGCCCCTGTACACCATTTTGAGAGGGAGTTCAGCGCGGTGAGGGAGAAGTAGAGAGCAGAGCAGAGTGTTATTGTGCTTCGAATGGATTAGAAATCTCGTATTTTACTTTCGTTTTTTACATGCGGCTATAGCCTCCGCCCCTGTACACCATTTTGAGAGGGAGTTCAGCACGGTGAGGGAGAAGCAGAGAGCAGAGCAGAGTGAGTGTTATTGTGCTTCGTATGGATTCGTACATTCGTAACTTTTTTCATAACGAATTATGCCGAAGACATTCGGGCATTCGCTATTTGCGGTATCATTTATTTCGGATTCAGTTTTATTCGTAATTGCTTTGTTCGGATATTCGAATGCTTCCGAATGTCCGAAAGTTGCTAAATTTGGACGAAATTCGATTCGTTACGAAACGAATTGCACAAGCCTAGTCACAAGTATCTTCACAGCTCAGACAGCACGCCAGTAGGCCCTCCTTCTCTGCAGACTAGGGATGAGCTCGGTGTTCGAGTTGAACATAAGTTCGACTCGAACATCGGCTGTTCGACCGTTCGGCGAACATCGAACGATTTGGGCCGTTCGTGCCAAATTCGAGTGACGCGAACGGCCCACAATACACTGCGCCATCGCAGTGCAATCCCGGTGCTTTGATTGGCCAAGCATGCACTGTGACCCCGCATGCTTGGCCAATCACAGCACCGGCAGCTAGGAGAGCCATAATTGGCCACAGGCAGGTTGCCTGTGGCCAATTATAGCTCAGGGGGTTTAGCACACGCCCCACACTATAAAAGGCCGCCAGCACGGCGGCCTTGTGTAGTGTGTTCCGGCGCAGGGAAAGAGTTACATAGGCAGGGACAGTGTCAGTGCTATTTGTACCTCAAACTTGTGTGTAGGGAGAGAGAAGGATAGGCAGGGAGAGTGTCAGTGTCATATTCTTTGCTAAACCTTGTGTGCAGGGAGAGAGAAGGATAGGCAGGGGACAGTGTCAGTGTCACATTCTTTGCTAAACCTTGTGTGCAGGGAGAGAGAAGGATAGGCAGGGAGAGTGTCAGTGTCATATTCTTTGCTAAACCTTGTGTGCAGGGAGAGAGAAGGATAGGCAGGGAGAGTGCCAGTGTCATATACTTTGATAAACCTTGTGTGCAGGGAGAGAGAAGGATAGGCAGGGGACAGTGTCAGTGTCATATTCTTTGCTAAACCTTGTGTGAAGGAAGAGAGAAGGATAGGCAGGGAGAGTGTCAGTGTCATATACTTTGATAAACCTTGTGTGCAGGGAGAGAGAAGGATAGGCAGGGGACAGTGTCAGTGTCATTGTTGCTAAGCCTCCTGCACCTTATACACCTGAAGTTAGCCTGTACTGCTGCGTTTTCCTGGTGTGTTACACCAACAGGCATTTGCAGCACTTACAGCGGGCGGAGTGTGCCTCCTGATCATATTACACCTGAAGTTAGCCTGTATTGCTGCTTTTTCCTGGTGTGTTACACCAACAGGCATTTGCAGCACTTACAGCGGGCGGAGTGTGCCTCCTGATCATATTACACCTGAAGTTAGCCTGTATGGCTGCGTTTTCCTGGTGTGTTACACCAACAGGCATTTGCAGCACTTACAGCGGGCGGAGTGTGCCTCCTGATCATATTACACCTGAAGTTAGCCTGTATTGCTGCGTTTTCCTGGTGTGTTACACCAACAGGCATTTGCAGCACTTACAGCGGGCGGAGTGTGCCTCCTGATCATATTACACCTGAAGTTAGCCTGTATTGCTGCGTTTTCCTGGTGTGTTACACCAACAGGCATTTGCAGCACTTACAGCGGGCGGAGTGTGCCTCCTGCACCTTATACACCTGAAGTTAGCCTGTATTGCTGCTTTTTCCTGGTGTGTTACACCCACAGGCATTTGCAGCACTTACAGCGGGCGGAGTGTGCCTCCTGATCATATTACACCTCAAGTTAGCCTGTATTGCTGCTTTTTCCTGGTGTGTTACACCAACAGGCATTTGCAGCACTTACAGCGGGCGGAGTGTGCCTCCTGATCATATTACACCTGAAGTTAGCCTGTATTGCTGCTTTTTCCTGGTGTGTTACACCAACAGGCATTTGCAGCACTTACAGCGGGCGGAGTGTGCCTCCTGATCATATTACACCCGAAGTTAGCCTGTATTGCTGCGTTTTCCTGGTGTGTTACACCAACAGGCATTTGCAGCACTTACAGAGGGCGGAGTGTGCCTCCTGATCATATTACACCTGAAGTTAGCCTGTATTGCTGCGTTTTCCTGGTGTGTTACACCAACAGGCATTTGCAGCACCTACAGCAGGCGTAGTGTGATTCCTGCAAAATATACTCCTGAAGCTAGGCCTTATTGCTGGTTTTCCCATTTCCCTGCAGGCCATTAGAATGTCTGGAAGGCAAACAAGGAGAGGCAGACAGTCAGGAGACAATAAAAGAGGGCAAGCAGGCTCTGTGTCTAGAGACAACAGTGCTGGTCGTGGACGCGGTGCATCGTCATCAGCACGTGGCCATGGGACACGCTTGTCCTTCTTTTCGGCAGCTGGACGTGTTGAGCCGCATCATGCCGAAGACTTGGTAGAGTGGATGACCAAGCCCTCCTCATCCTCTCTCACCCAGGCTCAGGGTACTGGCAAAGCAGCTGCCAAAGCGTCCTCTTCCCTGGTATCAATGTCATCATCAGTCACTCCTTCCCTAGACCAACCATGACCTCCTGAGGAGTCCCCCGAACTGTTTGAGCACAGTGTTGGGTACATGCTCCAGGAGGATGCCCAGCGTTTCGAAGGGTCTGATGATGATACCCAGCTAGAGGAAGGCAGTAGCGTGAGAGCAGAGAGAGGGGATGCTCAAGAAGGACACCAATCTGGCAGTCATGTTCCAGCAGCTGCAGCATACTGCAAGATTGGCTCCAGTGATGAGGAGGGAGGGGATGATGAGGTCACTGACTCCACGTGGGTGCCTAATAGGAGAGAGGAGAAGGAGGAGGAGGATGAGGAGGAGGCACATCTCCAACGAGGCAGGATGCCCTCGGGGGGCCAGCGTAAGGGCAGCACACCGACGGAATCACACCGCAGAGCTCCGCCTGTGCAGGGCGCTGCCTCTGCCCGTTATTCAAAAAGTTCTTTGGTGTGGGCCTTTTTTGAGTCGAGTGCATCAGATCGCACAGCTGCTGTTTGCAACATATGTCTCAAGCGTATATCGCGTGGCCAAAACATCACCCGCTTGGGCACCAAATGCTTGACCAGACATATGTTGACCTGCCATGCAGCTCGTTGGCAAGCCTATCTTAAAGACCCACACCAAAGAACAAAGCGGACCTCTCCTTGCACCGCATCAGCTGGGATCTCCAACCCCACTATACCTTCAGTCCTCTCTGAAACCTGCACTGAGAGGAATGAAGGTGTAGAATTAGGTGTGTCACAGCCAAGTACTTGCGGGCACTCTGCTAGCAGTACACCGACGTCCGATTCTAGCAGGCAAATTTCCCTGCCCCAGCTGCTGGACCGTCGAAAGAAGTTCACTCCCAGCCATCCACATGCCCAGCGGTTGAATGCTAGCTTGGCTAAATTGCTAGCGCTTCAACTGCTGCCTTTTCAGTTGGTAGACTCGGCCCCCTTCCGTGAGTTTGTGCAATGTGCGGTTCCTCAGTGGCAGGTTCCCAAACGCCACTTTTTCTCACGGAAGGCGATTCCGGCTCTCTACCGGCATGTGGAAAGCAATGTCTTGGCCTCGCTGGACAGGGCGGTCAGTGGTAAGGTGCATATTACCGCTGACTCATGGTCCAGCAGGCATGGACAGGGACGTTACCTTTCTTTCACAGCCCATTGGGTCACTCTTTTGGCAGCTGGGAAGGATGCAGGACAAGGTGCAGTAGTGTTGGAGGTTGTTTCGCCGCCACACCTCCAAAATGCTACTACTGGTTGTGACACACCTCTCTCCTCAACCCCCTCCTCTTCTTCTTCCTCCATGGCCTCTTCCTGTGCTTTGTCCTCGGAACCAGCGGTGCTCCGTAGGCGTTCAAGGGGCTACGCAAGTACGCAGGCAAAAAGATGCCATGCCGTGCTTGCGCTGGTGTGTTTGGGGGACAGGAGCCACACTGGGGCAGAGGTTCTGTCTGCTCTGCAGGGGCAGAACGAGAGGTGGTTGACGCCACGCCAGCTTAAACCAGGAATGGTCGTTTGCGACAATGGCACCAACCTCCTCTCCGCCCTCCGACAGGGACAACTGACCCATGTGCCCTGTGTGGCTCACGTCCTTAACCTGGTGGTGCAGCGGTTCTTGGGCAGGTACCCGGGCTTACAGGATGTCCTGAGGCAGGCCAGGAAAGTCTGTGTGCATTTCCGCAGATCTTATAATGCCAGTGCTCGCCTGGCTGAGCTGCAAAAGGAGTTGAACCTGCCCAAGAACCGCCTTATATGTGACATGCCCACCAGGTGGAACTCAACGTTGGCCATGCTGCAGCGGCTGCACACACAGCAGAGGGCCATCAATGAGTACCTGTGCGACTACGGCACAAGGACAGGGTCAGGGGAGCTCGGGTTTTTTTCACCACGCCAGTGGGGCATGATCAGGGATGCATGCACTGTCCTGGCACCATTTGAGGAGGCTACGAGGATGGTGAGCAGTGACAGTGCATGCATCAGTGACACTGTACCTCTTGTCCACCTGTTGGAACATACGCTGCGTGGAATAATGGACAGGGCACTTGAGGCAGAACAGAGGCAGGAAGAGAAGGACTTCCTTGCCTCTCAAGGCCCCCTTTACCCAGACAGTGTTCCTTCTGTCCCACCCATCGCACAGGAGGAGGAGGAGGAGGAGGATTGTGTCAGCATGGAGGTGGAGCCTGGCACTCAGCATCATCAGCAGCAGTCTTTTAGGGATGATTTACAGTCCCAAGAAACCAGTGGACTTGTACGTGGCTGGGAGGAGGTGGCTGCGGATCATGTCGTCCTTAGTGACCCAGAGGACTCCGGACCAAATGCCTCAGCTAACCTACGCTGCATGGCCTCCCTGATCCTGCAAAGTCTGCGGAAGGATCCTCGTATTCTTCGAATCAAGGAGAGGGACCATTACTGGCTGGCCACTCTCCTTGATCCACGGTACAAGGGTGTAACGGCTGTCGCGCATCCTGCAGCTGGATGCCTCTAATGGCTTCCTGAATGGCGGTCTCTGGTGGGTTAGCACCATATAATGCCAACCGCTGTCGCACTCGTTGCTGAAACAAATATTCAACTGACCGGGGTCCTGCATCACCATCTCTCTGGTCCATCTCGGCTCTCAAGTAAGTCTTTCAGCGTGACTTTCCTGCAGGCTGCATAGCTGGTCATTCACTGTGGTGGCTTGGAGTGTCCCAGGAACTGGAGGGAAAATCCCGCTGCTGCCAACCAATGTAACGGCACCCCAATATCAAGGAGTAAAACGCCGTTTACGATGTCCCCTCTCCTAGACACACATCCACTCGCTACCAATATCCACAGCTAAACGACCCTTTCCCATAGGAACCAATCCCTCTGGAAGAAAACGAGACGCACTCTGTCTTCTTCTGTAATAGGAATCACTTTATTATTGAGAAACATTGTAACTTTATACACAATTCAATACACCTGATTTAACATGAACAAGGGCCCAGCTCCACCCACACATCCCAAGACTCAACACCTCATCCTGACGTCTGCTAGACTTCAAAAGATCCCACACAATACACATCTTTTCACAAAGGGTTGGCAGCCAGTCTGTCTGGCACTTTACAATACACACAAGGACAGACTTAATGAACAATAGAATGCAAAACACCTTAATTCCTCACAGCAATGATTACATAACCCCCACACACAGTATACATCCAATCTATATACAATGTATATACAGCCTTGAATATGGCTATCACCGACCATATCGGGGGTTTCTTTTATTCACCCTGTGTCCAAAGTGAGCCCACTGTCACAAAGGGTAAGGTTGCGGACCTTATCTTACCGTCGCAGAGGGAGCAGAGGATGAGACAACTCCGGGAGGCCTTGCAGAAAGGTCTGTGCAACGCGTTCCCAGAGACTGGGAGGTTACAAACTCCTGGTCCTGGACAACGAGTTGCTGAGGCTTCGGTCAGTCAAAGAAGGAGCGGTGGGGAAGGTGGCCGTCTGACCGATGCGTTCAGACAATTCTTTAGTCCGCAGCCCCAAGGTATGATCGGTTCCAGCAACCATCGCCAGCGCCTGATATACATGGTGCAGGAATACCTAGGGGCAAGGTCAGACTTGGCCACCTTCCCCACCGAAAATCCTCTGGCTTACTGGGTCTTGAGGCTGGATCACTGGCCAGAGCTTGCACAGTATGCAATTGAGCTACTGGCCTGTCCTGCATCCAGCGTTCTTTCAGAACGCACATTCAGTGCTTCTGGAGGATTTGTCACGGATCACAGGGTGCGCCTGTCCACCGACTCGGTTGATCGACTGACCTTCATAAAGATGAACCAGTCTTGGATCACCACCAGCTACAAAACATCTGAAGCTGATATAACAGACTAATTTATTTTCAAATGTCACATCCCTTCAAGACTGATGCTGATGCTGAGAGACTGTCCTGTTATGTTGACTGACTATCCTCCTCCTTCTCAATGATCCAATTGATGATGATAGCTTGGAAGAACATTTTTTTTTCTGGGTGCCGCCACCAGTGACTAAGGCCCAATTTTTCAGCCCCTGTTTAACAGGGGCATGTAATTACAATTTTTTATGCAATGCTTTGCAGCAGGGCTCATTCCTGCACTCCAACTAGAGTATCTGGGAGAGGTTGCAGTGTCGTGGCACCAGCACCAGTGGCTAAGGCCCAATTTTTCAGCCCCTGTTTAACAGGGGCGTGTAATTACAATTTTTTTTTTTTTTTTTCACAAATTTTTTATTGAAAGTTTTCATGAGTAATACAAACAAAACCATAAAGCACAAAACCAGGATACAGATACATGTTCCAACTAGAAGGAGGCATAGACTTTAAAGTTTGAGAGAGTAGAAACCCACAGATGACGCCTCTACGGGTTGCCAATATAATGGCCACATAAAAAAAAATTTAAAGTAGTAAGGCACAGACTTTTAAAGAGGGTATACTGCAGTGTATAACAGGCCTGCCTGACTCACGTTGGAATGCAATACTTCATAGGAAAGTATTCAATATGGCCTCTGTAAATACTATAAAACAAACACGGATACTTCAACATCTTTCCATAAAATAAAAATAAATAGGAGAAGAGAAAAAAAAAAAAAAAAGGGGAAGAGAAGGGGGAAAGGGGAAAGGCCAGAGTGGAGAGGAAAGGGGGAAAAAAAAGGGGGGGGGAAGTGAGGGGGGCCCTATCAGGAGAATGAATGAAGAGGGGGTGGGGTCACCACCAGCAACCCTCCCCAGTAGACCCCAAATGTTGTGAAAGTTATCGCTGCCCTTAGTGCACCGTTTAAGGGTTATCCCGGGAAAAGTCCTGAAAGCGCTGCGAATTTCGGTATTCAAGCCAGGGTGCCCATGTCGCGGAAAAGTATGCTATTCTGTCCTGTGTGGTGTAGATCAGCTCCTCCATCGCTGCAATCCGATCAACCCGCGCCACCCATTCCTTTATGGAAGGGGGTGACTTGGATCTCCAGTGGACCGGTAAACACAGTCTGGCGGCATTTAACATATGCATAGCTATTGATCTATAGTATGTTTTAGGGGGAATTTTAGAGAGGTGAAGGAGGTATTGCGCCGGCGAAAATTCCAAAGGAAGCGAGGATATCTCAGTCGCCGCCTCATGCACCTTACGCCAATACGGCTGAATCACTGGGCACGTCCACCATATATGGAGGAGCGTGCCCAGCCCCTGTTCGCACCTCCAGCACTGGTCTGAGACTGTCGGGATAAATTTGTGAAGTGTTTCCGGGGTTCTGTACCACCTTGTTTCTAATTTTGTAGCCGTTCTCTTGAGTATGGACATTTAAGGAGCCCTTGTGAATATACAAATGTACTTGATCCCAGGCAGTGTCATCAATCACCATGTCTAGCTCCGTCTCCCAAAAGGCATGCTCTGATCTCAGGGAGGCATATGGCTCACCAAACATTGTGGCATAAAGAACTGAAATGAGATGACTCTGGGGAGAAGAGCGAGAACACAGCGATTCCAGAACAGTAGGAGCTTTTGCAAAGCCGTCTCTATTCGTAGAGCTGTCCAGGAAGTGTTTCAATTGGATATAGGCCCAAAAGGGGAAAGTCTTTGTGTTGGACAGTAATGCAAGTTCATCTCGCCGGAGAAACCTTCCCCTGGAAAAGAAGTGTTTGGCCTGCATTTCTGTGTAAGGCCATTCTTCTGCCAGAAAGGCCCCTTCCATGCCAGGAGGGAAGTCTGGATTGCCCTTGATTGGCGTGATCGCGCAGTATGTGGTTGAAAGCGAGTGTACTTTGCATGCTCTATCGAAGGCTTGCAGGGTTGCTCCAATAAGAGGATGAGAATGGATAATAGCCGGTATGTTTTTCTTTGAAAACCAGGGGATGGAGCGGAGTTCAGCACCCGAAATCAGTTTTTCCAGCAACACCCAACCCTTGCAGTTAGTATGCAACCTCCAGTCCACTACCCGGGCCAGGTGGACTGCCCAGTAGTACCTCTGCAGGTCCGGAAGTCCAATTCCACCTCCCGACTTTGGTAATACAAGCTTTGCCCACCCCACTCGCGCCACCTTTGCTCCCCATATAAAGACTCTACATATGCGTTTGTAAGCTGTAAAGAAAGAGGGCGGCAATCGAATTGGGATAGTCTGTAATTTGTACAGTAAGCGTGGGAGCACTGTCATCTTTAGAATAGAGGCCCGTCCAAACCAGGAGATGGTGGGGGCCTCCCACCTGTGCAGATCCTGCTGTATAAGTTTCAATTCTGACAGAAAGTTCCTATCATACAGCTCTTTAAGTTTGCTAGGGAGTTGGATACCTAAATAAGTGATAGCGTCCGTTTTCCAGCGGAATGGAAAGTTCACCTGACATAGCTGTACTAGTTTAGGGGACAAAGAGACATTTAGCGTGTAGGATTTTGAGTAATTAATCTTCAGATTCGAAATAGTCTTGAACTGGTCTAATACTGGCATTAAATTGGGTAATTACAATTTTTGATGCAATACTTTGCAACAGGGCTCATTGCTGTGCTCCAAGTACAGTATCTGTGAGGGGTTGCAGTGTTGTGGCACCAGTGCCTAAGGCCTAATTTTTATGCCCCTGTTTAACAGGGGCATGTAATTACAATTCTTGATCTAATAATTCACAGCAGGGCCCATTCCTGCGCCCACCAAGAGTAACTGTGAGGCCTTACAGTGTTGTGTCAACACCACCACCACCACCAACAAAGGCCCAATTTTTCAGCCCCTGTTAAACAGGGGCATGCAATTACAATTCTTGATCTAATAATTCACAGCAGGGCCCATTCATGCGCCCACCAAGAGTAACTGTGAGGCCTTACAGTGTTGTGTCAACACCACCACCACCACCACCAAAGGCCCAATTTTTCAGCCCCTGTTTAACAGGGGCATGCAATTACAATTCTTGATCTAATAATTCACAGCCCACCAAGAGTAAAGCCACGTACACACAATCGGATATCCTATGGATTCTAATCCGATGGTTTTGTCCATCGGAAATCCGATGAAGCTGACTTCCATCAGTCTTGCCTACACACCATCAGTCAAAAAACCGACCGTTCCAAACACTCTGATGAGCCGAGAAAAATGAAGTTCAATGCTTCTGAGCATGCGTCGACTTGATTCTGAGCATGTGTGGGTTTTTTATCCGATGGACTTGCCCATAGACGATCTGAGTTTTCGATCGGTTTTTTCTCCATCGGAAAAATTTAAAACATGTTCTATTTTTTAAAACCGATGGAAAAAAGACCGATGGGTCCCATACACGATCGATTTGTCTGATGAAAACAATCCATCGGACGGTTTTCATTGGTAAAACCGATCGTGTGTACAGGGCTTAACTGTGAGGGCTCACAGTGTTGTGGCAACACCAACATGTAAGGGGCAAATTTCAGCTGAGTATATACGGCAGGCCCCTACTTTCAAACATCCAACTTACAAACGACTCCTCCTTGCAAACGGAAGGATACAACAGGAAGTGAGAGGAAATCTACCCCTAGGAAGGCAAATTCTCTCCTGTAAGAGTTAATATGGGAAAAAAAGTGTCTCCTCTCCACTGATGCTTTATCACCAATTCTTGGTTCAATAAAAACCCCAAATTTTCAAAAAAACATTTGTCATTAGGACGGAAAGTGAGGTGAACTGTTCTGAACATGTGCACACTGCACAGACAGCAAAACAAATGTTACAGGGGTGATAACCCTTCCCTATGTTTTCCAAAAAGCTTAAAAATAGATTTTTTGGCTGGAGCTACACTTAACCACTTAACGATCGCCCACTGTAAATATACGTCGGCAGAATGGCACCGACAGGCAGAATCACGTATATGTACGTGATTGCCTTTGTATAGTTGGGGGGTCCGATCGGACCCCCCTTCTTTACAGTGAGCGGTCGTTTTACCTTCGGGAGCGATCCGGCATGAGGGGACGGCCGTTCGATTCCGGCCACCCCCTCTCGATCGCTCCCGGCGAATGAGAGCTTCCCCTGCCTGTGTGCTTGTTTACACAGACAGGAGGAAGTGATGTCATCTCTCCTGCGGCGCTCACATATACCGAGCGCCGTACAGGAGAAGATGCAGGTTAGTGCACACAACACTACACTGACACCAGGACACATAGGTACATAAATCGCCCCCCCAGGCCCCCCCAGACCCCCCCAGATCACCCCCCAGCCCCCAGTCACAGTGTCACTGATTGCAGTGACCATTTATTTAGTGATCACTGCAATCAGTGACATTTGTGACTGTAAAAGTGTCAGTACATTTAGTTTTAGGTCCAGTGTAGCCCCCTAACCCCCCCCCTAATAAAGGTTTAACCCCCTGATCACCCCCCAGATAACCCTTTCACCCCCTAGTACCGCCGTCGCTAAGCGATCATTTTTCTGATCGATGTCTCAGCGTCGGTGATGCTGATCGGTAGCCAGTAATTTTTTTTAGGTTCGCCGCAGGTTTTTATAGCGTCGGGTACCCCCATATATTACCTAATAAAGGTTTAACCCCCTTGATCGCCCCCCAGGTAACCCTTTCACCCCCTATCACCACGGTCACTAAGCGATAATTTTTCTGATCGATGTTTTAGCGTCGGCGATGCTGATCGGTAGCCAGTAATTTTTTTTAGGTTCACCGCAGGTTTTTATAGCGTCGGGTACCCCCATATATTACCTAATAAAGGTTTAACCCCCTTGATCACCCCCCAGGTAACTCTTTCACCCCCTAGCACCGCCGTCACTAAGCGATCATTTTTCTGATCGATGTCTTAGCGTCGGTGATGCTGATCGGTAGCCAGTAATTTTTTTTAGGTTCGCCGCAGGTTTTTATAGCGTCGGGTACCCCCATATATTACCTAATAAAGGTTTAACCCCCTTGATCGCCCCCCAGGTAACCCTTTCACCCCCTATCACCACTGTCACTAAGCGATAATTTTTCTGATCGCTGTCTTAGCGTCGGTGATGCAGATCGGTAGCCAGTAATTTTTTTTAGGTTCGCCGCAGGTTTTTATAGCGTCAGGTACCCCAATATATTACCTAATAAAGGTTTAACCCCCTTGATCGCCCCCCAGGTAACCCTTTCACCCCCTATCACCACTGTCGCTAAGCGAGCATTTTTCTGATCGCTGTCTTAGCGTCGGTGATGCAGATCGGTAGCCAGTAATTTTTTTTAGGTTCGCCGCAGGTTTTTATAGCGTCAGGTACCCCCATATATTATCTAATAAAGGTTTAACCCCCTGATCGCCCCCCAGGTAACCCTTACACCCCCTATCACAACTGTCGCTAAGCGATCGTTTTTATGATCGTTGTCTTAGTGTCGGTGATGCAGATCGGTAGCCAGTAATTTTTTTTTTGGTTCGCCGTCAGGTTTTTATATAGCGTCAGGTACCCCCATATATTACCTAATAAAGGTTTTAACCCTCGAATTGCCCCTAGTTAACCCTTTCACCAGTAATCACCATATAAGTGTTACGGGTGACGCTGGTTAATTAGTTTGCTTTTTATAGTGTCAGGGCACCCGCCGTATATAACCCAATAAAGGTTTAACCCCCTGATCGCCCGGCGGTTGATATCAATTAGGTTTTAGCGTCAGAGAGGGTCTGCATCACACCCCAGGCAGCATCAGGTTAGTGCCAGTAACGCTAACACCCACGCGTGAAGCATACACCCCCCTTATTGGTATAGTATCTGAACAGGTCAATATCTGATCTGATCAGATCTATACTAGCGTCCCCAGCAGTTTAGGGTTCCCAAAAACGCAGTGTTAGCGGGATCAGCCCAGATACCTGCTAGCACCTGCGTTTTGCCCCTCCGTCCAGCCCAGGCCACCCAAGTGCAGTATCGATCGATCACTGTCACTTGCAAAACACAACACACATAACTGCAGCGTTCGCAGAGACAGGCCTGATCCCTGTGACTCCAGTGCTGTAGGAGGTGATTTCGCCACCACAGTTAAAAAAAAAAAAAAGCATATATGCCGAAGCATTGGGGCAGCAGGGGCGGAGGAGCGATTTTGCTCCTAATGCCACGTACATACAGTCGAAATTCCGACGGAGGCTTGCCCGTGGAAAAGTCTGACCATGTGTACGCGGCATAACTTTTGCGGGAAGATGCCCCCATGCTTCGGCATATATAAATGGTGCATGTATGCCCATCATTAGAAGTGGGTGGATGAAGGGCGGTATTCTAATGGTGGGCATACCCACCGATCAATCTTTTTTTTTCGTTCAGCCAACAGGCTGCATGAAAAAAAAGATTACAATACATGTCCAACAAGGACCAGCAACGTACTGGTATGTTGCTGGACTTTGAATGTTTATACCAGAATGATGCCTGCGGGTTTAGGTAACATCTTGGTATCATTCTTTTCAGCCAGCGGCCGGCTTTCATGTAAAAGCAATCCTAGTGGCTAATTAGCCTCTGGACTGCTTTTACAAGCAGTGGGAGGGAATGACCCCCCCCCCCGGATATAAAAAGCGCCATTGGGAAATTGGGAAAGCATTTTATCACACCGATCTTGGTGTGGTCAGATGCTTTGAGGGCAGAGGAAAGATCTAGGGTCCAATAGACCCCAGTTTTTTCAAAAAAGAGTACCTGTCATTACCTATAGCTATCATAGGGGATATTTACATTCCCTGAGATAACAATAAAAATGATAAAAAAATAAATAAATATGGAAGCAACAGTTTAAAAATAAAATAAAAAAGCAAAATTAATAATAAAAAAAAAAAAAAAGCACCCCTGTCCTGCCCTGCTCTTGCCCAATGGTGAACGCAAGCGTCGATCTGGCGTCATAAGTAAACAGCAATTGCACCATGCATGTGAGGTATCACCGCGAAGGTCAGATCGAGGGCAGTAATTTTAGCAGTAGACCTCCTCTGTAAATCTAACGGGGTAACCTGTAAAGGCGTTTAAAGGCTTTTAAAAATGTATGTAGTTTGTCGCCAATGCGCGTTTGTGCGAAATTTTAAAGCATGTCGTGTTTGGTATCTTTGTACTCGGCCTAAGATCATCTTTTTTATTTCATCAAACATTTGGGCAATATAGTGTGTTTTAGTGCATTAAAATAAAAAAAAAGAGTATTTTTTCCCCAAAAAATGCGTTTGAAAAATCGCTACGCAAATACTGTGTAGAAAAAAAAAATGCAACACCCACCATTTTATTCTGTAGGGCCTTTGCTTTAAAAATATATATAATGTTTGGGGGTTCAACATAATTTTCTTGCAAAAAAAAATATGTTTTCATGTAAACAAAAAGTGTCAAAAAGGGCTTTGTCTTCAAGTGGTTAGAAGAGTGGATGTAAGCTTCCTAATGTTGTGTATAAAATGCCAGAACAGTTCAAACCCCCCCCCCAAATGACCCCATTTTGGAAAGTACACACCCCAAGCTATATACTGAGAGGCATGTCGAGTCCATGGAATATTTTATATGTTGACACAAGTTGCGGAAAAAAGACAATTTTTTTTTTTTTTTGCACAAAGTTGTCACTAAATGATATATTGCTCAAACATGCCATGGGCATATGTGGAATTACACCCCAAAATACATTCTGTTGCTTCTCCTGAGTACGGGGATACCACATGTGTGAGACTTTTTGGGAGCCTAGCCGCGTACGGGACCCCAAAAACCAATCACCGCCTTCAGGCTTTCTAAAGGGTGTAAATTTTTGATTTCACTTCTCACTGCCTATCACAGTTTCGGAGGCCATGGAA
The DNA here is from genome assembly GCA_029206835.1 of Rana muscosa. Classification (NCBI taxonomy): domain Eukaryota; kingdom Metazoa; phylum Chordata; class Amphibia; order Anura; family Ranidae; genus Rana; species Rana muscosa. The sequence goes on along the minus strand of CM055118.1, from coordinate 76,703,053 downwards.
TGCCCAGATGGCACAAAACCCCCCCAAATGACCCCATTTTGGAAAGTAGACACCCCAAGCTATTTGCTGAGAGGTATTGTGAGTATTTTGCAGATCTCGCTTTTTGTCACAAAGTTTTGAAAATTGAAAAAAAAAAAGAAAAAAAAAAAAATGTTCTTTCTTCATTTTCAAAAACAAATGAGAGCTGTAAAATACTCACCATGCCTCTCAGCAAACAGCTTGGGGTGTCTACTTTCCAAAATGGGGTCATTTGGGGGGGGGTTTGTGCTATTTTGGCATTTTATGGCCTTCGAAACTGTGATAGGTAGTGAGGAGTCAAATCAAAAATTTGTGCCTAGAAATCCTGAAGGCGGTGATTGGTTTTCGGGGTCCCGTACGCGGCTAGGCTCCTAAAAAGTCCCACACATGTGGTATCCCCGTACTCAGGAGAAGCAGCAAAATTTATTTTGGGGTGCAATTCCACATATAACCATGGCATGTGTGAGCAATATATCATTTAGTGACAACTTTTTGTAATTTTTTTTTTTCTTTTGTCATTATTCAATCACTTGGGACAAAAAAAAAATATTCAATGGGCTCAACAGGCCTCTCAGCAATTTCCTTGGGGTGTCTACTTTCTAAAATGGGGTCATTTGGGGGGGTTTTGTACTGCCCTGCCATTTTAGCACCTCAAGAAATGAGATAGGCAGTCATAAATTTAAAGCTGTGTAAATTCCAGAAAATGTACCCTAGTTTGTAAACGCTATAACTTTTGCGCAAACCGATAAATATACGCTTATTGACATTTTTTTTACTAAAGACATGTGGCTGAATACATTTTGGCCTAAATGTATGACTAAAATTGAGTTTATTCGATTTTTCTTATAACAAAAAGTAGAAAATATCATTTTTTTTCAAAATTTTCGGTCTTTTTCCGTTTATATCGCAAAAAATAAAAATCGCAGAGACAATCAAATACCATTAAAAGAAAGCTCTATTTGTGGGAAGAAAAGGACGCAAATTTCGTTTGGGTACAACATTGCATGTCCGCACAATTTACAGTTAAAGCAGCGCAGTGCAAAATTCTGAATTCACCTCTGGTCCTTTAGCTACCAAATGGTCCGGGGCTTAAGTGGTTAAACAATGTACCTGTTCAAAATTACAAACAGATTCTACATAAGAACAAACGGCCGTTTTTAAAACTTTTTTTTGGATTGATACATGTCCCCTGGTGCAGAACCCGGGTTCCCAAACCCTTTTTAGGACAATAACATGCATAATAGTCGTTATAATTAGCACTTTAGATTTCGAACGTTCGCATCCATTGTATTTAATAGGGTTCTAAAGTTCGTGCGAACTTTCGGTCCGTTTGCGGGTTCTGGTGCGAACCGAACCCAGGGGTGTTCGGCTCATCACTACTGCAGACTCTTAGTTGATTAGCAGTTTAATGATGGATCCATATGTAAAATAGGAGGAATACTGCTTCCAATAGCACTTTCTGTTTTTAATTTTCACAATAATATTCATGCAGCATGCATGAAAGGCATTGTTAATCATATGTTCCTAGGACAGCATCAACTCTAAATCAGCCCTGAACATGAGAGCCAGTATATTTCCGCTTTAATCAACAGTAATCATTTATTCCTATTATAAATGTAGGTAGAGAGAATAATATTTTAGATATGGTCTGCTGTCAGGTCTCCTTTTCCTGTTCCAAATGCTGAATCATGATCAGAATCTTCTAAGCTTTTCGTCCACTGCCTCGTGCATAAAATAAAAATACTAATAATGATAAAGGGAGCAGCACTCAGGGTCTCATAATCAAAATGTATTCCCATGTTCATTTTTTATTTTGTCAGCATTTCCAACTGACGTGTGAGGAAGACGCACAAGACAGATCCTTAACAGATGCATTAGGAATTATAATACCATCACAGCTCTAAAAGGCCCATTACATCTGAGGATTACACTACCGGCTGCATTATGTTTTGCATTGCAAACATACTGTATCTATTCCTTTGTTGTGGTTCACAGTAAGCTTTGGAAGAAGAAATTATCAGTGTAATTTAAGCCCAGGCACAACTCAACCATGAAGTGTATAGTGTATGTTGTAGTATTTTCCTTGCTTTAAAGTAGGGTGACCAGACATCCCCGGTTTCAGGGGACAGTCCCCGGATTGAGGACACTGTCCTCGGACCAAATCTGACCCCAGTTTTGTCCCCGGATTGGATTTCAACAGGGGCTGGCAGTCAGTGCAGAATAAAAAAAAAAACTCTGAATTACACACCCCCCGCTCTGCCGCTCTTACTAGCTTAGGGGGGTGTATTTTTTTCCATTGTCTGTGCCCATTTCTGATGATCATGTGCTGGTCGGAGTGGAGGGAATATTTCTTCTGTTTCGGGTGCATGTCCATTCAGCTCCGCTCGCATGTTCTTCTGCCTTGGCTCAAGTCCTGGCCAGCCGCCTGCCTGCTTATCTCCTTGCCTTCCGTGGCGGAGTGATCTTCCTCCGCTCCCCACCCAGTAGTAGCCGGGTCCTGGAGAGTAAGACTCGACAGGCTGTGTGGCAGGCAGGGGCGACGACGGGCAGAGAGTCGCTGATTGCCATCATTACTAGTGTAGTGCCCTGCTCCTGTTGGGAAGGCGCTATGTGTTAAATTTAGTTGTCTGAGCTGTAATTTAGCTCAGAAAGAATTATGCTAAATTGTTAGCTCTGTTTCAGTTCAGCTGGGTTGCATGGTTTTCCCCTTGACAGTAGGTGTCACTGTCCCCAGGGGTCAAGGTTGGAAATGCAACAGGCTGGGTGTATTGGGTATTCCTTTCTTAGAAGTGGCTCAGGGGGCATGGTCAACCCGCTGTGCATGCTGGGAAGGGGTACTTAAGGGACAGAGCCCGCTCTATCGGGGTTCGTTTGACAGATCCTGACCTGAGGGCCCTCCTGGCCTCAGGGATGTGCAGGCTGTTTTTCGACCTCTGGCCTGCTGGCCCGAGGCTCTGCAAATGAGAGTAGGCCCAGTAGTTGCTGGGGCCTACTAGTCCAGGGATGGTCCTACGCGGTCTTGCCTGTGGGAAGAAGCGGAACAATTGGGGATTCAATTGAAGGACGTATCCTGGCCAATTTACCTCATGGTGCTGCCGGCTGGCTGAAAGATTCTGGCACCGTGAGCTGTGTACTTTCTGAAGGAGCTTTTGCAAAGTGTCAGTGTGGTTACACAATCTTGTGGCGGAAGATTGTTGAACGACTCGACGGCACTCATCAAGTCTGTGGCAGAGACTTTGAACGAGCTTCGCACCGGTTGCTAGGCCAGGGAGAGTAGGCCCATCCGCTGGTTGCTGAATCCAGTGTGGAACCGATTTGGCCTCTGTATCTAAGATTGTGCCCGTGATCCACAAACCAAGGTACCTGAACCTCCCGTATCCCTCTACCCCTCTGTTGGAACTGTTATAATAAAACTCTTGAAGAAAAAGTAACCAAGTGCTGGTGTGGACATTTATGAAGGCTCTTCAAGAGGGACCCCTGAGACGAGTGTGGTGAACAGAAAAGGTAACGGCAGGCCCAAATCTAAACCAGCGTCCCCTTCGGGGGTAGTGCTACACTAGTAAAAAAATAAAAAATATGTCCCCGGATTTCATTTAAAAAATCTGGTCACCTTACTTTAAAGTGAACCTGTGCTTTTGCCTACGAGGAGTAAAGCAATAGGATCATTCTAGCACCAGCCCCACTAACTACACATACTCCCCTTTCTTTTGGTCCTCTGACACTGTTGAGTTGCAAAGAAAGGAGGAGAACTCTATCCCCAGCCTCATATACAGTACCAGTGCTTGTCGACTGATAATCAGGCGCACACAGTACAGTCACATGGGTTGAGAGAGGGGAATAGGTCACATGTAGGCATCAGCTGAATGTACCTGGGTTCAGTTCCTTGGGTGGTTTGACATATTGTGCCAACATTTTCAATGTTAGTGTAGCGGGTATATACTTTTCTATCATGTTTAAAACTGGCAGAGACACCAGTGATGTATAGTTCCCTGCGGCCCAGCAGGTGGCGCTGTCCCTGTGGGCTGGGGTTGAACCATCGCTGAGTGCCGTACCCCTTTTTGGCCTCTCGCAGCGGTTGTAAGGCGGGGCGGGGAACCCGCTGTGCTTGCTGGGGGAGGGTATAAAGGGGCCGGCCATCTTTGTCACTGGGTTCTTCGAGTCCCAGGCACCTTTAGCCTGAGGGCTGCTGTCCGTGGTCGGTGTCCAGGCGGCCTAGGCCTGGACACCAGGAGTTCGGGAGCCACCCCAGACACCCTTAGTCTGGGGTGAGGTATTTTATTCCAGGCCTGGGGCCCAGCTACTTCCACTGGGTTCCGCCCGGGAGGGATCATCCTAAGGTACCCAACGGACCGGGTACCTGAATCTAAGACGCAATGGACTGTGCAGGTGACCTTCCCGTAGATCTGGTGCAGCATATTGCCAGTGCCGGGACAGGGCCTCCGGAGACCGTATGGATGGATGCCTTCACCAAATAGGGGCCTTATTTACACGGAAGGTGGTTCATACACTACAAGGTCGGTGGCAGAGACGTTACTTTCAGGCCTGTGGCAGGGGCAGACACCCCCTGTCTGTTCATTGAGGGAGTCTAACTGATTGTGTTTCATCCTGACATTGGAAAATAAAGGAGTGTTGGACTTTTATTGGTGTGGGGCTCATTTACTGGCAGACACTGTTCCACAGAAGAAGCGGAGGCTCCAAACACCGAACACCAGCCCGAAGGTAAAGAAACTTTGCTCACACCACACAAACATCTGCGGTGAAAGCTTGGCATGGTGACCCCGCACTCTCTCCTCCAAGGTACCCCTAGACAAAAGCCAGAGAGAAAGAAACCGGAGCAAGAGAGAGAGTGGCGGGCGCTACACGTGGGGGATCCGGGTCCGGGATGGTGTTCGTGTTACTATGGAGCTAGAATGGAAGGAGTTTGAACGTGTCTGCCCGGAGGAGTTCCAAGTAGGTCGGCCATATTATTGGCCAAAGTGCAACCCTGCTCAAAGTCGTGGGCATGACCCTAAGAAGAGAAAGGACTACGCAGAAGAGCGAGAAGAGGGAGGAGTCCAGCCGTGTGAAGTAGTACATGTGGGGGCTTCTATTGCACTGCGCCACGAGGCATACCCTCCCTGCTCAGTTTGTGGGCGTGACCTAGGCCGGGAGAAAGCCCGCGAACTGGGGCGCAACGGGGGAGGAGTCCAGCCGTGTGAAGGACTAGACGTGGGGATTTTGGCGCCAACCTTGCAGTGCGCAATGGATCAGCAGCGAGTCACCATGTTCGTAAATGCATCGTTGATTCCACTTCATCCTTCTACCACGACCTTAACTACTGCTGCTCCAGTGACCGATACGGGGATCCGGCTAAAGCCCCGGGGACGATTTGCCCTGTACTCGTGCATGGACGTTGAGGCCCTGGGTTTGATTTGTCCCGGCTGTTCAGGACTGGTGTGTCAGCTGAAGCCATTCGGGCGATGTGAGACCTGCGGGGAGTTCTTATTTGAGGTGGACCCAGTTTTCGAGAAGCCAAGAACCATCCACCTCAACCGCACTACAGGCAGCACCACTCAAGTAGGAGGAATCACCGCTTTGACAGCCATCCCTGTGCGCACTGCAGTGACCGCGGAGGAAGTCGCAATCACCGAAGTACGGGAGAAATCCGAGGATGCTGACTCGGTCACCACGGTTTCCCAGCGTCCACCGCCGAAGAGGAAGACCGGCATGGTAGCCCCGTCCAGCGGTCGCGGTGGACCATCCTGCCCGCCTTTGCCCGGCCCGGATGGATCCGGTAGGAAGAGTCCCGGACATCCCTTCTCAAGTAAAGGCCGAGATAAGCCGGGCGGAGGAACTTGGTGTGTGGGCGGAGGTGTCGGGGATTCACGGCCCTGTGTGTCCGCGGGAGGCGGCAGTTCAGTCTCAACTACAGGCTACCTGCCCGCGGAGGAGTGTGACACCTCCGACCTGGAATCACTCTCCGATCTGGGAGACGATGTTGCCATAGATGAACTCTTTGCCAGCAAGGGATGGGACAAGATGCCTCTCTCCTCGTCCCGCAGAACTAGGGATCCACCCATGTCTACAGGGGATAGTACACCCCGGGTGGAGGCACCAGCGCCTGAGGAGGGATCCCGTTCCAAGCCTACCTACACATCCCCGGTGCCACCTGCAGCCAGTACCGGGGAAAAGAGACTGTTGTTGCGGGAGCCTATGCCCAGACTGGAGGTGGTCAAAGCACCTCGTCACCCGGATGCTATAGTTTTGCCAGGTGAAGGGGACAAAGCCACCATTCCTCCACTGGCGAGACTACAACGCCTATTTTGCCAGAAGGTTGCTGCTGAGTATGGGTGGGAGTACCCATACTTGTCTAAAGAGTTGTTGTATGAAGTGGAATTTGCCGGGAGCGTTGGTACAATGACTTTGTATGGACCCACATTCAGGTCCCACACGCCCGCAGGTACCTCGCGTGTTCTCCCAAGGCATCTCAGCGCTTCAAAGACTGCAAGGCAGAATGGACGCTGGGGCGGCATATCCACGCGGACAAGGTGCTGATTCGACGCAAGGAAGGGGAAGATGTTGAATACCATCTAGAGACCATGGACCAGCATTTGAAACCACTTGTCCTGCCGCACCCTCGTTTCTATCTGTAGGAGATAAAAGACTCAGTTTTTGCCATTTATTGTTGCTGAACTCTCTGGGTTTGTTGTTTGTTTCCTCGGAGAACTCAATGACTGTACCCGAGCTAATGGGTGTTTGTGCTCTTCGGAGGAATTGAAGGACTGTTCCTGTTGTTGTTCTTCATTCTCCAACAAGTGATCTTGGACTCTGGGGTAGAGAGGGCCAAAGAAGAAGAGGTCTCCACAAGTGCAGTTACCGCGACGCTGTCACCAGGTGGCAGTGTCGTGCATCGGCATTCACTTTTCACACATACACTTTTAGAAGGAAAGGGTTTCTCTACGGAGAGGTTCTTTCTTTCTCATACGAACATATGTGTCAGGAATTTGTGTGCTTAACATTTCTTTTCCCCTCTGCAGGAAAACATTCCATCAAGACCGCTGAGAATGGGGCGGGTCTTAGTCAGTGATGTGGTCGGGGGAAAAATGTCAATAATGTGACTTTTGAGATGTTTTACTGTTAAGTGTTTATATGTTTCCCTTCCCTTCCCTTACATGTCAGGCTCAGGCACAACTGCTCTAGTTAGTTTAGTTTTTAAAATTTTAAAATTTTTAAAAATTTTCAGTTGGTTTCTGAACTGGGCTATGTCCGCCGTTGAGGGCATGGTTTGTTCCAGACACCGGGGACCAGTGTCAAACAACCAGGGGGAGAGTGTAGCGGGTATATACACCAGTGACACCAGTGATGTATAGTTCCCTGCGGCCCAGCAGGTGGCGCTGTCCCTGTGGGCTGGGGTTGAACCATTGCTGAGTGCCGTACCCCTTTTTGGCCTCTCTCAGCAGGTTGTACGGTGGGGCAGGGAACCCGCCGTGCTTGCTGGGGGAGGGTATAAATGGGCCGGCCATCTTTGTCACGGGGTTCTTCGAGTCCCAGGCACCTTTAGCCTGAGGGCTGCTGTCCGTGGTCGGTGTCCAGGTGGCCTAGGCCTGGACACCGGGAGTTCGGGAGCCACCCCAGACACCCTTAGTCTGGGGTGAGGTACTTTATTCCAGGCCTGAGGCCCAGCTACTTCCACTGGGTTCCGCTCAGGAGGGATCGTCCTAAGGTACCCAACGGACCGGGTACCTGAATCTAAGACGCAATAGACCGCACAGGTGACCTTCCCGTAGATCTGGTGCAGCATATTGCCAGTGCCGGGACAGGGCCTCCGGAGACCATCTGGATGGATGCCTTCACCAAATAGGGGCCTTATTTACACGGAAGGTGGTTCATACACTACAATTCGGTGGCAGAGACTGTTACTTTCAGGCCTGTGGCAGGGGCTGCAACAGTTCACCCGGTAGGTGGCAGCTACCAATTCACGGTCGGTGGCAGAGACCGTGCGCCAAGCCTATTCACTAGAAAAGGAATAGGAGAGTTCATTGTGGCTGGGCCTACTCGTATCCACACCCCCTGTCTGTTCGTTGACGGAGTCTAACTGATTGTGTTTCATCATGACATTGGAAAATAAAGGAGTGTTGGACTTTCATTGGTGTGGGGCTCATTTACTGGCAGACACTGTTCCACAGAAGAAGCGGAGGCTCCAAACACCGAACACCGGCCCGAAGGTAAAGAAACTTTGCTCACACCACACAAACATCTGTGGTGAAAGCTTGGCGTGGTGACCCCGCACCCTCTCCTCCAAGGTACCCCTAGACAAAATCCAGAGAGAAAGAAACCGGAGCAAGAGAGAGAGGGCGCTACATTAATATTAACCCCATCAAAATCAATTGTAGCTGAATCTTTAAATTCAATTCTGACCATTTTCTAGGCTTATAGGGACGGCATTGTCAAATGAAGGGCATGGGTAGCTGGGCACTTACATGCCCAGCCCAGTAAATAAAAATTTCCATTCACTTTGTTCTAGTTGTAAACAAACGAGCTGGAGATTCCCTTCCTCCATACCAGACCCTTATTCTAAAGGAGGGTCTTTTACAGATGTCAATGGGAAAACTGCATGCAAAAAAATATATATATATGGAGTTCCCTCAAAGATACATATCAGATGCTTGTCCTTGATAAAGGTCTGGTTTGGATTTCAAGGAGGATCCCACTAAAAAAAAATATACAAAAGAAATCTAATGATTTTACTGACCAAATATAGTTGTAGCCTATCCTCTTAGGGTAAAGGAGAGGCACCCATGCCACAAGCCCGCATCCTCTAGTTTAGAGGTCAGGCGGTGTATATGTTCCTAGGGTCCCGCAGCGAGTTACCTCCTTCCACTGGTTCCCATCTCCAGAATGTAGAGTCTGTACTTTTCCCTCTTTAATAAAGTCAATGTCCAAACCACTTAAACTCCAACGTTGAGTTTATTTTGTATCTTTGCTTGATAGGTAAGAGAAAGAGTAGGTGAGAGATAATAGTTGAACTAGAGCAGATTCAGGCACAGAACTCCCAAATTCATCACCACTCGGTCCCGAGTGGGCACAGCTCACCCGGATTGTCCCTCAATGGTCCTAGCAGCCGGTGTGGAGCTCGAACAAGCAATTTAAATCTTCCAAGGACAAGTTCAGACTGTCCTCAAATAGCAGCAGCACTCCGCAGGGTCAGTTTTGCAGAGCATAGGATCCTTCCCTCCGACAGGTCACCAGGCCTTTCCCGAGACAGCAATCTAATCATCACTCATCTCCTTTTATGGGACTGATCCTCCCCTGGCTTCCTCTTGGTCAGAGCGGACACCCTCACCCGGGTATCCTGGGACTCCTAAATTCTGCCTGTAGACCCAGTTGAAGGTACTGGGCCTACCCAGAATGTTGCTGTCTCGGGCCAAAGGTGCCCGAGACTCCTCAGTCGGTGTACGCACCCCCCTCCTTAGGGGGCACACTCCTCCGGGTACTGGTCCCCGGGTCTCTCCCTATAAAATTGGCGTCTGCCTCTTTTATATCCTCTCCCGGCATGCACAGCAGGCAGAACCAGCCCACCGCACGGTAGCCGAGAAAGGACATCCAATAGCGCCCATGCAACCTATGGTTCAACCCTGACCCAACATGGCAGCGCCACCTACAGGCCACAGGGAACTCCACATAGGCACACAGCAATAAAGCAGAGTCCAGCACAATTAGAAGGCCCGAACCATACTAGTGCTCGGGTCATCCCCCTAAATTTAGACATAGGGACCCCCCTAAATTTGGAGTACCCGCTACACAGTCAAATAAAGAAAGTTATTTATTGGGACTTACCCCCAATGGTAATGTACAAAGAAACCAAATAGATAAAAAATGTAAACACATTTAAAGAGGAAGTAAACCCTGATGGGTTTTACTTCCTCTCTGTTCCCTGCAAAGTAAAAGCATAATGGGCTAGAATGCATCACATACTAGCCCATTATGTGCCACTTACCTGCAGAAGAAGCCCACAATGTCAGCGCTGTCCCCTCTCTCTAATCGCGTCCATCTTCAACCCCTCTTCCTTCCGGGGCCGTGGACTCCGGCTCTGCTATTGGCCGGAGTCGCGTGACGGGAACTGACGGTCATGGCACAAGCACTATTGAAACTATACGGATCGTGCCCTTTCTTCAGTGCGCGGTTATGTCGGCACCGGCGTATATGGCGAATATCTTCTAAACCGAAGAGGTTTAATAGATATTTCCAGTACCTACAGGTAAGCCTTATTATAGGCTTACCTGTAGGGGAAAGTGGTTGTACAGGATGTACAACCACTTTAAATTATACAGATTAAAAATCTTAAAATGTCAACCTTGAGTGATTTGGCAATGCCACAGTATATAGTCATCTGCCAATTATGACGCTTGTCTTCAAACAAAATTGGCAAGAAAGCCTAATGTATAAAGGTCCAAGGTCCGAGATTGAAATGAGTGTCACATCCCCTGTACAACCTCCTTTTATGTTATGGACGCCCTCGGACAGACATATGCCCCAACTGAGAAATCTCTGTTTGGCTCCCATGCTCTTTACACTATCCATATGGAAAAGATGCGTTGGGAAATACTCCCTTTCCTCTTCTTGTCCCCCGTTGTTGAACGTATTATTTAACCTGGATATTCCGGACAACCTCTCCTACACCCGTATGCTGCCCTGGACTCAGGCTGGAGTCTTTCAACTGCACTATTTAGTACATCCAGTTATCCATGTACTTTTATCTTTCTCAGATCTACAGTCTAGACTCCAGATCCCGAAATCCCTTTTCTACTCCTATTTACAAATTAAGCATTTCCTTTCTGTTAGATCTCCTGGCCTCTCGCTAGCCAAACCTACCAGCTTCAAACTCCTATGCACCCAAGGCCCATACGAACCTCATTTAATTTCATTTATTTACAAAATCCTCCATGAGGCCATAGCCTTAACAGACTCTAGCCACTCTTACATGAGTAAATGGGTTTGTAATCTCCAACAAACCATCTTCTTATCAGACTGAGATAAGATTTGGGAATCTTCCTCTAAGGTATCTCGCTGTGTAGTGCAGAAGGAGACAGCTTACAAAATTATAATGTTCTGGTATAGAACTCCTGATATCTTACACGGCAGGAACCCAGAGGCATCCCAGCTGTGTTGGGGATAGTGATGAGCCGAACACCCCCGGGTTCGGTTCGCACCAGAACCCGCGAACGGACCGAAAGTTCGCACGAACATTAGAACCCTATTAAATACAATGGATGCGAACGTTCGAATTCTAAAGTGCTAATTATAACAACTATTATGCATGTTATTGTCCTAAAAAGGGTTTGGGAACCCGGGTTCTGCACCAGGGGACATGTATCAATGCAAAAAGAAGTTTTAAAAACGGTCGTTTTTCGGGAGCAGTCATTTTAATGATGCATAAAGTGAAAAAAAAAAGTCAAATATTCCTTTAAATATCGTACCTGGGGGGGTGTCTAAAGTATGCCTGTGAAGTGCCACGTGTTTCCCGTGTTTAGAACTGTCCCTGCACAAAATGACACTTCTAAAGGAAAAAAAAGCCATTTAAAACTGCTTGCGGCTTTAATGTAATGTCTGGTCCCGGTAATATGGATGAAAATCTTTAAGAAAAATGGCATAGCTACCCCATGACCCCCCCCCCCCCCCCACCCCAGCCCATTACCAGCCCCTTTGGGTCTTGTATGGATATTAAGGGGAACCCCGCACATAAAATAAAAAAGGCCCTATATACTCTGAACAGCCGTATACAGGCGGTACATACAAGACAGGGACTGTAGGTTTGTTCTTATGTAGAATCTGTTTGTAATTTTGAACAGGTACATTGTTGAAGTGTAGCTCCAGCCCAAAAATCTATTTTTAAACTTTTTGGAAAACATAGGTAAGGGTTATCACCCCTGTAACATTTGTTTTGCTGTCTGTGCCCCTGTTCAGAACATTTCACCTCACTTTCCGTCCCAATGACAACTGTTTTTGAAATGTGGTGTTTTTCTTGAAACAGGGATTGCTGATAAAGCATCAGTACAGAGGAGACACCTTTCTCCCATATTTATTCTTACAGGAGAGAATTTTCCTTCCTAGTGGTAGATTTCCTCTCACTTCCTGTTGTCTTCTTGCGTTTGCAAGTAGGAGTCGTTTGTAAGTTGGATGTTTGAAAGTAGGGACCTGCCGTATATACTCTGCAGAAATAGGCCCCTTAGTTGTTGGTGTTGGCACAACACTGTAAGCACTCACAGTTACTCTTGGTTGGTGCTGGAACGCCCTGCTGTCAACTATTATATCAGGAATTTTAATTACATATAATTGTTGAACAGTGGTAGTAAAAATTGGGCCTTTGATGGTGGTGCTGGTGCCACAACACTGTAAGCCCTGACAGTTACTCTTGGTGGGTGCAGCAATGGGCCCTGCTGTGAATTATTAGATCAAGAATTGTAATTGCATGCCCCTGTTGAACAGGGGCTGAAAAATTGGGCCTTTCGTGGTGGTGGTGGTGGTGGTGGTGTTGCCACAACACTGTAAGCCCTCAGAGTTACTCTTGGTGGGTGCAGCAATGGGCCCTGCTGTGAATTATTACATCAAGAATTGTAATTGCATGCCCCTGTTGAACGGTGGCTGAAAAATTGGGCCTTAGGCACTGGTGGCACAACACTACAACCCCTCACAGATACTGTACTTGGAGCACAGCAATGAGCCCTGTTGCAAAGTATTGCTTCAAAAATTGTAATGACACGCCCCTGTTAAACAGGGGCTGAAAAATTGGGCCTTAGGCACTGGTGGCACAACACTACAACCCCTCACAGATACTCTACTTGGAGCACAGCAATGAGCCCTGTTGCAAAGTATTGCTTCAAAAATTGTAATGACACGCCCCTGTTAAACAGGGGCTGAAAAATTGGGCCTTAGGCACTGGTGGCACAACACTACAACCCCTCACAGATACTGTACTTGGAGCACAGCAATGAGCCCTGTTGCAAACTATTGCTTCAAAAATTGTAATGACACGCCCCTGTTAAACAGGGGCTGAAAAATTGGGCCTTAGGCACTGGTGCCACAACACTCCAACCCCTCACAGATACTGTACTTGGAGCACAACAATGAGCCCTGTTGCAAAGTATTGCTTCAAAGATTGTAATGACACGCCCCTGTTAAACAGGGGCTGAAAAATTGGGCCTTAGCCACTGGTGGCGGCACCCATAAACAAAAATGATCTTCCAAGCTATCATCATCAATCGTATCATTGAGGACTCGGAGGAGGAGGATAGCCAGTCAACATAACAGCACAGGCACTCAGCATCAGCATCAGTCTTGAAGGGATGTGACATGTTAAAATCAATTAGTCTGTTATATCAGCATCAGGTGTGTGGTAGCTGGTGGTGATCCAAGACTGGTTCATCTTGATGAAAGTCAGTCGATCAACCGAGTCGGTGGACAGGCGCACCCTGTGATCCGTGACAAATCCTCCAGCAGCACTGAATGTGCGTTCCGAAAGAACGCTGGATGCAGGACAGGCCAGTAGCTCAATTGCATACTGTGCAAGCTCTGGCCAGTGATCCATCCTCAAGACCCAGAAAGCCAGAGGATTTTCGGTGGGGAAGGTGTCCAAGTCTGACCTTGCCCCTAGATATTCCTGCACCATGTTTATCAGACGCTGGCGATGGTTGCTGGAACCGATCATACTTTGGGGCTGCGGACTAAAGAATTGTCTGAACGCATCGGTCAGACGGCCACCTTCCCCACCGCTCCTTCTTTGACTGGCCGAAGCCTCAGCAACTCGTTGTCCAGGACCAGGAGTTTGTAACCTCCCAGTCTCTGGGAACGCGTTGCACAGACCTTTCTGCAAGGCCTCCCGGAGTTGTCTCATCCTCTGCTCCCTCTGCGACGGTAACATAAGGTCCGCAACCTTACCCTTGTACCGTGGATCAAGGAGAGTGGCCAGCCAGTAATGGTCCCTCTCCTTGATCCGAAGAATACGAGGATCCTTCCGCAGACTTTGCAGGATCAGGGAGGCCATGCAGCGTAGGTTTGCTGAGGCATTCGCTCCGGAGTCCTCTGGGTCACTAAGGACGACATGATCCGCAGTCACCTCCTCCCAGCCACGTACAAGTCCACTGGTTTCTTGGGACTGTAAATCATCCCTAAAAGACTGCTGCTGATGATGCTGAGTGCCAGCCTCCACCTCCATGCTGACACAATCCTCCTCCTCCTCCTCCTCCTCCTCTTCCTGTGCGATGGGTGGGACAGAAGGAACACTGTCTGGGTAAAGGGGGCCTTGAGAGGCAAGGAAGTCCTCCTCTTCCTGCCTCTGTTCTGCCTCAAGTGCCCTGTCCATTATTCCACGCAGCGTGTGCTCCAACAGGTGGACAAGAGGTACAGTGTCACTGATGCATGCACTGTCACTGCTCACCATCCTCGTGGCCTCCTCAAATGGTGCCAGGACAGTGCATGCATCCCTGATCATGCCCCACTGGCGTGGAGAAAAAAAACCAAGCTCCCCTGACCCTGTCCTGGTGCCGTAGTCGCACAGGTACTCATTGATGGCCCTCTGCTGCGTGTGCAGCCGCTGCAGCATGGCCAACGTTGAGTTCCACCTGGTGGGCATGTCACATATAAGGCGGTTCTTGGGCAGGTTCAACTCCTTTTGCAGCTCAGCCAGGCGAGCACTGGCATTATAAGATCTGCGGAAATGCACACAGACTTTCCTGGCCTGCCTCAGGACATCCTGTAAGCCCGGGTACCTGCCCAAGAACCGCTGCACCACCAGGTTAAGGACGTGAGCCACACAGGGCACATGGGTCAGTTGTCCCTGTCGAAGGGCGGAGAGGAGGTTGGTGCCATTGTCGCAAACCACCATTCCTGGCTTAAGCTGGCGTGGTGTCAACCACCTCTCGGCCTGGCCCTGCAGAGCAGACAGGACCTCTGCCCCAGTGTGGCTTCTGTCCCCCAAACACACCAGCGCAAGCACGGCATGGCATCTTTTTGCCTGTGTACTTGCGTAGCCCCGTGAACGGCTACGGAGCACCGCTGGTTCATAGGACAAACCACAGGAAGAGGCCATGGAGGAAGAAGAAGAGGAGGGGGTGGAGGAGAGAGGTGTGTCACAACCAGTAGTAGCATTTTGGAGGCGTGGCGGTGGAACAACCTCCAACACTACTGCACCTTGTCCTGCATCCTTCCCAGCTGCCAAAAGAGTGACCCAATGGGCCGTGAAAGAAAGGTAACGTCCCTGTCCATGCCTGCTGGACCATGAGTCAGCGGTAATATGCACCTTACCGCTGACCAGCGAGGCCAAGACATTGCCTTCCACATGCCGCTAGAGAGCCGGAATAGCCTTCCGTGAGAAAAAGTGGCGTTTGGGAACCTGCCACTGAGGAACCGCACATTGCACAAACTCACGGAAGGGGGCCGAGTCTACCAACTGAAAAGGCAGCAGTTGAAGCGCTAGCAATTTAGCCAAGCTAGCATTCAACCGCTGGGCATGTGGATGGCTGGGAGTGAACTTCTTTCGACGGTCCAGCAGCTGGGGCAGGGAAATTTGCCTGCTAGAATCGGACGTCGGTGTACTGCTAGCGGAGTGGCCGCAACTACTTGGCTGTGACACACCTAATTCTACACCTTCATTCCTATCAGTGCATGTTTCAGAGAGGACTGAAGTTATAGTGGGGTTGGAGATCCCAGCTGATGCGGTGCAAGGAGAGGTCCGCTTTGTTCTTTGGTGTGGGTCTTTGAGGTAGGCTTGCCAACGAGCTGCATGGCAGGTCAACATATGTCTGGTCAGGCATGTGGTACCCAAGCGGCTGATGTTTTGGCCACGCGATATACGCTTGAGACATATGTTGCAAACAGCAGCTGTGCGATCTGATGCACTAGCCTCAAAAAAGGCCCACACCAAGGAACTTTTTGAATGACGGGCAGAGGCAGCGCCCTGCACAGGCGGAGCTCTGCGGTGTGATTCCGTCGGTGTACTGCCCTTACGCTGGCCACCAAAGGGCATCCTGCCTCGTTGGAGATGTGCCTCCTCCTCATCCTCCTCCTCCTCCTCTCTCCTATTAGGCACCCACGTGGAGTCAGTGACCTCATCATCCCCTCCCTCCTCATCACTGGAGCCAATCTGGCAGTATGCTGCAGCTGCTGGAACATGACTGCCAGATTGGTGTCCTTCTTGAGCATCCCCTCTGTCTGCTCTCA
This sequence comes from Rana muscosa, assembly GCA_029206835.1. Taxonomy (NCBI): domain Eukaryota; kingdom Metazoa; phylum Chordata; class Amphibia; order Anura; family Ranidae; genus Rana; species Rana muscosa. The sequence goes on along the minus strand of CM055118.1, from coordinate 76,686,841 downwards.
CCCTACTGCCTTCCTGTAGCTTGGTTTCATCATCAGACCCTTCGAAACGCTGGGCATCCTCCTGGAGCATGTACCCAACACTGTGCTCAAACAGTTCGGGGGACTCCTCAGGAGGAGGACATGGTGGGTCTAGGGAAGGAGTGGCTGATGATGAGTCTGACATTGATACCAGGGAAGAGGACGCTTTGGCAGCTGCTTTGCCAGTACCCTGAGCCTGGGTGAGAGAGGATGAGGAGGAGGAGGAGGGCTTGGTCATCCACTCTACCAAGTCTTCGTCATGATGTGGCTCAACATGTCCAGCTGCCGAAAAGAAGGACAAGCGTGTCCCATGGCCATGTGCTGATGACAATGCACCGCGTCCACGACCAGCACTGTTATCCCCAGACACAGAGCCTGCTTGCCCTCTTTTATTGCCTCCTGACTGTCTGCCTCTCCTTGTTTGCCTTCCAGACATTCTAATAGATGGCCTGCAGGGAGATGGGAAAAAGCAATAAGGGCTACCTTCAGGTGTCCTTCTCTGTCCCTTTACTTAAGGATTTCTAAATATGGTTGAGGATGATTGCTTTTGCACAGAATAGCACAACGACAATTTCCCTGACTGTCCAAAAAACAAGGATTTCAAAGATGGTTGATGAGGAATGCTTTAGCACACTATAGCACAAGGAGAATTCCCCTCACTTTCCTTCTTTGTCCCTAGAAACAAGGACTCGCACAGTGAAAGAAACTGACACTCTCCCTACCTAGAGTTTTCTGTCCCTAGAAAAAATGTTTTTTAAAAGCACACTATAGCACAAGGAGAATTCCCCTCACTTTCCTTCTTTGTCCCTAGAAACAAGGACTCGCACAGTGAAAGAAACTGACACTCTCCCTACCTAGAGTTTTCTGTCCCTAGAAAAAATGTTTTTTTAAAGCACACTATAGCACAAGGAGAATTCACTCACTGTCCTTCCCTGTCCCTAGAAACAAGGACTCGCACAGTGAAAGAAACTGACACTCTCCCTACCTAGAGTTTTCTGTCCCTAGAAAAAATGTTTTTTTAAAGCACACTATAGCACAAGGAGAATTCCCCTCACTTTCCTTCTTTGTCCCTAGAAACAAGGACTCGCACAGTGAAAGAAACTGACACTCTCCCTACCTAGAGTTTTCTGTCCCTAGAAAAAATGTTTTTTTAAACCACACTATAGCACAAGGAGAATTCCCCTCACTTTCCTTCTTTGTCCCTAGAAACAAGGACTCGCACAGTGAAAGAAACTGACACTCTCCCTACCTAGAGTTTTCTGTCCCTAGAAAAAATGTTTTTTTAAAGCACACTATAGCACAAGGAGAATTCACTCACTGTCCTTCCCTGTCCCTAGAAACAAGGACTCGCACAGTGAAAGAAACTGACACTCTCCCTACCTAGAGTTTTCTGTCCCTAGAAAAAATGTTTTTTTAAAGCACACTATAGCACAAGGAGAATTCCCCTCACTTTCCTTCTTTGTCCCTAGAAACAAGGACTCGCACAGTGAAAGAAACTGACACTCTCCCTACCTAGAGTTTTCTGTCCCTAGAAAAAATGTTTTTTTAAAGCACACTATAGCACAAGGAGAATTCACTCACTGTCCTTCCCTGTCCCTAGAAACAAGGACTCGCACAGTGAAAGAAACTGACACTCTCCCTACCTAGAGTTTTCTGTCCCTAGAAAAAATGTTTTTTAAAAGCACACTATAGCACAAGGAGAATTCCCCTCACTTTCCTTCTTTGTCCCTAGAAACAAGGACTCGCACAGTGAAAGAAACTGACACTCTCCCTACCTAGAGTTTTCTGTCCCTAGAAAAAATGTTTTTTTAAAGCACACTATAGCACAAGGAGAATTCACTCACTGTCCTTCCCTGTCCCTAGAAAAAAGGACTCGCACAGTGAAAGAAACTGACACTCTCCCTACCTAGAGTTTTCTGTCCCTAGAAAAAATGTTTTTTTAAAGCACACTATAGCACAAGGAGAATTTCCCTCACTTTCCTTCTTTGTCCCTAGAAACAAGGACTCGCACAGTGAAAGAAACTGACACTCTCCCTACCTAGAGTTTTCTGTCCCTAGAAAAAATGTTTTTTTAAAGCACACTATAGCACAAGGAGAATTCACTCACTGTCCTTCCCTGTCCCTAGAAACAAGGACTCGCACAGTGAAAGAAACTGACACTCTCCCTACCTAGAGTTTTCTGTCCCTAGAAAAAATGTTTTTTTAAAGCACACTATAGCACAAGGAGAATTCACTCACTGTCCTTCCCTGTCCCTAGAAACAAGGACTCGCACAGTGAAAGAAACTGACACTCTCCCTACCTAGAGTTTTCTGTCCCTAGAAAAAAGGTTTTTTTAAAGCACACTATAGCACAAGGAGAATTCACTCACTGTCCTTCCCTGTCCCTAGAAACAAGGACTCGCACAGTGAAAGAAACTGACACTCTCCCTACCTAGAGTTTTCTGTCCCTAGAAAAAATGTTTTTTTAAAGCACACAATAGCACAAGGAGAATTCACTCACTGTCCTTCCCTGTCCCTAGAAACAAGGACTCGCACAGTGAAAGAAACTGACACTCTCCCTACCTAGAGTTTTCTGTCCCTAGAAAAAATGTTTTTTAAAAGCACACTATAGCACAAGGAGAATTCCCCTCACTTTCCTTCTTTGTCCCTAGAAACAAGGACTCGGACAGTGAAAGAAACTGACACTCTCCCTACCTAGAGTTTTCTGTCCCTAGAAAAAATGTTTTTTTAAAGCACACTATAGCACAAGGAGAATTCACTCACTGTCCTTCCCTGTCCCTAGAAACAAGGACTCGCACAGTGAAAGAAACTGACACTCTCCCTACCTAGAGTTTTCTGTCCCTAGAAAAAATGTTTTTTTAAAGCACACTATAGCACAAGGAGAATTCACTCACTGTCCTTCCCTGTCCCTAGAAACAAGGACTCGCACAGTGAAAGAAACTGACACTCTCCCTACCTAGAGTTTTCTGTCCCTAGAAAAAATGTTTTTTTAAAGCACACTATAGCACAAGGAGAATTCCCCTCACTTTCCTTCTTTGTCCCTAGAAACAAGGACTCGCACAGTGAAAGAAACTGACACTCTCCCTACCTAGAGTTTTCTGTCCCTAGAAAAAATGTTTTTTTAAAGCACACTATAGCACAAGGAGAATTCACTCACTGTCCTTCCCTGTCCCTAGAAACAAGGACTCGCACAGTGAAAGAAACTGACACTCTCCCTACCTAGAGTTTTCTGTCCCTAGAAAAAATGTTTTTTTAAAGCACACTATAGCACAAGGAGAATTCCCCTCACTTTCCTTCTTTGTCCCTAGAAACAAGGATTCGCACAGTAAAACACACTGACACTCTCCCTACCTATCCTTCTCTTTCCCTAAACTAAAGGAATCCAGGTTAAGCAAGAAAGAAATAAATGTCACTGTCCCTGCCTATGCTGCTCTTTCCCTGCTCCGGAACACACTACACTAGGCCGCCGTGCTGGCGGCCTTTTATAGTGTGGGGCGTGTACTAAACACCCTCAGCAATAATTGGCCACAGGCATCCTGCCTGTGGCCAATCATTGCTCTCCTCGCTGCCGGCGCTGTGATTGGCCAAGCATGCAGGGTCACAGTGCATGCTTGGCCAATCACAGCGCCTGGATGACACTGCGATGGCGTAGTGCATTGTGGGCCGTTCGCGTCACTCGAATTTGGCGCGAACGGCCCAAATCGTTCGATCTTCATCGAACGATCGAACAGCCGATGTTCGAGTCGAACGTATGTTCGACTCGAACACGAAGCTCATCCCTAGTTGGGGATGTGTTAAGGAGATAGGCTCCCATTACCATATTTTTTGGGAATGCCCCCAAATTATCCCCTTCTGGACTTATGTTCAAAACCTTACACAAGACCTCCTGCACGTAGTTGTACCCTTAAACACTCTGCACTACCTGTTGGGACTCCCTTCCCGGGTATTTTGAAATCTGCACAGAAGTTGATGTCTTTCATACTCCTAGCTGCCAAAAAGGTGATTCCGTGTTGTTGGCTATCCTCTTCCCCTCCTACCAGTTCTCAGCTTCTATCTAATATACTCGTAGGATGGAACATCTGACTGCAACTATTGAAGATTCCTTGGTACGGTTTAACAAAATCTGGGAAGCCTGGGATGATTCTACTTATTGCCCAGAAAGACCTCCCCCTGAATGATAGTACCGGTAATTTCTTGTGTACAATTTCTTTAATTCTGCATGGATATCTGTTCGCACAATTTATTCCTCCATGGTTCTCTGTTTTTTTATTTTTTGTTTCTACTATTTTAACTATTTTATTTTTCCTTTCTTCTCTCTTATTTTATTTTCTTTCTCACCATTTTTTTTTTATAATCACATTTTTTTTATTTTATTTTAAGCTTCAACATTTTACATTTTGTGGGGGGGTTAGCTCGGCAGCAGGTGTGTGTGATCCCCTGGATGGGCTCCCCACACAAAAACAGGCCCAGCAGACGGAGGTTGTGGTTTTCAAGATCAAAAAGGTGCGGTTTATTTCTCTATTTACAGTGACAAAAAAACACAGCAAAGCAAAAAGAAACATAAACAAAATAAACCCTGGTCAGCTTGACCTCTGACTAAACATGCAGGTTTCCTAACTAACAACTGGGATCAGCCTGGTGCTGTCCTAGTCCCTAAGTCCCTGGTTTAGTAAATGTCCAAACAAATAGCCACACAGGCTTTGTCTCACCGCACAGGGGTTCACTCTCCCTAGACAGTCCACACAGGTCTGGTTCCAGGCATGAGCAAACACCTAATGAAGCTGGGAGTTTTTATAGAGGCCTTAAACGAGCTGACAAGCTTCAGCTGGTCTCATCAACTCCCTGCCTGCACGACGCCCAGCACTCTCCCTAGAGGTATGAATCATCCATGAGCCCACTAGCCTCAGCTGGGCTTCATCAACTCCCTCCCTAGTTGTATAAGTTGGCATAAAGCCTGAATCTGGGAGAAATATATCTACCCCCCTGGATGCAACCAGGTGACTTTACCTTCCTGCTGTCACATACCCCCCCTCTTGTTTTAACCTTGGGGTTGGAACACCAGCAATCAGGCATTCATGTACTCGAGACAAAGCATCCACATTCCCCATTTGAACGCCAGGGCGATGCTTTACTGTGAAGTTGAATTCCTGTAGGGCCAGGAACCACCTATTCACTCTTCTATTTGTCTCCTTGTTTTGAGCCATCCACTTTAACGGAGCGTGATCCGTAACCATGTCAAAGTGCCTACCTAGCAGATAGTACCGAAGGGAATCTAGAGCCCACTTCACCGCTAAACACTCCTTTTCAACCGTGGCGTAATTTACCTCATGGGACTTCAACTTCCTGCTGAGGTAAATGACTGGGTGCTCTTCCCCGTTCCAGACCTGGGACAATACTGCTCCTAACCCCACATCTGACGCATCACTTTGTACGACAAAGTCTTTAGAGAAGTCGGGTGAGTACAACACTGGCTGGCTACATAAGGCTTGTTTCAAGAATTGGAATGCTGCCTCAGCCTCGGGGGTCCATTTAATCATGACCGACCCTTTCCCTTTCGTCAGGTTGGTTAGGGGCACAGCCTTAGAAGCAAAGTGGGGAATGAAGCGCCGATAATAACCCGCGATTCCCAGAAAGGCCCGTACCTGCTTCTTGCTGTTGGGACGTGGCCAACTCTGGATGGCCTCGACTTTGTTGAGTTGGCGTTTTATTACTCCCCTGCCAATGGTGTACCCAAGATATTTGGCCTCCTCCTGCCCAATGGTACACTTCTTGGGGTTAGCCGTAAACCCCGCTTCCCGGATAGAGTCTAGGACTGCTTGCACTTTTGGCAGATGTGAGGCCCAATCTGTGCTATGGACAATTACGTCATCCAGGTAAGCCGCAGCATACTTCTGATGGGGCCTCAGTATCTGGTCCATTTTCCGCTGGAATGTGGCCGGCGCATTCTGTAACCCGAACGGCATTCTCTTATATTGGAACGCCCCGTCTGGGGTTACAAATGCGGTTTTCTCTTTGGCCGACTTGGCCAGGGGAATTTGCCAATACCCTTTTGTGAGGTCAAGAGTCGTCATTTATCGGGCTGTTCCCAGCCGGTCGATCAACTCATCTATACGTGGCATGGGGTAGGTGTCAAATTTTGTAACTTTGTTCAACTGACGAAAATCGTTACAAAATCGCCAGCTCCCATCCGGTTTAGGCACCAACACAATGGGACTAGACCAATCACTTTGGGACTCCTCTATCACCCCTAAGTTCAGCATTTTCTGTACTTCCTCCCGTATTGCCTCCCGTCGGGCCTCTGGGATCCGATAGGGTTTTAACTTCACCCTTTCACCGGGCGGGGTAATAATATCATGCTCTACCCCAGATGTTTGTCCCGGCAGCTCAGAGAACACCTCCTTGTTGCGAAGCACAAACTCCTTCACCTCCTGTTGTTGGGGTTGTGACAAGATGGCTGCTATTCCAACCTCCGGAATCACGCAACCAGTTTGAGCTGGTGACCAAGTTTCTGCGACTAGGGACTCTCTATCCCTCCAGGCTTTCAACAGATTAACGTGATAGATCTGTTCGGGCTTTCGCCTTCCTGGTTGTCTGACCTTGTAATTCACTTCGCTCACTTTTTCCATTATCTCGTAGGGGCCTTGCCATTTGGCAAGGAATTTACTTTCAACCGTAGGGACAAGTACCAATATCCTATCCCCCGGGGAAAAGGTACGGGTCTTGGCTCCACGGTTGTACACTCTCTGCTGTGCCAACTGCGCTTGGGCCAAATGTTCCTTCACGATGGGCATTACCTGTGCAATTCGATCTTGCATCAGGGCGACATGCTCAATCACACTCCTGTGGGGAGAACTCTCACTTTCCCAAGTTTCCTTGGCAATATCCAACAGTCCTCTTGGGTGTCTCCCATACAGTAACTCAAAGGGGGAGAATCCCGTAGAGGATTGGGGCACCTCCCTAATAGCAAACATCAAATAAGGAAGTAGACAGTCCCAATCCTTTCCATCTCTATCCACCACTTTCTTCAACATTTGTTTTAGGGTTTTGTTGAATCTTTCAACCAGCCCATCGGTTTGGGGGTGATACACAGACGTACGCAATTGCGTCACTTTGAACAATTTACACAGCTCTTTCATAACCCGGGACATAAAGGGTGTACCTTGGTCCGTAAGCAGTTCTTTACAAATACCCACCCGGCTAAAAACAAGAGATAGCTCTTTGGCTATGGTTTTGGCCGAGGTATTTCGGAGAGGGATCGCTTCTGGATAATGGGTGGCATAGTCCATTATAACTAATATGTACTGGTGCCCCCTAGCGGACTTGATTATAGGACCTACCAAATCCATTGCGACCCTCTCAAACGGGACCTCAATGATGGGTAGAGGGACCAGCGGGCTACGGAAATGTGGCATCGGGGCCGACCTCTGACACACAGGGCAGGAGGAACAATAATTTTCTATGTCCTTCATCACCCCAGGCCAATAGAATCTCTGTAATACCCTCTCTCGGGTTTTCTCTGTCCCCAGATGACCTCCAAGAATGTGCCCATGGGCCAACTCCAACACCAACTTCCTGTAAGGTTTGGGCACCACAAGCTGCTCCACGGTTTCTTCTGCCCTTTTTGCCACCCGATACAGTAGGTCCTTCTCTACGCTGAAGTATGGGTAAGTGCAGGTATTATCTGGGTTCACTAACTCGCCATCTATTTCCACTACGTTTTCCCGTGCCTTTATTAGGGCGGGGTCTTTTAACTGTTCTGTGGCAAAATTTTCCCTGTGAACCTCAAGATCAGAAAACTCCACAGACGGTAGGTTTTCGTCTGAGGAGGTGGGCTCCTCTCCAGTTTCTTGAGTCTCGCCTGCCAATACTGACAAGGGAAATTCTGGAGAGTCCTCACCACTCTCAGAGGAGTTCTGGCTATCACCTTCCTGGTACATAGGGGCACCAGTGGGGGGCTCAGGATCATCCCACAGTTCCCAGAACTTCGGAAAATCCCTTCCCACAATGGCATCATGCGGTAATTGAGATACTAACCCCACTGGATGAGAGAGGGTACCTTTGGGGGTCTTGAAACACACTGTAGTCACTGGATACTCTCGGGTGTCCCCATGCACACAAATCACAGCTACCTTGCTATTCCCAGAGACCTCTGTTTTAACTAATTCAGCCTTTATCAGGGTCACAAGGCTACCTGAATCCAGTAATACCACAACATTTCTACCATTAATACACATTTTGCATAAATGTTTCTCAGTTCCCCGAATGGCAGTGCATGCGACTGTCGCACACAGTGACTGACGTCTGTCCGTCAGAAAGTCACATTGCATGGGTTCCTCCACAACCGGGCAATTTGCTGCAATATGTCCCGCTTGCCGGCAGCGGTAGCAAACAATCCATTTGGCTGCCTCTTGAGCCCCTGACTTCCCAGGCTGTTCTCGCCAAACTTTGGGTAGAGCTCCCACCCTCTCACTCTCTCCACCCTCACCCCTTGGAATCCTCTTATCCGCCCCTGGGGATGGTCTGGTCTTAGGGTGGAAAGTCCGAGAGTCTCTGGAAGAGGCCGTCAGGTTCTCTGTAGCCAAGTATTTCTCTACACGATCCACAAGACCACCGGCCGTCTCTGGGTCTCCATGGCTTACCCACTTTTGGATGGCAGTAGGAAGAGCTCTCAAAAACCGATCCATTACAACACGTTCCACAATCTCTGGTGCGGACAAAGTCTCTGGCTGTAGCCACTTCCTGCTCAGGTGAATGAGATCATACATTTGAGACCTGGGGGGTTTTCCAAGCTGGAAAGTCCAGTTATGCACACGCTGAGCCCGGACAGCCAGGGTGACACCCAGCCTTGCCAATATTTCAGCTTTTAGCATCACATAGTCTTTTGCTTGGTCAGGCTCTAGGTCATAGTAAGCCTTCTGCGATTCACCAGTTAACAGAGGAGCCACCAGTCCAGCCCACTGCTCCTCAGGCCACTTTTCTCTTTCAGCAGTCCTTTCAAATGTGGTCAAAAATACCTCTGGATCATCCTCTCCAGTCATTTTTGTCAATAAACGACTCACCCCAAAGGACGCGGTATTAGTGGGACGGCTTTCCTCACTGGTCTGCGGACGTTGCTGCATTACTGCTTCCATTTGTTGTAGTCTCTGCTCTTGCTTCTGTAACAGGTCTATGAAGCGGGCCTCAGATTGCTGCTGGGCTTGTTGCTGAGCTTCCAGACTCTGTTGGTGAGCTTGCTGCTGGGCTGCAAGGCTCTGTTGATGAGCTTGCTGCTGGGCTGCGAAGCTCTGTTGTTGAGCTGCAAGGCTCTTTTGCAAACCTGCATTTGTCTGCTGTTGATTGGCATTTGCTAGAGCCAGCTGTTTCAGTATCTCCTCCATGCTGGCTTAAAAAAAAACTGCCCGCATTCTCCACCAACTGTGGGGGGGTTAGCTCGGCAGCGGGTGTGTGTGATCCCCTGGATGGGCTCCCCACACAAAAACAGGCCCAGCAGACGGAGGTTGTGGTTTTCAAGATCAAAAAGGTGCGGTTTATTTCTCTATTTACAGTGACAAAAAAACACAGCAAAGCAAAAAGAAACATAAACAAAATAAACCCTGGTCAGCTTGACCTCTGACTAAACATGCAGGTTTCCTAACTAACAACTGGGATCAGCCTGGTGCTGTCCTAGTCCCTAAGTCCCTGGTTTAGTAAATGTCCAAACAAATAGCCACACAGGCTTTGTCTCACCGCACAGGGGTTCACTCTCCCTAGACAGTCCACACAGGTCTGGTTCCAGGCATGAGCAAACACCTAATGAAGCTGGGAGTTTTTATAGAGGCCTTAAACGAGCTGACAAGCTTCAGCTGGTCTCATCAACTCCCTGCCTGCACGACGCCCAGCACTCTCCCTAGAGGTATGAATCATCCATGAGCCCACTAGCCTCAGCTGGGCTTCATCAACTCCCTCCCTAGTTGCATAAGTTGGCATAAAGCCTGAATCTGGGAGAAATATATCTACCCCCCTGGATGCAACCAGGTGACTTTACCTTCCTGCTGTCACAATTTCCATTCAACATTGTACGTTTACATAAGGACAAATGAGCATTGCAAGACAGAACTAAGTACAAAATTATCTTATCAAAATAATTTCCCCCCTCCCCCCCCCTAAGAGAGAAAAAAAAAAAAGTATATAATTCCCTCTCCCCCCCTCCCTCAGCGCCATCCCTGGCTGCGGTGAAGTAAGTCTGCTCTGTGCCCACTCACTCCTTTCTTTCTACTTATGTTGTGTGTTATCCTACTGTGTCCTTATTTGTCCCGTGAGCAGTGCCCCCTCCTACTTCCAAAGAGGCCACTAATGGCCATGGTGTCTATTATTTTTATGTGGGGGAAAAAAGAAAAAAAAAAAGAAAAAAAAACTGCAGAAAATATATGTGTATTTATTTGTACCTCGCAGTTAGGTATTGATTACTCATTGTTGTGTATAGCGGCCCCCATGGCCTGATTCCCCAGCTTGAAAAGGACAATCGAACTTTAGAAAAAAAAAAAGAAGAAAAAAAAAAAAGAAAATATATATGTACAAGGTACAATCATTTACATTTAAACACCATGGTCACTAGTGGCCTCTTGAGAGGCCCGGGTAGAGGGGAATTAGTAACTAAACATGTGCTTTTTTTTTCTTTTTTTTCTTTTTTCTTTTTTTTTCTCTCTAAAGCTTGATTGTTCCTTCTCAAGTTGGGGAATTAGGCCATGGGGGCAGCTAGACACAACAATGGGTAATAAATACCTTTCTCACCTATTTGAACGGATTTAGACATACCATACTAGCATTTCATGATATTTTGCAGTGCTATTTGATATGACTAATGCCGCGTACACACAACCGTTTTTAATGTCATTGAAAAAAACTGCATTTTTCTCGACGTGATTTTTCGTGTTTCCTCTCAAGCCTGCCTTGCCTACACACTATCGTGGAAAAAAATGTTTGAGTAAAGCGCTGTGACGTACAACACGTACGACGGCACTATAAAGGGGAAGTTCCATTCGGATGGCGCCACCCTTCATGTTAGTAAAGTTTGTTGAGCAACGATTCGCGCTTTTCAGCCTTGTGCTTTTCAGTCCGTTACAGCGTGATGAATGTGCTTTCTCCATTACGAACGCTAGTTTTACCAGAACGAGCGCTCCCGTCTCATACTTGATTCTGAGCATGCGCAAACTCAAACGACGTGAAAAATTAGAGCATGTTCCATTTTTTTTTTATGGCCGTTTTTTCACGTCATGAAAAATGCTCTGAAGCCCACACACGATCATTTTTAATGACCATTTTAAAAAATTTCATTTTTCTCATCATTAAAAACGGTCGTGTGTACGCGGCATGACTCTTCAGGCTCGTTAGACAGATGTCTCCAAACAATTGTTTTTAAGCTGTCTGAATGTATCTTTATTGTTCATATTTCTCTTATTGTGTGTGTCTTTGGCAATGTCTTGCTATCTCTGTATGACCAAAATTCTTTAATAAATATACAATTTAAAATAAATAAATAAATAAAGGTCCAAGGAGATTGCGATGTATAGGTTGACACGTTTCCTGGGATCGCCTGCTTCATCAGGACCAGGGATGAGCCGAACACCCCCCTGTTCGGTTCGCACCAGAACCTGCGAACAGATAGAATGTTCGCGTGAACTTTAGAACCCTATTAAATACAATGGACTCGAACGTTCGAAATCTAAAGTGCTAATTATAAAGGCTTATATGCAAGTTATTGTCATAAAAAGTGTTTGGGGACCTGGGTCCTGCCCCAGGGGACATGTATCAATGCAAAAAAAAGTTTTAAAAACTGCTGTTTTTTCGGGAGCAGTGATTTTAATAATGCTTAAAATGAAAAAATAAAAGTGAAATATTCCTTTAAATTTCGTACATGGGGGGTATGTATGATATGCATGTAAAGTGGCGCATGTTTCCCGTGCTTAGAACTGTCCCTGCATAAAATTTCATTTTTGAAGGAAAAAAAGTAATTTAAAACTCACTCGCGGCGATTAATGAATTGTCGGCTCCCGGCAATACATACAAAAGTCATTGATAAAAATTTTTAAAAAAGCGTGTCGGTCCCCCAGAATTCAATTACCAGGCCCTTCAGGTCTGGTATAGATATTAAGGGGAACCCCGCTGCAAATTAAAAAAAAATGCGTGCGGTTCCCCCAAATATCCATACCAGGCCCTTCAGATCTGGCATGGATTTTAAGGGGAACTCCACCCCAAATGAAAAAAAAAATGGCGTGGAGTCCCCCCAAAAATCCATACCAGACCCTTATCCTGGTTCCCCTTAATATCTATACCAGACCTGAAGGGCCTGGTAATTGAATTCTTGGGGACCCCCACGCTTTTTTTTTTTTTTATCAATGACTTTTGTATGTATTGCCGGGAGCCGACAATTCATTAATAGCCGCGAGTGAGTTTTAAATGACTTTTTTTCCTTCAAAAATTACATTTTATGCAGGGACAGTTCTAAGCACGGGAAACATGCGCCACTTTACATGCATATCATACACACCCCCTAGGTACGAAATGTAAAGGAATATTTCACTTTTATTGTTTCACTTTAAGCATTATTAAAATCACTGCTCCCGAAAAAACGGGCATTTTTAAAACTTTTTTTTGCATTGATACATGTCCCCTGGGGCAGGACCCGGGTCCCCAAACACTTTTTAGGACAATAACTTGCATATAAGCCTTTATAATTAGCACTTTAGATTTCTCCCATAGACTTTTCGAATTTTCCGCGAACACCCCAATTTGTTCGCTGTTCGGCGAACGGGCGAACAGGCAATGTTCGAGTCGAGCATGAGTTCGACTCGAACTCGAAGCTCATCCCTAATCAGGACCTTGGATCGCAGTTATAAACGGAATGGACACTGAAATCATATTAGAAAAATAACCATTACAAAAACATAACATTAAACTTTAATCATAAGTGACAGTAAAATGACAAGATACCAAGTATCATAAAGTATCATAAACCCATAATGGAAAGAGGAGAAGGTATAGGTTACTTTATAGGACGGGTATAGGATTCTTTATGATAATTGTAAGTAATTGTTATGGTCCTGATTCTTCATTCCTCTTCCATTTTCTTCTGGCAGAGTCCTTCTTCAGTTGCCCACATCACTGCCTGTATGAGCAGTCCAGTGGTGGGTCCTCTCAAGAGCCAGAAGAGGAGTGAAGTCATTACAAGGGTACAGTAGGGCAGTGGTTCTCAGACTTGTCCTCAAGTACCCCAAACAGGCTATGTTTGCAGGTTTTCCTTTATCTTGCACAGGTGCTTTAAATCAGAGTCAATGGCTTGGTATTTTGGACAGCTATTTTATCTAAGAGAAATTCCAAAAACATGAGGTACTTGTAGACAGGGTTAAGAACCACTACTGTAGGGGACCAGAACAGCAAGGAATAACTTGCACATTGGGATTGGCGGTCCGTGCAGCAGGAATTGGTACCAGCAAGGAACCTGGCCAGCAGACTTAGGTCAGCACATCTTCCTTCACAGGTAAGACAAAAAAAAGCCTTACCTGACAAGGTTAGAAGTGTGTGAAATGGAGAAATGAGGATATTTTCATTCTTTCCTGGAGTTGGGCTTTAACCACTTCAGCCCCGGAAGGATTTGCCCCCTTAATAACCAGGCCATTTTTTGTAATTCAACACTTCGTCACTTTAACTGACAATTGTGTAGCATTGTACCCAAACAAAACGAATGTCCCTTTTTTCCCAACAAATTGAGCTTTCTTTTGGTGGTATTTGATCACCTCTGCGTTTTTTGTTTTTTTTGCTCTGTAAAAAAAAAAGAGTGACAATTTTGAAAAAAAAATGACTTTCTGCTATAATACATTCAAAATGAATAAATACAAAAACAAATGTATTCATCAGTTTAGGCCAATATGTATTCTTCTACATATTTTTGGTAAAAAAAAAATTCAATAGGCGTATATCGATTGGTTTGCGCAAAAGTTATCATGCCTACAAACTATAGGATAGATTTAGGGACTTTTATTGTTTTTATTGGTAATGGCGGCGATCTGCGATTTTTAGCGGGACTGCGACATTGTGGGGGTCAAATCTAACCCCAAATTACACTTTTTGGGAACCAGTGACATTATTACATTCCTATAAAAATGCACTGATCAATGTATAAATGACACTGGCAGGGAAGGGGTTAACACTAGGGGGTGATCAAGGGGTTAAATGTGTTCCCTCAGCGTGTTCTAACTGTAGGGGGGATGGGCTGCCTGGGACATGACAGAGATAGCTGTTCCCGATCACTGGGAAAAGCAGATCTCTGAGATGTCTCCTGTCAGAATGGGGATCTGCCTTGTTTACAATGGCAGATCCCCGTTCTGCTTCTGTATACAGCGATCGCGGGCGGCCGGCGGACATCGAGTCTGGGAGCCGCTTCGACTGGGAGAGAGAAATTGGTCAGTAGTTTGCCATTGCTGTCCTTGTTCTCGCAGATGTAAAGTTATCCTGCTGCTGAACAAATTGTGTAAAAAAATAAAATAAATTGATCCTGTTCCCTTATAGCAGATTAAACAACACAGTGCTTGTGCTGTCTAATCTGCCCCTCTCTAAACTATAAAAAACCTGGCTGATCATGCCACTTCCTGTGCCCCCCTCTGTGAGCTGACCACGATAATCGTGGCTGCTGAGCCCTGACTACCATGGTCAGCTTGCGTGTCTCTGTCATCCGCAGCCTTGCTCTGTCCCCCTCACCCACCCCCACCCCCCGCCTGTCAGCTCCCTGTGTCTGTGTCTCTGTCTCTGCCCCCTCTCCTGCCGCTATTATTAAAAAATTTAATATTACCAATTGTCACTGCCAGCCCCTCTATTATAACTAGGCATAACGCAATGTAACTGCGCAGTAATGTAACTGTGCAGGAGAACGCATTCAAAGTATTTTCTAGGTGGTACAGAACTCCTCTCCTATTGCATTGCATATACCCCTCCCTTCCCCAGCACTGCTGGAGATGCAAGACAGATACAGGCTCATTTCTACATGTTTGGTGGACTTGCTCCAAACTCCAACCCTTCTGGACGGAAGTCCACAGGCTTATTGCTCAAATTACTACTTACACACTAGACTACACACCAGCACAATTCCTGCTCCATCATTCCGCGACACCAACTCGTTCCTACTTGCGATTCCTGGCCATGCAGATGGTAAACGCGGCAAAAATGTGTATACCATTTAAGTGGCGCTCCCCTGACCCACCATCGCTAGCAGACTGGTTTAAGCATATACAAAAAATGGTGGAAATGGAGGAGCTAATACATCAAGCAAGAGACACTCCCGCCAAGTTTACCAAAACGTGGTCATGCTGGGTCCATTTCACTTCCATAGATGACTACAAAAAGGTCCTGACCTAAATGAAACGTAAGAGCTGTGGCAGGGACATATGAATGAACCAGACTCCCCCCCCCCCTTAATTTTGAACGCCCCTCTGGGAACGCCCCCGTTCCCAGTCCCCAGTCTTATAAGGTATATATATGCCTGGATGTAGCTAAGTACCTTGGAAGAGCAGTTAGAGCCATTTGGCTGCTTCTCCTGAGTGGGGACATAATGATCCTTGGATGGAACCGCTGCCTTGGTTGCTAGCATTACTAGATATTACATTACTGCTGGGTTGCTTTGTGTTTATAGGGAATTCCCTCAGTATCATATAAGAGACTGTGATGTCTATGACCTATGTAAGGGCTGCATTTTCCTAACCTTTTGAACTGTTTATGACATCTATTGTTGACCATAGGTCCCTTTAAGTTAGAATTTTAGAAAATTTTAGAAAATAATTACACAAGTGTCATTGTGCTTCATGATATGGACTTACCTTCACACTGAGGATCTAAACCAATTTTGGACCCATAAGTTTCCACCTAGCAATAAAAGCCTGACAGGCACTCTAACCCATCTATGCTATAGCCAAACTAAAGGAATAAAGTGTTGGTTGGAGCTTCACTTTACAAGCTTTTGCCTGTAGCAGAGTTTGACTGAAAATTTATTTTCATATACAGTATTTCAGCATGACTTATGCCTTAGGATAAAACAATGTCTGATGGTACTCTTTAAAAATAAGAAAACATAATTAGCTTGTCGTTTTTATTTTTGTCTTATGGATATATCAGTGTTTCTCACTGTTTATAGTAATTTATTCTGTAGGCATTCGCTAGACCTGTGTGACAGATTTAGTTCTTATAATTATATACATACTTCACCATATTTCATGGTATTGAATTTTTCCATAACTTAACGCGCACTTACAACAGAAGAGATTTAACAATTTTAAGTTAGTTCCAGTGAACAAGTAAACTTGACAGTTGAACTAGATGACAATGAAATGGCATGCAGAGTAAATTTGCTTCTAATGAAATTGCAACTATCCTGCAAATTTGTCTCAATGTACTTTTACAGACACAAATGAGTTTAGCTCCCAACCTATGGTGATTCATTTTGCTAAAATATGATGTATCTGCATGTAAAGTATCTTGTCCAACTAAATTTGCAGTTTGCATAATTTGTATGTTCACACTGATGCAGAGGTTGTTTTTTACAAGCTCAAAAATAAGTGCCAAAGGATGGGAGTTACTGATTTGCTTGTCTGCTGTCTATTATGTTCATCCAACATTTCCTTAAAGTGAACCTGTGACCAGGAACATTCAGTCTACTTTCACACTGGGGCAGGGGGCGTTAGCGTTAAAATTAGCGACGCTTTACCGCTGTAATAACTGTGCTTTTCGGCCATTAGCAGATCGCTTTTAACCCCCGCTAGCAGCCAATTAAAGGGTTAAAAGTGTCTGCAAAGCGCCCTGCCAAAGCGTGCCCATTGATTCCAATAGCAGGGGTGGTTTAGGAGTGCTGTATACCCACACCGCCCAAAAGATGCTGCTTGTAGGACTTTTCTAATGTCCTGCAAGCGCACCGCCCCAGTGTGAAAGCACTCGAGCTCTCACACTGGGGCTGCAGGGGAGGAGTTTTTAGGACGCTTTACAGGCACCCCGCCAATGTAAGGGACATTCTTTTTACTGACCACCAATGTAAGGAGACATTATTCTCACTGACCACCTATGTAAGGGACATTCTTTGCACTGACCACCTATGTAAGGGACATTCTTCTCACTGACCACCAATATAAGGGGCATTATTCCTGCCGAAGTGTACAAATGTCAGTGTTAGGGAAAAGCATTTAGTGTACAGATAGTGAGTGATATTCCCTATATATAACACTACTATGTGCTATTCCTTATAAATAACACTGCTATCTGTACACTGAGTGGCAGATATCAGTGTTCACCTGGTAGATAGGCATTGGGCAAGAAGGAACACTCAGTCAGCCTGGCTGGTAATTCTTGACACTCACTCGCTGTGATTATACACTGATCTGCTGCTGCACACAAGGCAGGTCAGGTGGCTATCTCCATTATGATTTTGCTCTGTCTTCACTCTGCAGCCTCCAGCTCTCTCACAGTCTCTCTCTGTCCCCCGTGGCAAGGAAGTATACTCTGGGCCCGCCCCTCCACTGAATTCCCCAGGGGGAGTGGTGGCCGGAGGGTCTGTTACTGCCATCATCCCCAAGGCTTCATGATTGCTCTCTAATTCTGGCCAGCACTGGAGTCTTCTGATATAGCCGCATCAACTGCCATCAAGAATGACATAGCTCACTGCCTCCACATAAACTGCCTTTATTCTGCATAATAAACTGTGGGCACCTCTAGGGGCAGACTGAGCCTCTCATGGGGCCCCCCTGACCCCGGGCCCTCGGGCAGTGCCCGAGTGCCTAAATGGTCAGTCCACCCCCTGCTGCTGCTCTTTCTTTTCTCACACAATGGCTGAATTAGTTAATAATTTACTTGTTTTTCATGCATTGTGGGTCTCCTGAGGTTATAAAAAATGCTTCTAACCTCAAACCACAGCTAAATTTGCTAAACTTGCACGTAAAAGCTGTAAAATGGAGATATTTCACCATCAGTTTCCAGCGTTCAGAAAAGGTTTTCAACTGCCATGTGTAAATGAGCCCTTATACCTCTCCAGAGGCCCATGTTACCACCTCCACCCAGCATTTCAGTGCAACCCATTCAATCTCTTTGGCATTCGACACTTCTGGAAGTGTTGGATGCCTGTGTTAGCCAATGGGTTGTGGTTCCTTCCTCCAACCGATAAAGGCAGATAATGCACCGCTCAAAATTAGTGTAAGTCCTTTGCAGACTTGTGATAAAATACACAGTGGGTGCTCTGGCTCTGATGCTCTCTCTCACACCAATACAGACATTACTTGCTGTGATCAAGGCTTGTAAGCTGGAACGCGTGAGCCCTTGTATATTTTTGTTCACTTTTTTAATGCACTAATAAAGAAGCAACAAGGACGTTTGGAGTTGCCGGCTCTATTTGTATTTATGTCCTTCCTCCAACCCCAATATCACTACAGGACTCAGAAGCAACATAGGGATTGAAGGAATGAACCATGCATAGGTGTGCGCAGCCTATTGCATTAGGGTGTGCACCCCAAAGCTCAAACACATATGCTTATGACAGTGTCAGTTGAGCAATGGATGGTGTCAGTAGTTTTTATTTTTATTATTTAATTTCTTCTTATTTTTTTAATAATTTTTTAAAATTATGTAATTTTTGTAAAAAAAATTAGGAGCCCCGTTAGGGGGCTTTGGTGAAATATAAGGGCTCTAAACAGCCCTGTTTAGAGCCCTTATATTTCACCAAAGCCCCCTAACGGGGCTCCTAAAATAAAAAAAAAAAATTAAATAATTTAAAAAAAAAAAATTATTAAAAAAAATAATAAGAAATTAAATAATAAAAATAAAAACTACTGACACCATCTGGGCCACACAGGGTGATTAGGGTGGGCCTAGGCACACCTGGCACACCCTGTGCACACGCCTATGGAACCATGGCATGTATAGTAGTATAAGTATCTGACACTCCTGAAAGTATCAAATGTCAAAGACACTGATGAATACTGCAGCACTAGAACTGAGGGAAGGTAGGACAAACAGACCAACAGAAAGGTGAGTATAATGGCTCTACTCTTGTAGGGATTTCACGGGGTCTATTTTAAAAGAAATCCTTAGCTCCAGGTATGTGACTTGGCTATGTTGATGTCATCAGTCTGTTGCAGGAGGGTGAATGCTTCCTTGATTTAGGAGCAGGTCTGAGAGGCTGCAGCATGTCTATAAAACATTTGTGAACATAGCCAACAACTACACAAAATCCAGGATTTGCATGACTGTGTCATCCCTGAGCCATCATCTTAAATCTAGAAGATGCTAACCCATAATCCATAAATTTAGATGACTCCATCCTTCTGGACAGGAAATCGATAAAGGCATTGTCAAGAACTGTGATTTCTGTACATACATACTTTCCCTTTAAGATAACCTGAAAAAATATGTTTACAATAATAATAAGTGTACAGTTTAAAAATGCAAAACAGAAAACGTGTTTAGCGCTTGGAATTGAAATTCAGTTCTATGTGTAGGGTCAGTCTTAGGTTTTTAAATTTTGTGATATTTTTTGCATATTGAAGAAGACAGATTTTTCACAATTTAAACTGATTTGTTTTTTTGTGCATTGGAGGATTTTCTGAAACTTTCCGACACTTTCCTGCTTAAATCTCAGCGGTGATTGACAGTAGTCCTTTCCATTTTCACTTCAAAAAGTGTTCCGTGACTTATCTCATTCTGTATGCAGATTAGGCATCACTAAGCCTTCTACAGATACAATGCATGAACAGCTGTCACACAGTCCTTAATGGAGTGCATTGCTTCCCCATCCATAATTAAAACCTGTTTTAAATATTACAAATAAGCCCATATAAGGATTGAAGTTTTTTTTTTTTTCATATGCTGCTTACATTTAATGTACTACTCTGTCACTAACCTATGAAATTCTAAATTACTAATGATAAAAAACAATAGTGATTTGAAATTTCTATTTATAATAAAAGCTATTGAAGATAAAGTCTTTTACTTTTAAGTAAAATTCTATTAGCCCTGGTTCACACTGGTGCGATTTGACATGCGATTTGACATGTCAAATCGTATGTCAAATTGGCGATATTTGCCGCAAATTGCGGGCAATGGCACCGTCCTAATCAGTGCGACGCCGCATCTGCGGCGCTGCACCGATTTCAAGAAGTAGTTTCTGTACTACTTTTTGCGATTTCGGCCGCGATTTACATTGACATCTGTGTCAGATGTCTTTGTAATCGCGGCTGAAGTCGGGACTGCCAGCGAGAGTGAAATCGTGCGAGTTCAGCTGAACTCGCACGGCTTCACTCCCGCAGCCCAGTGTGAACCTGGGCTTAAGCTCAGTTTTTTGGCTGTAACCCCAATGGGGTTTTTGAAGCTGA
Organism: Rana muscosa; assembly: GCA_029206835.1. Lineage (NCBI taxonomy): Eukaryota > Metazoa > Chordata > Amphibia > Anura > Ranidae > Rana > Rana muscosa. The sequence goes on along the minus strand of CM055118.1, from coordinate 76,666,448 downwards.
TTGCGGACAGAGTGTATTTGCAAGTGTGAATATTCCCCTAAGGCTGGGTTCACACTGGTGCGACACGACACTTGTCCTATATTTGGATCAGACTTTGCCCTGCGACTTGAAGCCAACATACGTCCGACTTTCAATAAACGGGGATCCGACTTGGATCCCCGCCAATACCAGCCACTGTGTTTGGTATGAATCTTGAGGGGGAACTCCACGCCAAATTTTAAATAAAAAAACGGCATGGGTTCCCCCTCCAAGAGCATACCAGGCCCTTCGGTCTGGTATGGATTATAAGGGGAACCCCCTACGCCGAATAAACGGCGTGGGGGTCCCCCCAAAATCCATGCCAGACCCTTATCCGAGCACGCAGCCCGGCCAGTCAGGAAAGGGGGTGGGACTGTGACGTCATATGGGGAGGGGTCACCGGGTGACATCACCCGGTGACCCCGCCCCATGCCTATATAAGTCGTTGCGCATCACGCACACGGCATTACATCGAGAGAGAGCATTGTGTCAACATCGGAAGAAGAGAAGAGGGAAGAAGACGACGGAGAAGACCGGGCCAACGCTAGCAAAAGAGCGGCAAAAGAGCAGAAGATAGCGGAGGAGCCCGGCAGAAGAACCGGAGAGTGTATGAAGAGGCCGGAGAGCGGGAGAAGTCGGAAGAGACCCCCGAAGTCGGAAGAAGACCCCCGGAGCTGCCTAATAAATTACTTTAAAAACCTGTCTAGTGTGTTTTTTTATTGACAACTTTTTTCCCCCCAGGTGAATGGGTAGGGGTGCGATGTACCCCATACTCATTCACATAGGGTGGGGGGCTGGGATCTGGGGGGCCCCTTATTAACGGGGGCTCCCGGATTCTGATAAGCCCCCCGCCCACAGACCCCGACAACCAATGGCCAGGGTTGTCTGGAAGAGGCCCTTGTCCTCATCAACATGGGGACAAGGTGCTTTGGGGTGGGGGGCTGCAGGGCGCCCTCCTGTCCCAAAGCACCCACTCCCCATGTTGAGGGCATGCGGCTTGGTACGGTTCAGGAGGGGGGGCGCTCGCTCGTCCCCACCCCCTTTCCTGATCAGCCGGGCTGCATGCTCGGATAAGGGTCTGGTATGGATTTTGGAGGGACCCCCACGCCGTTTTTTCAGCGTAGGGGTTCCCCTTAAAATCCATACCAGACCGAAGGGCCTGGTATGCTCTTGGAGGGGCGACCCATGCCGTTTTTTTATTTAAAATTTTGCCTGGAGTTCCCCCTCAAGATTCATACCAAACACAGTGGCTGGTATTGGCGGGGATCCAAGTCGGATCCCCGTTCATTGAAAGCCGGACGTATGTCGGCTTCAAGTCGCAGGGCAAAGTCGGATCCAAGGTAGGACAAGTGTTGTGTCGCACCAGTGTGAACCCAGCCTAAAGGGAGAATCTCTTAACTGAGGTATGTGATACATGGGTGTAGTACCCTCTGCCCTGGGCTGGCTAAATTTAGTATATATCTCTGCTGTAGTTGGCTGAGCTCCAATTCACATTTCAAGTCTGACCAGGGTTTCCCTATTCCATAAATAGAATGGAAGGATCAATGTTTGTTAGAGTGAGCTACTGTTACTGGGTCTCAGCATGTGCTTTGGGTTGAGGGCCTGAAAGTGGTTTTAAAGTCAGAAGTTTTATTTTTACCTTAATGCATTACCTGCATTAAAGTAAAAAACCTTGCACTAGTTGTTCCCCCCACCTCCCTCTCTAAATACTTACCTGACTCCTGTTTCGATCCAGCACTATGCCTCTTTGCAGTGGCACTGGTTCTCTCACTCCCCTCTCACAGGCTCAGCCATTGGCACGGCTGTGTCCTGTAGTGATGTCGGGGTTTGTCAGATAGGACCGCATCTTGTGACAGAGACCCACGCATTAAACACACCTGAAAATTTGAAGTTGAAAACTCTACCAGGAGGTAGGACAAATAAAAATAAAAAGTCTTTTTTTTACAGGGTGTTTTTTCTTTCTACTTTTCAAATGAAGACCAGTGGGAATCACTTATATACTGTATATGGTAATCGAAAATAACCACCTAATTAAAAGACACCTAAAATGTCCACTTACATAGTTGACATAGTTTACATACACTTCTTCTTATAAAAGCCTGAAAATCAGCTTAAGGCATCTGTGTGTTTATAGTACCTGTTGATTCTAATTGCAGATGGAGGGTACATTAAAATATTCCAGTATGAAAACTGGATTAAAGCGGTAGTAAAGCCTGCTTTGTTATTTTTACATACAAGTAAGCCTATAATAAGTTTTTCCTGTAGGTTAAATGAATATCTCCTAAACGTGCACCATTTAGGAGATATTCACCCTGCATGCAGCCGCTGACGTCACCGGTACATTTGCTCTGAAGGCCCGGCATACCGTGCCGGTCTTTCAGAGCTTCTTGTAAAGAATGTGACTTTACATGTATCCCCTCTGGAGCATGATGCCATTAACAATAGTGTAAGTGTTTTTGTTTTTTTTTATGAAAAGGCTAAATACCTTTTCTCACACAGCAGCTGTGCGGTCATGTGATCCCCTTTCGCTCGTCATCCCCGATCTATGGAGAGAAGCGGGAGGGACTGAGATTCCCCTGTGACGTCAGCTGGCCAGCACAGGGGGGTCACGTGACCGCATAGCAGGGTTGTGGGAAAAGATATTTAGCCTTTTCATAAAAAAATAAAACATATACATGTAGCGGTACCCCCATGGGGGCTGCTGATTGACTTTATACCCCACTGTCCATCCCGACTCTGGAGATCCTCTCTTACCTCTGACACCTTGGGTTCCATCCTGAAATGTCATGTTAGTAATAAGAAACTCACACAATTTCACTGAACCACTCAGGAATGTTTACAGAGATAAAGATTAACACAATGAAAAGGGTATGAATAACAGATGAATGAACACAAGTTATGATCGCCAAAAATATTATTCAGTGCACATACCTCATGTACTTGTAACCTGATGACAACCTGAAGGGGTATATGTGAACAGGTGCACAGGGAGATAGATCTTCAATACCTCCAACACATGTATTGAATACCTTCCCACTGAGGCCTCAGCACACAGACCAGTACCAAAAATGCAGTAAATACAGTAAAACAGTGCAAGATCTGACTATTTCTCACTCAATGGCTTCCCCTAGGTTGCAGTTCAGAGCAGAACTCCAATGTAGGACAGTAAAGCTTTGTAGAAGAAGAATGTGGTAAATGTTCCTTAATTTCCAGATGTCTTCAGTTAGCCTTATATTATACTGCAGTGTTGATTTTTTGTATTTGCTTGTAATCCAAAAGAACAAAAGGCAATGGCTGCAGAACACAATGCTAATGATTGCTCAGCTGAAGAACAATTCCCACTTGTAAATTGCTTCTTATATGTGTGAGTAATACAGTACTGACCTCACAGCACAGGGGAGAAAAGCAAGGCCCCAAAGTCTAGCTGTATGATGCCTGGATGCAGCAGATCCACAGCCATGGAACTACAAGTCTCACCAGAAGTCTGTAGGAAAGAAACTCACTCAGCAATACTGCAGTCACTACTTGGATGGGCAGGTGCCCTCTCACCACAATGGATCCCAGCAGATGTTAGACTCCGTCCGGACTCTCCTCCTGGTGCTTCCGTTAGTGAAGATGGCATCGCCACGCCGTGCTGCAACTCCCGGTGGGCTGGAATGCAGATGGCTTCAAATGCTCTGAAGTGCAGGCCGATCCACCTGCTCGATTAGCAGGGCCGTCCTCAAAGATCCCTCTGGGGCAGGTGATCCGACTCTCCGCTGTAGGCTGCAGTCTCTCACTCCTGGCCACACACACAGACCTCCTGCTGGCAATGTTGAATGGCGTCCAGAGAGCTAAAGCAGGCTGTGCCTGTCCTTTTATCTCTCCTCCCAGCAGGCTGTTCTGTGCGCTTTGCATTGTGTGTCCTGTAGTCCAAAGCTGATTCGATAAAACGAGTCACTTCCTCATCCAGACTACATATCCCACAATGCATGGCTCTGCTCACTTCTCAAAAGGAAAGCAAAATCCTAACAGAGTTCAGCGGACACTAGAGGGAGCCAAACTCTTATTTATAAGAAACAATAAACCGTTCAACATAATAACTATAGTAGCAACCCCTGGGCTACATACACTATTGTTAATGGCAGCATAAACTGGTACATGTATAAGCTAAAAAAGACCACGAAAGACACATAGCAGAGGAGAGTAAAAAAAAAAATGTATTTAAATACTGTATATAAACAGTAAGAAAGTAAAGCCAGAACATATTGGCCCTATAAAGGATGATGAAGGGAACTTGGTTACAAAAGACAAAGAGAAGGCAAAGGTTTTAAATGCATTCTTCTCCTCAGTTTTCATGAAGGAAAAGGGGGGATATAGTAATCAAGATTGTAATGCTAATAACATCTCACAGAATGTACCCTCGTGGCTAACAGAAGCCAGTATCGGTAATAGACTTGAAAAACGTAACATAAAAAATAAGTCACCAGGACCAGGTGGCTTGCACCCGAGGGTCCTTAAGGAACTCAGCCAGGCGATGGCTAGACCATTGTTCCTTATTTTTATGGATAGTTTACTGACTGGAATGGTATCAGCTGATTGGAGAAAAGACAACGTGGTACCAATATTTTAAAAAGGTCAGGAATGGCAACCGTAATGACTGTGTGCCCCATGTCTAGTTTTCTGCATATTATATTGAGATAATCATTATATTGTTACTATTTAATAATTACATTATTAACTATATGATTATGTTATTACTATTCATTATAATGCTTTTTGCTATTTCATGATGTATATATGCCTTTCTGCACTAAATAAACAATGTTTACATTGATTGATTCATTTTAAAAGTAGTGTTGCTTCATATAAAGTCCCAATTTCCTTCTATTTCCAAGTATTGGGGATGGAGGCCAATCTTAGGTATTGCCTCATATAAAGTCCCACTCTTTTTTCTCCTATTTCACCTATGCCACTCTGACACTCTGAGTCCCAATGTACCCGTTCACCACTACAGGTGGTCTCCAACCAGGTAACTGATAGCAATATGTTTGATCTCCATAAAAGTAAAAAAAATATCTGTAGATCTGCCAGAAATACAGTGGGGGTTTTACAGGTGTTCCAATGTCCTGTTCCAACTTTCTCCTGAAAGATGGCACCTACTGAAGGGAATCTTTAAATTAACTGGTGTTTCAGGATCAATGTCTGCAAAATGCTGGAAGTATTGTAATGCCGCGTACACACAATCATTTTTCCCGTCAAGAAAAATGAAATTTTTTCCTTTGGACGAGAAAAACGATCGTCTGTGGGCTTTTTGTCGTTTTTCTCGATGGGAAAAACGGCATTAATCACGACGAGAAAAATTAGAACATGCTCTAATTTTTCTCGACGTGATTCCCGTCGTTTTTTTCCGCTGCAGTTTTCCCATAGGGAAACACTGCCGGGGAGCCCACACACGGTCGTTTTGTTCGACCAAAAAAAAAAGTAATTTAAAACGGCCGTGTGTGGGGGGAACAAGCTGTTCCTCGTTTTTCACGTCGATTTTCTCGACGGTGTTTTCACCGTCAAAAAATTTGATCGTGTGTACGCGGCATTAGTATCATTCATTTGAAGTAGATGCTTTTTTAAGTGTTCATGTATATTGAGTCATTAGTCCCAATATAGCCTTCTACTGCCAGCATCCAGGGTGTGAGAAACACATAGACTTTTTTGTAATATTATTTTTACACCTGTGTATACACAGTCTTAATTGGTTATATTTAGTGATTTCAAGGGAATCTCATTTTAAAACATTCTCCTGTTTTTTAATTAGACTGGAGCTCTTCTTTAATCATCATTAGAAAGCATTTGACAACTTGATGTCTGAGTAGTAATCTGTACTCTCTCTATCACGATTAAAAGTTATCTGATAAATGCGTTTGTGCCTACTTTTGTTTTCCCATGAAAACTTCAGTAATTTTACTTTGTAAACTGTGGACAGAATAAAATAAATGAATGCAGTAAAATAATTACAATACAGAGATCGGTATTCTCTCCTTGGATTTAAACTGAATTAAACAGCACTAAGTTTATTTTAATGAACGTGGTGTGTTTTTAAAACTAACAATAATCTGTAAGAACAGACTTGTTCTGATTAATAGGAAGATGTCAACAGTAAGGTAGGGTGTAGTGATGAGCCGAACACCCCCGGGTTCGGTTCGCACCAGAACCCGTGAACGGACCGAAAGTTCGTACGAACATTAGAACCCTATTAAATACAATGGATGCGAACGTTCGAATTCTAAAGTGCTAATTATAACGACTATTATGCATGTTATTGTCCTAAAAAGGGTTTGGGAACCCGGGTTCTGCACCAGGGGACATGTATCAATGCAAAAAGAAGTTTTAAAAACGGTCGTTTTTCGGGAGCAGTCATTTTAATGATGCATAAAGTGAAAAAAAAAGTCAAATATTCCTTTAAATATCGTACCTGGGGGGTGTCTAAAGTATGCCTGTGAAGTGCCACGTGTTTCCCGTGTTTAGAACTGTCCCTGCACAAAATGACACTTCTAAAGGAAAAAAAAGCCATTTAAAACTGCTTGCGGCTTTAATGTAATGTCTGGTCCCGGTAATGTGGATGAAAATCTTTAAGAAAAAATGGCATAGCTACCCCATGACCCCCCCCCCCCTACCCCAGCCCATTACCAGCCCCTTTGGGTCTTGTATGGATATTAAGGGGAACCCCGCACATAAAATAAAAAAGGCCCTATATACTCTGAACAGCCGTATACAGGCGGTGCATACAAGACAGGGACTGTAGGTTTGTTCTTATGTAGAATCTGTTTGTAATTTTGAACAGGTACATTGTTTAAGTGTAGCTCCAGCCCAAAAATCTATTTTTAAACTTTTTGGAAAACATAGGTAAGGGTTATCACCCCTGTAACATTTGTTTTGCTGTCTGTGCCCCTGTTCAGAACATTTCACCTCACTTTACGTCCCAATGACAACTGTTTTTGAAATGTGGTGTTTTTCTTGAAACAAGGATTGGTGATAAAGCATCAGTACAGAGGAGACACCTTTCTCCCATATTAATTCTTACAGGAGAGAATTTTCCTTCCTAGGGGTAGATTTCCTCTCACTTCCTGTTGTCTTCTTGCGTTTGCAAGTAGGAGTCGTTTGTAAGTTGGATGTTTGAAAGTAGGGACCTGCCGTATATACTCTGCAGAAATAGGCCCCATAGTTGTTGGTGTTGGCACAACACTGTAAGCACTCACAGTTACTCTTGGTTGGTGCTGGAACGCCCTGCTGTCAACTATTATATCAGGAATTGTAATTACATATAATTGTTGAACAGTGGTAGTAAAAATTGGGCCTTTGATGGTGGTGCTGGTGCCACAACACTGTAAGCCCTGACAGTTACTCTTGGTGGGTGCAGCAATGGGCCCTGCTGTGAATTATTAGATCAAGAATTGTAATTGCATGCCCCTTTTGAACAGGGGCTGAAAAATTGGGCCTTTCGTGGTGGTGGTGGTGGTGGTGGTGTTGCCACAACACTGTAAGCCCTCAGAGTTACTCTTGGTGGGTGCAGGAATGGGCCCTGCTGTGAATTATTAGATCAAGAATTGTAATTACATGCCCCTTTTGAACAGGGGCTGAAAAATTGGGCCTTTCGTGGTGGTGGTGGTGGTGGTGGCGTTGCCACAACACTGTAAGCCCTCAGAGTTACTCTTGGTGGGTGCAGCAATGGGCCCTGCTGTGAATTATTAGATCAAGAATTGTAATTACATGCCCCTGTTGAACAGGGGCTGAAAAATTGGGCCTTAGGCACTGGTGGCACAACACTGCAACCCCTCACAGATACTGTACTTGGAGCACAGCAATGAGCCCTGTTGCAAAGTATTGCTTCAAAAATTGTAATTACACGCCACTGTTAAACAGGGGCTGAAAAATTGGGCCTTAGGCACTGGTGGCACAACACTGCAACCCCTCACAGATACTGTACTTGGAGCACAGCAATGAGCCCTGTTGCAAAGTATTGCTTCAAAAATTGTAATTACACGCCCCTGTTAAACAGGGGCTGAAAAATTGGACGTTAGGCACTGGTGGCGGCACCCATAAACAAAAATGATCTTCCAAGCTATCATCATCAATCGTATCATTGAGGACTCGGAGGAGGAGGATAGCCAGTCAACATAACAGCACAGGCACTCAGCATCAGCATCAGTCTTGAAGGGATGTGACATGTTAAAATCAATTAGTCTGTTATATCAGCATCAGGTGTGTGGTAGCTGGTGGTGATCCAAGACTGGTTCATCTTGATGAAAGTCAGTCGATCAACCGAGTCGGTGGACAGGCGCACCCTGTGATCCGTGACAAATCCTCCAGCAGCACTGAATGTGCGTTCCGAAAGAACGCTGGATGCAGGACAGGCCAGTAGCTCAATTGCATACTGTGCAAGCTCTGGCCAGTGATCCATCCTCAAGACCCAGTAAGCCAGAGGATTTTCGGTGGGGAAGGTGTCCAAGTCTGACCTTGCCCCTAGATATTCCTGCACCATGTTTATCAGACGCTGGCGATGGTTGCTGGAACCGATCATACTTTGGGGCTGCGGACTAAAGAATTGTCTGAACGCATCGGTCAGACGGCCACCTTCCCCACCGCTCCTTCTTTGACTGGCCAAAGCCTCAGCAACTCGTTGTCCAGGACCAGGAGTTTGTAACCTCCCAGTCTCTGGGAACGCGTTGCACAGACCTTTCTGCAAGGCCTCCCGGAGTTGTCTCATCCTCTGCTCCCTCTGCGACGGTAACATAAGGTCCGCAATCCGTGGATCAAGGAGAGTGGCCAGCCAGTAATGGTCCCTCTCCTTGATCCGAAGAATACGAGGATCCTTCCGCAGACTTTGCAGGATCAGGGAGGCCATGCAGCGTAGGTTAGCTGAGGCATTCGGTCCGGAGTCCTCTGGGTCACTAAGGACGACATGATCCGCAGCCACCTCCTCCCAGCCACGTACAAGTCCACGGGTTTCTTGGGACTGTAAATCATCCCTAAAAGACTGCTGCTGTTGATGCTGCTGAGTGCCAGGCTCCACCTCCATGCTGACACAATCCTCCTCCTCCTCCTCCTCCTCCTCCTCGTCCTCTTCCTGTGCGATGGGTGGGACAGAAGGAACACTGTCTGGGTAAAGGGGGCCTTGAGAGGCAAGGAAGTCCTCCTCTTCCTGCCTCTGTTCTGCCTCAAGTGCCCTGTCCATTATTCCACGCAGCGTGTGCTCCAACAGGTGGACAAGAGGTACAGTGTCACTGATGCATGCACTGTCACTGCTCACCATCCTCGTGGCCTCCTCAAATGGTGCCAGGACAGTGCATGCATCCCTGATCATGCCCCACTGGCGTGGAGAAAAAAAACCAAGCTCCCCTGACCCTGTCCTGGTGCCGTAGTCGCACAGGTACTCATTGATGGCCCTCTGCTGCGTGTGCAGCCGCTGCAGCATGGCCAACGTTGAGTTCCACCTGGTGGGCATGTCACATATAAGGCGGTTCTTGGGCAGGTTCAACTCCTTTTGCAGCTCAGCCAGGCGAGCACTGGCATTATAAGATCTGCGGAAATGCACACAGACTTTCCTGGCCTGCCTCAGGACATCCTGTAAGCCCGGGTACCTGCCCAAGAACCGCTGCACCACCAGGTTAAGGACGTGAGCCACACAGGGCACATGGGTCAGTTGTCCCTGTCGGAGGGCGGAGAGGAGGTTGGTGCCATTGTCGCAAACCACCATTCCTGGCTTAAGCTGGCGTGGCGTCAACCACCTCTCGGCCTGGCCCTGCAGAGCAGACAGGACCTCTGCCCCAGTGTGGCTTCTGTCCCCCAAACACACCAGCGCAAGCACGGCATGGCATCTTTTTGCCTGCGTACTTGCGTAGCCCCTTGAACGCCTACGGAGCACCGCTGGTTCAGAGGACAAAGCACAGGAAGAGGCCATGGAGGAAGAAGAAGAGGAGGGGGTGGAGGAGAGAGGTGTGTCACAACCAGTAGTAGCATTTTGGAGGCGTGGCGGTGGAACAACCTCCAACACTACTGCACCTTGTCCTGCATCCTTCCCAGCTGCCAAAAGAGTGACCCAATGGGCCGTGAAAGAAAGGTAACGTCCCTGTCCATGCCTGCTGGACCATGAGTCAGCGGTAATATGCACCTTACCGCTGACCGCCCTGTCCAGCAAGGCCAAGACATTGCCTTCCACATGCCGGTAGAGAGCCGGAATAGCCTTCCGTGAGAAAAAGTGGCGTTTGGGAACCTGCCACTGAGGAACCGCACATTGCACAAACTCACGGAAGGGGGCCGAGTCTACCAATTGAAAAGGCAGCAGTTGAAGCGCTAGCAATTTAGCCAAGCTAGCATTCAACCGCTGGGCATGTGGATGGCTGGGAGTGAACTTCTTTCGACGGTCCAGCAGCTGGGGCAGGGAAATTTGCCTGCTAGAATCGGATGTTGGTGTACTGCTAGCAGAGTGGCCGCAAGTACTTGGCTGTGACACACCTAATTCTACACCTTCATTCCTCTCAGTGCATGTTTCAGAGAGGACTGAAGTTATAGTGGGGTTGGAGATCCCAGCTGATGCGGTGCAAGGAGAGGTCCGCTTTGTTCTTTGGTGTGGGTCTTTGAGGTAGGCTTGCCAACGAGCTGCATGGCAGGTCAACATATGTCTGGTCAGGCATGTGGTACCCAAGCGGCTGATGTTTTGGCCACGCGATATACGCTTGAGACATATGTTGCAAACAGCAGCTGTGCGATCTGATGCACTAGCCTCAAAAAAGGCCCACACCAAAGAACTTTTTGAATGACGGGCAGAGGCAGCGCCCTGCACAGGCGGAGCTCTGCGGTGTGATTCCGTCGGTGTACTGCCCTTACGCTGGCCACCAAAGGGCATCCTGCCTCGTTGGAGATGTGCCTCCTCCTCATCCTCCTCCTCCTCCTCTCTCCTATTAGGCACCCACGTGGAGTCAGTGACCTCATCATCCCCTCCCTCCTCATCACTGGAGCCAATCTGGCAGTATGCTGCAGCTGCTGGAACATGACTGCCAGATTGGTGTCCTTCTTGAGCATCCCCTCTGTCTGCTCTCACGCTACTGCCTTCCTCTAGCTGGGTTTCATCATCAGACCCTTCGAAACGCTGGGCATCCTCCTGGAGCATGTACCCAACACTGTGCTCAAACAGTTCGGGGGACTCCTCAGGAGGAGGACATGGTGGGTCTAGGGAAGGAGTGACTGATGATGAGTCTGACATTGATACCAGGGAAGAGGACGCTTTGGCAGCTGCTTTGCCAGTACCCTGAGCCTGGGTGAGAGAGGATGAGGAGGAGGAGGAGGGCTTGGTCATCCACTCTACCAAGTCTTCGGCATGATGTGGCTCAACATGTCCAGCTGCCGAAAAGAAGGACAAGCGTGTCCCATGGCCATGTGCTGATGACAATGCACCGCGTCCACGACCAGCACTGTTGCCCCCAGACACAGAGCCTGCTTGCCCTCTTTTATTGCCTCCTGACTGTCTGCCTCTCCTTGTTTGCCTTCCAGACATTCTAATGGATGGCCTGCAGGGAGATGGGAAAAAAAGCAATAAGGGCTACCTTCAGGTGTCCTTCTCTGTCCCTTTACTTAAGGATTTCTAAATATGGTTGAGGATGATTGCTTTCGCACAGAATAGCACAATGACAATTTCCCTGACTGTCCAAAAAACAAGGATTTCAAAGATGGTTGATGAGGAATGCTTTAGCACAGTATAGCACAATGAGAATTTCCCTCACTGTCCTTCCCTGTCCCTACAAACAAGGTTTAGCACAGTAAAACACACTGACACTCTCCCTACCTATAGTTTTCTGTCCCTATAATTTTTTTTTTTAAAGATGGTTGATGAGGAATGCTTTAGCACAGTATAGCACAATGAGAATTTCCCTCACTGTCCTTCCCTGTCCCTACAAACAAGGTTTAGCACAGTAAAACACACTGACACTCTCCCTACCTATAGTTTTCTGTCCCTATAATTTTTTTTTTTTTAAAGATGGTTGATGAGGAATGCTTTAGCACAGTATAGCACAATGAGAATTTCCCTCACTGTCCTTCCCTGTCCCTACAAACAAGGTTTAGCACAGTAAAACACACTGACACTCTCCCTACCTATAGTTTTCTGTCCCTATAAAAAATGTTTTTTTAAAGATGGTTGATGAGGAATGCTTTAGCACAGTATAGCACAATGAGAATTTCCCTCACTGTCCTTCCCTGTCCCTACAAACAAGGTTTAGCACAGTAAAACACACTGACACTCTCCCTACCTATAGTTTTCTGTCCCTATAAAAAATTTTTTTTAAAGATGGTTGATGAGGAATGCTTTAGCACAGTATAGCGCAATGAGAATTTCCCTCACTGTCCTTCCCTGTCCCTACAAACAAGGTTTAGCACAGTAAAACACACTGACACTCTCCCTACCTATAGTTTTCTGTCCCTATAATTTTTTTTTTTTTTTAAAGACGGTTGATGAGGAATGCTTTAGCACAGTATAGCACAATGAGAATTTCCCTCACTGTCCTTCCCTGTCCCTACAAACAAGGTTTAGCACAGTAAAACACACTGACACTCTCCCTACCTATAGTTTTCTGTCCCTATAAATTTTTTTTTTTTTAAAGATGGTTGATGAGGAATGCTTTAGCACAGTATAGCACAATGAGAATTTCCCTCACTGTCCTTCCCTGTCCCTACAAACAAGGTTTAGCACAGTAAAACACACTGACACTCTCCCTACCTATAGTTTTCTGTCCCTATAATTTTTTTTTTTTAAAAGATGGTTGATGAGGAATGCTTTAGCACAGTATAGCACAATGAGAATTTCCCTCACTGTCCTTCCCTGTCCCTACAAACAAGGTGTAGCACAGTAAAACACACTGACACTCTCCCTACCTATAGTTTTCTGTCCCTATAAAAAAATTTTTTTTTAAAGATGGTTGATGAGGAATGCTTTAGCACAGTATAGCACAATGAGAATTTCCCTCACTGTCCTTCCCTGTCCCTACAAACAAGGTTTAGCACAGTAAAACACACTGACACTCTCCCTACCTATAGTTTTCTGTCCCTATAAAAAATGTTTTTTTAAAGATGGTTGATGAGGAATGCTTTAGCACAGTATAGCACAATGAGAATTTCCCTCACTGTCCTTCCCTGTCCCTACAAACAAGGTTTAGCACAGTAAAACACACTGACACTCTCCCTACCTATAGTTTTCTGTCCCTATAAAAATTTTTTTTTTAAAGATGGTTGATGAGGAATGCTTTAGCACAGTATAGCACAATGAGAATTTCCCTCACTGTCCTTCCCTGTCCCTACAAACAAGGTTTAGCACAGTAAAACACACTGACACTCTCCCTACCTATAGTTTTCTGTCCCTATAATTTTTTTTTTTTAAAGACGGTTGATGAGGAATGCTTTAGCACAGTATAGCACAATGAGAATTTCCCTCACTGTCCTTCCCTGTCCCTACAAACAACGTTTAGCACAGTAAAACACACTGACACTCTCCCTACCTATAGTTTTCTGTCCCTATAAAATTTTTTTTTTTTAAAGATGGTTGATGAGGAATGCTTTAGCACAGTATAGCACAATGAGAATTTCCCTCACTGTCCTTCCCTGTCCCTACAAACAAGGTTTAGCACAGTAAAACACACTGACACTCTCCCTACCTATAGTTTTCTGTCCCTATAATTTTTTTTTTTTTAAAGATGGTTGATGAGGAATGCTTTAGCACAGTATAGCACAATGAGAATTTCCCTCACTGTCCTTCCCTGTCCCTACAAACAAGGTTTAGCACAGTAAAACTCACTGACACTCTCCCTACCTATAGTTTTCTGTCCCTATAAAAACATTTTTTTTTAAAGATGGTTGATGAGGAATGCTTTAGCACAGTATAGCACAATGAGAATTTCCCTCACTGTCCTTCCCTGTCCCTACAAACAAGGTTTAGCACGGTAAAACACACTGACACTCTCCCTACCTATAGTTTTCTGTCCCTATAATTTTTTTTTTTTTTAAAGACGGTTGATGAGGAATGCTTTAGCACAGTATAGCACAATGAGAATTTCCCTCACTGTCCTTCCCTGTCCCTACAAACAAGGTTTAGCACAGTAAAACACACTGACACTCTCCCTACCTATAGTTTTCTGTCCCTATAAAAAATTTTTTTTTAAAGATGGTTGATGAGGAATGCTTTAGCACAGTATAGCACAATGAGAATTTCCCTCACTGTCCTTCCCTGTCCCTACAAACAAGGTTTAGCACAGTAAAACACACTGACACTCTCCCTACCTATAGTTTTCTGTCCCTATAATTTTTTTTTTTTTTAAAGACGGTTGATGAGGAATGCTTTAGCACAGTATAGCACAATGAGAATTTCCCTCACTGTCCTTCCCTGTCCCTACAAACAAGGTTTAGCACAGTAAAACACACTGACACTCTCCCTACCTATAGTTTTCTGTCCCTATAATTTTTTTTTTTTTTAAAGATGGTTGATGAGGAATGCTTTAGCACAGTATAGCACAATGAGAATTTCCCTCACTGTCCTTCCCTGTCCCTACAAACAAGGTTTAGCACAGTAAAACACACTGACACTCTCCCTACCTATAGTTTTCTGTCCCTATAATTTTTTTTTTTTTAAAGATGGTTGATGAGGAATGCTTTAGCACAGTATAGCACAATGAGAATTTCCCTCACTGTCCTTCCCTGTCCCTACAAACAAGGTTTAGCACAGTAAAACACACTGACACTCTCCCTACCTATAGTTTTCTGTCCCTATAAAAATTTTTTTTTTTAAAGATGGTTGATGAGGAATGCTTTAGCACAGTATAGCACAATGAGAATTTCCCTCACTGTCCTTCCCTGTCCCTACAAACAAGGTTTAGCACAGTAAAACACACTGACACTCTCCCTACCTATAGTTTTCTGTCCCTATAAAAAATGTTTTTTTAAAGATGGTTGATGAGGAATGCTTTAGCACAGTATAGCACAATGAGAATTTCCCTCACTGTCCTTCCCTGTCCCTACAAACAAGGTTTAGCACAGTAAAACACACTGACACTCTCCCTACCTATAGTTTTCTGTCCCTATAAAAATTTTTTTTTTAAAGATGGTTGATGAGGAATGCTTTAGCACAGTATAGCACAATGAGAATTTCCCTCACTGTCCTTCCCTGTCCCTACAAACAAGGTTTAGCACAGTAAAACACACTGACACTCTCCCTACCTATAGTTTTCTGTCCCTATAAAAATTTTTTTTTTTAAAGATGGTTGATGAGGAATGCTTTAGCACAGTATAGCACAATGAGAATTTCCCTCACTGTCCTTCCCTGTCCCTACAAACAAGGTTTAGCACAGTAAAACACACTGACACTCTCCCTACCTATAGTTTTCTGTCCCTATAATTTTTTTTTTTTTAAAGATGGTTGATGAGGAATGCTTTAGCACAGTATAGCACAATGAGAATTTCCCTCACTGTCCTTCCCTGTCCCTACAAACAAGGTTTAGCACAGTAAAACACACTGACACTCTCCCTACCTATAGTTTTCTGTTCCTATAAAAAATTTTTTTTTTAAAGATGGTTGATGAGGAATGCTTTAGCACAGTATAGCACAATGAGAATTTCCCTCACTGTCCTTCCCTGTCCCTACAAACAAGGTTTAGCACGGTAAAACACACTGACACTCTCCCTACCTATAGTTTTCTGTCCCTATAATTGTTTTTTTTTTAAAGATTGTTGATGAGGAATGCTTTAGCACAGTATAGCACAATGAGAATTTCCCTCACTGTCCTTCCCTGTCCCTACAAACAAGGTTTAGCACAGTAAAACACACTGACACTCTCCCTACCTATAGTTTTCTGTCCCTATAAAAAATGTTTTTTTAAAGATGGTTGATGAGGAATGCTTTAGCACAGTATAGCACAATGAGAATTTCCCTCACTGTCCTTCCCTGTCCCTACAAACAAGGTTTAGCACAGTAAAACACACTGACACTCTCCCTACCTATAGTTTTCTGTCCCTATAAAAAATGTTTTTTTTAAAGATGGTTGATGAGGAATGCTTTAGCACAGTATAGCACAATGAGAATTTCCCTCACTGTCCTTCCCTGTCCCTACAAACAAGGTTTAGCACAGTAAAACACACTGACACTCTCCCTACCTATAGTTTTCTGTCCCTATAATTTTTTTTTTTTAAAGATGGTTGATGAGGAATGCTTTAGCACAGTATAGCACAATGAGAATTTCCCTCACTGTCCTTCCCTGTCCCTACAAACAAGGTTTAGCACAGTAAAACACACTGACACTCTCCCTACCTATAGTTTTCTGTCCCTATAAAACATTTTTTTTTTAAAGATGGTTGATGAGGAATGCTTTAGCACAGTATAGCACAATGAGAATTTCCCTCACTGTCCTTCCCTGTCCCTACAAACAAGGTTTAGCACAGTAAAACACACTGACACTCTCCCTACCTATAGTTTTCTGTCCCTATAAAAAATGTTTTTTTAAAGATGGTTGATGAGGAATGCTTTAGCACAGTATAGCACAATGAGAATTTCCCTCACTGTCCTTCCCTGTCCCTACAAACAAGGTTTAGCACAGTAAAACACACTGACACTCTCCCTACCTATAGTTTTCTGTCCCTATAAAAAAATTTTTTTTAAAGATGGTTGATGAGGAATGCTTTAGCACAGTATAGCACAATGAGAATTTCCCTCACTGTCCTTCCCTGTCCCTACAAACAAGGTTTAGCACAGTAAAACACACTGACACTCTCCCTACCTATAGTTTTCTGTCCCTATAAAAAATTTTTTTTTTAAAGATGGTTGATGAGGAATGCTTTAGCACAGTATAGCACAATGAGAATTTCCCTCACTGTCCTTCCCTGTCCCTACAAGCAAGGTTTAGCACAGTAAAACACACTGACACTCTCCCTACCTATAGTTTTCTGTCCCTATAATTTTTTTTTTTTAAAGATGGTTGATGAGGAATGCTTTAGCACAGTATAGCACAATGAGAATTTCCCTCACTGTCCTTCCCTGTCCCTACAAACAAGGTTTAGCACAGTAAAACACACTGACACTCTCCCTACCTATAGTTTTCTGTTCCTATAAAAAAAAATTTTTTTAAAGATGGTTGATGAGGAATGCTTTAGCACAGTATAGCACAATGAGAATTTCCCTCACTGTCCTTCCCTGTCCCTACAAACAAGGTTTAGCACAGTAAAACACACTGACACTCTCCCTACCTATAGTTTTCTGTCCCTATAATTGTTTTTTTTTGAAAGATTGTTGATGAGGAATGCTTTAGCACAGTATAGCACAATGAGAATTTCCCTCACTGTCCTTCCCTGTCCCTACAAACAAGGTTTAGCACAGTAAAACACACTGACACTCTCCCTACCTATAGTTTTCTGTCCCTATAAAAAATGTTTTTTAAAAGATGGTTGATGAGGAATGCTTTAGCACAGTATAGCACAATGAGAATTTCCCTCACTGTCCTTCCCTGTCCCTACAAACAAGGTTTAGCACAGTAAAACACACTGACACTCTCCCTACCTATAGTTTTCTGTCCCTATAAAAAATGTTTTTTTTAAAGATGGTTGATGAGGAATGCTTTAGCACAGTATAGCACAATGAGAATTTCCCTCACTGTCCTTCCCTGTCCCTACAAACAAGGTTTAGCACAGTAAAACACACTGACACTCTCCCTACCTATAGTTTTCTGTCCCTATAATTTTTTTTTTTTTTTAAAGATGGTTGATGATCAATGCTTTAGCACAGTATAGCACAATGAGAATTTCCCTCACTGTCCTTCCCTGTCCCTACAAACCAGGTTTAGCACAGTAAAACACACTGACACTCTCCCTACCTATAGTTTTCTGTCCCTATAATTTTTTTTTTTTTTAAAGATGGTTGATGAGGAATGCTTTAGCACAGTATAGCACAATGAGAATTTCCCTCACTGTCCTTCCCTGTCCCTACAAACAAGGTTTTGCACAGTAAAACACACTGACACTCTCCCTACCTATAGTTTTCTGTCCCTATAAAAAATTTTTTTTAAAGATGGTTGATGAGGAATGCTTTAGCACAGTATAGCACAATGAGAATTTCCCTCACTGTCCTTCCCTGTCCCTACAAACAAGGTTTAGCACAGTAAAACACACTGACACTCTCCCTACCTATAGTTTTCTGTCCCTATAAATTTTTTTTTTTAAAGATGGTTGATGAGGAATGCTTTAGCACAGTATAGCACAATGAGAATTTCCCTCACTGTCCTTCCCTGTCCCTACAAACAAGGTTTAGCACAGTAAAACACACTGACACTCTCCCTACCTATAGTTTTCTGTCCCTATAAATTTTTTTTTTAAAGATGGTTGATGAGGAATGCTTTAGCACAGTATAGCACAATGAGAATTTCCCTCACTGTCCTTCCCTGTCCCTACAAACAAGGTTTAGCACAGTAAAACACACTGACACTCTCCCTACCTATAGTTTTCTGTCCCTATAAAAAATGTTTTTTTTAAAGATGGTTGATGAGGAATGCTTTAGCACAGTATAGCACAATGAGAATTTCCCTCACTGTCCTTCCCTGTCCCTACAAACAAGGTTTAGCACAGTAAAACACACTGACACTCTCCCTACCTATAGTTTTCTGTCCCTATAATTTTTTTTTTTTTAAAGATGGTTGATGAGGAATGCTTTAGCACAGTATAGCACAATGAGAATTTCCCTCACTGTCCTTCCCTGTCCCTACAAACAAGGTTTAGCACAGTAAAACACACTGACACTCTCCCTACCTATAGTTTTCTGTCCCTATAAAAATTTTTTTTTTAAAGATGGTTGATGAGGAATGCTTTAGCACAGTATAGCACAATGAGAATTTCCCTCACTGTCCTTCCCTGTCCCTACAAACAAGGTTTGGCACAGTAAAACACACTGACACTCTCCCTACCTATCCTTCTCTTTCCCTAAACTAAAGGAATCCAGGTTAAGCAAGAAAAAAAAATGTCACTGTCCCTGCCTATGCTTCTCTTTCCCTGCTCCGGAACACACTACACTAGGCCGCCGTGCTGGCGGCCTTTTATAGTGTGGGGCGTGTACTAAACACCCTCAGCAATAATTGGCCACAGGCATCCTGCCTGTGGCCAATCATTGCTCTCCTCGCTGCCGGCGCTGTGATTGGCCAAGCATGCGGGGTCACAGTGCATGCTTGGCCAATCACAGCGCCTGGATGACACTGCGATGGCGTAGTGCAGTGTGGGCCGCGAATTAGGCGCGAACGGCCCAAATCGTTCGTTGTTCGGCGAACGATCGAACAGCCGATGTTCGAGTCGAACGTATGTTCGACTCGAACACTGAGCTCATCCCTAGTAGGGTGAGATGGGTTTCAGTTTATATTATGCACTGCTATTTTTTAGGTGGGTGTTTAAAATATCACAACTACAACTGTTCTCCCTGTGTCTCTCTATGGAGATCCTATTTACTAAGGAAGATAAGACATGCTGTACTTATAGTTGATAAAGTGTTTGCATATTGCTTTTACTGTTTTAAGCATCTAGTGGAAATAATATCTAAACTTAATAACACGTGGTAGTTACTTTCATTTACGAGCTATGAACAGAGATGGGCTAGAAGTAAACAGCATAACACAATCAGCCAGGAATAGCCAATTATACCACCTGTACTGTTAGTCCTTGCAAGCTTTTGATTACTGGATTATTCAATTTCATCTTCCAATTGAATCACAATAAATACACAGACTAGAAGATATGGCTTTAAAAATAGCCACAGTAGCCCTTTTTTATGTAACCATGGTGAAACAATTAAAGTATAACTAAAGGCAATTATTCTTTTACATTTTGGATGGAGTGGAGAGGGATTTTTGTCAGGTTTTTATTGCTGTCTGTGCCCCCGTTAAGGAGTGTCCCCCTCTTTATTTGTCCTGTTTACCATTATCATTGAAAGTAAAAGTAAAAGAAAATTCTAAATTTTGGGTTGTTGCTAGAAAAGAAATAGAGGGGAAATCTTCCAATGAGGACTCTAGTTCTGGTGACCTGGGGGTCCCCAAGGAATTCACTTACCGTAATTTGCAGGGATTTCCTCTCACCTTCTGTTTGGCTATAGGATAGGAAGTGAAGAGAAATCTCTGCAATGGAACACAGATGGTGAAAAACCCTCCCTTACTCTATCCCAAAAAAAAAAAAATACTTTTGCCTATAGTTCTACTTTAACAATTCAGGCTCCATGTGCTGCGATTCTGCCCGCAAATCCACAATTGTGTAAAAAAACGCGGGATTATTTCTCAATGGCACCTCGAACATAGAGCATTTTTGCCGTGATTGTCATGCGACAAATCGCGGTAACGCGTGTCGCCCAAAAGAAGTTCCAGAACTTCTTTTGGGCGACATGCGTCCCACGATATTGTTTGCATAATTTTGCCGCGATTTGTCACATGACAATCGTAGCAACATCGCTCCACATTTGGGGTGCCATTGGGAAATAATGGCACTGCAAATGCATCCCGTGTTTTGCCACGATTGTGTGTTCATATCGCCTAGGTGTGAATGGAGCCTTAAAGTGAAATTAAACTCACGAAAAAAAAAAATGCTGGCAGGTAGGATTTTTTTGACAGAAAAGACTCTATTGGCCTCTTTTGCCATAAATCCTTCTCCCTGCCTGTCAGCATTTATGTACAATGAGTAACAGATGAGATGGTCAGAGTACATTTACAGCACTGCTCTGTGCTGTTATGATGTGACTCCCATGCGCCAATCAAGTGGCCAAGGGGTCTGAACCCAGAAGAAATATCCAGAGAAGATGGAAGCCCCACACCAGCTGACACTGCAGCGCTGGCTGGGATTGGTTGGCAGCTAAGTCTGCCATAAGGTGCTAATATGCTGTACATACTAGTAAACTATGGTATAAAGCTTGCAGGGGGCATTTAAAAAAACAGTTTAATTCTGCTTTTATAAATAACCAAAACAAAACAAACCCTACCCAATAAATAACATGACATCTGTTGGATTCTAAGAGGGGGCTTTTGGTGTCTTCTAGCCCAAAAGCTAGACTATGATCCAACTCAGTCCCCAGAATTCCCCCACCAGCTCAAGGAAAGATCCAAATTGACCATTTTCTGCCTTCCCAAGGGATTAAGCCTCAGTAACAACACCAAAAAACAGTATGGGAAGCACCGAAAAACAGATGATAACCATGTTTTGTCGCAATCCCATTATTCCAAAAAAATCCTACTCACCAAGCTGCCTTGACAAATCTTTCTATAACGTGACCCAAGTTGACATACAATAATTAAAGAAAGGGCAGGTGGGACAACTGTCTGCTTTTATCCACTCTTCCGGAGTTACCTCCCAGCAATTACTAGAGCTTTTCCTGCTGTGGCATTTTCCAACCAATTGAGCATCAACCTAGAATCAAGTAAGGCCTCTTGCACCAACACTGTCCACTTACATTTTAATTTTTTCTTAGGACTATTCCTCCCTACAGGCATGTAGCCCCTCTGATAATTGTATTTTTCAGGATTTGTCTTTCTATAATCAAGAAGGATATAAACAAAGTACTATAAAAAAAATGGAGCACATTGGATTACACAGGTTATCACTTTAATAGATTACTGACATCAATATGCAACTGACCTTTAACAAGTCCATGATGATGCTTTTCATGATGCAAGAAACATTGTTGCAGCACCCTACCCTTAAGCTGGCATGAATGAAACTCTAGGAAGTATTTGCTCTCAATGTGTTGTTGACATAAAGGTCCAATCTGATCTGACTACTGACATGTTTTAGGGTCCCAATGCTTCGTTGGGGTATATTTTTCATTGTGCGTATCTTTTAAAGTGATATCATACACAATCTGGTGCATCCCCTGTCTTTTGGAAGCAAATTGTATCTGTATCAACCTTAAACAAGTTGTCAGAACACAAGGACCTACTGTAAATCGTAGAAGATGGTAACATCTGCTCATGAAAAAGTTTTTTGCTCCTTCCCTATTGTGCATAAGCAGGTGGTGGACAAAAATGCTATGCATGCTCTGGATTGGAGGAGTTGAGAGTCGACAGGCTAGCTGTCAGTAATGCAGGGAAGTGTAAAAATTTACAAATTAACACTCCACAGGATTCTGGTCCCGAACTGCAGGTAAACAATTAAATACACAAATAAAATTAATATAAGGGAGCTTTTTGACCTGACAAAGGATTGTATTTCTGGCCACCCAGGACTAAAATTTACAGAGCTCTGCCTCTAGTCTTTGCTGCAGTCAAATGACACTTACAGGTCTTGTCCTTTCCCCAACCTGAGGCGAAACTCTAAAATGATAAGCAGCAGGCTAATGAGCTAATTTTTTTGTCTCCTGCTATCAAGATATTCCTGGTTGGCACATGGGTAATGTCGAACAACTGATTAACTCATTGTGTTGCTTCTCCCTCTCCCAGTCTGAGCTGTGTAGTACAGGGACTGACCAGGTCAGATTCAGGTACTTACACTGCTTACATTTAAAAAAAAAAGTACATTCAGTGATGTAGTAATGAATACAAAGCTGCAAACATTTCTGTATTTTATATCTGCTTGGATATACTGTAGGTGCATTTTATTGCTGTAGCAAATATATATAGTTTACAGGACTGAAAGGTGTACCTTTAAGATGTTTAAATCCCTGGCCACATACAGGTAGTTGGCCGAAATGCGTAAGCCCTGTATTATTCTGTACCAAACCTGGATTAATAAATGTATTCATTGTGGAAGATCAAGCTTCACATACAGGTAGTCACCGAGTTACAAACATCAGACTTACATATGGCTCATACTTATAAGTGTAGGGAGACAACAGGAAGTGAGAGGAAATCTACTCCTAGGAAAGGAAAATTCACTCCTGTAAGAATTATCGTGGGAAAAGGGTGTCTCCACTGAAGCTTTTTCACCAATCCTTGTTTCCACAACAATCCAAAATTTTCAAAATCCAATTGTCATAGGGACAGAAAGTGAGACAAAATCTTCTGTACAGGGGCACAGACAGCAAAAGGGTGTTAACCTTCCCTATGCTATCCAAAACACCTAAAAATATTGTTTTGGCTGGAGTTACACTTAAAAAATATACCTGTTCCAACTTACATACAAATTAAACTTAAGAGCAAACCTACAGAACCTATCTTGTTTGTAAACCGGGGATTGCCTGTACCAAGTAATAATTAAGCTTCCATCTTGCTATTAAATGTAAAGACTGATCCACAACTCCCCAGAAGTAACACTGTAAAACAACATCTTTTTATATGTGAATAATAAAGAGCATAAGAAGTCCACATTCCTAAGCAGATCAAGTGAAAAAAAAAAAAAACAATAAATAAAAAGATGTACATACATATCAGGCTTCTGTTGTCTACTCCTTGGGTGTGGACAATAGCTGGATGTGGATATCCACTGTGATCTATAACAGTGTTTCTCAACTCCAGTCCTCAAGGCGCCCCAACAGGTCATGTTTTCAGGCTCTCCATTATTTTGCACAGGTGATTTGATCAGTTTCACTGCCTTAGTAATTACTGCAGCCGTTTCATCCGAGGGAAATCCTGAAAACATGACCTGTTGGGACGCCTTGAGGACTGGAGTTGAGAAACACTGATCTATAAAACAGGTAGTTTAGAATTGGTACATGTGATACATGAGGATAACATGCAAGATCTGCATACATATGTAGCGGGTGGTTACATTTAGGGGAAGCATCTGAGTGATAACAGGCTCAGATGCAGCAATTGTTAGGGTTCATGGACCAATTTATGCCAGTGGAGGATATCAATGGTGTCCAGTTCCCTGTGGCCTATAGGTGGCGCTGTCGCCATAGGCCGGGGTTCAACCACCATTGGAGGTCTGTGCCTTTTTGTCCTCTCGCGGCAGTGGTACAGCGGGGCGGGAACCTGCTGTGCATGCTGGGAGAGGGGATAAAAGGGGCGGACGTCTTCCGCTCGGGGTCCACGCCCAGGCACCTTCAGCCTGGGGGTGAGTGCTGGTGGTCTCCGGGTGCCTCTGGCCCGGGGACGGAGCTGCGATTCCACCCCAGACACCTTTAGTCTGGGGTGAGGTACTCTCTGGAGGCCTGGGGCCCAGTACCTTCGACTGGGTCCCGCATGGGATGGAGGATTCCTTGGGTGTCCTCCGGTGTTGGACACCCGAATATAGGGCGAGGGGGACCAGAGAAGTGACCTTCCCGAAGATCCAGCGCAGCATTGGCTGGTGACGGTGGAGGCCTCTGGTGACCGTCCGGATGGATGACTCTCCCTGACAGGGGCCGCATCTCAAGAAGGTAGTCCACGTTCTCATGGTCGGTGGCAGCAGCCCAACTGAAACCCAGGTCAGTGGCAGAGACCTCAAGCCTAATTCACCCGGTCGGTGGCAGCGACCACCCTCACGATCGGTGGCAGCGACCGTGCGCCAAGCCTAATTGCGCACACTGAAACAGGAGAGTAACAAGTTCATGTTTGTGCCTGGACCTTCCTCTTCACCTTGTCTGTTCATTGAGGTCGCTACACGTGGGGGCTCTGGGTCCGGGATTTGTGTTCGTGTAACAGAGCCGAGGCCTTCAAGAGTTTGAACTTTGCTGCCCAGAGGAGTTCCGAGGAGGTCGGCCATTTTTGGCCAACGCGCCACAAGGCACACCCTCCCTGCATAGTTTGTGGGCGTGCCAAGGAGAAAGCCCGCAAACTGGTGTGGAAAAGGGGAGAAGTCTGGCCATGTGTGGGGATGCACGTGGGGACTTGGGGCCAGTTATTCAGTGCGCGATGGAGCAGCAAGCGGTCAGCGTGTTCACCAATGCCTTGTGGGTTCCAGTTCCTACCACCACGAGGATGACCCCAATTTCTGCTTCAGTTACAGATACAGGAACTAGGCTCAAGCCCCGAGGACGATTCGCCCTGTATTTATGCAAGGACGTTGAGGCCCTCGGTGTGATTTGTCCCGGCTGTTCAGCACTGGTGGTTCAGCTGAAGCCGTTTGGGCGCTGCGAGGCCTGCGGAGAGTTAATTTTCGAGGTGGAGCAATCCATAGAAAGGCCTCGGGCCTTCCACCTCAACTACCTAACAGGCGCCACCACTCATGAAGGAGAAGTTAAAGCTTGGACAGCCATTCCCACGCACACTGTAGAGACTTCCGGGGAAGTCGCGATCAAAAGGTTGGAGGATGAAAAATCTGAGGATGCTGCTTCGGTCACAACAGCTTCCCTACTCCCACCGCCAGAGAGGAAGGTCGGTCTCGTTAGAGCTTCCAGCGGCCGTGATGGAGGAACATCCCTGCGCTCTCCCGGCCCGGATGGATCCGGATGGAAAAGCCCCGGACATCCCAGTTCAAGTAAAGGCCGAGGTAAGCTGGGGAACGGGACTTGGTGTTTTGTCGGAGGTGTCGGGGATCCACAGCCATGGGAGCCCGAGGGAGGGGGTGATTCCACGTCCACAAGGAATTACCTGCCCGCGGAGGAGTGTGACACCTCCGACCTGTAGTCGGTCTCCGATGCTGGAGATGATGGCATTATAGACAAACTTTTTGAGCGGAAGGGCTGGGACAAGATGCCCCTGGCCTTGTCCCGTATGCAAAGGGACTCACCCATGTCTACTGGGGATAGTACGCCCCGGGTGGAGGCCCCGGCGCCTGAGGAGGAATCTGGTCCCCTGCCTGCCCTTCTGCTCCCGGAATCACCTGCACCCGATGCTAGGGCGAAGCGGGTGTCGCTGCGGGTTCCTATGCCCAGTATGGAGGTGGTCAAGGCACCTCGGCACCCGGAGTCAATTGTCATGCCTGGTGGGGGAGACCGTGCCACAATGCCACCCTTGTCCAGACTGCAGAGACTGTTTTGTCAGAAGGTTGCCAGCGAGTAAGGGTGGGAGTACCCGTACTTACCAAGAGTTGTTGTATGAAGTGGAGGCACACAGGCAGTGATGGTATGATGATTTCATTTGGACACATCTCAAGGTGCCCCAGGCTCGCAGGTACCTCTCATGTTCTCCTGTAGCCTCCAAAAGGTTTAAAGATTGCAAGGCTGAATGGATGCTGGGTCGGCACATTCATGCTGGGTGATTATTTGTCGAAAGGATGGAGATGATGTGGAGTACCATATGGAAACTTTTGACAGATACTTGAAACCCCTGATACTGCCGCACCCAGGATTTTGCTTATGGGAGAATAGACTCCTGTGTTTTTTGTTGTTGCTGGACATTCCGGAGTGCCTTTGCTGGAGCTCGGAGACTCTTTGCCTTGCAGGGGGTGGCTACTCCTTGGGAGAATTGGGAGCAGTTGTTTTTTTTTGTTCTCCCTGTTCTCCACTGCAAAGATAATGAGGACTTTGGGGTTTAGTTAAGTCAGGGCAAAGACACAGATGAAGAGATTGCTGATCAAGAGAAGTGTTCCAGATCGCGACACGGCCACCAGGTGGAGTGTTGCTCAACGGTTTTTCACACACACCACACATGACTTTTTGGAAGGAATGGGTTTCCTCTAGGGGGAGCCTGTTCACTCCAAATCACATACTGTGTCAGATTATGTGTTTTTTTCCCCCTCTGCAGGAGAACGTCATTCAAGTCTGCTGAGAATGGGGCAGATCTTAGTCAGTGATGTGGGAGGGAGAAAAATATAATTAAAAAAAAAAATTATGCTGTTATGCCTTTTGAATGTTTAAACCTGTGTATGTTCTATTTGTTGTTCCTTCCCTTCCCTCCTTCCCCTTCCCCTTGGTTCAGGCACAAGCGAAACAATTTTTAAATTGCCATTTTTTTTTGTCTTTTGATTAGGTTTGTCTCTGGATCGGATTTATGCGGACTCTGATTTAGAGGGCATAAATTGGTTTCAGATACTGGGGCCCAGTGTCAAATAACTGGGGGGGATGTGTAGTGGGTGGTTACATTTAGGGGAGGCATCTGAGTAATAACAGGCTCAGATGCAGCAATTGTTAGGGTTCATGGACCAATTTATGCCAGTGGAGGATATCAATGGTGTCCAGTTCCCTGCGGCCTATAGGTGGCGCTGTAGCCATAGGCCAGGGTTCAACCACCATTGGAGGTCTGTGCCTTTTTGTCCTCTCGCGGCAGTGGTACAGCGGGGCGGGAACCTGCTGTGCATGCTGGGAGAGGGGATAAAAGGGGCGGACGTCTTCCGCTCGGGGTCCACGCCCAGGCACCTTCAGCCTGGGGGTGAGTGCTGGTGGTCTCCGGGTGCCCTCGGCCCGGGGACGGAGCTGCGATTCCACCCCAGACACCTTTAGTCTGGGGTGAGGTACTCTCTGGAGGCCTGGGGCCCAGTACCTTTGACTGGGTCCCGCATGGGATGGAGGATTCCTAGGGTGTCCTCCGGTGTTGGACACCCGAATCTAGGGCGAGGGGGACCAGAGAAGTGACCTTCCCGAAGATCCAGCGCAGCATTGGCTGGTGACGGTGGAGGCTTCTGGTGACCGTCCGGATGGATGACTCTCTCTGACAGGGGCCGCATCTCAAGAAGGTAGTCCACGTTCATATGGTCGGTGGCAACGGCCCAACTGAAACCCAGGTCGGTGGCAGAGACCTCAAGCCTAATTCACCCGGTCGGTGGCAGCGACCACCCTAACGGTCGGTGGCAGCAACCGTGCACCAAGCCTGTTTGCGCACACCGAAACAGGAGAGTAACAAGTTCATGTTTGTGCCTGGACCTTCCTCTTTACCTTGTCTGTTCATTGTCTAACCAGTCTGCTCTAAAAGGACTATTTATTGCTCTAAAAGAATAAATAAGTGTTGGACTTTCAATGGTGTGGAACTTGGCTTTCTGGGAGTTAAAGGTCATTCTCAAGGGAAGTTTTGGCTCTGGACAGGGGCACAGGCCCGAAGGTAATTGGTTATAGCTCACATCTCTACACACTAGAGGATACGAGCTGGTGGTGCGTTACATTCTCCTCCCTGGTCCCCTAGACGAGAGCCATTGACATTGACAGAGAAGGAGGGAGTGAGAGGTGAGGTCGCTACACATTTATCACCAGTACAGGCCTTATAAAAATTATTACTGTACATATTCCAACCTATCTCTTTGACATCTGAGCTAAATTCTTGCAGCCTTGTTAATGAAAACCCGCCAGTACATGGGCCAGTTACCAGTAATGACAATACTGTATTTGCCAATATTCCTGATAACATGGGCTGTTATGGGTACAGGAGTCTTCAACATCTGCCTGGGTATTCAGGCATCATTCGTCCACTTCTGTCCTCCTCCACCTCATTTATGTATGGATAGTCATATCTGTTAAAGACTGATTTGTTGGGCTTTGTAATCTAAATATGGATCTCACCTGTACAGGTATAAAAAGTATGGTACTAATGAGTTAAGACTATCATGTATTGCCAAAATAAATTCCACAGCAATTATTCAAACATAGAGTATGTTAGGAACAATAATTTTAAACTAAATTAATGCCATCACAATAACGACATAGTTCAGTACAAAAGCACCCACTACGTGTAGATATAACTGTAGTGGGTGGTTACATTTAGGGGAGGCATCTGAGTGGTAAAAGGCTCAGATGCAGCAATTGTTAGGGTTCATGGACCAATTTATGCCAGTGGAGGATATCGGTGGTGTCCAGTTCCCTGCGGCCTATGGGTGGCGCTGTTGCCATGGGCCGGGGTTGAACCACCATTGGAGGTCTGTGCCTTTTTTGTCCTCTCGCGGCAGTGGTACAGCGGGGCGGGAACCTACTGTGCATGCTGGGAGAGGGGATAAAAGGGGCGGACGTCTTCCGCTCGGGGTCCACGCCCAGGCATCTTCAGCCTGGGGGTGAGTGCTGGTGGTCTCCGGGCACCCTCGGCCCGGAGACGGAGCTGCGATTCCACCCCAGACACCTTTGGTCCGGGGTGAGGTACATTCCGGAGGCCTGGGGCCCAGTACCTTCGACTGGGTCCCGCATGGGATGGAGGATTCCTAGGGGCCCACCAAGTGAGGGGACCCGAATCCAGGGCGAGGGGGACCAGAGAGGTGACCTTCCCGAAGACCCAGCGCAGAACAGGCTGGTGACGGTGGAGGCCTCTGATGACCGTCCGAATGTATGTCTCTCCCTGACAGGGGCCGCATCTCAAGAAGGTAGTCCACGTTCTCATGGTCGGTGGCAGCGACCCAACTGAAACCCAGGTCGGTGGCAGAGACCTCACGTCTAATTCACCCGGTCGGTGGCAGCGACCACCCTCACGGTCGGTGGCAGCGACCGTGCGCCAAGCCTGTTTGCGCACACCGAAACAGGAGAGTAACAAGTTCATGTTTGTGCCTGGACCTTCCTCTTCACCTTGTCTGTTCGTTGTCTAACCAGTCTGCTCTAAAAGGACTATTTATTGCTCTGAAGAATAAATAAGTGTTGGACTTTCAATGGTGTGGAACTTGGCTTTCTGGGAGTTAAAAGGTCATTCTCAAGGGAAGTTTTTGGCTCTGGACAGGGGCACAGGCCCAAAGCTAAATGGTTATAGAGGGGGAGAAGCCTAGTGACGCTCGCAACCTGAGGAGGATGACACGGAAGCTGAGCTGTACAAGCGCTGTCTGATATCGGAGGTTATGTGAGTGAAAAGTCACAGTTGTGAGAGACTGTGCCTTCAGTAGAAAACTGCGCAATGATCTTCCTTTTTTCTTTTTTTCATTTTGTATGAGCATCTTGTGGATATAGGAGTTTGATGCAAAGAGAGGAGGTCTGTGTGGGGAGTTCTTGCATTGATTAACCAGAAGAGCTGTGACTAATAAGCTGTGACTGTTCTATTGGTTAAATAGTTGCAGTCCCTTTTTTCTGGAGACAAGCTCATTGTGAATGGGAGGACTTTTAGCTACGTTTTTTTACATTTAATTGTATGCTACTCTTGGATTTAGCACTATATTTTTGATGTATTTTGCATTTCTGCACTATATTTCATACCACAGGGTTTTTATGTCACTACTGATGAATACATATTAATCACTTATTATTTGTGCAACACCAATAGGTTGGTGTTTAGCGCATCATTATTTATATTTTATAATCACTTTGGAATCAGATTTCCTTTGAATGATTGCAGCTTTCACCATTTGGTGATCTATTGGTTTTGGTTCACACTATTTATCCATTAGCGCTTTAGTATATTTTTTACTAAATGGTTATAGCTCACACCTCTACACACAAGAGGATACGAGCTGGTGGTGCGTCACACTCTCCTCCCTGGTCCCCTAAACGAGAGCCATTGACATTGACAGAGAAGGAGGGAGTGAGAGGTGAGGTCACTACATAACCTTCCCTTAAAAATAAAGTGTAAAAATGCCATAAAGTTCTGGTCTGCTTACTATTTCAAAAGATTCCTCCTAGGAAGAAGCATTGCTGCAGAGGCCTATGTTGGTGACATATGATATAGTCACATGACACTGGGTGGAGATATTTGTCCTGCAACACACTCAGACATTGCCCAGGGAGGTACTATACTGTCAAAATGCCTCTACGGGTGGGGGGGAGACCTACATATTCAGTGAATACTTCAAGTCAAAGTGGCAAAGGAACTTTCAGAATGGTGCCATTTTAGTCTAGTATTTACAAAAGAGCCCATAGGAACTGTTAGCCATATTGAGACCAAAATGTAATGCCTGCTGTATCAAGAATTTTGACTGCAGAGCATTTTTGAGAAATGAAAAACATGTTGAGTATGGGTGAGGATTACTACAAAAAATACATTTGCCTTGACTTTCAAAAAAGCATCAAAATATAATTAAACCAGAAGTAATGTACAGTATATTCAACAATATTACCTCGGGGTGTTTGACCTTGCAGTCTAGGAAACAATACATTAAGAAAACAGAGCTCTCAGGTTATGAAAGGCATGTCTTACATAGGTGTTAGGAACACATTTGGCCTTGCGGGAATTGTAGTTTCAGACTTTCTTGTATTAAGAGCGGTATGGACTCCAGAGAGAGAGATATAATTTTGCCCCTGTTCAAATCATTAGTAAGACCTCATCTGGAATATGCAGTTCAGTTTTGGGCACCAGTTCTCAAAAAGGATATTGGGGAACTGGAGAAAGTGCAGAGAAGGGCAACCAAACTGATAAGAGGCATGGAGGAGCTCAGCTATGAGGAAAGATTAGAGGAACTGAATTTATTCACTCTTGAGAAGAGGAGATTAAGGGGGGATATGATCAACATGTACAAATATTTAAGGGGTCCATATAGTGAACTTGGTGTTGAGTTATTCACTTTACGGTCAACACAAAGAACAAGGGGCACTCTTTACGTCTAGAGGAAAAGAGATTTCATCTCTAAATACGGAAAGGTTTCTTCACAGCAAGAGCTGTGAAAATGTGGAATAGACTCCCTGCAGAGGTGGTTCTGGCGAGCTCGGTAGATTGCTTTAAGAAAGACCTGGATTATTTTCTAAATGTAAATAATATAACTGGATACTAACATTTATAGGTAAAGTTGATCCAGGGAAAATCTGATTGCCTCTCGGGGGATCAGGAAGGATTTTTTTCCCCTACTGTAGAAAATTGAATCGTGCTCTGCTGGGGTTTTTCGCCTTACTCTGGATCAACTTTGGGTATAGAATTGGGTATATGGGATTGTATGATATTATTTTTATTTTTATTATGGTTGAACTGGATGGACTTGTGTCTTTTTTCAACCTGACTAACTATGTAACTATGTAACTTTAAACTGAATCTAAGCAAAAACATTTCCATGGTTTCTAATGGCAATGCTGTTTAGATTTGATTATATAATGTTTTAACAATTTTAATTCAGTTTGCCCAACCCTGTGTTACGACTTTTGTGAGTCAGAGTCATGCTGTGTCTATGCTCACCGCCACCATTGGCAAGTTGTCCTCAGTAAATTAATGCTGCCCTAAGAGGTTCCCATATCCCTGATAATGTTCAGGTAACAAGGGAATTTCAGGCCTAATTTGATAATATTTCATACGCGTATAGGAAAAAATATAAAACTACCATCTAAACAAAATCCATCTAATCCACCTAAACAATGTTTGAGTAAATGGATTTTTTTTTCATGTGAATGCAGCCATTATACTGTATAATGCAACCACAGCAACTAATTGGTTCACCAGGACCAATCATTTTTTAATTAGTTAACCAATTGTTCAAAGTAAAACATTTATACACAGACTATTCTGGCAAAAAGGAGCTGTCATTTTAATGTTTTGAATACATTTGAAAGAGATCACCCTGGTGTAGAATAATCTTATCAATATTAACATGTATATATGTAGTGGCAGCCTACATTTAAAGGCTTTGCTTCCTCTTCTTCTTATTTCACTGCATTTAAACCTATAAAGCACAATACATGCGCTATTTCTTTAGGACCAATGATAAATCAGTGAACCTCAATAAGCATGAAGAAATAACATTTAATATAAAATGAAAACAATCACATTTAAAGTAGTCATAAAAATAAGTGCATACCCATTTAAAAGTGAAATGATTGATGAATTTAGGGAAGTTTGGACTCTGTGGGTTGAGTTTTTTTTTAATCTTGCTCGCTTCTATCTTTTATGACATAGTTACTGCCCTACCCACACACACACACACACACCTTGCATAAGTCATATCTGGCTGACCCTTACTCCTAGATACAATTAGATAATTGAACTCTGCTACATGGAAGGCAAGTATGTTGGACCCTCTCTGCCGGACGCTATCCTCTCCACATTTCCCTTTTTCCTTTTTTTGCTTCCCCTTTCTCTTTCTCTCTCTCCTTCTTCTATTCCTGCTCATTTTGTTTTAATTTGAATTCTTGAAAAAGATGGCATTTGATATTAAATATTTGTTTATTGTACATATGTGCAATTTTGAACCTCTCAGATGCTGAAGGACAGGAGGGCATTTTATAATTTATACTATGGATGGCTACAGAGTAGCCAGGTTACTGTTAATAAGTGATGTTATTTTTATTATTATGATATATCTTTCAATAAAAATGTATTAAACTGAAATGATAAGAATAAAAGTTCTTAGTAAAAGTAAACAGTCCTTGATCCAGGTAATGTGCTGTGGCAAAACACACTACACTCCAGTGCTGATTTCCATGTATTATACAAACCATGTGCTCAGGCTTTTTACTGGATATACAGTATATGACCTCTATGTTATAAGAGATCTGAAGTGTATTCAGACTAGAGCACTTCACCTCCATGGTCAGCAAAGCTCTTTCCACGCCGTCATTAACCACCAAAAGAAGCCTCAAAATCAACATAGAGGAAGAACAAGGCCACATTGTGTAATACTGTGTAAAAGTATAATAGTGAAAATTATTTACAATGCATAGAAAGAGACCAAACATGTAAAGCACCCCAACAATCTGTCCGAAGGACGCAATTACATCACATGCTAGGCCCCGACCAATGCGTTTCACCACAAGCAGGATTTCATCAGGGGAAGCAATCTATTTTATTGTGTTTAATGCAAGCCTGTTAACCCGGTTCGGTCTGACTAAAGACTAACTTTCTGCAGTCTATAATGAGTGGTTGCCAGAGACCATATAATCTAAGCTACCTAATTAACCTGGAGCTTTGGTGCAGCAATTTTATTTATTCATATCAAGAAGTGTTTCATATTTTTTCGGTAATTATGTAATTTGGCAATTTAGACTTGCTTTATAAAATAATAAAAAATGTTATTAATGTATTTTTAAGTGATAAGTCCACTTTAAAGGAAATCTGTGAGAAACAAAGTGTCACAATCAAGGGGTCACGCTCGAAGACAGTTGCTATAGCAGTGGAAAGCTCACACAGAAACCAGCAGGATAGGAACACAGGTAGGTCACCCTGGAGGATGACACAGGCTCATCCGAGGTGCGGAGTCTAAGTACTAACCGGTGTTTACCTGTCACAACCCGCAACCTACCTGTACCAACCGCAGGGGTCCTTGCACTTGCAGCATGTCAGTCCTTGGCACTCTTGTTGGTGGCCTGTGTCCTGTGGCACCCCCGTGTGAGTATAGTGAGGCCTCTAGCACATGTCTGATGGCATCCTTATATCAAGATGGCAGCACCGAAATGCTTCCTGTTATAGACAGCAATTGCATCACTTCCACCACACCCTCCGGTGGTCATTTCCTGTTTAATCACTATAAAGCTGATAGGTTCCAGAGAGAGAGTGCTCAGTTGTTTTAAAGCTACTGTGTGTACCTGTACCTTGCTTTGTGATTTTGCTACCTGACCTTTGCTACGTTTATTGACTCTGATCCTTTGCTGCCTGCCCTGACCTTTTGATACGTTTGACTTTGATTATTGGACTTTCCCTTTTGCACCACGTTTTTGGAAACTGTGCTGGATTCACCTCCTGAGTATCCTTATCCAAGGTGTGTACCCCTGCTATTGGGCTCCCTATACCCAGACACAGAGCTCCTGATGGTGGAGATAGCTTTTGCTGTGTGCTAGCACCAGGTAGTGATCCTGAGGATCCCCCACCAGGAGGGGAGCAAGCGGGGGTCCAGTCACAGTTTAAGCACGTAAGGATCAAACAGAAGTGTAGTTTGTAAACAAGTCAAAAGGTCAGTAACAAGTAGTTGCCGGTTGGGATCAGGCAGAAACGTAGTCGTGGAAAAAAAGCCAAGGATCGATAAAGAGTGGTAGCAAAATATGTACAGCAGCAGACAAGAGCAAGATATTGGCTGGAGAGAGTACAATAATCTGGGAAACTGGAAGTGCAGAGACATGACTTTAACCAGAAAGTTCATGGGAGGAACAAAGAGTTCAGGGTTCCAGACAAACACAGTTCAAGACAGGATCATTCAGGAAACTGTCCAGTGAACTGTCCAGCATTTCAGGTAGCTCGGTAGGAAGAGACATCGCCTGACCCAGTGGAAGATCCTGGTTCAAATACAGACCCTGACACAAAGGCTACCATTGCCTACTCCTAGCATGTTCAGAGGGAGGTCAGCAATGGCAACTGCTGTTATGATTACTTTAAAGATTGAGGAACCCAACATTCAACACAAGCTGGACATCACGTCTTGACTTTTTTGCGGAGCTTTCCTGTGTAGCTTGACATTCTGCTTCATTTGAGTCTGATCTGCTTAGTCTACATGGTTATTTTTTCCCCCAAACTGAGCATTAAGGAGTTAACTGATTAACATTTACAAAGTAGGAAAGAATTTATATTTGAGAACCTCTACAAATAATCTTCACATTTGTGTGGATTAGACTTCTGTTTGCACTGATTAACTTATTTTTTACAGTGTAATTTCTCTCTGCATTGCAATCTAGATTCCTTGCCCAGAGCATTTAGAATGTGGAATCTGACGAACCGACATTCTCTCATTGAGATATATGCAGGTGATTAAACATCACACTCATCCTTTACATCTACTTTACTTGAAAATTCTCACCTTGGATTCAGGCTGAAAACAGCACTTATAACACAAAATAGAAAGTTATATTTGCTAAAATCCCATAACTGACATTTTCTAAAAAAACCCCAACCTTTTCCTGGCATATAACTGGAGAGGGATTTCCCGCTCAATTTCTTCACCAATTTATTTAATTTGCACAGAAATACTATGAATTACAAAATATACAGTATATTATAAAGGTACAAAAAAGAAGGTATGGAAGTCATGCAGACACGCTTGTTATGTGTATTAATATGGGGGTAATAAAATGTTGTGTTCTATTTAATCAAATATACTATGAGGTGATACAGTTCTTGTACTCCACATTCACAATGCATTGTTTGCAGGTAATTTCATAAACCACATTCCTATATTATTTAATTGAACCAGCTAATCATGAACAAAAATGGGTCCCAATAAGCGTGTTGCAAGGCATGGTTTACCTTTTTTTTTTAACTCTATTGAAGTATCACAAACATTTCAGTTATTTTCTATGCACCACAGCTGGGGTGTGGTGTCAGACTGAGACCATTTTTCCACAACTCCTAAAAAATAATTTTCTATGTTCCCTTGCAGAAACCTGCATTGATTGACTGTAGAAAAAAATCAGGTTTCCGCACATGGTGTGATAAGGTGATTTTAGCTGAGACCTGCTGCTTTGGGTGCCACAACCCTGTGTACCTGCAGGATCACATGATGGAAATCTGGCCCCACTTGCAGTGTTTCCTTAGCATCTACAGCAGAATAAAGTATACTCTAGTCTGTGTCCATCCTAAACTTTGTGTGCCTGATCCCGGCCAGCCGTAGGTCCCCTGGACCCCAAACATGGCACACATGTAGCCCCACTCTTCCTCTACAGGTGTGAAAATTTTGTTGTCTGGGGGACCTACGGCCGGGGAGCACCAATTTTTCAAAGCCCGGCACCCCTTCAAAAAAACTCCAATGTTAAACGGTAATTTCTCAGATGATTTTGGGGCCCCTTTACCAGCTGGCCCTAGATCCCCTGGACCCCAAACATGGCACACATGTAGCCCCACTCTTCATCTACAAGTGTGCAAAGTTTGTTGTCCAGGGGGCCGGACACCCCTTCCATAGACTCCCATGTTAAACGTCAGTCTAGTCACACAGCGCCGGAGATCAGATAGGGAGATTGGACACAGTGAGGCATGGGCACAGTGAGGCATGGGCACAGTGAGGCATGGAAACAGTGAGGCATGGCCACAGTAAGGCACAGTGAGGCACAGTGAGGCATGCACATGGACACAGTGAGGCAAAGTGAGGCACAATGAGGCATGTAGATGGATACCCTAGGCTTTTACTCGAGTCAATACGTTTTCCCAGTTTTTTGTAGTAAAATTAGGTGCCTCGGCTTATATTCGGGGTGGCTTATACTCGAGTATATACGGTACTTACCTTACACCCAGTTTTTGTGCAAGCATGCCTTGGCAAGGATAGAATCATTGGGCCTTCTTATGGGATCTTATGGGATGAAAAACCCAAATCTCAAATCTCATGGACAGGGCCGCCATCAGGGGGGCACAGGCAGTACACATGTAAGGGGCTCGAATGTCCCCAGGGGCCCGGCCAGAGACACGTTTGGTGGCGCCTCTTACATGACACTTTCATTTCTTTTCCGCCAGCACCCCCCCCCCCCTCGCTATCAGATCGTGGCTGGAGAGAGGAGAGAAGGTAGGCACTTTCAGTTTTATTTCTGGACGGTGTCCCCCCCCGCTATCAGATCGCGGCTGGAGAGGGGGGAGAAGGGGAGAAGGTAGGCACTTTCAGTTAATTTTCGTCAGCACCCCCCCTGCTCATGGAAGGTGCTCCTGCACAGTGCTGGAGTGGCTTCTTGTATGAGTTATACTTTTACTTTCAGTTTATTGTTCTTAAGGGTTAAAGCGGAGGTCCACCCTAAAAAAAAAATTACATAAACAGGATCTTAAAATATCATAAAAAACATTTGAAAAAAAATATTTTGTTACTTACCAGAAACACCTGTTGCTAGGCAGTCGTCCTAATCTGCCACTTCCTACACCGCGGAACTCTTTCTTCTCATCCTTATACCATACTGGCCCTAGAGCAGGAGTGTCAAACCCAATTTCATCACGGGCCACATCAGCATTATGGTTGCCCTCAAAGGGCTGGTTGTATCTGTAAGACTAGATGTCCAGAGCAGCATACCCCCCCTACTTTTTATGTCAAATGCCCCCCCACCATTAGAAGTCAAGAGTCCCTGTCACGAGCCGGACTGACGGCTAGTGGGAATACAAGAGGTGGATCCTCTGTACCAGAGAGGGGATGGCACGGGTCGTACTGAGGGACCAAGTCTAAGCAGCTACCGGTTTTCACCAGAGCCCGCCGCAAAGCGGGATGGACTTGCTGCGGCGGTAGCAACCAGGTCGTGTCCTCCACCTCTCTGGCGGCTGAGATAGGCGCGGTACAAAAGGACTAGGCAGAGGCAAGGTCAGACGTAGCAGAGGGTCAGGGCAGGCGGCAATGGTTCGTAGTCAGAGACAACGGCAGTAGGTCAGATACACAGGCAAGTCACAAAACACTTCCACAGGGTACTAGGACAACAAGATCCGACAAGGACAGGAAGGAGAAGTGGGTTTATATATGTTTTGGGTGTTCACACAGTAATTGGACCAGGCACCAATCAATGGTGCGCTGGCCCTTTAAATCTTAGAAGGCCGGCGCGCGCACGCCCTAGAGCGCAGCGGGGCCGCGCGCGCCGGGAAGGAGCAGGAGGGGGAAGGTTAGAAGGATGGGATGCGATCCGCGGACGGAGATGTGCCGCCGTGTGGATCGCATCCCCGCCGGTGACAGAGCAGCGCCCACGGCCAGGAGGGCTGACCGGGGCGCTGCAGGGGGACCAACGCCGTGAGCGCTCCGGGAAGGATGGGACACCCGGAGCGCTCGGCGTTACAGTACCCCCCCCCTTAGGTCTCCCCCTTTTCTTGGAACCCAAGAATCTACGGATGAGCTCCTTGTCTAAAATGTTGGTCTCAGGCTCCCAGGATCTCTCTTCAGGACCACAGTTCTCCCAATCCACTAAAAAAAATATTTTACCTCGGATGACCTTGGAGGCGAGGATTTCTTTCACCGAGAAGACATCGGAAGAACCAGAGACAGGAGCAGGAGCAGTGACCTTGGGGGAAAATCGGTTAAGAATGAGGGGTTTGAGAAGAGACACATGAAAAGAATTGGGGATACGAAGAGAAGGAGGAAGATGGAGTTTGTAAGAGACAGAATTGATTTGGTTTTTGATTTTAAAAGGTCCGAGGTAACGAGGGCCCAGCTTGTAGCTAGGTACCCGAAACCGAACATATTTGGAGGAGAGCCACACTTTGTCACCCGGGAGATAGA
This sequence comes from Rana muscosa, assembly GCA_029206835.1. Taxonomy (NCBI): domain Eukaryota; kingdom Metazoa; phylum Chordata; class Amphibia; order Anura; family Ranidae; genus Rana; species Rana muscosa. Next base: position 76,627,709 of record CM055118.1, on the reverse strand, counting down.
CAGGAGGAATTCTTCTTTTTTTATCTGCATGTCTCTTCATGCGGGCAGAGGCCAGTGATAGCGACTTTTGAGTCTCTTTTCCAGATAGAGGTGAAGTCTTGAGTTAATTCATCCACGGCAGGAACTCCAGAAGAAGTGGGGATGGGGAGGGGGGGCAATGGGTGACGGCTGTAGACCACAAAGAAAGGTGATTTGGAGGACGATTCAGAGTTCTTGAAATTGTATGAGAATTCTGCCCAGGGTAATAGGTCGACCCAATCGTCTTGACGGGCGGAGACAAAATGTCGTAAGTAGTCACCAAGGACCTGGTTAACTCTCTCCACCTGTCCATTGGATTGCGGGTGATAAGCGGAAGAAAAATTCAACTTAATCTTTAGTTGAGTACAGAGAGCTCTCCAAAATTTTGAGATGAATTGAACGCCTCTATCAGAGACGATATGTGAGGGTAGCCCATGGAGACGGAAAATTTGAAGAAAAAAATGCTTCGCCAACTGAGGTGCAGTAGGCAGACCAGGAAGCGGGACAAAATGAGCCATTTTCGAAAAGCGGTCAACGACCACCCAGATGACAGTGTTACTATGAGACAAAGGAAGGTCTGTGATGAAATCCATGGCAATGTGGGACCATGGTTGTTCAGGCACAGGTAGAGGAAGGAGAAGACCTGCAGGCTTCTGGCGTGGAGTCTTGTCACGTGCACAGATAGTGCAGGCCCGTACAAAGTCAGTCATATCCTTTTCCTGGGTAGGCCACCAATAGTGTCTGGCCATCAATTGTATTGATTTTTTGATCCCAGCGTGACCGGCTAGATGGGAGGAATGGCCCCACCTGAGTATCTGGAGACGAAGGCGTGGAGGAACGAAAGTTTTTCCTGGAGGAACTGGCATCAGAGACGCAGGAGCAGAGGAAATCAGACACTCAGGGGGTACGATGTGTTGCGGGGGAGTCCCGGTTTCAGAGGCATCGGAGGAACGGGACAAGGCATCAGCCCTGACATTCTTGTCTGCGCGACGAAAATGGATCTGGAAATTGAACCGGGCAAAGAACAATGACCACCTGGCCTGGCGAGGATTTAAGCGCTGAGCGGACTGAAGGTAGGACAAATTTTTATGGTCAGTGTAGATGGAGATAGGGTGAAGGGATCCTTCCAGGAGATGTCTCCACTCTTCTAATGCCAGCTTGATGGCCAACAGTTCACGGTCACCTATGGAATAGTTTTTTTCAGGAGGGGAGAAGGTTTTAGAGAAAAAAACACACGTGACGTTTCTTCCTTTAGCGTTTTTTTGAAGAAGAACAGCTCCGGCTCCTACCGAGGAGGCGTCAACTTCAAGGAAGAACGGCTTTGTGGGGTCTGGTCGAGACAGGACAGGTGCAGAGGAGAAGGCGGTCTTAAGGCGAGTAAAGGCTTCTTCCGCTTGAGGCGGCCAGGACCTTGGATTCGCGTTTTTCTTAGTCAGTGCCCCTATAGGAGCAACGATGGTGGAGAAGTGGGGTATGAACTGACGATAGTAGTTGGCGAATCCAAGGAAGCGTTGGATAGCACGGAGTCCAGAGGGGCGTGGCCAATCCAAGACTGCGGAGAGCTTGTCAGGGTCCATTTGAAGGCCTTGTCCTGAGACCAGATAACCTAGGAAAGGAAGGCTGCTGCGCTCAAAAAGGCATTTTTCAAATTTAGCGTAAAGATGATTTACGCGGAGGCGCTGGAGCACTTGACGGACATGGAGCCGATGTTCCTCAAGGTTGGTAGAGAAGATTAGGATGTCGTGAAGATAGACAACCACACAGGTATACAGTAAGTCCCGAAAGATTTCATTGACAAAATCCTGAAAGACTGCAGGAGCATTGCAAAGTCCGAAAGGCATGACGAGATATTCAAAGTGACCATCTCTGGTGTTAAATGCGGTTTTCCATTCATCTCCTTCACGGATTCTGATGAGGTTATAAGCGCCCCTGAGGTCCAATTTCGAAAAAACTTTTGCTCCGCGCAGACGGTCAAAGAGCTCCGAGATGAGAGGCAGAGGGTAGCGATTTTTAATAGTGATTTTATTGAGACCACGATAGTCTATGCAAGGGCGTAGTGATCCGTCCTTCTTGGCAACGAAGAAGAACCCCGCTCCGGCTGGAGAAGATGATTTCCTAATAAAACCTCTCTTGAGGTCCTCCTGTATGTAATCAGTCATGGCCTTGGTTTCAGGAGAGGAGAGAGGGTAAATTCTGCCACGGGGTGGTGTAGTACCTGGGAGCAAGTCAATGGGGCAGTTGTAGGGTCTATGTGGTGGTAAGACCTCCGCCTGTTTTTTGCAAAAGACATCAGAAAAGTCCTGATAGGCCTTGGGAAGGCCGGGCAAAGGAGTAGCGATGGGAACTTGACTGGGGGTTACAGACTTAAGACAATGCCTGTGGCAGGAGTAGCCCCAGGATTTGATGTCCCCAGTGGTTCAGTCGAGGGTAGGAGAGTGGCACTGGAGCCAGGGTAGGCCAAGAAGGATGTCAGAAGTACAGTTCGGCAAAACAAAGAATTCAATTTTTTCTTGGTGAAGAACACCAACGGACATGAGCAGGGGTTCGGTGCGGTAACGCACGGTACAATCCAGATTCTCTCCATTTACAGAGGAAATGAAGAAGGGTTTGATGAGACGGATAACAGGAACGTTGAACCTGTTGATGAAAGAGGCTTCAATAAAGTTTCCTGCAGAACCAGAGTCCAGGAAGGCCACCGCAGAGAAGGGGGAGCCAGCAGAAGGGGAAATCCGCACAGGAATAGTCAGACGTGGAGAGGAAGAATTCACACCTAGTAACGCCTCTCACACGTTCACTAGGTGCGGGCGTTTCCCTGACGTAGAGGACGAATAGAGCAGTCCTGTAGGAAATGTTCAGAGCTTGCGCAATAAAGGCATAAGTTCTCATTCCTACGGCGAGTCCTCTCTTGTAGGGTCAGGCGAGATCGGTCCACCTGCATGGCCTCCTCGACAGAAGGCATAGTATCAGGATGCGTTGGATTCAGGAAGTGAGGAGCCAGGCGTGGATAACGCCTGGTGCGAACAAGATCTTTCTCCTGGCGAAGCTCTTGGCGTCTTTCAACGTAGCGTATGTCAATGCGGGTAGCTAAGTGGATGAGCTTCGTCAGGGAGGAGGGTATCTCTCGTGTGGCCAGACAATCCTTGATGTGGCTGGATAAACCTTTCTTGAAGGTCGCGCAGAGAGCCTCATTATTCCAGGATAGCTCTGAGGCCAGTGTGTGGAACTGTATGGCATATTCGCCCACAGAGGAGTTTCCTTGGACAAGGTTAAGCAGGGCGGTTTCAGCGGATGAGGCTCGGCCTGGTTCCTCAAAAACGCTACGAACCTCAGCGAGAAAGGACTGAACGGTGGCTGTAGCAGGGTCATTGCGGTCCCAGAGTGGCGTGGCCCAGGCCAAGGCCTTCCCAGACAACAGACAGACCACGAATGCCACCTTAGACTGTTCTGTGGAAAACTGGTCTGACATCATCTCAAGATGCAGGGAACATTGGGACAAGAATCCCTGGCACCTCCTAGGATCCCCGTCAAATTTCTCTGGAAGAGACAAGCGGATCTTCGAGGTAGTAGCGGCAGCTCGGGGAGGGGAAGATGCTGGAGCTTGTGGCGGCAGACGCTGCTGGATCATGGCGGTCAACTGCGATAGCTGCTGTCCTTGCTGGGCAATCAATTGCGACTGCTAGTGAGATCAGAGAGACTAGGCAGCGGCACGTCAGCGGGATCCATGGCCGGATCTACTGTCACGAGCCGGACTGACGGCTAGTGGGAATACAAGAGGTGGATCCTCTGTACCAGAGAGGGGATGGCACGGGTCGTACTGAGGGACCGGTTCTAAGCAGCTACCGGTTTTCACCAGAGCCCGCCGCAAAGCGGGATGGACTTGCTGCAGCGGTAGCAACCAGGTCGTGTCCTCCAGTAGCGACTCCACCTCTCTGGCGGCTGAGATAGGCGCGGTACAAAAGGACTAGGCAGAGGCAAGGTCAGACGTAGCAGAGGGTCAGGGCAGGCGGCAAAGGTTCGTAGTCAGAGACAACGGCAGTAGGTCAGATACACAGGCAAGGCAAGTCACAAAACACTTCCACAGGGTACTAGGACAACAAGATCCGGCAAGGACAGGAAGGGGAAGTGGGTTTATATATGTTTTGGGTGTTCACACAGTAATTGGACCAGGCACCAATCAATGGTGCGCTGGCCCTTTAAATCTTAGAAGGCCGGCGCGCGCGCGCCCTAGAGCGCAGTGGGGCCGCGCGCGCCGGGAAGGAGCAGGAGGGGGAAGGTGAGAAGGATGGGATGCGATCCGCGGACGGAGATGTGCCGCCGTGTGGATCGCATCCCCGCCGGTGACAGAGCAGCGCCCACGGCCAGGAGGGCTGACCGGGGCGCTGCAGGGGGACCGACGCCGTGAGCGCTCCGGGAAGGATGGGACACCCGGAGCGCTCGGCGTTACAGTCCCCCATCCTCCCTTACATCACAGTGCACCCCCTTACCTTGTGCTGCTGTTGACAAGAAGCTAGAGAAGGAACTGGGAAGCAAAAAGTGCAGAGTCTGTAGGAGGACAAGAGAATAGCTGGATTCAATTCCCAGAGTTTGCTGAATGCTTAGACCAGGGGAGACAGAGAGGCTCAGGATCTGTAGGAGGAGTTCTGTCCTCCTCTCTTCCGCCAACTGCTGAAATGGGGGGGGGATAGAGACAAGTCTCTCTGCGGCAGCATTGAGTAGAGCAGGATTTGGCAGTGGAGTTCTGTCCTCCCCTTTGCTGCTAACTGCTGAGACAAGCTGGGGGAAAACAAGGGGGTTGCTGTATCTGCAGGAGATGTGCGCAGGCCATCTGGTGGGCTGAATTCGGCCCACGGGCCTTGTGTTGGACACATGTGCCCTAGAGGATACCAAAATTCTGACACCGTGAAAGAAATCATTTTGATATTCTGGAGAAAAAAAGAAAATTTACCTCTGCAATTCCCTGGAATTAAGCAGCCAGTTTCTGTCTGTAACAGAAAGACTAGTCTAGTAAAACTAGAGTGTGTTGTTAATACAAGCACAGTTTAAAGGATATATAGTAAAATCCCTCTTGAGGAGAGCCCAGATGTAATTGGTTTGATCAGTCAGTTACTGAAACTCACTCTATAACTACTCATTGGGTGCTATCCATGGCCGTCTTTAACGCAGGGCAAAGGGGGCAGCTGCCCTAGGCCCATTCATCATTGGGGGGCCCAAAGCAGCTGCCCTTTGAGCCCACGCTGCAAATACTTGCCAACTGTCATGTATTCTACTAAGCTGCCTGTTCCGTCATGCTCTTGTCCCTGGCTGCATTCCGGAAAGCAGAGCCGTGGTCGGGAGAGCTGTCCGCAAACCTCCGCCCCCTGTACCTCCCCTACCTTGCTCATCGGCAGTTTTCCTGCCTCTCTCCTGCAGGACTAAGGACCATCCCCGAGGTGGAGCCTCCAGGCTTCTGCTGCTTAAATGGGCAGGATGAGCCTGAGCTCCGAGATCGTGCCTGTCTGGAATTGGGTGTTGTGACAGCAGCTGAGCAGAGATTGCACAGCGAGTGTGCCTGAAGGTAAATTCATCTAGCAGTTCATTGTGGATTTGTTTGCAGGCCCCTCTATGCTGAGTCAGCTGAGTTACTGCAGCTTAGCATAGAAGACAAATAGGAAGATGGAATCAGTCCCCAGGTTTTCACTGCCCCCTGGTGTGTGTCCTCCCAACCCCCAGAGTGTGTGCCCTCACGACCCCCTGTAATGTGACCTCAGGACCCCCTAATATGTGCTCTCCCAACCCCATGGTGTGTGTCCTCCTGACCCCCGTGGTGTATGCCCTCCTGACCCTGTGGTGTGTAACCCTTCTGACCCCCCACACTGTGCCCTCCCAACCCCCTGGTATGTTCCCACCCAAACCCCCATGGTGTGTGCCCTACCACCCCCTGTACTGTGCCTTCCCAACCCCCTAGTGTGTGCTTCCCTACCCCCCGCACTGTACCCTCCCAGCCCCCATGCTTTTCCCTCCCACCCCCCATACTGTGCCCTCCTGACCCTCCCTGGTGTGTGCCCTCCCAAGCCCCATACTGTGCCCTCTTTACCCCCTGGTGTGTGCACTCCCACCCACTGTACTGTGCCCTCCTGACCCCCCGTACTTTGCCCTCACTCCCTGCACTGTGCTCTCATGACCCCTTTTACTGTGCCATGCTGACCCCCCCTTACTGTGGCCTCTTGACACCCTGTCCTCTGCCCTACTAATCCCTGTACACTGTCTTACGTTCCAATGACCTCTGTACACTGCTTGACCTCTGTACACTGTCCTGTTGCCCCTTGTCCTCTGCCCCTACTGACCCCCTCTCCTCTGTCCTGTCAACTCCTGCCACCTGCCCTGCTGGCCCCCTGTCCTTTGCCCTACTGACCTCTGTACACTGCCCTACACACTACTGACCTCTGTACACTGCCCTACACACTACTGACCTCTGTACACTGCCCTACCTACTACTGACCTCTGTACACTGCCCTACATATTACTGACCTTTGTACACTGCCCTCCATACTACTGACCTTTGTACACTGCCCTACATACTACTGACCTCTGTACACTGCCCTACATTCTACTGACCTCTGTACACTGCCCTACATTCTACTGACCTCTGTACACTGCCCTACATTCTACTGACATCTGTACACTGCCCTACATACTACTGACCTCTGTAGACTGCCCTACATTCTACTGACCTCTGTACACTGCCCTACATTCTACTGACATCTGTACACTGCCCTACATACTACTGACCTCTGTAGACTGCCCTACATTTTACTAACCTCTGTACACTGCCCTACATACTACTGACTTTTGTACACTGTCCTACATAATAGTGGTGGCGTCATCACACGGCCAGCAGGCAGCGGCCGGTGGTTTTTCTGAATTTATTTGAATGTCTGTTTGCTTCTGGAAGCTTGTGAGTATATTTTTAATGAAACGGATTTGAACCAACTACACTATGGGGCGTTTTCCTCTCTTGCCTTTTTTCCTGAGTACTGGTTGGCAATGAAATGAAGCATAGATGCATAGATCAAGAGCGTCCTCATTCAAATGAAACCAGGAGCCCAAATAAGCAGTGGAGCTATTTATAATTGGCTGTGGCGGTTAATCCTTCCAGCATGTTTGACCTTGGCGGGTCTGATTATCTGGAAAGTGCATCTGAATGGTGGAGGTATCTAGAGCACTTTATGGTGATATAGCGTGTTATTAAAAGCACTGCTGGATGTTTCATTTAGCAGTGGAATTTTTACTGAAACTGATTTAAATGGATGAACTTTTTCACTGACACTGGTTATATGGATGGACTTATAATTGAAAACCTTTACTGTTTAAAAGAGATATTTTAGCACAACACTTATCTATTAAAATCTTTTATGTACACCGTAGTATTGGGTATATTTCTAAGTGCTGCTGTATTTAATTGATGACTGATTAGCACTGAGTGCAGTTTACTTTAGGAAAAAATAAGATGAAAGAGGACAGCTGCACTCCAATCCAACGTGTGTTTAATTTGCCCATTAAACACACGTTGGATTGGAGTGCGGCTGTCCTCTTTTATCTTATTTTTTCCTCAATTGCTACGTGCATTGCCAGCACCCAAGGTCTCCGAGAGAAGTACCTCCCTTATCCTATCTGCCTGGAGCGGCAATTTTTGTTTTTGCAGTTTACTTTACACTTTTTTTTAGTAACCTATAGTAACAAATCAGTGAGCAGTAAGGATGTGCAGTAACCTCTAGCAACCAATCAGTGAGTGTGGACCAATTCTTTATGTTACATTATTAAAAAAAATTGAGATAAGTCTATGTCCGTGTTTATTTTTATTTTTTGAGATGTTGGGGTGGAGAGCGAAATTGCATAGGGAGAGGGCCCAAGAAAAGGGCCCAATCAATATGAAAGACAGCTCTGGTGTTATCCTATAGCAGTGAGTACTCAAAAGAAAGAAAGGCATACCCCTCAATTTTGATCACTGTTTATTATGTGGAAAAATGCTATAAATTCTAAATCTGAGACTGGGTAACTAAGTAGAAAAACTCTCCACCTGTGCAAAGACTAATAATAAACTGTGATTGCAGCTGGTTGGTTTCAACTGGTTGCATGATTTGAATGCCCTGCTTTTCTTTTGATTACAGATTTTCACATTTTTAAATCTTGCAAGGGTATAATAAAATAACAGACATTAATAGAGGCCTAATAATAATAATAGTAATTGTAGAATTTAAAAAAAAAACCTTGAGTGGCTCAATGCTAGACCTGAGCTGGCCTAACCCTTCACTTGATGCACAATTGATGCATAAAGAAGTATAAAGCTTCAAATTTTTAAACAAGGATCACATCTATGTGGCCAGCTGCGTATTGGACAATGTATGTTTCCTACCCAGTTCATATAACGTTCTCCCCGAATGCACCTGCTGCGCATTGGCGCGATCTGTGACAGGCTGTGTCCACTGGACAGTACCAATGACTGATCACTATACCGGCCTGCTGCCAGTACCATGTGATCACTGTGACCAAACACAGCAGATCACATGACAAACAATGGATGACTTCCTTTCATGCCATCAATTGTGTATACATGGTACAGACAGGGCCAATCATAGCCCATCGGTACCATGTGGTTATCTTTGCCCAATCACAGCTAATCACACCAAAAGACACTGAATCTGTTTTATTCAGTAAAAATGTTTGCTTATACCAATGAAATTCACTGGTATAAGCAATCATAATGTTAAAAAAAAATTCTGATCACTTCCCCAGGGTAGTACAGTGTTACTATGGTAACACTGTATTGCTCTGGTCACAGTGTGTTAAAAACATCATTAAAAAAAAAGAAGAAATGTAGTAAAAAATAAAACATTTTTAAAAAAAAGATTGCATTTTTTTGTTTTACATACTGTCACCAGTCAGTGTCCCAACGCTGTACTGCACTGGTGACAGTATGTAAACAAAATTGTGACCATTTTATTTTTATTTCTTAATTTTCCAAAGAATTGTGACCAAGAATTACAACTTCAGAAAACTCACCATGCCTTTTACTAAATACCTTGGACTGTCTACTTTCAAAAATTGGTCATTTGGGGGTATTTGTACTGTCCTGGCATTTTTGGGCCTCAAGAAATTAGATAGGTTGTCAGTACATCACGATTGATTAATTTTCAGATACATACATTTTTTGTGTGGATGTAAAACATTATGTAAAACATTAATGGCTCCTGAAGAAGTGGACTAAGTCCAAGAGACGCGTCGGGCCACATGACTTACTACTCAAGGATATAATGCAATATGTTATTGTAATGGTTTTAGAATTCTGTAGTCAAGTATAATATACAGAGATTTTATTGTTATGAAAATGTTTTGTATAAAGTCTTTTTAACGATGTACTAAATAAAAGATAGTTTTATAGAAAACGAATGTTAATAATCCTTGTAGAATGTACAGCTTAGGGATGTGGCACTTTATTTTTATTTTTTAAAGCTCTATACCCCCCTAAGATGTACCCTGTTACCTTCTGGAAGGAAACCAGGCACCCAGGGGAAACACACGCATAAATACAAAAAGATCAAGCCAACTGCACATGTAATGCCACTGCAGCCTGTTTTTTTTCATTTATGTTTGTGTTTTTAGTAGGCTTCTCTCCATTCACCCAGTTCATTCTTAGTTAGTACAGCCTTTAGCTACTCACTCCCAGTCTCAGAAGTTTAGTTTACTTTCCCCTTAAGACTGCAGAGACTGGGTTGGGAAAGACACAGTTTTCTTCCACTGGAATAACATCCTCTTTATTGTACTGATTTGACATAAAACTACATGGGATTCAACTTCTGTGTTTTCCTAAAGAGTTAAACTGCCTATGGATCTTGTTGAGTCAGCTAGTGCCACACAGGCTGTTTTTGTATGCCTTTGTGTATATTGACATTTGAATAAGAAAAGCACACAAACAGTGTCCTGGTTAGGACATAAACCCAGGACTTTATCACTCAAAACACATGTATTATCACTACCGGACTTTCATGTTCAAAGAAGGCTTGGACTAATGCACGGAGAGTGATACTAGCTACCAAATTAGTGGTGAGTGTCATTTGGGTCCTTAGGAGCTTCTGACATTTGACACTGATAATACTGTAATATCTATAATAATAGTAATAATAAAAATGAACAACTTCATAAATATTCCCAAAATATTAATATTTCATGTTGAAAGATGAACAAGCCCAACTGCTTCAATGTGAAATGTTGGAATGTGACAATCTTTGAATTAAGGTCAGTTTAGCAGAGACAGTGTTAAATTTGCATGCGTTCCTCCACTCCATCCACTCCCCACTCCTGCTCCCTTTTTTCTCCGGGGCTATAAATCACTGTCTCGGCAGAAGCACTGGCGGCACATCCTCATTTAGGGTATGTATGTATTTGTGTATTTCTTTTGACATTTTTATTATTACAAGATAGTTCCCCTGAAGGGGAAATGAATAATGAAACATAAGCTTTTGCATTTATGGAAAACTGTAAGCAAATTTGGAAAGTGATCCCGTACAGGAGGTGAAAAAAAAAAATACACTGGGAAATAAATGGATCCCATCCATTGTTTTACTCTTTAGTCACCAAGGGATTCTGAGATATGCTTTGAGGTAATTAAAAGCCTTCGGAAATTAACACTGGACTTCAAAGAAGGAAATACGTCTAGGATTATTCAATGTTACAGTCTAATAACAATCACTTACTAGTCTTTCTAATGATGCCCAGACACCCTGTAAAATAGCCAATTGACGTAATTGCTAAATAAATCGGATCACTGAGCAATTCGGTCACACATGTAGATGGACAAACTGTACTCATCCATTTGGTTTTGTGTTTGCCAAAACAGCCGTAACGCAAACCGAGCTTCTGTGTGACAGATACTAACCCTGTGTCAGTATAATAGTGACCCTTGGCAGGCATGGCAAGGATTATTTCTTCTTTTTAAAACCCAGAAAATCCAACCCAGCAGGGTAGACTTATCATAGAGAATTAGAAAATAGAACTGTCCTTTGGGGGCCAACAAGAGAGTGAGCTTTCTGAATAAAAAGCTAGATAAATGAATTTGGCTGCATTTTTTGTTGCTAGTGTCGGAAATAATTTATGTATGTGTAATGCCCTGTACACACGGTCGGTTTTTCCGATGAAAAAAGTCAGATGGACTTTTTTCATCGGAAAAAACGATCGTGCGTGGGCCCTATCTGACTTTTTTCCATCGGTGTTAAAAAATAGAACATGTTTTAAATTTTTCCGATGCAAAAAAAAATAGGAAATTCTGATCGTCTGTGTGGAACTCCAATGGAGAAAAAACCCACGCATGCTCAGAATCAAGTCGACGCATGCTCAGAAGCATTGAACTTAATTTTCTCGGCCCGTCAAAGTGTTTTTCGTCACAGCGTTTGGGACGGACGGAATTTTTTCTGATGGTGTGTAGGCAAGACTGATGAAAGTCAGCTTCATCGAAATTCCGACGGAAAATTTCATCGGATTTTAATCCATCGGAAATCCGATCATGTTTACAGGGCATTAGTTGTTTATTGGTATATTTGTTGACTTTTTAATGTACTTTATTAATTTATATAGCAATAACTCTTCAATGTTTTTCAATTTTTATGTCTGTGAAATAGAATAATACAAGAATCATTTTTTTTTTGGAAGATGCTGAAGAGATTGAACTACATGCAAACCACTGAATATATAGATATAAAAATACATATACATGTGAGCTCTTCTACCTGCCAAAAGATTTTTATTTCTGTTCATCCAGTCCTAGATTTTACACACAACTTGTTGAAAGTGGGCTGAGTTGGTGACTTTACTTTTCTCTGCTGCAGTTAAGTAATACAACCTGGTTACCTCCCTACTCCTAGTCCTGTGATTGGACAGTAAAGGAGCAGCAGACTGAGTCCACCCCTCTGTTCACTCTGCAGTGTGTTTTATGTTAAAATACATTTAACAACTTTTAACTTTGGTTGGTGTTTCCTTTAATAGCTGTCTGGAGTTCAGCTTTAAACTATCTGATATTTTTATATCTCTGAAGAATTTTGTTGGTGAGATCTCATCTCAATATTTCCTGGTCTGCACATCTGCTGTGCTCTTTATGGCAGTTGGCCAGTGGTTGCCAATTTTCCCTTTTGGATCTTTCATTTATTTTATATCTTATGGAGTGTATCAGGAGGTCCTTGTAGGGAGAGAGCAGGTGTTAGATTGTTGCCCCCTAGGGGCAAGTTATGCCCCTACAAGCAATATTTAACCACTTAACGACCGCCCACCGCCGATTTACGTCGGCAGAATGGCACGGACAGGCAGAATCACGTAGATCTACGTGATCGCCTTTGTGCAGTTGGGGGGTCCATCCGGACCCCCCTTCACTGCAGTGAGCGGCCGTTAAGTGTTCGGGAGCGATCAGGCATGAGGGGGGGGCGCTCGATTCCGCCCCCCCCCCTCGCGATCGCTCCTGGCCAATGAAAATGCTTCCTCCGCCATGTGATGTAAACAAGGCTGGAGAAAGTGATGTCATCTCCCTCGCCGCGGTCTTTCCGTTCCCGGCGCCGAGCAGAGAAGAAGCAGGTTAGTGCACCAACAGTCCACTGACACGTAGGTACACATAGGCACACAAATCACCCCCCAGTCACCCCCAGATCACCCCCCAGGTCACCCCAAAGCCCCCAATCACAGTGTCACTGATTGCAGTGATCATTTATTTTACTGATCACTGCATTTAGTGTCATCTGTGATTGTAAAAAGTTGCAGGGCAGTTAGGATTAGGCCCCTTTAGGTCCAGGGTAGCCCCCTAACCCCCCCCTAATAAAGGTTTAACCCCTTGATCACCCCCCAGGTAACCCTTTCACCCCCTAACTTCAGCGTCACTAAGCGATTGTTTTTCCGATCGCTGTATTCGTGTCGCTGGTGTTTTAGATAGGCAGTTATTTTTTTTTAGGTTCGCCGCAGGTTTTTATTAGTGTCAGGTACCCCCATATATTATTTTAACCCCCTGATTGCCCCTAGAGTTATCCCTTTCACCAGTGATCGCCGTATAAGCGTCACTGGTGTCACTGGTTAGCCAGTAAGTTATTTAGTTATTTAGGTTACCCGTCAGGTTTTTATATAGTGTCAGGTACCCCCATATTTAACCTAATAAAGGTTTTAACCCCCTGATTGCCCCTAGTTAACCCTTTCACCAGTGATCACCATATAAAGGTTACGGGTGACGCTGGTTGATTAGTTTGCTTTTTATAGCATCAGGGCACCCGCCGTATATAACCCAATAAAGGTTTAACCCCCCTGATCGCCCGGCGGGTGAGATCAATTAGGTTTTAGCGCCAGAGAGGGTCTGCGTCGCCCCAGGCAGTGTTAGGTTAGTGCCAGTAACGCTAACACCCATGCGCAAAGCATACACCCCCCTTAGTGGTATAGTATCTGATCAGATCTGATCAGATCTATACTAGCATCCCCAGCGGTTTAGGGTTCCCAAAAACGCAGTGTTAGCGGGATCAGCCCAGATACCTGCTAGCGCCTGCGTTTAGCCCCTCCGCCCAGCCCAGCCCAGCCCAGCCCACCCAAGTGCAGTATCGATCGATCACTGTCACTTACCAAACACAACACACATAACTGCAGCGTTCGCAGTGCTTGGTTTTTGGGGCCCTGTACGCGGCTAGGCTCCCAAAAAGTCCCACACATGTGGTATCCCCGTACTCAGGAAAAGCAGCAGAATGTATTTTGGGGTGCAATTCCACATATAACCATGGCATGTGTGAGCAATATATCATTTAGTGACAACTTTTTGTACATTTTTTTTTCTTTTTGTCATTATTCAATCATTTGGGACAAAAAAAAAAATTCAATGGGGTCAACATGCCTCTCAGCAAATAGCTTGGGGTGTCTACTTTCCAAAATGGGGTCATTTGGGGGGGTTTTGTGCCATCTTGGCATTTTATGGCCTTCAAAACTGTGATAGGTAGTGAGGAGTGAAATCAAAAATTTATGCCCTTAGAAACCTTGAAGGCGGTGCTTGGTTTTTGGGGTCCCGTACGCGGCTAGGCTCCCAAAAAGTCCCACACATGTGGTATCCCCGTACTCAGGAGAAGCAGCAGAATGTATTTTGGGGTGTAATTTCACATATGCCCATGGCATGTGTGAGCAATATATCATTTAGTGACAACTTTGTGCAAAAAAAATAAAGTTTGTCATATTCCCGCAACTTGTGGCAAAATATAAAATATTCCATGGACTGAACATGCCTCTCAGTAAATAGCTTGGGGTGTCTACTTTCCAAAATGGGGTCATTTGGGGGGGTTTTGTGCTATTTTCGCATTTTATGGCCTTCGAAACTGTGATAGGTAGTGAGGAGTGAAATCAAAAATTTGCGCCCTTAGAAATCCTGAAGGCGGTGCTTGGTTTCCGGGGTCCCGTACGTGGCTAGGCTCCTAAAAAGTCCCACACATGTGGTATCCCCGTACTCAGGAGAAGCAGCAGAATGTATTTTGGGGTGCAATTCCACATATAACCATGGCATGTGTGAGCAATATATCATTTAGTGACAACTTTTTGTAATTTTTTTTTTTTTTTGTCATTATTCAATCACTTGGGACAAAAAAAAAATATTCAATGGGCTCAACATGCCTCTCAGCAATTTCCTTGGGGTGTCTACTTTCCAAAATGGGGTCATTTGGGGGGGTTTTGTACTGCCCTGCCATTTTAGCACCTCAAGAAATGAGATAGGCAGTCATAAATTTAAAGCTGTGTAAATTTCAGAAAATGTACCCTAGTTTGTAAACGCTATAACTTTTGCGCAAACCAATAAATATACGCTTATTGACATTTTTTTTACTAAAGACATGTGGCTGAATACATTTTGGCCTAAATGTATGACTAAAATTGAGTTTATTCGATTTTTCTTATAACAAAAAGTAGAAAATATCTTTTTTTTTCAAAATTGTCGTTCTTTTTCCATTTATATCGCAAAAAATAAAAATCGCAGAGGCAATCAAATACCATTAAAAGAAAGCTCTATTTGTGGGAAGAAAAGGACGCAAATTTCATTTGGGTACAACATTGCATGTCCGCACAATTTACAGTTAAAGCAGCGCAGTGCCGAATCCCAAAAACAGGCTTGGTCCTAATGGCCCGAAATGGTCCGGGGCTTAAGTGGTTAAGTAGCACTTTACCCTGAACTAGGGATGAGCCAAACACCCCCCTGTTCGGCTCGCACCAGAACCTTCGAACGGACCGAACGTTCGCACGAACTTTAGAACCCTATTAAATACAATGGACGCGAACGTTCGAAATCTAAAGTGCTAATTATAACGCCTAATATGCATGTTATTGTCCTAAAAAGGGTTTGGGGACCCCCGGGTCCTGCCCCAGGGGACATGTATCAATGTAAAAATAATCTTTTAAAACGGTTGTTTTTTCGGGAGCAGTGATTTTAATGATGCATAAAGTGAAAAAAAAAAAAGTCAAATATTCCTTTAAATATCGTACCTGGGGGGTGTCTAAAGTATGCCTGTGAAGTGCCACGTGTTTCCCGTGTTTAGAACTGTCCCTGCACAAAATGACATTTCTAAAGGAAAAAAAGCCATTTAAAACTGCTTGCGGCTTTAATGTCATGTCTGGTCCCGGCAATATGGATGAAAATCATTGAGAAACATGGCATGACAGAGGCGCATTGCGGGAGCTATTAAACCTTTTTCGGCCGCTAGCGGGGGTTAAAACCACTAGCGGCCGAATACCTCCGCAATTCTGACGGTATAGCGCCAATAAAAATATTTTTAGCGGCGCTATACCGTCGGAATTGCGGAGGTATTCGGCCGCTAGCGGTGCGGTTTTAACCCCCGCTCGCGGCCGAAATAGGGTTAATACCGCCGGCAATGCACCTCTGTAGCCATCGGTGGATGTCTTTTTTGCAAATATCTCCTAAACCGCGTAGGTCCAGTTTATTGAGGCCCCAACTAGGAATGATGCTCTGTTGGACCTGGTAATCTCAAACCATGCAGAGCATATTACTAATGTTCAGATAAAGAAACACCTGGGTAGCAGTGACCATAACATGATTTCATTTGATGTTAGCTGTAAGCAAGAAATACATGCAGGAAGGATAAAAACACTTAATTTCAATAAAGCAAATTTTCCAAGGATGAGGGCTGCTCTCCAGGACTTAGACTGGGAGAGAATATTGGCATCAATGGGCACAGAACAGAAATGGGAATTCTTCAAAAAGACTGTTTGTGAACTCACTGCAAAGTATATTCCCATGGGCAATAAGTTTAAAAGGCTAAAAATAAAACCTATGTGGCTCACAGTTAAAGTTAAAAAAGCTATAAACAATAA
Source organism: Rana muscosa (assembly GCA_029206835.1). Taxonomy (NCBI): domain Eukaryota; kingdom Metazoa; phylum Chordata; class Amphibia; order Anura; family Ranidae; genus Rana; species Rana muscosa. The sequence goes on along the minus strand of CM055118.1, from coordinate 76,611,338 downwards.
GAAAAGCGCTTTTAAAAAATATAAAAATGAAGGAACACTAGTGTCGTTTAAATGTTACAAAGAATATAACAGGATATGTAAAAAGGAAATCAAGGATGCAAAAATTCAAAACGAACGACAGATTGCAAAAGATAGTAGGACAAACCCCAAAAAAATCTTCAAATATATTAATAGTAAAATGGTCAAGTCTGAGCATGTAGGCCCTTTACAAAATAATCTAGAGTGGGTGACTGGGGACAAAGAGAAGGCTAATTTATTAAATACTTTCTTCAGCTCTGTGTATACAATGGAGCATGGGGGAGTTCATGTCCATAATGGGGGTGGTAGTGACACAGCCCCAAATCCACAATGGCTCAAAAGTGATATGGTCCAGAAATATTTAGGCAGAATAAAGGTGGATAAAGCACCTGGACCAGATGGCATACACCCACGGATCCTAAAAGAATTGAGCTCTGTAATTTCAAAGCCATTGTATCTAATTTTTAGGGACTCATTAATGACAGGAATAGTACCACTGGATTGGCGCAGGGCCAATGTGGTGCCTATATTTAAAAAGGGAACAAAGTCTTTACCAAGTAACTATAGACCTGTTAGTTTAACTTCCATAGTTGGGAAGATACTGGAGAGATTAATAAAAGACCACATAGATGGAAAAAAACTATTTAAGCAACAGACAGCATGGATTCATGAAAGACAGAAGTTGTCAGACAAACCTGATTTCTTTTTATGAAGAGGTAAGTAAAACCTTGGACAGAGGGGTGGCTGTGGACGAGGTATACTTGGATATTGCAAAAGCGTTCGATACAGTTCCCCACACACGGCTCATGTGCAAGGTAAAGTCTACTCTACAGGATTGGAAATATCAGTTTGTAAATGGATAGAAAACTGGCTAAAAGACAGAATTCAGAGAGTAGTGGTTAATGATTCTTAATCTGAATGGTCCAAGGTTATCAGTGGTGTACCCCAAGGTTCAGTGCTGGGACCCTTACTTTTTAATATGTTTATAAATTATATTGGGTCTGAGATCAAAAGTAACATTTCTGTCTTTGCAGATGACACCAAGCTATGCAGTGGAATAACGTCCTTACAAGATGTCTCCAATTTACAAGCCGACCTCGATGCCCTGTCTAATTGGGCGACTATGTGGCAGATGAGGTTTAATGTTGATAAATGTAAAGTTATGCACTTGGGGGCTAAGAATATGAATGCATCATACATACTAGGGGGAATACAACTGGGGGGATCCGTAGTGGAGAAGGATCTGGGGGTTTTGGTAGATCATAAGCTCAATAATGGCATGCAATGCCAAGCTGTGGTTTCCAAAGCGAGCAAAGTCCTTTCTTGTATTAAGAGAGGTATGGACTCCAGAGAGAGAGACATCATTTTGCCCCTGTACAAATCATTAGTAAGGCCTCATCTGGAATACGCAGTTCAGTTTTGGGCACCAGTTCTCAAAAAGCATATCGGGGAACTGGAGAAAGTGCAGAGAAGGGCAACCAAACTGATAAGAGGCATGGAGGAATTTATTCACTCTTGAGAAGAGGAAAATAAGGGGGGATATGATTAACATGTACAAATATATAAGGGGTCCATATAGTGAACTTGGTGATGAGTTATTCACTTTACGGTCAACACAGAGAACAAGGGGGCACTCTTTACGTCTAGAAGAAAAAAGATTTAATCTCCAAATGCGGAAAGGTTTCTTCACAGTAAGAGCTGTGAAAATGTGGAACAGACTCCCTGCAGAGGTGGTTCTGGCCAGCTCAGTAGATTGCTTTAAGAAAGGCCTGGATACTTTCCTAAATGTACATAATATAACTGAGTACTAACAGTTCTAGGTAAAGTTGATCCAGGGTAAATCCGATTGCCTCTCGGGGGATCAGGAAGGAATTTTTTCCCCTGCTGTAGCAAATTGGATCATGCTCTGCTGGGGTTTTTTGCCTTCCTCTGGATCAACTGTGGGTATAGAATTGGGTATATGGGATTGCACGATATTTTTTTATTTTATTTTAGTTATTTTTTTATGGTTGAACTGGATGGACTTTGTCTTTTTTCAACCTGACTAACTATGTAACTATTTAACTATGTAACTATGTAACTATGTAAGCCTTAATCTAGGCTTACCCGTAGGTGCAAATTGCATAAGTGGGTTTACAACCACTTTAAATGAACGAGCTGAATTGAGAAGCTGATTGGCTACCATGCACAGCCGTACCAGATTCTGAGTGCACCACTTTTAGTAAATCTCCTCTATAGTGTTTGATTTACTTAAGGCCAAAAGACTGCACTTTGCAAAGTACAGTTGTACTCTGCAAGAGCAGCTGCCAAAGTGCTTAGTAAATGAGCAGAAGCTCTGCTGACTTTCATCATTCAACCATGTGCATGCAAAAATTTTGTCTTTCTCTTTTTCTTTTATGTGATTGAGTATTCTTTGCAAAGTGAAGGTTTACCTCATTTACTAAGCTCTGGAGCAATTGCATTTGCAGAGGGGACTGCACTTTACAAAGTGCACAGTCTATTGACCGTTAGTAAATGAACCCCTTTATTTTTTATCTTTCTCTCTCTGGGGGTTATTTACTAAAGGCAAATCCACTTTGCACTACAAGTGCAAACTACAAGTGCAAAGTGCACTTGAAATTGCACTGAAAGTGCACTTGGAAGTGGAGTCACTGTAGATCTGGGGACATACAAAGAAAATAAAAATCAGCATTTTAGCTTGCACATGATTGGATAATAAAATCAGCAGAGCTTCCTCTCATTTCAGATATACCCCTCAGATTTACAGCTACTGCACTTCCAAGTGCACTTTAAGTGCAATTTCAAGTGCACTTTGCACTTGTAGTTTGCACTTGTAGTGCAAAGTGGATTTGCCTTTGGTAAATAATCCCCTCTGTGTATACCATAGAATTTAAGACAGAAATGCAGAACATGTCCTGTTCTTCACCAGTCTACTGTATCTCCGCTAGATGCCACATTTTGTGCACATGTACAAGGCTTAAAGCGGACCTTCAGTCCTTTTCTCAACTTTCCATCTATTAAATCTTCTGCCCTTGTTTTTTTAACTTTTTTTTTTGGCCAGTAAATACCTTATACAGCCCACTTCCTGTTTCTTGTCTGGTAAAAAGCCTAGGCTTATGACACCATGCACAGCTCTCTCACTCTTGTGAGAGTTTACCAGGAAGGGAGGGAGGGTGAGTCATAAAAGGGCCAATGAGAGCTTTAGGGCTGCAGAGCTGGAGGTGTGCCTCTGTGTGTCTGTGTAAATCCAGGAAGTGAACAGACAGCTGCTTCAGCTGCCACAGTTAAAATGGATGCAGCCAGATTTAGTGGAGGGAGATTTCTTTTTTTTTTTAAAGATATTTTTATTAGGTTTAAGACAAACCAACAAACATAAAGAAACACAAACACAAAAAAAAACAGCAATAACACCAGACAACCTGGTCATACAAAGGTATGAAACAATAGGCAATATGCTTAAACATAGAAAAATAAACAGATATCAGTGCAAAAGGCATAAAATAGGCACAATGGTAGGAGGTGCAGGAATACTACGGGGGCATAGCAATAGCGGAGGACCAGACATCAGAGATCCCTGGGGCACGGCCAATCAATGGTCAATCAAGGGTAGTACAATCAGTGCTGGGAGAGGGTTAACGGACTAGCCAACCATCTACCCCAAATTTTGTGAAAGGTTTTGTTCCGTTTCCAGAGTTCAAAAGTAAGTTTGTACAGTGGGATAGAATCTTTAATACGTTTTAACCAGAGGGATTTCAGAGAGGTCTGTGCACCCTTCCAGGACAGTAAGATAGCTTTTTCACAGTCGGTCTGATGAAAAATCTTTACCTGTATGATGCGGCCCCGGGAAGCAATAACAGAAGTTTTATATGTGTCACTAAATTCTGACCAGTCCTCGTCCACCAGGGAGATGTCCATTTTACTTGAGCTTTGTGAAACCTGGGGTTAAAGTCAGTCATTAGGGCTGCATAGTAGGTGGAGACTAGTTTAGTGGGATCTGGCTGTCTGAGCAGTTTTTCCAACGGGGGCAGGTCAGTGGGATCATCCAGGGAGCCAAACTGGGAATGGATAGCATGCCTAAGCTAGTAGTAATAAAATAGGTACAATCTTGGTAGGTCAAAGTCTAAACGTAGCTGAGAGAAAGTTTTAAAGCCCTGGGCATTGTACAGGTGGCATAAAAATGTAACCCCCTTGGAGTACCAGCGATTGGGGTCAGGAAGGGAGTACAATTCCAGCAGATTAGGGTTAAACCACAGGGGGTTGTTGGAGACTTCAGCCAGGTGTGTTTGGATATCTTCGTGACAATAAAGAGGAATGATGAAAGGGAAGTGGCAAGTATGGAGGTTCCGGGGCGATCAGGGACCCGGCCTCTGTAGATGATATTATGTAGGCTTTCCAGGGAAGATGCGATGGCCCCCTCCGTGGAGGTACAGGCATTAGGCACAGCCAATCGTGGATGTGCACCAGCTGGGATTCCAAATAATATAGGAAGAAGTTGGGAAACGCCAAGCCTGCCAAGTGCGCTGGCAACTGTAGCGTTTCAAGTGCCATCCTGGGGAAACCACCCTTCCACAGGAAAGTAGTACATATCGTGTCTATGCATTTAAAAATAGATTTAAGTGTAGCGGTACCCCCATAGGAGCTGCTGGTTTAAATTGCACGTTACCTTACTGTTCCAAGTGTTCGGCTCAGGGGTTCTCCTTGAAGAGCCTGTCCATAAGAAACGTCTGCACCAACACAAAGTCTCTTTCAAGGGTTTAATTTGAATAAAACGTTCCAACAGAGGGGATAAAGGAATGGGGAGGACTAAGATATCTTACTTGTCAATCACGGAACTTCCTAGGTCCAGAGGAGCGACTGTCTCCACGCTGGACTCAGCCACCACCGGATAGGCCCAATCTCACTGGCCTAGCAGCCGGTGCGAAGCTCAATCAATAGAATAGTCTCTGCCACAGACTCAGTATTGGAATTTGTTCAATAGAATAGTCTCTGCCACAGACTTGCATAACTCCTCACTGGGTTAGCTCCCTCAGAAAGAACACAGCTCTCAGTGCCAGAATCTTTCAGCCGCTCTGGCAGCACTGTGAGGTAAACTTTAGGATCCGGGTGCATCCTCCAATTGAGTCCTCAATTGCTCGGTCCCTTCCATCAGGCAAGGCGACACAGGATCATCCCTGAGTCAGTAGGCCCCAGCAACTCCTGGGCCTACATCTCAGTTACGAGGCCTCGGGCCAACGTGGCCCCGAGGCGGGAACTGCCAACACATCCCTGAGGCCAGGAGGGCCCTCAGGTGAGTATCAAAGAAGACGACCCCCAATTCTCCCCTCCCCTAATGGCGTCTGTCACTTAAATACCCTATCCCAGCATGCACAGCGGGTTCACCACGCCCCCTGGGCTGCTGCTAGGAAAGAGATACCCAATACGTCCAGCCTTTTGACTTTCCAACCCTGACCAGCGGTGACAGCGACACCCACCGGTGGGGGAAAATCATGCAACCAACCGAACTGAAACAGTGCCACAATTTAAATAACAATCTCTCTGGGCTAAACTAATGCCCAGACAACTAAATTTCAACATATAGCGCCCACTCATTGGGAGCAGAGCACTACATAGGTATTTTACAAGGGGAGTTAGCAAGGATATAGAGCAATCTTGGAAAATAATTCATTTTAACAACATTGGCCCTCCCCATGAGGTCCAGAGGCAAATCCATCCACTGCTTGGTCTGCTCCTGAAGGCGGACCAAGAGAGGATCTAAGTTGTTGGTGACATATGAAGATAAAGGAGTCTGCACCAAAACCTGAAGGTACCTAAAGGAGGACACCACCTGAAGCTTAGAGTCTGGGTGGATCTGGGGAGGCGCAGCCACATCCAAGGGGAAAAGGCTGGACTTATCCCAATTCATCCAGAAGCCAGAATAGTCTCCAAAGAATGTAATCTCCACCAACAGGGCTTGAACTGACTCAGTATCAGCCAGATACACCAATGTGTCATCCGCATAAAGTGATATGCATTCCTCTATATTAGCAATTGGGAGTCCTTTAATTGATGGGGAGGAGCGGATGCGAACTGCAAGCCGTTCCATGGCCAGGGCGAACAAGAGGGGTGACAACAGCCACCCCTGTCGTGTGCCCCTAGTAATCGGGAAGGGGTCAGTGATAGAGGAATTGACCCGAACCTGAGCTACTGGGGAGGTGTAAAGGAGTTTTATCCATGCTACAATACGGGGGCCAAAGCCATACATCTGTAACACCTGAAAAAGGTATGGCCATTCCACACTATCGAATGCCTTGCAAGTGTCCAAAGACACAATGGCACGAGTGGGAGGACAGTCATTTGGATATTGCAGGTTGTGAAACAGCCTGCAAATATTCATTATGGTGGACCTGCCAGGAATAAAGCCCCCTTGGTCACTGTTGACCAGGGACGTGACTACTTTGTACAAACAGTTTGCTAATATTTTGGCCAGAATCCTAATGTCCACATTAATAAGAGAAATTGGGCGATAAGATTCGCATTTAAGTGGGTCCTTACGGGGTTTTAATAGAAGTATAATCAGAGCCTCTCGCATTGTTGGGGGGAGGACCCCGACCTCTAGGGCTTTGATATAGGTCCGCAAAAGAAAGGGGCACAAAAGGTCTTTAAATTGTGTATACTATTCAGTCGGGAAGCCGTCTAGGCCAGGAGTCTTATGTGCAGGCATTTGTGAAATGGCCGCAGCAATCTCCTCAACCGAGATAGGTGCCTCCAGCATATCACGCCCCTCAGTCGATAAGGAGGGGAGAGATATGTCAGCCAAGTAGTCATTCAGTTGAGATTCATCATAGTCAGCCCTAGAGGTGTACAGGTCTTTGTAAAAGCATAAAAAGGAGTCTAAGATATCCCCTGGGTTTTCACTGATGGGACCTTGGGCAGTAACGATACGTGGGATGGAAATGGGAGAATGGTCAGGTCTAGTCAGATATGCCAAGAGACGTCTGGCTTTATTACCACGTTCAAACGATTTCTGAGTAGCATGCAGCATGCGTTTTTGTGTGAGGTCCAGCAGACGGAGTTCATACTCCCTACGGCTCTGTAACCATGCCTCCCTCGTGTCAGAAGCAGGGTTAGAGGCATAAGCAAACTCTGCACGCACCATAACAGTCTCAAGCTTCTCAGTAAGCATCCTATTATTTTTACGTAAGACCCCCGTGATGGACATGAAGGTGCCCCTCAGAGTTGTCTTGAATGCGTCCCATTCAGTGGAGGGGTCGACCTTACCCAGGTTGTCCCTCCAATAATTAGTGATGCCCGCCCTGCATTCTCCCTGCACTATCTAGTCCTCCAACCAGTAGGAGTTCAGGCACCAAATAGCAGGCCCCGAACCTGGGAGGAGGAGGAGGTCCACAGAGAGAGGGGCATGATCAGAAACTCCCCTGGGCAGAAACAGCAGAGACAATAGGGAGGGTCTCAGCCGGAGCAAACACCATATCTAGCCTTAACATGGTGTGAAAAGAGTCACTGTGGCAGGAAAAGTGGCGCACATCCAGATGTTTCCAGCGTCACACTTCTGTAAGGCCATGAACCTGAACCCAGTCTACAAAAGAGGGAAAGGGCCTACCTCCACCTCCCAGGCGGTCCATTGCTGGATCTAAAATAGCATTAAAGTCCCCCACATAAAGTAGAGGGCCAGGGAGTCTAGTCATTAACTGAAGTGACAATTTGGAGAGTACCTCCACCGAAAACGGGGGGGGGGGGGGGATATGAATGTTCACCAGGGTAAAGGTCACAGTAGAAATCTGTAAAGTAAGAACAATAAACCGCCATTCAGGGTCAGTTTTAACTTGTAACATCTTAGCTGGGAGAGATTTGGCCAGTAGGATAGAAACCCCCTGGAATAATTAGTATGAGTGGCATGGTAGGAGTTAGACAACCACGGGCATTTTAGGGCCCTCGTTTTGGAGCCTGTAAGGTGAGTCTCTTGGAGGCAGATGATATGAGGGCGACACTTTTTTAATACAGAGAAAACCAGAGATCGTTTCTGGGGTGCGTTCAGACCTCTAGTGTTCCATGAGACTATCCTTAGGGGCTTTGCCATAGCAAAACATACAGTAATAAATAAGCACAGATTAGCATGAAAACTAGTGTTGAGCGAACCCGAACTGTAAAGTTCGGGTCCGTAAACCGAACGTTAGCTTTTTCCCGAACCCGAACCCGAACCCGGACTTTGCGCAAAAGTCCGGGTTCGGGTTCGGCAATCTAATTACGCATTTAGAAATGCTTCAGGGGCCAGCCAATCACCTTTTGATTAGCTGGTGTGCCCTTAGAGGCCATCATAGCCATGCCTACTAATGGCATGGCTGTGATTGGTCAGTGCAACATGTGACCCAGCTTCTATATAAGCTAGAGGCACACAGCACACACGTCACTCTGCTTCAGAATAGATAGGGAGAGGATCTTGGCTACTGCTGTTGCTAATAGGGAGAGATTGTAAAATACATGAGGTAGTCCTGATTCTGCAATCTGAGGGAAAAGATAGAGAGATAGTGTAGTGTAGGGCTCCTCCACCGCTCCTTCCCATTGAAATGCATGGGATACCGCGGTAATACCGCCCGCAAACCGCGGCTGTAGCCGCGGTTTGCGGGTGGTATTAACCCTTTATTGGCCGCTAGCGGGGGTTAAAACCGCACCGCTAGCGGCCGAATAGCTCAACAATCCCGACGGTATAGCGCCGCTAAAAATAGCGGCGCTATACCGCCACCGCCCCCACCGCCCCAGTGTGAAACCAGCCTTAGAGTAAACCTTTCCTAAGAGATATATGGTACTGTGATTGAAGACCTTCTTCTGAAAATGGTTCCTCTACTGATGACTTTGTTTCAATGCTTTCTGCATTCCTGGTCTACCTGGAAGTAAAACAAAGGAAAGTCAGAAGTCCTTATCTGCATACTTGTTCTGGGTTAATGACTGTAACTTGTTAAATGGTCAGCATGATAGCCAGGTAATAAGCATTTGCAGAATAATTTATCTCAGGTATTATTAAAGTGGATGTAAACCTTCCATATACCCAGTGAAGTGAACAGCCTCAGATGATACACAGAGATGAACCAAATCTCTCGACATAGGTTGTACATGTATATCTGCTGTTTTCACATTTATATACTGTTTAGAAAGCTCATATCGTGTTAGGAGATTTTCTCTTCCTGTTTAACACAAAGTGTGATGTCTGGGCATACAGCCAAGATAGCTAAAATTACTGATTGGAGGAAAGGCACACACCCCCTCCCCACATAGGCAGAGACTCTCAGAGGTGTTTTGTAATAGGGCCAGCTCCCTGCTAATCTATTTATAGCAACCTCCTTTGAAAGAAATGTCAGGCTGCTTTTATCTGATGTGTCCGAGAATTTGTCAGGAGTTATCAGGCTGATAACAGAGGAACAGGTCAGGAGAGAGCTATGGGACTTCGCTCTTTGAAGAGAGATAACAGAACACTGCAGATAGATGTGCCCATCTCAAATTTCATGAATCAGGTTTAAATCCACTTTAACTTTAAAGTCCTCTGCAAAAGAAGCCTGCTGGAGAATACCTCTCCAGCAGGTGGCAAATCATAACTATGCCCTCCTTACAGGGTTCAATTGAAGAATTTTGGAGCATCTGAAACACAAGAGACACAGCACAGCAGATGCTACTTGTTTTAAGACATGATCTGTAGTGTTGAGCGAACCCGAACTGTAAAGTTCGGGTCCGTACCGAACTTTAGCTTTTTCCCGAACCCGAACCCGAACCCGGACTTTGCCCAAAAGTCCGGGTTCGGGTTCGGGTTCGGCAATCTAATAACGCATTTAGAAATGCTTCAGGGGCCAGCCAATCACATTTTGATTAGCTGGTGTGCCCTTAGAAGCCATCATAGCCATGCCTACTAATGGCATGGCTGTGATTGGTCAGTGCAACATGTGACCCAGCTTCTATATAAGCTAGAGGCACACAGCACACATGTCACTCTGCTTCAGAATAGATAGGGAGAGGATCTAGTCTGCTGCTGCTGCTTTTAGGGAGAGATAGAAAGATAGATGAGGTAGTCCTGATTCTACAATCTGAGGGAAAAGATAGAGAGATAGTGTAGTGTAGGGCCAGGTTCCTGTGTTGGTGCTTTTAGGGAGAGAGAATATTATATAGGAGTCCAGATTCGGAGATTAAAATCAGCGATCTGCATAGGTTTACCTGTTTGTGTTGCAGTGCAGTCTTTTTACACTGCCATGAGCCCAGTGTCAGAGAAAATCTAACTTTTGGGGGAAAAAAAAGGCACTTTATTGTTCTCTTTTCCAAAAGACCCATAGGGCAAAAAAAAAAAGCATTTTATTTTGCTCGTGCAAAAAAAGACCCGTTTAGGGCAAAAAAAAAAAAAAAAAATTTCCACTTTAATGTACGCTTGCAAAAAGAGCCATTCAGGGCCACAAAAAATAGTTTGCAGTGTGTTATACATATGTGGAGGTGTGTGAAATAAACAATTTCTATATAGTTTTCTCCTACTGTGCTATACTAAAAAAACAACATTTTTTTTTAATAGCATTTTCTGCAGTTCTGTAGCTGTGCGATTCAGCGGTTACGTACTGTGGGTGTGTTCTGCTCTTCCAAAAAACGCCGTTTAGGGGCACAAAAAATAGTTTGCAGTGTGTTATACATATTTGGAGGTGTGTGAAATAAACAATTTCTATATAGTTTTCTCCTACTGTGCTATACTAAAAAAACAACATTTTTTTTTAATAGCATTTTCTGCAGTTCTGTAGCTGTGCGATTCAGCGGTTACATACTGTGGGTGTGTTCTGCTCTTCCAAAAAACGCCGTTTAGGGGCACAAAAAATAGTTTGCAGTGTGTTATACATATTTGGATGTGTGTGAAATAAACAATTTCTAAATAGTTTTCTCCTACTGTGCTATACTAAAAAAACAACATTTTTTTTTAATAGCATTTTCTGCAGTTCTGTAGCTGTGCGATTCAGCGGTTACGTACTGTGGGTGTGTTCTGCTCTTTCAAAAAACGCCGTTTAGGGGCACAAAAAATAGTTTGCAGTGTGTTATACATATTTGGAGGTGTGTGAAATAAACAATTTCTAAATAGTTTTCTTCTACTGTACTATACTAAAAAAACAAAAAATTTTTTGAATAGCATTTTCTGCAGTTCTGTAGCTGTGCGATTCAGCGGTTACGTACTGTGGGTGTGTTCTGCTCTTCCAAAAACACCCATTTAGGGCAAGATCCTAAATTTGGAAAATATGAGGAGAAGGTCAAAGGGACGTGGTGGCCCCGGTCGTGGTGCTGCTGGTGGAGCTCCTGTGGAAGGGAGAGGACGTGGTGGATCTGTGCCAGATACACGCACAAGTGAAACACCTTCCTCAGGTGCGAGTAGGCGACCGAGCCTGCGGCGGTATTTTGTGGCGCCTAATGAGGCTGTACGAATGTTTAGGCCAGGACAAGTACAGGCGATAGTAGATTGGGTTGCTGACAGTGCCTCGGGTTCCTTCACATTGTCTCCCACCCACTCTTCTGATGAAAGATCAGAGTTGGCACCTGAAACCCATGTCCATCAGTCTTTCACCTCACCCCCTTGCAAATCAGCCAAGCAGTCTGAGCCCCAAATCATGCAGCAGTCTCTTCTGCTTTTCGATGACTCTGTTAGCAGGGTTTCCCAGGGCCATCCACCTAGCCCTGCCCCAGAAGTGAAAGAGATTGAGTGCACCGATGCCCAACCACTTATGTTTCATGATGAGTACATGGGAGGACCATCGCAGTATGTCTCGGATGATGACGAAACACAGGTGCCAACTGCTGCTGCTTTCGCAATTGTGCAGACAGACAAGGAGGGCAGGGGTGAAGACTGGGTGGAAGATGATGTGGAGGACGATGAGGTCCTCGACCCCACATGGAATGAACGTTATGCAGGTGACCAGTGTAGTTTGGAGGAAGAGGCGGTGGTCGCACAGAGCCACCAGCACAGCAGAAGAGGGAGCAGGGTGCAAAAGCGGAGCGTCCGTCCCCTAGACAGTATGTCTGCTACTGCCCAATGCAGCAAGGGACCGAGCACACCAAAGCCAGGTCCAAGGAGTTCCCTAGCGTGGCAGTTCTTCACACAATGTGCTGATGACAAGACACGAGTGGTTTGCAGGCTGTGCAATCAGAGGCTGAAGCGAGGCATAAACGTTCTCAACCTGAGCACAACCTGCATGGCCAGGCATCTAAGTGCAAAGCACGAGCTGCAGTGGAGTAGACACCTCAAAAACCAAAAAAGGTCTCTGGCTCCTCCTGCTTCCTCTTCTGCTGCAGTCTCGGCCTCTTCATCCACCTCTGTAGTGACAGTGGCACCTGCCACCCCGCACAGAGGATCTGCCAGCAACACTACCACCTGGGTCACCAACCATCTCCACAATGTCCCATGGAAGCGTTCAACTCTCTATCTCCCAAACATTGGAGCGGAAGAGGAAGTACCCCCCTAGCCACCCGCGATCCCTGGCCCTGAATTCCAGCATTTCAAAACTCCTGGCCTTTGAAATGCTGTCATTACGTATGGTGGAGACGCAGAGTTTTAAAAGCCTGAAGGCATTGGCTGTCCCACAGTATGTCGTGCCCAGCCGCCACTATTTTTCCAGGCGAGCCATCCCTTCCCTGCACAACCAAGTGGGGGTCAAAATCAGGTGTGCACTGCGCAACGCCATCTGTGGCAAGGTTCAACTAACTACGGATGCGTGGACCAGTAAGCACGGTCAGGGACATTATATCTCCCTAACAGCACACTGGGTAAATGCAGTGGCGGCTGGGCCTGAGGCAGATAGCAGTTTGGCGCATGTCCTTCCACCACCAAGGATTGCAGGGCGCTTCAGTTTGCCTCCTGTTGCTAACTCCTCCTACTCCGCTTCCTCATCCTCTACCGCCTCCTCATCCGGTCAGCGTAACACCTTCACCACCAACTTCAGCACAGCCAGGGGTAAACGACAGCAGGCAGTTTTAAAACTTTCCTGTTTGGGGGAAAAACCCCACACCGCGCAGGAGTTGTGGAGGGACATGGAACAACAGACCAATGAGTGGTTGCTGTCAGTGAGCCTCAAGCCCGGCCTGGTGGTGTGCGATAATGGGCGAAATCTCGTAGCAGCTCTGGGCCTAGCCGGTTTGACGCACATCCCTTGCCTGGCGCATGTGCTGAACTTGGTGGTCCAGAGGTTCCTTAAAAATTACCCCAATATGCCAGAGCTGCTGCAGAAAGTGCGGGCTGTGTGTGCGCACTTTCGGCGTTCTCACCCTGCTGCTGCTCGCCTGTCAGCGCTGGAGCGTAGCTTCGGCCTTCCCGCTCACCGCCTCATATGTGACGTGCCCACAAGGTGGAACTCCACCTTGCACATGCTGGCCAGACTGTGCGAGCAGCAGCAGGCGATAGTGGAGTCTCAGCTGCAGCAATCACGCGTGAGTCGCTCTGCGGAACAGCACCACTTCACCACCAATAACTTGGCCTCCATGCGAGACCTGTGTGCCTTGTTGCGCTGTTTCGAGTACTCCACCATGTCCAGTGCCAATGACGCCGTTCTTAGCGTTACTATCCCAGTTCTATGCCTCCTTGAAAAAACGCTTCGGGCGATGATGGAAGAGGATGTGGCACAGGAGGAGGAGGAGGAAGCGGGATCATTTCAAAGGCTTTCAGGGCAGTCTTTCACAAGTGGCTACGAGGGTGGGTTCCTGCACCAACAAACGCCAGGTACACAATTGTCCGGCAGAAAGGGCACAGTTCTGGAGGATGACGAGGTGGAGGAGGAGATGGAGGAGGAGGAGGAGGAGCCATTTTCACAACAGGGTGGCACCCAGACCAGCTCGTGGCCATCACTGGTGCGTGGCTGGGGGGATACAGAGGACACAGACGATACACCTCCCACAGAGGACAGCTTTTCTTTGCCTCTGGGCAGCCTGGCACACATGAGCGATTACATGCTGCAGTGTTTCCGCAATGACCGCCGAGTTGCCCACATTTTAACTGGTGCTGATTACTGGGTGGCCACTCTGCTGGATCCCCGTTACAAGGACAGCGTACCGTCCTTAATTCCCTCACTGGAGCGGGATCGTAAGATGCGCGAGTACAAGCGCACGCTGGTAGACGCGCTGCTGGTGGCATTCCCACCTGACAGCGGGCTTACGGTGGAAGCACAAGGCGAAGGCAGAGGAGGAAGAAGAGGTCGCCAACACAGCCGGGGCACCGGCAGCACCTCAGAAGGCAGGGTTAGCATGGCTGAAATGTGGAAAAGCTTTGTCAGCACGCCACAACAACCAGCACCACCAGCTGAGATGGAACGTCTTAGCAGGAGGCAGCATTTCACCAACATGGTTGAGCAGTATGTGTCCACAGGCCTACACGTACTGGATGACGGGTCTGCCCCCTTTAACTTCTGGGTCTCCAAATTGGGCACATGGCCTGAGCTTGTCCTTTATGCCTTGGAGGTGCTGGCCTGCCCTGCAGCCAGTGTATTATCTGAACGTGTATTTAGCACGGCAGGGGGCGTTATCACAGACAAGCGCAGCCGCCTGTCCAGAGCCAATGTGGACAAGCTCACGTTCATTAAAATGAACCAGGCATGGATCCCACAGGACTTGTCCGTACCTTCTGCAGAATAGACATGTATACCGGTGTTGTGACAAAAACTGTCCGGCCATCGGATTGTGTCCGGCCCATACTGCGAAGGCGCAGTGCTTGCGCAGTACAGAGGACAAGGAGATTCACAAAATCTCCGAAGATGAACGGCGCCTGCGCTGTGAGTGCAGGTTCAAGCCCCACCATCCAAGTGGACATACGGTAGCACATAGTAACAGGGCCCCTCACGGGCTCGGTTCGATCGCCACGCTTCGGGCACGGCCTCACTTGGCTCGGCTTGAACCACGGATGGTGTGGCCTTCACCTGAACTCACCACGCAGGCGCCGTTCGTCTTGGGAGATTTTCGAAATCCCCTGCCCTACATACTGAGCAAGCGCAGTACAGGGTGGACACTATTTGACAGGGGACAGAATTCGACACATCACCGGCCTTACCCAGCCATTGTTGTATTTTTGAACCAGTGTTGGCTACCTCGTCCTCCTCCACCGCCGCTTCCACCTACACAGCCACATCCACCGCCACCTCAACCTCCTACTCCATATGGACCTCGTCCTCCTAGGTCAAGATTATAATTTTTATTTTATTTTTTTGTAGCGCACAGATCCTTTCCCCCTTACCTGCCTTTATGTTGTTGGCTCCTCGCAGGAGGGAGAAAGGCACACCGCACTACCAGCCCATACCCTCCTATATAAAGAGGTTGAGCGGTGTACTTGACGGGCCGTGTCCACAGCCGGAGTCAAAACTCCTCCAGAGGATGATTCTCACCTCTACTGTAGGTAGAGGCAAGTCCTTTAATTCCCAGTAAAGTCAATGTCCACACCAGCTGAAATTACAACTCTTATTCTCTCATGGCAAAATAAACTCTACTCGGATAGAAAAGGTTAGAGCAAAGAAACAGGACAGCTTAAGGTGTGGAGGAGGTCCAGGCACAAACGTAGCACATTCACTTCACTGCTTAGGTTTCTCAAACAGTTTTAGGTGCACGGTCTCTGCCACAGACCTTGAGGTTGGTCTCTGCCACAGACCGGGTGTACAAGGCCCCTGCCACGGACCTGGAGAACTTTGGTCTCTGCCACAGACCAGGGTGTATAAGGCCCCTGCCACGGGCCGGGTGAATAAGGCCTCTGATACAGTCAAGATGACCTTGAGCTTCTCCTTCTACGAACCTAGCCCATATCAAGGGGAAGATATCTCTCCAGGGAGTCAACAGACACTTCTTTCACCGTGACTCCCGCATCGGTCCATCAGAATGATCCTCCCTTCCCTGGAACATGGTCCCCTACACGAGGCGGCACCCTAAGACTCCTCGACCCTTAGCGGACTCCAGACGAAGGCTCTGGACTCCAGGCTTTACTCCCGCACCTAGGCCTCCATACCCAGGGCAGCAGGAACTCCAGGATAGTACCTCACCCCGGGCTAAAGGTAACCGAGATGGAACAGGAACACATGCACCCAGGCCGAAGGCACCTGGGCGTGGACCCCACTGGACATCAGCCCCCAGGCCAAAGGTCTGCCCCTTTTATATGCTCTCCCGGCATGCACAGCAGGTTCCCCGCCCCGCTGTACTACTGCCAAGAGGGGACACAAAAGGCACAGCACTGTATCGGCGGTTCAACCCTAGCCTACCATGGCAGCGCCACCTGTAGGCCGCAGGGAACTGCACACCAATACTGTCCCCCGAGGACAAAATGGTCCATGAATCCTACAGAATTAGGGTGTTTGAGCCTATTTACCACTCAAACACTTCCCTTAAATTTAGCACCGCGCTACATTTTTATTTCAAAGTATTTTATTTTCCCACTAGGTTATCCATTAAATTGAATAATTTATTCCAGAAAGGGCGTATTCTGGGGCATTCCCACCATATGTGTGGCATCGTGCCGTTGAGTTTCTGAGGTTCTTAATGACTTCCCGTACCTCTTCTGCTGAAAAGGGGGCCTCCAGCATATTTTTTTATTTTTTTAATGTTATTTTAAGTTATTTCCCTATCCACATTTGTTTGCAGAGCACTTGCCATGCTCTTAACAACATTTTGCTGCCATTTGCAGCCCTCTAGCCCTTTCCATTACTTTTTTAGAGCCTTTTTAGTCCTTAGAAGTCCGGGTCCCCATTGACTTCAATGGGGTTCGGGTTAAAGTTCGGTCCCGAACCCAAACTTTTTTCCGAAGTTCGGCCGAACCCGTCGAACCCGAACATCCAGGTGTCCGCTCAACTCTAATGAAAACAAGAACAAAAATGTCCAGATAGGCTGCACCACCTGAAGCACATACAAGCACATGAATAAAAAAAGTGCGTGGATCTGCCAGCAGGAAAATATGAGCCAAAAATTGAAAAAATAAAAACGTTAAATGGAGGGAGATTTCTGCAGCATATTGGGCAATTACAGAATCACAGCATATATAAAAAAATATGCAAAGTGGTTGGAGGGAAGCTTCAGAATGGCAAAGACGTTTTTATTACAAATTATGTGAGCAGACTGCAGTTCCTCTTTAACTTCCATGACTTCCAGGCCAGGTGTAGGTCAGCCTTGTGTCACGGCAGTCTCCAACATGGAGAATGAGACATGAGGCAAAGGAACATAAGCATATCAGTCCCCCACTACCAACAGAGTTGCCCGCACCTACAAAGTCACCTGCCTTCTAATCAGCTGGCTGATAATTGTTCAGTGTCCCAGCCTAAAAGGTTGTATGTGATGTTCTTCTCTGTGCTTAACCTCTAGGGTTTTACAATACACTTGTGTTGCATCCATACAGGACATCTTAACCCAGAGGGTTATTTAGCTTTAACTCCCAATATTCCGATTCTTATGATACACCAAAGTTACACTTGTTATAGAAACTACTACCCATTAAGTGACACTGACAACTCTTTTTCTTAATTAAAGTCCCTTTACTTGTAGACTTGAAAGGTACTTGTACATCTCATATTATTCTCCAAGACATTGCAAGGTGTAATTGATTGACATACTGTACAATCGACTGTGCAATATGGCTAAAGTAGAATGGCTGTGCTGCTAAATCAATACTTGTTACTAAAATATCACTTTATATGATATACTTGTAGCGGGTATTTGAATTTAGGGGAAGCATTTGGGAGGTAGTGTAACCCAGATGCACTAATTGCTAGGGGATCCGGGACCTTTTTCTGGTTCTTGGAGGACTCTGGTGGTGTGAGGTTCCTTGTGGTCCACAGGTGGCGCTGTTACCGTGGGCCGGGGCTGAACTCACACCACAAGACTGTACCTTTTTGTCCTCCCCTGGAGCTGGTACAGCGGGGCGGGGAACCCGCTGTGGCGCGAAGGGAGAGGGGATAAAAGGGGCGGACGCCCTTACCACGGGGTTCAGAGTTCAGAGTTGGAGGACGCGGCCGCACCCAGGCACCTTCAGCTTGGGTGCTCGCGTTCCAGTGTTCCAGGCCTAGGTGCCCTTGACCTAGCCGGAGCGAGAGATGGAGTCCATCTCAGGCACCTTTAGCCTGGGGTGAGGTACTATGGCAGAGGCCTGGGGCTCAGTACCTTCGACTGAGTTCCGCGAGGGTGAAGGAATCCGAGGGGGCCCTAACTCCTTGGGTGCCCGTGTCTGAGTTCGTGAGAGCTGGTGTGTGGAACTTCTCTGAAGAGTCCGGTGCAGCATTGTGGGTGACAGAGAGGCCTCCGGTTTCTCCCTTGGACGGATTTCCTTCCCCTGACAGGGGCCGTGCTAGCGAAGGTAATTCACATTCTACTCAATATAGTCAGTGGCAGTGACTACCCGCCACTGGTGATACCACAGTGGTTAGCAGGAGAAGGGAAGGGATTGTGCCTCGATCTATTCCCCATCACTACTCAGTAGAAGAAACTGTATGTTTGTACGCCAAGAAGAATAAAACTGAGTTGGACCTATTTACTGTGTGGAACTCTGGTTACTAGGAGCAATGGAGTCAGGGACGAAGTACTGGACTTGACTCTAGGACACCTACACAAAACCCAATCTTCTGGCCTTCACCTCTCAGCTATGGAGGACATGGGCCGTGGTGTACCTCATCCCTCTCCCCAGCACTGAAACCCCTAGACGAAGAAAGACAAGCCGAGCATGAGAAAGGGAGTGAGGGGTGAGGCCGCTACATACTGTAGGTGTAAAGCTGGACATACACACCTAGATTTCTCTTATTCAGCCCCTCAAGCTAAATTCGAGAAATCACTTGATTCCCCCATCCACACAAAACAAATCTCCCTTGACTGACTTTTTCAATCAAAGTTTTTTTTAGCCGGGCTGTGTTGTCAGGGCCGCCGGCAGTTAGAATTTTGGATGATTCACAGGAATTGGGCAAAATAATTCTCATGCCCGTACACACAATCGGAAATACCGACAAGAAAACCGTGGATTTTTTGCAGACGGAATGTTGGCTCAAACTTGTGTTGCATACACACGGTCGCACAAATCTTGTCGGAAATTCCAAACGTCAATGTATAAGACGTACGGCGAGCCGAGATCAATGAAGTTCAATAGGCAGTTTGGCTCTTCTACCTTGATTCTGAGTATGCGTGTTTTTTTGCGCGTCGGAATTGCATACAGACGATCGGAATTTCCGGCAAGAACTTTTTCCATCGGAAAAATAGAGAACCTGCTCTCAAACTTTTGTTGGCGTAAATTCCGACAGCAAATGTCCGATGAAGCCCACACATGGTCGGAATTTCCAACCAAAAGCTCACATCGGATATTTGCTATCGGAATTTCCGATCGTGTGTACGTGGAATAACAGTGTATTTTTGGTATTTCCATCAGCCTACAGCTAGCTGGCTGTGAAGGCAATGGGGCAGGTTTATGCTTTATTGAAGTATTTTTGTGCAACTCCACTGCAAAAATAACTACGCTAAAATTCTCAGCACTTTTTGATTGTGCTTCTACTGTGTGTCTTGTTCCAGCAGTTTTCTGATGTGCCAGTTCTGGCAAACATACAATGCTATATGAAAATAACATTAAACTGTTGAAACATAAGTAGTAAACAAGTAGTAAGTAGTAAACAACAGAAGTACAGTTTTTGTCACTAAAACTGGCACAAATAACTGGCCTGCAGCATGCTTCATTTTGGTTAAGCTGTAAATAATTGTCCCAATTTCACAAATTTCAGCTACTTTATTTAATAATAGGCAAAAATAAGTATGCAATCCCTTTAAGTGAATAAATAATCAATAGTGCAATAACAACAATATCAAAACAGTCAGCAATCAAAGTGTAAACCAAAAATACTCGGAATATAAAGAAAATGTGACTCTAGAAGTGAAAACGTTTATAAGTGAAATCCGAAGATGTATATCCTCATGGCAGTACCATGTCTAAACACTAGACTTGTGCACGACGGAAAAATTTGTTTAGTTTCGGTTCGTTTCTTTTCGGTCCTGTTGATTCGCAGTCGTTCGTAATTTTGCTAGACGGGATTTTTTGTGTTCGGACTATTTCGTATTTTTCGTTGAATCGGAATGATTCGTATTAACGTAAGCCTTATTTTTAGTTGATTTATAATTCGTACTTTCGGTAGAGTACATTGTTTTTCGTTGATTCTGGACACATATAAAGTGAAGTCGTATGTGTTGTACGTCACCGTGCTTTGCTCGAGCATTTTTTTTCACGATAGTGTGTAGGCAAGGCAGGCTTGAGAAGAATCACATCGAGAAAAACACAGTTTTTTTTTATGACATTAAAAGCGGTCGTGTGTACGCGGCATTATTGTGCTTCGAATGGATTCGTACATTCGTAACTTTTCATAACGAATTATGCCGAAGACATTCGGGCATTCGCTATTTGCAATATAATTTATTTCGGATTCGGTTTTATTCGTAATTGCTTTGTTCGGAAATTCGAATGCTTCCGAACGTCCGAAAGTTGCTAAATTCGGACGAATTTAGATTCGTTACGAAACAAATTGCACAAGCCTACTAAACACACTAAACACATGTGTCAGGTTTGGTGTCACTGTCAAAATAGGGTCCAAATTGCTTACTGGGATCTTAGTGATCTCTAAATTATAAGAGATCTATAGCGCATATATGTGTAACCAGCTCCATGATCATAATCAGCAAATCTCCTCAGGTGTCAATACCAGTATTAGGGACATAATAATCTGCAACATAGAGATGAAAAAGGGCAAACTCCATAGTGTAATACTGTATATAACAATCTGTTTATTAAAAAAAAAACAAAGACTGAAGAGAGGCCTGGTATAGAAGAAACACCACTACCTCCGCCAGATGTAATGCCGTCACTGGCCTAGCCCCAACCTACGCGCTTCGTCACAGAATGGAGGTCATCAAGTGAAGATAGTGCACCTATTTTTGCCTACCATTTTGGTTTGTCCTGTATTTGGATATTTATAGAGGTTGTAAAGTCAGAAAGTTTTTTATCTTAATGCATTATAGGGGGTCCCCGGGTTACGAACCCATTAGGGACTTTCCTCCTGCTTGTAATTCGGAAATGTTTGTAAGTCGACCGCGCATGCGCAGAACGACAATTACGGACATTTACGATGTTTTTCGATGTTCCGTTGAATGCCGTTCTGCGCATGCGCGGCCAATTACGGACATTTACAACATTTTCCGAGGCTCCGTCTGGCCGCGCATGCGCAGAACAGCAGATGGACCACGCAGAACGGCAGAGGGTCCCCGCAGCCCTCGGTTCGTAAGTAGGAGGGGTTCATATGTTGGGCATTCGTAAGTCGGGGACCCCTGTATATGCATTAAGATAAAAATAATTCTGTGTGCAGCAGCCCCTCTCCGCCCCCTAATACTTACCTGAGCCCCATCTCTGTCCAGCGATGTCCACGAGTGACTCGGCCATCTGGGACTCTCCCTCCTGATTGGCTAAGACACAGCATCGGCGCCATTGGCTCCCGCTGCTGTCAATCAAACTCAGTTAGCCAATCGGGGGAGAGAAGAGGCCAGGCCACAGCTCCATGTCTGAATTGATACACAGAGCTGCAGCTCAGCTCGGGTGCCCCCATAGTAAGCTGATTTCTGTGGGGGCACTCAACAGAAGGGAGGGGCAAGGAGAGCCAAAGAGGGACCCAAGAAGAGGAGGATCTGGGCTGCTCTGTGCAAAATCACTGCACAGAGGTGGTAAGTATAACTGGTTTGTTATGTTAATGGGAAAAAAAATAAAAACTTTACAATCACTTTAACATGCTGCTGTTCTTTGTTGGATAAACCATGCACAGGTTCTTTTTGTTTATACCTTTTATTTAAAAGTTGCCTCCTCGCTGCCTGTTTTAACCCCTTAAACCCCAGATCCATATGTTTACCCGCCTCCGCTCCCTTTGCAATTTAAGTGGAAGCAGTTGGCGGGCTGTAAAAATGGGTCTCAGCTGTACTGCGCCAGCCATACATGTAAATTATGCCTAAGGCTAATTTCACACTGTAAAATGCAAAAAGCAAAAAAAATAAAAAAACAATGCATGAGGAGTTGCACTGCATTGATATGTGTTGACTAGTGTTGAGCGAACCCGAACTGTAAAGTTCGGGTCCGTACCGAACTTTAGCTTTTTCCCGAACCCGAACACGGACTTTGCGTGATAGTCCGTGTTCGAGTTCGGGTTCGGCAATCTAATGGTGCAGTTAGAAATGCCTCAGGGGCCAGCCAATCACCTTTTGATTAGCTGGTGTGCCCTTAGAAGCCATCATAGCCATGCCTACTAATGGCATGGCTGTGATTGGTCAGTGCAACATGTGACCCAGCTTCTATATAAGCTAGAGGCACACAGCACACACGTCACTCTGCTTCAGAATAGATAGGGAGAGGATCTTGTCTGCTGCTGTTGCTTATTGGGAGAGATTGAAAATACATGAGTTAGTCCTGATTCTGGAATCTGAGGGAAAAGATAGAGAGACAGTGTAGTGTAGGGCCAGGTTCCTGTTGGTGCTTTCAGGGAGAGAGATTTATTATATAGGAATTGGAGTCCAGATTCAGAGATATAACTCAGCGATCTGCATAGGTTTACCTGTTTGTGTTGCAGTGCACAGTCTTTTTACACTGCCATGAGCCCAGTGTCAGAGAAAATCTAACTTTTATCTGCAAGCTCAGTGCACCAGCACTGCATATATTACATTGAGAGATACACCGTTTCCATATTGTGGGTGTATTCTGCTCTTGTAAAAAGACCCATTTAGGGCAAAAAAAAGGCACTTTATTGTGCTCTTTTCCAAAAGACCCATTTAGGGCAAAAAAATATATTAAAAACAAATTGCATTTTATTTTGCTCGTGCAAAAAAAGACCCATTTAGGGCAAAAAAATAAATACAAATTTGCACTTTAATGTACTCTTGCAAAAAGACCCATTTAGGGCCACAAAAAATATTTTGCAGTGTGTTATACATATGTGGAGGCGTGTGAAATAAACCATTTCTATATATTTGTCTTCTACTGTGCTATGCTAAAAAAAACACTTTTTTTTTGAATAGCATTTTCTGCAGTTCTGCAGCTGTGCGATTCAGCGGTTACGTACTGTGGGTGTGTTGTGGTCTTTCAAAAAATGCCATTTAGGGCCACAAAAAATATTTTGCAGTGTGTTATACTTATGTGGAGGTGTGTGAAATAAACAATTTCTATATATTTGTCTTCTACTGTGCTATACTAAAAAAAAAACATTTTTTTTTTAATAGCATTTTCTGCAGTTCTGCAGCTGTGCGATTCAGCGGTTATGTACTGTGGGTGTGTTGTGGTCTTTCAAAAAACGCCATTTAGGGCCACAAAAAATATTTTGCAGTGTGTTATACATATGTGGAGGTGTGTGAAATAAACAATTTCTATATATGTGTCTTCTACTGTGCTATACTAAAAAAACAAAAAATTTTTTGAATAGCATTTTCTGCAGTTCTGTAGCTCTGCGATTCAGTGGTTACGTACTGTGGGTGTGTTGTGGTCTTCCAAAAAACGCCATTTAGGGCCACAAAAAATATTTTGCAGTGTGTTATACATATGTGGAGATGTGTGAAATAAACAATTTCTATATATTTGTCTTCTACTGTGCTATACTAAAAAAACAACATTTTTTTTAATAGCATTTTCTGCAGTTCTGCAGCTGTGCGATTCAGCGGTTACGTACTGTGGGTGTGTTGTGGTCTTCCAAAAAACGTCATTTAGGGCCACAAAAAATATTTTGCAGTGTGTTATACATATGTGGAGGTGTGTGAAATAAACAATTTCTATATATTTGTCTTCTACTGCAGGGTTTCTCAACTCCAGTCCTCAAGGCGCCCCAACAGGTCATGTTTTCAGTCTTTCCATTATTTTGCACAGGTGATTTGATCAGTTTAACGGCCTTAGTAATTACCACAGCCATTTCATCTGAGGGAAATCCTGAAAACATGACCTGTTGGGGTGCCTTGAGGACTGGAGTTGAGAAACACTGTTCTACTGTGCTATACTAAAAAAGCAAAAAATTTTTTGAATAGCATTTTCTGCAGTTCTGTAGCTCTGCGATTCAGTGGTTACGTACTGTGGGTGTGTTGTGGTCTTCCAAAAAACACCATTTAGGGCCACAAAAAATATTTTGCAGTGTGTTATACATATGTGGAGGTGTGTGAAATAAACAATTTCTATATATTTGTCTTCTACTGTGCTATACTAAAAAAACAACATTTTTTTGAATAGCATTTTCTGCAGTTCTGTAGCTCTGCGATTCAGCGGTTACGTACTGTGGGTGTGTTGTGGTCTTCCAAAAAACGCCATTTAGGGCCACAAAAAATATTTTGCAGTGTGTTATACATATGTGGAGGTGTGTGAAATAAACAATTTCTATATATTTTTCTTCTACTGTGCTATACTAAAAAAACATTTTTTTTTTTAATAGCATTTTCTACAGTTCTGTAGCTATGCGATTCAGCGGTTACATACTGTGGGTGTGTTCTGCTCTTCCAAAAACACCCATTTAGGGCAAGATCCTAAATTTGGAAAATATGAGGAGAAGGTCAAAGGGACGTGGTGGCCCCGGTCGTGGTGCTGCTGGTGGAGCTCCTGTTGCAGGGAGAGGACGTGGTGGATCTGTGCCAACTACACGCACAAGTGAAACACCTTCCTCAGGTGCGAGTAGGCGACCGAGCCTGCGGCGGTATTTTGTCACGCCTAATGAGGCTTTACGAATGTTTAGGCCAGGACAAATACAGGCGATAGTAGATTGGGTTGCTGACAGTGCCTCGGGTTCCTTCACATTGTCTCCCACCCACTCTTCTGATGAAAGATCAGAGTTGGCACCTGAAACTCATGTCCATCAGTCTTTCACCTCACCCCCTTGCAAATCAGCCAAGCAGTCTGAGCCCCAAATCATGCAGCAGTCTCTTCTGCTTTTCGATGACTCTGTTAGCAGGGTTTCCCAGGGCCATCCACCTAGCCCTGCCCCAGAAGTAGAAGAGATTGAGTGCACCGATGCCCAACCACTTATGTTTCATGATGAGTACATGGGAGGACCATCGCAGCACGTCTCGGATGATGACGAAACACAGGTGCCAACTGCTGCTGCTTTCGCAATTGTGCAGACAGACAAGGAGGGCAGGGGTGAAGACTGGGTGGAAGATGATGTGGAGGACGATGAGGTCCTCGACCCCACATGGAATCAACGTTATGCAGGTGACCAGTGTAGTTTGGAGGAAGAGGCGGTGGTCACACAAAGCCACCAGCACAGCAGAAGAGGGAGCAGGGTGCAAAAGCGGAGCGTCCGTCCCCTAGACAGTACGTCTGCTACTGCCCAACGCAGCAAGGGACCAAGCACACCAAAGCCAGGTCCAAGGAGTTCCCTAGCATGGCAGTTCTTCACACAATGTGCTGATGACAAGACACGAGTGGTTTGCACGCTGTGCAATCAGAGCCTGAAGCGAGGCATAAACGTTCTCAACCTGAGCACAACCTGCATGACCAGGCATCTAAGTGCAAAGCACGAGCTGCAGTGGAGTAGACACCTCAAAAACCAAGAAAGGTCTCTGGCTCCTCCTGCTTCCTCTTCTGCTGCAGTCTCGGCCTCTTCATCCACCTCTGTAGTGACAGTGGCACCTGCCACCCCGCAAACAGAGGATCTGCCAGTAACACTACCACCTGGGTCACCAACCATCTCCACAATGTCCCATGGAAGCGTTCAGCTCTCTATCTCCCAAACATTGGAGCGGAAGAGGAAGTACCCCCCTAGCCACCCGCGATCCCTGGCCCTGAATGCCAGCATTTCAAAACTCCTGGCCTTTGAAATGCTGTCATTCCGTCTGGTGGAGACGCAGAGTTTTAAAAGCCTGATGGCATTGGCTGTCCCACAGTACGTCGTGCCCAGCCGCCACTACTTTTCCAGGCGAGCCATCCATTCCCTGCACAACCAAGTGGGGGACAAAATCAGGTGTGCACTGCGCAACGCCATCTGTGGCAAGGTCCACCTAACTACGGATGCGTGGACCAGTAAGCACGGTCAGGGACGTTATATCTCCCTAACAGCACTCTGGGTAAATGCAGTGGCGGCTGGGCCTGAGGCAGATAGCAGTTTGGCGCATGTCCTTCCACCACCAAGGATTGCAGGGCGCTTCAGTTTGCCTCCTGTTGCAAACTCCTTCTACTCCGCTTCCTCATCCTCTACCGCCTCCTCATCCGGTCAGCGTAACACCTTCACCACCAACTTCAGCACAGCCAGGGGTAAACGACAGCAGGCAGTTTTAAAACGTTCCTGTTTGGGGGTAAAACCCCACACCACGCAGGAGTTGTGGAGGGACATGGAACAACAGACCAATGAGTGGTTGCTGTCAGTGAGCCTCAAGCCCGGCCTGGTGGTGTGCGATAATGGGCGAAATCTCGTAGCAGCTCTGGGCCTAGCCGGTTTCACGCACATCCCTTGCCTGGTGCATGTGCTGAACTTGGTGGTCCAGAGGTTCCTTAAAAATTACCCCAATATGCCAGAGCTGCTGCAGAAAGTGCGGGCTGTCTGTGCGCACTTTCGGTGTTCTCACCCTGCTGCTCGCCTGTCAGCGCTGCAGCGTAACTTCGGCCTTCCCGCTCACCGCCTCATATGTGACGTGCCCACAAGGTGGAACTCCACCTTGCACATGCTGGCCAGACTGTGCGAGCAGCAGCAGGCGATAGTGGAGTTTCAGCTGCAGCAATCACGCGTGAGTCGCTCTGCGGAACAGCACCACTTCACCACCAATAACTGGGCCTCCATGCGAGACCTGTGTGCCTTGTTGCGCTGTTTCGAGTACTCCACCAACATGGCCAGTGCCAATGACGCCGTTCTCATCGTTACTATCCCAGTTATATGCCTCCTTGAAAAAATGCTTCGGGCGATGATGGAAGAGGATGTGGCACAAGAGGATGAGGAGGAGGAGGAGGAGGAGGAGGAGGAGGAAGTGGGATCATTTCAAAGGCTTTCAGGGCAGTCTTTCACAAGTGGCTCTGAGGGTGGGTTCCTGCACCAAGAAACGCCAGGTACACAATTGTCCAGCAGAAAGGGCACAGTTCTGGAGGATGACGAGGTGGAGGAGGAGATGGAGGAGGAGGAGGAGGAAGAGGAGGAGCCATGTTCACAGCAGGGTGGCACCCAGACCAGCTCGTGGCCATCACTGGTGCATGGCTGGGGGGATACAGAGGACACAGACGATACACCTCCCACAGAGGACAGCTTTTCTTTGCCTCTGGGCAGCTTGGCACACATGAGTGATTACATGCTGCAGTGTTTCCGCAATGACCGCCGAGTTGCCCACATTTTAACTGGTGCTGATTACTGGGTGGCCACCCTGCTGGATCCCCGTTACAAGGACAACGTACCGTCCTTAATTCCCTCACTGGAGCGGGATCGTAAGATGCGCGACTACAAGCGCATGCTGGTAGACGCGCTGCTGGTGGCATTCCCACCTGACAGCGGGCGTACGGTGGAAGCACAAGGCGAAGGCAGAGGAGGAAGAAGAGGTCGCCAACACAGCCGGGGCACCGTCAGCACCTCAGAAGGCAGGGTTAGCATGGCTGAAATGTGGAAAAGCTTTGTCAGCACGCCACAACAACCAGCACCACCAGCTGAGATGGAACGTCTTAGCAGGAGGCAGCATTTCACCAACATGGTTGAGCAGTATGTGTCCACAGGCCTACACGTACTGGATGACAGGTCTGCCCCCTTTAACTTCTGGGTCTCCAAATTGGGCACATGGCCTGAGCTTGCCCTTTATTCCTTGGAGGTGCTGGCCTGCCCTGCAGCCAGTGTATTATCTGAACGTGTATTTAGCACGGCAGGGGGCGTTATCACAGACAAGCGCAGCCGCCTGTCCAGAGCCAATGTGGACAAGCTCACGTTCATTAAAATGAACCAGGCATGGATCCCACAGGACTTGTCCGTACCTTCTGCAGAATAGACATGTATACCGGTGTTGTGACAAAAACTCTCCGGCCATCGGATTGTGTCCGGCCCGTACTGCGAAGGCGCAGTGCTTGCGCAGTACAGAGGACAAGGAGATTCACAAAATCTCAGAAGATGAACGGCGCCTGCGCCGTGAGTGCAGGTTCAAGCCCCACCATCCAAGTGGACATACGGTAGCACATAGTAACAGGGCCCCTCACGGGCTCGCTTCGATCGCCACGCTTTGGGCACGGCCTCACTTGGCTCGGCTTGAACCACGGATGGTGTGGCCTTCACCTGAACTCACCACGCAGGCGCCGTTCGTCTTGGGAGATTTTCGAAATCCCCTTGTCCTACATACTGAGCAAGCGCAGTACAGGGTGGACACTATTCGACGGGGGACAGAATTTGACACATCACCGGCCTTACCCAGCCATTGTTGTATTTTTGAACCAGTGTTGGCTACCTCGTCCTCCTCCACCGCCGCTTCCACCTACACAGCCACATCCACCGCCACCTCAACCTCCTACTCCATATGGACCTCGTCCTCCTAGGTCAAGATTATAATTTTTATTTTATTTTTTTGTAGCGCACAGATCCTTTCCCCCTTACCTGCCTTTATGTTGTTGGCTCCTCGCAGGAGGGAGAAAGGCACACCGCACTACCAGCCCGTACCCTCCTATATAAAGAGGTTGAGCGGTGTACTTGACGGGACGTGTCCACAGCCGGAGTCAAAACTCCTCCAGAGGATGATTCTCACCTCTACTGTAGGTAGAGGCAAGTCCTTTAATTCCCAGTAAAGTCAATGTCCACACCAGCTGAAACTACAACTCTTATTCTCTCATGGCAAAATAAACTCTACTCGGATAGAAAAGGTTGGAGCAAAGAAACAGGACAGCTTAAGGTGTGGAGGAGGTCCAGGCACAAACGTAGCACATTTACTTCACTGCTTAGGTTTCTCAAACAGTTTTAGGTGCACGGTCTCTGCCACAGACCTTGAGGTTGGTCTCTGCCACAGACCGGGTGTACAAGGCCCCTGCCACGGACCTGGAGAACTTTGGTCTCTGCCACAGACCAGGGTGTATAAGGCCCCTGCCACGGGCCGGGTGAATAAGGCCTCTGATACAGTCAAGATGACCTTGAGTTTCTCCTTCTACGAACCTAGCCCATATCAAGGGGAAGACATCTCTCCAGGGAGTCAACAGACCCTTCCTTCACCGTGAATCCCGCATCGGTCCATCAGAATGATCCTCCCTTCCCTGGAACAGGGTCCCCTACACGAGGCGGCACCCTAAGACTCCTCGACCCTTAGCGGACTCCAGACAAAGGCTCTGGACTCCAGGCTTTACTCCCGCCCCTAGGCCTCCATACCCAGGGCAGCAGGAACTCCAGGATAGTACCTCACCCCAGGCTAAAGGTGCCCGAGATGGAACAGGAACACATGCACCCAGGCCGAAGGCACCTGGGCACGGACCCCACTGGACATCAGCCCCCAGGCCAAAGGTCTGCCCCTTTTATATGCTCTCCCGGCATGCACAGCAGGTTCCCCCGCCCCGCTGTACTACTGCCAAGAGGGGACACAAAAGGCACAGCACTGTATCGGCGGTTCAACCCTAGCCTAACATGGCAGCGCCACCTGTAGGCCGTAGGGAACTGCACACCAATACTGTCCCCCGAGGACAAAATGGTCCATGAATCCTACAGAATTAGGGTGTTTGAGCCTATTTACCACTCAAACACTTCCCTTAAATTTAGCACCCCGCTACATTTTTATTTCAAAGTATTTTATTTTCCCACTAGCTTATCCATTAAATTGAATAATTTATTCCAGAAATGGCGTATTCTGGGGCATTCCCACCATATGTGTGGCATTGTGCCGTTGAGTTTCTGAGGTTCTTAATGACTTCCTGTACCTCTTCTGCTGAAAAGGGGGCCTCCAGCATATTTTTTTATTTTTTTTTAAGTTATTTTAAGTTATTTCCCTATCCACATTTGTTTGTAGAGCACTTGCCATGCTCTTAACAACATTTTGCTGCCATTTGCAGCCCTCTAGCCCTTTCCATTACTTTTTTAGAGCCTTTTTAGTCCTTAGAAGTCCGGGTCCCCATTGACTTCAATGGGGTTCGGGTTCGGGTTCGGGTTAAAGTTCGGTCCCGAACCCGAACTTTTTTCCGAAGTTCGGCCGAACCCGTTGAATCCGTACATCCAGGTGTCCGCTCAACTCTAGTGTTGACGTGTTTTTATGCGTGTTGATGAGCCTTTTAAACCCCTTCACTATTGACGGTAAAGCAAAGCTTAACCATATTTTAATGCTGAAGTCAAATTTGAGAAACCACCAATATTTGTTTGTTACATGTTCCCATTCACACAACTTGTCTAAAAAAAGGTTTTAAAAATATGTTTTACCTTTTGGATGTTTTTTAGGAGGAGGTGGATGTTTTTTTGTACACTGTATCGTGAGCCTTTCCCATGTCTTTCCTCATTAGCTTACAATGCAAGCCCAGCCCCTAAACCCTTAATCCTTTTTAGGACAGACAGTGTTCAAATCTAGTTGCGTTTGATAATTAAGATCTGCCTGCACAGTACAGGTTTATTATGGCAAACACAGCTGCCCAGCGACCTCATAAACAAAGAGAACTACCTAGGATTTTTTGCTGGAAGGTACAGAATAGAGCATCTTATAAAGATAGGCTACAATTAGTATTTTGTAATAAGTCATGCTATGTGAACATGTAACATACTGTTTATAAATTATGTTTTATCCCAATTTGACTGCAAAAGTGGAAATACACATGCTTGAAAGCAGTTTTGCAACTTTGGCAGGTGTTAGTAAAACTGTACATACTGCAACTACTTTGTGTATCCAGGTGAATTATACTTTGTTTTTCCAAGACAAATTGTGATGATAAATGGTACTGGATATGTTTTTTATTACCAATAGAAAACTGTCCCAAAATTGAAAAAATAAATAAAAAGGCTGTGAATTTTTTGCATTACCCACCACCAAAAAACCCCCCAGATATTATCTTCTGACTTTTACAAAGATACCACATATCATAAGTGTACATCATTTGTTGTTTACACCAGTAGTAGGGCCAAGAAACAATAGTGCACAATTTGCTTTTTTATGTTTTTCATTTTTTTGCCATGTGTTTTTATTTTAAACATTTAAAAAATTTTTTTTATATTCGTCTCCTCTGGTTAGCAGAACAAGATACAATGGGAGATATTTCCTAAAACTGGAATAGACAGGATCTGGAGCAGATGTGCATGGCAACCAATCAGCTTCTAGCTTAGGTTTGTTCTGTTAAGATTTGAAAATGAAAGCCTGATTGGTTGCCATGCACATCTTCTCCAGATCCTGTCTATTCCAGTCTTAGGAAACTTCTCCCATTGTATCATTTTCTGCTAACCAGAGGAGACGAATATAGCAAAAAAAATTAAATAAAAAAAAAAAAAAAAAGAAAGACATAAAAAAGCAAATTGTGCACTATTGTTTCTTGGCCCTACTACTGGTGTAAACAACAAATGATGTACACTAATGATATGTGGTATCTTTGTAAAAGTCAGAAGATAATATCTGAGTTTTTTTTGGTGGTGGGTAATGCAAAAATACACAGCTTTTTTTTTTTTTTTTTACAATTTTGGGACCATTTTCCATTGGTAATAAAAAACATATCCAGTACCATTTATCACAATTTGTCTTGGAAAAACAAAGTCCCCTTTGTGTATCTTTTTTTTTATCCATTCACAGGTAGAGGCATATTTTATTGAGTGATCACTGTGACAGCCAATCACAGGCTATCACAGGGATTATTTGATTGGGTCCTTCCAGCTCCTAATCATTAGTCCAAGACCAAGAGCTGTTGGTGACAGCTTGGTCTTTGTGCTGGGAGGGTGCTATGTAATGTGCTTCCCGCACAAATACAGCAGCAGCACATACCGTATATGCGGCACCTCTGTCATGCTAAAAAGTACAATACAATAAATGTATGTATTCTTTTCTGTATGGTAATTTGATATGTTGTTGATTTGTTTAAAGCGGAGCTCCGCCGAAAAAAAAATATTAAAAGCCAGAAGCTACAAATACTGCAGCTGCTGACTTTTAATATTAGGACACTTACCTGTCCTGGAGTCCAGCGACATCGGCAGCAGAAGACAAGCAATCGCTCGTCACTCTGCTGCCCCCACCGCCATCCTCGGTGAGGGAACCAGGAAGTGAAGCCTTGCGGCTTCACTGCCCGGTTCCCTACGGCGCATGCGCGAGTCGCGCTGCTCCGTTTTCACTGGTCCCCGTGTGTTCTGGGAGCCGAGTGTTTCCCAGAACACAACGGACGTTCTGCGGGAAGTGACGTGCTTCCCGCAGATTTCCCGCAGAGAGGACTCCCGGAAGTGGGTGCAAATACCTGTCTTAGACAGGTATCTGCACCCCCCTCCCCCCTGAAAGGTGCCAAATGTGACACCGGAGGGGGGGAGGGTTCCAATGAGTGGAAGTTCCACTTTAGGGTGGAGCTCCGCTTTAATGTTCCTCTAATGTTCCTCTATTTGCTTACCTATTTCATTTACTCATTCATGACACCTCCATGAAAAGGGATACTAATAAATTTGTGGGGGTTTTGTAGTTTTAATTTTACTGATATACAGTA
Organism: Rana muscosa; assembly: GCA_029206835.1. NCBI lineage: Eukaryota > Metazoa > Chordata > Amphibia > Anura > Ranidae > Rana > Rana muscosa. Next base: position 76,578,754 of record CM055118.1, on the reverse strand, counting down.
TATCTATTATCTGTTTTTTCTATATAAAATGTTTTCTTTTTCATAACCAAAGCCAAAATTGAGGAATTGGAAAATAAAATAAAAATATATTTTTTCTTCAATCCATGTGCATTTTCCTATGTTTTCTTCTTTTAAAAATTGCTAAAAGTATGAAAAAATAAATAAAAAATGTTGCTCCTGACAGAAATGCATTGTGCTGGTAGTGCCTTTGCTGCACCAAAATCCCAAGCAGCATTGTCAGCTCTTCTTGCTGGACAAAAGAACTATCACTGTCCCTGATTACAGAATTAAAAAAGATATTTACTATTGAAGTGGTTGTAAACCCTTACAAATACCCAGTGGAGTGGCTGGCCTCAGGTGATACACAGAGATGAACCAAATCCTCCTATACAAGTTGAATCTGTTTATCTGCAGTATTCTCTTCTCTACAGCCTTCCTAGTCCAGAATTGATAAAGCTTTTTCTTGTTTTAGAAAAAAAAGGGGCGTGTAGCTGAAATTACACTCTGCAGAGCTTAGTGAGGAGAGTCCTGAAAGCTTATTGGAGGGAGGTGACACACCCCCTTCACACAACACACAGGAACAGAGCTGAGGCTGTCAATCAGCTGGAGGTCCCTCCCCTTCACCCCTTTTTCTCTTGGTGTCAGGAAAACTTATCAGAAGTGATTCATGTTGATAACAGCAAAACGAAGCGCAAGACATAAATTACACTTGGTGATCTTAATTGAGACAAGTACACACTATAGAGGGATATGCTTTGTTCATATTTCAAGTCTGAGGTTTACAACCACTTTAACCAGTTCAGGCCCAGGCCAATTCTGACACTTCGCTCCTACATGTAAAAATCATAATTTTTTTGCTGGAAAATTACATATAACCCCCAAACACTATATATGTTTTTTTTTTGCAGAGACCTTGGAGAATACAATGGCCGTCATTGCAACTTTTTATCTCGCACGGTATTTGCGCAGCAATTTTTTCAATGCGTTTTTTTGGAAAAAAACAGTTTCATGCTTTAAAAAAAAAAAAAAAAACAGTAAAGTTAACCCAATTTTTTTGCATAATGTGAAACATGAAGTTACGCCGAGTAAATAGATACCTAACATGTCACACTTCAAAATTGCACACGCTCATGGAATGGCGCCATACTTTGGTACTTAAAAATCCCCATAGTCGATGCTTTCATTTTTTTTACTGGTTACATGTTTTGAGCTACAGAGGAGGTCTAGGGCTAGAAATATTGCTCTCGCTCTAACGTTCGTGGTGACACCTCACATGTGTGGTTTGAACACTGTTTTCATATGTGGGCGGGACTTACGTATGCGTTCGCTTCTGCGTGCGAGCACACCGGGACAGGGGCAATTTTTTTTTTTTTTATTGTTTGATTTTACTTAATTTTTTTTTATTTTGACACTTTTTAAAAATAAATACATTTTTGATCACTTTTATTCCTATTACAAGGAATGTGGACATCCCTTGGAATAGGAATATGACATGACAGGACCTCTTTACAGTGAGATATGGGGTTAATAAGACCCCACATCTCACCACTAGGCTGGAAAGCCTAAAATAAAAAAATAAAAAAACTATCACCGTTTCCCAGCCGAGGCGGCGCCGGTTTTTTGAATGCAGAGGCCGGGCATGACGTCATAACATCGCGCCCGGCCTCCGACGATCATAGAGACTCCGGCGACCATCTGGTCCACCGGAAATCTCTATGATCAGCATCCGGGGCCGGCGGATCCATTCTCCGACTCACTGATCGCACAGGTGAGTCAGTAGAAGCACTGGAGGGGGGCGGGAGGGGGGACGTCCCCTTTTTGCCGCCCGTAAGAACGATCAAGTGGCGGAACAGCCGCTATGATCGTTCTTATGGTGTAGGGCAGGGCTCAAAATTTCAAGTCCTGAGATATTAGCCAGGCCTCACGGGTTACTCGCCACCAGTTGCACCACCCAACCCCTACCCTGCCCCGCCCCTAATTCCGCCCCTAATCATGCCCTCATAAACTATCTCATGAAATTACACTTAAATGTTTTATGCAGAATTAAGCAACTTTATCCGTGCTCATCAATGCAGCCACCCGTGTCCTCCAATGCAGCCTGCCCGTGTCCACCAATGCAGCCTGCCTGTGTCCACCAATACAGCCTGCCCGTGTCCACCAATGTAGCCTGACCAATGCACACCAATGCAGCCTGCCCGTGTCCACCAATGCAGCCTCAGCCGTGTCCATAATGCAGCCTACCCGTGTCTACCAATGCAGCCTGACCAATGCACACCAATGCAGCCTGCCCGTGTTCACCAATGCAGCCTGACCAATGCACACCAATGCAGCCTGTCTGTGTCCACCAATGCAGCCTCACCCGTGTCTATAATGCAGCCTACCCGTGTCCACCAGTGCAGCCTGACCAATGCACACCAATGCAGCCTACCCGTGTCCACCAATGCAGCCTGACCAATGCACACCAATGCAGCCTACTCATGTCCACCAATGCAGCCTGATCAATGCACACCAATGCAGCCTGCCCATTTCCACCAATGCAGCCTGACCAATGCACACCAATGCAGCCTACTCGTGTCCACCAATGCAGCCTGACCAATGCACACCAATGCACACCATAGCAGCCTGACCAATGCACACCAATGCAGCCTGACCAATGCACACCAATTCAGCCTACTCGTGTCCATAATGCAGCCTACCTGTGTCCATCAATGCAGCCTGCCCCGTGTCCACCAATGCAGCCTGCCTGTGTCCACCAATGCAGCCTGCCCGTGTCCACCAATGCAGCCTGCCCGTGTCCACCAATGCAGCCTGCCCGTGTCCACCAATGCAGCCTGCCTTTGTCCACCAATGCAGCCTCAGCCGTGTCCATAATGCGGACAAAACCCCTGTTTTTAACGCATACTGTTAGACAGGTTAATTGGTTGTCTGCGAGCTGGTCATTAAGTAGGCTTGGTTTTTTCTTGGGCATTACCCAGGCCTTGTTGTTACGTGTCCATAATGCAGAGCGCCGAGGGACATCACTGGAACAGCTTTCATTTCAATTCCCCGCCGCTTGGCGACACATACAGCCCCGCCCCCTGGGCGGGAAACTTTGATACACGTCACTCGTCCCGGGTTTGGACAGATGATCTGTCTATCAAATTCCCCAGGGGCGGGGCTGTGTGTGACAGCGAGTGCGGGGAACACTCGGCTATTGAAATGAAAGCCGCTAGTGATGTCCCCCGCGCTCTGATTATCCAGCCAGCTCTCTCCTCTCTCTTACCCTCCGCGAGCGCTGGGAGAAGGACTCCCATACAACCTGCGAGCCGGCGGTGCTCGCCCCCCCTCTCTCCCAGGCAGCCCATCCTCGGCAGCCCTCAAAATCCACTCGCAAAATGTGAGCAGGCGAGTGGATTTTTTGAGGGCTGGTGTAGGGAATCGCCGGCTGAAAATGACGATATTTGAATAATGCCTGTAGCTGCAGGCATCATTCAGATATAGCCCCACAAAGCCCAGGACGTCATATGACGGCCTCTGGGCGCTAAGTGGTTAAAGAAAAGTGTGCCTCTTTAACAGAAGCATGCAGCTTCTTGGCCAAATCCATTTTGCACTGAGATCTTTGCACTAGAAATCTGTTTTGATATGCACTTTCTCGATACCTGCTGTTACTAAGCAGGACAGGCCACATTTAATGTAGGACTTTGGTTAAAATAAATCACCAAGGATCAAAGACCACACAGTCATTGATGATTTTTTTTTCTTCATTCAGTATGTTTACCTTGTAAGAACTTTTATATTGTCATAATTCAAATTACAAAATGGCCACCTGCCTCCATTAAATGTCCGTACAGCTTAATATTGGCACATTTTACATTTGCTGTCTCTTGCCCCACATGCGGCTTTGAAGAGCTAAAGAACCCTACCAGATTGATCTTATTAAAAAATCCCCTAGAGGGGCATTTTTCACTGTCTTGTTGTGGCAAAAAAGACAGTAACTCTTTAATAAACAAGATGTGCATGCTGACATGGCTTCCATCTGAAACATGGTGCGTTTTTTGCAGTCCCAGTTTTCAAGCATTGAAATTTTAATTGCTTCCATTGGGATTATGGTTGTGTGGGGAAAAAAACGAAAACAAAACATTATTTACACAGGTTATTTTCTCATTTTTGGCAGCTGAGGAATAATACTTTAATAGTTAATTTTATCTTCTTTACGCACCATCTACCATGTAAGTATTAAGAGTGTACCTTCAATAACAGATATATGATACTGTTGCATACATTAACTTTGCCTGTCCAAGTAGAGTTCAGTACTGTATGCCCACTAAGTGGACCTTTTTTTATGTTGCTGTATAACCAAAGACCTTTTAACTCGTGGAAGAGAAATACCGTAAAAATGCCAATGGCAACTAATTACAACTTGGCATTCATTTTCTAATATGTGATAGAAAAACAAATAAGAAATAGGATCTCGAATAGCACACCAAGGGCACATAAATGTTCTCTCGAAATGTTTTTACACAAGGTTTTCAAAGTTTAAAAGGTTCTGGTCACTCCTACCAATAATATAATAATAGTAATAATAATAATATGTAATATGTCAAAGCCAAACTCCACGCACTTTAAATGGTGTCCCAAAATGTAGGTAGTAAACAAAAAGCAGCCTCAACTACAATATTTGTCTCCACGCCAGTGCAGTCCCCTGCTGTAATTATTTTCCAATACTAGATGTCCTTAGTCTTCCAGGTTGAATAAAGTCCAGTGTTATTAAACCCAACAGATGACTGAGGACATCCTTTGAGTGCAAGGCCTCAAAAACTTGTCTCCACCACTCACATTCAATGATGCAGAAAGCTGAGCTGATATCATCATATGAACCACTGAGGACTGCCCAACCCAGAAGATCAAAAGAAGAAGAGTGCGCACAATTCCTGTGACAGGGCTGAAGACATATGAAAAAAATATATATGAGGGGTCTTCATTAAGTTTTACGCACTTTTATATTTTCGTTGGAAATGGTGAGAGGGGAGGAGTAGTATATACCGTATTTATCGGCGTATAACACGCACAGGCGTATAACACGCACCCTAACTTTAAAAGGAAAGTATCAGGAAAAAAACTTTCCACAGCCCCCTGCGTATAACACGCAGGCACAGTTTACCCTCTATTTTCAGGGTAAAAAAGTGAGTGTTATAAGCCAATAAATACAGTATATATATATATATATATATATATATATATATATATATACAGTATTTCACAAAAGTGAGTAAACCCCCACATTTTCGTGAATATTTTATTATATCTTTTAATGTGACAACACTGAAGAAATCACACTTTGCTACAATGTAAAGAAGTGAGTGTACAGCTTGTATAACAGTGTAAATTTGTTGTCCCCTCAAAATAACTCACCCATTAATGTCTAAACCGCTGGCAACAAAAGTCAGTACATCCCTCAGTGAAAATGTCCAAATTGGGCCCAAAGTGTCAATATTTTGTGTGGCCACCATTATTTTCCAGCACTGCCTTAACCCTCTTGGGCATGGCGTTCACCAGAGATTCACAGGTGGCCACTGGAGTTATCTTCCACTCCTCCATGACGACATCACGGTGCTTGTGGATGTTAGAGACCTTGCGTTCCTCCACCTTCCGTTTGAGGATGCCCCACAGATGCTCAATAGGGTTTAGGTCTGGAGACATGCTTGGCCAGTCCATCACCTTTACCCTCAGCTTCTTTAGCAAGGCTGTGGTCGTCTTGGAGGTGTGTTTGGGGTCGTTATAATGTTTGAATGCTGCCCTGCGGCCCAGTCTCCAAAGGGATGGGATCATGCTCTGCTTTAGTATGTCACAGTACATGTTGGCATTCATTGTTTCCTCAATGAACTGTAGCTCCCCAGCGCCGGCAGCACTCATGCAGCCCCAAACCATGACACTCCCATCATAATGCTTGACTGTAGGCAAGACACATTTGTCTTTGTACTCCTCACCTGGTTGCCGCCACACGCGCTTGACACCATCTGAACCAAATAAATTTATCTTGGTCTCATCAGACCACAGGACATGGTTCCAGTAATCCACATCCTTAGTCTGCTTGTCTTCAGCAAACTGTTTGCAGGCTTTCTTGTGCATCATCTTTAGAAGAGGCTTCCTTCTGGGACGACAGCCATGCAGATCAATTTGATGCAGTGTGCGGCGTATGGTCTGAGCACTGACAGGCTGACCCCCAACCCCTTTAACCTCTTCAGAAATGCTGGCAGCACTCATACATCTATTTCCCAAAAGACAACATCTGGCTATGACACTGAGCATGTGCATGCAGCTTCTTTGGTTGACCATGGTGAGTGCTGAGTGGAACCTGTCCTGTTAAACCGCTGTATGGTCTTGGCCATCATGCTGCAGCTCAGTTTCAGGGTCTTGGCAATCTATTTATAGCCTAGGCCATCTTTATGTAGAGCAACAATTCTTTTTTTCAGATCCTCAGAGGGTTCTTTGCCATGAGGTGCCATGTTAAACTTCCAGTGATCAGTATGAGAGAGTGAGAGCAATAACACCACATTTAACACACCTGCTCCCCATTCACACCTGAGACATTGTAACACTAATTAGTCATATAACACCAGGGAGGGAAAATGGCTAATTGTGCCCAATTTGGACAATTTACACTTATGGTGTGTACTTACTTTTGTTGCCAGCGTTTTAGACATTAATGGCTGCGTGTTGAATTATTTTGAGGGGACAGCAAATTTACACTTTGCAAAGTGTCATTTCTTCAGTATTGTCACATGAAAAGATATAATAAAATATTTACAAAAATGTGAGGGGTGTACTCACTTTTGTGAGATACTGTATATACACACATATATCATACTTCCTGTGGGGGGGGGGGGGTTACTTAGGGGAGGTGGTGGATTGGGGTGCAATGCTAGGTTGAGGGGCCTGGAAATTTTACTTTAGACATCCAGTTTAAATTAGCATAAAACATTCAAAGTGCAACAACTGGTGAGCAGTCAGGACAAAGAAGGATCCTTTGAAATAATGTTCAGGTCTCAGAGAACCCCAGCTAGAAATGACTTCACATGCTGGGTGACCGACAGGATTTGGATGGTTTTGAAAAAAACAGTACTCTGTAGATTTTCAACTCGAAATGGATTTATTTTTACCATGACATGTTAAGGACCGATCTTCCGCACTGCCTTACCCTCTACATCTCTGCCCCCAACCCCACATACCCATCTTACCAATAACGACTGACAAGGTTGTGGAGTAAAATTGGCCTTGCGGCCTATTTATTTAACAAATTCTTATATATAAAAATAAATAACCATTTAAATAACATTTAACATTTTCCAATACCCTGGTGGTCTTAGAGACCACAACTCCAACTTGGACACTGGGACCAAACTATATCCCCTAGGCCTCCAGTCGCAAGACACCGACTCGGAGGCGGTACACATGTCCGCAGTGCCCTAACATTTTCCCCCTTCCTGGTTAACCCTTGTTGACCGGAAGGTACCCAATAAACCCCATACCACCTATGGGTACCACCTTTTTTCCAGAACTTCCACTTTTACCTCCTTTTCCAGCAACCAAACACCGCCACCACCATACTGACTTTCCCCACTACACCCCCCCCTTTTTACCACCTGGGGAGGGTGGGTGGGAAGCTTCTTCCTCGTGTGTCCTAGAAAAATGCTGAAATCGTCACTTCCTCCCCACACTAAACTTCTGCTGACCTTCCTCCCGGCCCCTAAACCACTCCCCTTTCCTTAAAGCAACACAGCCTAACTAAGCTGCTGCCTGTCCCACTTGTCATGCCGTCCCTGCGCTCATTCTTTTGCTGTCTCTGCTCCGGGACTCTCTTGACATGTTAAGGACCGATCTTCCGCACTGCCTTACCCTCTACATCTCTGCCCCCAACCCCACATACCCATCTTACCAATAACGACTGACAAGGTTGTGGAGTAAAATTGGCCTTGCGGCCTATTTATTTAACAAATTCTTATATATAAAAATAAATAACCATTTAAATAACATTTAACATTTTCCAATACCCTGGTGGTCTTAGAGACCACAACTCCAACTTGGACACTGGGACCAAACTATATCCCCTAGGCCTCCAGTCACAAGACACCGACTCGGAGGCGGTACACATGTCCGCAGTGCCCTAACATTTTCCCCCTTCCTGGTTAACCCTTGTTGACCGGAAGGTACCCAATAAACCCCATACCACCTATGGGTACCACCTTTTTTCCAGAACTTCCACTTTTACCTCCTTTTCCAGCAACCAAACACCGCCACAGCTCGCAAGGGGTAAAGCCTTACCCTTGCGCGCACCTCCACACCCTCAGGGCCCGCTGAATTCCCTCCTGCAACCCCAGGGCCCAAAGATCAAGGCCAATGGAAGTCAAGTGGACACCGTCACCCCTTAGGTACCGCCAAGTGTCCACCTCCAATTCTCGGTGGCGCACCACAAGGCCGCCATTCCGTACAAACAATCTCCCCACTTCCTTATTAACTTTTATCCGGGCCTTGTTGACTTTTTCCACCGACCAGGCCCAACGCCATGCCGTTCTGCCCACCATATCCAACCAAATGACAATCATTCCCAGGTAAGCAGTGCGCAACCTTAAAACATCATATTTAACATCCCGGATGAGCTGGTGCATGGACCTGGCCCCCATGTCATTCCCCCCCGCATGCAGCACCAGGATATCCGGCGCCCTATCACGGCATGCAAACCTCTGTATTTCTGGCATAACACCACTCCAGACCATGCCTGGCACCCCAATCCATCAGACCTGAGCTTCTCGTAGAGGAATCCCCAACTGCCTTCCATTGGGCCGAATATCGGCTCGTCTTGCCCCCCAGAACACGTACGAGTGACCCAGAATCCAAACCAATATGGGCTCACCACCTGAAAAACATTGAAAATAACCTAAACCATTTTTTTTTTTTTATACATCCGCCATTTTACCACACAGCCCGAACATAGCCCCCAACCAGTATCCCTTACTCATGTATCAGATGTGGGCGAATATGAAGCCACCGCCCAATCCAATTTACTGCGTCTGCCGTCAGGCCCGCCCTTGCCGCCTCTGTGGCTGCCCCAATACGAAAGGAATGCGAGGCATAACCCTTCGGATCATACCCCGCCGCCAACAAACATTTTTTGAACACCGCTATAAATTGAAACCTAGACAGTGCCGACCCATCCTCATGCATCAGAAAAGAACCCCCAAGTCCAGGACGCATGGAACAAAAGGATTCCACCGCCCGTATAGGACAGATTGACGCATCAGGAATGCGAAACAACAGGCTTTGCATCCCCTTTCCACCTTGGTCCGTTTTGGACTTACTCACCCAAATCCCCACCGAGTCTTCTGAACACTCCACGTCCTGAACCAACAAACCCCCTTGCGCCTGTCTGGAAGAACTGACCAGCTCTCCCACCTTCAGGGCCCCAAAAAAAGCAAGCGCGAATGCTGCCTGGAACAAGTGACACTCATATTCCGAACTGCCCACAGCGTGCAAATGCAGGAACAATTTCTGCAACATCACAAACGAAACCGGCCGGCGGCTGTCCGCTGCCTTCCGGCCTTTCCTGTACCCCTTCACCGTCTGTCTCACCCAAAATTATTTTGTGTAGTCCCTGCAACCATACCATTTGAAAAGGAAAGCCAAACCCGCTAATGCCCGATCCACCGCGGACACGGAAACGCCTCGCTCCATCTTCAAGGTAAGAAAATAAAGCAGGGCCACATCCGCGTTCCGCCCCACCGGGGAAACTCCAAGCCCTTGCACAAATGACCGCCATTCCTGCCAAACCTTAGCGTGGGCATTCCATGTGCCCCCACTCACTGACCGTTTAATCCACTGGACCGCGCTGCCAAAGCTATGTTCCACATCCAGCTGGGACAGGTAACCACGCGTTGCTCCACTGCTGGTGCCAACTCCCGGCACCTGTCCCACTGAAAACGAGACAAAGCGTCAGCCAGAGTGTTATCCACACCAGGAAGATGTACTGCATAAACGAATACATTCAAATGCAAGCAGCGCAGGACCAAATGTCGTAGCAAACGCACCACCGGCTGCGATGCAGCTGACACACGATTCACCACTTGGACTACCCCCATGTTGTCGCAGTTCAAACGCACCTTGAGATTCCGGAAGGAATCCCCCCAAAGTTCTAACGCCACTATGATTGGGAAAAGCTCCAGCAGTACTAGGTTCTTCAAGAAACCCGCCTCCTCCCACTCTTTGGGCCAAGGAGCCGTGCTCTATTTGCCCTGACAGAACGCCCCATACCCCGTAGAGCCTGCCGCGTCCGTAAACAATTCCAAATCGAAATTACTGACGGGCCGGCCATCCACAACGCCCGCCCGTTGAAAGAAGGAATTCATGCCACACTTCCAAGTCTTCCCGCAGCTCACCATTCAGACTCACAAAATGAGAAGGAATCCGCACCCCAGCCGTCGCAGCCGACAGCCTGCGGCTATAAAAACTCTACCCATCGGCATTATCCGGCAAGCGAAATACAACTTACCTAGTAGTGACTGCATCTGTCGCAGCTGAATCTTACGCCGCCTGATGACGCCCCGCACTTCCGCCTTCAAAGCCTTCAGCTTATCCTCCGGTAGTCTACCTTACATCTTCAAGGAATCCAGCACTATGCCCAAGAATACAATGGACGACGTGGGACCCTCCGTCTTCTCATGGGCCAAAGGGACCCCGAAACGGTCAGCCACGTATTGCAACGTCCCCAACAGGACGGAGCAAACGTTAGACTCCGCCGGACCCACGCACAAGAAATAGTGGATGATCGAACTGATGCCCGACGCATCTCTGACCACCCATTCCAGGACGAGCTGAAAGTCTCAAATAGCGCGCAAGAGATAGAGCATCCCATGGGCAAACAACGGTCCACATAGTAAGCTCCCTCCCATTTACAGCCCAAAAAACTGAAACTGTCCGGGTGTACCGGGAGCAACCTAAACGCCGATTCAATATCAGCCTTAGCCCAGAGCGCCCCACGACCACACCTATGAACCCATGCCACCGCAGCGTCGAAGGAAGTGTACGATACCGTGCAGTCCTCCGGCGCAATAGCATCACTGACCGACCCACCCTTGGGAAAGGAAAGGTGGTGAATCAAGCAAAATTTATTCGGTTCCTTCTTGGGGACAACCCCCAAGGGGGACACCACCAAATCCATCATTGGAACCTCCGTGAACGGCCCAGCCATATGCCCCAACTGCACTTCTTTAGCCAATTTCTCTGAAACGACCAAGGGCTGCAGCAGGGCGGACCGGAGGTTCCTGGCCGCCGGGGGAACGGCAAAGGGCGAACAAGGAATCTTGAACCCGCTGGCGAAGCCCTCCTCTAACAACCTAGCGGCACCCCTATCGGGATATCTATTGAGAAAGGGAAGCATCCTTTCCACCCGAATTGGCGTCATTCCCTTTACCCGCAGAATCTCCGGCACAGCCCTTGCCGCGCTTGAAGCATTTGGAAAAGGCATGGCTGCCCCCGCAACCTGAACACACGTGCTTGAAGCGACAGCTTGCGCCGTACTTACACGTGCCTTCGTTAAATTGCCAGCAGTAGCCCCATTTTTTATTTTTTCTCGGTCGGTTGTCCTGAGGCCGCGGCACCTCCGACCCCCCCCCTGAAAAAACTGATTGGAGGCACGAAATGCCGTCATCAGTCTCATCCACAAGTTGATGTCCTTGTGATCCCATCGCAGCCCTGGTCTGATGGCCATCCTTTGCCGGAACTGCTCATCGTACCGTAACCAAGCTACCCCCCCCCCCATACATCCTGTATGCTTCGCAAACGGCCTCCAAGTAAATGAACAGCCCAGAACAATGTTCCGGGGCCTTCTCCCCTATCACAGAGGCCATGATCGCAAATGCTTGCAGCCAATTGGTAAATGTGCGGGGAATAAGACGATAACGACACTTGTCCTCGTCCTCCTTCTTGCTCTCCTCCGGCTTCACCCTATCCAGGTTGAATTTCTCTAAGGGGAGCAACGGAAAGATCTCCACATACTCACCCTTCCAGATCTTTTCTCTGACGTCCGCCTTGAGGTGAGCTCCCAACGGCGCCTCAAAACAAATATACATCTCATTTTTCGCAGCATCCGCAAGCCTGACCGCCTCCTTTTTCTTCTCCCCCGAAGCATCCTGCCCGCCCGCCGCTGTAACCTCCCCCGGTAAGAGGGCCTGCACCGTTCCTGTCACCCCACCCACAGGTTAACTAGTGGCTAATGGAGCCGTCGCCGGCCCCCCGCCCGCCTCAACTGCCTGAGATGAACCCCCTTGCCGAACCCACGCCCCCGTGGGAGACACCGAGTCGCCACTGCCTGGCTCAAACCGCCTGACCAACTCTCTTAACCCTGACCACAAATCCTGCGCCTCCCCCGCAGCCCCCTGCCTTACCGGGGAAGAAAGCACCCCCGGGGACCCACTTGTAACTGAACCCCCCCAACACTACTTTGACCCAATAAATCCTGTAAAAGTGTACAAATATTAGCTGTAGAATTAGACTTACCGGGCTGCCTTGGACTGGGTCCACGAGCCGCCGAACTGGACTCCATCGCCGCCTGTTGTCCCGAGTCCTCGCCACCATCCGACCCGGACAGCTCACCCTCCGACCTGTCGTCATCCGCTTCTGCTGACACATGCACTGGCTGCCCCCCGTGCGGACGCGACCCGGTGGGCAAGGGCCGGCGTGGCTGTGCGTCGCGTCCCGTCCCCTCGATCCTGGCACGCCCGACCCACTCGCGACCTCCACCGATGGACTCCGGGTCCGCCCCCTGGCACGGGTGTCATCCGCTCTCCCTCCTCCATTCACCCTCGTCGACACTGCACCCCTTACCGATCATCCTGCCGCCACAACCGGACCCCTGGCCGCCACCGCCTAAAGGCCACCGGCCCGTGAACTGGGTCCTCCGCGCTGGGCCGCACGACTGCTCCGACCGTCCCTCGCAGACTCGGCCGCGATGTCACCGCATCTCCGACGCGCGGGGGGAGGGGGCCAGAGAGCCACTAGTCTCCCCCACCGCCGAGCTCCGTCCTCTGCGCGGATTCCTCCCGGCCCCCCCCCCCCGCCGACACAGGCTGAGTGCGGCGCGGGGATGCAGCCGGAGGGCCCCTATTGGGTCTCCGAACGGAACTCTCCGGACCTGGGGATGCGTCAGGGCTGTACCGCTCAGGCGGCCTGGACCGCCTAGCGCGTGCCGCTGTATTACCCCCCCCCGGCGGCTACCGCTGCCTGCTCCTCCATGACCGCTGACCTGTTCCTGTAACCACTCGGCGCCCTGTTCTGATAGCACTGCCCTCAGTTGCTCCATTAACCCGGCCATCACAGCAGAGGAGGCTTCCCAGCAAGCTTCTTCCTCGTGTGTCCTAGAAGAATGCTGAAATCGTCACTTCCTCCCCACACTAAACTTCTGCTGACCTTCCTCCCAGCCCCTAAACCACTCCCCTTTCCTTAAAGCAACACAGCCTAGCTAAGCTGCTGCCTGTCCCACTTGTCATGCCGTCCCTGCGCTCATTCTTTTGCTGTCTCTGCTCCGGGACTCTCTTAACAGAGGTCAAGACATGCCATTTGAGGTACTTATTCAGTTATAAAAAATAATGTAATTTAGATGATGACCATCTTCTTGAATGCAGCTTTCAATCCTTCGCTTGAAATTGTCCATCACTCGGGCAACAGCTGTTGATTAATCATGAGCACTTCTTGTCGGATGGCATCCTTCAATAAATTTTTAATTACGGGGTTTGTGAGTGTACACACGACTCTTTAGGTACCCCCATAGGAAGAAATCACATGATGACAAGTCAGGAGGCCTTGGGGGGCATGACACATCGCCAAAAAGTGAAATGAGGCACCCAGGGAACATGTTTTGAAGAACTTCCATTGGTGGGTTGGCAGTATGCGCTCTGGCACCATCCTGCTGAAAATAAACATTTCTCATGTTTTTTCATCGTCTTTGCAGTTCTGGTCATAAGAAGTTGTTCAGCATGTGAATGTAATGTTCCGAGTTAACAGTCACTGTTGAGCTGTTTACCTCGAAAAAATAAGGGCTGATAATGCCAAAAGGGGCAACCGCACACCACACTGTAACACGTGTAGAATGGGTCGTTCTTGAGTGTTCTTAAGATTTTCGGGGGCCCAGTAATGAAGGTTGTGCTTACTTACTGTCCCATTCAAATTAAAATGAGCTTTGCTGCTCCCCATGATTATTGCATTTTCATTTTAATTTTCTTCCAAGATCACTTGCATTCGCATAGGAATCTTAAATCTCTCTGTAAAATGGTTCCCTTGCATCACTTGCATGTCTTCAAGCAGACCATCCCAAGCTAACAATGTTGTAACGTCCACTACTTCATTGTGACTGAATTGGCGTTCAAGTGTGGAGGGGGGGGAGATGCCTAGCTCGTCCCCCTCCAATCACCACTTGTACTCCCTGTTCTAAAAAGGTCTGACACCCGACGGTCACCCTGTACAAACCGCAGTAATTTAGCCACACCATGTTGGTGGCCAATGAGAGCTGCCCCCCTTACACTGGAGGCCAAGGTAAAGAATGTTCCATCCATAAGTGCTCAGTGTAAAGGAGGCCCCCCTTTACAGACAGCTAACTTGTCCACTGGTTCGGTGTTTACTTACATTTGAAAACATAGGAGAAGCTCAATTGGCCCCATGCTGATGGCTTTGCCAAGTGGCATTGGTGCCAGATTCATGCCGGAACCATCAGGTGGGAGATTAATCTACTACTGCTCAAGGAAGCCCTAACCTTTGGAGAAACTTTGACTGAGAAAGGTTGAGCTACAGAATATAAGCTTTAGGAAGCAGAAACATATATGACACATTTAAAGAGCTCTATTAAATCTATCCACAATAAACTCAGATTGGGGTAAATTGAGTGGCTTTTTTATACTTTTTTTCCACTAATACATTTTCTATACAGATTTGCCAGTAACACGTCTGTCATAAATTAGCTTCCTGAAAACACCACAACACCCTACCTCAGTACTCCTCCTAAAAGCCTCCAGTCCTGATGCAAGAAATGGGATATCTATTCGGAGGAGGTATGCAAATATCACAATGCCTTGATGGGTTGATGGCAGTCTGGAGGAGTATGCTTTCATAGGTAGACTGTATTTGCATACAAACTGACCTTAATAACACCCACAAGTGATGCAGAGCCTCTGTGAATGAAAGAACTATAATCCAATGAATGGAAGGGGTGAACCAGGGTCAGTAAGGCTAGAACGAAAGAGTTAAACGATGCTGGACATCCTTCAGCCAGGAAATAAAGTGGGCTCTATTTGACTTGTTTCAGATTCTAATGCACGCTGTGAGATGCTCACTGCGTGCAGAAATATCAGAAAAAGCTAAATCATTAATTCACACTGAGGGCGTTTTGCAGCCGCTATAGCGTTAAAGATAGCGCCTGCAATCCGCCCTTAAACTGCTGCTCTATTGTCTCCAGTTTGAAAGCCCAAAGGGCTTCCACACTGGAGCGGTGCGCTGGCAGGGCGTCAGGAAAAGTCCTGCCAGCAGCTTCTTTGGAGCGCATTAGGAGCAGTGAACTCACCGCTCCTAATGCGCTCCTGCCCATTGAAATCAATGGGCAGCGCCGCCGTACCGCTGGCAATACGCCGCTGTAGCGGCGCATTGCGGGCGGTTTTAACCCTTTCTTGGGCGCTAGCGGGGGTTAAAAGCTCCCCGCTAAGGGCCGAAATGCGTCGCAAATCCGACAGTAAAATAGCAGCGTTTTACCGCTATTTTACCGCCGAAACTATGGACGGCACCAACTCTTTTTCGGCCGCTAGTGGGGGTTAAAACCGCACTGCTAGCAGCCGAATACCGCCACAATTCCAATGGTAAAGTGCCACTAAAAATAGCGGCGCTTTAGCGCCACCGCACCTCCCGCCCCAGTTTGAAAGGGGCCTAAGGCTGGAGTTCAGCTTTAAACTAAGCCCATGAGCATTATTGGAAATTTCACCCAAAAAACGTAAAAGTTGCATTTGATGTAAAAAATAAAAAAAAAATCAGCTTTATCATTTTTCGAGGCAGCTGAGTCCTCATTAACTTTTGATGATACCGGCCAGTAAATGAAACAGTAAAAATATTATACTTAACCTGAATGCCTCTGATACATTTCAACAGCGTCATCCTTTTAAAGCTCTGTAGATTTTAGGAACGTAGCAGTAATGTCGCTATCTTAAATGTCAGAATTACCTTGTTATACACATCAGTTGCCCCCGTAGACTTTAATAATATCACCCTGTTAAAAGTCATGATCATTCTCTTACATAGTCTACTTGGCTGACGCCATAGATTTTAATAGTGTCACAGTCTTAAATGTCAAAATTCCCTTCTTCGGCATATCGCAGTCTTTTCATGACAAATTTAAAGAGAGCTGGGCACGGCTGGGCTTACACAAGAATCTTAATATTCTGTCTTAGATTATTATAACTGTACAGGCTTACTTTTGAAATATCACCGTCACATGCAGTCTTCTAGTTTCTGTCTTTTAATGGCCTAACCTCAAACACTGTCTCTGAGCTGCTGTCATAGCATAACGGTACATACACATGGCTCTGAAAATACAGAAACTAGTATACAGCATCTTGCTGGAAGAAGCAGGCACAGCGACGTACCTATACATTGCTGGCCTCTTCCGGGTACAGGGCACGTTTGCGCGCCCCCGCCCACAGACTCCTGCTATGATTGTACACAGTGGGAATTTGTCAGCAGGTCCTAGCCAATGATTCATGGCTGGGACCTGGTGATCGCCTGTGTCCAATCACAACCCAGAGCCCTGTGTTGACAATCAGAGGGAATAATCTCTCTGTTTCTTATCCCTGCAAAGCAGATAAGACACAAAAAGATCTGTAGTAAAAAGCAGCACACATTACACAAATAAACACTTGTTAGGCACACATTGAAGCCCTTGATTACCCAAGATGTTATTCCCTTCTCAGCCAGTGTCATTAGTATAGTGACAGTGTATAATATTAGCACTGTTTACTGTATTAGTGTCACTGGTGATGTCAGTGGCAGTTAGTCGGTTCCCACTCAGCGTCAGTTATGCCGCGTACACGCGACCGTTTTTCATGACGAGAAAAATTAAATTTTTTAATTTGGTCATTAAAAACGATCGTGTGTGGGCTCCAGAGCATTTTTCACGACGTGAAAAATGGCCATTAAAAATTTGGAACATGCTCTAATTTTTCTCGTCGTTTTTCATGTCGTCGTCTTTCTCGTCATGAAAAATGGCCGTGTGTGGGCTTTAATGACGTGAAAAAAAGCGCATGCTCAGAAGCAAGTGATGAGACGGGATCACTCGTTCTGGTCAAACTAGCATTCGTAATGGAGATAGCACGTTCGTCACGCTGTAACGGACTGAAGAGCACGAGACTGAAAAGCGCAAATCGTCTCTCACCAAACTTTACTAACACGAGGATCAGCAAAAGCAGCCCAAAGGGTGGCGCCATCCGAATGGAACTTCCCCTTTATAGTGCCGTCCTACATTTCGTACGTCACTCACCGCGCTTTGCTCGAGCATTTTTTTTCATGATAGTGTGTAGAGAAGGCAGGCTTGAGAAGAATCACGTCGAGTAAAATGTCGTTTTTTTCAATGACATTAAAAACGGTCGTGTGTACGCGGCATTACTGTCAGAATGCCCACTGCACGATCGCAAACTCATTATACTGTAAGTCACTGATCACCACCATTAGTATTATAAAAAAAAATGAAAAGGTCCAGTATATATACCATAGTTTGTAGATGCTATAACTTTCACGCAAACCAATCAATATTTAATTATTTAATTTTATTATAAAAATTTATTATTTTATTATTATTTACTATATTATAATATATAATAATATAATATAATATATTAATAATTATAATAATTATTTAATTATAATAATTAATTATTGTTTTATTTTTTGTTTTTTGTTTTTTTTACCAAAGACATGTAGTAGAATACATTTTGGCCTAAATGTATGAAGACAATTTATAGAAATTAAATTAAAGACTTTTTTTTTAATTTATTTTTTCATTTCGCCCTTGTTTCATATATATGTAGCGGGGTCTTCAAAGTTAGTGGGATACACCTGGGGGTAGAGAGACCCAGGTGTGTAATTATGTCAGGGATTAGACCCCTTTTTGTTATTCGTGGAGGATTGGGTGGTGCAATATTCTCCTTGGCCTGTGGGTGGCGGGGTACCTACAGGCTCGAGGTAGAATCACTACCACAGTGTTACCCTTTTTGTCCCTTCCTGGAGATGGTACGGCTGGGGCGGGGAACCCGCCGTGGTGTCGATGGGAGGAGATAAAAGGGGGAGACGCCCTCGCCACGAGGTCTTTTTGGGGGATCATCTCTTGACGTACCCAGGCGCCCTCGGCCTGGGTGCGGGCGGTTCAAGGTTCCGGCCTGGGCACCCTAGGCCTGGCCGGAATGAAGCTGGAGTTGGAGTCCATCCCAGGCACCTTCAGCCTGGGGTGAGGTACTTTGTAGAAGGCCTGGGACCTGGTGACTTCGACCGGGTCCCGCGAGGGTGAAGTGATTCCAGGGTGCCCCTTGCGAGGGGACCCGCATCTGAGGTGAGGAGGCTGGGGAGGTCACCCGTCTGAAGACTCCGGAGCAGCGTCAACCCGGTGACGGACGGGCCTCCGGTAACTCCCTTGGAGGGTCATCTTCCCCTGATAGGGGCCGCAGCGCAGCGAAGTTGTTCTAATCAAGACTCCTGCAACCCCTGGTCATAGCACAGGGGGTGTAGGGACTACAATCCGGATAGTGCCTCGGCCTGCTCATCCCACCGTATCCTGCCATATATTGTTTGTTGTGGAGCTACGAAATAAAACTAACAGTTGGACTGTGATCGGTGTATGGACTCTGTTGATGGGAGCAAAGGGAGATTCCAGCATAGCAGGGCTAAGTTCCGCAACCCAATGCACATTTGACCCGAGGAAGATGTTGATACTGGCCTTCACCTCACCCACAGCCATGGGGAGGACATGGGCCGTAGCGCACCTCACTCTCGAAACCCAGGTACCCCTAGACAAGAGCTTTCGGACAACCGATAAACATGTGAAGGGGGTGAGGCCGCTACATATATAATAATAATAATAAAAAAAACTGTAGTGATTAAATACCACCAAAGAAAGATATAAATTTTGTTTGGGTACAGTGTTGCATTTCTGTGCACTTTCCAGTTAAATGGCCTGGTCATGAAGGGGGTAAAACCTTTCGGAGCTGAAGTGGTTAAACATTCATGCAGCATATTGGTTGCTGGGAGAACATAGTTGCATGCAGACGGCCCTGGAATGCAGGTGGCCATTGCTGCCTAGCATCCTTTGTTACTAGGATGCAGGCGGCCGTTGCTGCCTAGAATTCTCCAGTGCTAGGAGTCCTTTGTTGCTAGTGTTGTGTGTTGTAGGATTTAGTGCAAATTTTTTCTCTCTTCAGTGTACCCGGAAAAAAATCACGGGAAATTGGCTTTGTCCCAACTCCCGCAGAATCGCCAAAGCCCCCGCCGCTAGAGGTCTTTGCGCTCTGCTGCCATTTTACAGAAGACCAGCTCTCGTGAAGGCAGAGGGGAAGAAACAAGAGGCGGAGCCCAGGTGGCTGCTAATAGAAATGGAGCTGCCTATAACCCCCCCCCCCCCCGCCTCTCCATTTCTTTTGGCAGCCACCTGGTGACAAGCTGCATCTGGTAATATGCTGCAGATCTGGTGACAAGCTGCATCTGGTGACACATGCTGCAGATCTGGTGACAAGCTGCATATGGTGACACATGCTGCAGATCTGGTGACAAGCTGCATATGGTGACACATGCTGCAGATCTGGTAACAATATTCCTGCCTGCTGCCTGGATATTTCCATTTACTGTCACTGACCACGTCCCTGCCTGATGCCTGGACCAATGCTCTCCTGTGGACAACTGCATTACTAAAACCACAGGTAATCTTTTGTTTACCCTTTGCTCAGCAGAATGTATTTTGGGGTGTAATTCTTGGTATGTACATGCTATGTGTTAGACACAGGCCCGGACTGGCCATAGGGCATACCGGGCAAATGCCATGACGGCCCGCGGGCCGCCGGACAGCAAGTCACGTCTTCCCCATCATCTCCAATGTCTCTGGAGGCAGCCAAAGTTGGTGGGCGTAGCTGGGGGTGTGGCTGCCCCCTCCACTCCTCCCACAGACTCGTTCACTCTGGCTGATCCCATCGTAAACTGCTCTATACCACCCCAACCTGCCCTATGCCACTGCAAACTGCCCTATACCACCCCAACCTGCCCTATGCCACCACAACCTGCTCTATGCCACCACACCCTGCTCTATAGCACCCCAACCTGCCCTATGCCACCCAGCCTGCCATATACCACCGCAAAATGCCCTATACCACCCAAACCTGCTCTATACCACCCCAGCCTGCCCTATACAACCCCAACCTGCCCTATGCCACCCCAGCCTGCCCTATATCGCCCCAACCTGCACTATACCACCGCAACCTGCCCTATATCACCCCAACCTGCCCTATATCACCCGTGCCAGCCCAATACTTTAATTTACAGGGTCATTTGGGGGTGCGCCTCGTGACCATGCGCTGCCTGCAGGGTGCTGGGCAGGATAGACAGGAGGGGGGTGACACCATGTTTTGCCACACCAGGTGACACCAACCCTAGTGACGCCACTGCCCCAGTGCACTCTCAGCTGCAAGTCGGAGCCACACTCGAGTGACAGTGACACACGTCGGCACATCAGGGGGCCGGGACCCGCAATGATCCCCTTCTCTGGCAAAGGTGGCTGCGGCACTGATAATCTGATCAGTCTCGAGCAGAGTGAAGCCTCCTCCCCCTCCTCTATGTCCACACAGGGGGAGGGGACCCAACATGCAGTCCTGCGCTGATCTGAGGTACATTATGGGTCTGAAGGGGGGTTCTGTATTGTAGGGGGGTCTGTATTGTAGTGAGGGTTCTGTATTGTAGGGGTGGTCTGAAATGTAGGGGGGGTTCTGTATTGTAGGGGGGTTCTGTATTGTAGGGGGTTCTGTATTGTAGGGGGGGTTCTGTATTGTAGGGGGGTCTGTAATGTAGGGGGGTTTGTATTGTAGGGGGGTTCTCTATTGTAGGGGGTTCTGTATTGTAGGGGGATCTGAAATGTAGGGGGGGTTCTGTATTGTAGGGGGGTCTGTATTGTAGGGGGGGGTCTGTATTGTAGGGGGGATTCTGTATTGTAGGGGGGATTCTGTATTGTAGGGGGGTCTGTATTGTAGAGGGGGGTCTGTATTGTAGGGGGGTCTGTAATGTAGGGGGGGTCTGTACTGTAGGGAGGGGGTCTGTACTGTAGGTAGGGGGTCTGTAATGTAGGGGGGGTCTGTAATGTAGGGTGGTCTGTAATGTTGGGGGGTATGTAATGTAGAGGGGGGCTGTAATGTAGGGGGGTCTGTATTGTAGATGGGGTCTGTACTGTAGGGAGGGGGTCTGTACTGTAGGGAGGGGGTCTGCACTGTAGGGAGGGGGTCTGTACTGTAGGGAGGTCTGTGTAACATGCAGGGGCTCCAGAACTGTTAGGGGGTGTCTGTGTAACAAACTGTGGGGGTCTGTGTAATGTAAAGGGGTCCAGAGGTGCGGTGCTATGTAATGTAAAGGGGTCCAGAGGTGCAGGTTGCTGTGTAATGTAAAAAAGTCCAGAGGTGCAGGGTGCTGTGTAATGTAAAGGGGTCCAGAGGTGCAGGGTGCTGTGTAATGTAAAGGGGTCCAGAGGTGCAGGGTGCTGTGTAATGTAAAGGGGTCCAGAGTGTTGTGTAATGTAAAGGGGTCCAGAGGTGCAGGGTGCTGTGTAATGTAAAGGGGTCCAGAGGTCTAAGGTGCTGGAACCCCACATCCCATAATTAACTGCCGCCGCCGCGAAGCGCCGCACCCCCCTTGGGCTGTTCAGTCTAAAATGCCCGGGCCTATTTTTTGTCCCAGTCCGGGCCTGGTTAGACATATGAAGGGCCTTCAAAAATGTGATAGGTTGTCAGAAAACTAAATGTGTAATTTATGTCCCTAGAACACCTAAAGGTGCTCCTCGGATGTTGGGCCTTTGAATCCATTGTCCTGGTGCTCCAGGGCCTTCAAAAGTGTCATAGGTGGTTGAGAAATGAGATGTGCAATTTATGCTCTTAGAACACCTGAAGGTGCTACTTCAATGTTGGGCCTCTGTATGTGGCCAGGCTGTGTAAAAGTCTTACACAGGTGGTATCACCATACTCAGGAGAAGTAGCAGAATGTATTTTGGGGTGTTATTTTTTCTATGTATATGCTATGAGTTGGAATTATCTTATACATGGACAACTTTGTGTAAAAAAAAATCAGTTTTAATTTTTTTTTTCACATTTTCTAAAAACTGTGGTGGGGGGGTGACGTATTTCTGCAAATAATTGAGGGAAAAAATTACAACATGCCTCTTACTAAATACTTCGGAATGTCTACTTTCCAAAAAGGGGTCATTTAGGGGGTATTAATACTTTCCTGGCTTGTTAGTGTCCCAAGAAATTAGATAGGCCTTCAGTACATCAGGTGTGATCAAGTGTGATCAATTTTCAATGATTGCTACCATAGATTGTAGACTCTATAACCTTCAATAATATACACCTATTTGGGTTATGTTTACCAAAGATATGTAGCAGTATACCTTTTAGCCAAAATTTATAAAGAAAAATTACTAATTTGAAATTTTTTATAACAGAAACAAAGAAAAATGCATTTTTTTACAAACCTTTTGGTCTTTTTTCATTTATAGCGCAAACAATTCAAAAACTTGTGGTGATTAAATACTACCAAAATAAATCTCTATTTGTGTGAAAAAACGAACAAACATTTCATATAGGTACAGTGTTACATGACTGAGTAATTGTCATTCAAAATGTGAGAGCACTGAAAGCTGAAAATTTACCTGGTTAGGAAGGGGGTTTAAGTGCCCAGTGGGCAAGTGGTTAAAGAGGTTGTAAAGCCTAAACATTTTTTACCTTAACCACTTGCTTCCCGCCCTATAGCGGATTGACGGCAAAGTGGTTTCAAAATCCTGACTGGACGTCATATGACGTCCTCAGGAGTTTGAGCCGCTGCGCGCCCCCGGGGGCGCGCATCGCGGCGATCGTTGTTGCAGGGTGTTAGTCTGACACCCCGCAACACCGATCTAGGTAAAGAGTCTCCGACGGAGACTCTTTACCACGTGATCAGCCGTGTCCAATCACGGCTGATCACGATGTAAACAGATGTCAGACACGAGTAGAGGAGAGCCGATCGGCTGCTCCTCTGACAGGGGGGGTTTGTGCTCGATTATCAACGCAGCCCCCCCGAGGATGCCCACACTGGACCACCAGGGATGCCACTGGACCACCAGGGATACCACCAGGGATGCCCACCACCAGGTATGCGTCCCTAGACCACCAGGGATGCCATTCTGTGCCCCTAATGGATGCCAATCAGTGCCCACAATGGATGCCAATCAGTGCCCACAATGGGCATCACTGATTGGCAGGCATTATTGTTTGGCACTGATTGGCATCCATTGGCATACAGTACAGTGCCACTTATCAGTGCCCATCCATGCCACCTATCAGTGCCCATCCATGCCCATCCGTGCCACTTATCAGTGCCCATCCATGCCGCCTATCAGTGCCCATCCGTGCCACCTATCGGTGCCCATTCATGCCACCTATCTGTGTTCATCCGTGCCCATCCGTGCCGCCTATCTGTGCCGCCTACCGGTGCCCATCCGTGCCGCCTACAGGTGCCCATCCGTGCCGCCTACCGGTGCCCATCCGTGCCACCTACCGGTGCCCGTCCGTGCTGCCTATCGGTGCCCATCCATGCCGCCTATCGGTGCCCATCCGTGCCGCCTCATCGGTGCCCATTAGTGCCGCCTTATCAGTGCCCGTCAGTGCAGCCCCATCAGTGCCCATCAGTGAAGGAGAAAACTTACTTATTTACAAAGTTTTGTGACTGAAACAAAAAAAAATACGTTTTTTTTTCAAAATTTTCGGTCTTTTTTAAAAAAAAATAGCAGAAAAATAATAATTGCAGAGGTGATCAAATACCACCAAAAGAAAGCTCTATTTGTGGGAACAAAACGATAAAAATTTTGTTTGGGTACAGTGTAGCACAACCGCGCAATTGTCATTCAAAGTGCAACAGCGCAGAAAGCTGAAAATTGGTCTGGGCAGGAAACTGTATAAGTGCCCAGTATGGAAGTGGTTAAAATGGATGTAAACCCAAAATGTTTATTTTATTTTATTTGCTGTCACAATGTAGAGTATAAGATTTCCTATCATTTGTGCCAGGTTTTGCCACAAAGAGTTAATCCAGCTCTGAGCAATCCTCTTTTATTGTTCAGTGAAATAAAACGGACAAACAGAGAAACACCTTTGTCCGTTCCAACCCCTTGCTTTGAGTGACAGGTTATTTACATATCTCGTGCACTAGCTTTAGACAGGCATTTTGTTTTTAATTCCCACCCCCACTCCTTTTTTGAAGTCATGTGGTTACTTTTCTGGATTTTGACTGGATGTTAGTGATGATCATAGCAGAAGGAATACACAGGAGAAAATGCATGCTGACAAGGGGAGTGTAGAGGTGGGCGGGGAGTCTACTGACATCACGACTCCACCCACCGAGCTCCAGACAACAGATCCACCCACAGAATCTGCAGTTTTTCAGGTCTCATAACAGACAGAGGGGAGACATTTGACAGATAAGGATACATGCAGGAGGCATCTATATCCTTATAGATCAGCACTATGGCAGTAGTTTAGAAAGGATGAGAGTGGGTTTACATCCACTTTAATGCATTTCTTGCATTAAGGTAAAAAATGTTTAGGTGTCAGCATCCCCTTTCACCCCCCTTTCATTTACCTGAGCCCTCATTCGATCCAGCTCTGTGAAAGTCTGCAGGTCTTCTCTCCCCTCACTTCCAGGTCTCGCTGGCTTTGCACAGAGTAGGTAAGTATAGATATGTTTGTTATTTATTTTTAATTTTTATCTGTTACAATCACTTTAAGAATAAATCACACTGCAGCACACACATTTGTATAACTGTTCATTTACAATCATTAAAGCAGCACAACAGCATGAACCCAACCTTAACCACTTAAGCCCCGGACCAATATGCAGCATAAGGACCAGGCCCCTTTTTGCGATTTGGCTCTGCGTCGCTTTAACTGACAATTGCGCGGGTCGTGCGACGTGGCTCCCAAACAAAATTGGTGTCCTTTATTTCCCACAAATAGAGCTTTCTTTTGGTGGTATTTGATCGCCTCTACGGTTTTTATTTTTCGCGCTTTAAACAAAAATAGAGCGACAATTTTGAAAAAAAAAATCAATATTTTTTACTTTTTGCTATAATAAATATCCCCCAAAAATATATAAAAAAACTTTTTTTTTCCTCAGTTTAGGTCGATACGTATTCTTCTACATATTTTTGGTAAAAAAAATTGCAATACGCGTTTATTGATTGGTTTGCGCCAAAGTTATAGCGTTTACAAAATAGGGGGTAGTTTTATGGCATTTTTATTAAAAAATTTTTTTTTTACTAGTAATGGTGGCGATCAGTGATTTTGTGACTGCGACATTATGGCGGACACATCGGACACTTTTGACACTATTTTGGGACCAATGTCATTTTTACAGCGACCAGTGCTATAAAAATGCACTGGTTACTGTAAAAATGACACTGGCAGTGAAGGGGTTAACCAGGAGGGGGCACTGTAGGGGTTAAGCGTGCCCTGATTTGTGTTTCTTACTGTGTGGGGGCGTGGCTTAGCGTGTGACGTCACTGATCGTCGTTCCCTATTACAGGGAACAGACGATCAGTGACAGGCTCACTAGGAAGCACGGGAGAGGTTTGTTTACACTTACATCTCCCCGTTCTTCCTCTCTGTGACCCGATCGCGGGACACTAGCGGCGATCGGGTCCGCTGTTCCCCGCGGGGACGGTCACGGAGAAGAGCACCGGGTCGCGAGCGCGCCGCCGGCGGCGCGCTCGCGACCCGCGGCTGGGCTCTTAAAGGGGACGTACCTGTACACCCATGTGCCTAGCTGTGCCATTCTGCCGACGTACATCGGCGTGAGGCGGCCCTCAAGCGGTTAAAGGGGTTGTAAAGGTATGCATTAAGGTGAAAAAACATCCGACGATTAGCGGCCCCCCAGCCTCCCGTTTACTTACCTGAGCCCTGGAAAGTCCCGCGTCGTGAACGCGCTCGATCATTGCCCGGGCTTCTCAGCTCTTCATTGGATAGATTGATAGCAGCGCAGCCATTGGCTCGCGCTGCTGTCAATCAAATCCAATGACGGGTCGGGGGGGTGGGCCGAGTCATACACTCGGTGGCTATGGCCGCCGACTGTATCACACGGGAGCGCGTCCGCAAGCTAACCCCCTCGGGAAAGAGCTTCCCAGAGGGGGTTAGCTCTTGTGGGGAGGAGCCGCGAGAGCCACCGTGGGACCCCAGAAGAGGACGTTCGGGGGCCACTCTGTGCAAAACTAACTGCACAGTGGAGTATGATATGTTTGTTATTTTTATTTTTATTTTTAAACCACGAACCTTTACAATCACTTTAAAGGAGTTGTAAAAGCAGCAGATTTTTTATCTTAATACATTCTATGCAATAAGATAAAAAACCTTCTGTGTGTAGCAACCCCCTTAATACTTACCTGAGCCCCATCTCTGTCCAGCGATGTCCACTAGTCTCTCGGCCATCTGGAACTCTCCCTCCTGATTGGCTGAGACACAGCAGTGGCGCCATTGGCTCCCGCGGCTGCCAATCAAAGTCAGTTAGGCAATCAGGAGAGAGAGAGAGGCGGGGCCGAATGACAGCTCCATGTCTGAATGGACACACGGAGCTGCAGCTCAGCTTGGGTGCCCCCATAGCAAGCTGCTTGCTGTGGGGGCACACGGCAGGAGGGAGGGGCCAGGAGCAGCGAAGAGGGACCCGAGAAGAGGAGGACCAAAGCTGCTCTGTGCAAAATGACTGCACAGAGCAGGTGTGTATAACATGTTTGTTTTTTTGTTTGTTTTTTTAAAACAGTCTTTACAATCACTTTAAGGTTAAGACTTTGACAGAGAAAGGGAGCAGAGGGGGGAAACTTGCAAGACAAGATGAGTAAAGGTAGGTAGAATCGGCAAAATGAGTATCTTTACAAAAAAATCTTTTGTCTGTAGTTTGGCTTTAAGGAAGAGCTCATTATTTTCAGAATAACTCATGCCAAGCTCACAATTCTGTATCTCATATTCATTTTTTTTTAACCTTTCAAAAACTAAAGACATTCCTAGATTAACTATTTGGATCTGTCGTGACTCCACTGAGCTGACTAATGAATCTTTAATATTACACTGTTTACGGCACATGATAAGATTATTTTGTAGTTTGATCAAGTCATTGTGGGACTACTAAAGTGACATAAGTACCTACTTGAAGTGAAATATATTCAAGTGAAATAGAGAAATATACTAATAAAAAATATCTAAATGTATTTTTCTAATACTTGCTCACTTCACTGTCACATCCTGCATCCATGATCAAAGTGGAAAGCATGTGGAATTCTGGGTAATTATATGTTAATAAGTATAAATATGTTGGTGGATTCCAGGCACAGTTATTCAGCCCAGAGTTAATTGTCATTATACACGACAAGGAAGATCCTAAGATTGGGAAATAGCAATATCAGCAATTTCCTACCATATGTTAACGCCAAGGCTTTCATCTGTTACTTTGTTTGGAAGTTTGGTGTCAGCTACATATTTTGTCGCCCTTTAATCTAGTTGGATTGTATACATAAAAAATATAAAGCAAAGCCTTCATCGAACAAAAATACAAATCATAGGTTTGTTGTGCAACAAAATAATATTCATTAAATTCGGTCACACACTGGGGCCATTCCATATATTGGACAGAGAAAGAAAAAGAGCCAAACTTGTTTCATTTAGGGGGAAATCTTTATATTTTTTGTAGGACAATGGAAAGTTAGTGAATTATCAGACTCTTATTAAATTAATCGATTTCAGGTCCAGGGAACCCCTGATAAAGATTATTAACATATCCACAACTCACTGTAAGTTAGCGTGATCAGTAAGTTGTGTTGTTATTATATATATGTGAGTGATGATTAACTACTTCAGCCCCGGAAGAATTGGCTGCTCAATGACCAGAGCATTTTTTGCAATTCGGCACTGCGTCACTTTAACTGTCCTTTTTTCCCCACAAATAGAGATTTCTTTTGGTGGTATTTTATCACCTCTGCGGTTTTTATTTTTTGCGCTATAAACAAAAAAGGAGCAACAAATTTGAAAAAAACACAATATTTTGTACTTTTTGCTGTAATAAATAGCCCCCATTTTTTTTTAAAAAAATCTATTTTTTTCCTCCGTTTTAAGCCGATATATATTCTTTTACAGATTTTTGGTAATAAAAATTGCAAAAAGCGTATATTGATTGGTTTGCGCAAACGTTATAGCGTCTCCAAATAGGGGATAGATTTATGGCATTTTTATTATTATTATTTTTTTTACTAGTAATGCCGGCGATCTGTGTTTTTTATCGGGACTGCGACATTATGGCGGACATATCGGACACTTTTGACACATTTTTGGAACCATTGGCATTTATATAGCAATCAGTGCTATAAAAATGCACTGATTACTGTGTAAATGTCACTGGCAGGGAAGGGTTTAACACTAGGGGGCGATCAAGGGGTTAACTGTGTTCCCTAGTGTGTGTTCTAACTGTGGGGGGATGGGACTCACTATAGGAGATGACAGATCGCAGTTCCCAGCTTGTAGTCTGCCTCTTGTGCTCGCTATTGGTCATGGCCGGCGGTCTTTGCGACCACCAGTCACAAGCATCGGCACCCCCGCTGTGCTATCCCGCTTAAAGGGGCCGACGTACAGCTACGACGGTCTGTGGGAACGAGCCGACCTGCCATAGTATAATGACGGCGGCTGGTCAGCAAGCGGTTAATAAGTATCTCTGTAGCAAGGTTCTTTCCCAAGGAGAGACATTTATTGCATTCCAGAACATTCCACAAGGTACTTCCATCAGATGAAAAAATCCAGCAGAGTATTTGTAAATATTATGAAGAACAGCAGCTTTCAGCTTCCTCTGATATACTAGTGTTTGTAACTGGAGGGGGTTTCCGATTGGCTGACCAAACACTTTTGATCTCGTTAAACAAGACCACAAAGACCCTACTTGTAATTACTGGAAATAACAATTTTGGTCACTATAGCGTCTACAAGGTAAACAAGTGACCCTTTGAATGTAATTTCCCATGAAGACCCCTCAGGTTTCATTGTTATCATTAAATACTACTTGTATGATCAAATCACATTCTTCATCACCCTAAATTAGGGTAAACAATGTAACATTGTTAATTTACCACAAACAAGGACATACACATTTAACTCCAACACCCCCCCCCCCTGGATCTTTAAGACCCTTTTCATATCTTACCTGCATTTTACAACACCTTGTACAAGTTTAATTGAATAACCAATTGGATAACCAACCATAAACAGGTCCGTCCACAAAAGCCAATATAGCCATACAAAATGAATGGGCTCAAATTGCACTGCAAAAAATCGCATGCGATTTGAACAGGAATGCGGTGCAATTCCGGTCCGAATCACATGCGGTTTCCCCCATAGCGCCTGTTTGAACCCAGGCTTGTCATAGTGATTTCTGCCTGGGTTCATACAGGAGCAGTGCAGGAAAAACCATACGATTTGGCCTTTACAATGGCAGTCAATGAAGAAATATCTACCTATATTGGTGGTCAGTGCAGTGCTCCCTTACACTAATGGTCAATAAAGTAATGAACCCCTTCAATTGTGGTCAGAGAATTGCCCTCTTTTACTGGTAGTCAGGGAAGTGTTCCCTTATATTAGTAGTAGGGATGGTCCTGATGTTCAAATTGAACATAAGTTTGACTCTAACATCTGGTGTTCGTTTGTCTGCAAACGAACCGATCATATGGGGCGTTCGCGACAAATTTGAGCGCAGCGGAACGCCCCATAATGCACTGCGAGATGCCGTATGGCCAAAGCATGCACCTGACCTGCATGCTTTGGCCAATCACAGGACAGTCTGCGCTCGCAGTGCACCTTTTTTTAAAGCCTATTAGAGCCTATGGCTCTAATCAGGTGCTTCAAACCCCCCCCCCCCCCGCCGCTGTAATTCAGGCGTTCGGCGCCCGAAAAGGGTCCGGACACCTGAATAGGGGGTGGCTACAGCGGTCATGGATAGATTCATGCAATGCATGAATCTATCCATAGTACACAGAGGGGGGTGACTGGAGAGAGGGGGCGGCGCCCATGCGCCCCTTAATGGATGCATTGCCACTGAATGGCTGTGTGTTCAGTTATTTTGAGGGGACAGGAAATTTAAACTTTTATACAAGCTGTACACTCACTACTTTACATTGTAGCAAAGTGTAATTTCCTCAGTGTTGTCACATGAAAAATTATAATAAAATATTTACAAAAATGTGAGGGGTGTACTCTCTTTTGTGAGATACTGTATATATACAGTGCATTGAGTGTAGACTATATAAACAGTGCATTCAGTGTAGACAATTTTTTCCTTGATTTTTCATCTATATTGGCAGGAGTCGTCAAAATTTGGCACTTTTGATTTTTCATGTGCGTGTCCCATAGACTTTAATAGGGTTCGCATGTTCGCTCAAACTTTTTGTCTGTTCGTATGTTCTGGTGCGAACTGAACGGGGGGTTTCGGCTCATCCTTAATTGGTAGCCAGAAAAGTGCTCCATTATATTGGTAGTTAGAGAAGTGTTCCATTACAGTATATTGGTAGCCAGAGAAGTGCTCCATTATATCAATAGTTAGAGAAGTGCTACCTTATATTGGTGGTCAGACAAGTGCCCCCTTATAATGGTAGTCCGCTGGAGGACTCACTTACATTGGAGGTCAGTGGAAAGAATGCACCTCAGACTGGTGGTCTAGGGAAAGAATGCTGTAATGTAATGGATTTTTTTCCAACCATTGCCAGAGAACCTGGATATATAATAATTCACTAAATGGATAATGTAACATGTTTCAACAGGAGCTGCCAGTGTCCAGGTTAATGTTACATATTAACTTGGGTACAGCTATATTAAATAACTCACTTCAGCATCTACTATGCGTATGGTAGTATTAAGAGCTCCATACAACCTCTGTGCCTGGCAAGATTTTATATTAAAAAAAAATTATGATGTCCACCGCTGTATATTCAGCAATGGTACAAAAGGAAACAAAAAGCAGCGCCTACTAAGCGTAGCAGTCAGTATAAATTTTATAGAAATAAAACCAGATGCAAATATAACACTCACAAACAAACAAATTAGAAAAGCTTATCTGGATGGATGTACAAATCATCCGCTCTTCCCAGGAAGGGTGTGCTGTATGTCCGGATGCTGGGGAGAGATGATGTCTCTAGGTGTCCTCTCGAGTGTCCTCAGCGTTGCGCGGAACTATGCACTCACAGCAGCGGTGACGGGGGACAGCTTCCCTGATCAGTAGATGGCAGAAGAAACTCTGCACGTGATCTTGTGCCCAGTCAATCACAGGGATCAAAGATGCTGAACCTGTCAGCTGATATTTAAGTTCTAGAAGATTCCACAGTGGTCAGGTGACTCAACGAACCTCCTCTTTGGTGCACCATGAAGGGCTTATCAGACGGCTCCAACTTGGTGGCTTTGGTGTTACCCTATAATCTTCTCTCCACAGTCAATACACGTCTGACTCCTGCTGGAATTCCTATCCCGGCGACGCTCCCACTCTTGCTTCCTCTCCAGACTCCCCCTCACAGACTCTCATTCAAGAGTTTGGAGCCATACGGTGCACACCGCCCGGGCAGGTCTCCGTCCTCCTACTGAATCCGCGCTTGCAAGGGGGAGTCTGGAGAGGAAGCAAGAGTGGGAGCGTCACCGGCGCCCTTCATGGTGCACCAAAGAGGAGGTTCGTTGAGTCACCTGACCACTGTGGAATCTTCTAGAACTTAAATATCAGCTGACAGGTTCAGCATCTTTGATCCCTGTGATTGACTGGGCACAGGATCACGTACAGAGTTTCTTCTGCCATCTACTGATCAGGGAAGCTGTCCACCGTCACCGCTGCTGTGAGTGTGTGGTTCCGCGCAACGCTGAGGACACTCGAGAGGACACCTAGAGACATCATCTCTCCCCAGCATCCGGACATACAGCACCCCCTTCCTGGGAAGAGCGGATGATTTGTATATCCATCCAGATAAGCTTTTCTAATTTGTTCGTTTGTGAGTGTTATACTTGCATCTGGTTTTATTTCCATTACATTTATACTGACTGCTACGCTTAGTAGGCGCTGCTTTTTGTTTCCTTTTGTGCTATTTCAGATCTCTTCTATCGGTCAGCTGGCAGCCTTCTCTGCGGATGAGCTATGTTGTAGAAACGTATGGACTAACATGTTATGGACTATAAACGTCTATTATTCCCCAAATCACTCTCCCTCTGTCCCTATACTAGTTTATCTACATACTTGTATCTCGAGTGCGCTTGGTTAACCCCTTGTGTCAGCAATGGTAGCATGCATTTAATATGTGAAAGCATAGTCTGCATTATCTTATAGACGTATGAAACACCTTTAATTTTAAGGGCATACTGTAGCTCACACCCCTGTGAGGGTCATGCTTGCCAGCACAGGTGTTCCGTACATCATCATGTAGGCAGTCCTGGTCATGTCAACTGGGACACAGCAGCTGCATGGACACCCAATTGGACAGGCAAACATGGACCTTACATGGCTGTACACTATAGTACACCCATGTGAATGAAGCCTTAATGGCACAATAATGCGCTATGCTAATGGAGCTGCATTGCACTTTAATGTGTTGAGATGCGCTGCATAGAAAACAATGGCACAGGTCTGTTTTAGGCCTATTGTGATGTGTTAGCAGCCCATTCAAATGATGGTATTATAATGCACCTCAATGGACCAGATAGGTCTCTCAATCGTCCCTAAAAGTTAAAGCAGTTCTTCACCCTAGAAACAAAAATCTAAGTCAGCAGCTAAAAATACTGTAGCTGCTGACTTTTAATAAGACACTTACCTGTCCAGGGATCAAGCACAGTCCTCACCTGAGCCAGCTCTTCGGCTGTCTCTGGGTCTAGGTGCCTACATGTTTACTTTGGGAAGCTGGCTTTGACTGCTTGAGGGCCTACAGCCATCTTCCCACTGTGCATGTACAAGTTGCGCTGTGCTTTGTGAATGGCCCGGTAGCCTTCTGGAACCTATGATGTGTCCCAAAGGCTGCAGGAGAGTGAGGGGGGGCTGAACAGGGTTGCCAACCGCCAGTAAATTTACTGACAGTTTGGAAAAATCTGTGATCTTTTTACAACTGCCAGTAAATATCGGGCTGATAATTTCATGCTGTGTTGACTTTTTACAGTACCTGACCGCGATATTGTATAATATCGTGGTCAGGCAGCGCGACATTGGCCGCCTGCGACCCCCGTCGCAGGAGCCAGCGCCGAGCTCTGTCGCTCCTCCCGCTCGCCGGCCCCAATGGAGGCCTATGGATGCGCTGCATCTCGTGGGGGGCGGTGAGCATGAGAAGCACAGCCTGCATCGCCGGATTCCGATCTCGCTGGAAACACAAAGTCGCGGTCAGGTACTGTAAGTGTAAATCAAGCAAATTACTTTTTTATAGTTATTATAAGTGTTTGCATATCATGTAATTTCTCGGGTTGCCAGTAAAAAAATGTGCCCAGCCAGTAAATTTTCCATATTTTGTCAGTAAAAATTCTGCGGGAGGTTGGCAACCCTTGGCAGCCATGGCGATCTGACCAGAAATGGGAGCAGGTATCTGTCAAAGCCAGGTACCTGCTACCCCCAAAAAAAAAAACATTTCAAAGAGAAGTTCAGGATTAATAAACATTTATACTCAATCCGATGCTGCTACTTTTCCTTGTGAAAAGTGTAAGAATACTGCGCTGTCTAAGAAAAATTTAGAAAATGGTGTGATAACTTAATATCTGTGCAGCAACCAAAAAATGTGGGACACACACAAATAACAGATATATAAAAGAACTAAGGTTGCGCAACCAAATACAAATACAAAAAAACAAAAATGTTCTGAAAACACAATATGATAATAACTGTATAAAACGTGAATAAACAATATAAATGATGGAGTAAAAATATTGCTCTATACGTCTCTAGGTAATGGATGGTACTTGAACTGTATTCCTTAATATTGGCATGCAAAAAAGGATTCAGAGATAGTCCATAAATAACAAAAAGTCCCCAGAAAGAAACAGAAGATTCCAAGGCTCTTCAAAACTGCATAAGTGACTTCAAAACGTTGGAACACCATAGAAGGAGTGATGATATGATAGAAAAGAAATCCACCACCTTATCACTTTTAGGCTGCTTACCGGAAGTTCTGATCCCTGAAAGAGATCAGTCTGAATGGGTGGCTGTTATCCCCGCCAAGGGCTATAATTGGCTCTCCCTGTGCTCTCTGTTCCTCTAGGTTCCAATCTGTTAGTTCACCAGGCAGCTCCGTGGGTCACATTTAGGGTAAAAGAGAAAACCCCATAGCGTAATCCAGTATATAAAAAGCATTTATTATAAAAAATTGCACTTACAGTGTATTGTAGTAAAAACAGCGGTGGTTTAATGTGCGGCCGGCCGACTCTCACTACCCGTCGCTTCCGGGATTCGTATCGTGGTGACGTCAGCACGCCGCTCCTCCCTACGTCGTTTCGACAAACCTGTCGTCATCCAGGGGCACGGGCGGCGTGCTGACCCACCACCATTTTATGTGCAATGAACAATAGCTAGGGAACGCCCAGAATCTAGTTCCCGGCGTCCCAGCTACTTTTCCTTGCCTGCTCACCAGTAGGGATGAGCTTCGTGTTCGAGTCGAACATACGTTCGACTCGAACATCGGCTGTTCGATCGTTCGACGAAGATCGAACGATTTGGGCCGTTCGCGCCAAATTCGAGTGACGCGAACGGCCCACAATGCACTACGCCATCGCAGTGTCATCCAGGCGCTGTGATTGGCCAAGCATGCACTGTGACCCCACATGCTTGGCCAATCACAGCGCCGGCAGCGAGGAGAGCAATGATTGGCCACAGGCAGGATGCCTGTGGCCAATTATTCTTGAGGGGGTTTAGTACACGCCCCACACTATAAAAGGCCGCCAGCGCGGCGGCCTTGTGTAGTGTGTTCCGGAGCAGGGAAAGAGAAGCATAGGCAGGGACAGTGTCATTTTTTTTCCTTTACTAATCCTGGATTCCTTGTGTTTAGGGACAAATAAGGATAGGTAGGGAGAGTGTCAGTGTGTTATTCTGTGCTAAACCTTCTTTGTAGGAACAGAGAGGTACAGTGAGGGAGAGTGTCAGTGTGCTATTCTGTTCTAAACCAATCTTGCTGAACCATATTTGAAATCCTTGAGTTTAGGGACAGAGAGGTACAGTGAGGGAAAGTGTCAGTGTGCTATTCTGTGCTAAATCTTGTTTGTAGGGACAGAGTAGGACAGTGAGTGAAACTGACAGTGTGCTATTCTGTTCTAAACCAATCTTGCTGAACCATATTTGAAATCCTTGAGTTTAGGGACAGAGAGGTACAGTGAGGGAAAGTGTCAGTGTGCTATTCTGTGCTAAATCTTGTTTGTAGGGACAGAGTAGGACAGTGAGTGAAACTGACAGTGTGCTATTCTGTTCTAAACCAATCTTGCTGAACCATATTTGAAATCCTTGAGTTTAGGGACAGAGAGGTACAGTGAGGGAAAGTGTCAGTGTGCTATTCTGTGCTAAATCTTGTTTGTAGGGACAGAGTAGGACAGTGAGTGAAACTGACAGTGTGCTATTCTGTTCTAAACCAATCTTGCTGAACCATATTTGAAATCCTTGAGTTTAGGGACAGAGAAGGACACTCGTGGAAACTATCAGTGTGCTATTCTGTGCTAAATCTTGTTTGTAGGGACAGAGTAGGACAGTGAGTGAAACTGACAGTGTGCTATTCTGTTCTAAACCAATCTTGCTGAACCATATTTGAAATCCTTGAGTTTAGGGACAGAGAAGGACACTCGTGGAAATTATCAGTGTGCTATTCTGTGCTAAATCTTGTTTGTAGGGACAGAGAGGTACAGTGAGTGAAACTGACAGTGTGCTATTCTGTTCTAAACCAATCTTGCTGAACCATATTTGAAATCCTTGAGTTTAGGGACAGAGAGGTACAGTGAGGAAAAGTGTCAGTGTGCTATTCTGTTCTAAACCAATCTTGCTGAACCATATTTGAAATCCTTGAGTTTAGGGACAGAGAAGGACACTCGTGGAAATTATCAGTGTGCTATTCTGTGCTAAATCTTGTTTGTAGGGACAGAGAGGTACAGTGAGTGAAACTGACAGTGTGCTATTCTGTTCTAAACCAATCTTGCTGAACCATATTTGAAATCCTTGAGTTTAGGGACAGAGAGGTACAGTGAGGAAAAGTGTCAGTGTGCTATTCTGTTCTAAACCAATCTTGCTGAACCATATTTGAAATCCTTGAGTTTAGGGACAGAGAAGGACACTCGTGGAAACTATCAGTGTGCTATTCTGTGCTAAATCTTGTTTGTAGGGACAGAGTAGGACAGTGAGTGAAACTGACAGTGTGCTATTCTGTTCTAAACCAATCTTGCTGAACCATATTTGAAATCCTTGAGTTTAGGGACAGAGAAGGACACTCGTGGAAACTATCAGTGTGCTATTCTGTGCTAAATCTTGTTTGTAGGGACAGAGTAGGACAGTGAGTGAAACTGACAGTGTGCTATTCTGTTCTAAACCAATCTTGCTGAACCATATTTGAAATCCTTGAGTTTAGGGACAGAGAAGGACACTCGTGGAAATTATCAGTGTGCTATTCTGTGCTAAATCTTGTTTGTAGGGACAGAGAGGTACAGTGAGTGAAACTGACAGTGTGCTATTCTGTTCTAAACCAATCTTGCTGAACCATATTTGAAATCCTTGAGTTTAGGGACAGAGAGGTACAGTGAGGAAAAGTGTCAGTGTGCTATTCTGTTCTAAACCAATCTTGCTGAACCATATTTGAAATCCTTGAGTTTAGGGACAGAGAAGGACACTCGTGGAAATTATCAGTGTGCTATTCTGTGCTAAATCTTGTTTGTAGGGACAGAGAGGTACAGTGAGTGAAACTGACAGTGTGCTATTCTGTTCTAAACCAATCTTGCTGAACCATATTTGAAATCCTTGAGTTTAGGGACAGAGAGGTACAGTGAGGAAAAGTGTCAGTGTGCTATTCTGTTCTAAACCAATCTTGCTGAACCATATTTGAAATCCTTGAGTTTAGGGACAGAGAAGGACACTCGTGGAAACTATCAGTGTGCTATTCTGTGCTAAATCTTGTTTGTAGGGACAGAGTAGGACAGTGAGTGAAACTGACAGTGTGCTATTCTGTTCTAAACCAATCTTGCTGAACCATATTTGAAATCCTTGAGTTTAGGGACAGAGAAGGACACTCGTGGAAACTATCAGTGTGCTATTCTGTGCTAAATCTTGTTTGTAGGGACAGAGTAGGACAGTGAGTGAAACTGACAGTGTGCTATTCTGTGCTAAACCAATCTTGCTGAAGCATATTGCAAATCCTTGTGTTTAGGGACAGAGAAGGATAGGCAGGGGACAGTGTCAGTGTCATTGTTGCTAAGCCTCCTGCACAGTATACACCTGAAGGTAGCCCTTATTGCTGTTTTTCCCATCTCCCTGCAGGCCATCCATTAAAATGTCTGGAAGGCAAACAAGGAGAGGCAGACAGGCAGGAGGCAAAAAAAGAGGGCAAGCAGGCTCTGTGTCTGGGGGCAACAGTGCTGGTCGTGGACGCGGTGCATTGTCATCAGCACATGGCCATGGGACACGCTTGTCCTTCTTTTCGGCAGCTGGACATGTTGAGCCACATCATGCCGAAGACTTGGTAGAGTGGATGACCAAGCCCACCTCATCCTCCTCATCCTCTCTCACCCAGGCTCAGGGTACTGGCAAAGCAGCTGCCAAAGC
This sequence comes from Rana muscosa, assembly GCA_029206835.1. Lineage (NCBI taxonomy): Eukaryota > Metazoa > Chordata > Amphibia > Anura > Ranidae > Rana > Rana muscosa. Next base: position 76,540,675 of record CM055118.1, on the reverse strand, counting down.
GTCCTCTTCTCTGGTATCATTATCTTCATTAGTCAATCCTTCCCTAGACCCACCATGTCCTCCTCCTGAGGAGTCCCCCGAACTGTTTGAGCACAGTGTTGGGTACATGCTCCAGGAGGATGCCCAGCGTTTCGAAGGATCTGATGATGATACCCAGATAGAGGAAGGCAGTAGCGTGAGAGCAGAGAGAGGGGATGCTCAAGAAGGACACCAATCTGGCAGTCATGCTCCAGCAGCTGCAGCATACTGCCAGATTGGCTCCAGTGATGAGGAGGGAGGGGATGATGAGGTCACTGACACCACGTGGGTGCCTAATAGGAGAGAGGAGGAGGAGGAGGATGAGGAGGAGGCACATCTCCAACGAGGCAGGATGCCCTTGGGTGGCCAGCGTATGGGCAGCACACCGACGGAATCACACCGCAGAGCTCCGCCTGTGCAGGGCGCTGCCTCTGCCCGTCATTCAAAAAGTTCTTTGGTGTGGGCCTTTTTTGAGGCGAGTGCATCAGATCGCACAGCTGCTGTTTGCAACATATGTCTCAAGCGTATATCGCGTGGCCAAAACATCAGCCGCTTGGGCACCACATGCTTGATCAGACATATGTTGACCTGCCATGCAGCTCGTTGGCAAGCCTACCTTAAAGACCCACACCAAAGAACAAAGCTGATGTCATGGATATGCAGTAGTGTTTGTCTGTCAGCTTACCTTCCTTCCCATATGTTCATCTTAAAGGCCTGAGCCCTTTCACCTGGCTTCCTTTATAATCTCCTCCCAGCCAGACTCCACCCCAGGCCCTATCACAGAACACTATATTAACCTGTGCACTGCAAGCCTGCTTTGCTGATCAACGTGTTTGTTAGGCATTGTGTGTTTGGGTTCCTGCCTGCCGTGTGCTACGTCTGTCTCTCTGTTACGTTATTGGCTTGTCCCCGACTATCCCTGTCTGCTCGTGACCCTTGACCTTCGGCTCGTTCTTCGTTATCCTTGTCTGCTTGTGGCCCCTGACCTTCAGCTTGTTATTCGGTTCTCTCTATCGTGTGCTGCTGCTTCCCCTCTTTTCCCCTTATCCTACGGGGCGTGAGCTAGGAAACTCCAGGGGCCGTGACCTGGTCCCAGCCTGCAGCGTAACATCCTCACCACTAGAGGCCCTGGAGAAGACCAGCTGGGTCTTAGACTCCGCGCCCTGGGGAATCTTGGCTCTCGCTTCCGTTGGGATCCCGGTTGTGCTCCTCTGGTCCCGCTTTCCACAACCACCCAGTTTCCTATCCGCAGAAGCCAGCCATAGGGTTCACTACCTCGCGGTGCACTCCTGTCCCCCTACGGTGTGCATCTGTCACCTGGCCACAGGTGACCCTGACAGTTTGATCAGCCATGAACCCGGCTGACATCCCCTTACCCGTGGATGATCCGTTGCAGGGCATAGTTTGCAGACTTGAAACCCAGGAATCGAATCAGACTCAGGTGATGCGATTCCTCCAGGATCTGGCTTCTCGCTTTGAGCAGCTTCAGGCCTCCTTGGGAACCCTGAATCCGCAACCTCAAATACAACCAGCGGCTGCACCTATTGCACCAGTCGCAGCCACACACTCACTACAACTGCCAGCTCCGTCCCGTTTCTCTGGGGACTCCAAGGCTTGCAGGGAGTTCCTTAGCCAATGCACAATTCATTTTGAGCTCCAGCCCCAAAACTTCCTGTCTGATCGGGCTAAGGTAGCCTATATCATTTCCCTCCTCTCTGGTGAAGCTTTAGCCTGGGCAGCCCACCTGTGGGAACTGAATAGGGATGAGCTCGGTGTTCGAGTCGAACATACGTTCGACTCGAACATCGGCTGTTCGATCGTTCGACGAAGATCGAACGATTTGGGCCGTTCGCGCCTAATTCGAGTGACGCGAACGGCCCACAATGCACTACGCCATCGCAGTGTCATCCAGGCGCTGTGATTGGCCAAGCATGCACTGTGACCCCGCATGCTTGGCCAATCACAGCGCCGGCAGCGAGGAGAGCAATGATTGGCCACAGGCAGGATGCCTGTGGCCAATTATTGCTGAGGGTGTTTAGTACACGCCCCACACTATAAAAGGCCGCCAGCACGGCGGCCTAGTGTAGTGTGTTCCGGAGCAGGGAAAGAGAACCATAGGCAGGGACAGTGACATTTTTTTTTTCTTGCTTAACCTGGATTCCTTTAGTTTAGGGAAAGAGAAGGATAGGTAGGGAGAGTGTCAGTGTGTTTTACTGTGTGAATCCTTGTTTCTAGGGACAGGGAAGGACAGTGAGGGAAATTCTCCTTGTGCTATAGTGTGCTAAAGCATTGATCATCAACCATCTTTAAAAAATCATTTTTTCTAGGGACAGAAAACTATAGGTAGGGAGAGTGTCAGTGTGTTTTAATGTGCGAATCCTTGTTTCTAGGGACAGGGAAGGACAGTGAGGGAAATTCTCCTTGTGCTATAGTGTGCTAAAGCATTGATCATCAACCATCTTTAAAAAATCATTTTTTCTAGGGACAGAAAACTATAGGTAGGGAGAGTGTCAGTGTGTTTTACTGTGATAATCCTTGTTTCTAGGGACAGGGAAGGACAGTGAGGGAAATTCTCCTTGTGCTATAGTGTGCTAAAGCATTGATCATCAACCATCTTTAAAAAAACATTTTTTCTAGGGACAGAAAACTATAGGTAGGAAGAGTGTCAGTTTCTTTCACTGTGCGAATCCTTGTTTCTAGGGACAGGGAAGGACAGTGAGGGAAATTCTCCTTGTGCTATAGTGTGCTAAAGCATTGATCATCAACCATCTTTAAAAAATCATTTTTTCTAGGGACAGAAAACTATAGGTAGGGAGAGTGTCAGTGTGTTTTACTGTGCGAATCCTTGTTTCTAGGGACAGGGAAGGACAGTGAGGGAAATTCTCCTTGTGCTATAGTGTGCTAAAGCATTGATCATCAATCAGCTTTAAAAAAACATTTTTTCTAGGGACAGAAAACTATAGGTAGGAAGAGTGTCAGTTTCTTTCACTGTGATAATCCTTGTTTCTAGGGACAGGGAAGGACAGTGAGGGAAATTCTCCTTGTGCTATAGTGTGCTAAAGCATTGATCATCAACCGTCTTTAAAAAAACATTTTTTCTAGGGACAGAAAACTATAGGTAGGAAGAGTGTCAGTTTCTTTCACTGTGATATCCCTTGTTTCTAGGGACAGGGAAGGACAGTGAGGGAAATTCTCCTTGTGCTATAGTGTGCTAAAGCATTGATCATCAACCATCTTTAAAAAAACATTTTTTCTAGGGACAGAAAACTATAGGTAGGAAGAGTGTCAGTTTCTTTCACTGTGATAATCCTTGTTTCTAGGGACAGGGAAGGACAGTGAGGGAAATTCTCCTTGTGCTATAGTGTGCTAAAGCATTCCTCATCAACCATCTTTGAAATCCTTGTTTTTTGGACAGTCAGGGAAATTGTCGTTGTGCTATTCTGTGCGAAAGCAATCATCCTCAACCATATTTAGAAATCCTTAAGTAAAGGGATAGAGAAGGACACCTGAAGGTAGCCCTTATTGCTTTTTTCCCATCTCCCTGCAGGCCATCTATTAGAATGTCTGGAAGGCAAACAAGGAGAGGCAGACAGTCAGGAGGCAATAAAAGAGGGCAAGCAGGCTCTGTGTCTGGGGGCAACAGTGCTGGTCGTGGACGCGGTGCATTGTCATCAGCACATGGCCATGGGACACGCTTGTCCTTCTTTTCGGCAGCTGGACATGTTGAGCCACATCATGCCGAAGACTTGGTAGAGTGGATGACCAAGCCCTCCTCCTCCTCCTCCTCCTCTCTCACCCAGGCTCAGGGTACTGGCAAAGCAGCTGCCAAAGCGTCCTCTTCCCTGGTATCAATGTCAGACTCATCATCAGTCACTCCTTCCCTAGACCCACCATGTCCTCCTCCTGAGGAGTCCCCCGAACTGTTTGAGCACAGTGTTGGGTACATGCTCCAGGAGGATGCCCAGCGTTTCGAAGGGTCTGATGATGAAACCCAGCTACAGGAAGGCAGTAGCGTGAGAGCAGACAGAGGGGATGCTCAAGAAGGACACCAATCTGGCAGTCATGTTCCAGCAGCTGCAGCATACTGCCAGATTGGCTCCAGTGATGAGGAGGGAGGGGATGATGAGGTCACTGACTCCACGTGGGTGCCTAATAGGAGAGAGGAGGAGGAGGAGGATGAGGAGGAGGCACATCTCCAACGAGGCAGGATGCCCTTTGGTGGCCAGCGTAAGGGCAGTACACCGACGGAATCACACCGCAGAGCTCCGCCTGTGCAGGGCGCTGCCTCTGCCCGTCATTCAAAAAGTTCTTTGGTGTGGGCCTTTTTTGAGGCTAGTGCATCAGATCGCACAGCTGCTGTTTGCAACATATGTCTCAAGCGTATATCGCGTGGCCAAAACATCAGCCGCTTGGGTACCACATGCCTGACCAGACATATGTTGACCTGCCATGCAGCTCGTTGGCAAGCCTACCTCAAAGACCCACACCAAAGAACAAAGCGGACCTCTCCTTGCACCGCATCAGCTGGGATCTCCAACCCCACTATAACTTCAGTCCTGTCTGAAACATGCACTGAGAGGAATGAAGGTGTAGAATTAGGTGTGTCACAGCCAAGTAGTTGCGGCCACTCTGCTAGCAGTACACCGACGTCCGATTCTAGCAGGCAAATTTCCCTGCCCCAGCTGCTGGACCGTCGAAAGAAGTTCACTCCCAGCCATCCACATGCCCAGCGGTTGAATGCTAGCTTGGCTAAATTGCTAGCGCTTCAACTGCTGCCTTTTCAGTTGGTAGACTCGGCCCCCTTCCGTGAGTTTGTGCAATGTGCGGTTCCTCAGTGGCAGGTTCCCAAACGCCACTTTTTCTCACGGAAGGCTATTCCGGCTCTCTACCGGCATGTGGAAGGCAATGTCTTGGCCTCGCTGGACAGGGCGGTCAGCGGTAAGGTGCATATTACCGCTGACTCATGGTCCAGCAGGCATGGACAGGGACGTTACCTTTCTTTCACGGCCCATTGGGTCACTCTTTTGGCAGCTGGGAAGGATGCAGGACAAGGTGCAGTAGTGTTGGAGGTTGTTCCACCGCCACGCCTCCAAAATGCTACTACTGGTTGTGACACACCTCTCTCCTCCACCCCCTCCTCTTCTTCTTCCTCCATGGCCTCTTCCTGTGGTTTGTCCTCTGAACCAGCGGTGCTCCGTAGCCGTTCAAGGGGCTACGCAAGTACGCAGGCAAAAAGATGCCATGCCGTGCTTGCGCTGGTGTGTTTGGGGGACAGAAGCCACACTGGGGCAGAGGTCCTGTCTGCTCTGCAGGGCCAGGCCGAGAGGTGGTTGACGCCACGCCAGCTTAAGCCAGGAATGGTGGTTTGCGACAATGGCACCAACCTCCTCTCCGCCCTCCGACAGGGACAACTGACCCATGTGCCCTGTGTGGCTCACGTCCTTAACCTGGTGATGCAGCGGTTCTGGGGCAGGTACCCGGGCTTACAGGATGTCCTGAGGCAGGCCAGGAAAGTCTGTGTGCATTTCCGCAGATCTTATAATGCCAGTGCTCGCCTGGCTGAGCTGCAAAAGGAGTTGAACCTGCCCAAGAACCGCCTTATATGTGACATGCCCACCAGGTGGAACTCAACGTTGGCCATGCTGCAGCAGCTGCACATGCAGCAGAGGGCCATCAATGAGTACCTGTGCGACTACGGCACCAGGACAGGGTCAGGGGAGCTTGTTTTTTTTTCTCCACGCCAGTGGGGCATGATCAGGGATGCATGCACTGTCCTGGCACCATTTGAGGAGGCCACGAGGATGGTGAGCAGTGACAGTGCATGCATCAGTGACACTGTACCTCTTGTCCACCTGTTGGAGCACACGCTGCGTGGAATAATGGACAGGGCACTTGAGGCAGAACAGAGGCAGGAAGAGGAGGACTTCCTTGCCTCTCAAGGCCCCCTTTACCCAGAAAGTGTTCCTTCTGTCCCACCCATCGCACAGGAAGAGGAGGAGGAGGAGGAGGAGGAGGATTGTGTCAGCATGGAGGTGGAGGCTGGCACTCAGCATCATCAGCAGCAGTCTTTTAGGGATGATTTACAGTCCCAAGAAACCAGTGGACTTGTACGTGGCTGGGAGGAGGTGGCTGCGGATCATGTCGTCCTTAGTGACCCAGAGGACTCCGGACCGAATGCCTCAGCAAACCTACGCTGCATGGCCTCCCTGATCCTGCAAAGTCTGCGGAAGGATCCTCGTATTCTTCGGATCAAGGAGAGGGACCATTACTGGCTGGCCACTCTCCTTGATCCACGGTACAAGGGTAAGGTTGCAGACCTTATGTTACCGTCGCAGAGGGAGCAGAGGATGAGACAACTCCGGGAGGCCTTGCAGAAAGGTCTGTGCAACGCGTTCCCAGAGACTGGGAGGTTACAAACTCCTGGTCCTGGACAACGAGTTGCTGAGGCTTCGGCCAGTCAAAGAAGGAGCGGTGGGGAAGGTGGCCGTCTGACCGATGCGTTCAGACAATTCTTTAGTCCGCAGCCCCAAAGTATGATCGGTTCCAGCAACCATCGCCAGCGTCTGATAAACATGGTGCAGGAATATCTAGGGGCAAGGTCAGACTTGGACACCTTCCCCCCCGAAAATCCTCTGGCTTACTGGGTCTTGAGGATGGATCACTGGCCAGAGCTTGCACAGTATGCAATTGAGCTACTGGCCTGTCCTGCATCCAGCGTTCTTTCGGAACGCACATTCAGTGCTGCTGGAGGCTTTGTCACGGATCACAGGGTGCGCCTGTCCACCGACTCGGTTGATCGACTGACTTTCATCAAGATGAACCAGTCTTGGATCACCACCAGCTACCACACACCTGATGCTGATATAACAGACTAATTGATTTTAACATGTCACATCCCTTCAAGACTGATGCTGATGCTGAGTGCCTGTGCTGTTATGTTGACTGGCTATCCTCCTCCTCAGAGTCCTCAATGATACGATTGATGATGATAGCTTGGAAGATCATTTTTGTTTATGGGTGCCGCCACCAGTGGCTAAGGCCCAATTTTTCAGCCCCTGTTTTACAGGGGCGTGTAATTACAATTTTTTTAGCAATAATTTGCCATAGGGCTCATTGCTGTGCTCCAAGTACAGTATCTGTGAGGGGTTGGAGTGTTGTGCCACCAGTGCCTAAGGCCCAATTTTTCAGCCCCTGTTTAACAGGGGCGTGTCATTACAATTTTTGAAGCAATACTTTGCAACAGGGCTCATTGCTGTGCTCCAAGTACAGTATCTGTGAGGGGTTGTAGTGTTGTGCCACCAGTGCCTAAGGCCCAATTTTTCAGCCCCTGTTCAACAGGGGCATGTAATTACAATTCTTGATCTAATAATTCACAGCAGGGCCCATTGCTGCACCCACCAAGAGTAACTCTGAGGGCTTACAGTGTTGTGGCAACGCCACCACCACCACCACCACGAAAGGCCCAATTTTTCAGCCCCTGTTCAAAAGGGGCATGTAATTACAATTCTTGATCTAATAATTCACAGCAGGGCCCATTCCTGCACCCACCAAGAGTAACTCTGAGGGCTTACAGTGTTGTGGCAACACCACCACCACCACCACGAAAGGCCCAATTTTTCAGCCCCTGTTCAACAGGGGCATGCAATTACAATTCTTGATCTAATAATTCACAGCAGGGCCCATTGCTGCACCCACCAAGAGTAACTGTCAGGGCTTACAGTGTTGTAGTACCAGCACCACCATCAAAGGCCCAATTTTTACTACCACTGTTCAACAATTATATGTAATTAAAATTCCTGATATAATAGTTGACAGCAGGGCGTTCCAGCACCAACCAAGAGTAACTGTGAGTGCTTACAGTGTTGTGCCAACACCAACAACTAAGGGGCCTATTTCTGCAGAGTATATACGGCAGGTCCCTACTTTCAAACATCCAACTTACAAACGACTCCTACTTGCAAACGCAAGAAGACAACAGGAAGTGAGAGGAAATCTACCCCTTGGAAGGAAAATTCTCTCCTGTAAGAATTAATATGGGAGAAAGGTGTCTCCTCTGTACTGATGCTTTATCAGCAATCCTTGTTTCAAGAAAAACACCACATTTCAAAAACAGTTGTCATTGGGACGGAAAGTGAGGTGAAATGTTCTGAACAGGGGCACAGACAGCAAAACAAATGTTACAGGGGTGATAACCCTTACCTATGTTTTCCAAAAAGTTTAAAAATAGATTTTTGGGCTGGAGCTACACTTAAACAATGTACCTGTTCAAAATTACAAACAGATTCTACATAAGAACAAACCTACAGTCCCTGTCTTGTATGCACCGCCTGTATACGGCTGTTCAGAGTATATAGGGCCTTTTTTATTTTATGTGCGGGGTTCCCCTTAATATCCATACAAGACCCAAAGGGGCTGGTAATGGGCTGGGGTAGGGGGGGGGGGGTCATGGGGTAGCTATGCCATTTTTCTTAAAGATTTTCATCCATATTACCGGGACCAGACATTACATTAAAGCCGCAAGCAGTTTTAAATGGCTTTTTTTTCCTTTAGAAGTGTCATTTTGTGCAGGGACAGTTCTAAACACGGGAAACACGTGGCACTTCACAGGCATACTTTAGACACCCCCCAGGTACGATATTTAAAGGAATATTTGACTTTTTTTTTTCACTTTATGCATCATTAAAATGACTGCTCCCGAAAAACGACCGTTTTTAAAACTTCTTTTTGCATTGATACATGTCCCCTGGTGCAGAACCCGGGTTCCCAAACCCTTTTTAGGACAATAACATGCATAATAGTCGTTATAATTAGCACTTTAGAATTTGAACGTTCGCATCCATTGTATTTAATAGGGTTCTAATGTTCGTACGAACTTTCGGTCCGTTCGCGGGTTCTGGTGCGAACCGAACCTGGGGGTGTTCGGCTCATCACTAGAACTGAATGATCCAGTGGTTTCTAGCATGTCTGGCTTCTTGAAACTTTTTCGGAATATCTTCGAAGAACCGGCTCGTGTCTCTTCAGCGGCCAGCGCCCTTTTACGTCTCCGCCAAGAGTCTGCTTCTGTGGGACAGTATGCCCTTCATTTCCGCATACTGTCGGCTGAGTTGAGCTGGAACAATGAGGCCTTAGTCGCAACCTTTTTGCATTGCCTGTCTGATAGAGTGAAGGATGAATTAGGAGGAAGAACCATCCCCACTGATCTGGCCGGCGTTATCTCCTTGTGTAACCAGATCGATATTCGCTTTCAGGAGAGGACCTTAGAAAAGCAACGCCAGCACTCCTTGGTTCTTAGTCAGCCTGAGCTCCCCTCTCTTCTACCCGTAGAGCATCTCCTACCAGCTGAGGAACCCATGCAGCTGGGTCGGACCAGGCTATCCCACGAGGAACGTGCTAGGCGCAGAACTCTTGGTCTGTGTCTTTACTGTGGGGGCAAAGGTCATTTTCGTGACACTTGCTCTCTTTGTCCAGAAAAACGTTCGGGTCCTCTTCATCTGGAAAGTGGTGTATTGGACCCAGAAATATCACCTTCCCCTTCTCGTCTTCTGCTTTCTGTGTTCCTTCATGTTGGTGCTTCTTCTCATTCGGTCTCAGCATATCTGGATTCCGGAGCCGCTGGTAATTTTATGGACTGGGAAATCGCATCGTCCATGAGACTTACTCTTTTGCCCCTCACCACACCATTGGTGGTCTTGGCGATTGATGGTACTGTTCTCCCAGGGGGACCTATCCGCTTCCAGACCCTCCCTGTTAAGATGTCGGTAGGAACACTCCACCAGGAGTGGATATCCTTCCTTATCTTACCCAAGGCCTCAACGCCTATAATTTTGGGTCTCCCATGGTTACAGCTCCATTCTCCTCATGTGGACTGGACTACTGGACAGATCCTGGCTTGGGGTCCCTCCTGTTCCTCGTCCTGCCTACCCAAGGTTGCCCCCTGTGAATCTGAGCCGGTCATTCATTCCAGGTTGCATAACCATTTACATTTCTCTGTCCCTAACCACCCTTGGACGCACAGCCAGGCTAGCTTGTCTACAAGTCCTGCAGTCGCTACGTCTTGCGATGCGATTCAGGTAGTCGCTACACCTGACTCAGCTATTCACTCTGCCTCTGTACTAGTTATGCCAGTCCAGCCCATGCCCAGTGAGCCTCCTACTTTTTCTTGTTCGGGACATTCTGCTTGTCCTTCAGCTATTCAGTTTGACTCCGGCGACATGTCACCTTCTAACCAACCTGACTTCAGGGTTCCACTGACATCTGCCCAGTCTGATGGTCCTGTGCAAGATGACCAGTTCCCCTTTAAGGGTCTAGGGGACCCTCCTCAGATTCCTGTTGATCCTCTCATGCCCTTGCTTATTCCTAGAGAGCCTTTGGTCCTCAATAGATCTTCTTGTCATCTCCCTACCTCGTTTTCGGTCTCTGAGGATAATCTTAAGTACGAGGTTAGACAAGTTCTAGATTCTCAGCTCTGCAGAGGCATTCTTCAGTACCTTGTGCATTGGAGAGGTTTTGGTCCTGAGGAGGCGTCTTGGATCGCTGCATCTGATGTCGCTGCACCTCATCTGTTGAGAAGGTTTCATCAGAGATTTCCCTTTAAGCCTGGGCCCAGGCGGGGGAGGGCCCATAAGAGGGAGGGTACTGTCATGGATATGCAGTAGTGTTTGTCTGTCAGCTTACCTTCCTTCCCATGTGTTCATCTTAAAGGCCTGAGCCCTTTCACCTGGCTTCCTTTATAATCTCCTCCCAGCCAGACTCCACCCCAGGCCCTATCACAGAACACTATATTAACCTGTGCACTGCAAGCCTGCTTTGCTGATCAACGTGCTTGTTAGGCATTGTGTGTTTGGGTTCCTGCCTGCCGTGTGCTACATCTGTCTCTCTGTTACGTTATTGGCTTGTCCCCGACTATCCCTGTCTGCTCGTGACCCTTGACCTTCGGCTCGTTCTTCGTTATCCTTGTCTGCTTGTGGCCCCTGACCTTCAGCTTGTTATTCGGTTCTCTCTATCGTGTGCTGCTGCTTCCCCTCTTTTCCCCTTATCCTACGGGGCGTGAGCTAGGAAACTCCAGGGGCCGCGACCTGGTCCCAGCCTGCAGCGTAACATCCTCACCACTAGAGGCCCTGGAGAAGACCAGCTGGGTCTTAGACTCCGCGCCCTGGGGAATCTTGGCTCTCGCTTCCGTTGGGATCCCGGTTGTGCTCCTCTGGTCCCGCTTTCCACAACCACCCAGTTTCCTATCCGCAGAAGCCAGCCATAGGGTTCACTACCTCGCGGTGCACTCCTGTCCCCCTACGGTGTGCATCTGTCACCTGGCCACAGGTGACCCTGACAGCTGACCTCTTCTTGCACCGCATCAGCTGGGATCTCCAACCCCACTATACCTTCAGTCCTCTCTGAAACCTGCTCTGAGAGGAATAAAGGTGTAGAATTAGGTGTGTCACAGCCAAGTACTTGCGGGCACTCTGCTAGCAGTACACCGACGTCCGATTCTAGCAGGCAAATTTCCCTGCCCCAGCTGCTGGACCGTCAAAAGAAGTTCACTCCCAGCCATCCACATGCCCAGCGGTTGAATGCTAGCTTGGCTAAATTGCTAGCGCTTCAACTGCTGCCTTTTCAGTTGGTAGACTCGGCCCCCTTCCGTGAGTTTGTGCAATGTGCGGTTCCTCAGTGGCAGGTTCCCAAACGCGACTTTTTCTCACGGAAGGCGATTCCGGCTCTCTACAGGCATGTGGAAGGCAATGTCTTGGCCTCGCTGGACAGGGCGGTCAGTGGTAAGGTGCATATTACCGCTGACTCATGGTCCAGCAGGCATGGACAGGGACGTTACCTTTCTTTCACGGCCCATTGGGTCACTCTTTTGGCAGCTGGGAAGGATGCAGGACAAGGTGCAGTAGTGTTGGAGGTTTTTCCACCGCCACGCCTCCAAAATGCTACTACTGGTTGTGACACACCTCTCTCCTCCACCCCCTCCTCTTCTTCTTCCTCCATGGCCTCTTCCTGTGGTTTGTCCTCGGAACCAGCGGTGTGCTCCGTAGGCGTTCAAGGGGCTACGCAAGTACGCAGGCAAAAAGATGCCATGCCGTGCTTGCGCTGGTGTGTTTGGGGGACAGGAGCCACACTGGGGCAGAGGTCCTGTCTGCTCTGCAGGGGCAGGCCGAGAGGTGGTTGACGCCACGCCAGTTTAAGCCAGGAATGGTGGTTTGCGACAATGGCACCAACCTCCTCTCCGCCCTCTGACAGGGACAACTGACCCATGTGCCCTGTATGGCTCACGTCCTTAACCTGGTGGTGCAGCGGTTCTTGGGCAGGTACCCGGGCTTACAGGATGTCCTGAGGCAGGCCAGGAAAGTCTGTGTTCATTTCCGCAGATCTTATAATGCCAGTGCTCGCCTGGCTGAGCTGCAAAAGGAGTTGAACCTGCCCAAGAACCGCCTTATATGTGACATGCCCACCAGGTGGAACTCAACGTTGGCCATGCTGCAGCGGCTGCACACGCAGCAGAGGGCCATCAATGAGTACCTGTGCGACTACGGCACCAGGACAGGGTCAGGGGAGCTCAGGTTTTTTTCACCACGCCAGTGGGGCATGATCAGGGATGCATGCACTGTCCTGGCACCATTTGAGAAGGCCACGAGGATGGTGAGCAGTGACAGTGCATGCATCAGTGACACTGTACCTCTTGTCCACCTGTTGGAGCACACGCTGCGTGGAATAATGGACAGGGCACTTGAGGAAGAACAGAGGCAGGAAGAGGAGGACTTCCTTGCCTCTCAAGGCCCCCTTTACCCTGACAGTGTTCCTTCTGTCCCACCCATCGCACAGGAAGAGGAGGAGGAGGAGGATTGTGTCAGCATGGAGATGGAGGCTGGCACTCAGCATCATCAGCAGCAGTCTTTTAGGGATGATTTACAGTCCCAAGAAACCAGTGGACTTGTACGTGGCTGGGAGGAGGTGGCTGCGGATCATGTCGTCCTTAGTGACCCAGAGGACTCCGGACTGAATGCCTCAGCTAACCTACGCTGCATGGCCTCCCTGATCCTGCAAAGTCTGCGGAAGTATCCTCGTATTCTTCGGATCAAGGAGAGGGACCATTACTGGCTGGCCACTCTCCTTGATCCACGGTACAAGGGTAAGGTTGCGGACCTTATGTTACCGTCGCAGAGGGAGCAGAGGATGAGACAACTCCGGGAGGCCTTGCAGAAAGGTCTGTGCAACGCGTTCCCAGAGACTGGGAGGTTACAAACTCCTGGTCCTGGACAACGAGTTGCTGAGGCTTCGGGCAGTCAAAGAAGCAGCGGTGGGGAAGGTGGCCGTCTGACCGATGCGTTCAGACAATTCTTTAGTCCGCAGCCCCAAAGTTTGATCGTTTCCAGCAACCATCGCCAGTGTCTGATATACATGGTGCAGGAATACCTAGGGGCAAGGTCAGACTTGGACACCTTCCCCACCAAAAATCCTCTGGCTTACTGGGTCTTGAGGATGGATCACTGGCCAGAGCTTGCACAGTATGCAATTGAGCTACTGGCCTGTCCTGCATCCAGCGTTCTTTCAGAACGCACATTCAGTGCTGCTGGAGGATTTGTCACGGATCACAGGGTGCGCCTGTCCACCGACTCGGTTGATCGACTGACTTTCATCAAGATGAACCAGTCTTGGATCACCACCAGCTACCACACACCTGATGCTGATATAACAGACTAATTGATTTTAAAATGTCACATCCCTTCAAGACTGATGCTGATGCTGAGTTCCTGTGCTGTTATGTTTACTAGCTATCCTCTTCCTCCTCCTCAATGATCCGATTAATGATGATAGCTTGGAAGATCATTTTGGTTTATGGGTGCCGCCACCAGTGGCTAAGGCCCAATTTTTCAGCCCCTGTTTAACAGGGGCGTGTAATTACAATTTTTGATGCAATACTTTGCAACAGGCCTCATTGCTGTGCTCCAAGTACAGTATCTGTGAGGGGTTGCAGTGTTGTGCCACCAGTGCCTAAGGCCCAATTTTTCAGGCCCTGTTCAACAGGGGCATGCAATTATAATTATTGATCTAATAATTCACAGCAGGGCCCATTGCTGCGCCCACCAAGAGTAACTGTCAGGCCTTACAGTGTTGTGTCAACACCACCACCACCACCACCACCACCAAAGGCCCAATTTTTCAGCCCCTGTTCAACAGGGGCATGCAATTATAATTATTGATCTAATAATTCACAGCAGGGCCCATTGCTGCGCCCACCAAGAGTAACTGTCAGGCCTTACAGTGTTGTGTCAACACCACCACCACCACCACCACCACCAAAGGCCCAATTTTTCAGCCCCTGTTCAACAGGGGCATGCAATTATAATTATTGATCTAATAATTCACAGCAGGGCCCATTGCTGCGCCCATCAAGAGTAACTGTCAGGCCTTACAGTGTTGTGGCACCAGCACCACCATCAAAGGCCCAATTTTTACTACCACTGTTCAACAATTATATGTTATTACAATTCCTGATATAATAGTTGACAGCAGGGCGTTCCAGCACCCACCAAGAGTAACTGTGAGTGCTTACAGTGTTGTGCCAACACCAACACCTAAGGGGCCAATTTCTGCAGAGTATATACGGCAGGTCCCTACTTTCAAACATCCAACTTACAAACGACTACTACTTGCAAACGGAAGAAGACAACAGGAAGTGAGAGGAAATCTACCCCATGGAAGGAAAATTCTCTCCTGTAAGAATTAATATGGGAGAAAGGTGTCTCCTCTCTACTGATGCTTTATCACCAATCCTTGTTTCAATAAAAATACCACATTTCAAAAACAGTTGTCATTGGGACGCAAAGTGAGGTGAAATGTTCTGAACAGGGGCACAGACAGCAAAAAAAATGTTACAGGGGTGATAACCCTTCCCTATGTTTTCCAAAAAGCTTAAAAATAGGTATTTGGCCTGGAGCTACACTTAAACAATGTAGCTGTTCAAAATTACAAACAGATTCTACATAAGAACAAACCTACAGTCCCTGTCTTGTATGCACCGCCTGTATACGGCTGTTCAGAATATATAGTGCCTTTTTTATTTTGTGTGCGGGGTTCCCCTTAATATCCATACAAGACCCAAAGGGGCTGGTAATGGGCTGGGGTAGGGGGGGGGGGGGGGTTGATGGGGTAGCTATGCCATTTTTCTTAAAGATTTTCATCCATATTACCGGGACCAGACATTACATTAAAGCCGCAAGCAGTTTTAAATGGCTTTTTTTCCTTTAGAAATGTTATTTTGTGCAGGGACAGTTCTAAACACGGGAAACACGTGGCACTTCACAGGCATACTTTAGACACCCCCCAGGTACAATATTTAAAGGAATATTTGACTTTTTTTTTTTCACTTTATGCATCATTAAAATGACTGCTCCCGGAAAACGTCCGTTTTTAAAACTTCTTTTTGCATTGATACATGTCCCCTGGTGCAGAACCCGGGTTTCCAAACTCTGTTTAGGACAATAACATGGATAATAGTCGTTATAATTAGCACTTTAGAATCCGAACGTTCGCATCCATTGTATTTAATAGGGTTCTAATGTTCGTGCAAACTTTCGGTCCGTTCGCGGGTTCTGGTGCGAACCGAACCCGGGGGCGTTCGGCTCATCACTACTCACCAGTGAAAAATGAGCGATAAAACACCGCTGATCACTCATTTATCAGGGGCTCTCTGCTCTCCCCTCCAATGCTCACTGGAGCGCTGGGCTGTGGAGGGGGCGAAATGGGCTGGATTCGGGTTTTCAGCAGATCCAGGCTTCTGCACTCCTGTGATTCATAGAAGTATAGCCAAAAATGCTTTGGTCATACTTCTCCTTTAAAGAGGAGAGAAGTTTTGTTTTAGGTCTAGGGGTATGGCCAACGACAGTGCATTTTATATATACAGTATATATATTTTTTGCTGATTGAGTCTCCAAATAAAGTGACCCATATGATTTACATTTTCGATCCAAGCACCCACTGTTGCCTGCATGTCAGCCACTGGTGTGCATCCACTATTATGGGCTGCCTGCATGCAGCTCCAAGGTAGATGTACAGGCATCTGCCAGCGGCTCTGCACAGAGGATGGGCTTAATCATCCGCCTGAATGAGAGTGTTGTTCTTCTTCCATCATTCAATCCACTTCCTGTAAGCCCAGGACATCAAGGACACACCCCCACCATCATCATGTCAGCCTAGACTCCAGTACAGTGCTGCATTGCTGTAATAATGCTAGCTCCACCCTCTACAGGATTGAGGACCACAGGAAAAGAATGGCAAAGAGAGAGGATCCCACCCATCATGTAACTAACCAGAAGACATCTGGAAAAGGGTATGTCTTGAAAATGTTAAAATAAATTATATGTTGGGTGGATGAGGTGTTCGGCTTTCATTTATAAAACAAGAATATTGTTTCAAAAAGAGGAGCTGATAAAATAACAAGGTAAAAACAGCTAACATTTCACGTACCTACTTTGCAATGTAATACATAAGGAAAATAAACATTGAGATATTTCATTTTCCTGAAATTGTAGCAAAAATCTAGTGGTTTTAGCAAAACTTTGAATTTGTTGAAATATTTTGTTGAAATATTTTGCTGAATAATTTGTTGAAATATTTTGTTGAAATATAAAATAATTTGTTGAAATATTTTGCAACTTCTGCAACATAGAATCTTTACAATGCTGAGGTCCATAGATTTTGCAGAGAACCCACACTTCCTAGAAGAAGATGGATCTCTCCTGGGTGTGCTCCAACTTCCTGTCTGCCCATTCCCCCAAGTCACTTCGGACTTGAGTGTGCTCCATGTCAGCAATTCAGCATCATTAATACTGTATATCTGAAATGATATGAAGCAATTTTGCCAGCTACCTTCTGTAAACTAAAAAATGAACTCCTCTCTTGTAATAGAGATTAGAAGTGCATCAGCCCAGTGATGACCTTTCATGGATAAATGTAGCTACCCTAATGCCGCGTACACACGGTCGGAATTTCTGTCGGAAAAGCCTTGGATGGTTTTTCCAACGGAATTCCACTCAAGCTTGGCTTGCATACACACGGTCACACAAAAGTTCTCTAAACTTTCGACCGTCAAGAACGCGGTGACGTACAACACTAGGACGAGCCGAGAAAATTTAATTCAATGCTTCCGAGCATGCGTCGAATTGATCCGAGCATGCTAGGAATTTTGCGTGTCAGAATTGCTACAGACGATCGGAATTTTAGATAATAGAAATAGAGAACCTGCCCTCAATCCTTCCGACAGAAATTCCAATTCCAATTCCGACAGCAAATGTCTGATGGAGCATACACACGGCTGGAATTTCCGATGAAAAGCTCATATCGGACTTTTCTTGTCCGTGTGTACGCGGCATAAGAGGTAGTATGTTATTAGCAGGATAACCAGGAGAAACATAAGGAAAACAGCCTGAAAAAAAGAAAACTGCTAAGGAATGGTAGCCTACACTATATTATACTTTTTGTTTTTAGATTTAAGATTCATGATGATAACCCTAATAAAACAACAGTTTTGTACAGTAATAGTTTGTAAAAATAGTTATAATGGCGCCGGCGCCGGCCATCTGAATAACGGCAGCTGGTTGGCTGTAAAAGTGTCTATCAGAGCCACTGGCTCTGATAGGCTTTCTGATTACAGCCTGAGGGCTGTAATCGGCTTCCAAATAGTTAACCAGGGGACGCACGGGTCGTGCGTTCCTTGGTTAACACTGACACTCATCTCAGCCAATCAGGTTCACTGGATCTGGCTACCGGTAACCTGATTGGCTGAAGCAACATCGAGGGCGGGACTACATCGAGGGATCGTGGAGGAGGATCCGAGGATGGCTGACCGAGAAAGGTAAGTGCCAGGCGGGGGGGGCAATCTGGCGGCATTTTAGGGGCAAACTGGCAGGAATTGATGGGCACAATGGCGACAATGGCATGGCACAGTGGCGAAAATTGATGGGCACAGTGGCGACAATGGCATGGCACAGTGTCTGCGTTTGGCATGGAAAAGGGGTGACAATTGATGGGCACAGTGGCGACAATGGCATGGCACAGTGGCTGCATTTGGCATGGCACAGTGGCGACAATTGATGGCACAGTGGCTGCGTTTGGCATGGCACAGTGGCGACAATTGATGGGCACAGTGGCGACAATGGCATGGCACAGTGGCGACAATTGATGGCATGGCACAGTGGCAACAATTGATGGCACAGTGGCTGCGTTTGATGGCATGGCGCAGTGGCGACAATTGATGGGCACAGTGGCTGCATTTGATGGCATGGCACAGTGGCTGCGTTTGATGGCATGGCACAGTGGCGACAATTTTATGGCACAGTGGCGACAATTTTATGGCACAGTGGCTGCGTTTGATGGGCACAGTGGCTGCGTTTGATGGGCACAGTGGCGGCAATTGATGGGCACAGTGGCGGCAATTGATGGATGGGCACAGTGAGGCTGCAATTGATGTTTTGTTTCGTTTTTTCATTTGTTTGCGCCCCCCAAAAATTTTGAGCACCAGCCGCCACTGCTAGGGTGTCCATCTGCATGCCTCACTGTGCCTCACTTTGCCTCTCTGTGTCCATGTGCATGCCTCACTGTGTCCATGCCTCACTGTGTCCATGCCTCACAGTGCCCATGCCTCATTGTGCCCATGCCTCACTGTGTCCATGACTAGACTGACGTTTAACATGGGAGTCTATGGAAGGGGTGCCCGGATTTGAAAAATCGGTGCTTCCTGGCCGTAGGTCCTCCAGACAAAAAACTTTGCACACATATAGAGGAGAAATTAAGCTACATGTGGGCCAAGTTTCGGGTCCAGGGGACCTACAACCGGCCAGTACTGGGTCCCCAAAATCATCAGAGAAATGACCGTTTACCATGGGAGTCTATGGAAGGGGTGCCCGGCTTTGAAAAATCGGTGCTCCCTGACCGTATGTCCCCCAGGCAACAAAATTTGCACACTTGTAGAGCAAGAGTGAGGCTAAATGTGTGCCAAGTTTGGGGTCTGTCTGGTATCGGGTCCCAAAAGTCTGGGAGATCAGGCGCAAAAAGGTGACTAGAATATAAGCTGAGGGGGGCATTTACAGCACAAAAAAATGTGCTGAAAAACACGGCTTATGCTCGAGTACAAACGGTATATATATTTTTGTGAATTAAACGACAAAAAAACACTTCCATTCAGCCAATAAGTGTTTCTGCCTGAACACAGCTACTGCCTGTTGATTGTTGACAGCGGCTAAGTAACCCCCAGCCATTTACATGATGTTTCTATTGTTTTACACTCTAATTAGAGTAAGATAAGTGTTATATTACAAATTAAATATGTTGTTCACTGTTCCCAAAAGTTTACTGTTTAAAGAATAGGTTCACCTTTATGAAAAAAATAATAACAGCACATTTTTTTGCAGAAAAAAAAGTACATTTTTTTTTTTATTCACAGTGATCAGTGGGTTGCGGGTGCAATGTCAGGCTTCTGCACACCCCTTCCTACAGCTCTGTACCCGTACAGACGGTCCCCTAGTTACAAATGACTCCTACTTACAAACAGAGGGAGACAACAGGAAGTGAGAGGAAATCTACCCCTAGGAAGGGAAATTCTCTCTTGTAAGAGTTATTATGGGAAAAAGGTGTCTCCTCTCCACTGATGCTTTATCACCAATCCTTGTTTCCCTAATAACCCAAAATATTCAAAAAACAATTTTCCTTGGGACAGAAAGTGAGGTAAAATCTTCTGAACAGGGACACAGACAGCAAAACAAACGTTACAGGAGTGTTAACCCTTCCCTATGCTATCCAAAAAGCTTAAAAATATTTTTTTGGGCTAGAGATACACGTAAAAAATTTACCTGTTCCGACTTACAAACAGATGAAGTAAACCCTCCTATCGTTTTCAGCCAAGGAAGCTGCCATCTTGACCTTTGTTTAAAATTCTACTGCCATGATGCTGCACATGTGACCAGTTATGACACCAGCCATTGGATGGTTTGACAATTTGGTTGAGAGCACAACCAATGTGGCAGTTAGCATTTCCGGCATGCTGGGAATTTAACTGTTTTTTTAAACTGTTAAATCAATGGGTTTACTTCCAAACCTACAGACCCTGTCTTGTTTGTAACCCGGGGACCGCCTGTATCTTTGTACAGGCTGTCAGCTTCAAAACTGTATTAGGTGTGAATGATCTAGCACGTTCCCAGTCTGTTGAAATTACAAGTCAGTCTGCGCAGTGGAAGACAGGACTTGAAGTTTATTCATTCACAGATCTTGTGTGGATGGAGTCCTGTACAGCCATGCCAATTTCAAATGTGATGAGGGAGAGCAACCCCCTGTCACATGGAAGCGGGGCTTTATGCTTAGCATAAATAAAATGTACCTCCATACAAGGTTTGCTGGATATCTGTTGCTTACTGCCACCAATTTCAGGTCCCGTCCTAGACTGACACTTCCCTGAGTATCTCTCATGCTCTGTTCAGTAAGGACTGGGCAGGAATGAGTGAGATGGGGGAGTAGGCAGAGGCAGCTCTAGGCTTTATGAGGTCTTAGGCAAATCTGAGACATGAGGCCCCATTCACATTCATGGGAAAAATAATTCAAGCGATAAAAATTAACTGTATAAATTGCATATATTAAAAGTTTTCAATTCTATGAACTATGAATTCATCGTTTATAGAAATTTCTCAATTTCTCAATTTTTCTTTAATCAAATATATATTACATATATATTATATATTACACGCATGTTTATCCATTTACATGAAGGTCAGGTCAATATAACCCAGCCAGCACAGAGTTCCCCCATATATCAGAGTCTGCAGGATTCCCCCTTACAGCGTAAGGGAACTCTGATATAAAGGGGAAAGCTGCGGATAATGATCTAAGGGTGAATCTGCAGACTTTGGTGTAAAGGGGAATGCAAATGTAAGGGAGGGGGGGAGCTCTGGTGACCAAAGATTACCTTTATATTAGAGTCCACTGCATTCCCCTTTACATCACAGAGTTCCAACTTGCATTTAAAATGGGAACTCTAATGTGGAGGGGGCTCTGGAGCACCTTCTGCAGAGTGAGAGAGTTGCAGACATGATACAGTAGATGGTCAGAGACGGCAGACATGATACAGGAGATAATACGGGGGGGGAGGGGGACTAGAGGGAAAATGGGACTTTATATGATACACAACACTTGGGTAGAATGAATCAAACTAAAATAATAAATAAAATATTTATTGATAACACAATTGGGCATGGTGCAATAGATAACATTAATGGTAGACCAAAATGTACAGTACAGAATTGATAAACGTAGTTAGTAGATAACATAGTAATACAAATAACATAATAAACATTATTGCACATAATGTATAATGAACCAGCAACATACCCAATAGATAGAAAAACATGATACATATTAAAAATAATTGATTGATTCAGACAAATAAAACCCATAGTGAACACATGATTGCTGTGGCATAGCATCAAATAGAATTTCTCAACACGTTTCGTGGGTTGTTTCCACTCATCAGGAGCAGCTATACACTGGGAGTATCAAAGATAGATTTAAAAATATATAATCAATGGTAGTTAATTAGAAACAGAAAGAGAGGGAGCACAAAAACTGTGGTCCTGACACTCTTACCTATGGGTAAATTGTATAAAAACATAGATGGTGATAATGATATATAGGAGGCACTAGGAGGTGAAGAACAATCCCCCCGGGAGCTGAGGTGATAGCGATGCAGGCGACAAGAGGGCCAAGAAAACAGAAATGGGAGAACATCACCTGGAATAGATAAACCCCCTTCACAGGTCTGTAGTGGTAGGTAAGAGCCCAAAGGGCTTCTGTAACAATAAATAGTTAAGAGTATTAACATGTAGTGAAATTATCAGTTAATGTGAGAGGGCAATAAGAAAGGAGAAGGAGAAGATGGTGAAAATAGTGAAAGGTGAGGTAAAACGTAGAAAACACCCAGGTGACTGGAAAGCATCAGGGAGGTAGTGAAAAATGTAAGCAAAAGTGCAAGGAGAGAAAAAATGTACCCCCATAAGGCCAGAGGAAGAGTCAATGGCATAGGAATTACCTAAGGCTTGAGGTAGATTGTGAAATAAAAAATTGAAAATAAAAATGGTGAATAGAAAATACCAAAGAAGATCCAAACGAATATAGCGAAGTAAAGTCCTGAGAGGAGTGAGAGTGAAGGATTGGCCCGCTCACCAGCAGAGCCCCACCGAACGTCACGCTGCCGTGCTATAGGAGAGGGGGCGACCATGTCCGAGCGACAAGTGCTCATAAGTAGGTGCCTAACCTCCCTCGTGGTGCATGCCGATTGTATCCACGTATGCGTGCGGCGTCATGAATGACGTCACTCGTAAGACACGTGGGCGTGGCGTCAACGCGCAGCGAGTGCAAGCCTCCAACCCCGCGATCAAGGAGATCGGGAAGGGGGTTTGGGGATAGCCACGGTGTGCATCACAGCTCCGGGGAAAACTATTACAAATCCTCAATGGATGGCCTCACTTTTAAGGAAAACTGACAGAACAAATAAATCCAGTATAGCAAGTGACCTGAAGCTGGCACTTGATACAGGTCAAACAGAAAATCATGGGAATAACAGCATAGATAAGTGTGTGTATCCATCCCTAATATGTTGTTAAACGAAGAAATGGTTGGGACTTTATGTGAGACCATCTTTATATGATACACAACACTTGGGTAGAATGAATCAAACTAAAGTAATAAATAAAATATTTATTGATAACACAATTGGGCATGGTGCAATAGATAACAATAATGGTAGACCAAAATGTACAGTACAGAATTGATAAAAGTAGTTAGTAGATAACATAGTAAAAAAATAACATAATAAACATTATTGCACATACAGTAAGGTATATTGAACCAGCAACATACCCAATAGATAGAAAAACATGATACATATTAAAAATAATTGATTAATTCAGACAAATAAAACCCATGGTGAACACATAATTGCTGTGGCATAGCATCAAATAGAATCTCTTGACGCATTTCGTGGGTTGTTTCCACTCATCAGGAGCAGCTATACACTGGGAGTATCTAAGATAGATTTAAAAATATATAATCAATGGTAGTTGATTAGAAACAGAAAGAGAGGGAGCACAAAAACTGTGGTCCTGACACTCTTACCTATGGATAAATTGTATAAAAACTTAGATGGTGATAATGATATACAGGAGGCACTATGAGGTGAAGAACAATCCCCCTGGGAGCTGAGGTGATAGCAATGCAGGCGACAAGAGGGCCAGGAAAACAGAAATGGGAGAACATCACCTGGGATAGATAAACCCCCTTCACAGGTCTGTAGTGATAGGTACTGGAAAGCATCAGGGAAAAATGTAAGCAAAAGTGCAAGGGGAGAAAAATGTACCCCCATAAGGCCAGAGGAAGAGTCTATGGCATAGGAATTACTTAAGGCTTGAGGTAGATTGTGAAATAAAAAATTAAAAATAAGAATGGTGAATAGAAAATACCAAAGAAGATCCAAACAAATATAGTAAAGTAAAGTCCTGAGAGGAGTGAGAATGAAGCAGAGCCCCACCGACCGCCACGCTGCCGAAACGTGTCAACAAATTCTATTTGATGCTATGCCACAGCAATTATGTGTTCACTATGGGTTTTATTTGTCTGAATCAATCAATTATTTTTAACATGTATCATGTTTTTCTATCTATTGGGTATGTTGCTGGTTCATTATACATTATGTGCAATAATGTTTATTATGTTATTTTTATTACTGAGCCGAACACCCCCCCCCCCCCCATTCGGTTCGCACCAGAACCTTCGAACAGACCGAAAGTTTGCGCGAACGTTAGAACCCTATTAAATACAATGGACGCGAACGTTCGAAATCGAAAGTGCTAATTATAACGGCTAATATGCATGTTATTGTCCTAAAAAGGGTTTGGGGACCCAGGTTCTGCCCCAGGGGACATGTATCAATGCAAAAATAAGTTTTAAAAAAAGGCATTTTTTTCGGGAGCAGTCATTTTAATGATGCATAAAGTAAAAAAAAAAGTGAAATATTCCTTTAAATATCGTACCTGGGGGGTGTCTAAAGTATGCCTGTGAAGTGGCACGTTTTTCCCGTGTTTAGAACTGTCCCTGCACAAAATGACATTTCCAAAGGAAAAAAAAGCCATTTAAAACTGCTTGCGGCTTTAATGTCATGTCTTGTCCTGGTAATATGGATGAAAATCTTTGAGAAAAATGGCATGGCTACCCCATCACACCTACCCCAGCCCATTACCAGCCCCTTTGGGTCTTGTATGGATATTAAGGGGAACCCCGCACACAAAATAAAAAAGGCCCTATATACTCTGAACAGCAGTATACAGGCGGTGCATACAAGACAGGGACTGTAGGTTTGTTCTTATGTAGAATCTGTTTGTCATTTTGAACAGGTACATTGTTTAAGTGTAGCTCCAGCCAAAAAATCTATTTTTAAGCTTTTTGGAAAACATAGGGAAGGGTTATCACCCCTGTAACATTTGTTTTGCTGTCTGTGCCCCTGTTCAGAACATTTCACCTCACTTTCCGTCCCAATGACAAATGTTTTTGAAAAGTGGGGTTTTTATTGAAACAAGGATTGGTGATAAAGCATCAGTAGAGAGGAAACACCTTTTTCCCATATGAACTCTTACAGGAGACAATTTTCCTTCCTAGGGGTAGATTTCCTCTCACTTCCTGTTGTCTCCTTTCGTTTGCAAGTAGGAGTCGTTTGTAAGTTGGATGTTTGAAAGTAGGGGCCTGCCGTATATACTCTGCTGAAATTTGCCCGTTACATGCTGGTGTTGCCACAACACTGTGAACCCTCACAGTTACTCTTGGTGGGCGCTGGAATGCCCTGCTGTGAACTATTATATCAGGAATTGTATTTACATGCCATTATTAAACAGTGGTAGGAAAAATTGGGCCTTTGGTGGTGTTGCTGGTGCCACAACACTGTAAGCCCTCACAGTTACGCATGAATGGGCCCTGCTGTAAATTATTAGATCAAGAATTGTAATTATATGGGCAGAAAAATTGGGCCTTAGGCACTGGTGCCACAACACTGCAACCCCTCACAGATACTGTACTTGGAGCACGGCAATGAGCCCTGTTGCAAAGTATTGCATCAAAAATTGTAATTACACTCCCCTGTTAAACAGGGGCTGAAAAATTGGGCCTTAGGCACTGGTGCTGGTGCCACGACACTGCAACCTCTCCCAGATACTCTAGTTGGAGTGCAGGAATGAGTCCTGCTGCAAAGCATTGCATCAAAAATTGTAATTACATGCCCCTGTTAAACAGGGGCTGAAAAATTGGGCCTTAGCCACTGGTGGCGGCACCCAGAAACAAAAAAGTTCTTCCAAGCTATCATCAAGAATCGGATAATTGAGGAGGAGGAGGATAGTCAGTCAACATAACAGGACAGTCACTCAGCATCAGCATCAGTCTTGAAGGGATGTGACATTTGAAAGTAAATTATTCTGTTATATCAGCTTCAGGTGCTTGGTAGCTGGTGGTGATTCAAGACTGGTTCATCTTTATGAAGGTCAGTCGATCAACCGAGTCGGTGGACAGGCGCACCCTGTGATCCGTGACAAAGCCTCCAGCAGCACTGAATGTGCGTTCCGAAAGAATGCTGGATGCAGGACAGGCCAGTAGCTCAATTGCATACTGTGCAAGCTCTGGCCAGTGATCCATCCTCAACACCCAGTAAGCCAGAGGATTTTCGGTGGGAAAGGTGTCCAAGTCTGACCTTGCCCCTAGGTATTCCTGCGCCATGTATATCAGACGCTGACGATGGTTGCTGGAACCGAACATACCTTGGGGCTGCGGACTAAAAAATTGTCTGAACGCATCGGTCAGACGGCCACCTTCTCCACTGCTCCTTCTGCTACTGACCGAAGCCTCAGCAACTCGTTGTCCAGGACCAGGAGTTTGTAACCTCCCAGTCTCTGGGAACGCGTTGCACAGACCTTTCTGCAAGGCCTCCCGGAGATGTCTCATCCTCTGCTCCCTCTGCGACGGCTGGATAAGGTCTGCAACCTTACCCTTGTAATGTGGATCAAGGAGGGTTGCCAGCCAGTAATGATCCCTCTCCTTGATACTACGAATCCGAGGATCCTTTCGCAGGCTTTGCAGGATCAGGGAGGCCATGCAGCGTAGGTTTGCTGAGGCATTCGGTCCGGAGTCCTCTGGGTCACTAAGGACGACATGATCCGCTGCCACCTCCTCCCAGCCACGTACAAGTCCACGGTTTTGTTGGGACTGTAAATCATCCCTAAAAGACTGCTGCTGTTGATGCTGAGTGCCATGCTCCACCTCCATGCTGACACAATCCTCCTCCTCCTCGTCCTCTTTCTGTGTGATGGGTGGGACAGAAGGAACACTGTCTGGGTAAAGGGGGCCTTGAGAGGCAAGGAAGTCCTCCTCTTCCTGCCTCTGTTCTGCCTCAAGTGCCCTGTCCATTATTCCACGCAGCGTATTCTCCAACAGGTGGACAAGAGGTACAGTGTCACTGATGCATGCACTGTCACTGCTCACCATCCTCGTGGCCTCCTCAAATGGTGCCAGGACAGTGCATGCATCCCTGATCATGCCCCCATGATCAAGCTCCCCTGACCCTGTCCTGGTGCCGTAGTCGCACAGGTACTCATTGATGGCCCTCTGCTGCATGTGCAGCCGCTGCAGCATGGCCAACGTTGAGTTCCACCTGGTGGGCATGTCACATATAAGGCGGTTCTTGGACAGGTTCAACTCCTTTTGCAGCTCAGCCAGCCAAGCACTGGCATTATATGATCTGCGGAAATGCACACAGACTTTCCTGGCCTGCCTCAGGACATCCTGTAAGCCCGGGTACCTGCCCAAGAACCACTGCACCACCAGGTTAAGGACGTGAGCCACACAGGGCACATGGGTCAGTTGTCCCTGTCGGAGGGCAGAGAGGAGGTTGGTGCCATTGTCGCAAACCACCATTCCTGGCTTAAGCTGGCGTGGCGTCAACCACCACTCGGCCTGCCCCTGCAGAGCAGACAGAACCTCTGCCCCAGTGTGGCTCCTGTCCCCCAAACACACCAGCGCAAGCACGGCATGGCATCTTTTTGCCTGCGTACTTGCGTAGCCCCTTGAACGCCTACGGAGCACCGCTGGTTCCGAGGACAAAGCACAGGAAGAGGCCATGGAGGAAGAAGAAGAGGAGGGGGTGGAGGAGAGAGGTGTGTCACAACCAGTAGTAGCATTTTTGAGGCGTGGCGGCGGAACAACCTCAAACTACTGCACCTTGTCCTGCATCCTTCCCAGCTGCCAAAAGAGTGACCCAATGGGCCGTGAAAGAAAGGTAACGTCCCTGTCCATGCCTGCTGGACCATGAGTCAGCGGTAATATGCACCTTACCGCTGACCGCCCTGTCCAGCGAGGCATGGACATTGCCTTCCACATGCCGGTAGAGAGCCGGAATCGCCTTCTGTGAGAAAAAGTGGCGTTTGGGAACCTGCCACTGAGGAACCGCACATTGCACAAACTTACGGAAGGGGGCCGAGTCTACCAACTGAAAAGGCAGCAGTTGAATTGCTAGCAATTTAGTCAAGCTAGCATTCAACCGCTGGGCATGTGGATGGCTGGGAGTGAACTTCTTTTGACGGTCCAGCAGCTGGGGCAGGGAAATTTGCCTGCTAGAATCGGACGTCCGTGTACTGCTAGCAGAGTGCCCGCAAGTACTTGGCTGTGACACACCTAATTCTACACCTTCATTCCTCTCAGTGCAGGTTTCAGAGAGGACTGAAGGTATAGTGGGGTTGGAGATCCCAGCTGATGCGGTGCAAGGAGAGGTCCGCTTTGTTCTTTGGTGTGGGTCTTTAACCACTTAAGCCCCGGACCATTTCGGGCCATTAGGACCAAGCCTGTTTTTGGGATTCGGCACTGCGCTGCTTTAACTGTAAATTGTGCGGACATGCAATGTTGTACCCAAATGAAATTTGCGTCCTTTTCTTCCCACAAATAGAGCTTTCTTTTAATGGTATTTGATTGCCTCTGCGATTTTTATTTTTTGCGATATAAATGGAAAAAGAACGAAAATTTTGAAAAAAAAAGATATTTTCTACTTTTTGTTATAAGAAAAATCGAATAAACTCAATTTTAGTCATACATTTAGGCCAAAATGTATTCAGCCACATGTCTTTAGTAAAAAAAATGTCAATAAGCGTATATTTATTGGTTTGCGCAAAAGTTATAGCGTTTACAAACTAGGGTACATTTTCTGAAATTTACACAGCTTTAAATTTATGACTGCCTATCTCATTTCTTGAGGTGCTAAAATGGCAGGGCAGTACAAAACCCCCCCAAATGACCCCATTTTGGAAAGTAGACACCCCAAGGAAATTGCTGAGAGGCATGTTGAGCCCATTGAATATTTTTTTTTTTGTCCCAAGTGATTGAATAATGACAAAAAAAAAAAAAAAAAAAATTACAAAAAGTTGTCACTAAATGATATATTGCTCACACATGCCATGGTTATATGTGGAATTGCACCCCAAAATACATTCTGCTGCTTCTCCTGAGTACGGGGATACCACATGTGTGGGACTTTTTAGGAGCCTAGCCACGTACGGGACCCCGGAAACCAAGCACCGCCTTCAGGATTTCTAAGGGCGCAAATTTTTGATTTCACTCCTCGCTACCTATCACAGTTTCGAAGGCCATAAAATGCCAAAATAGCACAAAACCCCCCCAAATGACCCCATTTTGGAAAGTAGACACCCCAAGCTATTTACTGAGAGGCATGTTCAGTCCATGGAATATTTTATATTTTGCCACAAGTTGCGGGAATATGACAAACTTTTTTTTTTTTGCACAAAGTTGTCACTAAATGATATATTGCTCACACATGCCATGGGCATATGTGAATTTACACCCCAAAATACATTCTGCTGCTTCTCCTGAGTACGGGGATACCACATGTGTGGGACTTTTTGGGAGCCTAGCCGCGTACGGGACCCCAAAAACCAAGCACCGCCTTCAAGGTTTCTAAGGGCATACATTTTTGATTTCACTCCTCACTACCTATCACAGTTTTGAAGGCCATAAAATGCCAAGATGGCACAAAACCCCCCCAAATGACCCCATTTTGGAAAGTAGACACCCCAAGCTATTTGCTGAGAGGCATGTTGACCCCATTGAATATTTTTTTTTTTTGTCCCAAATGATTGAATAATGACAAAAAGAAAAAAAAATGTACAAAAAGTTGTCACTAAATGATATATTGCTCACACATGCCATGGTTATATGTGGAATTGCACCCCAAAATACATTCTGCTGCTTTTCCTGAGTACGGGGATACCACATGTGTGGGACTTTTTGGGAGCCTAGCCGCGTACAGGGCCCCAAAAACCAAGCACTGCGAACGCTGCAGTTATGTGTGTTGTGTTTGGTAAGTGACAGTGATCGATCGATACTGCACTTGGGTGGGCTGGGCTGGGCTGGGCTGGGCGGAGGGGCTAAACGCAGGCGCTAGCAGGTATCTGGGCTGATCCCGCTAACACTGCGTTTTTGGGAACCCTAAACCGCTGGGGATGCTAGTATAGATCTGATCAGATCTGATCAGATACTATACCACTAAGGGGGGTGTATGCTTTACGCGTGGGTGTTAGCGTTACTGTCACTAACCTAACACTGCCTGGGGCGACGCAGACCCTCTCTGGCGCTAAAACCTAATTGATCTCACCCGCCGGGCGATCAGGGGGGTTAAACCTTTATTGGGTTATATACGGCGGGTGCCCTGATGCTATAAAAAGCAAACTAATCAACCAGCGTCACCCGTAACCTTTATATGGTGATCACTGGTGAAAGGGTTAACTAGGGGCAATCAGGGGGTTAAAACCTTTATTAGGTTAAATATGGGGGTACCTGACACTATATAAAAACCTGACGGGTAACCTAAATAACTAAATAACTTACTGGCTAACCAGTGACACCAGTGACGCTTATACGGCGATCACTGGTGAAAGGGTTAACTCTAGGGGCAATCAGGGGGTTAAAATAATATATGGGGGTACCTGACACTAATAAAAACCTGCGGCGAACCTAAAAAAAAATAACTGCCTATCTAAAACACCAGCGACACGAATACAGCGATCGGAAAAACAATCGCTTAGTGACGCTGAAGTTAGGGGGTGAAAGGGTTACCTGGGGGGTGATCAAGGGGTTAAACCTTTATTAGGGGGGGGTTAGGGGGCTACCCTGGACCTAAAGGGGCCTAATCCTAACTGCCCTGCAACTTTTTACAATCACAGATGACACTAAATGCAGTGATCAGTAAAATAAATGATCACTGCAATCAGTGACACTGTGATTGGGGGCTTTGGGGTGACCTGGGGGGTGATCTGGGGGTGACTGGGGGGTGATTTGTGTGCCTATGTGTACCTACGTGTCAGTGGACTGTTGGTGCACTAACCTGCTTCTTCTCTGCTCGGCGCCGGGAACGGAAAGACCGCGGCGAGGGAGATGACATCACTTCCTCCAGCCTTGTTTACATCACATGGCGGAGGAAGCATTTTCATTGGCCGGGAGCGATCGCGAGGGGGGGCGGAATCGAGCGCCCCCCCCCTCATGCCTGATCGCTCCCGAACACTTAACGGCCGCTCACTGCAGTGAAGGGGGGTCCGGATGGACCCCCCAACTGCACAAAGGCGATCACGTAGATCTACGTGATTCTGCCTGTCCGTGCCATTCTGCCGACGTAAATCGGCGGTGGGCAGTCGTTAAGTGGTTAAGGTAGGCTTGCCAATGAGCTGCATGGCAGGTCAACATATGTCTGGTCAAGCATGTGGTGCCCAAGCGGCTGATGTTTTGGCCACGCGATATACGCTTGAGACATATGTTGCAAACAGCAGCTGTGCGATCTGATGCACTCGACTCAAAAAAGGCCCACACCAAAGAACTTTTTGAATAACGGGCAGAGGCAGCGCCCTGCACAGGCGGAGCTCTGCGGTGTGATTCAGTCGGTGTGCTGCCCTTACGCTGGCCCCCCGAGGGAATCCTGCCTCATTGGAGATGTGCCTCCTCCTCATCCCCCTCCTCTCTCCTATTAGGCACCCACGTGGGGTCAGTGACCTCATCATCCCCTCCCTCCTCATCACTGGAGCCAATCTGGCAGTATGCTGCAGCTGCTGGAACATGACTGCCAGATTGGTGTCCTTCTTGAGCATCCCCTCTCTCTGCTCTCACGCTACTGCCTTCCTCTAGCTGGGTATCATCATCAGACCCTTCGAAACGCTGGGCATCCTCCTGGAGCATGTACCCAACACTGTGCTCAAACAGTTTGGGGGACTCCTCAGGAGGACATGGTGAGTCTAGGAAAGGAGTGACTGATGATGACATTGATACCAGGGAAGAGGACGCTTTGGCAGCTGCTTTGCCAGTACCCTGAGCCTGGGTGAGAGAGGATGAGGAGGATGAGGAGGGCTTGGTCATCCACTCTACCAAGTCTTCGGCATGATGTGGCTCAACACGTCCAGCTGCCGAAAATAAGGACAAGCGTGTCCCATGGCCACATGCTGATGACGATGCACCGCGTCCACGACCAGCACTGTTGTCTCTAGACACAGAGCCTGCTTGCCCTCTTTTATTGGCTCCAGACTGTCTGCCTCTCCTTGTTGGCCTTCCAGACATTCTAATGGCCTGCAGGGAGATGGGAAAACACAGCAATAAGGGGTAGCTTCAGGTGTATACTGTGCAGGAGGCACACTACGCCCACTGTAAGTGCTGCAGATGCCTGCCTGTGTTACACAACAGGAAAACACAGCAATAAGGGCTAGCTTCAGGTGTATATTGTGCAGGAGGCACACTACGCCCACTGTAAGTGCTGCAGATGCCTGTTAGTGTAACACAAAAGAAAAAAACCACGAGCAATAAGGGGTAGCTTCAGGTGTATACTGTGCAGGAGGCACACTACGCCCGCTGTAAGTGCTGCAGGTGCCTGCCTGTGTTACACAACAGGAAAACACAGCAATAAGGGCTAGCTTCAGGTGTATATTGTGCAGGGGGCACACTACGCCCGCTGTAAGTGCTGCAGATGCCTTCCTGTGTTACACAACAGGAAAACACTTCAATAAGGGCTAGCTTCAGGTGTATATTGTGCAGGAGGCACACT
Source organism: Rana muscosa (assembly GCA_029206835.1). NCBI lineage: Eukaryota > Metazoa > Chordata > Amphibia > Anura > Ranidae > Rana > Rana muscosa. Next base: position 76,508,499 of record CM055118.1, on the reverse strand, counting down.
ACGTCCACTCTAAGTGCTGCAGATGCCTGTTAGTGAAACACAAAAGAAAAAAAACACGAGCAATAAGGGGTAGCTTCAGGTGTATACTGTGCAGGAGGCACACTACGCCCGCTGTAAGTGCTGCAGATGCCTGCCTGTGTTACACAACAGGAAAACACAGCAATAAGGGCTGACTACAGGTGTATATTGTGCAGGAGGCACACTACGCCCGCTGTAAGTGCTGCAGATGCCTGCCTGTGTTAGACAACAGGAAAACACAGCAATAAGGGCTAGCTTCAGGTGTATATTGTGCAGGAGGCACACTACACCCACTGTAAGTGCTGCAGATGCCTGTTAGTGTAACACAAAAGAAAAAAACCACAAGCAATAAGGGGTAGCTTCAGGTGTATACTGTGCAGGAGGCACACTATGCCCGCTGTAAGTGCTGCAGATGCCTGCCTGTGTTACACAACAGGAAAACACAGCAATAAGGGCTAGCTTAAGGTGTATATTGTGCAGGAGGCACACTACGCCCGCTGTAAGTGCTGCAGATGCTTGCCTGTATTACACAACAGGAAAACACAGCAATAAGGGCTAGCTTCAGGTGTATATTGTGCAGGAGGCACACTACGCCCACTGTAAGTGCTGCAGATGCCTGTTAGTGTAACACAAAAGAAAAAAAACACAAGCAATAAGGGGTAGCTTCAGGTGTATACTGTGCAGGAGGCACACTACGCCCACTGTAAGTGCTGCAGATGCCTGCCTGTGTTACACAACAGGAAAACACAGCAATAAGGGCTAGCTTCAGGTGTATATTGTGCAGGAGGCACACTACCCTCGCTGTAAGTGCTGCAGATGCCTGCCTGTGTTACACAACAGGAATACACAGCAATAAGGGCTAGCTTCCCTCTTTTATTGGCTCCTGACTGTCTGCCTCTCCTTGTTGGCCTTCCAGACATTCTAATGGCCTGCAGGGAGATGGGAAAACACAGCAATAAGGGGTAGCTTCAGGTGTATACTGTGCAGGAGGCACACTACGCCCACTGTAAGTGCTGCAGATGCCTGCCTGTGTTACACAGGCAAACACAGCAATAAGGGCTAGCTTCAGGTGTATATTGTGCAGGAGGCACACTATGCCCACTGTAAATTTTTGTTTATTTTAAAAACTACTGCCAGTATATATACAAAAAGAAATAACATATACATTAAAGAAACCCTCACACATCAAACTAACACACGTTACCAAAACTCACCACCACCACCCTTACCCACTTTCCGACCACCCACACGTGGGTTTCTCATTATATATATCCGAAATCCTAAAATACAAGAAAAAGAACACATCACCCACTAATCTTACAAAATCCTAATACTAACACACATCAAACCTAACACTAACACCAGACCTAAACGCTAACACCAACCACCCACCGGCTACTTACAGGCGAGAACGCAAATAAGGTCTAGAATGCCTGCAAGCCCTATTTTAAAAAAAGAACCCAAAATCTAAGGGGGGTGAAAAGGACAGAAAGAACCACCCCCCGAAAGAAAAAGGCCCAGAATCCTCAAGGAGGCCGGAAGGAGAAACCCCTCCACAGCCGGGCACTCCTATTGGCTCCAACCCTTTCCCTCTCAAGACTCCTCACCTTCACCAACTCCCGAAAGATATCACCCACCACCTCATGCGTGGACAGGACTTTGCCCCTAGTGGACACCAAACACCGAGCGTGCCATGTGTAATAGAGAGCCACTAAGCTAGCTAAATAAAGTGACGATAACTCAAACCCTCTGTGAACCCTAAAGTCGCCGTACACCACCTCAGAGTAAGTCAAGGACGAGAGTCGGGGATAACCAATGGCTTCCCCTGCCCCCTCGCGAACCTCAATGTTGAAGGGGCATTCGGCCAAAAAGTGGTCCATGGTCTCCAATGCCCCCCCACATTCTGCACGAGGACAACCTCTGTCCCCTAGGTTCCTAAACTTTAGGTTTCCACGGACATAGAGGCGTCCGTGGAAAGCCCTCCACGCAAGATCCCAAAACTTGCTTGGGACTCTTGGGGAATTCAGAAGGGCTAGTCCCTTCTCAAGGACTCTCTCCGGGCAATCCCTTAAAGACAGTGGCCTCAAAATGTCCGAGGCCATGACTCTTGAGTACAGCTCACGCCGACCCAAAGAGCCCACCTCCAGGGCAGTTATCCGCCCCTGCCTCAGTACCTTCAAAGCTTGGGGGACATAGGACGGGAGATACCCGTGTGATCTACGAAGATCACCGGGCCGACCCCCATCCTCCCACCTACTCAGGAACAGCAAGAGCCAGTTCTTGCATGAGCGCTCCCACAGAGTAGGCAGGTCCACAAAGATGGACTGCAGGTTGAATTTCACAAATAAGGTGATGAAAAACACCACCGGATTGATCATATCCAACCCACCATGCCTCCTCTGTCGGTACGTGACTTCCCTCTTGATCAGATTTAGCCTGTTTCCCCACAACAGCAGGAAAAACAGGCCAGAGATCCGGGCATAGAGAGATGCAGGCAAAATACAAACATAGCTGACATAGAGGAACTCTGGCAGTAGGTATGTTTTGACCAGGCTTACCCTTTCCCTCAATGACAGCTTCCAGCCCTTCCAGGCATTCACCTTCCGAGATGCACCGACCAGTCTACGCTCCCAATTTAGCTTGGGGTAATCACCCGGGCCAAATAGGATGCCAAGAATTTTAACTTCTGGCTGGGGCTGGGGAAACACGTCCGGAAGAGCGAACTGCTCGCCTTCCTTCCCCAACCAGAGAACTTCGCTCTTGTCCCAATTGACCAACGAACCAGATGCCTCGGAGTAGCTCCCAATTTGCGTTTCCACAAACAGGGCCTCCTCGCGGCTGGACACCACCACCGAGACATCGTCCGCGTAGGCCACCACCCTCACTGCTGGATCCAGACCAATGCAAGGCTCCACCGGAACCCCCCTCAAACGCTCACAGTCGAGCCTTCTCACAAAGGGATCGACGGCAAAAACGTAGAGAAGGGGGCTCAACGGGCAACCCTGCCTGACCCCAGAGTCCACAGCAAAGGCAGGACCCACCCAACCATTGACAAGAGGGAAGCTCACCGCCCCCCTGTACAATACTTTCAGCCAATTCACAAATTGCTCAGGCAAACCGTACTTTCCCAGAAGAAGCCAGAGGTACTCATGGTTCACCCGGTCAAAAGCCTTGGCCTGGTCTAATGCCAGCAGATACTGCCCATCCCCCGATGCCCTGCACCTTTCCACAGCCTCCCGGACGTTCAGGACGGCACTAAAGGTGCTCCGGCCAGGAATTGCGCAGTGCTGGGAGACAGAAAGCATCTCGTCAGCGACTGCTGACATACGCAAAAAGAATATTTTCGCCAACAACTTCCTATCTGTAGTGAGAAGGGCGATCGGGCGCCAGTTCTCAATCACAGTCGGATCTTTCCCCTTTGACAGCTTCTCATTGAGGGAGGGAGCAGGCCGCTGGCCAAACACTCATTGAAAACCTCCCTCAAATGAGGAGCCAAGAGACTCTTAAAGTTTTTATAAAATTCAGCCGTAAGCCCATCGGGCCCCGGCGACTTTTTCAAGGACAAAGAGTCAATGGCCTGCTCGATTTCTGCAACCGAGATTTCTGCCGTCAGAGAGTCCGGGAGATCAGGCCCCGCACAAAGCGGAGTCTCATCAAGAAACACCCTGGCTTTCTCCATATCTAAAGGCTTCCTACGAAGGAGGTCTGAAAAATGGTCCCTGATGATGCCCAGGATACCCGGTCTGGACCGGACCAGGGACCCCGAGGCATCCCTCAAGCCATGTATGGCCTTCGAACTCACCGCCTCCCCACAGCTCTTGTAGGGATCCGGGGAGGAAAACTTCCCGTAATCCCTTTCAAGGACCAGGGAGGCAAGACGGTCATACTGACACCCCTTCATCTGAAGTTTCAGATCGGATATCTGTTCCTGAGGGCCCCCAGCTGAGACCAGGTGGTCTAACTGCCTGCGCAACCTCTGGTAGGCCAGGTACTTGGATGTCGCCCGGTACCTAGAGATCCTGCGGAAAAAGCCCTCCGACCTCTTCTTCACCACTTCCCACCATTCCCGGCGGGAGCAGCCGCTCTCAAGGAGCGAGGCCTGATCCGCAAAGAAGATCTCATAGGCCTCCCTAACCTCGAGATCCTCGAGCAGCGATCCATTAAGACGCCAGAAACCTCGACCCTTCTGAGGAGTGTCGGCCACATTCAAAGTCACAGAAAACATACAGTGATCGGAGAACTCCACCGCCTGCAGCACAGGTGCCGCAAAGGTAGAGCTCCCCTTTAAAAAAAACTATCTAACCTACTCCTACTATTACCTCGGGCATAGGTGAACCCAGTGTGGTTGGGGAGGCACTGAACATGTGCATCCACCAACCCGGCTTCCCTTACTATTCTATTCAAGAAGATACTATCATATCCCAGGGGGCCTGAGGCGCCTGCCCGATCCTTTGATCTGGTGACCATGTTGTAGTCACCACCAAAGACCACCTGCTGGGACATAACAAGTAGGGCTTGACCATCGTGAGGAGGCTCCTCCTGTCCCTCTTGGTCTGAGGGCCATAGAAGTTAATCAGCCTCAGGAATTGCCCCCTCACGACGGCGTCCACCACCAGGCACCTACCGACCTCTACCTCAATCATTCGTCGACAAGCCACCGGACCAGTCTTAAAAAGGACTGCAACTCCACTGCAGGGCTCGGCCGCAAGAGACCAGAGGGAGGGCCCGCATCTCCACTCCCTCTTTGCTGTGATTTTGGCCCGCATTCTCCTCTGCGTTTTCGCCTATACCCCAGGGTCCTCCTCTGAGTCGGAGAGGGCCCCGTACATATTCCCTAGGATCACTGGGGGGGGCCCCCCATGGTCCCTACCAGGGACAACCCGGGGTCCCGCAACCCCCCCCCCCAGGATCCTTCTTCTTCTTCCTCTTCCTCACCTTCCTCTGCAGCCAGCCCGCCTGGGTCTGGCCGCCCACCTCGTTGCCGGAGTGCCCGCTAGAGGCCCCCATGGGCCTCTTGTGCAGGCCCCTCGATGACACGGCTACCTCCATCTCCCCCCCCGAATCCTGGGATAACACAAGGGGATCCAGGATGGAACGGGAGGGGGAAGGGGGCAGAGAGGAAGGGGGAAGGGCAGAAGGAGAATAGGGAGAAGGGGGGAGAGGAAGGGAGAAAGGGGGGGAGGAGGGGGGAAAGAAGGGGGAGGGGGAAGGGTAGGGAGGAGGGGGGAAAGAGGGGGGGTAGAAGGGGAAAGGGGTACGGACAAAAGAGGGGGAGAGGGAGGGGGGAGGGGGGAGGTTCCCAGCAGAGGGCCCCTCACCCCCTCGGCCCCTCACCCCCACTGGGCCTGATACTGGCGCACCCGGCCCCCCAGAAACAAGTCCCGAGGGACCAGGCACATACTCAGCAGGGGCCCCAACTCCGCCACGCCTATGCCCGGGCCTCTGCCTCTGCGGCAAAGGCCCCTCTGGGCCACCAACCCCAGGCCCATCTCCTGGGCCTGCCCGAGGTGCCTGGGGTGGGAGACCCACCCCCCCGATGCGTCATCTGGGCCTGGCCCATCCCCATCAGCCGCACGCCCCCGAAAAGCCTTAGGGCAGCGGCTGAATGGGTGGCCGGACACCCCACAGAGGTTGCAGACAATTAGTCTGCAAGTCTCCGGGGAGTGCCCAGGCCTGTTGCACCTGACGCACCGGGGTGTTGTGCAATCCGCACTCAAATGGGTGGGACTCCCACACTTGAAGCAGCGACGGGGCTGACCGGGGTAAAAGACCAGGATCCTATCTCTCCCAATAAATGCACTTCCGGGGACATGGGTCACACTAGTCCCCTGGCGCTTGAGACGGATCCTGGCCAACCACGCCCCGGTCCAGACCCCACGCTCATCCAGGTTTTTGCGGAGGGGAGACTGCAGCTGCCCATACCTCCCCAACCAGGTGGCAATGTCCTCAGGTGGGAGGGATTCGTTCCTGACCAAAATGGTCAGGGACTTTATATCTTCCTGCCTGGACAGGGGGACCACCTTAAAATAACTTCCAAGGCTCCGACCTCTTCAGGAGCTCATAGACGGTGAGAAAGAGCTCCATTAGCACCAAGGAGGAGAAACTGACATCAAACTCCTTGGTGCCCGTGGGATGGATCATCGCGAAGAGGTCGGCTACCTTGAAGTTGGCCCCCTTCAGCAGGAGATCCACTACCTGCCCTCTGCTGGGGCACTGTCCAGGTGCCTCCCACCGCAGCTGCACGACATTGCGCCTGCGCCTCTCCGGACCCCCTGTACCCCTCGACCACGGGTTCACCCCCTGGAGCTGGTCTGCGGGGGGAACCCGGAAGTTTTGGGCACCAAACTGGTCGTACAGGGGGGCCAAAGGGACGCTGGTCCCTGCCACCCGGGCAAAAGACCTGGTCTCCCTAAGCGCCTCGAGTAATACTGCCTCCTGGGCCTGCCCCAAAACACCCTCAGCCTGAGTGCCAGAAGTGCCCTCCGCCGCATCACCAGGGGCACCCTCAGAGGGCACCCCAGCACCCATGGCTGACTCACCAACCGGGGGAACCCCCCGGCCTAATCCTGCCGGGGGGGGTCCCTCCCATCCACCACCCCCCCGGAGCAAGCCACACCCACAACATCCCTCCTCCTAACACTGGGAGGAGGGTCCACCACTGAGGGCCCGCTGGAGCAACAGGCACGAGCCCCAGATGGCTCCCCCCCCCTGCTCCTGCGGCCGTGACTGCTCCTTCCCCTTTACCTGTCCCCCCTGAGACTCCATGCCTCTGATAAAGGCCACAGCTGGGTGATCCCCGAGAAGTTCCCCAGCCTCAGCCTCGCTCCACCTGCCCACCCTCTGGGCTGGGCTCAGATCCCCTGAAGAAAATACTGGCACAACACACATTTCTCCCCCCCCACATACCTCCATCCCATCTTCACCTTCAGGGCCATCAATGGCCGCGGACCGGAAGTCCCCAACCACTTCCGGTTCAGGACTCACTTCCTGGTCAGCCCTCCTGCACACTTCCGGGTCAGGCTGACCAGAAAAACCGGAAGTGGCCGCACTGACACCGCTAGCCCCTCGCCCAGACTCCCGCCCCAACTCCTCCCCCTGGCCCCCCAGCCCGCCCAGGCTCCGTCCACTGGCCACACCCCTACTGTCAGCAGTGGATGTCACACATCCCGGCGCCATAGTGTCCATTGTATGTGCATTGCTTACAGCATCCAATCCTCCTCCACCTCCACTGGAAAATGGCGCCCCCCCACCCTCACCACCAACCTCCCCCACACCCACTGCAACCACCACCCCACCACCTCTAGTTTTTCCCCCCCTAACACCGGCACACTTGCAGTCTCTGCTTTCCCAGTCTCTCCTGCAGCTTTTGGGATAATAACTCCTGTGGCAGTCTCTGTCTGCATAGCGAACCCCTCTCCCTCCTCCACAGCATGTGCAGTTTTTATGCCACATGCGGGATTCACAGGGGTCCTGGGGGCCCCGCCATCTTGCCTGGCTGCTTCCTTTCTCCCTGCTTCTAGCCTGTCCCCCGGGAGAGGCGTTAGGACCACCACCGCAACTCCCCCCAATTTTCCCACTCCCAGAGTGCACCCGTCCTGGCCCTTCTTGGCTGTATCATGGGGTACCCTACCCGAGACTGCCTGCGTGCCGGCAGATTTTCCTGGCCGCAACGCTGCATGGACTCGGGGACCCTCCACAGCCGGGACCACAGGGACCACACTTCCCAGGGAGGGGGGAGGTCCTTCACCATCACCGGGGCTTACCACCTCCACAGGCTCTTAAGGTTGCGGATGGTCCTGCGGGTTTTTCTGGCTGTTACGCCTGGCAGCCTGGGAGCCCTCCTTACTCGCTCTCCGGAGCTCAGTTCTCACTTCTAGGAGGAATTCTGTCTCCCCACGGCCTCTCTCACATAGCCCACCAAGCAGGGTCCACAGGTCGTTATTTTGACCTTTTAAAAGTTTAATGTCCTCAGCATACTCGCCTCTTCTAAAGCTGCTGGCCCAGTCCCTTCTGTTCCTCAAATCCGTTAGGACTGCGGTCCTCCCACAGAAGGCCCAGCTGGCCTTCTGGATCAAGTCCTTGACCCTTTCAACCCTTCTTAGCAACTTTGCAGGACCCTCCCCAGGCTGGGGCAGGGTCCAATCCATAAGCTCGAACTGCGTTTTTAAAAAGAGCGTCTCCTCCCTGGACAAGTCCTTAATCCCCAGGGAGGAGGCAGCAGCATCAGGCCGGAAAAGCTGCCCCGGTCCTGGGCTGGAGGAGGCCATCACACCACCTCCTCCTGGAGCTCCAGGAGCTCCCTACAGGCACGTCCTCACAGTCCAAACTCCTGCAGCAACTGAATCACCACGCCCACTGTAAGTGCTGCAGATGCCTGTTGGTGTAACACAAAAGAAAAAAAACACGAGCAATAAGGGGTAGCTTCAGGTGTATACTGTGCAGAAGGCACACTACGCCCGCTGTAAGTGCTGCAGATGCCTGCCTGTGTTACACAACAGGAAAACACAGCAATAAGGGCTAGCTTCAGGTGTATATTGTGCAGGAGGCACACTACGCCCGCTGAAAGTGCTGCAGATGCTTGCCTGTGTTACACAACAGGAAAACACAGCAATAAGGGCTAGCTTCAGGTGTATATTGTGCAGGAGGCACACTACGCCCACTGTAAGTGCTGCAGATGCCTGTTAGTGTAACACAAAAGAAAAAAACCACAAGCAATAAGGGGTAGCTTCAGGTGTATACTGTGCAGGAGGCACACTATGCCCACTGTAAGTGCTGCAGATGCCTGCCTGTGTTACACAACAGGAAAACACAGCAATAAGGGCTAGCTTCAGGTGTATATTGTGCAGGAGGCACACTACCCCCGCTGTAAGTGCTGCAGATGCCTGCCTGTGTTACACAACAGGAATACACAGCAATAAGGGCTAGCTTCCCTCTTTTATTGGCTCCTGACTGTCTGCCTCTCCTTGTTCTCCTTCCAGACATTCTAATGGCCTGCAGGGAGATGGGAAAACACAGCAATAAGGGCTAGCTTCAGGTGTATATTGTGCAGGAGGCACACTATGCCCACTCTAAGTGCTGCAGATGCCTGTTAGTGTAACACAAAAGAAAAAAACCAATAGCAATAAGGGGTAGTGTGACAGCAGGAAGGTAAAGTCACCTGGTTGCATCCAGGGGGGTAGATATATTTCGCCCAGATTCAGGCTTTACGCCGATTTATACAACTAGGTGGAGAGTTGTATAAGGCTAGTGGGCTCATTGATGACTCATACCTCTAGGGAGAGGGCTGGGCGTCGTGCAGACAGGGAGTTGATGAGGCCAGCTGAAGCTTGTCAGCTCATTTAGGCCTCTATAAAAAACTCCCAGATTCATTAGATGTTAGCTCATGCCTGGAACCAGACCTGTGTGGACTGTCTAGGGAGAGTGAACCCCTGTGCGGTGAGGCAAAGCCTGTGTGGCTATTTGTTTGGACTTTTACTAAACCAGGGACTTAGGGACTAGGACAGCACCAGGCTGATCCCAGTTGTTAGTTTAGGAAACCTGCATGTTTAGTCAGAGGTCAAACTGACCAGGATTTATTTTGTTTGTTTCTTTTTGGCTTTGCTGTGTTTTGTCACTGTACATAGAGAAATAAACCGCACCTTTTGATTTTGAAAACCACAACCTCCGTCTGCTGGCCCTGTTTTTGTGTGGGGAGCCCAACCAGGGGGTCACACACACCCGCTACCGAGTTAACCCCCTCACAGTTGGTGGAGAACCAGTGGCAGTTTTTTTTAAGCCAGCATGGAGGAGATACTGAAACAGCTGGCTCTAGCAAATGCCAATCAACAGCAGACAAATGCAGGTTTGCAAAGGAGCCTTGCAGCCCAGCAGCAAGCTCATCAACAAGCCCAGCAGCAATCTGAGGCCCGCTTCATAGACCTGTTACAGAAGCAAGAGCAGAGACTACAACAAATGGAAGCAGTAATGCAGCAACGTCCGCAGACCAGTGAGGAAAGCCGTCCCACTAATACCGCGTCCTTTGGGGTGAGTCGTTTATTGACAAAAATGACTGGAGAGGATGATCCAGAGGTATTTTTGACCACATTTGAAAGGACTGCTGAAAGAGAAAAGTGGCCTGAGGAGCAGTGGGCTGGACTGGTGGCTCCTCTGTTAACTGGTGAATCGCAGAAGGCTTACTATGACCTAGAGCCTGACCAAGCAAAAGACTATGTGATGCTAAAAGCTGAAATATTGGCAAGGCTGGGTGTCACCCTGGCTGTCCGGGCTCAGCGTGTGCATAACTGGACTTTCCAGCTTGGAAAACCCCCCAGGTCTCAAATGTATGATCTCATTCACCTGAGCAGGAAGTGGCTACAGCCAGAGACTTTGTCCGCACCGGAGATTGTGGAACGTGTTGTGATGGATCGTTTCTTGAGAGCTCTTCCTACCGCCATTCAAAAGTGGGTAAGCCATGGAGACCCAGAAACGGCCGGTAAACTTGTGGATCGTGTAGAGAGATACTTGGCTGCAGAGAACCTGACGGCCTCTTCCAGAGACTCTCGGACTTTCCACCCTAAGACCAGACCATCCCCAGGGGCGGATAAGAGGATTCCAAGGGGTGAGGGTGGAGAGAGTGAGAGGGTGGGAGCTCTACCCCAAGTTTGGCGAGAACAGCCTGGGAAATCAGCGGCTCAAGAGGCCGCAAGAAGGATCGTTTGCTACCGCTGCCGGCAAGCGGGACATATTGCAGCAAATTGCCCGGTTGTGGAGGAACCCATGCAATGTGACTTTCTGATGGACAGACGTCAGTCGCTGTGTGCGACAGTCGCATGCACTGCCATTCGGGGAACTGAGAAACATTTATGCAAAATGTGTATTAATGGTAGAAATGTTGTGGTATTACTGGATTCAGGTAGCCTTGTGACCCTGATAAAGGCTGAATTAGTTAAAACAGAGGTCTCTGGGAATAGCAAGGTAGCTGTTATTTGTGTGCATGGGGACACCCGAGAGTATCCAGTGACTACAGTGTGTTTCGAGACCCCCAAAGGTACCCTCTCTCATCCAGTGGGGTTAGTATCTCAATTACCGCATGATGCCATTGTGGGAAGGGATTTTCCGAAGTTCTGGGAACTGTGGGATGATCCTGAGCCCCCCACTGGTGCCCCTATGTACCAGGAATGTGATAGCCAGAACTCCTCTGAGAGTGGTGAGGACTCTCCAGAATTTCCCTTGTCAGTATTGGCAGGGGAGACTCAAGAAACTGGAGAGGAGCCCACCTCCTCAGACGAAAACCTACCGTCTGTGGAGTTTTCTGATCTGGAGGTTCACAGGGAAAATTTTGCCACAGAACAGTTAAAAGACCCCGCCCTAATAAAGGCACGGGAAAACGTAGTGGAAATAGATGGCGAGTTAGTGAACCCAGATAATACCTGCACTTACCCATACTTCAGCGTAGAGAAGGACCTACTGTATCGGGTGGCAAAAAGGGCAGAAGAAACCGTTGAGCAGCTGGTGGTGCCCAAACCTTACAGGAAGTTGGTGTTGGAGTTGGCCCATGGGCACATTCTTGGAGGTCATCTGGGGACAGAGAAAACCCGAGAGAGGGTATTACAGAGATTCTATTGGCCTGGGGTGATGAAGGACATAGAAAATTATTGTTCCTCCTGCCCTGTGTGTCAGAGGTCGGCCCCGATGCCACATTTCCGTAGCCCGCTGGTCCCTCTACCCATCATTGAGGTCCCGTTTGAGAGAATCGCAATGGATTTGGTAGGTCCTATAATCAAGTCCGCTAGGGGGCACCAGTACATATTGGTTATAATGGACTATGCCACCCGTTATCCAGAAGCGATCCCTCTCAGAAATACCTCGGCCAAAACCATAGCCAAAGAGCTATCTCTTGTTTTTAGCCGGGTGGGTATTTGTAAAGAACTGCTTACGGACCAAGGTACACCCTTTATGTCCCGGGTTATGAAAGAGCTGTGTAAATTGTTCAAAGTGACGCAATTGCGTACATCTGTGTATCACCCCCAAACCGATGGGCTGGTTGAAAGATTCAACAAAACCCTAAAACAAATGTTGAAGAAAGTGGTGGATAGAGATGGAAAGGATTGGGACTGTCTACTTCCTTATTTGATGTTTGCTATTAGGGAGGTGCCCCAATCCTCTACGGGATTCTCCCCCTTTGAGTTACTGTATGGGAGACACCCAAGAGGGCTGTTGGATATTGCCAAGGAAACTTGGGAAAGTGAGAGTTCTCCCCACAGGAGTGTGATTGAGCATGTCGCCCTGATGCAAGATCGAATTGCACAGGTAATGCCCATCGTGAAGGAACATTTGGCCCAAGCGCAGTTGGCACAGCAGAGAGTGTACAACCGTGGAGCAAAGACCCGTACCTTTTCCCCGGGGGATAGGATATTGGTACTTGTCCCTACGGTTGAAAGTAAATTCCTTGCCAAATGGCAAGGCCCCTACGAGATAATGGAAAAAGTGAGCGAAGTGAATTACAAGGTCAGACAACCAGGAAGGCGAAAGCCCGAACAGATATATCACGTTAATCTGTTGAAAGCCTGGAGGGATAGAGAGTCCCTAGTCGCAGAAACTTGGTCACCAGCTCAAACTGGTTGCGTGATTCCGGAGGTTGGAATAGCAGCCACCTTGTCACAACCCCAACAACAGGAGGTTAAGGAGTTTGTGCTTCGCAACAAGGAGGTGTTCTCTGAGCTGCCGGGACAAACATCTGGGGTAGAGCATGATATTATTACCCCGCCCGGTGAAAGGGTGAAGTTAAAACCCTATCGGATCCCAGAGGCCCGACGGGAGGCAATACGGGAGGAAGTACAGAAAATGCTGAACTTAGGGGTGATAGAGGAGTCCCAAAGTGATTGGTCTAGTCCCATTGTGTTGGTGCCTAAACCGGATGGGAGCTGGCGATTTTGTAACGATTTTCGTCAGTTGAACAAAGTTACAAAATTTGACACCTACCCCATGCCACGTATAGATGAGTTGATCGACCGGCTGGGAACAGCCCGATACATGACGACTCTTGACCTCACAAAAGGGTATTGGCAAATTCCCCTGGCCAAGTCGGCCAAAGAGAAAACCGCATTTGTAACCCCAGACGGGGCGTTCCAATATAAGAGAATGCCGTTCGGGTTACAGAATGCGCCGGCCACATTCCAGCGGAAAATGGACCAGATGCTGAGGCCCCATCGGAAGTATGCTGCGGCTTACCTGGATGACGTAATTGTCCATAGCACAGATTGGGCCTCACATCTGCCAAAAGTGCAAGCAGTCCTGGACTCTGTTCGGGAAGCGGGGTTTACGGCTAACCCCAAGAAGTGTACCATTGGGCAGGAGGAGGCCAAATATCTTGGGTACACCATTGGCAGGGGAGTAATAAAACCCCAACTCAACAAAGTCGAGGCCATCCAGAGTTGGCCACGTCCCAACAGCAAGAAGCAGGTACGAGCCTTTCTGGGAATCGCGGGTTATTATCGGCGCTTCATTCCCCACTTTGCTTCTAAGGCTGTGCCCCTAACCAACCTGACGAAAGGGAAAGGGTCGGTCATGATTAAATGGACCCCCGAGGCTGAGGCAGCATTCCAATTCTTGAAACAAGCCTTATGTAGCCAGCCAGTGTTGTACTCACCCGACTTCTCTAAAGACTTTGTCGTACAAAGTGATGCGTCAGATGTGGGGTTAGGAGCAGTATTGTCCCAGGTCTGGAACGGGGAAGAGCACCCAGTCATTTACCTCAGCAGGAAGTTGAAGTCCCATGAGGTAAATTACGCCACGGTTGAAAAGGAGTGTTTAGCGGTGAAGTGGGCTCTAGATTCCCTTCGGTACTATCTGCTAGGTAGGCACTTTGACATGATTACGGATCACGCTCCGTTAAAGTGGATGGCTCAAAACAAGGAAACAAATAGAAGAGTGAATAGGTGGTTCCTGGCCCTCCAGGAATTCAACTTCACAGTAAAGCATCGCCCTGGCGTTCAAATGGGGAATGTGGATGCTTTGTCTCGAGTACATGAATGCCTGATTGCTGGTGTTCCAACCCCGAGGTTAAAACAAGAGGGGGGGGTATGTGACAGCAGGAAGGTAAAGTCACCTGGTTGCATCCAGGGGGGTAGATATATTTCGCCCAGATTCAGGCTTTACGCCGATTTATACAACTAGGTGGAGAGTTGTATAAGGCTAGTGGGCTCATTGATGACTCATACCTCTAGGGAGAGGGCTGGGCGTCGTGCAGACAGGGAGTTGATGAGGCCAGCTGAAGCTTGTCAGCTCATTTAGGCCTCTATAAAAAACTCCCAGATTCATTAGATGTTAGCTCATGCCTGGAACCAGACCTGTGTGGACTGTCTAGGGAGAGTGAACCCCTGTGCGGTGAGGCAAAGCCTGTGTGGCTATTTGTTTGGACTTTTACTAAACCAGGGACTTAGGGACTAGGACAGCACCAGGCTGATCCCAGTTGTTAGTTTAGGAAACCTGCATGTTTAGTCAGAGGTCAAACTGACCAGGATTTATTTTGTTTGTTTCTTTTTGGCTTTGCTGTGTTTTGTCACTGTACATAGAGAAATAAACCGCACCTTTTGATTTTGAAAACCACAACCTCCGTCTGCTGGCCCTGTTTTTGTGTGGGGAGCCCAACCAGGGGGTCACACACACCCGCTACCGAGTTAACCCCCTCACAGTAGCTTCAGGTGTATACTGTGCAGGAGGCACACTACGCCCGCTGTAAGTGCTGCAGATGCCTGCCTGTGTTACACAACAGGAAAACACAGCAATAAGGGCTAGCTTCAGGTGTATATTGTGCAGGGGGCACACTATGCCCGCTGTAAGTGCTGCAGATGCCTGCCTGTGTTACACAACAGGAAAACACAGCAATAAGGGCTAGCTTCAGGTGTATATTGTGCAGGAGGCACACTACGCCCACTGTAAGTGCTGCAGATGCCTGTTAGTGTAGCACAAAAGAAAAAAAACACGAGCAACAAGGGGTAGCTTCAGGTGTATACTGTGCAGGAAAACAAAAATCTCTCCTGTGCACTCGGTGTATCGTCAAAACATAGGTGGCGTAGTTCTGTCTAGAGGCAAAGTCTAAAATCTTGCAGCCCTCCTCAGAACAATGGGTGTTCATATGGCTAGAAGAAAAAAGAAAACAGGAGGGCGCACCGACCTAGTGCATTACCACTTACAGGTTTATTAAAATATAATAAAAAAGCAATAGTCCTACTCACAGACAGAGCTTTATAAAAAGCTTATCGGAAACAATAGCTGGAGATCTTGACATTCACGGACAAGACCTGATGACAAAGAGGGTCAAACGATACCCCAAAAAACATATCCAGATGGCTGACGCGTTTCAGGGGCGCACCCCTTTCATCAGAGCCTAAGTGGTGCAATAAGGGGTGGCTTCAGGTGTATACTGTGCAGGAGGCACACTACGCCCGCTGTAAGTGCTGCAGATGCCTGCCTGTGTTACACAACAGGAAAACACAGCAATAAGGGCTAGCTTCAGGTGTATATGGTGCAGGAGGCACACTACGCCCGCTGTAAGTGCTGCAGATGCCTGCCTGTGTTACACAACAGGAATACACAGCAATAAGGGCTAGCTTCAGGTGTATATTGTGCAGGAGGCACACTACGCCCACTGTAAGTGCTGCAGATGCCTGCCTGTGTTACACAACAGGAAAACACAGCAATAAGGGCTAGCTTCAGGTGTATATTGTGCAGGAGGCACACTACGCCCACTGTAAGTGCTGCAGATGCCTGCCTGTGTTACACAACAGAAAAACACAGCAATAAGGGCTAGCTTCAGGTATATACTGTGCAGGAGGCTTAGCAAAAATGATACTGACACTGTCCCCTGCCTATCCTTCTCTGTCCCTGCATGCCAACACACTGTAAATGCACAAGGTTTAGCAAAGAATATCACTGACACTGTCCCTGCCTATCCTTCTCTCTCCCTGCACACAAGGTTTAGCAAATAATATCACTGACACTGTCCCTGACAATCCTTCTCTCTCCCTGCACACAAGGTTAATGAACAAATAGCAAAAGACACTGTCCCTGCCTATCCTTCTCTCTCCCTGCACGCAGGAACACACTACACAAGGCCGCCGCGCTGGCGGCCTTTTATAGCGTGGGGCGTGTACTAAACCCCCCTGAGCTATAATTGGCCACAGGCATCCTGCCTGTGGCCAATTATGGCTCTCCTCACTGCCGGTGCTGTGATTGGCCAAGCATGCGGGGTCACAGTGCATGCTTGGCCAATCACAGCGCCGGGATTGCACTGCAGTGTATTGTGGGCCGTTCGCGTCACTCGAATTTGGCACGAACGGCCCAAATCGGTCGATCTTCGTCGAACGATTGAACAGCCGATGTTCGAGTCGAATGTATGTTCGACTCGAACACGGAGCTCATCCCTATTATCTACTAACTATGTTTTATCAATTCTGTACTGTACATTTTGGTCTAATAAATATTTTATTTATTATTTTAGTTTGATTCATTCTACCCAAATGTTGTGTATCATATAAAGTCCCATTTTCCCTCTAGTCCCCCCCCCCCTTATTAAATAATAGGGATGGAGACATGTGTACTGTATAGTCATGGTCTCACATAAAGTCCCAACCATTTCTTCGTTTTACATGATACAGGAGATGATCAAAGACTGCAGAAATGGTACAAGAGATGGTCAGAGACTGCTGAAATGGTTCAAGAGATGGTCAGAGACTGCAGACATGATACAAGTGATGGTCAGAGACTGCAGACATGATACAAGAGATGGTCAGAGACTGTGCTGACATACTACAGGAGATGTTTAGAGACTGCAGACATAGTACAAGAGATGATCAGAGACTGCAGACATAGTACAAGAGATGATCAGAGACTGCAGACATCATACAGGAGATGATCAGAGACTGCAGACATGATACATGAAATGATCAGAGACTACAGACATAATACTGCCCATCAAATGCAGCCACTGTTCCCATCAAATGCAGCCACTGTGCCCATCAAATGCAGCCACTGTGCCCATCAAATGCAGCCACTGTTCCCATCAGGTGCAGCCACTGTGCCCATCAAATGCAGCCACTGTGCCCATCAAATGCAGCCACTGTGCCCATCAAATGCAGCCACTGTGCCCATCAAATGCAGCCACTGTGACCTCAAATGCAGCCACTGTGCCCATCAAATGCAGTCACTGTTCCATTAATTGCAGCCACTGTGCCCCATTTAACTAGCACCCTCCCCCCGCCCCCTCGTACGTCAGACCCCGCCTATGTCATTGGCTGAGAGGACCTGATGGGGAACTTCATCCGCAGTGTAATAAATGAATAGACCCCGCCCCTTCTCACGTTCCCCATCAGGTCCGCTCAGCCAATGACGTAGGGGGCGGGGTCACTTTCACTGTGTGTAAGGCTGAGCGGGCCTGATGCTCCTGAAAAAATGTAAGTTTTTAAAACTTTTTTTTGCATTGATAAATGTCCCCTGGGGCAGGACCCGGGTCCCCAAACACTTTTTATGACAATAAATTGCATATAAGCCTTTAAAATTAGCACTTTAGATTTCTCCCATAGACTTTTACAGGGTGTTTTCCGCGGCTTTTCGAATTTGCCAAATTGTTCGCTGTTCGGGCAAACAGGCAATGTTCGAGTCGAACATGAGTTTGAGTCGAACTCGAAAATCAACCCTACTCACTTTTGTGAGATACTGCATATTATATATATATATACATATATACAGCTGAGACCATCAGGACACTTTAGGTGAACTGTTATTAGCTGCTTTTCTACCTATTGGTCATCAGTGTGAAGGATTTTCTAGACCCTTTGAATTCTAAACATTATACCAAGTACATCAAAACCATGAAGAACAGAATCAATATGTCCACTCAGTCAGCATAATACTTCCTTTCAAAAACATAATAATTGCATCGTAAAAGTTATGGTGGTTGGTAATGAAGTGAAGATAGGCTAGGGTTATAACCTCAAATGCTCACTGCTCACTTGTTAACCCCATTATCACATCAGGTCAACTGCCAGTGCCAAACAGGATTCCAACGGACTTGGAATCTCCATTAATGTTATTATGAAGTTATTCAGAGGTATCGTTAAACCAATTTTTAACAGCATGTATAGTGATATTATATAGGAGCTTTTTACTTTGTTATGATGTTTAGCAATACTTTTAAAGTGGATTTAATTAGATGAAACATATATGATGGATATTTCATATACAGTATATATAGATATTTTATATTCAGCTCATGCTGCAAGCTCTCTGAAGCCCCTATTTCTACCTTTTTATTCAAAAATTTGATCTGAATGATTAAAAGAAGGGAAGCACTCCCCTCCATCCATCCTGGTACACATGTTACTGTCTTAAAGTGGATGTCAAGCCAAAAACATTTTGCATGGTGTGTGAAATGATTAGAACTGCTGTTTGGTTATTATGGTTCTGTTACAGAAGTTTGGCTTCAATTCCTGTGCTGCCAAAAACAGTTTTACCTGACAGGATGGGGAAGATTTACTAAAATTGGTGCAGCTGTATATAGCAACCAATCAGCTTCTAACTTCAGCTTTTTCAGTTAAAAAAAATACAATTTGGTGGGGGGAAAAAAATCAAATAAAGAAACAATATTCTAGCGTATACAATTGTGACACAAGTCATAAGCCCTGTACACACGATCGGATTTCCTATGGATTTTAAACCGATGGATTTTTCCATCGGAAATCCGATGAAGCTGACTTCCATCAGTCAAAAAACCGATCGTCCCAAACGCTGTGATGTAAAACACTCCGACGAGCCAAGAAAAATGAAGTTCTATGCTTCTGAGCATGTGTCGACTTGATTCGGAGCATGCGTGGGTTTTTTATCCGATGGAGTTCCCCATAGACGATAGTAATTTGCTATCGTTTTTTTTTCCATCGGATAAATTTAAAACATGTTCTATTTTTTTTAACACCGATGGAAAAAAGACCGATGGGGCCCATACACGATCGGTTTGTCCAATGAAAAAAGTCCATCGGACTGTTTTCATCGGTAAAACCGATCGTGTGTACAGGGCTTTATTGTAATTGAATGTCCTCTTGTATGATGAATATTGAGAGAGTCCATTATTTTTAAAGTCTTTGTAATTCCTTGTATAGTCGGCCCAGCACAAATTACACATTTATCCTATTCTTGTATCTTTCCCCATTAGCCAACAGTTTTAGGCCAAAATGTACAGACGCATACACACAATTGGAAATTCCATCAAGAAATGTCCGATGTAAGCTTTTGGTCGGAAATTCCGACCGTGTGTAGGCTCCATCGGACATTTGCTGTCGACGGAAAAAGTTCCTATCGGAAATTCTGATCGTCTGTATGCAATTCCGACGCGCAAAAAAAAAACAGGCATGCTCAGAATCAAGCAGAAAAGCCGAACTGCCTATTGAACTTCATTGATCTCAGCTCGTCGTACGTCTTGTACCTCACGCGTTCTTGACCTTTGGAATTTCCGACAAGATTTGTGTGACCGTGTGTATGCAACACAAGTTTGAACCAACATTCCTTCTGAAAAAAATCCACGGTTTTCTGGTCGGAATTTCCGATCATGTGTACGGGCATGAGAATTTTGGCCAATTCCTGTGAATCAGCCAAAATTCTAACTGCCGGCGGCCCTGACAACAAAAAGTCAGTCAAGGTAGATTTGTTTTGTGTGGATGGGGGAATCAAGTGATTTCTCAAATTTAGCTTGAGGGGCTGAACAAGAGAAATCTAGGTGTGTATGTCCAGCTTTACACCTACAGTATATCATATAAAGTGATATTTTAGTAACAAGTATTGATTAAGCAGCACAGCCATTCTACTTTAGCCATATTGCACAGTCGATTACAGTATGTCAATTAATTACACCTTTCAATGTCTTGGAGAATAATATGAGATGTACAAGTACGTCTTGTACGTCACCGCGTTCTTGACCTTTGGAATTTCTGACAATATTAGTGTGACTGTGTGTATGCAACACAAGTTTGAGACAAAATTCCGTCTGAAAAAAATCCATGGTTTTCTTGTCGGAATTTCCAATCGTGTGGCATTATAGTGCTTCTGTAATTCACTTGCTAATGAATATTTCTGGCAATATCTGAAAGACAAGAAACTCTCCAACAAATATTTATTAGTAAAGTCCTTAAGCATTGTGTTTAAAGATAAAACAAAGTACTATTTACATTTTTACAGTTTGAAGCTAATTTACCCCCACTGCCATAGAGGTGTAATTTGCATTCAAATACAGATCTGAAGGACCCACACCTTTTGCTGTGTCTATGTTTATGACACCCTGTAACCTCTTCAAATGTTTGTGAAGATTTGTATTTGCTTCCAATAATTTGTCAGGATCTATTTTCATTTTCTCATGATCAATTTTCAGAAAGTCATTAATCATGTTTTAAAGTGTTACTAAACCCAGGACCCTGCATTCACTGTATCTTGTCTCCCACAGTACACGGAACATGGAAATGCAATACTCAAATAAAAAAGATTGCGCCAAAAAATAATAAAAGGAAAATGAAATAAAAAATAAAAATAAAAAGGTGTACAGAGGCTGAGTTGTGTCAAGCAATAACACCAAAGACACTAAACAGCACCAACACTAGCTGGAACTCAGATGATGAGTACCAAATAAAAAGGATAACACCTTCCAGATATAATCATAATATAAGAAACGGGTGAAGTTATAGATCATATAGGTCATGAGAAATAATCACATATATGAGACCATTATACCCTATTGCTTATCCTATACGATTGATTGAATAAGAGCAAACAATTATCCCACACCAATACACCAATTACAACAATGTTATAAATAAATGTTGATGAAAAAGTCCAAAGGCTGGTTGTGGAATTTTTTAAATGAACTTAATGTTTAGCTTTTAAACAAATCACAAGGGAGATGTAGTAGTCTATGTGCCGTGAGTCCCAAATCCAACTTGTCAGTCTCCAAGATAGCTAGAAAGCATGTATAGAAAACCAACACCACCGCGTGATATTCAGACCAACAGTGCCCTCCACCACACGAATTGGCGGCTTACCAGAAATAAGCCCCCGATATGCAGTCAGATGTGACCCAGCTGCGGCCTTTGATTTGAATGAATGGACTGGAACACTCCAAATGCACACCCCGTCTCTTTCCCCCGTTCCTCTCGATCATATGACAACGACCCCGGAACAGTTGTAGGAAGAGAACACAGACCATAGAGTAGTACGTACAAAAATTTATTCCAAAAATACAGTTAAAAACACTTACATCAAGCAGCGTTTTGTTAAGCATAAAAAATTTAGCCGTCCGGCAAACACACAATCACCCTTCCCTCAGTAGCGTGGCGACGTCTGCACATTGCTCCCAGACGCGTTTCGTCACTAATTGGACGTCATCAATGGGGGTAGGGCGACGTGCAGACACACCACCTTTTATGGCCAAACCTCAGCGTGAAATATAGAGGTCAAAGCCGCATTCCGCCATTTTGGAAATGGGAATGAGAGCCCACACCGCTCTCATAACCATGTCCAGACGGTAAGCATTATGTGCATAAGAAAAAAAACTCCCATCAGGTTGGAGATGAGTGTTACGTCATACACCAATCAGGGCAGGTAAATTACTTTGAAATCAAACAAAATTGTATTAAAATTTAATTTAAATTTATCTTAGCAAACCACGTAAGAACAGAATTAATAAATTATTATTGATTCAAAGATCTCACAAACTCTTGAAGTTGGGGGACCATAATAGGAAAAAAATAGTTAAACACTAGGGATATCGTCCTACTGTGTATAGCATAGTCACATATAACCGCTCCCATTATATTAACCTCCTATATACACATGAAGTAGGCAGGTTGACGGCATATTAAATTACGCTTAATATAGAAGGGTCATATTGATCTACAATAATCTATTCTTCAAAGGGGACAAAACGAAACAAATTTAGATGTAAAAATTGCCCAATATATTAATATAAATAAGGATTTGTGAAAAAATCCCAAGGGAAACTCCCATTACAATTTAGTGATGCATTTAAATGAATAAGTGGAAAATGAATAAAGGAGAATATTGTATACCTAAAAGTGACTAGTGAATTTATGAATTAAAAATGAAAAGAAATAAAAAAAAAAACATAAATGCACAAAAATTATATTAATAAAAAATTTGAAAAATTTGTACTAATAATATCAGTAAAAATTTGCTGATTTATTAATTAAGTGATTAGTGAAAAATCCTCAAATAAATCCCTAAAAATTAATTAAGTGAAAATTGATAATTATTAAGTGATAAATTGCATGAGTAAATTTTGTGAAAATCATTCAAATCAATTACCAAATATCAATAATATTATAAAATATAAAAAATATATTTAATTAGATAACCCGACTACTCCACACTGAGGTAAGACCTTATGCATTATTAATAAAGGCATTTACATCAGTCTCAATGTTCAGTCCGTAAGGGCTATAAGTCTTAAGCCTATGGATCCAAGACATTTCTAGCTTGGATATTTCCCTCACCATTAGGCTCCCCCTCCAGTGGGCCTTGTATTTGTCAATACCCAAAAAGAGTGTCCCCGAAGGGTCCCTATTATGCTTCAGCAAATAGTGTTTGGATACCGAATGGTTTTTGAATCCCGTTTTAATGTTGGTAATGTGTTCATTGAAGCGCACTCTGAGGGGTCGCTTAGTGCGCCCCACATATTGCATGCCACATGGACACTGCAACATATAAACAACCCCCTCAGTAGCACATGTAATGCAGGGTTTGATTGTATATTGGCCTTGGGTGGCAGTGGACAGGAAGGTGGTCACCCGTCTGTCCCTAGAAATATTAAACTGGCATACCCTACACGTCCTACATTTATAGTACCCTGAAAGATGGTCGAAGAAGGTAGGGGGTTTTGTAGGTGGATCCAAAACATTTGCTGCTAATTGATGCCTTAAATTGGGTACACCCCGAAAAATAATTCTCGGCCTATCAGGTAAGACCTCCTTCAAAATGGCGTCATTAATGGCTAAATGCCAATGTTGATTAACCACTTAACGACCGCTCACTGTATATATACGTCGGCAGAATGGCACCGACAGGCACAATCACGTAGAGTGTACGTGATCGTCTTTGTACAGTTGGGGGGACCGATCGGACCCCCCTCCTATACAGTGAGCGGCCGTTAATCGTTGGGGAGCGATCAGAGATGAGGGGGTGACCATTCGATTTCGGCCACCCCCTCGCGATCGCTCCCGGCCAATGAAAATGCTTCCTCCGCCATGTGATGTAAACACAGGCAGGAGGAAGTGATGTCATCTCCCTCGCGGCGGTCTTTTCGATTCCGGCGCCGAGGAGAGAGGAAGCAGGTTAGTGCACCAACAGTCCACTGACACATAGGTACACATAGGCACACATTTCACCCCCCAGTCACCCCCAGATCACCCCCCAGGTCACCCCCCAGCCCCCAATCACAGTGTCACTGATTGCAGTGATCATTTATTTTACTGATCACTGCATTTAGTGTCATCTGTGATAGTAAAAAATTGCAGGGCAGTTAGGTTTAGGCCCCTTTAGGTCCAGGGTAGCCCCCTAATAAAGGTTTAACCCCTTGATCGCCCCCCAGGTAACCCTTTCACCCCCTAATGCCAGCGTCACTAAGCGATCGTATTTTCGATCGCTGTATTTAGTGCCGGTGGTGCCCTAGATAGCCAGTTATTTATTTTTAGTTTCGCCGCAGGTTTTTAGAGCGTCAGGTACCCCCATATATTATTTTAACCCCCTGATTGCCCCTAGAGTTAACCCTTTCACCAGTGATCACCGTATAAGCGTCACTGGTGACCCTGGTTACCCAGTTAGTTATTTAGTTATTTAGGTAACCCGTCAGGTTTTTATATAGCGTCGGGTACCCCCATATTTAACCTAATAAAGGTTTTAACCCCCTGATTGCCCCTAGTTAACCCTTTCACCAGTGATCACCATATAAAGGTTCCGGGTGACACTGGTTGGTTAGTTTGCTTTTTATAGCATCAGGGCACCCGCCGTATATAACCCAATAAAGGTTTAACCCCCTGATCGCCCGGCGGGTGAGATCAATTAGGTTTTAGCGCCAGAGAGGGTCTGCGTCGCCCAAGGCAGCGTTAGGTTAGTGCCAGTAACGCTAACACCCACGCGCAAAGCATACACCTCCCTTAGTGGTATAGTATCTGATCAGATCTATACTAGCGTCCCCAGCGGTTTAGGGTTCCCAAAAACGCAGTGTTAGCGTGATCAGCCCAGATACCTGCTAGCACCTGCGTTTAGCCCCTCCGCCCAGCCCAGCCCAGCCCACCCAAGTGCAGTATCGATCAATCACTGTCACTTACCAAACACAAAACACATAACTGCAGCATTCGCAGAGACAGTCCTGATCCCTGCGACCGCTAACAGTTTTTTTTGTAGCGTTTGATATATTTGCTGACGACAGTCGGGTGCTTTTTTTCCTGTGAATCTTACTAGTGTACCCCTAAATTTAGAGCCCAAAATGGCAAGTCGAAGGTACACTAGTAAAGAGGCCTACGAGATTCTGAGCATGACAGATAGTGAAGAGGAGGTCACGTATCTGTCAGATTCAGGCTCAGAATATCTTCCCGTAGAAGACAGTGACGTCAGCGGCCCCACGTCAGATAGCTCTGACGACGAAGTTGAGGTCCCTGCTAAGGTCAGGCGTACCCGATCCCGATCTTCTGAGGTTGTTGAGGAGCAAGAACCGCAGGGCTCTCGTATCATGGAGCAGAGGAGTACTAGCGCCGCTATTCCTTCTGGTGAATTGGCAAGCACCAGCGGCCTAGTACAGCCTGGGCGTACATCCAGCACTGCAGTATCACGTGGTGACGTGGCGAGTCCCATAAGTGCAGTTCAAGCTGGCGAGGTGGCAAGCACAAGTAGTGTCCCGCTGCCACCAAGAAGACAAAGGCAGGCCCGTCGTACCCATAGTGCTCTTCCTGCAGAATTCGCCTATCCTGATTGGGTCACCACCACTTCTGCAGAACCCGTACTTCCCCCATTCACTGCCCAACCCGGTATTCAGGTGGAAACAGCTGATTTTATGCCAATCGATTATTATTTGCTGTTTTTCACGGAAGATCTCTATAGATCTATTGTGGACCAGAGTAATTTATATGCTGGTCAATTCATCGCCACTAATCCCCCGTTGCCTTCCATTGCCAAAGATTGGAAACCAATTACGGTTTCCGAATTTAAGACCTTTCTGGGCCTTTCCCTCAACATGGGCACACATAAATTCCCGTCATTGCGTGCTTATTGGTCCACGCACCCAATTGACCACATGCCCGTGTTCTCTGCCTCCATGCCCAGGAAACGATACGAGCAGATTTTGCGGTTCATGCACTTCAACGACAATGAACTTTGTTGTCCACGTGGGGACCCTGAATACGACCGGCTCTATAAAATTCGGCCTCTCATAAACCACTTCAACGAACGTTTTGCAGCCTTGTTTATTCCCGATCAAGCTGTCTGCGTTGATGAGTCCCTGATTAAATTTTCTGGCCGCTTGGCTTTCAAGCAGTACCTTCCCAGCAAGCGTGCCAGATACGGGGTCAAGCTCTATAAGTGCTGTGACAGGGCAACAGGCTATGTATGGAGCTTTATGGTTTATGAGGGAAAAGATAGTCAGGTTGAGCCGGTCAACTGCCCGGATTACATAGGGAGCGCTGGCAAGATAGTGTGGAACTTGGTGTCACCCTTATTCGGAAAGGGGTACCACTTGTATGTGGACAATTATTACACGAGCGTGCCACTGTTTAGTCACTTCTTTGATCATCAGATTGGAGCATGTGGCACCGTGCGACCTAATCGCCGGGGCTTTCCCCAGCGGCTTGTAGATGCCCGTCTTAGGCTGGGGGAGAGAGCCTGCGTAAAGTGTAATAACTTGCTCGCTATGAAGTGGAGGGACAATAAGAATGCTTTCCTTCTTACCTCCCTTCATGCAGACACGACAGTCCAAATTCGTACGGCGACTGGTGTTGTGGAGAAACCCCTCTGTGTCCACGAATATAACAAAAATATGGGAGGGGTGGACCTCAACGACCAGTTGATGGCGCCGTATCTAATTGACCGTAAGGCGAGACGCTGGTACAAAAAAGTGTCTCTATCCTTATTCCAATTGGCTTTGCTGAACGCTCATGTGCTATACAGAGCTTCAGGCGGGACTTTATCTCTTCTAAAATTCCAGAATGAGATAGTCACAGAACTCCTGTATCCAGACGGTTCTGCACCTCACCATCCCCTACCAAATGCAGTAAGCCGGCTGCATGAGAGGCATTATACGCATCTCCTCCCGAGTACCCCTACCCAACGAGCCCCCCAAAAAAGATGTTGTGTCTGTAGCAAGCGCGGATTTAGGCGTGACACCCGTTATTATTGTCCACTCTGTCCTGACAAACCTGGTCTTTGCCTTGGTGAATGTTTTGAACGCTACCACTCAAAAGTGAAGTTTTAGCGTAGGGTACAGCATTTCACAGACTGGGACACACTTACACAGGGTCTCCCAAGATGCCATTACATTTTGAGAGACCCGAACCATTACAGTTGTTAAAGTTACAAAAAAAAAGTGTAAAAAAGAAAAAAAAAAATGTAAAAAACAAAAACACAAAAAATATATAAAATAAAAAAACAAAAATAGTTGTCGTTTTATTGTTCTCTCTCGCTCTCTCTATTTTCTCTCTATTGTTCTGCTCTTTTTTACTGTATTCCATTCTGCAATGTTTTATCATGCTTGCTTTTCAGGTATGTAATTTTTTGTTTTCAGGTGCGCCATTCAACTGCAGCGCGGAATTATTTATCTTGACAGCAACAGCGTTTGCTCCCACGATACATAAAGCCGTGACTCCAGTGCTGTAGGAGGTGATTTCACCACCACAGTTAAAAAAAAAGAGCATATATGCCGAAGCATGGGGGCAGCAGGGGCGGACGAGCGATTTTGCTCCTAATGCCGCGTATATACGGTCGAAATTCCGACGGAGGCTTGCCCGTGGAAAAGTTCGACCGTGTGTACGCGGCATAACCTTTTATGCCGCGTACATACGGTTGAAATTTCGACAAAGGCTTGCCCATGGAAAAGTCCGACCGTGTGTACGCGGCATAACTTTTTTGCGGCAGGATGCCCCCATGCTTCGGCATATATATATTTTAGGCACAGGTTGCGTTAAAAAAATGTTTTATTTTTTACTAGGTTTTGTTTTGGTATTTGCTTTGCAGGTATGGTATGGTAAGGTCTTACTGTTGTACTGTAATTTTACTTTGTTTTAATGTTAACCATCATTTGCTTAGCAGGTACGCCATTCAGTTGCATCGCGGATTTATTTATCTTGACAGCAACAGCGTTTGCTCCCACGATACATAAAGCCGTGACTCCAACGCTGTAGGAGGTGATTTCACCACCACAGTTAAAAAAAGAGCATATATGCCGAAGCATGGGGGCAGCAGGGGCGGAGGAGCGATTTTGCTCCTAATGCCGCGTATATACGGTCGAAATTCCGACGGAGGCTTGCCCGTGGAAAAGTTCGACCGTGTGTACGCGGCATAACCTTTTATGTCGCGTACATACGGTCGAAATTTCGACAAAGGCTTGCCCGTGGAAAAGTCCGACCGTGTGTACGCGGCATAACTTTTTTGCGGGAGGATGCCCCCATGCTTCGGCATATATGCCCATCATTAGAAGTGGGTGGATGAAGGGAGGTATTCTAATGGTGGGCATACCCACCGATCAATCTCTTTTTTTCGTTCAGCCAACAGGCTGCATGAAAAAAAAGATTACAATACATGTCCAACAAGGACCAGCAACGTACTGGTATGTTGCTGGACTTTGAATGTTTATACCAGAATGATGCCTGCAGGTTTAGGTATCATCTTGGTATCATTCTTTTCAGCCAGTGGCCGGCTTTCACGTAAAAGCAATTCTAGCAGATAATTAGCCTCTAGACTGCTTTTACAAGCAGTGGGAGGGAATGCCCCCCCCCCGGATATAAACAGCGCCATTGGGAAATTGGGAAAGCATTTTATCACACCGATCTTGGTGTGGTCAGATGCTTTGAGGACAGAGGAAAGATCTAGGGTCTAACCCCCCATTTTTTTTTCAAAAAAAGAGTACCTGTCACTACTTATTGCTATCATAGGGGATATTTACATTCCCTGAGATAACAATAAAAATGATAAAAAAAAAAAAAAATATGGAAGGAACAGTTTAAAAATAAAATAAAAAAGCAAAATAAATAATAAAAAAAAAAAGCACCGCTGTCCCCCCCTGCTCTTGCGCAAAGGCGAACGCAAGCGTCGGTCTAGCGTCATATGTAAACAGCAATTGCATCATGCATGTGAGGTATCACCATGAAGGTCAGATCGAGGACAGTAATTTTAGCAGTAGAACTCCTCTGTAAATCTAACGTGGTAACCTGTAAAGGCTTTTAAATGCTTTTAAAAATGAATGTAGTTTCTCGCCGCTGCGCGTTTGTGCGCAATTTTAAAGCATGTCGTGTTTGGTATCCATGTACTCGGCCTAAGATCATCTTTTTTATTTCATCAAACATTTGGGCAATATAGTGTTTTTTAGTGCATTAAAAATAAAAAAAGTGTGTTTTCCCCCAAAAAATGCATTTGAAAAATCGCTGCGCAAATACTGTGTGGAAAAAAAAAATGCAACACCCACTATTTTAATCTGTAGGGCCTTTGCTTTAAAAAAATATATAATGTTTGGGGGTTCAACATAATTTTCTTGCGAAAAAAAAATGTTTTCATGTAAACAAAAAGTGTCAGAAAGGGCTTTGTCTTCAAGTGGTTAGAAGAGTGGATGATGTGTGACATAAGCTTCCTAATGTTGTGCATAAAATGCCAGGACAGTTCAAAACCCCCCCAAATGACCCCATTTTGGAAAGTAGACACCTCAAGCTATTTGCTGAGAGGCATGTTGAGCCCATTGAATATTTTATTTTTTTGTCCCAAGTGATTGAATAATGACAAAAAGAAAAAAAAAATGTACAAAAAGTTGTCACTAAATTATATATTGCTCAAACATGCCATGGTTATATGTGGAATTGCACCCCAAAATACATTCTGTTGCTTCTCCTGAGTACGGGGATACCACATGTGTGAGACATTTTGGGAGCCTAGCCGCGTACAGGACCCCGAAAACCAAGCACCGCCTTCAGGATTTCTATGGGTGTAAATTTTTGATTTCACTCCTCACTGCCTATCACAGTTTCGGAGGCCATGGAATGCCCAGATGGCACAAAACCCCCCCAAATGACCCAATTTTGGAAAGTAGACACCCCAAGCTATTTGCTGAGACGTATGTTGAGTATTTTGCAGATCTCGCTTTTTGTCACAAAGTTTTAAAAATTGAAAAAAGAAAAAAAAAAATATGTCTTTCTTCATTTTCAAAAACAAATGAGAGCTGTAAAATACTCACCATGCCTCTCGGCAAATAGCTTGGGGTGTCTACTTTCCAAAATGGGGTCATTTGTGGGGGTTTTGGGCTATCTTGGCATTTTATGGCCTTCAAAACTGTGATAGGTAGTGAGGAGTGAAATCAAAAATTGGTGCCCTTAGAAATCCTGAAGGCGGTGCTTGGTTTTCGGGGGCCCGTACGCGGCTAGGCTCTCAAAAAGTCCCACACATGTGGTATCCCCGTACTCAGGAGAAGCAGCCAAATGTATTTTGGGGTGCAATTCCGCATATAACCATGGCATGTTTGAGCAATATATCATTTAGTGACAACTTTTTGT
The DNA here is from genome assembly GCA_029206835.1 of Rana muscosa. Lineage (NCBI taxonomy): Eukaryota > Metazoa > Chordata > Amphibia > Anura > Ranidae > Rana > Rana muscosa. Next base: position 76,478,704 of record CM055118.1, on the reverse strand, counting down.
ACATTTTTTTTTCTTTTTGTCATTATTCAATCACTTGGGACAAAAAAAAAAATATATATTCAATGGGCTCAACATGCCTCTCAGCAATTTCCTTGGGGTGTCTACTTTCCAAAATGGGGTCATTTTGGGGGGTTTTGTGCTATCTTGGCATTTTATGGCCTTCAAAACTGTGATAGGTAGTGAGGAGTGAAATCAAAAATTTATGCCCTTAGAAACCTTGAAGGCGGTGCTTGATTTTTGGGGTCCCGTACGCGGCTAGGCTCCCAAAAAGTCCCACACATGTGGTATCCCCGTACTCAGGAGAAGCAGCAGAATGTATTTTGGGGTGTAATTTCACATATGCCCATGGCATGTGTGAGCAATATATCATTTAGTGACAACTTTTTGTAATTTTTTCTTTTTTTTTCTTTTTATCATTATTCAATCATTTGGGACAAAAAAAAAATATTCAATGGGCTCAACATGCCTCTCAGCAAATAGCTTGGGGTGTCTACTTTCCAAAATGGGGTCATTTGGGGGGGTTTTGTGCCATCTTGGCATTTTATGGCCTTCAAAACTGTGATAGGTAGTGAGGAGTGAAATCAAAAATTTATGCCCTTAGAAACCTTGAAGGCGGTGCTTGGTTTTTGGGGTCCCGTATGCGACTAGGCTCCCAAAAAGTCCCACACATGTGGTATCCCCGTACTCAGGAGAAGCAGCAGAATGTATTTTGGGGTGTGATTTCACATATGCCCATGGCATGTGTGAGCAATATATCATTTAGTGACAACTTTGTGCAAAAAAAATAAAGTTTGTCATATTCCCGCAACTTGTGGCAAAATATAAAATATTCCATGGACTGAACATGCCTCTCAGTAAATAGCTTGGGGTGTCTACTTTCCAAAATGGGGTCATTTGGGGGGGTTTTGTGCTATTTTGGCATTTTATGGCCTTCGAAACTGTGATAGGTAGTGAGGAGTGAAATCAAAAATTTACGCCCTTAGAAATCCTGAAGGCGGTGCTTGGTTTTTGGGGCCCTGTACCCGGCTAGGCTCCCAAAAAGTCCCACACATGTGGTATCCCCGTACTCAGGAGAAGCAGCAGAATGTATTTTGGGGTGCAATTCCACATATAACCATGGCATGTGTGAGCAATATATCATTTAGTGACAACTTTTTGTACATTTTTTCTTTTTTTTTTCTTTTTATCATTATTCAATCATTTGGGACAAAAAAAATAAAAATATTCAATGGGCTCAACATGCCTCTCAGCAAATAGCTTGGGGTGTCTACTTTCCAAAATGGGGTCATTTGGGGGAGTTTCGTGCCATCTTGGCATTTTATGGCCTTCAAAACTGTGATAGGTAGTGATAGGTAGTGAGGAGTGAAATCAAAAATTTATGCCCTTAGAAACCTTGAAGGCGGTGCTTGGTTTTTGGGGTCCCGTATGCGACTAGGCTCCCAAAAAGTCCCACACATGTGGTATCCCCGTACTCAGGAGAAGCAGCAGAATGTATTTTGGGGTGTAATTTCACATATGCCCATGGCATGTGTGAGCAATATATCATTTAGTGACAACTTTGTGCAAAAAAAATAAAGTTTGTCATATTCCCGCAACTTGTGGCAAAATATAAAATATTCCATGGACTAATCATGCCTCTCAGTAAATAGCTTGGGGTGTCTACTTTCCAAAATGGGGTCATTTGGGGGGGTTGTGCTATTTTGGCATTTTATGGCCTTCGAAACTGTGATAGGTAGTGAGGAGTGAAATCAAAAATTTGCGCCCTTAGAAATCCTGAAGGCGGTGCTTGGTTTCCGGGGTCCCGTACGTGGCTAGGCTCCTAAAAAGTCCCACACATGTGGTATCCCCGTACTCAGGAGAAGCAGCAGAATGCATTTTGGGGTGCAATTCCACATATAACCATGGCATGTGTGAGCAATATATCATTTAGTGACAACTTTTTGTAATTTTTTTTTTTTTGTCATTATTCAATCACTTGGGACAAAAAAAAAAAATATTCAATGGGCTCAACATGCCTCACTCCTAGCCATCCACATGCCCAGTGGTTGAATGCTAGCTTGGCTAAATTGCTAGCGCTTCAACTGCTGCCTTTTCAGTTGGTAGACTCGGCCCCCTTCCGTGAGTTTGTGCAATGTGCGGTTCCTCAGTGGCAGCTTCCCAAACGCCACTTTTTCTCACGGAAGGCGATTCCGGCTCTCTACCGGCATGTGGAAGGCAATGTCTTGGCCTCGCTGGACAGGGCGGTCAGCGGTAAGGTGCATATTACCGCTGACTCATGGTCCAGCAGGCATGGACAGGGACGTTACCTTTCTTTCACGGCCCATTGGGCCCATTGGGTCACTCTTTTGGCAGCTGGGAAGGATGCAGGACAAGGTGCAGTAGTGTTGGAGGTTGTTCCACCGCCACGCCTCCAAAATGCTACTACTGGTTGTGACACACCTCTGTCCTCCACCCCCTCCTCTTCTTCTTCCTCCGTGGCCTCTTCCTGTACTTTGTCCTCGGAACCAGCGGTGCTCCGTAGGCGTTCAAGGGGCTACGCAAGTACGCAGGCAAAAAGATGCCATGCCTGGTGTGTTTGGGGGACAGGAGCCACACTGGGGCAGAGGTTCTGTCTGCTCTGCAGGGGCAGGCCGAGAGGTGGTTGACGCCACGCCAGCTTAAGCCAGGAATGGTAGTTTGCGACAATGGCACCAACCTCCTCTCCGCTCTCCGACAGGGACAACTGACCCATGTGCCCTGTGTGGCTCACGTCCTTAACCTGGTGGTGCAGCGGTTCTTTGGCAGGTACCCGGGCTTACAGGATGTCCTGAGGCAGGCCAGGAAAGTCTGTGTGCATTTCCGCAGGTCTTATAATGCCAGTGCTCGCCTGGCTGAGCTGCAAAAGGAGTTGAACCTGCCCAAGAACCGCCTTATATGTGACATGCCCACCAGGTGGAACTCAACGTTGGCCATGCTGCAGCGGCTGCACACGCAGCAGAGGGCCATCAATGAGTACCTGTGCGACTACGGCACCAGGACAGGGTCAGGGGAGCTCGGGTTTTTTTCACCACGCCAGTGGGGCATGATCAGGGATGCATGCACTGTCCTGGCACCATTTGAGGAGGCCACAAGGATGGTGAGCAGTGACAGTGCATGCATCAGTGACACTGTACCTCTTGTCCACCTGTTGGAACATACGCTGCGTGGAATAATGGACAGGGCACTTGAGGCAGAACAGAGGCAGGAAGAGGAGGACTTCCTTGCCTTTCAAGGCCCCCTTTACCCAGACAGTGTTCCTTCTGTCCCACCCATCGCACAGGAAGAAGAGGAGGAGGAGGAGGAGGATTGTCACAGCATGGAGGTGGAGCCTGGCACTCAGCATCATCAGCAGCAGTCTTTTAGGGATGATTTACAGTCCCAAGAAACCAGTGGACTTGTACGTGGCTGGGAGGAGGTGGCTGCGGATCATGTCTTCCTTAGTGACCCAGAGGACTCCGGACCGAATGCCTCAGCTAACCTACGCTGCATGGCCTCCCTGATCCTGCAAAGTCTGCGGAAGGATCCTCGTATTCTTCGGATCAAGGAGAGGGACCATTACTGGCTGGCCACTCTCCTTGATCCACGGTACAAGGGTAAGGTTGCGGACCTTATCTTACCGTCGCAGAGGGAGCAGAGGATGAGACAACTCCGGGAGGCCTTGCAGAAAGGTCTGTGCAACGCGTTCCCAGAGACTGGGAGGTTACAAATCCCTGGTCCTGGACAACGAGTTGCTGAGGCTTCGGTCAGTCAAAGAAGGAGCGGTGGGGAAGGTGGCCGTCTGACCGATGCGTTCAGACAATTCTTTAGTCCGCAGCCCCAAGGTATGATCGGTTCCAGCAACCATCGCCAGTGTCTGATATACATGGTGCAGGAATACCTAGGGGCAAGGTCAGACTTTGACACCTTCCCCACCGAATATCCTCTGGCTTACTGGGTCTTGAGGATGGATCACTGGCCAGAGCTTGCACAGTATGCAATTGAGCTACTGGCCTGTCCTGCATCCAGCGTTCTTTCAGAATGCACATTCAGTGCTGCTGGAGGATTTGTCACAGATCACAGGGTGCGCCTGTCCACCGACTCTGTTGATCGACTGACCTTCATAAAGATGAACCAGTCTTGGATCACCACCAGCTACCAAACACCTGAAGCTGATATAACAGACTAATTTATTTTCAAATGTCACATCCCTTCAAGACTGATGCTGATGCTGAGTGACTGTCCTGTTATGTTGACTGACTATCCTCCTCCTCCTCAATGATCCGATTGATGATGATAGCTTGGAAGAACATTTTTGTTTCTGGGTGCCGCCACCAGTGGCTATGGCCCAATTTTTCAGCCCCTGTTTAACAGGGGCGTGTAATTACAATTTTTTATGCAATGCTTTGCAGCAGGGCTCATTCCTGCACTCCAACTAGAGTATCTGGGAGAGGTTGCAGTGTCGTGGCACCAGCACCAGTGGCTAAGGCCCAATTTTTCAGCCCCTGTTTAACAGGGGCGTGTAATTAAAATTTTTGTTGCAATACTTTGCAACAGGGCTCATTGCTGTGCTCCAAGTACAGTATCTGTGAGGGGTTGCAGTGTTGTGGCACCAGTGCCTCAGGCCCAATTTTTCTGCCCCTGTTTAACAGGGGCATGTAATTACAATTCTTGATCTAATAATTCACAGCAGGGCCCATTCCTGCGCCCACCAAGACTAACTGTGAGGCCTTACAGTGTTGTGTCAACACCACCACCACCACCACCACCAAAGGCCCAATTTTTCAGCCCCTGTTCAACAGGGGCATGCAATTACAATTCTTGATCTAATAATTCACAGTAGGGCCCATTCATGCGCCCACCAAGAGTAACTGTGAGGGCTCACAGTGTTGTGGCAACACCAACATGTAAGGGGCAAATTTCAGCTGAGTATATACGCCAGGCCCCTACTTTCAAACATCCAACTTACAAACGACTCCTCCTTGCAAACGGAAGGATACAACAGGAAGTGAGAGGAAATCTACCCCTAGGAAGGCAAATTCTCTCCTGTAAGAGTTAATATGGGAAAAAAAGTGTCTCCTCTCCACTGATGCTTTATCACCAATTCTTGCTTCAATAAAAAAACCAAATTTTCAAAAAACATTTGTCATTAGGACGGAAAGTGAGGTGAACTGTTCTGAACAGGTGCACACTGCACAGACAGCAAAACAAATGTTACAGGGGTGATAACCCTTCCCTATGTTTTCCAAAAAGCTTAAAAATAGATTTTTTGCCTGGAGCTACACTTAAACAATGTACCTGTTCCAAATTACAAACAGATTCTACATAAGAACAAACCTACAGTCCCTGTCTTGTATGCACCGCCTGTATACGGCTGTTCAGAGTATATAGGGCCTTTTTTTATTTTGTGTGCAGGGTTCCCCTTAATATCCATACAAGACCCAAAGGGGCTGGTAATGGGCTGGGGTAGGGGGGGGGGGTGTCATGGGGTAGCTATGCCATTTTTCTTAAAGATTTTCATCCATATTACCGGGACCAGACATTACATTAAAGCCGCAAGCAGTTTTAAATGGCTTTTTTTCCTTTAGAAATGTAATTTTGTGCAGGGACAGTTCTAAACACGGGAAACACGTGGCACTTCACAGGCATACTTTAGACACCCCCCAGGTACGATATTTAAAGGAATATTTGACCTTTTTTTTCACTTTATGCATCATTAAAATGACTGCTCCAGAAAAACGGCCGTCTTTTTGCATTGATACATGTCCCCTGGTGCAGAACCCGGGTTCCCAAACCCTTTTTATGACAATAACATGCATATTAGTCGTTATAATTAGCACTTTAGATTTCGAACGTTCGCATCCATTGTATTTAATAGGGTTCTAAAGTTCGTGCGAACTTTCGGTCCGTTCGCGGGTTCTGGTGCGAACCGAACCCGGGGCTGTTCGGCTCATCACTACCGGTGAATCCAAAATTCCTAAACCGGTCCGCAAAGCGGATGAAGCAAAGGACCCAAAATATCAAAGGAAATGGAGTCCTCGCTGATCCAAGTAAGAAGGGAGGAAACCCTATAGCGATATAAAAAAGCCAAGTATATATTGGTAAATGGAAAAATCCAGGCAAACAAAGGAAAATGCAGCCTAAGTTGAAAATATAGGGTAGATATGCACATACCAAGGAAGAAATTCCAGATATAAAAAGCAGGTAGCAGTTTTTTTTCTCCAATATCCGAAAAGCACCAACAAGATACAAGATATGGTTCAATCCCCAACTCCAGGGGGAATGGCAGAGAAATGCGGCTGGTAACAGCCGTTTTATATCCACCCCGACACGGCGACGTCTGACGTCATCGCCGCGCGGCGGACACATTGGAAAGGGAGGCGCAGATGTGCTGACACATCAGGCGGCGGTGACGGGAGGCCGAACTAAACAAGTCCTGAGGCTGCAGCGGCCATGTTGGAAAATCCACCAGCCCATACCTGTTTGGAAAACATGAATGGGCAAAGCAATGGTGATACCCGTGGGCCGCAAATGTGCGGAAAGGCACATCACGATCCACGGGCACACCCAAGGTGGGAAGAAGATGGTGAGATCCCTCTGCCGAAAAAGAGGTGCGGTGCCGGGTCAGTGCGGATCTCCCAATGGGGCTGGAAGGAATGGCCCAATTGATTTAAAGCCAAAAACCAAACTGCCTGGGGCATCCATACAGGAGATACAAAGAACCCAAATCGTCCTGGGGGGGAAAAGGAAAGACAGAAAAAAGGGAGAGGAAGGAAGGAGATGGGAAAAAGAACAGTAAGAGAAGAAAAGAAATAGGAAATTGAAGAAAGAGGAGGGAGGAAAAAACGGAAAAGGGGGAAGGAAGAGAAGAAGGAATAGATTCCTGGACCTCCAAGGTTGTTCGAAATGCTGCAGAGAGTAAAATATCATGTAAATATGGCAAGATGATTGGAATATTTTAGACAAATAATTTCAATTAAAAAGAGAGGAGTGACCACATCAATTCAAAAGCAAAGAAAAATAGAGTGCATACAGTTCATGCAGATTAAACTGCAATTATCAAACAATACATTGGTTTGAAAAAGTGAACAGGTAAATACATTCTTAAATGATAATCAATGAAAATCAGGCACAAAAGAATAAACAAGGAGATAAAAAAATAAAATAAAAAAAAAAATAAAAAATATATAAAATAATAATGAAATGAATGGAAGGGAAAATTTAGATTAAAGAAAGGGTTTGAAACTGTGAACTGTCACGTGAACTGACCCTGGACTGTATCGACTATGCCTCTGCCTACCGTTTATTTCTGCCTTTTATCTGCACTGACCTCGGCCTGTTGACCATGTTTTTGCCTGCCCCCTTGAACTGATCTTTCACCCTGCTACACAGGGGTCTCACATATGTGAGGGGCTCCAGAATAGTGTTCTGAGTTCAGAAAACCAGTTTTTGGGTTTCTGTGTTCCCAGAACAGGGTCTGGTTGTCCGGAGGCTTCAAAGCGATTTGGGTGGGAGAAGCCTCTACCCCTGTCCCCATTCTTTCCTGACCGATGCTCTGGCTGTGCTGACCATACCTCTGCCTGCTGCATGTACTAACTATGGACAGTATTCCTGCCTGCTGCATGGATGATCCTTTGTTCCTTTTGCTGCTGCTGACCACATCCCTGCCTGCTATCTGGACCAATGCTTTGGCTGTGCTGACTTCATCTTTACCTGTACTGACTATTCCTGCCTGCTGCCTGTTTTGCTGTTGCTGTCCACGTTCCTGCCTGCTGCCTTGACCGATGCTCTCCTCTTTGGACCACTGCACTACTAAAACTGCAGGTAATCTTTTCTTTACCCTTTGCTCAACAGAATGTATTTTGGTTTGTAATTGGTATGTACAGTACATGCAATGTGTTAGAAATATGAAGGGCCTTCAACAATGTGATAGGTTGGCAGGAATTTATGTGTGTAATTTATGCTCCTAGAACACCTGACGGTGCTACGATGTTAGGCCTCTGTATGTGGCCAGGCTGTGTAAAAGTCTCACACATGTGGTATTGCCATACTCAGGAGGAGTAGCAGAATGTATTTTGGGGTGTCCTTCTTGCTATGTACATGCTGAGTGTTGGAAATATCTTATAAATGGACAACATTGTGTAAAAAAAATGTGTTTGAATTTTTTTCCACATTTTCCAAAAACTTCTGGAAAAAAATGAACTGTTCAAAAGACTCATTATGCCTCATAGATTATACGTTGAGGTGTTAGCTTTCCAAAATGGGGTCATTTTGTTGGCGATTCCATTGTCCTGGTGCTCCAGGGTCTTCAAAACTGTAATAGGTGGTTGATAAATGAGATGTGTAATTTATGCTCCTAGAATGCCTGAAGGTGCTATTTCAATGTTGGGCCTCTGTATGTGGCCAGGCTATGTAAAAGTCTCACACGTTTGGTATCACCATACTCGTGAGGAGTATCAGAATGTATTTTGGGGTGTAATTTTTGCTACGTACATGCTATGTGTTGGAAATATCTTATAAATGGACAACTTTGTGTAAAAAAAATGCGTTTTAATTTTTTTTCACAGTTTCTAAAAACTTCTGGAAAAAAATGAACCGTTCAAAAGACTCATTATGCCTCGTAGATTATACGTTGGGGTGTTAGCTTTCTAAAATGGGGTCATTTTGTGGGTGTTTCCATTGACCTGGTGCTCCAGGGCCTTCAAAAGTGTGATAGGTTGTCATCAAATGAGATGTGCAATTTATGCTCGTAGAATGCCTGAAGGTGCTACTTAGATGTTAGACCTCTATATGTGGACAGACTGTGTAAAAGTCTCACACATGTAGTATCACTATACTCAAGAGGAGTAACAGAATGTATTTTTGGGTGTCATTGCAAGTATGCATGTGCTGTTTGAGAGAAATAACTTGTTATTATCACAATTTTGTGCAAAAAATAAATAAAAAAGTTCCCAAGAATTGTGTGAAAAAATTACAACTTCAAAAAACTCACCATGCCTCTTACTAAATACCTTGAACGGTCTGCTTTCCAAAAAGGGGTAATTTTGGGGGTATTTGAACTTTCCTGGCTTGTTAGGGTCTCAAGAATTTAGATAGGCCTTCAGTACATCGGGTGTGATCAGATGTGATCATTTTTCAATGATTTGCACCATAGCTTGTAGACTCTATAAATTTCACAGAGACCAAATAATATACACTTTTTTTGGTTATTTTTACTAAAGATATGTAGCAGTATACATTTTGGCCCAATTTTATGAAGAAAAATGACTTATTTGTAAAATTTTACAATAGAAACTAAAAAAAAGTTTTTTTTTTTTTTATTCTCTATTTTTCGCTTATATTGCAAAAAATTAAAAACCCAGTGGTGATTAAATACCACCCAAAGAAATCTCTGTTTGTGAGAAAAAAATGATAACAATTTGGTTTGGGTACAGTGTAGCATGACTGAGTAATTGTCATTCAAAGTGTGAGAACGCTGAAAGCTAAAAATTGGTCTGGTAAGGAAGGGTGTATAAAAGCCCTCTATTGAAGTGGTTAAACTGCCTGGTTCATTTCATCAATTGCCTTCACCTTGGTCAAATATATCTAGAGACTTTCTGCTGTGTTTCGTTTGAAGACTTGCCTGGCTGACGTCCCTTCTGGTTCCTGATCCTGTCTGCTGCCTCTGACTATGCTGATCTCTGGCTCCTCGATTTCCTGCCTTGTTCTGACTACCCGATTTGGCTACCTAACCCTGGCTATGTTTTGACTAAGTTTACCAGTTGTACCAATTTTACTATTTTAATAAAAGGTGTGATTTTTACTGCATTTTCTCCCTGTCTGTTTCATGGTTCCTGATAGCTTGTTATACTCACTGTGGAACCTAAGGGGTTAATCCTCTGCATTGTGTAAAAAGGCTGTTTGATACTGTCTTCTCTGATCCTCCCTCCCTTCCCTCCACTGACTCCTAATAATTTTCTGATAACAGAGTCTGTGGAGTCAGGCTGCACATGCTCAGTTTGATGTGGTTTTTTTGGGGGGGAGGGTGCATTTGATAAGCACAGGGCCTATCAGCACTGTCCAGACCAATGGTCAAGGGTCTTGCAGTCTCATAGCAGAGTCAGAAAACTTCTCCTACAAGCTTTAACCAGTGCTTGGCTGGACACTGACAGAAATCACAAGACTGCTTTAACTGCTAATGAGAAAATGTATTTAGCAGTTTTTATTTACTAAAATAATTGCATTTCCATGTTCTGTGTACTGTAGGAGATCAGATATAGTGAATGCAGGGTCCTGGGTTTAGTAACACTTTAACAATATGTAATTTAAATCATAAAGATGTGGGGTAACTAACTAAATATGTTCCCTGATACCCTTATTCAAGGCATCGAAAACCATGCCCATATGTACCAAGCCTCCATGCTCAAATTTGTGTGTGGGCCCCATCGGTCTTTTTTCCATCGGTATAAAAAATAGAACCTGTTTTAAATTTTACAGATGGAAAAAAAAACGATAGCAAATTACGATCGTCTTTGTGGAACTTCATCGGAGAAAAAACCCACGCATGCTCAGAATCAAGTCGACGCATGCTCAGAAGCATTGAACTTCATTTTTCTCGGATTGTCGGAGTGTTTTACGTCACAGCGTTTTGGACGGTCGGAATTTTGTCTGATGGTGTGTAGGCAAGACTGATGAAAGTCAGCTTCATCAGATTTCCGATGGAAAAATCCATCGGATTTTATTCCATCGGAAATCCGATCGTGTGTACAGGGCATTAGAGTTTGAACCAATATGCTTTTGCCACCCCTCTTTGCAGATGAGTGCAGCAGTATTTAGCTTTATTGACCATCTCAAGAGTTGTTGGTAACACGGCTATATGACTAGTGAAATGGGAACCCTGGTCCATCACTGACACACTTTCTTTATTTATTCCCATTAAGGTGTGCTCTTTATTATAATCTACACCATATACGGTGACCAAGTCTCATATATGCTCCATATCAGTGAAGCGAAGTGTCTTTTCCTTTCTTGGTCTCCCCTTAGCCTGAACTCATCCAACTATATAGGTATGCTTTTGTGGTGTGATCTTTCATATGTGGGCTGGCTGGTCTGTGTTTTTTTTCTTTCTTCCTCTCTTGCTTGGGGACAGTTTGTTGTGTGTGTGTGTGTGTGTGTGTATATATATATATATATATATATATATATATATATATATATATACCTGTATATGTGTGTGTGTGTGTTCAATTGTATGTTAACATGAAAAGATTAATTACGGTATGTCTTGTTTGTACATATACCAGATGTTTTGTAATTCACATATGGAGGATTAAGCCATGAAGAATCGGTAATGACCGTGAAACATGTTGGCGGATCCCGTACACAGTGCCGGCCCAAGACATTGTGCTGCCTGGTACCAAGAATGAAATGCTGCCCCCCCCCCCCAAAAAAAAAATCACGCCCACCAAAATGCCCCCATATTCATTATTTTATATCATGATAACGAAAGTGGACCTGTCATGGCTCTATACATGTATATAAGAGTATAAAGAGGACCTGTCATGGCTCTATACATGTATATAGAAGTATAAAGAGGACCTGTCATGGCTCTATACATGTATATAGGAGTATATAGGAGGACCCATCATGGCTCTATACATGCATAGGAGTATAAAGAGGACCTGTCATGGCTCTATAAATGTATATAGGAGTATAAAGAGGACCTGTCATGGCTCTATACATGTATATAGAAGTATAAAAGGACCTGTGCGTGGCCGTTGGCCACGATGTCAGCCGGCCACCCGCGATCGCTCCACAGAGCCAGAACGGGGATCTGTCAATGTAAACAGACAGATCCCCATTCTGACAGGGGAGGAGAGACAGATCTGTTGTTCCTAGTGATTAGGAACAGAGATCTCTCTCCTCCTCCAGTCAGTCCCATCCCCCCAGTTAGAAACACCTCCCAGGAAACACATTTAATCCCTTTCCTGCCAGTGACATTTACACAGTAATCAGTGCATTTTTATAGCACAGATCGCTGTATAAATGTTACTGGTCCCAAAAAAGTGTCAAAAGTGTCCAATCTGTCCACCGCAATGTCACAGTTTTGCAAAAAATCGCTAAAAAAAATATAATAATAATAAAAATGCCATAAATCTATCCTCTATTTGGTAGACGCAATAACTTTTGCGCAAACTAATCAATATACACTTATTGCAGGTTTTTTTTGCCAAACATATGTAGAAGAATACATATCGACCTAAACCAGGGGTCTCAAACTGGCAGCCCTCCAGCTGTTGCAGAACTACAATTCCCATGAGGCATTGCAAGGCTGACAGTTACAATCAGGACTCCCATGGGCAGAGGCATGATGGGACTTGTAGTTTCACAACAGCTGGAGGGCCGCCAGTTTGAGACCCCTGACCTAAACTGATGAAGAAATTTAAATGTAAATTTTTTTGGATGTTTATTATAGCAAAAAGTAAAATAAATAAAAAATTATTTTCAAAGTTGTCGCTATTTTTGTTTATAGCACAAATAATAAAAACCGCAGAAGTGATCAAATACCACCAAAAGAAAGCTCTATTTTTTTAGGTACAAGGTCACACAACCACGCAATTGTCAATTAAATCGATGCAGTGCCGAATCGCAAAAAAAATGATTGAAGTTCATTATTTCTATTATTACATTGTTATATAAAATAAAATAGTTAAACTCACCATAATGCAGAATCAGTGGGAGCCCTGAGTGTGTCACTTGCCGCGTCACCTGCCACCAGATGCAGATTGTCACTTGTTGCGGATTGTCACTTGCCACGATGTCATCTGCCACAAATTGCGGATGGTCACTTGCCACGATAACACACATTGCAGATTGTCACTTGCCACAATGTCAGATGCCACACATTGTGGATTGTCACTTGCCACGACGTCACCTGCCACACGTAGCGGATTGTCACTTGCCACAACGTCACCTGCCACACGTAGCGGATTGTCACTTGCCACTTCACCTTCCACACGTAGCGGATTGTCACTTGCCATGACGTCACCTGCCACACGTCTGACAGAGAGGAGGGGGTCTTACAGAGAGGAAGAGGGGGGTGGCGACTGACAGAGAGGAAGAGGGGGTGGCGGCTGACAGAGAGGAAGAGGGGGGTGGCGGCTGACAGAGAGGAAGAGGGGGTGGCGGCTGACAGAGAGGAAGAGGGGGGCGGCTGACAGAGAGGTGGGGAGGCCGGCTGATAGAGTGGAAGAGGGGGGGCGGCTGACAGAGAGGAAGAGGGGGTGGCGGCTGACAGAGAGGAAGAGGGGGTGACGGCTGACAGAGAGGATGAGGGGGTGGCAGCTGACAGAGAGGAAGAGGGGAGGTGGCTGACAGAGAGGAAGAGGGGAGGTGGCTGACAGAGAGGAAGAATGGGGGCGGCTGACAGAGAGGATGAGGGGGGGCGGCTGACAGAGAGGAAGAGGGGGGGCGGCTGATAGAGAGGAGGGGGGCGGCTGATAGAGGAAGGGGGGCGGCTGATAGAGAGGAGGGGGGGCGGCTGATAGAGAGGAGGGGGGGCGGCTGATAGAGAGGAGGGGGGCGGCTGATAGAGAGGATGGGCTTGGCTGATAGAGAGGACGGGGGTCGGCTGATAGAGAGGAGGGGGGGCGGCTGAGAGAGAGGAGGGGTGGGCGGCTGATAGAGAGGAGGGGGGGCGGCTGATAGAGAGGAAGGGGGGGCGGCTGATAGAGAGGAGGGGGGGCGGCTGTAAGAGAGGAGGGGGGCGGCTGATACAGAGGAGGGGGGGCCGCGGGCGGCTGACAGGGCAGATGAGAGAGACGGACCTCAGGTCTCCTGTGACACGCAGCGCTAGTTAGGACTCCGGGAGCATGCAGGGCTGGCGCGATAACCCACAGTCCAGCTCCTCCAGGCGAATCACAAGCCTCATGTCCGCCGTCCGTCCCGCCCACATGACCTGCTCGGCCAATCACAGGACACCCGCCGCTGCCCATTGCTGAGCTTGGCTCAAACACAGAGAGCACCGATTTTTAGGCAGCAGTTTGAACATTGATTTGCCGCCCCCCTGAAAGTGGCGTCTGGGACCGAGGTACCATCGGGTCCCATGGTAGGGCCGGCCCTGCCCGTACAAGTCATGTGATACCATATTTGATATATGTGTGATATGCCCTCTACATATATTTGGGCTTTAGTTGCCCCTTTGTTTGTTTCTCTTTTATGAACGCTATATATTAATAAATAAACTTTTTATCTTTATAATAATGATTGGTATATATATATATATATGTTTTATCTTAACCATGGTGACTACCATTTAACAGCCTATTTTCTACATTAGTTTTTTCATTCTAATTTATATCGGGCTGGTGCCCTCTAGGTGTGGAGTGTGTGGAATATGGATTTTCCTCTTCATTAGGCACTCAATCTAACAAACTCTTTGCAAGATAGCAAGCCCTGCACAATACAATTTTTTTCTCTTAAGCCTCGTACACACGTCAAGAAAACTGCCGAGAGAGCTTTCTTGCCGAGAAAACCGTTTGTGTGTATGGTTTCTCGTCGAGAAAACTGCAGAGAATCTTGACGAAAAAAATAGAGAACCTGCTCTCTATTTTCTCGTCAGGATTCTCGATTTTCTCGTCGGGTTTCTCGTCGGCCTGTTTTGCGACAAGAAAACCGGTCGTGTGTATGCTTTTCCGAGTCTTAATTAATCGCGTATGCTCAGAATCAAGTATGAGACGGGAGCGCTTCTTCTGGTAAAACAAGCCTTCGTAAATGAGATAGCACATTCGTCACGCTGTAAATTATTGCATTGTTTAAATGTTGCGCATTTAAATCTTCTTTAAAATGGTACAATAATGAAAAATAATGAACTTGTTTTGCTGCTGATATTCACACAGAGTTCTGACTAACTATTTTAAACATTTTTCATGCTAATCTCATGAATATTTTGCTGTATTGTATAGAGCAAGATCTCCTTAATATTTATATATTTTAAATTTGGAATACAGATCTTCATTTTAAATGATTATTTAATTTATAGTGATCTCCATGATTTTAATTTTAATTTTTGTTGTGTCAAGTTTACCAAATAAATTTTATTATCTTGTTTTTTTCGACCTTCTGTGTGCCACTGGGCCCTGCCACCTCCTGGCTCACAGTGGGCACTGCCTCCTCCTGGCTCACAGTGGGCCCTGCCTCCTCCTGGCTCACAGTGGGCCCTACCTCCTCCTGCCTGACACTTTCCAGACCCTCATCCTGGCTGATGTCATCCTGTGTATGAAAAAGGGACATAGTTTTAGTTTTTGGTTCCTCAATCACACACAATTTTCAGCTCATGACTGTTGCAAATTGAATGTAAATCAATAGAACAGACTATCATTATGACCCCAGCAGTTTTCAATCTTCTCCCCCAATTTTTGGCCCACTACTGTCTATTGATATTTATAACACTTTTTGTTCCAATTTTTTTTTGATTTCCATATTAACATTTTTTTTTGCTGCATTAATTTTATCACAATAAATGTTTATAAACTACTATACCTGGCTCCAGATGTCCAAATCGGGTTCTTCCAGGATGGCTGCCTCCTCTTGCTCCAGAGAAGGCTCAGGTTGGCTGCAGGGATCTGGGGGGAAGACTGGACAGTGATGACCTTGACTCAAGGTGGTCATGCAGAAAGGACATCCTGCTGTAGTACCACAAAATCGGGACATATACATCTTTTGCTGCTGCTCCTGACCTCTGAGAAGCCAGGACCCTAAAGCGCTCAGTCCTGTATGTGCCTCTCAAGCTCCCAATTGTCCACCTGTTGGATGGTTGCTGTGGGTATCTTGGTCTGCACAAATGGGAGCAGGCTCTCCAGCGCTGCTTTCCTCACACTTTTTTTCTGTGAATGGGGTTTTTGGTCTCCCACAGAGCGGGTATCTCCCTTACCCGGTCAATAAATTCCCCCAGAAATTCTTTATCTAAGAAAGCATTCATTTTTTGTCTGCAAGACAAAACACAAGACAAAAAAAGTAATGTCAGTCACACAGTCTAAACTCAAGAAAATGTTAATCCCCATATATATCCTCAAACAATCTCTAGGCAGTATAGGCCACCGATTTCACAAAGTATAAAAATCACATACCTTCGGTCTCACGTCCGTCACTTTTCCTCCTCTCTCCGCACACAGAACGTAGTAACGTCACATGTGTGTTTGCTTTATATACACTATGCATGCGTGAAACTCTGCACACGTCGCTCTGCACACGTCGCCCACCCATGACGTTCACATTATCAACTTTTCCCCGCCCCTTCTCTTTCGGCGCGCAGACAGATATGGCGGAGTCACAGCAGGTGTCTGGTAATTCATCAAATAACGATGATGAGACCAGCCCGGACTGTGAAAAGTCACGATCAAGGAGGAGATTCAAGGCATCTAATATGTCTTACGCGGAGATGCTAAAGTCGGATTATGATGCAAAGCATGGGCCATATACACAACCTAATCTAAGGAAGGCCAAAATTATGAAGAAGGTAGTGAAAAGTCTGAAGAAGAATTTTGGGGTGAAAAGATCAAAGGAGCAGCTTAGAAAGAGGTGGTCTGACCTCAAACTGAGGGAGCCGGAGCAGTTAAAGACTATTAAGAGAATGCTAGAAAAAAGTAAGTACTTCTCCTGTGTTCCTATTATTGTATTTCAGAACTTGCATGTTGCTCCATGTTGTTGCTTTTTACTATTGTACCTTAGAAAATGGCATCTCTCAAAATTTTGTGGGCCCAGTAATCGGTCGTTACAGACACATCGTTCGCCCACTACTTACGATGTTTGGCGAAGATACAGGGTTCCAATAATTTCGAGACATGCCTGTTTTTATTCCATAAATGTTAGTACATTGTTGTCTAGATGATGTATTTGGAACTAGAATGAAATGCAAACTTAGATCAGTGTAAAGGAGAGGACACTCAGCAGCTGTTTACACATCTGCAGTCTGGAGCACTAGTGTGGGCCACCAGAACAACCTTTTTAGGGTGCCCCACAAAGGTGCATCAGTGTATTTTTAGGGTGCCTCCATGTGTAAAACTTGTCATAAAAAGGTGAATAGTCAAGATTTGTTTCTTTTTAAATAATGTCTTCAGCTTGTAACTCGGCCCAAACAGACACTTGCACCCCATTTCCAAGCAATGTATCATGTTCCTATTTTTTCAATAAAATATCTGTGTGCTAAGTATACCTTTTGTTTCATTCTCATAGGGGAGAGAAGACTGGGAGGACACCACTCCAGGGAGCACAGGAACCCCACACCACAGAGAGAACCCCAACCTCACCAAGAACCCCAACCTGAGGATGTGGAGGAAGTAGAAGAAGTGGAGGAAGGAGAAGTGGAGGAAGGAGAAGTAGATCACTTGGTGGAACTTGTCACCACAACAGGTCAGTATCTGTCGCCACAGCTTCAGGTAAGAGATGTAGGCCTGCAGAGTTATAATAACTTTTGTATTTTTTTATAGGGGATGAAAATGTTGTTGAAAAAGAAAGTCCTCGTTTCTCTAGTGATAGTGCCCTACGAATCATCCAGCAAGTTATGTAATGTAGTACAGAACTGGACAGAATGAAGCAAAGAATGAATGTTATGGAGCAAACATTTAAGGACATCATTGATGTTTTGGGGCGAATTGAATGAAGCACAACACCCCCCTTTTTCTATTTTTCTATTTTTCTTTTAAAAAATTTTCACTTTTATACAATCAAGCCAAAATTTGAAAATGCACACAGTGTGTCAACATGTGCCATCTGCCATCAGGGGATATCCATGTACGGGTTTTGTGGATGCAACCCCTTCCTCGCATCTCAAGTAGGTGAAAGGAATAGAATGTCTGATATTGCCGAGAGGTTTACAATGTTGTATTTTGTTGTATGGTAATGAGAGTTTTGTATTTTCTTACCCCAAAAAAAAGGCCTGTTTATGGCCAAACCAAAAAAAAAAAACTTTTCTAACACCAAAAGTGATATATTTACCATTTGTGTGAATGTGCACAGAGTAAAATGTTTGAACAACAACAAAGTGTAGCTTCTTTATCAAATACGCTCTAACCTTTTTTGTGTATATTTTTGGTGTTACTAGTGAAATGGTTGGTATTTACGAAAGGAAAATACACTTGTCACTACAAATGCACTAGGAAAAACTAGGAGACAGCTAAAAAAAACACAAGCAATACATCAAAAATCAGATTAAACAAGATATTTATTTTTTGTTTGTCAAAATTTTTTATAGACATGGCCTGGCATAGGAATTGCCCCCCTACCCGTGAAATATTCAACATATTTCTGCCGAACCTCACAGGCATTTTGGGGGGGGAAAGCCAGGACGGCCAGTTTCTAGGCCCGGCAGGGTATTGACATTTGAAAGTCCTGCCTCAGGCCCAATTGAGGACATATAATTTGGTGATTTGCTTCGAAGATAATTGTGTAGCACACAGCAACAGAATACTACGTAGTTCAGTTTGTACTCCGCCAAGTTAATTGGTGTCATGAAAAGGCTGAACCGGCTGGCCATTATGCCAAAGGCATTCTCCACAACTCTTCGGGCCCTGGCTAGCCGATAGTTGAACACCCTCTACTCCGGGGTCAGGGTCCTCTGGGGAAATGGCCTCATGAGATGCGGTCCCAGTCCAAAGGCTTCATCAGCCAAAAACACAAAGGGGAGTCCTTCAACATTCCCTGCATCCGGTGGCAATGCAAGGTCGTCACTCTGGAGACGGAGGGCAAACTCCGTCTGGCTGAAGGATCCCCCATCGGACATCCGGCCATTCTTCCCCACATCCACATAGAGGAATTCATACTGTGCTGACACCACCGCCATCAGCACAATACTATGAAACCCCTTATAATTGAAGAAGTAGGACCCAGAACGGGGTGGTGGCACGATGCGGACGTGCTTCCCGTCAATGGCACCACCGCAGTTGGGGAAGTCCCACCGCGTGGCAAACTCCGATGCCACAGTCTGCCATTCCTGTGGCGTGGAAGGAAGCTGTGGAGTCAAACAAGATAAACAATTATTAGTACTTTTGCACATAACATTGCCAGCAGATTATACAAAAATACATTCTTGCCCAACATCATTAGAAGTTTCAGTTTAATGTGTTTTTAAATACTAAAATAGAAGGCTCAAGTATCATATTCATCACCCCCTCTGATGGCCCATTGTAAAAATATTTGGGGGGGCTAGTTGAGTTTGTGAATGCCAAAAAATAAGGAAAATTAACATTTGTAATCATTTTAGGGGGTGATGGGGGGGGGGGGTAAAGCACTACAATGGAGCTGACAAAATACATTGGGAAGTGACTTGGCTAGGTGTGTTTGGGCCCAGGATAGCATGCTGGAGACTGCAGTGGCGTTGCGTCCATAGTGGGTGCAGGAGCGCTGCCCCCTCTCTCTCCTGCGCCCGTCACTCAGAACAATACATAGGTTCATGCCTTGCATGAACCTATGTATTGTCGCTGCCGCCCACTATTTAGATGGCCAGCCCCCTGTTGAGCGATGGACATCTGAATAACAGCGGCTGGTTGGTTTTTGGAAGTGCCTATCAGAGACAGCGGCTCTGATAGGCTTCCCGATTACAGCCTGAGGGCTGTAATCGGCTTCCAAATAGTTAACCAGAGGACGCACAGGGGAAATATGCAGTATTTGTAGCTGCTGACTTTTATTTTTTTATTTTTTTACGGACTGGAACTCCTCTGCTGTCAGCAGGCATTGAGCCAATTAGTAAACTGGCAATTGGTCTTTTAAAGTAAAACACCAGGTAAATTGAGAATTGGGGGTTCAGTAAAAAGTGGATTTTTCTTTATTTTTTTATTCTACAAACAGTGGATCTACATTTTTGGAAGACATCACATTGAATATGATATTTGATTTGATTGCTTATTAGTGAAAGATTTTAAAACCCAACATACCGTAAAACATTTCCCATTTTGTAAATAGGTTAACTTAGACCATCCGCTAACACTCATCCAATTTAAGTGGAATAATATGAGAACTCAACTAAATTCACCCACCAAATATAGGGGATGACTACAGAATGACCACATGATGAGATCATCCCAGGTTTAAAGCAGATAAATATACCATGACAGACTACCTGCAGAGAATCAAAAATAACTCTCTTTTGGTGGGCTATACATAGGAAGAAGAAATAACAGTCTGCCCTTCTCCAAAAAAGTTGTATTACCTTTGAAGAGAAAACCAGGCCGCTCATTTGACACAAAGTTTGCTTAGTTCATAAAAGAACCATATTCTTTTTTTTTTTTTTGAAGGCCAAATGTAATAAAACTGTAAACTTGATGTATCGCCACAAACTCCAAATGCCCAAGGCTACAAGGATTTAGAATTCTGTAAGTGTTCCAATTTAAAGATTTTGTCAACAGTCAGGACAGTCCTAAAACAAATAGAGGCAGATGTCTTTCTAAGACGAAAAAAAAAAAAACATAATCCAATTGAAACAACCTGGAAGTATTCCCATTGAGTCATAACAACTATGGGGTTTATTTTCTACACCAGAACAAAGAATTGAGGTCTAAAATGGTAATGTTATAAACAAGGCCAAGGATAAATCCAAGGAAATATTCCAAGCTTACTTACCGACCAGCCCGCGGACAACCGAATCAACCTGTCTAACAATATGCGTTAAAAACAGGGGTTTAGTCTGCACACATTTGCAAATACATGCGTAAGCTACAGATCCTCGCCAAGGCACTCTGGTATCTGTAGTTCCTATCACTAGCTTATGAGGGACTCCACAATGAAAGCACATGCATTCTGATGAGTAGGTGGAGGGCAGATGGACTGAAGGGAGCCCACCCCTTCTTAAAGGCACACTGAGCACCCAGCAAATTGCACAATGGCTGCAAAGGTGTTAGTGCGTTGCCTAATCAATGGCGGGCTGGTCAATAAGTAAGCTTGGAATTTTTCCTTGGATTTATCCTTGGCCGTGTTTATATCTATTTCCCCTCCAATGCTGCTTACTGTAATGGCCAGTCATAGGTGGGGGAAGTGGACCCCTTTTTTTCCAACAATGCCAAATGGTAATGTTGCTTACAGAATATAAATTGTCATAGGTAATGTTTCTAATAGCAAAGAACAAAGTTTAGGTAACAGCTAATTGGTCTCTTTTTATTAAAAGTAGAACATTTCAACCCAGATTCAGTGATTAGCAAAACATTCCTACACAGGCTTAGTGATGAGCAGAACAGCACAATCCATGTGTCACGATCAGGCATCAGGCTTGAAGACCAGTTGCAGGACTACCACTGACCAGCAGGCTAGGTACACAGGCAGTCACCCTGGCAGATGACACAGGCTCACCTGAGGTGCGGAGTCGAAGTACTAGCCAGTGTTCACCAGAGCACCTAATGGTGGAGGTGGAATTAGCTGCGTGCTAGTAACAGGTCGCGGTCCTCAGGTTTGCCCCACAAGGGTGTGAGCAAGCTGGGTTCCAGTAGCGGATGAGCAGATAAGGATCAAATGGCAGTGTGGTCAGTAAACAAGCCAAAAGGTCGGTAACGAGTAGTTGCAGGTTGGGCTCAGGCAGTAGAGTAATCAAGGAACAAGCCAAGGGTCAATCACGAGTGGTAGCAAAATACAGATGGGAAGACAAGAGCAAGGCACTGGCTTAGAAGACACAATAACCTGGCAAAGAGGAAGTGCTGAGACAAGGCTTACATAGGAAGTTCATGGGAGGAGCAAGGAGTTCAAGGTTCAACAGCAATCAAAGACACAAGGCAGTGTTGTCCAATGGATCAGATAGGATTGTCCAATAGATCAGGCAGGGAGCTGTCCAGCATCCCAGATAGCTCAGTGGGAAGAGTCAACACCAGACACAGAAGAGGTCCCAGGTCCTGACACCATGTTTACCAAAAAATCAGGAATGAGTAAAACAGAAGGTTTTTGCTTCGCGAAAATTCCAATGAAATTCTCAATTTCAGTAATATAAGAGTCCAATGGGGAAAGTGAAATTAAAATATTCTGGGACTTTTTTGTCCCCAAAAAAATCCCCCTCCTCACTTGGTTACTTTTGTATGAAGGAGCATCATCTCAATAATGAGGTCATCACTTGCTTGTGCTACTTTCACCTTTTGCCAACAAACTTCTAAACGTTAAACTGACAACACTGTGCGATGAAATAAAAACTGTCCTGTTTTCAAAACAGAAGAGAGAAGGGCCAGCAACTCCATGTCCATATCAAATGTAAACACTTTTATTGGCACATGTTAAAAAAATACAAAAACTGACACATTTACTCCCGCTGCACAAAATTAAAATGAGAAGCATACTATATACAGTAATACCTCGAATTGCGAGTAATACGGTTATTGAGCGTTTCGCAATACAAGCTATCATTTTTAGGATTCAAGCCTCTGTGGTGTGCAGTACCGCATTTGGCCAGAAGTGTGGGGATGCCGGTGACACTTGGAGCTGTTCAGAGCCGCTCTGAGCCGCTCGGATGCACTAGGAAACACTCGGAAATACTCTGAAATTCTCAGAAACCCTCCGTTCCTGAGTATTTCCGAGCCTCTCCGAGGGTTTCCGAATGGCTCAGAGCGGTCTCTAAGTCTCTCCGGCGCCCCTCACCTCTGGCCACATGCGGTACTGCATACAATAGAAGTCAATGTGGAACAAATTATCTTTGTTTCCATTGACTTCTATGGGGAAACTTGCTTTGATATGCGAGTGCTTTGGATTACAAGCATTCTCCTGGAACGGATTATGCTCATAATCCAAGGTTCCACTGTATAGAGCAGTGTTTCTCAACTCCAGTCCTCAAGGCGCCCCAACAGGTCATGTTTTCAGGATTTCCATTATTTTGCACAGGTGATTTGGTCAGTTTCACTGCCTTAGTAATTACCACAGCTGTTTCATCTGAGGGAAATCCTGAAAACATGACCTGTTGGGGCGCCTTGAGGACTGGAGTTGAGAAACACTGGTATAGAGTACAAAAAGGGGAGGAAAGAAAGCCCACCCACAGTATGGGCAATAATCCATTTAAAGTGAAGAGTCTGTTTTTAAAACAATTGGATATTAAAATATAAGGCTCCATTCACGTCTCTGAGTTCTGGACCGTGGATGGAATCGCTACGATTCTGCCTGCAATTGGCAATAGTGGCAAATCATGGGATGCCCATGCATTCCCCATGCATTGCCCATCAATTTCAATAGCACCTCATATGCGGTGCGATTTTCCCACAAATTGTCTGGCGACATGAGCTTCTTTTGGGCGGTGGGCGGCCTGCGTTTCTATTTGCGTGATTTTACCATGATTGTTGCCCACATATGCCAAGATGTGAATGGAGCTTTGTACTTGATTAGGTAAACAAACTCTCGCTGACTTCTGTAGCTGCAGGTACTGTGGAAAAATAAGTCCTTAAAATGCACAGCAGAAGAACTGAAGTCATCCAAAGGACTCTCTCAGCAGATCAGCTCCACCTGCTCCTCCCTTCCAGAGCACCTGTTCTGTGTTCAAATTAGATATTGGAAGGCTACCAAGTAATTGCTACCAAATCATTGGAGGGGAGAAGGATGAGCTGAGCTACTGAGCAAACAATTTGAACAACTTCAGTGCTCCTGATATAAACTTTGACGATGATGCTCCACAGTATCAGCAGATATCAGGGTAAGCAAGGGTTTGTTTTAAATCTCGTTTGCTGCTGGCTACAAATGTATAAATCTTTTAATGCCCATAGCCTGATGGACAGGTTCACTTTAAATCTTTACAAAAGTCAAACACTTACATTTAGAACCTATTTGGTTTGGAAGCCAATTGAGCTACTGAATTTTTTTACAGAGGGAAAACATTGACGCAGTTATGGTAAACACGGTGAGATCATTCAAACTTTATTTATATTAATATTATTATTATTATTATTATCCTCATTATTGGTGCCATAGTCCTTCATTTGCCAAACAGCAGGCGCAGGTAAAGTTATACACTATAACACTCTGGGAGCTGTAAAAATAGCTTTTCACACAGAATGTACAAGCGTAAAGCCAAGGTGCCAAGCAATATTATTAAATACAGTGAGCTGTTAATTTTCTCTAATCCCAAATACTACTAAAAATAATAGAAACAAAATATGTTTCACAATTCACACATAAAATATATAGAATTGAACATAGGTGATGACAAAATGTGTTAATAATCAGATTTTGTAATCATCCTGTGCAAACACTCCTAGTTTGTAGGTCGTAGGAGGGTGTTAGATGTAAGCCTAATACGCTATAACACTAAAAACACAAAGCATACACAAACCATTTGATGCAACTGATAAGTAAGGATGTACAAATAAATAGTATTTTTATCGTCTGAAGACATTTATAATAAATATATGTAAATCAAAATGCATTAAAAATGAAATAGGGAACTATTTTACAGGAATGCATTTAATTACTCAAGCGAGCCTTAATCAAAGATAATATTCTGATATTGCTATAAATATTGGATTTCTAGATACTGGTGAAATTGACTAAGTGCCATAATATACTTATACTTACTAATCACATTAAGGTAATTTGGACTTGGCTACCGGTGAGAATCTAATGGAAAGTGCAAACTGGGCAATACTGTAGTTGTAAATATCATGAGGTAAAACATGTACTGCACCTATATGCAGACAGATAAAAGATTAATAGGACAGCAGACACACTGATGCCTGGATAAAGATAGATGATAGATAGATGGATGGATGGATGGATAGATAGATAGATAGATAGATAGATAGATAGATAGATAATTACATTTTATTTAAATCTCATGTAAGCTTTTGCAAAAAGTAATTGTTAAAGTGGTTCTAAAGGTTGGATTAAAAAAAACAAAAAACAAACATGTTATATTTACCTGCTCTGTGCAATGGTTTTGCACAGAGCAGCCCCGATCCTCTTCTTTTTGGGTCCTCTGCCTGCGGTCCAGGCTCTTCCCTCCTGTCGAGTGCCCCCAATAGCAAGCCTCTTGCTATGGGGGCAGGCTCGCTCCCAAGCCGCACTCCTGTGAATCGACATTGTCCATTCACACACGGAGTGCAGCTCGGCCCTGCCGCCCGCTCTCTCTTCATTGGCTGTGATTGACAGCAGCAGGAGTCAACAGCAACTGCTTATGTGTGAGCCAGTAAGGAGAAAGAGACCTGGGAGAGCCACTGATTTTATGCACATCGCTGGATCGAGATGAGGCTCAGGTAAGTATAAGGGGGGCGGGGCTGTGGGGGGAGCTGCACCCAGAATGTTTTTTATCTTAATGTATAGAGAATGCATTAAGGTAAAAAATCCTTCTGCCTTTAGAACCAATTTTATATCTTATCTGCAGTTTCATAAAACAATGCCTGATGATCCTGACATGAAGGCCATGGTTCAGGTGCTTTCTTTATAAGATAACAGTGCTCTCTTTTTTGGTGACCATCCATAGTGTGATAACACTGAATGACTGATGTCTGATTAAAAAAAACGATTGAATCAGACATCGAACGATTGATACATAAATGGCATGGGTGAGTGATGAGCAGATGAGTGACAGTTTTGATCTGCCCAAGTCAATTGGTTTTAGTGGAAAAAATTGAATACACAGGCTTGATTGATGGCATTTTACATGTAGATACTTTGTAAGTGAACCAAAAGGATTTAACAAAATGAGATCAACTCTGTGCGATCAATTCATTTTTTGCCACAACAAACAAACCATCACTATCTGTAGTTCATCTCCTGCCAATGCCATTTTTGTCTTGCTCAATCGATGTCAGATTCAATTGTTATGTGGAATTGAACCTCGATCCTTCAGTTTTTTTGCACTGGCTTCTCATGAAGACTACAAGCGGCCATTTCAACACACAGGCATGGCCCAGTCAACAGCAATGAGATACAAGAAAGGTAAAACAAAGTTGAAAACAAGTTTTTTCTTTTAAAAAGGCAATTTACGATGAACATTGCTTTAACAAGTTAAATGTCATGATAGTTGGAGTTTACATCTTTACAGCTAAAATCTGGGATAGTTTAAAAAATACCCTTGCATTGGGATTATCCCTCCCCACAATCATTAAATGCTAATTTATTCTAGGGTTATGCCACGTACACACGATCGTGATTCACGGCGGTGAAAACACCGCCGTGAATCACGACAGGAAAAATGAGGGAACGGCTTGTTCCCCCACACACGGCCGTTTTTCCCGTAATTTTTTCTCTTGACGTGAAAAACGACCGTGTGTAGGCTCCGCGGCAGTGTTTCCCAATGGGAAAGCTGCCGCGGAAAAAAATGACAGGAATCACGACGAGAAAAATTAGAGCATGTTCTAATTTTTCTTGTCGTGATTAATGCCGTTTTTCGCGTCGGAAAAACGGCAAAAAGCCCACAGACGATCGTTTTTCTCTTCCAAAGGAAAAAATGTAATTTTTCCCGACGGGAAAAATGATCGTGTGTACGTGGCATTAGAGTAAGAATCAAAATTGTGTTCTTTGTTCTTCACTCTCCCCAGCAGCCAGAATTCTCCTCCACTCTTCAAAAGGGTTTGTATCCGTATTTTATGCTTTCTAAAAACTGGCAGTGACTTCTTGGCATGTGATGGCACCTAGGCTTACAGACTCATAGCCATATATTTGCTTTGGAAGAGGCACTGCTCCTCTGACTGCTAGTCAAACCAGATTTGGAGTGAGATTCGGTGATGTCACTACTGTACTGCTCACTGTCTTTCTTGCTGGAGAGGAAGTCATTCCTGAGTGTCTGCACTGCATGCATCTCCTTGTTCCTGCTTCTTCACTCTGTAGATATGTACTAGCTACACTCCTGCTGCTGCTTCTTGAATATTACCCAACCGGTCATGATAGCTCCAGTCATTGGGGGGCATCTCTGACATAAGCCCACCAAGATGGCCACCTCCACAAGGCGGGGTTGATTTACTAAAACTGGAGAGTGCAGAATCTGGTGCAGCTCTGCATAGAAACCAATCAGCTTTCAGTTATTTTTTATCATAGCATAATTGAACAAGCTGAAGTTAGAAGCTGATTGGCTACCATGCACAACTGCACAGATTTTGCACCCTTCCGTTTTTGTAAATCAACCCCATTATGTAGTGTAAAATAAGGCATGAAATGTCTAGGTAATGGGGAAATAAAATCAGCTGCATGGATCCCACAGGCATTACTAGTAAATATGAATTTGCTCTCTTGTCTTTTTTGGGCACTGCTTCCAGAGTTCAGGCCATCTGTGGGACAAACACCGATCAGCTATACCATTATGACCACAGACAGCTAAAGTGAATAACATTGATCATCTTGTGACAATGGTACCTGAAAGTGGGTGGGATATTCTAAATTGAATGTGTTGAAACAGAAAAAAATGGGCAAGCGTAAGGATTTGAGCGACTTTGACAGGGGTCAAATTGAAATGACTAGACAATTGGGTCAGAGCAACTCTGAAGCTACAGATCTTATGGGATGTTCTTGGTCTGCGGTGGTCAGGACCTAGCAAAAGTCAACCAAGAGGGGAAAACTGGTGAACCGATGAACAATCATGGGTGGCCAAGTCTCATTGTTGCACATGGGGAGCAATGGCTGGCCCGTGTAGTCTGATCCAATAAAAGAGCTACTGTAGCTCAGATTGCTAAAAAAGTTAATGCTGGTTTGATAGAAATATGTCAGAACACACAGTGCATCACTGTTTGTTGCGTATAGGGCTGCATAGCTGTAGACCGATCAGGGTGTCCACAGCAAAAAGTGCCTACAATGGACACGTGAGCATCAGAACTGGACTGTAGAGCAGTGGAAGAAGGAGTCTTTGAGGTGTTGACTTGGCTTACAGATTCTCCAGATCTCAATCGACCAAGCCTCTGTGGGATGTCCTGAAAAAACAAGTCTAAACCATGGATGCCTCAACTCTCAACTTACAGGACCTGCTACTGATGGCTTGGTCCCAGATACCACAGCATAACTTTACATGTCTAGTGAAGTCCATGCCTCGATGAGTCAGGCCTGCTTTGGTGGCAAAAAGGTAACCTACTCAATATTAGGTGGGTGGTCATGTTACAGTGTTATGATTGATCAGTGTATGTTAGGAGCTATTGTAGACAAAAGTTGCTGTCTACAGACATTGTACTGCCCAAAGCAATAGGCCAAATTGAAATATTACCGTATACTTTAATGTATAAAATTCTAATTTAATACAAATTCAAATTGCATTAGTATAAGTATCCATCCAGATAAAGTGTGCATGTGCAAATAGTTTTCTAAGATTCATCTGTGAGTGTAAAAAGTATTTTTTCTCCAACATGAAGGCCTGCTGTTTGCATCCAATGCATCATCTTGTTTTCATTACGTGTCTCAAAGCCAAAGCACTTTAATCCAGAGCTAAGTGACTTGGAGCAGTGCTTAAAAGCCTCATACCAAAATCTCATTGCCCGAATAACAAAATGGTTCCCATGTAGTGCCACAAAAACAGGACGTATAGAATTATGAGCTCTTTGGCGGACATTACTCAACACCTTGTCCTTTCTTTATCTTATCACCGACGGATTTGTCTGACGTACTCCGCCATTAAATGTAATTGATAAGGTTGGAAATTTTAAAGGGACACATAGATAAATAAGCATGTCAAGGAAAACCATTTTTGATGTCATTTGTGATATAACGACATGGATCTAGAGGACTGAATTATGGAAGCACGGAAGCCCATAACTCTGCTGCTCAAGTCTTTTACGGCATTACCTAAGACTGATAACAATATTTTAATGTGGTTTCTTTGAAAGCAATAGCAAAATAAATCTGATTCCCCTATTTAATATTCATTCGCAAAATGTGCTTTTCTGTGCTCATAAACAAGTCTTTGAAATGATCCTGTCTCAGCTGGACGTTCTTGTAGATTCCCAGAAGGCACAGTAAATTTAGTGCGTGTTCACAAACTGTATAAGACTCCCTTTCATAGAATACCACCCGTGTTCCCCATACTGTCACATATAACTACACTTTAAGTTTATAACGCCCAAGGCATTATTTTTAGATTTCTTTTAATATATAGACACAGTTGGGCACAAAGAATGAGTGAATCTTTACAAATCATATTAATAGATTAATTAAACAGTGGGTAGTTGGCCTTAATAGGGCATTCAAGAAAATATTAAAGACGAACTCCAGTGAAGATAAAATTAGCAAATAAAGCTTATATGACATTTTAGTTAAGTTTATTTGGCTTATCTTGGTATCATTGTCAGCTTTCAAAGCCTCAATTTTGAAGTTTCAGACTGTGTTTTTTAGCAATTTTATGGAGACTTGCAATCATAGCTTATGTGGGCATATCCATGATTCTATCAAGATTTACTTTGTACATTTGTGAGTTGTATATGTAGCACTACCCCCGTAAGAAGCAGCTGGTTATATATTTGGGTCTTGCCGTTACCTGTCTGTTCCACCGTATCCGTCATAGGGGTCCCATTGAAGAGTTTTCACAGATGTCAGCACCAACACATAGGGGCTGATTTACAAAATGTTTGCGCCATGAGTATCGGCGCATCTGCGTGCGCAACGGCTGTTTTGGTATTTACAAAACATTTGCGCCGGTAGCGCAGCGCTATTCCTCGTTACTATAGTGTTCTCAGCGCACGGGAGGAGGCGCTCAGTGCGTCACTATGGACCTGGCGCACGGCATCTTCAAATAAAAATATAAAGAAGCTGGAAGTGCCAATATAATGGGGGTGATGTGGGGTGATGTGACGTGATGTGAGGAAGTTTAGTGACACCTGCCCAAGTAACAAACATGCCCAAAATAGAGTGAGAAAGTAATTTTTCTGAACCAGCCCGCTGCGCCGGCAAGTACGTTTAGAACTGCAAGTTTTTTTTTTTAGCTCAGCGTGGGAATTTCAAACGCACCGGGACACTGCGCCGGCAAAATCTTTGTAAATGTCAAGTCACGTAAATCAATTTGCATAAGTTGAACAGGCGCAGCTCTGAACTTGCCGTTATATAACAGTGAGCCAGCAAAATGACATTTCTAAATGAAAAAAAAAAAAGCATTTAAAAGCACTCGCAGCTATAATGAATTGTCGGCTCCCGTCAATATAGAGAAAAGTCATTGATAAAAAAAAAAAAAAAAATGTGTAGAGTCCCCACAAATTCCATTACCAGGCCCTTCAGGTCTGGTATGGATATTAAGGGGAACTCCACGCCAATTAAAAAAGAAAAATGACGTGCGGGTCCTCCTCAAAATCCGTACCAGGCCCTTCAGGTCTTGTATGGATTTTAAGGGGAACCCCCACGCCAAACTTAAAAAAAAAATGGCGTGGGGTCCCCCTAAAAATCCACACCAGACCCTTATCCGATCATGCAACCTGGCAGGCCGCAGGAAAAGAGGGGGGACAAGAGAGCGCCCCCTCTCCCTCCTGAACCATACCAGGCCACATGCCCTCAACATAGGGAGGATCCCCACAACCCTTGCCGGTGGTTGTGGGGGTCTGCGGGCAGGGGGCTTATCAGAATCTGGAAGCCCCCTTTAACAAAGGGGACCCCCCAGATCCCACCCCCCCTGTGTTAAATGGTAATGGGGTACATTGTACCCCTACCATTTCACAAAGAAAGTGTCAAAAATGTTAAAAATTACAATAGCCGGTTTTTGACAATTCCTTTATTAATGTCTTCTCCTTTCTTCCATCTTCTTCCTTCTTCTTCTTCCACCTTCTTCTTTTCTCCATTCGGGTTTCTTCCTCCATCTTGTTCTTCATCTTCCTTCGGTGTTCTCGTCCGCATCTTGCTCCGGCTTCTTGTTCCCTTCTTCTTTCTCCGGCCGCTCCGCTTGAATTCGAGGTTCCCACTGTGTGACGCTTCAGTTCTTCAGTTCTCCTCTGGGTCCGCTGCCACCCGGTGGATCCGCCCCCCTCTGACACCACGGGGAAAGTCCCCGTGAAATCCATGTGCGTCAGAGGGGGGCGGGGTCACCGGGTGGCAGCGGACCCAGAGGAGAACTGAAGAGCTGAAGCGTCACACAGCGGGAACCTCGAATTCAAGCGGAGCGGCCAGAGAAAGAAGAAGGGAACAAGAAGCCGGAGCAAGATGCGGACGAGAATACCGAAGGAAGATGAAGATGAAGATGAAGAGGAAGATGAAGAACAAGATGGAGGAAGAAACC
Organism: Rana muscosa; assembly: GCA_029206835.1. Taxonomy (NCBI): domain Eukaryota; kingdom Metazoa; phylum Chordata; class Amphibia; order Anura; family Ranidae; genus Rana; species Rana muscosa. Next base: position 76,447,614 of record CM055118.1, on the reverse strand, counting down.
TGAATGGAGAAAAGAAGAAGCTGGAAGAAGAAGGTGGAAGAAGAAGAAGGAAGAAGATGGAAGAAAGGAGAAGACATTAATAAAGGAATTGTCAAAAACCGGCTATTGTAATTTTTAAAATTTTTGACACTTTTTTGGGGGAAATGTTAGGGGTACATTTGTACCCCATTACCATTTCACACAGGGGGGGCGGGATCTGGGGGTCCCCTTTGTTAAAGGAGTCTTCCAGATTCTGATAAGCCCCCCGCCCTCAGACCCCCACAACCACCGGCAAGGGTTGTGGGGATGAGGCCCATGTCCCCATCAACATGGGGACATGGTGCTTTGGGGTCACAGACCCCCAAAGCATCCTCCCCATGTTGAGGGCATGTGGCCTGGTACGGTTCAGGAGGGAGGGGGGCCGCTCTCTCGTCCCCCCTCTTTTCCTGCAGCCTGCCAGGTTGCGTGCTCGGATAAGGGTCTAGTGTGGATTTTTAGGGGTCCCCCACGCCATTTTTTTTTAAGTTTGGCGCGGGGGTCCCCTTAAAATCCATACCAGACCTGAAGGGCCTGGTACGGATTTTGTGGGGAACCCCCACGCCATTTTTTTTTTTAATTTGGCACGGAGTTCCCCTTAATATCCATACCAGACCTGAAGGGCCTGGTAATGGAATTTGGGGGAACCCCCACGCATTTTTTTTGTCAAAGACTTTCAATGACTTTTATCTGTACGGGAACCAGCAATTCATTACAGTACTTTCAAATGACTATTATTTTACTTTAGAAATGTAATTTTTCTCTCGAACTGTTATAAATATGGAAAACATGTGCTATTTTACAGGCATACTATAGACACCCCCCAGGTATGATATTTAGGGCCAGTTCACACCGGATGCAGTGCAGTGCGTTTTTTCGATGCATGAAAAAGGCAAAGAAAGTTGATCACATTAATGCCAATGGCATAGTTCACACCACTGCAGTCCATTCCAGTGCGTTTCAGAAAGGAAAAAAAAATTGGTCATGCTGCATTTTTTATGTACAGAACTGTACTGGGCCACAGTAAAACACATAAATAAAACGCTACGGAACGTACCAAAAACGCACTAGAATGCACCGGAACACACCTAAATGCACCAAAGACGCACTGCAACACACTTGTCCTAAGTGAAAAAGAGGGGGGAAAAAACACTGGACTGCATCAAAACGCATCAAAAATGCACTGGAACGCGTCAAAAACGAGCATGCAGAAAAGCACCTGGAACGCATCCAGACTGCGTTTCTATGGTGTGAACTAGGGCCAGTTCACACCATAGAAACGCAATCCGGATGCGTTCCAGGTGCTTATTTGCATGCGCGTTTTTGATGCGTTCCAGTGCATTTTTGGTACGTTTTTGATGCAGTCCAGTGCTTTTTTTTCACCCCTCTTTTTTAGAAACCATAGATAAGGACAAGTGTGTTCCAGTGCGTTTTTGGTGCATTTAGGTGTGTTCTGGTGCGTTCCAAGGCGTTTTTTACACGTTTTGCTGCGTTCCAGTACAGTCCAGTGCAGGTAAAATGCAGCATGTTCTACTTTTTTTGTGGAACTGGAATGCACTGGAACAAACACTGCCATTTAGAACCATATAACCAACTTTTCATGCATTTTTGATGCATAAAAAATGCAATGGACTGCATGTGGTGTGAAATGGCCCTTAAGCAATTTGGCATATTTAAAGGCACTTCTCCTTGTTTTGTTTTTGGTGTTGTCTAAATTGGTGACATTGATATATGTCCCTTAGGGTGGGACCTGGGCCCCCATTTTAAGGTCAATAACTAGAAGAAAAGCCAGCCAAGTGGGGACTAGCAAAATTAACAAGTCAGTTCCCATAGACTGCAATGGTATTTGTTGGAATGGGGGGGGGGGTCTGTTTGTCCCATCTCTAATTTTGTAGCATGCTGGATGATGTGCTTAATTTTGGACAGGGGGGGGGGTTATTTTCTGCTAGCTGCATTTGTGTTGGTCTGAGCATGCCCAGGGACTTCGTTTTTTTTGGTGCTTTTTGTGAGTGAACAGCACCTGGATATTTCTGGGCATGCTCAGAGAGTGTTTTTATGGGTTAGTAATTGAAGGACATCCTTAACAGGTGTACCCACTTTGAAGTTCAGTCTCTACATTGGGTGAACTTGCATTTTGGGTGTTTCATGGACTGTGCATGTGTTTTCAATTGCCTCATTAGCTCACAAACCTATGTTATATAAAGCTTGCAGATAGCATCCTCTCCCTTGCCCTGAAAAGAGGCAAGTGTGTGCGTGCGTGTCCGGCAAAAAGTACATTTTGGTGTCCTTATCGAGTTTGTAACACATGTATTTTATTTGTTATGTCTTTGCAAAACAGATGTTTGTTTTACTTTTGTTGATTGTATTTTTTTGTGTGGGGGAAATGTTCCCCTGAAATAATTTTGATGTTGTTAATGTGTGTTGTTTGTTCACTTTGATTTAATTGTCTGTGCTGCATTATTTTGCTAAATCTTTCTCAAGATGTTGTGACTAATGTTTCAAATTGACCATGTTTTTTATTTTGGCTTCCCTTTGTTTTGTTGAGCAATACAATTTGATGCAAAGTTTTGATGTTTCTTTTTTGTTTTCTATGCAACAAATGTGACAGCTGATTGGCATGTCAAAACAAAACAGGTGTGATTTGTCTAACCTGGTGCCTTCATGCTAGCATATGCATGTATTGTGTGCTGCCATGGATAGTCACCAGGAAATGAAAAATACAGAGCGGTAAGTATTCAATTTTCCTTTTTACTGCAGTGGTTCTCAGCCTCAGTCCTCAAGTACCCCCAACAGGACATGTTTTGTGAATTTATCTTATCGAGAATTGCTGTCCAAAATACAAAACCATTGACTGTGATTTAAAGCACATGTGCAAGATGAAGGAAAACCTGCAAACATGACCTGTTGGGGGTACTTGAGAAGCACTGATTTAGAGCACTGCACTTAAAACTAGCTCAAGGCAATACATTTCTAATTGTGGGCATTTTGAGGGAAACCAAGTAAGTGTTAGACCCCCTGCTTGTTTTTTTTTTGTTTTTTTAGGTTGGGCTTTGTGTCCCTTTTAGTAAAATTGGCTTCACTTCCTGTCGCACCGCTAAACAGGAAGTGAAGGTAAAACCCTACCAATGTCTATTCTTGGGGACACACAGATCAATCTAACTAGTGTCCCCATTAAGCAAAATGCACTCTAGCACATTGTTGTGTACACCCCAAATCATTGGGTAGTTTGGGGTTTAGTAAAGACAAATCCACTCTGCAGTAAAAGTGCAGCTGCTGAAAATCTGAGGGGAAGCACTGGTGATTGTAACATCCAATCATGTAAAAGCAAAGATGGAGGAGTTTTTTTTGTTGCTTGCATGTCCCCCTCGGATATCCAGCAAGTGCACTTGTAGTGCAAAGTAGATTTGTCTTTAGTAAATAAACCCCAAAGTCCAAAATACCTAATAATTTGGGGTTTAGCCCGCAAAATGCTGGAGTGCAATGTACATAATGGGGAAAGTATTTAGATTGACCTGTGTGTCCCCAAGGAATGACATTGGTAGGGATTTACCCTCACTTCCTATGTGACAGGAAGTGAATTATTTGGAAGGGTAAAGTGGCCAAATTTGGGAGTTGTCTTCACCCTACCAGGGGTGCAGACATCCCCAAAAACTGTCTAGACTTGTAATCCCTCTGCACTCTATCCCCAAGCAAAAATAAGAAAGGATTTCATTTAGTTTAACTTTGCAAAGACACGTTCCTAAGTTGAATTGTGATGCATGTCAATGGCCCATTTAGACCCTCTTTAATCACTTGAGATCAGCGCTATAACTGATCGACGGCCACAGCAGGGTCCTCAATTGCCAGGAGTCCGTCAATAGACGTCCTCCCCTTTGCGCGCACGCTGTGGTCACCGAGTCACTGAGACTCGGGTGATGACAGATCCAAGTAAGGGGCCGATCCCTGCCCCTTACCATGTGATCAGCTGTCAGTCAATAAACAGCTGATCACGTGATGTAAACAAAAGCTGGGTAATGGTTTTTGCTTTCTCCTTGTGCTGACAGCGTGAGCATAAAAAAAGGAAATCACCGGCTTATGTGCAAGGGACATCGGGCCCGAAGAGGAAGAGGCAATTCTGCGTCATCTGTGACAATCAGTAGCCCCTGCCAGTGCCACCTATCAATGCCCACCACTGGTGCCAATCAGTGCCACTTAGCAGTGCTGCCTATCAGTGCCCATCACTGCCAACTATCATTGCCACCTAGCAGTGCCACTTCTCAATGCCCACCAGTGCCAACTAGCAATGCCACCTCTCAGTGTCCACCCTTTGCCACCTTATCGGTGCCCATCAGTGCAGCCGATCAGTGCAGTCTCATCAGTGTACATCAATGAAGGAGAAAAATTACCTTTTTTCAAAATTTTCGAAATATTAACCACTTTCCTACTGCCCACTGTCAAATGACGTCCTTGGCTTTGTGCGGTGACATCTGAATGATGCCTGCAGTTGCAGGCATCATTCAGATATCATTCTTTTCAGCCGGCGATTCTGTGCACGATAAAAATGATCATAGCGGCAGTTCCACCGCTTGATCGTTCTTATAGGCGGCGGGAGAGGACGTTCCCCCCCCCTCCCGCTGCCATCCGGTGCTTCTCCGGGCTCTCCCGTGCCATCTGGGGCTCGGAGAACGAATTGGCCGGCGCCGGATGGGAAGCATAGAGATGACTGGTGACCAGATGGTCACCAGTCATCTCTATGACCGTCGGAGGCCCAGGCGCGACGTTATGACATCACGCCGGGTTCCCGTATGTAAACAAAGCCGTGATCTCGGCTGTCAGCATGAGATCGGTGAATTTTTTTTGACCGATCTCATGCTTTCCAGCCTGGAGGAGAGATGTGGGGTCTTATTGACCCTGAATCTCTCCATAAAGAGGACCTGGCATAATAGATTCCTATTACAAGGGATGTTTACATTCCTTGTAATAGGAATAAAAGTGATCAAAAAAACAAAAAAGTTAAAAAAGGGAGTAAAAAATAATAAAAAGTAAAAAACAAAAAAAATAATAAAAAAAAAAAAACGCACATGTCCCCGGTAGCTCGCGCTCAGAAGCGAACACACACGTAAGTCCCGCCCACATATGTAAACGCCGTTCAAACCACACATGTGAGGTATTGCTGCGTGCGTTAGAACGAGTGCAACAATTCTAGTACTAGACCTACTCTGAAATGCGAAAATGGTAACGTGTAAAAAAATTTAAAGCATCGCATAGGGAGATTTTTAAGTACTGAAGTTTGGTGTAATTCCATGAGTGTGCGCAATTTTAAAGCGTGACCCGTTAGGTATCTATTTACTCAGCATAACAACATATTTCACATTATACAAAAAAATTGGGCTAACTTTACTGTTTTGTAATTTTTTTTAATTCATTAAACCATTTTTTTTCCAAAAAAAGACGTTTAAAAATGTATTGCGCAAATACCGAGCGAGATAAAAATTTGCAATGACCGCCATTTTATTTCCTAGGGTGTCTGCTAAAAAAACATATATAATGTTTGTGGTTTTGAAGTAATTTTATAGCCATAAAATTATGATTGTTACATGAAGGAGAGAAGTGCCAGAATAGGCCCGGTGCTGAAGTGGTTAAAATATCCCAATTTTTTTTTTTTAGTCGGTTTTTTGTATTTATAGAAAAAAAAAAACACGCAGAGGTGATCAAATAGCACCAAAAGAAAGCTCTATTTGTGTGCAAAAAAAATACATTTTCATTGGGTTACAGTGTTGTATGAGCGCGCAATTGTCATTCAAAGTGCATCAGCGCTGAAATTTGAAAATTGGTCTGGGCAGGAAGGGGGTTTAAGTGGCCAGTAAGCAAGTGGTTAATATAAGGCTACATGCACACGGACGTTTTTCCAGCCACTTGTTTGAGCATTTTTTGCAGCTTAAAAACGTCTCTCCATGTTAGCCTATGGCCTCATGGCCACCATGGCGTTTTTGAGCTGTAAATGGCATAGGCGTTTTTAGGCCCCATGTACATGGGACGCTGGTGCAAAGTCTTCAGAACTAAGGTTGAGAGCGGCGTTTAGAAAGGCGCGCTTTGTCGCGTTTGCATGCCGCGTTTTACCACATTTGCGTCTATATGTGTTTAGTTAGGAAACATCATAAGGATCCGCCCTAAGCTCCAAAAACAGTATTATTAACCATTTCAGCTATTTTGTGAGACCAGAGTGAGCAGCAGTGTAGTTGTACAGTATTTAGCGTGTCACTTGCCACATCACTTGCCACAAGTTGTGGATTGTCCATTTGCCACGTCACCTGCCCCAAGTTGTGGATTGTCCACAATGCAATGGAAGCAATTATTTTTATATATATATATATATATATATATATATTTTTTATGGTTTTTCCTCATTTGCCATCATTTTTGAGTTTATCAATGTAAAAAAAGAGGTCACCTTTAAAAACGCTTCTAAACGAAAATGCGGCTAAACGCAGACACCGCGTCTGAAACGTGGAAATCTTTGGTGTCTGAAGGCATTTTTTGGCTTTGTGAAAAACGAGGTTAAACGCAACTGCAGATTTTTTTTTCCAGGCCAAAAACAGTGTTTTGGATGTAATAGAATTCAATGGACCCGCATCCAAAATGCAAGTACCGCGATTTTGCGGCGATTTGCGTTTTTTTTAACCTGTTTATAGCTGGTTGTTAAAGGAAATGTAAAAAAAATAAACATTGCCGGCTCTAAAAAAAAATCTAGAAAAAAAACAGCGTGGGGTCCCCCCCAGGTCCATACCAGGCCCTTGGGTCTAGCATGGATTCAAAGGAGACCCCCCCCCCCACCAAATTTTTTAAAAAAATGGCGTGGGGGTCCCCCCCAAAATCCATACCAGACCCTTATCCGAGCACGCAGCCAGGCAGGTCAGGAAATGAGGGGGCGAATATGCTGGAAGAAGATAGTGGAAGAAGATAGCGGGGCGCCCGGCAGAAAGACCCCCGAAGTTGGAAGAAGGCGACGATGAAAACCGGGACCCCGCTAGCAAAAGAGCTGGAAGAAGATAGCGGGGCGCCCGGCAGAAAGACCCCCGAAGTCAGAAGAAGAACCCCGGAGCTGCCTAATAAATTACTTTAAAAACCTGTGTTTTTTATTGACTTTTTTTGCCACCAGGTGAATGGGTAAGGGTACTATGTACCCCATACTCATTCACATAGGGTGGGGGGCCGGGATCTGGGGGCCCCCCTTATTAAAGGGGGCTCCCAGATTCTGATAAGTCCCCCGCCCGCAGACCCCGACAACTAATGGCCAGGGTTGTCGGGAAGAGGCCCTTGTCCCCATCAACATGGGGGCAGGTGCTTTGGGGTGGAAGAGCACAAGGCGCCCCTTCCCCAAAGCACCCACCCCCCCATGTTGAGGGCATGCGGCCTGGTACGGTTCAGGAGGGGGGGCGTGCTCGCTCGCCCCCCCCTTTCCTGACCTGCTGGGCTGCGTGCTCGGATAAGGGTCTGGTATGGATTTTGGGGGGACCCCACGCCGTTTTTCGGCATAGGGGGTTTCCCTTAAAATCCATACCAGACCTAAGGGCCTGGTATGCTCCTGGAGGGGACCCCATGCCGTTTTTTTATTTAAAATTTGGCGTGGAGTTCCCCTTCATGATTCATACCAAACACAGGGGACAGCGAGCGCGAGGCTTGCAGTACCCTGTCGTCGAGAACCAGCATCGCGCTGGAGACATTCTCGGCCAGGTAGTCGCCTCTAGGACACAACTTGAGCGGCTGCTTCACACTCAAGTCGTGTCCAAGTTGCCTCGCAAAGTCACGCTGTCCCTCTGTCAACCGACACACGAGTCGCCCCGCATGTCGGATCGTCTTCATCCGACCTCCTGGGTGACCTCTATTAAAATCAATGGGCTCCCATAGGGAACCATTCATTTTGAATAGAGCGCTGCTGACATTTTTATTTACTATAGCAGTGCGCCGCTGGTTCATGCGCTCAATTAAGGATTTGTCCGGCGCACCAATTAAGGTATGAACCGGCGCAGCGCACTGTTGATAGTAAATAACCCCCAGAGTCTCTTTTCAATGGTTTTATTAAAGAAATGTCAATAGAGGGATGGAGGGTTAGGGGAGATTCAGGTACCTTGCTTTGCGGATCATGGGTACATCTTAATCCAGAGGACAAACAGTCTCCACACTGGATCTAGCAACCACCGGATAGGCCTCTCTCACTGACCTAGCAGCTGATGCGGTGCTCAGCCAACAGTCTCTGCCACAGACTTGAAGAATACAAATAGTCTCTGCCACAGACTTGAAGAATCCACAACTTTTGCAAAGTTTAAGTACAGTCACACAGTACCAGTTTCTTTCAGCCGATCCGGCGATACTGTGAGGTAGATATGTAGGGATGCGTCCTCCAATTGAGTCTCCAGGCTCTTCCCGAGGCACCAGCCTTTTTGCTCTATCCTCTCCTGGGAAAAGTCTTCCCCTGGTCTCCCAATTGCTTGGCTTCTTCCCGCAGGTAAGACATCAAAGGACCACCCCTGATTAGTAGGCCCCAGAAACTCCTGGGCCTACTTCCAGTAACAAGGCCTCAGGCCAGCCGGCCCTGAGGCAGGAAACTGCTACGCACACCTTAGGCCAGGAGGGCCATCAGGGCAGAGAGACCCGGAAGACGGTGTCTGTCCCTTAAGTACCCTTTCCCAGAACGCACAGCGAGGGGACCAATCCCACTGAGCGGTTTCTGGGCAAGAGGTACTCAATACATCCAGCCTGCCGCATTTCCAACCTTGACCTGTGGTGACAGCGACACCCACAGTCAAGTGGAAATATGTGCAGCACAGCCTGACTGAAACAGAAACAGTAATTTACACAATTATTCTGAGCTAAACTACAGCTCAGACAACTAAATTTACAAATAGCGCCTACCCAATAGGAGCAGGGCGCTACATATACATACAAAATAGTCATGGGAAAATATCTGTCTCTTTATAGTTTTTCATTAACAAGCAATGCTGTTTTTTGAGAGCTGTATTTTTAAACATGAAAGCACTTCTGGTGTCTAAAGTCCTGGCAATATGCATATCAGAGCAATGCATTAGCTTTAAGCGGTAGAAGCTCTATTTTGGGAGTTTTTAGCTCCTGGAGCAGAGACCAGGGCTCTACCCAAAATCTTCTTGACACTAAACCCCCTAACTAACCTCCCCTGTAATCTAACACTAACCCTCACACTATCACTATCTGTATTCATAATACTACCACTCCCTGTAACATTAAACCCCACATTAACCTTTCCAATAACCCTAATGCCTCGGACACACAACCGTTTTTAATGACGAGAAAAATGCCATTTTTTAAATTGGTCATTAAAAACGATCGTGTGTAGGCTCCAGAGCATTTTTCTCGACGAGAAAAATGGGCATTAAAAATTTAGAACATGCTCTATTTTTTCTCGTCATTTTTCACGTCGTCGTTTTTCTCGCCATGAAAAACGGCCGTGTATATGCATTAATGACGGGAAAAAAACGTGCAGGCTGAGAAGCAAGTTATGAGACGGGAGCGCTCGTTCTGGTAAAACTAGCGTTCGTAATGGAGATAGCACATTCGTCACGCTGTAACAGACTGAAGAGCACGAGGCTGAAAAGCGCAAATCGGCTAACACCAAACTTTTACTAACACGCAGTAACACAAAATCAGCAAAAGCAGCCCAAAGGGTGGCGCCATCCGAATGGAACTTCCCCTTTATAGTGCCGTCGTACGTGTTGTCGTACGTGTTGTACGTCACTGCGCTTTGCGTGAGCATTTTTTTTCACGATAGTGTGTATGCAAGGCAGGCTTGAGAAGAATCACGTCAAGAAAAACTTTGTTTTTCTCCATTACATTAAAAACGGTCGTGTGTACGCGGCATAAAACTAACACTCCCTATAATTCTAATACTATTCCATCGTGCATAGGCATGTGCACAGGGTGTGCTGGATGTGCCTGGGCACGCCCTAATCACCCCATGCAGTGCAAATTCCCCCTGCCCTACCAACTCTGTCCATGTTTTAATACATTTCAAAATGTTTGTTTACATATATTTACATTTATTTATACAGTCATGCTCGAAATTGTTGGCACCCCAGAAATTTTTCCAGAAAATCAAGTATTTCTCACAGAAAAGTATTGCAGTAACACATGTTTTGCTATACACATGTTTATTCCCTTTGTGTGTATTGGAACAAATCAAAAAAAGGGAGGAAAAAAAGCAAATTGGACATAATGTCACACAAAACGTCAAAAATGGGCTGCTCAAAATTCTTGGCACCCTTTAAAAATTGTGGATAAATAAGATTGTTTCAAGCATGTGATGCTCCTTTAAACTCACCTGGAGCAAGTAACAGGTGTGGGCAATATAAAAAAAAACCCACCTGAAAGCAGATAAAAAGGAGAGAAGTTCACTTAGGCTTTGCATTGTGTGTCTGTGTGTGCCACACTAAGCATGGACAACAGAAAGAGGAGAAGAGAACTGTCTGAGGACTTGAGAACCAAAATTGTGGAAAAATATCAACAATCTCAAGGTTACAAGTCCATCTCCAGAGATCTAGATTTGCCTTTGTCCACAGTGCGCAACATTATCAAGAAGTTTGCAACCCATGGCACTGTAGCTAATCCCTCTGGGCGTGGACGGAAGAGAAAAAATTGATGAAAGGTTGCAATGCAGGATAGTCCGGATGGTGGATAAGCCGCCCCAAACAAGTTCCAAAGAAGTTCAAGCTGTCCTGCAGGCTCAGGGAGCATCAGTGTCAGCGCCAACTATCCGTCGACATTTAAATTAAATGAAATGCTATGGCAGGAGACCCAGGATGACCCCACTGCTGACACACAGACATAAAAAAGCAAGACTACAGTTTGCCAAAATGTATTTGAGTAAGCCAAAATCCTTCTGGGAAAACATCTTGTGGACAGATGAGACCAAGATAGAGCTTTTTGGTAAAGCACATCATTCTACTGTTTACCAAAATGGAATGAGGCCTACAAAGAAAAGAACACAGTACCTACTGAGAAATATGGTGGAGGTTCAATTATGTTTTGGGGTTGTTTTGCTGCCTCTGGCACTGGGTGCCTTGAATGTGTGCAAGGCATCATGAAATCTGAGGATTAACAAAGGATTTTGGGTTGCACTGTAGAGCCCAGTGTCAGAAAGCTGGGTTTGCGTCCGAGATCTTGGGTCTTCCAGCAGGAAAATTACCCCAAATATATGTCAAAAAGCACCCAGAAATGGATGGCAACAAAGCGATGGAGAGCTCTAAAGTGGCCAGCAATGAGTCCAGATCTAAATCCCATTGAACACCTGTGGAGAGATCTTAAAATTGCTGTTGGGAAAAGGTGTCCTTCCAAGAAGAGAGACCTGGAGCAGTTTGCAAAGGAAGAGTGGTCCAAAATTCCGGGTGAGAGGTGTAAGAAGCTTATTGATGGTTATAGGAAGCGACTGATTTCACTTATTTTTTCCAAAGGGTATGCAACCAAATATTAAGTTAAGGGTGCCAAGAATTTTGAGCAGCCCATTTTTTAAGTTTTGTGTGACATTATGTCCAATTTGCTTTTTTTCCTCCCTTTTTTTGATTTGTTCCAATACACACAAAGGGAATAAACATGTGTATAGCAAAACATGTGTTACTGCAATACTTTTCTGTGAGAAATACTTGATTATCTGGAAAAATTTCTGGGGTGCCAACAATTTCGAGCATGACTGTAAGAGTGTGTGTATGTATCTATATATATATCTATATGTTAGAAGGCCAGTATGCTGGCCTGAATTTATGGGAGGAGCCCGGTGGGCTATTTAACCAGCCCACTCACCTGCAGTCTTCGTTGGTTTCCTGTGAGTGATAATGGATCTCACTGGGCCGACTCTTACCAGCTCACCTCATGTTTGTGAGTCCTGGCGTTTCGGCGTCTTTGTTCGTGGTCTTCGTCGGCGGTTCCCGCTCACTATCGCAGGTACTTTTCGAATCTTTTGCGTCAGGTACAATCTTGCAATTAGTAATGCTCCCTGTCTTGCATGCCTTTCTTTAAAAGTCTGCTTCTGAGTTATTGTCTGTCCCATACATACGATTCATTTATAAATCCAAACCTCCGAGTCGCTTTCGGTCACTGTCCGATGTCACTCGCCGTAGGTTTCACTGGACGTAAAGATTCACTGTCCATAAGGTTGCCGTCTTCCATTTGGAAAAAAAAAAAAAGGGGAGACTCTAATTAGTCCCACCTGCTGCCTCTCTGCACTGGTTAGCCTGGGGGGAGGGGTGATTGGTGTTCAGTTTTAAAGGGCGGCATACACTATACAACCAATTCGTGTTACATTAATTCTATACTCCTCACTACCGATTTGTCTCGGATTCCTTTCGTATATTTACAAACTGATTCGGGTCACATACGTTGCATACTTTCCATCGTTGCCATTTGCTGTTTGCCTTCATGCCGTGTGTTTTAGTTCCCGCAGCGGAACTTGCGTATCGTTTGTACACGTTTTTCTCTCACTCAACTCTTACCAAACCAAAGTAATTTTTTGTACGTCATGCATGGCGCAACACCACACTTTTTGGACATCAAGTTGTCAAACTGTCGCACGTAGGATTCGTGCAATTTCTTTGCTTCACGCACTGTTTGCCGGGTAAACCATGTCATCAAAACTCTGCTGTGGAACTTGTGAGTCATTAGTCAAGTCTCCATATGCAGCCTTATTTCAGCCTCGTGCAAGACCAGTCTTGTCGTGCAATTCGTGAACACAAACGCAGAGCTGTTTTTATCAGTTTAGTTTTGTGCTTTTTTTTTTTTTTTTTTTTTTTTTTTTTCTTTCTCTCGTTTCACGCCAAGTAGTAGGCCCATGTCACTTAGAATGCACTGTCTATCATTACAGTTATTTTACTTTGCATTACCCTCCGGTCGAATCTAGTCGCATCAGCGACTCACTGGTTCGTCCCCGCTAGTTTGTCATCTCATTCCACTGATAGTAATTTCACTTGTCTCATCTCGCACACCCTTCTCTCTCCTCATGAAACCCTGCACATAGCTACTGATTTGTCTTGCATCGATAGTGATTTCCTCTGCATCATTCTGATATGAATCCAAGTCGCATCCACAATGCACCGATTCGTCCCGGCGGGCCCTAGTTGCTGGCCTCATTTTAGTACATGCTCCAGAGTTCGCTCGTTGTCAGCCGCACATGCGACGCACCATCTCATGCCTAGATAATGGGAGAATTCTGTCATTCACGTAACCATCATGCATCCGAGTTGAATCCACGCGCATTCTTATGTGCAGGTTTGTCCTATACGTGTCCCAGTTGCTGGCCTCATTTCAGTACATGCTCCAGAGTTTGCTTGCCGATAGTCGCACAGCATCGATTCATGCCTCTGTCATGGAAAATTTCTGTCACTCATGTCACAGCCACGCATCTGATTTGAATCCACGTGCATTTTCGTGTGCAGGTTTCGCCAAGCGTGCCCCAATTGCTGGCCTCATCTCAGAACATGCTCCAGAGCCTGGTCGTTGTCAGTCGCACCTGTGGCGCACCGATTCATGCCTCTGTGATGGGACATTTTTGTCACTCATTGCACTGTAACACATCTGATTTGAATCCACGCGCGTTCTTAGGTGCAGCTTCGTCTCAAGCGTGCCCCAGTCGTTGTTGGCCCCATTTCAGTACATGCTCCAGAGTTTGCTTGCTGTTCCTCGCACAGCGCCGCACCGTTTCGAGTCTGTCATGGGAAGTTTCTGTCACTCATTTCACTATTGCGCTTCTGATTTGAATCCACGTGCTTTTTCGTGTGCAGACTTGTCTTAAGCGTGCCCCAGTTGTTGTTGGCCTCATTTCAGTACATGCTCCAGAGCCCGGTCGTTGTCAGTCGCACCTGCGGCGCACCGATTCATGCCTCTGTCATGGGACATTTTTGTCACTCATTCCACTGTAACACATCTGATTCGAATCCACGCCCATCCTTAGGTGCAGCTTCGTCTCAAGCGTGCCCCAGTCGCTGTTGGCCCCATTTCAGTACATGCTCCAGAGTTCGCTTGCTGTTCCTCGCACAGCGCAGCACCGATTCGTGTCTGTCATGGGAAATTTCTGTCACTCGTTTCACTGTCACGCATCTGATTCGAACCCACTTGCATTCTCGTGGGCAGGCTCGTCTTAATCGTGCCCCAGTTGTAGTTGGCCTCAATTCAGTACATGCTTCAGAGCCCGGTCGTTGGTCGCGCCTGCGGCGCACCGATTCATGCCTCTGTCATGGGACATTTTTGTCACTAATTTCTCCGACACGCTCCACCATCCAAACCGCTCACTTATATAAAAAGGCAGTGCAGCACTGAACAAGTCCATATATCAAAAGACAATCCCAGTGATCTTCTAGAGTGATTTATAGAATCGGAAACATGCAGATGATGTGAACACAGTGAGAGACCTCCACCAGTAATAAGAATGGCCGCTCACCTCCCAAAGTGGACCCTTTGGTTATAGAGGGTCACAGATACCTTCCCATATGGGTATATACGTCTCAGGCATGTATTGCAGCTCCGGGATGGTTGGATGACAACAGCAGATGGACCGGATTACAAATGACTCCAATGAGGTGTGTATATAAATATATATAAATAAATAAATAAATAAATAAATGACAGGCAGACCATAGTGTTCTCCGCATATAAAAGTATATTTAATAAAAAGAAATGCACTTACATGTAAAAGGCACTAAACCAGTGCCGAGTGTAACAGCGTGTATGAAACAACAGATGCAGTCTGTCGTGTTTAAATCAGCTAGTCAAACCCCTCACCACCTGTCATTTCTCCTCCAGGTCAGTCAAGTAGGTCCACCCTGCACCAGGTTGGACGTAATTTTCCCTAAAGAAAAAAAAAAAAAAAAAAACCTATAAAAAAAATAAAATAAGTATGTATGTATGTGTACTAAGCACTTACCAACAGCCGATCTGAATCTAGTCGCAACGTCGGCCCTATGATTCGGATCCTCAGCAATCACAAACCCCTTCAACCACTAACACCATCAGCCGATCTGAGTCTAGTCATATCATCAGTGCAACGACGCGGATCCGGAAAATGAGCTCCCTCATCACCTTACATCTACAGCCGTTCCTAATCTAGTCACATCATCGGCGCAACGATTCGGATCCTCGGCAATACAAACTTCACCGACCGATCCGAGTCCAGTCGCAGCACCGGCTCAACGTTTAAGATCCTTTACAAACCAAACCCCACTGGTGCTCACACCTCAGCCCGATTCCAACTATTTGCATCAGTGATACCAATAAAGTGGTACTTACAATTCAGATCCCTGGCCTTACGTCCGTTATCAAGCATAAACCTTTACATCTCACTCCATCTGCATATACAATGTTGCGCACGGTCGTTCCTACATACTCAAAATCTCCGCTAACTTTGTTTTCATTTTTCCAATAAAGCGGCTTAATTGCAGTCGCTGCAAGCATTCCGACTCGAATCGGTCACTCATCTCCAGTAGCAACTTGGCTGCTCACCTATTCTCTGTAGTGCTAAACACGCAAACTAGCTTTCACTACGTTTTTCGTTCCTTAAAGCCGACCCGCATCAGGTCAGTTCTCCAAGACTTCACCCGTACACGGGGGTGTACTAAGGAGCAGCTTCAGTCTCTCCCGGGAATGCTCAATTTGCAGCAGGGATCATTCCCGAGGGTCGATCTTTTTGTATCGCGCCTCCTGGTCTTCCTCTCCCAGACACAGGACCCCGATCAGATCCTTAACTTCAGATCCTTAACTTAGACACCGCGGCAGTAGCGGACCTGTCGTTATGGGAGGAGTTCCTTACTACGTGAAACAGTATCAAAGTTATACCATCAATATCGCCCCCATCACCGCTGGTAGTGACAGATGCCGCAGCCTCCACAGGCTCCGCTGCAATTTTTGGCCACTATTGGTTTGCAGGACCATGGCTTCCAGAGACACTCCTAATCCCAGGGTTTACCTGGACTTCCTCCCTTTTCGAACAATAACAGATCGTGGCAGCCGCTCAGCTCTGGGGGTCATATCTGGACAGGACAAACCGTGGCCTTCACCACCGACAACCAGGCCACGGCCGATATTATTAGTAAAGGCAAGTCCAAGTCATGTCCTTCCTACGCAGGCCCGTACAACTATGCCCTCAGCACCAGTTAATGTCCACTACCCTCGCTAGTTCCCCATTTGGCCTTCTCCCCAGCCTGGTCATTCAAGCAGCCTTCGACTCGGCCTGCCACGGGTTCTTGCGGCCTAGCGAGTTCACCCGCAGCTACCCCGCCGGCCAAGTTCTACGTAGACCTCACTTGGCTCGCTACCAAGATCGTTTCATCCTCCACCTGGCACTATCCAAAACCCAGCGATCAGGCACCGGGTTAGACATTTAACTCTAAAAACAAACAAACAATCTCTGGTGTGCAGTAACCTTACTCGATCGCCTTCTGTCACTCCTACCTGAACAGTCAACTCTTGTCCCCTACTACCTTTCCCGATCAAACCCTTGAGTGCCTGCCAGTTCATCAAACACATGAGAATTCATCGGGGCACAACCAACCATAGGAAGTTGATCCAGGGTTCACCCGGTCGCCTCTCGGGGGATCAGGAAGGAATTTTCTCCCCTGCTGTAGCAATTGGCCTAGGCTCGGCTGGGGTTTTCGCCTTCCTCTGGATCAACGGTGGGGCGGTTAGGTCAATTTGGGTCCTGTCACCTTCACACTCACTCACTCTTCCACGCTACCACACCTCAACCCCAGTCAGTGCTCCAGTCGCTCTTATCGTATTGGAGTGGCCTCGGCCACATCCCGGTGTGGGGTCCCAGATCACGACTATTAAGAGACTTGACAGGTGGAAGTCTGCCTGCTTCGTCCAGCACATCCTCCAATCCTCAGGTGGAAATGGCACAAGCATTCACCAAACTTGCTCAATGAACAAAGCTAAAACCAATAAAACTACATCCCTACCTGAATGTTTTTGCCCCCTTATTTTGGCATACCGTCCATCAGATCAGGGCACACTTCAGGTCCATTTCATATTGTAAGTCTTATGTTAAGTCTATCTATCTTATTCATATCCGTATCGGATATAGGGCTTCAACCATAAGTTAGAAGGCCAGTATGCTGGCCTGAATTTATGGGAGGAGCCCGGTGGGCTATTTAACCAGCCCACTCACCTGCAGTCTTCGTTGGTTTCCTGTGAGTGATACCCACCCTCCCATTCCCTTTTTTAGGGCATTTCTCAAAATTCATTTCTCTCCACAAAATATTCATTCTAATCTTGGGTATGCCCCCTTATTTTGGCATACCGTCCATCAGATCAGGGCACACTTCAGGTCCATTTCATATTGTAAGTCTTATGTTAAGTCTATCTATCTTATTCATATCCGTATCGGATATAGGGCTTCAACCATAAATATATAGATATATATCTATATACATAGATATATCTATATATATACTGTAGATACATACATATACAGTGCCTTCAAAAAGTATTCATACCCCCTGAAATTTTCCACATTTTGTCATGTTACAACCAAAAACGTAAATGTATTTTATTGGAATTTAATGTGATAGACTAACACAAAGTAGCACATAATTGTGAAGTGGAAGGAAAATGATAAACGGTTTTCATTTTTTTTTTTTTTTACAAATAAACATCAGAAAAGTGTGGAGTGCATTTGTATTCAGCCCCCCTGAGTCAATACTTTGTAGAACTACCTTTCGCTGCAATTACAGCTGCAAGTCTTTTTGGGGATGTCTCTACCAGCTTTGCACATCTAGAGAGTGACATTTTTGCCTATTCTTCTTTGCAAAACAGCTCAAGCTCTGTCAGATTGGATGGAGAGCATCTGTGAAGAGCAATTTTCAAGTCTTGCCACAGATTCTCAATTGGATTTAGGTCTGGACTTTGACTGGGCCATTCTAACACATGACTATACTTTGATCTAAACAATTCCATTATAGCTCTGACTGTATGTTTAGGCTCGTTGTCCTGCTGGAAGGTGAACCATCACCCCAGTTTCAAGTCTTTTGCAGACTCTAAAGCCCTGTACACACGATCAGATTTCCTATGGATTCAAATCCGATGGATTTTTCCATCAGAATTCCGATGAAGCTGACTTCCATCAGTCTTGCCTACACACCATCAGTCAAAAATCCGACCGTCCCAAACGCCGTGACGTAAAACACTCAGACGAGCCGAGAAAAATTAAGTTCAATGCTTCTGTTCATGCGTCGACTTGATTCTGAGCATGTGTGGGTTTTTTCTCCGATGGAGTTCCACACAGACGATCGGAATTTGCTATTGTTTTTTTTCCCATGTTCTATTTTTTCTCACCGATGGAAAAAAGACCGATGGGGCCCATACACGATCAGTTTGTCCGATGAAAAAAAGTCCATCGGACTGTTTTCATCGGTAAAACCGCTTGTGTGTACAGGGCATAACAGGTTTTGCTCTAAGATTGCCCTGTATTTGGCTCCATCCATCTTACCATCAACTCTGACCAGCTTCCCTGTCCCAGCTGAGGAAAAGCACCCCCACAGCATGATGTTGCCGCCACCGCCATGTTTCACGATGGGGATGGTGTGTTCAGGGTGATGTGCAGTGTTAATTTTCCTCCACACATAGTGTTTTGCTTTTAGGCCAAAAAGTAAAATTTTAGTCTCATCTGACCAGAGCACCTTCTTCCACATGTTTTCTGTGTCCCCCACTAGGGATGAGCTCGGTGTTCGAGTCGAACATACGTTCGACTCGAACATCGGCTGTTCGATCGTTCGGCGAACATTGAACGATTTGGGCCGTTCAAGCCAAATTCGAGTGACGCGAACGGCCCACAATACACTGCGCCATCGCAGTGCAATCCCGGCGCTGTGATTGGCCAAGCATGCACTGTGACCCCGCATGCTTGGCCAATCACAGCGCCGGCAGCTAGGAGAGCCATAATTGGCCACAGGCAGGTTGCCTGTGGCCAATTATAGCTCAGGGGGTTTAGCACACGCCCCACACTATAAAAGGCCGCCAGCGCGGCGGCCTTGTGTAGTGTGTTCCGGCGCAGGGAAAGAGAAGGATAGGCAGGGACAGTGTTGATATTTTTTGTGCTATTCTTGCATGCAGGGAGAGAGAAGGATAGGCAGGGAGAGTGTCAGTGACATATTCTTTGCTAAACCTTGTGTGCAGGGAGAGAGAAGGATAGGCAGGGGACAGTGTCAGTGTCATATTCTTTGCTAAACCTTGTGTGCAGGGAGAGAGAAGGATTGGCAGGGAGAGTGTCAGTGTCATATTGTTTGATAAACCTTGTGTGCAGGGAGAGAGAAGGATAGGCAGGGGACAGTGTCAGTGTCATATTCTTTACTAAACCTTGTGTGCAGGGAAAGAGAAGGATAGGCAGGGAGAGTGTCAGTGTCATATTCTTTGATAAACCTTGTGTGCAGGGAGAGAGAAGGATAGGCAGGGGACAGTGTCAGTATCATTGTTGCTAAGCCTCCTGCACAATATACACCTGAAGCTAGCCCTTATTGCTGTGTTTTCCTGGTGTGTTACACTAACAGGCATTTGCAGCACTTACAGCAGGCGTAGTGTGATTCCTGCAAAATATACTTCTGAAGCTAGCCCGTATTGCTGTGTTTTCCTGGTGTGTTACACCAACAGGCATTTGCAGCACTTACAGCAGGCGTAGTGTGATTCCTGCAAAATATACTCCTGAAGCTAGGCCTTATTGCTGTGTTTTCCTAGTGAGTTACACCAACAGGCATTTGCAGCACTTACAGCAGGCGTAGTGTGATTCCTGCAAAATATACTTCTGAAGCTAGCCCGTATTGCTGTGTTTTCCTGGTGTGTTACACTAACAGGCATTTGCAGCACTTACAGCGGGCGGAGTGTGCCTCCTGCACATTATACACCTGAAGCTAGCCCTTATTGCTGTGTTTTCCTGGTGTGTTACACCAACAGGCATTTGCAGCACTTACAGCGGGCGTAGTGTGCTTCCTGCAAAATATACTCCTGAAGCTAGGCCTTATTGCTGGTTTTTCCATCTCCCTGCAGGCCATTAGAATGTCTGGAAGGCAAACAAGGAGAGGCAGACAGTCAGGAGCCAATAAAAGAGGGCAAGCAGGCTCTGTGTCTAGAGACAACAGTGCTGGTCGTCGACGCGGTGCATCACCATCAGCACGTGGCCATGGGACACGCTTGTCCTTTTTTTCGGCAGCTGGACGTGTTGAGCCGCATCATGCCGAAGACTTGGTAGAGTGAATGACCAAGCCCTCCTCATCCTCCTCATCCTCTCTCACCCAGGCTCAGGGTACTGGCAAAGCAGCTGCCAAAGCGTCCTCTTCCCTGGTATTAATGTCATAATCAGTCACTCCTTCCCTAGACCCACCACGTCCTCCTGAGGAGTCCCCCGAACTGTTTGAGCACAGTGTTGGGTACATGCTCCAGGAGGATGCCCAGCGTTTCGAAGGGTCTGATGATGATACCCAGCTAGAGGAAGGCAGTAGCGTGAGAGCAGAGAGAGGGGATGCTCAAGAAGGACACCAATCTGGCAGTCATGTTCCAGCAGCTGCAGCATACTGCCAGATTGGCTCCAGTGATGAGGAGGGAGGGGATGATGAGGTCACTGACTCCACGTGGGTGCCTAATAGGAGAGAGGAGGAGGAGGAGGATGAGGAGGAGGCACATCTCCAATGAGGCAGGATGCCCTTGGGGGGCCAGCGTAAGGGCAGCACACCGACGGAATCACACCGCAGAGCTCCGCCTGTGCAGGGTGCTGCCTCTGCCCGTTATTCAAAAAGTTCTTTGGTGTGGGCCTTTTTTGAGTTGAGTGCATCAGATCGCACAGCTGCTGTTTGCAACATATGTCTCAAGCGTATATCGCGTGGCCAAAACATCAGCCGCTTGGGCACCACATGCTTGACCAGACATATGTTGACCTGCCATGCAGCTCGTTGGCAAGCCTACCTTAAAGACCCACACCAAAGAACAAAGTGGACCTCTACTTGCACCGCATCAGCTGGGATCTCCAACCCCACTATACCTTCAGTCCTCTCTGAAACCTGCACTGAGAGGAATGAATGTGTAGAATTAGGTGTGTCACAGCCAAGTACTTGCGGGCACTCTGCTAGCAGTACACCGACGTCCGATTCTATCAGGCAAATTTCCCTGCCCCAGCTGCTGGACCGTCGAAAGAAGTTCACTCCCAGCCATCCACATGCCCAGCGGTTGAATGCTAGCTTGGCTAAATTGCTAGCGCTTCAACTGCTGCCTTTTCAGTTGGTAGACTCGGCCCCCTTCCGTGAGTTTGTGCAATGTGCAGTTCCTCAGTGGCAGGTTCCCAAACGCCACTTTTTCTCACGGAAGGCGATTCCGGCTCTCTACCGGCATGTGGAAGGCAATGTCTTGGCCTCGCTGGACAGGGCGGTCAGCGGTAAGGTGCATATTACCGCTGACTCATGGTCCAGCAGGCATGGACAGGGACGTTACCTTTTCTTTCACGGCCCATTGGTTCACTCTTTTGGCAGCTGGGAAGGATGCAGGACAAGGTGCAGTAGTGTTGGAGGTTGTTCCGCCGCCACACCTCCAAAATGCTACTACTGGTTGTGACACACCTCTCTCCTCCACCCCCTCCTCTTCTTCTTCCTCCATGGCCTCTTCCTGTGCTTTGTCCTCGGAACCAGCGGTGCTCCGTAGGCGTTCAAGGGGCTACGCAAGTACACAGGCAAAAAGATGCCATGCCGTGCTTGCGCTGGTGTGTTTTGGGGACAGGAGCCACATTGGGGCAGAGGTTCTGTCTGCTCTGCAGGGGCAGGCCGAGAGGTGGTTGACGCCACGCCAGCTTAAGCCAGGAATGGTGGTTTGCGACAATGGCACCAACCTCCTCTCCGCCCTCCGACAGGGACAACTGACCCATGTGCCCTGTGTGGCTCACGTCCTTAACCTGGTGGTGCAGCGGTTCTTGGGCAGGTACCCGGGCTTACAGGATGTCCTGAGACAGGCCAGGAAAGTCTGTGTGCATTTCCGCAGATCTTATAATGCCAGTGCTCACCTGGCTGAACTGCAAAAGGAGTTGAACCTGCCCAAGAACCGCCTTATATGTGACATGCCCACCAGGTGGAACTCAACGTTGGCCATGCTGCAGCGGCTGCACACGCAGCAGAGGGCCATCAATGAGTACCTGTGCGACTACGGCACCAGGACAGGGTCAGGGGAGCTCGGGTTTTTTTCACCACGCCAGTGGGGCATGATCAGGGATGCATGCACTGTCCTGGCACCATTTGAGGAGGCCACGAGGATGGTGAGCAGTGACAGTGCATGCATCAGTGACACTGTACCGCTTGTCCACCTGTTGGAACATACGCTGCGTGGACAGGGCACTTGAGGCAGAACAGAGGCAGGAAGAGGAGGACTTCTTTGCCTCTCAAGGCCCCCTTTACCCAGACAGTGTTCCTTCTGTCCCACCCATCGCACAGGAAGAGGAGGAGGAGGAGGAGGAGGAAGATTGTGTCAGTATGGAGGTGGAGCCTGGCACTCAGCATCATCAGCAGCAGTCTTTTAGGGATGATTTACAGTCCCAAGAAACCAGTGGACTTGTACGTGGCTGGGAGGAGGTGGCTGCGGATCATGTCGTCCTTAGTGACCCAGAGGACTCCGGACCGAATGCCTCAGCTAACCTATGCTGCATGGCCTCCCTGATCCTGCAAAGTCTGCGGAAGGATCCTCGTATTCTTCGGATCAAGGAGAGGGACCATTACTGGCTGGCCACTCTCCTTGATCCACGGTACAAGGGTAAGGTTGCGGACCTTATCTTACCGTCGCAGAGGGAGCAGAGGATGAGACAACTCCGGGAGGCCTTGCAGAAAGGTCTGTGCAACGCGTTCCCAGAGACTGGGAGGTTACAAACTCCTGGTCCTGGACAACGAGTTGCTGAGGCTTCGGTCAGTCAAAGAAGGAGCGGTGGGGAAGGTGGCCGTCTGACCGATGCGTTCAGACAATTCTTTAGTCCGCAGCCCCAAGGTATGATCGGTTCCAGCAACCATCGCCAGCGTCTGATATACATGGTGCAGGAATACCTAGGGGCAAGGTCAGACTTGGACACCTTCCCCACCGAAAATCCTCTGGCTTACTGGGTCTTAAGGATGGATCAATGGTCAGAGCTTGCACAGTATGCAATTGAGCTACTGGCCTGTCCTGCATCCAGCGTTCTTTCAGAACGCACATTCAGTGCTGCTGGAGGATTTGTCACGGATCACAGGGTGCGCCTGTCCACCGACTCGGTTGATCGACTGACCTTCATAAAGATGAACCAGTCTTGGATCACCACCAGCTACCAAACACCTGAAGCTGATATAAGAGACTAATTTATTTTCAAATGTCACATCCCTTCAAGACTGATGCTGATGCTGAGTGACTGTCCTGTTATGTTGACTGACTATCCTCCTCCTCCTCAATGATCCGATTGATGATGATAGCTTGGAAGAACATTTTTGTTTCTGGGTGCCGCCACCAGTGGCTAAGGCCCAATTTTCAGCCCCTGTTTAACAGGGTCATGTAATTACAATTTTTTATGCAATGCTTTGCAGCAGGGCTCATTCCTGCACTCCAACTAAAGTATCTGGGAGAGGTTGCAATGTCGTGGCACCAGCACCAGTGGCTAAGGCCCAATTTTTCAGCCCCTGTTTAACGGGCATGTAATTACAATTTTTTATGCAATGCTTTGCAGCAGGGCTCATTCCTGCACTCCAACTAGAGTATCTGGGAGAGGTTGCAGTGTCGTGGCACCAGCACCAGTGGCTAAGGCCCAATTTTTCAGCCCCTGTTTAACAGGGGCGTGTAATTACAAGTTTTGATGCAATACTTTGCAACAGGGCTCATTGCTGTGCTCCAAGTACAGTATCTGTGAAGGGTTGCAGTGTTGTGGCACCAGTGCCTAAGGCCCAATTTTTCTGCCCCTGTTTAACAGGGGCATGTAATTACAATTCTTGATCTAATAATTCACAGCAGGGCCCATTCCTGCGCCCACCAAGAGTAACTGTGAGGCCTTACAGTGTTGTGTCAACACCACCACCACCACCACCAAAGGCCCAATTTTTCAGCCCCTGTTCAACAGGGACATGCAATTACAATTCTTGATCTAATAATTCACAGCAGGGCCCATTCATGCTCCCACCAACAGTAACTGTGAGGGCTCACAGTGTTGTGGCAACACCAACATGTAAGGGGCAAATTTCAGCAGAGTATATACGGCAGGCCCCTACTTTCAAACATCCAACTTACAAACGACTCCTCCTTGCAAACGGAAGGATACAACAGGAAGTGAGAGGAAATCTACCCCTAGGAAGGCAAATTCTCTCCTGTAAGAGTTAATATGGGAAAAAAGTGTCTCCTCTCCACTGATGCTTTATCACCAATTCTTGTTTCAATAAAAACCCCAAATTTTCAAAAAACATTTGTCATTAGGACGGAAAGTGAGGTGAACTGTTCTGAACAGGTGCACACTGCACAGACAGCAAAACAAATGTTACAGGGGTGATAACCCTTCCCTATGTTTTCCAAAAAGCTTAAAAATAGATTTTTTGGCTGGAGCTACACTTAAACAATGTACCTGTTCAAAATTACAAACAGATTCTACATAAGAACAAACCTACAGTCCCTGTCTTGTATGCATCGCCTGTATACGGCTGTTCAGAGTATATAAGGCCTTTTTTCTTTTGTGTGCGGGGTTCCCCTTAATATCCATACAAGACCCAAAGGGGCTGGTAATGGGCTGGGGTGGGGTGGGGGGGGTGATGGGGTAGCCATGCCATTTTTCTTAAAGATTTTCATCCATATTACCGGGACCAGACATTACATTAAAGCCGCAAGCAGTTTTAAATGGCTTTTTTTCCTTTAGAAATTTTATTTTGTGCAGGGACCGTTCTAAACACGGGAAACACGTGGCACTTCACAGGCATACTTTAGACACCCCCCAGGTACTATATTTAAAGGAATATTTGACTTTTTTTTTTCACTTTATGCTTCTTTTTGCATTGATACATGTCCCCTGGTGCAGAACCCGGGTTCCCAAACCCTTTTTAGGACAATAACATGCATAATAGTCGTTAAAATTAGCACTTTAGATTTCAAACGTTCGCATCCATTGTATTTAATAGGGTTCTAACGTTCGTGCAAACTTTCGGTCCGTTTGCGGGTTCTGGTGCGAACAGAACCGGGGGGTGTGCGGCTCATCACTATCCCCCACATGGCTTTTCGCAAACTGCAAACAGGACTTCTTATAGCTTTCTTTCAACAATGGCTTTCTTCGTGCCACTCTTCAATAAAGGCCAGATTTGTGGAGTGCACAGCTAATAGTTATCCTGTGGACAGATTCTCCCACCTGAGCAGTGGATCTCTGCAGCTCCTCCAGAGTTACCATGGACCTCTTGGCTGTATCTCTGATTAATGCTCTCCTTGCCCGGCCTATCAGTTTAGGTGGACAGCCATGTCTTGGTAGGTTTGCAGTTGTGCCATATTCTATTTTCGGATGATGGATTGAACAGTGCTCCGTGAGATGTTCAAAGCTTGGGATATTTTTTTATAACCTAGTCCTGTTTTAAACTTCTCCACAACTTTATCCCTGACCTGTCTGGTATGTTCCTTGGCCTTCATGATGCGGTTTGTTCATTAAGGTTCTCTAACATACCTTTGAGGGCCTCACAGAACAGATGTATATATACTGAGATTAAATAACACACAGGTGGACTCTATTTACTAATTAGTTGACTTCTGGAGGCAATTGGTTCCGCTAGATTTTAGTTAGGGGTATCAGAGTAACAAATGCACGCCACACTTTTCACATATTTAATTGTAAAAAAATTGGAAAACCATTTATCATTTTCTTTCCACTTCACAATTATGTGCCACTTTGTGTTGGTCTATCACATAAAATCCCAATAAAATACAATTAAGTTTTTGGTTGCAACATGACAAAATGTGGAAAATTTCAAGGGGTATGAATACTTTTTTAAGGCACTGTATATACACACACACGAAAACTCCCTGTTACCTTAACACCTAACCACAAACTTACACTCCCCAAACCCTTACACTAATCCTCACAGCTCCTACTAGCTTAGGGGGGTGTATTTGTTTCCATTATCTGTGCCCCTTTCTGATGATCATGTGCTGGTCGGAGCGGAGGGAATATTTCTTCAGTTTCGGGTGCATGTCCATTTAGCTCCGTTCACATGTTCTTCTGCCTTGGCTCAAGTCCCAGCCAGCCGCCTGCCTGTTTATCTCCTTGCCTTCCCTGGCGGAGTGATCTTCCTCCGCACCCCACCCAGAAATAGCTGGGGCCCGGAGAGTAAAACTTGACAGGCTGTGAGGCGGGCGGCGGCGATGGGCAGAGAGTCGCTGATTGCCGCCATTACTAGTAAACAAATAAAATATGTCCCCGGATTTCATTCTAAAAATCTGGTCACCTTAGTTTAAAGGGGTTGTAAAGTTTTGTTTTTTATTTTCTAAATAGGTTCCTTTAAACTAGTGCATTGTTGGTTCACTTACCTTTTCCTTCAATTTCCCTTCTAAATGTTTTTTTTCTTTGTTTTCTTTGTCTGAATTTCTCACTTCCTGTTCCTCCTCAGTAAGCTGTTCTGGCTGACTAAACACCGCTCGGATGATGGGGGCAAGCTTACTGAGGAGAAACATGAAGTGAGAAATTCAGACAAAGAAAAAAAAAACATTTAGAAGGGAAATCGAAGGAAAAGGTAAGTGAACCAACAAAGCACTAGCTTAAAGGAACCTATTTAGAAAATAAAAAACAAACCTTTACAACCCCTTTAAGGAAGGGACCTACTGTCCCTTGTTGAAAGAGCATATACAGGTCCTTCTCAAAAAATGTGCATATTGTGATAAAGTTCATTATTTTCTGTAATGTACTGATAAACATTAGACTTTCATATATTTTAGATTCATTACACACAACTGAAGTAGTTCAAGCATTTTCTTGTTTTAATATTGATGATTTTGGCATACAGCTCATGACAACCCAAAATTCCTATCTCAAAAAATTTGCATATCATGAAAAGGTTCTCTAAACGAGCTATTAACCTAATCATCTGAATCAACTAATTAACTCTAAACACCTGCAAAAGATTCCTGAGGCTTTTAAAAACTCCCAGCCTGGTTCATTACTCAAAACCGCAATCATGGGTAAGACTGCCGACCTGACTGCTGTCCAGAAGGCCATCATTGACACCCTCAAGCAAGAGGGTAAGACACAGAAAGAAATTTCTGAACGAATAGGCTGTTCCCAGAGTGCTGTATCGAGGCACCTCAGTGGGAAGTCTGTGGGAAGGAAAAAGTGTGGCAGAAAACGCTGCACAACGAGAAGAGGTGACCGGACCCTGAAGAAGATTGTGGAGAAGGACCGATTCCAGACCTGGACTGAGTCTGGAGTAGAAACATCCAGAGCCACCGTGAACAGGCGTGTGCAGGAAATGGGCTACAGGTGCCGCATTCCCCAGGTCAAGCCACTTTTGAACCAGAAACAGCGGCAGAAGCGCCTGACCTGGGCTACAGAGAAGCAGCACTGGACTGTTGCTCAGTGGTCCAAAGTACTTTTTTCGGATGAAAGCAAATTTTGCATGTCATTCGGAAATCAAGGTGCCAGAGTCTGGAGGAAGACTGGGGAGAGGGAAATGCCAAAATGCCTGAAGTCCAGTGTCAAGTACCCACAGTCAGTGATGGTCTGGGGTGCCAAGTCAGCTGCTGGTGTTGGTCCACTGTGTTTTATCAAGGGCAGGGTCAATGCAGCTAGCTATCAGGAGATTTTGGAGCACTTCATGCTTCCATCTGCTGAAAAGCTTTATGGAGATGAAGATTTCATTTTTCAGCACGACCTGGCACCTGCTCACAGTGCCAAAACCACTGGTAAATGGTTTACTGACCATGGTATTACTGTGCTCAATTGGCCTGCCAACTCTCCTGACCTGAACCCCATAGAGAATCTGTGGGATATTGGGAAGAGAAAGACCCAACACTCTGGATGAGCTTAAGGCCGCTATCGAAGCATCCTGGGCCTCCATAACACCTCAACAGTGCCACAGGCTGGTTGCCTCCATGCCACGCCGCATTGAAGCAGTCATTTCTGCAAAAGGATTCCCGACCAAGTATTGAGTGCATAACTGAACATAATTATTTGAAGGTTGACTTTTTTTGTATTAAAAACACTTTTCTTTTATTGGTCGGATGAAATATGCTAATTTTTTGAGATAGGATTTTGGGGTTTTCATGAGCTGTATGCCAAAATCATCAATATTAAAACAAGAAAAGGCTTGAACTACTTCAGTTGTGTGTAATGAATCTAAAATATATGAAAGTCTAATGTTTATCAGTACATTACAGAAAATAATGAACTTTATCACAATATGCTAATTTTTTGAGAAGGACCTGTATATAAAGCGTATGCTTTCAGAGCATACGTTGTCCTCTTGCAACTATACAAGAGACAAGAGGTCCCCGAGAAAGCGGTAACCCTGCAAAACGCATCAACCTTTTTCACTGTCCCAACTAGAAACGACCATGGATTATATCCAGTTGGCGGAGAATGATTAAGGGTATCAATGTATAAAAATACACAAGAGAATTATATGTCATTTTTACAATGTTTTATTGGTTAAAATAAAGATTTGTACATACTTTAAATATAATTGATGTATTCTGTGCTCATTGGACGGGTATCTAAACTTCTATCTACAAATTACTGTACTACTTGTAGTGTGGAGGAGGGCACTGTATTTGGCTGCTGGCCTGCTGCACAGCCTGGGAGGACAGATGACTGCTGGGAACTGTCTTGGACTATGGGAAATGTAGTTCCCAGAAACAGTTTTTCTACTAAACCACAGACTAGAAGGAGCACCAGCAGGACAGGGAGCTTAAGAGGAGGGAAAGGGGATAGAGTTCTTGGGCTTGGAGGAGTGATGTGGAGGACAGAAAGAGGGCTGCTGTGTCCAAGAGTTTCCTGCTGGAGGATTCTTTGAAGTGTTGGAAATCCAGAAAGACTCTGCTGCTGACATCAACAGATTGGCGAGAGATCATTGTGGCTGAGTCTTGTGTTTCTGCTGACATCAGCACTTTAGAGGGAGACCATCATTGTGAAATCTTGAGTTGAAGCTGACATCCCCGGGTCCAGACAGAGAGCAGGAGGAGGCAAAATTTACAAATAATTTGTAAGCCCACTGCTTAAAGGGTCATCTATGTCTAGGATACAGTTTTGGCACTTATGGGACATCTCAAGTCTGAGTGCTCCAATGTCACAGCTTTGGACCCCAACGATTACCAACACACTGGCCAATGGGAGGGGTCTGGAGAGGCTAACGGGCCTTTAGTTTCCAGTACCAATTACAATTAGGAGCTCTCTGGTTTAGAGTTGTAGGCAGAGACATTAGGTCCTTCAATTGTTTATAGAGTTAAACAATATTGATATCTGTTATTGGCCACTTGTTCACTGCCATTTCATTTATTGTATAAACAGGGCCATGGATAAATCCATGGGAAAAAAAACAAAAACAAAAGCAAAAAAACAAGCTTACTTACCGACCAGCTCGCAGACAACCAATTAAACCCGTCTAACAGTATGCGTTAAAAACAGGTGTTTAGTCCGCACGCATTTGCAAATGCATGCGTAAGCCACAGAGCCACGCCACGGCACCCTGGTATCTGTGGTACCTAACTCTAACTAATGAGAGTCTCCACAATGGAGGCACATACATTCTGATGAATAGGTGAGGGCAGGTGGACTGAAGGGGAGCCCACCCCTTCTTAATGGTACAGGAGCACACTGAGCACCCAGCAGGTAGCTCAATGGCTGCAAAGGTGTCAGTGCATTGCCTGACCAATACACGACAGTGAAACAAAAAAGATGCCACTGCCCCCACCTATAGCTGGCCATCACAGTAAGCACTATTGGAAGGCTACATAGGATATAAACAGGGCCATGGATAAATCCATTGGGAAAAAAAAACAAGCTTACTTACCGAACCGCTCGCAGAAAACCAATTAAACCTGTCTAACAGTATGCGTTAAAAACAGGGGTTTAGTCCGCACGCATTTGCAAATGCATGCGTAAGCCACAGATTAATTTGCGGTGTGTTTTGTACAAATAATTATTCCTTTCTTAGCCTCAATGTATCAGAGGTTGTAGCATTGGAGGGTCCAGAAGGGTCATTGTCATCCGGCGTCAGAAGCCTCAAACATCAGCGGTTTCTTTGAGGGTAGGTATTAAATTTGCCATGAGGGAAATGTATAAACAGCAACTGCTAAAATCATGAGCTTCCAGGCAGTCATGATGATCCTTAGGCTGTTAAAATCACTGGTATAAACTGGACTCAAAATTCCAGAGCTGCCTACTAGATGAGTGATTAAAGTACTTAAGATATTGGATCAGTATGGTAGCCAGGCATAAAGGAGAGGTTAGCAATGGCGGCCCTCTCGAGAAATCTCAGCACACATTTCCATAAAGCTCTACATTTGCAATTAGATGGTAAGTTTGGAGAATGTGTAAAGGAAGACTTGGTTTAAAGCTGAACTCTGTGCAGATAAAAAGATAAAAAATAATACAGCTCTGCAATCATTACACATTAATCAAATTGTAGT
Source organism: Rana muscosa (assembly GCA_029206835.1). NCBI lineage: Eukaryota > Metazoa > Chordata > Amphibia > Anura > Ranidae > Rana > Rana muscosa. The sequence goes on along the minus strand of CM055118.1, from coordinate 76,416,993 downwards.
AAAGTCCAGTATATTTTTTCATGTCAGACTTACCTGTCAAAGAAGCCCTCCAGCGCTATGGTGTGATCGATCCGGCATGCACTGGTGCTTCCATCTTCACTCGACCTTCCAGGTCCCCTGTCTTGAGCCACTTGAATGGCAGGCGTGCTATGACATCATTCCCTCGCATGCGCGCGGAAGTCACATCGCCACGGCACAAATCGGGAGCCGTAAATGTACACTGAGCTTTGCATGCGTGGCTCAGTGTACAGGACGGCTGACAGGCAGGAGGAAGCTTTTGTGACAGAAGAAAATCAAGGTATTCTGGCACATGGAGAGTTAAGATCAAGAGGGCATGCAGTTACATATGGAATTTCCTTTCAAATTTGGCTGTTAGTGAACGTAACGAATACGAATTTATCCGAAGGTATGAATTATCCAAAATAAGGAATGCCGAATCTAAACGAATGGAACGTAACAAATTAATAATAATGAATAATAATAATATAATAACAAGTTTTTATTATTATTATTATTATTATTATTATTAATTTGTTTTGTTCCATTCGTTTAAATGCGGCATTCGTTATTTCGGATAATTCGTAACTTCGGATAAATTTGTATTTATTACATTCACTAACAGCCAAATTTGAAAGAAAATTCCAATACCTATAATTTAATATGGAAAAGAAAGGAGCCCTGGACTGCCGCACTCTGTATAAACGATTTATTTCCAAAATTTCAAAATAAAATCCCAAATTAATCCATAAATTCAAAAAATCCAAAAACAGGCAAAACAGAAAACTGACATGCAGGGATGGATGGCTGATGCGTTTCACATCAAAGTAGATGCTTACTCATGAGCTATTTTTTGAATTTATGGATTAATTTTGGATTTTATTTTGGAAATAAATCGTTTATACAGAGTGCGGCAGTCCAGGGCTCCTTTCTTTTCCATGCATCAGTGCAGAGCCAGCACCTGTTCCAGTATCAGGGCGGGAGCATTTTGAAAGCCCTACAGCTTAAAAGAGCGGTACAACCCTTCACTATAATTTAATAGTTAGTAATATATTATTAGTTAATTAGTTATTATATCGGATTATCGAACTTTCGGGTTTTCAGATTTTTGGATTTTCGTTCTTTTGAATCTTCGGATTTTTGTTCTTGTTTTTGAATTTTCGAATTTTCGAATTTTTGTTTTCGTAATAATTTGTGAAACGGATTTTCGTTAATTTGAATATTTGCGAATTACCGAATTTGTCGAATTTCGTAGAAGAACGAATTCGGATCAAAACGAATTGCACATGTCTAATAGCTACAAGTCTATAACGTTCAGTAGTCCATATATGTGAAAAGGGGTGGCAATATGCATCAGCTGCTGCTATCCTCAGAGATTGAGACAACTCTGTAAAAAACACCAATAAAAAAGAGGGGGGGGGGCGCCACCTAATGGGCTGTACACACAATCCAAAAATCAGACGACAGATCATCCATTTTTTTTTTTTTTGCATGCTAGTCGCATATCAAAAATTAAGAGGTTACTAAAGTTACGAAAATTCTCGTATGTCAGAATAAAAAATCGGAAGTGATGTCATGTGTTGTAGTGTATTTATATTGTATTTTCGGACGACAACTGTACTGATTAAACGAAAACCCTACAATTTATTTTTTTCGTGTTTGTCTGATCAGATAATATCGGATGAAGTGTCGTGATCGGCTCTCGAATGCTCTATACTAACGATCCAATTATCGTACGATCGCTTCGAAAGTGGTATTTTTTGTCCGATTTTCGGATCGTGTGTACCGGGCCATAAGTGCCGTATTGTCAGGAGTGGTGTATTACAAAGGTTAAAAACACTCACAGGATGAAAATTAAAACATGCTCATCTGTAGTGGGTATAGTGTAGGTTTCTCCTCTCCGTCCCGCAGGTACCGCCAGTGGATGTCCCAAGAGCTGTGGATGGTATAACTGGGCTTGGGAGCCTGGGGATGACCAGGAAATCCACACCAACCAGTGTGAAGCACACAGGCGGATGTGATGTCACTGGAGGAGTAGGAAGACACAATACCTCCCAACTTTTTGAGATGGAAATCCGCCTGTGCGCTCCACGCTGGTTGGTGTGGATTTCGTGGCCATCCCCAAGCTCCCAAGCCCGGTTATACCATCCACAGCTCTTGGGACATCCACTGGCGGTACCTGCGGGACGGAGAGGAGAAACCTACACTATACCTACTACAGATGAGCATGTTTTAAAGCAGTTGTAAAACGTGGCTGTGTGGCTTGTGAAAAAAGAAAACACATGTAAGGCAATAGCATAATGTGTTAGTATGTATCGCATACTAGCACATTATGAAATACCCACCTTGGAACAAAGCCCTCCAGCGCTGAACTGCCATCTCTGACATGTTCTTTCAGATTTGCACGCTCCGGCTATGATTGTCCGGAGCCGCGATGATGTCACTCCTGCGATGATGTCACTCCCACGGTTTCGGCACAAAGGTCTGAAGGCCCGGCAAGGTATGCCAGACCTTCAGAACGCATGCTCCAGTGACATAACTGGCTACATGCAGGGTGAATATCTCCTACCGCTTTAACTTTTATCATGTGAGTGTTTTTAACCTAAAACAGTCCTCACAATACTGCACTTAGATGGCGAACCCTCTCTCTTTTTTATTTTGTGACAGAAGAGACCAACAGGGTCTCTTCTATCATAAATATCCTTCCTGTCAGCAAAGTTTTCAAAACTTTACTACCATTGTATTTGTATTTTAAATACAAAAGGTGAATGTAGGTAGCTAACTTTGACCTGATATTAGCCCCATGCAGTCCTTGTAAAGCAGAGAGCTGGGGTGTGAGAAGAAGAAGCAGCACAAGAAGCCAATCAGTTCCTGTACTGATAAGAAGCATGCTGATATGAGGGTGGAGCAGGGTGATGAAGAGGTGAGCTCATTACAGTGCTGTTTCTTAATAAATTATCCAGTCAAAGTTTAGGCCGAGGTCCAGGATGGAAATGAACTGGGCTCAGAGAAAGTAGGTTAAATGACGCTGGACTAGTGGTAGAAGTAAAGAAATCTTTGGCTTAAAAGGAAATATTGCATCAAAATTACCTTTTTAACTGGTGATTCGTTTTTATCTTACTTTTTCTGCTTTAAGAACTCCAGACAACTACAACTGTAATAATATATATCTAACATCTAAAGAGAAATAGCTACTCCCTGTTGATCTAGTTTTTTGTGGCTACACCACTCAGCAGTAGGGTTGCCACCTCATCCCTTTAAAACCAAACCAATATGAATTACACAGGTTCCGTGGCTAATTTAATGCAGATAAGGCACTAAGTGAGCTTGATTACCACCTTAATCAGCCACAGAACCGGTATAATTATTATGTGTGTGGTTTTAAAGGGATGAGGTGGCAACTAGGGTTGCACCGATACCACTTTTTTAAGACCGAGTACAAGTACTGATACTTTTTTCAAGTATTCGCCGATACCGATTACCGACACTTGTTTTTATTGTCATGTGACAGTGGCACTAATATGCAGCACTGAGGACGCATCAACTGTCTTTAGTTTTTTTTTTTACAATTTATTTTTTGTTTGCTATTTTTTTAACAATGCCTTCTTTTTTGGGGGGTTGGGGGGAAGTGGACGGTGTCAGTGTGTTTTTTATTTTATGTTTTATTATTTTTACAATTTAACCTTTTTCAATATCTATTTATTATATTCTTCTTCTTTTTTTTTTAGCCCTGTTGGCGCCTGTCCATTCATAAACTGAAGCATTGTAAACACAGTTTATGACGCTCAGTGACAGTTATGAATGAACAGAGTCAGTGATCACTGACTCTGTGCATTCGGAAAAGGAAGGAGCCAGTAAATGACATATTCCTCCGCTTTCCATCCTAACAGATCAAGGACAGAGGGGGCAAAGGAGCATGGAGGGGGGCGAGAAGCACGGATGGAGACAAAGGAGCACAGAGGGGGACCGGAGCATGGAGGGGGATCAAGGAGCACAGAGGGGGACCGAGGAGCACAGAGGGGGACCGAGGAGCACAGAGGGGGACTGAGGAGCATGGAGGGGGACTGAGGAGCATGGAGGGGGACTGAGGAGCATGGAGGGGGACTGAGGAGCATGGAGGGGGACTGAGGAGCATGGAGGGGGACTGAGGAGCATGGAGGGGGACCGGAGCATGGAGGGGGATCGGAGCATGGAGGGGGACCACATCATGGAGGAGGACTGAGGTGCACGGAGGGAGACCGTAGTATGGAGGGGGACCGAGGAGCACGGAGGGGGACCAAAGCATGGAGGGGGGTCAGAGGAGCGTGGAGGAGGACTTGAGGAGGATATAGATGACAGTCAGGGACGGCACTAGGGTAAGGTGACCAGATTTTTAAAATGAAATCCGGGGACATATTTTTTTTTTACTAGTAATGGTGGCAATCAGCGACTCTCTGCCCATCGCCGCCGCCCACCTCACAGCCTGTCAAGTCTTACTCTCCGGTCCCCGACTACTACTGGGTGGGGAGCGGAGGAAGATCACTCCACCAGGGAAGGCAAGGAGATAAGAAGGCAGGCGGCTGGTCGGGACTTGAGCCAAGGCAGAAGAACATGCGAGCTGAATGGGCACCCGAAACTGAAGAAATATTCCCTCCGCTCTGACCAGCACATGATCATCAGAAAGGGGCACAGATAATGGAAAAAAAATACATCCCCCGCTCCGCTGCTCCTACTAGCTTAGGGGGGTGTATTTTTTTCCATTATCTGTGCCCCTTTCTGATGATCATGTGCTGGTCGGAACGGAGGGAATATTTCTTCAGGCACCATTACTAGTAAAAAAAAAATATGTCCCTGGATTTCATTTAAAAAATCTGATTTTTTTTTTATCCTGCACTGGCTGTCTTTAAAATTGCCCCAGCCCCTGTTCAAATCCAATCCGGGGACAAAACTGGGGACAGACTTGGTCCGGGGACAGTGTCCTCAATCTGGGGACTGTCCCCAGAAACCGGGGATGTCTGGTCACCCTACACTAGGGGGGGGGGGAGTTACATTTACTGATCTCCCTGTATACATTATATTGATATTATATTGTTATTATATCAATAAAGCATCCAAAAGCCGCGAGGGGGGAGGGGAGGGGAAGAAGCGTCTGTCAGCTTCTTTATTGAAATGTATACAGGGAGATTGGTGAGTGTAAACCCCCACGAGCATTGCACCAATCATCCCTGACTGTCCTGGTATCGGATTAAGCACCAGAGCATTTGCCTGAGTACAAGTACTCGGGCAAATGCTCGGTATCGGCACCGATACCAATACTAGTAGAGGTATCGGTGCAACCCTAGTGGCAACCCTACTCAGAAGAGAAAATAATGGTCCATTGCATGCTGAGTGTGTAGCAACAAAGAGGCTCACTGCCCATAATATCCCTTTTCTGTTGGCTCTTCTTAAAGAATGACTATACTTTAGCATAGTTATCCTTTAAGCTACACCCACACCCCAAGTATTATATCCCTATTTCCAGATCCACACTGTGTAGCCCAGAGACACACAGCCACCCTTCCAAACTCTCCAACTAGTCCCATGATTCTAAAGCCCCGTACACACGGTCGGACTTTTGCCCAAAAAAATCGTTTTGAGCAAGTTGGACCAACAATCCGACCGTGTGTACGCTCCATCGGACAAACTTTTTTCGTTTGGTTTTGGATTTCATCGGACAAAAGTTGGGTCTGCAAACGGACAAACTTTTGCCCAACAAAAGTTCGATGGAGCAAAGTCCGAGCGTGTGTATGCTATGGGTGTTCCCAACCAACTCCGTTCGGACAAAAAACCACGGAAAAGTCAGATGGAAGTCCGACCGTGTGTACGAGGCTTAATGCACACAAAAATCCCATTCAACCTTATGGAGAGACTGTCTATTATGCATCCACACGATAGGAATGAGCATGGATAAGTATCATTTAACAAACTAGCCACTCACAAAACACAATATAATCGAACAGTAATTCATTCTCTACTCCCTTTCTTATATTCAGGGAATTTGCTTGAACTATTTAATAAGAATTAGGATATTTAGCCCAAGTATCTTTCCACTGACCCCCACAAAAATAAATAAATAAGAGAAATATCTTAAAGCAAAACCTGATAGTATTTAATATTGATTTGTATCCCGATTGTATTTTTCCGTTAACCTGAATAAGTGTTATAACTTCATAAAAAAAAGATTTGCCAACATTGGACAGTAGATGGCAACACTGCTGCACCTAACATTCTGCAAAGACACCTGCAGCTTAAGGAAACCAAACAGGGGGCTATTAAACCAAGTGGTCAAAAGGTCAGAGCTTCGCCAGAGGTACCTCCATTAGATTTCAATATATTCTACAACCTTTAGGCTCAGTTTGAATTTTAGAAATGATGTTGCTTAGGTCCCAGCTGTAGGACAGGCTCTATCGTTTATTCATACAACTGGATTAAAAAAAAAAAAAAAAAAATATTTTAATCTGGCGAAGGATATAAAGGCACACGTAATAACATCTAGAGCTTTATGACTTTTATAGGCATTATACAAGCTACACAAATTTTAATGCTGTCCTTATGCTAGCACCTGCAGCGCTGTTAACCCTTTGTGAATAGGAATTGGTCTTGCCAAAGTGCTTGAGGAATTTTATGTTCTGTTGTATGGCCATCTGTGAGCTTTCTTGTGCCGTTGTGACATGTTTTTTTCTTCTGCAAAAAAAGAAATAAAAAAACAGGCTCACAATGTAACAATAGAAATTTTTTAGGAAGCTTTTAATGTACAAAATTTTATTTTGATAGGTTACACTTAAAGCAGAACTAAAGGCAAAACTTTTATTTTTTTCTTCATTTTGGATAGAATAAAGAATCATCATAACCCCTGTAACTTTTTTTTTTATTTCATTTTTTTGCCATCTTGTTCCATTGGGGAGACTTCCTTTCACTTCCTGTCCCATAGCCAAAACAGGAAGTGAAAGGAAATCCCTCCAAAGTGGGAGAATCCATCAGGGTCACCAGAACTAGTGTTCCAATTGGAAGATTTCCCCATTATTCCTGTTCTAGTGACAAACCAAAATTTGGGATTTGTTTTCACTCGGTAAACAGGATAAATACAGATGGTGAATTAGTTTTTTTTGTGGTATGAAACACAAAACCCAAAAAAATGTATATATTGCAGCTTGACAATCATTAAATGTGGTGGCTGCATCAGTTTTCTTTTCTTTGGCTTTTTTCCCTTTGTTTTCACCTGGTGGCCAGTAGCACGCCTCCAGTATTAGTGAGACACATATCTGGAGGAATGAGCACATGAGGCATAGCAGAGAGCAGTATTGCCAGTCTGGGGGGGAGTTGTTAAATGTATTAACAGATTTAGATGAACTAACACATTGAAGCAAACCTCCAGCTCACACTTTATAATAGTTTTACATGAATAAATAAAAGCTGTTAATCACCCTTCCAGTGTTAAAGTGATTGTAAATTATCAATTTGTAAAACAACCCATTCCGTTTAAATGAAAGACAAAATATTTGTGTATAAATATAAAAATAAATAAATACCCTTTTCCCCCCTTTTTATAAGTGATCACATTCCCTCTGTTCTCAGTTGCATAAGAGCTGGGGCAGGAGAAACAGCAGAACACTGAGCTTTCCAGTGAAAGGCTGTGTAGGGGGTGTGTGTCAGAACAAGTTTGATAATAAGAGGAGAGCACATCGAGTTCCCAACATAGCTAGAGAACTGACCACACTGTGTTCTCCTGCTTAGTGTGGTCAGTTTTTAATAGCAAAGCAGAGCATGAACACCAGAGATTCCACACAGAGGAAGCAATACAAAGTGAACAGGATACTTTTTCATACAAGTTCATGGTACAGCAGGCACATATTAAGAATATGACATGTTGGGTTTACATACTCTTTAAGTGGTTGGTCTCATCCAGGTAAATGGATACATTCTGCTGGAGAGCTTAAGCTTGTGAAAAACAGAAGACTTACTTTCCAGATCACCAGACAGTGGCGCCCCCCCCCCCCCTCCTGTGGTCACCAATAAAAAAAAAAAACGGGCCCTTTAAGAGTTTTTTTTTTTTTTTTAAATGTCTTTTTTTTTACACATGGCGGCGCGACCACAGTGGGCGCAGAAGCGCCGCTACCGCTCGCTTCTGCGCCCGGCCGTCACTCACAACAATACATACAGTAGGTTCATGCATTGCATGAACCTATGTATTGCTGCCGCCCACTATTCAGATGGCCGGCCCCTTGAGCGCCGGCCATCTGAATCACAGCGTCTGGTTGGTCTTTAGAAGTGCCTATCAGAGCCAGCAGGCTCTGATAGGCTTCCCGACTACAGCCTGAGGGCTGTAATCGGCTTCTAAATACCTAATGAGGACGCACGGGGGGTGCGTTCCCTGGCCGATCAGGTTCACCGGGTCTGGTTACCGGTAACCTGATTGGCTGAAGCGACATCGAGGGCGGGAGAAGACATCGAGGACAGAAGAAGGACGGCGCTGACTCGAGGAAGGTAAGTGCAGGGCTGGGGGGGGGGGGACAAACTGGCTGTATTTGGGGGACAAACTGGCTGTATTTGGGGGACAAACTGGCTGTATTATGGGGGACACACTGGCTGTATATTGGGGACAAACTGGCTGTATATGGGGGACAAACTGGCTGTATATTGGGGGGAAACTGGCTGCATATTGGGGACAAACTGGCTGCATATTGGGGGACAATCTGGCTGTATTATGGGGGACAAACTGGCTGTATTATTGGGGACAAACTGGCTGTATATTGGGGACAAACTGGCTGTATATGGGGGACAAACTGGCTGTATTATGGGGACAAACTGGCTGTATTATGGGGACAAACTGGCTGCATTTGGGGGACAAACTGGCTGTATATTGGGGGACAAACTGGCTGTATATTGGGGGGCAAACTGGCTGTATATTGAGGGACAAACTGGCTGCATTTGGGGGACAAACTGGCTGCATTATGGGGGACAAACTGGCTGTATTATGGGGGACAAACTGGCTGTATATGGGGGACAAACTGGCTGTATATGGGGACAAACTGTCTGTATATGCGGACAAACTGGCTGTATATTGGGGGACAAACTGGCTGCATTTTGGGGACAAACTGGCTGTATATTGGGGACAAGCTGGCTGTATATTGGGGACCAAACTGGCTGTATATTGGGGACAAACTGGCTGTATTATGGGGGACAAACTGGCTGTATTATGGGGGACAAACTGGCTGCATTTGGGGGACAAACTGGCTGTATATTGGGGACAAACTGGCTGCATTTGGTGGACAAACTGGCTGTATATTGGGGACAAACTGGCTGTATATTGGGGACAAACTGGCTGTATATTGGGGGACAAACTGGCTGCATTTTGGGGACAAACTGGCTGTATATTGGGGACAAACTGGCTGTATATTGGGGACCAAACTGGCTGTATATGGGGGGGAACTGGCTGTATTATGGGGGGGGGGAAACTGGCTGTATATGGGGGGGAACTGGCTGCATTTGGGGACAAACTAGTGGCGTTTGGGCACAGTGGCTGCGTTTAATGGGCACAGTGGCGGCAATTGATGTTTTTGATGGGTTTTTTTTTGGTTTGCGCCCCCCTAAAAAATTTGAGCACCAGCCGCCACTGTCACCAGATAAAAATGGAAGAAAGAAAGACAAAAAAAAGAAACGAATGCAGCCATCACATCTAAAAATTGGTAAGCTGCAATATAAGTTTTTGCGTTTAATACTCCTTTAAATGAACCTGCAGTGGGGACACAGAGAACATGGGAGGGACAGCTGAAGGAAGGGTTTACCGGGTATATTTCACTCTTTACAAAGCAAATGCTTTAGTGGCTTTGTGAGTATGAACATCTGGTACAAACCACTTGCTGGCCACCTTTCGGATATATACTGCGGCAAGGCAGCTCGACTTCGCAAACCGATGTACCCGTACGTCGGTCTCTGCATATGGTACTGCGTGCGATCTCAGTAAAAGAAAAGAGAAAGAGAGCCAGAACGGGGATCTGTCAATGTAAACAAACAGATCCCCGTTCTGTCAGGGGAGGAGAGAGAGATCGCCTGGTCCAGCGATCTCTCTCTTCTCCCAGGCTGCCTATCCCCCATACAGTTAGAACACCTCCCAGGGAACACAGTTAACCCTTTGATCACCCCCTAGTGTTTACCCCTTCCCTGCCAGTGCCATTTATACAGTAATCAGTGCATTTTTATAACACTGATCACTGTATTGTTGACACTGGTTCCCAAAAAGTGTCACTTAGGGTCAGATTTGTCCGTCGCAATTTTGCAGTCCCTCTTAAAATTGCAGATCGTTGCCATTACCAGTAAAAACAATAAAATGAAAAAAAAAAAGTCCCTAAATCTTTCCTCTAAATTATAGACAATATAACTTTTGCGCAAATCAATATACTCTTATTGCGATTTTTTTTTTTTACCAAAAATATGTAGCAGAATACATATTGGCCTAAACTGATGAATACATTTGTTTTTTTATATATATTTTTTTGGATATGTATTATCGCAGAAAGTAAAAAATATATATATATATATATATTTTAAATTGTCGCAATTTTTTTGTTTTTAGTGCAAAAAATAAAAACTGCAGAGGTGATCAAATGCCACCAAAAGAAATCTCTATTTGTGGGGAATAAAGGACATCCAATTTTTTTGGGTACATCGTCTCACGACCACACAATTGTAAATTTAAGCGACACAGTGCTGTATCGCAAAAAATGGCCTGGTCAGGAAGAGGGTAAATCCTTCCGGGGCTGAAGTGGTTACAGTTTTTCATAGTCTAGGTTTAATGAAACTAACATTTCTAGATGTTTCCCATAGCATAGCAAAAAAAAAAATGAGATCCATTTAAGATTCCATTGCCAAATTCTATACTGTACCCCAAGAATTAACTCCCTTTGTCGTAGTGTTGCTAGCATATCTTTACGAATGTCCTTTGGGTCCAGCTCTTTTTTTATGACAAAAGTTTATCATAGCTCCAAGCACTTGCTTCTGTTGTTTCCTTCAATGACTTCCTAGATGCCTTCTATGGCCTGGAAAAAAATAACAAACATAACTAAGATGGCTGCAAACTTTAGAAATCGTAAAAAAAAGTAAAAAGTAAAAAAACAAAAACAAGAATAAAAAAACATGTAAAAAGGAAGCTATTGTAACAACATATCATAAGCAGTGTCGGTAAAAAAGATGGACCTAAGGCCTCGTACACACGACCGGTTTTCTCAGCAAGAAACGACAAGAAAACTGTTGGGAGAGCTTTCTTGCCGAGAAAATCGTTCATGTGTATGGTTTCTCGTCAAGAGAACTGCCGGGAATCTTGACGAGAAAAATAGAGAACCTGCTCTCTATTTTCTCTGCGGGATTCTCGTCGGCCTGTTTCCTGCCGAGAAACCCGAGAGTGTGTACACTTACCTGTCGCTGTGGAAACCCGCGCATGCTCGAAATGACTTTGACGCACGCGCAGTAGCTTCCTAGGCATGGGTAGGGTGTAGCAAGATGGCGGCGACGGCATCGAATGTGACGAGCGCACGCTCGTCGTAGTCAATGACGTCACCGCGTTCGTGCCATTCAAAAGAACGGCGGTTCTTTTGAATCATACGTGTGTACACTCAGCTGGGACAAGATTCTTGTTCAAGAATCTCGTCAGGAAAAACAACGTGTTTTTTTCCTGACGAGATTCTCGGCCGTGTGTACGTGGCTTCAAATGCAGCTAGGCCCAAGTTTAGGTTACTTTCAAAATTGTAGCGGGCCTTTATGTTGGCAGGGTGTGGGTTCTTAACGTGCAAGCATTTTACTTGGAAACAGAAAGTATCATTGTGCTCTGATTCCAGATTGTTTGATCTGGAGCATATGTATAAGGACCTGCAGCAGTTGGGTGCCAAGATCAGCAGAGTCTTTATACACTTTTGCTAAAGACTCCACTGACATCAGCACCTAGAGCCATGGGGTTGCAGTGATTGATTGATATGTAAATTTATATTGCGCCAAATACTGTCTTGGAGGACTGCAACTAAGCGTGCTGTACCATAAATTCACCAATCAGCCTTGGGAAAAGAAGAAAAAAAAACCTACTTGAGAAAAAAAAAGGAAGGAAAGGCTCACGAGGGGAGTAGAAAAACAAAGTTGACGTTAATTATTACAGAATTTAATGTCTCTACATCCGTAGTTAGGAAAAATCTTTTTTTTAAAAGATGGGTTTTTAATTGCCTTTTAAAAAGAGCTTGGGGCATTGGGAGCCAGAGATGGTCGGGGAATTGGTTCCAAAGGGCCGCGCCCATAGTCTGCATTCGTCGACCTCCCAAGGACTGGAGTCAGGCGGGTGCTTGGATGATCCTATTTTGAAGCCCTGACCGCAATGCTCTAATTGGTGTGTAGTGGGGGGCCATTTCCGTGAAATAGAGTGGGCCCAAGCCCCAATATGCTATAAACATCAGAACCAAGATTTTAAATTGTACTCTATGCACTATAGGTAACCAATGTAGCTGTGCCAGCACGGGGGTGATGTGATGTCTATATGGTGTACCTGTAATAGTGTGTGCTGCTTGATTCTGTATAATTTGGATTTTTTTAACCCACTTAAGGGGAAGGCCAAGACAAAAACCATTGGCAAAGTCTAGTCTGGATTGTACTAGAGCCAAAGTAAGTGTGATTTGGTGTTGATATGAAAGTAGATGTCTGATCTTTCGAATAATTTGCAAATAGAATGAGGCATTTTTCATACAGTTCATGATTTGCGGAATCCAGGTAAGCTTTGCATCAAAAATGATTCCACGGTTCTTTACTTGTCTTTTAGGTTCTGGGCAGGTACCTAGGTCAGATGGCCATCGGGATAGAATGGGAGAGGCTAGAGGTTCGCCCACTTGGAGTATTTCTGTTTTTGGAGCCATTAAGGCTTAGCCAGTTTCTATTCATCCAGGAATGGATGTGAGTCATGCATTCAGCTAGGGTCTGGGGATGTCTGTCATTTTTGGAAGTGTTGACTAGGATTTGGGCACTGGGCTTATGGCTGACCTGAAAGGTCCCAGCCTAACCTGTTGGGTACGATCTTGTAGAAAAGACTGGATCCATAACAGGACAGCACCTCGAATTCCAAACTGGTCATGAAGGCGCAAGATCAGAATGTTGTGATCAATGGTGTCAAAAGCCCCGGAGAGGTCCAGTAGCACTAAGGCCGCCGATTCCCCAGCGTCCCTGACCCTCAGCAGCTGTTCCCTCATGGCCATCGTGGAGAGCTCTATTCCCCTGCCCGGTCGGAACCCAGACTGGACATCATGGAATAGGCACTCCCCTTCAGAGTATTCCTGAAGTTGCTCAAGAACGATGGTTTCCATTATCTTTGCCACGAAATAAATGCTAGAAATGGGTCTTAGATTATTCGGGTCTTGAAGCTCTGTTTTTTTTGGGGGAATTGGCGTAACGTATGAGTGTTTAAGTTTCCCTGGTATAACTCCCAGCCTCAAACTGAAGTTGATGATTGTACATAAGTCTGGAAGGAATGTTTCTTGTTCATACATCACGGGACACAGAGCGGCATAGTCATTACTATGTGGGTTATATAGAACTACCTTCAGGTGCTGGCACTGGCAACTTCCAAAACAGGAAGTACCCTCCCCTATATAAGCTCCTCCCATCCGGGAGTACCTCAGTTTTTTGCCAGTGTCTAAGGTGTTGGCCAAGGTTAACATGTATTCATCTGGGCTTGTGTACAGGTTCTCTGGGCCTTAGCAAGCTATTCCGGATCCGACCAAAAAAGCTTCATAGCTAAACGGTCGGTACCCGGGCCTTGCAGAGAAGAGCAGGGTTTTGCCTGTAATGCCTCTCTTAGGAGGGCTGGACCCTGGGATCCAGAGCTCTGGTCATACCCAAAACCAAGAGGCTATCTGTGCAGGGTGCTATACAGGTCCAGGGGAGTGGAATCCTTGGGAACCCGGTCCCTGAAGGTCTAGTACAATGCCTGCCGTGAGAGGTGAAGTTTGGGCTTCTGTGGACCAAACAAAGTCCTGCGGCGGGGAAAAGGTAAGTGGGGGCCCCTCAGGAACTTGGTTCTATTGAGGGGACCCCCAAGCCTAATATGTCTTTCTGCCTGTTACCTAAAGGTATTCCCGCTAATAGCTGTATATGCCTAAGAAATCCTAGAAATGTCTTTTCATAAAGGAAGTTTTAAAAACTGTAAACCTGGAAATGTTTTTCATAAAGGAGGTTTTAAAAAAAAAAAAAAAAAAAAAGACAAAAGTGAGGTACCTGTGTTTGTCCACTAGAGGCCGCTGTGGAACGTCTTTTTTTCTTGGGACTATTCCTTCCATGGTGAAAGTCCAGGCAGATGAGTGAGCTCTCTATCAGGGAAGCTGCATTCCTCTGTCATGCTGCCAAGTAGTTTCCTTCCATCCCCGAGTCCTGGTGAAACAGGGACCCTGGCTCCTCTCCCTACAGGGCGCCAAGAGCGCACACGTGCACGCGCGCACGCGCGCGCACACACGCTTTCTTTTTATAGATTTAGCTTCAAAAAAGGGGGCGGAGCCTGGCGGATGACGCGCTCTGTGCGCCCAGCGCTTCTGCGCTTGTGCGGGCGTCCCAGCAAGATAAAAGGACTCAGTCCACGCTGCTTGCTATGGACACAGAGTATAAAAAGGAGCTGGTAGCATGGTATAGGGGCTTACAGCGGGCGGTTGATACAGGCATCCCCAGAAAGACGCATTAGTAGATGCCCACTGATGTACATAGCAGCAAATTGCATTAGACTATTTCAGTAAAGGGGTGTATTGCGTCTGGAATACCTCAGCTTTGAACTAAGGAATATGCCGCCTAAAAAACTCCGAGATATACCTCTCAGGAAGTGTAGGGGGTCTCCATCGGGCTCTGAGGATCTGGAGCAGTCATCTGCACCCTCCTCCCCTGAGAAATCAGAGGTTAATACCCATAAGGAACCCCCGGGAGTGCCAGGTACTGTGGCTGTCCTCAGTCCACCTGTTCCTGCATATATAACAGAGGAGGTTTTTGCCTCAACTCTGGAGGGATTGGAGCAGAGATTGGCAGCATTGATCGCTTCTTCTCTACAGGAAAGAAAGCGCGCCAGATCTCCATCACCTCCATTAGAGTGCCTGTTGGCAGAGCAACAGTCTCAGGAAGGGACCGACCTACCTGAAGGGGATCAGGAGGAGGTTAACTCTGTTTTTGAGGAATCGACAGTAGAAAGACTGAAAGATTGTGGGTCCAGACCCTAACTGACATGGTTTGATCTGCATTTAAAATGCCTCTTGTTGAACCATCAACTACTGCTGTCTCCTCATTGGGGTCGCTAAAAGCTCCCCAGGTTAATTGCTCCTTTCCAATACATCCATTATTGGAAGGACTTATATACCAGGACTGGGAACATCCTGATAAACTATTTGTTCCGCCTAAGAAATTTCCGGTGATCTATCCCATGGAGGAAAAGTTCACCCAGAGATGGAATGTTCCTACGGTGGATGCAGCCATCTCTTCTGTGAACAAATCACTGACATGCCCAGTAGATAATGTTCAAATGTTCAAAGATCCAGTAGATAAAAAATTGGAATCTTTATTAAAATCTGCTTTTTCCACAGCAGGGGCTGTTACACAGCCAGCAGTGGCAGCTATTGGGGTCTGCCAAGCTTTAAAGGATCAGATGAAAATGGTCCTGAGGGATTTGCCAGACCAGCAGGCCCAGGCTCTGGCTGATCTGCCTAGAGCATTATGCTTTGCGGTTGACGCCATCAAGGATTCTATCCATCAGGCCTCCCGCCTCACGCTGTCTTTGGTACATATGCGTAGGCTTCTGTGGCTCAAGAACTGGTCTGCTGAAGCTCCCTGTAAGAAGCTCTTAGTTAGCTTCCCATTTCATGGGGAACGCCTTTTTGGCGAAGACCTGGATAAGTATATCCAGAAGATTTCCAGTGGTAAAAGTACTCTCTTACCGAGTAAGAAGAGGTCTAGGGGTCCATCTTTTAAGAGGACTACCTCTCCTATCCCTGCGACGTCTGCTACTAAGCAGTTCCGATGGCCTCCTCGGTCAAACTCAGGGAGTAAAAATCAGGGACAGTCACAGGGTAATAAGAAACCCTGGATCCGAAGGGGTACTAAACCAGCCTCCAAGTCAAGCCTATGAAGGGCTGCCCCCACTCAAACGGGTGGGGGGAAGACTTCAGTTGTTCGCAGAGACCTGGCGGGAGACGATCAAAGACAGATGGGTGCTCTCCGCAGTAACTCTGGGATACAAGTTGGAGTTAAAAGAGTCTCCTCCTTCCCCTTTTATGTGGTCAGGCATGCCAAGAGACCCTCTGAAAAGAGTGTCTCTCCTATTGGCGTTAGAACAACTATTGCTCCAAGGAGTAATTATGGAGGTTCCTATGGAAGAGTGGGGGTTGGGTTTCTACTCAAACCTTTTCACAGTCCCGAAACCAAACGGGGACATAAGACCCATATTGGACCTAAAGAGTCTAAACAAATTTCTAAACGTCCGGTCTTTCCGGATGGAGTCGATCCGATCGGTCACCGCTGCCCTACAGGGGGAGGAATGGTTAGCCTCGATCGACATCAAAGATGCTTACTTGCATGTTCCCATCTTTCCAGGTCATCAAAAATTTCTACGCTTTGCAGTAGAAGGGCGCCATTTTCAGTTCAGAGCCTTACCATTCGGTCTGGCCACAGCACCACGAGTGTTCACAAAAATTCTGGCCCCACTGTTGGCCGATCTAAGAACACGAGGTGTAACGATAATGGCATACCTAGACGACCTGTTGTTGATGGACCACTCAGTTGCCAAGCTAGAAGTGGTAATTGTCGATACAATCAAGTATCTAGAATCTCACGGTTGGGTCATCAACCTGGACAAGTCAGCCCTACAGCCAGTGAAAAACCTGGTATATCTAGGGCTACGGCTGGATTCAGACCAGAGGAAGATTTTCTTACCTCTAGACAAGGTATCCTCATTGAGGGGGCTTGGTCCGTCTGCTTTGTGCAAAAAGACAGCCGTCCATACGCCTGTGCATGAGGCTGCTAGGAAAGATGGTAGCATCATTCGAAGCTGTGCCATACGCCCAATTCCACTCAAGGAATTTACAGAGGGCCATATTGTCAGCCTGGAATGGAAAAATTCAGGCTCTAGACTTCCCGATGGCTTTGTCCCCTTCCGTTCGGAAGAGTCTCTCTGCTGGTGGTTGATCCCCCAGAATCTCCAGAAGGGAAAACCCTTCAGTCCGATATCCTGGAAGGTGGTCACTACAGATGCCAGCCTTATAGGCTGGGGGGCAGTACTGGAGCAATGGTCTCTCCAGGGCAGATGGTCAAATGTAGTAAAAACCCTGCTCATCAATCTCTTAGAGATACGAGCAGCCCGGTATGCCCTAGTAGCCTGGACATCCAGACTCCAAGGGTCCCCTGTCAGAATTCAATCAGACAATGCCACAGCAGTGGCATATATCAATCATCAGGGAGGCACCAGGAGTCGTGCAGCCCAGAGGGAAGTAAGTCACATCCTGGAATGGGCAGAAAAGCATGTCCCATGTATATCAGCTGTCTTCATTCCAGGGGTGGAGAATTGGAAGGCGGACTTTCTGAGTCGCCAACAGTTATGCCCAGGGGAATGGTCCCTTCATCCCGAGGTCTTCCGAGCAATATGTCAGCGGTGGGGAACACCGGATGTAGATCTGCTAGCATCCAGATTCAACGCAAAGGTGGACAGATTTGTCTCCCGGACAAGGGATCCCCTCGCTTGCGGCTCGGATGCTCTGGTGTTCCCTTGGGATCAGTTCAGACTGATATATGCATTCCCTCCGCTACAATTGTTGCCTCGACTCCTTCGCAGAGTCAGGTTGGAAAAGAAGCCGGTGATCCTGGTGGCTCCAGCGTGGCCCCGAAGGGCCTGGTACGCGGAGATCATCAAAATGTCTGTGGGGAGTCCTTGGACCCTTCCACGTCGTCCGGACCTGCTTTCGCAAGGACCGATATACCACCCTTCCTTACTAACTCTAAGTTTAACGGCCTGGCTATTGAATCCCACATCCTAAAGAAGAGAGGTCTCTCTAACTCTGTGGTATCAACTATAATCAATGCCAGGAAGCCTGTATCCAGGCAAATCTACTATAGAGTTTGGAAGGCGTACATCACTTGGTGCAAGGCCAGAAAATGGCATCCACGTAAGTACGTTATAGGCAGAATTCTGGACTTCCTACAGTGGGATGTAGACAGGAAGTTTGCCTTAAGTACTATCAAGGGCCAGGTTTCGGCCTTATCAATACTATTTCAAAGGCCCCTGGCTATGCATTCACTTGTCAAATCCTTTATACAAGGGGTGACTCGTATTATTCCACCGATTAAAGCTCCCATATGCCCATGGGATCTAAATTTGGTTCTGTCGGTTCTGCAGAAGCAGCCGTTTGAACCTTTGCGGCACATTTCCTTGGTTCTACTCACCAGAAAATTTATATTTTTAGTAGCCATATGCTCGGCTAGAAGAGTGTCAGAATTAGCCGCCATGTCCTGTAAGGAGCCATATCTGGTTATTCATAAGGACAGAGTAGTATTACGCCCTCACCCAGCCTTTCTTCCTAAGGTGGTATCGAGGTTTCACTTGAACCAGGATGTGGTTCTTCCTTCTTTTTTCCCCAAACCAAGCTCGGTAGAGGAAAAGTTATTGCATTCTTTGGATGTAGTAAGAGCAGTTAAAACGTATCTAAAAGCCACTGCTCAGATTCGTAGAACGGATTCTTTGTTTGTTCTGCCGGAAGGCCCCAGAAAGGGTCAGGCAGCATCAAAATCTACTTTAGCCAAGTGGATTTGACAGGTCATAATACAAGCCTATGGCTTGAGAAGTAGACCGCCTCCGTTCAAAGTTAGGGCGCACTCCACGAGAGCAGTTGGAACTTCATGGGCAGTGCATCACCAGGCCTCCCTGGCTCAAATTTGTAAGGCCGCAAAATGGTCTTCAGTACACACGCTTACTAGGTTCTACCAGGTGGACGTTAGAAGTCAGGAGGATGTCGCCTTTGGGCGCAGTGTGTTGCAGGCCGCAAAAGATCCTCATGCCTGATGGCGCCCAGCTTATGTATGGTGTATCCCCCCCCCTCATTTGGCATTGCTTTGGGAAGTCCCATATAGTAATGACTATGCCGCTCTGTGTCCCGTGATGTATGAACAAGAAAATAGGATTTTTAAAACAGCTTACCTGTAAAATCCTTTTCTTGGAGTACATCACGGGACACAGAGCTCCCACCCCTCTTTTGGGGACACGTATTGCTTTGCTACAAAACTGAGGTACTCCCGGATGGGAGGGGCTTATATAGGGGAGGGTACTTCCTGTTTTGGAAGTTGCCAGTGCCAGCACCTGAAGGTAGTTCTATATAACCCACATAGTAATGACTATGCCGCTCTGTGTCCCGTGATGTACTCCAAGAAAAGGATTTTTACAGGTAAGCCGTTTTAAAAATCCTATTTTTTGACTGAAGTTTGAAAAACCAGGCAGGGCAAAATTCATCCGCAAAGTGTGTGGGCTTCAATTTAAGAATTACTTTGTGTAGTAACTCCGGCGTGGTAGGTGTAAAGTTGTTTAAGCTGGATAGAGTAGGTTGGATAGCCTCTTGTAGTGGACCAGGTTGGTCAATCAGGTGAATGTTCTTGGCAATGCCCAACCGGATTTTATGAATTTTATCTTGGAAAGCGATCCCTAATTTATTGGTGAATTCTTGTGATGGTATTATCGTCTTGGTTAACCTAGGTGGATTAAGCATTTCGTTTACGATTTCAAAAAGTTTCTTATCCTGATTTCCAGCGTTATCGATCTGATCACTGTAATATGCTTTTTTCCTGTGGCGAATGGCTTTGAAATATGCCCGAGAAATTATTCGATATGCAAGCTTGTCTTGATGTGTGTTAGTCTTAAGCCATTTTCTTTCAAGCTGTCTGCGTTTAGTTTTAATTAGGGCTAGGTTGCTAGTATACCAAGGTTTAGCCTTGGTAATCTTTTTACGAAAGTGTGATGTGTTGAGAGGGGCAAGCTTATCAAGTGTATGATGGATTTTTAGTTCAAATGCGTCCAGGGCTTTAGTGACTCTGTCAAGATGGATTTCAAAGTCAATATAAAGATCATCTTCACTGTCTAGGGTGATAGGTTCAAGAGCTAAGTATGTTGCCATGAAGGTGAGTGGACATAGGTTTTTAAGTGAACGATACGGCTTGGATTGCTGCATGGGAGTACCCAAGTCTGGGGCTGGGTGTCTAAAGTCTCTGAGTTGGTATGAAATTAATTTATGATCTGTCCATATAAGATCGATGTTCTGGATGTCAGATATGGGGATATTAGAGGAGAAGACCGCATCTAGTGTGTGCCCTTTCTCATGGGTATAGGAGTTGACATTTTGAACAAAGCCAAGGGCATCAAGATTTTGTAAAAACTCCTGTATTTTAGGATCCAGTAAGTCCTCAAGCCATAGGTTGCAGTCGCCTTGCAGGATAATGTTTGACGTGTCAGGCCTCGTACACACGACCGATTTTCTCGGCAAGAACCAGCAAGAAACTTGCTGGCAGAGAGGTCTTGCCGAGTAAATCGGTCGTGTGTACGCTGTTAGCGGGTTTCTCGTCGAGAAAACCGACAAGAAACCTCGACGAGAAAATAGAGAGCCTGCTCTCTATTTTCTCGTCGAGATTCTCCTCGGCATGTTTCTCGACGAGAAAAGTGAGTGTGTGTACACTTACCTGTCCGCCCGGAAGCCCGCGCATGTTCGAAATGAATTCGACGCATGCGCGGTAGCTTCCTAGGCATACGTAGGGTATACCAAGATGGCGGCGACGGCATCGAATGTGACAAGCGCATGCTCGACGTAGTCGATGACGTCACCGCGTACACTCCTTTCAAAGAACCGCGGGTTCTTTGAAACGAGCGTGTGTACACTCGGCCGGGACAAGTTTCTTGTCCAAGAATCTCGTCGAAAAAAACGACATGTTTTTTTCAACGAGAATCTCGGCCGTGTGTACGAGGCCTAAGTGTTCAATTCTAAACAAAATTGAATAATCTCAGTGTTGAATTCCGTGTGGTATCCTGGCGGACGATATATAGTTGCAATGATGATAGAGGTGGTGGCATCAATTTGGCAACGTGCAGAAAGATGTTCAAAGGAAATATATTCAGAGAGAACTAGTTCCCTACAGGTAACATTGCTATTGTGAATCAGTGCAATGCCTCCACCCCGTTTACCCTGTCTATTTTTTGTAAGTATGTCATATCCTGGTGGAACAAGGTCATCTAAGTGGATGCTATAATCCTTGCCAAACCAGGTTTCAGTGAGGGATAGGAACTGAAATTTTTCATTTGTCAATAGATCATATATATCGTTTGCATGTTTGACAGCGGACCGGACATTTATTACGCCCCCTTTATTTAAATTGAGTAATGCAATGAGGAACCACTCTGCTGGTGATAAGGGGGATAATTGACTTAATGGATGTACTATTTCGACTAATGCTGTTAACCTGGCATGCTTCTAGTGTTTCCTTACTTGGGATACCTGTCCCCTGATTAAGCTGATATAATTCTTGTTGAGAATAAGAGGGGCAGTTACCCTTTGAGTGTTGGAATTTTGGTATTTGTATGTGCGAAGATAGTGATTCTAAGTCAGTAACTGAATCAGTGAAAATGCGCAAACCTTAATACGCTGGGCCCCTTACTGAGGATGGCGGCGCCAGGAGCTGCCAGCGCCGAGGGATCGCCCTTGGGGGGCTAACATCGCGGGTGAGTAGGACAGGTAAGTGTCCTTATTAAAAGTCAGTAGCTACAGTGTTTGTAGCTGCTGACTTTAAAAAATAAATAAATCGCGGGTGGAATCCCCCTTTAAAGTAATAAGGCAAACAACTCAGTGCGTTTATATTCTATTAACGTTTACTGGAACAATTCAAAGAGGATATAGTTACACAGATGAGGCAATAGATCTACTGAGCTTTGGGTAACAGTCCTAGTTCAGTAGAGGAACCCCCCTACACAGTGGCGTAGCGTGGGTTGTCAGCGCCCAGGGCAGGGCAAGAGATTTGCACCCCCCTAACCTGCAGATTTTTAGCACTCTCTGAATCCCTTCTGCTAGTAGTGATGAGCCGAACACCCCCGGGTTCGGTTCGCACCAGAACCCGCGAACGGACCGAAAGTTCGTACGAACATTAGAACCCTATTAAATACAATGGATGCGAACGTTCGAATTCTAAAGTGCTAATTATAACAACTATTATGCATGTTATTGTCCTAAAAAGGGTTTGGGAACCCGGGTTGTGCACCAGGGGACATGTATCAATGCAAAAAGAAGTTTTAAAAACGGTCGTTTTTCGGGAGCAGTCATTTTAATGATGCATAAAGTGAAAAAAAAAAAGTCAAATATTCCTTTAAATATTGTACCTGGGGGGTGTCTAAAGTATGCCTGTGAAGTGCCACGTGTTTCCCGTGTTTAGAACTGTCCCTGCACAAAATGACACTTCTAAAGGAAAAAAAAGCCATTTAAAACTGCTTGCGGCTTTAATGTAATGTCTGGTCCCGGTAATATGGATGAAAATCTTTAAGAAAAATGGCATAGCTACCCCATGACCCCCCCCCTACCCCAGCCCATTACCAGCCCCTTTGGGTCTTGTATGGATATTAAGGGGAACCCTGCACATAAAATAAAAAAGGCCCTATATACTCTGAACAGCCGTATACAGGCGGTGCATACAAGACAGGGACTGTAGGTTTGTTCTTATGTAGAACCTGTTTGTAATTTTGAACAGGTACATTGTTTAAGTGTAGCTCCAGCCCAAAAATCTATTTTTAAACTTTTTGGAAAACATAGGTAAGGGTTATCACCCCTGTAACATTTGTTTTGCTGTCTGTGCCCCTGTTCAGAACATTTCACCTCACTTTCCGTCCCAATGACAACTGTTTTTGAAATGTGGTGTTTTTCTTGAAACAAGGATTGCTGATAAAGCATCAGTACAGAGGAGACACCTTTCTCCCATATTAATTCTTACAGGAGAGAATTTTCCTTCCAAGGGGTAGATTTCCTCTCACTTCCTGTTGTCTTCTTGCGTTTGCAAGTAGGAGTCGTTTGTAAGTTGGATGTTTGAAAGTAGGGACCTGCCGTATATACTCTGCAGAAATAGGCCCCTTAGTTGTTGGTGTTGGCACAACACTGTAAGCACTCACAGTTACTCTTGGTTGGTGCTGGAACGCCCTGCTGTCAACTATTATATCAGGAATTTTAATTACATATAATTGTTGAACAGTGGTAGTAAAAATTGGGCCTTTGATGGTGGTGCTGGTGCCACAACACTGTAAGCCCTGACAGTTACTCTTGGTGGGTGCAGGAATGGGCCCTGCTGTGAATTATTAGATCAAGAATTGTAATTACATGCCCCTTTTGAACAGGGGCTGAAAAATTGGGCCTTTCGTGGTGGTGGTGGTGGTGGTGGCGGCGTTGCCACAACACTGTAAGCCCTCAGAGTTACTCTTGGTGGGTGCAGGAATGGGCCCTGCTGTGAATTATTAGATCAAGAATTGTAATTACATGCCCCTTTTGAACAGGGGCTGAAAAATTGGGCCTTTCGTGGTGGTGGCGTTGCCACAACACTGTAAGCCCTCAGAGTTACTCTTGGTGGGTGCAGCAATGGGCCCTGCTGTGAATTATTAGATCAAGAATTGTAATTACATGCCCCTGTTGAACAGGGGCTGAAAAATTGGGCCTTAGGCACTGGTGCCACAACACTCCAACCCCTCACAGATACTGTATTTGGAGCACAGCAATGAGCCATATGGCAAATTATTGCTAAAAAAATTGTAATTACACGCCCCTGTAAAACAGGGGCTGAAAAATTGGGCCTTAGCCACTGGTGGCGGCACCCATAAACAAAAATGATCTTCCAAGCTATCATCATCAATCGTATCATTGAGGACTCGGAGGAGGAGGATAGCCAGTCAACATAACAGCACAGGCACTCAGCATCAGCATCAGTCTTGAAGGGATGTGACATGTTAAAATCAATTAGTCTGTTATATCAGCATCAGGTGTGTGGTAGCTGGTGGTGATCCAAGACTGGTTCATCTTGATGAAAGTCAGTCGATCAACCGAGGCGGTGGACAGGCGCACCCTGTGATCCGTGACAAATCCTCCAGCAGCACTGAATGTGCGTTCCGAAAGAACGCTGGATGCAGGACAGGCCAGTAGCTCAATTGCATACTGTGCAAGCTCTGGCCAGTGATCCATCCTCAAGACCCAGTAAGCCAGAGGATTTTCGGTGGGGAAGGTGTCCAAGTCTGACCTTGCCCCTAGATATTCCTGCCCCATGTTTATCAGACGCTGGCGATGGTTGCTGGAACCGATCATACTTTGGGGCTGCGGACTAAAGAATTGTCTGAACGCATCGGTCAGACGGCCACCTTCCCCACCGCTCCTTCTTTGACTGGCCGAAGCCTCAGCAACTCGTTGTCCAGGACCAGGAGTTTGTAACCTCCCAGTCTCTGGGAACGCGTTGCACAGACCTTTCTGCAAGGCCTCCCGGAGTTGTCTCATCCTTTGCTCCCTCTGCGACGGTAACATAAGGTCCGCAACCTTACCCTTGTACCGTGGATCAAGGAGAGTGGCCAGCCAGTAATGGTCCCTCTCCTTGATCCGAAGAATACGAGGATCCTTCCGCAGACTTTGCAGGATCAGGGAGGCCATGCAGCGTAGGTTTGCTGAGGCATTCGCTCCGGAGTCCTCTGGGTCACTAAGGACGACATGATCCGCAGCCACCTCCTCCCAGCCACGTACAAGTCCACTGGTTTCTTGGGACTGTAAATCATCCCTAAAAGACTGCTGCTGATGATGCTGAGTGCCAGCCTCCACCTCCATGCTGACACAATCCTCCTCCTCCTCCTCCTCTTCTTCCTGTGCGATGGGTGGGACAGAAGGAACACTGTCTGGGTAAAGGGGGCCTTGAGAGGCAAGGAAGTCCTCCTCTTCCTGCCTCTGTTCTGCCTCAAGTGCTCTGTCCATTATTCCACGCAGCGTGTGCTCCAACAGGTGGACAAGAGGTACAGTGTCACTGATGCATGCACTGTCACTGCTCACCATCCTCGTGGCCTCCTCAAATGGTGCCAGGACAGTGCATGCATCCCTGATCATGCCCCACTGGCGTGGAGAAAAAAAACCAAGCGCCCCTGACCCTGTCCTGGTGCCGTAGTCGCACAGGTACTCATTGATGGCCCTCTGCTGCGTGTGCAGCCGCTGCAGCATGGCCAACGTTGAGTTCCACCTGGTGGGCATGTCACATATAAGGCGGTTCTTGGGCAGGTTCAACTCCTTTTGCAGCTCAGCCAGGCGAGCACTGGCATTATAAGATCTGCGGAAATGCACACAGACTTTCCTGGCCTGCCTCAGGACATCCTGTAAGCCCGGGTACCTGCCCAAGAACCGCTGCACCACCAGGTTAAGGACGTGAGCCACACAGGGCACATGGGTCAGTTGTCCCTGTCGGAGGGCGGAGAGGAGGTTGGTGCCATTGTCGCAAACCACCATTCCTGGCTTAAGCTGGCGTGGCGTCAACCACCTCTCGGCCTGGCCCTGCAGAGCAGACAGGACCTCTGCCCCAGTGTGGCTTCTGTCCCCCAAACACACCAGCGCAAGCACGGCATGGCATCTTTTTGCCTGCGTACTTGCGTAGCCCCTTGAACGGCTACGGAGCACCGCTGATTCAGAGGACAAACCACAGGAAGAGGCCATGGAGGAAGAAGAAGAGGAGGGGGTGGAGGAGAGAGGTGTGTCACAACCAGTAGTAGCATTTTGGAGGTGTGGCGGTGGAACAACCTCCAACACTACTGCACCTTGTCCTGCATCCTTCCCAGCTGCCAAAAGAGTGACCCAATGGGCCGTGAAAGAAAGGTAACGTCCCTGTCCATGCCTGCTGGACCATGAGTCAGCGGTAATATGCACCTGACCGCCCTGTCCAGCGAGGCCAAGACATTGCCTTCCACATGCCGGTAGAGAGCCGGAATAGCCTTCCGTGAGAAAAAGTGGCGTTTGGGAACCTGCCACTGAGGAACCGCACATTGCACAAACTCACGGAAGGGGGCCGAGTCTACCAACTGAAAAGGCAGCAGTTGAAGCGCTAGCAATTTAGCCAAGCTAGCATTCAACCGCTGGGCATGTGGATGGCTGGGAGTGAACTTCTTTCGACGGTCCAGCAGCTGGGGCAGGGAAATTTGCCTGCTAGAATCGGACGTCGGTGTACTGCTAGCAGAGTGGCCGCAAGTACTTGGCTGTGACACACCTAATTCTACACCTTCATTCCTCTCAGTGCATGTTTCAGAGAGGACTGAAGTTATAGTGGGGTTGGAGATCCCAGCTGATGCGGTGCAAGGAGAGGTCCGCTTTGTTCTTTGGTGTGGGTCTTTGAGGTAGGCTTGCCAACGAGCTGCATGGCAGGTCAACATATGTCTGGTCAGGCATGTGGTACCCAAGCGGCTGATGTTTTGGCCACGCGATATACGCTTGAGACATATGTTGCAAACAGCAGCTGTGCGATCTGATGCACTAGCCTCAAAAAAGGCCCACACCAAAGAACTTTTTGAATGACGGGCAGAGGCAGCGCCCTGCACAGGCGGAGCTCTGCGGTGTGATTCCGTCGGTGTACTGCCCTTACGCTGGCCACCAAAGGGCATCCTGCCTCGTTGGAGATGTGCCTCCTCCTCATCCTCCTCCCCTCTCCTATTAGGCACCCACGTGGAGTCAGTGACCTCATCATCCCCTCCCTCCTCATCACTGGAGCCAATCTGGCAGTATGCTGCAGCTGCTGGAACATGACTGCCAGATTGGTGTCCTTCTTGAGCATCCCCTCTGTCTGCTCTCACGCTACTGCCTTCCTGTAGCTGGGTTTCATCATCAGACCCTTCGAAACGCTGGGCATCCTCCTGGAACATGTACCCAACACTGTGCTCAAACAGTTCGGGGGACTCCTCAGGAGGAGGACATGGTGGGTCTAGGGAAGGAGTGACTGATGATGAGTCTGACATTGATACCAGGGAAGAGGACGCTTTGGCAGCTGCTTTGCCAGTACCCTGAGCCTGGGTGAGAGAGGATGAGGAGGAGGAGGAGGGCTTGGTCATCCACTCTACCAAGTCTTCGGCATGATGTGGCTCAACATGTCCAGCTGCCGAAAAGAAGGACAAGCGTGTCCCATGGCCATGTGCTGATGACAATGCACCGCGTCCACGACCAGCACTGTTGCCCCCAGACACAGAGCCTGCTTGCCCTCTTTTATTGCCTCCTGACTGTCTGCCTCTCCTTGTTTGCCTTCCAGACATTCTAATAGATGGCCTGCAGGGAGATGGGAAAAAAGCAATAAGGGCTACCTTCAGGTGTCCTTCTCTGTCCCTTTACTTAAGGATTTCTAAATATGGTTGAGGATGATTGCTTTTGCACAGAATAGCACAACGACAATTTCCCTGACTGTCCAAAAAACAAGGATTTCAAAGATGGTTGATGAGGAATGCTTTAGCACACTATAGCACAAGGAGAATTTCCCTCACTGTCCTTCCCTGTCCCTAGAAACAAGGATTATCACAGTGAAAGAAACTGACACTCTTCCTACCTATAGTTTTCTGTCCCTAGAAAAAATGTTTTTTTAAAGCACACTATAGCACAAGGAGAATTTCCCTCACTGTCCTTCCCTGTCCCTAGAAACAAGGATTATCACAGTGAAAGAAACTGACACTCTTCCTACCTATAGTTTTCTGTCCCTAGAAAAAAAATTTTTTTAAAGCACACTATAGCACAAGGAGAATTTCCCTCACTGTCCTTCCCTGTCCCTAGAAACAAGGATTATCACAGTGAAAGAAACTGACACTCTTCCTACCTATAGTTTTCTGTCCCTAGAAAAAATGTTTTTTTAAAGCACACTATAGCACAAGGAGAATTTCCCTCACTGTCCTTCTCTGTCCCTAGAAACAAGGATTCGCACAGTAAAACACACTGACACTCTCCCTACCTATCCTTCTCTTTCCCTAAACTAAAGGAATCCAGGTTAAGCAAGAAAAAATAAATGTCACTGTCCCTGCCTATGCTTCTCTTTCCCTGCTCCGGAACACACTACACTAGGCCGCCATGCTGACGGCCTTTTATAGTGTGGGGCGTGTACTAAACACCCTCAGCAATAATTGGCCACAGGCATCCTGCCTGTGGCCAATCATTGCTCTCCTCGCTGCCGGCGCTGTGATTGGCCAAGCATGCGGGGTCACAGTGCATGCTTGGCCAATCACAGCGCCTGGATGACACTGCAATGGCGTAGTGCATTGTGGGCCGTTCGCGTCACTCGAATTAGGCGCGAACGGCCCAAATCGTTCGATCTTCGTCGAACGATCGAACAGCCGATGTTCGAGTCGAACGTATGTTCGACTCGAACACCGAGCTCATCCCTATCTGCTAGTACAGTAGTACTGACCAACCTGATTCCTACACCGACCTACCTGACCACTATACTAACCTACCTGATTCCTATACTGACCTGCCTGTTACCTACACTGACCACTAAACTGACCTATCTGATTGCTATACTGACCTACCCGATTCCTATACTACTGACCACTACACTGACCTACCCGATTCCTATACTGACCACTACACTGACCTACCCGATTCCTATACTGACCACTACACTGACCTACCTGATTCCTATACTGACCACTACACTGATCCACCTGATTTCTACACTGTCAACTACACACATTATTATTGCTCACTGATTGGTTGCTAGACAATACTGCACATAATTACTGCTTATCCATTGTTTGTTAGAGGCTACTGCACATCATTACTACAAACTGATTGGTTGCTAGAGGTTACTGCAGATCATTACTGTTCACTGATTGGTTGCTGAAGGTTACTGCACATCATTACCACTCACTGGTTGCTAGAGGTTACTGCATAATATTAATGCTCCCTAATTGGTTGCTAGACATTGCAGCATATCATTACGGCTCACTGATTGGTTGCTAGAGGTTACAGCACATCATTACAACCCACTAATTTGTTGCTTAAGGTTACAGCACATCATCTCACTGCCTGCACACCACAGACAGCAGAAGTGACGGGACCCACAAATAGACAGAAAAGAAGAAATAGAACTAATTATTAGCATTGTGGGTTGAGGGGTGCGCTGTGTATGGAGTGTAAGGCTGAGGGGGTGCGCTGTGTGCAGCATGCATGGTTGAGGGGGGTGCGCTGTGTGTGGCGTGCAGGGTTAAGTAGGGTGCGCTGTGTGTGGCGTGCAGGGTTGGGGGGTGTGCTGTGTGTGGCGTGCAGGGTTGGGGGTGCGCTCTGTTTGGCGTGCAGGGTTGGGGGGGCTGTGTGTGGCGTGCAGGTTTGGGGGTGCGCTGTGTGTGGCGTGCAGGGTTAGGGGGTGCGCTGTGTGTGGCATGCAGGGTTGAGGGGGTGCACTGTGTGTGGCATACAGGGTTGAGGGGGTGCACTGTGTGTGGCTTGCAGGGTTAAGGGGTTTGCGCTGTGTGTGGCTTGCAGGGTTGAGGGGATGCGGTGTGTGGCTTGCAGGGATGAGGGGGTTCACTGTGTGTGGCTTTTTAGGGTTGAGGGAAGTGCGCTGTGTGTGGCTTGCAGGGTTGAGGGGATGCGCTGTGTGTGGCTTGCAGGGTTGAGGGGGGTACGCTGTGTGCGGCGTGAAGGGTTGAGGGGGTGCGCTGTGTACATCTCCCCCCCAAAAACAAAGCTCTCTTTCCCACAGAGTTCAGCCCCAGCCCCCCCACTGGCTGCCATCATCCTGTACAGAGATTTCCACAATGTCCATGCAGCTGTCGGTAAGGAGGGGATGCTGTCTATGTGGATGATGCCTCATCCTCTTCCTCCTGGCGCCGGTTTCCTCCAGTCCTGGGGTGGTCGGTGCAGGGTCAGAGTGCCGGAGCCGCGTAGCAGCACACTGACAGGCACATGCAGGACTCAGGAGAAGCGGCGGTGGTCGGAAGTCCAGGCTGTGGGGCGGGCTAAGTGGATGGACAGCATGTCGCACGTGGACCTCGTGTGTGGGGAGTGGCGTGTAATGAAGAGGATGCCTCGTGAGTCGTCCACCTTCCTCCTTCCCCCCAGTCTCCGCACGGTCACAATCCCTGGGATCATCATGGATGGTCTTTAGTGTTCATTTACTCACTGCTGTGTCAGTGTCACCGCTGGAGCCTAAGCCGGGACTGCACCGCAACTTCTTCCTCATAGCAAAGCGGAAGAGTTCACAGTCTCCTAGACTGCACAGCGCAGAAGAAGAGCTGCAGGTAACCTGCCGCCTGCCACTGCGCCCCCTCTAAATTTTGCGCCCGGGGCGACCGCCCCCCTGCCCCCCACGCTACGCCACTGCCCCTACAATAACACAAGGCAAGATAGTTTGTAGATAACAGTATATTATATACACATATGTACAGTAGAATACTAATTGAAACCTAAAAGGACAAGCAAAAGTTAAGTATTTATAATTGCAAACTTCTAAAGGGGGAACCATGGCCGGCATATTAACCTTTAATCCAGAAGAGAGATCAGGCTTAATAGAAATGGTATGAGGGCCCTTTAAGTAGCAATGACAGCAATGTCCCCGTTGCAGGCCTGATGGTATTCACCGGCAGTCGGAGCTCATTAATTAATTTCAATAAGGTGTAGTAACAAGCAATGAAATTTCTTGAAATGGAAGAAGCTAAAGATGTCTATGTACAGTGTTCAAAGATAGGTGCAGTAAAGTATTCCCAAGGTAAAGCTGTCTGTACACAGTGTCCCAGTGAAATAATAAGGAAAGGTTTGCAAAAGTGGGAAATTGCCCTCTCACCAACGACCAGGCCGATTCAATGCCTTCTAGACAGCACCTCCCAGATCAACGCTGTGACGATCTCCCAATGCGAAGCTCGAAGCACGGGTTGTCGGATGACTGAGGTGGTGCTGGATGGATGTCTGATGAACAGCAAGCAGTGCTAGGCCCTTCTCATCCGAGTTAGAATGTTGTACCCCACATGGTAGGCCGCGACCCCGCTCTCCATGCACGGAGAGGTCCGTCACGTATCAGGCCCAGGAGGAAGAGAGCGTGGGGCAGGTCTCTGGCTTCTTTTATAGTTCCTCCCAGCAATCTCCCTGATGGTAGCAAAGATCCCTGGGATATGTAGTCCAGGTGTATGGTCGTGCAGAGCAATTGCCATTCTGAGGAACTACTAATCCCCCAATCTCTTTAGTTTGGCTCACGAATATGATGTCAGTTAGTAACATTGGGCACTAGAGGGACATGCAATATATAGAAATACCGGAGGATCACTGTACTTTGCAATTGTAGTCCACATTGCTACATCATGTAAAAGTAATAACAAAAATTAAGGAACATGCTGCAATCATAGGCGTGCGCAGGGGGTGTGCCAGGTGTGCCTGGGCACACCCTAATTACCCAGTGCGGTGCAAATTCCCCCTGCTGATATTTCACCAAAGCCCCCAACGGGCTCCTAAAAAATATTGTAAAAAAAAATAAAAAATAAAATAATAAAAAACTACTGACACTGTTCACCGCCCTACTGACAAGTCCACTGCCCTACTGACACCAACCTCTGCCCTACTGACAAGTCCACTGCCCTGCTGACACCAACCTCTGCCCTATTGACAAGTCCACTGCCCTATTGACAAGTCCACTGCCCTTTTGACACCAACCTCTGCCCTACTGACAAGTTCACTGCCCTGCTGACACCAACCTCTGCCCTACTGACAAGTCCACTGCCTTACTGACACCAACCTCTGCCCTACTAACTCCGTCCATGTTTTAATACATTTGGGGTGCACGCTCTAATGCAATAGGCTGTGCACACCTATGGCTGCAATAATAACTTGGTGCCCACTAAATCTACACTTTGCTTTTCCTTTAAAAAGCATTTTGTGCAGCTGAACAGTCCAAATGATTGGATATAAAGAGCAACTCCAGCCAGCAATTAAACTAATTAAGCTGCATTTTCTATCTAGCAGTGACTTCATTTCTGCTGAGATCAGAAAGATAATTTTATCGTTATTATACATTTAGTTGAGTCATTTGAATTCAAATTAACGCAAACCTGTCAGACCCTCTTTTAAAAATTCAGTTTGCTTGGCTTTGTCTGGATCAATACATCTAAATCACTTCTGGATTAGGTACATAGCAAATGAGAGGAAGGGCTGTATGATTTCTTTATACTTTTAAGTGAAGCCAAAAAGCATCAGCACGCCAGTCAGGCAACTAGGATTTTCAGTAGGAGAGATCCGAAATGGTACCCTCCCTGTTTCCCTCTTGCCAGGTTTCCGTAAATCCTTTTGCACTCTATGTTGTCATGACATTTTTTTTTTTTCAATTTAGTTCTTTTGCACTGGAGAAATAAACATCATAAAAACCTCTGAGAAAATACTAACCGCCTGGCTGTCTCTGATCCTATAACTTTCTAAATTACTAAGCCAAACAAAGAAGATTGCAGATCAGGAGAATAAGAGAATATGCCAAAGGAATAGTCAAAAAAGACATAAAAATCTTTATCTGCATAAAATGGATTAAAGTGGTTGTAAAGGCAAAAGGTTTTTTATCTTAATGCATTCTAACACTTACCTGAGCCCCATCTCTCTCCAGCGATGTCCACGAGTGTCTTAGCCATTCAGGCCTCTCCTCCTGATTGGCTGAGACACAGCAGCGGCGCCATTGGCTCCCACGGCTGTTAATCAAAGTCAGTTAGCCAATCAGGGGAGAGAGGGGGAGGGGCCAGATTGGGGCTCTATGTCTGAATGGACGCAGGGAGCTTGACTCGCCTTGGGTGCCCTCATAGCAAGCTGATTGCTGTGGGGTCACTCGACAGGAGGGAGGAGCCAGGAGCAGCAAAGAGAGACCTGAGAAGAGGAGGATCTGGGCTGCTCTGTGCAAAACCACTGCACAGAGGAGGTAAGTATAACATATTTGTTATTTAAAAAAAATAAAAATAAAAAAAAGACTTTACAATCACTTTAAGGTCAGTGAAGCCTGAGGTTCAGTATCACTGCCAGGCAACTAACATTTTCAGAAAGAGAAGACCACAATGGCAGCTTTTGCTTTTCTCCCATGACAAATTTTCTTTAAGCAGGCTTTTAACACTGGGGTTAATTTACTAAAACTGAGGAGTGCAATATCTGGTGGAGCTCTGCATAGAAACCAATCAGCTTTCAGATTTTATTGTCAAAGCTTAATTGAACAAACTGAAGTTAGAAGCCGATTGGCTACCATGCACACCCAGATTTTGCACTCTCTGGTTTAAGTAAATCAACCTCACTTGCATTTTGCAGGTTTCGATTCAGAATCAATCAGAAAATATGGATTTTGTCAATAATGGGGCTTAGTGAGAAAAAACAGGGTGTAATTCTGAGCCACTCAGCAGCTATTGTATTTTTTTTACAACATTTTTCAGATAATAAAATATCACCAAAGCATGCAGGGGTGTATTTATTTTAAAACAACTCAATATATTTTAAGTACAGCTAGAATTATTACCTAATTTTGATTAAATTTCATCCTCTTGTTTTCCCCTGTACAACAGCACTTGGACTGAAAATGGGTACAGCAGTAATTTTGGGCGCTCAAGTGTCTTGTATTCACATGTGCCTAAAAGGGGACATACTGACAGTGGGAGAGAGCATGAAGATGACCACATTGGTCTGTTGCTGCTCTTTCACTATACAATCACAGGCCCACAGGCCGGGGGTCAAGGTGGTGATCTAGATGTGCTGCTTAATTGCAGCTGAGAAAAGTCAACAGGCTGGCTGCGCTGTCTTGCAGGGCTATGTAAATCTCAGGACTGGATGGACAGAAACACAAACCCTTTGGCAGGAAACACAGCTCCAAAATATATGTTTCAGCTACGTGTTTAGCTGTTTGAACTTCAGCTTTAACATTCCACTGGAGTGTTCCTTTTAAAAACCACTTCCGGACCAGCTCACGCCGATATACGTCGGCATTTTGAAGAGGAATATTGTTATTATGGCAGCAGCTAGCTGCCATAACCCCGGTATCTTCTTCAGTGAGCTGTCAGGTTTCAGATAAAAGTGGTCTCTGTGGCGGATTTGCCGCAAGATCACTTTTATCGGGGGCCCGGCCCCCCTCCCGCCGCTCTCCGGTGCCCTCTGCCTATTACCAGAGCCGTTGGTAGTGGGGGAGGCGATCGGATCCTCTCCCTGGCTTGGTATGGAGACGAGTGAGGGGAAGATGGCCCCAACCCGTCTCCATACCATTGCAGGGCGAAAGCGATGTCAAAACATAGCTCTTGAAGAGAATTTTTTTTATGACATTTTATTTATTTATTTATTTGTATTGCATTTTAGTGTAAATATGAGACCTGAGGTCTTTTTGACCCCCAGATCTCATATTTAAGAGGTCCTTTCATGATTTTTTTCTATTACATTTTTTCTATTTACATTTTTTTTTTAACCACTTGCCGACCGCCGCACGCCGATGTACGTCGGCAGAATGGCATGGGCAGGCAGATTGGCGTACAGGTACGTCTCTTTAAATCTGCCGCCCCGCCATTACTAGTAAAAAAACTATAACTTTTGTGAAAACCAATCAATAAATGCTTATTGCGATTTTTTTAACCAAAAATATGTAGAATAATACGTATCGGCCTAAACTGTGGGAAAAAATGTTTTTTTATATATTTTTTGGGGGGATATTTATTTTAGCAAAAAGTAAAAAATATAGAATTTTTTTCAAAATTGGCGCTCTACTCTTGTTTATAGCGCAAAAAAATAAAACCGCAGGAGGTGATCAAATACCACCAAAAGAAAGCTCTATTTGTGGGAAAAAGGACGTCAATTTTGTTTGGGTGCAACGTCGCACGACCGCGCAATTGTCAGTTAAAGCGACACAGTGCCGAATCGCAAAAAGTGGCCTGGTCCTTTATCTACAAAATGGTCTGGGGCTTAAGTGGTTAAACGTGCCCTTTCCCACTGAGCTTGCACCTGCATGAGCAGCGCCCGCATATGAAAATGCTGTTCAAACCACACATGTGAGGTATCGCCGCAATCGTTAGAGCGGGAGCAATAATTCTAGCCCTAGACCTCCCTTGTAACTTAAAACATGCAACCTGTAGATTTTTTTAAACATCGCCTATGGAGGTTTTTAAGGGTAAAAGTTTGACATGTTGAGTATCAATTTACTCGGCGTAACATTATCTTTCACACAATAAAAAAAAAAATTGGGCTAACTTTACTGTTGTCTTATTTTTTAATTCAAGATAGTGTATTTTTTTCCCAAAAAAGTGCGCTTGTAAGACCGCTGCGCAAATACAGTTTGACAGAAAGTATTGCAATGGCCGCCATTTTATTCTCTGGGGTGTTAGAAAAAAAATATATATAATGTTTGGGGGTTCTAAGTAATTTTCTAGCAGTTAAAAACTGTTTTTAACTTGTAAACACCAAATCTCAGAAAGAGGCTCGGTCCTTAAATGGTTAAAAACCGACACACTCTAACATTTATAAACATGCCAAACATTTGCCATAGTCTGACAGAATGGAAGATTTACAATTACATGTTTCATAAGGGGAGTACAATTCAACTTGGCATTCCTCACACATTATTCCCAATATGGTAGCTCCCAGCTAGTGTGTTTACATATGTATATATGCAAATATCGAGGGAAAGCAGATTCCCAGCACAAAATGAACCATTTCTTATGCAACGCGGCTAATTTTGTGGAAAAGGGAGGCAGCTTCAAAACATGGCATATTTCTCTTTTTTTATTCCTCTTAAGGTGGGCAGATCTCATGTGTTAATAAATTGCGACAATCTGTTTCAGACACAAGAAATTAAGTCAACATCAAGCATCCCCCTCTGCATTATTTTTTGCAACTTGTAGAGAAATTAGAGGAAGAGCTGCCAATATAAAAAGCCTTTCACCACAAATAGTATCTGTTCCTAAATTAGTAGTGAGAAAAAAGTCTTTCCACCATTATGTTTATCGAGAACACTGAGCAGGCTGGGAGGGGGAGTGAAATTCAAAATGCTTCCTGTATTGGAATAGGATATATTATACTGCAATAATATGGTCCTCTAAACAAACAGCTCTGGCTTCACATGGAAAAAAAAATGGCCATCCCGATAAAACATGACCAACACATGGACAACGGTTACAATATGTGGGCTACACATGCACAGTCATTACAACATGACAATGGGGTGCCCGCGATGTCAGCACCTGAAGCCGATCTGTCCCTCGGCTCTCGGGTGCTGCTGCCACCATCTTCGGTAAGGGAATCAGGAAGTGAAGTCTTGAGGCTTCACTTCCTGGTTCCCTACTGCGCATTCGCGACTCGCGCTGCGCAATCCCTCTGGTCCCTCCTGTCTTCTGTGACCTGTGTGTCTCCCAGAAGACAGCGGGGGGGTGGAGAAAGCGCCGAAAGTGGTGTAGATACCTGCGGGTGGCTTAGATATCTATGCCTGGAAGTGGGAGCAAAATACCTGTATTAGACAGGTGTCTGCTCACCCCTCCCCCCTGAAAGGTGCCAAATGTGACACCGAAGGGGGGGAGGATTCCGAAAAGCGGAAGTTCCATTTTTGGTTGGAACTCCGCTTTAAAGTGCCCTTTTTGCTCAGACTGAAAAATTAAGTGTTTACACATACCTCCCAACACGCACGGATTCTGCGGGAACTTCACGCACGGACACTCAGTTCCCGCAGACCCGCGAGAGGATTTTATTTCCCGCAAGGAGGAGGAGAAGGAGACTCTCTGAAGACACGCAGGCAGCAGCGGTAAGTCAACCCCGCTCTGCTATCCTGAATTTACATTTTACTTCCGCGGAAGAGAAAGCAGAACCCCCCCCCCGCTCGACAACTTAGAATAAAGCCTACATTAAAAAACCTCTGTTCTGTTCTTTCTCAGCAGATCCCCCGCCCCCCCCCCCCCGCTCAACAACTGATGAGATCAGAGAAGTTAGGTATAGAACGAACCTCCGTCCCGCGGCAGCCCCACCCGCTCAACAACTCAGATCAGAAGTTAGTTATATAATGTAGAATGAACCTCCGTTCCGCGGCAGCCTCAGCTGCACAGGACAGTGAATGAATAGGAAGTGCTCCATGATGAGTGACTATTCCTATTCATTCACAAACTGAAGCATATTAAACAGTTTACTATGCTTCAGTTATGATTGGCTTTTGACGGGGGGGTTGTGGATTGCGCTGAAATGACTGGATCGGTCACTGTTGGGTTAGCAAAAGTACGGGCAGATGGGAAGTGTTTGTTCCCAGAGGTTCGTGCCTGGCTTGGGAAAAAGGTTTGGTGGGCCCTGTTAGGGCCTGGGCTGCTGCCTCTGAACCCATAGCCAGCATTTGGACATCTATCAGTCCGATCCTTGTGCCAAAGGCAGTCCGTAACAGGACCATTTCCTTAATAGCTTTCAACAGCAGCCCTGATGAAGGCGGAGTCTCTGTTCCCCGAAATGCGTTGGCCTCATTTTACTGTTGTGACTCAAAATAAAACATTTTAAAACCTGCATCTACTGGACACCGGGCGCTCCTTTACTTTCACTTCTCAGTTATAATTGGACACAGTGAGTAAGTGTGTACATTTAGAAAAGGAAGGGGCTAGTCAATTACATTGATTAGCCCCTTCCCCCACTATCTATCCTGAAACATCCCCCACAGCAGCCAGGGGTAGAGGAGAGGAAAGGAGGGAAGCCTGGGCAGTGGGGGGAATTTGCACTGCAGAGAGTGATTAGGGTGTGCCCAGGCCCACCTGGCACATCCCCTGGGCATGCCTGTGTTGTTAACATTAAAGATTAATTTCTACACCATGCCTATAGCTACAGAGCTCAACAAGGGCTTATTTTACACTGCTTGTTCAGGATGTTTAATTACTCTATTGTGCATAGCTTGGGCATAGTTTCACTTTTTTTTACCCTAGTTTTTTAAAGGGAGACTGTGGCACATGGTACAGCTGGAGCAGGTTGGCTTGTAAACAAACCCTCATCACCATGATTCGCTGTCATGATGATCACATGATTGGGAACCATGCTGAGAGACCAGTGTTGTAAGTGACAGTGCGGTCTCAGAAGTATAAGCATGCAATCCTAGTTGTAAATTAACCTTTTTTCTTTCACATTGCACCATACTTGCCTATATTCATACACAGATTGCTGTCAGGAATGAGTTAAGTTTTTTTCATTTTTGCAAAGTGTTTGCAGGAGCTGCTGGTGAATGAAAGAGGAACTGCAGTCTGCTCACAAAATTTGTAATAAAAACATATTTGCCATTCTGAAGCTTCCCTCCAACCACTTTGCATATTATTTTCTACATACTGTGATTCTGTACTTGTAAAATATGCTGCAGAAATCTCCCTCCACTGAGTCTGGCTGCAACCATTTTAACTGTGGGCAGCTGAAGCTGCTGCCTGTTCACTTCCTGGATTTACACAGACACACAGAGGCACACCTCCAGCTCTGCAGCTCTCATTGGCCCTATTCCTGGCAAACTCTCAGGAGATTGACTAACACTCACAAGCCCATCTGGCTGTCTTCCTCCCTGGAGATTAGTGCGGCAGTGTTCACCTGCTGTCCTCCACTTTGCTCCTGTGCCCTTGGTCAGGACACCTCTGTGTGTCCTGAAGAAGGTCATTCCGCACCAACCCCCCGGCCCGAAGTCCCCCCCCCAGACTAGGGGGCTACCCTCAAGGGCCACCGTCAGCCTAACACTCCATCTCCAGCTTCCACCCAAACTCCACTGCCCCAGCTGAGTATTTGAGGGAGCCTGCCCCCTGCCAACCCAACTGTTGGGAATTGGTCAGAGCCTTCAGAATACTCCAAGCAGCTCCTCCTCTGCTCGACTCCCATTCATCTAGAATCTTCTGTATGTTTCTAGAACAGGGGTCTCAAACTGGCAGCCCTCCTGCTGTTGCGAAACTACAAGTCCCATGAGGCTTTGCAAGACCGACAGTTATAAGCATGACTTCCTTAGGCAGAGGCATGATGGGACTTGTAGTTGTGCAACAGCTGGAGGGCCACCAGTTTGAGACCCCCGTTCTAGAAGTAGGAGCAGGTCTCAGAGATGCTGCATGTGAGTCATCCAGCCCTCCCTGAGTCACTCAAACCCTGCCCAGAAAAACAGACAGGATTACTTCCCAGCCAAGCCTGAACAATTACCTACTCTAACAAAAACCATTGATTTCTAGCACACTAGATGGTGCTATAGTTTTATACAACAGAAAGGAAGACACAAACAAGTTTAGAAAGTTGACAGTATTTCACAGACCCAGGGCTATGTTTTGGAAGATCTAATCTGACCAGTGAAGCATTCTGGGCCAATATTTGTTCACAGTTGGGACTAAGTTCAGCAGCTGTGCTAAATCTCTTTTAATTCTATATTTTGGTCACGGATCCATAAAGGAGTAGGTATCACTGGATTGGGTTGGGTCCAGTATGCAAAGGAGATCTACAAATTTTACTGTGAACATGTTATCCCATTCTACCAAAACATGCTTCTAAGGCCTCGTACACACGACCGATTTTCTCGGCAAGAACCAGCAAGAAACTTGCTGGCAGAGAGGTCTTGCCGAGTAAATCGGTCGTGTGTACGCTGCTAGCGTGTTTCTCGTCGAGAAAACCGACAAGAAACCTCAACGAGAAAATAGAGAACCTGCTCTCTATTTTCTCGTCGAGATTCTCCTCGGCGTGTTTCTCGACGAGAAAAGTGAGTGTGTGTACACTTACCTGTCCGCCCGGAAGCCCGCGCATGTTCGAAATGAATTTGACGCATGCGCGGTAGCTTCCTAGGCATACGTAGGGTGTAACAAGATGGCGGCGACGGCATCGAATGTGACGAGCGCATGCTCGACGTAGTCGATGACGTCACCGCGTACACTCCTTTCAAAGAACCGCGGGTTCTTTGAAA
Organism: Rana muscosa; assembly: GCA_029206835.1. NCBI lineage: Eukaryota > Metazoa > Chordata > Amphibia > Anura > Ranidae > Rana > Rana muscosa. The sequence continues at coordinate 76,377,093 of CM055118.1, read as the reverse complement.
CGAGCGTGTGTACACTCGGCCGGGACAAGTTTCTTGTCCAAGAATCTCGTCGAAAAAAACGACATGTTTTTCTCAACGAGAATCTCGGCCGTGTGTACGAGGCCTGACTGTTAAAGAGAGCAGGGGACTATTGCATCTAAGGCATTGGCCACTGTGAACCTAAGCTGAATTTACACCCAACAGTGTATTGCACTGAGAGCCCATTCACTCAGGGGCAACACGACTTCCAGAGCGACTTTGGGAGGCAACTTGGACACGACTTGAGTATGAATCACAGCGCGACATGAGGCAACTTACAAGGCAACTTCAAGTTGCCTCCAGGACAGGAGGCTTTTCAGTGGCCAATCAAACAAGAATCAGCTCTGTGGGAGGGAGGGGTTTGCCTGGAAAACTATTTTTACTTCCTGGAAAGTTGCTTCAGTTAAGACAGGGGATCCGACTTGGAGGCAACTTCCATTGAAATCTATGGGTACAAGTTGCCTACAAGTCACCTAGAAGTCAGATTGAAGTAGTACTTTGAATTCGGAGCGACTTCAGTAGTGTGAATTAAGACGGTTCTCATTCACTTACATTGATTTTCTCATGCCACGCGACTTGAAGCGACTTGGGGCGACTTCAAGTCGGATCCAAAGTCGTCCCTGTGTGAATGGGCTCTGAGGGTGCAGGTCAGGCTAGGGATCCACCCTGATTCCATGTAATCTGCAAAACAAGGAGAGAAAAATCTCAGCCATAGCACAACATACAAGCCCAGCATGTAATGTAGGTGATAACAGCCTAACTCTATCCAGGTCACACGTGCTGAGGCTGTTATCACCTATTACATGCTGGGCTTGCATGGTGTGCAGTGGCAGAGATTTTTCTCTCCTTGTTCTAACACATTAGCCAGCTCATCCTTATACACTGTGTCTCATCCACCTGGAGTGTTGAGCCTGTATGTTTTAACATTGATAACATGCAGACTTAATAATGATCAGCACATCTGATTCAATAATTAAAAAAAAATTCTACTCATTCAATCCTTTAAAAAAAGCACATCATTAATGTTACCAAACAGCATGTTTCAACCCAAATGTGCTATTTCTTGTAAAACACGCTGACTGAATCAGGATGTGCTGATCATCATCAACTTAGCAGGGTATTTTCTGTATTTATGGAAATATAGAGAGCAGAAACCTGAAAATGGGTTAATATAGGGAGTACAGGTCTGCATGAGTTTACAAATCCAGAGAGACAAAGGAGGGAGTGCAGTGACTTTTAGACATAGAGAAGACAATCTGTAGCATACACATAACCTGTAGAAAGTAGACATGTGCAATTTCGTTTCGGTCCAAATATAAATTCGGACAAATTTTGGGTTGTTCGGAGATTCAGATGTATCCAAACCTCTGAATGAAATAGTAACAAATTTTGTTGAATGTCACCTGGCGACCCAGCATGACCCAGTCAATGACGTCACAAGAAGGTGAGGGTCACCCAATGACATCATTGGATGACTCCGCCCCTTAGTTATTTAAGAAATGTCAGACGACGGAGCAGGCAGATGTCGGGAGCCTTTGACGAGACTAAAAGGTTTTTATTTTTTGGGTCTGGCGGTGCAACGGGCGTCGTGATTGATGATGGATCTACACTGGGGGTATTTTTTAATAAAGGACTTGTCAAAAACTTGTGCTGTGTCTTTACTCACTTTTTACACTTGTTTAGTGAATGAGTAGGGGTTTTAAATACTTATTCACATGGGGGGCCGGGATCTGGGGCTCCCCTTGTTAAATGCCAATAAGCCCCCTGCCTGCAGACTTCCACAACCACACCGGCCAGGGTTGTGGGGAAGAGGCCCTTGTCCGCATCAACATGGGGGCAAGGTGATTTGGAGTAAACCAAAGCACCCCCCCAATGTTGAGGGCAAGTGGCCTGGTATGGTTCAAGAGGGAGGGTGCCGGGCTGCATGCTCGGATAAGGGTCTGCCCCATGACAGCTGAGGAGTTGTTGGTTGTTAGGGAAGTGACGGCTGGCTTCCTGACCCGCTCCCTAACAACCAGCTTTTCTTCACACAGAATTCGTATCGGTCGATCATTTTTCAACTGATTCAAATTAGAATTCTTCCGAAAATGTGGAATTCGTTAGAAAATTAATCAAAGAAATTAAATGAAACAAAATGAAACTAAACAAATTCCGAAACTAATAAACAAAACAAAATTAGTAACATAACGAATCTATTCGGAACTAAACAATGTTTTCCGTTCTGAAATCTGCACGTCTATTAGAAAGGAAAAGTTGGTGCTAGCCAAACTATTTGTAAATTAGGCTGCTAGGGTAACCAGCAGAAACAGAACAGGTCCAGATGCATGAGCAGGTTCAGAAGCCCAATATCAATACTGGATAGGACAGGAAGCACAGAAAGCAGGTCACATGAGTACATGGTGGCTGTGATGTAAAGTCAGAATAGACTAAACATGAGCAATTAGATCAGCACACAAAATCATAACAAGCAGTGAATAAACAAGCTCTAACTAAGCTATGTAACTATGGGCACTGTGGGGCAATTCAATCTCAAAGATACATCACTTCAAGTAAACCTGTGCCCAAACTATGCATAATAAAGTATTTACATATTCTAAACAAGGAGCAAAAGTACGTTAAAACAAGCCTTTCACCTCTGTATCTATAGGCATGTGGAGAAATGTGTCTTCAAAGTTCACCACACAGGCAATAAAATGTGTGATTCTTTCTATAGAGAGAAGATCTTAGCAGACTGCCAGAACTCCAATGTAAACACCAATAAATTGTTTTAGAGATTTTGGGCTTTGTTCACATGTGTGGAAAAAGGGGCTGTCAAAACAGGAATTTAAAGTGATACTAAAGGTTCAAATTTTATTTATTTTAAATAACAAACATGTCATACTTACCTCCACTGTGCAGCTCGTTTTACACAGAGTGGCCCCGAACAGCGTTTTCTGGGGTCCCTCGGCAGCTCTCTCGGCTCCTCCCCACTTCAGGTAACCCCCTCTGGGAAGCGCTCTCCCAAGGGGGTAACCTTGCGGGCGCGCTCCTGAGTCCTGCATTCGGCCTCCATAGCCACTGAGTGCAGGATTCGGCCCCGCCCCCCGGCGCCCGCATCATTGGATTTGATTGACAGCAGCGGGAGTCAATGCCTGCGCTGCTATCAATCTATCCCATGAAGAGTCGAGAATCCCGGGCAAAGGAAGAGCGCGTTCTCGACACTGGACTTTCCAGGGCTCAGGTAAGTAAAATGGGGGGCGGGGGGCGGTAATCGTCAGATGTTTTTTCACCTTAATGCATAGGATGTATTAAGGTGAAAAACATGAGGGTTTACAACCCCTTTAAGCTGTGTTTTTGCCATCTCCTTCCCCCCAACACCTACCTACAGTAAAAGCTAACATGGTGCCCACTTGGGTTTGTACTTCTGCAGCATGCACATTTTATACAGCAAATCACATTTGGCAGGTAGTGCCACTTGGCAACTTCAAGTGAGTTCATCAAAGTAAAAGGATCCGTGCCACAAACATGTGCTAAACACGTGGCTTGTGCTTGTGGCACAATATTTAAATGTAAAATCCCTCTTGGGGATTAAAAAACAAACAAACAAAAAAAAAAAAAAAACAGCCATTCAGGAGGTGGTCATACACATTGCGTTAAAACTGTTAGAAAGGTCAGGTTTGGCTTATTCAAAAGCTGTTATACTATTTGTTAGCAGGTACACTTTAGGTATTTTAAGTCATTCTCCCAGCAGCTCAGCTCCCTCCTCCCAGCAGTGACTGAGCAGCCTTCCAACCATCTAATCTGTGTAAACACAACAGCAAGCACTCTATCCATGGCAAGAGCATATAGGACACAGGTGTAGAGAAGGCTGAGAAATAAACTAGAGCCATGTTATAGAAATGAATGATAGAAAACTCAGGAACAGCTATGAACTGTCAAAATAGTCCAAATGCAGGAGACACACAAGGAAAGATGCAGGGTATATTATCAAATCTAGGTATAGGGGTGGGAATCTGGTCAGATTACAGACAGTCACATTACCAGGTGACAAGAGCTGACAAAGCAAAGGAACCTTATTCTTTAATAGTATAGTATGCACAATTTTAACAGCTCTGTACAATTCGTGTTCAGCATTATAAGTCCAATTAAGACATTATTGTACTGTGTGGGAAGCTAGGAGGCTTGATGAGGTTAATGGAGAGGGTTTTCTGCATTCGTTAAAAACACAGTTCTCAAAATGCCATGAGAATATGTATGCAGAAACAAAAAGGATGCAATGGTACATCTGACCTCTGAACCCTGCTACCCACAGAGCACGATGAAAGAGCCTTCAGACTTGTTAAGCTGTAAATATTGAAGGAGAGAATGTGGAATGCGTTCACCTGACCGTGCCTTATTTATACCTCCAAGACAAACTCAGTTGTCGTTAATGGCTGTCAGAGCAGAAGCCATTAGCATGACTATGTCTTGCTCCTGTCCCCAAAACAATAAGGAAATTATCATAAATCCTGTCACTTGTTTCACCAGCGGGAGAGCGAGGCAAAATGCGCTACTCTCCAAGACATGGAAAATTAGAAAGGATAATTAAACATGGCCGATTTTAATGGCTGAAATTAAATGTATTAATATTCCAGCAGATATGAATGCATGAGGGAATTGAATTAGATAGATAGATAGATAGATAGATAGATAGATAGATAGATAGATAGATATGTAGCGCCCTGCTCCCAATGAGTGGGCGTCATGTGTTAAAATTATAGTTGTCTGAGCAATAGTTTGGCTCAGAAGGATTGTGTTAGAAATTATACTCTGTTTCAGTTCAGCTGGTTGCATGATTTTCCTCCTGACAGTGGGTGTCGCTGTCACCACTGGTCAGGATATGAAAGGCAACAGGCTGAATGCATTGGGTATCTCTTTCTCAGAAGCGGCTCAGGGGCGTGGTCAACCCGCTGTGCATTCTGGGAGAGGGTACTTAAGAGACAGACACCATTTTGTGGGGTCGTCGTTCGTTGGTGGTGGGCACCACCCACCCGATCATGGCATCAGGGAAGTGCTGGCAGTTTCCGCCTCGGGGCCACGTTGGCCTGAGGCTCTAAGAACAGTAAGGTAACGGCAGGCCCAAATTTAAACCAGCAGCTCCTACGGGGTAGTGCTACAGATAGATAGATAGATAGATAGACCTAGAAGTGTTTGATGGTAGAGATCCCGAGATTGGGGACAGTGCAAGGGGTGCGTTTAATAGCTGCATGAGCCATGCTGAAATGGAGGCAGTGGTTGTGATGTGCTTAATTCCTTAAAATATGCTGGGAAATATAAGGCTAATGCCGCGTACACACGATCGGACATTCCGACAACAAAACCGTGGATTTTTTTCCGACGGATGTTGGCTCAAACTTGTCTTGCATACACACGGTCACACAAATGTTGCTCGGAAATTCCGATCTTCTAGATTGCAGTGACGTACAACTCTACGACAAGCCGAGAAAAATTAAGTGCAATGATTCCGAGCATGCGTAGGATTTTTGTGAGTCGGAATTAGATACACACGATCGGAATTTCCGACAAGAACTTTTGTTGTCGGAAAAATTGAGATCTCAAACATTTGTTATCGGAAATTCCGACAGCAAATGTCCGTTGGAGCCTACACACATCGGAATATCCGATCAAAAGCTCACATCGAATATTTGTTGTCGGAAATTCTGATCGTGTGTACGTGGCATAACTGTGGCTGAGGACAACGTAACCCATCATTGATGCCCCTTTGACATTTGGACGAAATGTGATGAATGAGCCCAAGCATTGGTGGTGTCAGGAAGGGTTGGGAAGAGGGCTACCCTGGTATCCATGGAGAAGAAGGAGAAAAACTGCGCTAAATAAATAAATTAAGAAAAAAAGTAAATTAAGAAAAAAAGAAAGAAAAAAACTCCAGACGTTTAACTGGTAGCTTTGTAGCTATGGAGAGCTGCGATTAGAGATGTAAACTACCATACATGGTAATGATTAAGGAAAAAAAAGTTGGTGGAAATCGCGCTACCCCCGTGACCAATCACTGTGACAGTGAACAAGTGGATTAAAAATCAACAGTTAACCCATACATCACAAATCAGAAATGAACGGATAAGTGAAAAAAGGTTATGTATATAAAACAAACTATAAATCTATGAACATTAGATATAAATAAAAAATGGTCCATCAAAAAAGTTTGTTTAAATAAAGTCCAAAGTATTAACACCAGTGCTTTATGTAGAAATCATAAACAAATTGTGCTGTGTCCACATTCATCTGTGACATTCCACCACCAAAACTCAGGATTTCTCCTTACCAGCTGTACATGACCCCCTATTACAGAGGGTCAGTGTATGCATTCAGTAGTTTCTCCCACAGGTCACCGCAGCACACAACACAAGAGATTCCTAAGATACCGACCTCCGGTTCTCATCAATGGGCTCATATGTATAAAAAGAATGGAACACACTCCACATAGTGCATTATATCTTTTTTTAAAATTTATTCCATAAAAAGCAAGTATTGCACTTACATGTATGCAGTTAAAAAATCGCCTGATTACGTCTGGTGTGCCGGCCGTAGCACATTCAACAGACACCCGTCCTTGTTGGAAATATCAGAGGTGACGACAGCGCTCCGCTCCGCCCTACGTCCGTTTCGTAACAGTTTACTTCTTCCTGGTGCCCCAGGAAGAAGTAAACTGTTACGAAACGGACGTAGGGCGGAGCGGAGCGCTGTCGTCACCTCTGATATTTCCAACAAGGACGGGTGTCTGTTGAATGTGCTACGGCCGGCACACCAGACGTAATCAGGCGATTTTTTAACTGCATACATGTAAGTGCAATACTTGCTTTTTATGGAATAAATTTTAAAAAAAGATATAATGCACTATGTGGAGTGTGTTCCATTCTTTTTATACATATGAGCCCATTGATGAGAACCGGAGGTCGGTATCTTAGGAATCTCTTGTGTTGTGTGCTGCGGTGACCTGTGGGAGAAACTACTGAATGCATACACTGACCCTCTGTAATAGGGGGTCATGTACAGCTGGTAAGGAGAAATCCTGAGTTTTGGTGGTGGAATGTCACAGATGAATGTGGACACAGCACAATTTGTTTATGATTTCTACATAAAGCACTGGTGTTAATACTTTGGACTTTATTTAAACAAACTTTTTTGATGGACCATTTTTTATTTATATCTAATGTTCATAGATTTATAGTTTGTTTTATATACATAACCTTTTTTCACTTATCCGTTCATTTCTGATTTGTGATGTATGGGTTAACTGTTGATTTTTAATCCACTTGTTCACTGTCACAGTGATTGGTCACGGGGGTAGCGCGATTTCCACCAACTTTTTTTTCCTTACCCTGGTATCCATAACAGTGAGATGTAGGGAGGACTATGGGGGAAAAGGGTTGCTGAGAGGCTCTGAGAAGGAGGAGGCCTGAAGGCCTCTCGGAAGCAGTAGGCTGGGAGAAAGCAGAAGGTGGAAAAGGGGGTTGAGGAGATCCTGAGAAAGGGGCTATGAGGCTGGCAGGCTTTCCCTACCATTTGTGCACTTATATTTCTTATCTCTCGGTATGTGTGGCTGCCTCAAAATGAAGGAACCTTCGATTTCATCCTGTCTTTAGTCATACCATAAGTCACATGACAGGTAGGTAGGTAGAACGGCAGTTGCCCCACACCCAACAGTAACAAAGGTACTGAGAGTAGGTCTGTTCTGAGCAGGTTTTGTGGTCTCTTTCAACCACACCAGCTGTCGTTGGAGAGAGCAGAAAGAAGAATTTTACCTCCAGCAACTGTCCTCGTTCCTAAAAAGAATGAAGATGTTAGTTAGCAGATAACTTGAATTTAAAGCCAGTAGCCAGAGTTTCAATTGTCATCCTGATTACTTGGTAGACATGTGCAGAACAAAAAAAATTTGTTTAGTTTCATTTTGATTCGTTATTTGCATAAATTTGTTTTAATCCGTTCAATTTGTTTTCAGGATTAGTTTTGTTTATTCATATTTAAATCGATTTAAATTTTCCAAATTTTAATAGTTTTCGAATTTATTTAGAATAGTTTTCAAATTCAAATAGTTTTCAAATTTTGAATTAAAAAAGTTTTATAGTAATAGTAATTTTAAATTTTTTGATTTGTTTTCCAATTTTCAAAGAGAATAAAATAGAAAAGAAGATAAAGGAGTAGAATAAAAAATATATATAACATAATATAAAAGAATATAACAGACAATAAAAGAATAGACTACAATAGAGTAAAACAGAACAACATAGAATAGAAAATAAAAGAAGCAAACAGAGTCAAATAGAAATGTATAGAATAGAATAAAAAAGAATAGAATAAAATAGAAAGAATATAACCATCTTCTGAAATTCGAATAGAAAAGAATAGAATACAAAAGAAAAGAATTCCAAAAACAATAGAATTGAAATAATGCAACTATTTCCCAAAATTCAAATAGAATCATTTCAAATTTGAAAAGAATGGAAAATAATAGATTAGAATAGAATAGAAAATAGCGGAATAGTATAAAAAATACAACAGAGTAGAATCGAATAGAAAAAATATAACCATCTTCATATTCTAATCTATTCTTCTCTATTCTATTCAAATTTGAAATTATTCTATTTGAAATTTGGGAAATGGTTATATTCTTTCTATTCTACTCTTTTCTATCGTGTTTTTTTTATTTTACTATTTGCTTAGTCTATTATTTTCTATTCTATTCTATTCTTTTCTATTCAAATTCAAATGTATTCTATTAAAAATTCGAATTTCAGTATATGGTTATTTTTTATTCTATTCTATTCTATTCTGTTGTTTATTTGTATACTATTCTGTTATTTTCTATTCTGCTCTGATCTATTCTATTCAAATTTGAATTGATTCTATTTGAATTTTGCGAAATTATTATATTATTTATATTCTTTTCTTTTGTTTTTTTATTCTATTATTTTCTATTCTAGTATAGTATATTCTATTCTTTTTTTCTATTCTATTCTTATCAATATTTTTTTTAATTCTATTATTTTCTATTCTATTATAGTTTATTCTATTCTTTTTTTTTATTCTATTCTTTTCTATTCTAAATGTATTCTATTTGAAATTGGAATTTCAGAAGATGGGATATTCTTTCTATTTTATTCTATATTTATTTTATTGTATGCTATTTTATTCTATTCTATTCCCTTATTTTCTATTCTATTTTATTTACTTTGGAAATTGGAAAACAAATCAAAAACGTCTAATTCGAAAACTTTTCTAATTCGAAAACCTTTTTGAATTTGAATTTAAAAACTATTCGATTTCGCATTTGAAACTATTGATTTGAAAACTATTCATATTGATTCAAATTCGAATTTTGTCTGAATTTTTTGTTATTTCAGATTTGTTTTAAATTCAGTACTATGGTAATTTGAAAATTCGGATACATCCGAATTTTAATTTGGAACGAAACAAACTTCACGTCTATTACTTGGCAACTCCAGCCAAAAGTTGTCCCCAGCTAAGAATATAGGTCCAATGGTTGAAAAGTGTAACCCAATCAATACTGAAAATTAGGCGGAGAAATGCATTCAAGAAACACAATCTCCATATCCATTTCTCCAAATCATTCTACAATTTAATTATTTTTTTTGTAAAATCATTGCTTATTGTAATTTTTTTTTAGAGAAGGTGCATCTTACTGAATCGGGTGACAAAACAAATGTGAGGAGGTTGCAACACATAGGATAAATTAGATAACTCAACCCTAGAGATCAACCTGGCGTACCACAGTCATTCCTGTCCTGCAGCCTGCCTCTTTGTTGACATGAGCTGTTAGGTGGGAATGACAGGGCCCGCATCTCATTGGAGTAAAAAAAAGAGCGTGAGTTTGGAGTTCAGTTGGAGATGAGTTTGCAGGATGCTCAAGGTAAAATCGGTCGCCTCTCAGGCTTGCATAGTTTTCGAAATGCTGTTAATAACAACGGCAGTTTTCACTTGAAGCAGGTCTTTTCTGGCGTCCATATCTTGGTATGTTCGAAAAGTTTGGTAGCTCTCAACTAAACTTTTAAGACTTTAACTGGCTTGTGTCATAGATAATCACATGTGCAGCACTATGGAAACTTCCGATCTAAATAGAGGCTAAGATGGTATCATCCTCAGCTGATCAGAGGGTTTACTTTCTTTTTAGGTTCAGGCGTTAGAGGTCGGTTCAGGTGTAAAGGGTAGCTCTAAAGCCCAAGCTTTTCTTCTTCTTCTTTTTTTTAAATTTAAGTAGGGAATAGTTTAGTTCTCTCTCTTGGGGTTTTAGGCATTTGTATCCTACTGAGGAGCTTTTCCATCACTTCCTTTTCCACAGACACAACAGGAAGTAAGAGGACATCTTTCAGAAGATTCTCACACTTATAGAGACAACTCGAAAGTTTGTATTGTTTCTCAATTTCAGTCCATAGCATTATAGATTTTCTAGAGAGCACAGTAGTAACATTATTACTTTAAGTAGCGTATTTATCTTAAAGTCAGGGGAAAATCGTGGGTGCATGTCATTCGTCGATCCCCGCTGTCTCTATGGGGAAGAGGAGCGAGCGCCACTGAAATAGACCGAGCCGAGTGTACTGTGTACACTCCGCTCACAGTCACGCCCGGTGTTGTGTCCATCATAGGAGCCTGGCCAAGGGGCGGGACTGCGAGATGAGCCGTGAGGAGCCGAATACACAGGACATTCGGCTCTGTGTATCTCGGTGGCGCTAAAATTTAAAAACCCATCATGCTGCGATTTTGGGCAAGGCTGCAGATGGACACTGGGCAAGGCTGCAGATGGACACTGGGCAAGATTGCAGATGGAAACTGGGCAAGGGTGCAGATGGACACTGGGCAAGACTGCAGATGGACACTGGGCAAGGCTGCAGATGGAGACACTGATAGAAGGCTGCATTGATGGGCATTTAAAATGTATGTTTTTTTCCTTAAACTTTTCTCCTAAACTTGGAGTGCATGTTATACGCCGGCACGTGTTATACGCCGATGAATACGGTATTTTAGAAAATATACTTACTGAGCCATACAGAGGAGGGAGAGAGAGAGGCTGAAAGAAGATGGATCACTCCCTCCTCATCAATCCAATCATTGAGCTGTATGTGTAATGCTCAAATTACTTTTTTTTACTTGCAAGACCTGTTCATGGGTTACAACTATTGGAAATGGTCTTTATTAGGAATGAGCTTCGTGTTCGAATCGAACCCATGTTCAACTCGAACATCGGCTGTTCGATCGTTCGACAAAGATCGAACATTATGGGCCGTTTGTGCCAAATTCGAGTGGCGCGTCACGGCCCATAATTCACTGCGGCTGGCTGATGATTGGCCAAGCATGCACTATGACCCGCATGCTTTGGCCAATCACAGCACAAAAAAAAACGAGAGCCGTAATTGGCCAAAGCCAGGGGGGCTTTGGCCAATTATGGCTCAGGGGGTTTAGTACACGCCCCACAATATATAAGGCCGCCTTGTGTAGTGTGTTGGAGTTGTGAAACGAGAGTTTACAGAGAGAGACAGTGTCATTTATAATGAGTTAGATAGAGCAGGCAGGCGAGTCAGTTAGCTGCAGTTACAGTGTGTAGAGGATATATATGCATCCTAGATGTTGTATATATATTTATACACTGTATTTAGATTAGCTAGATCCGTTCCTGGTTTTCTCTATACTGTGACAGGCAGGCAGGTGCCATTTGCAACATATGTCTAAAGCGTATCTCGCGTGGCCAAAACATCAGCCGCTTGGGCACCACGTGCTTGACCAGACATATGTCGACCTGCCATGCAGTCCGTTGGCAAGCGTACCTAAAAGACCCACACCAAAGAACAAAGCGGACCTCTCCTTGCTCCTCATGAGCTGGGATCTCCAACCCCACTATACCTTCAGTCCTCTTGGAAACCTGCACTGAGAGGAATGAAGGTGTAGAATTTGCTGTGTCACAGCCAAGTACTTGCGGACAATCTGCTATCAGTACACCGACATCCGATTGTACCATGCAAATTTCCCTGCCCCAGCTGCTGCACCGCCGAAAGAAGTTCGCTCCCAGCCATCCACATGCCCAGCGGTTGAATGCTAGCTTGGCTAAATTACTAGCACTTCAACTGCTGCCTTTTCAGTTGGTAGACTCTGCCCCCTTCTGTGAGTTTGTTGAATGTGCGGTTCCTCAGTGGCAGGTTCCCAAACGCCACTTTTTCTCACGGAAGGCGATTCCGGCTCTCTACCGGCATGTGGAAGGCAATGTATTGGCCTCGCTGGACAGGGAGGTCAGTGGTAAGATGCATATTACCACTGACTCATGGTCCAGCAGGCATGGACAGGGATGTTACCTATCTTTTACGGCGCATTGGGTGACTCTGCTGGCAGCGGGAAGGATGCAGGACAAGATAGTTACATAGTTACATAGTTACATAGTTAGTCAGGTTGAAAAAAGACAAAGTCCATCCAGTTCAACCATAAAAAAATAACTAAAATAAAATAAAAAAAATATCGTGCAATCCCATATACCCAATTCTATACCCACAGTTGATCCAGAGGAAGGCAAAAAACCCCAGCAGAGCATGATCCAATTTGCTACAGCAGGGGAAAAAATTCCTTCCTGATCCCCCAAGAGTCAATCGGATTTACCCTGGATCAACTTTACCTAGAACTGTTAGTACTCAGTTATATTATGTACATTTAGGAAAGTATCCAGGCCTTTCTTAAAGCAATCTACTGAGCTGGCCAGAACCACCTCTGCAGGGAGTCTGTTCCACATTTTCACAGCTCTTACTGTGAAGAAACCTTTCCGCATTTGGAGATGAAATCTTTTTTCTTCTAGACGTAAAGAGTGCCCCCTTGTTCTCTGTGTTGACCGTAAAGTGAATAACTCATCACCAAGTTCACTATATGGACCCCTTATATATTTGTACATGTTAATCATATCCCCCCTTATTCTCGTCTTCTCAAGAGTGAATAAATTCAGTTCCTCTAATCTTTTTTTGTTAGCTGAGCTCCTCCATGCCTCTTATCAGTTTGGTTGCCCTTCTCTGCACTTTCTCTAGTTCCCCGATATGCTTTTTGAGAACTGGTGCCCAAAACTGAACTGCGTATTCCAGATGAGGCCTTACTAATGATTTGTACAGGGGCAAAATGATGTCTCTCTCTCTGGAGTCCATACCTCTCTTAATACAAGAAAGGACTTTGCTCGCTTTGGAAACCACAGCTTGGCATTGCATGCCATTATTGAGCTTATGATCTACCAAAACCCCCAGATCCTTCTCCACTACGGATCCCCCCAGTTGTATTCCCCCTAGTATGTATGATGCATTCATATTCTTAGCCCCCAAGTGCATAACTTTACATTTATCAACATTAAACCTCATCTGCCACATAGTCGCCCAATTAGACAGGGCATCGAGGTCGGCTTGTAAATTGGAGACATCTTGTAAGGACGTTATTCCACTGCATAGCTTGGTGTCATCTGCAAAGACAAAAATGTTACTTTTGATCTCAGACCCAATATCATTTATAAAGATATTAAAAAGTAAGGGTCCCAGCACTGAACCTTGGGGTACACCACTGATAACCTTAGACCATTCAGAGTAAGAATCATTAACTACTACTCTCTGAATTCTGTCTTTTAGCCAGTTTTCTATCCATTTACAAACTGATATTTCCAATCCTGTAGACTTTACCTTACACATGAGCCGTGTGTGGGGAACTGTATCAAACGCTTTTGCAAAATCCAAGTATACCACGTCCACAGCCACGCCTCTGTCCAAGGTTTTACTTACCTCTTCATAAAAAGAAATTAGGTTTGTCTGACAACTTCTGTCTTTCATGAATCCATGCTGTCTGTTGCTTAAATAGTTTTTTTCCAGCAAGAACTCATCTATGTGGTCTTTTATTATTCTCTCCAGTATCTTCCCAACTATGGAAGTTAAACTAACAGGTCTATAGTTACTTGGTAAAGACTTTGTTCCCTTTTTAAATATAGGCACCACATTGGCCCTGCGCCAATCCAGTGGTACTATTCCTGTCATTAATGAGTCCCTAAAAATTAGATACAATGGCTTTGAAATTACAGAGCTCAATTCTTTTAGGATCCGTGGGTGTATGCCATCTGGTCCAGTAGTGTTGGAGGTTGGAGGTTGTTCCACCACAACGCCTCCAAAATGTTACTACTGGTGATTCTGACACACCTCTCTCCTCCACCCCCTCCTCTTCTTCTTCCTCCTTGGCCTCTACCTGTGCTTTGTCCTCGGAACCAGCGGTGCTCCGTAGGCATTCAAGGGGCTACGCAAGTACGCAGGCAAAAATATGCCATGCGGTGCTTGAGTTGGTGTGCTTGGGGGACAGGAGCCACACTGGGGCAGAGATTCTGTCAGCTCTGCGGGGGGTTTCCGACAATGGCACCAACCTCCTCTGCGCCCTCCGACAGGGACAACTGACCCGTGTGCCCTGTTTGGCTCACGTCCTTAACTTGGTGGTGCAGCAGTTCTTGGGCAGGTACCCGGGCTTACAGGAGATCCTGAATCAAGCCAGGAAACCCTGTGGGCATATAATGCCAGTGCTCGGCTGGCTGACCTGCAAAAGGATTACAACCTGCCCAAGAACGGCCTAATCTGTGACATGCCCACCAGGTGGAACTCTACGTTGGCCATGCTGCAGCAGCTGCACACGCAGCAGAGGGCCATCAATGAGTATCTGTTGCAATATGGCACCAGGACAGTGTCAGGGGAGCTTGGATTTTTTTCCCCACGCCAGTGGGCCATGATTAGAGATGCATGCACTGTCCTGTCACCATTTGAGGAGGCCACAAGGATGGTGAGCAGTGACAGTGCATGCATCAGTGACACTGTCCCTCTTGTCCACCTGTTGGAGCACACGCTGCATGGAATAATGGACAGGGCACTTGAGGCAGAACAGAGGCAGGAAGAGGAGGACTTCCTTACCTCTCAAGGCCCCCTTTATCCAGACAGTGTTCCTGCTGGCCCGGCTATCACGCAGCAAGAGGAGGAGGAGGAGAAGGATTATTGTGTCAGCATGGAGGTGGAGCCTAGCACTCAGCATCAAGGGATCAATTACAATCCCAAGACACCCATGGACTTGTACGTGGCTGGGAGGAGGTGGCTGAGGATCATGTTGTCCTCAGTGACCCAGAGGACTCCACACCGAATGCCTCAGCAAACCTACGCTGCATGGCCTCCCTAATCCTGCAAAGCCTGCGGAAGGATCCTTGTATTCGTGCGATTAAGGAGAGGGATCATTACTGGCTGGCAACCCTCCCTGATCCACGTTACAAGGGTAAGGTTGCGGACCTTATCTTGCCGTCGCAGAGGGAGCAGAGGCTGAAGCATCTTCGGGAGGCCTTGCAGAAAGGTCTGTGCAATGCGTTCCCAGAGACTGTGAGGTTACAAATTCCTGGTCCTGGACAACGTTTTGCTGAGGCTCCGGTCAGTCAAAGAAGGAGCGGTGGAGAAGGTGGCCGTCTTACCGATGCGTTCAGACAATTTTTTAGTACGCAGCCCCAAGGTAGGATCGCTTCCAGCAACCATCGCCAGCATCTGGTTTACATGGTGCAGGAATACTTAGGGGCAAGATCAGACTTGGACACCTTTCCCACCGAAAATCCTCTGGGTTACTGGGTCTTGAGGATGGATCACTGGCCAGAGCTTGCACAGTATGCAATTGAGGTACTGGCCTGTCCTGCATCCAGCATTCTTTCGGAACGCACATTCAGTGCTGCTGGAGGCTTTGTAACCGATCACAGAGTGCGCCTGTCCACCAACTCGGTCGATCGACTGACCTTCATAAAAATGAATCAGTCTTGGATCACCACCAGCTACCAAGCACCTGATGATGATGTAACCGAATATTTTTTTTGGAAATGTCAGATCCCTTCAAGACTGCCTATGCTGATTCTGAGTGACTATCCTGTTATGCTGAGTGACTATCCTCTTCCTCCTCAATAATCATGCTGATAGCTTGAAAGAACATTTTTGGTTCTAGGCACCACCACCAGTGGCTAAGGCACAATTTTTCAGCCCCTGTTTAACAGGGGCGTGTATTTACAATTTTGATGCAATGCTTTACAGCAGGGCTCATTGCTGTGCTCCAACTACAGTATCTGTGAAGGGTTGCAGTGTTGTGGCACCAGCACCAGTGCCTAAGGCCCAATTTTTCAGCCCCTGTTTAACAGGGGCGTGTATTTCCAATTTTTGATGCAATGCTTTGCAGCAGGGCTCATTGCTGTGCTACAACTACAGTATCTGTGAGGGGTTGCAGTGTTGTGGCACCAGTGCCTAAGGCCCAATTTTTCTGTCCCTGTTCAACAGGGGCATGTACCGTATATATACTCGAGTATAAGCCGACTCGAGTATAAGCCGAGGTACCTAATGTTGCCCAAAAAACTGGGAAACCTCACTGACCCGAGTATAAGCCGATGCCCCACTGTTCCCTAGCTCGCTGTTCCCTGTAAATAGAAATTTTTACATTGTAATTATTACCTGTAAAGAAGTTGCGGCTGCGGCGTCCATCGTTCAAATTCCGCGGCGTCCATCGTTCGAATTCCGCGGTCTCTTCCTGTTCCTTACTTGATAGGCGAGTCTCAGCAGACACTCTCCGCCTATCACGATCATTCTCTCATCCTTAGTTTTCCCAGCAGACACTGTGTTGGGTATTCCGCCAATCACAGACGTCTGCTGGAAAACTGAGGATGAGAGAACGTTCGTGATAGGCGGAGAGTGTCTGCTGAGACTCGCCTATCAAGGAAGGAACAGGAAGAGACCGCGGAATTTTGAACGATGGACGCCGCGGAATTCGAACGATGGACGCCGCAGCCGCAACTTCTTTACAGGTAATATTTACAATGTAAAAATTTATATGACTCGAGTATAAGCCGAGGGGGGGACTTTCAGCCCCAAAAACGGGCTGAAAATCTCAGCTTATACTCGAGTATATACGGTAATTACAATTCTTGATCTAATAATTCACAGCAGGGCCCATTCCTGCGCCCACCAAGAGTAACTGTGAGGGCTTACAGTGTTGTGGCAACATCACCACCACCACCACCACCAAAGGTCCAATTTTTCGGCCCCTGTTCAACAGGGGCATGTAATTACAATTCTTGATCTAATATTTCACAGCTGGGCCCATTCCTGTGCCCACCAAGAGTAACTGTGAGGACTTACAGTGTTGTGGCACCAGCACCACCACCAAAGGCCCAATTTTTCCTACCACTGTTCAACAATGGCATGTAATTACAATTCTTGATATAATAGTTCACAGCAGGGTGTTCCAGTGCCCACCAAGAGTAACTGTGAGTGCTTACAGTGTTGTGGCAACACCAACACCTAAGGGCCAAATTTCTGCAGAGTATATATACGGTAGGCCCCTACTTTCAAACATCCAACTTACAAACGACTCCTACTTGCAAACGGAAGGAGACAACAGGAAGTGAGAGGAAATCTACCCTAATGTCGCATATACACGACCGTTTTTCATGACAAGAAAAATGCAATTTTTTTATTTGGTCATTAAAAACGATCGTGTGTGGGCTCCAGAGCATTTTTCACGATGTGAAAAATGGGCATTAAAAATTTGGAACATGCTCTAATTTTTCACGTCATAGTTTTTCTCGTCATGAAAAGCGGCCGTGTGTAGGCTTTAACGACGTGAAAAAACCGCGAATGCTCAGAAGCAAGTGATGAGACGGGAGCGCTCGTTCTGGTAAAACTAGCGTTCGTAATGGAGATAGCACATTCTTCACGCTGTAACGGACTGAAGAGCACGAGGCTGAAAAGCGCGAATCATCTCTCACCAAACTTTACTAACACAAGGATCAGCATAAGCAGCCCAAAGGGTGGCGCCATCCGAATGGAACTTCCCCTTTATAGTGCCGTCACCGCGCTTTGCTCGAGCATTTTTTTTCATGATAGTGTGTAGGCAAGGCAGGCTTGAGAAGAATCACGTCGAGAAAAACTTCGTTTTTTTCGATGACATTAAAAACGGTCGTGTGTACGCGGCATTAGGAAGGGAAATTCTCTCCTGTATAGCCTCGTACACACGACCGAGTTTCTCGTCCAAAACCGGCAAGACAAGTGGCGCGTGAGCTTTTTTGTCGGGAAAAGCGTTCATGTGTATGGTTTTACGACGAGAAAATTGCCGTGAATCTCGACGAGAAAATAGAGAACCTGCTCTCTATTTTCTCGTCAGGATTCCAGATTTCCTCGTCGTGTTTCTCGTCGGCCTGTTTTGTGACGAGAAAATGGTTTGTGTGTATGCTTTTACGACTCTTCCAAAAGCGCGCATGCTCAGAAGTAACTATGAGACGGGAGCGCATCTTCTGGTAAAACAAGCCTTCGTAATGGAGATAGCACATTCGTCACGCTCAAAAATTTTGCATCGTTTAAATGTTGTGCATAGAAATCTTCGTTAGAATGTTACATTAATCCAAACAAATGAACTTCTTTTGCTGCTGATATTCACACAGAGTTATGACTATCTTTTTTTTAACCTTTTTCATGCTGCTCTTAACCACTTCAATACAGGGCTTTTTGTACCTATTCAATACCGGGCCTATTTTGGCACTTCTCTCCTACATGTACAAATCATCATTCTTTTGCTAGAAAATTACTCAGAACCCCCAAACATTATATATGTTTTTTTAGCAGACACCCTAGGGAATAAAATGACGGTCATTGCAACATTTTTTCTTGCACAATATTTGCGCAATAATTTTTCAAACGCCTTTTTTTTTTTTTAAAATGGTTTCATGAATTAAAAAATAACAAAACAGTAAAGTTAGCCCAATTTTTTGGGAACATATGAAAGATAATGTTACGCCGAGTAAATAGATACCTAACATGTCACTCTTTAAAATTGCGCACACTCATGGAATGGCGCCAAACTTCGGTACTTAAAAATCTCCATAGGCGACACTTAAATTTTTTTTACAGGTTACCAGGTTAGAATTACAGAGGAGGTCTAGTGCTAGAATTGTTGCACGCGCTCTAACGCACGCGGCGATACCTCACATGCGTGGTTTGAACGGCGTTTACATATGTGGGCGACTTACGTGTGCATTCGCTTCTGATCGCGAGCTACCGGGGACAGGGGCGTTTTAATTTTTTTTTATTATTATTTATTTATTTATTTTACTTATTTATTTATTTTTTTACAATGATTTTATTTTATTATTTTTTTTGATCACTTTTATTCCTATTACAAGGAATGTAAACATCCCTTGTAATAGGAATGTGTGTGACAGGTTCTCTTTATTGAGAGATGCGGGGTCAGTAAGACTCCACATCTCTCCTCCAGGCTGGAAAGCATGAGATCAGTGAAAAAATGTTCACTGATTCCATACTTACAGCCGCAACGGCGGCTTTGTTTACATTTTTGAGACCCGGGCGTGACGTCATCACATCGCGCCCGGGCCTCCGACGATCATAGAGATGACTGGTGACCATCTGGTCACCAGTCATCTCTATGCTCATCACGTGACTCCACCAACGATGCCGGAAGATTCGCTCCGGGTCCCCGATCGCACGGGGGAGCCCGGAGAAGCACCGGATGGCGGCGGGAGGGGGGGTGTCCCCTCCCGCCGCCTATAAGAACGATCAAGCAGCGGAACCGCCGCTATGATTGTTCTTATGGTGCACAGAATCGCTGGCACTTCAAAAGGATATCTGAATGATGCCTCTAGCTGCAGGCATCATTCAGATATCCCCCTACAAAGCCGAGGACGTCATATGACGTCCACCCAGGATGGGAGATCCCATCTGTGGACGTCATTTGTCTATGGCTGGGTAGGGAAGTGGTTAAGAAGATTTATGTGTATTATATCGTGCAAGTTTTTAGCAATATTAAAAAATTAGATATTTTTCAAACTGATGTTAATTGTAATTTCGCAATGTTTTGGTAGTGATCTCCCATTGAATCTTTTAATATATATTATTTAAATTTTACACCCTTTTTTGGGAAATACGATTTAGTTATTTTTTGGGGGGGTTGTTATCTGTCCCTTTTTTTGTCAGTCAAATGTATCTGCTTACTCCAAAGCTAGATTTTACATTTTTACAAATACACATAGTCAAGTATGAACTTAAAGAAAAATAACATTTATTCATGTTTGAACTAAAATAAAGAGAAGGCAGCGCTGGAGAAGCTGCTGCCATTTGTGCATCCCAGGGACCCCAGAGCACACAGCAACCCTGTGTGGACACTAAAATTGGGAGCTTTAGAAGGCCAACATTTCTGAGCACAATTTGATGCTGGCCTCCCAGAGGTCAGGAACAGCAGCAGGTGATATATATGTCCCAAGTGTGTGGTACTACAACAGGCTGCCTTCTGTCCGACCACAATGAAGCAAGGCCATTACTTCCTCGTCTTCCTGGCAACCTTCCCTACAACCTTTCCTGAAGCCTTCCCTGCAGCCTTCCTTCTTCGTTTGGCTGGAGGCTGGGCCACTGGAGGGGTACTCCTGTCAGGAGGAGGAGGAGGTGGAGGAGAAGGGGGTGGCGCAGAAGAACAAGGTGGAGGTGGAGGAGAAGGGGTGGGGCGGAAGAACAAGGTGGAGGTGGAGGAGAAGGGGGTGGGGCGGAAGAACAAGGTGGAGGTGGAGGAGAAGGGGGTGGGGTGGAAGAACAAGGTGGAGGTGGAGGAGAAGGGGGTGGGGCAGAAGAACAAGGTGGAGGTGGAGGAGAAGGGGGTGGGGCGGAAGAACATGGTGGAGGTGGAGGAGAAGGGGGTGGGGCGGAAGAACAAGGTGGAGGTGGAGGAGAAGGGGGTGGGGCGGAAGAACAAGGTGGAGGTGGAGGAGAAGGGGGTGGGGCGGAAGAACAAGGTGGAGGTGGAGGAGAAGGGGGTGGCGCAGAAGAACAAGGTGGAGGTGGAGGAGAAGGGGGTGGGGCAGAAGAAGAATGTGGAGGTGGAGGAGGAGGTTGAGGTTGGGACAGTTGTGCCACCTCACAAATGGCGGTATTGGGGGTAATTTTTTCCATCACCCCCTTGTTGAGCAAGGTGATGAGCAGGGGCTCGCATAGGAGGCGTTGCTCCATGCTCATCACCTTGAACTTTGCCTCCACTAGGCCGGCAATGGCCTCTTCAGGGGATGTGGGCTCTTTGAGGGTGGCATGGGCCTCTTTAATAAGGGCCATTGCTGCCTCACTGGTGGTCCTGTCCCTCCTGCCTCTTTTGGGAAGCTGGATGGGAGGCACCTGGGATCTGGTGCTTCTCCTTTGCCCTGCCACCTCCTGCCTGCCACTGGGCCCTGCCACCTCCTGGCTGCCACTGGGCCCTGCCACCTCCTGGCTGCCACTGGGCCCTGCCACCTCCTGGCTGCCACTGGGCCCTTCCTCCTCCTGCCTGACAGTTTCCAGACCCTCCTCCTGGCTGATTTCATCCTGTGTATGAAAAAGGGACATAGTTTAATATGTTGTTTTAATCTTTGCATCAAACTTTATAAACATGATTGAAGCAATTAGAATGTAAATCCAGAACTCATTTTTTTCTAATTTACACCTACATCAGATTGACTATTTAGCACCCAATTAAGTGCAGACTAATGTCTCGAGATCTTGATTTCACTTGTGGAAGCCAAAATATTGTATGTTTCTCATCTTGACATATTTGGCAAACATTAATTTTATCCCAATACATTTTCATTTAATACTATACCTGGCTCCAGATAGCCAAATCAGGTTCATCCAGGATGGCTGCCTCCTCTTGCTCCAGAGAAGGCTCAGGTTGGCTGCAGGGAAGTCTGGGGGGA
Organism: Rana muscosa; assembly: GCA_029206835.1. Taxonomy (NCBI): domain Eukaryota; kingdom Metazoa; phylum Chordata; class Amphibia; order Anura; family Ranidae; genus Rana; species Rana muscosa. The sequence goes on along the minus strand of CM055118.1, from coordinate 76,355,309 downwards.
AGAGTGGAGAGTGATGGCCTTGCCTCAATGTGGTCATCCAGGAAGGACATCCTGCTGTAGTACCACAAAATCGGGACATACACATCACCTGCTGCTGCTCCTGACCTCTGAGAAGCCAGGACCTTAGAGCGTTCAGTCCTGTAGGTGCCTCTCAAGCTCCCAATTTTAGTGTCCACTTGTTTTGCTGTGGCTGTGGGCACCTTGGTCTGCACAAATGGGAGCAGCTTCTCCAGCGCTGCTTTTCTCACCCCTCTTTTTTTGTGGATGGGGTTTTTCGTCTCCCACAGAGCCGGCAGCTCCCTTACCCGGTCAATAAATTCCGCCAGGAACTCTTTGTCGCTAATAAAGACATTCATATTGTATCTGCAAGTTAAATAAATAATATATAACTAATGTGAGGCAAACAGTCTAACCTCCTTAACATCGTAGTCACCATATATATCCTACAACATTCTCCAAACAGTATAGGCCCACAATTTGGCACAGTCTCAAAATCACATACCTTCGTTCGCACGTCCGTCACTTGAACTCCTCTCTCCGCACACCGAACGTACTATAGTCACATGTGTGTTTGCTATATACACACCACGCATGCATCAAAATACGAACACGTCGCTCCGCACACGTCGCCCGCCCATGACGTTCTAACTAACATCTTTTCCCCGCCCCTTCTCTTTCGGCGCGCAGACAGATATGGCGGAGTTACAGCAGGTGTCTGATAATTCCGCAACTAACAAGGAGGAGACAAGCCCGGAGAACGAGGAAACATCACGATCAAGGAGGAGATTCAAGGCATCGAATATGTCTTTTGCGGAGATGGCGGAGATGGTGGACATCTTGCTCAAGTCTGATTATGACGCAAAGCATGGGCCGTATAGCAAACCAAATAGAAGGAAGGCCAAAATCCTCACTAAAGTCGTGAAGAGTCTGAAGACGAATTTCGGGGTGAAACGCTCAAATGAGCAGCTCAGAAAGAGGTGGTCAGACCTCAAACTGAGGGAGCCAGAGCAGTTAAGGAGCATTAAGAGAATGCTCGCAAAAAGTAAGTAAAATGTACACTTTTCTGCTATTAATCCTTTTCTAAACTGACATGTTGCTGTTTTTTTTTTTTTTTTTTATTATTGGACTCCCTTCCAAAATGTAATATTTTGAACTTGGTTGGGCACAGTAATCGTTCGTTACGTTACAGACACTTCGTTCGGCCACTATCCGCTGTTTTGGCTTATTTTACAGCCACAAAAGTAATTAGACATCTGCCATTTTTTGTGAAATTTGGGGCACAAAGTTTTAGGCTAGATGATGTGTTTGTAAAGAGAATGAAATGCAAACTGTAAACTGTGTAAAGGAGAGGACACTCAGCAGCTGCTTCCACATCTGTACTTTGGAGCACTATAGTGTGGGCCACCAGACCCGCCTTTTTTGGGTGTCCCACACAGGTGCATCAGAGAATTTTTGTGTTGCCTACATGTCTAAAAAATGACAGACAAAGGTGAATACTAAGCATATTCTTGGTCAGAAATAATGCATTCATCTTTAACTTCCGCCCAAACACACACTTGTACCCCACTTCCAAGCAATTTAGCCTGTTTTTTTTTTTACATAGAGAATTTCGGTGTGATAACTCTACCTTTTGTTTGATTCTCATAGGGGAGAGAAGACTGGGAGGAGGACACTCCAGGGAGCACAAGAACCCCACAGCTTCACAACAACCCCAAACTCCAAAAGACCAACAACCTAAAGATGTGGAGGAAGTTGAGGTGGAGGAAGGAGAAGTGCAGGAAGGAGAGGTGGATGACGTTGTGGAACTGGTCACCACAACAGGTCAGTATCTGTCACCCCAGCTTCAGGTAAGAGAGGTAGGCCTGCAGAGTTATAATACCGTTTGTATTTTGTTTTTAGGGGATGTGAATGTTGGGGTGAAGGATAGTACAGGTTTCTCTGCTGACAGTGCCCTCCGCCTCATCCAGCAAGTGATGGAATGTAGCACGGAACTGGACAAAATTAAAGAAAGAATTCATGTGATGGATCAAACATTTAAAGACATTCTCTATGTTTTGGGGAGAATTCAATAAGGCATCCCAACCCCCTTTTTTCTCATGTTTGTTCTTCAACTTTTAAAAAACTTTTAGACAATCAAACCAGCCAAAAATTGAATCTGCACACAGTGTGTCAACATGTGCTATCTGCCATCAGGGGATATCCATGTACGTCTTTTGGGGGTGCAACCCCTTCCTCGTATCTAAAGTAGGTGAACTGAGGAAGGGGTTGCACCCCCAAAACACGTCCATTGATCACCCCTGATGGCAGATAGCACATGTTGACAATAGGGATCAGGAGTCTAAAATCCCTATAGGAAAATAATCCCAATTGTGTGCATATTCAATTTTTGGCTAGGCAAGGGGTGGCAGGACCCCATATTAGGACGGGCACATAGAGACATATAGTTTGTGTAAGTGAATGTCTCAGATTGCTCCGAGGTATCCAATTTTGTAATATTTGGAATGCAACTGTTATTTTTGTATTTTCCTAAGAAAACAATTGCCGGTTTGTGGCCAGGCAAACCAAAAATGTAAAATAAAAAAAAAAAAGTGTGTGAATTTGCACATGGTAAAATATTTGAACACAAACAACGTGTAGCTTCTTTTTCTAATACGCTCTAACCTTATTTGGTAAATTTTTAAAGGTTACATAGTGAAATGGTTGGTATTTACTAAAGGAAAATACACTTGGCACTACAAATGCACTAAGACAAACTAGGAGACAGGAAACCAACAAAAGTTAGAATTTTAAACAAGATTTTTATTTTGGTCGTTAGACAGGAATCTTTAGACATAGCCTGGCATAGGAATTGCCCCCCTACCCGTGAAATAGTCCATGTATTTGTCACGAACCTCACGGGCATTTTGGGGGGGCAAGCCAGCACGGGCAGATTCCAGGCCCGGCAGGGGATTATCAGGGGAAAGTCCAGCCTCAGGCAAAACTGAGGCCATATAGGAATTGGATTTGCGGCAGAGAAAATTGTGTAGCACACAACAGCATAATACTACATAGTTTATTTTGTAGTCCGCCAAGTGTATTGAAGTCATAAAAAGGCGGAACCCGCTGGCCATTATGCCAAAGGCATTTTCAACGACTCTTCGGCCCCTGGCCAGCCGGTAATTGAACACCCTCTTCTCTGGGGTCAGGGTCCTCTGAGGAAATGGGAGCAGCTTCTCCAGCGCTGCTTTTCTCACCCCTCTTTTTTTGTGGATGGGGTTTTTCGTCTCCCACAGAGCCGGCAGCTCCCTTACCCGGTCAATAAATTCCGCCAGGAACTCTTTGTCGCTAATAAAGACATTCATATTGTATCTGCAAGTTAAATAAATAATATATAACTAATGTGAGGCAAACAGTCTAACCTCCTTAACATCGTAGTCACCATATATATCCTACAACATTCTCCAAACAGTATAGGCCCACAATTTGGCACAGTCTCAAAATCACATACCTTCGTTCGCACGTCCGTCACTTGAACTCCTCTCTCCGCACACCGAACGTACTATAGTCACATGTGTGTTTGCTATATACACACCACGCATGCATCAAAATACGAACACGTCGCTCCGCACACGTCGCCCACCCATGACGTTCTAACTAACATCTTTTCCCCGCCCCTTCTCTTTCGGCGCGCAGACAGATATGGCGGAGTTACAGCAGGTGTCTGATAATTCCGCAACTAACAAGGAGGAGACAAGCCCGGAGAACGAGGAAACATCACGATCAAGGAGGAGATTCAAGGCATCGAATATGTCTTTTGCGGAGATGGCGGAGATGGTGGACATCTTGCTCAAGTCTGATTATGACGCAAAGCATGGGCCGTATAGCAAACCAAATAGAAGGAAGGCCAAAATCCTCACTAAAGTCGTGAAGAGTCTGAAGACGAATTTCGGGGTGAAACGCTCAAATGAGCAGCTCAGAAAGAGGTGGTCAGACCTCAAACTGAGGGAGCCAGAGCAGTTAAGGAGCATTAAGAGAATGCTCGCAAAAAGTAAGTAAAATGTACACTTTTCTGCTATTAATCCTTTTCTAAACTGACATGTTGCTGTTTTTTTTTTTTTTTTTTATTATTGGACTCCCTTCCAAAATGTAATATTTTGAACTTGGTTGGGCACAGTAATCGTTCGTTACGTTACAGACACTTCGTTCGGCCACTATCCGCTGTTTTGGCTTATTTTACAGCCACAAAAGTAATTAGACATCTGCCATTTTTTGTGAAATTTGGGGCACAAAGTTTTAGGCTAGATGATGTGTTTGTAAAGAGAATGAAATGCAAACTGTAAACTGTGTAAAGGAGAGGACACTCAGCAGCTGCTTCCACATCTGTACTTTGGAGCACTATAGTGTGGGCCACCAGACCCGCCTTTTTTGGGTGTCCCACACAGGTGCATCAGAGAATTTTTGTGTTGCCTACATGTCTAAAAAATGACAGACAAAGGTGAATACTAAGCATATTCTTGGTCAGAAATAATGCATTCATCTTTAACTTCCGCCCAAACACACACTTGTACCCCACTTCCAAGCAATTTAGCCTGTTTTTTTTTTTACATAGAGAATTTCGGTGTGATAACTCTACCTTTTGTTTGATTCTCATAGGGGAGAGAAGACTGGGAGGAGGACACTCCAGGGAGCACAAGAACCCCACAGCTTCACAACAACCCCAAACTCCAAAAGACCAACAACCTAAAGATGTGGAGGAAGTTGAGGTGGAGGAAGGAGAAGTGCAGGAAGGAGAGGTGGATGACGTTGTGGAACTGGTCACCACAACAGGTCAGTATCTGTCACCCCAGCTTCAGGTAAGAGAGGTAGGCCTGCAGAGTTATAATACCGTTTGTATTTTGTTTTTAGGGGATGTGAATGTTGGGGTGAAGGATAGTACAGGTTTCTCTGCTGACAGTGCCCTCCGCCTCATCCAGCAAGTGATGGAATGTAGCACGGAACTGGACAAAATTAAAGAAAGAATTCATGTGATGGATCAAACATTTAAAGACATTCTCTATGTTTTGGGGAGAATTCAATAAGGCATCCCAACCCCCTTTTTTCTCATGTTTGTTCTTCAACTTTTAAAAAACTTTTAGACAATCAAACCAGCCAAAAATTGAATCTGCACACAGTGTGTCAACATGTGCTATCTGCCATCAGGGGATATCCATGTACGTCTTTTGGGGGTGCAACCCCTTCCTCGTATCTAAAGTAGGTGAACTGAGGAAGGGGTTGCACCCCCAAAACACGTCCATTGATCACCCCTGATGGCAGATAGCACATGTTGACAATAGGGATCAGGAGTCTAAAATCCCTATAGGAAAATAATCCCAATTGTGTGCATATTCAATTTTTGGCTAGGCAAGGGGTGGCAGGACCCCATATTAGGACGGGCACATAGAGACATATAGTTTGTGTAAGTGAATGTCTCAGATTGCTCCGAGGTATCCAATTTTGTAATATTTGGAATGCAACTGTTATTTTTGTATTTTCCTAAGAAAACAATTGCCGGTTTGTGGCCAGGCAAACCAAAAATGTAAAATAAAAAAAAAAAAGTGTGTGAATTTGCACATGGTAAAATATTTGAACACAAACAACGTGTAGCTTCTTTTTCTAATACGCTCTAACCTTATTTGGTAAATTTTTAAAGGTTACATAGTGAAATGGTTGGTATTTACTAAAGGAAAATACACTTGGCACTACAAATGCACTAAGACAAACTAGGAGACAGGAAACCAACAAAAGTTAGAATTTTAAACAAGATTTTTATTTTGGTCGTTAGACAGGAATCTTTAGACATAGCCTGGCATAGGAATTGCCCCCCTACCCGTGAAATAGTCCATGTATTTGTCACGAACCTCACGGGCATTTTGGGGGGGCAAGCCAGCACGGGCAGATTCCAGGCCCGGCAGGGGATTATCAGGGGAAAGTCCAGCCTCAGGCAAAACTGAGGCCATATAGGAATTGGATTTGCGGCAGAGAAAATTGTGTAGCACACAACAGCATAATACTACATAGTTTATTTTGTAGTCCGCCAAGTGTATTGAAGTCATAAAAAGGCGGAACCCGCTGGCCATTATGCCAAAGGCATTTTCAACGACTCTTCGGCCCCTGGCCAGCCGGTAATTGAACACCCTCTTCTCTGGGGTCAGGGTCCTCTGAGGAAATGGCCTCATAAGATGTGGTTCGAGCCCGAAGGCTTCATCAGCCAAAAAAACAAAGGGGAGTCCTTCAATATTCCCTGCATCCGGTGGCAATGCAAGGTCGTCACTCTGGAGACGAAGGGCAAACTCCGTCTGGATGAAGGATCCCCCATCGGACATCCGGCCATTCTTCCCTATATCAACATAGAGGAATTCATACCGTGCTGACACCACCGCCATCAGCACAATGCTATGAAACCCCTTGTAATTGAAGTAGTAGGACCCAGAACGGGGTGGCGGCACGATGCGGACGTGCTTCCCGTCTATAGCACCACCGCAGTTGGGGAAGTCCCACCGCATGGCAAACTCCGATGCCACAGTCTGCCATTCCTGTGGCGTGGAAGGAAGCTGTGGAGTCAAACAAGATGAAAAAATATTAGAATACACAAATCAAACATTACAAGTATATTCTAAGAAAATACATTAGAGGCCAACATCAAGCAAAGTCTACGTTTATTAAGGTGTTTTAAATAAGTATGATGGAAGGCTCATGTATCATATTCATCACCCCCTATGATGGTCCATTAATAAATTATAATGGGGAGGGGGGGTAGATGTGTTTGGACACAGGATAGCATTGCAGTGGCGGTGCGTCCAGAGTGGGCGCTGGAGCACTGCCCCCTCTCTCCTGTGCCCGTCACTCAGAACAATACATAGGTTCATGCCTTACATTAACCTATGTATTGTCTATGCCGCCCACTATTCAGGTGGATGGCCCCCTGTTAAGCGACCGACATATGAAGAACTGCGGCATTTATGGGCTTAAAATTGCATATCAGAAACAGGAAGGAAAATTGTCTTGCACATTACAGCCTGAGGGATGTAATTGGCTTCAGAAAAGTTAAATAGGGGACACAGGGGGGGGGGGGCATTCCTTGGGTAAACACTGACAGGCTGCTCTGCCAATCATGTTCACCAAGTCTGTTTAATGGTAACATGATTGGCTGATGCAACATCAAGGGAAGGAGAAGACATCAAGGACAGAAGAAGGATGGCGCTGACCACAAGAAGGTAAGTGCAGGGCTGGGGGGGAACTGGCTGCATTGGAGGGGACAAAATGGCTGCATTAGAGGGAACAAAATGGCTGCATTGGAGGGGACAAAATGGCTGCATCAGGGGGAACAAAATGGCTGCATTGGAGGGGACAAAATGGCTGCATTAGAGGGAACAAAATGGCTGCATTGGAGGGAACAAATGGGGGCGTTTAATAGGCACTAGAGCAAAAAAGGAGGAAGTTTATTTCCTAAATTGGGGTTTGAACCCCCAAACATTTGGAGCAACAGGCGCCCCTGCTGGAAAGGTTAGTGAAGGGAAATATGCATGGAGGAGAAAAAAGGGGCAATCTAAAGCTTCCAGCATGCATGAGGGCAAAGGGGACATTCTCAGCATATTACAATCATGGTAATTAGGGAAGGATGAAAGAAATACAATACATTATCATACATGAAATACATAAAATGTGATGTTAATGGAGAAAACTTACCCTAATATAGTCCTCCTGCAGGACTTGTATAATGGCAGAACAGGTGTCTGGGATTATGAGGCCCAGAGCTTGGGGGGAGATGCCTGTCGTGAACTTCAAGTCCTGAAGACTTCTCCCTGTGGCCAGATAACGTAAGGTGGCGATGAGCCTCTGCTCAGCACTGATGGCTTCCCGCATAACGGTGTCCTTCCTGGTAATATAGGGGGACACCAAAGCCAACAGTTCCTGAAAAACGGGGTCAGACATCCGCAGAAAATTCCTGTAGTCCTCAGGATTATTCTCGACGATCTCCCGCAGCAGAGGCATATGGCAGAATTGGTCCCGCTGGAGCAACCAATTCTTGGTCCATGAACTCCTCCTCACACCATTCATGGACTGGTCTTGGTCCAAAACAAGCAGACCAACACCAAGCGCACGCACAGCACGAACTCGACGACGAGAACGTCCAGGCGACATGGCTAGGAAACGGTCGTCTTATCAGAACGTACAGAACAGAACGCACTTTAGAACAGCAAGGCCTATGAATAACGAACTGAAAAACAGAAACGAACAGGCAAGAACGCACTGTAAAACAGATACGACCTGCCTAGACGCCCTGAAAGTCAAGATACGAACCCACAAGCACAAACTGAACCGCAGAAAACGAACTGAAAAGTACGAAGACTGAAAAGCGCGAATCGTTTCTTTCCCAAACTTTTACTTCACACGCGGTAACACGAGATCAGCAAAAGCAGCCCAAGGGGTGGCGCTAAGAAAAAAGATCTTCCCCTTTATAGTGCCGTCGTACGTGCTGGACGTGAGTGCGGAGAACAACGAGGAAATTGGGAAATGACAGTGTGTACGCATAGAAAGCTTGACGAGAAAATAGACAAGGTTAACAAGAATCTCGTCGAAAAAAACGACGTGTTTTTTACGACGAGAAACTCGGTCGTGTGTACGAGGCCTAAGAGTCAATATGGGAAAAAGGTGTCTCCTCTCCACTGATGCTTTATCACTAATCCTTGTTTCACTAAAAACCCCAAATTTTCAAAAAACATTTGTCATTGGGATGGAAAATGAGGTGAAATCTTCTGAACAGGTGCACAGACAGCAAAACAAATGTTACAGGGGTGATAACCCTTCCCTATGTTTTCCAAAAAAGCTTAAAAATTGATTTTTTGGCTGGAGCTACACTTAAAAAATGTACCTGTTCCAAATTACAAACAGATTCTACTTAAGAACAAACCTACAGTCCCTGTCTTGTTTGCACCGCCTGTATACTGCTGTTCAGAGTATATAGGGACTTTTTTAAATTTGGGTGCGGGGTTCCCCTTAATATCCATACAAGACCCAAAGGGTCTGGTAGTGGACTGGAGGCGGGGGGGATAGTGGGGGGGGGGTTACCCATGCCATTTTTCTCAATGATTTTCATCCATATTGCCGGGACCATACATTACATTAAAGCCGCAAGCAGTTTCAAATGGCTTTTTTTCCTTTAGAAATGTCATTTTGTACAGGGACAGTTCTAAACACGGGAAACACTTGCCACTTCACAGGCATACTTTAGACACCCCCCAGGTACGATATTTAAAGGAATATTAAAAAAAAAAAAATTCACTTCATGCATCATTAAAATCACTGCTCCCGAAAAAACGGCAGTTTTTAAAACTTATTTTTGCATTGATACATGTCCCCTGGGGCAGGACCCGGGCCCCCAAACCCTTTTTAGGACAATAACTTGCATATTAGCCGTTATAATCAGCACTTTTGATTTTGAACATTCGCGTCCATTGTATCTAATAGAGTTCAAAAGTTTGCACAAACTTTCGGTCCGTTCGCAGGTTCTGGTGCGAACCGAACTGGGGGGTGTTCGGCTCATCCCTAGTCTTTATTAAAAGTGGTTGTAAACCTCAGATATGAAATATTAGAAAAGCATATTTCTCTATAGTGTGTACTAGTCTCAATTAATAGCACTAAATGCCATTTGTTTCACCTAGATACATGTGATCCACCTAGATGACATCACAGCCACAAGTTCTACATTCCACCTAGTGGCCAATAAAGAATATTCCCCAAGTGGATCCCACTACTAGCTGATACTAATCACCAATTTTATCACCTAAGGAAGAGGCAATTTAACGCCAACACATGTGTTTTATTTGGTGAAGGTTTTGGTAAAGCAGATGACTTGTGTCTATCCTTTTAATAATCTCATTGGGCGCCTCTGCCCCTTTTTGCACTGACTCTTTCTACTACTTTGTTCACCCACCTGAGAACCCCCTTAGAGCACCCAGGTTGGCAATTCTTGGGGCATAGAGAGTGACCACACTGACCCTGCGTGGTTTTCTTCAGCCGCGCACTAGGAAGGCCGTGTTTTGCCCCATAGGTGGATGACCGCAGCCTCAACAGTTGTAAGTCCATTTTGACCTTTTATTGTGGAAGCACTGAGATCTTGTTTTTGAATGAATCTCCTACACTATAAGGACTCTCCAGACTCCCTCTCTTTTCTTTTTTGGTGGAAAATCTGAGCTTTATAAGAAACCCCTGGCCACCTCCTCAGGATTCTTTGGTCAACCACACCCCAGACCTTTATGCCTGCTGTTCGTTCCTCTGCTATAAGCATGAATCACTCCTGACAAGTTTTCCTGACACCAAGAGAAAAAAGGTGACAGGTGAGGGAGCTCCAGCACACAGCCTGTGATTGACATTTCTGTTCCTATGTGAAGGGGTGTGTCCTTTCCCTCTAATCAGCTATCAGAGCTCTCCTCACTAAGTGCTGCAGAGTGTAACTTCAGCTTTATGCCCCCTGTTTTCTGACAGATCAGAAAGCTTTATAAATTCTGCACTTTGAATGCATGAAGAGAAAACTGCAGATAAACAGGTACAACGTATGTAGTAGGATTTGTTTAATCTCTGTGTATCACCTGCGGCCAGTTACTTCACTGAGTATATGTAAGCGTTTACAACCACTTTAACCCCTGAATTATGTAGTTACATAGTTACAAAATTAGTCTGGGTGAAAAAAGACACAAGTCCATCTAGTTCAACCAATAAAAGGGAAAAAATTATTTTACAATCCTATATACACAATCCCATACCATTATTTTTAATATTTTCCTGAATTAAAAAAAATAAATAAAAAGTATATGTATATATTCATATATATATATATATATATATATATATATATATATATATATTTTTTTTTTTTTTCTTTTATGGTTGATAATCAAGAAAATGAATGCAAAAACATTACACAGTGCATTTCCTTTGGAGTAAATGGAAGAGAGATAGATAGAGATAGATAGAGAGAGATAGAGATAGATAGAGAGATAGATAGATAGATAGATAGATAGATAGATAGATAGATAGATAGATAGATAGATAGATAGATAGATAGATAGATAGATAGATAGATAGATATTTTTGTATGCTGTGTGATATTTCCTTTAGTCAGAACATGATAAATGATAAATTGCTACAGAAAGCAAAGATTTTATCAGCACTTACATAATTTATGTTATGATAAAAATTTACAGGACATGCCTAGAAGATAAAAGGCATTACTCCAAATTGTATCAGCAATAAATGAAAATGGGATCTACACAACATGTCCATCTGTCAGTGAGGTTTCTTATCTTGACAGAATGGAATGTTCCAGCTTTTGAAGATTACATGCAGGGATCTTAATTCTGACTGCATGTATAACTGCCTAAATTGTAAAAGAACTTAATGCCCAAAGGCATGTACATTTATGATTTTATGTATAAGAAGAAGTACTATCAGCCAGTCCAGGCAGGCATAACACTATATTTGTGCGTATGTGTTTTTTTTTTTTTAACTTACAGTATCTCACAAAAGTGAGTACACCCCTCACATTTTTGTAAATATTTTATTATAAATTTTCATGTGACAACACTGAAGAAATTACACTTTGCTACAATGTAAAGTAGTGAGTGTACAGCTAGTATAACAGTGTAAATTTTCTATCCACTCAAAATAACTCAAATCACAGCTATTAATGTCTAAACCACTGGCAACCAAAGTGAATACACCCCTAGGTGAAAATGTCCAAATTGGGCCCAAAGTGTCAATATTTTGTGTGGCCACCATTATTTTCCAGCACTGCCTTAACCCTCTTGGCCACTGAGTTCACCAGAGCTTCGCAGGTTGCCACTGGAGTCCTTTTCCACTTCTCCATCACAGAGCTGGTGGATGTTAGAGACCTTGCGCTCCTCCACTTTTCGTTAATGGATGCCCCACAGATGCTCAATAGGGTTTAGGTCTGGAGACATGCTGGGCCAGTCCATTACCTTTACCCTCAGCTTCTTTAGTGAGGCAGTGGTTGTCTTGGAGGTGTGTTTAAGGTCATTATCATGTTGGAATACTGCCCTGCGGCCCAGTCTCTGAAGGGAGAAGATCATGCTCTGCTAAAGCACTTTTTTTATTTTGATTCCAGCTGTTATAATGGTGACCATGCCTTCTTGAGCTCTCTATGCCTGGCCCGAATAAGGCCCCTTTCACACTGGGGCAGTTTGCAGTCGCTATTTAGCTAAAAATAGCGCCTGCAAACCGAGCCTAAACAGCGGCTCCTTTCTCTCCAATGTGAAAGCCCTGAGGGCTTTCACACTGGAGCGGTGCGCTAGCAGGACGGTAAAAAAAGTCCTGCTAGCCGCATCTTTGGAGCGGTGAGAGGAGCGGTGTGTTTACCGCTCCTCCACCGCTCCTTCCCATTGAAATGCATGGGATACCGCGATAATACCGCCCGCAAACCGCGGCTGTAGCCGCGGTTTGCGGGTGGTATTAACCCTTTATTGGCCGCTAGCGGGGGTTAAAACCGCACCACTAGCGGCCGAATAGCTCAACAATCCCGACGTTATAGCGCCGCTAAAAATAGCGGCGCTATACCGCCACCGCCCCCACCGCCCCAGTGTGAAACCAGCCTAACAGAGACACTCACATTGGACAATTTTCATTAGATTGCTGAACTCACTAAACACTTGCAATCCACACGTCTTTATTGTATGCAGAATGTTGAGACAATACAATAAGGTAGACTTGTTAAAGGCAGTTAAAAAGGGAATATTGGCTTTCCTGGTCCCAATGTGTGTCATGTAAGGAGGAAGGATTGCAGAAGTCCACACAAAGGAAAAGGAAAATACAATTATATCACAAGAAGGGTAAGGGAATACAGAAAATAGAATGCAATACAAAAAATGGCGGCAATATAATAAAAAAATGAAAAAATTACCCGAGAACAACATTGACTATAAATATAAATGCAACTGCATTTCCCACATAAGGCGGAGAGACAGCACACTTTGTATCATAATTAATTGCCATTTTTTTTCTAAAATACTTGTTTTCATATTTGGTTTTCATCCATTGTTGCATTCCCTTGCAGCTGATCTCCTAGCATATTTGCAGCTACTTTTGGTCCACATGCATGAGCTTTAGCAATGGCTGCATGTCATTACTCAAGGAAAGTTTTTTTTTAAGGTGACAACAGTGTACCACCCCTGTATTAAATGTGTTCAAATGGTAGTCTTCAGCAGAAGTCTGGGTGACAGTGCAGGAGTAATGGGTCTTGTAACTGAACCGTGTAAATGGCCCAGTCATGGTCATTGAACATCCTTTTGCTAATTAGTGATAAATAGAAAAATAACTTGTTGTTAAAATTATAAAAATCCAGGGTTTTTAATTGCCAGTAGATTGGAGTGTAGTTTTTTGTTATGCCGAATTTATGTAATATTTTTTTTTTTTTTACCAGCATTTATTTGATTGATGTGTAGTCCTTAAAGTAGAAATAAAGCTTTTTACTGCAGATAAAACATGCTATGTGGCTAGGAACAATGGGTCGTTGAAACAGAGGTAAAGCCCCGTCGTACACATGGTCCGAATGCTGGGCGACATCGGCTGGTTCAATAAAAACCGACCGTCATTCAGCCCATGTGTGTGGCAGCCAGTCCAGCAGAACTGGCCGTTTGGCCAGCTTCTTTCGGACGAGCATGCTGGAGAACCAGCAGCCAACTGGCTCCCAATTAGCGTTCACAGCCAATGGCTGAGAGTGCTGATCGGATTGGCTTGGTAGGGGGACCATCCCCCTGTCAGAACACAACCGCTCATCGGGGGAGATCACTGTACTAATGTTGGATCGTTAGTACAGCAGCTCCAACTGGAACTGACAATTTTTTTTTTCAATCCACTGGGATGAACAGAAAAAAAACTCATACTGTGTGCTAGGCTTAAAGCGGAGTTCTACCTAAAAAAAATTAAAAGTCAGCAGCTACAAATACTGCAGCTGCTGACTTTTAAAGTATAACACTTACCTGTCCAGGGCGCCCGCAAAGTCCTCACCCGAAGCCGACCCATCCCTCAGCTCCGGGTGGAGACGCCGGCATTGCTAGTAAGGGAATAAGATAGTGAAGCCTTGCGGCTTCACAGCCTGGTTCCCTACTGCACATGCGTGAGTCGTGCTGCGCTTTCTGAGTGGTCCCTGCTGTCTTCGGGGACCTGTGTGTCTCTCAGAAGACAGGGGGTGGGGCCAGACTGGATTGGACAGGTATCTGCTCCCCCCTCCCCCTGAAAGGTGCCAAATGCGACACTAGTGGGAGGGAGGAATCCAGACATCGGAAGTTCCATTTTTGGGTGGAACTCCGCTTTAAAGTATTGCAGAGTTTATTTCTGCTTTAGGCCTCCTTTCACACTAGTGGTAGTGATTTGCAGGAAATCAGGAGGTGATGCCGCAGCCTACTGATGTCTTTTTTGTTTGTTTGTATTTGCTTTCGCCAAATGGCATCTGTGAGCCAAGAGTTGTGCTTGTATCCCTATTCACTTATATGGGATAATTTAACGGGCAGGACCGTGGCAAAGTGTAAACACCCAAGAGGTACCTTCTTGTCTGCTTGTATGTGGGGGGTCAAGGGGTTTTTACTTTACCATCGCTTGGCTGCCTGTGTCAAAGAACCCCTAGAAGAACCCCTAGAATAATTCATGTTTTAATTTTCGATTTTTTTATATCTGATCTTTCGGTTATTTTATAACTGAAGAGTTAATGCATTATTGATGTTACTGTTCTAACTGATTTCTAGATTGTTTATTGCTAATGTCCTTTCTGTTTTCCCCTTAAAGCAGAATTAAACTTTTTTGTCCATCTTCTCTATTTTTCCTCAGGGTTCGGACTGTTCGACCTCTTCATTGGACGGGCTGCAATAATGTCACTCCTGCGCATGTGCATGGGTGTCACATCATCACGGCACAGAGGGTCTCTTCAATTCCACTTTAAATATACAAAATTATAGTTTTCATAGACAAGATTTTTTTTCAGGCAGGTTTTTTTTTTAAAACAGATTTTTTGTCTGTTAGCTGGCACTGTGTGTGTGTGTGACCTTCAGACCTTCAGAATTACTGAAACAAAGAGTGTATGTAAAGCCAAAACTTTTTTTCATATTAGATAGGGAGTAGGAAAAGGTTACAACTCTCATCAGGGTATATTTTGCTTCCTGTGTCCCGATGGATGGATATCCCCTCTCTTCCTATCCTGGAGATGCAACATGACATTAGAGGGAATTTTACCAAAGTGAACAGAATTCTCCCATCTTAGGCTGAATTCACATTTAGTTTCATGTATGAGCACAAAATTGCACCACACAGTTATGCCTTGTACACACGAGCGGAATTTACGTCGGAATAAACTCCAATGTGTTTTTCGGATGGGTTTTTCCGACGGAATTCCTCTCAAGCTGTCTTGCATACACACGATCACACTAAAATCCGACCGTCAAGAACGCGGTGATGTATAACACTATGACGAGCCAAGAAAATGAAGGTCTATGCTTCCGAGCATGCGTCAAATTGTTTCCGAGCATGCATGGTTTCTAGTCCGTCGGAATTGCATCCAGATGAACGGAAATTCTGCTAGAAATTTTTTTCATCTGAAAAAAAGAGAACATGTTCTCTATCTAATTAAGTCAGAATTTCCGACAGAAAAAGTCCAATAGGCAATACACATGGTCGGAATATCCGATGAAAAAATTACATCTGACTTTTTCCATCAGAAATTCCGGCCGTGTGTACACGGCATAACTGTTTTTCTTGCATGATAATGCTCATCTTTATTGCCGCATTTGGGGTGCTATTACCTAAAAATGGCAACTCAAGGTCGAAACACAGTTTTTGCTAGACATGTGCACTGCCTAAAAATGTGTTTGCTTCCGTTTCATGTTTTTGTTTGTAATGACACACCAAGTATGAAAGGGGTTAAAGGACATTCCATTCCCGAATACCAAGGCAGCTACCAGACACTCCAGTCAGGCGAACAAGAAAGCCATACAAATAATTCTCCCCCAATAACGAGACAAAGCTCTGTCTTGAGGTTCAAGCAGGAATGACAAATACATTTTATTGAAAAACTACAGGCTTATATACAGTAAAAGAGGAGGTGCATACATATCCTGCTCATATTACTCTGAAAATACACCTGTGACCAAACCTAATTAACATGAGCTAATTAACTAATCCCTTTAAGCAGCCAAGATGACTCATATATATGACCTTTGAGTTTCCTAGACTGGCTGTCTCCTAAACTACAATACACGTTATCAAAGGACTCCTTCACACAATTACAGGTTCAATGAAAGATCCTCAGAAGTAATCCTAGACTCATTTACATTACAACAGACAGACAGGTGGCTGGAGTTGACATCATCAGCCTCGTTAAGCAATAGACGGTCGGTCTGTTACCTTGACTTCCTGCAATGCCCAAATAAGGAGTTATACTTCCTGGGCATAGCCCTCACAGTGTACAGGGGATAACATCTTCATATTTCTTAAGAGATATTGTTAATGAATATTACTTTCCCATTTTAAGTAGTCCAAGATATATTTTTTCAGTCACCCTATGTCCCTAATGGACATAGGGTGATTTAGACATAAGAGGTGCATGGGGATCTGAAACAAGGGTATCCCATACTTTCTAAGGGATTCTGGGTTCCACAGGCCCTCCTGTTACATTGTTTTTTTTTCAGTTTTTCGGGTCATTCATTGCGATCACAATTCGTAAATTAAAACAAATTTGTTGAAAATTCGTTAAAAAACTAATTTCGTAACGAAACGGATTGCACATGTCTAGTTTTTGCACATTTTACATTTGATGAAATTCTAAAGTGTAAATGCAGCCTTAGAAACTTGTCATAGGCAAAGGTGTCCTCACTGGAAGATTTTCTCTCAACTCTTGCTCTGATGACAACTCAAGCTTTTTAGATTTTTCCTTGTTCTTCCTCTCAGCTTAAAGTGGATGTAAACTCTCCATACACCCAGTGAAGTGAACAGCCTCAGATGATACACAGGGATGAACCAAATCTCCCTACATAGGTTTTACATTTATATCTGCTGTCTTCAAATGTATATGCTGTTTAGAAAGTTTAGATTGTGTTAGGAGATTTTCTCTTCCTGTTTAACACAGTGTGATGTCTGGGCATACAGCCAAGATAGCTAACATTGCTGATTGGAGGAAAGGCACACACCCCCTCTCATCATAGGCAGAGACTCTCATGCCTTGTACACACCATCGTTTTTCCTGACGTGCAAAAAGCCATTGTTTTTCCTGATGTGATTCCTCTCCAGCCTGATTTGCATACACACGTTCATGCAAAAAACCGCCCCACCAAAGCGTGGCGACGTACAACACGTACAACGGGACTATAAAGGGGAAGTTCCTTTCAAATGGCGCCACCCTTTGGGCTGCTTTTGCTGATCCTCGTGTTAGTAAAAGTCTGGTGAGAGACGATTCATGCTTTTCAGCCTCGTGCTTTTCAGTTCGTTACAGCGTGCCGAATGTGCTATCTCTATTCTGAACGCTAGTTTTATCAGAACGAGCGCTCCCGTCTCATACTTGATTCTGAGCATGCACGTTTTTTTTCCCCCCTCAGAAAAGCATACACGACCGTTTTTCGCAATGAGAAAAAGACTGACGGGAAAAGCGACGAGAAAAAAGAGAGCTGGTTTTAATTTTTTTACGGGCAGTTTTTTCGTCAAGAAAACTTCTAGGGAGCATACACACGACCGGTTTTCATGACCAATATAAAAAATGGCAGTTTTCTCGTCGTGAAAACCGGTCGTGTCTACAAGGCATCAGAGGGTTTTTTTTTTAATAGGACCTGCTCCCTGCTAATCTATTTTAGCAACCTCCCCGGATTGAAGATTCAGGCTGCTTTTGTCTAAAGTGTCCGAGAATTTGTCAGGAGTTAGGCTGATAACAGAGGAACACCCCCCCCCCCCCCCTTTCGGTTCGCACCAGAACCTGCGAACGGACCGAAAGTTTGCGCGAACTATCGAACCCTGTTAAAGTCTATGGGACTCGAACGTTCGGAAACAAAAGTGCTAATTTTAAAGGCAAATATGCAAGTTATTGTCCTAAAAAGGGTCCTGCCCCAGGGGACATGTATCAATGCAAAAATAAGTTTTAAAAACGTCTGTTTTTTCGGGAGCAGTAATTTTAATGATGCATAAAGTGAAAAAAAAAGTGAAATATTAATTTAAATATCATACCTGGGGGGTGTCTATAGTATGCCTGTGAAGTGGCACGTGTTTCCCGTGTTTAGAACTGTCCCTGCACAAAATGACATTTCTAAAGGAAAAAAAGTCAAAACTGCTTGCGGCTTTAATGTAATGTCTGGTCCCGGCAATATGGATGAAAATCATTGAGAAAAATGGCATGGGTACCCCCCCCCAGCCCATTACCAGCCCCTTTGGGTCTCGTATGTATATTAAGGGGAATGCCGCACCCAAATTTAAAAAACGAAAGACGTGGGGCCCCCAGGCCCTATATACTCTGAACAGCAGTATACAGGAGGTGCAAACAAGACAGGGACTGTAGGTTTGTTGTTACGTAGAATCTGTTTGTAATTTTGAACTGGTACATTTTTAAAGTGTAGCTCCAGCCAAAAAACATATTTAAAAAATAAGCTTTTTGGAAAACATAGGGAAGGGTTATCACCCCTGTAATGTTTGTGCACCTGTTCAGAACATTTCACCCAACTTTCCGTCCCAATGACAAATGTTTTTAGAAAATTTGGGGTTTTTAGTGAAACAAGGATTAGTGATAAAGCGTCAGTGGAGAGGAGACACCTTTTTCCCATATTAACTCTTACAGGAGAGAATTTTCCTTCCTTGGGGTAGATTTCCTCTCACTTCCTGTTGTCTCCTTCCGTTTGCAAGTAGGAGTCGTTTGTAAGTTGGATGTTTGAAAGTAGGGGCCTGCCGTATATACTCTGCAGAAATTTGGCCCTTAGGTGTTGGTGTTGCCACAACACTGTAAGTCCTCACAGTTACTCTTGGCGGGTGCTGGAACGCCCTGCTGTGAACTATTATATCAAGAATTGTAATTCCATTCTATTGTTGAACAGTGGTAGGAAAAGTTGGGCCTTTGGTGGTGGTGGTGGTGGTGCTGGTGTCACAACACTGTAAGTCCTCACAGTTACTCTTGGTGGGCACAGGAACGGGCCCAGCTGTGACATATTAGATCAAGAATTGTAATTACATGCCCCTGTTGAACAGGGGCAGAAAAATTGGGCCTTTGGTGGTGGTGGTGACGGTGTTGCCACAACACTGTAAGCCCTCACAGTTACTCTTGGTGGGCGCAGGAATGGGCCCTGCTGTGAAATATTAGATCAAGAATTTTAATTACATGCCCCTATTGAACAGGGGCATAAAAATTGGGCCTTAGGCATTGGTGCCACAACACTGCAACCCCTCACAGATACTCTAGTTGGAGCACAGAAATGAGCCCTGCTGCAAAGTATTGCACCAAAAATTTTAATTAAATGCCCCTGTTTAACAGGGGCAGAAAAATTGGGCCTTAGGCACTGGTGCTGGTGCCACAACACTGCAACCCCTCATAGATACTCTAGTTGGAGCGCAAGAATGAGCCCTGCTGCAAATTGTTGCATCAAAAATTTTAATCAGGGGGGGGGGGCGTGGCTAACCACCGAGCTGAATGGACGCCTGAATCCACAGCTCTTGCACTGAACGGAGATCTGACCACCCACAGCACTAACCCACACAGCAGAAATGCAGCATTCAGACCCCCACATGCTAGGGAACCAGACCGGGACCTTCCGCAAACGGAAGGAATACAGGCAACCAAGAAAATTGACAGATTTCTTCACTCTGTCTCCCAGAGAACAAATCCAAGATGGCGCCCGCGATCGCTCGCCGCGCGGAGAACGGGCTTACACTGACCATCCTGATGCAGATGATCCATCCATCCTGCCACAGAAACTCTCCTCGGATCCCCCTTCACATCCTGGGCCATCCTCTACCTCCAACAGCCCGGCAAGCGTGTGGATGCGCCTGGATACAGGAGCCCAGGCCTCTGAGGTAAGACCTGCACTAGACAGTCTGCTCACACTGATGCCTGCATCATCCCCCATAGCGGCCTTCCCTACTACTAACCAGCCGGTTATAGACACGATGCTGAAGGACATGCTGATTTCCCTACACAGCTCTTTGCACAATGACATTTCATCTATGTTCTCAGCATTTATATCTGAGATGATGCATATGGGGAACAAAATGGGCCATATTGAGCATAAGATGAGCGCCATGACAGACACAGTAAATGATCTAGTGGATGAACATGATCACACCAGAGATGAACAGCAGTGGGTGCGGGCCAAAATGGCAGACCTCAAAGACCGATCGAGACGTAATAATATAAAAATACATGGGATACCAGAAACGATCGTCCCAGCCGATCTGAATTCATATGCTAGAAAGATGATTTCCACTCTATTGCCAGACCTCCCACCGGTAGAGACTATCATTGATCGCATTCACCGCCTACCAAAACCCCCTCACCTCCCTGCAGAGGTTTCCCGTGACACTCTTATGAGAATCCACTTCTTTCATGCTAAGGATATGCTCCTAGCCAAAACCAGACGTATGGACCAACTACCACCACCATACACAAAGCTGCAGATTTTTGCTGACATCTCCCAATACACCCGCCAACAACGGCGTCAACTTCAAACCATCACCAAACCCCTCAATAACCACAAGATACCCTACCAATGGGGATTCCCTACCAAAACTTCTGGTCACCAAAAATGGGGTAAAGCACAGCATCCATACAGTGGAAGAAGGCATTCAACTTCTCAGGAAATGGAAAATTATATCTGACTGCGACGCCTCGCCGCAGGGGACAACCATAGAGAACTCTCATTCCCTAATCAAAGGACCCAGTTCCAATGTTCACAAGTGATCTTGAGGTTAGTGTATTCTTTATGCAAGTTTAAATATGCACTCCGGTTCAGTGCCTGCTCGTTGCAGATAGCTCACGAACTTATACCCTCCAAAGCGATCAGTAGTTCAACTGGTATACTAAAGACCCCCATTTTTATTTTTCCCTTTTTGCTACCCTTTAACCATTTTGTTACTGCTACACTGACTGTTGTCTTCTTTCCTACTTCCCTGCCTACCCTGATCCCCATGAGAGCACAAGACTACTGCGATAAAGTCTTCTCTGAGAACACCTTCTCCCTGAACCACAAGATCCAATGGAACCACAAGTTTCCCCACTGAAACAACCATACTACCCACGAACTGTAAGTACTACTTTATCTTCGTATACTACACAACTCTTTCCAAGATGCCAAAATTTCTTTCACTAAACGTGAAAGGCCTAAACCATCCAGCCAAAAGGGCTTCTATGTGGAAAACGGCACAGAACTCCCTCTGCGACGTTCTCTGTGTACAAGAAACACATTTCAAAATCACTGCAGAACCCTCCTGCACCAACAAGAACTTTCCCAATCTCTTTAAACCCTCAGGACCTGACAAAAAGAACGGAGTCCTGATTGCCATCAAAAACACGGCCTCTTTCACACTCCACAACACCCTGGTTGATTCCAATGGCAGATATCTGGCTCTGGACTGCTCCTTAAACAACCTCAGATAAACCATTGTGACGGTATATGCCCCCAACAAAAAACAAATCAGCTTCCTGTCCAAAATGATGAAAAAAATCAACCGCTTCAAGCAGGGGCACCTCATTATCTGTGGGGAATTCAATATTGTCCCAGACAATTCAATTGACGATTCGGCCCATTCTAGCAGGATTACCTCACCTATTGGCCCCTT
The DNA here is from genome assembly GCA_029206835.1 of Rana muscosa. Lineage (NCBI taxonomy): Eukaryota > Metazoa > Chordata > Amphibia > Anura > Ranidae > Rana > Rana muscosa. The sequence continues at coordinate 76,333,487 of CM055118.1, read as the reverse complement.
TATAAGATCACACGATCTTTATGACGTCTGGAGATGCCACCACACCACTGAAAGAGACTATTCCTACTTCTCCCCTCGCCACAATTCCTATACCCAGACTGACTATTTTTTGGTAGATAAGTGGTCCCTGCCCAAGGTCTCCGCCTCTGAAATCTCTACCATTACGTGGTCCGACCAAGCCCCTGTCACCATGACTTTGAATGACTCACCCTCTTCTCCGCATGCGCGGATCTGGAGAGCTAATGCCTCCCTTATTCACTCCCTAACCTACTCAGAATATATCAAGGACCGTTTAGAAAAATATTTTGCTCTTAATGCAGGTTCTGTTAATGACAACTTTGTTCTTTGGAACGCTCACAAAAGCGTTCATAAGGGGAATCTTTGTTCAATTGGGAGCTAGAGAGAGAAGGAGGAGATCACAGCGCCTAGACACCCTCACGTCTGAAATAAAAATGCTAGAAAGCCAAAATCATTCTCATTCTAACCCTGCCATCAAAAATAAACTAGGTCTCCTTAGGCAAGAACTGAGAGCCCATCTGTTAGACTCTTTTAAAAGAGCCCCCACTCATTTTAAAGCCAAACACTACTCTACTGGTAATAAAGCAGGGAAGGCCATGGCCACTAGAATCAAAGGACACATCTTAAAGACCAAAATTGCCCACTTATATCATCCCTCTTCAAAACAAAAGCTAATTAATCCCTCCGCCATTGTAGATGCCTTTAGCCACTAATATAATACGCTGTACAACTTAAAAGATGACTCATCAGTTACCCAACCTACCCCCCAAGACATAGCATCCTTTCTCCAGGAAGTCAACCTCCCTAAACTTTCTGAGGACCAACTAAATTTATTAAATGCCCCATTTACACACCCAGAAATTATGCGTACAATCTTGGCTCTACCCTCCAATAAATTCCCAGGCCCAGATGGTCTTACCAGCGAATACTCCAAAAAGTTGGACCACTTTTATCCCCTTTCCTATCTAAAGTCTTCAATGACGCTGCCTCATCCTCCTCTCTCCCTCCAGACATGTTATCTTCTCTGATTGTTATGCGGCGTACACACGATCGTTTTTCATGCCGTTAAAAATGCCATTTTTTAAAATGGCCATTAAAACCGATCGTGTGTATGCTCCAGAGCATTTTTAACGGCGTGAAAAACGGCCATTAAAAATTTCGAACACGCTCTATTTTTTCACGTCGTTTTTCATGTAGTTTTTTTTAACGACGTGAAAAATGATAGTGTGTATGCTTTTACGAGGGGGAAAAAAACCGCACATGCTCAGAATCAAGTATGAGACGGGAGCGCTCGTTCTGGTAAAACTAGCGTTCGTAATGGAGATAGCACATTCGTCACGCTGTAACGGACTGAAAAGCACGAGGCTGAAAAGCGCGAATCGCCGCTCAACAAAGTTTACTAACATGAAGGGTGGCGGCATTCGAATGGAACTTCCCCTTTATAGTGCCGTCGTATGTGTTGTACGTCACTGCGCTTTGCTCGAGCGTTTTTTTTAATGATCGTGTGGATGCAAGACAGGCTTGAGAGGAAACATGAAAAAAAACGATGAGAAAAACGTTGGTTAAAAAAATGGCATGAAAAACGATCGTGTGTACGCCGCATTACTCTGCCGAAGCCAGGCAAGGTGCCCACATGCGCGCAAAACTTCCGACCCATTTCTCTTCTCAATATAGATACCAAGGTCTACGCCAAGCTCATTGCCAATCGATTGATAGACCTGATGCCCCTTCTCATACACAAAGACCAGTCCGGTTTCACCAGGGGAAGACAAACCTTTGATGCAACCGTAGAATTATTAATATCATTCACAGTGCTGGGTCGACTTAATCGCATTCTCTGCTTCTCTCCCTAGACGCAGAGAAGGCATTCAACAGAGTCAACTGGGAATATATGAAAGCAACCCTCACTAAATTCGGTTTTCAAGGACCCATCTTTTCCGCTATAATGGCATTGTATTCTTCTCCCTCAGCCCAGGTATATACCTCAGAAATGCTATCTAAACCTTTCCTTAACACCAATGGAACACGCCAAGGCTGTCCATTATCGCCACTCATTTTTAACCTAGTAATGGAACCTCTGGCAGAGTATGTCAGAAGCAACAACAAAATAACAGGTTTTAAAATTGGCACCATAGAGCACAAAATCAGTTTATTTGCGGATGAAGTGATAATGATGATTACAGACCCCCTCTCCTCCCTGGCTTTGGTACAAATGCTATTACAAAGATTTAGCAACATTTATTTTTACAAGGTAAACAAACATAAGCCTTACATTCTGGAAATGGGTCTAGACACAGCTACTAGCAACCTTCTCAGGAATAAATATCCTTATCCATGGGCAGACACTGGGATACCTTACTTGGGTATCACACTCACTAAATCCACAAAAGGACTATTCGCCCACAATTACACTGACTTGAAGAAAATGCTGATCAGGGAAACAACAAAAATTTTCAAATACAAATTTTCATGGGCAGGCCACCTTGCGGCCTTTAAAATTATGATACCCAGGTTACTGTTCATCTTTCGTACGCTTCCTATACCGCTCCCTCATCATACCTTAAGTCCCTACAATCCATTTTAACACAGTACATATGGCAAGGTAAAAAATCCAGGTGCAATCATACAAAACTTATCAAACACAGATCTGTGGGTGGGATGGGACACGTTGATATAAGAGACTACTATATAGTAGGGCTGTTACTGATTAAAATTTTTGTGTTCGATTAATCTATTTTTTTTTAAATCGATTAATCGACTAATTTCGATTAATTATAATGCACATACAGATCCAACTACTTTTAGCTGATCTCCTTGCAGGCCGATTCCCAGTGCAGCTACCAACTACTGGAAAAATCGATAGCAGGATGCAAAAAACACACAAAGGCAGCACTCGATGGGAATAGCATTAAAACTTTTATAGTCTTCAAGTAGGTAACAAAATAAATATTGCACTGGAGATAAAATTGATGTAGCTACATAAACTGTAAAAATGGTGCGAGTAATACCAAACGGTAGCAAAAGCAGTCATAAAAACATGTAGCTAAGTATGATACTGGTATAAAAATGTGTACAACGATACCACTGCTGAATCCACATGAGAAGGGGCTAACATGAGTCGGTCGGCATGTAGATGTCCCGTGAAGGGAACTATCACAACTCCCAGTGGATGGCTGTAGAATCCCAGGTTGATAGAGGGAAGTGATAGAGGGAAGTGTAACAGCCCTTGCGTGTGGCAGATAGTAAGGTCCCGCCGGCATGCAGATATGAAGGCACAGCAAAGGAGCCCTTCAGATGGACACGGCAAGCCCCGCCGGTGTCCGTGACGTCACCGGATCTCCCTGAAGACCCGGAAGCCGGGAGAGAGGTGAGTACCAATCAAAATAATTTTGATCGATCAAAAGAAATAATCGATTAATCGAGGAATTAATAGTTAATTTCCACAGCCCTACTATATAGCAACTATTCTTTCACAACTAAGGGAATGGATGTCCGCAAATCCCACTACACTTTGGAGTAATATAGAAAACAGCATGACTCCAGGACCTAATCTATCTCACTGGCTATTTAGCACGACTATAAAGAGAGAAAATACTGCGCTAATCTAAAATAGTGAATAAAAATAAAGCTGCTACATAAAATGTGACTAAAATTAATAAACATGGAATGAAGATGTAGCGCTAAGTGAAGAAATGAAGCCCAATAATTTGGGCCTCCAATCAAACCAAAGTGATAAATAATATCAATATAATGAGTCCATACAGTGTCCATAGAAAATGTTCATGTTGTGAAGAAAGAACATGTAGCACTGAAGGGTCATGACATAACTCTTGTAGAAAAAGAGAGGTAGAATACTCTTACCGGAACATTAGACCTGTGGTTTAGGCAGGTCAAATAGGCATACGAAATCCCAGTGGCACTCCTCATCAGTTAGTCTGGAAACTGGATCAGATGGGTCCTGAATGTGCGTTCTGAAAGAACGCTGGATGCAGGACAGGCCAGTAGCTCAATTGCATACTGTGCAAGCTTTGGGCAGTGATCCATCCTCAAGACCCAGTAACCCAGAGGGTTATCTTGCAAGTCTGATCTTGCCCCTAGATATTCCTGCACCATGTAAACCAGGCGCTGGCGATGGTTGCTGGAACCGATCATACCTTGGGGCTACGGACTAAAACATTGTCTGAACGCATCGTTCAGACGGCCACCTTCTCCACCGCTCCTTCTTTGACTGACCGAAGCCTCAGCAACACGTTGTCCAGGACCAGGAATTTGAAACCTCCCAGTCTCTGGAAACGCATTGCACAGACCTTTCTGCAAGGCCTGCCGAAGAGGTTTCATCCTCTGCTCCCTCTGCGATGGCAAGATAAGGTCCGCAACCATACCCTTGTAACGTGGATCAAGGAGGGTTGCCAGCCAGTAATGATCCCTCTCCTTGTTAGCACGAATACGGGGATCCTTCCGCAGGCTTTGCAGGATCAGGGAGGCCATGCAGCGTAGGTTTGCTGAGGCATTCGTTCCGGAGTCCTCTGGGTCACTCAGGACGACATGATCCGCAGCCACCTCCTAACAGCCACGTACAAGTCCATGGGTGTCTTGGGACTGTAATTGATCCCTTGAAGACTGCTGCTGATGCTGAGTGCTAGGCTCCACCTCCATGCTGACACAATCCTCCTCGTCCTCTTCCTGTGTGATAGGCGGGCCAGCAGGAAAACTGTCTGGATAAAGGGGGCCTTGAGAGGTAAGGAAGTCCTCCTCTTCCTGCCTCTGTTCTGCCTCAAGTGCCCTGTCCATTATTCCACGCAGCGTGTGCTCCAACAGGTGGACAAGAGGCACAGGGTCACTGATGCATGCACTGTCACTGCTCACCATCCTCGTGGCCTCCTCAAATGGTGCCAGGACAATGCATGCATCCCAGGTCATGACCCACTGGCGTGGCAAAAAAAAAACAAGCACCCCTGACCCTGTCCTGGTGCCATATTGGCACAGATTCTCATTGATGGCCCTCTGCTGCGTGTGCAGCCGCTGCAGCATGGCCAACGTAGAGTTCCATGTCACAGATTAGGCGGTTCTTGGGCAGGTTAAATTCCTTTTGCAGGTCAGCCAGCCAAGGACTGGCATTATATGACCGGTGGAAATGCACACAAACTTTCCTGGCCTGTCTCAGGACATCCTGTAAGCCTGGGTACTGTTGTGGAAATACAGGTTGTATGCAGAGCACGCAGCCTATATTTCCTGTGCTAAATAAGCACACACTTTAGATTCCATCTTTTTGCAATAATGTTGTCTTTAGGCTAAAATTCACTCACCGTTCATCCGTCCCATCCATTCTAAGAAGCAAGCATCACACAGCCAGCTATGTTCTCATCTCAGCATACCAGCATGACTGTCGGCTCGAGCCTTACGGCTCCTTTTTATTATCAAAAGATCTCACAAGCAGATAATAACATCCCCCATGGGAGTGGTCATCACAGCATGTGACCTCCATGGGAGTGGTCATCACATGATGTCCTCTTTACACAGCAAAAGTCCATATAAGGACATCCCTCTAACAAGATGTCCCATATAATCCAGTACATGAATACCACACAAGAAATATAGCTTAAAGGATACAATTCAATACAATACATACAATGAATACAATAACGCATGATGGCTAAAGTCCTATGGGCGTGTCCAGGCAGGGAAAGCGCGCATGCTCCCAGCAAACTAAGCCGTATTGCTTTAAAACATGGACGCCCTCCCCGGCTCTGACAACGCTCTCATATTACCGTTGATAGGAATCCTTATTCTGCGCTATTCCATAGAATAACGCATATTCAGATTATACTATTATTGAATGGGGGAGGGAGGCTATCTGCAGACGCGCGCTACGAATCCCAATCAATGTTGATCAGACACAGCAGAGACAAGAGCACGCATCTGCCTATAACTAATGATGTCATTGCAGAGCGAGCATATCCCCTCCTCAACGATTGTCCGTGCTAATGCACAGAGGGCCCCTGTCGGCGGACATATCCGCACCCTGCAAACATCACACTCCAACCTCAAGACGTTTTCCCCTACCAGACGGGATTCAACCAGCCTCAGACTGCCCCAGCCAGCTCTTTAGAGCGGGTTGCGGAAGTACTAACACTGGGTGACACTATGACAATACATATTAAATACATCTTCATAAAAATCTCCACAACAGTCCTCCCTTTTTTGTCATATGCACCCCATGTCCATCGATGAAACTTGATCTGCTTCTTACACCTGGAAATGAATCAGTCCTTAGTCCATAAAAAGGAAAACACGGCTTGACATGTAGACTCTACTCTTCAGGGGCATGACTTATAAAGGAGGACACGACATGGTGAGCTGTAGTAATCGCCGATCCGTCTGTGATCCTCTGTGTCTTGTATGTGGGTCCGGCGCTGGGGCGTCTCATCAAGGAAACTCTGGTCACGAGTCCAATCAGGCAACAGGCGCACCTCGTCACGACATAGAAAGAATAGAAATAAAAACGACATGAGTATATATATTCCTACTTCCTTTACCCACGATCCGCTGTAAGAATAAAAATTAGATCCCCAAAGATCCCCAGACCCTTAAAAGGACTCCCAACCTTCACTTAGCTACAGCTCTGGCTTCAACAGTTACATGAAGAACCCTATCCTTAACGGATGAGAATTGTTCAATCGTATCCCAAGCCCGAGCCCCCCCCACCTTGTACATCCAGGACCCCATGCCCAGACCTGGTCGGGGTTGGTGAACAAATCCCTTCTAGCTGTCCCTGCCATTCTTAATTTTCTGCGCCATCAGATCCTCGCGATCGGCCGTGTCATAAGATGCTGGGACAGCTTCACCATCACACATGAACTTCTTGCTTTGGGGGGAATTACCTTTATAAGCTGCAGATCCACAGAAGCACCAAACTAAAGTTCAAACACACTTGTGGGCTGCCTAGATACCCAAACCGACAGGAGGCAGAGCTATTAAAACTAACCAATTTTACCCTCTAAAAATGCATCGTTAGATTCCATTGACAAGTGTCTGTTTGGAGTCTTCACTAGTTTGTCAAAACTCCTCATACCCATAATAACATCATAAATAGCATGTACCGCTGTCATCACTGGGGACTAAAACTCAGTGAAGACTCAGAACAGACCCAGCAATTGGTCCTGTTCGCTTTCTGAGCTAGTCAGGAAATACACTTTAACCACTTAACAACCACCTGCCGACAAATAACGTCGACAAGGTGGTTGCTTAACTCTGGGAGGACGTTATATAACGTCCTCCCAGAATCGCGCTCCCCTGGGGCGCGCACACGGGAAAGGACCCGGCGGATCACGAATCGCGGTAAATCGCCGCTGATAGCGGCCGTTTACCACGTGATCGCTCCGTCAAATGACGGAGCAATCACTTGTAAACAGACCGACGTCATTTGATGACGCCGGTTCCTCCCTCCCCTCTCTGTACCGATCGGTACAGTGTGAGAGGGGAGGGGGAGGGAGCGGATGGCAGCAGCAGCACTGTGGGCTGGATCTGTGACAATTGCAGTCACAGATCCATCCATCCCTGCTCAGCCATCCCTGTGCTATACCCTGCCAATACTCTGCAATACACCCTGCCAATACTCTGCAAAATACCCTGCCAATACTCTGCAAAATACCCTGCCAATACCCTGGTGCAATACCCTGCCAATACCCTGGTGCAATACTCTGCAATACCCTGGTGCAATACTCTGCAATACCCTGGTGCAATACTCTGCAATACCCTGGTGCAATACTCTGCAATACCCTGGTGCAATACTCTGCAATACCCTGCGCAATACTCTGCAATACCCTGCAAAATACTCTGCAATACCCTGCGCAATACTCTGCAATACCCTGCGCAATACCCTGCAAAATACTCTGCAATACCCTGCGCAATACCCTGCAAAATACTCTGCAATACCCTGGTGCAATACTCTGCAATACTCTGGTGCAATACTCTGGTGCAATACTCTGCAATACCCTGCAATACCCTGCGCAATATTCTGCAAAATACTCTGCAATACCCTGCACAATACTCTGCAATACCCTGCACAATACTCTGCAATACCCTCCACAATACTCTGCAATACCCTCCACAATACTCTGCAATACCCTCCACAATACCCTGTGCAATACCCGTGCAATACCCTGCCATACACCGCAATACCCTGCCATAGTCCGCAATACTCTGCAATGCCCTGCAATACTCCGCAATGCCCGGCAATACTCCGCAATGCCCGGCAATACTCCGCAATGCCCGGCAATACTCTGCAATAACCACTTCCCGCCCTCCGGCCGTCATATGACGTCCTTGACTTTGTGCGGGGATATCTGAATGATGGGAGCAGCTACAGGCATCATTCAGATATTAGCTTTTTCAGCCGGCGATTCACTACACCATAAGAACAATCATAGCGGCTGTTCCGCCGCTTGATCATTCTTACGGGAGGCGAGAGGGGATGTCCCCCCCCCCGCCTCCCTCCGGTGCTTCTACCGACTCACCGCTACGATCAAAGCCAGGATTGTTGTTTTTTTTTTTGTATTTTTTTCAGGCTTCCCAGCCTAGAGGTGAGATGTGGGGTCTTATTGACACCCCCCCCCCATATCTCACTGTAAAGAGGACCTGTCATGCCATATTCCTATTACAAGGGATGTTTACGTTCCTTGTAATAGGTATAAAAGTGATCAAAAAAATGTTTAGGGCGGAAAAACATGTCAAACTAAAATAAATAAAGTAAAATGAAGAATACATTTTTTTTTTTTTTTAAAGCGCCCCTGTCCCCGTGAGCTCACATACAGAAGCGAACGCATACGTAAGTCCCGCCCACATATGAAAACGGTTTTCAAACCACACGTGAGGTATCTCTGCGAACGTTAGAGCGAGAGCAATCATTTTGGCCCTAGACCTCCTCTGTAACTCAAAACATGTAACCAGTAAAAATATTTAAAGCGTCGCCTATGGGGATTTTTTAAGTAGCGAAGTTTGGCGCCATTCCACGAGTGTGTGCAATTTTTAAGGGCGACATGTTAGGTATCTATTTACTCGGCGTAACTTCATCTTTCACATTATGCAAAAACATTGGGCTAACTTTACTGTTTTTTTTTTTTTTTTAAGCACAAAACATTTTTTTTCCGTAAAAAACGCGTTAAAAAAATTGCTGCGCGGGGGGCGTGTCCTGGACATGGAGCTGTGAGGACGTGTCTGTTCCCAGCTCCGCATCCACCGCAGCACAGATCACAGCATACCGGAGAATCCGAGCCTGAAAACGGCTCAGGATATGTCCCAACGTCGGCGGAACACAAACCAGGACCCGGGGGCTAATAAATCCAAACAGGGGCAGCTGGATTCGTACCTGTACGGGACCCGAGGGAAGGCGACCGAGAAACCTAAGATGGCGCCGGCCGGGAAGTCAGCTAAGCCTCATGCAGCACCACAGACGCAGCCTGTGCAGCCAGCAGCATCCCCTGCATCCCCACGGCTATCCCCTGAAATGGTGAGTGACTCTGCACCCCCAGCATCCCCGGGATCCACAGCTTCCAAGGCAGGGGGATCAGACATAGCTGACTTCATGGAAGATGGGGACATTAAAAGACACATCTGGTCACTCCCCACAAGAGAAGATCTGGAAAGGTTCACTTCCAGGGTGGAAAAGGTCTTTAAGGAAGATATAGCTCAGCTTAAAGAAGACACAACACACCTGGGTAACAGGGTGGAGACACTGGAGCAAAGACTAGATGAAACCCTTCCCACCATATCAGAGCTCCAAATGCGATGCACAGCCCAGGACCACAAACTAGATGCACTATTGTCGCAACTTGACGATTTTGAAAATCGCAGCAGGCGTGCGAACATCCGCATACGTGGACTGCCTGAAGCTACGGCCCCCAAAGATATAATCCCCTCTCTGGTTGGGATATTCAGAGAAATACTGGATCTCCCTAATACAGTACCCGTCGAGATCGACCGGGCTCACCGAGCCCTGAAACCCCCCTCGCAAAATGCTGATAACCCCAGAGACATTATATGCAAATTGCACAAATACACCCTTAAAGATCGCATCATGCAAAAGATGCGCAATAGACCCTTTTTTGACTTTGACGGTGCCCACCTCTTCTTCTACCAGGACATTTCGAGACGCACCCTCATGCAACGTAGAGCCCTAAAACCAGTACTGGCGGCTCTACAAGACGCAGGCCTGCCCTACCGCTGGGGTTTCCCATTTTATCTACAAGCGACTAAAGATGACCGCACGGTAACCTTACGCACAAAGGATGACCTCCCACACTTCCTTTCGGTGCTCGGTCTGGGCTTGGTGGACTTTCCGGACTGGCGCGGAGACGGCGAGATGATGGGACTCTCAGCCACTAGACCCCCCCAACCCTGGATGCAGATGCCGCAAAGGCGCAACAGGAGACGCAGTCACAACCGCCATGGGAGAGATGCATTGCCTGACCACTCGGCCTCGAGAGACTGATGTCCCAAGCTAGAGCCGACGCCGCCAATCATCCTGCCAGCTAACCTGGAACTATCTTACTCCCCAACAACACCCACCTTCCGGGCATGACAGGGGCTGAACATTGGTGCTGAACATTCCCCCCCTCATCAGGAACTATTCTACAATGCCTACAGGACTGCCCGAAGTTCCTGACAAGAGCCCGTGAGGGGAACATTTTCATCAGGCTTAATCTCTATCCCTAGGGCCCTAGCACACCCCCCCCCATGGCCTGTACCTCATAGGCAGCACTTACACGACTCCACGAAACCCCCTCTTACATGGGCACTCACGCCCAGATACCCGGTACTTCAGGACACCCTTCCAGAGGTGGTTGCGGAGCGGACCCCCCCCTTCTGTTTGTTTTTGTTTTCCGTACTTACCTCCATGCTGGCCCACGACCCCCCAGTAGGCCCCCCACATACGGGTATTGATCCCATTTGGGATAACAGGCCCAGGCCAGGTGGGTCCCCCATGCTGGGGGCACCCCCGGGCCTCGACCTGCAGTTTTTTCCAACAGTTAGTTGGTTTTTTGTAACAGTTTATTTTAACACTGTACTTCTTGATGTTAACCTCTCTCTTCTTCCTTCCCACCCTCTCCCTTTTTCTCTTGTCCTCTCTCTCGCCTTTCCCTCAGTTGGAATCCGTGTAAACCGCCGCAGCTCGCGCCGGACCGCACCGCCAAGGGAAAAGATAACACACTGTACGACGACTCCATGGCAGACGTTAAGGTAATCTCATACAATGTCCGTGGCCTTTGCTCCCCCAACAAACGTAGCAAACTGTGGTGGGAATTGAAGAAGATGAGGGCCCAGATAGTTCTCTTGCAGGAGACGCACTTCACCCATCAATCAGTTCCCAAACTGCCCACTCACCTCTATAACCAGTGGTTTGTAAGCACATCGCCAACTAGCAAATCCAGAGGCACAGCGATTGCTGTCCACAAACACTGCCCCCTACAACCCGGAGGTACCCTTATAGACCCTCAAGGAAGGTATGTTTTCTTAAAAGGTACCATCGCAGGTACGAAATACACTTTTGCCACCATCTATGCCCCTAACTCAAACCAACTGACCTTTTTGGATAAAGTAATGGAACGCCTGGCGGAATTCAAGGAAGGCCTACTAGTCCTGGGTGGCGACTTTAATATCAGCCCTGACCCCCTACTAGATACATCACACGGGCGGCCCTCACACACAAACGCCTTCCTCAGGCACTTCCGAAAGTCTCTCCAAACTGCGGGTCTGGTAGATAGCTGGAGGATACTCCATCCTAAAGATAGGGACTACAGCTACTACTCCAAGGTCCACGACGTTTACACCAGAATAGACATGTTATATATTGATCGGCCCTCTTTGGAACTGCTGCAGCGGTCGTCCATCGGTAATATAACAATATCTGATCATGCCCCGATTATTCTCACTCTCGACTTGCCCTCAGGTGCCCACAGGACCTGGACATGGCGACTTAACGAAAATCTGTTGGACGACCCTGTAGTAGAGTCGAGGATAGCAGAAACTTTGCAACACTATTTCCTAGAAAATACCACTGCAGACCTGCAAGAGGGAACAATATGGGAATGCCACAAGGCAGTCGTAAGGGGAGCGCTGATTGCCCTGGGCACCAAAATCAAGCGGGAACGACAGGCCGATTTCGATAGAGTACTTACCGCACTCCAGCAGGCGGAACTTAAGCACAAACATAACAGCGACCTCGAGACCCTTAAAAAATTGACAGAGCTTAGGGACATATTTTCGCGTCTACTGGAAAGACAGGCACAGAAGCAGTTAAGGTACTTGTCACACAAATATTACGAACAGGGTAATAAGTGTGGCCGCATGTTAGCAAGAGCACTACGGAAAAAAAGAGCCCAAACACAAGTACAGAAACTTTGCTCTCCCTCGGGAGACTTGGTGTACAAATCTTCCCAAATTGCTGCAGGGTTCCGTGACTATTACGCAACCTTATACAACCTAAACGCTGACGTGGCCCCGACCGACAATGCGGCCAAAGCAAGTACAATACATGAATACTTACATACTAATGGGTTGCCTCCCCTGACCATAGACCGACAAACTGAACTAGATACCCCCATAACCGTTGAAGAAATAGTATCCACAATAAAGGCACTCCCCAACGGCAAAAGCCCAGGCCCGGATGGCTACACTAAGGCGTACTATAAAAAATTCTCCCAGATACTGGCTGGCCAGATGTGCAAATATTTCAATTCCCTGACAAAGGGCAACTGCATCCCCCCAGAAGCCCTGTTAGCGCATATATCGGTTATACCAAAAGAAGGGAAAGACCCAACCACCCCACAAAGCTATCGTCCCATATCATTACTAAACACTGACGTAAAAATACTGGCAAAGATTCTGGCAAACCGATTAAAACACCTTATACCCCAAGTGGTCCACTTAGACCAAACGGGATTTATCACAGGAAGAGAAGACAGGGACAACTCCATACGAGCGATCCACCTCATTCACTGGGCCAGGAAACAGGCAAACCTCCCCCCCTACTTAATTCTCTCCACGGATGCTGAGAAGGCATTTGACCGCATAGATTGGTCCTACCTGCGTTCGGTTCTCACTGCATGGGGTTTGGGCTCCAACATGTTACATTGGATACAGGCCCTGTACACAAAACCTAGCGCACAGGTCAAAGTAAACGGCATGCTCTCATCCACATTCCCGATTAGGAATGGCACGAGACAGGGGTGCCCGCTGTCGCCCCTCCTCTTCGCACTAGCATTGGAGCCTTTGCTACGTAGAGTGAGAATGAACCCAGACATAACGGGCCTGACGGTAGGGAAGGTAGAGCATAAACTTTCTGCATATGCAGATGATGTATTATTCCACCTGACAAACCCCCTGACCTCACTACCCGCCCTGTTGAAAGAGCTCCAACACTTCGGGACGATTACGAATTTCAAAATTAATTATTCAAAGTCTGAAATTTTGCCCATACAACTGCCCCCGAACATGACTGACATACTGAAGACAAAATTTCCCTTTACATGGGCCAAGAATTCTCTTCGCTACCTAGGCATACAATTGACTGACAGCTTTGACACGCTATACACGATGAACTACCCCAAGTTGATATCGGAGGTGAAACAAGACTTGCTACACTGGACGAAAACCGCATTCACATGGCTAGGGAGAGTAAATGTGATAAAAATGAATGTTTTACCCAGAATCCTGTTCTATATGCAAATGCTCCCTATATTCCTACCCAAAACCTTCTTTAACCACATATCCCACATGCTCACTAAGTTCATATGGAACTCCCAGAAACCGCGTATAGCTATGGGGGTTCTGAGACGCCCAAGGCGCTCCGGTGGCTTGGGGGTCCCGGACCTACAGAGGTACTACCAGGCTATAATTCTCCAAAGATTGCTTAATTGGCGATTTCATGACCAAACCAAACTTTGGGTCACAATGGAGAAGTATATGGCAGGAAGGAACCTAGCCTATGCACCCTGGCTCCTGAGGGAGCACAGGGGGCTATCGGATAACACATCCCCTCTGACACTTCTGACACTCAGGGCTTGGGACAAACTTAACCGAACGAGAAGCTTAGCCCCCCCTATGTCACCTTTGGCCCCACTGGGAGGGTTCCTTTGGTTCCCCCCTGGGGAAAACGCAGATTTCTTTGGTACATGGGTCGACGATAGGAATGCTAGTTGTGGGAAACTACTGAGGAACGGCAAACTGACACCCTACGACTCCTTGACAGGCAGAACGGGGAAACCACAACTGAACTTCTGGAAATATAGACAGTTGCACCACTTTTTCGGGATAAACAGTAGCTCGATGAGAGACCTCACGACACTCACACCTTTCGAGGGCCTGTTCGTAGCGGACGAGCCGGTCCCGCGGATGGTGTCGGAACTGTATCAACTGTTGGGGCCCTCGGCCCCCAAACCCGCCTGCATACGGCTATGGGAAAGAGAACTGGGGCAGGAACTCACGAGTTCCCAATTGTCATACCTGTATCAGATGACACACTCTAGCTCTGCAGACTCCAAAATGCAAGAAACAAATTGTTATCACGCTGGTACAGAGTGCCAGCAGACTTGGCGAGAATGTACCCCAATAGCTCCGACCGGTGCTGGCGGGGATGCGGAGGCCGGGGAACCCTCCTACACATATGGTGGGACTGCCCCATGATCACTCCGTACTGGGAGGATATTCAACATCAGATTAAGGAAGTCCTGGGAGTAGATATCCCCCTCTCTCCGGTCCACTTTCTCTTGCACGTCCCTTCCATGCCCATGAGTCGTTACAAAAAAACGCACTCCCTCACCTACTAGACGCCGCTAGACGGCTACTTCCTATTCTCTGGAAGACAACGCAGATACCAAATAGGGAGGAATGGATATGCAGGACGAATCAGATCAGGGTAGCGGAGGAATGGATTGCAACCTGTAGGGGCACTAGAGAGAAACACACGGCCAGGTGGGCTCTCTGGACAGATCACTTCTCTGCTCACAATCACGTCCCCTCCAGTCTGGATGAATCTCTTCTACGAATAGCAGATCCGGCTATGGGTCATGGTGGGACGATAAAGAATACCTGATGCTAACCCATCAAGGGGGGAGACATGGGCCACGGACAGTGAACCACTGTACGGTGGTCCCTGCTTTTTCCACCACATGACAAACGAGCGGCTAGCGGTCCGGTGCGGGCAAGGTAGACCCTATGGGCGCAAAAAGGTGAGACACTGAATTCCCCCCTTCTCCCCATTTTCTATCCCAGTCCCCCCCCCTCCTTTCCTGAGTCCACTCTAATGATGGAACCTGAGGTCCTTATCCCCTTGTCTCGGTCAACTTCTATTTTCTTTTCCCCCACTGTAATTTTTCTATCTCTTTTCTATGGTTGTCTATTACAATGATTAGGGCGGATGAGACTGATAGTAGCAGTCCGTAAACAGTTGTGGTGTCTGCTCGTGGTGTGGCCGGGCCTGTGCGCACGAGTGCCCTGGACAGTGGCACCGATGATGTGCAGTTGCGTGGTGGGGGTGGGGGGGGAGTTGCGGACCCGGGCGGGGCGCCGGGGGAGGTTTGATGGAGGCCCTAAAGGGCCCCCCTCGCTCGGTGTGGCGTTCGGGGAAGGTCATCCCTGGGGTTGGCTGCCGCGGCTCCCCCCGCCCCCCCCCTAAATATGTAGCCGGCTCGGGCCGTCCCGCGGGCGGACGCTAACTTTTCAGGAGCAACAATTCCTTGAGCCATGACTGCTCCATCTGCAAAGAACACCCTCGCATTGTCTTGTTATACAGATAATAGTTGTTGTTGATATGAAAATACTACCTTATTGCTGTGTTACGCTTGACACAAATAAAATACTATTTACAAAAAAAAATTGCTGCGCAAATATCGTGCGAGATAAAAAGTTGCAACAACCACCATTATATTCTCTAAGGTCTTTGCTAAAAAACATATATAATGTTTTGGGGTTCTATGTAATTTTCTAGCAAACAAATGATGATTTTTACATGTAGGAGAGAAATGTCAGAATTGGCCTGGGTGCTCCAGAACGCCTGAAGGTGCTCCCTGCATGTCGGGCCTCTGTATGTGGCCACGCTGTGTAAAAGTCTCACACATGTGGTATCGCCATACTCGGGAGTAATAGCAGAATGTGTTTTGGGGTGTAATTTGTGGAATGCATATGCTGTGTGCGAGAAATAACCTGCTAATATGACAATTTTGTGAAAAAAAAAAAGAGAAAAAAAAAATCTTGATTTTGCAAAGAATTGTGGGAAAAAATGACAACTTCAAAAAACTCACAATGCCTCTTTCTGAATACCTTGGAATGTCTTCTTTCCAAAAAGGGGTCATTTGGGGGGTATTTGTACTTTTCTGGCATGTTAGGGTCTCAAGAATTGAGATAGGCCGTCAGTACTTCAGGTGTGATCAATTTTCAGATATTGGCACCATAGCTTGTGGACTCTATAACTTTCACAAAGACCAAATAATATACACCAATTTGTACTTATTTTTACCAAAGATATGTAGCAGTATAAATTTTGGCCAAAATTTATGAAGAAAAAATAGTAATTTGCAAAATTTTATAACAGAAACGAAAAAAAAATCATTTTTTTACAAAATTTTCAGTCTTTTTTCTCTTATAGCGCAAAAAATAAAAAACCCAACAGTGATTAAATACCACCAAAATAAAGCTCTATTTGTGTGAAAAAAAGGACAAAAATTTCATATGGGTACAGTGTTGTATGACTGAGTAATTGTCATTCAAAATGTGAGAGCACCGAAAGCTGAAAATTGGTCTGGTTATTAAGGGGGTTTAAGTGCCCAGTGGTCAAGTGGTTAAATAATAACTTGGGATGCTTTTCATCGTTACCCTTGCTAAAATTTACTAAACAACAAAAATATAAATAAACAAAGATACTCCTCATTCTTTGGTGTGGTTGAGCCGCTTCTTGCAGTGGCTGGCGTGGTCTCATCCCTCAAGCTTCTTTACAACGACCCAGTCACCTGGTTGGAAAGAATGTAAACTGGTTATTGTGTCAGGGTCCAGGAGGGACTCGTGAAGCCTGTGGTGGACATTTTGAAGTTCATGTCACAGCGATCGCACCCACCCCATCAGCCGAGAATATAAGTGACAGCTAATGAGGAAAGTACAACTCTGGTTTTGATTGACCTCCAAACAACCCTCATATGACAATAACCCAGACATCGGGACTGTGGTCACTGCATAACCTGTGCGTGGCTTACAATACCTGGAACCATTGACAAAAGGTTCTTAGCATCTGGGATGGGAACCTACTTCACCAGACTGCTGCTTGCGGTTTCAAATTCTATCAAAGAAAGACAGTCTTGGCACAAACTTGGTTAGAATTACAGAGGTTAACATTATTTGTTTGAAAAAAAACTGTCATTCTTACATTTATCACGTCTCCCCCCATTTTCTTCCTCATTTACAGACTGAAGGAAGAATTAAGTGGTGCAGGAAAAAAGAAACAATGAAATAGCCTATGATACTTTTACCTCCTTAGACTCATATTTATCCATATGTACAGCTGTCTACATACACCTGCTCTCTATGCACAAACTCCTTGGACCTGAAAAATACTTATAAACAAAATCATTACTCTATCCTTCATATTTAACCTGCAAAGAATGGTAAAAAATAATGACATTCCTGTACATTGGTAAATTGTCAATGACATTCTTTCAAAACCGATTCAAACAAAACCCTCTGTAACTCTTACTTTTCTCGTTCCTACAAAAATACAACAGCCGCGACGCATCGAAGGATCGCCGCGGTAAGTTCGAACATATTCACGTTACTACATACAAACACTCAGATACAAACGTGGGGGAGATACTTCACAGTTTCCAAAACCACAAATGAAAAAACAAAAACAGCCAGAATTCTACCTTTACTCTTTCAGCAATAGAAAAAAATACAATGGGACAAACATGAGAGCAGCTCGAGAACCTTGCATGGACCAGCCATACAAAGTTCAAACAAACGGGCATGAGAATTTAACCACCGTTCCTCCTCTGAGAATCACAAAAGCGTGTACTACCCCTCCATCAACACTCATCATTACAGATTTCTGAAGCCGCAGTTGAACTACATCCATTCCAGAGGGATACCCAAAATAGTATCCTTGGACCACCTATGTTAATATTTTTGGGGTTCAAAGGCCTTTGCCCCAAAACTAGGCTTCGGGCACCGTGTGACCGTCTGACTGTGGGAAGCCTCCATTCCTTCCCTTTGCACAGACCTCCTTGTGTCCATGGCGATTTGAATCAGCTTATCGTCTTAAACCTGCATCCAGGTTAAACCGTTGCACCCATTTCGGAGAGCACCGCCCGGTGTCTTCTTATACGGTGGATTGAAGAACTACAACCACTATATCTGGTCCAGTCCCCCAACTAGAAACCCTAACCGAGGCGTCAACTCTATGGCTTGTTGTCCCAACACTTTTGGAACTACAGCAACAACCACAGCTCAACCCCCGAATTAGGCCTCTACCCCTCACAGTGTATGCATACACAAGCATTTTCCGCTATACACCCATACACTGTGTCGCCAGACTAAACCACACAGAACACTTATGCCAGTTTACCACCTGCAGAATAATGTGGCTTCTCTCTGTATCTAGATGATACAATAATGGTGATGCCCCCCTGTTTGCTCTCTACCCAAAACTGTATTACAGTACAAAACTTCACAAAACTGGAACAAAATATAAAACACTTTTAAATGCAAAAATGCTTTCCATTTTCCTTCCAAACATACTTGACGTAATTGTAGCCGTATTAGTGCAATTGTGACAGAGAAAATTAAGTACTGTCCGTGATACTTTTTTTATTTGCACTAACATAGAATTTTTCAGGACAAGCTTTCGGGGTATGTCCCCTTCTTCAAGGTCCAAGCAGTACTCAAGAGTACTGCTTGGACCTTGAAGAAGGGGACATACCCCGAAAGCTTGTCCTGAAAAATTCTATGTTAGTGCAAATAAAAAAAGTATCACGGACAGTACTTAATTTTCTCCTTCCAAACACAAATCTCATTGCCCAACCTTTCAGAAAACCCCAAGCTCGTCCCACCATCTCTCTGCTGATATATAAATGCTGAAAAAAAAACTCATGTTACATGCTCAGCTCTCAAAAAAACCAAACTGGTTTATTTACATATCAATTTTTCAGGAAGAGGGAGGGGGAGGGGGGAGCCTAGCCCCAATCGCCTTGTCTATCAAGACTCCAAAAAATCCATGGCTAAACATCATATATATTTCAACAATTTAAAACCTTGTCAAGAAAATGATGGAATAAACCCCCCTTTCCAAATGGGAGGGCCCTGACCCACACATCCCCTGGAAGCAAAACCACAAGTTGAGACTCAAATACAAACTCCTGCCAAAAGATGGCTATACAGTACAAGTTTCAAAAACAATAAATTGCCTTCTGGGAAACTCCCAAATATTTAAACATAAAAACACACCATTGTACAAAAACTCTGTTAGTCTTACAATCTATCAAAATTCAGTGTAAAGTGGAGTTTTTACTTAAAAACGAAATCCAATACAAAAACCGCCGCTCATATACTGCAAAGTCCGCTAACCCTGCAATAGCTTACATTCACTTAAATGAAAACAGAGAAATCCCCATCCAAACACCATCTGCATGGAGTTTGCATGTTCTCCCTGTGTCTGCGTTGGCTTCCTCCCACACTCCAAATGCTGGTAGGTCAACCAGATCCCCTCTATAAATAGGCCCCAGCATGTGCGTGTGTACTCACCTCAAAAGGCGATGCTTTCTGTAAACGTCTCTCAAGATGGCCGACAAGCCAGGACAACAAAATGGTGGATGACCACCGCACACCTCATGGACAACAACAAAAATGGCGCCATTAACGCATGCAATTTTTCCCGCCAAAACCAGCATGGGACGTCACAATGAACACCACATGGGTTCCCCCATACAAAGGAAAACAAAAATGGCCTCCAGATTCCAACGCAGAAAAGGCCGCACTAAATTCGCACCAAACATCAAAATCTGCCCCAAAGGCTGAGAAATTCCACCAGCGAAATAGCCGACGAATGCCACATGGTATAGCGCCCAAAAGGAAGGTGGCTGCACCTTCCCTTATATGATGCCCACAGGCCAAGGAGAAACTGCGCCTCAAAATGGCAGACGAGCCACAAGGCCAGCAACAAAAGCCAGGAATAGCGCCATTAACGCATGTATTTTTTTCCGCCAAAACCAGCATCTCTTTAAAAGAAAATCAAAAATGTTTTTCTCCACAAAGACAGACTACGCAATTGAGATTCACACTCAACCATAGACACACACTTTAGGCTACTTCAACTCAGACCCTTTGGCCAACTAAACAGCACATTTAAAAATGTTAGTTACATGACAATATTATTCAACACTTTTCTCTATGTAAAGTTCACACACACACACACAGTACAATGTTGCCTGCATGCTTGCTCAGAGTTCCCTTCCCTTAGGGCATAGCCCCTGCAACACAAAGCAGTGGGCAAGCCCTTCCCCCATTCAATCACATGGCTGCTCTGACAAGCCTTTGAGAAATACTAACAGCTCAGCCAAACACACACATTGCAGGCTGAATAATCCCACATCTATACCTTCATTTCATACACAATATACAGTTTCCATCAGCATTCACACAGGCTCAAACACTACACACAACTTTTTTCTGAAAATTGGAAAGTCAGATACACATAATTATCAAACATGCTGGTCACTGATGGCCATGCTGCCCACCCCTCCCCCGCTAAACCTCATGGGGGCAGCCATTTTCAGCTTCTCTCACACAGGGACCAGACTAACAATGCAGCCAAACAATCTAATCACATACATACGATCGGATTCACAGACACAAACACGCACACGCACGATCGGATTCACAGACACACACACACGCACGATCGGATTCGTAGACATACACGCACATCTCTCATACTGCAAACTTACAGCATTATTTCAAAAAGACGAAAAATGTGTTCTTTTACAGAGCAGAGCCCTCACGCATCGGAACGTAGATCCACTCTCCCCCCATTTCGATCTGATGTCCAAAGGGGCTCCATCTATTCCCAAAGGTCCTGGCCCGCCATTTAACTGTCGTGGAAATACAGGTTGTATGCAGAGCACGCAGCCTATATTTCCTGTGCTAAATAAGCACACACTTTAGATTCCATCTTTTTGCAATAATGTTGTCTTTAGGCTAAAATTCACTCACCGTTCATCCGTCCCATCCATTCTAAGAAGCAAGCATCACACAGCCAGCTATGTTCTCATCTCAGCATACCAGCATGACTGTCGGCTCGAGCCTTACGGCTCCTTTTTATTATCAAAAGATCTCACCAGCAGATAATCACCTCCCCCATGGGAGTGGTCATCACAGCATGTGACCTCCATGGGAGTGGTCATCACATGATGTCCTCTTTACAAAGCAAAAGTCCATATAAGGACATCCCTCTAACAAGATGTCCCATATAATCCAGTACATGAATACCACACAAGAAATATAGCTTAAAGGATACAATTCAATACAATACATACAATGAATACAATAACGCATGATGGCTAAAGTCCTATGGGCGTGTCCAGGCAGGGAAAGCGTGCATGCTCCCAGCAAATTAAGCCGTATTGCTTTAAAACATGGACGTCCTCCCTGGTTCTGACAACGCTCTCATATTACCGTTGATAGGAATCCTTATTCTGCGCTATTCCATAGAATAACGCATTTTCAGATTATACTATTATTGAATGGGGGAGGGAGGCTATCTGCAGACGCACGCTACGAATCCCAATCAATGTTGATCAGACACAGCAGAGACAAGAGCACGCATCTGCCTATAACCAATGATGTCATTGCAGAGCGAGCATATCCCCTCCTCAACGATTGTCCGTGCTAATGCACAGAGGGCCCCCGTCGGCGGACATATCCGCACCCTGCAAACATCACACTCCAACCTCAAGATGTTTTCCCCTACCAGGCGGGATTCAACCAGCCTCAGACTGCCCCAGCCAGCTCTTTAGAGCGGGTTGCGGAAGTACTAACACTGGGTGACACTATGACAATACATATTAAATACATCTTCATAAAAATCTCCACAACAGTACCTGCCCAAGAACCTCTGCACCACCAAGTTAAGGATGTGAGCCAAACAGGGCACATGGGTCAGGTGTCCCTGTCGGAGGGCGGAGAGAAGGTTGGTGCCATTGTCGCAAACCACCATTCCTGGCTTAAGCTGGCGTGGCGTCAACCACCTCTGAGCCTGCCCCTGCAGAGCTGACAGAATCTCTGCCCCAGTGTGGCTCCTGTCCCCCAAGCACACCAGCTCAAGCACCGCATAGCATCTCTTTGCCTGCGTACTTGCATAGCCCCTTGAACGCCTACGGAGCACTGCTGGTTCCGAGGACAAAGCACAGGAAGAGGCCATGGAGGAAGAAGAAGAGGAGGGGTGGAGGATAGAGGTGTGTCAGAATCACCAGTAGTAGCATTTTGGAGGCGTGGTGGTGGAACAACCTCCAACACTACTGCACCTTGTCCTGCATCCTTCCCAGCTGCCAGCAGAGTCACCCAATGCGCCGTGAAAGATAGGTAACGTCTTTGTCCATGCCTGCTGGACCATGAGTCAGTGGTAATATGCACCTTACCGCTGACCGCCCTGTCCAGCGAGGCCAAGACATTGCCTTCCACATGCTGGTAGAGAGCCGGAATCGCCTTCCATGAGAAAAAGTGGCGTTTGGGAACCTGCCACTGAGGAACTGCACATTCCACAAACTCACGGAAGGGGGCAGAGTCTACCAACTGAAAAGGCAGCAGTTGAAGTGCTAGCAATTCAGCCAAGCTAGCATTCAACCGCTGGGCATGTGGATGGCTGGGAGCGAACTTCTTTTGGCGGTGCAGCAGCTGGGGCAAGGAAATTTGCCTGGTACAATCTGACGTTGGTGTACCGATAGCAGATTGCCCACAAGTACTGTGACAACCCTAATTCTACACCTTCATTCCTCTCAGTGCAGGTTTCAGAGAGGACTGAAGGTATAGTGGGGTTGGAGATCCCAGCTGATGAGGAGCAAGTAGAGGTCCACTTTGTTCTTTGGTGTGGGTCTTTTAGGTGCGCTTGCCAACGAACTGCATGGCAGGTCGACATATGTCTGATCAAGCATGTGGTGCCCAAGCGGGTGATGTTTTGGCCACGTGAGATACGCCTGAGACATATGTTTCAATCAGCAGTGCTGCGATCTGATGCACTCGTCTCAAAAAAGGCCCACACCAAAGAACTTTTGGAATAACGCGCAGAGACAGCAGCGGCCTGCGCATACGGAGCTCTGCGGTGTGATGCTGTCGGTGTGCTGCCCTTAAGTTGGCCCCTGGAGGGCATCCTGCTTCGTTGGAGATGTGCCTCCTCCTCCTCCTCCTCCTCCTCTCTCCTATAAGGCACCCACTTAGTGTCCGTGACCTCATCATCCCCTCCCTCCTCATCACTGTAGCAAACCTGGCAGTATGCTGCAGCTGGGGGAACATGACTGCCAGATTGCTGTCCTTCTTGGTCACCCCCTCTCTCTGGGCTCATGTTACTGCCTTCCTCTAGCTGGGTACCATCATCGGAGCCTTCAAAACGCTGGGCATCATCCTGGAGCATGTACCCAACACTGTGATCAAACAGTTCGGGGGACTCCTCAGGAGGACATGGTGGGGCTAGGGAAGGAATGACTGATGCCATTGAGCCGAGGGAAAAGGCCTCATTGGCAGCTGCTTTGCCAGACAAAGTACCCTGAGCCTGGGTGAGAGATGATGAGGAAGATGAGGACGGCTTGGTCATCCACTCTACCAAGTCTTCTGCATGTTGCGGCTCAACGCGGCCAGCTGCCGAAAAAAAGGACAAGCGTGTCCTATGGCCACGTGCTGATGAGGATGCACCGTGTCCACGACCAGCACTGTTGCCTCTAGACACAGAGCCTGCTTGCCCTCTTTTGTTGGCTCGTGACTGTCTGCCTCTCCTTGTTGTCCTTTCAGACATACTAATGGCCTGCAGAGAGATGTAGCTGCACAAAGCTGGGATGTATATATATACTGATTATACTGCAGCTAGCAGAATCAACTGCCTGCCTGTAGTATTATTAGTATGAGAACACCAGCAATTGTCTTCAGTTAGCTTTAGTTGCACACTGTGCAGAGGACACAGTACACTAACTGAAAATACTGCAGCTCCCTGCCCGTGGTATTTGTATGAGAACACCAGCAATTGTATTGAGGTAAGCTTTAGGTGCACACTGTGCAAAGGACACTAAAACAAAATACTGCAGCTCCCTGCCTGTATTTGTATGAGAACAGTAGACTAAGTGAAAATATTGCAGCTATCACAATCACCTGCCTGCCTGTCAGTATATTATGAAGAGAATAACAGGAACGGATCTAGCTAAACTGAATACAGTGTATAAATAGATATACAACACTTAGGATGCATATATATCCTCTACACACTGTAACTGAAGCTAACTGACTCGCCTGCCTGCTCTATCCAACTAAAAATTAAATGACACTATCTCTCTCTCTCTCTCTCTGTCTTTAACCACCGCCGCAACACACTACACACAGCCGCCACACAGGCGGCCTTATATAGTGTGGGGCGTGTACTAAACCCCCTGAGACATAATTGGCCAAAGCCACCCTGGCTTTGGCCAATTATGGCTCTCTGTTTTTTCCACGCTGTGATTGGCCAAAGCATGCGGGTCATAGTGCATACTTGGCCAATCATCAGCCAGCAATGCACTGCGATGCCGCAGTGAATTATGTGCCGTGACGCGCCACTCGAATTTGGCGTGAACGGCCCATAATGTTTGAAATTCGGCGAACTGCCGTACAGACGATGTTCGAGTTGAACATGGGTTTGACTCAAACTCAAAGCTAATCCCTATTCAGGAGAGAGCTATGGGAGTTAGCTCATTGAAGAGAGATAACAAAATACTGCAGATATATGTGCCCAGCTCAAATTTCATGAATCTGGTTTACAGCCACTTTAAGCACTAAAAGTGGGATCTCTATAACTGATCCAGCTGTGGCAAGATAGCTGTAACTTAAAATCTCAGTACAATTAGCAGACAGTGACTTGATCCAAAAGACATATTGCAGATCATACAAAGCTTTAATCGAAAACTTGTGCCAATCTTCACAGATGAACATCAGGTAGGTCAAAAAAATCATAGTATGTCTAGCTCCAGCAATTACATGTGCTCAGAACATCATACAGAGCATATATCTAGCTATAGATTGAGGAATGGACAGACAGATAACAATAATGCATATGTAACATTATATTCCTCAATTTCTCTCTTTGTGATAATGCTCACCATGACAAACAGAGAATCAATTTTCTCAGTAAGGACACTGACAGCAATGAAACCTGATAAAGGGTTTGAAAATTTCCCTACCTTATCCAGAAGCCTAAAAATAAAAGAGAATAACAGTTTACATTACGTATACTGTAAAGGGAACCTGTCCCTGTCGGATCATAAAAATGACAAATAAGTGTACTAACAAAACGGTCAAAGGACAGGTATTCTGTAAATTC
Organism: Rana muscosa; assembly: GCA_029206835.1. NCBI lineage: Eukaryota > Metazoa > Chordata > Amphibia > Anura > Ranidae > Rana > Rana muscosa. The sequence goes on along the minus strand of CM055118.1, from coordinate 76,307,878 downwards.
CTTGGCTAATCATTCATTTAGATGTGCCCAAGGAACTCTTTAAATTTGGGAACATGCTATGCGTAGGTCTCGCCTTCTGCCTTGGCTTACAGCTAAGCAATTAAATGTCTGCAGTTAGGCCCCACTCTTACAGTCCAATGTAATCTATTCTAAAGTGGAACTTCACCGAAAAGAGGAAGTTCTGCTCTTTCTGCCCCCCTCCTCTTTGACATTTGTCCCTTTTTTTTTTGGGGGGGGTACCTGGTTTTGACAGATATCAGCTCCCCCTTCTAGTTTAGTCGGATCTGAGGTGGAAGTGGCCCCCCCTTCTTCCCCCACAGCCTTACAGGTCCTATAAAGCTGCGGGACCATGCGTAGTGAACATCTGGTTGTGTAGCCCCAAGCAGTCACAACTGGCTGCCAACAGTTAAGATGCCGGCACAGAGGACCAAAGAAAGGTGAAGGAACCGTTTAGGTGAGGACAGCGCTGGACCCTGGGAGGTGAGTGTCTGTTTAGTAAAAGTCAGCAGCTACAGTTTTTGTAGCTGCCGACATTTAATTTTTCCACGGGTGACTAAAAAAGCTCTTTAAGTACAGGCTCTGGATGAGGCAGAACCTAACTTTGAATCAGGCAGAAAATAATGTCAGTGCATAGCATACATCCTGGATTTCTGCCATGATTTATAGATTAACAATTGTGCTTGCAGATGCTACCAGGTACCTCAAATATAAGAATGTTTTAGTCTGAGCATGTCTGTTAATGAATACATTCAGATTTGATTACTTTCTACTAGAAAAGCAACTGGGAAAGTTTAAAACACCATATAAGCATAAGTATGAAAGTCTTAGTAAGTCACCATTTTTGCATTAAAGTGATTTTGTCTGCAGGCGTGTTATGGAAATATGGCTATAAATATGGCTATAAGTGTTTTCCTTTAACACATCTATCAACATTCCTCACAAGGAAGAACTGCCAGTATGTAAAAATTACAACTGTTCAAAAATCGAATATCTCCTTGAAATGTCAGGGTCTTTTTGAGACCATCTGACCTTGTTATGGATCACTAGATGCATATGGAGGACATTGTGTGAAAAATAAATCTGTGCTTGTTATTAAAATCTATGCGGCTGCTAGCCTAATAAGGAGTTTATCTGTACTGCAGCAGATGGATTCAGAACTGAACTACTGACTGAACAGTTTCCAGGAGGGACGTCTGGTGTGTGGATGAACCCTGTGAGTGGGATGTCTGTCAAATTGCAAGGAACCCATAACTAAGAGAGTGATATCAGAGAAGGGGGTGGTGGCAGTGCCCCTGTTCACATCTGAGCGTCTCATTGATTGTAGTTAGATGCCCGTTGCTCCAAAAAGTACATGAACTACTTTTCAGGCAGAATTAAACATTTTTGGTCCCATAGACTTCAATTGGAACACTTAAAAATGGTTGATTCAAGTGTATTTTCAGGCTTATCTCAGACATTTTTTAGTCTATATTAACTGATCCCCTCTCCTAGAGCTCAGAGCCGGATTTAGAACTTGGGGGGCCTGGGACACTTCAAGTTCAAGGGCCCCTTATGCACAGAGTTGGTTTACATTCTCAGTGACAGTCACGCATTTTTAAAATGCATGACACTACGTCTTTCTGAGGTCACACATGCCCACATATACAGTCATGGTGCTCTATGTGTGGTTTTCTTGAGCCGCCCAAATTCATTTTTGAAAATGAAACAACATACCAGACCTGAGTTTTAAAGATGATGGCCTGAAAAAAATATTGCTTCCCAAGATACAAAATAAGTGTATTATACATTTTATATTTTATTATTATTTTTTTAATAATTTTATATATATTGTTTAATATAATTTTTGTATAGAGGGGGACCCGAGGCAACTGTCCCTTTTGCCCCCTTATAAATCTGGCCCTACCTGTGCTGACACAAGACTGCCTGAAGCTTAAATGCACATGTACAGTGCTTGTAATACACTTTTTAAAGCTTGTATATGCTTGAAAAAACACTCTAAAATGCTCAAGGAAAAACACCTGAAAATCGTTCTGCTCAGGTGTGAATGCAGCCTACCCATGCATATAAATACAAGCTGCACATGAGTTTCTATAAATAGTCGAAAAACAACAGTAAAATGTAAAGTGGTATTTAACCCCAAAAATATTTTTTTTATATATTTCAGCTTACCAATCCCTAAATGTGGAAGAGCAATGAAGTGACCTTTGGGAAGCAACGCTGTCAATCTAGAGAAAGGGTAATGTTAGACTAGGAGATTTAGATAGATTTGACTAACAAGTTAAAGCCGAGCTCCAGCTAGCACTTTTTAAGCAGTTACAGCAACAGTTTTTCTTTCCTTTTGTGATGAATGGATAATGGCTGACAATTGTAAGCACCCCTGTCAGTGTTAAATGGTTTGTCTGGACCCCTTTATAGGTGGGGTCTAAGCATTATACTTGAAGATTGAGAGGAATCACCATATGGAGTTATTTGAATTCTGATTAAATATTTAAGAAATTGCACAGACACAAACAAGGCAGTTATAGCAAAGGCATTGCATATGCAGTTCATCAGGTAGATAAAGTAATGTTTCCAGCAGCGTTAGGATACACACACACACACACAGAATACTGGATGCCAGAGGAGCATTTCCCTTGGAGGGGTGGAGGTTCTAATGAGTCATACTGCAATCCCCAAAAGTCCTTGGAGATATCAGTCTTCCAGTAGGAGTCTGTCCAGGAATCTGGCAGATGAGACACCCTGTAAGGGGAAACCTACTGTTTCCCTCTTCGACAGGTACCTCTCCCTAATGCTGCTCCTATTCACTCTGTATTCAGTGGAAATATCTTATCTACCTGTCTTATCTGCTATATGGAATTATATATTACTTATGGAATTATTCAGAGTCAGGATCCTACCCAAATCTCACAGGATTTCGGTATCCTATACGATTTTAATACTCCCATAAAGATGGCCGCCTGCAGCCTATAGCGGGGGGGAGGGGGGGGGGGAATTTTTCCTCATTTGGCTCTTGCCTGCCTGAAATGCACAGTGCCACCATCAGCTAGGAAATATTGCACTTTACACCTGCCTGAACCCTAATGCCCTGTACACACGATCGGATTTCCGATGGAATAAAATCCGATGGATTTTCCATCAGTTTTACATACACACCATCAGACAAAATTCCGACCGTCCAAAACGCGGTGACGTAAAACACTCCGACGAGCCGAGAAAAATTAAGTTCAATGCTTCTGAGCATGTGTCGACTTGATTCTGAGCATGCGTGGGTTTTTTCCCCCTTAGGAGTTCCACACAGACGATCGGAATTTCCTATTGTTTATTTTTCCCATCGGAAAAATTTAAAACATGTTCTATTTTTTTAAACCGATGGAAAAAAGTCAGATGGGGCCCACACACGATTGTTTTTTCCGATGAAAAAAATCCATCGCACTTTTTTCATCGGAAAAAACGATCGTGTGTACAGGGCATTAAGGCTCATTTACACTTGCTTTGGCTTCAACACACATTAACAGCTAGTTTACATTTGCTTCAAAACAAGGCTTCGGACACGCTTTGTTAAAGCTCTCTAAACGCTATTCAAAGCTTCTGTCCCATACACACGATCATTTTTCTTGCCATTTTTTTTCTTGCCGTTTTTCACGTCGTTTTTTTTCATGTTTCCTCTCAAGCCTGTCTTGCGTACACACGATCATTTTAAAAAACGATCAAGCAAAGCGCAGTGACGTACAACACGTACGACGGCACTATAAAGGGGAAGTTCCGTTCGAATGGCGCCACCCTTCATGTTAGTAAAGTTTGTTGAGCGACGATTCGCTCTTTTCAGTCTCGTGCTTTTCAGTCCGTGACTGCGTGACGAATGTGCTATCTCCATTACGAACGCTAGTTTTACCAGAACGAGCGCTCCTGTCTCATACTTGATTCTGAGCATGCGCGTTTTTTTCACGTCGTTAAAGCATACACACTATCGTTTTTCACGTCGTTAAAAAAAACGACATGAAAAACGACGTGAAAAAAGAGAGCATGTTCGAAATTTTTAATGGCCGTTTTTCACGTCGTTAAAAATGCTCTGGAGCCTACACACGATCATTTTTAATGGCCATTTTTTTTATGGCATTTTTAACGGCATGAAAAACGATCGTGTGTATGGGGCATTACAGTCCTGTTTACACCTTGATTTTGCTTTGCCTTGGCTTCGCTTCAAAAATTATACCCCATGTAGCTTTAGTGGTGCTTCAAAGTGTCTTCAAAGCCTCCAGAAGTCTATAGAAGTCTATGGCAAAGCTCGCTCGAGGCCCCACTGAAGTCCCACCGAAGCCTCATTGAAGCTCCAAAAAGCCTCACTGAAGCCCCATCAAAGCTCCACCAAAAGCTCATCGAAGCCTCATTGAAGCACCAAGCAAAAGCAAGGTGTAAACAGGACTGTAAGCTGACCATTATATTTAGTGACAGGAGCTTTGACTGGCGTTCAGAGAGCTTTAACAAAGCCTGTCCGAAGCCTTGTTTTGAGTCAAGTGTAAACTAGCCCTAAACTTTGCTGGACAGCTTGGTCTGTTAAAGGAAGGTGAAAAAAACAGCCATACTGGCCAGATCTCAAGGTGGAAATAAAAGAAAAAGGGCTAAAAAAAAGAAACCTAATGCAGCCACTACATTTAGGAAGTCAGCCGATATACTGTATATAAAACTTTACTTTGAGGTTTAGATACACTTAAAGAATACATATGCATACAAAAGTGATTATTGTGGATACCAATAATTAAAGCCATTGCACATAGTGTGAAAGGACATGAAAACTGTTACTAATGGCAGTAATAACAGGTCAAATAGAGATACATTTTACACTATCCCAGTATCCATTTTGATACACTGAAGCCTCGTACACACGGCCGAGTTTCTCGTCGAAAAAAACACGTCGTTTTTTTCGACGAGATCCTTGGACAAGAAACTTGTCCCGGCCGAGTGTACACACGCTCGATTCAAAGAATTGGTTCTTTGAATGGAGCGTACGCGGTGACGTCATCGACTACGACGAGCATGCGCTTGTCACATTCAATGCCGTCGCCGCCATCTTGGTATACCCCACCTATGCCTAGGAAGCTACCGCGCATGCGTCGAATTCATTTCGAACATGCGCGGGCTTCCCAGAGGACAGGTAAGTGTACACACACTCACTTTTCTCGTCGAGAAACAGGCTGACGAGAATCTCAACGAGAAAATAGAGAGCAGGTTCTCTATTTTCTCGTCGAGATTACTTGTCGGTTTTCTTGACGAGAAACCATACACACAAACAAATTTCTCGGCAAGAAATCTCTGCCAGCAAGTTTCTTGCTGGTTCTTGCCGAGAAACTCGATCGTGTGTACGAGGCCTGTGGCTAAATAAATGATATGTGATTTTATGTTCTGAGAACTTGGCTAGTGACTCTATTTTTTGTTATTTTGTTCTACTTTATTTGGATAGTTTAACTATATCAACAGCAAAATTTGGAATGTAGCGACTTTGAGTAGTTATATTTCCTGGTGTTTGTTTAAAATATCTAATACATTGACAACTTATGTTCTCTGCCCATCCCCTCCATATTGAGTAAAGCCCCGTACACACGGTCGGACTTTTGGCCAACAAACTTCATTTTGAGCAAGTTGGACCAACAATCTGACCGTGTGTACGCTCCATCGGACAAACTTATTTTTTTTATTTATTTTTTCATCGGACAAATGTTGGGTCTGCAAACAGACAAACTTTTGCCCAACAAAAGTCCGATGTAGCAAAAAACCATCGGACTTTTGTCCGATGGACAGAACAAATAATGTTAAAATCAACTAACAATAGCAGAAGTTGACCAAAGGGTGGCGGTAAAGAGCAGAAAAGAGCAGAAAAACCACATGATGTTGGAAAAAGTTTTGGGAAAGTTTGCAGAAAAGTCAGAGCATGTGTATGCTATGGGTGTTCCCGACCAACTCCGTTTGGACAAAAAACCACGGAAAAGTCCGATGGAAGTCCGACCGTGTGTACGGGGCTTAACACCACAGCTTATGCAGGAACAGAGCAGTTCCCACTGCATTCCTGGAACTGACCTTTTCTTCTTTGTGTACTTGGAAGGTAACAAATCTCCGTCACAAACTGAAATGGAATACCGCCAAAGTGGAAGAGAGGTACTGTTGGGAAAATGGCAGCATGGTGTTACTAAGCAACAACTTGACATGTCTAAGAGATTGGCATGTTTTTCATTTTGCTCAGAAAATACCACATAAAACATATATTGCTGAACAAAAAGAGCCAGCTGTCAACTGAAACAACAAAATGAAAGTATGAAATGCAGCAGACCCAAGTTGTTTCATGCATATGCAGGATCATGTCTTCATGGCAGCATTTAGTAATAGGTTAAAAATAAACTCTACTGTTGTATAGTTTTGAATAAAGTAGGGTCAGGTTAGATCTTCTGTTAAATTTTACTACCATCTTGTGTCCACACTGGGGAGATTTTTTTCCAACATCCTGTCCCAGTGACTAAAGTGGAAGCTAGTACAATAGAATTCCTCCTAATGGAGTTCCCTGTACTTTTATAGGGATTTCCTTCATTTCTGTCCCAGTAATGTCGCGTACACACGATCAGAATTTCCGACAACAAATGTTCGATGTGAGCTTTTGGTCGAATATTCCGACCGTGTGTAGGCTCCATCAGACATTTCCAACAACAAATGATTGAAAGCTGGTTCTCATTTTTTCCGACCACAAAAGTTCTTGTCAGAAATTCTGACCGTGTGTATTCAATTCCGACGCACAAAACTCCTACGCATGCTAGGAATCAATTTGACGCATGCTCAGAATCATTAAACTTAATTTTTCTCGGCTCGTTGTAGTGTTGTACGTCACCGCGTTCTTGGTGATCGGAACTTCCGACAACATTTGTGTGACCGTGTGTATGCAAGACAAGTTTGAGCGAAAATTCGTCGGAAAGAAAACCATGGTTTTGTTGTCGGAAATTCTGACCGTCTGTACGCGGCATGACTATGCAGGAAGCGAGAAGAACTCCTACCAACTGGGTCAAAAACAAGCACTGCTTCGTGAATTCATTTTAAATGGCACATCAAAACATTAAAGCAATGCACCTACATTGCAACGTACCACAATAGGCAGTAATGCACTTCTGTGCACTATGGTGTGCTGCATTGACAAAAATAGTGCAGGTGTGTTTTCTGTCTATGCTGATGGAGTCCATTATTTGTCTGCCTTAACACAATGCACATTTATACGCAACAATATGTGTGTTAACACCCTACACAGACATGCATGAGGCCTGTATTAAATTAATATGTAGAACCCTCTAGTGTGCTACTAGTGTTAGTATTGGTAAATGTAAGCTTATCATGGTAAGTCTGTAAATGGGTCGGGGTACTGCAGGTCAGGTTGGATGACTCTACAGATGCAGGACTCTGGTACCTCCCTCTGGATCTAGAAGCTTGTAATAGGGGGGGCTTTGCCTTCAGGCTGGGCTTGGGCTGGCTGGGAAAAATCATTTCAGCATCCAGTTTGAGAAGGAATCTTGCCTAAGAGCAGCAGGGTGCAAAAAGGACAGGGTAAGTACATCAGCATTTGATCAAAGATTGTATGGCTCAGAACAGTGGGAAACAAAGTCTTACTTTGGAAGTTTGCAGTCATGGTGCCCAAGCTGAGGTGTCCTCCCACACACCAATAGACAAATGGTCATCGAGGAAAAGAAGCAGCCGGCAACTCCATAACATCAAGCATATTTATTGTGAAGCCTTCACAGTGAGTACAGTCAGCAGCAGACAAGTTTCGGTGATAAGCCTTGTTCACAGCACATCAGCATACCTAGAGACTCACAAGAGGAGGGACTGCCACATGTAGTAAGCTTTCAAAGGACAGCGCTGCACTTAACCCTTTATCCCTTGTCCTGGGAGATCTTCGGAGTAGCCAGGTGGGCTGGCAGACAAGCAACCAGGAGGGCTGGTAGTACCTGCAGGCAGTGGAGCTGAGTGCAGTTCTACAGAGGAGGGGAGATACTCCTGCATGCATTTTTCAACATTTTGTGCTATTTTCCAAAGGCAACTAAGAGCTCCTAGTCTGCAAAGGACTTTAGCCACTGATCCTTAAAGACTGACTGTGTTCAGGAAGAAGAACAGTTCAGAATCTTTTCTCTGTATATAGGAAGGAAGTTGTCCTCATCAGTTTTTTCAGTCAAGTTGGGCATCCCAAAACCCCTCTACTGATAGGTGTGTGCAGCCTATTGCATTGGAGTGTGCAACCCAAAGGTCATGCACACATGACTGTCTATGAAGCCTCAGCTGCACTGGACAGTGAATGGATGGGAATTGCTCTGTGCTGAGTGGCTTCCTGTTCACTCAAACTGAAGCATAGTAAACACAGTTTACTATGTTTCAGTTATGGCTGAACACAGTGAGTGAGTGTGTTCACGGTGTTCATTTAGAAAAGGAAGGCGCTGGTAAATTACATATTGATTAGCCCCCCCCCCCCCCCACACACACACACACATTCGTTCACTGGTGCACTGGGCTGTGTGGATCCTGACCATATGGTCATGATCTTTCCTTCCCCAGCCTGGACCAGTTCTGGCTGAAAATCAACTGCAGTCCCATGATTCACAGGAGAAGTACAGGCAAACAAGCTTTAAGCTGGAATATATACTGTATATATATATATATATATATATATATATATATAAAGAAAGTTCAAGAGGTGCTGCACTTAAAATCGTTTCTTTATTTTTCAAATATCTTCATAAAGGTTACATACCAAAAAGGTTACATGGTATGTGTTATGTCCCTTAGACATGGGGTCTCTCAGAGTGTTGCTAGCAATGCTGCCAGTATCTGCTCAGCAAGTTACACACAGGCCAGATGAACTTCTTAACCATGGAAGGGTTTATTACTCACTCAGAACATGATGACTTTGTTACATAGAGTCCTAATACAACAGGATTCTGTCATTACCAGATGTAATCCATTCTGTGCATCATGCTGCTGCTTCCCAGTTCCACACACCACTCTCACTACTTCCTGGTACAGCCCCTTCCCCAGCATGCATCAGGAGAAAAAGGTGAAGGGTCACACAGTGCTCCAGCACAAACATCACATCTCCTCTTTTTCCCATAAAAAAAAAAAACAATAGGGAAAAAAATAAAAAAAATAAACATAACAAGAGAACAATATACTCAACACATAAAATAACAAGTCAAGCAGGATCAGTTCAGCAAGTAGTATCTCCAACTCAGTTCTGTGGCTCCCGAATCACGTTATGAGCCCTTTGTCCCTGTTTCCTGACCTCCAAAGTGTCCCGTAAGATTTCAGTGCTTTGCCAATGAGGAGTTTGATGTCTTTGGCGGGCAGACTTACGAAGTGGCACAGCACCAGGAGGGGTAGAGGCTGTCAAAGGTTCTGGAGGTGTCAGTGGGTGTCCAACAGACAAATCAGTCTCTGCAACTCCAGGCACATGTCCGGGCTCCTCAGGAATATGGTCACCAACTGCTTCAGGGGTTGGTTGTAAACTTGTGGGATCATGCCAGACACCATGCCATATGTCACCAGTAGAGCCCTGAGTAGACTCTGGTGGTTGGGTAGAAAGAGAGGTCGGGTTAGTTTCTACTGGCAGGCAAATGCGCTTTCTCAATTGCGAAAGGTGTCTTCGAACACAAACGCCATTCTCCAGGTGGACAAGGTACATTCGTTGTCCAAGAGGTCCATCAATAATGGCAGGAAGCCAATGAGGCAAAACTCTGTAATTCCGAAACCATACAAGATCACCAGCACGGAATACAGGACGGCCTGGCGGAGGAGGTGTCGGTGACTGTTCCTGTGGATGAACTAAATCAAGTTTGGTGCGGAGATGTGTGCCAAACATAAGAAAAGCTGGTGACAGCCCAGTAGTAGCGTGTTTTGTGTTTTGGTACATGGTCAAGAACTCCAGAAGCTTCTCCTCTGACATTCCGACCTGGTCCAGAGTGGACAGTAAGTGCTTCTTAAACGTCTGCACAAACCGTTCTGCCAGCCCATTCGAGGCTGGATGATAAGGTGCTGTTTTGTAGTGTTGGATGCCCAAGCCACTGAGGAAGGATTGAAACTCATGCAATGTAAATTGAGTCCCATTGTCCGAGACTATGGCTGTTGGCAAGCCATATTGAGCAAAGAGCTTCCTTAAGACTAGAATGGTAGCAGCTGAGGTAACAGAAGGCATTTGAAAAACCTCTGGCCATTTTGAATGTGCATCTACCACAATCAAATACATTTTACCCTGGATTGGGCCAGCAAAATCAAGATGGAGTCTTGACCACGGTTCTGTCAGCCATGGCCAAGGTAGCAGGGTTCCTTTCTTTTGGGGTCGCTGAGCTTGACAGCACCCAGGACATTGAGCCACATAATCTTCAATTGCTGTGTCCATTTTTGGCCACCAAACATAACTCTGGGCTCGCTGCTTCATGCGCACCACACCAGGATGGCCCTCATGCAGTATCCTTAGCATGGTTGGTTGCAAATACTGAGGTATGATCACTCTGTTGCCCCACTGTAGGCAACCAGCATTAGTCACAAGCTCACATTTTCTGGCAAAGTACGGACGAAATTCACCTGGGACTTTCTCTGGCCATCCAGCCTGAACATATGAGAATATCTGAGACAGGAAAGAATCTGTGACTGTATGTCTGGCAATTAAGGAGGTGGACATGCAGGATTTCGGCCTGTGTATTTCCAGTATGCATACGTCTCTTGGTGAGTGGTCTCCAATTGGCAATCTGGAAAATGCATCTGCATTGCCATGGATATCATGGGAGTGGTATCTGATAGAATAAGTATAAGCTCCCAAGAATAAAGCGTACCTTTGTAAGCGAGATGCGATTGTTGTAGAAATTCCTTTCTGAGGGTTCAGTATTGACAACAGAGGTTTGTGGTCAGTGATAAGTGTGAACTCCCGACCATAGATGTACGTATGAAATTTTTTTGTGGCCCATACAATGGCCAAAGCTTCCTTGTCTATCTGGGAGTAGTTTTGCTCTGCTGAGGTTAAAGACCTGGAGGCAAAAGAAATGGGGCGCTCTGTGCCATCTGGCATGACATGGGAAAGCACAGCACCCAGTCCATAAGGCGAGGCGTCACAAGCCAAGGTGACGTGTTTCTTTAAATCATAGTGGACCAGAACTCGAGAAGACAGAATGAGTTCTTTAGAAAGCCGAAAAGCTTCTTCACATTTGGCTGTCCATATCCATTTAGCTCTTGCATCCAGTAAGCGATGTAATGGGTAAAGCTGGTGTGCTAGGTTCGGCAAGAAACGGTGGTAGTAATTTAGGAGGCCAAGGTAGGACCTGAGCTGTGTTACATTCTGGGGAGTAGGGGCATGGGTAAGGGCTTTAACCTTTTCTTCAGTAGTGTATAACCCATGTCGGTCCACAGTGTGGGCACAAAATTCCAGTTGAGACTTTAGAAATTCGCATTTTGAAAGATTGACACGTAAACCATACCTTTGGAGTCTTTCTAGCACAGTTCCAACATTCTTTCTGTGTTCTTCATCAGTGGGACCAGTGATGAGCATGTCATCTAGTAGACATTGAGTGAAAGGTATGCCTGCCAGGACCTCATCCATGATTCGCTGCCAGATGGCTGGAGCTGGGGCTATGCCAAAAACCATGCAGTTATATTGGAATAATCCATTATGAGTGTTAATGGTCAACAGATGGCGTGAATCTGGGTGTACTTGCAGTTGCAGGTAAGCTTGCTTTAAGTCTATTTTTGTAAACTTTTGCCCCCCAGCCAATGAGCTAAATAGATCTTCAAGTCGAGGCAATGGGTATTGATCCACAAGAAGTTGGTTGTTCAGGGCAACCCTGAAATCTCCACAAATTCTAATGTCTCCATTCTTTTTCTTGACAGGCACAATTGGCGATGCCCATTCACTTCTATCAACTTTAGTTATGATCTTTTCAGCCAATAGGTGGTCCAGCTCTGCTTCCACTTTCTTTCTCAAGGCAAAAGGTACTGATCGTGCCTTACAAAAACGAGGTTTAGCACCAGGCTTCAAGAGGAGGTGGGCCATTTTTCCTTTTACTGTGCCCAAAGAGTCCTCAAAAACCCCCTTAAAGCGTGACTTCAGGGATTCCACCCAATGGTCTACCTCAGAAAGCAATGTACATTGGGCAATGGCAAGAGGGGGCATGCCCAGGGCTTTGATCCAGTCCCTACCGTACAGCGGAGGACCTCCTTTATTGACAACATAAAGGCGTAGAGTTTGACTGTGGTTGCCTAATGTAACAAGGGGTTTCACATAACCCAAGGGCTGTAGTAGTTCCTTGCTGTAGGTTTGTAGTGTGAGATTTGTAGGTTGGAGCGGTAGGGGCAGACCCGATGCCTTTAAATCAGTCCATGAAATGACAGCCATTGAGTGTGACTTCCACTTTTATCGCAGGAGTACTTCCAGCTACCCGAAATAGTCCAACATGCTGGACACAGGTTTCCTCATCAGAGCTGGAGCCGTGATTGTCAGTATCCATATGAAATGTCTGTTTACGTCTAACTTTTGTGGTAGTGTTCGGAGAGCGTGAGCTGCGGCAAACACACCCAATATGACCAGTCTTTCCACAAAGAAAACAAACGACATCCTTGAACTTGCAAGCAGGTGCACTGTGAGTAGTGTTACCACAACGGTAGCAAGTTGGTGTCCTAGAGACAGAAGAATTAGGGTGGCGAGGTTTAGGCAGATTTGGGGACGACCGTCTTGGGTGTCGGGTGATAGCAGAGTGGAATATTTCCTCTCCCTGGCTTGCAGGAGTTTCAGGTGGTGCCTTCAGTAGGGTGGCGTCCCGTGTAGCCAACTCCATGACCGTAGCAAGGTCAGTGGCTTTCATCAGAGTCAAGTCGGGTGAGTAAGCGTTTCTGTATGGCTGGGTCGCAGAGTTCCATGACAAACATGTCACGGAGAGCCGTCTGCAGGTAGTCTCCAAACTGAAAAGTGGCAGCTAGTTTACGTAAAGCAATGATATAAGTCTTTATGTCCCCCCCAGCATGCTGCCTTCTACTGTAGAATTTAAACCGCTCTGCAATCTCTAATGGCTTTGGGTTGTAGTGCTCATGTAGCTTCTGAATTAACTCAGGCAGGGGCTTAGAGGCCGGCTTGTCTGGAGAAATTAGGTCTCTGAGAGTGCCATATGCAGCTTGACCCAATATTGTGAGGAAAACTGCAACCTTCTTTTCTGCAGCCACACTATTTGCTTCCATATACTGCTCCAGCCTCTCTACCCAGGAGCTCCATGATTCAGCAGCAGGATCAAATGGTTGAATAAACCCTCTGAAGGCCATGTGTGCTAAAATCCACAATCCTCGTCGCCACTGTTATGTCCCTTAGACACGGGGTCTCTCAGAGTGTTGCTAGGAATGCTGCCAGTATCTGCTCAGCAAGTTACACACAGGCCAGATGAACTTCTTAACCATGGAAGGGTTTATTACTCACTCAGAACATGATGACTTTGTTACATAGAGTCCTAATACAACAGGATTCTGTCATTACCAGATGTAATCCCTTCTGTGCATCATGCTGCTGCTTCCCAGTTCCAGTTCCACACACCACTCTCACTACTTCCTGGTACAGCCCCTTCCCCAGCATGCATCAGGAGAAAAAGGTGAAGGGTCACACAGTGCTCCAGCACAAACATCACAGTATGTAACCTTTATGAAGATATTTGAAAAATAAAGAAACTATTTTATTTTATTTTTACCAACAAAAATGTGTTTATTGAATCAAAGGTGGTACACAGCCATAAACATCAAAAACAATAATCAGCACTTCCATGTACATGACCAAGTGATGCATAACAGGGTTAAATTAGCAACTTCACAGTACCCCCCCCCCCCCACACACAATATTGCAACTATGAGCAGAGTTACACTCCCACATCTAGCCAAATAATCTGTCCGCGACCAGGTCCACTGGGGCAAGCCCCGGTGTATCTAGCCACGGTGCCCAGAGATTTTCATACTTCTGAACGCTCCCCTTATGCTGGTAAATTAGTTTTTCCATACGTAGCATATCCCCTATCTTACATATCCATTCCCTCGAAGCTGGTGGTGTCTCAGATTTCCAGTACAACATAATCAGCCTCCTGGCTTGGAACATCACCCTTTGAACAGCCTCCCTGGTGTGCACTGCCATCACATGCTCCTCCACCACCCCCAAGAGGCATACCTTGGGATCTATCGGTAGGGATATCTTGAACACAGAATTGACCACGTTCACCACTTCATTCCAATATAGATGCAACTTGGGGCAACGCCACAGGAGGTGAATGAGGTCCCCATGGTCTCGCTTACATCTAGTACAGGTACCCTCTTTCTGCAACCCCATCAACTGTAGTCTGTGCGGCGTGTGGTACACCCTTAAAATGATATACAATTGAGTGAGCCGTTGGGCCACATTCAGAGAGCATATACCCACCCCCTGAAATATCTCCTCCCACTCATCCCCATCCATTTGACCCACATCTCTCCCCCATCGCTCCCTCACCCTCAGGGGGTGCCGCCCCAGGAAGTATTGTAGAAGGGTATTGTAACTTTGAGAAATAAATCCCTTTGAGGTCACAGCATCTCTAATGAGGCCGAACACAGGGGTAGGAGACAAGTGCCATTCAGAAGATCTACTCTGTGCTCTAACTGCATGCTGAAGTTGCAAATACTGGAAGAACATTGAGGATGGCAGGCCAAACTCAGCCTGCAAATCCACAAATGTCCTAAGATTGCCATTCTCAAAGACTTGTTTAACATGTGTGATCCCGTGTGCTATCCATCTAGCCCCTCCCTGCAGCTTGGACAGTTCCGTGTACATCTCGTTATGCCAAAGAGGACTATATTCAGTGTACCCCTCGGCCTGTTGTATATACTTGCACTTGTTCCACACTTTTTGAATTAGGTTGTAAGTAGGATACTTCTTATTTGTCTTGGCAAATGCCAGGGCCTCCAATGCCAGGGGAATGGGACCTGCATCTACTGTGCGGAGCATGAGTGCCTGGGAAGAGCCAGCCGGCTCGGTTCCAAAGCACCCCACCAGGTGCTGTAGTTGGGCTGCCAGGTAGTACAGCCACGGGTTGGGCAGTGCCAACCCGCCATCGTCCTTAGGCCGCTGAAGATATTCCAGTTTTATCCTCGGGGGTTTATTCTTCCATATTAAGACGCGAAAGATGGAATTAACCATTCTAAAAGTTTTTAGAGGGACCACTACAGGGGCATTGTGAAGACAGAGTAATTGAGGCATAAGGATCATCTTAACCAGATTTACTTTGCCTGCCACTGACATGTGAAGGCCGTTCCATGTCCTAACCCTCTCTCTAAACCTCTGTAGCAGGGGCGAAATATTCAATCGGCCAAAATCCCTCGGGTTGGAAGTGATCTGGATCCCCAAGTATTTAAAGGAGGTAGTGACTGGGATAGGGCACGAGGGGGCCACCGTCTGTGTGGCGTCCCCGTCTAACAGTAATAGGGCAGACTTCGACCAGTTAATTTGTAGACCCGAGTAGACCCCAAATTTTGTAATGGTTGCCATGGCCTCCCGCAGGGACTCGTCAGTATCTCCCAGCATAAGCAGGGTGTCATCAACATAAAGCATTATCTTCTCCTGCAGGAGACCATAGCAAAATCCCACAATGTGCTCATTAGCCCTTATCTCCACGGCCAGGGGTTCAATAGCCAGTGCAAAGAGCAGAGGGGACAGCGGGCAACCTTGCCTCGTCCCCCTCCTCAATGCAAAGTCCTGCGACAGAAAACCAAAGGCCCGAATGGCAGCCTCAGGTCCGCTGTAAAGGAGGCGTACCCACGCTATATATGTATCACCGAATCCAAAGCGCTCCAACACCGCCCACAAGTATGTCCAATCAATACTGTCAAATGACTTAAGCCTCGTACACACGACCGAGTTTCTCGTCGTAAAAAACACGTCGTTTTTTTCGACGAGATTCTTGTTAAGCTTGTCGATTTTCTCGTCAAGCTTTCCATGCGTACACACTGACATTTCCCAATTTCCTCGTTGTTCTCCGCGGTCACGTCCAGCACGTACGACGGCACTATAAAGGGGAAGATCTTTTTTCTTGGCGCCACCCCTTGGGCTGCTTTTGCTGATCTCGTGTTAGCGCGTGTGAAGTAAAAGTTTGGGAAGAGACGATTCGCGCTTTTCAGTCTTCGTACTTTTCAGATCGTTTTCTGCAGTTCAGTTTGTGCTTGTGGGTTCGTATCTTGACTTTCAGGGCGTCTAGGCAGGTCGTATCTGTTTTACAGTGCGTTCTTGCCTGTTCGTTGCTGTTTTTCAGTTCGTTATTCATAGGCCTTGCTGTTCTAAAGTGCGTTCTGTTCTGTACGTTCTGATAAGACGACCGTTTCCTAGCCATGTCGCCTGGACGTTCTCGTCGTCGAGTTCGTGCTGTGCGTGCGCTTGGTGTTGGTCTGCTTGTTTTGGACCAAGACCAGTCCATGAATGGTGTGAGGAGGAGTTCATGGACCAAGAATTGGTTGCTCCAGCGGGACCAATTCTGCCATATGCCTCTGCTGCGGGAGATCGTCGAGAATAATCCTGAGGACTACAGGAATTTTCTGCGGATGTCTGACCCCATTTTTCAGGAACTGTTGGCTTTGGTGTCCCCCTATATTACCAGGAAGGACACCGTTATGCGGGAAGCCATCAGTGCTGAGCAGAGGCTCATCGCCACCTTACGGTACCTGGCGACAGGGAGAAGTCTTCAGGACTTGAAGTTCACGACAGGCATCTCCCCCCAGGCTCTGGGCCTCATAATCCCAGACACCTGTTCTGCCATTATACAAGTCCTGCAGGAGGACTATATTAGGGTAAGTTTTCTCCATTAACATCACATTTTATGTATTTCATGTATGCTAATGTATTGTATTTCTTTCATCCTTCCCTAATTACCATGATTGTAATATGCTGAGAATGTCCCCTTTGTCCTCATGTATGCCTGAAGCTTTAGATTGCCCCTTTTTTCTCCTCCATGCATATTTCCCTTCACTAACCTTTCCAGCAGGGGCGCCTGTTGCTCCAAATGTTTGGGGGTGCAAACCCCAATTTAGGAAATAAACGTCCTCCTTTTTTGCTCTGGTGCCTATTAAACGCCCCCATTTATTCCCTCCAATGCAGCCATTTTGTCCCCTCCAATGCAGCCATTTTGTTCCCTCTAATGCAGCCATTTTGTCCCCTCCAATGCAGCCAGTTCCCCCCCCAGCCCTGCACTTACCTTCTTGTGGTCAGCGCCATCCTTCTTCTGTCCTTGATGTCTTCTCCTTCCCTTGATGTTGCATCAGCCAATCATGTTACCATTAAACAGACTTGGTGAACATGATTGGCAGAGCAGCCTGTCAGTGTTTACCCAAGGAATGCCCCCCCCCCCTGCGTCCCCTATTTAACTTTTCTGCAGCCAATTACATCCCTCAGGCTGTAATGTGCAAGACAATTTTCCTTACTGTTTCTGATATGCAATTTTAAGCCCACAAATGCCGCAGTTCTTCATATGTCGGTCGCTTAACAGGGGGCCATCCACCTGAATAGTGGGCGGCATAGACAATACATAGGTTAATGCAAGGCATAAACCTATGTATTGTTCTGAGTGACGGGCACAGGAGAGAGGGGGCAGTGCTCCAGCGCCCACTCTGGACGCACCGCCACTGCAATGCTATCCTGTGGCCAAACACATCTCCCCCCCCCTCCCCATTATAATTTATTAATGGACCATCATAGGGGGTGATGAATATGATACATGAGCCTTCCATTATACTTATTTAAAACACCTTAATAAACGTAGACTTTGCTTGATGTTGGCCTCTAATGTATTTTCGTAGAATATACTTGTAATGTTTGATTTGTGTATTCTAATATTTTTTCATCTTGTTTGACTTCACAGCTTCCTTCCACGCCACAGGAATGGCAGACTGTGGCATCGGAGTTTGCCACGCGGTGGGACTTCCCCAACTGCGGTGGTGCCATAGACGGGAAGCACGTCCGCATCGTGCCGCCACCCCGTTCTGGGTCCTACTACTACAATTACAAGGGGTTTCATAGCATTGTGCTGATGGCGGTGGTTTCAGCACGGTATGAATTCCTCTATGTTGATGTAGGGAAGAATGGCCGGATGTCCGATGGGGGATCCTTCATCCAGACGGAGTTTGCCCTCCGTCTCCAGAGTGACGACCTTGCATTGCCACCGGATGCAGGGAATATTGAAGGACTCCCCTTTGTTTTTTTGGCTGATGAAGCCTTCGGGCTCGGACCACATCTTATGAGGCCATTTCCTCAGAGGACCCTGACCCCAGAGAAGAGGGTGTTCAATTACCGGCTGGCCAGGGGCCAAAGAGTCGTTGAAAATGCCTTCGGCATAATGGCCAGCCGGTTCCGCCTTTTTAGGACTCCCATCCACTTGGCGGACTACAAAATAAACTATGTAGTGTTATGCTGCTGTGTGCTACACAATTTTCTTTGGCGCAAATCGAATTCATATATGGCCTCAGTTTTGCCTGAGGCTGGACTTTCCCCTGATAATCCCCTGCCGGGCCTGGATTATGCCCCTGCTGGCTTGCCCCCCCAAAATGCCTGTGATGTTCGGGACAAATACATGGACTATTTCACGGGTAGGGGGGCAATTCCTATGCCAGGCTATGTCTAAAGATTGCTGTCTAACGATACAAATAAAAATCTTGTTTAAACTTCTAACTTTTCTTGGTTTCCTGTCTCCTAGTTTGTCTTAGTGCATTTGTAGTGCCAAGTGTATTTTCCTTTAGTAAATACCAACCATTTCACTATGTAACCTTAAAAAATGTACCAAATAAGGTTAGAGCATATTAGAAAAAGAAGCTACACGTTGTTTGTGTTCAAATCTTTTACTATGTGCAAATTCACACACCTTGTTTTTTTTTTTTTTACATTTTTTGTTTGCCTGGCCACAAACCGGCAATTGTTTTCTTAGGAAAATACAAAAACAACAGTTGCATTCCAAAAATTACAAAATTGGATACCTCGGAGCAATCTGAGACATTCACTTACACAAACTATATGTCTCTATGTGCCCGTCCTAATATGGGGTCCTGCCACCCCTTGCCCAGCCAAAAATTGAATATGCACACAATTGGGATTATTTTCCTATAGGGATTTTAGACTCCTGATCCCTATTGTCAACATGTGCTATCTGCCATCAAGGGTGATCAATGGACGTGTTTTGGGGGTGCAACCCCTTCCTCAGTTCACCTACTTTAGATACGAGGAAGGGGTTGCACCCCCAAAAGACGTACATGGATATCCCCTGATGGCAGATAGCACATGTTGACACACTGTGTGCAGATTCAATTTTTGGCTGGTTTGATTGTCAAAAAGTTTTTTAAAAGTTGAAGAACAAACATGAGAAAAAAGGGGGTTGGGATGCCTTATTGAATTCTCCCCAAAACATCGAGAATGTCTTTAAATGTTTGATCCATCACATGTATTCTTTCTTTAATTTTGTCCAGTTCCGTGCTACATTCCATCACTTGCTGGATGAGGCGGAGGGCACTGTCAGCAGAGAAACATGTACTATCCTTCACCCCAACATTCACATCCCCTAAAAACAAAATAAAAAGGTATTATAACTCTGCAGGCCTACCTCTCTTACCTGAAGCTGTGGTGACAGATACTGACCTGTTGTGGTGACCAGTTCCACAACGTCATCCACCTCTCCTTCCTGCACTTCTCCTTCCTCCACCTCAACTTCCTCTACATCCTTCGTTTGTGGGTCTTTGGGAGTTTGGGGTTGTTGTGAAGCTGTGGGGTTCTTGTGCTCCCTGGAGTGTCCTCCTCCCAGTCTTCTCTCCCCTATGAGAATCAAACAAAAGGTAGAGTTATCACACAGAAATTCTCTATGTTAAACAAAAAAACAGGCTAAATTGCTTGGAAGTGGGGTACAAGTGT
Source organism: Rana muscosa (assembly GCA_029206835.1). Taxonomy (NCBI): domain Eukaryota; kingdom Metazoa; phylum Chordata; class Amphibia; order Anura; family Ranidae; genus Rana; species Rana muscosa. The sequence goes on along the minus strand of CM055118.1, from coordinate 76,287,936 downwards.
GTGTTTGGGCGGAAGCTAAAGATGAATGCATTATTTGTGACCAAGAATATGTTTAGTATTCACCTTTGTCTGTCATTTTTTAGACATGTAGGCAACACAAAAATTCTCTGAAGCACCTGTGTGGGACACCCAAAAAAGGCGGGTCTGGTGGCCCACACTATAGTGCTCCAAAGTACAGATGTGGAAGCAGCTGCTGAGTGTCCTCTCCTTTACACTGACAAAAGTTTGCATTTCATTCTCTTTACAAACACATCATCTAGCCTAAAACTTTGTGCCCCAAATTTGCGAAAAAATGGCAGATGTCTAATTACTTTTGTGGCTGTAAAATAATCCAAAACAGCGGATAGTGGCTGAACGAAGTGTCTGTAACGTAACGAACGATTACTGTGCCCAACCAAGTTCAAAATATAACATTTTGGAAGGGAGTCAGTTTAGAAAAGGATTAATAGCATAAAAGTGTACATTTTACTTACTTTTAGCGAGCATTCTCTTAATGCTCCTTAACTGCTCTGGCTCCCTCAGTTTGAGGTCTGACCACCTCTTTCTGAGCTGCTCATTTGAGCGTTTCACCCCGAAATTCGTCTTCAGACTCTTCATGACTTTAGTGAGGATTTTGGCCTTCCTTCTATTTGGTTTGCTATACGGCCCATGCTTTGCGTCATAATCAGACTTGAGCAAGATGTCCACCATCTCCGCCATCTCCGCAAAAGACATATTCGATGCCTTGAATCTCCTCCTTGATCGTGATGTTTCCTCGGTCTCCGGGCTTGTCTCCTCCTCGTTAGTTGCGGAATTATCAGACACCTGCTGTAACTCCGCCATATCTGTCTGTGCGCCGAAAGAGAAGGGGCGGGGAAAAGATGTTAGTTAGAACGTCATGGGCGGGCGACGTGTGCGGAGTGACGTGTTCGAATTTTGACGCATGCGTGGTGTGTATATAGCAAACACACATGTGACTATAGTACGTTCGGTGTGCGGAGAGAGGAGTTCAAGTGACGGACGTGCGAACAAAGGTATGTGATTTTGTGACTTGTACAAATTGTTGGCCTATACTGTTTTGAGAATGTTGTAGGATATATATGGGGACTACGATGTTAAGGAGGTTAGACTGTTTGCCTCACATTAGTTATATATTATTTCTTAAACTTGCAGATACAATATGAATGTCTTTATTAGCGACAAAGAGTTCCTGGCGGAATTTATTGACCGGGTAAGGGAGCTGCCCGCTCTGTGGGAGACGAAAAACCCCATCCATAAAAAAAGAGGGGTGAGAAAAGCAGCGCTGGAGAAGCTGCTCCCATTTGTGCAGACCAAGGTGCCCACAGCCACAGCAAAACAAGTGGACACTAAAATTGGGAGCTTGAGAGGCACATACAGGAATGAACGCTCTAAGGTCCTGGCTTCTCAGAGGTCAGGAGCAGCAGCAGATGATGTGTATGTCCCGAATTTGTGGTACTACAGCAGGATGTCCTTCCTGGATGACCACATTGAGGCAAGGCCATCACTCTCCACTCTTCCCCCCAGACTTCCCTGCAGCCAACCTGAGCCTTCTCTGGAGCAAGAGGAGACAGCCATCCTGGATGATCCTGATTTGGCCATCTGGAGCCAGGTATAGTATTAAATGAAAATGTATTGGGCTAAAATTAATGTTTGACAAATATGTCAAGATGAGAAACATACAATATTTTGGGTTCCACAAGTGAAATCAAGATCTAGAAGCATTAGTCTGCACTTAATTGGGTGCTAAATAGTCAATCTGATGTAGGTGTAAATTATAAAAAATGATTTGTGGATTTACATTCTAATTGCTTCAATCATGTTTATAAAGTTTGCTGCAAAGATTAAACCAACATATTAAACTATGTCCCTTTTTCATACACAGGATGAAATCAGCCAGGAGGAGGGTCTGGAAACTGTCAGGCAGGAGGAGGAAGGGCCCAGTGGCAGCCAGGAGGTGGCAGGGCCCAGTGGCAGCCAGGAGGTGGCAGGGCCCAGTGGCAGCCAGGAGGTGGCAGGGCAAAGGAGAAGCACCTGATCCCAGGTGCCTCCCATCCGGCTTCCCAAAAGAAGCAGGAGGGACAGGACCACCAGTGAGGCAGCAATGGCCCTTATTAAAGAGGCCCATGCCACCCTCAAAGAGCCCACATCCCCTGAAGAGGCCATTGCCGGCCTAGTGGAGGCAAAGTTCAAGGTGATGAGCATGGAGCAACGCCTCCTATGCGAGCCCCTGCTCATCACCTTGCTCAACAAGGGGGTGATGGAAAAAATTACCCCCAATACCGCCATTTGTGAGGTGGCACAACTGTCCCAACCTCAACCTCCTCCTCCACCTCCACATTCTTCTTCCGCCCCACCCCCTTCTCCTCCACCTCCACCTTGTTCTTCCGCCCCACCCCCTTCTCCTCCACCTCCACCTTGTTCTTCTGCGCCACCCCCTTCTCCTCCACCTCCTCCTCCTCCTGACAGGAGTACCCCTCCAGTGGCCCAGCCTCCAGCCAAACGAAGAAGGAAGGCTGCAGGGAAGGCTTCAGGAAAGGTTGCAGGGAAGGTTGCCAGGAAGACGAGGAAGTGATGGCCTTGCTTCATTGTGGTCGGACAGAAGGCAGCCTGTTGTAGTACCACACACTTGGGACATATATATCACCTGCTGCTGTTCCTGACCTCTGGGAGCCCAGCATCAGATTGTGTTCAGAAATGTTGGCCTTCTCAAGCTCCCAATTTTAGTGTCCACACAGGGTTGCTGTGTGCTCTGGGGTCCCTGGGATGCACAAATGGCAGCAGCTTCTCCAGCACTGCCTTCTCTTTATTTTAGTTCAAACATGAATAAATGTAATTTTTCTTTAAGTTCATACTTGACTATGTGTATTTGTAAAAATGTAAAATCTAGCTTTGGAGTAAGCAGATACATTTGACTGACAAAAAAAGGGACAGATAACAACCCCCCAAAAAAATAACTAAATCGTGTTTCCCAAAAAAGTGTGTAAAATTTAAATCATATATATTAAAAGATTCAATGGGAGATCACTACCAAAACATTGCGAAATTACAATTAACATCAGTTATAAAAATAACTAATTTTTAAATATTCCTAAAAACTTGCACGATATAATACACATAAATCTTCTTAAGAGCAGCATGAAAAAGGTTAAAAAAAGATAGTCATAACTCTGTGTGAATATCAGCAGCAAAAGAAGTTCATTCGTTTAGATTAATGTCACATTCTAATGAAGATTTCAATGCACAACATTTAAACGATGCAAAAATTTTGAGCGTGACGAATGTGCTATCTCCATTACGAAGGCTTGTTTTACCAGAAGATGCGCTCCCGTCTCATAGTTGCTTGTGAGCATGCACGCTTTTGGAAGAGTCGTAAAAGCATACACACGAACCATTTTCTCGTCACAAAACAGGCCGACGAGAAACACGACTAGGAAATCTGGAATCCTGACGAGAAAATAGAGAGCAGGTTCTCTATTTTCTCGTCGAGATTCAGGCCAATTTTCTCATCGTAAAACCATACACACGAACGGTTTTCTCGACAAAAAAGCTCACGCGGCACTTTTCTTGCCGGTTTTGGACGAGAAACTCGGTCGTGTGTACGAGGCATCAGTGGCATCCAGGGACAGTAAAGCCCTGCTTCCCGGATTATCAATGTCTGATTGCATATTCAAAAATAACCGCCGTATGTTAATGGCCATGGATTTATTTGGCATAAACCCTGCCTGATCATCATGTATGAGGGAGGCTATAACCTTATTAAGTCGCATTGCTAATACTTTTGCAAGGATTTTAATATCGCATTGTAACAAGGAGATTGGCCTGTATGATCCCGGGTCAACCGGGTCCTTACCCGGTTTAAGGAGCAGTACAATATTGGCTTTTGCCATAGAAGGTGGAAGGACTCCCACCTCCAAGGCTGCATTAAACACCTTTAATAAACGTGGTAACAGTACCTCCGCATGTTGCTTGTATACTTCCATGGGAATCCCATCCTCCCCCGGTGCCTTACAATTAGGGAACAGGCCCACTGCCACCTGCAATTCCTCCACTGTAAGAGGTGCATCTAAGTCCTCCCTCTGTCCCGCAGTAAGCTTAAGGAAGGTTAACCCCGTCAAGTACCGGTCCAGATCCGCCCGATCATAGGCAGCTCCGGGGCGGTACAACTCCTCATAGAACCCAGCCAACTCCTGCATGATAAGTTCCGGGCATCTGACCAGTGGCCCAGCTTTGGATTTAATAGCCCCTATAGTTGGAGACCTCTGTTGAGCGTTCGCTATTCTAGCCAGCATGCGCCCTGTCTTTTCCCCCTCCTCAAAAAAGGCCCGTTTGGAGAAAAAGCGTTTCTTCTCAGCAGTTGAGGAGAGCACCCGCTCGTAAGCTGACTGAGCAGCTTGCCACTCCTCCCTTGCTGAGTCAGAGGGGTCCAAGACAAAATGGTGTTCAAGATCCCTCACCCTATTCTCTAGCTCCACCACAAAATCAGAAGAAGCCCTTTTTACTTTAGTCATTTCAGTGGACAAAACCCTTCTCAAAAATGCCTTAAAGGCCTCCCACTGCTGTATACAGGAACCCTCAGGGTCCTCAGCAGTGAAAAACCCACACACGCTCTCTTCTATAAATTCAGGGGATTTAAATAATTTCAGCCAGAATGCATTGAATTTCCACGGTGCTTTAGGGAGCGTCACCTGCTGAGAAACCACCAGGTGCACTATCAATGGGGAGTGATCCGTCACACTTCGGGGCCTATATTCCATTACGGATACATATTGGAGCATGCATGCGTTTCCCACCGCCAAGTCAATCCTGGACAGACTGCCGTGCGATTTGGAAAAACATGAATATTTTCTTACCCCCAGGTGACGATGTCGCCAAACATCCACCCAGCCCACCTCTTGCAACAACCGCGCCAGGGGGGTACCCCTGGAGAGGGCAGAGGCTCCTACGGCCGGGTGTCTATCCAGCGAGAGGTCTAAACAACAATTAAAGTCCCCGATCACCAGCTGCGGTACCTCCGGCCTACCATCCACATAGGATATCAAAGCCCTCAGCACCACCGCCGTGAAAGGGGGGGGACATATACTCCAGCAATTACACATGTTAAGGCACCCAATCTGCAATGCAGAAACACAAATCGACCCTCGGGATTAAACTGTCCATCTCTTGGTAGTCCAAGGAGCCATGAATCAAGACACTCACCCCTCTAGAGTACGAGGTGTGAGTAGAGTGATAGGCTTTATTCACCCAATTATATTGTATACACCCCACTGTCTCCTGCGTCAAATGTGTCTCTTGAAAACAGAAAATCCCAGGTTGAAACTTTTTAAGGCACATGCGTACCATAGTTCTCTTGAGGGGGGAATGCAGGCCCCGCACGTTCCATGATACTATAGGAACCCCAGCCATTTCACAAAGTTAAACATAGGAACTGGCATGTATAACCTCACCGGGCCCGGAGGCCTGGTATTTCTGGAACCAATGATCCGGTCATGAGTGAGTGTATATGGTTCAGCTGTAGTGCCCACCTGAGAAGCATTACTGCTATACCGCGCAACAAAGAAGTGAAAGTAAAAAAGAAAAAAAGGAAAATTGAGGAAGCAACAGGCATTCCTCACCGGTAACATAGAACCATTTCCTGCCAACAGGGCAGGGCAACTATATACCCCCGGAAACGCACTCAGGGGGTCTCTCAAATACACAATTTGTAAATCCACGCTGATGATTTCTGAAGCTCTTGCCTTGATATGATGCAGGATACTGTCCCTCAGCCAGGGTCCATCCGGATAAGATCAGCACAAGTTCTCCACAGTACATCAAAGCGCCTCAGGAATTATGAGAAGATCCAGTAACTCTTGCGGGACATTCCTCCTCCATGAATCCTCCCCACCATTCTGGTCACGCTGCCTCAGGGCTTGCTCATTACGGTCCAGCCAGTTGACTGCATCCTTGGCCGACTCAAAAAATTGTGCTTGGCCCTGCACTATCTCACGGAGCTTAGCCGGGTACAACATGGCATAAGGAAGCTGTAACTGTCGGAGCCTGTGCTTTACATCAAAGAATTTCGCCCGGCGTCTCTGCACCTCAGCTGAGAAGTCAGGGTAAAAGGACACTCTGGCTCCATTATATTGTATGTTTGCCTTTTCCTGGGCAAGCCGGAGCACTGTTCCTCTGTCCTTATAATTCAGTAATCTTGCTAGTATCGGCCTAGGGGGCCCCCCAGATTGGGATGGGCGAGGTGGCACCCTATGGGCGCGCTCCACCGCAAACATAGGAGAGAAAGCATTCTTTCCAAAGATGTCCAGCAACCAGCCCTCCACATAAGCTGTGGGGTCCCTGCCTTCCACCTTCTCAGGGAGACCCACAATGCGAACATTATTCCTCCTTAGGCGGTTCTCAAAATCTTCTGCTCTGTCAATAGCCTCCATTGCAAGTCTATAGGCAGCTTTGGCATCTCTCTCAATGGGGGGTAAATGATCCTCAATTTCACTCACCCTACTTTCCACAGCAGTAGTGCGTTCCCGCATTTTTTGCATATCCTGCCGCAGCAGCGACAGTTCCTCTCTCATGGTGGCTACCGAGGCATTGCCAATGTTAACAGCCCTGAGGATATCTGCCAGCGTAGGCTGAGAAATCCCTGAAGTGTCCTGTTCCCCAACCCCAGGTGCCCCAGAATCAGAGGGATCCGTCTCATCGTTGTCACACTGTGCAGCCAATATGGCCGCCCCAGCCTGCGTGTCATGTAAAGCAGGCTCCATGTGCTGTGAGTGTCCAGCTTCCTCTGCCCCCATCAGCCCATTCAATTTTCTGGGTGTAATACACCATGTCTTTAGGTGCATCCTTACCCTGAGCCTTGGGTTGCCTCTGTCCTTTAGGTCCCATCTCCTTCCCCCTGTCAGCTCCTCGTGGGGTTCCCTTCACTGCGGACGCGGCGGCGCCATCTTGGAAATCGGGACTCATGTCAGAAAGCATTTTCCGGGTCATTCCTCTGGAGGTTCCCCTATTATCCCGGGATCAGCAGCTTGCAGCATATATCCGCAGAATGTCGGTAATGTGGCTGAGGGAGGATCAATACCGGATCAAGCTCAGGAGCTGTGAGAGTTGTGTCCTCTCACATGCCGGTCCAGGCCATGCCCCCCAAAGAAACGATTTTAAGTGCAGCACCTCTTGAACTTTCTTTATATATATATATATATATATATATATATATATATATATATAGTTGGTGGGAAGACCTGTTTGCTGGCACTTGTTTTACACCAGGTGCGGTTCTCCTCCACTTCTTTACATATATATATATATATATATATATATATATGTGTAGCGGGGTCTTCAGATTTAGTTGGGATACACCTGGGGGTAGTGTAACCCAGGTGTGTAATTATGACAGGGTTTAGACCCGTTTGTGATTCGTGGAGGATTGGGTGGTGTATTATTCTCCTTGACATGTGGGTGGCGGGGTACCTACGGGCTCGAGGTAGAATCACTACCACAGTGCTACCCTTTTTGTCCCTTTCCGGAGATGGTACGGCTGGGGCGGGGAACCTGCCGTGGTGTCGATGGGAGGAGATAAAAGGGGGAGACGCCCTCGCCACGAGGTCTTCGAGGATCTTCTCTTCACGCACCCAGGCACCTTAGGCCTGGGTGCGGGCGGTTCGAGGTTCCGGCTCAGGTGCCCTAGGCCTGGCCGGAATGGAGTTGGAGTCTATCCCAGGCACCTTCAGCCTGGGGTGAGGTACTATGTCGTAGGCCTGGGACCCGGTGACTTCGACTGGGTCCTGCGAGGGTGAAGTGATTCCAGGGTGCCCCTTGCGTGGGGACCCGCATCTGAGGCGAGGAGGCCGGGGAGGTCACCCGTCCGAAGATTCCGCAGCAGCGTCAACCCGGTGACGGATGGGCCTCCGGTAACTCCCTTGGAGGGTCATCTTCCCCTGATAGGGGCCACAGCGCAGTGAAGGTATCCTAATCAATGTTGCTACCACCCTTGGTCAAGGTACAGGGGTTTAGAGACTAAAATCAGGACAGTGCCTCGATCTGCTCATCCCACCGTATCTCGCCATTACATTGTTTGTTGTGGAGCTACGAAATAAAACTGAGAGTTGGACTGTGATCGGTGTGTGGACTCTGGTTAATGGGAGCAAAGTGAGGAAGGTGCCAGCATAGCAAGATTGAGTTTCATGACTAACACACATTGGCCCGAGGAAGATACTGGTGCTGGCCTTCACCTCACCCACAGCTATGGGGAGGACATGGGCCATAGCGCATCTCACCCTGTCGTGTGACATACCCCTAGCTAAAGAGGACGGGGTGAGACCGCTACACGTGGGGGCTCGTGAGTCCGGGATGAAATGTGTGTTGACTTTGAAATTTGGAAAGGCTGTATCTGGACTTTGCTGCCCGAAGGAGTTCCGAGCAGGTCGGCCATGTGATTGGCCAAAGTGCGTCCCTGTGCTCAAAGTCGTGGAAATTTCTCTGAAAAACCGGGAAAGGCCCATGCAGAAAGAGCGGGAAGAGGGAGGAGTCCAGCCGTGTGACGTACTACATGTGGGGACTTTTGCTGCACTGCGCCATGAGGCACCCCGTGACTGCGCAATTCGTGGGCGGAGGCTGGTGAAAGCCCGCAAAAATGTGCAAGTCGTGGAAGGAGTCTGGCCACGTGTGGAGATACACGTGGAGACTCCGGCGCGTGGTCAGCGCGAGATGGAACAGCAGGTGGTCGGGATGGCCTCAAGTTCCCCGTGGATGCCGGTATCATACCCCACGAAGATGACTGCTTTTGCTGCTTCCCTGACAGACACGGGGATAAGACTTAGGCCCTGAGGACAGTTGGCTTTGTATTCATGCAGAGACACGGAGGCCCTCGGTGTGATCTGTCCCGGATGCTCGGGACTGGTGGTCCAACTAAAGCCATTCGGGCGATGTGAAGCGTGCAAAGAGTTTCTTTTTGAGGTTGAATCATCCACAGTAAGGCCCCGGGCCCTTCGCCTCAACTGCATCACAGGAACCGCCACTCCGGAGGGAGAGATCCAGGCCTGTGCGGAGGTCCCCGTACGCGCTGACCAGGGCGACGGGCCTGCCCAAACAGAGACTGAGAGAGAAAAATCCGAGGACGCTGCTTCGGTCACCACAGACTCCCTGCTGCCACCTCCAAAGAGGAAGATAGGCCTGGTGCAGGCCTCCTGTGGTCGTGGTCGAGCTTTACCCCGCCGCTTGCCGGACCTGGATGGATCCGGTTGGAAGAGTCCTGGACATCCCAGTGCTGAGAAAGGTCCTGGTGAGCCAGGGGCTGAAACTGTGGTGGTGGTTGGAGGTGTCGGGAGTCCACAGTCGGTGGAGCCCGCAAGGGAGGGTAGTTCTCTGTCTACTAAAGACTACCTTCCCGCCGAGATGTATGACACCTCCGACCTAGAGTCGCTGTCGGACTGTGGGGATGATGGAGAAATAGACTAACTGTTTCACCGGAAGGGCTGGGACAAACGCCCGCTACCTGTGCTATGTAAACCGCAGGACTCTCCTATGTCCATAGAAGACGGTACGCTCCGGGTGCAGGCCCCGGAGCTCAGGAGGGAGTCTAGTCCTCCGACCAACCTTCCACATCCCACCACATCACCCGCTCTGATAGTGGGGATGCAGCGCGCTTCATTGCGGGCACCAAAGGAAAAGCCATCCGACACAGTGAAGGTACCTCGGCACCCGGAGGCCATCGTACAACCAGGAGAAGGTGAGCGAGATGTCATGCCTCCTCTAGCCAGATTGCAACGACTTTTCTCCCAGAGAGTCGCCCGTGAATATGGGTGGGAGTACCCCCTACTTGCCTCGGGACTTGCTTTATGAAGTCGAGGTCCTGCGACAACGGTGGTACGACGAATTTGTCTGGGAAAATCTCAAAGTGCCTCATGCCCGGCGATACTTGTCATGTTCACCATCTGTGTCTAAGAAGTTCAGAGACTGCAGAGCTGATTGGAAGTTGGGGCGCCACATTCATGCCGATAAAGTACTTATCTGCAGAAAGGAGGGAGAGGATGTCTAATATTCAGTTGAAGTGTTTGACAAGCACTTAAAGCCTCTGTTTTTGCCAGATCCAAGATTTTACTTGTAGGAGAAGAGAACTCCTATTGGTTGCTTGTCGAACTCTCTGGAAGGAACATTCCCAGATACTCAGAACAGTGCCCTAGTTTTGTTTTGATTTGGGCTTTTTCTTTACTCACTGGAGACTTGGGAGCTGTTGTTTTTTTTTCCCTTTTCTTCATGTACCAAAGGCAGAGACTTTTGGGGGTAGAGTCAGTGCAGGGAAAGCAGGAAGAATGAAGATCCCACCAAGTGTCATTACCGCAGCGCTGTCACTAGGTGGCAGTGTTGTGCAACGGCTGTTTGAAATTTTATATTTACATCACTTTGCTTTTTGGAGCGAATGGGTCTCTCGGCTGATAGACCTATTCATTCCAAGTTAACACAGATTGTTAGGATGTTGTTTTTTTTTTGTTTCCCTTCTGCAGGAGATTCGTCGGTCAAGACTGCTGAGTATGGGGTGGTTCTTAGACAGGCGCGGGAGGGATTGTATATGTGTACATGACAGATGTTTTATGCAAGAGTTTATTGTTTTATAGTTCCCTTTCCCCGTGAGCAGGTCTTGGCACACACAGTATTCAAAATTTCTGGGCATAGCCTCTGGGGCCCACTTCATGTCACCACTCCTTGGGAGACATGGGTGTGCACCTGACGCTGGGGACCAGCGTCAAATCACAGGGGGGAGTGTGTAGCGGGGTCTTCAGATTTAGTTGGGATACACTTGGGGGTAGTGTGACCCAGGTGTGTAATTATGACAGGGTTTAGACCCCTTTGTGATTCGTGGAGGATTGGGTGGTGTATTATTCTCCTTGGCCTGTGGGTGGCAGGGTACCTACGGGCTCGAGGTAGAATCACTACCACAGTGCTACCCTTTTTGTCCCTTTCCGGAGATGGTACGGCTGGGGCGGGGAACCCGCCGTGGTGTCGATGGGAGGAGATAAAAGGGGGAGATGCCCTCGCCATGAGGTCTTCGAGGATCTTCTCTTCACGCACCCAGGCACCTTAGGCCTGGGTGCGGGCGGTTCAAGGTTCCGGCTCAGGTGCCCTAGGCCTGGCCGGAATGGAGTTGGAGTCCATCCCAGGCACCTTCAGCCTGAGGTGAGGTACTATGTCGTAGGCCTGGGACCAGGTGACTTCGACTGGGTCCTGCGAGGGTGAAGTGATTCCAGGGTGCCCCTTGCGAGGGGACCCGCATCTGAGGCGAGGAGGCCGGGGAGGTCACCCGTCCGAAGATTCCGGAGCAGCGTCAACCCGGTGACGGATGGGCCTCCGGTAACTCCCTTGGAGGGTCATCTTCCCCTGATAGGGGCCGCAGCGCAGCGAAGGTATCCTAATCAATGTTGCTACCACCCTTGGTCAAGGTACAGGGGTTTAGAGACTAAAATCAGGACAGTGCCTCGATCTGCTCATCCCACCGTATCTCGCCATTACATTGTTTGTTGTGGAGCTACGAAATAAAACCGAGAGTTGGACTGTGATCGGTGTGTGGACTCTGGTTAATGGGAGCAAAGTGAGGAAGGTGCCAGCATAGCAAGATTGAGTTTCATGACTAACACACATTGGCCCGAGGAAGATACTGGTGCTGGCCTTCACCTCACCCACAGCTATGGGGAGGACATGGGCCGTAGCGCATCTCACCCTGTCGTGTGACATACCCCTAGCTAAAGAGGACGGGTGAGGCCGCTACATATATATATATTGTGAGGGGGTTAGCTCTGTAGCGGGTGTGTGTGACCCCCTGGATGGGCTCCCCACACAAAAACAGGCCCAGCAGACGGAGGTTGTGGTTTTCAAGATAAAAAGGTACGGTTTATTTCTCTATTTACAGTGACAAAAACACAGCAAAGCAAAAAGAAACATAAACAAAATAAATCCTGGTCAGCTTGACCTCTGACTAAACATGCAGGTTTCCCTAACTAACAACTGGGATCAGCCTGGTGCTGTCCTAGTCCCTAAGTCCCTGGTTTAGTAAATGTCCAAACAAATAGCCACACAGGCTTTGTCTCACCGCACAGGGGTTCACTCTCCCTAGACAGTCCACACAGGTCTGGTTCCAGGCATGAGCAAACACCTAATGAAGCTGGGAGTTTTTATAGAGGCCTTAAACGAGCTGACAAGCTTCAGCTGGTCTCATCAACTCCCTGCCTGCACGACGCCCAGCACTCTCCCTAGAGGTATGAATCATCCATGAGCCCACTAGCCTCAGCTGGGCTTCATCAACTCTCTCCCTAGTTGTATAAGTCGGCATAAAGCCTAAATCTGGGAGAAATATACCTACCCCCCTGGATGCAACCAGGTGACTTTACCTTCCTGCTGTCACATACCCCCCCCTCTTGTTTTAACCTTGGGGTTGGAACACCAGCAATCAGGCATTCATGTACTCGAGACAAAGCATCCACATTCCCCATTTGAACGCCAGGGCGATGCTTTACTGTGAAGTTGAATTCCTGTAGGGCCAGGAACCACCTATTTACTCTTCTATTTGTCTCCTTGTTTTGAGCCATCCACTTTAACGGAGCGTGATCCGTAACCATGTCAAAGTGCCTACCTAGCAGATAGTACCGAAGGGAATCTAGAGCCCACTTCACCGCTAAACACTCCTTTTCAACCGTGGTGTAATTTACCTCATGGGACTTCAACTTCCTGCTGAGGTAAATGACTGGGTGCTCTTCCCCGTTCCAGACCTGGGACAATACTGCTCCTAACCCCACATCTGACGCATCACTTTGTACGACAAAGTCTTTAGAGAAGTCGGGTGAGTACAACACTGGCTGGCTACATAAGGCTTGTTTCAAGAATTGGAATGCTGCCTCAGCCTCGGGGGTCCATTTAATCATGACCGACCCTTTCCCTTTCGTCAGGTTGGTTAGGGGCACAGCCTTAGAAGCAAAGTGGGGAATGAAGCGCCGATAATAACCCGAGATTCCCAGAAAGGCTCGTACCTGCTTCTTGCTGTTGGGACGTGGCCAACTCTGGATGGCCTCGACTTTGTTGAGTTGGGGTTTTATTACTCCCCTGCCAATGGTGTACCCAAGATATTTGGCCTCCTCCTGCCCAATGGTACACTTCTTGGGGTTAGCCGTAAACCCCGCTTCCCGGATAGAGTCTAGGACTGCTTGCACTTTTGGCAGATGTGAGGCCCAATCTGTGCTATGGACAATTACGTCATCCAGGTAAGCCGCAGCATACTTCCGATGGGGCCTCAGTATCTGGTCCATTTTCCGCTGGAATGTGGCCGGCGCATTCTGTAACCCGAACGGCATTCTCTTATATTGGAACGCCCCGTCTGGGGTTACAAATGCGGTTTTCTCTTTGGCCGACTTGGCCAGGGGAATTTGCCAATACCCTTTTGTGAGGTCAAGAGTCGTCATGTATCGGGCTGTTCCCAGCCGGTCGATCAACTCATCTATACGTGGCATGGGGTAGGTGTCAAATTTTGTAACTTTGTTCAACTGACGAAAATCGTTACAAAATCGCCAGCTCCCATCCGGTTTAGGCACCAACACAATGGGACTAGACCAATCACTTTGGGACTCCTCTATCACCCCTAAGTTCAGCATTTTCTGTACTTCCTCCCGTATTGCCTCCCGTCGGGCCTCTGGGATCCGATAGGGTTTTAACTTCACCCTTTCACCGGGCGGGGTAATAATATCATGCTCTACCCCAGATGTTTGTCCCGGCAGCTCAGAGAACACCTCCTTGTTGCGAAGCACAAACTCCTTAACCTCCTGTTGTTGGGGTTGTGACAAGGTGGCTGCTATTCCAACCTCCGGAATCACGCAACCAGTTTGAGCTGGTGACCAAGTTTCTGCGACTAGGGACTCTCTATCCCTCCAGGCTTTCAACAGATTAACGTGATAGATCTGTTCGGGCTTTCGCCTTCCTGGTTGTCTGACCTTGTAATTCACTTCGCTCACTTTTTCCATTATCTCGTAGGGGCCTTGCCATTTGGCAAGGAATTTACTTTCAACCGTAGGGACAAGTACCAATATCCTATCCCCCGGGGAAAAGGTACGGGTCTTGGCTCCACGGTTGTACACTCTCTGCTGTGCCAACTGCGCTTGGGCCAAATGTTCCTTCACGATGGGCATTACCTGTGCAATTCGATCTTGCATCAGGGCGACATGCTCAATCACACTCCTGTGGGGAGAACTCTCACTTTCCCAAGTTTCCTTGGCAATATCCAACAGCCCTCTTGGGTGTCTCCCATACAGTAACTCAAAGGGGGAGAATCCCGTAGAGGATTGGGGCACCTCCCTAATAGCAAACATCAAATAAGGAAGTAGACAGTCCCAATCCTTTCCATCTCTATCCACCACTTTCTTCAACATTTGTTTTAGGGTTTTGTTGAATCTTTCAACCAGCCCATCGGTTTGGGGGTGATACACAGACGTACGCAATTGCGTCACTTTGAACAATTTACACAGCTCTTTCATAACCCGGGACATAAAGGGTGTACCTTGGTCCGTAAGCAGTTCTTTACAAATACCCACCCGGCTAAAAACAAGAGATAGCTCTTTGGCTATGGTTTTGGCCGAGGTATTTCGGAGAGGGATCGCTTCTGGATAACGGGTGGCATAGTCCATTATAACTAATATGTACTGGTGCCCCCTAGCGGACTTGATTATAGGACCTACCAAATCCATTGCGATCCTCTCAAACGGGACCTCAATGATGGGTAGAGGGACCAGCGGGCTACGGAAATGTGGCATCGGGGCCGACCTCTGACACACAGGGCAGGAGGAACAATAATTTTCTATGTCCTTCATCACCCCAGGCCAATAGAATCTCTGTAATACCCTCTCTCGGGTTTTCTCTGTCCCCAGATGACCTCCAAGAATGTGCCCATGGGCCAACTCCAACACCAACTTCCTGTAAGGTTTGGGCACCACAAGCTGCTCAACGGTTTCTTCTGCCCTTTTTGCCACCCGATACAGTAGGTCCTTCTCTACGCTGAAGTATGGGTAAGTGCAGGTATTATCTGGGTTCACTAACTCGCCATCTATTTCCACTACGTTTTCCCGTGCCTTTATTAGGGCGGGGTCTTTTAACTGTTCTGTGGCAAAATTTTCCCTGTGAACCTCAAGATCAGAAAACTCCACAGACGGTAGGTTTTCGTCTGAGGAGGTGGGCTCCTCTCCAGTTTCTTGAGTCTCGCCTGCCAATACTGACAAGGGAAATTCTGGAGAGTCCTCACCACTCTCAGAGGAGTTCTGGCTATCACCTTCCTGGTACATAGGGGCACCAGTGGGGGGCTCAGGATCATCCCACAGTTCCCAGAACTTCGGAAAATCCCTTCCCACAATGGCATCATGCGGTAATTGAGATACTAACCCCACTGGATGAGAGAGGGTACCTTTGGGGGTCTTGAAACACACTGTAGTCACTGGATACTCTCGGGTGTCCCCATGCACACAAATAACAGCTACCTTGCTATTCCCAGAGACCTCTGTTTTAACTAATTCAGCCTTTATCAGGGTCACAAGGCTACCTGAATCCAGTAATACCACAACATTTCTACCATTAATACACATTTTGCATAAATGTTTCTCAGTTCCCCGAATGGCAGTGCATGCGACTGTCGCACACAGCGACTGACGTCTGTCCGTCAGAAAGTCACATTGCATGGGTTCCTCCACAACCGGGCAATTTGCTGCAATATGTCCCGCTTGCCGGCAGCGGTAGCAAACAATCCTTTTGGCTGCCTCTTGAGCCCCCGACTTCCCAGGCTGTTCTCGCCAAACCCTGGGCAGAGCTCCCACCCTCTCACTCTCTCCACCCTCACCCCTTGGAATCATCTTATCCGCCCCTGGGGATGGTCTGGTCTTAGGGTGGAAAGTCTGAGAGTCTCTGGAAGAGGCCGTCAGGTTCTCTGCAGCCAAGTATCTCTCTACACGATCCACAAGTTTACCGGCCGTTTCTGGGTCTCCATGGCTTACCCACTTTTGAATGGCGGTAGGAAGAGCTCTCAAGAAACGATCCATCACAACACGTTCCACAATCTCCGGTGCGGACAAAGTCTCTGGCTGTAGCCACTTCCTGCTCAGGTGAATGAGATCATACATTTGAGACCTGGGGGGTTTTCCCAGCTGGAAAGTCCAGTTATGCACACGCTGAGCCCGGACAGCCAGGGTGACACCCAGCCTTGCCAATATTTCAGCTTTTAGCATCACATAGTCTTTTGCTTGGTCAGGCTCTAGGTCATAGTAAGCTTTCTGCGATTCACCAGTTAACAGAGGAGCCACCAGTCCAGCCCACTGCTCCTCAGGCCACTTTTCTCTTTCAGCAGTCCTTTCAAATGTGGTCAAAAATACCTCTGGATCATCCTCTCCAGTCATTTTTGTCAATAAACGACTCACCCCAAAGGACGCGGTATTAGTGGGACGGCTTTCCTCACTGGTCTGCGGACGTTGCTGCATTACTGCTTCCATCTGTTGTTGTAGTCTCTGCTCTTGCTTCTGCAACAGGTCTATGAAGCGGGCCTCAGATTGCTGCTGGGCTTGTTGCTGGGCTGCGAAGCTCTTTTGCAAACCTGCATTTGTCTGCTGTTGATTGGCATTTGCTAGAGCCAGCTGTTTCAGTATCTCCTCCATGCTGGCTTAAAAAAAACTGCCCGCATTCTCCACCAACTGTGAGGGGGTTAGCTCCGTAGCGGGTGTGTGTGACCCCCTGGATGGGCTCCCCACACAAAAACAGGCCCAGCAGACGGAGGTTGTGGTTTTCAAGATAAAAAGGTGCGGTTTATTTCTCTATTTACAGTGACAAAAACACAGCAAAGCAAAAAGAAACATAAACAAAATAAATCCTGGTCAGCTTGACCTCTGACTAAACATGCAGGTTTCCCTAACTAACAACTGGGATCAGCCTGGTGCTGTCCTAGTCCCTAAGTCCCTGGTTTAGTAAATGTCCAAACAAATAGCCACACAGGCTTTGTCTCACCGCACAGGGGTTCACTCTCCCTAGACAGTCCACACAGGTCTGGTTCCAGGCATGAGCAAACACCTAATGAAGCTGGGAGTTTTTATAGAGGCCTTAAACGAGCTGACAAGCTTCAGCTGGTCTCACCAACTCCCTGCCTGCACGACGCCCAGCACTCTCCCTAGAGGTATGAATCATCCATGAGCCCACTAGCCTCAGCTGGGCTTCATCAACTCTCTCCCTAGTTGTATAAGTCGGCATAAAGCCTGAATCTGGGAGAAATATACCTACCCCCCTGGATGCAACCAGGTGACTTTACCTTCCTGCTGTCACAATATATATATACTGTATATATATACATACCTCCCAACTTTGTAAAGTCCCTTGCCGCGGGGGGGGGGGGGGGTGCAGGACATTGTGATGGTTGCTGCCGGAACATTAAAAAAAAAAGGGGACATTAAAAAAAAGAAGTTGTTAAGCGGGGGGGCCGTGGCGGGGGGCCGCCGATCGCACGGGGGGGTGCTCTTACCTGCTGCTGCTGCTCCTCTTCTTCTGTTCATGTTTCCTGCTGTGCGGGAAACATGATAGTCTCGCGGGAAGGAGGAGCCTCTGCGGGTAAAACCCGCACAATCCGTGCCAGTTGGGAGGTATGCATATATATATAGTTATGCACTTTAATCGTTTTTGATAAATGATCTACTGCATTAAATGGTGGTTTTAGATTTGCCTTTAATTCAGCTTTAATATATAAAAAAAAGCTTTTGCCAGAGTCTTGAAAGAATTGAGGCAGAAGGAATTAACAAGGACCTTTTTAAACTTAGGAGCAGAATGGAAGCAGTGTGTGCAGCTGTGAAGTGTACCTGGGCAGACAGAGGGAGGGGGACTCTTGTTATGTTCACTAGCTGTGATGGTAAAATCTGTCCCGTGTCACTGGCTACCTTCCCACTAGCTTGAGTTTTTGCTTCTGGCAAACAGAACATTAGCAGCTGTACACAGGAAGAGATAACCCAGCCATGAACAGGTAAAGGGTAAATTCATGCCTTTTTACCTGAACCTGCTTTGAAGCATTGCTGAATGTTTTATGAAAAATGGGAATATTTTAAATGTGTTAAAGTTAACTCTACCTTTTATGCCAAAGAACAAAAGGAACAAAAGGAACACAACTGTATCTCATACTGTATGCTCATATATTCAATTATTTTGTGTTAAAATTAGCCCAAAAATTATGTTGGATTGCATTGATTGAGATGCTGGCTCAGACATAGAGAGAGAAGCCAGCACATCGCTGGCCTTGCTTTACTGAGTCATAGCATCAACAGTGTTTCAAATGCCACGTACACACGACCGTTTTTCATGATGAGAAAAATGCCATTTTTTTATTTGGTCATTAAAAACGATCGTGTGTAGGCTCCAGAGCATTTTTTGCGATGTGAAAAATGTGCATTAAAAATTTAGAACCTGCTCTATTTTTTCTCGTCGTTTTTCACGTCGTAGTTTTTCTCGTCGTGAAAAACGGACGTGTGTAGGCTTTAACGACGTGAAAAAAAACGTGCATGCTCAGAAGTAAGTTATGAGACGGGAGCGCTCGTTCTGGTAAAACTAGCGTTCTGAATGGAGATAGCACATTCGTCACGCTGTAACGAACTGAAGAGCACAAGACTGAAAAGCGCGAATCGTCTCTCACCAAACTTTACTAACACAAGGATCAGCAAAAGCAGCCCAAAGGGTGGTGCCATCCGAATGGAACTTCCCCTTTATAGTGCCGTTGTACGTTTCGTACGTCACCGCGCTTTGCTCAAGCATTTTTTTTCACGATAGTGTGTAGGCAAGGCAGGCTTGAGAAGAATCACGTCGAGAAAAACATTGTTTTTTTCAATGACATTAAAGACGGTCGTGTGTACGCGGCAACAGCTCCATATCAAGGTCACAATCAGGCTGTCAGCCTTGATAAAGTAGTCCCTATTCAGCCCTAAAATTCTATATGGTGGTGGTGGTGATGTGCCTCAGCAATGCAAGTAACCCATGTGCTGGCCTCTCTCTCAGCTTCCTGGATCTGAGGTGCTTCCGCTGCCTTGCACCTACATAGTTTATTGGGCTTTCAGGGGTCGATAGTAGCAAATGTTTTTTTTTTGTTTTTTTTTTTACATTTTTGCTGACTAGAAGATGACACAGTCAAGTATATTCTGGTGTTTTTGTAGTTATTGGGTCTGTCACAGAAACCTGACACATCTCAGCCTTCTGCTGCAGTATTCGCCTTATGCTATAAAGTTACAAAGCTGCAGGGTGATCACTGGGTGAGAGGAGATGGAGAAAATGCTTTTTTCTGCCTGTAGCAGACTGATGGCTTCATCTCAGCCTAGCCAAGCTACAGGACTGTAGCTCATCAAACTTTAAAAAAAATGAAAGGTACCACTTTTTGAAAGATAACTGATGCTGTAAATTTGACATATCAGGAATGTATTCATGCTGATTTGCAAAGCTATTGAAAGGCCCATTTTAAAGTGGTTGTAAACCCTTAGTCCCTTACACACCACTTTTACCTACAGGTAAGCCTATAATAAGGCTTACCTGTAGGTACCGTGAATATCTCCTAAACTTGCACCGTTTAGGAGATATTCACTATATCCGAATGTGCCAACATCATCTGAAGAAACGGCTTGCTCGTGCTGTTTCTTCAGCTGATGTGCCACGACCGGCACTCCGCTGGAGTGACATCATCGTGGCTCCAGCCAATCACAGCGCCAGAGCCCGCAAACCCGGAAATAACTCCGGAGAGACATGTCGCCGCTCACAGCAGTGTACGGGGACCGCTGTAACAGCTTCGATCTAAGGTAAGTATTTCATAATGAGCTAGCATGCGATGCATACTAGCTCATTATGCCTTTGTCTTGCAGGTTTTTTTTTTATGGGTTTACAGCCACTTTAAGGGCTGGTTCACAATACAATGTGGTGCAAAATCCTGCGGTCTGTGCGTGTTTCCCACACTGCGCGGGTGTGCGGACTGCTGTGGGGCGTCAATGTTTTCCTAATGACACCCCAAACACAGATTGCAGATGCAGTGGGGAGATTTACTAAAGCAGAAACTGGTGCAGCTGTGCATAGTAACCAATCGGCTTCTAACTTCAGCTTGTTCAATTAATCTTTGAAAAAGCTGAAAGCTGATTGGTCCATTCAAATAACTGGGGAATGGGAATGGGTCCATGTTCCTGTGCGATTCGGGTATGAAGCAGCCCTAACACAAGGAAGTCTTTAGATTTCTCTATATAAACTGCTTATTTTCGGAGGCAGCTACATTATTCAGGACTAGTAAGCTACGAGTACACAGACGACTTAAGTCAACCAGCAAAATCTTAAAAAAAATAAATAAAAACACGGCAGGGCAAGTAGGATATATCACAGCAAAGATTCATAAAGAAGGGGGAAAAAAAATAAAAATTTAAGACTGTATAACAAACACTTGGGTGTAAGGATCTGGATAAGATATGGCATCTCTTAGCTTTCAGTGTGTCTTTCCTACCTGCTGTGCTTTTCGTGCTCCTCACTCCAATCCAGGCTTCCCTGTTGTCTGCATGTCTCCAATGTCTCATACTGTGTCTCCATCCCCTGCTGATCCTGACATTTGCTAGGTAAAAAAAAGTATACTTGAGTTTTAATGACAATATTATAAAAAGTCAAGAGGGGCTCACAAGTTTAAAGCTGAACATCGAGCAAATCTAAATATGCAGATTAAATAAACATCTGTTTTACCAATCAGTACTTGTATTTTTGCCCATCTTCTCCCTGCCAGACAGCACAGCAAAGCGGATGAGTAAAATGTAAAGGGCTTTATACTCAATATTATGTGTATTAGGGATGTGCAAAGTTGGCTCAGTTGAAGTCCATGGTTTCAAATGTTTGTTTGCTTTTTCAAGGCCAGTTTGCAATCTTTGGCTACGAAAAGGTCACATGGGTAGTCGGGCACTGCCACTGGAACATGTACCAAAGCAAAAATATATATATTTTTTTTAAATACAGTTCAGTGGGCTTAAGATGCAGCTAAAAGGGCAACATAAAAAAAAAAACTGATTACACAGGTTATCCTTGATAAGGGTATTGTATGGATTTTGAGGGGACTCAGGTATAAATCAGGAAACATAAGCAGCATGAGCTCCCCTACAAAATCCATACCAGACCCTTC
This sequence comes from Rana muscosa, assembly GCA_029206835.1. NCBI lineage: Eukaryota > Metazoa > Chordata > Amphibia > Anura > Ranidae > Rana > Rana muscosa. The sequence continues at coordinate 76,266,779 of CM055118.1, read as the reverse complement.
CAGGCATGTGTGGGGGGCCCTGGCTGGGAATCATGATATTTGGTCTGCGACATCAGCCAGTATGCCTGGCCTGATTTTACATTTAACAGCCAGCTTGGGTGGTGTTATTTGCGATGGGAACATCAGTACGAGAGAATCATTGCTTAGGTCGTCCTATTGGTGGAGTTGCAAACCATCATGATTTATGTTGGATCTACATCTCTGGATAAGATGATTGACATTGATGAATGTTCACAATGAACAACAACCGCGGCACAACCTGCCACCGTAGTGATCCTCTCTCGCTGATACTACAGTTACAAATGACAATTGTATTTACATTCCATCAGCACCAGGGAACCTAGTAGACATTATTGAGCAAATATAGTAATGCCCATTTTTGGACAATGACATCACCCGGGATCCCCATCAGCTTGTTCACAATGTAAAATAAGCCAGCAGGTTGGAAGCTGTCATTCAGTTGTGGTCAAGATAATGTCATTAAATAAATGAACAGGATATCAAATATAAAAAAAAGTCAGTGCTAAACACCCAAGGAATGTATATAGCTGCTAGCAAAAAAGCAATATGCTCAATCCCTCTGTGATAAATAAAATATAAATTGCAGAAATATATCAAATATCAGATCAAAGTGCAGCAGCTATAAAAAAATGTCCATATAGTGAAGTTCAAAAACCACAAAAGTCAACGATGTGTCCTCTTGCTGGTTACCAGCAACAATGAAAACAATTAAACAAACAGTATATTCATTCTTGCAATGGTCAAAGAATTATATTAATAAGCAAATAACCAATCCATCTGATGGAAAAAAATAAACGTATCGGGTAATCTTCCGACGGTCTAGGCCAGGGGTGTCCAAACTTTTTTCAAAGAGGGCCAGATTTGATGAAGTGAACATGCGTGAGGGCCAACCATTTTGCCTGACGTTCTTTGAACCATTAAAATTCGGTGTTCGCCTGAGCACTTAAGCCCCGTACCCACGGTCTAACTTTTGGCCAACAAACTTTATTTTGAGAAAGTTGGACCAACAATCCGACCGTGTGTATGCTCCATCGGACAAACTTTTTTTTTTTTTTTTTTTTTCATCGGACAAAAGTCCGGTCTGCAAACGGACAAACTTTTGGCCAACAAAAGTCCGATGGAGCAAAGTCCAACCATGTGTACAGAAAACCATCGGACTTTTGTCCGATGGACAAAACAAATAATGTTAAAATCAACCAACAATAGCAGAAGTTGACCAAAGGGTGGCGGTAAAGAGCAGAAAAGAGCAGAAAAACCACGTGATGTTGGAAAAAGTTTTGAGAAAGTTTGCAGAAAAGGGGTGAGGGGAACCGGCGTCATCACATGACGCCGGTTTGTTTACAAGTGATCGCTCCATCATTTGACGGAACGATCACGTGGTAAACTGCCGATATCAGCGGTGATTTACCGTGATCCGTGATGCGCCGGGTCCTCTGGACCCGGCGGTCACGGAGACTCCCGTGTGCGCGATTCTGGGAGGACGTTATATAACGCCCTCCCAGAGTTAAGGAACCACCCTGTCGCCGTTATTTGGCGGTGGGCGGTGGTTAAGTGGTTAATATCTAAACCGCTGGCAACAAAAGTGAGTACACTCCTAAGTGAAAATGTCCAAATTGGGTCCAATTAGCCATTTTTCCTCCCTGGTGTCATGTGACCCGTTAGTGTTACAAGGTCTCAGGTGTGACTGGGGAGCAGGTGTGTTAAATTTAGTGTTCCTCTCTGAGGATCTGAAAGAAATTATTGTTGCTCTACATAAAGATGGCCTAGACTTGAAGAAGATTGGTAAGACCCTGAAACTGAGCTGCAGCATGGTGGCCAAGACCATACAGCGGTTTAACAGTACAGGTTCCACTCAAAATAGGCCTCACCATGGTCGACCAAAGGGGTTGAGTACATGTGCTCAGTGTCATATCCAGAGGTAGTCTTTGGGAAATAGATGTATGAGTGCTGCCAGCATTGCCGAACACCCCCCTGTTCGGTTCGCAGCAGAACATGCGAACAGGCAAAAAGTTTGTTCGAACGTGCGAACACCGTTAAAGTAGAGTGACCACATTTCCAAACTACCATTCAGGGACACCCTCCCTTCCCAAAATCATCTTGTGCTGTAACGAATCACATCACAGTGATTGGACACAAGAGGCGGGATTTATGATTTCTCCAATCACAAGCAGGGGGCGGGATTGTGCTCCTCCAGGCATTCCCGGCCAGGACAAGTACTGTCAGTGAGTAAAGCGGTGATGTGGCGGCCTTTTTTGGGGGCATCAGATTGGCCCGGGGGGGGGGTTGGCTGTGTTCATTCCGGGACACTGTATTGTCTTGGAATGAATGTGCCCAGGACAGACCTGCAAAATGCGGGACTGTCCCGGGCAATCCGGGACACGTGGTCACCCTACGTTAAAGTCTATGGGACACGAACGTAAAAAATCAAAAGTGCTAATTTTAAAGAGAAGCCCGGAGCTGATACGAGGTATAGGCAGAGGGCTGGCATGACTGGAGTGAGGAAGTGTGGGGAGTGGGGGTGGCCTGAACAGCTAGTTTTACCCGGGGTAGGAGGAGCTGCGGGGAACGTGCAGGTCACTCACAGGGCAGCGTGTTGAGAGGAAGCTCACACCCTCCCGCCCTTTGTTGTTTTGTTTTTCAGGAGGTGATTGGAGATATGGGTGTTCTTGGAGGCAGTAGACAATGTGACCATTTGGCAGAAGTGGGGAACCATCAAGGTATGGGATCCTCGGGTGATGCCAGCTAACCGTGGTTTAGCTGGCATCGGTTGATGGGTACCAGCGTGGGGAAGGTTCAGAGTGTATGATCCTTGAGCCGGTGCACTGCGGCTGGGATCTTTGAGAGCTACGCTGGTACAAGGAAAATAAAAGGTCAATGCCTTGAATTGTCTCCAACAGGGTGCAACTATATTTGTAAAGGATTGTTTTTAGTGATTTAAAATGTTTGGGTTTATTGTTATGGTTTAATGTGTTAATAAAATGGCCAAGCGGCCAATTTTACTCCAAAATGGTGTCGCCTGGTTATTTATAGTTTAAGGTATAATTTGGGGGGTAAGAAGGTAATGTAGGTTTATCTGACTTACTATAGTCAAGGCTTATATGCAAGTTATTGCCATAAAAAGTGTTTGGGGACCCGGGTCCTGCCCCAGGGTACATGTATTAATGCAAAAAAACGTTTTAAAGATTGACATTTTTTCGGGATCAGTGATTTTAACTACTTCAGGCCCACAGGCCGCCATATGACGTCCTCAGCTTTGTGGGGGTATATCTGAATGATGCCTGCAGCTACAGGCATCATTCAGATATTGCCGGTTTCAGCCGGCGATTCCCTGCACCATGAGAATGCTCATAACGGCTGTTCCGCCGCTTTCTCGTTCTTACGGGCAGCCGAAGGGGATGCCCCCCCTCCCGCCGCCCTCCGGTGCTTCAACTGACTCACCTGTGTGATCGGTGAGTCGGTGAGAGGATCCGCCGGCCCCAAATGTTGATCACAGAGATTTCCTGCGGACCAGATGGTCGCCATAGTGTCTATGATCGTTGGAGGCTGGGCGCGATGTTATGAAAAAAAACGTTGCCGCTTCGGCTTTGAAACGGTGATCTTTTTTTTTTTTTTTTTTTAGGCTTCCCAGCCTAGTGGTGAGATCTGGGGTCTTATTGACCCCATATCTGACTGTAAAGAGGTCCTGTCATGTCATATTCCTATTACAAGGGATGTTTACATTCCTTGTAATAGGAATAAAACAGATCACAATATAATATTATTTTTTTTTAAGTGTAAAAAAATAAAGTCAAATTAACAATAAAAAAAAAAACAACAAATTTTACAGTGCCCCTGTCCCCGTGTGCTCGCATGCAGAAGCAAACGCAAACGTAAGTCCCGCCCACATATGAAAACGGTGTTAAAACCACACATGTGAGGTGTTGCCACGAACGTTAGAGCAAGAGCACTAATTCTAGCCCTAGACCTCCTCTGTAACTCAAAAAATTTAACCAGTAAAAAAATTTAAAGCGTCGCCTATGGGGATTTTTAAGTACCGAAGTTTGGCGCCATTCCACGAGCGTGTGAAAATTTGAAACGTGACATGTTAGGTATCTATTTACTCAGCGTAACTTCATCTTTCACATTCTGCAAAAAAATTGGTCTAAATTTACTGTTTTTTTTTTTTAAAGCATGAAACTGTTTTTTTCCCCCAAAAAAACACGTTTGAAAAATTGCTGCGCAAATACCGTGCAAGATAAAAAGATGCAATGACCGCCATTGTATTCTCTAGGGTCTTTGCTAAAAAAACATATATAATGTTTGGGGGTTCTGTGTAATTTTCTAGCAAAAAAAATAGGATTTTTACATGTAGGAGCGAAGTGTCAGAATTGGCTCGGGCCGGAAGTGGTTAATAATGCTTAAAGTGAAACAATGAAAGTGAAATATTCCTTTAACCACTTAACGACCGCTCACTGTATATGTACGTCGGCAGAATGGCACCGACAGGCACAATCATGTACAGTGTACGTGATTGCCTTTGTACAGTTGGGGGGTCCGATTGGACCCCCTCCTATACAGTGAGTGGTCGGTATTCGTTGGGGAGCGATCCGAGATGAGGGGACGGCCGTTCGATTCCGGCCACCCCCCCGCGATCGATCCCGGCGAATGAAAATGCTTCCTCTGTCCTGTAATGTAAACACAGGCAGAGGAAGCAGGAGGAAGTGATGTCATTTCTCATGCGGCGCTCACATATACCGAGCGCCATACAAGAGAAGACATCAGGTCAGTACACAAAACACTACACTGACACCAGGACACATAGGCACACAAATCGCCCCCCCCCCCAGACACCCCCAGATCACCCCCCAGCCCCCAGTCACAGTGTCACTTATTGCAGTGACCATTTATTTACTGATCACTGCAATCAGTGACATTTGTGACTGTAAAAGTGTCACTAAAGTTAGTTTTAGGTCCAGTGTAGCCCCCTAACCCCCCCCCCCCCTAATAAAGATTTAACCCCCTGATCACCCCCCAGATAACCCTTTCACCCCCTAGCACCGCCGTCGCTAAGCGATAATTTTTCTGATCGCTGTCTTAGCGTCGGTGATGCAGATCGGTAGCAAGTAATTTTTTTTAGGTTCGCCGCAGGTTTTTATAGCGTCAGGTACCCCCATAAATTATCTAATAAAGGTTTAACCCCCTTGATCGCCCCGCAGGTAACCCTTTCACCCCCTATCACCACTGTCGCTAAGCGATCGTTTTTCTGATCGCTGTCTTAGCGTCGGTGATGCAGATCGGTAGCCAGTAATTTTTTTTAGGTTCGCCGCAGGTTTTTATAGCGTCAGGTACCCCCATAAATTATCTAATAAAGGTTTAACCCCCTTGATCGCCCCCCAGGTAACCCTTTCACCCCCTATCACCGCCGTCGCTAGGCGATCATTTTTCTGATCGCTGTCTTAGCGTCGGTGATGCAGATCGGTAGCCAGTAATTTTTTTTAGGTTCGCCGCAGGTTTTTATAGCGTCAGGTACCCCCATAAATTATCTAATAAAGGTTTAACCCCCTTGATCACCCCCCAGGTAACCCTTTCACCCCCTATCACCGCCGTCGCTAAGCGATCATTTTTCTGATCGCTGTCTTAGCGTCGGTGATGCAGATCGGTAGCCAGTAATTTTTTTTAGGTTCGCCGCAGGTTTTTATAGCGTCAGGTACCCCCATAAATTATCTAATAAAGGTTTAACCCCCTTGATCGCCCCCCAGGTAACCCTTTCACCCCCTATCACCACTGTCGCTAAGCGATCATTTTTCTGATCGCTGTCTTAGTGTCGGTGATGCCGATCGGTAGCCAGTAATTTTTTTTAGGTTCGCCGCAGGTTTTTATAGCGTCAGGTACCCCCATATATTATCTAATAAAGGTTTTAACCCCCTAATTGCCCCTAGTTAACCCTTTCACCAGTGATCACCATATAAGTGTTACTGGTGATGCTGGTTAGTTAGTTTTCTTTTTATAGTGTCAGGGCACCCGCCGTATATAACCCAATAAAGGTTTAACCCGCTGATTGCCCGGCGGGTGATATCAATTAGGTTTTAGCGTCAGAGAGGGTCTGCGTCACACCCCAGGCAGCGTCAGGTTAGTGCCAGTAATGCTATTACCCACGCGTGAAGCATACACCTCCCTTAGTGGTATAGTATCTGAACAGATCAATATCTGATCTGATCAGATCTATACTAGCGTCCCCAGCAGTTTAGGGTTCCCAAAAACGCAGTGTTAGCGGGATCAGCCCAGATACCTGCTAGCACCTGCGTTTTGCCCCTCCGTCCAGCCCAGGCCACCCAAGTGCAGTATCGATCGATCACTGTCACTTACAAAACACAACACACATAACTGCAGCGTTCGCAGAGACAGGCCTGATCCCTGCGACTCCAGTGCTGTAGGAGGTGATTTCACCGCCACAGTTAAAAAAAAAAGCATATATGCCGAAGCATTGGGGCAGCAGGGGCGGAGGAGTGGAGGAGCGATTTTGCTCCTAATGCGCGTACATACGGTCAAAATTCCGACGGAGGCTTGCCTGTGGAAAAGTCCGACCATGTGTGTGCGGCATAACTTTTTTGCGGGAGGATGACCCCATGCTTCGGCATATATAAATGGTTCATGTATGCCCATCATTAGAAGTGGGTGGATGAAGGGCGGTATTCTAATGGTGGGCATACCCACCGATCAATCTCTTTTTTCGTTCAGCCAACTGGCTGCATGAAAAAAAAAAGATTACAATACATGTCCAACAAGGACCAGCAACGTACTGGTATGTTGCTGGACTTTGAATGTTTATACCAGAATGATGCCTGCGGGTTTAGGTATCATCTTGGTATCATTCTTTTCAGCCAGCGGCCGGCTTTCATGTAAAAGCAATCCTAGTGGCTAATTAGCCTCTGGACTGCTTTTACAAGCAGTGGGAGGGAATGTCCCCCCCCGGATATAAAAAGCGCCATTGGGAAATTGGGAAAGCATTTTATCACACCGATCTTGGTGTGGTCAGATGCTTTGAGGGCAGAGGAAAGATCTAGGGTCTAGAAGACCCCAGTTTTTTCAAAAAAAGAGTACCTGTCACTACCTATTGCTATCATAGGGGATATTTACATTCCCTGAGATAACAATAAAAATGATTAAAAAAAAAATATGGAAGGAACAAATTAAAAATAAAATAAAAAAGCAAAATGAATAATAAAACAAAAAAAAAAGCACCCCTGTCCTGCCCTGCTCTTGCCCAATGGCGAACGCAAGCGTCGGTCTGGCGTCATATGTAAACAGAAATTGCACCATGCATGTGAGGTATCACCGCGAAGGTCAGATCGAGGGCAGAAATTTTAGCAGTAGACCTCCTCTGTAAATCTAACGGGGTAACCTGTAAAGGCTTTTAAAGGCTTTTAAAAATGTATGTAGTTTGTCGCCAATGCGCGTTTGTGAGAAATTTTAAAGCATGTCGTGTTTGGTATCTATGTACTCGGCCTAAGATCATGTTTTTTATTTCATCAAACATTTGGGCAATATAGTGTGTTTTAGTGCATTAAATTTAAAAAAAGTGTATTTTTTCCCCAAAAAATGCGTTTGAAAAATCGTTGCGCAAATACTGTGTAGAAAAAAAAATGCAACACCCACCATTTTAATCTGTAGGGCCTTTGCTTTAAAAATATATATAATGTTTGGGGGTTCAACATAATTTTCTTGCAAAAAAAAAAAATGTTTTCATGTAAACAAAAAGTGTCAAAAAGGGCTTTGTCTTCAAGTGGTTAGAAGAGTGGATGTAAGCTTCCTAATGTTGTGTATAAAATGCCAGAACAGTTCAAAACCCCCCCCCCAAATGACCCCATTTTGGAAAGTAGACACCCCAAGCTATATACTGAGAGGCATGTCGAGTCCATGGAATATTTTATATGTTGACACAAGTTGCGGAAAAAAGACAATTTTTTTTATTTTTATTTATTTTTTGCACAAAGTTGTCACTAAATGATATATTGCTCAAACATGCCATAGGCATATGTGGAATTACACCCCAAAATACATTCTGTTGCTTCTCCTGAGTACGGGGATACCACATGTGTGAGACTTTTTGGGAGCCTAGCCGCATACGGGACCCCAAAAACCAAGCACCGCCTTCAGGCTTTCTAAGGGTGTAAATTTTTGATTTCACTTCTTACTGCCTATCACAGTTTCGGAGGCCATGGAATGCCCAGATGGCACAAAACCCCCCCAAATGTCCCCATTTTGGAAAGTAGACACCCCAAGCTATTTACTGAGAGGTATTGTGAGTATTTTGCAGATCTCGCTTTTTGTCACAAAGTTTTGAAAATTGAAAAAAAATAATATATTTTCTTTCTTCATTTTCAAAAACAAATGAGAGCTGTAAAATACTCACCATGCCTCTCAGCAAATAGCTTGGGGTGTCTACTTTCCAAAATGGGGTCATTTGGGGGGGTTTTGTGCTATTTTGGCATTTTATGGCCTTCAAAACTGTGATAGGTAGTGAGGAGTGAAATCAAAAATTTGCGCCCTTAGAAATCCTGAAGGCGGTGCTTGGTTTCCGGGCGCCCGTACGCGGCTAGGCTCCCAAAAAGTCCCACACATGTGGTATCCCCGTACTCAGGAGAAGCAGCAAAATGTATTTTGGGGTGCAATTCCACATATAACCATGGCATGTGTGAGCAATATATCATTTAGTGACAACTTTTTGTAATTTTTTTTTTTTTAGTCATTATTCAATCACTTGAGACAAAAAAAAAAAAATATTCAATGGGCTCAACATGCCTCTCAGCAATTTCCTTGGGATGTCTACTTTCCAAAATGGGGTCATTTGGGGGGGTTTTGTACTGCCCTGCCATTTTAGCACCTCAAGAATTGAGATAGGCAGTCATAAATTAAAAGCTGTGTAAATTCCAGAAAATGTACCCTAGTTTGTAGACGCTATAACTTTTGCGCAAACCAATAAATATACGCTTATTGACATTTTTTTTTTACTAAAGACATGTGGCTGAATACATTTTGGCCTAAATGTATGACTAAAATTGAGTTTATTCGATTTTTCTTATAACAAAAAGTAGAAAATATCATTTTTTTTCAAAATTTTCGTTTTTTTCCGTTTATATTGCAAAAAATTAAAATCGCAGAGGCAATCAAATACCATTAAAAGAAAGCTCTATTTGTGGGAAGAAAAGGACGCAAATTTCGTTTGGGTACAACATTGCATGTCCGCACAATTTACAGTTAAAGCAGCGCAGTGCAAAATTCTGAAATCACCTCTGGTCCTTTAGCTACCAAATGGTCCGGGGCTTATGTGGTTAAATATCGTGCCTGGAGGGTGTCTATAGTATGCCTGTAAAGTGGGGCAGTTTTCCCATGTTTAGAACAATACCACAGCAAATGACACTTCTAAAGGAAAAAAAAGTCATTTAAAACTGCTTGCGGCTGTAATGTATTGTCGGGTCCCGGCATTATAGATGAAAATCATTGAAAAAAACGACACCCAAATATAAAAAAAAAAGAAATAGGGCGTGGGGGTCCCCCAGGCCCCCAGACACTATATACTTTTAACAGCATAATATATACTATACGGCCTGCCCTGTATACTCTGCAGAAAATTGGGATTTAGGTGTTGGTGGTACCAGAACACTGTAAGCCCTCACAGTTACTCTTGGTGAGCACAGGAACGGTCCCTACTGTAAAATACTATATAAAAAATTGTAATTACATGCTCATGTTAAACAGGGACAGAAAAATTGGGCCTTTGGTGGTGGTGGTGCCACAACACTGTAAGCCCTCACATTTTCTCTTGGTGGGTGCAGGAACGGGCCCTGCTGTGAAATACTAGATCAAGAATTGTAATTACATGCCCCTGGTAAACAGGGACAGAAAAATTGGGCCTTTTGTGGTGGTGGTGGTGGTGCCACAACACTGTAAGCCCTCACAGTTACTCTTGGTGGGCGCAGAAACGGGCCCTGCTGTGAAATATTAGATCAAGAATTGTAGTTACCTGCCCCTGTTAAACAGGGGCAGAAAAATTGGGCCTTTGGTGGTGGTGCCACAACACTGTAAGCCCTCACAGTTACTCTTGGTGGGCGCAGGAACAGGCCCTAATGTGAAATATTAGATCAAGAATTGTAATTACATGTCCCTGTTAAACAGGGGCAGAAAAATTAGGCCTTTGGTGATTGTGGTGGTGCCACAACACTGAAAGCCCTCACAGTTACTTTTGGTGGGCGCAGGGACGTGCCCTGCTGTGAAATATTATATCAAGAATTGTAATTACACTACCACCCAAAATTGGGCCTTGGGTGGTAGTGGTGGTGTCCTAAACCAAAAATATTGTTAGAATCTAGCATCATCAAGATTGGGGAGGAATAGGATAGTCACTCAGCATAGGCAGTCTACAAGGGATCTCACATCCATATAAAATTCAATCAGTTACATCAGCAATCAGGTGCTTGATAGCTGCTGTCTGCTGATCCAAGACTGATTCAGTTTTATGAATGTGAGCCTATCCACAGAGTCTGTGGACAGGCACACTCTATGATCCGTTAAAAACCCTCCAGCAGCACTGAATGTGCGTTCAGAAAGAACGCTGGATGCAGGACAGGCCAGTAGCTCAATTGCATATTGAGCAAGTTCTGGCCAGTGGTCCATCCTCAAGACCCAGTAACCCAGTGGATGCTCTGTTGGAAAGGTCTCCAATTCTGCTCTTGCCCCTAGATATTCCTGCACCATGTAAGGAAGACGCTGGCGATGGTTACTTGAACCGATCAGACCTTGGCACTAAGGACTGAAAAATTGTCTAAAGGCATCAGTCAGCCGGCCACCTTCTCCACTGCTCTTCCTCTGACTAAACAAAGCCTCAGCAACACGTTGTCCAGCACCAGGAAATTGTGCATTGCACAATCCTTTCTTCAAGGCCTCCTGAAGATGTTTCATTCTCTGTTCCCTCTGCGAAGGCAGGATGAGTTCTGCAACCTTACCTTTATAACGTGGATCAAGAAGGGTTGCCAGCCAGTAATGATCCCTCTCCTTGATACCACAAACCCTAGGGTCTTTTCGCAGGCTTTGCAGAATCAGGGAGGCCATACAGCGTAAGTTTGCAGAGGCATTCGATTCTGAGTCCTCTGGGTCACTAAGGATCACATGATCCGTAACAACCTCCTCCCAGCCACGTACAACTCCTTGGGTTTCTGGGGACTGAAAACCATCCCTTGAAGACTGCTGCTGAGTGTTATCCTCCACGTCCATGCTGGCACAATCCTCCTCCTCCTCTTCTTCCTGTGTGTTTGGCGGGCCGGCAGGAATACTATCTGGATAAAGGGGGTCTTGAGAGGTAAGGAAGTCCTCCTCTTCCTCCTGATGTTCTGCCTCAAGTGCCCTGTCCATTATTCCACGAAGCGTGTGCTCCAACAGGAAGACAAGAGGGACAGTATCACTGATGCAAGCATTGTCGCTGCTCACCATCCTCGTGGCCTCCTCAAATGGTGACAGGACAGTGCATGCATCCTTGATCAGTAGCCACTGGCATGGCGAAAAGAAGCCAAGCCCCCCTGACCCTGTCCTGGTGCCATACTCACACAGGTAATCATTGATGGCCCTCTGCTGCGTGTGCAGCCGCTGCAGCATTGCCAACATTAAGTACCACCTGGTGGGCATGTCACAAATGAGGCGGTTGGTGGGCAGGTTGCATTCCCTTTGAATATCAGCCATCCGAGCACTGTCATTATATGACTTTTCTGGCCTGCCTCAGGAGATCCTGTAAGCCTGGGTACCTGCTCAAGAACCACTGCACCACCAAATTCAGGATGTGTGCCAAACTTGAAACATGGGTCAAGTCTGCCTGTCGGAGGGCAGAGAGAAGGTTGGTGCCATTGTCGCATACAACCATTCCTGGCTGAAGCTGGCATGGCGTCAACCATCTCTGAGCCTGCCTCTGCAGAGCTGACAGAATCTCTGCCCCAGTGTGGCTCCTGTCCCCTAAGCAGACCAACTCATGGCATCTTATTGCCTGAGTGCTTGTGTAGCCCTTTGAGCGCTTACGGAGCACCCCTGGTTCAGAGGACAAATCTGCAAAAGAGGCAATAGAAGAAGAGGAGGGGGTGGAAGAGAGAGCTGTGGCAGAATCACCACTAGCATTTTGGAGGCGTGGTGGTGGAACAAGCTCCAACAATACTGAACCCTGTCCTGCATCCTTCCCAGCTGCCAGCAGAGTTACCCAGTGCGCCGTGAAGGAAAGGTAACATCCCTGCCCATAGTGTGTGCTTTTTCCATGGTTTATTAACGCACATTTATTCACTACTATATGTTATATGCAGTTGTGATATATGTAATAGCGCCCCCTATCCCACCAAACATCCCTGCCCATGCCTGCTGGACCATGAGTCAGCAGTAATATGCACCTTACTGCTAACCGCCCTGTCCAACGAGGCCAAAACATTGCCTTCCACATGCCGGTAGAGAGCCGGAATGGCCTTCCATGAAAAGAAACGGTGTTTTGGAACCTGCCACTGAGGTACAGCACATTCCACAAATTCACGAAAGGGGGCAGAGTCTACCAGCTGAAAAGGCAGCAGTTGCAGTGCTAGCAATTTGGCCAAGCTAGTATTCAGACACTGAGCATGTGGATGGCTGGGACCGAATTTCTTTTTACGGTTTAGCAACTGGGGTAGGAAAATTTGCCTGCCAAAATCAGATGGTGGTGTACTGCTAACAGATTGGCTGCAAGTACTTGGGACACCTATTGCTATACCTTCATTCCTCTCAGTGCAGGTTTTTGAGAGGACTGGAGGTATAGTGGGGTTGAAGATCTCATATGAGGAGCAAGGAGAAATCCGCTTTTTTTTATGTGGGTCTTTCAAGTGCTGTTGCCAACGGACTGCATGGGAGGTCGTCATATGTCTGGTCAAGCATGTGATGCCCAAGCGGCTGCTGTTTTGGCCACGCTTGATCCGCTTCAGACATAGGTTGCAAACAGCAATGGTGCGATCTGCTGCACACGTGTCAAAAAAAGCCCACACCAAAGAACTTTTCAAAATCAGCGGGGATGTCAGCAGTGCCCTGCACCGGCGGAGTTCTGCGGTGAGATGCAATAGGATGGCTGCCCTTAAGCTGCCCCCTAGAGGACATCCTGCCTTGTTGGATTTGTGCCTCCTCCTCTCTTCTATCAGGCACCCAAGTAGAGTCAGTGACCTCATCATCCCCTCCCTCCTCGTCACTGGAGCAAACTTGGCAGTATGCTGCAGCTGGGGGAACATGACTGCCAGTTTCTTGTCCTTCTTGGGCACCCCCTCTCTCTAGGCTCATGTTACTCCCTTCCTCAACCTGGGAACCAACATCGGAGTCTTCAAATCGCTGCACATCCTCCAGCAGCATGTACCCGACACTGTGGTCGAATAGTTTGAATAGGCTTTGGCAGCTGCATTGGAAGGCAAACTATTCGGTGACAGAGGATGAGGAGAATGAGGACAGCTTTGTTATCCATTTCACCAACTTTTCTGCATGTTCTGGCTCAATAATACGGCCAACAGCATAAAAAAAAGACAAGCGTCCCCCACAGCCACCTGTAGAGGATGCACCATGTCCACGTAGTGTGACCACAATTCCAAACTGCCATTCAGGGACACACCCCCCCCCCCCCCCCAAAAAAAAATATATGTTTTTTTACATATTTTTTTGCTGATTTTTGGAGCAGGGGCGTACCATGAAATTAGTGTTGTTTGCAGGGGGTTAAATACCTCCTAGCCTGGTCACAACTCATGACATGAGCGGCTGGCGATAAAATACTTTAGAAAAAAAAATCCTTTTCTGTGATTCTGAACTGTGAATGCGCAGTCTGGAGCAAGCTGATTAGTGAACTGCTGGGCTCGGTCTCTACTTGTGTGGTGGGGTGTGTGAATTTAAACCACATCCCACTGCGTAATCTCAGGCTGAGCCCAGCAGTTCACTAAACGGCTGGCTTCAGACTGCGCATGCACAATTCAGAATCACAGATTTTTTTTTTCCCAAAGTGTTTTACTAACGGCCAATTGTGAGTTGTGGTTGGCCAGGCTGGCAAGGGAGCCAGAAGTACTCGCTGCTTGCTTTCCCGCAGAAATCCCAGGTGCAGCAGAGTGCGGGTAGCAGGACAAGAATGCATCATACATACTAGGGGGAGTACAACTGGGGGGATCCATAGTGGAGAAGGACCTGGGGGTTTTGGTAGATCATAAGCTCAATAATGGCATGCAATGCCAAGCTGCGGTTTCTAAAGCGAGCAAAGTCCTTTCTTGTATTAAGAGAGGTATGGTCTCCAGAGAGAGAGATATAATTTTGCCCCTGTTCAAATCATTAGTAAGACCTCATCTGGAATATGCAGTTCAGTTTTGGGCCCCAGTTCTCAAAAAGGATATTGGGGAACTGGAGAAAGTGCAGAGAAGGGCAACCAAACTGATAAGAGGCATGGAGGAGCTCAGCTATGAGGAAAGATTAGAGGAACTGAATTTATTCTCTCTTGAGAAGAGGAGATTAAGGGGGGATATGATCAACATGTACAAATATATAAGGGGTCCATATATAGTGAACTTGGTGTTCAGTTATTCACTTTACGGTCAACACAAAGGACAAGGGGGCACTCTTTGCGTCTAGAGGAAAAGAGATTTCACCTCCAAATACGGAAAGGTTTTTTCACAGTAAGAGCTGTGAAAATGTGGAATAGACTCCCTGCAGAGGTGGTTCTGGCCAGCTCAGTAGATTGCTTTAAGAAGGGCCTGGATTCTTTCTTAAATGTACATAATATAACTGGGTACTGACATTTATAGGTAAAGTTGATCCGGGGAATATCCGATTGCCTCTCGGGGGATCAGGAAGGAATTTTTTCCCCTGCTGTAGCAAATTGGATCATGCTCTTCTGGGGTTTTTTGCCTTCCTCTGGATCAACTGTGGGTATAGAATTGGGTATATGGGATTGTACGATATATTTTTATTTCATTTTTTTTTTTTTATGGTTGAACTGGATGGTCTTTTTTCAACCTGACTAACTATGTAACTATGTAAGAATTTGTGATGACAGGCCAGGCTACTGCTGAGCAAGACAGGTACTCTTAGGCTCGGTTCACACTGCAGCGATGCGGGAACCCTACAAATCCAGTATGGGTTCCCGCATCGCATACAACTCGCAGGCAGTTCACACTGCCCTTTGCCAACTGCTGGGGATGTCAATACAATGTTAATGACACCTCCAGTAAAGTTTGCATATCGCAGTGCAAACTGTGAATTCAGACAGGAATCAGTTTGCATGGGAGAGCGCGAGGGGGGGGAGTGCATGGGAAGGATCAGAGGCATCTGTTCTGTGGCTGCAGGGCTAGAGTTTTGTCAGGGACAGGCAGGATCCCTGTGATATCAAGTGTACTCACCGGCACGGCTCTTCTACTTGCTGTTATTCCCAAAGGAGTGCGGGAGGAAGAGTGAAGTTAGCAGCCAGTGTGCAGCTGCCAGGAAAGCTTCAGATCAGACTAGCAGAGCTCTCTCTATGTGTTCGCTCTGGATGTTTTGCAACACAGGCAGGGGTGGGCCCTCGGTCAGCGTCCGATATGCCCAAATGGTCAGTCCGCCCCTGGCTGACAGTCACTGGAGAGTGAAGATCACACCAGACCAGTCCCTGCTAAATGCCGCTGGACGCCGGAGGAGGAGGGGCAGGGCCGCAGAGAGTTGTGCAGCACTAAGCGCGGGCTTCGCTCCTGTCCTCTCTGATAGTATGTGACATCACTGGTTACTAGACACCAGGCGGGGCCGGTCCTAGCAACCAGTCCAGGAAATGCAGTGGCTGCACTGGCTGACAGGCTGTGTCCTCTATTTTATTCTGGGACACTGTATTGTCCCAGAATGAAGGTGCCCTGGACCTGGGACATACATGGCAATTGCGGGACAGTCCCGGCCAATCTGGGACACGTGGGCACCCTATGTCCACGACCAGCACTGTTGACTGTAGACACAGAACCTGCTTGTCCTCTTTTAGTGGCCTGTGAACGTCTGTCTCTCCTTGATCGCCTTCCGGACATGATGTATATTTTGTTTTGCAACACCACACTACACTGTATTAGATACTGTGTACACCACCAGAAGTGTAGTAGCAACTGTACTACAGCTGGACTGTATTGTGTACTGTGTACACCACCAGAAAAGTAGTAGCAACTGCACTACGGCTGCACTGTATTGTGTACACCACCAGAAGTGTAGTAGCAACTGTACTATGGCTGCACTGTATTGTGTACTGTGTACACCACCAGAAAAGTAGTAGCAACTGCACTACGGCTGCACTGTATTGTGTACACCACCAGAAGTGTAGTAGCAACTGCACTACGGCTGCACTGTATTGTGTACACCACCAGAAGTGTAGTAGCAACTGCACTACGGCTGAACTGTATTGTGTACTGTGTACACCACCAGAAGTGGAGTAGCAACTGCACTATGGCTGCACTGTATTGTGCACTGTGTACACCGCCAGAAAAGTAGTAGCAACTGCACTACCGCTGCACTGTATTGTGTACTGTGTATAACACCAGAAAAGTAGTAGCAACTGCACTATGGCTGCACTGTATTGTTTACTGTGTACACCTCCAGAAGTGTAGTAGAAACAGTACAACACGGAATGCACTGTAGATATTGACTACACTGGATGCAGAGTATATATATATATACAGTATATATATATATATATATATATATATATATATATTGTGAGGGGGTTAACTCGGTAGCGGGTGTGTGTGACCCCCTGGTTGGGCTCCCCACACAAAAACAGGGCCAGCAGACGGAGGTTGTGGTTTTCAAAATCAAAAGGTGCGGTTTATTTCTCTATGTACAGTGACAAAAACACAGCAAAGCCAAAAAGAAACAAACAAAATAAATCCTGGTCAGTTTGACCTCTGACTAAACATGCAGGTTTCCTAAACTAACAACTGGGATCAGCCTGGTGCTGTCCTAGTCCCTAAGTCCCTGGTTTAGTAAAAGTCCAAACAAATAGCCACACAGGCTTTGCCTCACCGCACAGGGGTTCACTCTCCCTAGACAGTCCACACAGGTCTGGTTCCAGGCATGAGCAAACACCTAATGAATCTGGGAGTTTTTATAGAGGCCTTAAACGAACTGACAGGCTTCAGCTGGTCTCATCAACTCCCTGCCTCACGACGCCCAGCACTCTCCCTAGAGGTATGAGTCATTCATGAGCCCACTAGCCTCAGCTGGGCTTCATCAACTCCCTAGTTGTATAAGTCGGCATAAAGCCTGAATCTGGGAGAAATATATCTACCCCCCTGGATGCAACCAGGTGACTTTACCTTCCTGCTGTCACATACCCCCCCCTCTTGTTTTAACCTTGGGGTTGGAACACCAGCAATCAGGCATTCATGTACTCGAGACAAAGCATCCACATTCCCCATTTGAACGCCAGGGCGATGCTTTACTGTGAAGTTGAATTCCTGTAGGGCCAGGAACCACCTATTCACTCTTCTATTTGTCTCCTTGTTTTGAGCCATCCACTTTAACGGACCGTGATCCGTAACCATGTCAAAGTGCCTACCTAGCAGATAGTACCGAAGGGAATCTAGAGCCCACTTCACCGCTAAACACTCCTTTTCAACCGTGGCGTAATTTACCTCATGGGACTTCAACTTCCTGCTGAGGTAAATGACTGGGTGCTCTTCCCCGTTCCAGACCTGGGACAATACTGCTCCTAACCCCACATCTGACGCATCACTTTGTACGACAAAGTCTTTAGAGAAGTCGGGTGAGTACAACACTGGCTGGCTACATAAGGCTTGTTTCAAGAATTGGAATGCTGCCTCAGCCTCGGGGGTCCATTTAATCATGACCGACCCTTTCCCTTTCGTCAGGTTGGTTAGGGGCACAGCCTTAGAAGCAAAGTGGGGAATGAAGCGCCGATAATAACCCGCGATTCCCAGAAAGGCTCGTACCTGCTTCTTGCTGTTGGGACGTGGCCAACTCTGGATGGCCTCGACTTTGTTGAGTTGGGGTTTTATTACTCCCCTGCCAATGGTGTACCCAAGATATTTGGCCTCCTCCTGCCCAATGGTACACTTCTTGGGGTTAGCCGTAAACCCCGCTTCCCGAACAGAGTCCAGGACTGCTTGCACTTTTGGCAGATGTGAGGCCCAATCTGTGCTATGGACAATTACGTCATCCAGGTAAGCCGCAGCATACTTCCGATGGGGCCTCAGCATCTGGTCCATTTTCCGCTGGAATGTGGCCGGCGCATTCTGTAACCCGAACGGCATTCTCTTATATTGGAACGCCCCGTCTGGGGTTACAAATGCGGTTTTCTCTTTGGCCGACTTGGCCAGGGGAATTTGCCAATACCCTTTTGTGAGGTCAAGAGTCGTCATGTATCGGGCTGTTCCCAGCCGGTCGATCAACTCATCTATACGTGGCATGGGGTAGGTGTCAAATTTTGTAACTTTGTTCAACTGACGAAAATCGTTACAAAATCGCCAGCTCCCATCCGGTTTAGGCACCAACACAATGGGACTAGACCAATCACTTTGGGACTCCTCTATCACCCCTAAGTTCAGCATTTTCTGTACTTCCTCCCGTATTGCCTCCCGTCGGGCCTCTGGGATCCGATAGGGTTTTAACTTCACCCTTTCACCGGGCGGGGTAATAATATCATGCTCTACCCCAGATGTTTGTCCCGGCAGCTCAGAGAACACCTCCTTGTTGCGAAGCACAAACTCCTTAACCTCCTGTTGTTGGGGTTGTGACAAGGTGGCTGCTATTCCAACCTCCGGAATCACGCAACCAGTTTGAGCTGGTGACCAAGTTTCTGCGACTAGGGACTCTCTATCCCTCCAGGCTTTCAACAGATTAACGTGATATATCTGTTCGGGCTTTCGCCTTCCTGGTTGTCTGACCTTGTAATTCACTTCGCTCACTTTTTCCATTATCTCGTAGGGGCCTTGCCATTTGGCAAGGAATTTACTTTCAACCGTAGGGACAAGTACCAATATCCTATCCCCCGGGGAAAAGGTACGGGTCTTTGCTCCACGGTTGTACACTCTCTGCTGTGCCAACTGCGCTTGGGCCAAATGTTCCTTCACGATGGGCATTACCTGTGCAATTCGATCTTGCAACAGGGCGACATGCTCAATCACACTCCTGTGGGGAGAACTCTCACTTTCCCAAGTTTCCTTGGCAATATCCAACAGCCCTCTTGGGTGTCTCCCATACAGTAACTCAAAGGGGGAGAATCCCGTAGAGGATTGGGGCACCTCCCTAATAGCAAACATCAAATAAGGAAGTAGACAGTCCCAATCCTTTCCATCTCTATCCACCACTTTCTTCAACATTTGTTTTAGGGTTTTGTTGAATCTTTCAACCAGCCCATCGGTTTGGGGGTGATACACAGATGTACGCAATTGCGTCACTTTGAACAATTTACACAGCTCTTTCATAACCCGGGACATAAAGGGTGTACCTTGGTCCGTAAGCAGTTCTTTACAAATACCCACCCGGCTAAAAACAAGAGATAGCTCTTTGGCTATGGTTTTGGCCGAGGTATTTCTGAGAGGGATCGCTTCTGGATAACGGGTGGCATAGTCCATTATAACCAATATGTACTGGTGCCCCCTAGCGGACTTGATTATAGGACCTACCAAATCCATTGCGATTCTCTCAAACGGGACCTCAATGATGGGTAGAGGGACCAGCGGGCTACGGAAATGTGGCATCGGGGCCGACCTCTGACACACAGGGCAGGAGGAACAATAATTTTCTATGTCCTTCATCACCCCAGGCCAATAGAATCTCTGTAATACCCTCTCTCGGGTTTTCTCTGTCCCCAGATGACCTCCAAGAATGTGCCCATGGGCCAACTCCAACACCAACTTCCTGTAAGGTTTGGGCACCACCAGCTGCTCAACGGTTTCTTCTGCCCTTTTTGCCACCCGATACAGTAGGTCCTTCTCTACGCTGAAGTATGGGTAAGTGCAGGTATTATCTGGGTTCACTAACTCGCCATCTATTTCCACTACGTTTTCCCGTGCCTTTATTAGGGCGGGGTCTTTTAACTGTTCTGTGGCAAAATTTTCCCTGTGAACCTCCAGATCAGAAAACTCCACAGACGGTAGGTTTTCGTCTGAGGAGGTGGGCTCCTCTCCAGTTTCTTGAGTCTCCCCTGCCAATACTGACAAGGGAAATTCTGGAGAGTCCTCACCACTCTCAGAGGAGTTCTGGCTATCACATTCCTGGTACATAGGGGCACCAGTGGGGGGCTCAGGATCATCCCACAGTTCCCAGAACTTCGGAAAATCCCTTCCCACAATGGCGTCATGCGGTAACTGAGATACTAAGCCCACTGGATGAGAGAGGGTACCTTTGGGGGTCTCGAAACACACTGTAGTCACTGGATACTCTCGGGTGTCCCCATGCACACAAATAACAGCTACCTTGCTATTCCCAGAGACCTCTGTTTTAACTAACTCAGCCTTTATCAGGGTCACAAGGCTACCTGAATCCAACAATACCACAACATTTCTACCATTAACACACATTTTGCATAAATGTTTCTCAGTTCCTCGAATGGCAGTGCATGCGACTGTCGCACACAGCGACTGACGTCTGCCCGTCAGAAAGTCACACTGCATGGGTTCCTCCACAACCGGGCAATTGGCTGCAATATGTCCCGCTTGCCGGCAGCGGTAGCAAACGATCCTTCTTGCGGCCTCTTGAGCCGCTGATTTCCCAGGCTGTTCTCGCCAAACTTGGGGTAGAGCTCCCACCCTCTCACTCTCTCCACCCTCACCCCTTGGAATCCTCTTATCCGCCCCTGGGGATGGTCTGGTCTTAGGGTGGAAAGTCCGAGAGTCTCTGGAAGAGGCCGTCAGGTTCTCTGTAGCCAAGTATCTCTCTACACGATCCACAAGTTTACCGGCCGTTTCTGGGTCTCCGTGGCTTACCCACTTTTGAATGGCGGTAGGAAGAGCTCTCAAGAAACGATCCATCACAACACGTTCCACAATCTCCGGTGCGGACAAAGTCTCTGGCTGTAGCCACTTCCTGCTCAGGTGAATGAGATCATACATTTGAGACCTGGGGGGTTTTCCAAGCTGGAAAGTCCAGTTATGCACACGCTGAGCCCGGACAGCCAGGGTGACACCCAGCCTTGCCAATATTTCAGCTTTTAGCATCACATAGTCTTTTGCTTGGTCAGGCTCTAGGTCATAGTAAGCCTTCTGCGATTCACCAGTTAACAGAGGAGCCACCAGTCCAGCCCACTGCTCCTCAGGCCACTTTTCTCTTTCAGCAGTCCTTTCAAATGTGGTCAAAAATACCTCTGGATCATCCTCTCCAGTCATTTTTGTCAATAAACGACTCACCCCAAAGGACGCGGTATTAGTGGGACGGCTTTCCTCACTGGTCTGCGGACGTTGCTGCATTACTGCTTCCATTTGTTGTAGTCTCTGCTCTTGCTTCTGTAACAGGTCTATGAAGCGGGCCTCAGATTGCTGCTGGGCTTGTTGATGAGCTTGCTGCTGGGCTGCAAGGCTCCTTTGCAAACCTGCATTTGTCTGCTGTTGATTGGCATTTGCTAGAGCCAGCTGTTTCAGTATCTCCTCCATGCTGGCTTAAAAAAAACTGCCACTGGTTCTCCACCAACTGTGAGGGGGTTAACTCGGTAGCGGGTGTGTGTGACCCCCTGGTTGGGCTCCCCACACAAAAACAGGGCCAGCAGACGGAGGTTGTGGTTTTCAAAATCAAAAGGTGCGGTTTATTTCTCTATGTACAGTGACAAAAACACAGCAAAGCCAAAAAGAAACAAACAAAATAAATCCTGGTCAGTTTGACCTCTGACTAAACATGCAGGTTTCCTAAACTAACAACTGGGATCAGCCTGGTGCTGTCCTAGTCCCTAAGTCCCTGGTTTAGTAAAAGTCCAAACAAATAGCCACACAGGCTTTGCCTCACCGCACAGGGGTTCACTCTCCCTAGACAGTCCACACAGGTCTGGTTCCAGGCATGAGCAAACACCTAATGAATCTGGGAGTTTTTATAGAGGCCTTAAACGAACTGACAGGCTTCAGCTGGTCTCATCAACTCCCTGCCTCACGACGCCCAGCACTCTCCCTAGAGGTATGAGTCATTCATGAGCCCACTAGCCTCAGCTGGGCTTCATCAACTCCCTAGTTGTATAAGTCGGCATAAAGCCTGAATCTGGGAGAAATATATCTACCCCCCTGGATGCAACCAGGTGACTTTACCTTCCTGCTGTCACAATATATACTAGACTGACTGTATGTGTATGTGTATGTGTGTGTGTGTGTGTATATATATATATATATATATATATATATATACTAGACTGACTGTATGTGTATGTGTATGTGTGTGTGTGTGTGTATATATATATATATATATATATATATATTGTGACAGCAGGAAGGTAAAGTCACCTGGTTGCATCCAGGGGGGTAGATATATTTCGCCCAGATTCAGGCTTTACGCCGACTTATACAACTAGGTGGAGAGTTGTATAAGCCCAGCTGAGGCTAGTGGGCTCATGGATGACTCATACCTCTAGGGAGAGTGTGGGGCGTCGTGCAGACAGGGAGTTGATGAGACCAGCTGAAGCTTGTCAGCTCATTTAGGCCTCTATAAGAACTCCCAGATTCATTAGGTGTTTGCTCATGCCTGGACCCAGACCTGTGTGGACTGTCTAGGGAGAGTGAACCCCTGTGCGGTGAGACAAAGCCTGTGTGGCTATTTGCTTGGACATTTAAAATCAGGGACTTAGGGACTAGGACAGCACTAGGCTGATCCCAGTTGTTAGTTAGGAAACCTGTATGTTTAGTCAGAGGTCAAGTTGACCAGGATTTATTTTATTTATGTTTCTTTTGCTTTGCTGTGTTTTGTCACTGTAAATAGAAAATAAACCGCACCTTTTTGATTTTGAAAACCACAACCTCCGTTTGCTGGGCCTGTTTTTGTGTGGGGAGCCCATCCCGGGGGTCACACACACCCGCTGCCGAGCTAACCCCCTCACAGTTGGTGGAGAACCAGTGGCAGTTTTTTTTTAAGCCAGCATGGAGGAGATACTGAAGCAGCTGGCTCTAGCAAATGCCAATCAACAGCAGACAAATGCAGGTTTGCAAAAGAGCCTTGCAGCTCATCAACAGAGCCTTGCAGCTCAACAACAGAACTTCGCAGCCCAGCAGCAAGCTCATCAACAGAGCCTTGCAGCCCAGCAGCAGACAAACGCAACTTTGCAACAGAGTCTGGAGGCTCAGCAACAAGCCCAGCAGCAATCTGAGGCCCGCTTCATAGACCTGTTGCAGAAGCAAGAGCAGAGACTACAACAACAGATGGAAGCAGTAATGCAGCAACGTCCGCAGACCAGTGAGGAAAGCCGTCCCACTAATACCGCGTCCTTTGGGGTGAGTCGTTTATTGACAAAAATGACTGGAGAGGATGATCCAGAGGTATTTTTGACCACATTTGAAAGGACCGCTGAAAGAGAAAAGTGGCCTGAGGAGCAGTGGGCTGGACTGGTGGCTCCTCTGTTAACTGGTGAATCGCAGAAAGCTTACTATGACCTAGAGCCTAACCAAGCAAAAGACTATGTGATGCTAAAAGCTGAAATTTTGGCAAGGCTGGGTGTCACCCAGGCTGTCCGGGCTCAGCGTGTGCATAACTGGACTTTCCAGCTTGGAAAACCCCCCAGGTCTCAAATGTATGATCTCATTCACCTGAGCAGAAAGTGGCTACAGCCAGAGACTTTGTCCGCACCAAAGATTGTGGAACGTGTTGTAATGGATCGGTTTTTGAGAGCTCTTCCTACTGCCATCCAAAAGTGGGTAAGCCATGGAGACCCAGAGACGGCCGATGGTCTTGTGGATCGTGTGGAGAAATACTTGGCTACAGAGAACCTGACGGCCTCTTCCAGAGACACTCGGACTTTCCACCCTAAGACCAGACCATCCCCAGGGGCGGATAAGAGGATTCCAAGGGGTGAGGGTGGAGAGAGTGAGAGGGTGGGAGCTCTACCCCAAGTTTGGCGAGAACAGCCTGGGAAATCAGCGGCTCAAGAGGCGGCAAGAAGGATCGTTTGCTACCGCTGCCGGCAAGCGGGACATATTGCAGCCAATTGCCCGGTTGTGGAGGAACCCATGCAGTGTGACTTTCTGACGGGCAGACGTCAGTCGCTGTGTGCGACAGTCGCATGCACTGCCATTCGAGGAACTGAGAAACATTTATGCAAAATGTGTGTTAATGGTAGAAATGTTGTGGTATTGCTGGATTCAGGTAGCCTTGTGACCCTGATAAAGGCTGAGTTAGTTAAAACAGAGGTCTTTGGGAATAGCAAGGTAGCTGTTATTTGTGTGCATGGGGACACCCGAGAGTATCCAGTGACTACAGTGTGTTTCAAGACCCCCAAAGGTACCCTCTCTCATCCAGTGGGCTTAGTATCTCAGTTACCGCATGACGCCATTGTGGGAAGGGATTTTCCGAAGTTCTGGGAACTGTGGGATGATCCTGAGCCCCCCACTGGTGCCCCTATGTACCAGGAATGTGATAGCCAGAACTCCCCTGAGAGTGGTGAGGACTCTCCGGAATTTCCCTTATCAGTATTGGCAGGGGAGACTCAAGAAACTGGAGAGGAGCCCACCTCCTCAGACGAAAACCTACCGTCTGTGGAGTTTTCTGATCTTGAGGTTCACAGGGAAAACTTTGCCACAGAACAGTTGAAAGACCCCGCCCTAATAAAGGCACGGGAAAACGTAGTGAAAATAGATGGCGAGTTAGTGAACCCAGATAATACCTGCACTTACCCATACTTCAGCGTAGAGAAGGACCTACTGTATCGGGTGGCAAAAAGGGCAGAAGAAACCGTTGAGCAGCTTGTGGTGCCCAAACCTTACAGGAAGTTGGTGTTGGAGTTGGCCCATGGGCACATTCTTGGAGGTCATCTGGGGACAGAGAAAACCCGAGAGAGGGTATTACAGAGATTCTATTGGCCGGGGGTGATGAGGGACATAGAAAATTATTGTTCCTCCTGCCCTGTGTGTCAGAGGTCGGCCCCGATGCCACATTTCCGTAGCCCGCTGGTCCCTCTACCCATCATTGAGGTCCCGTTTGAGAGGATCGCCATGGATTTGGTAGGGCCTATAATCAAGTCCGCTAGGGGGCACCAGTACATATTAGTTATAATGGACTATGCCACCCGTTATCCAGAAGCGATCCCTCTCCGAAATACCTCGGCCAAAACCATAGCCAAAGAGCTATCTCTTGTGTTTAGCCGGGTGGGTATTTGTAAAGAACTGCTTACGGACCAAGGTACACCCTTTATGTCCCGGGTTATGAAGGAGCTGTGTAAATTGTTCAAAGTGACGCAATTACGTACATCTGTGTATCACCCCCAAACCGATGGGCTGGTTGAAAGATTCAACAAAACCCTAAAACAAATGTTGAAGAAAGTGGTGGATAGAGATGGAAAGGATTGGGACTGTCTACTTCCTTATCTGATGTTTGCTATTAGGGAGGTGCCCCAATCCTCTACGGGATTCTCCCCCTTTGAGTTACTGTATGGGAGACACCCAAGAGGGCTGTTGGATATTGCCAAGGACACTTGGGAAAGTGAGAGTTCTCCCCACAGGAGTGTGATTGAGCATGTCGCCCTGATGCAAGACCGAATTGCACAGGTAATGCCCATCGTGAAGGAACATTTGGCCCAAGCGCAGTTAGCACAGCAGAGAGTGTACAACCGTGGAGCCAAGACCCGTACCTTTTCCCCGGGGGATAGGATACTGGTACTTGTCCCTACGGTTGAAAGTAAATTCCTTGCCAAATGGCAAGGCCCCTATGAGATAATGGAAAAAGTGAGCGAAGTGAATTACAAGGTCAGACAACCAGGAAGGCGAAAGCCCGAACAGATCTATCACGTTAATCTGTTGAAAGCCTGGAGGGATAGAGAGTCCCTAGTCGCAGACACTTGGTCACCAGCTCAAACTGGTTGCGTGATTCCTGAGGTTGGAATAGCAGCCACCTTGTCACAACCCCAACAACAGGAGGTTAAGGAGTTTGTGCTTCGCAACGAGGAGGTATTCTCTGAGCTGCCGGGACAAACATCTGGGGTAGAGCATGACATCATTACCCCGCCCGGTGAAAGGGTGAAGTTAAAACCCTATCGGATCCCAGAGGCCCGACGGGAGGCAATACGGGAGGAAGTACAGAAAATGCTGAACTTAGGGGTGATAGAGGAGTCCCAAAGTGATTGGTCTAGTCCCATTGTGTTGGTGCCTAAACCGGATGGGAGCTGGCGATTTTGTAACGATTTTCGTCAGTTGAACAAAGTTACAAAATTTGACACCTACCCCATGCCACGTATAGATGAGTTGATCGACCGGCTGGGAACAGCCCGATACATGACGACTCTTGACCTCACAAAAGGGTATTGGCAAATCCCCCTGGCCAAGTCGGCCAAAGAGAAAACCGCATTTGTAACCCCAGACGGGGCGTTCCAATATAAAAGAATGCCGTTCGGGTTACAGAATGCGCCGGCCACATTCCAGCGGAAAATGGACCAGATGCTGAGGCCCCATCGGAAGTATGCTGCGGCTTACCTGGATGACGTAATTGTCCATAGCACAGATTGGGCCTCACATCTGCCAAAAGTGCAAGCAGTCCTGGACTCTGTTCGGGAAGCGGGGTTTACGGCTAACCCCAAGAAGTGTACCATTGGGCAGGAGGAGGCCAAATATCTTGGGTACACCATTGGGAGGGGAGTAATAAAACCCCAACTCAACAAAGTCGAGGCCATCCAGAGTTGGCCACGTCCCAACAGCAAGAAGCAGGTACGAGCCTTTCTGGGAATCGCTGGGTATTATCGGCGATTCATTCCCCACTTTGCTTCTAAGGCTGTGCCCCTAACCAACCTGACGAAGGGGAAAGGGTCAGTCATGATTAAATGGACCCCTGAGGCTGAGGCAGCATTCCAATTCTTGAAACAAGCCTTATGTAGCCAGCCAGTGTTGTACTCACCCGACTTCTCTAAAGACTTTGTCGTACAAAGTGATGCGTCAGATGTGGGGTTAGGAGCAGTATTGTCCCAGGTCTGGAACGGGGAAGAGCACCCAGTCATTTACCTCAGCAGGAAGTTGAAGTCCCATGAGGTAAATTACGCCACCGTTGAAAAGGAGTGTTTAGCGGTGAAGTGGGCTCTAGATTCCCTTCGGTACTACCTGCTAGGTAGGCACTTTGACATGGTTACGGATCACGCTCCGTTAAAGTGGATGGCTCAAAACAAGGAAACAAATAGAAGAGTGAATAGGTGGTTCCTGGCCCTCCAGGAATTCAACTTCACAGTAAAGCATCGCCCTGGCGTTCAAATGGGGAATGTGGATGCTTTGTCTCGAGTACATGAATGCCTGATTGCTGGTGTTCCAACCCCGAGGTTAAAACAAGAGGGGGGGGTATGTGACAGCAGGAAGGTAAAGTCACCTGGTTGCATCCAGGGGGGTAGATATATTTCGCCCAGATTCAGGCTTTACGCCGACTTATACAACTAGGTGGAGAGTTGTATAAGCCCAGCTGAGGCTAGTGGGCTCATGGATGACTCATACCTCTAGGGAGAGTGTGGGGCGTCGTGCAGACAGGGAGTTGATGAGACCAGCTGAAGCTTGTCAGCTCATTTAGGCCTCTATAAGAACTCCCAGATTCATTAGGTGTTTGCTCATGCCTGGACCCAGACCTGTGTGGACTGTCTAGGGAGAGTGAACCCCTGTGCGGTGAGACAAAGCCTGTGTGGCTATTTGCTTGGACATTTAAAATCAGGGACTTAGGGACTAGGACAGCACTAGGCTGATCCCAGTTGTTAGTTAGGAAACCTGTATGTTTAGTCAGAGGTCAAGTTGACCAGGATTTATTTTATTTATGTTTCTTTTGCTTTGCTGTGTTTTGTCACTGTAAATAGAAAATAAACCGCACCTTTTTGATTTTGAAAACCACAACCTCCGTTTGCTGGGCCTGTTTTTGTGTGGGGAGCCCATCCCGGGGGTCACACACACCCGCTGCCGAGCTAACCCCCTCACAATATATATATATCAAATACACTGCCACTAACTGAATAACCGGCCTGATTAATCTAAATCAAGCTATCTCTCCGTCCACACCAATAACACTACACAGGACAGCCTTATATAGTGTGGGGCGGGGACTTAGTCCCCCTGAGCCATGATTGGCCAAAGGCACCCTGCCTTTGGCCAATTATGTCTCTCTTAGCAGAGGGCGCTCATACAACAATGCACTGTGATCTTTCAGTGCATTATGGGGTGTTCTGCGGTGCTCAAATTTTCCGCAAATGCCTAATAATGTTCGCTGTTCGGCGAATAGGCGATCACCCTGTGACGGGAGGGCCCGTGGAACCCAGAATCTCTTGGAAAGTATGAGATACCCTTGCTTCAGCTCCCCATGCACCTCTTATGTGTAGATCACCCTGTGTCTCTAATAGGGGCACAGGATGAATAAGAACCCCACTATGATCTGTACTAGTCAGATTCAATGCTGTATACATTGTATATATTGTGTGTTGGCTGCTTTCCATTCACCTATTATTAAGTGTGTTAATGAACTCACCTGTTGTCTGCTAAGGTATGTATTGACACTCAGAATAATGTGTATTGGGGGCTCGTTATGTAACCATTGTGTGATGTTGTGGGTGGATCCGGATCATTGTTCATGTGGTTACTGCAGTATTCTCAAGTGTATATAAAGAGCCTGTATTGCTTCCAATAAAGTTCATATTCCTGTTTGACCTCAACACGGAGCTTTGTCTCGTATTTGGGGGAGAATTATTTGTATGGGGTCTTGTTCGCCTTGTGTTCGGGAATGGAATATCCTAAACGGCTTTAACCCCTTTCATACTTGGGGTGTCATTACACACCCGATGTTCGAATCGAACTTATGTTTGACCCAAACATCGAGCTCATCCCTACTGCAGAGGTAGAAGGGGTGGGGGATCAGCATGTCAGTGCTTAGACCATACGCCACACACTGCATCAAATTGGTCTACATGGCTGTCGTCCCAGAAGGAAGCCTCTTCTAAAGATGATGCACAAGAAAGCCTGCAAACAGTTTCCTGAAGACAAGCAGACTAAGGACATGGATTACTGGAGCCATTTCCTGTGGTCTGATGAGACCAAGATAAACTTGTTTGGTTCAGATGGTGTCAAGCGTGTTAGGCGGCAACCAGGGGAGGAGTACAAAGACAAGTGTGTCTTGCCTACAGTCAAGCATGGTGGTGGGAGTGTCAGGGTCTGGGGCTGCATGAGTGCTGCCGGCACTGGGGAGCTACAGTTCATTGAGGGAACCATGAATGCCAACATTTACTGTAATATACTGAAGCAGAGCATGATCCCCTCCTTCTGAGACTGGGTTGCAGGGCAGTATTCCAAAATGATAACAACCCCAAACACACCTCCAAGATGACCACTGCCTTGCTAAAGAAGCTGAGGGTAAAGGTGATAGACTGGCCAAGCATGACTCCAGACCTAAACCCTATTGAGCATATTGTCCCAAGGTTGGAGACCCAGTTTCAGTTGGCATCATTCACTTTGGAAAACTGGTTAAGATGAGAGGTGCATGATCGAGGAAACCCCTGGATGATTGCATTGCGTAGATATGGGGCAAGCAAGGTTAGCTACCCCTGCACATGTAGAGTAGGGGACACACTTCTTGGTGTATAAAGAGGAGAGACACAGTGTGGGATTTGCTGTGCTGCAGGTGCTACTCTGTAATGTTAGTAAGGGCAAAAGTCCTGTGAATATTTAACATCACCTAGGACTGGTATATATTACTAAAGGTTAAAATCTGGGGTAAAGATGTCCACATAGATCATCCTCCTCACCGACATCGGCGTCGTCCCTTCCGCGCTGCGCTCCACGAGCGGTTCAAGCCGCGCTTTCAGATAGCTCTACTGCAGGGTAGTCTTCCCGGTCATGATTGCAGACAGCTTTACCCTGGATTCCTTCATACTTAGATGTGCCTCTTTTAATCAGCAACCATGTGAGTTGCTAAATGTTGTACCTTCATTAAATGTAACCATATTGCTACACTTAGAGGCGCCTCACTTTTCTTTTATGCTCTCTAACTCCTGCTGGATTTTGCTTCTAATCTCCTTGTGGAGGCTTCCATTTGTAGATGGACATTTTATGGTTACACAACCTATCACATTGCTATAATCTTTTTATATGGACTATAAACTGAAGGATTTATAAATAAATGGTTGTGGAATGAATCATTGGAGTTTCCATTACAGTGGAACCTCGGATTGCGGGTAACGCGGTTAACGAGCGTTTCGCAATACGAGCACTGTATTTCTAAAAATCCTAACTCGGTTTGCGAGTGTTGTCTCGCAAAACGAGCAGGATTCAGGCCAAAGCGGTGTGCAGTACCGCTTTTGGCCTGAGGTGGGAGGGCGCCGGAGCCGAACGGCGCCGATCGTCGCCGTTCGGAAATGCACGGAAAGGTCCGAGGACAGTTCGGCTGAGGCTTGTGAACGGCTTGTGAAAGGCTTGTGAACGGAGTCTTTCCAAGGTTTGCCAAGGTCAGTCGAACTGCCCTCGGGCCTTTCCGGCCATTTCCGAGGCTCTCCGGCACCCCCCGCCTCTGGCCGCATGCGGTATTGCATGCCGATGAAGTCAATGTGGAACAAATTATTTTCGTTTCCATTGACTTCAATGGGGAAACTCGCTTTGATATGCGAGTAGTTTGTAATTGATTACAGGATCCCTTGGGTGGTAATCAACACCCTAGTAAACTAATGTGCCACATCCTAACGTAATTGGATTGAAAATTTGTGAAGAAAAAAATTACTTTGTAGGCACTATTTAAAAAAGTAGCAAAAATATTTAATATTACACAGAATATTACAAAAATTACAATTGATGCATCCAAACGAATACACGAAAAGAAAACATAAGTAGAAAAAGGACTACGTGTTAAACCAAAAATCGATACTCAATAGTAGTAGGTTTCACTTGTTGCGGGGATATGCAAATTAAAGAAGCCCACGCCAGGAATGAGGGAAGAGTATATTTTTGGTAAGTATCCACAAAGTACTTGAAACATTAAAATAAGCTCAACATGTTTCGCGATTAGACAGATCTCTTCCTCAGGAGCTTCAAAATTGTTTGGTGTTATTGGGGAGTATCTTGTGCAGTCGTTCTTATACCTATTCTGTGTAATATTAAATATTTTTGCTACTTTTTTAAATAGTGCCTACAAAGTCAATTTTTTTCTTCACAAATTTTCAATCCAACTTGATATGCGAGTACTTTGTATTACGAGCATTCTCCTAGAACGGATTATGCTCGTGTAGCGGGGTGTTCCCCTTTAATGCAGAGAGACTACATTACACAGAACCCCATCCGGCAATGTTCCGCCGCAGAGACTCATGGGAGGGGATATAAAAGGAGGAGGCGAGGCTGGGCTCGGCCTCTTTGGGACACAAGACTACACAGACTGATCCTCCTGTGCGGATGTGTCGGAGTGCAAGGCCTGAAGCCTGAGGCCTTGCTCAGCACCAAAGAGCCTTCCACCCCCCCCCCCTCTGCGAGCCTGGGTGGCATCTGATTTTGCTCAGCTACAGCCTTGTTGGATCGGGGACCCGATCGCTGGAGAGACGGAGTGTGTGTGTGACACAGTCGGTGGAAGTTTCCTGGACTGAGACCGTAATCCGGGCGGGTGAGAGGGCATACGCCCAAAT
Organism: Rana muscosa; assembly: GCA_029206835.1. Lineage (NCBI taxonomy): Eukaryota > Metazoa > Chordata > Amphibia > Anura > Ranidae > Rana > Rana muscosa. Next base: position 76,235,008 of record CM055118.1, on the reverse strand, counting down.
GATATACTGTTACTACATATAGGCCTATAGACTGTCGTGGCCCACCAGTTGTTCCTGATACCCTTAATGAAGAGCCGTACCATAGCTGAACTTACAGTTCGTATAGCCAAGTTCCCACCCATCTTTACCTACCCCATTGGATTACAAAGTTTGTACTCTGTTAATGTGCACCACCGTTAAAGATCTGCCGGTGAAGAAAAAGGACTAAGTTATAGATCTCAGAACCAGGCCTGGTGGAGTTTCTAATGTGTTTTGGGTTACTGCGCCATAGGGCACTTAACTAACGATCGCCCGTGTGGCGCACTTGTTGCATGTCAGCTCTTTAGTGTGTTAGAGTTGCAGGGCTCTGCATTACCAATGATTATTCTGTAAACTGTGATTACTGTTATATCTTTCTTACCAAGAGCTTAAGTAAAACCTTATACTTATTTAAATTTAGTATTGTCTCAATGCTCAGTTATTCATAAAGTATAAGATATACAATTTACTGTCAATACTAGCTGTGCCAGTAGGGGGTAGAGCCTATTGCCGGGGGTTGGCGGAGCTGCCATCAGGGCCCAAACGAAATCTGCGGCCTTCTTAGTTGGAGGTATCGCTACACGTGGGGGCTCGTCCGGGATCCTGATGCAGCAAGTGAACGCCAGAGGTGCCGGCATGGACCCCATGGATCCACAAGCAGTAGAAGAATGGTGCAAAGCCTCTAACGCAGAGCCAAACCAGTCGATAGTCATCAGTCTCCCTGGGGAGACATGGTCGACTGAAACGGTAGAGGAATTGATGAAGTCAGTGTCCCCAAATCACACACCGTGGGTGACGGAGATAAAGTCAGACCCAGACACCTCATATCAGTATGCATTAGTGGAGTACTGGAACGGGATGCCAGAGGCCTGTAAGCGCAAGTGTGTGCGGACGCCAGACAACAGAACTTATAGGTTGGCGCACGCAGTAACTGAAAGAAAGGAACCATCACCAACGGGATCACCGCAGGCTGCGGCCCGTATCCCACCGGGAGAAAGGGACAGGGCGACGCCCCCGGTGGCGCCTGCACCTGCCACTGTTATATCACCAGAACTGATAGGTGCGATAGGGGATCTGCTAACCAAGTGTCAGAAGGCAAACACGGTGCATGTAGAGACTAGCTACCGGAGACTAAAGACATTCTCAGGGAAGCTCCCTGTCCCCGCAGGGGAAGAAGACTTTGACACCTGGGTGGAGCAGGCATTGCAGGCAGTAGAGGCATGGGAGGTACCTGAAGTGCAGAAGAGGCAACGAGTGATGGAAAGCCTTAAAGGCGCAGCAGCAGAAGCAGTGAAAAGCTTTTGGTTTGGGAACGCAGATTGCACGGCTCAAGACTGTCTAGCCATGCTGCAAGAAGAGTTTGGTCAATTGGAAAAGGTGACTGAGATGGTCTACCAGTTTGAACACACTTTCCAACAACCGGAGGAGAAACTTTCCGAGTATGTTAGAAGACTGAACAGGTTGTTGTGTAAGATTGTGTTGAAGAAGGGGATGAGGCCCCAAGACACAGATGCGGCAAGAATGAAGCAAGTCTTAAAGGGAGCGCTGCGCTCGGATCCAGTCTGGTTGCACCTGAAAACCTCAGGAGGAGGAACATTGCTGACTTATGCTGACTTGATAAAAATCATCAGAGATGAGGAGGCACTGCAACAGGACCAGCAGTTGATTAGGAGGACAAGTGTTGTACCCGCACAGGTGCTAGTCAATCCAGTAATGACCCCTGAAAGAGATTCGGAGATAGACACCCTGAAAGCTCAAATGTCCAAGGTGTTAGAGATGTTGACCTCTCTGATGGAAAAAGACACAGAGGGTCCCAAGAGAGAAGTACCAAGGAAGGAATTATTCCCAGTTGCCTCAGCACCCGCATCTTTACAAGAATGGGGAGATATCGTCTGCTTTAACTGTAGAGGAATTGGACATATTGCGGCTACATGCTCCAGTCCCAAAAAGAAGAAAATAGACAACCGCAAGCCGGCGGGAAACTTCAGAGGGCCCCGGTGAAGGAGTCAACTGGGTGCCCATCACCTTCAGTGAGCTCCAAACTGAAAGCAAAGCAGAAAATAACAGGAGATAAAACGCCTCGGGGGAAACACAACATTCCTAAACAGAGATACACCCCAGAGAAAGGGGGTAAGACCCCTCAGAAGAGGCACAGCACTCCCCAGAGGGGGTGCACACCTAAGAAAAACAATAGTATCCCTCAGCGGGTCCCTACACCCAGTAGGGTGGGGGAGTCAATGCATACCAGGCTCAAGAAAGACTGAAGTCCAAAGGGGATTGGACGAGAGGAGGTTCAAAGAAAAAAAGTCTGAAGGAAGCGACCCCTGCCGGGCCTTACCCGGAGAAGCTGGTAGGCCTATCTCCTATAGTGTCCATTCAAGTGGAGGGAGTCTACACCAGAGCAATCTTGGATACTGGGGCGCAAGTAACCCTGCTATACAGAGACTTTTACGATAAGTACTTGAGTCACCTACCCATCCGGAAAATAGAGGGACTAGAGATATGTGGGATTGGAACCCAGAACTTCCCCTACGATGGCTATCTGCCTGTCAGGATGACCTTTGACCCATCTGTGGCTGGAAAAGCCGAAGTGTTTGACACCCTGGCAGTTGTGTGCCCTCGGCCACCAGGAGCCAACAAGAGCTCCCTGATAATAGGGACAAACACGGACCAGGTCCGAAGACTTCTGACCCCTCTAGTGAAAGAGAAAGGGGCAGCGGTCACCAAGATCCACCCCATGCTGAAGACAGCTTACCAAAGGCTGGTCTTAGAGCAGAAGACCCCAGGAGAGGGGATAGGGAAGGTGTGGAGACTTGGAAGAGGAGGGATAGTGCTGCAGCCCGGTGAAGTAACCTGTCTCAGAGCCACTGTGAAGCTTACTTGGGAGCAGCCTGGACCCTTTGTCATGTTGGAATCTGATCCAAGAGAAGGGTCCCACGGTCTGGAAGTGATACCAGAAGTGATTCCGCTGAAGGCCCTAAAGAAGGCCCATTGTAGAGTCCCAGTGAGTGTTAGGAATAGGGATGAGCTTCGTGTTCGAGTCGAACATACGTTCGACTCGAACATCGGCTGTTCGATCGTTCGACGAAGATCGAACGATTTGGGCCGTTCGCGCCAAATTCGAGTGACGCGAACGGCCCACAATGCACTACGCCATCGCAGTGTCATCCAGGCGCTGTGATTGGCCAAGCATGCACTGTGACCCCGCATGCTTGGCCAATCACAGCGCCGGCAGCGAGGAGAGCAATGATTGGCCACAGGCAGGATGCCTGTGGCCAATTATTGCTGAGGGTGTTTAGTACACGCCCCACACTATAAAAGGCCGCCAGCACGGCGGCCTAGTGTAGTGTGTTCCGGAGCAGGGATAGAGCAGCATAGGCAGGGACAGTGACTTTTATTTCTTTCTTGCTTAACCTGGATTCCTTTAGTTTAGGGAAAGAGAAGGATAGGTAGGGAGAGTGTCAGTGTGTTTTGTGCTTGTGCTATAGTGTGCTTAAAAAAAACATTTTTTCTAGGGACAGAAAACTGTAGGTAGGGAGAGTGTCAGTTTCTTTCACTGTGCAAGTCCTTGTTTCTAGGGACCTGGAAGGACAGTGAGTGAATTCTCCTTGTGCTATATTGTGCTTAAAAAAAACATTTTTTCTAGGGACAGAAAACTGTAGGTAGGGAGAGTGTCAGTTTCTTTCACTGTGCAAGTCCTTGTTTCTAGGGACCTGGAAGGACAGTGAGTGAATTCTCCTTGTGCTATATTGTGCTTAAAAAAACATTTTTTCTAGGGACAGAAAACTGTAGGTAGGGAGAGTGTCAGTTTCTTTCACTGTGCAAGTCCTTGTTTCCAGGGACCTGGAAGGACAGTGAGTGAATTCTCCTTGTGCTATATTGTGCTTAAAAAAACATTTTTTCTAGGGACAGAAAACTGTAGGTAGGGAGAGTGTCAGTTTCTTTCACTGTGCAAGTCCTTGTTTCCAGGGACCTGGAAGGACAGTGAGTGAATTCTCCTTGTGCTATATTGTGCTTAAAAAAAACATTTTTTCTAGGGACAGAAAACTGTAGGTAGGGAGAGTGTCAGTTTCTTTCACTGTGCAAGTCCTTGTTTCTAGGGACCTGGAAGGACAGTGAGTGAATTCTCCTTGTGCTATATTGTGCTTAAAAAAAACATTTTTTCTAGGGACAGAAAACTGTAGGTAGGGAGAGTATCAGTTTCTTTCACTGTGCAAGTCCTTGTTTCTAGGGACCTGGAAGGACAGTGAGTGAATTCTCCTTGTGCTATATTGTGCTTAAAAAAAACATTTTTTCTAGGGACAGAAAACTGTAGGTAGGGAGAGTGTCAGTTTCTTTCACTGTGCAAGTCCTTGTTTCTAGGGACCTGGAAGGACAGTGAGTGAATTCTCCTTGTGCTATATTGTGCTTAAAAAAAACATTTTTTCTAGGGACAGAAAACTGTAGGTAGGGAGAGTGTCAGTTTCTTTCACTGTGCAAGTCCTTGTTTCCAGGGACCTGGAAGGACAGTGAGTGAATTCTCCTTGTGCTATAGTGTGCTTAAAAAAAACATTTTTTCTAGGGACAGAAAACTGTAGGTAGGGAGAGTGTCAGTTTCTTTCACTGTGCAAGTCCTTGTTTCCAGGGACCTGGAAGGACAGTGAGTGAATTCTCCTTGTGCTATATTGTGCTTAAAAAAAACATTTTTTCTAGGGACAGAAAACTGTAGGTAGGGAGAGTGTCAGTTTCTTTCACTGTGCAAGTCCTTGTTTCTAGGGACTGGGAAGGACAGTGAGTGAATTCTCCTTGTGCTATAGTGTGCTTAAAAAAAACATTTTTTCTAGGGACAGAAAACTGTAGGTAGGGAGAGTGTCAGTTTCTTTCACTGTGCAAGTCCTTGTTTCTAGGGACTGGGAAGGACAGTGAGTGAATTCTCCTTGTGCTATAGTGTGCTTAAAAAAAACATTTTTTCTAGGGACAGAAAACTGTAGGTAGGGAGAGTGTCAGTTTCTTTCACTGTGCAAGTCCTTGTTTCTAGGGACCTGGAAGGACAGTGAGTGAATTCTCCTTGTGCTATATTGTGCTTAAAAAAAACATTTTTTCTAGGGACAGAAAACTGTAGGTAGGGAGAGTGTCAGTTTCTTTCACTGTGCAAGTCCTTGTTTCCAGGGACCTGGAAGGACAGTGAGTGAATTCTCCTTGTGCTATATTGTGCTTAAAAAAAACATTTTTTCTAGGGACAGAAAACTGTAGGTAGGGAGAGTGTCAGTTTCTTTCACTGTGCAAGTCCTTGTTTCTAGGGACCTGGAAGGACAGTGAGTGAATTCTCCTTGTGCTATATTGTGCTTAAAAAAAACATTTTTTCTAGGGACAGAAAACTGTAGGTAGGGAGAGTGTCAGTTTCTTTCACTGTGCAAGTCCTTGTTTCCAGGGACCTGGAAGGACAGTGAGTGAATTCTCCTTGTGCTATAGTGTGCTTAAAAAAAAACATTTTTTCTAGGGACAGAAAACTGTAGGTAGGGAGAGTGTCAGTTTCTTTCACTGTGCAAGTCCTTGTTTCCAGGGACCTGGAAGGACAGTGAGTGAATTCTCCTTGTGCTATATTGTGCTTAAAAAAAACATTTTTTCTAGGGACAGAAAACTGTAGGTAGGGAGAGTGTCAGTTTCTTTCACTGTGCAAGTCCTTGTTTCTAGGGACTGGGAAGGACAGTGAGTGAATTCTCCTTGTGCTATAGTGTGCTTAAAAAAAACATTTTTTCTAGGGACAGAAATCTGTAGGTAGGGAGAGTGTCAGTTTCTTTCACTGTGCAAGTCCTTGTTTCTAGGGACTGGGAAGGACAGTGAGTGAATTCTCCTTGTGCTATAGTGTGCTTAAAAAAAACATTTTTTCTAGGGACAGAAAACTGTAGGTAGGGAGAGTGTCAGTTTCTTTCACTGTGCAAGTCCTTGTTTCTAGGGACCTGGAAGGACAGTGAGTGAATTCTCCTTGTGCTATATTGTGCTTAAAAAAAACATTTTTTCTAGGGACAGAAAACTGTAGGTAGGGAGAGTGTCAGTTTCTTTCACTGTGCAAGTCCTTGTTTCCAGGGACCTGGAAGGACAGTGAGTGAATTCTCCTTGTGCTATATTGTGCTTAAAAAAAACATTTTTTCTAAGGACAGAAAACTGTAGGTAGGGAGAGTGTCAGTTTCTTTCACTGTGCAAGTCCTTGTTTCTAGGGACCTGGAAGGACAGTGAGTGAATTCTCCTTGTGCTATATTGTGCTTAAAAAAAACATTTTTTCTAGGGACAGAAAACTGTAGGTAGGGAGAGTGTCAGTTTCTTTCACTGTGCAAGTCCTTGTTTCTAGGGACCTGGAAGGACAGTGAGTGAATTCTCCTTGTGCTATATTGTGCTTAAAAAAAACATTTTTTCTAGGGACAGAAAACTGTAGGTAGGGAGAGTGTCAGTTTCTTTCACTGTGCAAGTCCTTGTTTCTAGGGACTGGGAAGGACAGTGAGTGAATTCTCCTTGTGCTATAGTGTGCTTAAAGAAAACATTTTTTCTAGGGACAGAAAACTGTAGGTAGGGAGAGTGTCAGTTTCTTTCACTGTGCAAGTCCTTGTTTCTAGGGACCTGGAAGGACAGTGAGTGAATTCTCCTTGTGCTATATTGTGCTTAAAAAAAACATTTTTTCTAGGGACAGAAAACTGTAGGTAGGGAGAGTGTCAGTTTCTTTCACTGTGCAAGTCCTTGTTTCCAGGGACCTGGAAGGACAGTGAGTGAATTCTCCTTGTGCTATATTGTGCTTAAAAAAAACATTTTTTCTAGGGACAGAAAACTGTAGGTAGGGAGAGTGTCAGTTTCTTTCACTGTGCAAGTCCTTGTTTCTAGGGACCTGGAAGGACAGTGAGTGAATTCTCCTTGTGCTATATTGTGCTTAAAAAAAAACATTTTTTCTAGGGACAGAAAACTGTAGGTAGGGAGAGTGTCAGTTTCTTTCACTATGCAAGTCCTTGTTTCTAGGGACCTGGAAGGACAGTGAGTGAATTCTCCTTGTGCTATATTGTGCTTAAAAAAAACATTTTTTCTAGGGACAGAAAACTGTAGGTAGGGAGAGTGTCAGTTTCTTTCACTGTGCAAGTCCTTGTTTCCAGGGACCTGGAAGGACAGTGAGTGAATTCTCCTTGTGCTATAGTGTGCTTAAAAAAAACATTTTTTCTAGGGACAGAAAACTGTAGGTAGGGAGAGTGTCAGTTTCTTTCACTGTGCAAGTCCTTGTTTCCAGGGACCTGGAAGGACAGTGAGTGAATTCTCCTTGTGCTATATTGTGCTTAAAAAAAAACATTTTTTCTAGGGACAGAAAACTGTAGGTAGGGAGAGTGTCAGTTTCTTTCACTGTGCAAGTCCTTGTTTCTAGGGACTGGGAAGGACAGTGAGTGAATTCTCCTTGTGCTATAGTGTGCTTAAAAAAAACATTTTTTCTAGGGACAGAAAACTGTAGGTAGGGAGAGTGTCAGTTTCTTTCACTGTGCAAGTCCTTGTTTCTAGGGACTGGGAAGGACAGTGAGTGAATTCTCCTTGTGCTATAGTGTGCTTAAAAAAAACATTTTTTCTAGGGACAGAAAACTGTAGGTAGGGAGAGTGTCAGTTTCTTTCACTGTGCAAGTCCTTGTTTCTAGGGACCTGGAAGGACAGTGAGTGAATTCTCCTTGTGCTATATTGTGCTTAAAAAAAACATTTTTTCTAGGGACAGAAAACTGTAGGTAGGGAGAGTGTCAGTTTCTTTCACTGTGCAAGTCCTTGTTTCCAGGGACCTGGAAGGACAGTGAGTGAATTCTCCTTGTGCTATATTGTGCTTAAAAAAAACATTTTTTCTAGGGACAGAAAACTGTAGGTAGGGAGAGTGTCAGTTTCTTTCACTGTGCAAGTCCTTGTTTCTAGGGACCTGGAAGGACAGTGAGTGAATTCTCCTTGTGCTATATTGTGCTTAAAAAAAACTTTTTTTCTAGGGACAGAAAACTGTAGGTAGGGAGAGTGTCAGTTTCTTTCACTGTGCAAGTCCTTGTTTCTAGGGACCTGGAAGGACAGTGAGTGAATTCTCCTTGTGCTATATTGTGCTTAAAAAAAACATTTTTTCTAGGGACAGAAAACTGTAGGTAGGGAGAGTGTCAGTTTCTTTCACTGTGCAAGTCCTTGTTTCTAGGGACCTGGAAGGACAGTGAGTGAATTCTCCTTGTGCTATATTGTGCTTAAAAAAAAACATTTTTTCTAGGGACAGAAAACTGTAGGTAGGGAGAGTGTCAGTTTCTTTCACTGTGCAAGTCCTTGTTTCCAGGGACCTGGAAGGACAGTGAGTGAATTCTCCTTGTGCTATAGTGTGCTTAAAAAAAACATTTTTTCTAGGGACAGAAAACTGTAGGTAGGGAGAGTGTCAGTTTCTTTCACTGTGCAAGTCCTTGTTTCCAGGAACCTGGAAGGACAGTGAGTGAATTCTCCTTGTGCTATATTGTGCTTAAAAAAAACATTTTTTCTAGGGACAGAAAACTGTAGGTAGGGAGAGTGTCAGTTTCTTTCACTGTGCAAGTCCTTGTTTCTAGGGACTGGGAAGGACAGTGAGTGAATTCTCCTTGTGCTATAGTGTGCTTAAAAAAAACATTTTTTCTAGGGACAGAAAACTGTAGGTAGGGAGAGTGTCAGTTTCTTTCACTGTGCAAGTCCTTGTTTCTAGGGACTGGGAAGGACAGTGAGTGAATTCTCCTTGTGCTATAGTGTGCTTAAAAAAAAACATTTTTTCTAGGGACAGAAAACTGTAGGTAGGGAGAGTGTCAGTTTCTTTCACTGTGCAAGTCCTTGTTTCTAGGGACCTGGAAGGACAGTGAGTGAATTCTCCTTGTGCTATATTGTGCTTAAAAAAAACATTTTTTCTAGGGACAGAAAACTGTAGGTAGGGAGAGTGTCAGTTTCTTTCACTGTGCAAGTCCTTGTTTCTAGGGACCTGGAAGGACAGTGAGTGAATTCTCCTTGTGCTATATTGTGCTTAAAAAAAACATTTTTTCTAGGGACAGAAAACTGTAGGTAGGGAGAGTGTCAGTTTATTTCACTGTGCAAGTCCTTGTTTCTAGGGACCTGGAAGGACAGTGAGTGAATTCTCCTTGTGCTATATTGTGCTTAAAAAAAACATTTTTTCTAGGGACAGAAAACTGTAGGTAGGGAGAGTGTCAGTTTCTTTCACTGTGCAAGTCCTTGTTTCTAGGGACCTGGAAGGACAGTGAGTGAATTCTCCTTGTGCTATATTGTGCTTAAAAAAAACATTTTTTCTAGGGACAGAAAACTGTAGGTAGGGAGAGTGTCAGTTTCTTTCACTGTGCAAGTCCTTGTTTCTAGGGACCTGGAAGGACAGTGTGTGAATTCTCCTTGTGCTATATTGTGCTTAAAAAAAACATTTTTTCTAGGGACAGAAAACTGTAGGTAGGGAGAGTGTCAGTTTCTTTCACTGTGCAAGTCCTTGTTTCTAGGGACCTGGAAGGACAGTGAGTGAATTCTCCTTGTGCTATATTGTGCTTAAAAAAAACATTTTTTCTAGGGACAGAAAACTGTAGGTAGGGAGAGTGTCAGTTTCTTTCACTGTGCAAGTCCTTGTTTCCAGGGACCTGGAAGGACAGTGAGTGAATTCTCCTTGTGCTATAGTGTGCTTAAAAAAAACATTTTTTCTAGGGACAGAAAACTGTAGGTAGGGAGAGTGTCAGTTTATTTCACTGTGCAAGTCCTTGTTTCCAGGGACCTGGAAGGACAGTGAGTGAATTCTCCTTGTGCTATATTGTGCTTAAAAAAACATTTTTTCTAGGGACAGAAAACTGTAGGTAGGGAGAGTGTCAGTTTCTTTCACTGTGCAAGTCCTTGTTTCTAGGGACTGGGAAGGACAGTGAGTGAATTCTCCTTGTGCTATAGTGTGCTTAAAAAAAACATTTTTTCTAGGGACAGAAAACTGTAGGTAGGGAGAGTGTCAGTTTCTTTCACTGTGCAAGTCCTTGTTTCTAGGGACTGGGAAGGACAGTGAGTGAATTCTCCTTGTGCTATAGTGTGCTTAAAAAAAACATTTTTTCTAGGGACAGAAAACTATAGGTAGGGAGAGTGTCAGTTTCTTTCACTGTGCAAGTCCTTGTTTCTAGGGACCTGGAAGGACAGTGAGTGAATTCTCCTTGTGCTATATTGTGCTTAAAAAAAACATTTTTTCTAGGGACAGAAAACTGTAGGTAGGGAGAGTGTCAGTTTCTTTCACTGTGCAAGTCCTTGTTTCCAGGGACCTGGAAGGACAGTGAGTGAATTCTCCTTGTGCTATATTGTGCTTAAAAAAAACATTTTTTCTAGGGACAGAAAACTGTAGGTAGGGAGAGTGTCAGTTTCTTTCACTGTGCAAGTCCTTGTTTCTAGGGACCTGGAAGGACAGTGAGTGAATTCTCCTTGTGCTATATTGTGCTTAAAAAAAATTTTTTTCTAGGGACAGAAAACTGTAGGTAGGGAGAGTGTCAGTTTCTTTCACTGTGCAAGTCCTTGTTTCTAGGGACCTGGAAGGACAGTGAGTGAATTCTCCTTGTGCTATATTGTGCTTAAAAAAAACATTTTTTCTAGGGACAGAAAACTGTAGGTAGGGAGAGTGTCAGTTTCTTTCACTGTGCAAGTCCTTGTTTCTAGGGACTGGGAAGGACAGTGAGTGAATACTCCTTGTGCTATAGTGTGCTTAAAAAAAAAACATTTTTTCTAGGGACAGAAAACTGTAGGTAGGGAGAGTGTCAGTTTCTTTCACTGTGCAAGTCCTTGTTTCTAGGGACTGGGAAGGACAGTGAGTGAATTCTCCTTGTGCTATAGTGTGCTTAAAAAAACCATTTTTTCTAGGGACAGAAAACTGTAGGTAGGGAGAGTGTCAGTTTCTTTCACTGTGCAAGTCCTTGTTTCTAGGGACTGGGAAGGACAGTGAGTGAATTCTCCTTGTGCTATAGTGTGCTAAAGCATTCCTCATCAACCATCTTTGAAATCCTTGTTTTTTGGACAGTCAGGGAAATTGTCGTTGTGCTATTCTGTGCAAAAGCAATCATCCTGAACCATATTTAGAAATCCTTAAGTAAAGGGACAGAGAAGGACACCTGAAGGTAGCCCTTATTGCTTTTTTCCCATCTCCCTGCAGGCCATCTATTAGAATGTCTGGAAGGCAAACAAGGAGAGGCAGACAGTCAGGAGGCAATAAAAGAGGGCAAGCAGGCTCTGTGTCTGGGGGCAACAGTGCTGGTCGTGGACGCGGTGCATTGTCATCAGCACATGGCCATGGGACACGTTTGTCCTTCTTTTCGGCAGCTGGACATGTTGAGCCACATCATGCCGAAGACTTGGTAGAGTGGATGACCAAGCCCTCCTCCTCCTCCTCATCCTCTCTCACCCAGGCTCAGGGTACTGGCAAAGCAGCTGCCAAAGCGTCCTCTTCCCTGGTATCAATGTCAGACTCATCATCAGTCACTCCTTCCCTAGACCCACCATGTCCTCCTCCTGAGGAGTCCCCCGAACTGTTTGAGCACAGGGTTGGGTACATGCTCCAGGAGGATGCCCAGCGTTTCGAAGGGTCTGATGATGAAACCCAGCTACAGGAAGGCAGTAGGGTGAGAGCAGACAGAGGGGATGCTCAAGAAGGACACCAATCTGGCAGTCATGTTCCAGCAGCTGCAGCATACTGCCAGATTGGCTCCAGTGATGAGGAGGGAGGGGATGATGAGGTCACTGACTCCACATGGGTGCCTAATAGGAGAGAGGAGGAGGAGGAGGATGAGGAGGAGGCACATCTCCAACGAGGCAGGATGCCCTTTGGTGGCCAGCGTAAGGGCAGTACACCGACGGAATCACACCGCAGAGCTCCGCCTGTGCAGGGCGCTGCCTCTGCCCGTCATTCAAAAAGTTCCTTGGTGTGGGCCTTTTTTGAGGCTAGTGCATCAGATCGCACAGCTGCTGTTTGCAACATATGTCTCAAGCGTATATCGCGTGGCCAAAACATCAGCCGCTTGGGTACCACATGCCTGACCAGACATATGTTGACCTGCCATGCAGCTCGTTGGCAAGCCTACCTCAAAGACCCACACCAAAGAACAAAGCGGACCTCTCCTTGCACCGCATCAGCTGGGATCTCCAACCCCACTATAACTTCAGTCCTCTCTGAAACATGCACTGAGAGGAATGAAGGTGTAGAATTAGGTGTGTCACAGCCAAGTACTTGCGGCCACTCTGCTAGCAGTACACCGACGTCCGATTCTAGCAGGCAAATTTCCCTGCCCCAGCTGCTGGACCGTCGAAAGAAGTTCACTCCCAGCCATCCACATGCCCAGCGGTTGAATGCTAGCTTGGCTAAATTGCTAGCGCTTCAACTGCTGCCTTTTCAGTTGGTAGACTCGGCCCCCTTCCGTGAGTTTGTGCAATGTGCGGTTCCTCAGTGGCAGGTTCCCAAACGCCACTTTTTCTCACGGAAGGCTATTCCGGCTCTCTACCGGCATGTGGAAGGCAATGTCTTGGCCTCGCTGGACAGGGCGGTCAGCGGTAAGGTGCATATTACCGCTGACTCATGGTCCAGCAGGCATGGACAGGGACGTTACCTTTCTTTCACGGCCCATTGGGTCACTCTTTTGGCAGCTGGGAAGGATGCAGGACAAGGTGCAGTAGTGTTGGAGGTTGTCCCACCGCCACGCCTCCAAAATGCTACTACTGGTTGTGACACACCTCTCTCCTCCACCCCCTCCTCTTCTTCTTCCTCCATGGCCTCTTCCTGTGGTTTGTCCTATGAACCAGCGGTGCTCCGTAGCCGTTCACGGGGCTACGCAAGTACGCAGGCAAAAAGATGCCATGCCGTGCTTGCGCTGGTGTGTTTGGGGGACAGAAGCCACACTGGGGCAGAGGTCCTGTCTGCTTCGCAGGGCCAGGCCGAGAGGTGGTTGACGCCACGCCAGCTTAAGCCAGGAATGGTGGTTTGCGACAATGGCACCAACCTCCTCTCCGCCCTCCGACAGGGACAACTGACCCATGTGCCCTGTGTGGCTCACGTCCTTAACCTGGTGGTGCAGCGGTTCTTGGGCAGGTACCCGGGCTTACAGGATGTCCTGAGGCAGGCCAGGAAAGTCTGTGTGCATTTCCGCAGATCTTATAATGCCAGTGCTCGCCTGGCTGAGCTGCAAAAGGAGTTGAACCTGCCCAAGAACCGCCTTATATGTGACATGCCCACCAGGTGGAACTCAACGTTGGCCATGCTGCAGCGGCTGCACACGCAGCAGAGGGCCATCAATGAGTACCTGTGCGACTACGGCACCAGGACAGGGTCAGGGGAGCTTGGTTTTTTTTCTCCACGCCAGTGGGGCATGATCAGGGATGCATGCACTGTCCTGGCACCATTTGAGGAGGCCACGAGGATGGTGAGCAGTGACAGTGCATGCATCAGTGACACTGTACCTCTTGTCCACCTGTTGGAGCACACGCTGCGTGGAATAATGGACAGGGCACTTGAGGCAGAACAGAGGCAGGAAGAGGAGGACTTCCTTGCCTCTCAAGGCCCCCTTTACCCAGACAGTGTTCCTTCTGTCCCACCCATCGCACAGGAAGAGGAAGAGGAGGAGGAGGAGGAGGAGGATTGTGTCAGCATGGAGGTGGAGGCTGGCACTCAGCATCATCAGCAGCAGTCTTTTAGGGATGATTTACAGTCCCAAGAAACCAGTGGACTTGTACGTGGCTGGGAGGAGGTGACTGCGGATCATGTCGTCCTTAGTGACCCAGAGGACTCCGGAGCGAATGCCTCAGCAAACCTACGCTGCATGGCCTCCCTGATCCTGCAAAGTCTGCGGAAGGATCCTCGTATTCTTCGGATCAAGGAGAGGGACCATTACTGGCTGGCCACTCTCCTTGATCCACGGTACAAGGGTAAGGTTGCGGACCTTATGTTACCGTCGCAGAGGGAGCAGAGGATGAGACAACTCCGGGAGGCCTTGCAGAAAGGTCTGTGCAACGCGTTCCCAGAGACTGGGAGGTTACAAACTCCTGGTCCAGGACAACGAGTTGCTGAGGCTTCGGCCAGTCAAAGAAGGAGCGGTGGGGAAGGTGGCCGTCTGACCGATGCGTTCAGACAATTCTTTAGTCCGCAGCCCCAAAGTATGATTGGTTCCAGCAACCATCGCCAGCGTCTGATAAACATGGTGCAGGAATATCTAGGGGCAAGGTCAGACTTGGACACCTTCCCCACCGAAAATCCTCTGGCTTACTGGGTCTTGAGGATGGATCACTGGCCAGAGCTTGCACAGTATGCAATTGAGCTACTGGCCTGTCCTGCATCCAGCGTTCTTTCGGAACGCACATTCAGTGCTGCTGGAGGATTTGTCACGGATCACAGGGTGCGCCTGTCCACCGACTCGGTTGATCGACTGACTTTCATCAAGATGAACCAGTCTTGGATCACCACCAGCTACCACACACCTGATGCTGATATAACAGACTAATTGATTTTAACATGTCACGTCCCTTCAAGACTGATGCTGATGCTGAGTGCCTGTGCTGTTATGTTGACTGGCTATCCTCCTCCTCCGAGTCCTCAATGATACGATTGATGATGATAGCTTGGAAGATCATTTTTGTTTATGGGTGCCGCCACCAGTGGCTAAGGCCCAATTTTTCAGCCCCTGTTTTACAGGGGCGTGTACTTACAATTTTTTTAGCAATAATTTGCCATAGGGCTCATTGCTGTGCTCCAAGTACAGTATCTGTGAGGGGTTGTAGTGTTGTGCCACCAGTGCCTAAGGCCCAATTTTTCAGCCCCTGTTCAACAGGGGCATGCAATTACAATTCTTGATGTAATAATTCACAGCAGGGCCCATTCCTGCACCCACCAAGAGTAAGTCTGAGGGCTTACAGTGTTGTGGCAACGCCACCACCACCACCACCACGAAAGGCCCAATTTTTCAGCCACTGTTCAAAAGGGGCATGTAATTACAATTCTTGATCTAATAATTCACAGCAGGGCCCATTCCTGCACCCACCAAGAGTAACTCTGAGGGCTTACAGTGTTGTGGCAACACCACCACCACCACCACCACCACGAAAAGCCCAATTTTTCAGCCCCTGTTCAACAGGGGCATGCAATTACAATTCTTGATCTAATAATTCACAGCAGGGCCCATTGCTGCACCCACCAAGAGTAACTGTCAGGGCTTACAGTGTTGTGGCACCAGCACCACCATCAAAGCCCCAATTTTTACTACCACTGTTCAACAATTATATGTAATTAAAATTCCTGATATAATAGTTGACAGCAGGGCGTTCCAGCACCAACCAAGAGTAACTGTGAGTGCTTACAGTGTTGTGCCAACACCAACAACTAAGGGGCCTATTTCTGCAGAGTATATACGGCAGGTCCCTACTTTCAAACATCCAACTTACAAACGACTCCTACTTGCAAACGAAAGAAGACAACAGGAAGTGAGAGGAAATCTACCCCGAGGAAGGAAAATTCTCTCCTGTAAGAATACATATGGGAGAAAGGTGTCTCCTCTGTACTGATGCTTTATCAGCAATCCTTGTTTCAAGAAAAACACCACATTTCAAAAACAGTTGTCATTGGGACGGAAAGTGAGGTGAAATGTTCTGAACAGGGGCACAGACAGCAAAACAAATGTTACAGGGGTGATAACCCTTACCTATGTTTCCCAAAAAGTTTAAAAATAGATTTTTGGGCTGGAGCTACAGTTCAACAATGTACCTGTTCAAAATTACAAACACATTCTACATAAGAACAAACCTACAGTCCCTGTCTTGTATGCACCGCCTGTATACGGCTGTTCAGAGTATATAGGGCCTTTTTTATTTTATGTGCGGGGTTCCCCTTAATATCCATACAAGACCCAAAGGGGCTGGTAATGGGCTGGGGTAGGGGGGGGGGGTCATGGGGTAGCTATGCCATTTTTCTTAAAGATTTTCATCCATATTACCGGGACCAGACATTACATTAAAGCCGCAAGAAGTTTTAAATGGCTTTTTTTTCCTTTAGAAGTGTCATTTTGTGCAGGGACAGTTCTAAACACGGGAAACACGTGGCACTTCACAGGCATACTTTAGACACCCCCCAGGTACGATATTTAAAGGAATATTTGACTTTTTTTTTTCACTTTATGCATCATTAAAATGACTGCTCCCGAAAAACGACCGTTTTTAAAACTTCTTTTTGCATTGATACATGTCCCCTGGTGCAGAACCCGGGTTCCCAAACCCTTTTTAGGACAATAACATGCATAATAGTTGTTATAATTAGCACTTTAGAATTCGAACGTTCGCATCCATTGTATTTAATAGGGTTCTAATGTTCGTACGAACTTTCGGTCCGTTCGCGGGTTCTGGTGCGAACCGAACCCGGGGGTGTTCGGCTCATCACTAGTTAGGAACAATACGGATGGCCCCATGGAGGTCCCAGCCAGGATGCTGCTAGGCCAGGTGAGCCCTGCTGCCCCTGTCAACCTGTCAGAGGTGGGCGAAGGAGGAGATGCTTGGGAGAAGATATCCATGGAAAACCCGAATCTGCCCAGGGCTTGGAAAGAGAGAGCCAAGGCCCAGCTGAACAGATGGGAGAAGATCTTCTCTAAAGATGAGTTCGATGTGGGGTGTGCAAGGAGTGCCACCCATCGGATCCGTCTACAGGAAGATAAGCCTTTCAGAGAGAGAGTCAGGCGGGTCCCCCTAGCAGATCTGGAGGATCTAAGGGAACAACTCTCAGAACTCAAAAGGACTGGAGTGATACGGGAATCTAGAAGCCCCTATGCATCCCCGATAGTGGTGGTCAGGAAGAAGAATGGGTCATTGAGGCTCTGTATCGACTACAGGACTCTCAACAGGAGAACCATACCCGACCAGTATACTACTCCAAGGATAGAGGATGCCCTACAGAGTTTGTCTGGAGCCAAGTGGTTCAGTGTTATGGATCTCAAGAGCGGGTACTATCAGATCCCCATGCATCCAGAAGACAAGGAGAATACAGCTTTCATAACCCCAGTAGGGTTCTTTGAATTCGACCGGATGCCTAAAGGTCTGTCTGGAGCCCCAGCTACTTTCCAACGTCTTATGGAGAAGACTGTAGGAGACATGAACCTTATTGAAGTCCTTGTGTACCTGGATGATGTCATAGTCTTTGGAAGAACCCTGGAGGAACATGAGGAGAGGCTAGAAAAAGTATTGAGGAGACTCAGTGAGGAGGGACTCAAACTTTCGCCTGAAAAGTGTCGGTTCTACCAGTCTTCTGTGAACTATCTGGGGCACATAGTGTCCGAAGAAGGGGTGGCCACAGACCCCGAGAAATTGGAGGCAGTTACCTCCTGGCCACGACCCACCACAGTAACAGAACTCAGATCCTTCTTGGGTTTCTGCTCCTACTATAGGAGGTTTGTGGAGGGATTCGCCCGAATTGCTAGACCATTGAATGAACTGCTCAAGACTGAGGGGGAAGAGGACGACTCAGGGCCCAGGAAGCCGGGAGAGTCAGTCAGAAATCAGTGGAACCAGAAGTGTGAAGGGGCCTTCCAGGCATTAAAGGAGAGCCTAACCACTGCCCCAGTCTTGGCCTACGCAGACCCAACCAAGCTCTATGAACTACACGTAGATGCTAGTCATGACGGTCTGGGAGGAGTACTTTATCAAGAACACGAAGGGCAACAACGGCCTGTTGCCTATGTGAGCAGGAGCCTGACCCCCTCTGAAAAGAACTACCCCACTCACAAGCTGGAGTTCCTGGCCCTCAAGTGGGCGGTAGTAGACAAGCTCAAAGACTACCTGTATGGGGCGGAGTTCACTGTGAAGACCGACAACAACCCCCTTACCTACCTTTTCACCACGGCCAAGCTGGATGCCACTGGACACAGGTGGCTGGCCGCACTGTCTGGATTCAACTTCAGCCTAAAGTATAGACCAGGGGCTGGGAATAGAGACGCAGACGCTCTGTCCAGGAGATCTCATGCCCCCACCAGTGATATAGAAGATTGGACCCAAGTGGCACCGGACGGGGTGCGGGCCCTTTGTCAAGGAGCTGAATTCCAGGCCAGAGGAGGCTCCAGAGCAGAAGAAATAGGAGTTACCATGGTGGGAGTCCCAAAACACTACTGTGGAGTGACTCAATTGGACGAAGACAACCTGCCGAGATTGTCCAAGAAGGATTTGAGGAGTGACCAATTGGAAGACCCCATGGGGAGATTGGTCCTGGAGGCCCTGGAGAATCAGGATCCAAACAAACTCCTGTGTCATCCCTCAAAGTAAGCTCGCCTGTTAAGGAAAGAATGGGACAGGTTGCAGGTACATCAGGGAGTGGTCTACCGAAGGGGCCCCTCTGATGACTCAGAAGACAAGTGGCAACTGTTCCTCCCAGAGAAACATCGAGAGACTGTTCTGATTGCCCTGCATGACAATCATGGCCATCTAGGGGCTGAAAGGACCTTTCAACTTGTCAGAAGTCGGTTCTATTGGCCCTGCATGAGGGCAGAGGTAGAAGAGTACTGCCACTCATGTGCACGATGCATCCAGAGGAAGACTTTACCCCATCAAGCTGCCCCAATGGGCCATCTACAAAGCCAAGGCCCAATGGATCTGGTATGCATTGACTTTCTCTGCCTTGAACCTGACCTGAGTGGACTAGGAAATGTTCTGGTGATAACCGACCATTTCACCCGGTATGCCCAAGCTTTCCCAACCAAAGATCAGAAGGCCTCCACCGTAGCCAAGGTACTTATGGAGAAGTACTTTGTCCATTATGGGCTGCCACAGCGGCTTCATTCAGATCAAGGAAGGGACTTTGAGAGTAAACTGATCAGGAAACTCCTGGATTCGTTGGGAATCAAGAAGACTTGAACTACACCTTACCACCCACAAGGGGATGCTCAGCCGGAAAGGTTTAACCGAACCTTGCTCAACATGTTGGGGACTCTGGAAAGTGAGAAAAAGCAACATTGGAGCAAACACATAGCAGCCCTAGTACATGCTTACAACTGCACCATCAGTGATGCTACAGGCTACTCCCCATATCGACTCATGTTTGGGAGAGAAGCGAGACTACCTGTGGACTTGACCTTTGGCACTTCTCTGGACCATTCCTCAGCCACATCCCACAAAGTATATGTGGACAGGCTCAGACACAGCCTGAAAGTAGCCTATGAACAAGCTCAAGCGGCCTCAGGTCAAAGGGGAGCTCGAAACAAAAGAAACTTTGACTTGAAGGTCCGGGTGCAAGACCTACAGCCCGGGGACCGAGTACTGTTACGCAATCTGGGGGTCTCTGGAAAGCACAAACGTGCAGATAGATGGAGATCTGAACCTTATGTCATCTGTAGGAAGTTGCCGGGCCTGCCTGTCTACAAGTTGAAGCCAGAAGGAAAGGTGGGCCCTCTGAAGACGTGGCATCGAAACCACCTTGTCCCTCTTGCTGAGGCAGTTAGAATACCCCCCGTGGGAGATTCTCCTGAACCAGCCTCTATCCTGGATACTCCTAGGCCGAACACTCGGTCGCAGGCTTCCCGAAATGAAGATGGAGAGGCCTCTCAACTTAGTGAAAATGAGCATGGAGAACTTAATTGGCTGTGGCCTTCCCCAACTCCAGGAACTTCTACCATAGACCTTCCAACCACTGAGGACACCACAGATGAAACACTGAACCCAGAAGCCACAGAGTTTATCCCCTCTAGTCCTTCAGCAGATTACTGGGAAGATGCCCATGATGGTTACTCAGAGGAAGAGGAGCCTGTGGCACCAGAGCCAGAAATCCCAAGAGAACAAAGGGCTCGAAGAGTCATCCGGCCTCCTAAGAAGCTGACCTACCCACAAATGGGGAATAGCTCAGAGGATTCTGTAGTTACTGCTAGGAGGAATGCTGAAAATCCGGATCCCTCCACTGTCCATTTAGTGGAGGGCAACCCCAGCTCACTCTCTGGCACAGCTAGGCAGGCCACCCATGATAATGTGACCAGTGGGCAAGGGAATTCTACTCCTCAGTTTTGGTGGGAATTCCCTATGCCAACATCGTTTGTAGAATTGTCTAGAGTTGTACATAGTCTTTGTTAAGGTTTATCTTTGGGGACCAAAGAGTTCAAGTGGGGGGAGTGTGTAGCGGGGTGTTCCCCTTTAATGCAGAGAGACTACATTACCCAGAACCCCATCCGGCAATGTTCCGCCGCAGAGACTCATGGGAGGGGATATAAAAGGAGGAGGCGAGGCTGGGCTCGGCCTCTTTGGGACACGAGACTACACAGACTGATCCTCCTGTGCGGATGTGTCGGAGTGCAAGGCCTGAAGCCTGAGGCCTTGCTCAGCACCAAAGAGCCTTCCACCCCCCCCTCTGCGAGCCTGGGTGGCATCTGACTTTGCTCAGCTACAGCCTTGTTGGATCGGGGACCCGATCGCTGGAGAGACGGAGTGTGTGTGTGACACAGTCGGTGGAAGTTTCCCGGACTGAGACCGTAATCCGGGCGGGTGAGAGGGCATACGCCCAAACAATATACTGTTACTACATATAGGCCTATAGACTGTCGTGGCCCACCAGTTGTTCCTGATACCCTTATTGAAGAGCCGTACCATAGCTGAACTTACAGTTCGTATAGCCAAGTTCCCACCCATCTTTACCTACCCCATTGGATTACAAAGTTTGTACTCTGTTAATGTGCACCACCGTTAAAGATCTGCCGGTGAAGAAAAAGGACTAAGTTATAGATCTCAGAACCAGGCCTGGTGGAGTTTCTAATGTGTTTTGGGTTACTGCGCCATAGGGCACTTAACTAACGGTCGCCCGTGTGGCGCACTTGTTGCATGTCAGCTCTTTAGTGTGTTAGCGTTGCAGGGCTCTGCATTACCAATGATTATTCTGTAAACTGTGATTACTGTTATATCTTTCTTACCAAGAGCTTAAGTAAAACCTTATACTTATTTAAATTTAGTATTGTCTCAATGCTCAGTTATTCATGAAGTATAAGATATACAATTTACTGTCAATACTAGCTGTGCCAGTAGGGGGTAGAGCCTATTGCCGGGGGTTGGCGGAGCTGCCATCAGGGCCCAAACGAAATCTGCGGCCTTCTTAGTTGGAGGTATCGCTACACTCGTAATCCATGGTTCCACTGTATTTCTTATGGGGAAATTTGCTTTGATATACAAGTGCTTTGGATTACAAGCATGCTTCCAGAACTAATTATGCTGGCAATCCAAGGTTTTACTGTATTAGAAGTGTGGGTAGAGATGCGGGTAGAGATGAACTTCTGTGAAGTTTCTTTTCTGGTACCTCCTATCCCAGTGACTGGGTACTGTAAATTTCTTGCCCTGGTGTCATGGGGAAAAAAGTTAAGAGAATTTCCCCACGTGCACAGAAAAAGCGACACAGCAGTAATTCTAATTGCCCATTCTGTTCAAATGTAAAAAAATAAAAAATAAAGTAGATAGGTCTTTTTTGGATGCACCTGGTAGTATAAATTACTCACATGTCTGTATTGTAGGTCTAATTTGCTCCCCAGTAATGGTTTCAAAATTGCTTTCTGAATTTAGGTATAATTACGATTCAGTTTTGTTCAGGTGTCCTTGTGGTAGACATTTCACAATATTAGCTCTAATAAAGTATCTTTCTGAAAAGTAAGCATTCCTATTTGTAGTGAACTAAGAAGAATTTGAAGAACTGAAGCATTTGAAGAGGGATGTGACTGCAATGAGGATAGTTTTTTCTTTATCTTTTTTTTCCATTACAATAGTATGTCTTTGAAAACTAGAGCTCCTTGATGCGTATGTTTCAGATACGACAGATGTTTTAGAGGCAGTCAATCAGTTCAAGATCTTAAATGCCATCCCAATTGAAAAACATAGGAAAAAATATATCTGTTTCACTTTACTTCAGCAGTTCTCTTTCCCCATCTTGTTTCATGCCTTTATATCTCTGATTCATTTATTAATACTGTTTGATAGTTTACATGGCTTAGCCAGGTCTTCTGCTTTTTCAGTTTTTCCACATGTGAATTTGTCTGCTCTATTTTCCCCCTTGACTAGGCTCTCAAGCTAAATTTTTCAGGCCTTAAGCTAAAGCTTGCAGGGAGAGTTTTAACTTTCTTTTGCAAGGGCTGCACTTGTTGAGTGTCAGACAATAGCTAGCTGTTATTAAGGGTTAGGTAAGACACTGTTTTATTTTGTAACATATCACAGCTGGCAGTACACATTAGTTGTAATGCAGCCACTGAACCAGTGGCGGCTGCTGCTCAAAATTTTTGGGGGGGCGCAAACAAACTGAAAAAAAACAAAACATCAATTGCAGCCACTGTGCCCATCAAACGCAGCTACTGTGCCCATCAATTGCTGCCACTGTGCCATCAAACGCAGCCCCTGTGCCCATCAAACGCAGCCCCTGTGCCCATCAAACGCAGCCCCTGTGCCCATCAAACGCAGACACTGTGCCCATCAATTGCCGCCACTGTGCCGTCAAACGCAGCCACTGTGCCATCAATTGCCGCCACTGTGCCATCAAACGCAGCCACTGTGCCCATCAAACGCAGCCACTGTACCCATAAATTGCCACCACTGTGCCATCAAACACAGCTACTGTACCCATCAATTGCTGCCAGTGTGCCCATCAATTGCCGCTACTGTGCCCATCAATTGCTGCCAGTGTGCCCATCAATTGCCGCTACTGTGCCCATCAATTGCTCCCAGTGTGCTCATCAATTGCCGCTACTGTGCCCATCAATTTCTGCCAGTGTGCCCATCAATTTCTGCTACTGTGCCCATCAAATGCTGCCAGTGTGCATCTCAAGCCTGCTCGGCACTTACCTGTCTCGGTGGGGCAGCGGGTCACGGCGGTGTCCTCCGCGCTCCTTGATGTCTTCTCCCATCCTCTCTTCCCATCCTCTGCTATGATTGGATGCCTGACTCCTGTCATTTTAGCCAATCAGGTGACAGGTAACAGACCCGAGCACCTGATTGGCTGAGAGGCGATTCAGTGTTAGGAAAGTGAATATTCATTCGCTTTTCTAACACAACGCTGAGTGAACAGCGAGCACCCAGCATGGTGCTCGCTGTTCACCTTTATGGACACCTATTAGAGCCTATGGCTCTAATCAGGTGCTTCCAAAAAATACCCTGCCGCTTTAATTCAGGTGCCCGGCGCCCAAAAAGAGGCTGGGTACCTGAATAGGGGGTGGCAGCGATGACCATAGATAGATTCATGCAATGCATGAATCTATCTATGGTTATAGAGGGACGGCAGGAGAGAGGGGGCGGCGCCCATGCACCCCTTATGGACGCACCGCCACTGCACTGAACACATGCCATATTCTGCATGTACACGTTTCCCATACACATTGTGCTATACATCTAAAACATGTGGGGGATTCCTTACTCTATTCACTTTTAAGCGATCCCTGACAACTCATCTCTTCAGGGAGGCCTATCCTGCCTCCAGCTAACAACCAAATCTTCTACTCCCCCCATCAGTTCATCCCTCACAGTCCTTACCGTTTGTTTTACTAGCCCCAACCTCTTAGATTGTAAGCTCGCAGGGCTCCTCTAACCCTCCTGTTTTAAATTGTACTGTTGGTGTAGTGTCTCCCTACATTGTAAAGCTCTGCGCAAACTGTTGGCGCTAAATAAATCCTGTATTATAATGATATTAATAATAAGGAGTGCCTAACACATTCTTTAGAATTCAATCTTGCCTCCACACAACAAATGTTGGTGTGAGTGACAGAGTCATGTACCTGTTGTAGACAGGTACATGATTGTGGGGCATGCACCAAGTGTGGACTGTAGTGATGTCGCAAACATAAAATTTTCCGTTCGCGAGCGGCGAACGCGAATTTCCGCAAATGTTGGCGAACCCGGCGAACCGCCATAGACTTCAATAGGCAGGCGAATTTTAAAACCCACAGGGACTCTTTCTGGCCACAATAGTGATGGAAAAGTTGTTTCAAGGGGACTAACACCTGGACTGTGGCATGCCGGAGGGGGATCCATGGCAAAACTCCCATGGAAAATTACGTAGTTGACGCAGAGTCAGGTTTTAATCCATAAAGGGCATAAATCACCTAACATTCCCAAATTGTTTGGAATAACGTGCTTTAAAACATCAGGTATGATGTTGTATCGATCAGGTAGTGTAAGGGTTACGCCCGCTTCACAGTGACAGACCAAACTCTGACAGACCAAACTCCCCGTTTAACGCACCGCAAGCAACTGCAAACAGTCAATTTGCACAACCACAAGGCTTTAATGATCACCTTAGATGATCACAAAGAAAAATTATGTTTTTTCTATGCAAAATTATCCAGCCGATCGCTTTTGGTCTGTTCACAATGAAGCAACGACCTTATCATCTGGGGTGTGCCAACATTGCCATTGCCAACACACTCATAGAGGTGGTCGCTTCATTGTGATACGCAAGCCCCTTCACCACAACAAGGTAACAATCACAAAGGGGAATTGACACATGTATGTGCTTTTTTTTTGTTTTGTTTTTGCAGCCACAGTGCTGCACCAGAGGCCAGAAAAATTAGGCATGTACACATGCCTGAAAAACTAGGTATTGTTGCAGCCGCTGCTGTAGCAGTGGCCAGAAAAATTTATGTTTTCCAGGCAGGAAGTGCCCTAAAACATTGCAGCTTGAACCCTAGTTGGTGGCGGATAAGTCACACAAGTCATCCGGCATGCAGAGATAAAATACAGCAGCGTGTGGACCATTTTTAGCCCAAGGCAGCTCACTTCATCAGGCCTTTTTTAGTCAAATGTATCTCCCACTGTCAGTCCCTTCGGTATCCATGCCTCATTCATCTTAATAAAGGTGAGGTAATCTAGACTTTTTTGACCTAGGCGACTTCTCTTCTCAGTGACAATACCTCCTGCTGCACTGAAGGTCCTTTCTGAAAGGACACTTGAAGTGGGGCAGGCCAGAAGTTCTATCGCAAATTGGGATAGCTCAGGCCACAGGTCAAGCCTGCACACCCAGTAGTCAAGGGGTTCATCGCTCCTCAGAGTGTTGATATCTGCAGTTAAGGCGAGGTGGTCTGCTACCTGTCGGTCGAGTCGTTCTCTGAGGGTGGACCCCGAAGGGCTGTGGCGATGCGTAGGACTTAAAAAGCTCTGCATGTCCTCCATCAACAACACATCTGTAAAGCGTCCTGTCCTTGCCGGCGTGGTCGTGGTAGGAGGAGGATTACTTTCACCTCTTCCCCTGTTAGATTCCCGTTGTGCTGTGACATCACCCTTATACGCTGTGTAAAGCATACTTTTTAATTTATTTTGGAACTCCTGCATCCTTTCCGACTTCCGGTAATTCGGTAACATTTCTGGCACTTTCTGCTTATACCGGGGGTATAGTAGCGTGGCCACCCAGTACAGGTCGTTCTCCTTCAACCTTTTTATACGAGGGTCCCTCAACAGGCACGACAGCATGAAAGACCCCATTTGCACAAGGTTGGATGCCGAGCTACTCATGTCCCGTTCCTCATCCTCACTGATCTCACTGAAGGTCTGTTCTTCCCCCCAGCCACGTACAACACCACGGGTACCAGATAGGTGACAACGAGCACCCTGGGATGCCTGCTGTGGTTGGTCTTCCTCCTCCTCCTCAAAGCCACATTCCTCCTCTGACTCCTCTTCCTCAGACTCCTCTTCCAGCGTTGCCGCAGGTCCAGCAAGCGATGCTGATAAGGCTGTTTCTGGTGGTGGTGATGGTGACCACAACTCTTCTGCCGCGTACACACGATCATTTTTCATGCCGTTAAAAATGCCATTAAAAAAAATGGCCATTAAAAATTATCGTGTGTATGCTCCAGAGCGTTTTTAACGACGTGAAAAACGGCCATTAAAAATTTCGAACATGCTCTCTTTTTTCACGTCGTTTTTCATGTCGTTTTTTTTAACGACGTGAAAAACGATAGTGTGTATGCTTTAACGACGTGAAAAAAACGCGCATGCTCAGAATCAAGTATGAGACGGGAGCGCTCGTTTTGGTAAAGCTAGTGTTGGAAATCGATATGGCACATTCGTCACGGTTGAATTAATAGCATCGTTTTAATTCTGCGCATTCCGTTCTTCTTTAGAGAATGCTTGAACAATTACCCTCTTTTGATAATGATATTGAGAGTTATGCCAAACTTGTTTCTAAAGTAATTCCTAATTTTTTTAATGATAGAAAAATATTATTTTCAAGCCACATCTCCCTCATAAATTCCTTAAGAAATGTAAAGATCATTTTTTTGATTTTTGTTCTTTTTGCATTTTTTTTAGTACTTAAGTTAGCCTCTTCATTTTTCTGTGGCTTTTTTTTTTCCCTTAAATTATGTTTGGGGAAATGTCCCACACCAACCTTCAAAATTTGTCTCATTTTGCCTCAAGGAGGTTTGTGTCCCTTGTTAATAACAATAATATTATTAGAAATGTCCCTGCCTGCTCCCTAGCAAACTCTCTTTTGAAATACAAATCACATAGTCTAGTATTTAAAGCCAAACAAAGTATCCTTTATTTCGGAACATAACAAATTAAAGGGGATGGCAGCACTGGAGAGCCTGCTTGCATTTGTGCATCCCTTGGACCCCACAACAACCATCCAAGATGTGAAAACCAAAAAGGAGGCCAATCTTGGCTTGAACTCCCAGAGGTCAGGAAACGCAGCAGATAAGTCATATATGTCCCCAGTCTGTGGTACTACAGCAGGCATTATTTTTTTCTCTTCCTTGTAGCCTTCTCTCCAGCCTTCTCTGCAGCCTTCCCTGCAGCCTTGGTTGGTTTCTTCCTCGGAGGCTGGGGATCAGGAGGAGAGGTTGTGGCAGGAGGAGTAGTAGGAGGAGGAGGAGGAGGTGGAGGAGTAGGGACAACCTCTGTGATGTCGGTGAACTTGGTGAGTTCACCGAGCAATCCCTTGTTGATCACCTTCAACAGGAGGGTCTCGCTATACAGCTTTTGCCGCAGGTCCATTTGGGCTAGCTTATTGGCCAGGACTGCGGCAAAGCCCTCCTCAGCAGAGGGTGCCTCTCTCAGGGCCGCAGTAGCCTCTTTGAGGAAGGCTCTTGTTTCCTCCTCCACCTGCCTACCTCTCCTTGGCCCTCGTGGTCACATTACCAGGGGAGGCATCTGGGCTCTTGTGCTGGGCCCAGCCTCCTCCTGGGTGCCACTTGGCCCAGCCTCCTCCTGGGTGCCACTTGGCCCTGCCTCCTCCTGGTCCCCACCATCACCCTCTTCCCGGCTCTGCTCTGGCTGTAAAAAAAGAAAGGGACTTTATTATTTGTTTGCCACCATCAATCACACACATTGTTCACCTCCAGACATTTTTGACATGAATGTGCAAATTTAGAAAATTCTCACAGATTCCGCCTCCTGATATTGTTGCCTTGTCCACATCAAAATTGACCACTACTGTATCTTGCTCTTTAAATCCTTTTTTTTTTTAAATAAAATACCTAACAATACTAACCTCATTTTAAATGCATCACTTTTGTAACATCTAAATGGAGATATCAATACTTTACCTGGCTCCATATATCCAAATCTGCCTCCTCAAGGGCCTGATCTTGATCCTCAGAGGAAGCCAGAGCAGGGTTGCCAGGAAGGCTGGAGGGCTGGCTGCAAGGAAGGCTGGAGGGCTGGCTACAAGGAAGGCTGGATTGACCTCTGGGGGGAAGGGTGGAGAGAGATTCCCGCACTTCCAGCTGGTCATCCAGAAAAGAAAGCTTGCTGTAGTACCACAGACTGGGTTTATAAACCTTATCTGCTGCAGCACCTGACCTCTGGGACTTCAGGACCATATTCCTCTGGGTCCTGTATGTCCCCCTGATGGTAGCAATTTTGGTTTTCACATCTTGGAGAGTTGTTGTGGGTATCTGGGTTTGGACAAATGCAAGCAGGCTCTCCAGTGCTGCTGTCCTGGCCGTTTTGTTTTTATTGGACCCACTTTTGGTCTGCCACAGGATAGGGAGTTCTTTCCATTTGTCCAATACTAAAATAAAAAATGCCATTTTGGTATCAAGAAGTTGTGGCTTCATTAGGTAAATGTTGTGCTACTGTGAACTAAGCAATGTTTTGTGTTTACACTGACAATGAAGGCAAATTAAGAATGCACAATACACATGGCAATACAAGTCCACTAGGTAAACCTCCGAAAAACAGAAACCATTATTAAAATTATACACGAAACCAATCTTTGTGAAAAATAATGTTTTATTTTTCTAAATTAAAAGGTTAAAAGGTTAAAAGTCATCAGGCATTTCAATGGCCCCCCCTACCCACAAAATAATTCACATATTTGTCACGGACCTCACGTCCGGTTTGGGGGGCCAAGCCTGGACGGCCAGCTTCCAGGGCCACAAGATGTTCTTCTTCCATTAAGGTGGCCTCAGGCCCAGTCAAAGTCAGATAATTTGTGGAATGCACCCGGAGATAATTATGTAGGACACAACACGCCATTACAACATGGTTCCATTTGTAAGGGGCAAGGTGGATGGAGGTGAGGAACAGGCGGAAGCGGCTGGCCATGATGCCAAAGGCATTTTCAACCTCCCTTCTTGCTCTGGCCAGCCGATAGTTGTACACCCTCCTCTCAGGGGTGAGGGTGCGCTGCGGGAATGGCCTCATCAAATGGGGACCCAGGCCAAACGCCTCATCCGCCACAAACACAAATGGGAGTCCCTCCACATTCTGCTCCGCTGGTGGCAAGGCCAGCTGATCCAAAAGGAGCCGTTCCCCAAACTCCGTCTGTGCAAAAACTCCTCCATCAGACATCCTGCCATTCTTGCCAACGTCCACATAGAGGAATTCGTAGGTGGCCAACACCACTGCCATCATGACGATGCTGTGGAACCCCTTATAGTTATAATAAAAGGATCCCGAATGGGGTGGTGGGACGACCCGAACATGTTTGCCGTCGATGGCCCCTCCACAGTTTGGAAAGTTCCATCGTTGGGCAAAGTCCGATGCCACATTCTGCCATTCATGTGGCATAGAAGGGAACTGTGTAATGAAATCAAAAATAAATTAATACTTTGAGACTGAAACATTGAAAGCAGATTAATCATTCATGGCCAACATTGGGGCAAACAGAAAAATTAAAACATTAGTAGTAAGCAACAAAAAAAGCGGAAAAAAAAATGGGGGGGGGTGGTTGAAGATGAGTTGGGGAGATCACAAATGAAGGCTGGAGCACTCTGTCTGAATTTAGGACAAATGTTACATTCCTAGGCAATCTTTAGGGGGCGTTTAGGGTAAAGCACTACGATGGAGCATAGATTAAAATACATGGAAAGGACTAGGCAAGGTGGGTATGGCCCCAGGATAGCATGCTGGAGAGGTTAGGTAAGGGAAATGTTAATGTAGGCCTAATGAAAAAATTTAAAATAAAAAATTAGCATGTGGTGAAAGGGGAAATTCCCTGCAGCTAAGAATCATGGGAATTAGGGACTGCTAAGAAACCCCCCCAAAAAAACATTCTAAAAACATTGCAATAAGAACACTTACCTTAATATAGTCCTCCTGCAAAACTTGGAGGATGGCAGAACACGTCTCTGGTATAATGATACCCAGAGCCTGGGGGGATATGCCTGTGGAGAACTTTAAGTCCTGCAGGCTTCTCCCAGTCGCCAGGTATCGCAACGTGGCAATGAGCCTCTGCTCAGCACTGATGGCTTCACACATAACGGTGTCCTGCCTGGTAATGTAGGGGGACACCAAAGCCAACAGATGCTGAAATACGGGGTCAGACATCCGGAGAAAATTCCTATAGTCATCAGGATTATTCTCCCTGATCTCCCGCAACAAAGGCATATGACAGAACTGGTGCCGCTGGAGCAACCAATTCTTGGTCCATGAACTCCTCCTGGCCCTGCTCATGGCATGGAGTCGGGATACAGCATGAACCCCTGCACCAACTACAGCACGAACTCTCCGACGAGTACGTAGCCGCAACATGGCTAGATAACGGTCGCAAGCTCAGAACGAACTAGAAGAACGCACGGAAGAACAGCAAGGCCTATGAAGAACAAGCTGAAAAACAGGACCGAGCAGACGAGAACGCACTGAATAAACAGATACGAACTGACTACAAGCCCTGCCAAACAGATACGAACCCACAAGCACAAACTGAACTCCACAAAACGATCTTCAAAGCACAAAGACTGAAAAGCGCGAATCGTCTCTCACCAAACTTTTACTAACACGCGGTAACACGGAATTAGCAAAAGCGGCCCAAAGGGTGGCGTCATTAGAACGGAACTTCCCCTTTATAGTGCCGTCGTACGTGGTATACGTCACTGCGCTTTGCTTGATCGTTTTTTAAAATGATCGTGTGTACGCAAGACAGGCTTGAGAGGAAACATGAAAAAAAACGACGTGAAAACAGCAAGAAAAAAAATGGCAAGAAAAACGATCGTGTGTACCCGGCATTCCTCTTCCTCTTCACGCTCATCTACGGCCTGATCCAGCACTCTTCGTAGGGCACGCTCCAGGAAGAAAACAAATGGGATGATGTCGCTGATGGTGCCTTCAGTGAGACTGACTAGGTTTGTCACCTCCTTAAAAGGACGCATGAGCCTACAGGCATTGCGCATGAGTGTCCAGTAACGTGGCAAAAAAATTCCCAGCTGCGCAGAGGCTGTCCTAGCACCCCGGTCATACAAATACTCATTGACGGCTTTTTCTTGTTGGAGCAGGCGGTCGAACATTAGGAGTGTTGAATTCCAACGTGTCGGGCTGTCGCAAATCAAGCGCCTCACTGGCATGTTGTTTCGCCGCTGGATATCTGAAAAGTGCGCCATGGCCGTGTAGGAATGCCTGAAATGGCCACACACCTTCCTGGCCTGCTTGAGGACGTCCTGTAAGTCTGGGTACTTATGCACAAAGCGTTGTACAATCAGATTTAACACATGTGCCA
This sequence comes from Rana muscosa, assembly GCA_029206835.1. Taxonomy (NCBI): domain Eukaryota; kingdom Metazoa; phylum Chordata; class Amphibia; order Anura; family Ranidae; genus Rana; species Rana muscosa. The sequence continues at coordinate 76,204,110 of CM055118.1, read as the reverse complement.
TGCACGGCACATGTGTCAACTTGCCCAAATTCAATGCCGCCAACAAATTGCTTCCGTTGTCACACACAACTTTGCCGATCTCCAGTTGGTGCGGAGTCAGCCACTGATCCACCTGTGCGTTCAGGGCGGACAGGAGTGCTGGTCCGGTGTGACTCTCTGCTTTCAGGCAAGTCAACCCCAAGATGGCGTGACACTGTCGTATCCGGGATGTGGAATAGCCCCTGGGGAGCTGGGGGGGTGCAGTTGATGTGGAGCAAGACGCAGCAGCAGAAGAGGACTCAGCCGAGGAGGTTATCAAAGAGGATGGAGTAGGAGGAGTAGAGGAGGTGGCAGCAGGCCTGCCTGCAAGTCATGGCGGTGTCACCACCAACTCCTCTGCAGAGCCACGCATTACATGCTTGGCAGCCATCAGCAGGTTTACCCAATGCGCAGTGTAGGTGATATACCTGCCTTGACCGTGCTTTGCAGACCAGGTATCAGTGGTCAGATGGACCCTTGCCCCAACACTGTGTGCCAGACATGCCATGACTTCCTTTTGCACAATAGAGTACACGTTGGGGATTGCCTTTTGTGAAAAGAAATTTCGGCGGGCTAAGAGTTCCGACAAGCCAGCTGTCAGACGCCGGGCAAGGGGGTGACTCTGTGACATTGGCTTCTTATGCTCAAACATGTCCTTGACAGACACCTGACTGTGGGCAGATGAGCAGGAACTGCTCAAGGCGAGAGACGTAGTGGTGGATGGTTGAGAGGGGGCAAGGAGGACAGCAGTGGTTGACGTGGCTGAAGATGCTGGACCAGGAGGAGGAGGGTGGCTTTGAGCTTGTGTGCTGCTTGTACTCGTCATCATGTGTTGATCCCATAGGCGTTTGTGATGTGCGATCATGTGCCTTCGCAAAGCAGTTGTACCTAGGTGGGTGTTGGATTTCCCACGACTCAGTTTCTTTTGGCACAGGTTGCAAATTGCATCGCTGTTATCAGAGGCAGACACACAAAAAAAATGCCACACTGCTGAGCTTTGCAATGACGGCATTCTGGTGGTGGCAACAGCATGCATTGATTGGCGTGCTGTCTGGCTGACCCCGGGTGCCGATACATTCTGTCTGACTGTGCCACTAGCTCCTTGCGATGACCTACCCCTGCTTCCAACTCGTCTCCTCCTCCTCTCTGTCTCCCCATCTGAACTTTCCCCCTGTTCTTCTTCTCTTCGAGCAGGCACCCACGTGACATCCACATCGTCATCATCAACCGCTTCACTTGTATCTGACAACTCAGCAAAGGAAGCAGCAGCGGGTACAACATCATCATCATCACACCGTACGTCCATGTGTGTAATGCTGCCTGACTGAGACATATCCCTTTTATCTACATCCTCTGGCAATAATGTTTGCGCATCACTCATTTCTTCCAACTCATGTGTAAATAACTCCTCTGACAGATCAAGTGAAACAGCTGTGGTGCTAGTGTTGGTGGTGGCGGCAGGCGGGCGAGTGGGAACTTGAGAGGTGCCCGAAGCCGAGCTGGAGGAGGATGGTGCGTCAAGGTTCCGAGCGGAAGCTGTAGAAGATTGGGTGTCCTGTGTTAGCCAGTCAACTATGTCCTCAGAACTTTTCGAGTTCAGGGTACGTGGCCTCTGAACACTGGGCATTATTCTAGGGCCAAAGGGAATCACAGCACCATGACCACGACGGCCCCTGCGGGGTGGCCTGCCTCTGCCTGTCATTTTTTTTAGATTAGTTTAGTTGTACTATGCGTGCAAGCTACTGTGACACCAGATATGAGTGGCACTGTGCACTGGCAGAAGTTGGCAGAGTAGACGCTGTAGGCCTGACACACACGCTGGCAGGCAACTGACTGCTATTCTATTGCAGTCCAAATTTATTTTTATTTTTTTAAATGTAATCTACTGTGACACAAGATATATGAGTGGTGGCACTGGGCAAGTGGGCACAGTATACACTGTGAGCCTGAAACACACACACTGGCAGGCAACTGCAATTAGATTACAGAGGAAAAGAAAAAAAAAGCAGACTGATGTACTAGCCCTAAAAAGTGCTTTTTGGGGTGCTGTCAGGACGCTGTCCTTACAGCAGAGATCAGATGAGTCTTTCAGGACTGGAGTGGACACTGAATACACTGGCCTAGCTATAACTTTCCCTATTAAATCAGCAGCAGATGCACTGTCCCTCCTCTCACTAAGACTGCACACACACGCCGGCAGGCAACTGCAATTAGATTACAGAGGAAAAAAAATTATTTACTAGCCCTAAAAAGGTATTTTTGGGGTGCTGTCAGGAGTGGACGCTGTCCTTACAGCAGATATCAGATGAGTCTTTCAGGACTGGAGTGGACACTGATTACACACACGCTGGCAGGCAACTGCAATTAGATTACAGAGAAAAAAAAAAAAGATTATTTACTAGCCCTAAAAAGTTATTTTTGGGGTGCTGTCAGGAGTGGACGCTGTCCTTACAGCAGAAATCAGATGAGTCTTTCAGGACTGGAGTGGACACTGAATACACTGGCCTAGCTATAGCTTTCCCTATTAAATCAGCAGCAGATACACTGTCCCTCCTCTCACTAAGACTGCACACACACGCCGGCAGGCAACTGCAATTAGATTACAGAGAAAAAAAAAGGCAGACTGCTGTATGTAGTAGCCCTAAAAAGGGCTTTTTGGGGTGCTGTCAGGACGCTGTCCTTACAGCAGAGATCAGATGAGTCTTTCAGGACTGGAGTGGACACTGAATACACTGGCCTAGCTATAGCTTTCCCTATTAAATCAGCAGCAGATACACTATCCCTCCTCTCACTAAGACTGCAGCTTCAGAATGAATCTAAAATGGATGCTGTCCAGGAGGTGGGATGGTCTGGGAGGGAGGGTATGCTGCTGATTGGCTGGAATGTGTCTGCTGACTGTGAGGTACAGGGTCAAAGTTTGCTCAATGATGACGAATAGGGGGCGGACCGAACAGTGCATATGTTCGCCGGCCGCGGCGAACGCGAACAAGCTATGTTCGCCGGGAACTATTCACCGGCGAATAGTTCGGTACATCTCTAATGTGGAGACGCCTTGAGACCTGAGCATCCATAAAGACACTCAACCTTTGGTACAACTACGCTTTCTACTGACCCTGACATTTTTATGTGCATTTTCAGTTTTTCAGAAACACACTACAGTCCACTTAACATGGTTTCCTGTGGGTCATGTGCACATCTGTGCATTTTATGGAAACGGCCAGGGAATTCTTTCTAGTTTTTGGTTCCATAGACTTCAATGAATCAAAAACATGTATTGAAAAACGCAAAATGCACCTGCAAGGTGCAAACTGCAACCTGCATAGGTGTGAACCAGGCCTCACAGACACAAGTTCTCCATCAGGTCTGCTCTCTTTGTCATTAACAGGCGGCAGTGGTCAGATATAGTGTCTCAGCTTCCCTATCAGGCTCTTCCCACTGCAGAGTCACTAGCTGCTAAAAGGTTGCTTTCTCTTCTGTGTTTCATTGTCTTGGCAATCTTCTTATAGCCTAGGCCATCTTTATGTAGAGCAACAATTCTTTTTTTCAGATCCTCAGAGAGTTCTTTGCCATGAGGTGCCATGTTGACCTTCCAGTGACCAGTATGAGAGAGTGAGAGCGATAACACCAGATGTAACACACCTGCTCCCAATTCACACCTGAGACCCTGTAACACTAACGAGTCACATGACAACGGGGAGGGGAAATGGCTAATTGGGCCCAATTTGGACATTTTCACTTAGGGGTTTACTCACTTTTGCTGCCAGCAGTTTAGACATTAATGGCTGTGTGTTGAGTTATTTTGAGGGGACAGCAAATTTACACTGTTATAAAAGCTGTACACTCACTACTTTACATTGTAGCAAAGTGTAATTTCTTCAGTGTTGTCACATGAAGAAAAGATATAATAAAATATTTACTAAAATGTGAGGGGTGTACTCACTTCTTTGAGATACTAAAAGTAAAACATTTGTTATTTTTACCTAAAAAAAATTGACTTTAGTATCACTTTAATAAATCATGAACTGTTGGTGCATTAATAGGGGCACTCAGGGCCATCTTAATAGCATCATGGGCCCCTGGTCAGAGTAATGCACTGGGACCCCACCAGCTTACCCCAATTTACACACCTACTTTCAAGAAATAAATTATAAATAATTGATAGAATTAAACATATATTCATTAGTACTTTCAATAAAATTGATTTTACAAAGGAAAAAATTCCATAAATCCAAGACTAGTCAACACAAAGGTCACAGTACTGGTGGGGGGGGGGATGCAGAAGGGCACAACACTGGGATCAGGAGGGCGCAGTATAGGTTCCTGGGATGGTTCCCGGGACACGACCATATCGGGACAGTTTAGTAAAAAGCATGACTGTCCCAGCAAATCCGGGACAGTTGGCAAGTATGATGTAATGCAAGATTATTGTGGGGCCCCCCATGTTCCTGGGGCCCCTGGGCAGTGCCCAGGAGTGCCCTTGCATTAAGATGACCCTGGTGGCACTTAAGGGTCATAGTGCCACAAAAGTGTCGGTAGGGATTTACAGTATTGCATTCCCCTGAATCTCTACAAGTCATACTATACATTAGCAGTTTTAGGCAAATGTCTTCATTCTAGTTCCCCTTTCCCAACAAAGCTGCAATAAATGCTAGCAGTTCACAAAAAAATAGTCAGTCTTTCCTGAGATTATTTAAAGATTATCTTCAGAGAGATGTAAATTACACACATTGATGCAGCTGTATACATTAATAGATCATAATTAGAGTTGAGCGGACACCTGGATGTTCGGGTTCGACGGGTTCGGCCGAACTTCGGAAAAAAGTTCGGGTTCGGGACCGAACTTTAACCCGAACCCGAACCCGAACCCCATTGAAGTCAATGGGGACCCGGACTTCTAAGGACTAAAAAGGCTCTAAAAAAGTAATGAAAAGGGCTAGAGGGCTGCAAATGGCAGCAAAATATTGTTAAGAGCATGGCAACTGCTCTGCAAACAAATGTGGATAGGGAAATAACTTCAAATAACATAAAAAAAAAAAATATGCTGGAGGCCCCCTTTTCAGCAGAAGAGGTACGGGAAGTCATTAAGAACCTCAGAAACTCAACGGCACGATGCCACACATATGGTTGGAATGCCCCAGAATACGCCCTTTCTGGAATAAATTATTCAATTTAATGGATAAGCTAGTGGGAAAATAAAATACTTTGAAATAAAAATGTAGCGGGGTGCTAAATTTAAGGGAAGTGTTTGAGTGGTAAATAGGCTCAAACACCCTAATTCTGTAGGATTCATGGACCATTTTGTCCTCGGGGGACAGTATTCGTGTGCGGTTCCCTGCGGCCTACAGGTGGCGCTGCCATGGTAGGCTAGGGTTGAACCGCTGATACAGTGCTGTGCCTTTTGTGTCCCCTCTTGGCAGTAGTACAGCGGGGCGGGGAACCTGCTGTGCATGCCGGGAGAGCATATAAAAGGGGCAGACCTTTGGCCTGGGGGCTGATGTCCAGTGGGGTCCACGCCCAGGTGCCTTCGGCCTGGGTGCATGTGTTCCTGTTCCATCTCGGGTACCTTTAGCCCGGGGTGAGGTACTATCCTGGAGTTCCTGCTGCCCTGGGTATGGAGGCCTAGGTGCGGGAGTAAAGCCTGGAGTCCAGAGCCTTCGTCTGGAGTCCGCTAAGGGTCGAGGAGTCTTAGGGTGCCGCCTCGTGTAGGGGACCATGTTCCAGGGAAGGGAGGATCATTCTGATGGACTGATGCGGGAGTCACGGTGAAGGAAGGGTCTCTTGACTCCCTGGAGAGATGTCTTCCCCTTGATATGGGCTAGGTTCGTAGAAGGAGAAGCTCAAGGTCATCTTGACTGTATCAGAGGCCTTATTCACCCGGCCCGTGGCAGGGGCCTTATACACCCTGGTCTGTGGCAGAGACCAAAGTTCTCCAGGTCCATGGCAGGGGCCTTGTACACCCTGTCTGTGGCAGAGACCAGCCTCAAGGTCTGTGGCAGAGACCGTGCACCTAAAACTGTTTGAGAAACCTAAGCAGTGAAGTGAATGTGCTACGTTTGTGCCTGGACCTCCTCCACACCTTAAGCTGTCCTGTTTCTTTGCTCTAACCTTTTCTATCCGAGTAGAGTTTATTTTGCAATGAGAGAATAGGAGTTGTAATTTCAGCTGGTGTGGACATTGACTTTACTGGGAATTAAAGGACTTGCCTCTACCTACAGTAGAGGTGAGAATCATCCTCTGGAGGAGTTTTGACTCCGGCTGTGGACAGGGGCCGTCAAGTACACCGCTCAACCTCTTTATATAGGAGGGTACGGGCTGGTAGTGCGGTGTGCCTTTCTCCCTCCTGCGAGGAGCCAACAGCATAAAGGCAGGTAAGGGGGAAAGGATCTGTGCACTACAAAAAAATAAAATAAAAATTATAATCTTGACCTAGGAGGACGAGGTCCATATGGAGTAGGAGGTTGAGGTGGGGGTGGATGTGGCTGTGTAGGTGGAAGCGGCGGTGGAGGAGGACGAGGTAGCCAACACTGGTTCAAAAATACAACAATGGCTGGGTAAGGCCGGTGATGTGTCGAATTCTGTCCCCCGTCAAATAGTGTCCACCCTGTACTGCACTTGCTCAGTATGTAGGACAAGGGGATTTCGAAAATCTCCCAAGACGAACGGCGCCTGCGTGGTGAGTTCAGGTGAAGGCCACACCATCCGTGGTTCAAGCCGAGCCAAGTGAGGCCGTGCCCGAAGCGTGGCGATCGAACCGAGCCCGTGAGGGGCCCTGTTACTATGTGCTACCGTATGTCCACTTGGATGGTGGGGCTTGAACCTGCACTCACGGCGCAGGCGCCGTTCATCTTCGGAGATTTTGTGAATCTCCTTGTCCTCTGTACTGCGCAAGCGCTGCGCCTTCGCAGTATGGGCCGGACACAATCCGATGGCCGGACAGTTTTTGTCACAACACCGGTATACATGTCTATTCTGCAGAAGGTACGGACAAGTCCTGTGGGATCCATGCCTGGTTCATTTTAATGAACGTGAGCTTGTCCACATTGGCTCTGGACAGGCGGCTGCGCTTGTCTGTGATAACGCCCCCTGCCTTGCTAAATACACGTTCAGATAATACACTGGCTGCAGGGCAGGCCAGCACCTCCAAGGCATAAAGGGCAAGCTCAGGCCATGTGCCTAATTTGGAGACCCAGAAGTTAAAGGGGGCAGACCCGTCATCCAGTACGTGTAGGCCTGTGGACACATACTGCTCAACCATGTTGGTGAAATGCTGCCTCCTGCTAAGACGTTCCATCTCAGCTGGTGGTGCTGGTTGTTGTGGCGTGCTGACAAAGCTTTTCCACATTTCAGCCATGCTAACCCTGCCTTCTGAGGTGCTGCCGGTGCCCCGGCTGCGTTGGCGACCTATTCCTCCTCCTCTGCCTTCGCCTTGTGCTTCCACCGTACGCCCGCTGTCAGGTGGGAATGCCACCAGCAGCGCGTCTACCAGCGTGCGCTTGTACTCGCGCATCTTACGATCCCGCTCCAGTGAGGGAATTAAGGACGGTACGTTGTCCTTGTAACGGGGATCCAGCAGGGTGGCCACCCAGTAATCAGCACCAGTTAAAATGTGGGCAACTCGGCGGTCATTGCGGAAACACTGCAGCATGTAATCGCTCATGTGTGCCAGGCTGCCCAGAGGCAAAGAAAAGCTGTCCTCTGTGGGAGGTGTATCATCTGTGTCCTCTGTATCCCCCCAGCCACGCACCAGTGATGGCCACGAGCTGGTCTGGGTGCCACCCTGCTGTGAAAATGGCTCCTCCTCCTCCATCTCCTCCTCCACCTCGTCATCCTCCAGAACTGTGTCCTTTCTGCCGGACAATTGTGTACCTGGCGTTTGTTGGTGCAGGAACCCACCCTCGTAGCCACTTGTGAAAGACTGCCCTGAAAGCCTTTGAAATGATCCAGCTTCCTCCTCCTCCTCCTCATCCTCCTGTGCCACATCCTCTTCCATCATCGCCCGAAGCGTTTTTTCAAGGAGGCATAGAACTGGGATAGTAACGCTGAGAACGGCGTCATTGGCACTGGACATGTTGGTGGAGTACTCGAAACAGCGCAACAAGGCACACAGGTCTCACATGGAGGCCCAGTTATTGGTGGTGAAGTGGTGCTGTTCCACAGAGCGACTCACGCGTGATTGCTGCAGCTGAAACTCCACTATCGCCTGCTGCTGCTCACACAGTCTGGCCAGCATGTGCAAGGTGGAGTTCCACCTTGTGGGCACGTCACATATGAGGCGGTGAGCGGGAAGGCCGAAGTTACGCTGCAGCGCTGACAGGCGAGCAGCAGCAGGGTGAGAATGCCGAAAGTGCGCACACAGAGCCCGCACTTTCTGCAGCAGCTCTGGCATATTGGGGTAATTTTTAAGGAACCTCTGGACCACCAAGTTCAGCACATGCGCCAGGCAAGGGATGTGCGTCAAACCGGCTAGGCCCAGAGCTGCTACGAGATTTCGCCCATTATCACACACCACCAGGCCGGGCTTGAGGCTCACTGACAGCAACCACTCATTGGTCTGTTGTTCCATGTCCCTCCACAACTCCTGCGCGGTGTGGGTTTTTTCCCCCAAACAGGAAAGTTTTAAAACTGCCTGCTGTCGTTTACCCTTGGCTGTGCTGAAGTTGGTGGTGAAGGTGTTACGCTGACCGGATGAGGAGGCGGTAGAGGATGAGGAAGCGGAGTAGGAGGAGTTAGCAACAGGAGGCAAACTGAAGCGCCCTGCAATCCTCGGTGGTGGAAGGACATGCGCCAAACTGCTATCTGCCTCAGGCCCAGCCGCCACTGCATTTACCCAGTGTGCTGTTAGGGAGATATAACGTCCCTGACCGTGCTTACTGGTCCACGCATCCGTAGTTAGGTGGACCTTGCCACAGATGGCGTTGCGCAGTGCACACCTGATTTTGTCCCCCACTTGGTTGTGCAGGGAAGGGATGGCTCGCCTGGAAAAGTAGTGATGGCTGGGCACGACGTACTGTGGGACAGCCAATGCCATCAGGCTTTTAAAACTCTGCGTCTCCACCAGACGGAATGACAGCATTTCAAAGGCAAGGAGTTTTGAAATGCTGGCATTCAGGGCCAGGGATCGCGGGTGGCTAGGGGGGTACTTCCTCTTCCGCTCCAATGTTTGGGAGATAGAGAGCTGAACGCTTCCATGGGACATTGTGGAGATGGTTGGTGACCCAGGTGGTAGTGTTGCTGGCAGATCCTCTGTTTGCGGGGTGGCAGGTGCCACTGTCACTACAGAGGTGGATGAAGAGGCCGAGACTGCAGCAGAAGAGGAAGCAGGAGGAGCCAGAGACCTTTCTTGGTTTTTGAGGTGTCTACTCCACTGCAGCTCGTGCTTTGCACTTAGATGCCTGGTCATGCAGGTTGTGCTCAGGTTGAGAACGTTTATGCCTCGCTTCAGGCTCTGATTGCACAGCGTGCAAACCACTCGTGTCTTGTCATCAGCACATTGTGTGAAGAACTGCCACGCTAGGGAACTCCTTGGACCTGGCTTTGGTGTGCTCGGTCCCTTGCTGCGTTGGGCAGTAGCAGACATACTGTTTAGGGGACGGACGCTCCGCTTTTGCACCCTGCTCCCTCTTCTGCTGTGCTGGTGGCTCTGTGCGACCACCGCCTCTTCCTCCAAACTACACTGGTCACCTGCATAACGTTGATTCCATGTGGGGTCGAGGACCTCATCGTCCTCCACATCATCTTCCACCCAGTCTTCACCCCTGCCCTCCTTGTCTGTCTGCACAATTGCGAAAGCAGCAGCAGTTGGCACCTGTGTTTCGTCATCATCCGAGACGTGCTGCGATGGTCCTCCCATGTACTCATCATGAAACATAAGTGGTTGGGCATCGGTGCACTCAATCTCTTCCACTTCTGGGGCAGGGCTAGGTGGATGGCCCTGGGAAACCCTGCTAACAGAGTCATCGAAAAGCAGAAGAGACTGCTGCATGATTTGGGGCTCAGACTGCTTGGCTGATCTGCAAGGGGGTGAGATGAAAGACTGATGGACATGGGTTTCAGGTGCCAACTCTGATCTTTCATCAGAAGAGTAGGGATTAGCTTCGAGTTCGAGTCGAACTCATGTTCGACTCGAACATTGCCTGTTCGCCCGCTCGCCGAACAGCGAACAAATTGGGGTGTTCGCGGCAAATTCGAAAAATCTATGGGAGAAATCTAAAGTGCTAATTATAAAGGCTTATATGCAAGTTATTGTCCTAAAAAGTGTTTGGGGACCCGGGTCCTGCCCCAGGGGACATGTATCAATGCAAAAAGAAGTTTTAAAAACGGCCGTTTTTTCGGGAGCAGTGATTTTAATAATGCTTAAAATGAAAAAATAAAAGTGAAATATTCCTTTAAATTTCATACCTGGGGGGTGTGTATGATATGCATGTTAAGTGGCGCATGTTTCCCGTGCTTAGAACTGTCCCTGCAAAAAATGTCATTTTTGAAAGAAAAAAATGCATTTAAAACTGACTCGCGGCTATTAATGAATTGTCGGCTCCCGGCAATACATACAAAAGTCATTGATAAAAAAAAAAAAAAAAGCGTGGGGGTCCCCCAGAATTAAATTACCAGGCCCTTCAGGTCTGGAATGGATATTAAGGGGAACCCCGCCGCAAATTTAAAAAAAAATTGACGTGGGGTTCCCCCAAGTATCCATTCCAGGCCCTTCAGATCTGGCATGGATTTTAAGGGGAACTCCACCCCAAATGTAAAAAAAAAATGGCGTGGAGTCCCCCTAAAAATCCATACCAGACCCCTTATCCGAGCACGCAACCTGGCCGGCCGCAGGGGAAGAGGGGGGGACGAGAGAGCGGCCCCCCCTCCCTCCTGAACTGTACCAAGCCACATGCCCTCAACATGGGGAGGATGTCCCCATGTTGATGGGGACAAGGGCCTCATCCCCACAACCGTTGCCCGGTGGTTGTGGGGGTCTGCGGGCGGGGGGCTTATCGGAATCTGGAAGACCCCTTTAACAAAGGGGACCCCCAGATCCCGGCCCCCCTATGTGAATTGGTAAGGGGTACATTGTACCCCTACCATTTCACGAAGAAAGCGTAATTTTTTTTAAAAAAAAACACACAAACACCTTGAAAAAGTCCTTTATTTAAAAAAAAAACAAAAAAAAAACATTCCAGCGGTGAAATCCAGTGTCCCGCGGCGATCCCGATGTCCAGCGCTGTCCTTCATTGGTTGTGCCTGAGCGGACCTGATGGGGAACTCCCTCTCAGTATTTTAAATGTATAGACCCGCCCCTTCTAAAATTCCCCATCAGGTCCGCTCAGCGGACCAGATGCGGAACATGAGAAGGGGCGGGTCTATACATGTATTACCAAAGTGAGAGCAGTTCCCCATCAGGTCCGCCCCCTCAGTATGTCGGACCCGCCTACGTCATTGGCTTGAGCGGGGAACTTCCTTCACTGTGTAATTTAAATTTACATAGTGAAGGAAGTTCCCCGCTCAAGCCAATGACGTAGGCGGGTCCGACATACCGAGGGGGCGGACCTGATGGGGAACTGCTCTCACTTTGGTAATACATGTATAGACCCGCCCCTTCTCATGTTCCGCATCTGGTCCGCTGAGCGGACCTGATGGGGAACTTTAGAAGGGGCGGGTCTATACATTTAAAATACTGAGAGGGAGTTCCCCATCAGGTCCGCTCAGGCACAACCAATGAAGGACAGCGCTGGACATCGGGATCGCCGCGGGACACTGGATTTCATCGCTGGAATGTTTTATTTTTTTTTTTTTTTTTTTTTAATAAAGGACTTTTTCAAGGTGTTTGTGTGTTTTTTTTTTTAAAAAAATTACGCTTTCTCCGTGAAATGGTAGGGGTACAATGTATCCCTTACCAATTCACATAGGGGGGGGCGGGATCTGGGGGTCCCCTTTGTTAAAGGGGTCTTCCAGATTCCGATAAGCCCCCCGCCCGCAGACCCCCACAACCACCGGGCAAGGGTTGTGGGGATGAGGCCCTTGTCCCCATCAACATGGGGACATCCTCCCCATGTTGAGGGCATGTGGCCTGGTACGGTTCAGGAGGGAGGGGGGGCCGCTCTCTCGTCCCCCCCTTTTCCCCTGCGGCCGGCCAGGTTGCGTGCTCGGATAAGGGGTCTGGTATGGATTTTTAGGGGGACTCCACGCCATTTTTTTTTAAATTTGGGGTGGAGTTCCCCTTAAAATCCATGCCAGATCTGAAGGGCCTGGAATGGATATTTGGGGGAACCCCATGTCAATTTTTTTTTAAATTTGCGGCAGGGTTCCCCTTAATATCCACACCAGACCTGAAGGGCCTGGTAATTGAATTCTGGGGAACCCCCACGCTTTTTTTTTTTTTTTTTATATCAATGACTTTTGAATGTATTGCCGGGAGCCGACAATTCGCCGCGAGTCAGTTTTAAATGCATTTTTTTCTTTCAAAAATGACACTTTGTGCAGGGACAGTTCTAAGCACGGGAAACATGCGCCACTTCACATGCATATCATACACACCCCCCAGGTACGAAATTTTAAGGAATATTTCACTTTTATTTTTTCATTTTAAGCATTATTAAAATCACTGCTCCCGAAAAAACGGCCGTTTTTAAAACTTCTTTTTGCATTGATACATGTCCCCTGGGGCAGGACCCAGGTCCCCAAACACTTTTTAGGACAATAACTTGCATATTAGCCTTTATAATTAACACTTTAGATTTCGAACGTTCGAGTCCATTGTATTTAATAGGGTTCTAAAGTTTACACGAACATTTTGTCTGTTCGCAGGTTCTGGTGCGAACCGAACAGGGGGGTGTTCGGCTCATCCCTGCAGAAGAGTGGGTGGGAGACAATGTGAAGGAACCCGAGGCACTGTCAGCAACCCAATCTACTATCGCCTGTACTTGTCCTGGCCTAAACATTCGTACAGCCTCATAAGCCGCGACAAAATACCGCCGCAGGCTCGGTCGCCTACTCGCACCTGAGGAAGGTGTTTCACTTGTGCGTGGTGTATCTGGCACAGATCCACCACGTCCTCTCCCTGCAACAGGAGCTCCACCAGCAGCACCACGACCGGGGCCACCACGTCCCTTTGACCTTCTCCTCATATTTTCCAAATTTAGGATCTTGCCCTAAATGGGTGTTTTTGGAAGAGCAGTACGTAACCGCTGAATCGCACAGCTACAGAACTGCAGAAAATGCTATTCAAAATTTTTTTAATTTTTTTTAGTATAGCACAGTAGAAGAAAACTAATTAGAAATTATTTATTTCAAACACCTCGACATATGTATAACACACTGCAAAATATTTTTTGTGGCCCTAAATGGCGTTTTTTTGGAAGAGCAGAACACACCCACAGTACGTAACCGCTGAATCGCACAGCTACAGAACTGCAGAAAATGCTATTCCAAAAAAATGATTTTTTTTTAGTATAGCACAGTAGAAGAAAACTATATAGAAATTGTTTATTTCACAGACCTCCACATATGTATAACACACTGCAAAATATTTTTTGTGGCCCTAAATGGGTCTTTTTGCAAGTGTACATTAAAGTGAAAAATTTTTTTATTTTTTTTTGCCCTAAACGGGTCTTTTTTTGCACAAGCAAAATAAAATGCAAATTTTTATTTATTTTTTGCCCTTAATGGGTCTTTTGGAAAAGAGCACAATAAAGTGCCTTTTTTTTTTGCCCTAAATGGATCTTTTTCCAAGAGCAGAATACACCCACAGTATGGAAACGGTGTATCTCTCAACGTAATATATGCAGTGCTGGTGCACTGAGCTTGCAGATAAAAGGTAGATTTTCTCTGACACTAGGCTCATGGCAGTGTAAAAAGACTGCACTGCAACACAAACAGGTAAACCTATGCAGATCGCTGAGTTATATCTCTGAATCTGGACTCCTATTCCTATATAATAAATCTCTCTCCCTGAAAGCACCAACAGGAACCTGGCCCTACACTACACTGTCTCTCTATCTTTTCCCTCAGATTCCAGAATCAGGACTAACTCATGTATTTTTCAATCTCTACCTAAAAGCAACAGCAGCAGACAAGATCCTCTCCCTATCTATTCTGAAGCAGAGTGACGTGTGTGCTGTGTGCCTCTAGCTTATATAGAAGCTGGGTCACATGTTGCACTGACCAATCACAGCCATGCCATTAGTAGGCATGGCTATGATGGCTTCTAAGGGCACACCAGCTAATCAAAAGGTGATTGGCTGGCCCCTGAAGCATTTCTAACTGCGCCATTAGATTGCCGAACCCGAACCCGGACTTTCGCGCAAAGTCCGGGTTCGGGAAAAAGCTAAAGTCCGGTACGGACCCGAACTTTACAGTTCGGGTTCGCTCAACCCTAATCATAATGTATATTTTTAATGCAACCAGTTTAAATACATGAATTTGACTTGCCATCTTGCAAACGCCTGTACAGCAGCAGGCAGATTGGGAGAGAAGGGGACTGGACTGGAAGCTGCATATAAATGTTAAACTCTCCTAGATAGGTGCTAGGTGAGGTAAATTTAGTTACTGGCTCACTGTAATGAGTTGAGCTGCCTGTGATTGTTTTGGTCTGTTCTGTGTTTCACTGGCTGCAGGGTTGACTGCTTCTCCTCTCTGTCTGGAAAGCATAGGTGTGCGCACAGGGTGTGTCGGGTGTGCCTGGGCACACCCTAATCACCTCATGTGAATTAGCATTATCCAGGTGGGTGGTTGGGGGATGCCAGTGGCCACTGTAAATGCCCCCATTGTATTAAAAAGTCTAGGTTCAAATTTAGAAACACATTATACTCGTATTTAGTGTGTGGCGTAATATGCTCCCAATCAACTGTCTCCCACATCAGAGCCTCCTCCCTGTGACAGCGGGTGGCATTCATTTGTGTTTGAGCTTTGGGCTTTGGGGTGCACACCCTAATGCAACAGGCTGCGCACACCTATGCTGGAAAGGTTCTAGAGAATAGTGGGCTGAGAGAGTCAAATCAGCAGCTGAATATTTATGCAGCATTGGCCAATCTCTGGGGAGAGGTGTCCAGATGGTGGCTGGGAAGGAGCATAAATACTATGATACTTGGAGCAGAGGGGCTATTTTCCCAGAGGAGGAAAGGCCTGCCATGTGTCTGCTGTTCATTGGGGTCCCAGCTAGGCAAGCAGCCTATTCTGCTGAAAGTTACCAGAGATGACTGAAGGACTTTCATTTGAGCATCTGGTCTGGTATCACTGGAAAAGTTGTCTGAAAGATATTGAAAGGAGAAGTCCATCTGTTCAAGAACATTAATGAGTACAGACTGGAGTGAGAGATCCCTGAGACTGTGTGCTGCTGCCATACCTCTCATGCTAGTCAGCATTGCTGAAAGGGGACATTGTGCCTCGTGTCCTGGTATAGCTAAGTTCAAACACTGCTTGTGCACAGGGCCGGCGCTACCACTAGGTGAACAAGGCAGCCGCTTGGGGTGCACTGCCGCCTAGGGCACAGCCATGGCCTGCCACCTTCTCATCCCCAGTGGATGTCACCTCTGGAGCCACCGTCCCTGTGTGGAAAGTCTGCAGGAGTGCATCGGAGGTCCAGGGGAGGAGAGGGAGGGCTTGTGCATGGGCGCGGGGAGGGAACTATCACATGCAGTACGCTGACAGATCCCTCCTCTCGCTCCCCTAGCTGCAGAGCTGTTCGGCAGCTCAGGGCCAGAGGCATTGCTAGGGGGGTGCGGGGGGTGCGGTCCGCCCCCGGGTGACACCCGCTAGAGGGGTGACACCCTCCCTTTTTTTTTTTTTTTTTTTTTTTAATTTTTTTTTTTTTTTTTTATTGCTGACCCATTCATTGATTAATTTCACCCCGCTGGGCTGGAAGCCTGGAACAACACCTCCAGCGCCGCGGCCGCGCCTGGTGTGTGTCCTCCGGCTCCTTATTCTTCCTATTCCTAAATTCCAATCCTCCTCCCTACCCTACAGAGCCAGCGAGCGACTCAGCCTGTCACATCATCACACTGCACTGTAGTGTCACACTGGAGTGTCAGTGAAAAGATTATCAACAACACGCTGGAGTGCTCATCATGCTGCAGTTAAGCCAGTAAAAGAAAAATTGAATATGTTTGTGTCTGCAATCGAAGCGCTTTGTGATCCTTCTGAAAATATGGACACAAGAGGAGCAGCAGAATGTCTACTGCCTGCTGTCTGTGATTTTACGTTTTTGTGCTACCTATACTTCTGGGGTGATGTACTTCAAGAAGTTGATGTTACACAACAGTACCTGCAGACCAAAGGCTTAAGTCTGGACAAGGTGGTGACAAAGCTAGAGTCACTAAGACTTTTTCTGTTTGAAGAGCGCAGTCACCTAGTGGAACATGCAATTAAGCAGGCACATTTAAAATCTAAAGAATATGGAATTGCCGTAGAGAGAAGAGCCAGGTTTAAGAAGAGGATGGCAGGGGAACAGGCACGTGATGCTGGAGGCATAAGTCTACAAGATGAGAACAAGAGGGCAATGCTTGAGTGCATTGATCGCTTCCATTCTGAACTCCAGATCAGATTAAGAGCCATCATGGAAGTTGCAGCCATGTTTGAGGCTGTTCAAGCAAAGAGTCTCATATATGAAACTGAAGAAACATTAAAGGTGTCCATTCCAAAACTGACCACTTTTTATGACGAAATATCTGAGAGTGAGCTGTTAATGGAAATACCCAGACTGAGGAGACATCTCAAAGCAGCCAAGATCAACCTAGAAGAAGTCAAAGATTGGTCGGCTTTACAAGTTTTGACCTTCATAGCAGAATGGGACTTCATTGAATCTCTTCCAACCCTTTCACTATGTCTAAAAATATTTCTGACAATCTGTGTGTCTGTGGCTTCATGTGAGAGGAGCTTTTCAAAGTTGAAGCTGATAAAAAACTATTTGCGTTCAACGATGGGACAGGCAAGGCTTTCTGATCTTGCAATATTATCAGTTGAAAGTGAACTAGCGAAATGTATTGATTTTGATGATGTTGTTCACAATTTTGCAGCTGTCAAGGCTAGAAAAGCAAAGTTTTGATTTAGATGTTAACTAAATGCTTTCATATTTGTTCCTGTTTTTGTGTTATTTATTTATTAATTCAGTAAAGTTTAAAGTTAAAATAAATACAGTTCTTTAACAGTTTAAGCTTTGATTTCTATTATTTTCATATGATTTTGTTATTCAAATTTGCTAGTTGATTGATAGTTATTAACGGCACTACTGTTGCCAATATATGCAGTGTTATTAGGGTGAAAAAAATTATTGGGGGGGGGGGGGGGGTGACACCATGTTATACCGCACCAGGTGACACCAACCCTAGTGACGCCACTGCTCAGGGCTCTGATTGATGCCAAGCAGCTGGCACGCTTCCTTCATTGTCACTAGTCAGGACTCGTGAGGGGGTGATCCCGTCTGTCACTGAGGGGGGGGGGGACGAATCGGCAGACCTTAGAGATGATCGCACGGTCCTCCTGGGGCAGAGAGCGACATGGAGGTAAACAAATTGTCTCTAAAAATTCCTTTTTTTTTTCTTAAGTAGTCATTGGACTGTATGGCACTACAGCTACGGGGGTGAGTGTGGTCGCCCAGCATTATACCTCCGAATCAGACTTGAGTGTGTGACTCAGCCAGCCTGGGAGGAGGTGGAGGGAGGTTGGAGAGGGGAGATCAGTGATAATTCCTCCTGCTCTGCTGTATGCACAATTGGGGACCGCCCCTCAACATCCTGACCAAAGTTTGCTGGGGACAGAGGTGGCAGGCTGGGCTAAGGAATGGCAAGTTGCTGGGAGTCGGGATTGCTGGGAGCAGGAAGGGCAGGGTGCTGGGAGTGGGGATTTCTGAGAGCATAAATGGCAGGGTGCTGGGAGTGGGGACTGCTGGGAGAAGGAATGGCTGGGTGCTGGGAGTGGGGATTGCTGGGTGCAGAAATGGCAGGGTGCTAGGAGTGGGGATTGCTGGGAGCAGGAATGGCAGGGTGCTGGGAGTGGGGATTGCTGGGAGCAGAAATGGCAGGGTGCTGGGAGTGTGGATTGCTGGGAGCAGGAATGGCAGGGTGCTGGGAGTGGGGATTGCTGGGAGCAGGAATGGCAGGGTGCTGGGAGTGGGGATTGCTGGGAGCAGGAATGGCAGGGTGCTGGGAGTGGGCATTGCAGAAGAAGTTTGTACATCCCTTTGTAATCCTGGGATAGCGGGCAAGCGTACGCCGCGGGTGGCCCAAGATCGAAGCAAGGAGAGGCAGAACGGGGAAATGTATTTCCCCGTTCTGCCTAGTGACATGACAGGGATCTTTTGTTCCCTGTCATTGGGAACAGTGATCTTTGTCATGTCAGTGGTAGCCCACCCCCCCCCCCCCCCACAGTTAGAACATGCTGAGGGAACAAATTTAACCCCTTGATCGCCCCCTAGTGTTAACCCCTTCCCTGCCAGTGACATTTATACAGTAATCAGTGGCTATTTTTAGCACTGATCGCTGTATAAATGTCAATGGTCCCAAAAATGTGTCAAAAGTGTCCGATCTGTCCGCCCCAATGTCGCAGTCCCGATAAAAATCGCAGATCATCGCCATATTTAAAAAAAATATATATAATAAAAAGGCCTAAAATCTATCCCCTATTTTGTAGATGCTATAACTTTTGCGCAAACCAATCAATATACACTTATTGCGATTTTTTTTATACCAAAATTATGTAGAAGAATACATATCGGCCTAAACTGAGGAAAAAAAAATGTTTTTTTATATATTTTTTGGGGATATTTATTATAGCAAAAAGTAAAAAATATAGTTATTTTTTTTAAATTGTCAGTATTTTTTTGTTTATAGCGCAAAAAATAAAAACCCACAGAGGTGATCAAATACCACCAAAAGAAAGCTCTGTTTGTGGGGAACGGACGTCCGTTTTGTTTGGGTGCAATGTCGCACGACCGCGCAATTGTCAGTTAAAGCGACGCAGTGCCGAATCGCAAAAAATGCTCTGGTCATTAAGGGGGTAAAACCTTCCAGGGTTGAAGTGGTTAAAAAGGTCAAGGCAAGGGCAAAGGGGGCGGCAAAATAAGGTTTTGCCTAGGGTGTCAAAAATCCTTGCACCAGCCCTGCTTGTAAGAATAGGAGGAGGATTAGTGTCCTCAAGTAGCTTCTAGAGTAAAGCCCCGTACACACGGTCTGACACTTTGCCAACAAACTTCATTTTGAGCAAGTTTGACAAAAAATCAGACCGTGTGTACGCTCCATCGGACAAACTGTTTTGGTTTTCATCGGACAAAAGTTTGGTCTGCAAACGGACAAACTTTTGGCCAACAAAAGTCCGATGGAGCAAAGTCTGACCGTGTGTACAGAAAACCATAGGACTTTTGTCCGATGGACAAAACAAATAATGTTAAAATCAACCAACAATAGCAGAAGTTGACCAAAGGGTGGCGGTAAAGAGCAGAAAAGAGCAGAAAAACCATGTGATGTTGGAAAAAGTTTTGGGAAAGTTTGCAGAAAAGTCCTGTGGTGTGTATGCTATGGGTGTGCCCGGCCAACTCCGTTCGGACCAAAATCCACGGAAAAGTCAGATTGAAGTCCGACCGTGTGTATGAGGCTTTAATGGAGTATCCCCCACTTACCCTACTCCCATCCAAGTTCAGGTTTTAAAAATAAAAACATCAGAAAAGCATACCCCTAGAGTGTTTATTAAGTCAAATGAGTGACAGTGTGCCTGGCTGCTGGTGCAACTATGGGGAAAAACCCTGGGGACCTTAACCACTTGTCCACCGCCCACCGTCAAATGACGGCGGGCGGAAGACTCTCTTGTTCTGACAGGACGTCATATGATGTCGCGCCTTTAAGAGCCACTAGGGGACCCGATGCGCAGGGGACCCGATGCGCGTGCCCAGCAGACACGATGTCAAGATACACAGATCCACGTCCTGTCAAGGAGAGGAGACCGATGGTGTGTCCCTTGTACACAGGGACAACCATCGGTCTCCTCCCCCAGTCAGTCCCCTCTCTCCACAGTAAGAATAACTTGCAGGGAACACATTTAACCCCTTCCTCGCCCCCTAGTGTTAACCCCTTCCCTGCCAGTCATGTTTATACAGTAATCAATGCATTTTTATAGTAGGGATCGCTATATAAATGTGAATGGTCCCGAAAATGTGTCAAAAGTGTCCGATGTGTCCGCCGCAATATCGCAGTCACGATAAAAATCCTTGATCGCCGCCATTACTAGTAAGAAAACAAATAAAATAAAAATGCTATAAATCTATCCCCTATTTTGTATCTGCTATAACTTTTGCTCAAACCAATCAATATATGCTTATTGCGATTTTTTTTTTTTACCAAAAATATGTAGAAGAATACGTATCGGCCTAAACTGAGGAAAATTTAATTTTTTTTTTAACCACTTAACGACCGCTCACTGTATATGTACGTCGGCAGAATGGCACCGACAGGCACAATCACGTACAGTGTACGTGATTGCCTTTGTACAGTTGGGGGGTCCGATCGGACCCCCTCCTATACAGTGAGCGGTCGGTATTCGTTGGGGAGCGATCCGAGATGAGGGGGCGGCCATTCGATTCCGGCCACCCCCCGCGATCGCTCCCGTCAAATGAAAATGCTCCCTCTGCTGTGTAATGTTTACACAGGCAGAGGAAGCAGGAGGAAGTGATGTCATCTCTCATCAGGGTTGCCAACTTTCAGTAAATTTACAAACAGTTTGTAAAATCCATAATTGTTGCATCTGTCCATGATTGTCAGTTACGGACATGCAACCTACATGTCCGTAATGGACATTCAAGGACAGATGCAAAAATTACAGATTTTACAAACTGTTCGTAAATTTACTGAAAGTTGGCAACCCTGTCTCTCATGCGGCGCTCACATATACCGAGCGCCGTACAAGAGAAGACACACAGGTCAGTGCACTAACACTACACTGACACCAGGACACATAGGCACACAAATCGCCCCCCCCAGGCCCCCCCAGATCACCCCCCAGCCCCCAGTCACAGTGTCACTGATTGCAGTGACCATTTATTTACTGATCACTGCAATCAGTGACATTTGTGACTGTAAAAGTGTCACAAAAAATAGTTTTAGGTCCAGTGTAGCCCCCTAACCCCCCCCTAATAAAGGTTTAACCCCCTGATCACCCCCCAGATAACCCTTTCACCCCCTAGCACCGCCATCGCTAAGCGATCATTTTTCTGATCGCTGTCTTAGCGTTGGTGATGCAGATCGGTAGCCAGTAATTATTTTTAGGTTCGCCGCAGGTTTTTATAGCGTCGGGTACCCCCATAAATTATCTAATAAAGGTTTAACCCCCTTGATCGCCCCCCAGGTAACCTTTTCACCCCCTATCACCACTGTCGCTAAGCGATCATTTTTCTGATCGCTGTCTTAGCGTCGGTGATGCAGATCGGTAGCCAGTAATTTTTTTTAGGTTCGCCGCAGGTTTTTATAGCGTCAGGTACCCCCATAAATTATCTAATAAAGGTTTAACCCCCTTGATCGCCCCCCAGGTAACCCTTTCACCCCCTATCACCACTGTCGCTAAGCGATCATTTTTCTGATCGCTGTCTTAGTGTCGGTGATGCAGATCGGTAGCCAGTAATTTTTTTTAGGTTCGCCGCAGGTTTTTATAGCGTCAGGTACCCCCATAAATTATCTAATAAAGGTTTAACCCCCTTGATCGCCCCCCAGGTAACCCTTTCACCCCCTATCACCACTGTCGCTAAGCGATCGTTTTTCTGATCGCTGTCTTAGTGTCGGTGATGCAGATCGGTAGCCAGTAATTTTTTTTAGGTTCGCCGCAGGTTTTTATAGCGTCAGGTACCCCCATAAATTATCTAATAAAGGTTTAACCTCCTAGATCGCCCCCCAGGTAACCCTTTCACCCCCTATCACCACTGTCGCTAAGCGATCATTTTTCTGATCGCTGTCTTAGCGTCGGTGATGCAGATCGGTAGCCAGCAATTTTTTTAGGTTCGCCGCAGGTTTTTATAGCGTCAGGTACCCCCATATATTACCTAATAAAGGTTTTAACCCCCTAATTGCCCCTAGTTAACCCTTTCACCAGTGATCACCATATAAGTGTTACGGGTGACGCTGGTAAGTTAGTTTGCTTTTTATAGTGTCAGGGCACCCGCCGTATATATAACCCAATAAAGGTTTAACCCCCTGATCGCCCGGCGGGTGATATCAATTAGGTTTTAGCATCAGAGAGGGTCTGCGTCACACCCCAGGCAGCGTCAGGTTAGTGCCAGTAATGCTAACACCCACGCGTGAAGCATACACCCCCCTTAGTGGTATAGTATCTGATCAGATCAATATCTGATCTGATCAGATCTATACTAGCGTCCCCAGCAGTTTAGGGTTCCCAAAAACGCAGTGTTAGCGGGATCAGCCCAGATACCTGCTAGCACCTGAGTTTTGCCCCTCGGTCCAGCCCAGGCCACCCAAGTGCAGTATCGATCGATCACTGTCACTTACAAAACACAACACACATAACTGCAGCGTTCGCAGAGACAGGCCTGATCCCTGCGACTCCAGTGCTATAGGAGGTGATTTCACCACCACAGTTAAAAAAAAAAAGCATATATGCCGAAGCATTGGGGCAGTAGGGGCGGAGGAGCGATTTTGCTCCTAATGCCGCGTACATACGGTCGAAATTCCGACGGAGGCTTGCCCGTGGAAAAGTCCGACCATGTGTGTACGGCATAACTTTTTTGCGGGAGGATGCCCCCATGCTTCGGCATATATAAATGGTGCATGTATGCCCATCATTAGAAGTGGATGGATGAAGGGCGGTATTCTAATGGTGGGCATACCCACCGATCAATCTTTTTTTTCGTTCAGCCAACTGGCTGCATGAAAAAAAAAGATTACAATACATGTCCAACAAGGGCCAGCAACGTACTGGTATGTTGCTGGACTTTGAATGTTTATACCAGAATGATGCCTGCGGGTTTAGGTATCATCTTGGTATCATTCTTTTCAGCCAGCGGCCAGCTTTCATGTAAAAGCAATCCTAGTGGCTAATTAGCCTCTGGACTGCTTTTACAAGCAGTGGGAGGGAATGTCCCCCCCCGGATATAAAAAGCGCCATTTGGAAATTGGGAAAGCATTTTATCACACCGATCTTGGTGTGGTCAGATGCTTTGAGGACAGAGGAAAGATCTAGGGTCTAGAAGACCCCAGTTTTTTCAAAAAAAGAGTACCTGTCACTACCTATTGCTATCATAGGGGATATTTACATTCCCTGAGATAACAATAAAAATGATAAAAAAAAAAATATGGAAGGAACAATTTAAAAATAAAGTAAAAAAGCAAAATTAATAATAAAAAAAAAAAAAAAGCACCCCTGTCCTGCCCTGCTCTTGCCCAATGGCGAACGCAAGCGTCGGTCTGGCGTCATATGTAAACAGCAATTGCACCATGCATGTGAGGTATCACCACGAAGGTCAGATCGATTGCAGTAATTTTAGCAGTAGACCTCCTCTGTAAATCTAACGGGGTAACCTGTAAAGGCTTTTAAAGGCTTTTAAAAATGTATGTAGTTTGTCGCCAATGCGCGTTTGTGCAAAATTTTAAAGCATGTCATGTTTGGTATCTATGTACTCGGCCTTAGATCATCTTTTTTATTTCATCAAACATTTGGGCAATATAGTGTGTTTTAGTGCATTAAAATTAAAAAAAGTGTATTTTTTCCAAAAAAAATTGAAAAATCGCTGCGCAAATACTGTGTAGAAAAAAAAAATGCAACACCCACCATTTTAATCTGTAAGGCCTTTGCTTTAAAAATATATATAATGTTTGGGGGTTCAACATAATCTTCTTGCAAAAAAAAAATGTTTTCATGTAAACAAAAAGTGTCAAAAAGGGCTTTGTCTTCAAGTGGTTAGAAGAGTGGATGTAAGCTTCCTAATGTTGTGTATAAAATGCCAGAACAGTTCAAAACCCCCCCCCCCAAATGACCCCATTTTGGAAAGTAGACACCCCAAGCTATATACTGAGAGGCATGTCGAGTCCATGGAATATTTTATATGTTGACACAAGTTGCGGAAAAAAGAAATTTTTTTTTTTTTTTTTTTTGCACAAAGTTGTCACTAAATGATATATTGCTCAAATATGCCATGGGCATATGTGGAAGTACACCCCAAAATACATTCTGTTGCTTCTCCTGAGTATGGGGATACCACATGTGTGAGACTTTTTGGGAGCCTAGCCGCATACGGGACCCCAAAAACCAAGCACCGCCTTCAGGCTTTCTAAGGGTGTAAATTTTTGATTTCACTTCTCACTGCCTATCACAGTTTTGGAGGCCATGGAATGCCCAGATGGCACAAACCCCCCCCCCCAAATGACCCCATTTTGGAAAGTAGACACCCCAAGCTATTTGCTGAGAGGTATTGTGAGTATTTTGCAGATCTCTCTTTTTGTCACAAAGTTTTGAAAATTGAAAAAAAAAAAAAAATGTCTTTCTTCATTTTCAAAAACAAAATGAGAGCTGTAAAATACTCACCATGCCTCTCAGCAAATAGCTTGGGGTGTCTACTTTCCAAAATGGGGTCATTTGGGGGTTTTTGTGCTATTTTGGCATTTTATGGCCTTCGAAACTGTGATAGGTAGTGAGGAGTGAAATCAAAAATTTGTGCCTAGAAATCCTGAAGGCGGTGCTTGGTTTTCGGGGTCCCGTACGCGGCTAGGCTCCTAAAAAGTCCCACACATGTGGTATTCCCGTACTCAGGTGAAGCAGCATAATGTATTTTGGGGTGTAATTCCACATATAACCATGGCATGTGTGAGCAATATATCATTTAGTGACAACTTTTTGTAATTTTTTATTTTTTTTTGTCATTATTCAATCACTTGGGACAAAAAAAAAAATATTCAATGGGCTCAACAGGCCTCTCAGCAATTTCCTTGGGGTGTCTACTTTCTAAAATGGGGTCATTTGGGGGGTTTTGTGCTATTTTGGCATTTTATGGCCTTCAAAACTGTGATAGGTAGTGAGGAGTGAAATCAAAAATTTGCGCCCTTAGAAATCCTGAAGGCGGTGCTTGGTTTCTGGGGGCCCGTACGCAGCTAGGCTCCCAAAAAGTCCCACACATGTGGTATCCCCGTACTCAGGAGAAGCAGCAAAATGTATTTTGGGGTGCAATTCCACATATAACCATGGCATGTGTGAGCAATATATCATTTAGTGACAACTTTTTGTAATTTTTTTTTTCTTGTCATTATTCAATCACTTGAGACAAAAAAAAAAAAATATTCAATGGGCTCAACATGCCTCTCAGCAATTTCCTTGGGATGTCTACTTTCCAAAATGGCGTCATTTGGGGGGGGTTTGTACTGCCCTGCCATTTTAGCACCTCAAGAAATGAGATAGGCAGTCATAAACTAAAAGCTGTGTAAATTCCAGAAAATGTACCCTAGTTTGTAGACGCTATAGCTTTTGCGCAAACCAATAAATATACGCTTATTGACATTTTTTTTTACTAAAGACATGTGGCTGAATACATTTTGGCCTAAATGTATGACTAAAATTGAGTTTATTCGATTTTACTTATAACAAAAAGTAGAAAATATCATTTGTTTTCAAAATTTTCGGTCTATTTCCGTTTATATCGCAAAAAATTAAAATCGCAGAGGTGATCAAATACCACCAAAAGAAAGCTCTATTTGTGGGGAAAAAAAGGACGCAAATTTCGTTTCGGTACAACATCGCATGACCGCGCAATTGTCATTCAAATTGTGACAGTGCTGAAAGCTGAAAAATGGCCTGGGCAGGAAGGGGGTGAAAGTGCCCAGTAGGCAGGTGGTTAAACTGTGGGCTCCTGTGGGAGTGAGCACTATATAAATGTGCTAACAAGGAACATGCTGATTGGTAGAGAAATGATCTTGTGGGTCTGTGACTGTTCTTCCACTTTTCATTCAGCAGGCTATCTGTGGAGAAAGAATACCATTGTATAGGTAATAGAAATACAAAGGTTGTCATTGTTGGCCTTCTTCTGAAAATGCTAGCTGCTTAACCATCTCTGACCTCAATAATATACATGACTAAAGGATTCGTCAACCTGGGTCCTTATTATTTAGAATAAAAACACGGACTGAGTGACATGGGTTTTATACGGCCACAGCAGCCACTTTTTATTAACCAAAGAATAAAATAACATAACCTTAAAACATACCAAATTCAACAATGTAATGCCCAACAACAAGAGGTCTTTGGGTGTCCTTAAGGCACAATTTTAACTGGAATCGTTCATGTCCTCAGCCGTGCCCCAACCGGCTCGAGGACGCTCTGACATCACACATAATTCCATATTCCCCTCCCCCAGGAGACCTCGCTCCTGGGAAAACCACCGCTAACCAAGTGTAAGCGCCATAATCGTCCCTGTCCTCAGCCGTGCCCCAACCGGCTCGAAGACGTTCCGACATCACACATAATTCCATATTCCCCTCCCCCAGGAGACCTCGCTCCTGGGAGAACCACCGCTAACCAAGTGGAAGCGCCATACCTTAGATGGGCCCCCACACTTTTGTAACCATGTAATTACTGACCCCCCAAAGACCCCTTGACCCGCCACAATGAGCTTGAGTGACACCTCATTCAAGCAAATCCCTCCACACCTGCCAGCGCCACCCCCTCCTGCCGGCAAAAAAAAGACCCAATATTTGTCCCAACCGCATTCAGGTGAACACCATTAAACCATCCAAAAGCTGCAAGCTGATCCACCAGCTCCCGGTGGCGAACCACAATGCCCTCGAGCATAGCCACCAACCGGCCTACCTCTCCGTCCGACTCAATTCTCGCCGCGCGCAGACGACCAATGAAAACGAGCAAAATGCCAAACTTTTCTAGCCACCATATCAGACCATACAATGATGTATTCGGGAAACTCCGCATCAAGTGCCAACGTCCAATTATACCTTCCTCCCTGGGACCCTGGCAGCCCGGACCCCCAACTCATTACCTTTTACCTACAGCACTAAAAACCACTGAGGGGCCAGTCGGCTCTAGGACAGAAATGAAACGCTCACATCATGCCTCAAATCCCCCAATCATTGCAGAATAACCTTACTATGCCTACTGACCAGTCGCCTCCCCCCAGGATGAGCGTCGGCCCACCCCGCCCCCAAACATAGGAATCCCAATATCCATACAAAACCAGGTGGAAGAGCAGAAAGAAAAGAAAATAGAGAGCCACACTAAAAAAAACCCATGCAAAGAACAGCCGCCCTGTCTGAGCAAATGAGGGCAAACATACATCCAAAACGATCGGACTACCACCCTATGCGTCTCGCACCTGAGGTAACAAACCCCATCTGGCCACCGACGTGGCCATTCCTACATGAAAATAATGCGTATTAAACTGGGTTTGCCTAGGGTTTGCCCACCCAAGCCAAACCATGGCGAAACAGCCACAAACTAAAACGTGACAAGGGCAATACATCCGAAGGCAAAATGGCCAGACAGAGTCCGGCAGAGCCCAAAACAAGGACACAGAAACCCCCCTTTTTCAACTGATCCAATTCTAGAATTTTAAAGTTCCCCATACAACTCCCAATGCAGTGGGAAGCCATTGTCACCACCGGGCATGCATCCCGCCCACCCACACCACACTTGTTCCTGCTAACCATCTCCCCAATCCAAAATGCCCTAAAAAAGAAGGCCCGTGCAAAAACCATGGTGAACAGCCGCATCTAATGGGCCGAGGTGCCGACCCCGACAACTCCTCCGAAATTCCTGATGCCCATTCAACAAGGCCAAGCGCCCAGTATCCAGCTTCACCCTCCCGCGTTGAACAACCCTGCCCGGCCTGACTCACCATAATGTCCTTGGTAACATCGCTCAAGCCATGCCTCCGGACGAGGAAAGCTAAAGCAGCCAAGCCCCCCCCCCGTCCAGTTTTAAAACTGCTGTGCTCCCGGCAAAAAATCCGTCCCAATAAAAGACAATAACAAAAATAATTGATCCGGATGGAAAAACAAACACCGAACCAGCGGACCACTCCCCCAAACCGACGAAGACCCAGAACACGTACCCACCCTCACAGAGCAACGGAACAGCTCCCCTGCCACTCCAAAACCAGTATGCACAGCTGCATGTGACAAGAAAACCCCCCGCTGTTCAGCTGCCAATGCCAGCCTTCAGAAACTCTCCCACTGGAAACGAGACAATGAATCGGCAATGGAATTCAGAACACCTGTGACCTGAACAACTTGCCCAAAAATAAAGCCAATGTAGAAACACCTCCAGACCAGGTGACGCAGTAATCGCACCACCGGCGGCGCCGAAAGCAGCCAGGCTAGACCCAACTCCCCCCCCCCCCCATGTCGTCGCAATGAAAACAAATTGTCCCTCTACTTCAAACCATAGGCATAATGCCGCAGGCAAAATTAAGCAGATACAATAAGGACCGCAATAGATCCAGACAAAGTATGTTTCCATCTGCAAGCGACAGACCACCATTGGCACGTAAATGACAATACCCCCGAATTGTCACACCATGGCAGGAGCCTCCGTGACTTCAGGCGCCAGAGGAATCCAAACCATGTTCAATAGATTCCAAAGTGCGTAGCAAAACAACAAATCTGGGGGGCCAATGCAAAGGAAATCGCCGATATAGGGCATCACTGATCATACCTGCGGGTCCTACCGCACCACCCATCCAACGAAGGTGCCAAAAACTCAAAAACCTCAGCGCGCCAAAACGGAACAGCCCACTGGGAGACAGAGTATCCGTCTTCACCGACAGCGATCCCTGCCCGCAACGTTGGACCCACCCGACTGTGGCAAAGAACGACACATAACGACCGGAGCTATGAGTAAGCATCTATCTTTGATGTGAAACGCGTCAGCCATCCACCCCTGCTTGTCAGTTTTCTGTTTTTGTCTGTTTTCGGACTTGTGAACCTATGGAACTTTGGATTTTAATTTTGGAATTTTGAAAATAAATCGTTTTTACCGAGTGCGGCAGTCCAGGGCTCATTTCCTTCCCATACATCCGACCTCGCAGACAAGTCCAGAGAAATTACATCGTTCACCGAAGCTCCCGTCGGATACCAGAAATGGTGTATTAACCAAGAATATTTTTTCGGGTCCCTTCCTGGGAGTCACCCCTTCTGAAAAAACACGCAAAGATGGACTGGTCAGAAGCCCGAATGTTCCAGCCATTACCCCCAGTCCCACCTCTCCTGCCAAGTTGTCAGAAACAAACATAAGAAAATGTTGCGTGTGCTTCAAATACCTAGGCCAGGAAGAAGGAGCCACCAGCCCAGAACACGGAACACGAAAGCCTCAAGCAAAACCATCACCCAGGAAATACGCCGCCACCCTCTGTGGACAGCTACTTAAATACAACCCACCGCGGGAAGACTAACCGGCGCCCTCCCTTTTTGAAACAGGCACACCTGGTAGGGACCCCCCCGCTTAAAACATTTGTCATAATTATGTGAGCCCCCGCAATTGGAGACCTCATGGCGGAAACGACAGGCCACGCCAAGAAGGCATGACCCCTCGCTGAACTGCCAACAAACTCCTGTATTAAGGCAGGCCGACCGTCCAGCAGCACCTGCACAGCCGACCCCGAGAGAAAGGGCTGCCCTGACGACTCCGCCCTTGCCATGTGCCAAAGCCCAATGCCCAGTATGACCCCAGCACCAGCCAGGCCGCAAGGCCGTCCGCTGGCGGAACAGTCCATCATAACTCAGCCAAGCAGTGCCCCCACAAACTCTATACGCTTCCCCAATGGCGTAAAGATAGCCATCAAGTGAGGAACAATGTTCCGGTGCCCTCCCTTCAAAGACGCTAAAGCCCGAAGACAATTATAAATGTGGCGGGGATAGGCCACCCGCGGCGCGTCGCCTCATTCTCTGTCCGGCGTTCGGCCACCTAACTCCCCTCCAAATCCAATTCCCCCAAATGCAAGAGGGAGAACAGTGAAACGTACTTCCCCTTACATATTTCATGTCC
The DNA here is from genome assembly GCA_029206835.1 of Rana muscosa. NCBI lineage: Eukaryota > Metazoa > Chordata > Amphibia > Anura > Ranidae > Rana > Rana muscosa. The sequence goes on along the minus strand of CM055118.1, from coordinate 76,174,137 downwards.
CTGACAACCCGCCTAAGATGTACCCCCAGTAGGCAGCGAAAATTGCTGTCAAAGACTCAAAACCTTCACCACACCTGGGGCCCCTACGGCAAAGCCTGACGAAAGCCGCCCATCTGGGGGCGCCAGCACCCCCTGCCAACCCGACTCCCCCGAAAGAACCCCCATGTGGAACCCCTGAACTAACCGTCACCCCCGGACAATTAAAAACAGATATAAAGTGCAACTTACCAGGCTGAACCAGCTGTGTTTATTAAGGATGATGTTGATGAGCTGCGGGGCACCTTAGAACTCCCAGCTGCAGCAGTGACATGCTGTCACTTTAACGGGGCGGATCCCCCAGTTTGAGGCTCCGACCTACTGCCACAGACATCACCTGGCTGCAGCGGCGCTGGAGGTCCAGCAGAGGGCACCCACACCTTCCTGCGGACCATCGCTGATCTAATTCCTGGCTGGGCCCCTCACTGCACTGAAGCCACAGAGAGAGCCGATAGCTCCGGAACCCCGCGGCGGCGGCAGGCAGGAGATCAAGCAGACCCCCCCTCCACGCGATCTCCTCTAGCATCAAGGGCGGATGGATGCCAGGAGCAGCTGAGGGGCAGCGACACCCCCCACTGCGTGTTCCCGATCATCTCCCACGCTGAGCCGCCCCCCCGCTCGGTATCGCTGCGGGGGGGGCGCCGCTAGTTCTCGTACCTGAAGAGAGGGGGAGTAAGAGCCGGATGACCCCCCTCCCCCTGTGGATTCCTCCCAGGGCCACCGCTGGTACTGATAGCCCGCAGCAGGCCCCGGAGGGTCTCTATGACCTGGGCTCCTAACGTGATGCCGGACCTGGGGGATAGGTGACGGACGAGGCACTCGGGACGGGAACCCTCCTAGCCCAATCTCCATGCCGGCGGTGCAGTAGCCAGCGATGTAGCCGCTCCCCCAGTGTGTCAGCTAGCCACAGCCACCACGTCCCTGTACCTCTGCAGCAGTCCTGACTTGATCCAACAAGGCCTCATAGACACCCATCATGCCACAGTTCTTGCAGGGGAGGGAGACGATCGAAGCTGAAGCTGTCACTTCTCCTGACTCCTTGGAATGTGAGAGAACTACCTCCCCACAAAGACCCTCTCATCTGAACCCTGCCCATTCAACCTCTTCCTCCAATCAGGTAAGGGCTACACCCCCACCAAACCCCCTGACCTAGCTGACCCGTACCTGACCCTGTTCCTCCCTTAGTCATGCCGCCCCTCCGTCCATTTTCTCCTACGGGTCTCACTTGAGTTACTGATCTAGAAAAGGCATGCTATTTGGGCAAGCAATTGCATTTTTAAGAGATCAGCAATAACAGTGTTTGCAAAACTTTTAAAGTTGGGTTTCTTTTAACAAGGCTCCAACCTTAAAAAAAAATGCAGATATAAACCACATGTTCCTAGTCCTGCCTGTTGTTGCAAATCCAAAGCCGTTTACACTTCTGAGTAGTGCAATTGCTTTCCACTACTTCCCCCTCCCCTCTCACATATTTTTATTGGCCCATCACTTTAATGGACTGCTTTATAGGATAATAGGATAGTGCAAGAAAGGGCTGGTAAGCTTTATCATTATCAGGAAATGCTGGATCTTTGTCTCGAAAATTTGTGACTTGTAATTTGGCCATAACAGCAGGGTTATTGAGACTGCTGCAGGTATACACAACACATTTAGGCACTTGAGTTTTATAAATGCTAGTTATCTTTCTTTACCTTTAGAAAAATAATATTTGCATTTTCTAGGGTCTGCAAAGCTTTGCACCCGCAATTCGTGGATCACAAATGCAATGTCAGGCTCCTGCAGACTCTTTCTCCAGCTCCCTGCTCATATCCTTGTATGAGCTTTCAGTTGGAGAGCTGGAGGAAGTGTCAATGGACTATGAGTGTGATGATTACTGCACTTACAGGAGAAACTCGAAAAATTTGAATATCGTGCAAAAGTTCATTTTTTTCACTAATGCAACTTAAAAGGTGAAACTAATATATTAGATAGATTTATTACATGCAAAGCAAGATAGTTCAAGCTGTGATTTGTCATAATTGTGATGATTATGGCTTACAGCACATGAAAACCCCAAATCCACAATCTCAGAAAATTAGAATATTGTGAAAAGATGCAATATTCTAGGCTCAGAGTGTCCCACTCATGTCCTCAGCCGTGCCCCAACCGGCTCGAGGACGCTCTGACATGACACATAATTCCATATTCCCCTCCCCCAGGAGACCTCGCTCCTGGGAAAACCACCGCTAACCAAGTGTAAGCGCCATAATCGTCCCTGTCCTCAGCCGTGCCCCAACCGGCTCGAAGACGTTTCGACATCACACATAATTCCATATTCCCCTCCCCAGGAGACCTCGCTCCTGGGAAAACCACCGCTAACCAAGTGGAAGTGCCATACCTTAGATGGGCCCCCACACTTTTGTAACCATGTAATTACTGAGCCCCCAAAGACCCCTTGACCCGCCACAATGAGCTTGAGTGACACCTCATTCAAGCGAATCCCTCCACACCTGCCAGCGCCACCCCCTCCTGCCGGCAAAAAAAAGACCCAATATCTGTCCCAACCGCATTCAGGTGAACACCATTAAACCATCCAAAAGCTGCAAGCTGATCCACCAGCTCCCGGTGGCGAACCACAATGCCCTCGAGCATAGCCACCAACCGGCCTACCTCTCCGTCCGACTCAATTCTCGCCGCGCGCAGACGACCAATGAAAACAAGCAAAATGCCAAACTTTTCTAGCCACCATATCAGACCATACAATGATGTATTCAGGAAACTCTGCATCAAGTGCCAACGTCCAATTATACCTTCCTCCCCGGGACCCTGGCAGCTCGGACCCCCAACTCATTACCTTTTACCTACAGCACTAAAAACCACTGAGGGGCCAGTCGGCTCTAGGACAGAAATGAAACGCTCAAATCATGCCTCAAATCCCCCAATCATTGCAGAATAACCTTACTATGCCTACTGACCAGTCGCCTCCCCCCAGGATGAGTGTCGGCCCACCCCGCCCCCAAACATAGGAATCCCAATATCCATACAAAACCAGGTGGAAGAGCAGAAAGAAAAGAAAATAGAGAGCCACACTAAAAAAAAAACATGCAAAGAACAGCCGCCCTGTCTGAGCAAATGAGGGCAAACATACATCCAAAACGATCGGACTACCACCCTATGCGTCTCGCACCTGAGGTAACAAACCCCATCTGGCCACCGACGTGGCCATTCCTACATGAAAATAATGCGTATTAAACTGGGTTTGCCTAGGGTTTGCCCACCCAAGCCAAACCATGGCGAAACAGCCACAAACTAAAACGTGACAAGGGCAATACATCCGAAGGCAAAATGGCCAGACAGAGTCCGGCAGAGCCCAAAACAAGGACACAGCAACCCCCCTTTTTCAACTGATCCAATTCTAGAATTTTAAAGTTCCCCATACAACTCCCAATGCAGTGGGAAGCCATTGTCACCACCGGGCATGCAGCCCACCCACACCACACTTGTTCCTGCTAACCATCTCCCCAATCCAAAATGCCCTAAAAAAGAAGGCCCGTGCAAAAACCATGGTGAACAGCCGCACCTAATGGGCCGAGGTGCCGACCCCGGCAACTCCTCCGAAATTCCTGATGCCCATTCAACAAGGCCAAGCGCCCAGTATCCAGCTTCACCCTCCCGCGTTGAACATCCCTGCCCAGCCTGACTCACCATAATGTCCTTGGTAAAATCACGCAAGCCATGCCTCTGGACGAGGAAAGCTAAAGCAGCCAAGCCCCCCCCCCCCCCCCGTCCGGTTTTAAAACTGCCGTGCTCCCGGCAAAAAATCCGTCCCAATAAAAGACAATAGCAAAAATAATTGATCCGGATGGAAAAACAAACACCGAACCAGCGGACCACTCCCCCAAACCGACGAAGACCCAGAACACGTACCCACCCTCACAGAGCAACGGAACAGCTCCCCCGCCACTCCAAAACCAGTATGCACAGCTGCATGTGACAAGAAAACCCCCCGCTGTTCGGCTGCCAATGCCAGCCTTCAGAAACTCTCCCACTGGAAACGAGACAATGAATCGGCAATGGAATTCAGAACACCTGTGACCTGAACAACTTGCCCAAAAACAAAGCCAACGTAGAAACACCTCCAGACCAGGTAACGCAGTAATCGCACCACCGGCGGCGCCGAAAGCAGCCAGGCTAGACCCAACTCCCCCCCCCCATGTCGTCGCAATGAAAACAAATTGTCCCTCTACTTCAAACCATAGGCATAATGCCGCAGGCAAAATTAAGCAGATACAATAAGGACCGCAATAGATCCAGACAAAGTATGTTTCCATCTGCAAGCGACAGACCACCATTGGCACGTAAATGACAATACCCCCGAATTGTCACACCATGGCAGGAGCCTCCGTGACTTCAGGCGCCAGAGGAATCCAAACCATGTTCAATAGATTCCAAAGTGCGTAGCAAAACAACAAATCTGGGGGGCCAATGCAAAGGAAATCGCCGATATAGGGCATCACTGATCATACCTGCGGGTCCTACCGCACCACCCATCCAACGAAGGTGCCAAAAACTCAAAAACCTCAGCGCGCCAAAACGGAACAGCCCACTGGGAGACAGAGTATCCGTCTTCACCGACAGCGATCCCTGCCCGCAACGTTGGACCCACCCGACTGTGGCAAAGAACGACACATAACGACCGGAGCTATGAGTAAGCATCTATCTTTGATGTGATACGCGTCAGCCATCCACCCCTGCATGTCAGTTTTCTGTTTTTGTCTGTTTTCGGACTTGTGAACCTATGGAACTTTGGATTTTAATTTTGGAATTTTGAAAATAAATCGTTTTTACCGAGTGCGGCAGTCCAGGGCTCATTTCCTTCCCATACATCCGACCTCGCAGACAAGTCCAGAGAAATTACATCGTTCACCGAAGCTCCCGTCGGATACCAGAAATGGTGTATTAACCAAGAATATTTTTTCGGGTCCCTTCCTGGGAGTCACCCCTTCCGAAAAAACACGCAAAGATGGACTGGTCAGAAGCCCGAATGGTCCAGCCATTACCCCCAGTCCCACCTCTCCTGCCAAGTTGTCAGAAACAAACATAAGAAAATGTTGCGTGTGCTTCAAATACCTAGGCCAGGAAGAAGGAGCCACCAGCCCAGAACACGGAACACGAAAGCCTCAAGCAAAACCATCATCCAGGAAATACGCCGCCACACTCTGTGGACAGCTACTTAAATACGGCCCACCGCGGGAAGACTAACCGGCGCCCTCCCTTTTTGAAACAGGCACACCTGGTAGGGACCCCCCCGCTTAAAACATTTGTCATAATTATGTGAGCCCCCGCAATTGGAGACCTCATGGCGGAAACGACAGGCCACGCCAAGAAGGCATGACCCCTCGCTGAACTGCCAACAAACTCCTGTATTAAGGCAGGCCGACCGTCCAGCAGCACCTGCACAGCCGACCCCGAGAGAAAGGGCTGCCCTGACGACTCCGCCCTTGCCATGTGCCAAAGCCCAATGCCCAGTATGACCCCAGCACCAGCCAGGCCGCAAGGCCGTCCGCTGGCGGAACAGCCCATCATAACTCAGCCAAGCAGTGCCCCCACAAACTCTATACGCTTCCCCAATGGCGTAAAGATAGCCATCAAGTGAGGAACAATGTTCCGGTGCCCTCCCTTCAAAGACGCTAAAGCCCGAAGACAATTATAAATGTGGCGGGGATAGGCCACCCGCGGCGTGTTGCCTCATTCTCTGTCCGGCGTTCAGCCACCTAACTCCCCTCCAAATCCAATTCCCCCAAATGCAAGAGGGAGAACAGTGAAAAGTACTTCCCCTTACATATTTCATGTCCCTGACAACCCGCCTAAGATGCTGTCACTTTAAGGGGGCGGATCCCCCAGCTCGAGGTTCCGACCTACTGCCACAGACATCACCTGGCTGCAGCGGCGCTGGAGGTCCAGCAGAGGGCACCCACACCTTCCTGTGGACCATCGCTGATCTAATTCCTGGCTGGGCCCCTCTCTGCACTGAAGCCACAGAGAGAGCCGATAGCTCCGGAACCCCGCGGCAGTGGCAGGCAGGAGATCAAGCAGACCGCCCCTCCACGCGATCTCCTCTAGCATCAAGGGCGGATGGATGCCAGGAGCAGCTGAGGGGCAGCGACACCCCCCACTGCGTGTTCCCGATCATCTCCCACGCTGAGCCGCCCCCCCCCGCTCGGTATCGCTGCGGGGGGGGGGGGGCGCCGCTAGTTCTAGTACCTGAAGAGAGGAGGAGTAAGAGCCGGATGACCCCCCCCTGTGGATTCCTCCCAGGGCCACCGCTGGTACTGATAGCCCGCAGCAGGCCCCGGAGGGTCTCTATGACCGGGGCTCCTAACGTGATGCCGGACCTGGGGGATAGGTGACGGACGAGGCACTCGGGACGGGAACCCTCCTAGCCCAATCTCCATGCCAGCGGTGTAGCAGCCAGCGATGTAGCCGCTCCCCCAGTGTGTCAGCTAGCCACAGCCACCACATCCCTGTACCTCTGCAGCAGTCCTGACTTGATCCAACAAGGCCTCATAGACACCCATCATGCCACAGTTCTTGCAGGGGAGGGAGACGATCGAAGCTGAAGCTGTCACTTCTCCTGACTCCTTGGAATGTGAGAGAACTACCTCCCCACAAAGACCCTCTCATCTGAACCCTGCCCATTCAACCTCTTCCTCCAATCAGGTAAGGGCTACACCCCCACCAAACCCCCTGACCTAGCTGACCCGTACCTGACCCTGTTCCTCCCTTAGTCATGCCGCCCCTCCGTCCATTTTCTCCTACGGGTCTCACTTGAGTTACTGATCTAGAAAAGGCATGCTATTTGGGCAAGCAATTGCATTTTTAAGAGATCAGCAATAACAGTGTTTGCAAAACTTTTAAAGTTGTGTTTCTTTTAACAAGGCTCCATCCTTAAAAAAAAATGCAGATATAAACCACATGTTCCTAGTCCTGCCTGTTGTTGCAAATCCAAAGCCGTTTACACTTCTGAGTAGTGCAATTGCTTTCCACTACTTCCCCCTCCCCTCTCACATATTTTTATTGGCCCATCACTTTAATGGACTGCTTTATAGGATAATAGGATAGTGCAAGAAAGGGCTGGTAAGCTTTATCATTATCAGGAAATGCTGGATCTTTGTCTCGAAAATTTGTGACTTGTAATTTGGTCATAACAGCAGGGTTATTGAGACTGCTGCAGGTATACACAACACATTTAGGCACTTGAGTTTTATAAATGCTAGTTATCTTACTTTACCTTTAGAAAAATAATATTTGCATTTTCTAGGGTCTGCAAAGCTTTGCACCCGCAATTCGTGGATCACAAATGCAATGTCAGGCTCCTGCAGACTCTTTCTCCAGCTCCCTGCTCATATCCTGGTATGAGCTTTCAGTTGGAGAGCTGGAGGAAGTGTCAATGGACTATGAGTGTGATGATTACTGCACTTACAGGAGAAACTCGAAAAATTTGAATATCGTGCAAAAGTAAATTTTTTTCACTAATGCAACTTAAAAGGTGAAACTAATATATTAGATAGATTTATTACATGCAAAGCAAGATAGTTCAAGCTGTGATTTGTCATAATTGTGATGATTATGGCTTACAGCACATGAAAACCCCAAATCCACAATCTCAGAAAATTAGAATATTGTGAAAAGATGCAATATTCTAGGCTCAGAGTGTCCCACTCTAATCAGCTAATTAAGCCATAACACCTGCAAAGGGTACCTGAGCCTTTAAATGGTCTCTCAGTCTGGTTCAGTAGGAATCACAATCATGGGAAAGACTGCTGACCTGACAGTTGTGCAGAAAACCATCATTGACATCCTCCATAAGGAGGGAAAGCCTCAAAAGGTAATTGCAAAATAAGTTGGATGTTCCCAAAGTGCTGTATCAAAGCACATAAATAGAAAGTTTGTGGAAGGGAAAAGTGTGGAAGAAAAAGGTGCACAAGCAGCAGGGATGACCGCAGCCTGGAGAGGATTGTCAGGAAAAGGCCATTCAAAAGTGTTGGGGACTTTCACAAGGAGTGGAATGAGGCTAGAGTCAGTGGATCAAGAGCCACCACACACAGACGGATCCTGGACATGGGCTTCAAATGTCGTATTCCTCTTGTCAAGCCACTCCTGAACAACAAACAACGTCAGAAGCTTACCTGGGCTAAAGAAAAACAGACCTGGTCTGTTGCTCAGTGGTCCAAAGTCCTTTTTTCAGATGAGAGCAAATTTTGCATCTCATTTGGAAACCAAGGACCCAGAGAATGGAGGAAGAATGGAGAAGCACACACTGCAAGATACTTGAAGTCTAGTGTGAAGTTTCCACAGTCTGTGTTGATTTGGGGAGCCATGTAATCTGCTGGTGTTGGTCCACTGTGCTTCATTAAGTCCAGGATCAACGCAGCCGTCTACCAGGAGATTTTGGAGCACTTCATGCTTCCTTCCGCAGACGAGCTCTATGGGGATGCTGACTTCATTTTCGAGCAGGACTTGGCACCTGCCCACACTGTCTAAAGCACCAAAACCTGGTTCAATGACCGTGGGATTACTGTGCTTGATTGGCCAGCAAACTCGCCTGACCTGAACCCCATAGAAAATCTATGGGGCATTGCCAAGAGAAAGATGAGAGACATGAAACCGAACAATGCAGAAGAGCTGAAGGCCGCCATTGAAGCATCCTGGTCTTCCATAACACCTCAGCAGTGCCACAGGCTGATAGCTTCCATGCCACGCCGTGTTGAGGCAGCAATTGCTGCAAAAGGGGCCCAAACCAAATACTGAGTACATATGCATGCTTCTACTTTTCAGAGGTCCGATATTGTTCTATGTACAATCCTCGTTTTATTGATTGCATGTAATATTCTAATTTTCTGAGATTGTGGATTTGGGGTTTTCATGAGCTGTAAGCCATAATCATCACTATTATGACAAATTACGGCTTGAACTATCTTTCTTTACATGTAATGAGTCTATCTCATATATTAGTGTAGCGGCCTCCTCACTCCCCTCTTTGCATCAGCTCGTCTTTCTCTTGTCTAGGGGTACCTTAGAGGGGAGAGAGCGGGGTCACCACGCCAAGCCTTCACCACATGTGTCCGTGCGGTGTGAGCAAAGTTCCTTCTCTACCTTCGGGTCAGTGTTGTGCACCTGGAGTTACCTTGAACAATGTCCACCAAAAAAGAGCCCCACACCATTAAAGTCCAACCTTCCTTTATTCTTCTCGAGTGAACAGCACAATCAGTTAGACTCCCTTAAAGAACAGAACAAACAAGGTGGTGTGGATGCGAGTAGGCCCAGACACAATGAACTCTCCACTTTCCTTCCTGAAAGTGGGCTGAGGTCTCCTAGTGAGAGGGGAATTTCCTTCCAGGCGGTCTCCGATGGGAGGCTCACCCGTCACTGGCAGTCTGCTGCACCCGATCTTCGAGTGAGGAGCTCCCCCCGGTCCATTACGCCTTCCGGATTCGGGTACCCAATCCCTGGTTTCCCTAGGATTTCCGTCCCTCGCGGAACTCAGTGTTGGGTACTGAGCTCCAGACCTCCATTCCAGTACCTCACCCCAGGCTAAAAGTGCCTGGGATGGAACACGACCTCCGGACGTCCTCTAGGCCTAGGCTGCCTAGAGGACCGACACGAACCACCGCCCTCAGGCTGAAGGTGCCTGGGACTCGACCCCGTGACAAAGATGGCCGGCCCCTTTATACCCTCTCCCAGCAAGCACGGCGGGTTCCCCGCCCCACCATACCACTGCCGAGGGAGGACAAAAAGGAGGCACAGCACACAGCAATGGTTCAACCCCAGCCCAAGGCGACAGCGCCACCCGCTGGACCGCAAGGAACTGTACATCTCTGGTGTCTCTGCCAGTTTGAACTACACCCAGGAAAGTACATACCCGCTACATTAGTTTCACCTTTTAAGTTGTATTAGTGAAATAAATGAACTTTTGCATATTAAAATTTTTTACGTTTCACCTGTTCATTGAGGATTACAAGTCAGTCTACCGTGGTGGAAGACAGGACTTGTAGTTCATGAATTCCCATATCTCTGTGAATGACTGATGTGGCTGTTTGGGCAGAACCTCACACAGCCACATCAATTACAAATTCAACAGCTGCTGTTGGGAAGAAGACTGCTCTCTGCCCCCCAACTAACCATTGTCATAAATACGGTTGTCATATGTTACTAAAGGAGGACTTTGCCTTCAATGATCTAGTCTCTTTACCTACTTCAATTTCTCCAGCTATTTACCAGCTAAGGGACAAACAATATTTTATTTATGTTATTGCCTGTCAAGCATAACTTAATTTTTCTATATTTTCTCAAGGCAAACATTAGTAAAAAATAAAAAATAAGGATTGTTTTCCAGTTTGACCTATCATAGTTTTAAAATAACTAGTGTTACTTGTGTTTAAATAAATTTTTATTTTGCAAACTGTCCTGTTTCTTACAACACTAAAATGATGTTTCTGATACAAAGCGTGGTTATTTGCAAATAAGATAAGAGTTTTTTTTTTTTATGTTGTTGCAATAAATAAACAATTCCATGAGCAAAAATATAAAATGCATTTGCATATGAATGGTAAAAAAAAAAAACATAGTAAAAACTAGCGAGAAGGGAGTGGTGTTAATTTTGGGCTAATTACGGTTAAGTATGGGCTAATCAGGGGTTACGTTTTTTTTTTTTTTGTAAAAAAACAAAACAAAAAAAACAAACATTTCTATAAGTTTTAGCTAATTACAGTGTAATGAAATGGTTACATTGTAATTAAGTGCTCCTAATACCAAGTGTGCATGGGCTTTGAAATGGGACACATGGCAACTATTTCTAACTCCTATCATTGTTCCCAAAAGTTGCCCTGATCGAGAGTGTGAAATGGCACTGCTTAGGCCTCAGCACCACATTGACTTTTATGGTTTTCCCTGCAGGGATGTTTCGAGTGGAGTTCTGGGTGTGCACAATGCTGTATATGCTACTTCTGTGTGTAGGACCCCAGGAGACCTAGGCCAACAGCTGCAACTAATTATACTGATACAGAATTCTTACTGGTATATTGTTTCTATAAATAATTAGTGTATCAAGTTGTTAGGTTCATGCCAGACAACAGAAACACTGAAAGCAGTATTAAACCCCAAAACAAACATTTTTTGTATTGCAGAGTACCAATCCTTAAATATGGCGGCTGGATTCGTTTTCCTTTTATTTTTACCCTGTGATCCCGCCAATAAGATACTTTATGTTATAGGGTGTCTACACTCTGGATCAGGGGTCTCTAGACTTTCTAAAGAAAGGGCCAGATTACTGTCCTTCAGACTTTAGGGGGGTGGACTGTGCCCAGTTGGAGTAAACAATGCCCAATCTTAGGTATTGGGGGAGAAATAGTTGGTGTCAGTAGGAGGAATAGTGCCCCATTTTTGCTGTCATTGGAAGGAATTTTGCCCTATCGTTGGTGTCAGTGGAAGGAACATGTATACCAGACCCATATCTACTATAAGGATCTGGTATAGATAAAGAAAATACCTGCCTGCTTAGTTTACAAAGGAAGTACTATATTTTTCGGCGTATAACACACACTTTTTCCCCTGAAAATCGGAGACAAAGCAGGGGTGAGTGTTATACGCCAACAGCGTACCTCACAGAGCTGTCATCTCCTCTCCACTCGGCTCCTCTGCTTTCACGTCACACACACACAGTCCCGCCTCTGTCACCGGCATTGGACCAGTGTTCTGCCTATCACAGTAGCTGGTCCAATGCTGATGGCGGAGGCGGGACTGTGTGTGTGTGTGTGTAACGTGAGAGCCGAGTGGAGAGGAGATGACGGCTCAGTGATTTCTTAATTCAGGCTGCTGGTGTGGGAGATGGTGAGACTGCAAATGATGATAGTTTAAAAAAGGCATTAATGACAATAATCAGGCAGCATTGATCAGGCTGCATTGAGGACATACACACACTATATTACCAAAAGTATTGGGACGTATTGGAGTGTGTCTATGGGAATGTTTGACCATTTTTCCAGAAGCGCATTTGTGAGGTCAGGCACTGATGTTGAACGAGAAGGCCTGGCTCACAGTCACCGCTCGAATTCATCCCAAAAGTGGCGCTATTGGGTTGAGGTAAGGACTCTGTGCAGGTCAATCAAGTTCCACCACCCCAAACTTGCTCATCCACATCTTTATGGACCTTGATTTGTGCACTGGTGCGCAGTCATGTTGGAACAGGAAAGGGTCATCCCCAAACTGTTCCATCAAAGTTGGGAGCATGTCCAAAGAGTCTTGGTATGCTGGCGCCTTAAGAGTTCCCTTCACTGGAACTAAGGGGCCAAGCCCAACCCCTAAAAAACAACCCCACACCATAATCCCTCCCCTCCGCCAAATGATTTAGACCAGTGCAGAAACTAAGGTCGATAAAGACATGGCCTGCACAGAATCCTGACCTCAACTGAAAGAACACCTTTGAAATTAATATGAGTGGAGACTGCGAGTCAGGCCTTCTCGTTTACATCAGTGCCTGACCTCACAAGTGCGCTTCCGGAAGAATGGTCAAACATTCCCATAGACACACTCCTAAACCAGCCATCCCAGAAGAGTTGAAGTTGTTATGGTTGTAAAGGATGGGCCAACTCAATATTGAACCCTACGGACTAAGACTGGGATGCCATTAAAGTTCATGTGCGTGTAAAGGCAGGTGTCCCAATACTTTTAGTAATATAGTGTATATACATACTGTAAACTATTAACAGGTTCCCTTTAATACAAATATTCTGTTGCCTAGGATCAGTAATTGCACAGGGTCCCAGGTGCTGTAAAGAAAGCCTCTGACACCGGACGCTTCCAACGGCTATTCTGTGAAAGGCAGAAATAATCAGAATGTTCTGTGTGTCTAATTTTTTGATCTTTTGCTTTCCCCGGTTCTTTGACTGTGCCGTCCGGTATATATCATCCTTCTGATTTCTTTCTTTAGCATATACTCATTTGCTCTTTTCATCATTCTCCCTGTCCCCTTGCTTAATTAATTCCCCTGGTTAACAGGAGGGAGCTTAAGCCATCCTCTGTTGGAAGCTTTGTAGCCTGATCTCTCCACTCTCTTTATTTTATAGAACATTTCATCTCTCCTGTTAAGAACCTGTGGCCATGGCGTGTGCAGCTTTACATAACAACGAGTCCCCGAAATAGAGCGACAGATTACAAGCATCGGGATGGGAATCAAAGGCTCACAGCTGAGTTTAGAATCTAGACAGACGGAAACAAATCTGAGCTTTGCTTATAACAAACGGTTTACCTGTATGGAAAGGCAGATGGGGCAGTGGCGGTCATGTTTCAGCAGAAAAAGTAGGGGATTAATATAAAAAAATATCCATATAAAAGGAAGACCTTTTTTCCGCACTGACCACATTTTCTAGATGGCTAATTTTCTTGATTTAGGTTTAAAATAACTGGATAGCAAATTGGTTTTCATGTCTGCTCTCAAAGTTTATGTGTGCAGATCTGAAGATCCTTCCCTTACCAAGGGTCAATCAGTACTCTCAAAATTATATTTTAGTTATAGATGGAGCCTTGTGGGCAGAGTCAGCCTCTGACTTCTTATACAGTATATTGTTGATACTCACAACAGTGCCATCTTTCCTCTATCCCTGTTTATACCTGCAGATCAGTGCTTCTCAACCCCGTCCTCAAGTACCCCCAACAGGCCATGTTTTGGGAATTTCTCTTAGATAAAATAGCTGTCCAAAATACCAAGCCATTGACTGTGATTTAACCACTTCCCATCCCGCGTATAGTAATATGACGTTCGCCAGGTGGCTCTGCCATCCCGGGTGGCCGTCATATGACGTCCTCTGGCCTCCCGGCCGCCAGGGGGAGTGCGCGGTTGCCGAAGCGCGTGCCTAGCGGCCATGATGTCCGCCCGGCACCCGTGATCGCCAGTTACAGAGCCAGGGACGTGGATCTGTGAGTGTAAACACACAGATCCACGTCCTGTCAGAGAGAGGAGACCAATGGTGTCTTCCTTGTACATAGGGACACCGATCGGTCACCCCCCCAGTCAGCGCCTTCCCCCCACAGTTCGAATCACTCCCTAAGGAACACATTTAACCCCTTGATCGCCCCCTGGTGTTAACCCCTTCCCTGCCAGACACATTTACACAGTAATCAATGCATTTTTATAGCACTAATCGCTGTATAAATGTGAATGGTCCCAAAAATGTGTCAAAAGTGTCCGATATGTCCGTCGCAATATCACAGTCACAATAAAAATCACAGATAGCCGCCATTACTAGTAAAAAAAAAAAAATGATAATAAAAATGCTATAAATCTATCCCCTATTTTGTAGCCACTATAACTTTTGCGCAAACCAATCAATATACGCTTATTACGATTTATTTTTTACCAAAAATATGTAGAAGTATACGTATCGGCCTAAACTGAGGAAAAAAATTGTTTTTAAAAAAAAAAATTAAATTGGATATTTATTATAGCAAAAAGTTAAAAATTGAGTTTTTTCAAACTTGTCTTTTGTTTATAGCGCAAGAAATAAAAACCGCAGAGGTGATCAAATACCACCAAAAGAGAGCTCTATTTGTGGGGAAAAAATGATAAAAATGTCATTTGGGTTGCATGACCGCACAATTGTCATTCAAAGTGGGACAGCGCGTAAAGCTGAAAAATGGCTTGGGCAGAAAGGGGGTGAAAGTGCCCTGTATTGAGGTGGTTAAATCAATATGGCAGGCGTGTCGGCATCGTTTCCCCAAAGCCGATGCACGTGGCCGGTGGGTGCATTGTCCGCCGGGCACCCGTGATCGCTCCTGACAGAGCTAGAACGGGGATCTGTGTTTGTAAACACACAAATCCCGGTTCTGTCAGGGGAGTAGAGACAGATCGTGTGTTCCTACTAAGTAGGAACAGCGATATGTCTCCTCCCCCACTCAGTCCTCACCCCCCACAGTTATACCACACAGTGAGGGAACACATTTAACCCCTTGCCTACCAGTAACATTTATACAGTAATCAGTGGCTGTTTTTAGCTCTGATCGCTGTATAAATGTCACTGGTCCCAAAAAAGTGTCAAAAGTGTCTGATTTGTCCGTCGCAATGTCCCAGTCCCGATAAAAATTGCAGATCGCCGCCATTACTAGTAAAAAAAATAAAAAATAATAAAAATGCCATAAATATATGCCCTATTTTGTAGACACTATAACTTTTGCGCAAATCAATCAATATATGCTTATTGCAATTTTTTTTTTTTTTTTACCAAAAATATGTAGAAGAATACATATCGGCCTAAACTAATTTTTTTGGGGAGGGATATTTTTTACAGTACAAAATATTGTGTTTTTTTTAAAAAAAATCGCAATTTTTATGTTTCTAGTGCAAAAAAATAATAATTTAGAGGTGATCAAATACCACCAAAAGAAAGCTCTATTTGTGGGGAAAAAAGGACATCAATTTTGTTTGGGTACAAGGTTGCACGGCAGCACAATCGTCAGTTAAATCGACGCAGTGTCGTATCGCAAAAAATGGCCTGGTCATTAAGGGGGCAAATCTTTCCGGGGGTGAAGTGGTTAAATAAATGCTTACAATATGGATAGTGGGAAACTTTTAACATGACCATAGCTGGTGTGTAGACCCAGGAACTTATACTGGAACTGAAGGTATTGCAGAAGAGGCATTTTATTTCTCTTTTTTAATAAAATACACATGCCTGCCTGTTTGCAATCCTCTGTAGAATGTACACTGAGCTGTGCATGCAGAGTGATGTCATCATGCACCGGCCAATCAAGATGGCCAAAGACCAGTACCCAAAAGAAGCCAGGGAAAAGATACCAGCAAGGGATCTCCTGGGGTATGAACCATTAGAACATAGGTTAGTATTTTTGACTTATTTTCCACTTCAAGTATAAAGATTTCACAGTTCCTGAGAGATATAGGAATCAGTTAGTTTAACTGTCTTATCACGAAAGGTAAAATGTATTAGTCATAGTCAAAATAACAAGGGACTTGTGGTTTTGAAGAATGTGATGTACAATGGAAAGGTAACAGAAATTTGGTCAGTAAAAAAAATTCTGTTATGTGACTCCAGCAGATTTATATCCTTGATAAACTCCGATATTAAAATTCTAGAAGAGATCTAGTCTCTAAAATTGAATAAATATAATTCAATCTTTAATAAACAGAGACACAGCAGCCTTCATTCCTGGTTGATCTACAAGGATAAATATGTGGTATTTTTATAAACTTACCGTTGCCCTGTTCTATGCATTTAAAAGAGCACTCATAAAGGTTTTGATTTGGTGTAACAGAAGTACCGGTACTTGGTGAAATACATATATATTTTGGAAATTGCATTCTAGGGGTGGGAGCTAAGAAGACACCCGTGCTATAGCTCAGATCATAAATATGCTAGAATAAAAAAATTTTTAAAAAATACCAAAATTGTATAAAAACACCCACACACACACACACACACATTAGAAGTGAAAAACTAGGTAGGATGGGACTTTAGAGTTCCCAGACAAAGATAAAATAAAGCCTCAATGTTTTATTTGTACAAAGGTTAAAAGGCAAACACATATAAACACATTACATATGAATGACAGTTTCAACCGTAGCTTGCTATATTGTGTTTAATTCCAAATGCACGATCAACTTCTACATGTTTCGCCAAAATGGCTTCTTCAGGAAGTATTTTAGTGCAAATAACATGACTAAAAGAAAAAATTATCATAATTAGTACAAATACATACATAAATAAATTTATGTGACATGTCAAAATCAACATCACATACCAAAGCACCCAGAAGTTGCACCCAGATAGAGGCAAGGGCTAAGGATGGAGGGGGAAGAATTTCCAGAGAGTTGTGGGGTGCACCGAGACTCCCAAGAGCCTCAGGCATGGACCCAATCCCCCATACACACCCTCACTCTGGGTCAATCTCAGAAGGGGTACAAACAACACAGGACAAACTTGAGACTAGGACATAAGTAATGTTAGGGTTAGAAATATTGTATGGGCCAGGGCTCTTACTAAAATCAAATTAGTAACACGAATGCGAAGAAAATACACCCCACTATGGGTGCGGTCTGAATCATCCACAAATATAATTGTACCAATCGATCTACAATTACGGTATATAAAGAAAGAAAAACAAAAAGGATCAGGGGGTCTAGACACAAGTTCTATACATAGAACATTCAAACATTAGATGGTAGGCGGGGGTTCTATTCATACAACATCCACCTTTAAATAGTGGTTAAATATATACTTTGTTCACATCTATTGTTTCACTAACATGTTAAATAATATAAAAAGGATTTACTTTCAAGGTGGATGCTTGAACCTTGTATATGAGGCCTCCATCTCTGTAAAATTAAAAATCTATTGCAGTGTGTAGACGCACCCCACTCACCTATCTGGGACAGAAACGCCACTATCTCTATGTGAAGACGCTTCCTGTGTTCTGGCAAGATGGCCGCCAGATGTCCGGCTTTTTTACCCCTCCCATCCCGCTGGCGTATGACGTCACAGCAGAGCAAAGACAACCGAGGGGAGAAGTAAGACCGATCATGTATGGCTCCCTACTTTCCTCCCCTTTGTGGAACGCACGCAAGGTGGAGTGTAACAAAGGTCGCAGTCTTGTATTGCACAAGGCCAAATTACTGCACATGCCCACTCTGCTGCATGGTATACTACACAGCGCCCGGGGAGGCATCAACATGCCTTGCCGGGCCCACGCTGCCATCCCATGTCGGAACACCCGGGAACACCCCCTAGAAGCAGCAAGATGGACCCCCGTCTTGGGTAAGAGGGGACAGCGCAGGATCACTCATGCCGATCATCCCCACCTAATATTGGGCACCCGATCACAAGGCGCCTTGGGTGTTCGTGCGAAGACCCCATGCAGAGGGTGCACATGAGTGGGGGAGGGGGGAGTTTTTCACTTCTACTGGTATTCTGGAATGTGGTGCAACTATAATGAAATCTCTAGCCGTACAGTTCCCTCTTCTTTTAAAACACACATATATTACTGTGCAAAAGTTTTTGGCAGGTGTGAAAAAAATGCTCTAAATTAAGAATGTTTTCAGAAATATAAATGTAACAGTTTATTTTTTATCAATTAACAAAATAAAAACAGAAGAGAAATTCAAATCAAATCAATATTTGGTGTGAACACTCTTTGCCTTCCAAACAGCATCAATTCCAGGTACACTAAAATTTTTATCTTTGAAAGCATTCTTACTTTACAGCATTCCTTTACACTTGCCTAAAACTTTTGCACAGTACTATATACTGTATGTAGCGGTACCACCGTAGGGGCTGCTAAGTGATGTGGCCCATCTGTCATCCTGCCTAGCCCGGTGTTCACTCCTCAGTCACTCTCAGGCATAAAACAGTCCATGTTCTTGTTTTTGTTTGTTTTATTGGTCTCTGACTGTAATCTCTGAGTCCTCTCAGGCGTGCCTCCCCAGTCCTCCTGACTGCACATGTCACTCACCAGCCCTCCTGGCTGCAACAAGTGGTTCCCTCCTGAAAACTTTCTCAGCAGTACTAGCTTCTGCTGTCCTCTCTTGCTCCTCCTGTGCCTCCTCTTCAGAGCCTCCACGATTTCCTGGAGGTCTCCGTTGTGCACACAAGCACAGGCCCAAGGTCACCCCCCCAGACTGGGGAGCTCCCTCAAAGGCCCCGACAGCCTAGTATGCCATCCTCAGTTCATCCACCCTAAAACTCCTCCCCAGCTGGGCTGACTCTAGGTATTTAAGGAGACCTACGCCCTGCCAATCCAGTTCGGGGATTGGTCAGGGCTCCTTAGAACACCCCAGACAGCTCCACCTCTCCTCTCCTCCTCTCCTTCTAGAATTCTCCAGAAGGAAGAGGGAGGTCTCAGTGACACTGCCTGTGAGTCACCAGCTGCTAACTCTGAGCCCCTCCCAGCCCACACAAACCAAAATAAAGAGGCCTAGATTTCAGCCTAAATTTGACTATACTGACAAAAAAAACAAATCTAGCACCTATCTATGTAGATATGTATATACATGTCTACATGTATATATGTATATAGGTATGTGAATATACTGTCTATCTATCTATCTATCTATATATATATATATATATATATATATATATATATATATATATATATATATATATATATATATACACAGGTGAAACTCGAAAAATTTGAATATCGTACAAAAGTTCATTTATTTCACTAATGCAACTTAAAAGGTGAAACTAATATATGAGATAGACTCATTACATGCAAAGCAAGATAGTTCAAGCTGTGATTTGTCATAATTGTGATGATTATGGCTTACAGCTCATGAAAACCCCAAATCCACAATCTCAGATAATTAGAACATTACATGCAATCAATAAAACAAGGATTGTACATAGAACAATATCAGACCTCTGAAAAGTATAAGCATGCATATGTACTCAGTACTTGGTTTGAGCCCCTTTTGCAGCAGATACTGCCTCAATGCAGCGTGGCATGGAAGCTATCAGCCTGTGGCACTGCTGAGGTGTTATGGAAGACCAGGATGCTTCAATAGGGGCCTTCAGCTCTTCAGCATTGTTCGATCTCATGTCTCTCATCTTTCTCTTGGCAATGCCCCATAGATTCTCTATGGGGTTCAGGTCAGGCGAGTTTGCTGGCCAATCAAGCACAGTAATCCCACGGTCATTGAACCAGGTTTTGGTGCTTTTGTGGGCAGGTGCCAAGTCCTGCTGGAAAATTAAGTCAGCATCCCCAGAGAGCTCGTCTGCGGAAGGAAGCATGAAGTGCTCCAAAATCTCCTGGTAGACGGCTGCGTTGACCCTGGACTTAACGAAGCACAGTGGACCAACACCAGCAGATGACATGGCTCCCCAAATCAACACAAACTGTGGAAACTTCACACTGGATTTCAAGCATCTTTTTGGTCCTTGGTTTCCAAATGAGATGCAAAATTTGCTCTCATCAGAAAAGAGGACTATGGACCACTGAGCAACAGACCAGGTCTGTTTTTCTTTAGCCCAGGTAAGACGATTCTGACGTTGTTTGTTGTTCAGGAGTGGCTTGACAAGAGGAATACGACATTTGAAGCCCATGTCCAGGATCCACCTGTGTGTGGTGGCTCTTGATGCACTGACTCCAGCCTCAGTCCTCTCCTTGTGAAAGTCCCCAACACTTTTGAATGGTCTTTTCCTGACAATCCTCTCCAGGCTGCGGTCATCCCTGCTGCTTGTGCACCTTTTTCTTCCACCCTTTTCCCTTCCACATAACTTTCTATTAATGTGCTTTGATACAGCACTTTGGGAACATCCAACTTCTTTTGCAATTACCTTTTGAGGCTTTCCCTCCTTATGGAGGGTGTCAATGATGGTTTTCTGCACAACTGTCAGGTCAGCAGTCTTTCCCATGATTGTGATTCCTACTGAACCAGACTAAGAGACCATTTAAAGGCTCAGGAACCGTTTGCAGGTGTTAATGGGACACTTTGAGCCTAGAATATTGCCCCTTTTCACAATATTCAAATTTTCTGAGATTGTGGATTTGGGGTTTGGGGTTTTCATGAGCGGTAAGCCATAATCACCACAATTATGAAAAATCACGGCTTGAACTATCTTGCTTTGCATGTAATGAGTCTATCTCATATGAGTTTCACCTTTTAAGTTGCATTAGTGAAATAAATGAACTTTTGCACGATATTTACATTTTTCTAGTTTCACCTGTGTGTGTGTGTGTATATATATATATATATATATATATATATATATATATATATATATTGTGGTAGTGTGGTACCTCACCAGTGGATGAATACAGGATTTTCAACCAGGTAGGTTGAGGGGCTCCAGGGTATTTGCTTGTTTTGGAGGAAACTGGCTTTTCAGTTTCCTCATGATTAACTAAAGTCCACTTTGGGACCTGGAGCCTGGGGATTTCTTAGAGATTCGGGTGGGATGAAATCCCCAGTCCTGGATCAGGGTTTTGAGACTCACCAGCACACTGATTGTTTAGGTGTGTGTGGGCCTGATAGTAGAGTCAGGACCAGCATTCTGGGCTCCTCCCTCCCAACGAGTGCAGGTGTGCACTGGGGAAGCCATAGAGTGCTTGTGTGCACTGTGGAAGCTAGAGACCCAAGTCTGAGGCTCAGAGCAGTGAGGGGCTGCTATCTAAATGGACGGTGTTGCCAAGGGAATAGTCTGTAGGAGACAGACGAGAGCCTGAAATGGAAGGCCTGAGCAGCACTGCTGTATGTACAGTATAAGCCAGGAGGCCGAATGTCATTTTGTTGATGAAAAGGAGTGCCGAAACCCCTGCGGGAAACCTTTTATTTTGTTCTGAACTTCTTTTAATAAAAATGGGCAAACAAAGCCCTTAAAAAGAAGAACCAGCGAGTGGCAGTGTCCTTTAAGCTCTACACTTGATTCTAGTCCTCCACAATATATATATATATATATATATATATATATATATATATATATATATATGTATGCATTTCTGCAGCTGACATGGGAGAATTTCTTTATTAGAATATAAAAGGCTACCCTGGGGGCTAGGTCTCACAAGAGATTCCTAAAATCAGCAGTGCCAAATCATTAAAGTGGATGTAAACCCACTCTCATTCTTTCTAAACTACTGCCATAGTGCTGATCTATAAGGATATAGATGCCTCCTGCATGTATCCTTATCTGTCAAATGTCTCCCCTCTGTCTGTTATGAGACCTGAAAAACTGCAGATTCTGTGGGTGGATCTGTTGTCTGGAGCTCGGTGGGTGGAGTCGTGATGTCAGTAGACTCCCCGCCCACCTCTACACTCCCCTTGTCAACGTGCATTTTCTCCTGTGGATTCCTTCTGCTATGATCACTAACATCCAGACAAAATCCAGAAAAGTACCCACATAACTTCAGAAAAGATGTGGGGGTGGGAATTAAAAAATAATGTCTAAAGCTAGTGCACGAGATATGTAAATAACCTGTCACTCAAGGCAAGGGGGCGGAACAGACAAAGGTACTGTAACTCTGTTTATCTGTTTTATCTCACTGAACAATAAAAAAGGATTGCTCAGAGCTGGATTAACTCTTTGTGGCAAGACCTGGCACAAATGATAGGAAATCTTATACTCTACATTGTGACAGCAAAAAAAAAAAAAAAAAAAAATTGGGTTTACATACACTTTAAGTGGTGTTGATTTCTACAGCATTCAAGGCCCACCGACTTCTAGAGGAGAAAGAAAAATCATGACTGCACATGACCCAACTGAAGATGGAGAATACATATGTATACAATAGGGTTGTCCCGATACCGATACTAGTATCGGTATCGGGACCGATACCAAGCATTTGCGCGAGTACTTGTACTCGCGCAAATGCTCCCGATGCCCAGTCCGATACTTTTTTTTTTTTTTTCTCAGAGCGGGGGGTGGAGAGCAGGGCGGAGATCGGGGCGGAGAGTGTGCAGCGGGGGGCGGAGAGTGTGCGGCGCGGGACGGAGAGCAGGGCGGAGAGCGTGGCGGGGGCGGAGACCAGGGCCGAGAGCGGGACGGAGAGTGTCCGGCGGGGGGCGGAGACCAGGGCGGAGAGCGGGGCAGGGGGCGGAGACCAGGGCGGAGAGCGGGGCAGGGGGCGGAGACCAAGACGGAGAGCGTGGCAGAGACCAGAGCGGAGAGCAGAGCGGGTCTTCAGGCGGGTAAGTAAAATTAATCTGATCCAATTGCCTTGCCTGTCTGCTGCTCAAATGCTACCTGTTCCCCCTTCACTTCCATGCCGCTGTTCCCCCTTCACCTCCATGCCGCCGTCCCCCTCCGTGCTGCCGCCCCCTCCGTGCTCCTCCTCCACCCCCTTGGTATCTCAGGATGGAGAGCGGAGGTAGGAGCCGATAAATCCGGCTCCTTACTTGTCTGAATGTACCGAGTCATCACTGACTCTGTCCATTCACATAACTGAAACATCGTAAACTGTGTTTACAATGTTTCAGTTTATGAATGGAGAGGAGCCGCTGTCTTCTCTCCATTCATTTTCAGTGCAGCAGAGGCTGCTGAGAAAGGGACTGGGGAATATGTGTCCCTAGTCCCTTTCCCTGTCTCAAAGGGGAGATGTCAGAGGTCTGTTAAGACCCCTGATATCTCACCAAAGCCCCCCACAACAGGGCTGATAAAAAAAAAAGAATAAAATAAAAATGAATTGTAAAAAAAAGAAAAGAAAAGAAAACACACACACTGACACTGTCCACCCCCCCCCCCCCCTTAAAAAAATAAAGCATTGTAAAAAATAAATAAATTAAATAAATAGTAAAAAAAAAAAAAAAAAATACTGACACATGAGATTAAAAAAAAGTATCGGTATTCGGTATCGGCGAGTACTTGAAAAAAAGTATCGGTACTTGTACTCGGTCTTAAAAAAGTGGTATCGGGACAACCCTAGTATACAATGATTTTTTTTCCAAAAAACGGTGATGGGCATTTAACAGCAGATTTCCAGGCCTTCAGGGTTTGATATCCTATGCAAATTTTTATTGAAAGGAAACCATTGGATATTTTCCGTGTATTTACTGTACCTTTTAAGTTATTAGTTACCTGAATGTATTTTTTATACTTTTTTTATACTCTTGCCTGCTGATAAATATTTTGATTGTTGAAATTTATTTGTTGATTTATACATATTAGCTGTTTATATAGGTGTAGCACACCAAACCCAAACTTTACCTGCTTTTCTTCTGCTTGGCTCCTCCGCAGGAAAAAGAATGAGGCACACCGCACCACAAGCTCGTACCCTCCTGAATAGGGAGGTTGAGCGGTGTTAGTTTCTCGGGCCTGCTTGCAGCCAGTGTCAAAAAGCCTCCAGTGCTGACCTCTTTAGCTTTAACTCTCCCCAGTAAGCAACTGTCCACACCAACTGAAAGGTCCAACACTTATTTATTCCTTCTTGCACAATAAACAGTCTCTTTGAGAGCAGACAGGTTGGGACAAACACAGGTCAGATAAGGTGGGAGGAGGTCCAGGCACAAACTTGAATTCGGGTTTCTCCTGTTCTGATTAACACGAACAGGCTTGGCGCATGGTCTCTGCCACAGACCAGGAGGTTGGTCAGTGCCACTGACCGGGTGAAAAAGATGAAAGCCACTGCTACTGACCTTGGGTGTGTAGAATCACTGCCACTGTGATTTAAAGAACACGCACTTCCTTCCATTAGTGAACTAGCCCTTATTGGACAAGAACATCCCTCCGGAGAGTTACCAGAGGCCCCATCTGTCACCACGACTCTGCGCTGGATCTTCAGAAAGGGTCACCTCCCTGGCCTCCTCGTCCTAGATACGGGTCCCCTCGCAAGGCAGATCCCTGGGAGTCTTGGTCCCCGGCGGATCCCAGCCGAAGGCTGCTGGGCTCCGGGCCTTTCTCCAAAGTACCTCACCCCAGATTGAAGGTGTCTGAGATGGAACAGCAGCTCCGTCTCCGGGCCTAGGGCACCCAGAGACAACCCGACCAGGCCTCCGGGCCTAGGGCACCCGGAGGCGACACACACGCACCCAGGCCTAAGGTGCCTGAGCGCGGAACCGACGACCCCCCTGGAAGATGGCCGCCCCCTTTTATATGCTCTCTCGACAGGCACAGCAGGTTCCCCGCCCCGCTGTACTGCTGCCGTTAGGGGACAAAAAGGACACAACCTTGTACTGCGGTTCAACCCGGGCCCATGGCAACAGCGCCACCCATAGGCCCCAGTGAACTTACAAACCAGTACTATCTCCCAGGGATAGAAATGGTCCATGAGACCTAACAATTAGTGCCCCTGAGCCTAGTTACCACTCAGATGCTTCCCCCTAAATGTAACCACCCGCTACATAGGAATATGATTTTGAACATCTCTGTGAGCAATAACAGAAGACTACATTGGTTGGAAATTCTCCTTACCATCCTTAGTTTTACCCTAAATTGATATAGTGAATGCAGGGTCCTGGGGAGACCAGATATAGTGACCGTCCATAACTTTGGCTGGTTCATTGGAGGCAGTAGCAAAGACTGTAAAGTAATTCACAGGAATTGCAAGGCTTCTGATCCCAAACCTACACCTGACTTAGCAACAATATTTATTTTGAGAGAAAATAACAAAAGATTTGTTCATAACTACACTAAATAATAGACAAATATCTACATTTGCAGTTCCATCCATGTAACAATACAACATTTTATGCTTTTCCAGTAAATGTATCATCATTACAAAAATTAGAATAAACAGTAGAAAGTTGGTGCCAGCAATTTTTGTGCTGCACCATTTCTCTTGGATTTGTCATAAATATACATATTTGTTTCCTCTTTAGTGCGAGAAAAAAACATAAAACAATGCCATGTTCAGTTATTGCAACAGCAAGTGACAAGAATATGTTCATTTAGATGAAATTTGCAATTCACTTTACCTCCCAATGTATTGTTTAAACTGCAAGTGATTTCAAATATCATAAAGCCTTTATTGTCTTACCTGGCAGGTTTTTATTAAAACTGTGAACTTATGAGATTGCAGGCAAACACCTGGGATATGTAAAATTTCAGGACACAAACAATCAGAATGAAAAGAGAGAGAAAAAAAAAGTTTTAAACCTATGTGGGCATATTAAAGAGAGAGATGTGCATAATGCATTAATGCTAGTAATGCTAGTAAGTACAAGCTATAGTTTTGTCCATTTCCATGGTGGAGAGGGGCATGACCTGTGTAGTACGTCCTGGACAGGCTATGTTCTTTTTTCTTCTCTCTTTTTTTTTTTAAAGTGATACTAAAGTCTCCTTTTTTTTTGGTTTCAACATAACAAACATGTTATACTTACTTGCTCTGTGCAGTGGTTTTGCACAGAGCAGCCCAGGTCCTCCTCTTCTGGGGTCCCTCGCCGGTGCTCCTGGCCCCTCCCTCCTGTTGAGTGCCCCCACAGCAAGCAGTTCGCTATGGGGGCACCCAAGCTAAACCCCAGCTCCCTGTATCCATTTAGACATGGAGCCGTGGCTCGACTGTGCCCCTTCTCTCCTCATTGGTTCACTGATTTTGATTGACAGCAGCGGGAGCCAATGACGCTTCGCTGCTGTCTCAGTCAATGAGGAAGGAGAGTCCCGGACAGCCGAGTCTCTCATGCAACATCGATAGATCGAGATGGGCTCAGGTAAGCACAGGCCCGGATTTACTCCCTTTGCAACCCCCCCCCCCACACACACACACACACACCATCACATAGGGGGCTTCTGAGCCCCCCCCCCATGTGATAGGAATGAGGTAAAAAATAACAAATACAAAAATGTAATTACATTAAAAATCACCCCCCCCCCCCCGCCAAAAAAGACCTAAAAGTACTTGTTATTTGCATATTGTGTTATTGAAGACATACCTAGTGTGTTTGTGCACTGTTTTTATACAATAATAACTGTAAATATATGCATTATGCAGCATACCCAGCAAGGAATTAAATACCTTTGAGTCAAATATTCTGCTGGGCACTGTAATCTTGTCCTGGAGGGGGCCCAGAGGCAGAGCAGTGGTGATGGGAGAATCATAGCTGCCTGGGAGATGTGGAGACAGATGAACACTGGACTGGATGTGAAGGTCCTCAGTCAGGAGGAGAGGGCTGGGACGTCTCCGGCGCCAGTTTTCTTATCGGTTCACTCCAGGATTTCCTTCCCATGAGCAGGTAAAGTAAAAGACCCCTCCCATTTGCCTGACGCCGTGACGGAACATCGGGACTTGTTGATAGTAGTCACTGGTCGGGACGCCGGGTCGGAACATGGGGACTTGCTGCCGGTGTTTTGCTGATGAGTGTCCCCCCGGCGGATAATGCCCCCCCCTGTACTGCGCAGGCGCAGCTCTTGTGCAGTACGAACCAAAAGCGGGCCGACGGAAATAGCCGAAGATAAATCGCTCAGAGTCAGCTGAACACGGCGCCTGCGCAATGATGACGATATTATGACAGATGCTGCCGCACGCTCCCAATGCCCGTGCTACTCTGCAAGGGGGCGGGTGTATAACTGTTATATCGTCTAAGGGGCGGATAGCTATTGAAGAGGCCGAGTTTTCAAATGATGGGCAGAGCTGATAACTTGGGGGTGGTATTAGCAATATAATCGTGCAAAGCCGCCCAACAACATTGCAAAAGCCGCCCTTTATTTGTTTAAACACGCCCCGCTAAGACGTATAGTATATTGCTAATAGCACGGCCAAGTTATCAGCTCTGCATATCAATAGAAAACTCGGCCTCTTCTGTAGCTCTTCGCCCCTTAGACGATATAACAGTAATGCACCCGCCCCCTTGCAGAGTAGCACGAGCATCGGGAGCGTGCAGCAGCGTCTGTCACAAGATGGTCGTCATTGCGCAGGCGCCGTATTCAGCTGACTCTGAGCTATTTATGTTCGGCTATTTTCATCGACCCGTTGTGGTTCGTACTGCGCAAAAGGTCCCCCGGCGGATAAGGACCTCCCTGTACTGCGCAGGCGCAGCGCGGAGCCGCCGAAAATAGCCGAAGATGTAGAGCTGTGAGTCAGCTCTACACGGCGCCTGCGCAATGACTATGACATTGTGCCAGACGATGCCGCACACTCCCGATGCTAGTGCTACTCTGCAAGGGGCGGGGGTGATTTTAGCAATAAAGTACACGTCTTAGCGGGGCGTGTTAAAACAAATGAAGGGCAGGTTTTGCAGTGTTGATGGGCGGATTTTTCAATGTTGATGGGTGCGTTTGCACAAACTATTTAACTCACAAAAGAGGCAGTATTTTAAAATGATGGACAACAAATCATCAAAATCCGCACTGATACTGTGATAAATTAATTATATTCATTAGTTAAATAGCTTGTGTAAACCCGCCCATCAACATTGTAAAACCCGCCCTCCATTTGTTTTAACACGCCCTGCTAAGACGTGTACTTTATTGCTAAAATCACCCCCGCCCCTTGCACGGTAACACTAGCATCGGTAGCGTGCGGCATGTGTCATAGTCATTGCGCAGGCGCCGTGTAGAACTGACTCTCAGCTCTACATCTTCGCCTATTTTCGGCGGCTCCGTTGAGGTTCGTACTGTGCAAGCGCAGCACCTGCGCAGTACAGGGGAGTCCTTATCCGCCAGGGGGAACTTCTTCGGCAGAACACCAGCCGGGACGACGGGATTTTTTCACCATCCCTGTTGCCGCGGCGCCGCCCCTGCACCCACTGCTGCCCCTAGGCCTGGCCTCAGTGGCCTTGTCTGGAATCCGGCCATGGGTAAGCATTAGGGGGCTGAGAGAGGCTGCTGCACACAGAAGGTTTTTTATCTTAATGCATAGAATGTAATAAGATAGAAAACCTTCTGCCTTTAGAATCACATTAATCTTTGGAGATGCTGCATAGGTTGTTTGATGCTGGAAATACTTACTATGGATATGTTTCACTGAAAATGGAGCTGGCTGGGGCCAGTTTGAAAAAAAAAACATCCCAGAAGAAAACAGAAGGCTGATATCATTACAATGTGTAGCACTTTCTATTTATTTAAAGTGGTTCTTCATCCTGAAAACAAATACTGTAGCTGCTGTCTTGTAATAATAGGACCCTTAAGCCCCTCACACACAATCAGAAAATCGTACGAAAAATAACGCTTTTGAAACGATTGTATGATAATAGGATCGTTAGTACAGAGCTTTTCAAGAGCCAGATGAGACGATTTTCGTATAATCAGTACAGTTGTCGTTCGAAAATGCAATGTGAGTGCATTACAACATATTACATCACTTCCAAATTTTTATTCTGTCGTACGAGAATTTTCGTTACTTTAGTAAACTCTTCAGGTCCGATCTGAGATTAGCATGCAAAAAAAAATGGATGACCATTCGTCCAATAATCTCATTGTGTGTACCAGGCATTACCTGTCCAGTGACCCAGCGCTGTCCTCACCCAAGCCGGCTCTCTGGCCGTCTCCAAGTCCAGGCACCTACATGTTTACATTGGGAAGCCTGCTGTGATTGCTTGCAGCTTCACAGATGGCTTCCCACTGCGCATATGCAAGCAGCACTATGCTTTGTGAATGGGTCCACAGCTTTCTCTGACCTGTGATGTGTCCCAGAGAATGCGAGGGAAGGAGGGGGGGCGAACTTCTGCTCAGATCGCTACTGCGATCCGATTGAAAGTGGGAACAGGAAAACCTCATAACCAGGTACCCCCCCCCCCAAAAGAAGTGCCAAAACGTAAAAAGGGGGGAGAGGCAGACAAGCAGAACTTCTCCTTTTGGGTGAAGTCACGCTTTAATTTATTATGCTCTGGACTAAATAATAAAATGTTATAATTAGGGATGAGCCGAACACCCCCCGGTTTGCGGCAGAACATGCAAACTTTCGAACACCGTTAAAGTTCATGGGACTTGAACGTAAAAAATAAAAAGTGTGAATTTTAAAGGCTAATATGCAAGTTATTGTCCTAAAAAGTGATTGGGGACCCGGGTCATTACCCCAGGGGACATGTATCAAAGCAAAAAAAAGTTTTAAAAACTGAAGTTTTTTTGGGAGAAGTGATTTTAATAATGCTTAAAGTGAAAAAATAAAAGTGAAATATTCCTTTAAATATCGTACCTGGGGGGTGTCTATAGTATGCCTGTAAAGTGGCATGTGTTTCCCGTGTTTATAACTGTCCCTGCACAAAATGACATTTCTAAAGGAATAAAAGTAATTTAAAACTGCTTGCGGCTTTAATGTAATGTTGGGTCCCGGCAATATAGATCAGTGTCTCTCAACTCCAGTCCTCAAGGCGCCCCAACAGGTCATGTTTTCAGGCTCTCCATTATTTTGCACAGGTGATTTGATCCGTTTCACTGCCTTAGTAATTGCCACACAGCCATTTCATCTGAGGGAAATCCTATAAACATGACCTGTTGGGGCGCCTTGAGGACTGGAGTTAAGAAACACTGATATAGATGAAAATTGTTGAGAAAAACGGCATGGGTACCCCCTCCCCCCCAGCCCATTACCAGGCCCTTTGGGTCTTGTATGGATATTAAGGGGAACCCCGCACCCAAATTAAAAAAAGAAAAGGAAAGGCGTGGGGCCCCCAGGCCCTATATACTCTGAACAGCAGTATACAGGTGGTCCAAACAAGACAGGGACTGTAGGTTTGTTCTTAAGTAGAATCTGTTTGTAATTTGGAACAGGTACATTTTGTAAGTGTAGCTCCAGCCAAAACATCTATTTTTAAGCTTTTTGGATAACATAGGGAAGGGTTATCATAACCCCTGTAACATTTGTTTTGCTGTCTGTGCCCCTGTTCAGAAGATTTCACCTCACTTTTTGTCCCAATGACAATTGGATTTTGGAAAATTTGGGGTTTTTAGGGAAACAAGGATTGGTGATAAAACATCAGTGGAAACACCTTTTTCCCATATTAACTCTTACAGGAGAGAATTTCCCTGCCTAGGGGTAGATTTCCCCTCACTTCCTGTTGTCTCCCTCCATTTGTAAGTAGGAGTTGTTGGTAAGTCGGATGTTTGAAAGTAGGGGACCGCCTGTATATACTATACGGCCTGCCCTATATACTCTGCTAAAAATGGGACCTTAAAGTGGTTGTAAAGTCATTTTTTAAACTTTTACCTACAGGTAAGCCTATACTAAGGCTTACCTGTAGGTAAAAGAAATATCTCCTAAACCTTTACGGTTTAGGAGATATTCCCCTCACAATGCGCCGCTGACAGCAGCGGCGCATGCGCACAGGGGATTCTCGGGCTGAAGGCTCGGCAGAAGCCGAGCCTCGCCGGAACGAAGTCTCCCGCGTGCATGCGCGGGAGTGAGACATCGCGGCTCCAGCCACTCACAGCGCTGGAGCCCCGATACCTGGAAGACACGCCGAGGCAACATGACATCTCCCTCGGCGTGGACCAGGTAAGTTCCCGACGCCTCGTTCTAAGGTAAGTATTTCATAATGAGCTTGTATGCTGTGCATACAAGCTCATTATGCATTTTCCTTTACAGGTGTAAAAATAAAATAAAAATGGCGGGTATACAACCGCTTTAAGTGTTGGTGGTACCAGAACACTGTAAGCCCTCACAGTTACTGTTGGTGGGCGCTGGAATGGGCCCCGCTGTAAAATATTATATCCAGAATTGTAATCACATGCCCCTGTTGAACAGGGGCAGAAAAATTGGGTCTTAGGCAGTGGTGGTGGTGGATGTGCTACAACACTGTAAAGCCTCACAGATACTCTTGTTGAGCGCAGGAACGGGCCCTGTTGAGAAATATTAGATCAAAAATTGTAATTAAGCGCCCCTGTGAAACAGGGGCATAAAAATTGGGCCTTAGGCACTTGTGGTGGTGCCACAACACTGCAACCCCTCACAAATACTCTACTTGAGCGCAGGAATGAGCCCTGCTTCAAAATATTACGGCAAAAATTCTAATTACAAGCCCCTGTTAAACAGGGGCAGAAAAATTGGGCCTTAGGCACTGGTGGTGGTGCCCAGAAACAAAAATGTTCTTAGAAGCTGTCAACGTGAACATTGAGAAGGAACAGGATAGTCACTCAGCATCAGCATAGGCAGTCTTAAAGGGATCTCACATTCATAGTAAAATTATTCGGTTACATCAGCATCAGGTGCTTGGTAGCTGGTGATCCAAGACTGATTCATTTTTATGAAGGTGAGCCGATCAACTGAGTTTGTGGACAGGCGCACTCTGTGATCGGTTACAAAGCCGCACTGAAGCAGCACTGAATTTGCGTTCAGATAGAACGCTGGATGCAGGACAGGCCAGTAGCTCAATTGCATACTGTGCAAGCTCTGGCCAGTGATCCATCCTCAAGACCCAGTAACCCAGTGGATTTTCGGTTGGAAAGGTCTCCAGGTCTGATTTTGCCCCTAGGTATTCCTGCACCATGTAAATCAGACGCTGGCAATGGTTGCTGGAACTGATCAGACCTTGGGCGTGTGGACTAAAAAAATGAATGCAGACGGCCACCTTCTCCACCACGCCTTCTGTGACTGACCGAAGCCTCAGCAACACGTTGTCCAGAACCAGAAAATTGTAACCTCCCAGGATCTGGAAACGCTTGCACAAACCTTTCTGCAAGGCCTCCCGAAGATGTTTCATCCTCTGCACCCTCTGCGAAGGCGGGATAAGTTCCGCAACCTTACTCTTGTAACGTGGATCAAGAAGGGTTGCCAGCCAGTACTGATCCCTCTCCTTGATACCACGAATCCGAGGGTCCTTTCGCAGGCTTTGCAGGATCAGGGAGGCCATGCAGCGTAGGTTTGCTGAGGCATTCGGTCCGGAGTCCTCTGGGTCACAAAGGATGACATGATCCGCAGCCATCTCCTCCCAGCCACGTACAAGTCCATGGGTTTCTGGGGACTGAAAACGACCCCTTGAAGAATGCTGCTGATGCTGAGTGCTAGGCTCCACCTCCATGCTGACACAATCCTCGTCCTCCTCCTCCTCTTCCTGTGTGATAGGCAGGCCTGCAGGAATACTGCCTGGATAAAGGTGCCCTTGAGAGGTAAGGAAGTCCTCCTCTTCCTCCCTCTGTTCTGCCTCAAGTGCCCTGTCCATTATTCCACACAGCGTTTGCTCTAACAGGAAGACAAGAGGGACAGTATCACTGATGCATGCACTGTCACTGCTCACCATCCTCGTGACCTCCTCAAATGGTGACAGGACAGTGCATGCATTCTTGATTACTAGCCACTGGTGTGGCAAAAAATAGCCAAGCTCCCCTGACCTTGTCCTGGTGCCATACTCGCACAGGTACTCATTGATGGCCCTCTGCTGCGTGTGCAGCCACTGCAGAATTGCCATTGTTGAGTTCCACTTGGTAGGCATGTCACAGATGAGGCGGTTCTTGGGCAGGTTGCATTCCTTTTGAAGGTCAGCCAGCCGAGCACTGGCATTATATGACCGGCGTAAATGCCCACAGACTTTCCTGGCCTGCCTCAGGAGATCCTGTAAGCCTGGGTACCTGCACAAGAACCGCTGCGCCACAAAATTAGGAACGTGAGCCAAACAGGGAACATGGGTCAAGTGTCCCTGTCGGAGGGCTCAGAGGAGGTTGGTGCTATTGTCGCAAACCACCATTCCTGGCTGAAGCTGGCGTGGCGTCAACCACCCCTGAGCCTGCCCCTGAAGAGCTGACAGAATCTCTGCCCCAGTGTGGCTCCTGTCCCCTAAGCAAACCAACTCAAGCACCGCATGGCATCTTTTTGCCTGAGTGCTTGCGTAGCCCCTAGAATGCCTACAGAGCACTGCTGGTTCCGAGAACAAATCTGCACAGGAAGAGGCCATAGAGGAAGGAGAGGAGGGGGTGGAGGAGAGAGGTTTGGCAGAATCACCACTACCAGCATTTTGGAGGCATTACTGCACCCTAACCTGTATCCTTCCCAGCTGCCAGCAGAGTTAACGAGTGTGCCGTGAAAGAAAGGTAACGTCCCTGTCCATGCCTGCTGGACCAAGAGTCAGCGGTAATATGCACCTTACCACTGACCGCCCTGTCCAACGAGGCAAAGACATTGCCTTCCACATGCCGGTAGAGAGAAAAAAATGGCGTTTAAGAACCTTCCACTGAGGTGCCGCACATTCCACAAATTCTCGAAAGGGGGCAGAGTCTACCAGCTGAAAAGGCAGCAGTTGGAGTGCTAGCAATTCAGCCAAACTAGCATTCAGCTGCTGAGCATGTGGATGGCTGGGACCAAATTTCTTTTGACGGTTTAGCAACTGGGGTAGGGAAATTTGCCTGCTAAAATCGGATTTAGGTGTACCGCTAGCAGATTGCCCGCAAGTGCTTGGGAAACCTAATTCTACATCTTCATTCCTTTCAGTGCAGGTCTCTGAAAGGACTGAATGTATAGTGGGGTTGGAGATCCCAGCTGATGAGGAGCAAGGAGAGGTCCGCCTTGTTCTTTGGCGTGGGTCTTTTAAGTACTGTTGCCAATGGACTGCATGGGAGCTCGACATATGTCTGGTCAAGCATGTGGTGCCCAAGTGGCTGCTATTTTGGCCATGCTTGAAACGCTTCAGACATATGTTTTAAACAGCAACAGTGCGATCTGCTGCACACATCTCAAAAAAGGCCCACACCAAAGAACTTTTGAAAAAATTTGCGGAGTCAGCAGCGCCCTGCACATGCGGAGCTCTGCGGTGTGATGCAGTCGGTTGGCTGCCCTTAAGCTGGCCCCTGGAGGGCATCCTGCCTCCTCCTCCTCCCTTCTATCAGGCACCCATGTAAAGTCAGTGACCTCATCACCCCCTCCCTCCTCGCCACTGGAGCAAACCTGGCAGTATGCTGCAGCTGGGGGAACATGAATGCCAGTTTCTTGTCCTTCTTGGGCACCCCCTCTCTCTGGGCTCACGTTACTGCCTTCATCCTCAACCTGGGTACCATCATCGGAGCCTTCAAAACGCATGCTCATCCTCCTGCAGCATGTACCCGACACTGTGGTCGAACAGTTCGGGGGACTCCTCAGGACATGATGGTGGGGCTAGGGAAGGAGTGACTGATGCCATTGAGCCGATGGAATAGGCCGCTTTGGCAGCTGCATTGACAGCCAAAGTACTCTGAGCCTGGGTGACAGAGGATGAGGATGAGGACGGCTTTGTGATCCACTCTACCAACTCTTCTGCATGTTGTGGCTCAACACGGCCAGCTGTCCAAAAAAAAGAACAAGCATGCCCCACGGCCACGTGCAGAGGATGCACCATGTCCACGACCAGCACTGTTGGCTGTAGACATAGAGCCTGCTTGCCCTCTTTTAGTGGCCTGTGAGCATCTCCCTTTCATGGTGGCCTTCCAGACATGCTGTAAAATTGGATTAGAAAATCACCGCCTGAAGTTTACTAGAAAAATTACACCAGGAGTGGCCTGCAGTCAGGTTTAGGCTTGGCTAGACTAGAATGCAGTGGATATATATGTAGGAGACTTTATATATATCTTTATGCACTGCAGATCACTGAATCACCTGCCTGCCTGCCTAAAAGTGTAGTTAAAAATGTACACCAGGAATGGCCTGCAGTCAGGTATAGGCTTGGCTAGACTAGAATGCAGTCGATATATATGTAGGAGACTGTATATATATATCTTTATGCACTGCAGATCACTGAATCGCCTGCCTGCCTGCCTGAAAGTGTCTTTAAATGTGTACACCAGGGATGGCCTATAGTCAGGTGTAGGCTTGGCTAGACTAGAATGCAGTGGATATATATGTATGAGACAGTATATATATTTTATGCACTGCAGATCACTGAATCACCTGCCTGGCCTGCCTGCCTGTAAGTGTCTTTCAATACGTACACCAGGAATGACATGTAGTCAGGTATAGGCTTGGCTAGACTACAATGCAGTGGATATATATGTAGGAGACAGTATATATATATATTTTATGCACTGCAGATCACTGAATCACCTGCCTGGCTGGCCTGCCTGCCTGAAAGTGTCTTTGAATACGTACACGAGGAATGGCCTATAGTCAGATAGACTAGACTAGAATGCAGTGGATATATATGTAGGAGAATGTGTATATATATCTTTATGCACTGCAGATCACTGAATCACTTGCCTGCCTGCCTGAAAGTGTAGTTGAAAACATACACTAACTCCAGGAATGCCCTGTAGTCAGATCTAGCTACACAGGATACAGTGTATATACATATATATATATATATATATATATATATATATATATATTAGGGCTGTTACTGATTAAAATTTTCGTGTTCGATTAATCTTTTTTTTTTTTTATCGATTAATTTCGATTAATTATAACGCACATACAGATCCAACTACTTTTAGCTGATCTCCTTGCAGGCTGATTCCCAGTGCAGCTACCAACCACTGGAAAAATGTATAGGAGAATACAAAAAACACACAAAGGCAGCGCTCGATGGGAATAGCATTAAAACTTTTATAGTCTTCAAGTAGGTAACAAAATAAATATTGCACTGGAGATAAAATCGATGTAGCTACATAAACTGTAAAAATGGTGCAATACCAAACGGTAGCAAAAACAGTCATAAAAACATGTAGCCAAGTATGCTACTGGTATAAAAATGTGTACAACGATACCACTGCTGAATCCAGATGAGGAGGGGTTAACATCAGTCCGTTGGCATGTAGATGTCTCGTGAAGGGAACTATCACAACTCCCAGTGGATGGCTGTAGAATCCCAGGTTGATAGAGGGCAGTGTAACAACCCTTGCGTGTGCCAGATAGTAAGGTCCCGCTGGCATACAGATATGAAGGCACAGCAAAGGAGCCCTTCAGATGGACACGGCAAGCCCCGCCGGTGTCCGTGATGTCACCGGATCTCCAACGGAACTCCCTGAAGACCCGGAAGCCGGCGGAGAGGTGAGTACCAATCAAAAGAATTTTGATCGATCAAAAAAATTAATCGATTAATCGAGGAATTAATAGTTAATTTCCACAGCCCTAATATATATATATATATATATATATACACACACATATACAAGCCGGGATGTATATATATATATATATATATATATATATATACATACACACTAAATGAACTGCAGCTAGCTGAATCACCTGCCTGCCTGAAGTATATTAGAAACAGTACACCAGGAATGGTCTGCAGTGAGATCTAGCTAAATTGGATACAGTGTATATGTAACGGCACCCCAAATACGAAAGGGGTTAACGCCGTTTAGAATATTCCCTCTCTGAACACACAACCACTATCGACCCCCCACAGCCAGGCGACCACTTCCCATAGGAATTAATCCTTCTGGAAGAACGAGACGCACTCTGTATCTTCCTAGCATCGAATGCCTTTATTGAGAAAAACATTGTAACTTTTATAACCATCCAATACTGCATTAACCTAAAATGAACAATGGTCCAGCTCCACCCACAACATAACAGACCCAATACACACAAGTATGCAGGTGATTCATCAACATCTCTTCAATTAACCCGTCTGCTGCTAGTTCCACAACCTATAATTATAGGCTTAATTCCCCCAAACCACAATGGACAATAGAATGTAAATCACCACAAACAATGAACAGGTCTTCTAGAAGCTGGGATTAGCATTACAATAGGCAGACAGGTGATTGAGGCTGAACACCTCAGTATCTCTCAATTAACCCGTTGAGTTCAGAATAAGTAAATAGTCCTTTACAGATATCCTTGGGAATATGGTGGATAAATAGTACAGACCCATTTTAGGTAGTCCAAGATATATTTCTTAATGTCCATTATTTCCTGGCTCACCCTGTGTCCAAAGTGACCCTCCTGTCACACATCTCCCCTTTCGGCAGGAGACTAACAAAGGAGGTGACCCCAGACGGGTTGACTCCGAAGTTAGTCCATAGGTCCATTCCTCCAATGCCGGTATCCACACCGTACCCCAAATAAATTGCTCCAAACAGAGCATCACTTACCCAGCCAACCTCTGCCTCTCTCAGAGAACATACCCGCCGCTGGGGAGAAGACAGGGTGACTGGGCTCAGTCTTTCATGCCGCTGGGGATCCGGGCCGACTGCCCAGCATCCCCGAGGTACACAAGTGGAGACCGAAGTCCCATCCACTTGTGGTAGGTGAAAATCCCCCAGTGCTTGCAAAGCAAGGCTGACATCCTCCTGTCCCAGTGTCACACCATTTTCTGGGGTTGTGTCAGTGAGGACCGAAGTCCCATCCAGTACCACAGGGACTCCCTCTTCTGTTAGTTGAGAGCAGAGGCCCGCGGCACTCTGCTCTGTTGCCAGATCTTCCGCTGAGTTGCTGTGAGTGGAGACCGTAGTCCCATCCACCGATATCCGCTCAAGTGGCAGTTGTGTGCAGCGGCCAGTAGCATTCTGCCCTGCTGCCAGTGATTCAGCTGGGGGTAAAAGCTTTACCACCTCAGCTTGTTGCTGGAGAGATGGGCCAACTGCCCCGGCTCCCTGAAACTCCACAGTTGTTTCCGGTGCTGGGCAGAGGTTGCTAGCACTCTGCCCTGTTGCCAGCACTTCTGCTGGGGACTCAACCCCATCTGCTCTGGCTAACTGTTGGGGAGGGAAAAGGGCTGCTTCTCCCCCCTGCATCTCTGAAATCCCCTGGGAAAGAGGAACCATCACCTTCTTATCTCAGGCCTCCAAAACTGCCACGGGTGTATAGCAGGGTCTGCAGTACTCTATCCTGCTGCCAGTACTTGGGCAGGCGATGCATAATCCATAACATC
The DNA here is from genome assembly GCA_029206835.1 of Rana muscosa. NCBI lineage: Eukaryota > Metazoa > Chordata > Amphibia > Anura > Ranidae > Rana > Rana muscosa. The sequence continues at coordinate 76,135,970 of CM055118.1, read as the reverse complement.
CTCTGAAGAGTCCCTTAAGTCCATACCTTCTGTAATCTGTAGCTGGGAAGATGAGCCAACTGCCCTAGCTCCCTGGAACTCCATATCATCCACTTCAGCTTTAGGGATGGCAATCTTCAGATTTTCCACTGCCGATTCTTCAGTCAGGCTAGCTCCCTGGAACTCCATATCATCCACTTCGGCTTTAGGGATGGCAATCTTCAGATTTTCCACTGCCGATTCTTCAGCCAGGATTTCATAGTTGTCAACTGGTATTTCCTGATAGTCCCAGGCAAAGGGAGCCCCACCCTGCTGCTGAGCAGAGTCTAGCAGCTGTTTGTTGGCAATCTCCAGCTCCCATTCCTGAACGGCCAGAAACTCCAAATCTTCCTGTGCCTAGTGCCCTTCCGAGACATTCAGTCTTTGCTCTCTGTGCTCCATTATTTCCTCCAAACGCCACTCCCGATCACTCCCAAAGTCAGGGTCCTCGGACAGCCTCCAATACAACAATCCCAGGCCATTATAGTCAAAGCCTTCCATGGGGCTGTCATCCGCTGACCACTGGCACTCTTGGGCTACATACCACCGGAGGGCTCTGTAGCTCTCGTCCAAACGCATCTCTGCCCAGATCAGCCTGCTTAACTCAGCTGTCCACTCCTGCTTTGGTTGTTCCCCCAATAACAGCATTCGTACTTCATACTGCGACCAGTACCTTACATGGATGGAGGGGAGAACTTTTCCCTGGTGTTGCTGCTCGAGAGCTAGCGCTTTCTTCCAGAGTTCGCAGCGGATTGCATCAGACCATCCCAGCAGGACCTCCTCTGATACTCGTCCTCTATGCTGTATCTGCATCTCTCGCAACCTCCTTCTGAATTCCTTTTCCATGTCGGCTGGTATCTGTATCTCTCCTCTCCTTTCAGTTGGTGCTGCTTCTTTAGGTGTTGTCTCCGATTGCCGTATTTCCGCCATTCTCTGCTCATGTTGCCACTCATCCTGCTGCTCGATTTCTCTAATGGCTTCCTGTATGGCAGTCTCTGATGGGCTAGCACTGTACAATGCCAACCGCTGTCGAACTCGTTGCTGAAACAAGTCTTCAACTGACCGGGGTCCTGCCTCACCATCCCTCTGATCCATCTCGGCCAGCTCCCTGATCAAGGTGGCCCCGTTCTTTGTCCCACTGGTCCCTCCACGGCTCTCAAGTAGGTCCTTCAGTGTGGCTTTCCTGCAGGCTGCATAGCTGGTCATTCACTGTGGTGGCTTGGAGTGTCCAAGGAACTGGAGGGAAAATCCCACTGCTGCCAACCAATGTAACGGCACCCCAAATACGAAAGGGGTTAACGCCGTTTAGAATATTCCCTCTCTGAACACACAACCACTATCGACCCTTCACAGCCAGGCGACCACTTCCCATAGGAATTAATCCTTCTGGAAGAACGAGACGCACTCTGTATCTTCCTAGCATCGAATGCCTTTATTGAGAAAAACATTGTAACTTTTATACACATCTACTACTGCATTAGTTTAACATGAACAATGGTCCATCTCCACCCACAACATAACAGACCCAATACACACAAGTATGCAGGTGATTCATCAACATCTCTTCAATTAACCCGTCTGCTGCTAGTTCCACAACCTATAATTATAGGCTTAATTCCCCCAAACCACAATGGACAATAGAATGTAAATCTCCACAAACAATGAACAGGTCTTCTAGAAGATGGGATTAGCATTACAATAGGCAGACAGGTGATTGAGGCTGAACACCTCAGTATCTCTCAATTAACCCGTTGAGTTCAGAATAAGTAAATAGTCCTTTACAGATATCCTTGGGAATATGGTGGATAAATAGTACAGACCCATTTTAGGTAGTCCAAGATATATTTCTTAATGTCCATTATTTCCTGGCTCACCCTGTGTCCAAAGTGACCCTCCTGTCACAGTATATATTTGTACAAAGCCTGGATGTATATATATATACTAAATACACTGCAGCTAACTGAATCGCCTGCCTGCTCAAACTAAATTAAATGACACTCTCTCTCTCTCTCACAACGCCACCAACACTACACATGGCCGATGTGCAGGCAGCCTTATATAGTGTGGGGCGGGGCGTGGACTTAACCCCCTGAGCCATAATTGGACAAAGGCACAACAGCCAATGTTCGAATCAAACTCATGTTCGACCCGAACAGAAAGCTCATCCCTATCTGTAAGCCATAATCACCAAAAATAAAATAAAGAAATGCTTGAAATATATCACTCTGTGTGTAACGCATCAATATAAAATATATGAGTTTCCCTTTTTGAATTGAATTACTAAAATAAATTAAATTTTTGATGATATTTAAATTTTATGAGATGCACCTGTATTTATTATTTCAAGCCAACATGTATAACTTTAGGCTCTTTTTTACATTTACAGTGCTCATTTAAAATTGCTGATAAAAAAACGTTTACAGAGCTCAAAAAAATCAAATGTATTTATGATTCAGTCAGGGAGACAGTGACAAATAGAAAAACTAATACTGTGTTCTCTCTTTACAATTTTAGGAAGACGCTGCAAAGTGGATGTACCCTTATTTAAAATTGTATTAAACACATATTACATAATATTATATTAATAATAAATACATAATTATCAATATTAAACACACATGTACTGTATGGACTTTCAACCTTATTCAACCTTACCAACTATGTATGTTTAGATTCATTATAAAATAGATACAAAATATCAAAACCAAAGATACATAGCCATTATAATACCATGTTTAGTGTTGAGCGAACCCGAACTGTAAAGTTCGGGTCCGTACCGAACTTTAGCTTTTTCCCGAACCCGAACCCGAACCCGGACTTTGCCCAAAAGTCCGGGTTCGGGTTCGGGTTCGGCAATCTAATAACGCATTTAGAAATGCTTCAGGGGCCAGCCAATCACCTTTTGATTAGCTGGTGTGCCCTTAGAAGCCATCATAGCCATGCCTACTAATGGTATGGCTGTGATTGGTCAGTGCAACATGTGACTCAGCTTCTATATAAGCTATATATAGATATGGAGAGGATCTAGTCTGCTGCTGCTGCTTTTAGGGAGAGATAGAAAGATGGATGAGGTAGTCCTGATTCTACAATCTGAGGGAAAAGATAAAGAGATAGTGTAGTGTAGGGCCAGGTTCCTGTGTTGGTGCTTTCAGGGAGAGAGATTTATTATATAGGAGTCCAGATTCAGAGATTAAAATCAGCGATCTGCATAGGTCTACCTATTTGTGTTGCAGTGCAGTCTTTTTACACTGCCATGAGCCCAGTGTCAGAGAAAATCTAACTTTTAGGGGAAAAAAAAGGCACTTTATTGTTCCCTTTTCCAAAAGACCCATAGGGCAAAAAAAAAAAAAAAGCATTTTATTTTGCTCGTGCAAAAAAAGACCCGTTTAGGGCAAAAAAAATAAAATAAAAAAAATTGCACTTTAATGTACGCTTGCAAAAAACGCCGTTTAGGGGCACAAAAAAAAGTTTGCAGTGTGTTATACATATTTTGAGGTGTGTGAAATAAACAATTTCTATATAGTTTTCTCCTACTGTGCTATACTAAAAAAACAACATTTTTTTTTAATAGCATTTTCTGCAGTTCTGTGTTTTATTTTTTTTATGTTATTTTAAGTTATTTCCCTATCCACATTTGTTTGCAGAGCACTTGCCATGCTCTTAACAACATTTTGCTGCCATTTGCAGCCCTCTAGCCCTTTCCATTACCTTTTTAGAGCCTTTTTAGTCCTTAGAAGTCCGGGTCCCCATTGACTTCAATGGGGTTCGGGTTCGGGTCCGGGTTCGGGTTAAAGTTCGGTCCCGAACCCGAACTTTTTTCCGAAGTTCGGCCGAACCCGTCGAACCCGAACATCCAGGTGTCCGCTCAACTCTAACCATGTTAGGTTACATTATTTATTATCACATTGTTAATACTGTTCATACCTTCACATGGCTACTGCATCGGATTGAGATGTAAAAGTGAAGGCGTAAAGTGTCGGGAGTTTTTATAACAAGAAACCGAAAGAAAGTTGTCATCGGTTTGCCATAGTAATCCTGTCTGTCCAATTGGTCCCCACTGGTAGTGCACAAACTCCCTGTGGGGACCATTTGAACAGACAGGATTACTATGGCAAACTGATGACAACTTTCTTACGGTCTCTTTGTGCACTGGTGGTGCACAAACTTAGGGCTCACGTACACAGAACATCTTAAAAATGTCAGCGCTACAGCAGTGCTAAAAACGCAATTTTTTTCACGTTTAGCCGTGTTTTTACATTAGCGTTTTTGCATGTTTTTGAACGTTATCTCGCATTAGTGTTTTTGGGCATTTTCTATTGAAAACACTCTCTAAAATGTAAAAAAGCCTAAAAACGTCAAACGCGGCTAAACGCGGCTTGACGTTTAGACGCGTTTTATGGATTTTATTTTTTATTTTTACAGCTCGTTTTAAATGCTTCTGGAAGCACAGTCTGACTTTTTTTTTTTACTGCCACTTAACACTTATGTCTCCAAACGGCTTGTACCAAAGTGTAATTTCTTCAGTGTTGTCACATAAAAAGACATATAATAAAATATTTACAAAAATGTGAGGGGTGTACTCACATTTGTGAGATACTGTGTGTGTGTGTGTTTATATATACTGTGTGTGTGTGTGTTTATATATATATATATATATATATATATATATATATATATATATATATATATATATATATGTAGCGGGTACTTACTTTCCCGGGGTAAATTTGGAATTTTTCAGTGACACCAGTGGTGTGTTCTTGGCGGTCCACCAGGTGGCGCTGTCACCATGGGCCGACGGACGGACATCGCTGTGTGCTGAGCCTCCTTTCTGTCCTCTCTCGGCAGCAGTATGGTGGGGCGGGGAGCCCGCCGTGCTTGCTGGGAGAGGGTATAAAGGGGCCGGCCATCTTGGTCACGGGGTCTTAGTCCCAAGCACCTTCAGCTTGCGGACGGTGGTTCGTGTTCGTCCTCTAGGCGGCCTGGGCCTAGAGGACCACCGGAGATCGTGTTCCACCCCAGGCACCTTTAGCCCTGGGGTGAGGTGCTTGGATGGAGGTCCGGAGCTCAGTGCCCAACACTGAGTTCAACGAGGGAAGGATCCTAAGGCACTCTGGGGATGGATGACTGAATCCAAGGTGGGCGTAATGGACCGGGAAGAGCTCCTCATCTGAAGACCCGGTGCAGCAGACTGCCGGTGACGGGTGAGTCTCTTGTCGGAGACCGTCCGGAAGGTGAATTCCCCTCGTGCGGAGACCATAGCTCACTCTCTGGAAGGAGAGTGGAGGAACGAATTTGTGTCTGGGCCTATTCGCACCCACACCTCCTTTTCTGTTCTGAAACCAAGGGAGTCCATGTTATGTTCTACAATAAAGGTGTGTTGGACTTTAACGGTGTGGGGCTCAATTTCTGGCAGACGAGGTTCGTGGAGACTCTCGGAGGGAGGATCCAGGTGCACAGCACAGACCCGAAGGTAAAACAACAGAGACATTGCTGACACCACATACTCACCTGTGGTGAAAGGCTGGCTTAGCTCACCCTCTCCCTCCCTTATCATACCCCTAGACCAGAGACAGTGCGAGTTGAACTTTAATAGAGGGGACTGGGGAGAGGGGCCCGCTACACGTGGGGGCTCGGGTCCGGGATTGTGTTGTGCATCACTGTATGGAACGTGTCTGCTGGAAGAGTTAAACGAATAGGCCGAAGTGCAGCCCTGCTCGAAAGTCGTGGACATGACCTCAAAAGGGGAAAGGCCCGCGCAGGAAAAGTGGTGAATGGAGGGAAGCTCAGCCGTGTGAAGTAGCACACGTGGGGGTTTCTAATTGCACTGCGCCATCAGACACAACCCCCACCGCTTGGTTCGTGGGCGTGACTCAACCAAAGGAAAGTAGAAAAGCCTGCGAACTTGAGCAAAAAGGGAGGAGTCCAATACGTGTGACTGACTACACGTGGGACATTGGCGCGAAAACTCTGCAGTGTGCGATGGATCAGCAACAGGTCGCCATGTTTGGACACACCTCGTGGATTCCGGTTCATCCTTCCACCGCAACATTGACTGCTGCTGTTACAATAACGGATACGGGGATCCGACTGAAGCCAAGGGGTCGATTCGCCCTATACTCGTGTATGGACGTTGAGGCCCTGGGTATGATTTGTCCCAGGTGTTCGGGACTGGTGTGCCTGTTGAAGCCGTTTGGACGCTGTGAGGCCTGTGGGAAGTTCACAATTGAGGTGGATCCAGCGGTTGAGAGGCCGAGAACCATCTACCCAGGCCGGGCTTCAGGTACCACCACTCAGAGAGGAGGAATCACTGCTGGGAGAGTCACCCCTGCACACACTGCAGCGACCCGCGGAGGAGGTCGTTAAAACTCTATGGGAGAAATACGAGGATGCTGACTCGGTCACCACTGTCTCGCAACGTCCGCCACCGAAGGAAAGAACCAGCGTGGTAGCCCCGACCAGCGGTGGTGGTGGACCGTCTCGCATGCTTACGCCGGGCCCGGATGGATCCGTTGACGAGGGTTCCGGACGTCCCGTTTCTAGAAAAGGCCAAGGTAAGCCGGGCGAAGAGACTTGGTGTGTGGGAGGAGGTGTCGGGAAGGCATGGCCTAGCAAGTCCGCGGAGTGTGGAGGCTCCGTTTCCACGAAGGGCTACATACCTGCGGAGGAGTGTGACACCTCCGACCTGGAATCGCTCTCCGATCTAGGAGACGATACCATTATAGATGATTTGTTTGCCGAGAAGGGCTGGGACAAGGTACCGCTTGCTTCATTCCGTAGACCCCGGAGTTCACCCATGTCAACAGGGGAAACTATACCCCGGGTGGAGGCGACAGCGCCTGGAGAAGAATCTTGTCCCCAGCTTGTTCCTGCATCCCCGGCGCCACTTGCATCTAATGCTGGGGTAAAGAGACTGATGCTGCGGGCACCAATGTCCAGATTGGAGGTGGTCAAAGCACCTCGTCACCCAGATTCAGTGGTTTTGCCTGGTGAAGGAGACAGAGCTACCATGCCTCCTTTGGCGAGACTACAACGCCTATTTGGCCAAAAGGTTGCAGCGGAGTACGGATGGGAGTATCCCTACTTATCAAAGGACTTGCTTTATGAGGTGGAAGTGCACCGGGAGCACTGGTACAATGACTGTGTGGACCCACCTAAAAGTCCCACACGCCCGCAGGTACCTCGCATGCTCTCCCAATGCTTCACAACGTTTCAAAGATTGCAAGGCAGAATGGATGTTGGGAAGACACATCCATGCAGATAAAGTTGTGATCCGACGCAAAGAAGGCGAAGATGCAGAGTATCATCTGGAGACCGTGGATCAACACTTGAAGCCACTGATTCCGCCGCATCCCCGCTTTTACCTGTAGGAGAAAAGGACTCCGTTCTTATCGTGTTGCCGAACTTTTGGGGCAGTTGTTTTTGTGTGTGCCCAGAAGGAATGAGGAACTATTCCTGTTGTGTTTTTTTTTTTCATCTTCCCGCAAAGAGATCATAGACTCTGGGGTAGATAGGCCCAAAGAGGAAGCAGAAGAAAAGTTCCACAAGTGCAGTACCGCAAGGCTGTCACTAGGTGGCAGTCTTGTGCAACGTTAACACATTTTTCACACACACACACTGGAGAAAAAGGGATTTCTCTTAGGAGAGGTTTCTTTTCCTCTCACATGGACATATGTGTCAGGGTTTTGTGTGTTGGTTTTATTGTCTTTTTCCCTCTGCAGGAGAGCATCCCGGCAAGATTATGGATCCTGGGGTGGTTCTTAGTCAGGATGGGAGGGAAAGGTATAATGTTGAAATGTGATTTTCATGTTGAATGTGTTGTCTTTCACTCCTCTTTTATTACAGGGGCTCAGACACAACTTCTTCGTTAGGATAGTTTTCCTAAAAAATTTTGTTTTCCAATTGTTAGTTGGTTTCTGGATTGGATTATGTCAGCTAAGGAGGGCATGATTCACTCCAGACACTGGGGACCAGTGTCAAATGACAGGGGGGAGAGTGTAGCGGGTACTTACTTTCCCAGGGTAAATTTTGAATTTTTCAGTGACACCAGTGGTGTGTTCTTGGCGGTCCACCAGGTGGCGCTGTCACCATGGGCCGACGGACGGACATCGCTGTGTGCTGAGCCTCCTTTTTGTCCTCTCTCGGCAGCAGTATGGTGGGGCGGGGAGCCCGCCGTGCTTGCTGGGAGAGGGTATAAAGGGGCCGGCCATCTTGGTCACGGGGTCTTAGTCCCAAGCACCTTCAGCTTGCGGACGGTGGTTCGTGTTCGTCCTCTAGGCGGCCTAGGCCTAGAGGACCACCGGAGATCGTGTTCCACCCCAGGCACCTTTAGCCCTGGGGTGAGGTACTTGGATGGAGGTCCGGAGCTCAGTGCCCAACACTGAGTTCCGTGAGGGAAGGATCCTAAGGCACTCCGGGGATGCATGCCTGAATCCAAGGTGGGCGTAATGGACCGGGAAGGGCTCCTCATCTGAAGACCCGGTGCAGCAGACTGCCGGTGACGGGTGAGTCTCTTGTCGGAGACCGTCCGGAAGGTGAATTCCCCTCGTGCAGAGACCATAGCTCACTCTCGGGGAGGAGAGTGGAGGAACGAATTTGTGTCTGGGCCTATTCGCACCCACACCTCCTTTTCTGTTCTGAAACCAAGGGAGTCCATGTTATGTTCTACAATAAAAGTGTGTTGGACTTTAACGGTGTGGGGCTCAATTTCTGGCAGACGAGGTTCGTGGAGACTCTCGGAGGGAGGATCCAGGTGCACAGCACAGACCCGAAGGTAAAACAACAGAGACATTGCTGACACCACATACTCACCTGTGGTGAAAGCCTGGCGTAGCTCACCCTCTCCCTCCCCTATCATACCCCTAGACCAGAGACAGTGCAAGTTGAACTTTAATAGAGGGGACTGGGGAGAGGGGCCCGCTACATATATATATATATATATATATATATATATATATATATATATATAGATAGATAGATAGATAGATAGATAGATCTATATATGCAAAAAGGAGGGGGAATTTGCGCTAACCGAGGTGAACAAAGTGGCTGTGTGCAGCAGCTCCAATTAGCCTAAATACTGAAAGCTGAAAATGAATGAATAAAAGAAAAAGCGCGCATCACAAAACATTTTGTATATATAGAAATATGAATATATGTATATAAACAATTATAAATAAAGAGATATTGAAAGATCCATAGTGCATTTAGAAGATGAATATATAAAAATAACACTCCGGGTGAAAAATGTCTTCCTAGTGAGATGTGAAAAAATATAAATATATATATATATATTGGACCCTAGATCAATAAAAGTCCATATGGAGATCTCCAAATAACCATATTACAAAGAAGCATAAAATCTTCAAATTTTCTGATATTCCAACACTCTGATCTGGGATATGATATCAAAGCTGCTTACCAGATTTGTAGGATCTCAAATGATAGAGATCAGAAGCGCTTGTGCATCAGCCTGCCGGCAAAGATAAGATCCACCTGTGGTCTCCTCTTGTGAAGTGATATTTCACCAGCCACAACCAGACCATCAGTATCCAAGGAAATCTCACTCCCAGGATCGTTCCAGGCTTCAGGTATCTCTAAAAAGTATTTTGTTATTCTGAAGAAATCACTGTGTGTTTATTTAAAACTATCTATATTTATCCATATACTTTTTGTGCATTTAATGAAATTATCTCTGTTTCTTGGGGGGGGGGGGGGCTTTACATCCTGCCAAGGTCCTTGGTAACTCAAATAATTGGAATTAGCATTACTCTCAGAAACTCTTCCTCATCTTTGTTTTTTGTTTCATTTTATTTGACAGTCAATTCTTATTTATGGATGGATGTCTTTCCTACCTACCTCTGACATACTCAATTGTTGTGTTTTTTCAGTTTGTTTATTACTCATTACTTACAGTGCTGTAAAGATAATTGCCCCCACCCATTCTGAATCATGAATGAACTGTGATTAACCACATTTTTTTGGAAAGCTGAGTTAAATTTCACTTGCCACACTCAGACCTGATTACTGCCAAACCTGTTGAACCAAGAAATCACACAAATAGAAGCTGTCTGACAAAGTGAAGCACGCTAATGCCCTGTACACACGATCGGATTTCCGATGGAATAAAATCCGATGGAATAAAATCTGATGGAATTTTCCGTCGGAATTCCGATGAAGCTGACTTTCATCAGTCTTGCCTACACACCATCAGACAAAATTCAGACGAGCCGAGAAAAATGAAATTCAATGCTTCCGAGCATGCGTCGACTTGATTCTGAGCATGTGTGGGTTTTTTCTCTGTTGGAGTTCCACACAGACGATCAGAATTTCCTATCGTTTTTTTTTTCCATCTGAAAAATTTAAAACATGTTCTATTTTTTAACACCGATGGAAAAAAGTCAGATGGGGCCCACACACGATCGGTTTTTCCGATGAAAAAAGTTGTGTGTACAAGGCATAACAGGTCACTAAAAGCCACACATTATGCCACAATCTAAGAAAATTCAAGAACAGATTGGAAACAAAGTAATGTACATGTATTGGTCTAGGAAGGGTTTCACAGCCATGTCTAAGGCATTGGAACTCCAGTAAACCACGGGGAGAGACATTATCCACAAATGGAGTGGTGAACCTTCCCAAGAGAGAGAGCCTACAAAAATTACTCCAAGAGCATGACGACGACTCATCCAGGAGGTCATAAAAGAACCCAGAACAACATCTAAAGAACTGCAGGCCTCACTTGCCTCTGGTAAGATCAGTGTTCATGATTCAACAATATGAAAGAGACTGGGCAAAAATTGAATCCATGGGAGAGTTCCAAGGCCAAAGCCACACATTTTCCAAAAAACATCTTGATTATCCCCAAGACTTTTAGGCAAATATTATGTGGATTGATGAGACAAAAATTTTACTTTTTGGGTGGTGTGTGTCCCGTTACATCTGGCATAAAACTAATACAGCATTTCATAACAAGAACATCATACCAACAGTCAGACATGGTGGTGGTAGCGTGATGGTCTGGGGCTGCTTTGCAGCTTCAGGACCTGGACGACTTACCATAATTGATAGAACCATGAATTCTGAGCTCTACCAGAAAATCCTAAAGGAGAATGTCCGGCCATCAGTCCGTGACCTCAAGCTCAAGTGCACTTGGGTTATGCAGCAGGAGAATGATCCGAAACACAACAGCAAGTCCACCTCCAAATGGTTCAAACAAAGCCAAATTTGCTATATTGCAGTTGCAGTATCTCAAGCCCTGTACACACGATCGGTTTTCCTGGCAGGAAAAAAAATGTCGGTTTTCCCGAAGGGGTTTCCTGCCAAGCCTGTCTTGCGTACAGACTGTCATACAAAATGCCGCCGGTCCAAAGCGTGGTGACGTACAACACGTACAACGGCAATATAAAGGGGAAGTTCCATTCTAACGGCACAACCCTTTGGGCTGCTTTTGCTGATCTCGTGTTATCGCGTGTTAGTAAAAATTTGGTGAGAGACGATTCACGCTTTTCAGTCTTCGTGCTTTCAGATCATTTTCTGCTGTTCAGAATGCTGACGAATGTGCTATCTTCATTACGAACGCTAGTTTTACCAAAACGAGCGCTCCCGTCTCATACTTGATTCTGAGCATGCATGTTTTTTTTGCCCTCAGAAAAGCATACACACGACCGGTTTTCACGACGGGAAAAAGTCCGCCGGGATTCGCGGCAGTTTTCCTGTCAGGAAAACCGCGATGGAGCATACACACGGCCGGTTTTCCTGGAAAAACGCTTTCATGGCAGTTTTCATGCCGGGAAAACCGGTCATGTGTACGAGGCCTCACAGTCCTTAGAAACGGTGGCTGCATTTATTTTCTTTCATCAGGCACCTTTTTTCCTTTATTTTTATCTTGTGATTTTGCTAGTGATACATTAATTGCCCTAGGGTAGGGGTCTCCAAATTTTTTAAACAAAGGACAAGTTTACTGGCCTTCAAACTTTAGGGGGAGTGGACTGTGGCAAGTGGGAGTACAAAATGCATTGGCATCTGTGGGAGTAAACAGTGCCATAAGCTTGGTGGTCAGTGGAATTCAAAAATGTACATAATTGGTGTCAGTGGGAGTAATAGTGCCCCATCATGGGTGTCAGTGGGACAATTCCTTCCCCATCTCTGGTGTTGGTGGGAGGAATAGTACCCCTTCTTTGGTGTCAGTGGAAGGAATAGTGCCTAGTATCAATGGATAGAATAGTGCCCCAATGGCCATATGAAGGTAAGCAAAGGGCCACATTCGGCCCACGGGCTGCAATTTGTACTGTGTCTATGTAGGAGTAAGGTTGTTACCTTAGGACTAAAAGTGTGTTGGTACTAAAGAACACCTCCCGTTCTCCTCATCTCCATACTATGTGCCTTTCTGCACAATATAATTTTGATGTTAAAGCCGTGCTTGCCAAATGCTAATTAAACAACAATAGAACAGGGTATTGGGAGAGCGCGGCTTTTAACATCAAATTTATATTTTAACCGCTTGCCGTCCATCCACCATCAAATGACGGCTGGGCGGTGTGGCTCTCGTTCTGGGCGGGCGTCATATGATGTCCGTCCATTTAAACAGGGCATTAGTGCGACCGTGTGCGCGCAGCCCTGCACTGTCGGTGGTGGTGTGTCACCGAGACACGGCTCGTCACCGGGCATGGCTGTTTACCATGTGATCGGCCGTGATGAAGTCACGGCCGATCACAGATGGTACCCCCCCCCGTTACATGGCGCTAGTAAACAGACATTGGCTGGCGGCTGTTTACCATGTGATCGGCTGTGATCCATTCACAGCCGAACACTAAATGTAAGCACAGAGCTGTAACTAACTGTTACCAGCTCTTCTCTCCTGACACCGTTTCCAGTGTGAGGAGAGAAGAGCCAGGAGCAGTGAGTTACCGATCTGTGTTCAGTAGTGTCTGCACCAACACCACACTTGTCCCATCGCCCCCCCCCCAATTGTCATCTGTCACCCAACAGTCACCACAGTCACCCCATAAAGTGCACCTGTCACATAAGAGACTGCCATCAGTGACCATCAGCGGTACACCTGTCACCTATCAGTGACCGTGCCCTGTCACCCATCACCCGTCACCCATCAGTGACTGTCAGTGGTGCACCCGTCACCCATCAGTGACCGTGGCCTGTCATCCATCACCCATCAGTGACCATGGCATATTACCCGTCACCCATCAGTGACCATCGCCTTTCACCCATCAGTGACCATCGCCCATCACATCGTCATCACCTATCAGTGAACGTTACCTGCCACCCATCTGTCACCCGTCGCTCAGCCCATCAGTGACCGTCATCTGCCACCCATCACACAGCCATCAGCATCATGTCCAAAAGAGTATACAACAGTGAGCAGGTGTTTCAGATCCTCTACATGACTGATGAGAGCAGCGGGCATTTCTCATCAGACTCCAATTCTGATTTCCGAAATTAAATTTGGCATTTGAACAGATTGAGAGTAGTGGATCGGCAAATGATTTGGATGAAGAATGGGTCCCTCCTGAGAGGGCACGGTGCTCTGGAAACCAGGCAGCTGCCAGCAACCAGGATTATATTCCCAGGTCCAGTACCAGCGCTGCTGCCAGCAATAGGCCCCAGGAACAAATGCCCAGTACCAATGCTGCCGCCAGCAATAGGCCCCGGGAACAAATTCCCAGGCCCAGTACCAGTGCTGCCACATCACGCATGAGTACCAGCACAGGAAATTCAAATCCCCCAACTACATGCCAGATGGTCTTGCCAACCCAACATGGCTGCCTTTCGACTCGGGATCACCAATTATTCCCCCTTTCACAGCACAGCCAGGTGTGCAGGCCAACACCGAAAATTTCACAGAGATCGATTGCTTTTATCTGTTTTTGCCTGACACTTTGCTGCAATTCATTGTGAACCAGACCAATTTATATGCCCAGCAGTATATTGCCAACAACCCCCAAGCATCATATGCCCGTCTGTTTGAGTGGAGAGATCTGAATTTGGAGGAGTTCAAATTGTTTATGGGTCGCACCATCAACATGGGGCTTGCAAAAAAAAAATTATGGACATGCCTATTGGTCCATCAACCCCATCCGCCACATGCCCATTTATTCTGCCGTAATGTCCAGGTCCCGATACAAGATGATTATGTGATTCCTTAATTTTAGCGACAACACCCAGTGCCCTCTCCGCAATCATCCAAATTACGATAAGCTATATAAGATTTGCCTACTGATAAATTTATTTTCCCAACGATTTGCAGAACTCTATGTCCCCGATAAGCATATATGTGTCGATGAGTCCCTGGTACCCTTTTCAGGCCAGCTAGGAATAAAACAATACATTCCTAGCAAGAGGGCCAAATATGGAGGGCCAGGGACAAGCTCTGTGAGAGAGTCATGGGATATCTGTATGCGTTCCGCATATACGAAGGAAGAGATTCCCAGCTCCAGCCCACCTGAGTGCCCAGCCTACATGAGCACAACTGTAAAAATCGTATGGGACCTGGCATACCCACTTCTGAACCAAGAATATCACATATACTTTGACAACTTCTATACCAGTCTGCCCCTTTACAAACACTAAAGCCCTGTACACACGATCGGATATCCTATGGATTCTAATCCGATTTTTTTTTCCATCGGAAATCCAATGAAACTGTCTTCCATCAGTCTTGCCCACACACCATCAGTCAAAAAACGGACCGTTTCAAACGCGGTGACGTAAAACACTCCGATGAGCCGAGAAAAATTAAGTTCAATGCTTCTGAGCATACGTCGACTTGATTCTGAGCATGCGTGGGTTTTTTATCCAATGGATTTCCACACAGACGATCGGATTTTGCTATTGTTTTTTTTCCCATCGGATAAATTTAAAACATGTTCTATTTTTTCACACCGATGGAAAAAAGACCGATGGGGCCCATACACGATCGGTTCGTCCAATGAAAACAGTCCATCGGACTGTTTTCATCGGTAAAACCGATCGTGTGTACATGGCTTTATACATCGCAAAAACCCTGGCCTGCGAAACCTCCAGAAAGAATAGGAAGGGCTTCCCACAATCTCTAGTGAACAAAAAGCTGCAAAGGGGGGAAAGAGCAACAATGAGATGCAATGAAGTGCTGGTCTTGAGGTGGAAGGATAACAGGAACGTTGTCATGTACCTGGGTGTATTTGAACCGGGATCTTCCTGGTCCCAAAGCTGCAGCCTTACCTGTTGCGCTACTGAGCAGATCTGGACTTTTGGAAATGTCCTCTCAGTGTTAAACATTACCTTGGACTCACTAGCCCCACCTGCTGCCAGCTGTGGACAATTTTCAATCAAAGCAGCCCTTAAAAAGGAAGTGATGCTATCTCTCAGCGCCCGTTTGTGTGGAATAGCTCCCTGGGTGTTGTGACTGCTTTTTGATCCTGATCTTCGTGTTGAACTTCTGCCTGAATTCCTGACTACTCTCCAGCCTGCTGATTTTGTACTTCACTGCCAGCTCGTGTATGACCTTTGCCTGCCTGACCACTCTCTGGATTTCGATCATGTACCATTTTGCCTGATCTGTTGCCAACCTAATCTGCCTGACTACGTTTTCGCCTGAATCCTCAGCACACAAGTTCCACTTCGGACACTACCTATCACAGGTACCTTACAAACGTGCACATTAAGTCCACCATCCACGATAACACTACAGTTGAATTTCAGAGAAGATGAGGTCCCATTGAAAAGTCAACATGTGTCCAAGATTATAATCTCTACATGGGGGGGTGGATTTCAATGATCAAATGATTTAGCCCCATTTGTCAAAAATGAGGTCCCGATTCTGGTACAAGAAGGTAGCAATTTGTATCATCCATTTGGCCATTTATAATTCCTACATAGTTTACACCAAATCCATGGAAAGCCCCTCCCCTTCCTAAAATTCATAAAAGAAGTTGTCACGTCCCTCATCTATCAACAAAGACCCCCCCCCCCCAGAAGACCTTCGCTCTGATGCGTTAGCCTACTTCATTTTTGGTACAAAAAATCGCAATAAGCATATATTGATTGGTTTGCGCAAAAGTTATAGTATTTACAAACTATGGGATATATTTATTGACTTTTATTTATTTTTTATTGTTTTTACTGTTAATGGTGACGATCTGCGATTTTTAGTGGGACTGCGACATTGCGTCAGACAAATTTGACCCCAAGTGACACTTTTTGGGAATCGGTGACATTTTTATAGTGATCAGTGCTAAAAAAATGCACTGATGAATGTATAAATGACACTGGCAGGGAAGGCATTAACACTAGGGGGCGATCAAGGGGTTGACTATGTTTCCTGGGTGTGTGGGGGATGGGCTTACTGGGACAACTCAGAGATCGCTGTTCCTGATCACTAGGAACAGCAGATCTCTGTATTTTCCCCTGTCAGAACGGGGATTCGCCTTATTTACATAGGCAGATCCCCGTTCTGCCTCTCTGTACCACGATCGTCCACCGTATCTCATGCACAGGCCGACATGCAGAAAAAGAAAATAAAGGTCTGGTGTGACCGCTCTGACACCTCCATCCCTAGTAGTACACAAAAAGACAAAAGAGGTAGCCCTGGGACTTTGAATGAGGTGAGAGAGGTTTAGCCAATGTTCACAGCGAACAATGAGACAAAATCAATTTATTTGTTTCAAAGTGTTATGTAACGAAGCGGCAACAACAATGATTGTGAGTTACCCGGCATAATAGCCAATGTACACAGCACAGATGAAAGTAAATATATAAAGATTTATTACAAATGTTATACATCAATGAGCAACAGTAAAACTTGAAAGTTGCTGGGCCAGTGGATACACATATACAATAAGGAAATAAAATGTGCATACATATAAACAGGGAAATATGTAGACATAATGCAGACATCGATAATACCCAGCATGTTCAGGCATAAAACAAGCATCAATGAAGCCCTACTTGTTTCGCGAGACCCTGTTCGCTTCTTCAGGGGTGAATGCATGAATGTTGTATCTGCAATGTAAGTGATAAAATCAATAGATGTATGTTGTTAATAAATGGGGGCAGGCGGAATGATTGGCAAGAGAGGTCTGAAGAGGGACTGAAATTTATTTTCAAATGCTGGATATCAAGATGGCGGCTGTGTAGTGCATCCAGCTCGGGAGCTGAGGAGACGGAGCAAACAAAAGCCAATAACAGGGGATCATCCGGAGGATCAGCATGGTCTAGATAGGGGTATTTCTCACTGCAGTCTCCACTAAGCCCCTTGAAATCATGTCTAGAAAATATCTGCAAGGATGCACATGTATCAGGAGGCATCATGGTTGCAAAATTAGCTTAATGTGTAAGGTTCTACTAGATAAGATTTAATATATATATATATATATATATATATATATATATATAGATGTAAATAAATGAATTGAGCTTACTAAAGTATGTTGGTGTAGCGGGGTCGTCTTTAAGGCCCCGGGACTACATTACCCAGAACCCCGTTCGGCACCCAGAGTGCAATTGGCCACCGCAGAGACTCATGGGAGGGGCTATTTAAGAAGGAGGCGATGCGGAGCTCGGCCTCTTTTGGACACCGTGCTGCAAGCAACAGTTCTTCCTGTGCGGATCTGCTGCAGTGCAAGGCCTGAAGCCTGGGGCCTTGTGCAACTTCCGAAGAGCCTTCCACCCACTGGGGAGCCTGAGTGGTATCTGACTTGTCAAGTAAGGACATCGGTTGGATCGGGGACCCGATCGTGGCAGACGCTGTGTGTGGAGACACAGCAGTGGGAAGTCCCGGACTGGGATCGCGTCCGGAGTGGTGAGCGAGCACTTGCTCAATCCAATAGACTGTACCGTGTTTAGGCCTATAGACTGCCTTGGCCCACCGATCGTTTGTTTGTTGTTCCACTGGAGACCAGTAGCGGGACAGACTTAAAGGGTCTCCAGTATAGTGTTCCTTGTGACTGCCTACTTTATGGATTATAAAATACTGTTTCATCAAGTGCACCACCGAAAGTTTGCATGCAAAGAAATCCTTAATGAAAAGACTGAGATTTATTCTGTGTCAGGCCTGACCAGGGAGGGGAGATAGACTATTGTTTTAGTGCGCCACTGGGCGCGTATACAATAATAGCTGTGCGTGGTGGATTACCGCGCTGCGCCATTATTGCGTGCTATACCTATTGCTGCAGGGCTCTGTAAGCGAATTGTATGTGTTATGTTCTGCCTACGCTAGTTAAAACTAAAGTAAAACCGTTATGCTTGATCCCTCGCATCAGTGTGTTGTCTTATTGCAAAGCGGTTACCCTTGCAATACTGTTTGATTGTGATACAAGTATAATCCCTAGACTAGCTGTGCCATAGTGGGTCGAGTAAGATTGCCGGGGGTTGGCGGTGCTGTACACAGGGCCCGAAACAAAAATCCAACGGCTCTCTTAACTGGGGGTAGCGCTACATTGGTATGAAGGACTATCTGAGATATGGGCTATGGTATATACATGAATGCAAACCAACATGGTTACAAAGTTGGTATGGGCAGGGAGACTATGGGACAATGTGGAAATTATATAAATATTACATGTGTAAAAGAACAATGTAACAGACCCAATGGGTGTCAAGAAAGTATAAAAGTTGTACCTCGGTTTGTTCTTAAGGATGTGACCGCTCTATCCAACCATCAAGTTGTGAATCAAAGTCCCAGCCATGCTGAATGTCCAGATATGCCCACACGGGCCCAAAGGCTCCGCCCCCAGAATCATGTATGGGCAGTGACGCATAGGCGTCAGTGAGCCGTCCACCACCAGAGGGGTGCACAACAGCAGCAACCACCCAGCCGTCCAGGATGACCCACACAGGCAACACCTCAGTGACATCAGGGAGACGTCCATGTGTGGGCGTGGAAAACATGGCACCGATGTGCAGATGGCCACCCCCCTCTACAAAAAGGGAAGGACAACAAGAGATCAGGAAAAGAACTCCCCTATGCACATCGCAGCCCCCGTGCTGGATGGAAACCATCGCCATCAAAGACAGACAGCGAAAGATGAACAGACCAGCCCAGCAAGGCCCCCTGGGAGTAATATGCAAATATGGCTGGCCAAAGGGTGATAATGCACTAGATGTATTAATGGACAATGGCTAATGGTAACAACAGACCAGTTTGTGGGCTAAGTGGGTGTCTTCCACCCGGGTTCAATCAGAAAAATAAAATAAAGGTCTGGTGTGACACCTCCATCCCTAGTAGATCGACATACAGGTACATTGGATCACACAGCCAGGCCGCCCTGCCGCAGTATATGTGGTTAAAGTGTATTTTTCCACAAAAAATTGTGTTTGAAA
Organism: Rana muscosa; assembly: GCA_029206835.1. Classification (NCBI taxonomy): domain Eukaryota; kingdom Metazoa; phylum Chordata; class Amphibia; order Anura; family Ranidae; genus Rana; species Rana muscosa. The sequence continues at coordinate 76,116,638 of CM055118.1, read as the reverse complement.
AACCGCTACGTTTAACAGTTACAATACCGTGTAGCATAAAAAATTGCAATGATCGCCATTTTAGTCCCTACTGTCTCTGCTAAAAAAAAGAGAGAGAGAGAGAGAGAGAGAGATAACAAAAAGTGCCAAAAAAGGCTTGGTCTTTAGATGTATAGATATTAACCGGGGGGGGGGGGGGGGGGGGTTCAGATCCCATAATGGAATGTGGTTTTCTTACTCTATGCCATAAGAGATGAGATGGGAACAGTGGTGGCACAGTGCTACAGATTGAGTATGTTGGATATTGGGTTTACATCTTGGCTGATCTCCTCTTTATATATCTTTCTTTTCTGTGTTAACCTTACTGTCACTGGACAAGTCTGTTAGAGAATTAATCATTTGATTCTGTGAACTCACAAGACTTTGAACCTGTAAATATACAGAAGCTACAGCTCCTATATGTCATATAGTTAAAATTTAGAAGCTAGGGGTGCAGAGGCTTTGAAATTTCTACAGGATGCCGCGTGGCAAAGTTGTAAATCTAACCCTAAAGCGAAAAATGTACTTGAAATGAAAATGTCCATAGAAAAGTTTTCTTTTTTTTTTGTTATGGAAATTAATTTCTACTCCTACAAGTCACCGAGGACTTTTAGTTTGTAAAAATTATGTTTATTTCAAACACCTTGATTAATTTTCCCTTTCAAGCTTTTATTACTTCATGAGCTTCAATACGGCTGTAAGTAAAAAGTAACATCATTTATAAGTGGTTGGCAGAAATGCCTGTGCATAACATTTATTTAGATCAATGATGTACTATACCAGAAACTAGCGTAATTTAATCTGAAAAAATCAGTATCAGAAGATTCAGAAATACAGGCAGCTGAAGTGCAAAACACAGATAGGCAGGTACCAGATATTCAAATTTGTCTATATTAATGAAGCTACATCCTGTACTTTCCCAAGTCTGCGTGTAGGCAGGTAGAAGTTAATGCTGTCCTGGTTGGGAAGGTTATAGTTAATTGTGTTCCCGGGTTTTCTTTTAGCTGGCTTTGCTGGGTCTGACCCACTGGTTCCGTGTGATATAAAAGGAACAGGGGGTCCGTATCCATAAGCCCTGGAGAGGGCCTGAAGCCCGGAGCTAGAAGGATGTGCCGCTTGTCGCTGTTGCTGGAGTGTGGATTGCAAGTATCTTGCTGGGATTGGAATTCCTGCTATTAGGGAAGACTACTGGGATTTGCAGTTCTCCTTGAAGAAACCTTTTATGGACTCTACAAATATGGACTTTCATTCTGTGCAGGTATGCTGGGGCAACCACAAGCTTGAAGTTAGGGAAAGGACTGTACTTTATTTTGAACTGTTACCTGTGAATGTCATGATGCTAAATTTTTCAAGTAAAACTTTTGAAATCTTGTCCTTGCCTGGTCTGAAGTTACTAAAGGGGTGTAATGCAAGTAACCATCACCCATAGTCTATGGCTCAGATTACTACACACATTGGGGTATAAAGATAATGGTACCAGAGTTAATGCAGTGTAAAGATACAGTGGCTACCAAGGGTAACTAGGGTTTCTCTAGTGGCCTGTTATAAGCGTGTACATGTGTCAGGTGAGACAGCCTCTTGCAGTGAGGGAGATGTTGTCGGTAGGAAGGTTTAAGTGAAGTGCAAGCATGGAGTCAGTGCTAGGTGCGTGTCGGGGATCCATACCTTTACTGGGAGTGAGGTGGCGGTGATACACTGGACAGGTGGAGAGGGCAAGGGCTCTGCGTATCCCTCCTAAATGCACAAGTAACTGGGGTGGTGTTTAGTACATCAAGAGAGTCTAATCAAGTTTAATTGTCTGTTCAAAGTAAAGGTAACCCATGTGTGAGACAGTTGCAGCATAATCAAGCTTGGCATTTACAAGATTTGCCTAAAAATGCAAATTTGTAAGCCTCAGATAACTACATCACCAGTGTCCCTATATAAAAAAAAATCGACATTATGTTGGTCAGCAAGAACTAACAGGAAGGTTTTAGAGGTGGTGATGGATGAGATCAAACTCAACATTTAAAGGAAAAGTCAAGATTTGCACAATAACTGAACAAAATATCCCTGAGCCCACACATGGCTCATGTGCAAGTTAAAGTCTACAGGATTGGAAATATCAGTTTGTAAATGGATAGAAAACTGGCTAAAAGTCAGAATTCAGAGAGTTGTGGTTAATGATTCTTACTCTGAATGGTCTAAGGTTATCAGTGGTGTACCCCAAGGTTCAGTGTTGGGACCCTTACTTTTTAATATCTTTATAAATGATATTGGGTCTGGGATCAAAAGTAACATTTCTGTCTTTGCAGATGACACTAAGCTATGCAGTGGAATAACGTCCTTACAGGATGTCGCCAATTTACAAGCCGACCTCAATGCTCTGTCTAATTGGGCGACTATGTGGCAGATGAGGTTTAATGTTGATAAATGTAAAGTTATGCACTTGGGGGCTAAGAATATGAGTGCATCATATATACTAGGGGGAGTACAACTGGGCAGATCCGTAGTGGAGAAGGATCTGGGGGTTTTGATAGATCATAAGCTCAATAATGGCATGCAATGCCAAGCTGCGGTTTCCAAAGCGAGCAAAGTCCTTTCTTGTATTAAGAGAGATATGGACTCCAGAGAGAGAGATATCATTTTGCCCCTGTACAAATCATTAGTAAGACCTCATCTGGAATATGCAGTTCAGTTTTGGGCCCCAGTTCTCAAAAAGGATATCGGGGAACTGGAGAAAGTGCAGAGAAGGGCAACCAAACTGATAAGAGGCATGAAGGAGCTCAGCTATGAGGAAAGATTAGAGGTACTGAATTTATTCACTTTTGAGAAGAGGAGATTAAGGGGGGATATGATCAACGTGTACAAATATATAAGGGGTCCATATAGTGAACTTGGTGTTGAGTTATTCACTTTACGGTCAACACAAAGGACAAGGGGGCACTCTTTATGTCTAGAGGAAAAGAGATTTCACCTCCAAATACGGAAAGGTTTCTTCACAGTAAGAGCTGTGAAAATGTGGAATAGACTCCCTGCAGAGGTGGTTCTGGCCAGCTCAGTAGATTGCTTTAAGAAAGGCCTGGATTTTTTCTTAAATGTACATAATATAACTGGGTACTGACATTTATAGGTAAAGTTGATCCGGGGAATATCCGATTGCCTCTCGGGGGATCAGGAAGGAATTTTTTCCCCTGCTGTAGCAAATTGGATCGTGCTCTGCTGGGGTTTTTCACTTTCCTCTGGATCAACTGTGGGTATAGAATTAGGTATATGGGACTGTATGATATTATTATTTAATTTTTTTATGGTTGAACTGGATGGACTTGTGTCTTTTTTCAACCTGACTAACTATGTAAAACTATGCAGATTGTTTTGGTCTGCAATTCTCACGAAAGTTAATCTCTGATTATGCATTTTACCATGATATGATCAGTTTCAATTGCCCTGTTTGTGACAGGTTAAAGCTAGACTTCTGGAAACTGTCATACTCTGAGCTATGCTGTATTGTAATTTTGCTGACAAACAAGCTGAGAGAAAGAAAAGAGATATCAGTCTCCAGTTTTTCTTTTCAAAAACTGGTGGTTTAGATTTGACCTAGTGTCAGGATTTTACAGCAGGGATGGCCAAATCTGCATAGGTATACCAGGAAACTAGGATAAGACTATGTATGAATGTGAGTTAGGGACCTTTAGTTTGTAAGCTCCTTGAGGGCAGGGACTGATGTGAATGTATAATACGATGGGCGTTCAAGTCAAACCAGGCCTTTAAATTTTATAGGTATAAAAAGGGATGCTAGTGTGGCGGTTCTAGCAAGTGGCTAGTGTGTCTTATTACTGATAGGCGGGGCACATGTCATGGGCCAGTCCAGAGACCGTTAATCAAGATAGCATACAACAATCTTAGTGCATGCATGGAACAGTGTGTGGTGATGAAGTTTCTTGTGAACTAAGACTTTTGACTGCCACAGAGAAGTCTGCACTGCGTTGAAGGAGTATTTTGACAGGGAAGGCCAGGATTTTCTGGATTGCATCATTACATGTGACGAAACCTGGACACATAATTTCCCTCTGGAATCAAAATAAGCATCAAAGCAGTGGAAGCATGCAGACTTACCACCAAAAAAAATTGGAACAATTGCATCTGCAGGTAAAGTGATGGCAAGTGTTTTCTGGGAGAACCGTGAAATTATTCTTGTGGATTTTCTACCCTGTGGTGCCACTATCAACAGTAAATATTAGGGCTCTTTCACACGGAGGTCCGTTCAGGTCCGCCTGTCAGTTTTTTAGGCGGACCTGAAACGGATCCTCCATGTACCCCTATGGAGGCACGGATGTCAGCGGAGACATATCCGCTCCGCCAAAGTGTGACGGAGGAAAACCCTATTTTTCCTTCCGTTGGCGGAGCGGATCGGATGACAACGGACTCTATGGTCCGTCGTCATCCGATTCCCCATAGGGGAGAGCGGTGCTCTGACAGGACGGTCCCTGCACAGTGTGCGGGGACCGCCCAGTCATCCGTCGGCTCAGCAGGGATCAATGGAGCGATCCCCGCTGAGCAAGCAGAGCTTCACGGGACGGATCATGACTGATCCGCCCCGTGTGAAAGGACCCTTAGTGTCATGTTATGAATAATTTACATACGTGTCTGTGGATAAAAAACGGCCTGGATTGGGCGTCCTGTTTCTACAGGACAACGCACAAGCTCATACTGCTCACCACAGTACATGCACAATACAGCACCTTGGCTGGGAAGTATTGACACATCCCCCTTATAGCCTAGACCTTGCTTTGAGTGATTTCTACCTGTTTGGACCCCTAAAGGAGTTCCTCGGAGGTCAGCATTTCAGCACTTATAAAGTGAAGCTGGCTGTCCTAGGAATGTTCAGGTGTACTGACAAATCTTTCTATGCCAAAGCTTTCCAGGCATTAGTTAAATGCTGAGATAAGTGTACAAATGTAGCAGGGGAGTATGTCGAAAAATAAATGCAGATTCCACTACTTGAAATTATTATTTTTTGATCATATATACTCAAAAGTTCTGGTTTGACTTGAACACCCCTCGTAAGTATGTAATGTGCTTTGTAAATGGATTACGCTATATAAGTACCTGTAATAAATAAAGTAAAATAAATTTATTAATAGTAAAACAAAAGATATCCAAACACCAGCAAAACAGGAAACACAGCAAACGTGAAGATACAAGTGAACCACAACCATTTACCGTATATACTTGAGTATAAGCCGACCCGAATATAAGCTGAGGCACCTAATTTTACCACAAAAAACTGGGAAAACGTATTGACTTGAGTATAAGCCTAGGGTGTCCATCTGCATGCCTCACTTTTCCTCACTGTGCCCATGCCTCACTGTGCCCATGCCTCACTGTGCCCAATCTCCCTACCTGATCTCCGGCGCTGTGTGACTAGACTGATGTTTAACATGGAAGTCTATGGAAGGGGTGCCTGGCTTTGAAAAATCGGTGCTCCCCAGCCGTAGGTCACCTGGACAACAAACTTTGCACACTTATAGAAGAAGAGTGGGGCTACATGTGTGGCAAGTCTGGGGTCCAGGGGACCTAGGGCCAGCCAGTACCGGGTCCCCAAAATCACCAGAGAAATTACTGTTTAACATTGGAGTCTATGGAAGGGGTGCCCGGGTTTGAAAAATCAGTGCTTCCCGGCCGTAGGTCCCCCGGACAACAAACGTTGCACACTTGTAGTGAGAGAGGGCTATATGAGTGGCAAGTTTGGGGTCCAGAGGACCTACAGCTGGCCCGGGATCAGGCGCACAAAGTTGACTCGAGTATAAGCCGATGGGGGCATTTTCAGCACAAAAAAAAATGCTGAAAAACTTGGCTTATACTCGAGTATATACGGTAACCAAACGCCCAACTAGTAACCTAACTAACTACATAACAGGAAGCCTAGCTAACAAACTAACTATATACCACATGTATAACAATGGGGAACACAAATAACCAGGGAAAACTGGAGATGCAGGAAACAGATGGGAAGGGGGAACCAGTCCTGGGATCAAGTACAAGGGGAGCAATAAAGATACAGCAAGGTTCAGGATGCAGGGCAGAAGCAAGATCGTGATTTAGGCTCAGGAAAAATGGCAAGAAGTATCTGGCAGCAAAGCAAAACCCTGAAGTGAAGGGTAGTAGAAGAGATGGGACAAAATACCCTCCCAGCAGCCAGCATCAGGTGGAGACAGCTTACTGGAAACTGCTGGCTGCTGGGAGACACCCACTGGTGGACATGGAAATTACAACCTCCTGCTCTGGGAATCACAGTTCCACCAGCAGGTAATCCAGGTCCTGACACCTAGTTGTGTTACTTCACTGCAGCAGAGAAAAGACAGGTCACTGGCTGACCTATCTTGCATGGATATGTAAATACAAAGTCTTTGCCAGGTAACACAACTTGTATACACTTGTATTTTGTATTTCCGTTTTAAATACATAAATAAAATGCATTGTCTGAAACAGTTTAAACACAGATGTTCATGTTTAAATGGAATGTTCTTTTAAGCCTAACTATCTGCAGAAACCTGTTACCTTGGTACCGTTACTTCATTTTTGCGTTTCTCTATTTGTCCCTTACAAATTTTTCTACATAGGTGGTGGAATACAGTGCCAACGTCAGGTGTCAATCTCGCTTGAAGAAGACAAACAGAACGTTCTGGCATTTGTGCTGAAATTTTATGGATTTACAGCACAGAAGTGTATAAGCCTTGGTATGTGCTTTTCAAACAAGACTTTGAAGTTGATATCTGCTGCAGTGGCAGCTTAGTGGAGCTTTGAACAAAACAGACTGAGGTTGTCTTATAAAGTCTGTGCCACCTGACAGAAGCTGCAGTTTTAGGAGATTCTGCATTTTACCCAGCTCTCAAAAACAAAGATGGAGCAAGGCGAATTGTGTTGATATATAAACATGTTTGTTTTTTTTTTCCCAAGAATGAATAATTCTATTCCTGTCATGTCGTTATACTGTTGGGAGAAAAAGGCATGTGAATCCTTAGGGAGTTTCTGTATCTCTGCATGAAGGTATATTGTTAAATGTCATCGGATCTTCATTTTATTTGCCTATTTATAATGGAGTGAAATCTATTTTTTTTCTGTCTTTTTTTTTTCCCCATTTCACCCCTGACATTTTATTTATATAGATGAAGGAAATTCGTTTTCACAGGCATTTCATTGTTCTTTCTGTTATCATTCTAAGGTATTTTTCCATGGATATCAATTTAACGAAAGACATTTTTTTTTTTTTTTTTCATTTTGAATAGAGTAAGGGAGAGTTATAACCCCAGTCAGATTTTTCTTTGCCATCTGTGTCCCAAGGGGAGACTTCCATTCACTTCCTGTTCCACAGACAAAACAGGAATTGAGTGTAAATCCCTCTAAAGGGAATCCCAGGGTGTCATCAGGGTCCCCAGAACTAGTGTCCCCATTAGGAAGATTTCCCCTCTATTACTGTTCCACTGTCAACCCAAAATGTGGTATTTCCTCTTACTTTTAATGATAACAGTATACAGGACAATTAGAGAGAGTGAATCTCTAATTGTAACACAGCAATAAAAACTGGCATGTGTTCTAATCCCTCTCCACTCAAAAACTCAATCAAAAGCTAAAAAAAGTTATGACTTTAGTTTAATTTTAACCACTTGCCGACCACCTTTCGCACATAAACTACAGCAAGGCGGTGCGGCTGCGCAAACTGACGTACCTGTACGTCGGTCTGTGCATGTGGTACTGCGGGCGTGCGTGCGTGCGTGCGAGGAAGAGAGGCAGAACGGGGATCTGCCTATGTAAACAAGGCAGATCCCTGTTCTGACAGGGGAGGAGAGAGAGATCAGCTGTTCCTAGTGATCAGGAACATCGATCTCTCTCTACTCCCAGTCAGTCCGTCCCCCTGACAGTTAGAAAGCACCTCCCTAGGAAACACTTAACCCTTTGATCATCACTAATGTTAACCCCTTCCCTGCCAGTGCCATTTATACAGTGATCAGTGCATTTTTATAGCACTGATTACTGTATTGGTGTAACTGGTCACCAAAAAGTGTCACTTAGGGTCAGATTTGTCTGCTGCAATGCCGCAGTCCTGCTAAAAATCGCTGATCCCCTCCATTACTAGTAAAAACAATAAATAAAACATAAAATTCCTTCAATCTTTCCCCTATTTTGTAGACCATATAACTTTTGGGCAAAGCAATCCATATACGCTTATTAAGTTTTATTTTTAACCAAAAATATGTAGCAGAATACATATTGGCCTAAACTGATGAATACATTTGTTTTTTTTATGTTTTTTTTTTTGGATATGTATTCTAGCAGAAAGTAAAAAACATTGTGTTTTTTTTTTTCAAAATTGTCAGTCTTTTTTATTTTATAGCGCAAAAAATTAAAATGCAGAGGTGATCAAAACCCACCAAAAGAAAGTTCTATTTGTGGGAAAAAAATGACTTAAATTTTGTTTCGCTACAACTTCGCATGACAGCGCAATTGTCAGTTAAAACGACGCAGTGCCGTATCGCAAAAAATGGCCTGGTCATTGAAGTGGTTAAAGCGGAACTTCGGATTAAACAAGCATTTTTCAAATACAAATGTAGTGGATGCCGCACATTTCTTGTGGCCATGCCAAGCTGGCCGAGGCGCTCACTGAGGGAGAGAGAGCCTGTTAGTCCCTTTGGGGGATTTCTCCCCCTCCCTCTCCTCACTTTCTCCCCTTTTTTTTTTTACTACTCCCCGCCCGGCTTTCTCCCCTTCATTCATTTATTCATTTTTTCTCTCTCCCCTCCACATGCCCCGAGAGCCTGGTCTCTATGTTTACCGATTGTACATGCATTGTACATACACTATCCTAAACCCCATACTCTAAGGATAACAGCGATTTGGACTCATGCGCATATTTACTTGTATAATCACTTTCTCCCCCTCCCTCTCCTCACTTACACTAACTGTAAGGTAATGCGTCATGTGTATTCTTACTTGAATCTTACATTGCGTCTGTGAAAGATGTAGGAGAGGCCTTGATAGAGGGTTTCCGCTTGGCAGGTATTATACACACACAGGCGCCAGTAAAGTGGAAACTTTATGATTGCTGTTTAGAGTTTAGGTAGTCACAATGAGTAAACAGTTGGCACACTGTAGAACCAATATATATACAGTATATAATTGTGTGATGATGTACTGAAGCGCTAAAATGGTGCACAAAAATTATGCAAGAAAATGTGAAAAACAATTAATCATAAGATGCCCAAATGATAAAGCTGCACTCAATCAAAAGTGTTCAAAACTAAAAACCGTAATTAAATGTGTAATATTGAAGCGCTATTATATCAACCTTATGTGAAATACAGTGAACCACTATACAATAACATATGTACAAAACTACAAACAATGTGCAACCTGCAAACACCAGTGCAGGTATGATAAATAAATCAAACCTAAGTTCAAAGTGCTCTAGTGCCACGCACTGATCAACCTCACTGATAAGGACTAATGGCTACTAGTGAAGAGCCCAGGTTATAAACACACATAAGCACTATCCAGTCCTAATGTTGCCCAGCTAGATACTTCTCACTATGTTCCTCTCCTTCAGCTGTTCAACAAATCAAGGCGGCTGCCAGTTTTCAGACTTCAGCAGTATGATCGGTAGCTTCAACAAACAGATGAATCATGGAGGACAAGAAAATAAAAAATCATTGCGCAGCGCTGCATGACCTGCAGGCAATGATAATTCAATCAATGCTCTCACTCACGTGACCGTAGATAAGGTTGTGCACATATCGCCACAATTCAGCTCAGTTGGAGCGATCTCCTTCACAGCTCTTGCTTCCAGTTCCGTAGAACACCGCTGGTAGCGTGACTAGGCTCCTCACCCTACGCGTTGCGTCACACGTCACGTGACTTATTCATGGGTTTATAATGTTATTACTTTCGCGCTACCATTAACAATAGTGTCTAATATACATATTAGACACTAAACACTATGTTTAGGGTGCTGCTTACATACAAATGCATTCCCGTACGTGAGAAAATAATAAATAATAATTTATTATTTAGAGTTATTCCCCGAGGAAGTCACAAGGTTGGTGACGTAGCGTGTGGGAGGAGCCAGGTAACGCCAACACTGCCGAGTACCTGTTTGCGGCTGTATTGTCCAGTTTAAGGGCACATATACTTGTTTTTAATGTAAGGGCATTTCTTTTAATAAAAGTTGGTTGGTTATACATGCTACACTATGGATACCCAACTGTGTTTATTTGAGTGACTGTGAGCCATGGAGAGGAGACGGAGTAATAATAGGATTTTTATAACAGCTTACCTGTAAAATCCTTTTCTTGGAGTACATCACGGGACACAGATCGACATAGTCATTACTATGTGGGTTATATAGATACCTTCAGGTGCTGGCACTGGCAACTTCCAAAACCGGAAGTACCCTCCCCTATATAGGCCCCTCCCATCCGGGAGTACCTCAGTTTTGTAGCAAAGCAATAAGTGTCCCCAAAAGAGGGGTGGGAGCTCTGTGTCCCGTGATGTACTCCAAGAAAAGGATTTTACAGGTAAGCTGTTATAAAAATCCTATTTTCTTTCTCGTACATCACGGGACACAGAGCGACATAGTCATTACTATGTGGGACGTCCCAAAGCAATGCCCAATGAGGGTGGGGATACACCATACATAAGCTGAGTGCTATCAGACATGAGGATCTTTTGCGGCCTGCAACACACTGCGCCCAAAGGCGACATCCTCCTGACTTCTAACGTCCACCTGGTAGAACCTAGTAAACGTGTGTACTGAAGACCATGGTGCGGCCTTACAGATCTGAGCCAGGGAGACCTGGTGATGCACTGCCCATGAAGTTCCAACTGCTCTCGTGGAGTGCGCCCTAACTTTGAACGGAGGCGGTCTCCTTCTCAAGCCATAGGCTTGCATTATGACCTGTCGAATCCACTTGGCTAAAGTAGATTTTGACGCTGCCTGACCCCTTCTGGGGCCTTCCGGCAGAATAAACAAAGTATCCGTTCTACAAATCTGAGCAGTGGCTTTTAGATGAGCTTTAACTGCTCTTACTACATCCAAAGAATGCAATAACTTTGCCTCTACCGAACTAGGTTTGGGGAAAAAGGAAGGAAGAACCACATCTTGGTTCAAATGAAACCTCGATACCACCTTAGGAAGAAAGGCTGGATGAGGACGTAACACTACTCTGTCCTTATGGATAACCAGATATGGCTCTTTACAGGACATAGCGGCTAATTCCGACACTCTTTTAGCCGAACAAATGGCTACTAGAAAAATCAATTTCCTGGTGAGAAGAACCAAGGAAATGTGCTGTAATGGTTCAAATGGTTGCTTCTGTAGAACCGACAGAACCAGGTTTAAGTCCCATGGACATATGGGAATATTAACCGGAGGACTAATACGCATCACTCCTTGTATAAAAGCTTTGACTAGTGAATGCAAAGCCAAGGGCCTTTGAAAAAATATTGACAAGGCCGAAATTTGACCCTTGATAGTACTCCTACCTATTTCGTACTTACGTGGATGCCATTTCTTGGCCTCACACCAGGCGATGTACGCCTTCCAGATTCTATAGTAGATCTGCCTGGATACCGGCTTCCTGGCATTGATCATGGTAGCTACCACAGGATTAGAGAGACCTCTCTTTTTTTGAATGTGGGCTTCAATAGCCAGGCCGTCAAACCTAGGGCTGGTAAGGAAGGGTGGTATATCGGTCTTTGCGAAAGCAGGTCCGGACGATGTGGGAGAGTCCAAGGACTTCCCACTGACATTTTTACAATCTCCGCGTACCATGCTCTTCGGGGCCACGCTGGAGCCACCAGAATCACTGGTTTCTTTTCTACCCTGATTCTGCGGAGTAATCGAGGTAACAATTGTGGCGGTGGAAATGCATATATCAGCTTGAACTGATCCCAAGGGAACACTAGGGCATCCGAGCCGCAAGCTAGGGGATCCCTTGCCTGAGAGACAAACCTGTCCACCTTTGCGTTGAATCTGGATGCTAGTAGATCTACATCCGGTGTTCCCCACCGCTGACATATTGTCCGGAAAACCTCGGGGTGAAGGGACCATTCCCCTGGGCATAATTGTTGGCGACTTAGAAAGTCCGCCTTCCAATTCTCCACTCCTGGAATGAATACCGCGGATATGGCTGGGACATATCTTTCTGCCCATTTCAGGATGTAATTTACTTCCCTCTGGGCTGCACGACTCCTGGTGCCACCCTGATGATTGATATATGCCACTGCTGTGGCATTGTCTGATTGAATTCTGACAGGGGACCCTTGGAGTTTGGATGTCCATGCTACTAGGGCATACCGGGCTGCTCGTATCTCTAAGAGATTGATGGGCAGGGCCTTTTCTGCATCCGACCATCTGCCCTGGAGAGACCATTGCTCCAGTACTGCTCCCCAGCCTATAAGGCTGGCATCTGTAGTGACCACCTTCCAAGAAATCGGACTGAAGGATTTCCCTTTTTCCAGATTCTGGAGAACCAACCACCAACGGAGGCTCTTGCGAACGGAAGGGGACAAGGACATTGGTAAGTCTAGGGCCTGAACTTTTTTGTTCCAGGCTGACAGTATGGCCCTTTGCAAATTCCTTGAATGGAATTGACTGTAGGGTACTGCTTCGAATGATGCCACCATTTTTCCCAGCAGCCTCATGCACAGGCGTATGGACGGCTGTCTTTTTGTACCCACTAGGTGGATCAAATCTCTCAAAGACAACACCTTTTCTCGAGGCAAGAATATTTTTCTCTGGCCTGAATCCAGCCTTAGCCCCAAGTATTCCAGACTTTTGACTGGTTTTAGGGCTGACTTGTCTCGGTTGATAATCCAACCGTGAGATTCCAGATACTTGATTGTCTTGTGAACGACCACTTCTAGTTTTTTCACTGAGTGGTCTATCAGCAACAAGTCGTCTAGATATGCCATTATCGTTACACCTTGTGTTCTTAGATTGGCCAATAATGGGGCCAGAATTTTTGTAAACACTCGTGGTGCTGTGGCCAGACCGAAGGGTAAGGCTCTGAACTGAAAATGGTGCCCTTCTACTGCAAAGCGTAGAAATTTTTGGTGGACTGGAAAGATGGGAATGTGCAAATAAGCATCTTTGATGTCGATCGAGGCTAACCATTCCTCCCCTTGTAGGGCAGTGGCCACCGATCGGATCGACTCCATCCGGAAAGTCCTGATATGTAGGAATTTGTTTAGCCCTTTTAGATTTAATATGGGCCTCACGTCCCCGTTTGGCTTCGGGACTGTAAAGAGGTTTGAGTAAAACCCGAACCCCCATTCTTCCAGGGGAACCTCCATAATTACTCCTTGGAGCAATAGTTGTTCTAGTGCCAACAGGAGGGACTCTCTCTTCCGGGGATCCCTTGGCACGTTTGACTTCATAAAATGGGAAGGAGGAGAGTCTTTTAACTCCAATCTGTATCCCAGACTTACTGCGGAGAGCACCCATCTGTCTCTGATCGTGTCCCGCCAGGTCTCTGCGAACAACTGGAGTCTTCCCCCCACCCGATTGAGTGGGGGCAACCCTTCATGAATTTGACTTTGGGGGAGGTTTTGTACCTCTCCTGACCCAGGGTTTCTTATTACCCTGCGATTGTCCCTGATTTTTACCCCCGGGATTTGACCGAGGAGGTCGTCGGAACTGTTTCACAGCCGATGCCCCAGGGACTGGAGAAGCAGGCCTCTTAAAAGAGGGACCTCTAACTCTGTTTTTAACCGGCAAGAGTGTACTTTTACCGCTGGAAATTTTCTGGATATATTTGTCCAGGTCTTCCCCGAATAAGCGTTCACCATGAAATGGGAAGCTAACCAGCAATTTTTTACAGGGAGCTTCAACAGACCAGTTTTTGAGCCATAGAAGCCTGCGCATATGTACTACAGACAGCGTAAGGTGGGAGGCCTGATGGATTGAATCCTTTATGGCGTCAACCGCAAAGCATAAGGCTCTAGGTAGATCAGCTAGGGCAAGGGCCTGCTGATCTGGCAAGTCCCTTAAGACCTGTTTCAACTGATCCTTCACTGCTTGGCAGACCCCAATAGCTGCCACTGCTGGTTGTGTCACCAAGCTTGCTGTAGAAAAAGCAGATTTTAATAAGGACTCCAATTTTTTATCTATTGGGTCCTTGAACATTTGGACATTATCCACTGGACATGTCAGTGATTTATTCACACAAGAGATGGCTGCGTCCACTGTAGGGACCCTCCATTTTTTGATGAACTTATCCTCCATGGGATAGACCACCGGAAATCTCTTGGGGGGAGTAAATATTTTATCAGGATGTTCCCAATCCTGGTAAATGAGCCCTTCCAGTAAAGGGTGAAGTGGAAAGGAACAGACAGTCTGGGGAGCTTTTAGCGACCCCAGCGAGGAGACAGTAGTGGTTGATGGTTCCACAAGGTGCATTTTAAATGCTGATCGGACCAGGTTAGTCAGAAACTGAACCCATAATCTTTCAGCTTGAGATGCTGAGAAAGGTTCCTCCACTGTTGATTCCTCTATAACAGAATCAACCTCATCCTGATCCCCTTCAGGCAGGTCGATCCCTGTATGGGACTGTTGCTCCGCTAACAGGTACTCTGAAGGAGGAGACGGAGATCGGGCGTGCTTTCCCTGTGACAGGGAGGCAGCGATCAATGTTGACAATCTCTCTTCTAATCCTTCCAGAGCTGAGGAAAAAACCTCCTCTGTTACATACACAGGAGCAGGTGAACTGAGGCCAGCCACAGTACCAGGTACTCCTGCGGGGTCTCTACGGTCACTAACCTCTGAATTTTCAGGGGAGACTGGTGCAGCAGAAGCATGCCCAAGATCCTCAGAGCCCGATGGAGACCCCCTTCGCTTCCTGGAAGATTTAGTTCCGGAGCTTCTGGACGGCATATTCCTAAGCCCAAAGCTGAGGTATTCCAGCCGTAATACACCACTTTTACTGATAATAGTCTAGCACAATTGCTGCTATATAACAGTTGGTGTCTACTAAAGTGCCTTTCTAGGGGATGCCTGCATCAACCGCCTCTGTGTGCCTTATTTACTGTTGCTAGCTCTGTCTGTGCACTTCAATAGCCAGCTGTGATTGTGCCTTTAAACATGCTGGACGCCCGCACATGCGCAGTAGCGCCGCGGCGCACACCGAGCGTCATCCACCAGCTCCGCCCCTTTTTCCAGATCGCCTCTATATATAGAGGCGCGTGCTCGCGCGCGGGCACGTGCGCCTTCGGCGCTCTTTTAAAAAAAAATAAGGAACTAGATGGGAGCCAGGGTCCCTGCCGCAGGGCCCGGGGATGGATGAGCGCAGCAACAGGGCAGAGGAGACAGCTTCCCAGCAGAGAACTTACCAACTGCCTGGATTTGACTTTGGAAGAAAAAATCCACATTACAAGAAAAAAGAACCATAGCGGCCTCTAGTGTTTAACACAGGTACCGCGGTCTTACCATTTTTTTTTTTTTTTTTTTTTTCTTGCCTACTATTAAATTTTTTTACATTTTCTTAGTAGTAACAGGCATGCACAGAATATTAGCGGGAATACCTTAGGTAACAGGCAGAAAGACAAATTAGGCTTGGGGGTCCCCCAATAGAACCAAGTTCCTGAGGGCCCCCACTTACCTTTTCCTCGCCGCAGGACTCTGTTTGGTCCACAGAAGCCCAAACTTTACCTATCACGGCAGGCATTGTAATTAAACCTTCAGGGACCGGGTTCCCAAGGATTCCACTCCCCTGGACCTGTATAGCACCCTGCACAGAAAACATCTTAGTCGTGGGTATGACCAGAGCTCTGGATCCCAGGGTCCAGCCCTCCTAAGAGAGGCATTACAGGCAAAACCTTGCTCTTCTCTTGCAAGGCCCGGGTACCGACCGTTTAGCTATGAAGCTTTTTTGGTCGAATCCGGAATAGCTTACTGAGGCCCAAAAGAACCTGTACGCAAGCTCAGTGAAAAACACATGTTACTTCTTGGCCAACACCTTAGACACTGGCAAAAAACTGAGGTACTCCCGGATGGGAGGGGCTTATATAGGGGAGGGTACTTCCGGTTTTGGAAGTTGCCAGTGCCAGCACCTGAAGGTATCTATATAACCCACATAGTAATGACTGTCGCTCTGTGTCCCGTGATGTACGAGAAAGAAAAATCTATGCATACCTCTGGAGGGTCCAAGAGTATCTGACTTAACAGACGTATGTTTCTTAGGTCTATTCCTTAAGGTGTGCGCATTGGATTGAAGGTGGTGGGAGCACCTGTGCATGACGGTGGGGTCACATTATATAATTTGCATATGTATTGGAGTGGGAGTTCTGGTGGAAATTGTATTCTGGGACTTCTTTCAAATAGGAGTTTAATAACACAGACTCTTTATGGACTTTTTGTTTATGTTACAAACAATGGTGATCTAAAATGTTGATTGTATGCTATATATAATATTTGCAGAGTTTTTGTATTCACGTGTGCCACATATTTACATTTTATCAAGCTTACACATAGATATTGAGTCACATATGTCACAAAATACTGAAAGGGAGTGCCACATTATCTCTCATTATATATTATTTTCACACTGTAGAACCAGGCAGCTCTGAACAATTGCCAAGGGCCTCCACATCCATAGGCCCCCAGAATCTCCCCTGTACCCTCAATTTCTCATGCTAATGAAGAGCTGTTTCACTACAGTAGTAGTATCATTACCTCCAGCATTACCCACTCCATTATGTAAAAATTAATACTCTTGCAGAAAGTCTGTTTAACGTTTAGAAAAAAATGTGGTAGAAAAGGTGCATGGGAGTAAAGCATTTTATGCCTTATCAGCTGGGTTGTGTCAAAGGGCCTACCTACAGTTGTCCAAGCCAAATCAAAGGGCCCCAGTTTGATTCTAGTCCAGGGTCCCAATTTATCTAAATTTGGCCCTGGTGAAGCAAAATCTTTACTGGTTCCAGTGAAGGCTGTCCATGAAGGAATTTTCCCATGCCTTGGAGATATTTCCTTTTACTTCCTCTTGAGTCCACAGAACAGGGAATAAAAGGAAATCTCCTCTGTGGGAGCACAAATAGCCAAAAAAACAAAAACCTGACAGATGTTTTAACCGTTCTCTACTCTATCCAAAAATTATGTCACCATTAAAATTCACATTTTGTAGATGTCCTTGACCTGGAGTAATCTGAATAAAATTAATGTAATTTACGGGCAGCATAAAGGGCATTGTACCTGTTTGTTTTTTAATGTATTTGTTTTAATTCACCAGTTTTCTATTGGCTTTGGCAATTGTGCAAATTTTTTTACCATGATTTACCCATTCTACTAGAAATTCCTATCTAAACATGTTGCTACATTTCCTTTCAGAGCTTTTTATTATAGAAAAGGGAGAACTACAAAATAATGACATATTATGCGTGGTCTATCACAGGGAGGATTTTATTTATTTTTTTAAAGGATTTTTTTTCATATGAAATAAGAACAGTCAAATAAAAAATGACATGCAAGACAAATAGCATACATATTTTACATTGTCATATCTTTGTTGAGCATATGGTATAAACATTTGTTGTCTTGGTTTAAAAAGAATGTGAGTCCTTGATAATTAGTAACTACTGAAACATCCTATTTCCTTTTGTTGGCAATAAGCTCAATAAAAAAAAAAAAAAATCTGTAAATGGTGTTCTAGTCTGTGCAATGGTTAGGATGAATTTTGGACTATTTCTATAAACGAAACTGTATTGGTTCAGCTATATTTTGGGGATATCCTACTTGAAAGGCTTAAATTTATATGTTATTGTAGCGGGGTTCTACTGTTATGGACTATTATGTGTGTACACCCCAAACTTCCTCCTATGTTCCAGTTACAACTTTATAGACTATTGTTTACTTATGTTTGTTAATGCGTGTGGAACTTATGGTACAGGGAGAGAGAGACTCCGTTGCCATGGATACCTAATAGACAATGGTACCCACAGTGCAGCTGTGCTCCCAGAATGCATTACAACCACCGCACAGCCTGCTGGGGGAGGTTACATAAAGGAAGGGAGGGGCCAGGCTCGGTCTCTCGGGACTCCACACTTAACCAAGCAGGAAGTTTGTGTGAGGCTTCTGCCGGGGCGACTAGGCCCAAAGCCTGGGCCTATAATTTCGCAGCGGATCACCACGCCAGAGAGGGGTCTCTTTCAGTGTGACTAGCTCGTGTCACCCTCAGACCGGAGTCGTCCGCCAACCAACATCTTCAGCTGCTGTGAGAAGGACCAGAGGCTGTGTGTTACGGAGAGGTCGGGGATCGAGGTACCGACTGCAGAGCGTGTCAGGCGGACTAGGCCTGTCTGGGTGAGCGGGCACCTGCCCAGAATCTACAACTGTTGCTAGTTTTGTGACTCTTGAAGGCCCACCACCACCCAAGTAGTGAGCTACACGTACACCAGGACATAGTGCAGCGTGTGGTAGCTGTGTAGTTAAAGTTGGCATTATACTGACTATTAGATTTACTCTCAAAAGCATTGCGAGAGTCTTGTTCACATCTTTAATCTCCTGTGGATTACAATTATAAAGTGCACCAACGTTTGCTAGCGAAGATTCCCACCCTCAAGGAACTTGTACAGTAATCTGAGTCAGGCCTGACAGGAACTAACTTTGACAGGACACAGGGTGGTATTGCCCACTAGGGGAGCTCGCAAGCTTAGGATTGTTTATCCATAGATAGTAGGTACCAGTTTATTTTAGAATCTTTATCTTACAATTATTATTGACTCTTGCAGGGCCCTGCAGAGTCATTTGAAGCTATTTACATATATATATATATATAATTGTCTTGATTTGCTTATTATCTCTGGTAAAGTAAACTTTATCTTTGTTTAAGTATATACCTGTGTGAAGTACTTATTTTGGCCTGAAGGACCTCAAGCGGAGAAAGGTAATTAATATATATATATATATATATATATATATATATATATTAATGTACTTAAGGTGGTATATTTACATGCAGAATTGTGTTTCCCCATAGCCAGTGGGTTTTACAATTCTTTCCGCTACCAGTTGTGCCAAGGGAGGGTTTGAGCCAGTTAAGGGGTTGAGAATCAGAGGGCAGGCCCAAACAAAACCAGCAGCTCCTACGGGGGTAGTGCTACATTATCATCACACACTATTCCAAAATCGACCATGCTAATAAGGGTACTGTAGCAACCACCGACTGTCATTGGGTAGAATATTAGTAGTATACACTAACAGTATACAGTATCACCAGCACAAGTTTAATATTGCAAAAAAGTCCCAGGTTTATGCAAGAATGTTTGACAGCCTCAAAGGTCCCCTTTATCAGGCTTGTGTGTATAACAATTGATAAAGGGGTTCTGCGATGTTCCAAAACATTGCATTTTAATAAAAAGTTTTGATATGCTTAAATAGCGATGTTCGGGCCGAACTTATGCTTGGCCCGAACATCGCCCATTTTCTGTGCTCTCTAAAAACAAATTTCTTCATCAGTTTAGGCCAATATATATTCTTCTACATATTTTTGGTAACATTTTTTTGCAATAAGCGTATATTAATTGGTTTGCGCAAACGTCATAGTGTCTACAAACTATGGGAAAGATGTATGGCGTTTAATGGCATTTTTATCAAAACATTTTTTTTTTTACTAGTAATGGCGGTGATCTGCGATTTTTAGCAGTATTGCGACATTGTGACGAACAGATCGGACACTTTTGACACATTTTTGGGACCATTGACATTTATACAGCGATGAGTGCTATAAAAATGCACTGATTACAATAGGGGGTGATCAAGGGGTTTAATGTGTGTTCCCTCAGTGTGTTCTAACTGTATGGGAATTGGACTGAGTAGGAGAGGAGACATATCGCTATTCCTACTTACTAGGAACAAATGACATGTCTCCTCTCCTCTGACGGCACAGGGATTGTTTACACACACAAATCCCCGTGCTGGCACTCGTGCACACTATCGTGTATGGCCGGCGGCGATCGCAACCGCAGGCCACGCGAATCGGGTCCCCCGCCATGCAGCGGGCGGCGCACGTGCGCCCTCTGGCAGCTCTTAAAGGAAAACCCATACGGGTATGGGGTTTCATGCAGGGGAGCCATTCTGCCCCCGTAAATAGACGTGAGGCGGTCCGGAACTTGTTAAGGAGCGGAGCCGAAGAGGGGAAAAACAATAGACCTTAACAACAGAAGGCCTAAGGGTCTGGTATGGATATTGGTTGGACCCTACGCCATTTAAAAAAATAATAATTCTTCACTGACAGCTAAAATGGAGAGATGGGCCCAACACCTCTGTTTGCACCAGAACAGGAAGAAGTTCAGCCTGAGCCGCAAACTCCATGAGAGCCGAACATGAAAAATCAAAAGTCCCCATTTTAAAGGATTATATGCAAGATATTGGCCATAAAACGGGTATGGGGGCCCGGGTACTGCCCTGGGGGACATGTATCAATGCTTTTTTTTTAATGATCTTGTTTTAAAGGAGCAGTGATTTTATAGTGGAACAATAACAATTTAAAATTCCTTTAAATATAGTGCCTGGGGGTACCCTTAGCCTGCCTGTAAAGTGGCACATCTGTAGCATGTATAGAACCTGCTGCGGCAAAAATTGCATTTCTAAAAAAAAGTCAAATTACATTTAAATTTACTGGCCCCTACTCATTCACCAAAAAAGTGTTAAAAATAAATAAAAACACTAGACAAGTTCTTGACATGTCCCCCGATGTAGATCCATCATCAATCACAACACCGCCACACCGCCGGACCCGAAAAAAAAAAAGCTCCACCTGCGACGAAGGCTGACCTCCAAATGCCAGATGACAGCTCTTGAATAAGTAAGGGGCAGAGACCACTTGGTGACGTCTTCTGGTGGCCCCACCCCCTTGTGACATCACCGACCAGCACCCCCCATGTTGAGGGCATGTGGCCTGGTATGGTTCAGGAGGGGGGTTCGCTCGTCCCCCCTTTCCTGGCCTGCCAGGCTGTGTGTTCGGATAAGGGTCTGGTATGGATTTTAGGGGGATCCCACGCCGTATTGTTTTTACATTTTGGCATGGGGTTTCCCTTTAAAATCCATACCAGACCCAAAGGGCTTGGTATGCATGGGGGGGAGAGGACCCTACACTGTTTTTTTTCTTTTTTTCTTTTTTGTATTGCCTGCAATAACTTTACAAATGTCAGTTTTGCTGCAGCAAGTTCTATACAGAGCACAGATGCATCGCTTTACAGGCAAACTAAGAGGACCCCCAGGCACTATATTTAAAGGAATTCTAATTTTTGTTGTTCCACTTTAAGCATCTAAAAAAACGCTGCTCCTTTAAAAACAATCTTTTTTTACCTTTTTTTTTTTGCATTGATACATGTCCCCCAGGGCAGTACCCCCATACCCTTGTATGGCCAATAACTTGCATATAAGCCTTTAAAATGGGGACTTTTTATTTTTCATGTTTGGATCCCATAGACTTTAATAGAGTTTGTGGCAAACTTTTTCCCTGTTCAGGAGTTTTGGTGCAAACCGAATCAGGGGTTGTTTGGCCCATCACTATGCTTAAATAATCTTTTTTGCAAGGCAAACAGTTACCGTATATACTCGAGTATAAGCCGAGTTTTTCAGCACATTTTTTTTGCGCTAAAAATGCCCCCCTCGGCTTATACTCGAGTCACCTTTTTGCGCCTGATCTCCCAGACTTTGAGGACCCGGTACTGGACGGTTGTAGGTCCCCCGAACCCCAAACTTGGCACACATGTAGCCCTACTCTTCCTCTACAAGTGTGCAAAGTTTGTTGTCTGGGGGACCTACAGCCGAGGAGCACCGATTTTTCAAACCCGGGTACCCCTTCCATAGACTCCCATGTTAAATGTCAGTCTAGTCATGGACACAGTGAGGCATGGGCACAGTGAGGCATGGGCACAGTGAGGCATGGGCACATTGAGGCATGGACACAGTGAGGCATGCACATGGACACAGTGAGGTAAAGTGAGGCACAGTGAGGCATGCAGATGGACACCCTAGGCCTATACTTACATGCTCTGTTTCCTAACTTTAACCTCCAAATCTAACTTTTAACACTTAATATGTCAATACATTGGTTTTCAACACCAAAAATACATAACTGCTAGTTTATAATGTGGGATGGAAAGCATGTAAAAAAAAGAAAATAGCTTCCCATATGTCTTGACAGTTGATTTTGACCTGACCCTTAGTCTGATGCAAACTTTTAACCCTCCTGTTCCAGTTTTCTAAACTTATCTTTTCCGTTAGAATGGGTTCTTAATGCTTAACATCTCCCCAGCAATTAACTTTAAATCTTTAACTTTTAACCTTACCTTACCTTACTCTCTAACCTACAGTTATATAGTAGCACTTAACCTCACCCCTATTAGTCAACCAAACACGTTACCCCTTTAAATACTAACGCTAGCTTTAAAATATATATATATAGCCAAAACTTTTTTTTGTTGTCGTTTTGGATATAGTAGGAAAAGGGTTAAAATCACGGTCAGGTTATTTTTCACTTTCTTCGTAGTGTTGGGGAGATTTATCTCCACTTTCTGTCCCAGAAACGCAGCAAGAAGCTAGAGGTAAACTCCTAAGGTGAGGGGAATTCTCCTATTGGATAGATGTCACTAGAAAGATGTCCCCGTTGGAAGATTACCCTTACCTCTTGGTCTGGCAGCAGCTCCAGAATTCTAGATTTCCATCAATTTTCTTCTTGGTGACAATAGAGGAGTGCCTCTCCCAGAGGGAACACAGACGACAATAAAACTTGACAGAAAGTCTAACCCTTCTCTACTCTATCTTAAACAAAAAAAGGTTTAACTATAGATACACTGTAACCCTTATCCCAAACGTTATCTTATCTCTTAACTTTAAATGTATTCTTAACCTAACCTTAGTTAACCCATATTCAACTTCTCCTGCACCAAAAGTGTCATCACCAGTTATATGAGCCTAGAGAGTTCTGGATAGTACAGCAGAGCATGCATTACAATCCATTCTCTCTCTCACTTCATCAGTTTTTCAGTATTAAGAGATGTACTACCGCAGCACTATTTGTAAATCTTCTGCTTCATCTCTTCTGACTCTATAGCTTTCTAAGCAACAATAAAACACTGCTTGCACTCTTAACACTGACTTGTGCACCAAACCCAAAATGAAATTTTAACAAATAAATTATAGAATAAAGGCCACTGGTAGCTTGAGCATCTTTATCTTCAAAGACTGCTTTTTAATCTCCTAGGCTTCTCTGAGGAGCACATCCATCTCTTAAATCTTGTAAGGGACTTACGTTGGCTCAGAGAAATTTCTGAGTGAATTGTAATGCTGTCTTTAGACAAGTTTCCCGGTAAGGAGGATTCAGAAACTATATTTCCCTTAATCTAAATTCAAAAGCAATTTATGGATTTTTGCTATTGACAGTAAATGTGGAATGGAAAAAATTATGTTTTAACTGAATGCTTTCAGCAATAATTGCATTACATGACAGGTCTGTGTGCATGGGATTGCAGGCCGCATAACCCCTCCGCCCCCCCAGCTTACCCCAAATAAAACACTGAGAACAAACATATGGCTTGAATAATGGAAGTGGCACTTTTATTGGTTATAATATACAAACATTGTAATTATCAATTATCTTAACCATACTTTGAATAATGAGTACATTTTCAGAAAAAACCTGCTCAGTTGTAGGACTCAAGCAAATATCAAAAAACTTGATCCAAGGGTGACACAACACCAAAAGTGCCTATGACATGTACAGTGTACAACCAGCAGCAAGAGGCCCAGGTATTTACAGCCTTATATCCCCAGTTGGGTGTGTTCTAGAATATTTGGCAGGTCATATGTTTCACTTGGACCATTCAGGTAACACCTGTACATGTAACTCAGAAAATTTTAAAGACACAGTACCATACATTACAGCAAGCAGTAATATGTAAATTTATTTTAACAAAAAGGCAGGGGAGGGGCAGCGGCTACAAAACCCATGCAGGTGGGAACAAATAAATTGCGCCACTTAGGTCATTCTGCAGTGATGATGCCTGCATGCTTATCCTTGCCAGCTCAAAAAAAATAAGGAAGAATTCCAGCATGTACCTTTTTTTTTACAAATAAAAGGCCACCAGAATGTTAACATATAGCATGATACTGTATATGTTAACTAAATTAAGCTATCATAAAGGAAAAGATTGATTCAACTTTAGAGACCTGTTTGATGTTGTTAGCTCCAGTCCTAGAACCAAACCAACTCTCCTGCACCCATATACGCAGTGAAGTGACTGGCCTCAGGTGATACACAGACATTAAACGAATCCTCCTATGTACAGTAAGTTGTATCTGTCTATCTGCAGTCTTCTCTTCTCTACATCTGTTCAAAGTGCAGAATTTACAAAGCTTGTCAGTTCAGAAAAAAGGGAGTTCTCAGTGAGGAAAGCTCTGAGAGCTGATTAGAGGGAAGTCCTATATCAGCAAAATGATTGTGGGGGACTTCAGTAAATCCTGGTTCAGAATCTACTTCTTGGTGTGCTGGTTTTCTGTTCAATGTCTGAAATTCAGCCTGGGTGGAAACCACGGCTCCCACCATAAAGACAGTAAAGGAGTGAGTAAAGCCATCCAGGGATGAAAAGTGTGTTACTGGTTGAAACATGAAGACTAAATGTATACCACCTCTGTTATTGGCAAGTGGTACATGGTTCCTGCTATTCTCATTTACTGACCAGTCTTTTCCTGAAAGAGATTCTTTCTGAGCATCTGGTTGTAAACCTCTGAGAGATTCAGAGTTACCATGCTTGCATTTGTACATTTCTGTAACTGGTAAGTTTTGGGGCTGGGTCCTGAAGGGTGATGAGCAAGTCTCAGAAAATCCATTCCACAGTTGTTCAATACAGTGGGAGCTTGGGCTTACTCCATCGGGGAGTTATTTGCTATCGTACCCACATGAAGTGAACTAACAAAAAGGTAAGGATGCATAGGCTTCCTTAAATGAAAACGTAGTAATGTGTTTTTGTGGGGCAGGGAATCCTGCTATAAATTTATCTGTGCGCTCTGTTAATAAAAAAAAAAAAAAAAGATTCCCATAAAAGTTAGCACTGCAGAGTGGGGAGCCCATGACTGTGAATGAACCAAATACTTCCTGTAAATGGTGCCAAACAGTGGAATGATTTGAAGGACCTTTTCATCAGATCACGAACAAAAGGTTGAATAACCCACGCTTATCAGTGATCCTCCTGTGGGAAAGTCAATTAGTAGGCTTGTGCAATTCGTTTCGTAACGAATCGAAATTCGTCCGAATTTAGCAACTTTCAGACATTCGGAAGCATTCGAATTTCCAAACAAAGCAATTACGAATAAAACCGAATCCGAAATAAATTATACCGCAAATAGCGAATGTCCGAATGTCTTCGGCATAATTCGTTATGAAAAAAGTTACGAATGTATGAATCCATACGAAGCACAATAACACTCACTCTGCTCTGCTCTTTGCTTCTCCCTCACCGTGCTGAACTTCCTCTCAAAATGGTGTAATGGGGCGGAGGCTATAGCCGCATGTAAAAAACGAAAGTAAAATACGAGATTTCTAATCCATTCGAATCACAATAACACTCTGCTCTGCTCTCTGCTTCTCCCTCACCGTGCTGAATCCTCTCAAAATGGTGTACAGGGGCGGAGGCTATAGCCGCATGTAAAAAACGAAAGTAAAATACGAGATTTTGAATCGTTACAAATAACCGCTATGTATTTAGAAAAGTACAAATCCATTCGAAGCACATTAGGCATAATAGGCAGCGTCGTCGTGAGAGAGACACAGAAAATTACGAATCAACGATCCCAAAAAAAGTTACGAAAGTAGGAGTTGTGTCCAGAATCAACGAAAAACAATGTACCCTACCGAAAGTACTTATTATAAATCAACTTAAAATTCAACGAAAAATGTCGCTTGCGAAAATACGAATTAGTCCGAACACGAAAAATCCCGTCTAGCAAAATTGCGAATGATTACGAATCAACAGGACCAAAAAGAAACAAACCGAAACTAAACAAATTTTTCCGTTGTACAGAAGAAACGAACCGAAACTAAACAAATTTTTCCGTTGTGCACAAGTCTATCAATTAGTTCTTCCCTAGTCCTGAATTGTAAGCTTGAGCACTTGGATTTATTCATGATTTTCTAATAAAGCAAAATATCCCAAACAACGCTTTCGTGTGTGACGTTGACCTAAGTATTAGATTTATCTCAAAGAAACCAATGGAGCTAGAGAAGCATATCTTATTCTTGACTGTCTGAAAGTGTCTGCTGTTAGATGGCATTGTTTTATCCTTTGACCCCCTATGCCATTTTTGCGCCCCCATTCATTGGTTGCTTTTGGTTACTGTACTTTACTAGCTTAAAGGAGAAGTATGGGATTGGTTAAATAACTAGTAAATATATCACATTAATCACATATCAGCTAATCTTTTTTTCCTACCTCTTTTAGTTTTTATAGCATGTGCACATGAACTTTCCTTCTGCTGGCAAAAACGGTCCATTTTCAGTTTGAAAAGTTCTCAGGGGGTGTGAACATCTCCACCAACACACCAACACACCCCCTGCCTCTGTCCCCACTCCCTTAAGAGACATGGCTGTGCTGATAGATAGGGAGGAGGGAAAGGAAGGGGGGAGCAGCTACCTCTGTGAAGTCTCAGAAACAAGCAGAGGGAGGAGAGCCGACATCAATCAAGCAAAATGACAGGAAAGGGGGTGTATCCAGACTCTATATTCACACCATTGTCTGGATGATGCTGTATGAAAGACTGTAGAACCTCCCACAGGTATTGATCTCGATTTTAACAGAATGGGGGCACTTCTGAGAGGGCTGGGAGGGTTTATAGATATCAGCAGCTCATATAGAATAGATGTAAGCAAAAAAAAGGAAAACCATACTTTTCTTTAAATATGACAGCACCTATGACACAATAAGAGTGGTACCCCAGAGCGGCCAGTTTAAAATAAAAATTTAAATGATCTGGCTTCTGTAAACTGTAATGTAATTGGATAGTCATTGTTTTTTCCACTGTCATATCAAATATGCTTGACTCTCCTTGTGCTATTAATTTAGGGCATTGCCATATACAACATATACTGTAGGTTATTGTTTGAAAAGTAAGCCATTATGCTCTGTCCTCTGCTTTTTCTGTTTCATAGAAATAATAGGTAAAGAGCCAAAGACAAATATTCTACATTAATAGATAAAATGCATCCCTACAAAGAACAAAAATGGTGAGAGAAAATACTTGCATTATATAAACCTACAATGAAACTAAAAGGGAAAAGATAACCAAATGAAGGTTAAACAAAAGATTATCTTAGAAGCTAAAAAAAAAATAATGTAGAATTACGCTGAGGAATGGGATCTCACACAGCATGAGATAGACAGAACCATTACAAGCAAGGAGCTGAGCAAAGCACAATTCTTAGATTTATATCACTTGCAGATATATTAAACAAAAATGGACAAAATAGTCCTTTTCATAAATTGCAAGTAAATGCATATCTTGAATATGTTCCCAGAACAATAGCTTCTGTCTTCTCTTACAGACTCTGAGGTCTGCTCATCCTTCATATCCAGTTAGATATACAACCCCCGGCATGAATTCCAAACATTTGGTTGAGTCAGCATTGAGAAAAAGGGAATGGGATAATATCACAGCAAATAGTAAGAGGGATGCTGTGGACCAGACAAGGGGTTTGAGTGTGGATTAGTCCTGAGCAAATAGTGATCATTGGCTCTTTGCTGTTCATTATTGACACAGCTTTTTCATCATTACACATATTCCTCTGCCTCGCACTGTCACAGTATGTTACTTTTGGGCTAATTCTTTTGAGCAAACAAGCAGGCAAAGTGGAATTTCGTGTTACTCACTCCTGCCAAGAGCTTAGCGTTTAACCCCAGAGCATAAGGGGATTTAAAAGAACTCAAGAATAGGAGTAGCCCACTGAAGGTGATCTGAAACTACAAATTTCAGCATGCCTTGGAATAAAATCTGTATGGTAGCACATAGCAGACAGTGGGGGCTTTTTCATTTAATTTCATGTAATTTTTTTTTTTACAGATTTCATTAAAAGAATTGCTGTTTTTTTTTTTTTTTTTTTTTTTTTTTTAAAGGTTGTTTTTCAGGCAATTCCTGTTACTAGGTGACAACTATCTGTCAGCTGTTCTTCTGCAATGTAACCTTGTCACAGTGAAATGCAAGCTACAGGGGTCATACTGATATGAACTGGGCAGACGTGGTCCTTATTTGTCACTATTAGTATGATGGTCAGGGCCGCCATCAGGAATTTTGGGGCCCCTTACACAGCTTCAGGCATGGGCCCCCTGGAGCAGAGGAGAACCGGGAGGGGTGCTGCCGCCGCAAATTGAGAAGCGGGGGGCAGCCGCGAATTGAGAAGCGGGGAGTGCCACGAATTGAGAAGTGGGGGGGGTGCTGCCGTTGCGAATTGTCGGGGGGGCTTTGGGTGCTGACAAACAAAAAAAGAACATAAATATATAAAAAAATGAATAAAAAAAAATATTTTTATATAAAAAAAAATTGGGTTGCCATCCGGGGCCCTGGGGACCTCCGGTCCTCTGAGGACCTCTGGACCCCTTACAAAAAAAAAGAAAAAAATATATAAAATATATATATTTTTTAATAAAAAAATACATAAAAAAGGGGTGTTACCATCCGGGCCCCTGGGGACCTCTGGGCCCCTTACAAAAAATAAATAAATAATAAAAGTAAAAAAAAAAGGGGGGTTGCCATCCAAGCCCCTGGGGACCTGCCTGTACCCCCCTGATGGCGGCCCTGATGATGGTCCTCAGCAATGATAGATAGCCAATGCTGGAGTGAGTGGATTCCTAAATTGTAAGTTCTTATGAGCAAAGCCCTCTGATTTCTCCTGTATTAAATTGTATTGTAAGTGTACTGTCTGCCCTCATGTTGTAAAGAGCTGCGCGAACTGTTAGCGCTATATATAAATCTATATATAAATCCTGTATAATAATACAAATAATGTAGAAAGCAAGTGACTAAAAAAGATTGGTGATCAGAAAAAAGGTGAAAACAGTATTTTATAAAAAAACAAGGCAATAGTTTGCGGAGTGCTTTACAGTAGCAGATTAAATGTCATTAAGTTAGGGTTTAGATCTCAATTAAAGTGCAATTATACCTTTTAAACTTTAAAATCAACTTGTCAGTAGAAAAGTCTTCTCTGGATCATGTGAACTCACTGGAGTTTATCCGCTCAGCAGGTGAATTCTTACTGAGTTCTGAGTTCTAAGTGAAAGAATAATACTGCCACCTGCATCTAGGGATGAGCTTTATGTTCGAGTCGAACATGAGTTCGACTCGAACATTGGCTGTTCGCCCGTTCGGCGAACAATTTGGGGTGTTCGCGGCAAATTCGAAAAGCTGCAGAACACCCTTTAAAAGTCTATGGGAGAAATCAAAAGTGTTAATTTTAAAGGTTAATATGCCAGTTATTGTCATAAAAGTGTTTGGGGACCTGGGTCCTGCCCCAGGGGACAGTGATTTTAATAATGCTTAAAGTGAAACAATAAAAGTGATTTCGTACCTGGGGGGTGTCTATAGTATGCCTGTAAAGTAGCGCATGTTTCAAACTGTCCCTGCACAAAATATTATTTCCCTAAAGGAAAAAAAGTCATTTAAAACTTCTCGCGGCTATTAATGAATTGTCGGCCCTGGCAATACAGATCAAAGTCATTGACAAAAACGGCATTGAACCAAAATAAAAAAAAAACGTGGGGTCCCCCTCAAATTCCATATCAGGCCCTTCAGGTCTGGTATGGATATTAACCACTTCCCTACTGTGCACGAAAACCCCCTTCCTGCCCAAGCCATTTTTCAGCTTTCAGCGCTGTCACACTTTGAATGACAATTGCGCGGTCGTGCGACGTGGCTCCCAAACGAAATTTGCGTCCTTTTTTACCACAAATAGAGCTTTCTTTTGGTGGTATTTGATCACCTCTGCCGTTTTTATTTTTTGCGCTATAAACAAAAGAAGAGCGTCCAGTTTGGAAAAAAAAACACTATTTTTTACTTTTTGCTATAATAAATACCCATTTTTTTTTCAAATAAAATTTTCCTCAGTTTAGGCCGATACGTATTCTTCTACATATTTTTGGTAAAAAAAAAAATCACAATAAGCGCGTATTGATTGGTTTGCGCAAAAGTTATAGCGTCTACAAAATAGGGGATAGATTTATAGCATTTTTATTTTTTTATTTTTTTTATTAGTAATGGCGGTGATCTGCGATTTTTATTGTGACTGCGATATTGCGGCGGACACATCGGACACTTTTGACACATTTTTGGGACCATTCACATTTATACAGCGATCCCTGCTATAAAAATGCATTGATTACTGTATAAATGTGATTGGCAGGGAAGGGGTTAACCACTAAGGGGCGGGAAGGGGTTAAATATGTTCCCTCAATGTGTTCTTACTGTG
Source organism: Rana muscosa (assembly GCA_029206835.1). Lineage (NCBI taxonomy): Eukaryota > Metazoa > Chordata > Amphibia > Anura > Ranidae > Rana > Rana muscosa. Next base: position 76,086,138 of record CM055118.1, on the reverse strand, counting down.
GGGGGAGGGGACTGACTGAGGGAGGTGACCGATGGTTGTCCCTATGTACAAGGGACACACCATCAGTCTCCTCTCCCTCACAGGACGTGGATCTCTGTGTTTACACACAGAGATCCACTTTCCTGCTCGTTTCCCGGGCAATCGCGGGTGCCCGGCGGCAATCGCGGCCGCCGGGCATGCGCATCGGGGCCTTGGGAACGCGGCGGGCGCGCGCCTCCTAGCTCGTTTTAAAGGGAGGACATCATAAGACGTCCTCCCAGAACGAGAGTGTCCTCCGCCCGCCGTCAATTGACAGTGGGCGGGGGACAAGTGGTTAAGGGGAACCCCGCACCATTTAAAAAAAAAATGGCGTGGGGTTCCCCCCAAAAATCCATACCAGACCCTTATCTGAGCACGCAACCTGGCAGGCCGCAGAAAAAGAGGGGAGGATGAGAGAGCGCCCCCCCTCCTGAACCGTTCCAGGCCACATGCCCTCAACATGGGGAGGATGTCCCCATGTTGATGGGGACAAGGGCCTCATCCCCACAACCCTTGCCCGGTGGTTGTGGGGGTCTGCGGGCGGGGGGCTTATCGGAATCTGGAAGCCCTTTTAACAAAGGGGAACTCCAGATCCCGCCCCCCCATGTGAATTGGTAACGCGGTATATTGTACCCCTACCATTTCACAAAGAAAAGTGTGAAAATGTTAAAAATCACAATAGACGGTTTGGGACAATCTTTTATTAAAAATAAAAAAAACAAAAATAAATTCCAGCGATGTAATCCAGTCTCTCGATGTCTGTCCAGCATTGTAATCCGGTCTCTCGACGTCCAACGATGATCCATTCTCCAGCGACGCTCCAGTCTCCACTCATTCTCCAGCGAGGAACGAAACCCCCATGACGCGTAAGAGGGGGCGGGGTCACCCGTCCACGTCATTGGGTAACCCCCGGCTTTTTCCTTGCGTAAGGACAAAGCTGGGGGTTACCCAATGAGGACGGGTGACCCCGCCCGCTCTTACGCATCATGGGGGTTTCGTTCCTTGCTGGAGAATGAGTGGAGACTGGAGCGTCGCTGGAGAATGGATCATGATTGGACATCGAGAGACGGGATTACATCGCTGGACAGACATCGAGAGAATGGATTACATAGCTGGAATAATTTTTTTTTTTTTATTTTTAATAAAAGACTTGTCCCAAACCGTCTACTGTGATTTTTAACATTTTCACACTTTTTCTTTGTGAAATGGTAGGGGTACAACTGACAATTTAACTGACAATTGCGCAGTCGTGCGACGTGGCTCCCAAACAAATATGGCGTCCTTTTTTTCCCACAAATAGAGCTTTCTTTTGGTGGTATTTGATCACCTCTGCGGTTTTTATTTTTTGCGCTATAAACAAAAATAGAGCGACAATTTTGAAAAAAATGCATTATTTTTTTACTTTTTGCTATAATAAATATCCCCCAAAAATACTTAAAAATTTTTTTTTTCCTCAGTTTAGTCCGATACGTATTCTTCTACATATTTTTGGTAAAAAAAAAAATCGCAATAAGCGTTTATTGATTGGTTTGCGCAAAAGTTATAGCGTTTACAAAATAGGGGATAGTTTTATGCCATTTTTATTAATTATTTTTTATTACTAGTAATGGCGGCGATCAGTGATTTTTTTCGTGACTGCGACATTATGGCGGACACATCGGACACTTTTAACACATTTTTGGGACCATTGTCATTTTCACAGCGATCAGTGCTATAAAAATGCACTGGTTACTGTGAAAATTACACTGGCAGTGAAGGGGTTAACCAGGAGGGGGCGCTGTAGGGGTTAAGTGTGCCCTGATGTGTTTTACTTACTGTGGGGGGCGTGGCTTAGCATGTGACGTCACTGATCGTCGTTCCCTATGACAGGGAACAGACGATCAGTGACAGGCTCACTAGGAAGCACGGGGAGAGGTTTGTTTACACTTACCTCTAACTGTTCTTCCTCTCTGTGACCCGATCGCGGGACACCAGCGGCGATCGGGTCCGCTGTTCCCGCGGGGACGGTCACGGAGAAGAGGACTGGGTCACAAGCACGCCGCCGGCGGCGTGCTCATGATCCACGACTGGGCTCTTAAAGGGGACGTACCTGTACGTCCATGTGCCCAGCCGTGACATTCTGCCGACGTACATCGGCATGCGGCGGTCCTCAAGTGGTTAATAGCCGCGTGTAGTTTTAAATGACTTTTTTTCCTTTAGAAATTACATTTTGTGCAGGGACAGTTCTAAACACGGGAAACATGCGCTACTTTACAGGCAGATTATACACACACCCCAGGTACAAAATATAAAGGAATATTTCACTTTTTTGTTTCAATTTAAGCATTATTAAAATCACTGCTCCCGAAAAAACAGCAGTTTTTAAAACTTTTTTGTTGCATTGATACATGTCCCCTGGGGCAGGACCCGGGTCCCTAAACACTTTTTATGACAATAACTTGCATATTAACCTTAGCACTTTTGATTATTCAGGTTCGTGTCCCATAGACTTTAACGGTGTTCGCGTGTTCGAACAAATTTCGCATGTTCTGGTGCTAACCGAACCGGGGGGTGTTTGGCTCATCCCTACCTGCATCCCACACTGCATGACCTATAGGAGATGCATGCATTGCTGGATAAATGAGTGTCATACCTGGAATTCAACACATAAGACAACATTTCCTTAGGGAGCATGACTGAGGTTTTGGACCTTAAAAATTTGTAGATGAGTTCTACCCAAAAGAAATGTTCAGGTACCTTTGCAGGTCACTTCTAAATACAGTGGAACCTTAGATTATGAGCATAATCCGTTCCAGGAGAATGCTTGTAATCCAAAGCACTCGCATATCAAAGCGAGTTTCCCCATAGAAGTCAATGGAAACAAAGATAATTTGTTCCACATTGACTTCTATTGCATGCAATACCGCATGTGGTCAGAAGTGGGGGGCATCGGAGAGACTTGTAAATACACAGAGACCGCTGGGATGCACTCGGAAACCCCCGGAAAGGCTCGGAAACACTTGGGAACTGAGTATTCCTGAGTATTCCCGAGTATTTCCGAGCCTCTCCGAACGGCTCTGAGTGTCACCGACGCCCCTGCACCTCTGGCCAAATGTGGTACTGCACACGCAGAGGCTTGAATCCTGCTCGTTTTGCGAGACAACACTCGAAAATCGAGTCAGGATTTAAAAAAAAAATTGCTTGCATTGCGAAACGCTCGTTAACTGCGTTACTCGCAATCCGAGGTTCCACTGTAGTTCCTATATACTCGATTCAAACATGTTCCAATAATACTATCATACAATAAGGACTATTTTTTGCTAAAGTGTGGCTCCTTGCCAGTTGCTGACACCCCCCCCCACCCCATCCTGTTCTTGAGCTACAATCATGCTCATACATCATACATTTTAAAGCACATTTGAAGAGTGTATTATATATAGATAAGACAGATATGAAAGCACATAGGGCTTTATATATATATAAAACGCAAATTCCAGTTAAAAGTGGTAAAAGTGGTCAATCATCAAGGGGGACCCCAGGAACTCAGAACGTGGGGGGGGGGACCACCTTCCGCAGAAAGAATACACTAAGGTAAGGGGGGGTGGGTTACTGATATAGGGGGGAAACCTTTATATTAATGCCCCCTTACATTATCGTATTCACTCCCCCCCTTACATCAGTGACCCCCCCTCAGACTGGCCTAGCGGTGTTGTCACTGACCTCCTCTCAGGTACACCGTGCAGGGCTCAGTCAGTCGGCTCCAGCTCGTGGCTCTGGTTTTATCTTATATAGTCTCCTCTCCACAGTCCACACACATCTGACTTCTCCCATGACCCCCATCCCGGCGGTGCTCCCACTCTTGACTCCTCTCCAGACTCCCTCAGAGACTGCAGACATGATACAGGAGATGGTCAGAGGCTGCAGAAATGCAGCTTTACTGTGCCTGTGAATGCAGTCTCACTGTGCCCATTAATGCAGCCTCTCTTATGCCCCATGTCCCAGTCTGCAGTCCCTGTCTGTGGGAAGGTGTGTTGTTGATGCTCGGTACGGTACCTTTCATGCCAGCAGGATATCCATGATCGCCATCAGCAGGCAGGGTCTGTTCTCGTTTTGGATGGGGACAGTGCTCCTTCCAGAGGATCTATTTGCTGTGAGATGGAGTGGTCCCTGGCCACCTGCACCTTCAGCCGTCCTCATTTTCCGGCCCCAGTCAGCCTGTCCTCTGGTCCTGGGGAAGTGAGAGCACTGGGGGGGGGGAGCTGGAGAGAAGGGGGAGCGGAGAGCACTGGCGGGGTTGGAGAGCACATGGGTGGGGGCAAAGAGCAGGGGGGAGTGGAGATCACAGGGGTGGGGAGCGGAGAGCGCTGGGGGGGACTTGAGAGCACTGGGGGGAGCCAAAAAGAACAGGGGTGGAGAGCACAGGAGGCTGAGAGGGGGGGCTGGAGAGCACTGAGGGGGCTAAGAGTGTGGGAGGTAAAGAGCACTGGGGGGGATCTTGAGAGCACTGGGGGGGAGAAAGAACAGGGGTGGAGAGCACTGGGGGGTACAAAGAGCAGGGAGGAGTGGAGAGCACTGGGGGGTGGAGAGCAATGGGGGAGCTTAAGAGCACAAGTGGGGGCCAGAAAAAAAGGGGTGGAAAGTACGGGGGGCTAGAGAGCACTATGGGGGGCGGAGAGCACTGGCGGGGTTGGAGAGCACATGGGTGGGGGCAAAACGAACAGGGGTGGGGACCACGGGGGGCTGGAGAGCACTATGGGGGGCGGAGAGCACTGGTGGGGTTGGAGAGCACATGGGTGGGGGCAAAAAGAACAGGGGTGGGGAGCACGGGGGGCTGGAGAGCACTGGGGTGGGGGCTGGAGAGTGATAGGGAGAGCTGGAGAGCACTGGGGGAGAGGGGGAGAAAGAACAGGGGTGGGGAGCACTATGGGGGGCGGAGAGCACTGGCGGGGTTGGAGAGCACATGGGTGGGGCAAAAAGAACAAGGGTGGGGAGCACGGGGGGCTGGAGAGCACTGGGGTGGGGGCTGGAGAGTGATGGGGAGAGCAGGAGAGCACTGGGGGGGAGAAAGAACAGGGGTGGGGAGCACGGGGTGCTGGAGAGCACTATGGAGGGCAGAGAGCACTGGCGGGGTTGGAGAGCACATGGGTGGGGCAAAAAGAACAAATGTGGGGAGCACGGGGGGGTGGAGAGTACTGGGGTGGGGGCTGGAGAGTGATGGGGAGAGCTGGAGAGCACTGGGGGGGGAGAAAGAACAGGGGTGGGGAGCACGAGGTGCTGAAGAGCACTATGGGGGGCGGAGAGCACTGGCGGGGTTGGAGAGAACATGGGTGGGGCAAAAAGAACAAGGGTGGGGAGCACAGGGGTGGAGAGCACTGGGGTGGGGGCTGGAGATTGATGGGGAGAGCTGGAGAGCACTGGGGGGGGAGAAAGAACAGGGGTGGGGAGCACAGGGTGCTTGAGAGCACTATGGGGGGCGGAGAGCACTGGCGGGGTTGGAGAGCACATGGGTGGGGGCAAAATGCAGGGGGAGCGGAGAGTACTGGGGGGAGCTTGAAAGCACTGGAGGGGGAGCCAAAAAGAACAGGGGTGGAGAGCACAGGGGACTGGAGAGCGATGGGTGGAGCTTGAGAGCACTGGGGGGGGGCAGAAAGAACAGGGGTGGGGGGGGCTGGAGGGCGGAGAGAACTGGGGTGGGGGCTGGGGAGTGATGGGGAGAGCTGGAGAGCACTGGGGGGGAGAGAGAACAGGGGTGGAGAGCACTGGGGGGAGTGGAGAGTACTGGGGGGGAGAACAGGGGTGGAGAGCACTGGAATGGTGGCTGGAGAAGGATGGGGAGAGCTGGAGAGCAGGGGGGGGGGCATAAACAACAGAAGTGGAGAGAACTGTGGGGGGGGGCTGGAGAGTGGTGGGGAAGCAGAGCACTGGGGGGGAGCCACAAGGAGAACTGGGAGGGGCCAGCAAAAGAAGTTGGATAGGAGGAGAAGCAGGGGGACCGCATATAGAGGAAATTAGCTTTCTATATTCCTCCATACAGCCGCGGAATGCTTGATCCCCCCCCCCTTCTGCAAGCATTTAGCGGCTGTATGGAGGAATATAGAAAGCTAATTTCCTCTATATGCAGGCTCCCTGCTTCTCCTCCTATCCAGGCACACAGGGCAGGCTGTACGGCGGGCATCTCCTGTTTATCACGGAGCTGACCTGGACCTGGTTAGATCTGTGTTCGGCGGTGACACTGTAACACGGTCCCGCCCCCCTAGACCGGCTCCTGTGATAGGCTGAACACTGACTCTATCTACTATCACACGAGTCAGTCTAGGGGGGCGGGACCGTGTTACAGCGCCGCCGCCGCCGAACACAGACCCAGCCAGGCAGCTCCCTGATACACAGGAGCAGGAGAGAGGGGAGCACTGCAGCCGCAAATGAAACCGGCCCCAGGACAGGCAGCCTACCGGGAAATCTCCCGTTATCCCGGTAGGCCAGTCCAGCCCTGACCTTGTGAAGTGAGCCAAACAACTTGTATAATAGCGGTATTACTACTGCTATACACAACAGCTTACTGCTGTCAATGGTGATTAATGTTTTTAATGACCAGTAATATCATCATTATTAGAGTTGAGCGGACACCTAGATGTTCGGGTTCCACGGGTTCGGCCGAACTTCGGAAAAAAGTTCGGGTTCGGGACCGAACTTTAACCCGAACCCGGACCCGAACCCGAACCCCATTGAAGTCAATGGGGACCCGGACTTCTAAGGACTAAAAAGGCTCTAAAAAAGTAATGGAAAGGGCTAGAGGGCTGCAAATGGCAGCAAAATGTTGTTAAGAGCATGGCAAGTGCTCTGCAAACAAATGTGGATAGGGAAATAACTTAAAATAACATAAAACAAATAAAAATAAAAAATAATAATCTTGACCTAGGAGGACGAGGTCCATATGGAGTAGGAGGTTGAGGTGGCGGTGGATGTGGCTGTGTAGGTGGAAGCGGCGGTGGAGGAGGACGAGGTAGCCAACACTGATTCAAAAATACAACAATGGATGGGTAAGGCCGGTGATGTGTCGAATTCTGTCCCCCGTCAAATAGTGTCCACCCTGTACTGCGCTTGCTCAGTATGTAGGACAAGGGGATTTCTAAAATCTCCCAAGACGAACGGCGCCTGCGTGGTGAGTTCAGGTGAAGGCCACACCATCCGTGGTTCAAGCCGAGCCAAGTGAGGCCGTGCCCGAAGCGTGGCGATCGAACCGAGCCCGTGAGGGGCCCTGTTACTATGTGCTACCGTATGTCCACTTGGATGGTGGGGCTTGAACCTGCACTCACAGCGCAGGCGCCGTTCATCTTCGGAGATTTTGTGAATCTCCTTGTCCTCTGTACTGCGCAAGCGCTGCGCCTTCGCAGTATGGGCCAGACACAATCCGATGGCCGGACAGTTTTTGTCACAACACCGGTATACATGTCTATTCTGCACAAGGTACGGACAAGTCCTGTGGGATCCATGCCTGGTTCATTTTAATGAACGTGAGCTTGTCCACATTGGCTCTGGACAGGCGGCTGCGCTTGTCTGTGATAACGCCCCCTGCCGTGCTAAATACACGTTCAGATAATACACTGGCTGCAGGGCAGGCCAGCACCTCCAAGGCATAAAGGGCAAGCTCAGGCCATGTGCCCAATTTGGAGACCCAGAAGTTAAAGTGGGCAGACCCGTCATCCAGTACGTGTAGGCCTGTGGACACATACTGCTCAACCATGTTGGTGAAATGCTGCCTCCTGCTAAGACGTTCCATCTCAGCTGGTGGTGCTGGTTGTTGTGGCGTGCTGACAAAGCTTTTCCACATTTCAGCCATACTAACCCTGCCTTCTGAGGTGCTGCCGGTGCCCCGGCTGCGTTGGCGACCTCTTCCTCCTCCTCTGCCTTCGCCTTGTGCTTCCACCGTACGCCCGCTGTCAGGTGGGAATGCCACCAGCAGCGCGTCTACCAGCGTGCGCTTGTACTCGCGCATCTTACGATCCCGCTCCAGTGAGGGAATTAAGGACGGTACGTTGTCCTTGTAACAGGGATCCAGCAGGGTGGCCACCCAGTAATCAGCACCAGTTAAAATGTGGGCAACTCGGCGGTCATTGCGGAAACACTGCAGCATGTAATCGCTCATGTGTGCCAGGCTGCCCAGAGGCAAAGAAAAGCTGTCCTCTGTGGGAGGTGTATCGTCTGTGTCCTCTGTATCCCCCCAGCCACGCACCAGTGATGGCCACGAGCTGGTCTGGGTGCCACCCTGCTGTGAAAATGGCTCCTCCTCCTCCTCCTCCATCTCCTCCTCCACCTCGTCATCCTCCAGAACTGTGCCCTTTCTGCCGGACAATTGTGTACCTGGCGTTTGTTGGTGCAGGAACCCACCCTCGTAGCCACTTGTGAAAGACTGCCCTGAAAGCCTTTGAAATGATCCCGCTTCCTCCTCCTCCTCCTCATCCTCCTGTGCCACATCCTCTTCCATCATCGCACGAAGCGTTTTTTCAAGGAGGCATAGAACTGGGATAGTAACGCTGAGAACGGCGTCATTGGCACTGGCCATGTTGGTGGAGTACTCGAAACAGCGCAACAAGGCACGCAGGTCTCGCATGGAGGCCCAGTTATTGGTGGTGAAGTGGTGCTGTTCCGCAGAGCGACTCACGCGTGATTGCTGCAGCTGGAACTCCACTATCGCCTGCTGCTGCTCGCACAGTCTGGCCAGCATGTGCAAGGTGGAGTTCCACCTTGTGGGCACGTCACATATGAGGCGGTGAGCGGGAAGGCCAAAGTTACGCTGCAGCGCTGACAGGCGAGCAGCAGCAGGGTGAGAATGCCGAAAGTGCGCACACACAGCCCGCACTTTCTGCAGCAGCTCTGGCATATTGGGGTAATTTTTAAGGAACCTCTGGACCACCAAGTTCAGCACATGCGCCAGGCAAGGGATGTGCGTCAAACTGGCTAGGCCCAGAGCTGCTACGAGATTTCGCCCATTATCGCACACCACCAGGCTGGGCTTGAGGCTCACTGACAGCAACCACTCATTGGTCTGTTGTTCCATGTCCCTCCACAACTCCTGTGCGGTGTGGGTTTTTTCCCCCAAACAGGAAAGTTTTAAAACTGCCTGCTGTCGTTTACCCCTGGCTGTGCTGAAGTTGGTGGTGAAGGTGTTACGCTGACCGGATGAGGAGGCGGTAGAGGATGAGGAAGCGGAGTAGGAGGAGTTAGCAACAGGAGGCAAACTGAAGCGCCCTGCAATCCTCGGTGGTGGAAGGACATGCGCCAAACTGCTATCTGCCTCAGGCCCAGCCGCCACTGCATTTACCCAGTGTGCTGTTAGGGAGATATAACGTCCCTGACCGTGCTTACTGGTCCACGCATCCGTAGTTAGGTGGACCTTGTCACAGATGGCGTTGCGCAGTGCACACCTGATTTTTTCCCCCACTTGGTTGTGCAGGGAAGGGATGGCTCGCCTGGAAAAATAGTGGCGGCTGGGCACGACGTACTGTGGGACAGCCAATGCCATCAGGCTTTTAAAACTCTGCGTCTCCACCAGACGGAATGACAGCATTTCAAAGGCCAGGAGTTTTGAAATGCTGGCATTCAGGGCCAGGGATCGCGGGTGGCTAGGGGGGGTACTTCCTCTTCCTCTCCAATGTTTGGGAGATAGAGAGCTGAACGCTTCCATGGGACATTGTGGAGATGGTTGGTGACCCAGGTGGTAGTGTTGCTGGCAGATCCTCTGTTTGCGGGGTGGCAGGTGCCACTGTCACTACAGAGGTGGATGAAGAGGCCGAGACTGCAGCAGAAGAGGAAGCAGGAGGAGCCAGAGACCTTTCTTGGTTTTTGAGGTGTCTACTCCACTGCAGCTCATGCTTTGCACTTAGATGCCTGGTCATGCAGTTTGTGCTCAGGTTGAGAACGTTTATGCCTCGCTTCAGCCTCTGATTGCACAGCCTGCAAACCACTCGTGTCTTGTCATCAGCACATTGTGTGAAGAACTGCCACGCTAGGGAACTCCTTGGACCTGGCTTTGGTGTGCTCGGTCCCTTGCTGCGTTGGGCAGTAGCAGACATACTGTCTAGCGGACGGACGCTCCGCTTTTGCACCCTGCTCCCTCTTCTGCTGTGCTGGTGGCTCTGTGCGACCACCGCCTCTTCCTCCAAACTACACTGGTCACCTGCATAACGTTCATTCCATGTGGGGTCGAGGACCTCATCGTCCTCCACATCATCTTCCACCCAGTCTTCACCCCTGCCCTCCTTGTCTGTCTGCACAATTGCGAAAGCAGCAGCAGTTGGCACCTGTGTTTCGTCATCATCCGAGACGTACTGCGATGGTCCTCCCATGTACTCATCATGAAACATAAGTGGTTGGGCATCGGTGCACTCAATCTCTTCCACTTCTGGGGCAGGGCTAGGTGTATGGTCCTGAGAAACCCTGCTAACAGGGTCATCGAAAAGCAGAAGAGACTGCTGCATGATTTGGGGCTCAGACTGCTTGGCTGATTTGCAAGGGGGTGAGGTGAAAGACTGATGGACATGGGTTTCAGGTGCCAACTCTGTTCTTTCATCAGAAGAGTGGGTGGGAGACAATGTGAAGGAACCCGAGGCACTGTCAGCAACCCAATCTACTATCGCCTGTACTTGTCCTGGCCTAAACATTCGTACAGCCTCATTAGGAGCGACAAAATACCGCCGCAGGCACGGTCGCCTACTCGCACCTGAGGAAGGTGTTTCACTTGTGCGTGTATCTGGCACAGATCCACCACGTCCTCTCCCTGCAACAGGAGCTCCACCAGCAGCACCACGACCGGGGCCACCACGTCCCTTTGACCTTCTCCTCATATTTTCCAAATTTAGGATCTTGCCCTAAATGGGTGTTTTTGGAAGAGCAGAACACACCCACAGTACATAACCGCTGAATCGCACAGCTACAGAACTGCAGAAAATGCTATTCAAAAAAAATGTTTTTTTTTTAGTATAGCACAGTAGGAGAAAACTATATAGAAATTGTTTATTTCACACACCTCCAAATATGTATAACACACTGCAAACAATTTTTTGTGCCCCTAAACGGCGTTTTTTGGAAGAGCAGAACACACCCACAGTACGTAACCGCTGACTCGCACAGCTACAGAACTGCAGAAAATGCTATTCAAAAAAAATTTTGTTTTTTTAGTATAGCACAGTAGGAGAAAACTATATAGAAATTGTTTATTTCACACACCTCGAAATATGTATAGCACACTGCAAACTATTTTTTGTGCCCCTAAACGGCGTTTTTTGGAAGAGCAAAACACACCCACAGTACGTAACCGCTGAATCGCACAGCTACAGAACTGCAGAAAATGCTATTCAAAAAAAATGTTGTTTTTTTAGTATAGCACAGTAGGAGAAAACAATATAGAAATTGTTTATTTCACACACCTCCAAATATGTATAACACACTGCAAACTATTTTTTGTGCCCCTAAACTGCGTTTTTTGGAAGAGCAGAACACACCCACAGTACGTAACCGCTGAATCGCACAGCTACAGAACTGCAGAAAATGCTATTCAAAAAAAAATGTTGTTTTTTTAGTATAGCACAGTAGGAGAAAACTATATAGAAATTGTTTATTTCACACACCTCCAAATATGTATAACACACTGCAAACTATTTTTTGTGCCCCTGAATGGCTCTTTTTGCAAGCGTACATTAAAGTGCAAATTTTTTTATTTTTTATTTTTGCCCTAAACGGGTCTTTTTTTGCACGAGCAAAATAAATGCTTTTTTTTTTTTTGCCCTATGGGTCTTTTGGAAAAGAGCACAATAAAGTGCCTTTTTTTTCCCCTAATGCCGCGTACACACGATCGTGATTCACGGCGGTGAAAACACCGCCGTGAATCACGACATGAAATTAAATGAAAAACGAGGGAACGGCATTTTCCCCCACACACGACCGTTTTTCCCGTCATTTTTTTCTTTGTCGAGAAAAACGACCGTCTGTGGGCTCCGCGGCAGTGTCTCCCTATGGAAAAACTGCCGCGGAAAAAAATGATGGAAAAAACGATGAGAAAATTTAGAACATGTTCTAATTTTTCTCGTCGTTTTTCCTGCCGTTTTTCTCAACGAGAAAAACGGCATAAAGCCCACAGACGATCGTTTTTCTCGGCGAAAAAAAAAATGTAATTTTTCCCGACGGGAAAAATGATCGTGTGTACGCGGCATAAAAGTTCGATTTTCTCTGACACTGGGCTCATGGCAGTGTAAAAAGACTGCACTGCAACACAAACAGGTAAACCTATGCAGATCGCTGATTTTAATCTCTGAATCTGGACTCCTATATAATATTCTCTCTCCCTGAAAGCACCAACACAGGAACCTGGCCCTACACTACACTATCTCTCTATCTTTTCCCTCAGATTGTAGAATCAGGACTACCTCATCTATTTTTCTATCTCTCCCTAAAAGCAGCAGCAGCAGACTAGATCCTCTCCCTATCTATTCTGAAGCAGAGTGACATGTGTGCTGTGTGCCTCTAGCTTATATAGAAGCTGGGTCACATGTTGCACTGACCAATCACAGCCATGCCATTAGTAGGCATGGCTATGATGGCCTCTAAGGGCACACCAGCTAATCAAAAGGTGATTGGCTGGCCCCTGAAGCATTTCTAAATGCGTAATTAGATTGCCGAACCCGAACCCGGACTTTTGGGCAAAGTCCGGGTTCGGGTTCGGGAAAAAGCTAAAGTTCGGTACGGACCCGAACTTTACAGTTCGGGTTCGCTCAACACTAATCATTATCCATATATGCTTGTGTCCATATATGGTCAATAATCCCAAATAGCAAGCAATTGAGCTGCAAGTTTGAAAATGACTTGCTAAGCTATTGCTAGACTCCAGATCAACTTTCTTTGCAAATATTCTGCAAGTCTGCTGTAAGTTCTGTTTCAGTTACAGTTATGTTGTGCAATAGTCATCCCACCACAGGGGTCACTGTGACTTGCAGAGCTCTTGCTGTAGATTCACCACTGCTCTTGCTAGAGACTTGCCACGCAAATTTGCTACAAATTGGAAAAAGTGTCAACTAGAACTTGTGCTTCAAGTGCTCTGCAAGTGTACAACTTGCCAGTGAAAATGTGCAGCAAGTTAACAAGACTAATGCACACAATCGGACATTACGACAACAAAACCATGGATTTTTTTCAGACGGATTTTTGCACAAACTTGTCTTCCATACACACGGTCACACAAATGTTGTCGGAAATTCCGATCGCCAAGAACGCGGTGACGTACAACACTTAAATGAGCCGAGAAAAATTTTGTTCTATGATTCCGAGCATGCGTCAAATTGATTCCGAGCATGCGTAGGATTTTTGTGCGTCGGAATTGGATACACACGGTCGGAATTTCCGACAAGAACTTTTGTTGTCAGAAAAATTGAGAACCAGCTCTCAATCATTTGTTGTCGGAAATTCCGACAGCAAATGTCCGATGGAGCCTACACACAGTCGGAATATCCGACCAAAAGCTCACATCGAACATTTGTTGTCGGAAATTCCGATCGTGTGTATGCGGCATTACAATTCAACACTGCTACAAATTTGTGGCAAGTTATCCTTGCTCTCTGGGATGTCGTCTGGGAGATACTGCCCCTTTGTATTTATCAACTTACCGTATATACTCGAGTATAAGCCGAGTTTTTCAGTACATTTTTTTGTGCTGAAAATGCCACCCTCGGCTTATACTCGAGTCACCTTTTTGCACCTGATCTCCCGGAATTTGGGGACCCGGTACTGGCCGGTCGTAGGTCCCTTGGACTCCAGACTTGGCACACATGTAGCCCCACTCTTCCTCTACAAGTGTACAAAGTTTGTTGTCCGGGGAACCTACAGCCGGGGAGCACCGATTTTTCAAAGCTGGGCACCCCTTCCATAGACTCCCATGTTAAACGGTAATTTCTCTGGTGATTTTGGGGACCTGATACTGGCCGTTCGTAGGTCCCTTGGACTCCAGACTTGGCACACATGTAGCCCCACTCTTCCTCTACAAGTGTGCAAAGATTGTTGTCCGGGGAACCTACAGCCGGGGAGCACTGATTTTTCAAAGCCGGGCACCCCTTCCCTAGACTCCTATGTTAAACTGTAATTTCTCTGGTGAATTTGGGGACCCGGTACTGGCCGGTCGTAGGTCCTCTGGACCCAAAACTTGGCACACATGTAGCCCACTCTTCCTCTATAAGTGTACAAAGTTTGTTGTCTGGGAGACCTACAGCCGGGCAGCACTGATTTTTCAAAGCCGGGCACCCCTTCCATAGACTCTCATGTTAAACGTCAGTCTAGTCATGGGCACAGTGAGGCATGGGCACAGTGAGGCATGGGCACAGTGAGGCACAGTGAGGCATGCAGATGGACACCCTAGGCTTATACTCGAGTCAATACGTTTTCCCATATTTTTGTGGTAAAATTGGGTGCCTCGGCTTATATTCGGGTCGGCTTATACTGGAGTATATACGGTATATCTGCCAGACCTGTTGTTCGACTAGATGTGTGTTAGCGGGTGTCAGTCATCATGATTCACGTGGATCTACATCTGTGGACGATATGATGGATGTAATTGTACATATTGGGGCTTGTATCTTTTTTTTTTTATTAAAGGACTTTTAAAAAAACTGTTTTGTTACTTTATTTACATTTTGTATTTTTTTTTTTTATGAGAAGGTGTACTGTGTACCCCTTAATCATTCACATAGGGGAAGATGTATCAGTAGGTGGTTACACATCCTTTTCCTTTGTATATTTTGGTTTTGCATCATGAACTGATAATTAAGGCAAATACTTAGAGTGCAATGGAAAGAAATACAGCCTCACACTTGTTAAGGGAACCAGCTGCTGATGATAAACCAGGTAGTTAAGAAGGATCTCTGGTCATTACAAAAAATAAATACAATTCAACAGCTACAAATACTGTAGCTGCTGACTTTTAATAAAAGGGCACTTACCTGTCTAGGGCTATGCTCATCTGGGCTGGTTCTTTGCCGGTCTTTGGGTCCCTGGGCCCGCCATGTTGAATTTGGTGAGCCATCTGTGATTCTTTGTGGCTTCACAGCCAGCTTCCCACTGCATATAGGCGAGCCATGCTGCACCTTGCTAATGGTCCCTCCTAGGACCTGTAAAGTGTCCCAGGAGGCTGCGGGCAGTGAGGGAGGGGGCAAACTTCTGCTCAGATCACCTAGGTGATCCGAGTAGAAGTGGAAGCGGGCAAGTGTCAAAATTTGTTTCCCATATCCTACCACCCAAAAAAAAAGTTTGAATTAGTGGTAGAGGAGGGAGAGAGGGAGGAATAGGAACAGCATAACTTTCTGTTTTAACTGAAGTTCTGCTTTAAGGACAGGAAACCATGAACAGGCTGCACACAGGGCTTCAGAAGTCTCTGATAAAGCAGTCTAGGCAGTTGTGAGCAATGCTACCCCACTTGAATGGCTTAGTGCTACATGCTCCTAGACCTTTGATGGCTCGCACACCATTTCTTCTCTCCAGTTCTGGCAGCCCAGAATGTGGAAAGTTGAGTATGTACTGTTGGAGAGGGAGTGAGTTTATTGATCCAAATACTTTGCCCTGAATAGGCAACGATCACTTAAAGGAATCTGTAACTGGAATAAAATACTTTTCACTCACTGGTGCATGCCCTTTGTTTAGAGAGGCTCAGTGTACTGTAGTGGTCATCAACCCTGTTCTCAGGGCCCATGGCCCACTAACAGGCCAGGTTTTATGTATTACTTTGGGGAGATGCCGACTAGAATAGGGCAATCACTGAGCAGCAAATTATATCACCTGTCATGTATTTCAGTTATCTTGCAAACCCGGCCTGTTAGTGGGCCCTGAGGACAGGGTTGATGACCACTGGTGTACTGCATTAAAGCTGGCCATACATTGATCGAAGTCCCTGCTAAACTAGCCAACTAGCAATGGGTTGCCTAATGGTAAGACAGAATGAAACACAGGTCTTATTTTAGGGCTCAAAGACACCTTTGGCATCTGGAGCACTCTGTGTTTGGTAGGTCCTGGACTGCAAGAAAATAATACCTCTTGGTGCCTGATTACCATTCATAAGTCTTGAACTTTGCCTTTAAAAGAACTGAATATAACTGAGCTGAATATTGATTCTTTGGAGAAATATTTTGCTTCACATAGCTGTACGTGGCTGTAGGCTGCCTCTGTTAAGCCTGCATAGAACAATAATGTGAACTTAGTAGCTTAATAGCAAATGTAAATACATGCCACTAGCAATAAGTAAATCAATCTGCAATGCGCTGGTTCGGTTGAATATGTGTATGCCAGTTTTCATAGACCACAAGGCAGTGTTGAAATCATTTCTGCCGGGAGCTCTGCAGTTTACCAAACACCTAATGCCTTGTAGAGATAGAAGAATGTTACTTACAGCTCATTTATGTTAAGGAACTTGTAGTTTAGCTTTACTGATACTTTAACCTTTAAAAGTGCAAAATGTCTTTTGTACTATGGATGAAGGCACACAATTTCAGTAGTATCTCCCTATTTTACCAGAATTTGCTGTGCCATCTAAATAAGTTGATATTTTTGCAGATTGTTGAATATGTCAAATCACTCATTCATGAAATTGTGCAATGTCTTCCACCGCTGAAAGCGCAGCTGACTAAGATGTTACGTCATATATATTTATTCATATGGAATCCTGCAACCATGACCAACAAGATTCGCTACATGAAATTACACTGAATAATAAAAATAATAATAGAGTTTACCTTTCAGAAGAGAGCAAAGAATAGCGATAAGTCTGCAAAGCCAGGACCAGGATGAAAATATTTTATGAACAGTGAATAATTGGAGACTTGCATTGAAGGTTTCACAGATGGATATGCATTAATTAAATGCATGGGTACACAGATGAGACCTGAGCTTGTTTTTTTATTTTAAGTGAAATTAAAGTACTGTGCTGTCTTATATAAAGCTTAAGATATACAGTATTTGAGCAGAGATAGAGCTGTGAATGAGGTTTTCAAATTTAAAATTAGAGCTCTATCCAAAAATACTTTTCTGTTTTGGAGAAGGACATACTTCAAACCCTGCTGGGAGATGATATCCTTTAATCCCAGCCCGGAGAGCTCATTTCAACAGGTGACGTTGGGCATTTGTGTGAAAAACTGAATTTAGTCATACAAAGTTATATTGCTGTCAGGAGACCAATATTTGTACAGTTAATGGTGTGGACAGTAACGGTTATCACTTCTGCCTAGCAGCACTGGGGTCATTGGTTCAAATCCCAACCACGGCACTACCTGCATGGAGTTTGCATGTTCTCCCTGTGCCTGTGTGGCTTTACTCCCACACTCTAAAGACATGTTGGTAGATTAATTGGCCTTTCTTGTGTGTCAGCACCTAGATGGACTTTGACCAGTAACCAGCAAACACTGACATATTGGTGTGCGCATTGGTGCATGTCCATTCCCAGGAATGGCACCAAGCTGCCTAATATAAGGAGTCCCTAATGTGTTCTAATTACTGAATATTCTTCAGCTACCCATGACCTGTGTTCCTGCTCTTGTCTGATCTCCCGTTGCTGATCGGGCCCGCTCTTGCCCTTGCCTTATGGATTCTGGACTCTGACCATGCTCTGCTGTCTTCCTGGTATCGATCTTGGCATGCTTCTTGACTATGCTTACTCCTGCTCCTTGTGAATGACTCTGGCTTGGCTACTGACTACATGCTTGCTTGCCATCTGACCACCTTCTTGATTATATCAGGTACCTGCATCTACCTCTGACTGTGTCTGCGCAGTCTCTGTACCAAGCTTCCAAGTTTCAGATCCTGAGTGCATTCCTGCAGGCCGCCATTCTTGGTCCTCCTCTGTTGTGCCTGAACTGCTGCTGCCACCTCAATACCTGCACCCGTACTTCTATGTGCCCTATGCCCCTGTTCTCACACACGAACCAGAGCCGCAAGGGGAAGACCTCTCCTGCTTCGTCCTCCAACCAAGGTGTATTACAATTGCTTTGTAAACCCCTGGTTACTTTGCAATCTAGGTGATTCTTCAAACTCCTACCCAAAACAAAAATGTTATACAAATTATGCAAACCCGGTAGACTTGTGATTTCCTCCTTATCAAAAGAATCATAGAAAGGTATTTCGTAAATATACAACTCCAATTTGCATCACTTTTCAAATACACAGCATATACCACAATATAAAAATGTCCAAAGCTCTGCAAAGTTTAAAGCTGCATAGTAGTTGCTAATCCTGGCTTGCCGTGATTGGTGTAAATATATCTCTTATTAGGTGGTTCTCTGCATTCAACTCTGTAATAAATGTGGCTTCAAAGTTCCCACAGGTAACATGTAATATTTACCCATGCAGTCTCTCTGCTTTCTCGCTTCTCCAAAAAGCTTATGTGTAGAAACACTGAGAGCAGATGATAAGGAACAATAGAGGAGACCAAGCTAAACTTTAAATTCCATCAATTTATTATACTGTCATGAGTGTGAACAAAAACAGTGTCATACAAATTTCTCGACACAAGTTTCACTGTTCTGGCTCCCTGAAGAGATATAAAATAGAAAACTTTTGAGGATAGTTCTGCTTTAGGTATACGCGATTGTTGCAATGCTTAACTCTTCCCCCAATAGCTAATAACCTGATATACTGTAACTAGGCCAACAATTTTATTACTTTCCACTGGGTTGATACTTAACCTCTTGCCTACCATGTACTGTGTATGTGTGGCGGCAATGAGGTTGAGCCTTATCGGCCACATGTGGCACATATGCGTTGATGGGGGCTGGACACACTGTACACACCCAGGGACTGAGCCGCCACCAACAGCTCCTTGTCTCTAGTTATGATCAGGAGCTAGCCAATCATGTGACCACTGTGACAGCCAATCACAGTGGGCATGTGATTGGGAAGTCTGTTCAGGCCCCCCATCTTAAGAACCACAACAAGGGTGGGTAGGGGTTTATGTTTTCTCTCACTAAAAACTTGCAGATTAAGGGGAGTGTGTTATCCAGGAGAATAATGTAACCCTGAGTAGCTCTTTCTATTCACTCTCTAGCAATGAATGGCCTTCCCCCTTCCACATCAATTGCTAACCAAACCCACCAATCACTCTGAAGGAATGCAGGCTCCTGTTATAATACCTGCAGTGTTTTGGGAAATTAGGGAATCAGGGCTGTGCTAATTTTGTGAGTTTGTAACAATGGCACTACTACCAGTTCAATCTATAGTCCATTTCATTCAGCTAAAATCCTTTTTTAATCATGCTGAGTACAATTTGGAAAACATATTATCCAAAAGAATGACAATTCTGGTAAAGTACAATTAAAGTAGAAGTCTCATTCAAAGCTGAACTGTTGGCAGAATACTAAATAGACAGCTAAAATACTGTTTAGCTGTCAAAATATTTCTGTCATTCTATTCAGTGGGTTTTGTGATTTATGGACAGAAATGTGGTGTCAGGTACACCCACAAAAATAAAATCTAGTGTCGAAAGGATGAATGGTGCCATCAAGATTTAATTAAACATTTAAGAAACTTCACCGGAACAACTTTGTGTAAGGAAAATTGCCATTTCTTTATTTGCACATTGATAAAGAAGGCATCTGTCAGGGATCTGCCACCTAAGGGTTAATAGTGCAGACTGATTTCAGTGATTGGCAACAGGCTGCCTTATTTAAACCCCTCAGCAGCACTCTGTCTTTGCTGTCTGATCTGCAGTTTATCGTGAGACCTGATCCTGAACCTGCACCTGATATCATACTGACCTGGCTCTCTGACTCCGCTGCCATCTCCAGTCCTGACCTTTGGCCTCCTTGACCCTGCTCTGTTTACCTGTCTGTCAGATCCTCTGTTGCCGAATCCAGCCTGAACTCTGACCATTCCTTGCCTGCTGCTTTTGCCTGAACTGATCCTCCGTGTATAACCTGGCTTGTCTGACTCCTCTCCTGCCTGTCGTCTGCACTTGCGTGCACCTGTTGCTCTCAGGTGCACCTGCATCCGGTGACCTGCATCCTGCTGACCAGCATCCAGCTAACCTGTAACCAGCTAACCAGCATCTACTGACCTGCATCCGCTGACCTGCATCCGGTGACCTGCATCCGTTGACCTGCATCCAGCTGACCTGCACCTACAGCACTTAAGCTGGCTCCAGCCTTTCTCATTAGCCTTCATATCCAATCTCAGAGAACTCTGCAGGCACTCATACCTCACTGTGCTCCTACGGTCACTGTCTCAACCCCAGTGATCCCGTAACCAGGGCGGTACAAAAGGTCTCACAGAAAAGTATTGCAGTAACACATGTTTTGCTATACACATGTTTATTCCCTTTGTGTGTATTGGAACAAATCAAAAAAAGGGAGGACAAAAAGCAAATTGGACATAATGTCACACAAAACTTAAAAAATGGGCTGCTCAAAATTCTTGGCACCCTTTAAAAATTGTGGATAAATAAGATTGTTTCAAGCATGTGATGCTCCTTTAAACTCACCTGGGGCAAGTAACAGGTGTGGGCAATATAACAAAAACACCTGAAAGCAGATAAAAAGGAGAGAAGTTGACTTAGTCTTTGCATTGTGTGTCTGTGTGTGCCACACTAAGCATGGACAACAGAAAGAGGAAAAGAGAACTGTCTGAGGACTTGAGAACCAAAATTGTGAAAAAAATATCAACAATCTCAAGGTTACAAGTCCATCTCCAGAGATCTAGATTTGCCTTTGTCCACAGTGCGCAACATTATCAAGAAGTTTGCAACCCATGGCACTGTAGCTAATCTCTCTGGGCGACATTTAAATGAAATGAAAGGCTATGGCAGGATACCCAGGAGGACCCCACTACTGACACAGAGACATAAAAAAGCAAGACTACAGTTTGCCAAAATGTACTTGAGTAAGCCAAAATCCTTCTGGGAAAACGTCTTGTGGACAGATGAGACCAAGATGGAGCTTTTTGGTAAAGGACATCATTCTACTGTTTACCAAAAATGGAATGAGGCCTACAAAGAAAAGAACACAGTACCTACTGAGAAATATGGTGGAGGTTCATTGAAGTTTTGGGGTTGTTTTGCTGACTCTGGCACTGGGTGCCTTGTATGTGTGCAAGGCATCATAAAATCTGAGGATTAATAAAGTATTTTGGGTCGCACTGTAGAGCCCAGTGTCAGAAAGCTGGGTTTGCATCCGAGATCTTGGGTCTTCCAGCAGGAAAATGACCCCAAACATATGTCAAAAAGCACCCAGAAATGGATGGCAACAAAGCGATGGAGAGCTCTAAAGTGGCCAGCAATGAGTCCAGATCTAAATCCCATTGAACACCTGTGGAGAGATCTTAAAATTGCTGTTGGGAAAAGGCGCCCTTCCAATAAGAGAGACCTGGAGCAGTTTGCAAAGGAAGAGTGGTCCAAAATTCCGGGTGAGAGGTGTAAGAAGCTTATTGATGGTTATAGGAAGCGACTGATTTCAGTTATTTTTTACAAAGGGTGTGCAACCAAATATTAAGTTAAGGGTGCCAAGAATTTTGAGCAGCCCATTTTTGAAGTTTTGTGTGACAGTGGGGCTGATTTACCAAACGTTTGCGCCATGAGCATTGGCGCATCTGCGTGCGCAATGCCTGTTTTGGTATTTACAAAACATTAGCGCCGGTATCGCAGCCCTATTTCCCATTTACTATAGTGCTCTCTGCGCCCGGGAGGAGGCGCTCAGTGCGCTACTATGGACCTGGCGCACAACATGTTAAAATCTAAATATAAAGAAGCTGGAAGTGAGAAAATATTGGGGGTGACATGGGGTGATGTGAGGAAGTGTAGGGACACCTGCCCAAATAACAAACATGGCCAAAATAGAGTGGGAAAGTAACTTTTTCAAAACCAGCCCACTGCGCCGGCAATTCCGATTCGAGCTGCGGGAGTTTTTTTTTAGCTCAGCGTGGGAATTTCAATGGTTTAAATGTGCCGGGACACTGCGCCGGCAAAATCTTAGTAAATGTCAAGTCACATAACTCAATTTGTATAAGTTGAACAGGCGCAGCTCTGAACTTGCCAGTGCGCCAGCAAAATTACATTTCTAAAGGAAAAAAAAGCCATTTAAAAGCAGCCGCGGATGTAATGAATTGTCGGCTCCCGGCAATATAGAGAAAAGTCTTTGAAAGTCTTTGCTAACCAAAAAAAAAAAGCGTGGGGGTTCCCCCAAATTCCATAACCAGGCCATTCAGGTCTGGAATGGATATTAAGGGGAACCCCGCTGCAAATTAAAAAAAAAAATGACGTGCGGGTTCCCCCCAAATATCCAAACCAGGCCCTTCAGATCTGGCATGGATTTTAAGGGGAACTCCAACCCAAATTTTATAAAAAAATGGCGTGGAGTTCCCCCAAAAATCCACACCAGACCCTTATCCGAGCACATAACCTGGCCGGCCGCAGGGGAAGAGGGGGGGACGAGAGCGGCCCCCCCTCCCTCCTGAACCGTACCAGGCCACATGCCCTCAACATGGGGAGAATGTCCCCATGTTGATGGGGACAAGGGCCTCATCCCCACAACCCTTGCCCGGTGGTTGTGGGGGTCTGCGGGCGGGGGGCTTATCGGAATCTGGAAGACCCCTTTAACAAAGGGGACCCCCAGATCCCGCCCCCCCCTATGTGAAATGGTAATGGGTACAAATGTACCCCTACCATTTCACAAGGAAAGTGTAAAAAATTTAAAAAATGACAAGAGCCGGTTTTTGACAATTCCTTTTATTAATGTCTTTTCTTTTCTTCCATCTTCCATCTTCTTCTTCCATCTTCTTCTTTTCTCCATTCGGGTTTCTTCCTCTTCATCTTTATCTTCATCTTTATCTTCATCTTCATCTTCCTTCTTCCTTCGGTCTTCTCGTCCAGCATCTTGCTCCGGCGTCTTCCCTTCTTCTTTCTTCTTCGGCCGCTCCGTTTGAATTGGAGGTTCCCGCTGTGCGACGCTTCAGTTCTCCACTTGGTCCGCTTACACCCGGTGGCTCCGCCCCCCTCTGTCACCACGGGGAAAGTCCCCGTGAAATCCATGTGCGTCAGAGGGGGGCGGGGTCACCGGGTGTAAGTGGACCCAGAGGCGAACTGAAGCGTCGCACAGCGGGAACCTCCAATTCAAACGGAGCGGCCGGAGAAGAAAGAAGAAGGGAAGACACCGGAGCAAGATGCGGACGAGAACACCGAAGGAAGAAGGAAGATGAAGATGAAGATAAAGATGAAGAGGAAGATGAAGATGGAGGAAGAAACCCGAATGGAGAAAAGAAGAAGATGGAAGAAGAAGATGGAAGAAGATGGAAGAAAAGAAAAGACATTAATAAAGGAATTGTCAAAAACCGGCTCTTGTCATTTTTTACATTTTTTACACTTTCCTTGTGAAATGGTAGGGGTACATTTGTACCCCATTACCATTTCACACAGGGGGGCCGGGATCTGGGGGTCCCCTTTGTTAAATGGGTCTTCCAGATTCCAATAAGCCCCCTGCCCGCAGACCCCCACAACCACCGGGCAAGGGTTGTGGGGATGAGGCCCTTGTCCCCATCAACATGGGGGCATTCTCCCCATGTTGAGGGCATGTGGCCTGGTATGGTTCAGGAGGGAGGGGGGGCGCTCTCTCGTCCCCCCCTCTTCCCCTGCGGCCGGCCAGGTTATGTGCTCGGATAAGGGTCTGGTGTGGATTTTTAGGGGGACTCCACGCCATTTTTTTTTTAATTTGGGGTGGAGTTCCCCTTAAAATCCATGCCAGATCTGAAGGGCCTGGTTTGGATATTTGGGGGGAACCCCACGTAATTTTTTTTTAAATTTGCGGCAGGGTTCCCCTTAATATCCATTCCAGACCTGAAGGGCCTGGTTATGGAATTTGGGGGGACCCCCACGCTTTTTTTTTTGGTTAGCAAAGACTTTCAATGACTTTTATCTGTATTGACAGGAACCAGCAATTCATTACAGCCGCAAGGACTTTTAAATGACTATTATTTTACTTTAGAAATGTCATTTTGCTCTCTAACTGTTATAAACATGGAAAACATGTGCTACTTTACAGGCATACTATAGACACCCCCCGGGGATGATATTTAGGGCCAGTTCACACCGGATGCAGTGCAGTGCGTTTTTTTGATGCCTGAAAAACGCAAAGAAAGTTGATCACATTAATGCCAATGGCATAGTTCACACCACTGCAGTCCGTTCCAGTGCATTTCAGAAAGCCAAAAAATAATTGGTCATGCTGCATTTTTTAGGTACAAAACTGTACTGGACCCCAGTAAAACACATCAAAAACGCAACGAAACGTACCAAAAATGCACTGGAATGCACCACAACGCACCTAAATGCACCAAAGACGCATTGCAACACACTTGTCCTAAGTGAAAAGAGGGGGAAAAAACACTGGACTGCATCAAAAACGCCTCAAAAATGCACTGGAATGTGTCAAAAACGCGCATGCAGAAAAGCACCTGGAACGCACCCAGACTGCATTTCTATAGTGTGAACTAGGGCCAGTTCACACCATAGAAACGCAATCCGGATGCGTTCCAGGTGCTTTTCTGCATGCACTTTTTTCATGAGTTCCGGTGCATTTTTGGTAAGTTTTTGATGCAGTCCAGTGCTTTTTTTTCACCCCTCTTTTTTATTAACCATAGATAAGGACAAGTGTGTTCCAGTGCGTTTTTGGTGCATTTAGGTGTGTTCCTGTGCGTTCCTGTGTGTTTATGATGCGTTTTGATGCGTTCCAGTACAGTCCAGTGCAGGTAAAATGCAGCATGTTCTACTTTTTTGGTGGAACTGGAACGCACTGGAACAAACACTGCCATTTAGAACCATATAACCAACTTTCCATGCATTTTGGATGCATAAAAAAACGCAATGCACTGCATGTGGTGTGAAATGGCCCTTAAGCAATTTGGCATATTTAAAGGCACTTCTCCTTGTTTTGTTTTTGGTGTTTTCCAAATTGGTGACATTGATATATGTCCCTTAGGGTGGGACCTGGGCCCCCATTTTAAGGCCAATAACTAGAAGATAAGCCAGCCAAGTGGGGACTAGAAAAATTAACAAGTCAGTTCCCATAGACTGCAATGGGATTTGTTGGTGGGGGGGGAGGGATGATTGTCCCATCTCTAATTTTGTAGCATGCTGGATGATGTGCTTAATTTTGGACGGGGGGAGGGAGGGAGTTATTTTTTACTAGCTGCATTGGTGTTGTTCTGCACATGCCCAGCCAGTTATTTTTTTTTTGGCGTGCTTTTTGTGTGTGAACAGCGCTTGGATATTTCTGGGCATGCTCACTCAGAGAGTGTTTTTATGGGTTAGAAATTGAAGGACACCTTAACAGGTGTGCCCACTTTGAATTTCAGTCTCTACATTGGGAGAACTTGCATTTTGGGTGTTTCATGGACTGTGCATGTGTTTTCAATTGCCTCATTAGCACATAAACATATGTTATATAAAGCTCACAGAGCATTCGGTCGATTGCCTTAAGAAGGCGTGGGGGGGAAATGTACATGTTGGTGTCCTTATCGAGTTTCTAACACATGTATTTTATTTGTTATGTCTTTGCAAAACAAGTGATTGGTTAACTTATGTGGATTGTATATTTTTGGTGTGGGGGAGATATGTTCCCCTGAAATAATTCTGATGTTGTTAATGTGTGTTTGTTCACTTTGATTTAATTGTCTGCTGCATTTTTTTGGCCAAAAATTGCTCAAGATGTTGAGTCTGTAACTGTTTCAAATTGACCATGTTTTTTATTTTGCCTTCCCTTTTGTTTTGTTGAACAATAAAATTAGATGAAAAGTTTTGATGTTTGTTTTGTGTTTTCTTTGCAACGAATGTGACAGCTGATTGGCATGTCAAAACAAAACTGGTGTGATTTGTCTAATCTGGTGCCTTCATGGTAGTATATGCATGGATTGTATTGTGTGCTGCCATGGAGCGTCACCAGGAAATGAAATACAGAGCGGTAAGTATTCAATTTTCCTTTTTTTACTGCAGTGGTTCTCAGCCTCAGTCCTCAAGTACCCCCAACAGGACATGTTTTGTGAATTTATCTTATCGAGAATTGCTGTCCAAAAATCAAAATCATTGACTGTGATTTAAAGCACATGTGCAAGATTAAGGAAAACCTGCAAACATGGCCTGTTGGGGGTACTTGAGAAGCACTGATTTAGAGCACTGCACTTAAAAATAGCTCAAGGCCATACAATTCTAATTGTGGGCATTTTGAGGGAAACAAAGTAAGTGTTAGAACCCCTGCGTGTGTGGTTTTTTTTTTTTAGACATTTTTTTTTGTAGTTTGGCCTTTGTCTCCTTTTCGTAACATTGGCTTCACTTCCTGTCACACAGCTAAACAGGAAGTGAAGGTAAAACCCTACCAATGGCTTTTCTTGGGGACACACAGATCAATCTAACTAGTGTCCCCATTAAGCAAATTGCACTCTAGCACTTTGTTGTGTACACCCCAAATCATTGGGTAGTTTGGGGTTTAGTAAAGACAAATCCACTCTGCAGTAAAAGTGTAGCTGCTGAAAATCTGAGGGAAAGTACTGGTGATTCGATGTTACAATCATGTAAAAGCAAAGATGTTTTTTTTTTTTTTGGCTTGCATGTCCCCCTCAGATATACAGCAAGTGCACTTGTAGTGCAAAGTAGATTTGCCTTTAGTAAATAAACCCCACAGTCCAAACTACCTAATAATTTGTGGTGTACCCCGCAATATGCTCGAGTGCAATGTGCATAATGGGGAAAGTATTTAGACTGACCTGTGTGTCCCCAAGGAAAGACATTGTTAGGGATTTTCCCTCACTTCCTGTGTGGCTATGTGACAGGAAGTGAATTATTTGGAAGGATAAAGTGGCCAAATTATTTAGTTTAACTTTTCAAAGACTCTTTCCTAAGTTGAATTGTGATGCATGTCAATGGCCCATTTTGACCCTCTTTAATCACTTGAGATCAGCGCTATAACTGATCGACGGCCACAGCATGGTCCTCAGTTGCTGGGAGTCTGTCAATAAACGTCCTCCCCTTTGCGCGCGCTGTGGTCACAGAGTCACTGAGACTCGGGTGATGACAGATCCGAGTAAGGGGCCGATCCCTGCCCTTAACCATGTGATCAGCTGTCAGCAAATGACAGCTGATCACGTGATGTAAACAAAAGCTGGGTAATGGTTTTTGTTTTCTCCTTGTGCTGACAGCGTGAGCATAAAAAAAAAGGCAATCACCGGCTTATGTGCAAGGGACATGGGGCCCGAAGAGGAAGAGGCAATTCTGCATCATCTGTGACAGTTAGTAGCCCCTGCCAGTGCCACCTATCAATGCCCACCACTGGTGCCAATCAGTGGCACCTAGCAGTGCTGCCAGTGCCCATCACTGCCAACTATCATTGCCACCTAGCAGTGCCACTTCTCACTGCCCACCAGTGCCAAATAGCAATGCCACCTCTCAGTAGACATGTGCGATTAGTTTCGTACAAATTGGAAATTCGTACGAATTTTTCGAAATTCGTACATTTGTACGAATCCGAATTACGAATTTTTACGAATACGTATTCTGTACGAAATACGAAATTTCGTTTACGAATTTCGGCTCCAAATTATCCGAATCCAAACTACCAAATAACGAATTTCAACTAATACGAAAGAAATTATAGCGGATATAACGAATGATTCGAATGAATTTGAGATTCAGTATAACGAATATTGACACTCTACGAATAATAACAAATTCGTTTTCGGTCCAAATTTCTTTACTACAGAAACATGTGACTGTTGGTTGACCAATCAGAGGTTTTCTTCTGATGCTGAGGCCTACAGGGCAGGCCCGATCATGTGACTTCCCTTTGTGGGTTAGTTAGTGTAGTGGAGCAGATCACACAATTATTTGTTTGTGCATCTGAGCGACTATCTTTGCAATCCTTTGATTTTCGTTGTTCATTTTAGTTTATATCTCTTGTAGTGTACGAGTGTATCATCTGTTAGTGTTTCGTTTCTGGTTTTATTTGTTTTTTGGTTGGTTTTGAGAGATAATTTTCTTTTTTTATTTCTTGTTTCATTTAGTTAATATTTTGCTATTTTCTGTTGGTATAATTTTTTTTTTTTTGTACATTTGGTGATTTTGGTGTTAGTTTGCTGCGATCAAAATCATATTTTTTTTTTGTCTATATTTTTCTAACTTTTAAAGGAAAAATGAGCAGCAAACAAGGCCAAAAAAGCAGTAAGAGTGCTGCTGGGAGAGGGAGAGCTATGAGCCGTGTACATGAGCAGCAGGTGGGACGTTCTGTCTCTGTGCCCTCTGAGCTCAGCTCACCTCCCATAAAGCTGAGGCGAACGGGAGTGAAGACTGCTGGTGGTAAAGAGCCTGGCAAACAGCAGACATTTGCACATCGCCAGCTGTTCCAGGATTTACCTCCTAGAACCAGCAGCACAGTTCAAGTTCATAGCAAAAGTGGCGCTACCACCTCTGCCACTGCTGCTGGTAGCATGGTGCCCATTGGTACCTTTTATGGAAAAGGGCAGGCCAAAGGGGTTCCCAGTGCACATACATTTGTGCAGCCAAAGCTGGATATCCTGGCCATGCAGCAGGAAACATGTCAGGAGGCCGAAGCTCATGATGATTTCACCACCACCACCATTGCTGCCAGTGCCAACACCATCAGCACTACAGGGAGCTTGGCAGTGATCAGCAAGGAGACAGAGTTTACTGCTTCTAATGATCACTCTTCCCCTGGCAACGTGGAAGAGGTGGAAACAGGCTTTCCTGACATTGTTCTAGACAAATTTGATTTCCAACCCAATACCCATGTTGGACCCACCGACAGCCCAGAATGTATCTCCCCTCAGTCCCCACTACTTTTCTCTCCTGAAAAGTCCCCAGCCCAAGTGCTTTCTAAGCCTCCAGCATCAGAATGGGCCAATGCAACCATTAGGCCTCAATCCAGGACCATCACAGCACCCAAAATACCTGGGATGTTCAGGTCTCTTCCTCCTGCCGAACCTCAGGAAGAGAGTGTGACCACTGCAGTGGATGGGATTCCATCAGGCAGTGTCATTGGTGGTGGCTGCCGTTCCAGCATTTGGCAGCATTTTAAAAGAATTGGTGTTGGTCAGAAGGCCAAATGCAATCACTGTGGCAGGGAGGTCAGCCGGGGCCGAGACATAGGGCATCTCAGTAACAGTGGCATGAACCAGCACATGCGTGTGCACCACCACGCAGTGCTGTTAGGGGAGAAAAGTATTATGGCCCATCCTCCAAACACCAAAAGGGGAACCAATAGTGGCACCGTCACAGCCACCATAAGTGCCAGCACCACCAGCCAGTATAAGGCAGAAAAGAATGCTGTTACCATCCCACATCCAATCCATACCAGCCAGACCACCCTGGAAGATTTTGGTGGCTTTCAGAGTAAGGGTATGTCTCGGGCACAGGTACGAAAAATAACACGCCTGATCGGCCAGCTCATTGCAGTTGGAGGAGCACCTTTCAACATGGTAGAAGGTGAGCCCTTCAAGCAATTGATGCAGGCTGTTGCACCACAGTACCGTGTGCCATCGCGTAAGACCTTCAGCCAAACTGTGGTGCCAGCCTTATACAGGTCTTGTGTTGGGGTGCTCAAGGAGGAGATTGGAAGGGCAGGTGGACAGGCAGTGCACCTGACCACTGACCTGTGGAGTGCGTGTAGTGCCCAGCACGCCTTCCTGTCCCTGACGGCACATTGGTGACAGGGCAAGGTGTCCCATGATGTACTTCAAACATCTGGATCCTCGTCAGCAGTTGACAAACAGGGGCACCATTCCTTCCTCCTGCACGCTGAGGTGCTTGATGAAAAGCACACAGCGCAAAACATCCTGCAAGCCCTGCAGAAAATGTTGTTGCAGTGGTTTGGACAGGGAGACAGCAACTACCAGATTGGCTATGTTGTCACTGATGGAGGCAGCAACATGGTCAAGGCTGTAAGGGATGGCAGTTTTGTGGGTGTGCGCTGCTCAGCCCACCTTCTCCACCAGGTGGTAACTGACAGTTTTCGGTTGGTGGAGGCTAATTCTGGCGGCGATGGAAGGCTGTCCAAAGTGGTGGACTCTTGTCGGAAGATGGCTGGCCACTTCCATCGGAGTGTGAGGGACAGCCACCTCCTCAGGGTGGAACAGAGGAAGGCAGGCCTTCCAGAACACTGCCTAAAACAGGATGTGGGGACTAGGTGGAATTCAACCCTAGCAATGCTGGAACGCATCCTTGAGCAGCAGAAGGCTCTCCATGCCATGGCCTGTGATCATAACATTGGCATAGAGAGACCTTTAGGCAGGGAGGACTGGGCCATAATTGGGCAGATTGTGGCAGTCCTCAAACCTTTCCTCTCTATCACAGAACACCTAAGCCGCGAGGATGCCAGCATTGGTCATGTGCTCCCACTCTTCAACCACCTTCAGAGCAAATTGGAGCGATTCAAGTCGGCTGAGGAACCTTTGCCTGGTGGTGGCCCTCAACCTGATGTGTTGGCTCTGCTAAACACATTTCTGATGGAATTGGGCAGGCACACGCAGGAGTTGACCGCCTCTTGCCCAGAACTGATGCTGGCTGCCATGTGTGACCCTCGCATCAAGGGCAAAATGGCTGTGCAGTGCAGTGCTCTGACAACATGGCGGGACAGACTAATCCACAGGGTGCGTCAGAGGGAAAGGCAGATGGTAAGGCCGCTAGAGCTGGGAGAGGAGGAAGAGGAGGAAGAAGATATTGAACACCCCCTCTCCCATGCAACATTGACATCTAGTGAAGTGAGCAGAGCTCCTGCCAGCGGAGCATCTTCTGTCTTGGCTGAGGCACTTGACACCCTAATGGGAACCTCCAGCATAGTGCGCCCCAAGAAACCCATTTCAGCAAAGGAGGTTGTCATGTCCTATTTGTTAGCCCCACCAGTGCACCCCACCACAGATCCAATGTTTTTTTGGCAGGAGAAGAGCGAGGAGTGGCCTGCCCTCGCAGATATTGCCAAGGAGCTACTGTCCTGCCCTCCGACAAGTGTCCAGAGTGAGCGGGTGTTTTCTGTGACGGGAAACATCCTGTCACCCCAAATATCACAGTTGTCCCCCCAGCTAATGGAGCAGTTAGCATTTTTGAAAATCAATTTGCCAAAGCTGGGGTACCCCTCCCTCACTCTGGACATTCCTTGAACTGACTGTCTGCAGCAGAGATGGCCACTTGGTCTTAGTTGGCCCCTGTCCCTCCCCACAATCACAGTTTGTTAAATGCCCAAAAAATATTTATACTCAATTGTTGGTCAATGTGCCAAATTTATACAATAATCCACAAGCTGGTAAACGCTCTGCCCTGATGTTCCCCAATGTGCCCCAATATGCCCTGATGTGCCCCAATATGCTCCAATATGCCCTGGTGTGCCCCAATGTGCCCTGATGTGCTCCAATGTGCTCCTATATGCCCTAAAGTGCCCCAATGTGCTCCAATATGCCCTGATGTGCCCCAATGTGCTCCTATATGCCCTAAAGTGCCCCAATGTGCCCTGATGTGCCCAATGTGATCCAATATGCCCTGATGTGCCCTAATGTGCCCCAATGTGCTCCAATATGCCCTGATATGCCCTGATGTGCCCCAATGTGCTCTAATATGCCCTGATGTGCCCCAATGTGCTCTAATATGCCCTGATGTGCCCTGATGTGCCCCAATGTGCTCCAATATGCCCTGATGTGCCCCAATGTGCTCCAATATGCCCTGATGTGCCCCAATGTGCTCCAATATGCCCTGATTTGCTCCAATGTGCCCTGATGTGCCTTAATGTGCCCCCACCATTCTTCTCATTTACACATGTGACTGCTAGAACAGATAAAAATACATTTAGGGGGGGCGTGGTCTCGGCATCGAAGCGTGAAGACGTGTCTTCCCTGGGCTCCCGGACCGCGGCTCCTCGGCAGCTTACTCAGACAGACATACCGCATATTACGGCTTCTCAACACCGCATAAGGACTTGGGGAAGTGCCACCACAGAACAAAAGGCTCTGCTGCCCATATGGAGCGATTCCTGGTGCCGATCCAGCCGGCCGCTTCCACCCCGGACACAGCTAAGATGGCGCCAGCACCTGCCAAGAGGACGGAGCTCAGCCTGTCTGCTAATGACAGAGGGGGAGTAAGGTACGATCAGGGGAATGACATGCCTCTGTTCTCCCCGGCCAGTGATCTCTCCCCCTGCCTCCCCCACTCGCTGTCCCTCACATCACTTGGCAGCCCTGGAGGAGACATAGGCGGCTCCACACAGTGGGCTGCACGGGACACACAGGCCTCCCAGTATCAGGTCTCCATACCTGACACACCGCTGCTCATATCTTAATGCAGGCAAGCCACAATGAGTACTACTCCCCTAGCTGTGCCCCCACGAGAATCCTCATCTCAGCTTTTCAATGAGCAAGCTCTATGGGCTCTCCTACAAAAGCTTCCCACCAGAGATGATATGGACTCTCTAGCTGCCAGAATGGAGGCAGCACTCCGCAGTGAACTCACAGGCATTAAACAAGAAGTGGCAGAAATGTCCACCCAGGTCTCCTCAATTGACACTGACACTGCTGCCCTCCGCCAAGATGTCTCCAGTCTGCAAACTAAACAGGAGGAAGTGTCAGACCAAGTCGCACAGTTGCATCTTTTGATAGATGACCTGGAAAACCGTAATCGCAGGCGTAACATAAGAATTTGCGGCCTGCCTGAAGCAACTCGCCAGGCAGATCTTAAAGCAACCGTAATTGCATATTTAATAACTGTTTGGAACGCCCCTTGGAGACACCCATTGAGATTGACAGAGTGCACAGAACCCTAGGTCCCAGAGATCCCGCGGCGGACAGACCCAAAGATGTCTTATGTTGCCTACATAACTACTCAGTCAAAGAAAACATATTGCAACGGGCCTGGCACAAGGGACACTTAGACTTTGATGGGGCACAAATCATTCTTCTGCCTGATGTTTCCCGGAGGACCCTACAGATGCACCGCTGTATGAAACCACTGCTAGAAAAGCTCAGTGAACATGAGATCACCTACAAGTGGGGCCACCCTTTCCACCTTATTGCACGAAAGGAAGGCCATTCGTACACCCTTCGACACCCTGCAGATGTCCCCACCTTCCTCAACTCCTTGGAATTGCCTTCGGTGTCGATACCCAACTGGTTGGCGTTTACTATCCCTCCAACCGGCAATAAACCTGTGGAAAATCCATCGGGAAGGCCTCAACGATCCCGACCTCAGCGTGGAAGACCACAGGCCCCGCAAGACAGCGAGCCTTAAGCCCCTAAGGTCAGAATTGTTCCTGGTTTGAGGGTTAACCCTGGGTTGGAGAGGCTTCTCCCGTAAGTACTGCATAACTTTACCTTTTTCCTGATGTCCCATTAGCCATGGACGCACGGATTTGATGACTCTGACTCATGACTTTGATGAGTCGCTGCCCCGGGGCTTGACTGTTTCCTGAGAAAACTTCAGGGGGCCATCGGCTCGGAATTGACCTATCCAAGGAAGGGAGCTGCCCCATAAGTCTTATTTAGCGATGACACCCTAGGGTTTAATCCAAAGATAGCTAGGTCCGGCTGGATCTACCACCATAGACTGAGTGCTTACATCGGGGGTCCCAACCCATTTGTTCCCCGTTTGTCACATGGTCGTTTCAATGGATGTCTTGGACGGATTTAGATATTTTTAGTTCTAACCTTTTTTTTCTCTCTCTTAATGTTCAGGTTATACTCGGGGAGCCGGGAGAGATCTTTTCGGAGCTGGCCAGTACAATTGCCTATCCTACAGGCTTAGATCGAATTAAAGTGCCGTGGGCGTTCGCCCGAGGGCCGGCCTCCGGAGGGTCTCTCCCTCCTACCTGACAGACTCTTTAAAGCATTAGTTAATACATGTTTACCAATGAATCATAACTCTTAGTGTTGTTTGCCTGACATTATTGGTAGTGTACTCCCCTGTGCTTTTGCAGAAACAACTGTGCACACTCCCTCGGAGGAAGGTCCACTTAGGCTGAGCGGGGAGGGGGTAAAGGGAGGGAAATCTCCCCACGGGCATGCCCCTTCTAGATACCCACGATCTGTTCCTATCTAAGAATAACACATCTAGAGGGGTCAGCATAGGCGGGGGACACACGATTTGTTCTCACAGGGTCTCGACTCTATGGGAATGAGCAGTTTCTCCTGCCGGCTAATTAAGAGTTAATATTATATTTCTGTATGTGACGGTTTACTATTTGTTACCACTCCCTGTACTCATTAAACTCACGTATTAACTGTGGTTGTTTTTTGTAATTTTTATAATTCTTTTTTAATTTTTTTTCTGTTAAAAGAGAAGCTTACCTTTGCAAAGCGGCTCCTATATGGACCGCCTCTAACGAGGGGCTGTTGGGGAGTCCGCGCTTCGGGGGCTTAACCCCTGCAGTGCCTTACCTCTTCCCCCACTAGGCCTTCACTGCCCAATTAGGCAGTAGCCCTCCGTTTGGAGATTTCGTTTTCCCCCATCCTTTCCATACCTCTCCCACTCTTTTTCTCCCTTTCCACCCCGGCCCTCCTTTGTAGCCCTCCTTAACCCACCCCCCCCCTTGTTTTTTTCTCCTCTTCCATTTCTTCTCCACTTATCTTTTTCACCTTCCCCAGTACTTAGTCCAACTTCCCTTTTCTCCCCCCTCCCACACACTAATTACTGTTCCAGATTCTGGTGGGGCTCGTCGGCCCGACTTCACCCTGCTAAAATGTCACTGAGATTTGTGTCCTGAAACGTAAAGGGTTTAAACGTTCCAGAAAAACGTTGCAGTTGTCTATCTGAACTCTGGAAGCAAAGACCCCAAGTAGTATTTTTGCAAGAGACCCACTTCCGGGCAGACAAGATCCCAAAACTGAACAACAAACACTTCCCAACGGCTTATCACAGTGTGTCTCCCTCAACAAAATCAAGCACTAAAGAATGCTTTTATTAGGCAAAAATTATTTGCATTTATTTATTTGCACAAACAAATGTAGAAAAAAAAACATGTATGTTAACACGTATACATATATGCAACTATTAACAAAAAGGTGAGCTGAGCTGCCTTGGGTCCTGGAGCAGAGAAAGAACTAGCCCTCAGATTTAGGAAGGAGAGGGTTCTCTGCTGCTCTGAGTACTACTAGCAGACGAGCTCCCAGGCAATGGAGCATTGTGCCTGGAAATTGCTTCCATCAAAGAGAGTCTCAAATGCTCCATTGCCTGGTTCTGCTGTTGGTTTACCTGGGCCAACATACTCTCCATATGGTCAGTCTGTTGCCTGACTGCAAGCTGAATGGTCCGGCTTAAGCTCCTGATGTCCCGTGAGATCCTTTTATTGTCACTTGCCAGCCTCTGAATTTCTGTGAGGACACTCTGATGCACTGCATCGTGGACAGTTGCTGGTCCAGGCGGTACAGCAGTAGGTGACAGTGCCATCTGGGTAGGAGGAGGAAACAGCTGTGGCTGCTCCTGTAGAGGCACACTAGGGGCGGCATCAGATGGTGGTAGGATGGGGGAAACATGGCCCGTGACCTCCTCCTCTGGCCATGGGGAGAAGACAGGAGTATCGTTAATCACAGGGGTCAGCTCTGGCTCATTCTGGAGCTCAATGCCCTCGCAAATAAGGACAGGTGAGCGAGGCAGGCTGCACTGCGCTCTCCCCTCTGACAGGTCTTGTTGATCTGAAATAGACGAGATAGCCAATGTTGATGATAGCATTCAAAGAAATTGATTTCTAGAGATTAGAATAAAAATATTTTTTTTTTACTTTTTATTTTTTTTATTTTGACATAGTCCTTTAAAAAATAAATACATTTTGTGTCACATATATTCCTATTACAAGGAATGTAAACATCCCTTGTAATAGAAAAAAGAATGACAGGTCCTCTTGCACTAAAATGCAATAAAAAATTTATATAAAAAGAAAAAAACAGAATGTTTGCTTGTACACGATTGGATGATAAAATCAGCAGAGCTTCCCCTCATTTCAGAGTTTCTCCTCAGATTTACAGCGACTGCACTTCTGGGGAGGACATCCCCTCCGGTTGTTTGTAATAACAGACAAGCGGCTGCTTAGCCACATCGGTTGTTAAAAAATGGTACCGGGTGATGTCTGCCACTGTAAGTTTGTCAACGATGACGATTATTACAAAAAAGTGGCCACCAATAATCAGTCGACCCCTAGTTTGAGGTGTGTGTGTGTATGAACTTTAAAATGGATGGTTGTTAAATAGCTTTTTATGTGTTTTATAATGCCTGTTTGTAAAGTGTGGATGATGATGGTGCCTTGAGTCTTTTTTCTTTATATTGGCAGCTTGCGTATTCTACTTACACTGAGGAGTAATGGGCCGCTGCTTCCTGACAGAAGCTGACTCTGGAGGGTCCGGGATATGGCTCAGGCTTTCTGTTAAAGATAGAATAAAAGAGTTAAGGTAACCACTTCTGGACCAAGCATATTTCTGACAGTTATTGTTTACAATTTAAAATCATTATTTTTTGCTAGAAAATTACTGCGAACCACAAATATTATATATATATATATATATATATATATATATATATATATATATATGTGTGTGTGTGTATTTGCACAGCGGCCTTTCAAAAGCAATTTTTGGGGAACAATTTACTGAATTAAAAAAATAAATTTACAGTAAATTTATTTAGCCCAATTTTTGGGGATATTGCGATAGACGATGTTACTCCAAGTAAATAGATATCGAACATGTTATGGTTTAAAATTGCAAACGCTCTTGGAATGGCGAGAAACTACGGTACTTAAGAATCACTATAGATGAGCCTGGAATTTTTGTTTTACGATTACCAGTTTACAGTTACAGAGGATCTTTTGCTATAATTATTTCTCTCGATGTGAGGATCGCGGCAATACCTCACAAGTGTGATTTGAACACCATTTACATTTGCAGGCGCCACGTATAGGGCTGCAACTAACGATTACTTTCATAATCGATTAGTTGGCCGATTATTGTTTCGATTAATCGACTAATCGGTTAATAACCGTAAAAAAAAGGTAATTTTTTACATTTTTACATTTTTTTGGGCCAATTTGTTGTTGGGCAGATTACAAAACACAAATTGCCACAAAAACACATTACATGCTTTTCTGCAGCTTCTCCATTGAAGTATATTAAACCAAAAAACTAAAATAGCACCGTTTAGCGTTAAAAAAAGTCCTTGCCCTTTCCAAATACACAGCAGCTGAAAAAATCATGGATATGAACGTGTCCCATAGGAAACCATGTAAATGAACAGTATTGTGTTTCTGCAAAAAGCACCAAAAAACACAGAGATATGACCCGGGCCTGAGATGTTTAGTAACATAATGAGGTTAAAAAAACTAAAATTAGTACAAAAAGAGCAAATAATCGCTACTGTAAGGGGTTCATTTTTTACTGTGCGACAGTGAAAGTAATATTTACAGTAGTAATTTGCTCTTTTTTGTACTATAAAGGGTTCATTTTAGTTTATTTTTAACCTCATTATGTTACTGGCCGATTAATCGATTATGAAAATTGTAATCGATTAATTTCATAATCGATTAGTTGTCGATTAATCGATTAGTTGTTTCGGCCCTAGCCACGTATATGTTTTCTTTGGTCAGCGAGCATGCGGGGCACTTTCAAATAATTTTTTTTGTTCTTATTTGTTTATTTTTTCCAGTTTTACTTTTAAAAAAATACCAATCCCCAAATCCCTCCTTTGCATGTACAAGTATTCAAAAAGCAAAAATCTGCATATTTAAATACTGTGAATTATTTCAGATCGGCGCCATTGGCAGCCAAGTAAACGAGTACGTAACTTCTGAGTTACTATGTTGGAGACTCGATTGAAGCCGATTCCAGCTTTGTTTGCGACTCTGCCATGCCGGCGGACGTGCCGGCTGGTCGCTCCGGACTGGAGACCCGGGCGAAGCGGTGGAAGGCGGCGGGCGAGGGGGGGCTTGTCGT
Source organism: Rana muscosa (assembly GCA_029206835.1). Classification (NCBI taxonomy): domain Eukaryota; kingdom Metazoa; phylum Chordata; class Amphibia; order Anura; family Ranidae; genus Rana; species Rana muscosa. The sequence continues at coordinate 76,048,185 of CM055118.1, read as the reverse complement.
GTCCTCACCCACTCCTTATGATGACAGCTGAGCAGCTTCTGAGCCGCTTCGGTTGCTATCATAACAATGCCGACTAGCGACCACCAGATCTAAAAAGCTGTACCGGGGTGATGACTGCAGCTGCTTATCACCCCGGTACAACCACTTCCTCAAAGAACTGTACAGAATACAGATACATTGTTTTGCGGGAAGTGGTATGCTACAGGACTTATTTGAGCTTTAATTTTTATTTATTTATTTCCTTGCACAGTGTGCCATTTATTGGCTGAAAACAATCAGCTAATCTCTCAGCCAGAGAATGGATGGCAGAGGATTGTCACCCGGCTTCGGAAGCACAGCAGAAGCCAGATGTCGTAAATCTGACTTCATAACAAAAAAGGATCCTAGCAAGTCCCAGTTAGGAGGACAAATCATTGCTATATGGTTTGTGCTTTGACAGCCCCTCCTCTTTTATTTCTCAATCCCATTCTTACATCAGTTTCCTCAGTCCCCTGGCATATCACAATCCCCCTTCACATCACAGTTTACAGTAGATTTCTGAACCTCCGTTCACAATGGTATCTTAACCGCTTAAAGAACGCCTCCTGCACATATACGTAGGCAGACTGGCACGGCTGGGCACATCAATGTACAGGTACGTTGTCTTTTAAGAGCCCGGCCGTGGGTCGCGCGCACGCCGCTGGCGGCGCGCTCGTGACCCGGTCCTGAGCTCCGTGACTGCGGCCGTGGGACCAGCGGACCCGATCACCGCTGGTGTCCCATGATCGGGTCACAGAGCTGAAGAACGGGGAGAGGTATGTGTAAACAAACCTCTCCCCGACACTGTCACTGATCGTCTGTTTCCTGTCATAGGGAAAGACGATCAGTGATGTCACATGCCAAGCCACGCCCCCAGACAGTTAGAAAACACACACAGGGCTCACTTAACCCCGCCCGCTAGTGGTTAACTCCTTCACTGCCAGTGTCATTTACACAGGAATCAGTGCATTTAAATAGCACTGATTGCTGTATAAATGACAATGGTCCCAAAAATGTTGCAGTCACAATAAAAATCGCTGATCGCTGCCATTACTAGTAAAAAAAAATAATATATTAACAAAAATGCTATAAAACTATCCCCTATATTGTAGACGCTATAACTTTTGCGCAAACCAATCAATAAACACTAAGTACGATTTTTTCTTACCAAAAATATGTAGAAGAATACGTATCGGCCTAAACTGAGGGAAAACATTTTTTTTTATATATTCTTTGGGGATATTTATTATAGTAAAAAGTAAAAAATATTGTTTTTTAAAAAAAACTGTCGCTCTATTTTTGTTTATAGCCCAAAAAATAAAAACCGCAGAGGTGATCAAATACCACCAAAAGAAAGCTCTATTTGTGGGAAAAAAAAGGACAACCATTTTGTTTGGGAGCCACGTCGCACTACCGCGCAATTGTCAGTTAAAGCGGCGCAGTGCCGAATCGCAAAAAGTGCTCTGGTAAGGAAGGGGGTAAAATCGTCCGGGGCTGAAGTGGTTAAATAGATGTTTGTTATTATGTTTATTATTATGTTTGCTTTGTGTTTGTTAGGTAGGTACTCACCACTGCCAGAAAATTGAGGGCAGGAACTTGGAGCTGTTCCCTCCACAGATGACTCTGCTCGATCTGGAAAACATGAATGTAAAGCAAAACGTAAGTCTCACATGCCGTAGTCATAAAAAAAAATAGTGAGCTGGAAACAACAACCATATAACTGCAATATATAATGATATATTTTATTTTACTCACCAGCTCTCTGATGCTCGGCTGGACCCTTTCTGCTGACTCCAGGGACATCCTCCTCATCTGCAAGCAGGCCATCTCTCAGCTCTGCCTCCCACTGTCTGAAGACTACAGCCTTTCCTCCATTAGACTGGACCAGAAGATGCTTCTCTATCTTTTTATTAACTGACGCCCGACAATCATAAAACCTGCAAATGAAAAAAAGATAGAGTATAGTTAATACACGTTACAACAATATTATTTTAATTTTACATGTTACTTTTCTGTGTCTGTGCCAAATAAATATTTGTGTTACGTTCAAATCAGTTTATTGACTAGACTACTATACTGTTTTTTTTCACATATATGTGGTGTGTTCTAAGAGTGATATAATATTTGAATAATTACCTGTGCCTGACACCATCGGTGGCCCTGCGAACCTTGGAGACTGCATTCACTGAGTCCCGGACTCGTTCCCAGGCTGCTCTCTTCGCAGAGTTTGAAACATTTAGGCTGAAGAGTCTCACTTTGTCTCTGTTCACTGCAGCAACCAATGCAGAATTCTCCTGTGGGGTAAATACGGGCCCCTTGATGTTTTCTGTCTCTTGGTTCGCTGCTGCTGCAGGTCGGCGTCAGAAATCTCTTCTGATGTGGTGGGGGACACTTGCCTCTTTTTTTTGCCATGCTCCCGCTCCACTCCACGGGCATGCTCTCTTCCATGCCTTGGCTCCACTCCATGCCTCCGTTCACCTCCACTCTTCCTCTCCCCTTCACGCCTCTCCTCTCCTCCACGCCTCCTCTCCCCTCCACGCTTACTCTTCTCTACTCTCCCTTCCACACCTCCTCTTCCCTCCTCTCCCCTCCATGCCTCCTCTTCTCTCCTCAACCCCCCACTGATCCTCCTCTCATCTCCACTCCTCTCCCCTCCACGCCCATCCTCCCCTACACTCCTCCTCTCCCCTCCATGCCTCTCCTCTGCTACACTCCTCCTCTCCCCTGAGTCCCCTCCACTCCTCCGCTCCCCTGAGTCCCCTCCTCCACTCCTCCGCTTCCCTCCACTCCTCCGCTCCCCTCCACTTCTCTGCTCCCCTCCACTCCTCCGCTCCCCTGAGTCCCTTCCTCCACTCCTTCGCTTCCCTCCACTCCTCCGCTCCCCTCCACTTCTCTGCTCCCCTCCACTCATCCGCTCCCCTGAGTCCCTTCCTCCACTCCTCTGCTTCCCTCCACTCCTCCGCTCCCCTCCACTCCTCCGCTCCCCTGAGTCCCCTCCCCCACTCCTCCGCTCCCCTGAGTCCCTTCCTCCACTCCTCCGCTTCCCTCCACTCCTCCGCTCCCCTCCACTTCTCTGCTCCGCTCCACTTCTCCGCTCCCCTGAGTCCCCTCCCCCACTCCTCCGCTCCCCTGAGTCCCTTCCTCCACTCCTCCGCTTCCCTCCACTCCTCCGCTCCCCTCCACTTCTCTGCTCCCCTCCACTCCTCCGCTCCCCTGAGTCCCCTCCCCCACTCCTCCGCTCCCCTGAGTCCCCTCCTCCACTCCTCCGCTTCCCTCCACTCCTCCGCTCCCCTCCACTTCTCTGCTCCTCTGAGTCCTCTCCACTCTCACTCACAACAACAACTCTCAAACCAACACCAACATTCTCACTCACAAGACTCACACATCCATTCTCACTCCCAGACATTCTAATTTCACCAAAAGCACCAAACCACACATAAAAAACAACCACAAATCCAACAATACAACTCTCTGCTCTGCTCTCTTCTCCTCCCTCACCAAACCACACTATACGGCCTCTCAAAATGACATACAGGGGCGGAGACTATTAGCCAGTGCCACATGTCAAAAACGAAAGTTAAAAAAAACGAGATTTCGAATAGTTAGGAATAACCGCAATGTATTAGAAAAGTACGAATCCATTCGAAGCACGCAGCGCCGCAGCGCCACTGTCAGACATGTAAATTTACGAATCAACGAACAAAAAAAAGTTACGAATGTACGAATCCATTCGAAGCACGTTAGACAGCGCCATTGTGAAAGACACGTAAAATTACAAATCAACAAACAAAAAAAAGTAACGAATTTACGAATCCATTCGAAGCACGTTAGGCAGCGCCATTGTAAGAGACACCGAAAATTACGAATCAACAAACAACAAAACTAAAAAAAAGTTACGAAAGTAGGAGTTGTGTCCAGAATCAACTAAAACAATGTACTATACCGAAAGTACGAATTATAAATCAACTAAAAATAAGGCTTTCAGAAATACGACTCATTCCGATTCAACGAAAAACGTTGCTTGCGAAAATACGAATTAGTCCGAACACGAAAATCCCGTTTGACGAAATTACGAATTTTTTAGTTATGCACAAGTCTACTCAATAGACTTGTGTTATGTAACCTTAATACGTTTTCGGATAATTCGTTATTATTCGTAGAGTGTCGATATTCGCTATCAAAATTAAAGATTCGTACGAAATTCGTATTTCGTACGAATTCGAATTGAATTCCGTACACGGATTACGAATTACGTTTTTTTTTTAATACGAAACGGAACGAAACAGAACAAATTTTTCGACGGCTCCCATGTCTACCTCTCAGTGCCCACCCTTGCCACCTTATCGGTGCCCATCAGTGCAGTCTCATCAGTGTACATCAATGAAGAAGAAAAATTACCTTTTTAAAAAATATTAACCAGTTTCCTACCGCCCACCGTCAAATGACGTCCTTGGCTTTGTGCGGTGACATCTGAATGATGCCTGCAGTTGTAGGCATCATTCAGATATCATTCTTTTCAGCCAGCGATTCTGTGCACAATAAAAACGATCATAGTGGCAGTTCCGCCGCTTGATCGTTCTTATAGGCAGGGGGAGGGGACGTTCCCCCCCCCTCTTGCTGCCATCCGGTGCTTCTCCGGGCTCTCCCGTGCCATCTGGGGCTCGGAGAACGATTTGGAGATGACTGGTGACCAGATGGTCATCAGTCATCTCTATGACCGTCGGAGGCGCGGGCACGATGTTATGGCATCATGCCGTGTTCCCGTATGTTAACCAAGCCGTGATCTTGGCTGTCAGCATGAGATTGGTGATTTTTTTGGAACAATATCATGCTTTCCAGCTTGGAGGAGAGATGCGGGGTCTTATTGACCCTGCATCTCTCCATAAAGAGGACCTGTCACACACATTCCTATTACAAGGGATGTTTACATTCCTTGTAATAGGAATAAAAGAGATCCCAAAAAATTAAAAAAAATTAAAAAAGAGTAAGAAATACAAAAAAGTCAAAAAACAAAAACAAAAAAAACAAAAATAAGAAAAAATGCCCATGTCCCCGGTAGCTTGCGCTCAGAAGCGAACACACACGTAAGTCCCGCCCACATATGTAAACGCCGTTCAAACCACACATGTGAGTTATTGCTGCGTGCGTTAGAACGAGTGTAGCAATTCTAGCACTAGACCTCCTCTGTAATGCCAAAATGGTAACGTGTAAAAAAAATTTAAGCATCGCCTAGGGAGATTCTTAATTACTGTTTGGTGTCATGCCATGTGTGTGCGCAATTTTAAAGCGTCACGTGTTAGGTATCTATTTACTCAGCATAACAACATCTTTCACATTATACCAAAAAATTGGCCGTAACTTTACTGTTTTGTAATATTTTTAGCAAACAAAAGGCGTTTGAAAATTTATTGCGCAAATACCGAGCGAGATAAAAATTTGCAATGACCGCCATCTTATTCCCTATGGTGTCTGCTCCAAAAAAATATATAATGTTTGGTGTTTTGAAGTAATTTTATAGCCATAAATTTATGATTTTTACATGAAGGAGAGAAGTGCCAGAATAGGCCCAGTGCTGAAGTGGGTAAAATATCCATTTATTTATTTTTTAAACTCGGTCTTTTGTATTTATAGAAAAAAAATAAAAATAAAACACAAAGGTGATCAAATAGCACCAAAAGCAAGCTCTATTTGTGTGCCAACAAATAAAACATTTTCATTGGGTTACAGTGTTGTATGAGCGCGCAATTGTCATTAAAAGTGCATCAGCGCTGAAATGTGAAACTTGGTCTGGGCAGTGCGCAAGTGGTTAATATGAGGCTACATGCACACGGACGTTTTTCCAACCGCTTGTTTGAGCGTTTTTTGCAGCTTAAAAACATCTCTCCATGTTAGCCTATGGCCTCATGGCCACCATGGCGTTTTGGAGCTGTAAATGGCATAGGCGTTTTTAGGCCCCATGTAGACGGGACGCTGGTGCAAAGTGTTCTGAACTAAGGTTGAAAGTGGCGTTTAGAAAGGCGCGCTTTGTGGCGTTTGCATGCCGTGTTTTACCAGATTTGCATGTATATGATAAGGAGCCGCCCTAAGCTCCAAAATCAGTATTATTTACGATTTTAGCTATTTAGTGAGACCAGAGTGATATGAGCAGCTGAGAGCAGAAGTGTAGTTGTATTTAGGCTGGGTTCACACTAGTGCGACACGACATCTGTCCTACTTTGGATCCGACTTTGCCCTGCGACATGAAGCCGACATATGTCCGACTTTCAATGAACGGGGATCCGACTTGGATCCCCGCCAATGCCAGGCACTGTGTTTGGTATGAATCTTGAGGGGGAACTCCAGGCCAAATTTTAAATAAAAAACCGGCATGGGTTCCCCCTCCAGGAGCATACCAGGCCCTTGGCTTCTGGTCTGGATTTGAAGAGGAACCCCTACGCCGAAAAAACGGCGTGGGGGTCCCCCCAAGATCCAAACCAGACCCTTATCCGAGCACGCAACCTGGCAGGCCGCAGGGGAAAAGGGGGGGACGAGAGGGCCCCCCCTCCCTCCTGAACCGTACCAGGCCGCATGCCCTCAACATGGGGGGTTTGGTGCTCTGAGGCAGGGGGGCGACCTGCGGCCCCCCCACCCCAGAGCACACTGCCCCATGTTGATGAGGACAGGGCCTCTTCCCGACAACCCTGGCCGTTGGTTTATCGGAATCCGGGAGCCCCCTTTAATAAAGGGGGAGAAGGCGACGGAGAAGACCGGGCCTCCGCTAGCAAAAGAGCTAAAGAAGTTAGCGGTGGCCCGGCAGAAGAAAACCGGAGAGCGGCGGCGACGACACTGGAGACCCCCGAAGTCGGAAGAAGACCCCCGGAGCTGTGCAATAAAATACTTTAAAAAGCTGTGTGGTTTTTTTATTGCAATTTTTTTCCACCAGGTGAATGGGTAGGGGTACGATGTACCCCATACTCATTCACATAGGGTGGGGTGCCGGCATCTGGGGGCCCCCTTTTTAAAGGGGGTGCCCTGATTCCGAAAAGCCCCCCGCCCTCATACCCCGACAACCAACGGCCAGGGTTGTTGGGAAGAGGCCCTTGTCCCCATCAACATGGGGGCAGGGTGCTTTGGGGTGGGGGGGCCGCAGGTCGCCCCCCTGCCCCGAAGCACCAAACCCCCCATGTTGAGGGCATGCGGCCTGGTACGGTTCAGGAGGGAGGGGGGCCGCTCTCGTCCCCCCTTTTCCCCTGCGGCCTGCCAGGTTGCGTGCTCAGATAAGGGTCTGGTTTGGATTTTGGGGGGACCCCCACGCTGTTTTTTGGCTTGAGGGGTTCACCTTAAAATCCAGACCAGACCTAAGGGTCTGGTTTGGATTTTGGGGGGACCCCCACGCCGTTTTTTCGGCTTAGGGGGTTCATCTTAGAATCCAGACCAGACCTAAGGGCCTGGTATGCTCCTGAAGGGGTACCCATGCCGGTTTTTTCATTAAAACTTGGCCTGGAGTTCCCCTTCATGATTCATACCAAACATGGGACAGCGAGGCTGCCGAGGACCAGCGCAATGACATCTGCTTGCAGCTGGGAAGGATGCAGGACAGGGTGCAGTAGTGTTGGAGGTTGTTCCACCACCACGCCTCCAAAATGCTACTTGTGGTGATTCTGACACACCTCTCTCCTCCACCCCCTCCTCTTCTTCTTCCTCCATGGCCTCTTCTTATGCTGATTTGTCCTCAGAACCAGTGGTGCTCCGTAGGCGTTCAAGGAGCTACGCAAGCACGCAGGCAAAGAGATGCCATGTGGTGCTTAAGCTGGTGTGCTTGGGGGACAGGAGCCACACTGGGGCAGAGATTCTGTCAGCTCTGCAGGGGCAGGCTCAGAGGTGGTTGACGCCATGCCAGCTTCAGCCAGGAATGGTGGTTTGCGACAATGGCACCAACCTCCTCTCCGCCCTCCAACAGGGACAGCTGACCCATGTGCCCTGTTTGGCTCACGTCCTTAACTTGGTGGTGCAGCGGTTCTTGTACAGGTACCCGGGCTTACAGGATCTCCTGAGGCAGGCCAGGAAAGTCTGTGTGCATTTCCACCAGTCATATAATGCCAGTGCTTGGCTGGCTGACCTCCAAAAGGAATTTAACCTGCCCAAGAACCGCCTAATCTGTGACATGCCCACCAGATTGAACTCAACGTTGGCCATGCTGCAGCAGCTGCACACGCAGCAGAGGGCCATCAATGAGTACCTGTGCGACTATGGCACCAGGACAGGGTCAGGGGAGCTTGGTTTTTTTTTGCCACGCCAGTGGGCCATGATCAGGGATGCATGCACTGTCCTATCACCATTTGAGGAGGCCACGAGGATAGTGAGCAGTGACAGTGCATGCATCAGTGATACTGTCCCTCTTGTCCACCTGTTGGAGCACACGCTGCGTGGAATAATGGACAGGGCACTTGAGGCAGAACAGAGGGAGGAAGAGGAGGACTTCCTTACCTCTCAAGGCCCCCTTTATCCAGACAGTGTTCCTGCGGGCCCGCCGATCACACAGGAAGAGGACAAGGAGGAGGATTGTGTCAGCATGGAGGTGGAGCCTAGCAATCAGCATCAGCAGCAGTCTTCAAGGGATCATTTACAGTTCCCAGAAACCCATGTACTTGTACGTGGCTGGGAGGAGGTGGCAGCGGATCATGTTGTCCTTAGTGACCAGAAGACTCCGGACCGAATGCCTCAGCAAACCTACGCTGCATGGCCTCCCTGATCCTGCAAAGCCTGCGAAAGGATCCTCGGATTCGTAGTATCAAGGAGAGGGATCTTTACTGGCTGGCAACCCTCCTTGATCCACGTTACAAGGGTAAGGTTGCGGACCTTATCCAGCCATCGCAGAGGGAGCAGAGGATGAAACATCTTCGGGAGGCCTTGCAGAATGGTTTGTGCAACGCTTTCCAGAGCCTGGGAGGTTACAAATTCCTGGTCCTGGACAACGTGTTGCTGAAGCTTCGGTCAGTCACAGAAGGAGCTGTGGAGAAGGTGGCCATCTGACCGATGCGTTCAGACAATTTTTTAGTCCGCAGCCCCAAGGTATGTTCGGTTCCACCAACCATCGCCAGCGTCTGATTTACAGGTGCAGGAATACCTAGGGGCAAGATCAAACTTGGACACCTTTCCCACGAAAATCCTCTGGGTTACTGTGTCTTGAGGATGGATCACTGGCCAGAGCTTGCACAGTATGCAATTGAGGTATTGGCCTGTCCTGCATCCAGCGTTCTTTCGGAACGCACATTCAGTGCTGCTGGAGGCTTTGTAACCGATCACAGGGTGCACCTGTCCACCGACTCGGTCGATCGGCTGACCTTCATAAAAATGAATCAGTCTTAGATCACCAGCTACCAAGCACCTGATGCTGATGTAACCAAATATTTTTTTTTGAATGTGAGATCCCTTCAAGACTGCCTATGCTGATGCTGAGTGACTACCCTGTTATGCTGAGTGACTATCCTCTTCCTCCTCAATGTTTATGTTGATAGCTTGTAAGAACATTTTTGGTTCTGGGCACCGCCACCAGTGGCTAAGGCCCAATTTTTCTGCCCCTGTTTAACAGGGCTGTGTAATTACAATATTTGCTGTAATACTTTGCAGCAGGCCTCATTCCTGCACTCCAACTAGAGTATCTGTGAGGTATTGCAGTGTTGTGGCACCAGCACCAGTGCCTAAGGCCCAATTTTTCTGCCCCTGTTTAACAGGGGCATGTAATTACAATTTTTGCTGTAATACTTTGCAGCAGGGCTCATTCCTGCGCTCCAACTATAGTATCTGTGAGGGGTTGCAGTGTTGTGGCACCAGCACCAGTGCCTAAGGCCCAATTTTTCTGCCTCTGTTAAACATGGGCATGTAATTACAATTCTTGATCTAATATTTCACAGCAGGGCCCGTTCCTGCGCCCACCAAGAGTAACTGTGAGGGCTTACAGTGTTGTGGCAACACAAACACCTAAGGCCCAAATTTCTGCAGAGTATATAGGGCAGGCCCCTACTTTCAAACATCTGACTTACAAACGACTCCTACTTACAAACGGAGGGAGAAAACAGGAAGTCAGAGGAAATCTAGCCCTAGGAAGGGAAATTCTCTCCTTTAACAGTTAATATGGGAAAAACGTGTCTCCTCTCCACTGATCTCCAATCCTTGTTTACCTTAAAACCCCAAATTTTCAAAATCCAATTGTCATTGGGACAGAAAGTGAGGTGAAATATTCTGAACTGGTGCACAGACAGCAAAACAAATGTTACAGGGGTGATAACCCTTCCCTATATTTTCCAAAAAGCTTAAAAATAGATTTTTTGGCTGAAGCTACACTTAAAAAATTTACCTGTTCCAAATTACAAACATATTCAACTTAAGAACAAACCTACAGTCCCTGTCTTTCTTGGGACCGTCTGTATACTGCTGTTCAGAGTATATAGGGCCTGGGGCCCCACGCCTTTCCTTTTTTTAATTTGGGTGCAGGGTTCCCCTTAATATCCATACAAGACCCAAAGGGGCTGGTAATGGGCTGGGGGGGGTACCCGTGCCCTTTTTCTCAATGATTTTCATCCATATTGCCGGGACCAGACATTACATTAAAGTCTCAAGCAGTTTTAAATGACTTTTATTCCTTTAGAAATGTAATTTTGTGCAGGGACAGTTCTAAACATGCGCTACTTTACAGGCATACTATAGACACCCCCCAGGCATGAAATTTAAAGGAATATTTCACTTTTATTTTTTCACTTTAAGCATCATTAAAATCACTGCTCCCGAAAAAACGGCTGTTTTTAAAACTTTGTTTTGCATTGATACATGTCCCCTGGGGCAGGACCCGGGTCCCCAAACCCTTTTTAGGACAATAACTTGCATATTAGCCTTTAAAATTCACACTTTTGATTTCTCACGTTCCAGTCCCCTAGACTTTAACGGTGTTCGAAAGTTTGCGCGAACTTTCGGTCCGTTTGCATGTTCTGGATGCGAACCGAACTGGGGGATGTTCGGCTCATCCCTAATGATGAGCACCCATTCTGGAGATCCGTGGTGTGTTTGTGACATTCTCTCACTCCGATCATCTTTACCATATATGTTACTGGAAGGGATGAGGATTTTGTCACTTCCAGTTTGGATTTGTTCATTAAAAGCTGCTACCGGCTTGTAAAGCATCTGATCACATTGATCTCAGTTTATCCAGATGCTTATATGGGCAGAGGAGAGATCAGGGGTAAAATAGACCCCAGATCTCTCAGTAAAGCGTAGCTGTCACTGCCCATACTAGGCATGTTGTTCATCCTTTAGCATCAAAGTTGATAAAAAAAAAATGAAGGAGATAGTGTAAAAAAAAAATATTTTAAATAAAATACACAACAAAAAAGAATTAAAGTGCCCCTGTCCCCCCTTGTTCATGCTCAAATGTGAATGCATTCACGCATTTGTATACGCGTTCATGCATATGTAAACCCTGATCGCACTACACGTATGAGGTATTGCTGCGAACACCAGAGAGAGAGTAATAATTCTAGCACCAGACCGTCTGTTTAACTCTAAACTGTTAACCTGTAAAGGTCTTTTTAAAGTGTCACCTATGGAATTTTTTAAGTGCCGTTTGTTGCCATTCTATGGGCAAAAGTAATTTTAAAGCATGACATGTTCAGTATCGATCTGCTTAGCGTAACACCATCTTTTATATTTTAACAAACAATTGGGTATTAAATTGTGCTTGTGTGCCCTAAAATTCATTAAATTGATTATTTTCCAAAAAACTGTGTTTGAAAAACCGTTGTGCAAATATCATGTAACATAAAAAATTTCAGAAACAAATTCATGTAAGTGTTCCTAACTCATAATGGTACCTTCTGTTGCTCACAGCCACCCTCTAACAGGAAGTTGAATCACAGCAGCAAAATAAATAAAAAACTGATTGGGGATTTAGTTCCGGTTTACACAGGGGGGGCTTCAAAGTCGTCCGACTCTGAAGCCGCCCTGTACAGCGCGACTGTATAGAAAGAAGTTAATGCAAGCCGCTCTGAAGTCGCCCCAAAGTAGCACAGGAACCCTTTTCTAAGTCGGAGCAACTTGAGTTGCTCCTATTAGAACGGTTCAATTGCAATGCATGGAGCTCGACTAAGTCGCCTGACTAGGGTGACCACATGTCCCGGATTGCCCGGGACAGTCCTGCATTTTGCAGGTCTGTCCCGGACACATTCATTCCAGGACAATACAGTGTCCCGGAATGAAACTGACACAGCCACCCCCCGGGCCATTCTAATGCCCCCAAAAAAGGTTGCCACATCACCGCTTTACTCACTGACAGTACTTGTCCTGGAATGCCTGGAGGAGCACAATCCCCGCCCCCTGCTTGTGATTGGAGAAATCATAAATCCCGCCTCTTGTGTCCAATCACTGTGCTGTGATTCGTTACAGCACAAGCTGATTTTTGGGAAGGGAGGGTGTCCTTGAATGGTAGTTTGGAAATGTGGTCACCCTGCGCCTGACAGGTTGCCCCTGTGTGAACCGGCACTAAATCCCCAATCAGTTTTTATTTTTATTTTGCTACTGTGATTCGACTTCCTGTTAGAGGGTGGCTACATTTGTTTTCCATGGTCCTGCTGTATGAAGTGACGTAGCCACCCTCTCTTGCTCACTCCTGAGATGGACTAAGGGTAAGGACTATGGATTATGGACTATGGAATTTTCAGTGTGCATAGAGTAGTGCACTTGACCACAACTAACATGCCCTGCTTGCTCCAGACAAACATAAGTGAGGGGGAAAATTAGGGGTAAAAAAATATTTTGTGAAAAAAAACCCACAGGGCTATTAAGTAGTGAATGTGTATGGATTATATTTAGAAAATACGAATATCATTGTGTGCCACTTGAATGAGTTTTTTATTTTTTTTTTACAAATACAAAACTGCATTTATTTTAATATGCCGGTATCTATCTGAACTTCAGATATAACTGTGATCCCTATTTTCAGACTTCACTGACATTTTAATAGTTTTCCCTTTCATTTCTGATGTGATAATGCACCTTCTGACTGCTGTACTCTGTGGGTAGCTGTCACAGATACCTAGTGCCACTTTTGGATAAACATATTTTAAAGTGCTTCGGTGGCTTTTAAAATGATAAATACAGCATACAGAACATTCATAAGAGTATTCATCAACAAACTTTTTTTATTTCATGCTTCTTTTTGCTTTACTCTCTGATAAATTATCTCAATTCCCAATTTTACTTAAAAATCCCACCTTGTGGTATTTCAACAGTACCTTACTCCCATGTGTACAATTTAAATTGCAAAGGTTCTTTTCCCAGTATATTGCCCCACAGCCAGGCACACAATCACAGTCGCTCTTTGCCTCAAAAAACAGTCTAGGGGTGTTGTTTTCAGAGTGACTGGAATAGGGTTGAGAGCTACAGTATGTACAGATTAAAGCGGAGTTCCACCCAAAAATGGAACTTCCGCTTTTCGGAACCCTCCCCCCTCCGGTGTCACATTTGGCACCTTTCAGGGGGGAGGGGGGTGCAGATACCTGTCTAAGAGAGGTATTTGCACCCACTTCCGGGAACAGACTCGTGCGGGGGTCACGCCCCTACCCGCACCCCCACTGTCTTCTGGGAAACACACTGTTCCCAGGAGAGAGCGGGGAACCAGTGACGGTGCACCGCGCTACTCGCGCATGCGCAGTAGGAAACCGGGCAGTGAAGCCGCAACACTTCACTTCCTGATTCCCTCACCGAGGATGGCGGCGGGTGCAGCCGAGGGACGAGCGATTGCTCGGCCTCGGCTGCCGACATCGTGGGTGCGCTGGACAGGTAAGTGTCCATATTTTAAAAGTCAGCAGCTGCAGTGTTTGTAGCTGCTGGCTTTAAAAAAAAAAAAATGGGCGGGACCTCCGCTTTAAGGACAGTGAACTCCTTTCTGAAACGCTGAAGCAGAAGTCCTTACTACAGCAAACTGTGGACTTGGCTTTGTTATAGAAGCAGTTAAAAGCAGGCTTCCTTCTTTAGAGCATCAAGAACAGAGTCCCTTCACAGAGAATTGCATAGACTAAGCTCTTCTTGGTACCAGCCGATGTCCCCCTTGGATAAAAACACACAGCTGACTCGTCTCAAGCACAAGAGGGGTGGCAGCAGCCCAAAAGTCTCTAAGATCTCTCACAGCAGTCTGTACTCACAAATGTCCAGCGAAAAGTGATTGCCTCCTTCCAACATCCATGCAGCACCTGTGATACCAGACTAGATCTTCATAAGACAGCCCCTCAGTCAGCTCTCTGTAGCTACGCATCCAGGCCCTCAGGTCACCCATCTGAGGCTTCACGAACAGCAAGCACATCGCAGCACTGCCCTGGAGGGCAGAAAGCCCTCAGGCTGGTTCTTCCTATGCAGGCGAAGACCCAGAAGCTCTGTGTCCCAGAGTATTTATACAGACTCCCAGCAGCTTTCGGGGCCATCCTCCCCGGGATTTGCCAGGGCTGTATAAATATTCATATTGCTATTTGCATTGCTCCTCATCTATGTTCCAGAGGAGTCTACTGCTCTCTAGAAAGCAGAGGAAGCCTGCAAACCAGCAGCAGCTTAAACAGTAAGCAGACCTAACTAACAACACGCAGCTGCACTGATTAAAGTGAGCAGGATAAAGCCTCATACACATTATCGGACTTTCAACTGACTTTTCCGTGGATTTTGCTCCGAAGGGCGTTGCCCTTGAACTTGGTATGCATACACACGGCAGGAATTTTTCAGCAAACTTTCACCAAATCACGTGGTTTTTCAGCTCTTTACCGCCACCCTGTTGCCGGAAAGTTTGTCTGTTCTCACAGCGAACATTTATCCTATGAAAAAGTGAAAAAGTTTGTCCGATGGAGCATACACATAGTCGGATTTTCCGCAAAAACAGGTCCGTTGGAGGTTTGTTGTCAAAAAGTCTGATCGTGTGTATGTGCCTTTAGATTTACCTAACGCAACAATTATAGCCACACTGGTTACAGTGAGACAAGCACATTTTTTTAACAAACAAAAATACAGCTCCACTGAACACAGTGAGCCAAAACGAAATCTAACTAATCCTACCGCCTATCTAGGAGGGAGCTACACTTGTGCAAGGTGATAAGCTCCCAGCTCTTTTTTTGTTATGGAAAACATATGATGTCCACTACTGTGGGTCAAGGTTTGTAGTACCTATGGACTTTATCAAGGAAAAAACAATCTCTAAAAGTGCATTAACCCACAATGCACCCAAAACAGTGAGCTCATTGCTGCCCACCACGCTGTCTCTGTCAGAGAAATTGTATGCATAGCCGTGCACGAAGATGTGCACAAAGATGTACACTTGCTTATAATGATTCTTGAGTGACAACTAGAGGTTCCCTAACTCGAAAACATTCGCATAAAAATTCAAAAAGTGACAACTAGCCATGCCTTAAATTGTGTGCGTCTCTATGCACATAAGCATGCATATTAGCGTGAGGATGCGTGAATTCTTGGCGCTCACAAAGTGGCTCCAGAGACCAGAAGATTGCTGAGTGGTCATCAGCTCCTACTGTCTGTGACCTGATCCTGTGTTTGTTCCTGTGTCCATCCAGCCTGTTTGACTCTGCTCATTCCTGATACCTTGTTGCTGGCCCAGCTTGTGACCTGGCCCTGCCTTTTGCCTAACTTTGCCTTCCCTGCTTGCCTGATACCGACTCTGGCTTAGCCCTCACTCTGTTCTGGATCTGATTCTGTATCTCTGCTGCTTGGCCGTTACCGACTTCTGCCTGCCTGACCACCCGAGATCCTGCATCTGCCTGTTTACCAGCTTGGTTGCTGCCTGCTGTTCTGCACCTGCTGCCATGTATCCGCACCAGCCAGTCCACCAGTCTGCCTGCTGTCCTGCACCTGCTGCTGTGCATCCGCATCTGCCAGTCCACTAGTCTCCCTGCTGCTTGGCACCTGCTGTAAGTACCTTCCATCCAGGATCTCCTGCCAGGCACCCATGCCACTCCGTAACTTGTTATATCCTGTCCCCACCTTCAGGAGAAACAGGACAGGAGGTGTAAAGGAAAGCCCTCCCGTCAGCTCAGCCTCAACCAGGTACGTGACTCTCATTCTACATGTTCCTGTTCTCTTCCCTCCTGGGACCCAGCATGCACCATAGTCCTGGAAGTCCTCAGCAATCTGAGTAACATCAATTTGGTCTCTTCCAAAATGGCCCCTTCCTGTGTTAGGGACACTTTCCAGTTCATCACTATCCAGTAATGCAAGAGGGGAACCGGAAACACATAACAGGAAGAAATTCCCTGCAAGCAAACTTAAGTAATCACAGAGAAAGTTAACCCTTTTATAACAGCAAAATGTATATGTGTGGTAACAGGGTAGGTGGGCCTTATCACCCAGCCCCCACATATGCGTTAATGTCTTGTTTTGGTGCATGTTGACTGCTCAAAGTCTACTACTGATGATCGTGAGCTGTTAGAAAGTAATGGCCCGGAACAGAAGCACAGTTAGGAGGAGGACCAGCATGACTGGGGTGGGCGGTGAGGCGCAGGAAGAGTTGGAGGTAGGGGGAGCTACAGGGGGCACTTATTGGGATTGGGTAGTTTTGGCATGGGGGGCGGTGGCTAGGAGCATAGTGGGGGACGTGGCCAGCATCAGCTTCAGTCGGAGCTGTTGGGGCCACAGATTGGCCTTTTTCGGGGTCTTTCGGGTTGGCGAACTGGTTAGCATTAATAGACGGGGTGAGGGCGGCCTGGGGGTTCAGGATGTTTGGGTGCGGGGAGATTCCCTGTGGGTGTTTCTGGGACGGTCCAAGACGGACCGGTTGGGTAAGGGGACTCGGGTGGAGTTGAGGGCGGTACCTTTCTCTCCGGTGTGTCCGGTTGCGGCTGTCAGTGAGTTTTCCAGGATCAGGCCTGAGGGCCCTGGGGTGTTCTTCAAGCATGAAGATGGGACAGCTCTGTCCCGCTTCCAGTTTCAGGATGTGTTTAAAAAATGTCTGGTGTCAGCGGGGTTGGGGGCGGACAACTATTCGTGCCATTCTTTCCGCATTGGGGCGGCTACAGAAGCGGTCCGCTGGGGTCTGGATGATAAGGTGGTGCAGCATATTGGGCGTTGGGAGTCGGCTCGTTTCCGATCGTATTTCCGCCCGCATTTGTTGTAGGTTTTTCATGGAAGTGAGGAGGGGGGTGGGGTGTGTGTTTTTTCTTCTTTGTTTCTCCCCTCCGTACCTTTTTTCTCAAATTTTCAAATTTTTCCATGTTATTTGTTCTTGGGGGAACTTGGGTTGTTGGGGGGGCATGTTATTCCTTCCCCTTTTTTCCTTCTTTCTTTCAGATCCTGAGGCCTGCCTGGTGTGGATCCTAGGACACTCATATGTGTATTGGGGTGCCAGGAGAGCTGATGTACGGGTGGGAGGAAGGATGTTGGGTTTCTCTGAGGAGGAGGTTGTAGTACGTGGCTTGGGATTCCGGGCATGCTTTGGTCCCGGGTCGTGCCTGAAATGCACAGGTATGCTCGCTTGGATCGATCCCCTGATGTGGTTCTGTTTCATGTGGGCGGCAATGACCTGGCCTTATGTTGCGCACGCAAAATCATCAGAGACATTAAGTTCGATTTCCTTTTTCCCGGACACCATTTTTATTTGGTCCGATGTCTTGGCCAGGTCTGAATGGCATTTGGCCCGCTCTCTTTTCGGTATCAACAGGGCCAGGGTCAAGCTCAATAAGGTAGTGGCTACGTTTTTTGTCCACAATGGGGGCCTGGCTGTGCGTCATCGGGATTTGGAGGAGGAGACATGGCGTTTTTTGCGGCCGGATGGTGTCCACCTGAATGCCATTGGCATTGACCTTTGGCATCTGGGTTTACAAGATGGCATGCAACGGACCCTCCGCTTGTGGTGGGCAACACGAACATAAGGTGTCACGTTCGTGTGCTGTGGCGGGAGGTCTATGGGGTCTTTGAAGGCGGTGCCAAAATAGAATGGAGGTTTAGGGGGGTTAGGCTCATCTGGAGGTATGGGTGTCCCTTCCCTTACTAACAAGACAATGGGAACAATGGTTTTAGTAGTTGGTTGTATCTGAAGGAGGTTAATGGAAATTGTCCCTTGAGCTGGCATAATATGCAGCGAGGGGCCTTCATGGGGTGTACAGAATAGTTGCCCTTCAAAGATCTCTAGACCGGGCAGGTTGTTAAACTGAATTTTTATTGGGTTTAATTGGCTATAAAAATGTATTATATGCATTACATTGTATGTTTGAGAATTTTTTTTATTTTTTCATTGTTGTTTGTTATAATAAAAAGGCTGCTATGGCCATTCGACTCCAAAAGGAATGTGTCGTCTGGTCAATTTATAGTTTAAGGAATAGGTTTTGATAGCTTTTGGGGTAGAAAGCGGAGCCTCAGTAATCTGCACATCCATTACTCATGTTGTAATGATAATGTCAGCACTGTGCAGTAAATCACAATCACAGGACCGCCAATAATGGGGAACCACCGGGCAGGACAGGGAGGGTAATCGGGGTGGCAGGGGAGGGGGCAATTACAGGAACCATGCCCTGTGTGGCTCCCTGCAGCATCTTTCTGTAATTGCACCCCCTCCCCCCACACCAACCCCCCTTCCTGTCCTGCCCATATCTGATTTTTCATGCTATTTACAACAAGAATGGTTTTTAAAAAATCATTAAAACAATTATAATAAAAGAATTCAAAAAAAATTAAGGGCTCATTCATATGGGTTATCTGGCCCATACAGCATGAATGAGCGGTTTGTTTGTGTAGCTGGAGTCGCCTGTATGAGCACAGCCGCAGGTCCTAATTTGATAGGTGTGCAGGTGCAGGTGAATTTCTCCAAATGCACATTGTCAGTGTTTGGGCCATACACCTGCATCCACACACCTGTCATATTAGGGCCTGTGTTCATACAGCTACTGCATCCTCATTGTGTAAAATATTGTGCCTGCACACAGCTCCAGCTACTTAACCACTTAAGGACCAGCCACTGTATATAGGGCCGCCATCAGGGGGGTACAGGCAGTACACCTGTAAGGGGCCCGGAGGTCCCCAGGGGCCCGGATGGCCCCCCCTTTTTTTTTTTGTAAGGGGCCCAGAGGACCCCAGGGGCCCGGAGTTCCCCAGGGCCCCGAATGTCAACCCCCCTTCTTTTTTTTCTTTTTTTTTTTATACTTTTTTTTATTATTAATTTGTTTATTAATTTTTTTTTTTTTTATTTATTTTATTTATTTTTTATATATTTTTTTTTTGTAAGGGGCCCAGAGGTCTTTAGAGGCCTGGAGGTCCCCAGGGCCCCGGATGGAAACCTCCCTTTTCTTTATTGAATTTTTATAAAAAAAAATATTATAAATTTTTTTATTTAATTTTTATTTATTTTTTTGTAAGGGGCCCAGAGGTCCCCAGGGCCCCGGATGGAAACCTCCCTCTTTTATTTATTTTTTTATAAAAATGATTATTATTATTTTTTTTTATATAATTATTTTTTTTTTGTTGTAAGGGGCCCAGGAGGTCCCCAGAGGCCTGGAGGTCCCCAGGGCCCTGGATGGCAACCCCCCTTTTTTTTTGTTTTGTTCGTCAGCACCCAAACCCCCTGCTTCTCAATTCGTGGCACCCCCCCGCTTCTCAATTCGTGGCACCCCCCCCGCTTCTCAATTCGTGGCACCCCCCCGCCTCTCAATTTGCGGCAGCCCCCCCACTTCTCAATTTGCGGCGGCAGCACCCCCCCGGTTCTCCTCTGCTCCAGGGGGGGCCCCATGTCTGAAGCTGTGTAAGGGGCCCCAAAATTCCTGATGGCAGCCCTGACTGTATATATACGTCAGCAGAATGGCTCGTACAGGCACAATCACGTACCTGTACGTCCCCTTTAACTGCTCGACGTCATGGTCGCGCGCGCGACGCCAGCGGCGCGCTCGCGACCCCCTGCCTTCCTTGTGAGTCGGACCACGGGTCCCGCGGACTCGATCGCCGCGGGGATCCCCGTGATCATCTCACGGAGGCATGGAGCGGGAAGATGTTAGTGTAAACACAACATCTCCCCGCTCCCCTACTGACAATGTCACCGATCTCGTCATCCAGTAGTGCGCCCCATCACGTCCTTCATGATCGGTTGGAGTGTGGTTTGAGTTCCACATGCTGCAGCCCTCCAAGGCACCATTCTGTTGCTTTTATTTGAAATAAAATATCTTAACGATATCACACTAGGCTGGTGCGCCCTTGTTCTTTCTTTTTTCATTTGCTACTAGGATACCCCTATCCATGAAGGGCAGCAAGGCCGGTGTCATCATTATAGACCATTGAATGTTTGACGGTCATCTCGTGCGCAGGAGTGTTTGTTGTTTTTCTGCTACTATAGTCACCGATCTCCACTCTGTGTAATCAGAGCGGAGATCTGTCACGTGTCACTCGTAGCCACGCCCCCTCACTCCCCTAGGCACACTTAACCCCTTCAGCGCCCCTAGTGGTTAACCCCTTCACTGCCAGTGTCATTTTTACAGTAACCAGTGCATTTTTATTGCACTGATCGTTGTGAAAATTACAATTGTCCCAAAAATGTGTCAAAAGTGTCCGATGTGTCCGCCATAATGTCGCAGTCATGAAAAAAAACGCTGATCGCCGCCATTACTAGTAAAAAAAATATAATTAATAAAAATGCCATAAAACTACTCCCTATTTTGTAAACACTATAACTTTTGCGCAAACCAATCAAAAAATGCTGTTTTTTACCAAAAATATGTAGAAGAATACGTATCGGCCTAAACTGAGGAAAATATTTTTTTTTTTTATATATTTTTGGGGGATATTTATTATAGCAAAAAGTAAAAAATATTGCATTTTTTTCCAAATTGTCGCTCTATTTTTGTTTATAGCGCAAAAAATAAAAACCTCAGAGGTGATCAAATACCACCAAAAGAAAGCTCTATTTGTGGGAAAAAAAAGGACGTCAATTTTGTTTGGGAGCCACGTCGCACGACCGCGCAATTGTCAGTAAAAGTGACGCAGTGCCGAATCGTAAAAAGGGGCCTGGTCTTTATGCTGCGTATTGGTCCGGGGCTTAAGTGGTTAAAATAAATCTGATTCACATTGGACAGGACACAGCACCCGTGTGAATGAGTTTCAAGGCCTCATTTATACACAGAACACTATTTATTAAATCAATACTGTTTCATCTTTTAGATTTAGCAGGGATTTTGTAAGTTATGTTATGATTTTAGTGTACTTTAAGTGAAAATATAATTTTGATATTATCGGTGGGGGCCTGTCAGGTAGGCTGTACGAGGCCCCATGATTTCTAACAGCAGCCCTGATGCCACACGATTGGGAGCACCTCCAAACTGCCTTGGCTCATTGAAAGCAGGGGTTGCCTACCAAAAGTACTATACTATACTAAACTTTCCGTCTGACCTCTAAACTATTGCATTTTTTATTTGGAGAACCCTATGGTCTCTTGCACACGGTACTGATATTTGAACAACTTAATTTTTGGATGTTATTTCAGGCACGTAGATATACTGTGGCAGAATGGCTCCCCTGGGCGAAATCCCATATGGGTATGTGCATTCCTTTAGCGGCCACCAGAGGGTGCACGCGGGGGGACCCGATGCGCGTGGCCAGCGGGCAAGATCGCCCCCGGCAACGCGCGATCACATGCACGAGTGCCAGCACAGGGATTTGTGCTGTCAGGGAAGAGGAGCCATATCGTTTGTTCCTACTAAGTATGAAAAACGATATGTCTTCTCTCCTAGTCAATTCTATCCCCCACAGTTAGAACACACTGAGGGAACACACAATTAACCCCTTGATCTCCCCCTAGTGTTAACCCCTTCCCTGCCAGTGACATTTACACAGTAATCAGTGCCTTTTTATAGCACTAATTGCTGTATAAATGCCAATGGTCCCAAAAAAGTGTCAAAAGTCTCCGATCTGTCCGTCACAATGTCGCAGTACCGCTAAAAATCAGATCAATGCCATTACTAGTAAAAAAAAAAAAAAAATGTCATAAATCTTTTCCATAGTTTGTAGACACTATAACTTTTGTGCAAACCAATCAATATATGCTTATTTACAAAAATATGTTGAAGAATATATATTGGCCTAAACTGATGAAGAAATTTTTTATTTATTTTTTAAATTGGGGATATTTATTATAGCAAAATTAAAAAATATATATTGTTTTCAAAATTGTCACTCTTTTTTTGCTTATAGCACAAAAAATAAAAACCACAAAGGTGATCAAATACCACCAAAAGAAATCTCTATTTGTGGGGAAAAAAGGATGCAAATTTTGTTTGGGTACAGCATCGAACGACCACACAGTTGTCAGTTAAAGCGATGCAGTGCAAAATCTTAAAAAGTGCTCTGGTCAGGAAGGGAGTAAAATCTTCTCAAGTGGTTAATGTATTGTGGACTAAGTAACTGACTGGGATGTGATTTTTGCCTACATACTTGGTACTTAAATAGTTCCCTCTTTCTCTTCTGAGAAAGTTGGGAGGTATGATCTCAAGCCGCGTACACACGACCGGTTTTCTCGGCAAGAAACGACAAGAAAGCTGTTGGGAGAGCTTTCTTGCCGAGAAAACCGTTCATGTGTATGCTTTCTCGTCGAGAAAACTGGCCAAAATCTCGACGAGAAAAAAAACCGCAGGAGTCTCATTTTTTCTCGGCGTGATTCTCGTCAGACTGTTTTTGGACGAGAAAACCGTTCGTGTGTATGCTTTTCCGAGTCTTCAAAAACCGCACATGATCAGACTCAAGTATGAGACGGGAGCGCACCTTCTTGTAAAACTAGCGTTCGTAATGGAGATAGCACATTCGTCACGCGTTAACAATTTTTGCATCGTTTAAATGCTGCACATTAAAATCTTCTTTAGAATGGTACAATAATGAACAATAATGATCGTTTTTGGCTGCAGATATTCACACAGAGTTCTGGCTAACTTTTTGCAACATTTCTGAATGCAGATCTCATGAATATGTTATTTTATTTTCTCGAGCAAGATCTCCATTTTTTTTGATTTTTTTAAATTTTGTTAAAAAAAAATCAGATATGCATTTTAAAATCTTATTTAATTTCTAGTGATCTCCATTTTTTGGTTTTCTCCTGTGTAAATTTAACACAATTTAAAAATAATTATCTTCGATTTTTTGACCTTCAAGGAGATTTTTTGGTGTTATCTGTCCCATTTAAAATCTAGCTTTAGAATTTTCGAAAATTACCTGCCTACTCACCAGCTAAATATTTTGCTTTAATAAAAACACATAGGCAAGTATTAACTGTAAAAATAAATGCCATTTATTCTGGTAGAGAAAATAAGAATAAACAAACTAGAAGGCAGCGCTGGAGAGCCTGCTGCAATTTGTGCAACTGTGTGTGGACACAAAAATTGGGACCTTGTGAAGCACAAACATTAGTGAGCCCAATCTGGTCTTGGACTCCCAGAGGTCAGGAACAGCAGCAGGTTAGATACATGTCCCAAGTCTGTGGAACTACAACAGGCTGCCTTCTGTTAGACCACATTGAAGCAAGGGTCTTCTTGCTCCGCTTCCCTGCAGCCTTCTTGTTAGGCTTCCCTGCAGCCTTCTCTGCAGCCTTCCTTGTCCGCCTGGCTGGAGGCTGTGCCTCTGGAGGTGTACTCATGTCAGGAGGAGGAGGAGGAGGTGGAGGTGGAGGAGAATAAGAAGGAGGAGGTTGTGAAAAGGGAGGTGGAGGTGGAGAAGAAGGAGGTGGAGGAGAAGAAGGAGGAGGTTGAGAAGAAGGAGGTGGAGGTGGAGAAGAAGGAGGTGGAGGAGAAGAAGGTGCAGGAGGATGGCCGTGGTCACAAATGACAGTGGTGTCAGTGGGTCTCCCCATCAACCCCTTATTTAAAAGGGAAATGAGCAGGGCCTCACATAGTAGCCATTGTCCGTTGGCATCTGGCCCATTTTCATGCTGACCAATGCCGCATAGCCCTCATCAGGGGTTGGGGGCTGCTGGAGGGTGGCATGTGCCTCTTTAATCAGGGCCAGTGCTGCCTGACTCACAGACCTATCCCTCCTGGCCCTTCTTGGTGGCATGCGGATGGGAGGCATCTGACACCTTGTACTGCCACTTGGACCAGCCACCTCCTCTCTGCCACTTGGACCAGCTACCTCCTCTCTGCCACTAACCCCAGCCTCCTCCTGCCTGACATTTTCCTGCCTCTCATCCTGGCTGACCTCCTCCTGTGTAAAAAAGGGACATATTTAGAGTTTTGTTTCATCAATCACACACAGGGGGTTATTTACTAAAGGCAAATCCACTTTGCACTACAAGTGCAAACTACAAGTGCACTTGAAATTGCATTGGAAGTGTACTTGGAAGTGCAGTCGCTGTAGATCTGAGGGGGACATGCAAGGAAATTAAAAATCAGAAATTTAGCTTGCACATGATTGGATAATAAAATCAGCAGAGCTTCCCCTCATTTTAGATTTACCCCTCAGATTTACAGCGACTTTACTTCCAAGTGCACTTTCACTTGTAGTTTGCACTTGTAGTGCAAAGTGGATTTGCTTTTAGTAAAGAACCCCCACAACGTTCAGCTCCTGACTGTTGCAAATAGAATTTTAAATATTTTTTAGTACTCTCATTATGCCCCCATCATTTTTCATTCATCTCCCAAACATTTTTGCCCACTACTGTCTATTGCTATGTCAAACACTTTTTCTTGATTGACTAAATTTTTTCCCATCTTAACATCTATTTTACAGCATTCATTTTTTCACCTCAAATGTTTAGAAAAGATAATACCTGGCTCCAGACGGACAGATCTGGGTCTTCATCCAGGATAGAAGGCTCCTCCTGATTAGGGATGAGCTCGGTGTTCGAGTCGAACATACGTTCGACTCGAACATCGGCTGTTCGATCGTTCGACGAAGATCGAACGATTTGGGCCGTTCGCGCCTAATTCGAGTGACGCGAACGGCCCACAATGCACTACGCCATCGCAGTGTCATCCAGGCGCTGTGATTGGCCAAGCATGCACTGTGACCCCGCATGCTTGGCCAATCACAGCGCCGGCAGCGAGGAGAGCAATGATTGGCCACAGGCAGGATGCCTGTGGCCAATTATTGCTGAGGGTGTTTAGTACACGCCCCACACTATAAAAGGCCGCCAGCACGGCGGCCTAGTGTAGTGTGTTCCGGAGCAGGGAAAGAGAAGCATAGGCAGGGACAGTGACATTTATTTTTTCTTGCTTAACCTGGATTCCTTTAGTTTAGGGAAAGAGAAGGATAGGTAGGGAGAGTGTCAGTGTGTTTTACTGTGCGAATCCTTGTTTCTAGGGACAGGGAAGGACAGTGAGGGAAATTCTCCTTGTGCTATAGTGTGCTAAAGCATTGATCATCAATCAGCTTTAAAAAAACATTTTTTCTAGGGACAGAAAACTATAGGTAGGAAGAGTGTCAGTTTCTTTCACTGTGATAATCCTTGTTTCTAGGGACAGGGAAGGACAGTGAGGGAAATTCTCCTTGTGCTATAGTGTGCTAAAGCATTGATCATCAATCAGCTTTAAAAAAACATTTTTTCTAGGGACAGAAAACTATAGGTAGGAAGAGTGTCAGTTTCTTTCACTGTGATAATCCTTGTTTCTAGGGACAGGGAAGGACAGTGAGGGAAATTCTCCTTGTGCTATAGTGTGCTAAAGCATTGATCATCAATCAGCTTTAAAAAAACATTTTTTCTAGGGACAGAAAACTATAGGTAGGAAGAGTGTCAGTTTCTTTCACTGTGATAATCCTTGTTTCTAGGGACAGGGAAGGACAGTGAGGGAAATTCTACTTGTGCTATAGTGTGCTAAAGCATTGATCATCAATCAGCTTTAAAAAAACATTTTTTCTAGGGACAGAAAACTATAGGTAGGAAGAGTGTCAGTTTCTTTCACTGTGATAATCCTTGTTTCTAGGGACAGGGAAGGACAGTGAGGGAAATTCTCCTTGTGCTATAGTGTGCTAAAGCATTGATCATCAATCAGCTTTAAAAAAACATTTTTTCTAGGGACAGAAAACTATAGGTAGGAAGAGTGTCAGTTTCTTTCACTGTGATAATCCTTGTTTCTAGGGACAGGGAAGGACAGTGAGGGAAATTCTACTTGTGCTATAGTGTGCTAAAGCATTGATCATCAATCAGCTTTAAAAAAACATTTTTTCTAGGGACAGAAAACTATAGGTAGGAAGAGTGTCAGTTTCTTTCACTGTGATAATCCTTGTTTCTAGGGACAGGGAAGGACAGTGAGGGAAATTCTCCTTGTGCTATAGTGTGCTAAAGCATTGATCATCAATCAGCTTTAAAAAAACATTTTTTCTAGGGACAGAAAACTATAGGTAGGAAGAGTGTCAGTTTCTTTCACTGTGATAATCCTTGTTTCTAGGGACAGGGAAGGACAGTGAGGGAAATTCTACTTGTGCTATAGTGTGCTAAAGCATTGATCATCAATCAGCTTTAAAAAAACATTTTTTCTAGGGACAGAAAACTATAGGTAGGAAGAGTGTCAGTTTCTTCCACTGTGATAATCCTTGTTTCTAGGGACAGGGAAGGACAGTGAGGGAAATTCTCCTTGTGCTATAGTGTGCTAAAGCATTGATCATCAATCAGCTTTAAAAAAAACATTTTTTCTAGGGACAGAAAACTATAGGTAGGAAGAGTGTCAGTTTCTTTCACTGTGATAATCCTTGTTTCTAGGGACAGGGAAGGACAGTGAGGGAAATTCTACTTGTGCTATAGTGTGCTAAAGCATTGATCATCAATCAGCTTTAAAAAAACATTTTTTCTAGGGACAGAAAACTATAGGTAGGAAGAGTGTCAGTTTCTTTCACTGTTATAATCCTTGTTTCTAGGGACAGGGAAGGACAGTGAGGGAAATTCTCCTTGTGCTATAGTGTGCTAAAGCATTGATCATCAATCAGCTTTAAAAAAACATTTTTTCTAGGGACAGAAAACTATAGGTAGGAAGAGTGTCAGTTTCTTTCACTGTGATAATCCTTGTTTCTAGGGACAGGGAAGGACAGTGAGGGAAATTCTACTTGTGCTATAGTGTGCTAAAGCATTGATCATCCATCAGCTTTAAAAAAACATTTTTTCTAGGGACAGAAAACTATAGGTAGGAAGAGTGTCAGTTTCTTTCACTGTGATAATCCTTGTTTCTAGGGACAGGGAAGGACAGTGAGGGAAATTCTCCTTGTGCTATAGTGTGCTAAAGCATTGATCATCAATCAGCTTTAAAAAAAACATTTTTTCTAGGGACAGAAAACTATAGGTAGGAAGAGTGTCAGTTTCTTTCACTGTGATAATCCTTGTTTCTAGGGACAGGGAAGGACAGTGAGGGAAATTCTACTTGTGCTATAGTGTGCTAAAGCATTGATCATCAATCAGCTTTAAAAAAACATTTTTTCTAGGGACAGAAAACTATAGGTAGGAAGAGTGTCAGTTTCTTTCACTGTGATAATCCTTGTTTCTAGGGACAGGGAAGGACAGTGAGGGAAATTCTCCTTGTGCTATAGTGTGCTAAAGCATTGATCATCAATCAGCTTTAAAAAAACATTTTTTCTAGGGACAGAAAACTATAGGTAGGAAGAGTGTCAGTTTCTTTCACTGTGATAATCCTTGTTTCTAGGGACAGGGAAGGACAGTGAGGGAAATTCTACTTGTGCTATAGTGTGCTAAAGCATTGATCATCAATCAGCTTTAAAAAAACATTTTTTCTAGGGACAGAAAACTATAGGTAGGAAGAGTGTCAGTTTCTTTCACTGTGATAATCCTTGTTTCTAGGGACAGGGAAGGACAGTGAGGGAAATTCTCCTTGTGCTATAGTGTGCTAAAGCATTGATCATCAATCAGCTTTAAAAAAACATTTTTTCTAGGGACAGAAAACTATAGGTAGGAAGAGTGTCAGTTTCTTTCACTGTGATAATCCTTGTTTCTAGGGACAGGGAAGGACAGTGAGGGAAATTCTCCTTGTGCTATAGTGTGCTAAAGCATTGATCATCAATCAGCTTTAAAAAAAAATTTTTTCTAGGGACAGAAAACTATAGGTAGGAAGAGTGTCAGTTTCTTTCACTGTGATAATCCTTGTTTCTAGGGACAGGGAAGGACAGTGAGGGAAATTCTACTTGTGCTATAGTGTGCTAAAGCATTGATCATCAATCAGCTTTAAAAAAACATTTTTTCTAGGGACAGAAAACTATAGGTAGGAAGAGTGTCAGTTTCTTTCACTGTGATAATCCTTGTTTCTAGGGACAGGGAAGGACAGTGAGGGAAATTCTCCTTGTGCTATAGTGTGCTAAAGCATTGATCATCAATCAGCTTTAAAAAAACATTTTTTCTAGGGACAGAAAACTATAGGTAGGAAGAGTGTCAGTTTCTTTCACTGTGATAATCCTTGTTTCTAGGGACAGGGAAGGACAGTGAGGGAAATTCTACTTGTGCTATAGTGTGCTAAAGCATTGATCATCAATCAGCTTTAAAAAAACATTTTTTCTAGGGACAGAAAACTATAGGTAGGAAGAGTGTCAGTTTCTTTCACTGTGATAATCCTTGTTTCTAGGGACAGGGAAGGACAGTGAGGGAAATTCTCCTTGTGCTATAGTGTGCTAAAGCATTGATCATCAATCAGCTTTAAAAAAAACATTTTTTCTAGGGACAGAAAACTATAGGTAGGAAGAGTGTCAGTTTCTTTCACTGTGATAATCCTTGTTTCTAGGGACAGGGAAGGACAGTGAGGGAAATTCTACTTGTGCTATAGTGTGCTAAAGCATTCCTCATCAACCATCTTTGAAATCCTTGTTTTTTGGACAGTCAGGGAAATTGTCGTTGTGCTATTCTGTGCAAAAGCAATCATCCTCAACCATATTTAGAAATCCTTAAGTAAAGGGACAGAGAAGGACACCTGAAGGTAGCCCTTATTGCTTTTTTCCCATCTCCCTGCAGGCCATCTATTAGAATGTCTGGAAGGCAAACAAGGAGAGGCAGACAGTCAGGAGGCAATAAAAGAGGGCAAGCAGGCTCTGTGTCTGGGGGCAACAGTGCTGGTCGTGGACACGGTGCATTGTCATCAGCACATGGCCATGGGACACGCTTGTCCTTCTTTTCGGCAGCTGGACATGTTGAGCCACATCATGCCGAAGACTTGGTAGAGTGGATGACCAAGCCCTCCTCCTCCTCCTCATCCTCTCTCACCCAGGCTCAGGGTACTGGCAAAGCAGCTGCCAAAGCGTCCTCTTCCCTGGTATCAATGTCAGACTCATCATCAGTCACTCCTTCCCTAGACCCACCATGTCCTCCTCCTGAGGAGTCCCCCGAACTGTTTGAGCACAGTGTTGGGTACATGCTCCAGGAGGATGCCCAGCGTTTCGAAGGGTCTGATGATGAAACCCAGCTACAGGAA
Source organism: Rana muscosa (assembly GCA_029206835.1). NCBI lineage: Eukaryota > Metazoa > Chordata > Amphibia > Anura > Ranidae > Rana > Rana muscosa. Next base: position 76,018,792 of record CM055118.1, on the reverse strand, counting down.
GGCAGTAGCGTGAGAGCAGACAGAGGGGATGCTCAAGAAGGACACCAATCTGGCAGTCATGTTCCAGCAGCTGCAGCATACTGCCAGATTGGCTCCAGTGATGAGGAGGGAGGGGATGATGAGGTCACTGACTCCACGTGGGTGCCTAATAGGAGAGAGGAGGAGGAGGAGGATGAGGAGGAGGCACATCTCCAACGAGGCAGGATGCCCTTTGGTGGCCAGCGTAAGGGCAGTACACCGACGGAATCACACCGCAGAGCTCCGCCTGTGCAGGGCGCTGCCTCTGCCCGTCATTCAAAAAGTTCTTTGGTGTGGGCCTTTTTTGAGGCTAGTGCATCAGATCGCACAGCTGCTGTTTGCAACATATGTCTCAAGCGTATATCGCGTGGCCAAAACATCAGCCGCTTGGGTACCACATGCCTGACCAGACATATGTTGACCTGCCATGCAGCTCGTTGGCAAGCCTACCTCAAAGACCCACACCAAAGAACAAAGCGGACCTCTCCTTGCACCGCATCAGCTGGGATCTCCAACCCCACTATAACTTCAGTCCTCTCTGAAACATGCACTGAGAGGAATGAAGGTGTAGAATTAGGTGTGTCACAGCCAAGTACTTGCGGCCACTCTGCTAGCAGTACACCGACGTCCGATTCTAGCAGGCAAATTTCCCTGCCCCAGCTGCTGGACCGTCGAAAGAAGTTCACTCCCAGCCATCCACATGCCCAGCGGTTGAATGCTAGCTTGGCTAAATTGCTAGCGCTTCAACTGCTGCCTTTTCAGTTGGTAGACTCGGCCCCCTTCCGTGAGTTTGTGCAATGTGCGGTTCCTCAGTGGCAGGTTCCCAAACGCCACTTTTTCTCACGGAAGGCTATTCCGGCTCTCTACCGGCATGTGGACGGCAATGTCTTGGCCTCGCTGGACAGGGCGGTCAGTGGTAAGGTGCATATTACCGCTGACTCATGGTCCAGCAGGCATGGACAGGGACGTTACCTTTCTTTCACGACCCATTGGGTCACTCTTTTGGCAGCTGGGAAGGATGCAGGACAAGGTGCAGTAGTGTTGGAGGTTGTTCCACCGCCACGCCTCCAAAATGCTACTACTGGTTGTGACACACCTCTCTCCTCCACCCCCTCCTCTTCTTCTTCCTCCATGGCCTCTTCCTGTGGTTTGTCCTCTGAACCAGCGGTGCTCCGTAGCCGTTCAAGGGGCTACGCAAGTACGCAGGCAAAAAGATGCCATGCCGTGCTTGCGCTGGTGTGTTTGGGGGACAGAAGCCACACTGGGGCAGAGGTCCTGTCTGCTCTGCAGGGCCAGGCCGAGAGGTGGTTGACGCCACGCCAGCTTAAGCCAGGAATGGTGGTTTGCGACAATGGCACCAACCTCCTCTCCGCCCTCCGACAGGGACAACTGACCCATGTGCCCTGTGTGGCTCACGTCCTTAACCTGGTGGTGCAGCGGTTCTTGGGCAGGTACCCGGGCTTACAGGATGTCCTGAGGCAGGCCAGGAAAGTCTGTGTGCATTTCCGCAGATCTTATAATGCCAGTGCTCGCCTGGCTGAGCTGCAAAAGGAGTTGAACCTGCCCAAGAACCGCCTTATATGTGACATGCCCACCAGGTGGAACTCAACGTTGGCCATGCTGCAGCGGCTGCACACGCAGCAGAGGACCATCAATGAGTACCTGTGCGACTACGGCACCAGGACAGGGTCAGGGGAGCTTGGTTTTTTTTCTCCACGCCAGTGGGGCATGATCAGGGATGCATGCACTGTCCTGGCACCATTTGAGGAGGCCAGGAGGATGGTGAGCAGTGACAGTGCATGCATCAGTGACACTGTACCTCTTGTCCACCTGTTGGAGCACACGCTGCGTGGAATAATGGACAGGGCACTTGAGGCAGAACAGAGGCAGGAAGAGGAGGACTTCCTTGCCTCTCAAGGCCCCCTTTACCCAGACAGTGTTCCTTCTGTCCCACCCATCGCACAGGAAGAGGAGGAGGAGGATTGTGTCAGCATGGAGGTGGAGGCTGGCACTCAGCATCATCAGCAGCAGTCTTTTAGGGATGATTTACAGTCCCAAGAAACCAGTGGACTTGTACGTGGCTGGGAGGAGGTGGCTGCGGATCATGTCGTCCTTAGTGACCCAGAGGACTCCGGAGCGAATGCCTCAGCAAACCTACGCTGCATGGCCTCCCTGATCCTGCAAAGTCTGCGGAAGGATCCTCGTATTCTTCGGATCAAGGAGAGGGACCATTACTGGCTGGCCACTCTCCTTGATCCACGGTACAAGGGTAAGGTTGCGGACCTTATGTTACCGTCGCAGAGGGAGCAGAGGATGAGACAACTCTGGGAGGCCTTGCAGAAAGGTCTGTGCAACGCGTTCCCAGAGACTGGGAGGTTACAAACTCCTGGTCCTGGACAACGAGTTGCTGAGGCTTCGGCCAGTCAAAGAAGGAGCGGTGGGGAAGGTGGCCGTCTGACCGATGCGTTCAGACAATTCTTTAGTCCGCAGCCCCAAAGTATGATCGGTTCCAGCAACCATCGCCAGCGTCTGATAAACATGGTGCAGGAATATCTAGGGGCAAGGTCAGACTTGGACACCTTCCCCACCGAAAATCCTCTGGCTTACTGGGTCTTGAGGATGGATCACTGGCCAGAGCTTGCACAGTATGCAATTGAGCTACTGGCCTGTCCTGCATCCAGCGTTCTTTCGGAACGCACATTCAGTGCTGCTGGAGGATTTGTCACGGATCACAGGGTGCGCCTGTCCACCGACTCGGTTGATCGACTGACTTTCATCAAGATGAACCAGTCTTGGATCACCACCAGCTACCACACACCTGATGCTGATATAACAGACTAATTGATTTTAACATGTCACATCCCTTCAAGACTGATGCTGATGCTGAGTGCCTGTGCTGTTATGTTGACTGGCTATCCTCCTCCTCCGAGTCCTCAATGATACGATTGATGATGATAGCTTGGAAGATCATTTTTGTTTATGGGTGCCGCCACCAGTGGCTAAGGCCCAATTTTTCAGCCCCTGTTTTACAGGGGCGTGTAATTACAATTTTTTTAGCAATAATTTGCCATAGGGCTCATTGCTGTGCTCCAAGTACAGTATCTGTGAGGGGTTGGAGTGTTGTGGCACCAGTGCCTAAGGCCCAATTTTTCAGCCCCTGTTTAACAGGGGCGTGTCATTACAATTTTTGAAGCAATACTTTGCAACAGGGCTCATTGCTGTGCTCCAAGTACAGTATCTGTGAGGGGTTGTAGTGTTATGCCACCAGTGCCTAAGGCCCAATTTTTCAGCCCCTGTTCAACAGGGGCATGTAATTACAATTCTTGATCTAATAATTCACAGCAGGGCCCATTCCTGCACCCACCAAGAGTAACTCTGAGGGCTTACAGTGTTGTGGCAACACCACCACCACCACCACCACCACGAAAGGCCCAATTTTTCAGCCCCTGTTCAACAGGGGCATGCAATTACAATTCTTGATCTAATAATTCACAGCAGGGCCCATTGCTGCACCCACCAAGAGTAACTCTAAAGGCTTACAGTGTTGTGGCAACGCCACCACCACCACCACCACAAAAGGCCCAATTTTTCAGCCCCTGTTCAAAAGGGGCATGTAATTACAATTCTTGATCTAATAATTCACAGCAGGGCCCATTCCTGCACCCACCAAGAGTAACTCTGAGGGCTTACAGTGTTGTGGCAACACCACCACCACCACCACCACCACGAAAGGCCCAATTTTTCAGCCCCTGTTCAACAGGGGCATGCAATTACAATTCTTGATCTAATAATTCACAGCAGGGCCCATTGCTGCACCCACCAAGAGTAACTCTAAAGGCTTACAGTGTTGTGGCACCAGCACCACCATCAAAGGCCCAATTTTTACTACCACTGTTCAACAATTATATGTAATTAAAATTCCTGATATAATAGTTGACAGCAGGGCGTTCCAGCACCAACCAAGAGTAACTGTGAGTGCTTACAGTGTTGTGCCAACACCAACAACTAAGGGGCCTATTTCTGCAGAGTATATACGGCAGGTCCCTACTTTCAAACATCCAACTTACAAACGACTCCTACTTGCAAACGCAAGAAGACAACAGGAAGTGAGAGGAAATCTACCCCTTGGAAGGAAAATTCTCTCCTGTAAGAATTAATATGGGAGAAAGGTGTCTCCTCTGTACTGATGCTTTATCAGCAATCCTTGTTTCAAGAAAAACACCACATTTCAAAAACAGTTGTCATTGGGACGGAAAGTGAGGTGAAATGTTCTGAACAGGGGCACAGACAGCAAAACAAATGTTACAGGGGTGATAACCCTTACCTATGATTTCCAAAAAGTTTAAAAATAGATTTTTGGGCTGGAGCTACACTTAAACAATGTACCTGTTCAAAATTACAAACAGATTCTACATAAGAACAAACCTACAGTCCCTGTCTTGTATCCACCGCCTGTATACGGCTGTTCAGAGTATATAGGGCCTTTTTTATTTTATGTGCGGGGTTCCCCTTAATATCCATACAAGACCCAAAGGGGCTGGTAATGGGCTGGGGTAGGGGGGGAGGGTCATGGGGTAGCTAAGCCATTTTTCTTAAAGATTTTCATCCATATTACCGGGACCAGACATTACATTAAAGCCGCAAGCAGTTTTAAATGGCTTTTTTTTCCTTTAGAAGTGTCATTTTGTGCAGGGACAGTTCTAAACACGGGAAACACGTGGCACTTCACAGGCATACTTTAGACACCCCCCAGGTACGATATTTAAAGGAATATTTGACTTTTTTTTTTCACTTTATGCATCATTAAAATGACTGCTCCCGAAAAACGACCGTTTTTAAAACTTCTTTTTGCATTGATACATGTCCCCTGGTGCAGAACCCGTGTTCCCAAACCCTTTTTAGGACAATAACATGCATAATAGTTGTTATAATTAGCACTTTAGAATTCGAACGTTCGCATCCATTGTATTTAATAGGGTTCTAATGTTCGTACGAACTTTCGGTCCGTTCGCGGGTTCTGGTGCGAACCGAACCCGGGGGTGTTCGGCTCATCACTACTCCTGATCCTGAGAAGGATCATCTTGGCTGGAGGGAAGGCTGGAGGGAAGGCTGGAAAGTGATTCCCTCGGTGTAATGTGGTCATTCAGAAAGGCCAACCTGTCGTAGTACCACAAATGTGGGACATATACCTTCCCTGCTGCTGCTCCTGACCTCTGAGAAGCCAGGACCCGATTGCGGTCAGTCCTATATGAGCCTCTCAAGGTCCCAATTTTTGTATCCAGCTGCTCAATGGTTGCGTTGGGCATCCTGGTGTGCACAAATGGGAGCAGGCTCTCCAGCGCTGCTTTCCTTACCCCTTTTTTTTTTGTGTATCGGATTTTTGGTCTCCCACAGAGCGGGAACCTCCCTTAACCGATCTATAAAATCGGCCAGAAGCTATTTTTCAAGAAAAGCATTCATTGTTTCTGCAAGGCAAAACACCAGACAAAAATACAAATGTCAATCACACTCTAAACTCGAGTAATCTTTATGCCCATATATGCCTCTTCAATCTCTATGCAGTTTAGGCCACTGATGTACCAAGTTAAAATCTTACCTTCGGTCTAACATTCGGCGCTCTTAACTCCTTCCTCCGCACACAGAACGTAGGTACGTCACATGTGTGTTAGCTTTATATACACTACGCATGCGTGACACACGTCGCCCGCCTATGACGTGCTTTCTCGATGTTTCCCCGCCCGTTCTCTTTCGGCGTGCAGGCGACATGGCAGAGTCACAGCAGGTGTCTGTGAATTCAGATAATTCCAACGAGGAGACAAGCCCGGAGCGGGAAACGCCACGAACAAGGAGGCGCTACAAGGCATCTAATATGTCCTTTGAGGAGATGGCGGAGATGGTGGCCATATTGAACAATTCTGATTATGATGCAAAGCATGAGCCGTATTCCCACCCTAATCGAAGGAAGGCCAAAATTATGAAGCAAGTAGTGAAAAGTCTGAAGAAGAATTTCGGTGTGAAAAGATCAAAGGAGCAGCTCAGAAAGAGGTGGTCTGACCTCAAACTGAGGGAGCCGGAGCAGTTAAGGAGCATTAACAAAATGCTCAAAAAAAGTAAGTACTTCTCCTGTGTCCCTATTGTAGTATTTCACAACTTGCATGTTGCTCCATGTTGTTGATTTTTACTATTGTACATTCTAAAATGACATCTTAAAAAATTTTGTGGGCACAGTAATCGGTCAATACAGACACATCGTTTGCACACTACATACAATGATTTGTCAATATCCATGTTTTTAATTTTTTTAGATTCCATAAATGTTATGACATTGTTGACTAGATGATATGTTTGTTACTAGAATGAAATGCAAACTTGAATCAATGTAAAGGAGAGGACACTCAGAAGTTGTTTACACATCTGCACTCACAGGAGCACTATAGTGTGGGCCACCAGAACAACCTTTTTAGGGTGTCCCAGGTGCTACAGTGGGTACTTGGGGGGGGGCATGTGAGAAAATTGTCACAAAAAGGTCAGTATTCCCGCTTTGTTAAGTTCAAAAATCTTGTCTTCAGCTTGGAACTGTGCCAAAACAGACAATTGTACCCCACTTGCAAGCAATGTTTCATATTCCTATTTATGACTTCATATATGTGTGTGTTAAGGGTACCATTTGTTTCATTCTCATAGGGGAGAGAAGACTGGGAGGGCATCACTCCTCGGAGCCCAGGAACCCCACACCTTCTAAAGAACCCCAACCTCCCCAATAAGCCCAACCTGAGGATGTGGAGGAAGTAGAAGTGGATAAAGGAGAGGTGGAGGAAGGAGAAGTGGAGGAAGGAGAAGTGGATGAGGTGGTGGAACTTGTCACTACAACAGGTCAGTATCTGTCACCACAGCTTCAGGTAAGAGATGTAGGCATGCAGATTTTTATGATTTTATTTTTATTTTTATTTTAGGGGATGAACATGTTGATGAAATTCCTCGATTCTCCAGTGATAGTGCACAAAGAATCATCCAACAAATAATGGATTGTAGTACTCAACTGGACTTCATGAAGAAAAGGATGAATGCTATGGAGAATACATCATTGATGTGTTGGGGCGAATAGAATAAAACCCCCCTTTTTTTTCTAATGTCTTATTCATTTTTTAGCACTTTTACTAAGAGACAAAATTTGAAGATGCACACAGTGGGTCAACATGTGCTATCTGCCATCACGGGATCTCTGTGAACGTGTTTTGTGGGTGCAACCCCTTCCTCACAACTCAAGTAGTTAAAAGGAAGAAGGGGTTGCCCCCCAAAACATGTTGATTGATCCCCCATGATGGCAGATAGCACATGTTGACAATAGGGATGAGGAAGTAAATATCCTATTTTACCCGCCAAAAAATTGTGTGCATCTTCAAATTTTGTCTTGTTCAGGGGTGACAACACTCCATCTTATGAAGGGCAGATAGACCTTTTTTGAAAAATCGAAGGTCTGAGATCTTGCCTAGACTGGTTTACATTGTTGTATTTTGAGGTATGTTTAGGAGAATTTTTGTAATTTCATAACCCCAAAAAATTGCCAGTTTATGTCAAAACAAAAAAAATGTGTTAAAAAAAAAGTAGACACACAAAAAATGTTCTAAAGACCATGTGTGATTGTGCACAGAGTAAAAAACATGGAAATACCAAAAAAGTGTGGCTTCTATTTTTTAAATCCACTATAACCTTTTTTGGGTTTAGTTTTGTTGTTACCACTGAAATGTTTGGTCTTTACTAAGGAAAATACACTTGGCACTACAAGTACACTTTGAAAAACTGATGCCGCGTACACACGATCATTATTCACGGCGGTTAAACAACCGCCGTGAATAATGACATTAAAAACGAGGGAACGGCTTGTTCCCCACACATGGTCGTTTTTCACGTCATTTTTTCTCTTGTCGAGAAAAACGACCGTCTGTGGGCTCCGTGGGACAGTGTTTCCCTATGGGAAAGCTGCCGCGGAAAAAATGTCGGAAAAAACGACGAGAAAAATTAGAACATGTTCTAATTTTTCTCTTCGTTTTTAATGCCGTTTTTCTCGTCGAGAAAAACGACAAAATGCCCAAAAATGTTCTCGTCAAAAGGAAAAAAAAATAGTTTTTCTCGACGAGAAAAACGGTCATGTGTACACGGCATCACAGACAGCTCAAATAAAAACAAAGAAAATATACAAAATTAAAGTTCAGATTTTTTATTTTTTTTGGGGTAAATAGTAAAAACTATCAAAGATTGGCTGGCATTGGAATGGTCCCCCTACCCATGAAATAGTCCACATAGTTCTGCTGGCTTGCACGGGCACTTTGGGGGGGGCAAGCCAGCACGGACATGTTCGAGGCCCGGCTGCAAGTCCATATAAGTTGGCGATTGCTTGCGCAAAAAATTGTGGAGAACACAGCAACAAAATACTATATAGTTCAGTTTGTACTCCGCCATGTAAATATTTAAAAATAGGCGGAACCGGCTGGCCATTATCCCAAAGTCATTCTCCACAACTCTTCGGGCTCTGGCCAGCCGGTAGTTGAAGACCCTCCTCTCCGTGGGTCCTCTGGGGGAAAAGCCTCATGAGATGCGGACCCAGACCAAAGGCTTCATCAGCCAAAAAGACAAAAGGGAGTCCTTCCACATTCCCTGCATTCGGTGGCAATGCAAGGTCATTACTCTGTAGATGAAGAGCAAACTCCGTCTGTGCGAAGGCTCCCCCATCCGACATCCGGCCATTCTTCCCCACATCCAAATAGAGGAATTCATACTGTGCTGACACCACCGCCATCAGCACGATACTATGAAACCCCTTGTAGTTATAAAAAAAGGAGCCCGAACGGGGTGGTGGCACGATGCGGACGTGCTTCCCGTCAATGGCTCCACCGCAGTTGGGGAAGTCCCACCGCCTGGAAAACTCCGATGCCACAGTCTGCCATTCCTGTGGCGTGGAAGGAAGCTGGGGAATCAGACAAGAAACAAAAATATTAGTACTTTTGCAAATAACATTGCAAGCAGATTATACAAAAACATTCTTGGCCAACATCAGTATAACATTTTGTTTAAGGATTATTTAGAATTTAAAATATAAAGCACAATTATCACATTGCTCACCCCCCTCTGATGGCCCATTTTTTTTTCTTTTGGGGGGGGCTAGATGAGTTTGGGACCCCCCCAAAATCTAATTCTGGAAAATGTAGACTTTAGAAACCATTTGAGAGGGGTGGGGGAGCACTACAATGGAGATGACAAAATACATTGTTAACAGACTTGGCTAGATGAGTTTGGGCCCAGGAGAGCATGCTGGAGAGGTAAGTGAAGGGAAATATGCATGTAGGCCAAAAAAGGACTTAAAAAATTACAGCATGCATGGGGACAAAGGGGACATTCACAGCATATTACAATCATGGTAATTAGGGAAGGATGAAAGAAATACAATACATTATCATAGATGAAATACATAGAATGTTATATTAAATGAGTAAACTTACCCTCATATAGTCATCCTGCAGGACTTGGATGATGGCAGAACAGGTCTCTGGGATTATGACGCCCAGAGCCTGGAGGGAGATGCCTGTCGTGAACTTCAGGTGGCGATGAGCCTCTGCTCAGCACTGATGGCTTCCCGCATAACGGTGTCCTGCCTGGTGATATAGGGGGACACCAAAGCCAACAGATGCTGAAAAACGGGGTCAGACATCCGAAGAAAATTCCTGTAGTCCTCAGGATTATTCTCCACGATCTCCCGCAGCAGAGGCATGTGAGAGAATTGGTCCAGCTGAAGCAACCAATTCTTGGTCCATGAACTCCTCCTCACCCTGTTCATGGACTCGTCTTGGTCCAAGACAAGAAGACCAACAGAAACACAAAGACGATGCACAACACGATCTCTACGATGAGAACGTATCCGCAACATGGCTAGAAAACGGTCGTCTGATCAGAACGAACTAAACAGAACGCACTGAAGTACAGCAAGGCCTATGAAGAACAACCTGAAAATCAGAAACGAGTGGACAAGAACTCACTGAAAAACAGATACGACCTGACTACTCGCCCTGAAAGACAACCCACAAGCACCAACTGAACCGCAGAAATTGATCTGAAAGCACAAAGTCTGAAAAGCGCGAATCGTCTCTTCCCAAACTTTTACTAACACGCGGCAACACGAGATTAGCAAAAGCAGCCCAAGGGGTGGCGCCATGAGAATTGAACTTCCCCTTTATACTGCCGTCGTACGTGTTGTACGTCACCGCGCTTTTAGACCGACGAGATTTTGGATTGACAGTGTGTATGCAAGGAAAGCTTGACAAGAATCTTGTCAAGCTTGACAAGAAACCCGTCGAGAAAAACAATTTTTTTTTGCGACGAGATTCTCGGCCGTGTGTACGAGGCTTCAGAAGCATTTCAAACATGTCCAAGAGTCTCTGATTGAATTCAAATAATACAAACTACACCAACATTTTTGCTGCACACACACAACGAACACAAACACAAACACATTTTAACCAGTTATTGAAAATAAAAAAATTGATGGATGAATGCAACCTACAAACAACGTTGTCAGTGGTAGGTTATCTTCATCCATTTTGTTGTTCAAACTTTAAACTGACTGAAAATTGTTATGTATGATACAGTCTGATAACATAGCAACCAGAAATATCTCAACTTTCATTAAGATGTGTAGTAATTTTTTAAGTGGTAATTATGGACAAAATGGAACAAGATAAATAGCAAATAGTAATTACAAATTGGACATAGTTAAAGGCTGGGCAGTGAGGAGTAGGTCCATGCTCCATCTAAAGTCTTTTTTTTATTTTTTTTATTGCCTTTTTATTGGATTTCAAAAAAGAAAGGGTTACAGAATGTACAAACATGACAAATGTAACACAGAGTATGATGTTACAAGAAAAATGTCCATAAATACAGAACACAGGGGTGAACTGCAGAGCGTATGGAGAAGTAAACAACTCGTAAACAGAACAAGAGGTAAAACAGAGGTCATACATATATAAGTGCTATCATATTTCAGACAAGTAGGATCGAGGAGTTTTGTTTAAGGGGTACCCTGTATCATGCGACCAAAAAGGAAAACCTGCAAGAAGGCTTAGTGAAGGGAATTTGTATACTTTCTGATATAGTGGCCAGTAGAGGCGTCCCATATTCCGATTGATCCCATGATTCCAAATTTTTATTAAATTGTGAAATACTATCATGCACAGTAGCCGTCAAATATTCCATTCTTTGGGTGTCGGCTATAAGTTGGAGAAACCTGGGCCACGGGGGAGTAGTATTGGATAGCCAACACAATGGAATATTTCTCTTGGCAGCTAGAAGGATATAGGAAACCAGCCTGTTGGCATTTCTAGTAATTCCTGAAAAAGGAAAGCCCAATAAGTAATTCAATGGGTCAAGCGAAAGGGACACATCCACCACTTTCTGAATGAAAGTAGGGGGAACGCAATAGCTCCCCCTACCTATGGGAATAGGAATAATTCAATAGGGTACTGCACTGTAAATTTTATAAAAAAATAAAAAATAAATACAGTTATCATTGGTCACTTACCTGTCATCTGACATATAACTTCTAGAAGATTCTTCAGTTGGTCAGGTGATTCAACGAACCTGTAAGAAAAAAGAAAAGGTTATAAAAGACATCAGACCAACGGTTTTTAACAGAACAATGGCTGCAGCAGAAGTAAAGGCATCCCTCCCTCCCTCCCCTTGTCGCGGTCCTTCCCCATTTTGAATATCCTTTCTTTTGAAAGGGATAGTAGTTGATTGGTATAAGTTGGTAGGTAGGTTGGTAGGTTCGAGCTTTTAAAGCTGAACCTTTGGTATGTAAATTCATATAAGGTTAGAAAGTATTATATTGTCAAATAAATAAACATTGGTTTTTATTGGCTGTGTATCGTCATACCAGTAATAAAAGGGCTGCGGCCATTCATACCACAGTATAAGATTATTTGTTTTATTATATTTAATATATTTAAAGTTTAAGATAAATTAGAATTTGGTCTCTAGTCCCATTAATATCATCACCTCATGCCAGAAAATATGGAACAGCGAGCCCACATTATGCCCACAACGCCAGTGGTTTGCTGAGCTCGAGGGGTCATTTTTGTGAATAACTTCAGGAGTCTTATATCAGAGCATAAGAACTTTAATGGATGTCTCCCTCTGCAAAACGCATTTAGAGGACTTAAAAGTAGAGGACCAGATCCTGTCCCACAACTGAGGGCTAATGGGCCTACATAACAATTTAGCCCATCTCCGCATGTAAAGATGGGTAACCTCAGAGAGGGTGGTGGACTCATGGAGGATGTGGTATATAGAGGATACTAGATGTAATTAGTGAGGGCCTTGGGCGCATAGATATTCAAAAGGGGCGGGTTTTTCTAGGGTCAGGAGCGGGGTCTGGGAATGAAAATAGTGCCTGATTTGCAAATAGAAATAAAACGTGTGAAGGGATAGCAAACTTCTCATGTAGAGTGTCAAAAGTATGTAGCCTGCGTGAAACTGATTGTACTAAGTTACAAAATTGAAACAAGGAGGCACTCACCCAAGGGAGAATACGGCCTAAGGATAAGCTATCTGGTATTGCATCTAAGGTCTTAGTGGAAGAATACTAGATAGGACAAAGGGGTAAGGAAGCCAAACACTGTAGTTTCAACAAAATGACACTTGTATTTTGCAAAATAACCCAACTTATAACATGTATTTCTAAGGCACTACAAGAGAAAACGTAATCACCCTAAAAATAATTTTTACATACATTTATAGCTTTGATTGCTATTATTAAATCTATGATCTACAATGTACCAGAACACCCAGATACTTCTTCACCATTGACTTTCCTAGGTGTACTTCTCCTAGTATGTATGATGCATGCATGTTTTTAGCCCCTAAGTGCATATGGTTACATTTATCAATATTAAACCTTGTTTGCCACCTAGTTGCCCAATTAGACAGTGCATTGAAGTCGGCTTGTAAATTGGAGACAACCTGTAAGGATGTTATTTCACTGCATAGCTTAGTGTCATACGCAAATACTGAAATTGTACTTTTAATCCCAGATATTATATAATTTATAAATGTATTAAAAGTAAGTTTTTCAACACTGAACCTTGGGGTACACCAGTAATGACCTTAGACCATTCTGATTAGGAATCATTATGTACTACTTCCTGAGTTTGGTATTTTAGCCAGTTTTCTATCTATTTACTAACTGAATTTTCCAAGCCTTTAACTTACATATTAGCCATGTGTGTGGGACTGCTTGCATAGAATTCCAGATTAGGTGGTCATTCCCTCCTACCCCAGCAAAGGTTGTTACAAGAGCCTTTTTTCTAAAGTTTGTCCTCTTGCCAATATCTCCTGATGTTTTGGAGTATCCTGCACCCTATCTCTCTCTGTGCCTGGCAGCCTCTGAACTAGCAATGAAGACCTGGTCATTCTCAGTGGCTGTACAGTTCCAGTTATCCAAAATGTTTCAAATTACTGTATATACTCGAGTATAAGCCGACCCCAATATAAGCCGAGGCACCTAATTTTACCACAAAAAAATGGGAAAACTTATTGACTCGAGTATAAGCCTAGGGTGTCCATCTGCATGCCTCACTTTGCCTTACTGTGTCCATGTGCATGCCTCACTGTGTCCATGCCTCACTGTGTTTTTCTATGACTAGACTGACGTTTAACATGGGAGTCTATGGAAGGGGTGCCCGGATTTGAAAAATCGGTGCTCCCCGGCTGTAGGTCTCCCAGACAACAAACTTTGCACACTTGTAGAGGAGAAATTTGGCTACATGTGTGCAAAGTTTCGGGTCCAAGGGACCTACGACCGGCCGGTACCGGGTCCCCAAAATCACCAGAGAAATTACCGTTTAACATGGGGGTCTAAGGGAGGGGTTCCCGGCTTTGAAAAATCGTTGCTCCCCGGCCGTAGGTCCCACGCACAACAAACTTTGCACACTTGTAGAGGAAGAGTGGGGCTACCGGGTTCCCAAAGTCCGGGAGATCAGGCGCAAAAAAGTGAATCAAGTATAAGCCGAGGGGGCATTTTCAGCACAAAAAATGTGCATAAAAAATCGGCTTATACTTGAGTATATACGGTATGAGTGAAGGCTCTTAGCAACATCGGTCATACAGTTGCAAAAAATAAGTATGTGAACCCTTTTGGAATGCTATGGATTTCTGCACAAATTGGTCATAAAATGTGATCTGATCTTCATCTAAGTCACAACAATAGACAGTCACAGTCTGCTTAAACTAATAACACAAAAATAATTAAATGTTACCATGTTTTTATTGAACACACCATGTAAACATTCACAGTGCAGGTGGAAAAAGTATGTGAACCCTTGGATTTAATAACTGGTTGAACCTCCTTTGGCAGCAATGACTTCAACCAAACGTTTCCTGTAGTTGCAGATCAGACGTGCACAACGGTCAGGAGTAATTATTGACCATTCCTCTTTACAGAACTGTTTCAGTTCAGCAATATTCTTGGGATGTCTGGTATGAATCGCTTTCTTGACGTCATGCCACAGCATCTCAATCGGGTTGAGGTCAGGACTCTGACTGGGCCACTCCAGAAGGCAAATTTTCTTCTGTTTAAGCCATTCTGTTGTTGATTTACTTCTATGCTTTGGGTCATTGTCCTGTTGCAACACCCATCTTCTGTTGAGCTTCAGCTGGCGGACAGATGGCCTTAAGTTCTCCTGCAAAATGTCTTGATAAACGTGGGAATTAATTTTTCCTTCGATGATAGCAATCCGTCCAGGCCCTGACGCAGCAAAGCAGCCCCAAACCATGATGCCCCCACCACCATACTTCACAGTTGAGATGAGGTTTTGATGTTGGTGTGCTGTGCCTCTTTTTCTCCACACATAGTGTTGTGTGTTTCTTCCAAACAACTCAACTTTGGTTTCATCTGTCCACAGAATATTTTGCCAGTACTTCTGTGGAACATCCAGGTGCTCTTGTGCAAACTGTAAACGTGCAGAAATGTTTTTTTTGGACAGCAGTGGCTTCCTCTGTGAATTCCTCCCATGAAATCCATTCATGTTTAGTGTTTTACGTATCGTAGATTCGCTAACAGGGATGTTAGCAATATATGCCAGAGACTTTTGTAAGTCTTTAGCTGACACTCTAGGATTCTTCTTCACCTCATTTAGCAGTCTGCGCTGTGCTCTTGCAGTCATCTTTACAGGACGCCCACTCCTAGGGAGAGTAGCAGCAGTGCTGAACTTTCTCCATTTATAGACAATTTGTCTTACAGTGGACTGATGAACAACAAGGCTTTATGAGATAATTTTATAACCCTTTACAGCTTTATGCAAGTCAACAATTCTTAATCGTAGGTCTTCTGAGAGCTCTTTTGTGCGAGGCATCATTCACATCAGGCAATGCTTCTTGTGAAAAGCAAACCCAGAACTGGTGTGTGTTTTTTATAGGGCAGGGCAGCTGTAACCATCACCTCCAATCTCATCTCATTGATTGGACTCCAGTTGGCTGACACCTCACTCCAATTAGCTCTTGGAGATATCATTAGTCTGGGGGTTCACATACTTTTTCCACCTGCACTGTGAATGCTTACATGGTGTGTTCAATAAAAACATGGTAACATTTAATTCTTTGTGTGTTATTAGTTTAAGCAGACTGTGATTGTCTATTGTTGTGACTTAGATGAAGATCAGATCACATTTTATGACCAATTTGTGCAGAAATCCATATCATTCCAAAAGGGTTCACATACTTTTTTTTGCAACTGTATAAGTAATGCAAGCCATGTAAGTCATGCAGTCAGATCATGTACCGGTAATCATTAAATGTTGTATACCTGTACTTTAAAAAGCAGGCATTCCTACTACAAACCAAATTTAAACTTTCAATTGGCCTGTGGCAACTCTTCACACGGATTCCTAGTTGTTACATTAGCTGAACTGTAAAAATTATTTCATGACTCTGAAGGAATACATAAGTGAACTCAGTCAAGCCTTATTTATATGAGCCTGGAGTTCTTTTTTCGAGAAAAAAATATTTTGTGGCTGATGTACACAGGTAGGGGTGAATTCTGATTTTTACAAGATTTCCAGAATAGCCTACAAAGCCATTAATAATGTTTAAAAAGCAGAGACAGATTGGGTTCACATGGAATAAGGCTGATCAGCAATATAGGATAGCTCACTGCAGCTGGCAAGGGAATGCATCATTCTCTAGTGCTTTTCCTGCTAAATGCCTCGTATATACTTGTGAATCCTGAGTCTGCACTATTGCTTGCATCATGTCGGTACTGTGTCTTCGCTGGGAAGCTTCAAGAGTTAACATTGCCACCATCTCTATTTTTAACCGATCACATACATCTGGAACTTGCTTCAATGTGCTCCCCCTTTTCCTTTGATTAGAGGTTCCCATGCTTGAAAGGCAGGTACACAGAGGGCTAATGACTCCCATAGGGAGTTCCGGGACTGTGAATCAAAGTCTAATCAAGCTGGGGAGGGTGCTCAGGGAGGAAGAGGTGCTGCACAGAGCATAAATTGCACCAAGGATTCTAATGGAAAAATAGAGATTTTTACCGTGCTTTTTCAACGCTCTTTCAGATTTGACTCAGTTCTTACCTCTCCTTAGCACCTTTAATCCCACTCCAGTAATCCTTCTTCTTACTTCTCAATAATGTATCCACCTTGCATTGTATTTTTTTTTTGTATCTCTCATCAAGCTTCAGTCTTGTCATTGTATATGGCAATCTTTTGGATGCAGAGGATTGGGTGCACTCATGGTAAACAAAATGCAAGCTATAGCTATATTTACAACATATAACTTAAATGTGGGGTGTATCTTGTTTTGCTGGACCTTGACAAGGGGGTCATAGCTGGGCCATGATAGAAATCACATATGGAAAATCTGTTTTCTGCACAGAGCCATAAGAGGGGGTATGAAACCCTTTATATTTTTGCAGGCATAATTTGCATTTGGGGGTGGAGGAAGTTATAATCAATACTGTAAGCCTCACTATAAAAAAAAAAAAAAAAAAAAAGAAGACAAATGCTAGGACTGCACTGCAGGCCAGGGATTTTAAGGTTTTGCTGCTGATTTTGTCCTTACAGATCAGAGAACAGATAAAGGCCAACTTTGGAAAACTTAAAATGAACCCTTTGCAGCTGAGCTGCACCTTCACTGTAAAGTTTCATTGCAAGGGGACTCTAATATTGATCCCTTACCAATCCTCCACTCCTCCGTGCTGCTAGACCGCTCACTGCAGGGTCTTTGTCCCTACACTCCAGCGTTCTATGGACCTGGCATCATCAAGACCAATGCAGGTCCTATAGCCCTGCATTCAATGTGTAAACACCTAGGGACAGTCAACGGTTGGAACATAGGGGATCGGAATCTGCGGGGGCAGCGGCTTCTTCTCTCCCTTAGAATAAACAAGCAGGTAATCCTTGCAGTTCAGGTGCAGCCCCACTCCAAGGGATCATTTTCAGATTTCCTGGAGTTGGAAGAACTATTACAAACAAAAAATGGAAAACACAACATGAAATTTAGCAGTACCAATATTAAAAGCAGATAGCTCCACCCACCTGGCTGCGTCATTCATTCACAGGCTTCGGTGAATAGGAAACTACAAGTACCTACAGCCTTTCCAGCTGTTGGCTTGTAGTTCTCAATGAACTACCAGGGCACTGTTGAGCTCTGTGGTAGTTCTTTGTCTCTTCCTGTCAGTTGGTATCTGTCTGCCCTATGAGATACGAGCAGACAGATATATTGACAAGTCTGCAGGAGTCCTGCTGATCGGGGGTGCAATGCTTTACGGGCTCCAAGTAAAATAATAATAAATGCACATTTTTTATCTGCAAAAATATGTTCATTTATTTTTATTTTTTTAAAGGTGAACTTATCCTTTAACTATCAAAAGTGTTATCCTGAATAAGCTTACTGATAAAAAAAAAAAACAGTATAAAGAAAAAGTAGCAAAAAACACTTGTTGGTTCAACTGATCAGTTTTTGAATAATAATTCCTTATGGTGTAAGTAACTGGGGGCACAGCAGTGGATGAGTTCTTTTCTTATATACTTTTACTAAAAGGTGTCCTTTTTTTCTTTCTCACAGAGTTGGGAGTTCTGCAAGCAGTGTGTGCAGTTCAACAGTATTATTTAACCACTTCACTACCACTGTACATCTATGAATATGTCTATGAATAGCAGAATGATGATGGACTGTTATTTCCCCAGTGCTGTTTATAAAAGACATTGGAGAAAGCACTGTCAGGTGACTGTTGTGCCCATTAATGGCTATGGGAACCAAGAGAGGATTTTGGCTGGGAACCAAGCCAGTGTATCGAGCCAATCCTAGTGGCTCCCATCCTTGTGATCAGTGATGACCCATCATATTGATCACAAATGTAAACACACTATTGTTTACATTGTTAATCCCTGCCCTTCTCCTTGTTGGAAGTAGAGAGAATAGCAGTTTATGATTGGGCAATGAATGAATGAATGAATCAGTAGCGGCAGTCGATTGATGGTGAAGGATTTGCACTGATTATGTGTTTTTATTTCTCTTTTAACAGGCAGCACAGTGGCTAAGGGGTTAGCACCTCCACCTAGCAGCACTAAGGTCATTGGTTTGAATCTCAACCACGACACTACCTGCCTGGACTGGAAATTGCATGTTCTCCCTGTGTCTACATGAGCTTCTTGCCACGCTCCAAAAACATGCTGGTAGGTTAATTGGCTCCTGTCTAAATTGGCCTTAGCATGTGTATGTACAATATGAGTGTAGCGCTACCCCCAGTTAAGAGAGCTGCTGGGTTTTGTTTCGGGCCCTGTATACAGCACCGCCAACCTCCGGCAATCTACTCAACCCACACTGGCACAGTTAGTCTAGGGATTGTTACCTCGTAACGGTTTATACCTGATTATACACAATCTGGCAGTATTGATAGATAACTACTATCTGCAAAGATGACACTAATACCAATGTGATAAAATATAACTGGATTTACTTTGGTATAAGGATTCAAAGTTAAACACATCACATATGTAGCGGGGTCTTTAAATTTAGGTGGGGTACACCTGGGTGGAAGTTCAGGTGTGTAGGTATGGGAGTAATGACTATTTGTATTCGTGGAGGATTGGGCGGTGTAATAATCTCCTTGGCCAGTGGGTGGTGAGTGCCCGCAGGCTCAAGGTAGATTCACTGCCATAGTGCTGTCCCTTTTTGTTCCTTCTCGGAGACGGTGCGGCGAGGGCGGGGAACCTGCCGTGGCGTCATGGGAGGGGATAAAAGGGGGAGACGCCCTGGTCACGAGGTCTTGCTCTTCTGGCGGTTCTTCATCACGCGCCCAGGCACCTTAGGCCTGGGTGCGGGCGGTTCCGCATTCCGGCTCAGGTGCCCTAGGCCAGACCGGAATGGAGTTGGAGTCCATCCTAGGCACCTTCAGCCTGGGGTGAGGTACTAAACCAGGAGGCCTGGGGCCCAGTGACTTTGACTGGGTCCCGCGAGGGTGGAGAAGTCCGAGGGTCCCTGAAGTGGATGGGGCCCATGTCTGAGGTGAGGAGGCCGGGGAGGTTACCCATTCGGAGAGCCTGGAGCAGCATCAACCCAGTGACGGATGGGCCTCTGGTAACTCCCTTGGAGGGACATCTTCCCCTGATAGGGGCCGCAACGCATCAAAGGTACTCCTATCTATGTTCTCTTGAGTCGCTGGTAGAGACTCTCAAGCTCTAAGTCCTTTCAAGCTATGGCTATAGTAACCGCTGGCGAGATCGCAGTGGTTTAGCTGAGAATTAGAATAGTGCCTCGGCCTGCTCATCCCCTGTATCCAAATGTTAACAAGTCGCAACCAGTTGGCTACTGAAGCACTGTTTATTGTGAGAAATGCAATAAAACAAGAGTTGGACTGTGATCGGTGTGTGGAACTCTGGTTAATGGGAGCAAAGGGAAGTGTTGGCACAACAGGACTTACTCCTTTACAGAAGCACATAGGCCCGAGGAAATATCTGGTACTTCACCTCACCCACAGCTATGGGGAGGACATGGGCCGTAGCGTATCTCACCCTGTCGTGTGACATACCCCTAGACAAAAGAGATGGGGCGAGGTTGCTACACATAGTATACATGCAGAGCCCTGCAGCAATAAACATATTCATCAGCGATAGTGCAGAAAGATCACCCGCCACGTGCAACTATCTTCTTTCCCTATGCGCAATTTGGCGCAGCAACAAAGTTTTAACCCCCACCCTGGTCAGGCCTGACCCAGTTTAAAACTCAGTCCCTTATGAGAACAATTCTTCGCATGCAACTTGAACGGCGGTGCACTTTCAGGAAACAATATTTGTAATCCAAGGGGTAGTAAATAACAGGGTGGGCCAAGGCAGTCACTAGGCCCAACAAAGTAAAAGGATAATGAAGTGAGCAAGTGCTCGCTCACCACTCCGGACGCGATCCCAGTCCGGGCTTCCACCACTGTGTATCCACACATAGTGTCTCCAACGGCTGGGTCTCCGGTCCAGCTGACATCAGCAAACTCGAGCAGGAACAGGTGCCACCCAGGCTCCGCAGTGGGGTGGAAGGCTCTTTGGTCGGTATGCAAGGCCCAGGCTTCAGGCCTTACACAGCAGCAGATCCGCACAGGGAGTCCTATTGCTTGCAGCGCGGTGTCCAAAGAGGCTGAGCTTAGCCTCGCCCTCTTCTTATATAGCCCCACCCATAAGTCTCTGCGGCGGCCCAATGCACCCTGGTTGCCGAATCGGGTTCTGGGTAACGTAGTCCAGGGACCTTAAAGGAGACCCCGCTACATGAGTTTGGGACCTTACATTGTAAGCGCCTTCAGGCTGCAGCCAGGAGGGCCTGAAGATGTGGTGCTGGGATCAGTAGCCACGTGGACAGCTAGCACTAGGACTACCACCATTTTTTGCTACACCAAAGGGGCCTGCAGTCCCTGCCTGCAAAGGGCATTTGCTAAGGCCTGGCGGAGCCAGTGTCAGGCCTAAACTATAGTGCAAGCTGGTCCTGGAAGTGAGGAAGTGCAACAAGTGATGTGCTGGAGCTGGAAGTGAAGAGGTGTATGAACAAGGAGTGTATATAGTTAAAGTCCCAATTCTTTATTTCTTCAATCAAGTGGGCATCCTATACTTACCTCTACCCCATCCAAGTTTAATTCCCCTCAATAAAACATAAAAACAAAGTACAAAGGCTGCTTCTTGACTTCTGAGTGTCTGAAGGTTTTGTGCCTGGCTGTGCAGGGTGAGAGACGGACCACAACTACCAGCAGCCCCTACGGGGGTACAGCTACAAGTACCTATATTAAATACATTCTTTCACCCCTGCCCGACCTCTCCTGTACGTCTGATCTAAAGCGGTATGAAAACCAAATCCAAAAGTGTAGTATATTGTAGCTTAGCAATCATTAGATGTGGTGGCTGCATTCATTTACTTGTTTAGGCTTTTTCCCACTGTTTTTGTCAGGTGATCTGGCCAGTAACACACCTCCTGTATTATGATGCTTCTACCCTGGATGGAGGAGCAACAGAGCAGCATTGGACAGCATTGTCAGTCTGTTGGGAGTGGAGTGTTATGCCGTGTACACACAATCGGTTTTACCGATGAAAACAGTCCAATGGACTTTTCTCGTGGGACAAACCGATCGTGTATGGGCCCCATCGGTCTTTTTTCCATCGGTGAGAAAAAATAGAACATGTTTTAAATTTATCCGATGGGAAAAAAAAACGATAGCAAATTCCGATCGTCTGTGCGGAACTCCATCGGACAAAAAACCTACGCATGCTCAGAATCAAGTCGACACATGCTCAGAAGCATTGAACTTCAATTTTCTCGGCTTGTCGGAGTGTTTTACATCACGGCGTTTGGGACGGTCAAATTTTTGACTGATGGTGTGTAGGCAAGACTGATGGAAGTCAGCTTCATTGGATTTCTCATGGAAAAATCCATCGGATTAGAATCCATAGGAAATCCCATTGTGTGTACAGGGCTTAAGATGGACTAGCATATTTAGATACACTAACAAATTAAAGCCAAGCTCTGACTAATACTTTTTAAGCAGTTGGAGCTACCGTTTTGTTCCTTTTGGGATAAAGGTTTTACAGGAATTAATAAAATATGATCATTGTAAGCACCTCTGTCTAAACCCCCTAACTGTTACATCTGCAGGACAGCTTGTCCAGTTGAAAAATAACAGATTTATTGGCAGGATCAACAGGTGTAAATAAAAGAAAGAAAACCTAAAAAAGAAAACAAACGCAGCATTGTGCAAAAGGCTTGTCAGCCTGCTGGAGACCCAGATTGCTGTGCTCTGTGTAGAGCAGCAGTCTGAATCTCCAGCGTGGTGTCAGCACAGGGCATTTTAAGCCTACCTGCAGCCCAATAGTACATTGCAAATAAAACAGACATCTATTACTGTTTATGCAGCCTGATGTCTTACAGTAATGAAAAAAAACAAAGCTTCAATTGGGCTTTAAGCATACTGCTAGATGTGTAATTTTACAGATCACAACAAGGTTGATGTACTAGCCGAATGTTAAGGTCAATTTTTCAGTATCAATATCAAGAATTCTTTTAAAGAACAGCAAGCACAATGTCCCACTGTCTGCCAGAGGATGTCTAGCCTTGACCGTTATCTAACTGACAGACCTTATTACTTATTACCCTGTGGGAGCGTTTGCTTGAATTCATTTAGATTACTGCAATAGCAAGTCGTGAAAACCATTTAACAGCACTTATATATCAAGAGGATTAGTAAAATTGTATTTGAATAAAATTAAAAAATAGAGTAATACATTTGTGTGAAAAGTAATGATTTGCATTAATATGATTATTGCGCATAACAACAGAAGTAAGTAAATCGCTTTATACTGATTCAGTGTTTCCAAGTATATTTTTAAAGGAAAGTATAATGAATTTGTGATATGGATAGAGCTAATCCCAGATCACGTTCATCATTATCTAATTGTAGCCTATAAAGTGATCATACCTCCATGTCAGTTATTAGAAAATAAACTCTAGTGATGGATTCAGTGGCGAAACCACTGCAATAGCTATCCACCTAACCACTATGAGAGCAGCAAGGACAGTCAGAGAGGTTAACGTGGTTCCTTCTGAAAGTGCCCCCTAGCTTCCAATCATAGCCATACTAATCAGCCAAGATCTTACAATAAACCAAGGCTCCTTAAAAGAAATGAAAAATGTGTACAATTCTGGATACCTACAAGCACTGCTTTAGCTGTGTGTGACCATGTCTTCTCCATCCCCTGATCCGTGCAGTTCCCCAGGTACCTGCTACTTTTGTGCAAGGCCTTGCACACTGCCGTGTTTGCAGGTTAGGGCTCCATGATCTAACCAAATACCTGAGGCCCGTGGAACCTGGGGGCCCAGGCCACCTGGTGCGTGGCATGCTGAGGGAGAGTTATACTCACATTCGCATCTGGAGGGCAGCCACATCCCCTAACCACCATCAGCTCTGTTTCCAATCAGGTTTTTACCTACACACTAAACTATTTCTATGGCTGTGCACATTCTCCCCCTTGTCTTAGCAGTACATTTTAGGGTTTCCTTACACTTCAATATATGATCAGCAAGAAGGCATTGTAGTAGCTTTTGAGAGTTTTTACTAAAGTATAGGAATAATTTACATAGTTATATAGTAAGTCTGGTTGAAAAAAGACACAAGTCCATCTAGTTCAACCAATAAAACCAATTACTAATCAACAGTTTCACAAAGTTCCATGCAGTTGGTAATACAACCCAGTACATGTGGTAACAGTAGTTCCAAATTATGGTAGA
The DNA here is from genome assembly GCA_029206835.1 of Rana muscosa. NCBI lineage: Eukaryota > Metazoa > Chordata > Amphibia > Anura > Ranidae > Rana > Rana muscosa. The sequence continues at coordinate 75,994,966 of CM055118.1, read as the reverse complement.
GGGGTCTGAAATTCCTAATAACTGTACAGGAGGGATTGCTGTGGTGCTCACCTATTATGAGGGCAGAGTACAAGATATTCCTCTTAAGGCCTAGGGCCTAGTGCACATATGTCAAACACAAGGCCTTGTCATGTGGCCCTCGCATCCAGTTTTCCAGCCGGAACGTGGCGGAACTCCATTCTACCACCTCCGGCTCTCACCCTCCGCTCTGTCATTTGTAAACACAGAAGTCTTGGAGTTGCACACTGTGCATACCGCACCCCTAAACCCTGCACTGCATGCACACCAATGAACCCTGCGCTCTGTGCATAAAGCATCCCTAAACTCTGAACTATGTACATAGTGCACCCCTGAACTCTGCACTCTGTATGTAGTGCACCCCTGAACTCTGCACTCTGTGCATAGAACGCCCTTCGAGCTGCACTTTGGACATAGCACACTCCTGAACCTTGCACTCTGTACATAATGCACTCCTGAACTCTGCATTCTGTACGTAGCGTGCTCCTGAACTCTGCACTTTGTACATACCATAATCCTGAACTCTGCACTCTGTACGCAACACACTCCTGAAATCTGCACTCTGTATGTAGCATCCTCCTTAACTCTGCACTCTGTACTTAGCACACCCCTGATACAACTGGCTCTTTGAGGACAACCATACTGGTAATGCAGTCTGCAATGAAATTGAGTTTGACACCCCTGGCCTAGTGTATCCTTTCTCCCAGAGGGGGACATGCTCCAACTCTATCCTCTCTTCCTGACTGCATATGCTGTACACATACCTCAGACCTTGAACTGCTTCTCCAACCATTATAGTGAGAGGACTGGCCTATTGAGCACCACACATGCCCAGAGGGCATGTACCAGGGTACACTTGCATCATTTCACACACAAGTTGGATGATAGACAGCCCCAAGAAAAGCCTCAGAGATTAATACAATTAATACAAAACTACCACATGGGTACAACAGAATTGACTAGAACTGTTCAAATAGAAGGCCTAAAGTAGACCTTTTATTTCATTGATTTTTAATGCTTCTTTGTTAGATGGCACTTCCAAAAGTTCAGTATTACATTTGAAATAATTAAAAAAAAGGTAAAAATATAAAAATACATACAGTATATACTCGAGTATAAGCCAAGTTTTTCAGCACATTTTTTTGTGCTGAAAATGCCCCCCTCGGCTTATACTCAAGTCACCTTTTTGCGCCTGATCTCCCGGACTTTGGGGACCCGGTACCGGCTGGCCGTAGGTCCCCTGGACCCCAAACTTGGCACACATGTAGCCCTATTTCTCCTCTATAAGTGTACAAAGTTTTTTGTCTAGGGGACCTACGGCCGTGGAGCACCGATTTTTCAAAGCCGGGCACCCCTTCCATAGACTCCGATGTTAAACGTCAGTCTAGGCATGGGCACAGTGAGGCATGGGCACAGTGAGGCATGCACATGGACACAGTGAGGCAAAGTGAGGCATGCAGATGGACACCCTAGGCTTATACTCGAGTCAATAAGTTTTCCCAGTTTTTTATGGAAAAATTAGGTGCTTCGGCTTATATTCCGGTCAGCTTATACTCGAGTATATACGTTATACCTATTTAAATATTACCTAACACCTCAGCTTCTGCCCACAGTGCTTAGGCTAGGTAGAATGCCCTCTCCTGAGATTTTGTATCCTCAACTTTTTTTTTACGAGGAATCCTGTGTTTTGTCATGAGGATGCAGGGGTCAAACAAGTTAAATGTTATTGTCTTTTGATGCAAGGTCTGCATTAAAGTAGAACTAAAGTCCACTCTATACTCATATTCCCTCCAGCAATACAATGTCAGGTCTTCTTCTAGGTTCTTTTCAAGCATGTTTCCACTGACCATCACTAACCCACTCAATTTTTCACTGTCTTCCACTGCACCTGTGCACTAGGGATTAGCAAATGGGTCTGCATTTGGTACACAGAAGAATCCATGATAATAAAGTAAAGTCCAAAAATTGCAAACTTATGCCGCGTACACACGATCATTATTCAAGGCGGTTAAAAATCCGCCGTGAATAATGACAGGAAAAACGAGAGAACCGCTTCGGTTCCAAGGGTTCCCTACACACGGTCGTTTTTCCCGTCATTTTTTCTCTTGACGAGAAAAACGACCGTCTGTGGGCTCCGCGGCAGTGTCTCCCTATGGGAAAACTGCCGCGGAAAAAAATGATGGAAAAAACGATGAGAAAATTTAGAACATGTTCTAATTTTTCTCGTCGTTTTTTCTGCCGTTTTTCTCAACGAGAAAAACGACATAAAGCCCACAGACGATCGTTTTTCTCGGCGAAAAAAAAAAATTCAGTTTTTCTCGTCGAGAAAAGCGGTCGTGTGTACGCGGCATTAGTGGCAAACTCCATTGAAGTCAATGGAATTAGAATGTTATTATTTTTTAATGCCCATTTTCAAGTCTAATTTGCAAGCTATTGTTGAAAAAAGGGCATGGGAAACTGGGCACAAGGGACGTGTACTAATGCAAAAAAAATTATATAGTTTAGAGAGAAAAAAAGGGTCTTTTCATGTGGCTTAAAGGGCAACATTGAAAATTCACAAATCCTTTAAATAATAATTTAATAAAAAGTAAAAAACATAATGGGGTTTCTTTTAATACTCTAACCAGAACCCATTGTCAGTCATGACATGCCGCCCAATTAAATTTCTTTTTGTGTCACAATGACTTTTCCACAGCGTCGGGCATCTGCCATTTAGCAATGGGAGTGCAGCGAGTCTTGAAGGATGAGGATTTACTTTGGTGGACACCATGATTGTAGATGGATTTACATCAGTAGATAACGTGATTGAAGATGGACTTACAACAGGGGACATTATGGAAAAAAAATTCAATGTTTATTTTTTGTAATGTTTAGACTTTTTGTCATGTCAGGATTATTTGTTGGTGTTTTTTTTAACAGAGAAAACTCTTGTTGGCCAGAAGCCCAGTAATCAATCTGGTTAGCTGGAATCTCTGGGAAAAAGCTGGTGAGTTTTTTCTTTTACTTCAACTGAATATGGGGCATACATGATCACTCCTGCCTGCCTCCAACTTTTTAGTGTAGAGGCGGTCCCCGGGTTACAAACAAGATAGGGTCTGTAGGTTTGTTCTTAAGTTGAATCTGTTTGTAAGTCGGAACAGGTACATTTTGTAAGTGTAGCTCCAGCCCAAAAAAATTTTTTAAGCTTTTTGGAGAGCATAGGGAAGGGTTAACACTCCTGTAACGTTTGTTTTGCTGTCTGTGCCCCTGTTCAGAAGATTTCACCTCACTTTCCGTCCCAATGACAATTGGATTTTGAAAATTGGGTTGTTTTGGAAACAAGCCTTGGTGATAAAGCTTCAGTGGAGACACCTTTTTCCCTTAAAGCGGAGGTCCGCCTAAAAAAAAATATTAAAAGCCAGCAGCTACAAATACTGCAGCTGCTGACTTTTAATAAATGGACACTTACCTGTCCAGGGTGCCCACGATGTCAGCAGCCGAAGCCAATCAATCGCTCGGCTCTCAGCTGCCCCCGCCGCCATCCTCAGTGAGGGAATCAGGAAGTGAAGCGTTGCGGCTTCAATTCCCAGTTCCCTACTGCGCATGCGCGAGTCGCGCTGCACGTCCTCACTGGTCCCCGCTATCTTCTGGGACCTGTGTGTTTCCCAGAAGACAGCAGGGGGGACGGGAAGGGGCGTGACCCACGCGGGAGTCTATGCCTGGAAGTGGGTGCAAGTACCTGTATTATACAGGTATCTGCACCCCCCTTCCTCTGAAAGGTGTCAAATGTGACACCGGAGGGGGGGGGGGTTCCGAAAAGCGGAGGTTCCATTTTTGTGTGGACCTCCGCTTTAATAAGTCTTACATGAGTGAATTTCCCTTCCTAAGGGTAGATTTCCTCACACTTGTCTCCCTCCATTTGTAAGTCGTATGTTTGTAACTAGGAGACCGCCTGTACTTTCCCAAGCAACAATTTGCCCTGTAAGTAGGCACTGCTGTATCACACTTTTCCCAGGGTTTGCCTTATAAACTATAGAGTTGCTAAGAGGAGGAGTTTCAGGAGGCCAAGTCAAAACATGACTCACTACTTGCAGGCAGCAATGTACCATGGGATATGTAGGTTTAGAAATGAAAATTAAATAAGAGAGGAGGAGCTGTAAAGCATACAGGGAATCTTGAAAGTTGTGAAAAGAGACGGCCATCAGACAAGCAGCATTCACAACATGAAAGATTTTGCAAGTCAGTTTGAATTGGCTTGTCAATAATAACTATTGTTTGTAATACTATTACAATGCTGATGTTATAAAATAAAAGTGATGCTATGACCATAGAACTTCTTTAAGTCAGTTTGTAGAAAAACCCACAGTGCCTAAGGTCTGGACAGAGAATAAACTATTACTGCAGTGCCTATGTAATGATAAATGGCTCTGGATTTTTTCTTTTTTTTCATCCATATAAAAAACCTGTCCCCCTCAAAGCTTAAACACAGTAAACAACAGATGATTCATCTACACTCTGACATATCGAATGGCTGCATTAAAAATTCATATACATTTTTCATAGCTGTACATGTATATATATATCTTTTGCTAAAATGTTCGACTGACAAAACAGGCAATGCTAGGTAATGTATGATGGTGTCAATAATGCAAGCATGCTTCAGTCTCAATGTATTCCTGTATTTATCACTGAATCAGATTTTTCAAATGCGGTAACATTCAGTTTTCCATTGAACATACATTTCCAGAAGCAACAGATTTCCTGCAAGTGCAAGATCTGCCCTCCAGCATGCACAACTCATTTGACAATATCTATGCTATCAGTGAGATCTACCATAGAGTACACAAAGTAAACCTATCCTCCTCACCCTATTTGAACCATTCCTATTCAGCTTTGCAGAGAAACTCTGGGGTGGGTATTGAGGAGCGCCTTGTTCAAAAGTTCATATCACTCAGATTTGCTTTTTGAAATGTTTATTGGTTTACGGCATCAAAGAAATCCAATGTGTTTCAGGGAAAAGGCCTCCCCTTCATCAGGATTTGAGCAGTGGATGTTATTAAAATCACGATGAGATGCAATATGAGACCTATGTTAGATCCTGAGAAAGACTGTACGTGTAACATACAAAGGGCTAAGCCACGTACTATTGACTTCCTAAGACAACTACATCACGTAACGCCATTTAAATGCCTCACTCACCATCCTTCTTCAACACCTTCAACCTCAGCAACATCTCCAAAATACGCCCCTTTCTAACCAATGACACAACAAAGCTCCTAATTCACTCCCTGGTCATCTCTCGCCTCGATTACTGCAACTCCCTCCTCATTGGCTTACCTCTGCATACTCTAGCCCCCCTTCAGTCCATCATGAATGCTGCTGCCAGACTCATCCACCTTACCAACCGCTCTGTCTCTGCTACGCCTCTCTGTCAATCCCTCCACTGGCTTACGCTCACCCAACAAATTTAATTCAAAATACTAACAACTACCTACAAAGCCATCCAGAACACTGCCCCCAGCTACATCACTGACCTAGTCTCTAAATACCAACCTAATCGTTCTCTTCATTCTTCTCAAGACCTCCTGCTTTATAGCTCTCTCATCACCCGCTCCCATGCCCGTCTCCAGGATTTTTCCAGAGCCTCTCCAAGCCTATGGAACTCCTTACCCCAATCTGTCCGTCTATCTCCTTCTCTATTAGCTTTTAGAGGATTCCTAAAAACCCCTCTCTTCAGAGAAGCCTATCCTACCCACACCTAACAAATGTATTTTCATTTTGTCCACCTGATCATCCCCCATAGCTAGTAACCTTTTTTTCACTTGACCCTCCCTTCTAAACTGTAAGCTCTAATGAGCAGGGCCCTCTGATGCCTTTGTATTGAATTGTATTGTGACTGTACTGTCTTCCCTGATGTTGTAAAGCGATGTGCAAACTGTTGGCGCTATATAAATCATGTATAATAATAATAATAACACGTTGGCCTTTTTTGATACTCTTAACTAATACATTTTTCAAAAAGATCTCTGAGTGATATGCACTTTTGTACTAGGAGTTCCTCAATACCCACCCTAGAGTTTATCATCTGCTGAGCAGGGCTGCCATCATGGGGGGGCAGCCCATACATTTGTAGGAGTGGCACTTCGTGGCTGTGCTGGCTTTCTGTATGCGTGCCAGTCCGCAGCTCCTGCTGCTCTGTGTCATTGAGCTGACATCAGGCTCTTTGCTGCCACCTCTGACTACTTCCTGAATGTGCACTCCTCGTGTGTGCTGCCTGTACTGTATTGTGGACTGTATTGTGGACTGTACTCGGCTCTCTGTGTCTCAGCGTGTACATGTGTGTGTGCATGTGCGTGTCATATATACACATGTGAGGAGGGGGCTGAGTGCATACAGGTTTGAGGGGGGATGAGTGCGTACAGCTGCTGGATTGGGCTGTCTCTTTGTTGGATTTGGATGTCTCTTTGCTGAATGTATTTGTTTTTTTGTTTTCAATATTTTTTTATTTTCTTAGATCTGCTAGGGATGATATATTGGGGAGTGGAGTCATTGAAAAGGTAGTGCAGTTAGTGTAGGGTTCTGTTTAAAACAGTCTACCTTGTTGTGGTGGCTGGCTTCATATGTTTTGGCGAAAATATAATTCCTTACTGTTAAATCTTGAAAGCACTGATGACTTGGAATACACTTTTAATTTTCATATACTAAAGATTCTAAACTGCCAACGTTCAAAAGAAAAAAACCTGCAAGGCAATGGCATAATGTGCTAGTATGTATCGCATACTAGCACATTATGAAATACTCACCTTGGAATGAAGCCCCTCCAGCGCTGTAAAGTCACTGCTGAGAGGACTGACATGTTCACCCTGTCTGTCTTCCAGGTTTTCAAGCTTCAGCTATGTGACTGGCCGGAGCCACAATGATGTCGCATGTGTGCAGGAGCCACCATTTCCGGCACGGGTTCTGAAGGTCCGGCACTGTAAGCCGGACCTTGAGAGCGCATGCATCGATGATGTTATCGGCTGCATGCACTCTGAATATCTCCTTAACTGTGCAAGTTTAGGAGATATTTACAGTACAAGTGGAAGTACAGAGTTCACTACCACTTTAAGTTGTAAGAGTGTTATAATAAAAGTGGGTGCACTGAAGAACTTGGTGGGATGGCCAGTGGGCAGATTCGATGGGACGGCCACTGAGCGGGCCCTGAGAAATGTTGGTGGTCAGAACCAGGGGGGCCCAGGCCAAAAACTGTGTAAGGGGCCCCAACATTTCTAATTACTGTCCTGCTGCTGAGTGCTACTTTTGTTGCAGTAGAGGTAGGGGGTAGCAGACAAAGACCAGAAAGAAGGTCCACCCACTTGTATCAGCTCCTTTGAAGGAAGACACAATCTAGTGTATATCTCTCAGAACCAAGCCGCACTTCTATTGATCTAGGAGTATCACACACATCAGATACAGTACCTTGTACAGAGGGAAGTGATATCTCTTTTTTAACATGTTACCCTCAGTACCTCAGTGTAACAGTGACCCAGTGGCAGCCCGTCCATAATGGGCGCACGGGCACCGCCCCCCATCCATGCGTCCGGCCCCTAATCTACATGCAGGGCGCCAGATGCATGGATTCCAATTCCAATCCATGTTTTTTTTTTTTTAGGCATGTGATTAGAGTCAGAGGCTCTAATAGGCTTCAAAATAGGGTGAGCTCAGGGTGCAGGGCACTGCACTCCCAGCCCACCCAGTTGTGTGACACTATTATTACTATTATCACACTAATTCTCCTCCCGGCCATTCAGGAAGCGGGTCTGAGACCCGTTTGCCGATTGGCCACGCAGGCCACCGGGAGGGGGAGGGAGGAGACTCGAGGAGAGAAAACGCAGGGTAAGCTAGCTGGCCAACCAGCCGTCCGTTGCCCAGAGGGAAGCCGGAGGAGAAGCTGCTGGGAGGAGGAGGGAGGAGACATGAGGAGAGGAGATGCAGGGGGAGCTGGTCGCCCGGGGTAAGTGTTGCGGCCGGGTGACCGACCGGGTGGGGGCTGGCTGTGCACTGTTTGCCGCCTCCCCAAAAAAATACCACCGGCCGCCACTGCAGTGACCACAGAAATATATTGCTTTTGAAATCTAAAGATGCATGATACAGACAACCTGATTTAATCTAAACTTTATCCCATTAGGTCAATACCTAGTATAATTTTTATATTAATTGCTCACTAAAACCCCCCTAGTAAGCATGATTTAGAGACCAGCATGGTATATATTATGTTATGGCTATTCCATTGAAAATAAATGGTTTTAAAACCATAAGGCAGGGATATGCAATTAGCGGACCTCCAGCTGTTGCAAAACTACAAGTCCCATCATGCCTCTGCCTCTGGGTGTCATGCTTGCTGCTGTCAGAGTCTCGCTATGCCTCATGGGACTTGTAGTTTGGCAACAGCTGGAGGTCCGCTAATTGCATATCCCTGCCATAAGGCATTGAAAAGTGACAACAGATTTATTTGAATGATTAAAAAGACAAGACCTTGAAATTACATTTAGTGCAATTATGGTATATGTTCAATTTCTATAATGTAATACATCACTGTCAATAGCGACTGACTGACAATGATACACTGAAGAGTTGACATTCTCCGCAGCATAGAGAAAGGAATATAGACAAATATAGTCACTGGGTTCTTTTCAGTCAAGGCAGAGACTTGTTTGTTTAGCTTTCTACAGAGTGGGAAAGAGTCAGAACACCTGTTTTCATTTTAATTGCGGACTGTGACTTCACTGGAAACTTTTCCCCTCACTTCCTATTCCAGTGACACCAGGTCAGGGAATAAGAGGTTGTGGGTGTCATGACACAGGAAATCACAGAGAGAAATAACTCCCACTCCACTACATACACCTACTTTTGTCTCTGTCTCTGTCACAGTAAAAAAGTGATCCCATCACTTCATACTTTCTTGACAATCTGAGTAAATCTACCCAATGGGGAGAAAAACTGACAGGGGTTCTAATCATTTGTTCCTCAGTCTATACAAAACTGAGAAGAATAACTTTGTCTGGAGTCATGCTTTAATACTAGTTCCTACTTAAATTGGGAAGGAGATTTTTCTTCACTTCCTGCCCCATATCCAAAATATAAAGTGAGAGGAAATCCCTCCAAAGTGAGACAATCCATGGTTGTCAGCAGGGTCACCAGAACTATTGCCCCCAGTGGAAGATTTCCCATCTATTCCTGTTCTGGTGACCACTCAAAATGTTTGATTGTATTTCACTTTCAATCTTGGTGATAACAGTAAACTGAACAAATATGTTGCAGAAGGGGGATACAGAATGGGCACCACTGTGTGGCAATACGGGAAACCATGCTATATATGCCGGCTGCCCCACTACGTTAAAGATAATAAATGTGTGAGCTCACCACCCATAGCTAACCATTAGTTGAAACATTCATAAGACCCCATACTAGAAGGACCACGTCTCCTACTCAGCCCCAGACCTCAGTGCATTTTGAGGTTAACAATGGAGTGAGTTCACACTTGTGCGATGCGAGAACCCTGCGAATCCACTGCGGGTCCCCACATCGCACCCGACTCGCACTGCCGTTCACACTGCCATATGGGAACTGCTGGGGAGTGTCATTATATGTTAACGACACCCCCATTTCAGCTTGCGTATCGCACTGCGAACTGACAGTTCGGACATGAATCGGATCGCATATGTGTGAACACACATGCGATGGGATTCTGATCTAAACAGAAAAAAGGGACCGAATGCGGTGCAATATCAGCCATACTATCTGTATGGCTGAAATTGCGCCGCACAGACATCGCAAGTAATGTGAACAGCAGTGCGCTGCGAATTACATGCGATGTCTGGCATCGCACATGTATGAACCGGCCCTAAATGAAATACTTTCTACAAGTTATTTTTACACAGCACACTTGTCTTGCTCCAACCCGTGGGTTTAGAAAGGAACACAACAATTGTGCAAGGCCATGCTTCTTACCTGGATCAGGCCCTGTACTTAGAAAGCTTCCATACTGCACCGGCCCTAGAATAGGGGCCCACCGCTGAAAATTGTAAGTCTAGACATACACTAAACCATCCAGAAACTCTCTGTCACTGGCCAGTGGCCACCACCATTCCTGTCCCAAACTGGCTGCTCTTTCTTCTGTACAGTGATGTTACACAAGCACTTAAAATACTCTTTTTCAATTGATGTCACTTGACCTGAAATAACTATTCAGGCTATTTAACATTTAGGCTGGGCAATAATTTGGCTGTGACAATTGTTTAGCTGTGACAATGGGCTTGCTTTGACAATGGCTTGGATGGGACAACGATGCACATACCTTTGGCTCAAACATACTGTACACATGGCTAACTGTCCTGCACTTTCCCAATCCCGGGTCCCATCATGGTAGCTCCTTCATGCACAAATGATCACATTGCAGGGTAGCCTCCCTTGCTTTCCTATAGGACCAAAGATGCTATGTCCTAGGGAAGACACCCCTATATACCTTCCCAATGGGAAGTGACCTTGCTTCCCTCCAACACACCAATGCATGCAACTAAACCCATAGGTACTGGGCATTAATTTACACATAAATGCAGTGGCTAATGTAGCATCTGCCAACAATCTCCGTAACAGGGACACATATAGCAATAAAAATCTGACAGGGGTTCTAATCCATCTCAACTTTGTCCAAAGAATAAACAAGTTTTGCCTTTAACCACTTCAATACCATGCACTTATGCACCTTCCCGCCCAGACCAATTTTCAGCTTTCAGTACTCTCACACTTTGAATGACAATTACTTAGTCATGCTACACTGTATCCAAACAAATTGTTTATCATTTTCTTCTCACAAATAGAGCTTTCTTTTGGTGGTATTTAATCGCCACTGGGTTTTTTATTTTTTGCGATATAAGCAAAAAAACAGCAATTTTTTTTAAAAAAAAAACACTTTTTTTTTGTTTCTATTGTAAAATTTTGCAAATAAGTAATTTTTCTTCATAAATTTGTGCCAAAATGTATACTGCTACATATCTTTGGTAAAATGAACCCAAATTAGTGTATATTATTTGGTCTTTGTGAAAGTTATAGAGTCTACAAACTATGGTGGCAATCACTGAAAATTTATCACATCTGATCACGCCTGATGTACTGAAGGGATATCTCATTTCTTGAGACACTAACAAGCGAGGAAAGTACAAATACCCCAAAATTACCCCTTTTTGGAAAGTAGACAGTCCAAGGTATTTACTAAGAGGCGTGGTGAGTTTTTTGAAGTTGTATTTTTTTCCCACAATTCTTGGGAAAATTAAATTTTTTTTTTTTTTTTTTTTTTTTTACACAAACTGGTCATATTAACAGTTTTTTTCTCTCACACAGCATATGCATAATTGCAACTACACCCCAAAATACATTCTGCTACTCCTCCTGAGTGTAGCGATACCACATGTGTGAGACTTTTACACAGCCTGGCCACATACAGAGGCCCAACATTGAAGTAGCACTTTCAGGCGTTCTACAAGCATAAATCGCACATATCCTTTCTCAACCACCTATTACACTTTTGAAGGCCCTGGAGCACCAGGACAATGGAATTTTCCACAAAATGACCCCATTTTGGAAAGCACACACCCCAACGTATAATCTATGAAGCATTATGAGTCTTTTGAACGGTTCATTTTTTTCCAGAAGGTTTTGGAAAATGTGGAGAAAAAATGAAAATGCATTTTTTTTACACAAAGTTGTCCATTTATAAGATATTTCTAACGCATAGCATATACATAGCAAAAATGACACCCCAAAATGCATTCTGCTACTCCTCCTGAGTATGGCGATACCACATGTTTGAGACTTTTACACAGCCTGGCCACATACAGAGGCCCAACATCCAAGTAGCACCTCCAGGCATTCTAGCAGCATTAATTGCACATATCATTTTCTGACTACCGATCACATTTTTGAAGGCCCTTCATATATCTAACACATAGCAGGTACATACCAAATAACAAAAGATTACCTGTGGTTTTAGAAGTGCAGTGGTCCACAGAGGAGAGCATCGGTCCAGGCAGCAGGCAGGGATGAGGTCAGCGACAGCAAAAGCAATCATCCAGGCAGCAGGCAGGAATACTGTCCATAGTTCGCACAGGCAGAGATACTGTCAGCACAGCCAGAGCACAGCCAAAGCACAGGTCCAGGTAGCAGGCAGAGGTGTCCTATCCTATCCTATCGATGATATCTTCGATATATTGGAGGTAGTGGAGTCAGTGATTTTGAGTTGCTTTTTGGTAGCAGACAAACGAATTAAAAAGGGCCATGTGAAACAGGTGAAACGCAACTTTTTTGTGCCAATAATGGGACTTTCTGGTTGATAAGTAGGGCTGTAGCATCTGGTCGTTTAAATCCACCCCCCCCCCCATGTACAAATTGTAGTCGTGGACACATTCAGGCTTTACAATGGAGCCGCGTCTTCTTGGGATCTCCACCATGGTGTCATTGTGGATCGTAGAGAGGATGTGGACATCTTTCTTGTCCCTCCACTTCATGGCCAACACCTCCTCGTTCCTCATGGATGCCGATTCTCCAGGTCGCAATTTTTTTGTCAATAAATTTTGTGGGAATCCCTTCCGTTTTTTTTTTAAGGTACCGCAGGCCGGGGTTTGTTTACTGTAAAGGTGGCGAAAAAGGGGCAGGCTGGTATAATAATTATCAACATATAAATGGTAACCTTTTCCGAACAGGGGGTATGCCAACTCCCAGACAATTTTCCCACTGGTTCCAATATATGTGGGGCAATCACGGGGCTGGAGCTGGGAGTCTTTGCCTTCGTAGATCCTGAATTTGCAGACGTATCCAGTGGCTCGATCACATAATTTATTTAATTTTAACCCATACCTGGCTCTCTTGCTTGGTATGTACTGCTTGAACTGCAGTCGGCCGGTGAAATGTACGAGGGACTCGTCCACACAAATTTTTTGGTCTGGGATGAAAACGTCTTCAAATCGCTGGGAAAAAGCATTGATTAGGGGGCGTATCTTGTACAATTTGTCGTAGTTGGGATGATCTCGGGGAGGGCACTGTGAATTGTCATTGAAGTGGAGAAAGCGCATAATCATGTCGTATCTTTTCCTGGACATAACAGCGGAATATATGGGCATGTGTTGGATGGGGCGTTTGGACCAATATGAATGGACTTCGTTCTTTTTTGTAAGCCCCATATTGAACATAAGGCCCAAAAATAATTTAACTTCCTCCAATGTTAGACGCCGCCACTGGAACATGCGGGTGTAGGAAGAATTGGGGTTGGCAGCAATAAATTGGGATGCATACAGATTCGTTTGATCCACTATATTCTGCAGCAAATCTTGTGGGAAAAATAAACAAAAATAATCAAATTTAGAAAAATTTGTAGTGTCGGGCTGCACACCTGGCTGTGCGGTGAAAGGGGGGATGATAGCGGATCCTGAGTTGGCAGGCAACCATAAGGGGTTTGCCAGGGCATCGGGAAGGTAGGATTGGGGCTGGATTCTTCGGGTTGGGCGTGCATTTCCATTGCTTGTACTGGGCTCCTCTTCCTGGGGTATGGCGCTGCTGGTGGTGGGCAGTTCTCCTGATCTTGGTGCTGATCTTGGTGCTGATCTTGGTGCCGATCGCATTCTTTTGGGAGGGACGGTTTCCTCCGGGGACTCGGACTCTGAGCCACTATCCTCCACTGGCTCGTATTCCGAACCAGAATCGGATAATGGGAGCTCCCCGCTGCTCTCATCATCCGACATGGCAAGAATGGCATATGCCTCCTCAGGTGTGTAAACCCTTTGGGACATTATGGCAGTACTTATTGGTGGGCCTGTGTAATGGTACTGCTGGTGGTAGTGGTGGCGGTCTGTGTGGTAGTACCGATGGAGTTATTAGTGGTGGGCCTGTGTGGTGGTACCGATGGCGGTATGGGTGGTGGTGGTACCAATGGCGGTACAGGTGGTGGTGGTACCGATGGCGGTACGGGTGGTGGTGGTAGCGATGGCGGTATGGGTGGTGGTGGTACCGATGGCGGTACAGGTGGTGGTGGTACCGATGGCGGTACAGGTGGTGGTGGTACGGGTGGTGATGGTACTGATGGCGGTACAGGTGGTGGTGGCACTACCGACGGTGGTACGGGTGGTGGTACTGGTGGTGGTACCGATGGCGGCACTAGTGGTGATACTGGTAGCGGGCCTGTGTGGCAGTATAGATGCTGGGCCTGGTGGCGGTACTGGTGGTGGTACTGGTACCGATGGCGGTACTGGTAGCCTGTGTGGCAGTGCCAATGGAGGTGGGCCTGTGACAGATGATTGACAGATGGGCTGATTGATTGACAGATGGGCTGATTGATTGATTGACAGATGGGTTGATTGATTGACAGATGGGGTGATTGATTGACAGGTGGGGTGATTGATTGACAGGTGGGGTGATTGATTGACAGGTGGGGTGATTGATTGACAGATGGGCTGATTGATTGACAGATGGGCTGATTGATTGACAGATGGGCTGATTGACAGATGGGCTGATTGACAGATGGGCTGATTGACAGATGGGCTGATTGGCTGGGCTGATTGATGTGCTGGGCTGTGTGACAGGTCCTCTTTATGGGGGGGGGGCGTGTTGTGCACTGTAAACTTATGTAGACAAACTACACTGAGCTAACTTTCTGATCTCTTCTCTCTCCTCACAGATCGGTGTGTGAGGAGAGAGCAGGGATCAGGTAGTAACTCCTGTGGAGTTTGTTTACATTTGTGACCGGCTGTGATTGGACACAGCCGGTCACGTGGTAAACAGCCAATTCATTGGCTGTTTACTCTGATCGGGGACGCGCTGTGTCCAAGGGACACTCGCCTTCCCCGATCCCCGCTCTGCAAGCCTGTGGCTGCGCGCACGGAGCGCGCCGCCGAGTTTGTTTTGACAGGTGATCGGCTGTGACTTTGACACAGCCGATCACATGGTAAACAGCCAATGAAATTGGCTGTTTACCGTGATCGGGGTAGCGCTGTGTCCGAGGGACACATGCCGTCCCCGATCACCGCGCTGCGCGCCCCCGCGGGCGCGCGCAAGGCAATATCCTGCAGGACGTCATATGACGTCCAGTATCGATATTGCAACCACTTCCCGGACGTCAATTCGCTATTGACTGGGCGGGAAGTGGTTAAGTATACTTTTCTTCTGTGAATAGAGATTACTTTGACTTTGTCAGGTCATCGTTCAGGCTGTGACCCAAAGCTTGATGGAAGTATAGATGCATTGGTGGACATTACATTGGTAGACAGCAAATCAACCCCCCCATTAAACATATTTTGGCCTCCCATTTAATCATGGGTAACAGCTGGGACATTAGGAAGAATATTCCTGCTTTTCACCTGCCCAAGATTGAAGCCGTGTCCAGGTTTATGTAACAATAGAAAGGGGTCCCAGCAACCACCTACCCGCATCTTGTGTAACTGGGCCCCTAATTCTCAGAGGGTTCTTGAACAGTTTCACAGTTTGCACAAATGGTGTGTCCATCTGATATTATGGTTGTACAGAGTTTGGGAAACCTGGGACATGGAGCATTGTGTGACTGGAAGAGAGGGAGAATTTAAATACGTATTACACAGGCAGGTGGGCTGAAGAATAGGAGCCAAACCATGACTTGCTAAATTCTTCAAGAGACAAAACAGTAGTATGTCTCTTGTTCTGTTTATTTGGCGTAATTCTCATTACCTATTCTTATTCTGTATGTATGGTCTCTGCCCAGTACCACTTCTCTTGTTCTGCATGCTGGGTGTAATTTCCAGTATCTGTTCCTATTCTGCACATCCATGCACGTTGTAGTGCTTTGTATAATTTTCCATGTCTGTAGTCCCTTTGTTGAGGAAGAAATAAGGTAGTCCCCAGGTTTCTTTTAGAATAGGCTTTCTGCAAAAACATTGTTACATCTATTGTTCATTGAGCTGTGCAATGCATGTTGTTTCTTTATTACCCTGTAAACAAATCTTTCAGGTTGACATCCCTTTGACAGGTGCACTTTAACACTATCTACAATGTACAGGTATGATGTTATCCTGCAAGGCAGTAAACACTACAGGCTCATACACATGGGGAGACAAAAAGCTGCGTTAAGACATGTATTTTCTGCTTTAAAAACATCCACTGTAAAAAACGCGCCTAATCTACTTTTTTTTGTGCGCTACTAAATGCAGCACGCATTTTTGTATGTAGATGCAGCTGTGTGTATGGACTTGATATTGATATTATTGATTACTATAGTGCTGTGTTTAGATGTGTATAAAGCCTCGTACACACGATCGGACTTCCATCTGACTTTTCCGTGGATTTTGGTCCGAAGGGAGCGTTGGCCGTGAACTTGTTCTGCATACACACGGCAGAACATTTTCAGTCAACTTTCACCTAATCACGTGGTTTTTCAGCTCTTTACCACCACCCTTTGGGCAACTTCTGCTATTGTTATCTGATCTTTAGCATTGGTTCTGAGCATGCGTGTTTGTACTTTGGACTTTAGTCCTATGGACTTGTGTACACACGATCAGATTATCCTCCATCGGACATTTGTTGCGGGAAAGTTTGAGAGCATGCACAGCGAACATTTGTCCGTTGAAAAACCGAAAACAATTGTCCAATGGAGCATACACACGGTCGGATTGTCCGATAAAACAGGTCCGTCGGACCGTTGTTGTCTAAAAGTCCGATCATGTGTATGGGCCTTTAGACTATCTGCTGTATGCATCTAAATGCAGCGTTTTTTTCTTCCCATGTAATTGACCCCTAATTTAGCCATTATTTTGAGTATATTTTCTTTACCTCATGATAATTCAAAATTATCGAACATAATCTGCTGAAAACTTCAATACTTACCATGGGTTAACATGATACCGCAATCCATAATTTCTACCTGTGAACCACTGCAGAGTTCAGTTGATAACTATAGTCCCTTTGGGTAATGTTATCCACGTATTTAACACATCCTACCAAAGATACACAGAATGTTTAGGAAAAGGCTGCATTGCTGAGACATAAAATACATGTATACCTTTTATTTTGCAGCCCCCCCCCCCCCCGCCCCCTCTTTTTGTTTTAGACGTGAACCTGCACTCGGAATCCCATCCGTCATTCCAGTCCAGCCGAAGTTGTGAATATTTCATGCAGTTATGTATCTAAGTGGAGGTTAGAAGTGCTGAATGCGAGGTGTGAGGCTGGGGGTAGGGAAGGATGCTGACTGCAGCACTCATTGTAACTCATGCTTTCATGGCTTTAATTAAGATGAGTTGAGGTAGGGTGTAAATTTGTGTCTAATGGTGCATTAAGGGCAGCTAAAAAAAAAAAATATATATATATATAAATATATATATACACATATATATATATATATATATATATATATATACAGTATCTAACTAAAATGAGTACACCCCTAACATTTTTGTAAATATTTTATTATATCTTTTCATGTGACAACACTGAAGAAATTACACTTTGCTACAATGTAAAGTCACTACTTAGTGTACAGCTTGTATAACAGAGTAAATTTGCTGTCCCCTCAAAATAAATCAACACACAGCCATTAATGTCTAAACCACTGGCAACAAAAGTGAGTACACCCCTAAGTGAAAATTTTCAAATTGGGCCCAAAGTGTCAATATATTGTGTGGCCACCATTATTTTACAGCACTGCCTTAACCCTCTTGGGCATGAAGTTCACCAAAGCTTCACAGGTTGCCAATGGAGTCCTCTTCCACTCTTCCATGATGACATCACAGAGCCGGTGGATGTTAGAGACCTTGCGCTCCTCCACCTTCCATTTGAGGATGCCCCACAGATGCTCAATAGGGTTTAGGTCTGAAAACATGATTGGCCAGTCCATCACCTTTACCCTCAGCTTCTTTAGCAAGGTAGTGGTCATCTTGGAGGTGTGTTTGGGGTCGTTATCATGTTGGAATACTGCCCTGCGGCCCAGTCTACGAAGGGAGGGGATCATGCTCTGCTTCATGTCACAGTACATGTTGGCATTCATGGTTCCCTCAATGAACTGTAGCTCCCCAGTGCCAGCAGCACTCATGCAGCCCCAAACCATGACACTCCCCTCACCATGCTTGACTGTAGACGCAAGACACACTTGTCTTTGTACTCCTCACCTGGTTGCCTCCACACACGCTTGACACCATCTGAACCAAATAAGTTCATCTTGGTCTCATCAGACCACAGGACATGGTTCCAGTAATTCATGTCCTTAGTCTGCTTGTCTTCAGCAAACAGTTTGCGGGCTTATTTGTGCATCATCTTTAGAAGAGGCTTCCTTCTGGGATGACAGCCATGCAGACCAATTTCATGCAGTGTGCAGCTTATTGTCTGAGCACTGACAGGCTGACCCCCCCACCCCTTCAACTCTGCAGCAATGCTGGTAGCACTCATACGTCTATTTTCCAAAGACAACCTCTGGATATGACGCTGAGCATGTGCAGTAAACTTCTTTAGTCGACCATGGTGAGGCCTGTTCTGAGTGGAACCTGTCCTATTAAACCTCTGTATGGTCTTGGCAATCTTCTTATAGCCTAGCCCTAGGCCATCTTTATGTAGAGCAACAATTCTTTTTTTCAGATCCTCAGAGAGCTCTTTGCCATGAGGTGCCGTGTTGAACTTCCAGTGACCAGTATGAGAGAGTGAGAGTAATAACACCAAACTTAACACACCTGCTCCCCATTCACACCTGAGTTCTTGTAACACTAACGAATCACATGACACATGGGAGGAAAAATGGCTAATTGGGCCAATTTGGACATTTTCACTTAGGGGTGTACTGACTTTTGTTGCCAGACATTAATGGCTGTGTGTTGAGTTATTTTAAGGGGACAGCAAATTTACACTGCTGTATAAGCTGTACACTCACTACTTTACATTGTAGTAAAGTTTAATTTCTTCAGTGTTGTCACATGAAAATATATAATACAATATTTATGAAAATGTGAGGGGTGTACTCACTTTTGTGAGATACTGTATATATATATTCTCGCCGGTCACTTTATTAGGTTCAATAGCTTGGTAACACAAATTGCTAACAGGAACGAACAAGTCTTCTGGACTGCAGCACTCCAAAAAATAAAAGCCTTTATTTTAAAATAAGGAATCCAAAATACATGCTATACATCACGGCACACAGGTCAAAAAAATCTGGCT
The DNA here is from genome assembly GCA_029206835.1 of Rana muscosa. Taxonomy (NCBI): domain Eukaryota; kingdom Metazoa; phylum Chordata; class Amphibia; order Anura; family Ranidae; genus Rana; species Rana muscosa. The sequence goes on along the minus strand of CM055118.1, from coordinate 75,975,775 downwards.
AACATGTTTCGCACTATGCTAGTGTTTATTCAGCTATGAATAAGCACTAGCATAGTGCGAAACATGTTAGCCGGATTTTTTTGACCTGTGTGCTGTGATGTATAGCATGTATTTTGGATTCCTTATTTTAAAATAAAGGCTTTTATTTTTTGGAGTGCTGCAGTCCAGAAGACTTGTTCGTTCCTGTTTGCTGTCAATAGCATTGCTTGCACCCTCGGCTGCTGGGAGGAGGTGATTTGAAGGATTTCCACACCTGAGCGGCTCCCTTTCTCCTGTCTAACACAAATTGCTAATCAGCCAATCACATGGCAGCAACTCAATACATTTAGGCATCTAGATGTGGTAAAGACAACTTGGGATTTTCATGCACAACCATCTCTAGGATTTAAAGAGAATGTTCCTAAAAGATAAAATATCCAGAGAGCGGCAGTTGCGTGGACAAAAATTCCTTGTCAGAGGTCAGAGGAGAATGGGCAGACTGGTTTGAGATGATAAAAAGGCAACAGTAACTCAAAAAAACACTTGTTACAGCCAAGGTATGCAGGATACTATCTCTGAATGCACAACACAACAAAGCAGATGGACTACAGCAGCAAAAGACCACACCGGGTGGCACTCCTATCACTTAAGAACAGGAAACTGAGGCTACAATTCGCACAGGCTCACCAAAATTGGGTAATAGAAGATTGGAAAAACGTTGCCTGGGCTGATGAGTCTTGATTTCAGCTGCAACATTCAGATGGTAGGATGGTCAGAATTTGGCATAAATAACATGAAAGCATGGATCCATTCTGCCTTGTATCAACGGTTCAGGCTGGTGGTGTAATCATGTGGGGAATATTTTCTTTGCACACTTTGGGCCCCTTAGTACCAATTGAGCATTGTTTAAATGCCAGGGCCTATCTGAGTATTGTTGCTGACCATATCCATCCCTTGACTAGTGTACCCATCTTCTGATGGCTACTTACAGCAGGATAATGAACCATGTCACAAAGCTCAAATCATCTCAAACTGATTTCTGAGTTCGCTGTACTCTAATGGCCTCCACAGACACCAGATCTCAATCCAAAAGAGCACCTTTGGGATGTGGGGGAATGAGATATTGGCATCATGGATGATCCTATCATGTAAATTTTGACCAAAATTTCTGAGGAATGTTTCCAAACACCTTGTTGAATCCATGCCACAAAAAATTAAGGCAGTTCTAAAAGCAAAAGGGGGTTCAACCTGGTACTAGCAAAGTGTACCTAATAAAGTTGCTGCTGAGTGTATATATAAATAATCTAGGACTGAGCGTGAAAATAAATATGGATTCCCACAGAATGCATCAGTCATTTCTCTGTCAAATTTTCCCACATTCCCAAAACAGCCTTAAAGCGGAGGTTCTGCAGCGTTTTTTGTTTTTTTTTGCCCATTGAATTACTATAAACATTATTATTGCTTACTTACTGTTCTTAATGTCCATAACGCCAGCATTCCGTTATCCGACACAAGGATAACTTATAAAAACATCCGAGGGACGTTCCCATTTTGCTTATGGACATTAGAAGCCCACAAGCACCTACTTCATGATTGCGGAGAATGCCTGCATGCCAGTTTATAAAATGGCGCCATTAGAGCCGCCCTCGTCACGTGACCGACGTCACACGTCACTTTATGTGTGAAATCTCTCGAGATTTCAAGGCACGGCGCTCCACATATCATTTTGGGTAGCACGTCACTCCCAGAAATCATTGCGGCGCCGGGGAAAAATTCAGCTACGCCTACTCCCGCTGGAGAGGAATTCAGGAAGTCATATATTGGACAGCAGAGATACGGTAATTCATTTTTTTTCTAAAAAAAGATTTGCCATTTCAGTATGTGCGTTTGACAATGATGGTTTTAAAATAAAGTTGTAAGTTTGGGTGAACCTTCGCTTTAAACACACATTGCAGTCCAATCAAATCTATGTAAGGATTGTGACATTGATTTTCAGGCACAGTCACAGTCACTTGCCCGTGGATCTAAAAGCACCTACACAGATAAAGGGGATATACTGTATTGTCTTTTCATGTATACATAATAATCAAAATACGCTGGTTTGATTTTTTCTGCTGAGATTTTCCTTCACTTCCTTTCGTGGAGACACAACACGAAATGAGAGAAAATCTCTACAAAGTAAGGGTAATTCTCCTCCTAGACACCTGTCACTGGAACAGATGTTTCAAATACGACCATATTCACCTGTGCTGCCACAGCAGCCTGCATTGCACTTGGCATGTTCTTGTGTGCCCCCCTCTGTTTTGTTATTTGTTAGGCCAGCCTCTAGGCTTTAGGCCAGCCTCTAGGCCAGTGGCGGTGCGTCCTTAAGGGCGCAGGAGCGCCGCCCCTCCCTCTCCTGTCACTATCTATATACCATAGATAGATTCATGTATTGCATGAATCTATCTATGGTCGGTGCTGACACCCCTTATTCAGGTGTCCGGCCCCTTTTCAGTCACCGGGCACTTGAATTACAGCGGTGGGGGTGTTTTTTGGAAGCACCTGATTAGAGCCTTTTGCTCTAATAGGCGTCCAAAAAAGTGAGAATCGGGCGCAACGCTGTGCGTTCCTTCTCACTCAGCTCAATGTTAGCAAAGCCAAAGGAATTCACTTTGCTAACACTGACCCGCCTTTCAGCCAATCAGGTTGCCGGGTCTGTTACCGGTCGCCTGATTGGCTGAAACGTCAGGCGCTGTGATTGGACGCCTATCGGATAGGAGGACGGGAGAATTTGCATGGAGGTTAGAAGACACATGAAGGGGAGAAGACACCGCTCGCCGTCACCCGCTGCCCCACTGAGACAGGGTAAGTGCTGGGCAGATGGCGAGCGGGCGGGATCACAGTGGCAGCATTGGATGGCACAGTGGCAGCATTGGATGGCACAGTGGCAGCATTGGATGGCACAGTGGGAGCATTTGATGGCACAGTGGCAGCATTGGGAGCATTTGATGGCACAGTGGCAGCATTGGATGGCACAGTGGGAGCATTTGATGACACAGTGACAGCATTGGGAGCATTGGATGGCACAGTGGCAGCATTGGATGGCACAGTGGGGGCATTGGATGGCACAGTGGTGGCATTGGATGGCACAGTGGGAGCATTTGATGGCACAGTGGCAGCATTGGGAGCATTTGATGGCACAGTGGCAGCATTGGATGGCACAGTGGGAGCATTTGATGGCACAGTGACAGCACTGGGAGCATTGGATGGCACATTGGCAGCATTGGATGGCACAGTGGCAGCATTGGGAGCATTTGATGGCACAGTGGCAGCATTGGATGGCACAGCGGCAGTGTTTGATGGGCACAGTGGCTGCAATTGATGAGCACAGTGGCTGCGTTTGATGGCACAGTGAAGCTGCAATTGATTTTTGTTTTTTTTTCAATTTGTTTACCCCCCCCCCCCCAAAAAAAAAAATTGAGCACCAGTCGCCACTGCTCTAGGCTTTGTCTTCCTCTCATGTTCCAAGTTAGTTTAAATTTGATATACTGTATACAGAGGCTTTAGAAAGAAATGCCTTTTCTGCTTTTGAGTTTTCTTGGTGAGCTGACACTGCCTGTAAAACTTGTAAATTCAGCAAGTTGTCATACTATCTTCACAGACTAGGCCTCAAGAAGTGTGTCTTTTGCATAACATGGCAACTGAGAAAGAAAACAATACCCTGTTTTAATGACAACTCAAAAATGTTGGATTTCCCATCACTTATCACTTTCCCAGTGATGATAGTCACCGACCAAGAGACAGACAGAAGTAAAAACCTAACAGAGGGTCTTTTCTACTCTAGACAAAACTAAACCTAAAAGTTTTGCCTTTACATAAACCCTAATTAAAAAAAAATATATACTATTTTGTATGTAATCGTAATGTACATGGGTTCAGTTCACAGAAGGTTCATTGAGTTTTAAATTGCCGGTATATGACATTTCCCTGCCAACTTGTTTTTCTTTGTAAAAAATGTCATGTGAACCCCACTCCAAAATGTATACTAGACCCTTAAGGGGTATGCACACCCACCCCTATAAAATTGCCAACATTAACAATTGGCATTGTTAGCAACCCATTTAGTTTGTCCATTCGAATTCTATTTGTCCGTACCTGAACCTCATCCCTAGTAATATCACAATTTTATAAGGCAGGCCACAATGCTTATTGCTTATGGGGGCTTTGTTTCCTGGTTTGTAGCTCTGCACAATGATTGTGTGTTACTGTCCCTCTTTCCCAATGCAAGTATACTGTTCTCTGTTTTTTTAAATCACTTACTAGAACAGTGGTTCTTAACTTGAGTCAGGGACCCCCTTAAGAATCTGATGAAAGCTATGGACCCCCTCCCCAAAAATATTCACATAAACTCAACTTTGCATGCAGTGTATACTGTATATGTACTTTATTTTATTGCATTTTGATTGCCTCATATAAATACACATATGGCACCATAGGTGTGCGCAGCCTATTGCATTAGGGTGTGCACCCCAAAGTTCCAAACACACGAATGCCACCCGCTGTCACAAGGAGGAGGCTCTAGTGGTGGGAGACCATTGATTGGGAGCATATTCAATACGAGTTTAATGTGTTCCTAAGGTTGAACCTAACCTTTAATATAATGGGGGCATTTACACCGGCATCCCCCAACCACCCACCTGGTGCCGCCCCTGGATAATGCTTATTCACATAGGGTGATTAGGGTGTGCCCAGGCACACCTGGCACACCCCGTGCGCACGCCTATGTATGGCACACACAAAGTTTCACTTCTGTTCATGCAAAAAGCAATGGTCACTCATTACAAAAATGAAATACAATCATCTTGTGCAAATTTGAAAAAAACTGTTTTAATTCTGCTCAAATCTACTATTACTACTGTTACTACTGCTAGAAAATGAGAATTAGCGCTTGCATTATGGAGTTGCACAAGATGGAAGTTGTGCAGAGAACACGGACACAAATTTACATGGTGAAAGGGGTTGTAAAGCTTCCCGTTTTTTCACCTTAATGCATCATATGCATTAAGGTGAAAAAACATCCGATGCTTACAAGCCCCTCAGCCCCCCCCCCCCCGTTTACTTACCTGAACCCTCAAAAGTCCCGCATCGTGAACGCGCTGGCTTCTCGGCCTGGTCTTCTCGGCTGTTCTCGGCTCTTCATTGGAGATTGATAGCAGCACAGCCATTGGCTCCCGCTGCTGTCAATCAAATCAATGACGCAGCGCGCCGGGGCCGAGTGATACACTTGGCGGCTATGGCCGCCACTGTATCACAAGGGAGCGCGCCCGCAAGCTAACCCCCTTGGGAGAGAGCTTCCCAGAACGGGGGTTAGCTCTTGCGGGGAGGAGCCGAGACAGCCGCCGAGGGACCACAGAAGACAAGGATCGGGGCCACTCTGTGTAAAACGAACTGCACAGTGGAGGTAAGTATGACATGTTTGTTATTTAAAAAAAAAGAAAAAGGAACCTTCACAACCCCTTTAACATGGGCCAACAATGAGTCAAGGGATGTTTAGCGGTTTGCACTATAAGCAGTGGCAGGGTGCATTTTCTTTAATTTTTTTCAATTGGAAAACATTTTTTTGGACGGGAGGGGCTGTATAGTAAATGTATATGTTATTTTTTATCTGCTCCTCACAAATTGCCTGAAAACCATCCATGCATTCATGGACCACTTAGGGGTCCATGAACCCCAAGTTAAGAACCCCTGCACTAGAAAGATTATGTAGTCCAGTGCCAGGGTTGCCAACTGTCAGTAAATTTATGGACAGTTCGTAAAAAATCTGTGATTTTTTACAACTGTCAGAAAATATCAGGGGCTGATAATTTGTCATGCTGTGTTGACTTTTTAAGTGTATATCAGGCAAGTTACTTGTTATGGGTATTGTTAGTGTGTTGTGTAATTTTTTAGGTTGGCAGTAAAAAATGTTCTCCGTCAGTAAAATTTCCCATGTCTTGTCAGTAAAAAATGCTGCAGGAGGTTGACTACACTGTCCAGTGCACTCCTTAAAAGCAATGCAACCTTTCATAGGTGGAAGCTATGATATCAAAACATCAGATGACACTGTCATCAAAGAAAAAATCTAATTAGCAGAACATCAACACATTCGATGCAGCAAACACAAGGACATATTGTATATTGTCTTAAATGCATAGTGTGACATTTCAAAGCTGCAAAGAACCACACTACTGCCTTGAGGATGGGGGCTTTTGTGGCTACAAAACATTGCACTTTGAGTTTGTGACAAAACACATCCTTGCTTATGCCACATTGAGGGTGTTGGTGACATTCTATCAATTTGAACATTAATCACCAGAAAAGGGTTTCTGTTGATGAAGTGTAAAGGTCATTCTACATAGGCAAGGCAACCAAAGAAGTAACATTAGAAATACAGAAAGTAGTGCAGACAATATGAGCTGCATAACCTCATAGGTCTTTTCAGTCCACAATGTCCTTGGGAAGACTTCAAGAAACAATTCCTGCAGCTCCTATGCTGATCAGAGGTGACCCAACTGGTGCAAATGAGATACAGTATGTGTTAAAAAATAAGTAATTTTAATGGAGAATTAAACACGAGTGAGATATTATTTTATTTTCCATGACTACTTAGACGAAATGGGCCCAGGTACAATTAACTGTAACATAGATGTATAGAAAACCTTCCCCCTTGCCCCCCAGACCATTAAATGAACACACTTACAACAAATAGGTTGGAAAGGGCAAGGCCAAAGCTTTATTAAAAACCAACACATAACATGTGAACACTTTTGAACCGGTACCAGTAAGAGTTGTACTGTAAGCACACAAAAGGGGGCCTGTCCTTACCATAAGTGCTGGACAGGCCGCCTTCTTCCGATTTCCATCAAGGGCATAGCCCATTACAGCCATTTTATGCTGGCAAGGTCAAGAAACCGCAGCAAGCTGGTACATACCATCGGAAAAAGGGGCGGGAAGGTGGGCACCTCTTCCACCACGTTCCTTAAAAAGACACAGAATTCCCTGGGGCAATACTTTTACAGAGCTCAGGCCCAGTCCATCCCCCATAAACAACCAATCTTTGGTGACCACTCAGCCACCTTCTCCTGCACCTGGCCATGCCCCCATCAGTCAAGGCTCTCTTTCCCTAAGGGGCTCAAGAGGCCTTTATTCTTTTTACACATGCCTGCACTCCCTTTGCTCTTAAAAAATTAACATTGCTTTGTCAGTGGTGGCAGATGTCATGTGAGCCTTGGACAAATTCGCCTGCAGTTGCTGGAGTCTAGAACCATTGTCTCCCAAGAGCTTCCAGAAACGGTGGAAGCATATCAGAAACTCAAGGGCGATCTTGTCGATGTGGTGGTTGCTTGATTCCCTTTTGGGAATGGTCTTCTCTTCTGGTTGCAGAATCTTGATTCAGTACAACCGGTAAGAGATCCTACTATAACCATCTTTGGCTCCACAATAGGCATCTTTGCATCACATGATGTTGAAGCTAATGAGAATCTGCCTCAACCCATTTATCAAGGCTCCTAAAGCAGCTGATGCAGAAATTTGATTTAACAGCACTGCTCCAAAAACAGGAAAATATGTGTTCATCCATACCATATCTAGTAACAACTTTACTTTTTTTATGGCAGTTTCAATATGTGAAAGGTAAATTATATCAGCAGCATATAAAATGAATATACTGTTTTGTTTAAAATGATTGTGCCAATACCAATATTCAAAGCTCTTCGTAGTTATGTGTGGTATTAGTCTAGCAACGGGTCTCTGCATTGCAGAACATTTCTTCTTGTACAGACTGCTGTTTTCTTGACAACATATTGATTGCTTTAAAGGAATGCATACTATTACATACCATCATTCCTATAACTGCTAGGGACCTGCAGTCTCTCTACAGCTTCATTAACCGATTAGCTTCTAGAGAAACTGCAGATTAGCTGGTTGTTAACTGATAGGCGGCTGAGGAGCTTTTATGTCTGAGCTGATTCAAGAAGAGTGTGAGACAGGGCATTAAATAACAAGTAACTGGTTGTACGGATACTGTACAACTAACCAGAAATACTTCAAAGAAACACTAACTACACTGGAATAGATAAACTGAATGCTGATACGTAAAAGCATTTGAAGCATAGCTCCAAACAAAAATAACAAGATAAAAATGAATAGTCCATTTAGGGTCAGTCCACACTAAAGCCCCGTACACACGATCAGACGTTTTGACAACGAACTTCAAAATGAGCAAGTTTTCAAAAAAATCCTACCGTGTGTACGCTCCATCAGAGAAACTTTTTCGGTTTTCATCGGACAAAAGTTCGCTCTGCAAACGGACAAACTTTTCGGTAACAAAAGTCCTACGGTGCAAAGTCCTATCGTGTGTACAGAAATCCATCGGACTTTTGTCCGAAGTACAAATGTGCATGCCCAGAACCAATGTTAAAATCAATCAACAATAGCAGAAGTTGACCAAAGGATGGCGGTAAAGAGCAGAAAAGAGCAGAAAAATCACGTGATGTTGGGAAAGTTTGCAGAAAAGTCCTGTGGTGTGTATGCTATGGGTGTGCCCGGCCAACTCCCTTCAGACAAAAATCCACAGAAAAGTTTGTTTGAAGTCCGACCGTGTGTACGAGGCTTTAGAATTACACTGGAACACGCTACGCATTTCTGTGTGTTTCACATGAGGTTCAGTGCAATTTGAGCCCATTCATTTGAATTCATCACTTTTGAACTTTTCTAACTTTTCTTAAATTTTTACTTTTCAACTGCATTGCAACTGGATCGCATGGTACTTCTGTACCATGCGATCCAGTGCAGGTCATCCCACTGTGTTTGTGACCTGTGATTGGGGTGTTATTAACCTAATGTTGGCGCCCACTGCAGATCGCAATTACAGTGCATTTTAAACGTGGTGCTGGAAAAGCGAACAGAACACAGGGTTTCTCACATCGTGTTCTGGTGCGAATGGGGCCTAAAGGCATGATCGGATTATCCGTCGGGAATTGTGTGATGGCAGGCTGTTGTCGGACAAATGTGGGATAGCATGCTTTAAAATTGTCTGACAACAAATGTGTGTTGTCGGATTATCCGATCGTGTGTTCACAAGTCTGTCGGACCAAAATCCAAAGTACAAACACGCATGCTCAGGAGCAATGCTCACCATAACACAACATTAGCAGAAGTTGCTCAAAGGGTGGCGCTAAAGAGCTGAAAAAACACGTAGTTTCATGTTTGTTGGCCGACAATTCTTTGCCGTTTGTATGCAATACAAGTTCCTGGCCAACGCCCTTCGGACAAAAGTCCTACGTTTTGTCCTAAGAAAATCCGCTTTAGAGATAAAATAAAAAAAGTAGCTTTTGCTGCAATATCCACTTTGAGGCTCGGTTCACACCTATGCGAATTGGTTGCGGCTTACACTGCATCCAATTCGCATAACATTTTAAAAAACATTTATTTTAATGAGGCTGGTTCACATATGTGTGATTCATTCGCACTACGCATTGCCCAAAAAACGTGTGCGTTTTCTAGGCATTGAGGTGCGAATTGTCTGCATATTATCTTCTATGGGAACGCATCTGATTCTCAGATGTGTTCCGTTCTGAACAGGAATTCTCTCCCTGCTCACTACACTTCCCCCCTCCCCCTCCCCTCTCCCAGGTCATCTACAGTATAGGTGACCGCAATATTGTGTCAATCTCGCCGCTATTATCGGCGAGATTGACACCTGCGAGCCTCGTCGCGGGAGCCAGCGCCGAGCTGGCTCGCTCATCGGGAAAGGAAACATTTTTTCTTCCTTTCCCACTGAGCAACAAGCATTTCTGACATTGAGGCCAGGTTTACACTGGTGCGACACAGGGATTCGACTTGGATCCCTGCCAATACCAGGCACTGTGTTTGGTATGAATCATGAGGGGGAACTCCATGCCAAATTTTAAATAAAAAGCCGAAAAAACGGCATGGGGGTTCCCCCAAAATCCATACCAGACCCTTATCCGAGTACGCAGCCCGGCCAGTCAGGCGCCCCCCCCTCTCCTGAACCGCACCAGGCCGAATGCACTTGACATGGGGGTGGGTGCTTTGGGGCAGGGGGTAGCCCTGCGGCCCCCCCCACCCCAAAGCACCTTGTCCCCATGTTGATGAGGACAAGGGCCTCTTCCCATCAACCCTGGCCGTTTAGTTGTCGGGGTCTGCGGGCGGGGGGCTTATTGGAATCCGGGAGCCCCCTTTAATAAGGGGGCCCCCAGATCCCGGCCCCCCACCCTATGTGAATGGGTATGGGGTACATCGTACCCCTACCCATTCAACTGGAGGAAAAAAGAGTCAATAACAAAAACACACTAGGCAGGTTTTTAACCACTTGACCACTGGGCACTTAAACCCCCTTAATAACCAGACCCATTTTCAGCTTTCGGTGCTCTCACATTTTGAATGACAATTACTCAGTTATACAACACTGTACCCATATGATTTTTTTGTCCTTTTTTTCACACAAATAGAGCTTTCTTTTGGTGGTATTTAATCACTGTTGGGTTTTTTATTTTTTGCGCTATAAGAGAAAAAAGACTGAAAATTTTGTAAAAAAATGATATTTTTTTTCGTTTCTGTTATAAAATTTTGCAAATTACTATTTTTTCTTCATAAATTTTGGCCAAAATTTATACTGCTACATATCTTTGGTAAAAATAAGTACAAATTGGTGGATATTATTTGGTCTTTGTGAATGTTATAGAGTCCACAAGCTATGGTGCCAATATCTGAAAATTGATCACACCTGAAGTACTGACGGCCGATCTCATTTCTTGAGACCCTAACATGCCAGAAAAGTACAAATACCCCCCAAATGACCCCTTTTTGGAAAGAAGACATTCCAAGGTATTCAGAAAGAGGCATTGTGAGTTGTCATTTTTTCCCACAATTCTTTGCAAAATCAAGATTTTTTTTTCTCTTTTTTTTTTCTCACAAAATTGTCATATTAGCAGGTTATTTCTCACACACAGCATATGCATTCCACAAATTACACCCCAAAACACATTCTGCTATTACTCCCGAGTATGGCGATACCACATGTGTGAGACTTTTACACAGCGTGGCCACATACAGAGGCCCAACATGCAGCGAGCACCTTCAGGCGTTCTGGAGCACCCAGGCCAATTCTGACATTTCTCTCCTACATGTAAAAATCATCATTTGTTTGCTAGAAAATTACATAGAACCCCAAAACATTATATATGTTTTTTTAGCAAAGACCTTAGAGAATATAATGGTGGTTGTTGCAACTTTTTATCTCACACGATATTTGCGCAGCAATTTTTTTAACGCGTTTTTTTACGGGAAAAAAATGTTTTGCGCTTAAAAAAAAAACCAGTAAAGTTAGCCCAATGTTTTTGCATAATGTGAAAGATGAAGTTACGCCGAGTAAATAGATACCTAACATGTCACCCTTAAAAATTGCACACACTCGTGGAATGGCGCCAAACTTCGCTACTTAAAAAATCCCCATAGGCGACGCTTTAAATATTTTTACTGGTTACATGTTTTGAGTTACAGAGGAGGTCTAGGGCCAAAATGATTGCTCTCGCTCTAACGTTCGCAGAGATACCTCACATGTGTGGTTTGAAAACCGTTTTCATATGTGGGCGGGACTTATGTATGTGTTCGCTTCTGTATGCGAGCTCACGGGGACAGGGGCGCTTTAAAAAAATATATATTTTTTTATTGTTCATTTTACTTTATTTATTTTAGTTTGACATGTTTTTCCGCCCCAAAAATTTTTTTGATCACTTTTATACCTATTACAAGGAACGTAAACATCCCTTGTAATAGGAATATGGCATGACAGGTCCTCTTTACAGTGAGATATGGGGTCAATAAGACCCCACATCTCACCTCTAGGCTGGGAAGCCTGAAAAAAAACAACAATCCTGGCTTTGATCGTAGCGGTGAGTCGGTAGAAGCACCGGAGGGCAGCGGGAGGGGGGACATCCCCTCTCGCCTCCCGTAAGAATGATCAAGCAGCGGAACAGCCACTATGATTGTTCTTATGGTGTAGGGAATCGCCGGCTGAAAAAACTAATATCTGAATGATGCCTGTAGCTGCACCAATTATTCAGATATCTCCGCACAAAGTCAAGGACGTCATATGACAGCCGGCGGGCGGGAAGTGGTTATTGCAGAGTATTGCCGGGCATTGCGGAGTATTGCCGGGCATTGCGGAGTATTGCCGGGCATTGCAGAGTATTGCGGAGTATTGCAGGGCATTGCGGAGTATTGCGGACTATGGCAGGGTATTGCGGAGTATGGCAGGTTATTGCACGGGGTATTGCACAGGGGGTATTACACAGGGTATTGCAGGGTATTGCGCAGGATTTTGCAGGGTATTGCAGAGTATTGCGCAGGGTATTGCAGAGTATTGCGCAGGGTATTGCAGAGTATTGCGCAGGGTATTGCGCAGGGTATTGCAGAGTATTTTGCAGGGTATTGCGCAGGGTATTGCAGAGTATTTTGCAGGGTATTGCGCAGGGTATTGCGGAGTATTGCGCAGGGTATTGCAGAGTATTGTGCAGGGTATTGCAGAGTATTGCGCAGGGTATTGCAGAGTATTGCGCAGGGTATTGCAGAGTATTTTGCAGGGTATTGCAGAGTATTTTGCAGGGTATTGTGCAGGGTATTGCAGAGTATTGCGCAGGGTATTGCAGAGTATTGCGCAGGGTATTGCAGAGTATTGCACCAGGGTATTGCAGAGTATTTTGCAGAGTATTGCGCAGGGTATTTTGCAGAGTATTGGCAGGGTATTGCACCAGGGATGGCTGAACAGGGATAGATGGATGGCTGGATCTGTGACTGCAATTGTCACAGATCCAGCCCGCAGAGCTGCTGCTGCCATCCGCTTTCTCCCCCTCTCCTCTCACACTGTACCGAACGGTACAGAGAGGGGAGGGAGGAACCGGCGTCATCACATGACGCTGGTCTGTTTACAAGTGATTGCTCCGTCATTTGACGGAGCGATCACGTGGTAAACGGCCGCTATCAGCGGCGATTTACCGCGATTCGTGATCCGCCGGGTCCTCTGGACCCGGCGGTCACGGAGTTTCCCGCGTGCACGCCCCAGGGGGCGCGCGGGAGCGCGATTATGGGAGGACGTTATATAACGTCCTCCCAGAGTTAAGCAACCACCTTGTCGGCGTTATTTGTCGGCAGGTGGTTGCCAAGTGGTTAAAGTAATTTATTAGGCAGCCTCGGGGGTCTTCTTCCGACTTTGGGGGTCGGATCCCAAATCCCAGTTCTATCAGGGGAGAGGAGACAGATGTGTGTTCCTACTAATTAGGAACAACGATCTATCTCCTCTTCTAGTCAGCCACATCCCTGCCCCCCCCCCCCCACAGTTAGAACACATCTAGGGAACACAGTTAACCCCTTGATGTAAACAGACAGATCCCAGTTCTGTCGTGGGAAGAGAGACAGATTTGCTGTTCCTAGTGATAAGGAACAGCAATCTTTCTCCTCTTCCAGTCACTACACTGCACCCACAGTTAGAAACACCTCCCTAGGGAACACTTAACCCCTTGATCGCCCCCTAGTGTTTACCCTTTCCTTCCAGTAACATTTATACAGTAATCAGTGGCTATTTTTAGCTCTAATCGCAGTATAAATGTTATTGGTCCCAAAAAATTGTCAAAAGTGTCCGATCTGTTGCAGTCCCGATAAAAATCGCAGATCGCCACCATTACTAGTAAAAATAAAAATGTATAATAAAAATGCCATTACTCTATCCCCTATTTTGTAGACACTATAGCTTTTGCGCAAACCAATCAATATAAGGTTTATTGCGATTTTTTTTTTACCAAAAATATGTAAAAGAATACATATCAGCCTAAACTGAGGAAGAAATTTGGGGGATAGTTATTATGGCAAAAAGTAAAAAGAAAGCTATATTTGTGGGAAAAAAGGACATCAATTTAGTTTTTGTGCAACATTGCACGACCGTGCAATTGTCAGTTAAGATGTCGCAGTGCCTTATCGCAAAAAAATGTCCTGGTCATTAAGGGGCCAAAACTTCTGGGGCTGAAGTGGTTACCCACTCAAAGACTTGATGTTAAACTCTCTTCCTGTCCAGGACAGGTTTCAGTTTTCAGCACTGAAAGTCAATCTTTTGAAGACTAAATTTTTTTGCCACAAGTTTTTGAAAAATGAAAATGTTTTTCTTTTCAAAAAGTTGTGATTTTAAATTAGGTATTTCATACAAAATATGGGCACATTTACAAGTATACCCCAAAACATATTCTTTTACTCCCTACGAATATGGGGATGCAACATGTGTGAGACTCTTTTGCTGCCTAGTCAGAGGGAGGGGCACAAAACCCAAGTAGCACACAGCATGTTTATACAAATTACTCCCCAAACTAGGGATGAGCTTCGTGTTTTCAGTTAGTTAGATAGAGCAGGCAGGCGATTGAGTTAGCTTTAAGCCCCGTACACACGATCGGCTTGACTGATGAAAACCGTCCGATGGATGGTTTTCATCAGACCAACCGATCGTGTATGGTACCCATCGGTCTTTTTTCCATCGGTTGTAAAAAATAGAACTTGTTTTAAAATTTTCCGATGGATAAAAAACCGATGGGAGGGGCGTGGCCTAGCGAGCGAGCCGGATGGACGTGTGTTAGAGGAGCTCCGGCGAACTCAGGGACAATAGCGGCACAAACCGACCATCCACAGCGGATTCACCGAGATAAACGGCGGGTACAGCACCGACTCTCATCCATCATGTCCGGGAAGAGACGGCAGGATAAAAAATTGCAGCGCCTGACGGATTTTTATCCCACGAGCGGCAAGGCCGAGGGGCAAGATGGCGCTGAGGCCTACTTTTCACCGGAGACCTCGAGGCATCAACGTTCTTCACCAAAAGGTAACCGCACTCAAATAAGAGACTCCCCGGATGATGGGGGGCACTGTCCTTCTACCCCATCCACCAGCAGCCCAGTAAAGACCAGACCCAGGCTGGATGCCGAGGGATTAGATAGAGCGGGGAGCCCGGCCTCAGTTTCCGGGGATGACACCAGAGAACTCCCAGACTCCATCGAATCTTTTCCCACACAAAACATGCCGGTCATGGACACTGTCCTAAAAGACATGCTTTTGTCATTGAGAAGTACCCTGCAAGCAGACATGGCAGGCTACCTGCATCGTACCAACAGAGATATCCAAGAGGTGGGGCACAGAGTAGATCACATAGAGACTAAAATGGGGGAATATGCTTCTGTCATAAATGAGCTAGTGGATGCCCATGAAGAAGTCTAAGCAGAATCAGACTGGATCAAAGCTAAAATGGCAGACTTAGAGGACAGATCCAGAAAAAATAATCTAAAGATAAGAGGGATTCCTGAATCTGTACTGCAATCAGATCTAGCCCCTCACACCGCCGCCATATTCAAATCCCTCGTACCATCACTTACAGTTTTAGACATAACCATCGACAGAATCCATAGACTACCTAAACCCGCCCACCTGTCTGACCAAATACCCAGGGATGTAATCCTTAGACTACATTTCTTCCATGTTAAAGAGCAACTTATGTCTGTAATGAGAAAGCAAGACCAGATCCCTGCTCAGTGCCAAAACCTGCAATTCTTCGCGGATCTGTCGCAATACACATTGCAGAAACGCAAAAGTCTGAACACAGTGACAAAAGCACTACGTAACCATAAAATCATGTATAGATGGGGCTACCCCACGAAACTAACTGTCACCAGGAACAACCGCACATATACCGTGAATTCCCTGGAGAAGGGCATTGCTCTCCTGAGAGAATGGGATATCTTACCAGACCTACGAGAGGATCCTGCCTCAGCCAGTAACCCACGCCGACTCTCCCAAGAGTGGAAAGTAGTCACCACCAAAAACGCCTCTTCCCACTCCTAAACACCATAGGATGGCATTGCAAGTATACTCTGTTCCTGACCATAGGAGTCGCTAGTTCAGAACTTGTCCCCCAAAAATGTCCAACAGCGTTAAGCTGTCATTGGGTACCAATACCCCCAAGTGGAGTTGCATTAAGATCAATGTAACTAAGTTGACTGTTAACCTCTTTTTGTTCTCCTCCCATTGTTTGTTTCCTATTTTTTATTTTTTTTTTCTTCTCTCTCTCTTTCCTTTTTTTTTCTCTTCTCTTTCCCCAACTCTTTGTGTTGTGCACATGGGACGTGGTCGACACAGCTCCGAATTTATCGTCATATCCACACAGCGAGAAATCACCAGAAAGACAACAGCGGAAGCAATAATTGCCAACAGAGACATCAGCCACCTGCAACCCTCCATGGTGCCGTCAACACCTCAAAAGATTCGACCTAGTAAGTCCTATCACCAACACAACATCTTTAGCATAACAACTATATATAGACCAAGTGTTGAGATAGAGACTTCATCTCAGTTTCAAGACTTACTCTATAATTAGACTATGTCTGTCAACATAGTGTCTATTAACGCTAAGGGGCTCAACCACCCCATGAAACGCAAGTCCTTGTGGCAAGAAGCACTGTTACACAAGGGAGACATTCTATGTGCTCAAGAGACACATTTTTGCAGGAGAGCACCACCAAAATGTACACACAAGAACTTTCCGTTTGTATATACAGCTAATGCGGACTCCAAAAGTAAAGGAGTCCTAATAGCCGTTCGTGACTCAGTAGCGTTTATGGTTACATCAGGAGATCCAGGACCCCTTGGGCAGATACCTGATTCTATTATGCACAATTAACTCCGCGCCATATACCCTAGTGACTGCCTACTCACCAAACAAACATCAGGTGCATTTCTTCAACACATTGTTGAGAAGAATCAGGAAATGCCAAAAAGGCCCACTTATTTTGTGCGGGGACTTCAACCTTATTCCATATCCAACAATTGACTCAACGTCCAAACCCTTGCGCAGCCCACCTTCATTAAGTTCTTCTTTCAGGAAATATGATGTTTATGATGCCTGGAGATGTATACATGGTAATGAGAGAGACTTTACTTTTTTCTCTGCACCCCACAAGGTATATACTAGGATTGATCTTGCCATAGTTGACCAACAGATTCTGCTAAACACCAAAGATGTCCGCATCAACTCTATAACATGGTCAGATCATGCATCAATTGTATTGACTCTTGCCAACGCCACATACCCCAGACCTAGCCCAGTGTGGAGGCTGAACACTTTTGTGTTACAACAGACTGCCACTAAAGAGCAAATAGCGAAGCATCTAAATAATTTTTTTAGAGATAATGCTAATTCTGTGCAATGTCCCTTTGTAATGTGGAACGCCCATAAGGCGTTTATAAGAGGTATGTTTATTCAAATAAGCGCGGGGGTAAGGAGGCGGAGGCAGCAGCGAACAGTAGAACTAACAAAACAGATCTCAGAATTGGAAACCCAAAACAAAGCATTATTTGACCAAACTACCACACAAAAATTGACGCAACTTAGGTATGAACTCAGGCTACATCTTTTAGATAGCTTTGAAAAAGCCACCAAAAGACTTAAAATGAATTACTACGCTAATGGTAATAAGGCAGGGAAACTCCTAGCGCAGAATCTCCAAGGCCATAGATACAAGTCTTGAATTCCGTACATTTTACATCCAGCTACCAATCAGAAAGAATTTCATCCCCAAAAAATTGCGGATGCTTTCAGCCACTATTACGGATCCCTATATAACTTAAAAGATGACACTGCCACTATACAACTGACCCCGGAGGTCATCAATGATTTTTTGGGGAAACTATCAATACCTAAATTGTCACCTCAACAGTTACAATCTCTTAACCACTTGACCACTGGGCACTTAAACCCCCTTAATAACCAGACCAATTTTCAGCTTTCGGTGCTCTCACATTTTGAATGACAATTACTCAGTCATACAACACTGTACCCATATGAAATTTTTGTCCTTTTTTTCACACAAATAGAGCTTTCTTTTGGTGGTATTTAATCACTGTTGGGTTTTTTATTTTTTGCGCTATAAGAGAAAAAAGACTGAAAATTTTGTAAAAAAATGATTTTTTTTTCGTTTCTGTTATAAAATTTTGCAAATTACAATTTTTTCTTCATAAATTTTGGCCAAAATTTATACTGCTACATATCTTTGGTAAAAATAAGTACAAATTGGTGGATATTATTTGGTCTTTGTGAAAGTTATAGAGTCCACAAGCTATGGTGCCAATATCTGAAAATTGATCACACCTGAAGTACTGACGGCCTATCTCAATTCTTGAGACCCTAACATGCCAGAAAAGTACAAATACCCCCCAAATGACCCCTTTTTGGAAAGAAGACATTCCAAGGTATTCAGAAAGAGGCATTGTGAGTTTTTTGAAGTTGTCATTTTTTCCCACAATTCTTTGCAAAATCAAGATTTTTTTTTTCTCTTTTTTTTTTTTCACAAAATTGTCATATTAGCAGGTTATTTCTCACACACAGCATATGCATTCCACAAATTACACCCCAAAACACATTCTGCTATTACTCCCGAGTATGGCGATACCACATGTGTGAGACTTTTACACAGCGTGGCCACATACAGAGGCCCAACATGCAGGGAGCACCTTCAGGCGTTCTGGAGCACCAAGGCCAATTCTGACATTTCTCTCCTACATATAAAAATCATAATTTATTTGCTAGAAAATTACATAGAACCCCAAAACATTATATATGTTTTTTTAGCAAAGACCTTAGAGAATATAATGGTGGTTGTTGCAACTTTTTATCTCGCACGATATTTGCGCAGCAATTTTTTTAACGCGTTTTTTACGGAAAAAAAATGTTTTGTGCTTAAAAAAAAAAAAAAACAGTAAGGTTAGCCTTACTCACACTCGTGGAATGGCGCCAAACTTCGCTACTTAAAAAATCCCCATAGGCGACGCTTTAAATATTTTTACTGGTTACATGTTTTGAGTTACAGAGGAGGTCTAGGGCCAAAATGATTGCTCTCGCTCTAACGTTCGCAGAGATACCTCACATGTGTGGTTTGAAAACCGTTTTCATATGTGGGCGGGACTTATGTATGTGTTCGCTTCTGTATGCGAGCTCACGGGGACAGGGGCGCTTTAAAAAAAAAAAAAAAATGTATTCTTCATTTTACTTTATTTATTTTAGTTTGACATGTTTTTCCGCCCTAAACATTTTTTTGATCACTTTTATACCTATTACAAGGAACGTAAACATCCCTTGTAATAGGAATATGGCATGACAGGTCCTCTTTACAGTGAGATATGGGGGGGGGGTGTCAATAAGACCCCACATCTCACCTCTAGGCTGGGAAGCCTGAAAAAAAGACAAAAAAAAAACAACAATCCTGGCTTTGATTGTAGCGGTGAGTCGGTAGAAGCACCGGAGGGCGGCGGGGGGGGGACATCCCCTCTCGCCTCCCGTAAGAATGATCAAGCGGCGGAACAGCCGCTATGATTGTTCTTATGGTGTAGGGAATCGCCGGCTGAAAAAGCTAATATCTGAATGATGCCTGTAGCTGCTCCCATCATTCAGATATCCCCGCACAAAGTCAAGGACGTCATATGACGGCCGGAGGGCGGGAAGTGGTTATTGCAGAGTATTGCCGGGCATTGCGGAGTATTGCCGGGCATTGCGGAGTATTGCTGGGCATTGCGGAGTATTGCCGGGCATTGCAGAGTATTGCCGGGCATTGCGGAGTATTGCAGGGCATTGCGGAGTATTGCGGACTATAGCAGGGTATTGCGGTGTATGGCAGGGTATTGCGGTGTATGGCAGGGTATTGCACGGGTATTGCACAGGGTATTGTGGAGGGTATTGCACAGGGTATTGTGGAGGGTATTGCAGAGTATTGTGGAGGGTATTGCAGAGTATTGTGGAGGGTATTGCAGAGTATTGTGGCGGGTATTGCAGAGTATTGTGCAGGGTATTGCAGAGTATTGTGCAGGGTATTGCAGAGTATTGTGCAGGGTATTGCAGAGTATTTTGCAGAGTATTGCGCAGGGTATTGCAGAGTATTTTGCAGGGTATTGCAGAGTATTTTGCAGGGTATTGCAGAGTATTTTGCAGGGTATTGCAGAGTATTGTGCAGGGTATTGCAGAGTATTGCACCAGGGTATTGCAGAGTATTGCACCAGGGTATTGCAGAGTATTGCACCAGGGTATTGCAGAGTATTGCACCAGGGTATTGCAGAGTATTTCGCAGGGTATTGCAGAGTATTTCGCAGGGTATTGCAGAGTATTTCGCAGGGTATTGCAGAGTATTGCACCAGGGTATTGCAGAGTATTGCACCAGGGTATTGCAGAGTATTGCACCAGGGTATTTTGCAGAGTATTGGCAGGGTGTATTGCAGAATATTGGCAGGGTATAGCACAGGGATGGCTGAGCAGGGATGGATGGATGTCTGGATCTGTGACTGCAATTGTCACAGATCCAGCCCACAGTGCTGCTGCTGCCATCCGCTCCCTCCCCCTCCCCTCTCACACTGTACCGATCGGTACAGAGAGGGGAGGGAGGAACCGGCGTCATCAAATGACGCCGGTCTGTTTACAAGTGATTGCTCCGTCATTTGACGGAGCGATCACGTGGTAAACGGCCGCTATCAGCGGCGATTTACCGCGATTCGTGATCCGCCGGGTCCTCTGGACCCGGCGGTCACGGAGTTTCCCGTGTGCGCGCCCCAGGGGGCGCGCGGGAGCGCGATTCTGGGGGGACGTTATATAACGTCCTCCCAGAGTTAAGCAACCACCTTGTCGACGTTATTTGTCGGCAGGTGGTTGTTAAGTGGTTAATCACCCATTTTCTGAAGAGGAAATTCAGAAAACTATAGACTCCCTACCCATGAATAAATCACCGGGGCCGGATGGGTTTTGCAGTGAATACTATAAAGAATTTAAAACTATATTGACCCCCTTCTTGGCACCGGTGTTCACATCAGCAGCTGCCTCGGCCTCTTTCCCTACTGAGATGTTGGAAGCTCTAGTGGCAGCCCTACCAAAGCCAGGAAAGGAGCCCACCACTCCATCCAACTTTAGACCAATCTCATTATTAAATATTGACTTGAAACTGTACGCTAAACTTTTGGCCTCTCGCCTGCTGGATATTTTGCCCACTCTAATTCATCCCGACCAGTCTGGCTTTACTAAACATAGACAAGCCTCTGATGCGACTAGACGCATGATTAATATCATACATCTAGCGAAATTACAGCGAAGGCCTTCTCTGCTCCTAACGTTGGATGCGGAGAAGGCCTTTGATCGAATACACTGGTTGTATTTGGCCAAAGTTTTGGAATCATTTGGGTTTGAGGGCCATATATTTTCAGCCATTATGGCTTTATATTCCAAGCCTTCAGCCAAGGTATTTATGTCCGGCACTATATCCACACCATTTGCTATTACAAACGGGACCAGGCAAGGATGTCCTTTATCCCCTTTAATTTTCAACCTGTTAATGGAACCTTTGGCCATTTACATCAGAAACCACCCAAAAATAATAGGATTCCCCATAGGACAAGATAGCCACTCTATAAGTCTCTTTGCTGACGACATCATCATGATATTGACAAAGGTGGGCTCCTCTCTGGCGGTGGCTCACGAAGCTTTAAACTTATTCAACAAAGTCTCCTATTACAAGGTTAACGACAACAAATCTTATATCCTTGGTCTAGAAATAGATCAACTCACGTGTGATAGTCTCCAAAAGCAGTTCCCGTACAGATGGGCCACAGAAGGCATAAATTATCTAGGGGTGACACTGACCGCAGACACACATAAGACCATGGAAGCTAACTACACTAAATACCTAGTAAACCTACCTCAAAAATTGCAATCTTTATCGAAGACAGAATCAACCTGGTCGGGGCGTCTAGCGGCATTTAAGATGATGCTACTCCCCCAGCTTCTATATATCTTTAGAGCTCTCCCCATACCAGTGCCAAACAATTTCTTTGCCCGGGCGCAGTCCATGATTAATGGATTCCTCTGGCAGGGGAAAAGAGCCAAGTGTGCATTCCACAAACTGATTAAAACAAGAGGAGCAGGAGGAGTGGGGCATGTGTTATTAAAAGATTACTATTATGCAGCAATTCTAGCACAACTAAAATCCTGGTTCCCTGGCATCCATGTAACAAGATGGCAAGCTTTGGAAATGTTCCAGGCTCCAACCCATAGACTGCATGACTTGCTACTCACCTATGAGCACATGCCCCGCTGCTCCTTAAAATTCTCACCTACTATGGAAGCCTCCCTATCTGCTTGGACAGTACTTCTAGACCTACCCGAAACAGATATCCCTATGAAATCTATACCTGTACCTATCACAAGTTTAGCGCTACTAATACCGGACCTGAATATTAACCACTGGGTACATAAGGGGATCAGCTCTATTGATGATCTTTATATAGGACCTGCGTTAAAATCTTTCAGAGCACTACAGATCGACAATAACTTAGAACCTAGAGACCAGTTCACGTATTTAAGAATCTCCCACCTATTGCTACCCAAAACGCCTATTAATACGAAAGTCCCCTGGAAAATCTTCCTATACTTGACTAACCCCAAGTCTACCAGTAAGGGTATTTCCCTATTCTATGATCTTCTACATCTTAAATCGATTTGTGTCAAATCTCCTACTATGAGAACCTGGGAAATCGATCTTAATATGTCATACACCATTGAACAGTGGCAATGGGCCATTTCGTCCATCTACAAAGCCACTAAATGTGTAAATCTATGGGAACTTCACCAAAAGATATACTTAAGATGGTATTTGACCCCCACACGATTAGCAGGGTTTAACCCTGACGCATCTCCACTATGTTGGAGAAAATGTGGGCATAGAGGTTCTATTTCACATATCCTATGGGCGTGTCCCAAAATACGCCATTATTGGCTCAACGTATTTCACATTATTAACAGAGTCACTAAGTACCGGTGCCCTAATAACCCTAGTATGGCTATGCTATCTCTGGGAATCGAGACAATACCACACCCTATGAGAAATGTAACTATTCAGATCCTTACTAGTGCCCGATTAGAACTCACAAGACGATGGCTAAAAGTAGAGATTCCCACGATCAAGGATGTGATAAAAACCACAAAACTGCATATTTCTTACGAACTTATGTTCGCGGCCTCTCAAGGCATATATGCATCCAAGTGCCAGACTTGGAATCCCTGGGTCGAGTGGTACCATAGTTATGATTCCACCTGATTACAACCCAACAACCATTAACTAGAACTCTTTCTCCCTGACAAAGAGTGAGGAACACACGCCCCTTGTGCACCACATCCCCCCTCCCCCTTCTCTTTCTTTCTACTTTTCTTTTATTCACTTATTATTTTATCCTTCATCCTACTGATTCACCATGTGCGAAAACTGCTTTACATCACCATACATATAAACACAAACCGACATCCTTTAGTTGGCCTGTTCTACACCAAAGCCAACGGCACACATGACATATCATGACCACAACTGTTATACGGAAACAACAATTCAAAGAGGTAGGATAAGAGTCCCGCACAATAAATATTAATAAATAGGGGTGTGGGGCCAGTCTCTTGGCGCAGTGTGTACCCAAATGGGGCGCTGTGGGAGTGGATAACATATCCGGGAGCATATTTATGAGCAGACTTTATTCTACAATGTCAAAGTTAGATATACCCTTACTTTATCACCTGGTATAGCGAAATAAAAGGATAAGCAGTGCTGATAAATGTTGAATTGAAATGGATGTATATACCTATTCTATGTTATTACCGATTATCGACTACTTCTTTTGTTATACTCGATACTCTTGTTAATGTTTTGGAAGCATTACCAATAAAAATATATTGAAGTAAAAAACCGATGGGAATTTCCGATCGTCTATGGACAAGTCCATTGGTTAAAAAACCCACGCATGCTTAGAATCAAGTCGACGCATGCTCAGAAGCATTAAACTTCATTTTTCTCGGCTCATCGGAGTGTTTTACGTCACCGCGTTTGGAACGGTCGGTTTTTTGACTGATGGTGTGTAGCCAAGACTGATGAAAAACAGTTTCATCGGATTTCCGATGGACAAATCCATTGGACGAAAATCCATAGGTTATCCGATCGTGTGTACGGGGCTTAAGTCAGTGTATTTAGTATATATATGCATCCTAGGAGTTGTGTGTGTGTGTGTATATATATATATACAGTATATATATATATATATATATATATATATATATATATACTGTGAGGGGGTTAGCTCGGCAGCGGGTGTGTGTGACCCCCGAGATGGGCTCCCCACACAAAACAGGCCCAGCAAACGGAGGTTGTGGTTTTCAAAATCAAAAAGGTGCGGTTTATTTTCTATTTACAGTGACAAAACACAGCAAAGCAAAAGAAACATAAACAAAATAAGTCCTGGTCAACTTGACCTCTGACTAAACATACAGGTTTCCTAACTAACAACTGGGATCAGCCTAGTGCTGTCCTAGTCCCTAAGTCCCTGGTTTTAAATGTCCAAGCAAATAGCCACACAGGCTTTGTCTCACCGCACAGGGGTTCACTCTCCCTAGACAGTCCACACAGGTCTGGGTCCAGGCATGAGCTAACATCTAATGAAGCTGGGAGTTCTTATAGAGGCCTAAATGAGCTGACAAGCTTCAGCTGGTCTCATCAACTCCCTGTCTGCACGACGCCCCACACACTCCCTAGAGGTATGAGTCATCCATGAGCCCACTAGCCTTAGCTGGGCTTATACAACTCTCCACCTAGTTGTATAAGTCGGCGTAAAGCCTGAATCTGGGCGAAATATATCTACCCCCCTGGATGCAACCAGGTGACTTTACCTTCCTGCTGTCACATACCCCCCCCTCTTGTTTTAACCTCGGGGTTGGAACACCAGCAATCAGGCATTCATGTACTCGAGACAAAGCATCCACATTCCCCATTTGAACGCCAGGGCGATGCTTTACTGTGAAGTTGAATTCCTGGAGGGCCAGGAACCACCTATTCACTCTTCTATTTGTTTCCTTGTTTTGAGCCATCCACTTTAACGGAGCGTGATCCGTAACCATGTCAAAGTGCCTACCTAGCAGGTAGTACCGAAGGGAATCTAGAGCCCACTTCACCGCTAAACACTCCTTTTCAACGGTGGCGTAATTTACCTCATGGGACTTCAACTTCCTGCTGAGGTAAATGACTGGGTGCTCTTCCCCGTTCCAGACCTGGGACAATACTGCTCCTAACCCCACATCTGACGCATCACTTTGTACGACAAAGTCTTTAGAGAAGTCGGGTGAGTACAACACTGGCTGGCTACATAAGGCTTGTTTCAAGAATTGGAATGCTGCCTCAGCCTCGGGGGTCCATTTAATCATGACCGACCCTTTCCCCTTCGTCAGGTTGGTTAGGGGCACAGCCTTAGAAGCAAAGTGGGGAATGAATCGCCGATAATACCCAGCGATTCCCAGAAAGGCTCGTACCTGCTTCTTGCTGTTGGGACGTGGCCAACTCTGGATGGCCTCGACTTTGTTGAGTTGGGGTTTTATTACTCCCCTCCCAATGGTGTACCCAAGATATTTGGCCTCCTCCTGCCCAATGGTACACTTCTTGGGGTTAGCCGTAAACCCCGCTTCCCGAACAGAGTCCAGGACTGCTTGCACTTTTGGCAGATGTGAGGCCCAATCTGTGCTATGGACAATTATGTCATCCAGGTAAGCCGCAGCATACTTCCGATGGGGCCTCAGCATCTGGTCCATTTTCCGCTGGAATGTGGCCGGCGCATTCTGTAACCCGAACAGCATTCTTTTATATTGGAACGCCCCGTCTGGGGTTACAAATGCGGTTTTCTCTTTGGCCGACTTGGCCAGGGGGATTTGCCAATACCCTTTTGTGAGGTCAAGAGTCGTCATGTATCGGGCTGTTCCCAGCCGGTCGATCAACTCATCTATACGTGGCATGGGGTAGGTGTCAAATTTTGTAACTTTGTTCAACTGTCGAAAATCGTTACAAAATCGCCAGCTCCCATCCGGTTTAGGCACCAACACAATGGGACTAGACCAATCACTTTGGGACTCCTCTATCACCCCTAAGTTCAGCATTTTCTGTACTTCCTCCCGTATTGCCTCCCGTCGGGCCTCTGGGATCCGATAGGGTTTTAACTTCACCCTTTCACCGGGCGGGGTAATGATGTCATGCTCTACCCCAGATGTTTGTCCCGGCAGCTCAGAGAATACCTCCTTGTTGCGAAGCACAAACTCCTTAACCTCCTGTTGTTGGGGTTGTGACAAGGTGGCTGCTATTCCAACCTCCGGAATCACGCAACCAGTTTGAGCTGGTGACCAAGTGTCTGCGACTAGGGACTCTCTATCCCTCCAGGCTTTCAACAGATTAACGTGATAGATCTGTTCGGGCTTTCGCCTTCCTGGTTGTCTGACCTTGTAATTCACTTCGCTCACTTTTTCCATTATCTCGTAGGGGCCTTGCCATTTGGCAAGGAATTTACTTTCAACCGTAGGGACAAGTACCAGTATCCTATCCCCCGGGGAAAAGGTACGGGTCTTGGCTCCACGGTTGTACACTCTCTGCTGTGCTAACTGCGCTTGGGCCAAATGTTCCTTCACGATGGGCATTACCTGTGCAATTCGGTCTTGCATCAGGGCGACATGCTCAATCACACTCCTGTGGGGAGAACTCTCACTTTCCCAAGTTTCCTTGGCAATATCCAACAGCCCTCTTGGGTGTCTCCCATACAGTAACTCAAAGGGGGAGAATCCCGTAGAGGATTGGGGCACCTCCCTAATAGCAAACATCAGATAAGGAAGTAGACAGTCCCAATCCTTTCCATCTCTATCCACCACTTTCTTCAACATTTGTTTTAGGGTTTTGTTGAACCTTTCAACCAGCCCATCGGTTTGGGGGTGATACACAGATGTACGTAATTGCGTCACTTTGAACAATTTACACAGCTCCTTCATAACCCGGGACATAAAGGGTGTACCTTGGTCCGTAAGCAGTTCTTTACAAATACCCACCCGGCTAAACACAAGAGATAGCTCTTTGGCTATGGTTTTGGCCGAGGTATTTCGGAGAGGGATCGCTTCTGGATAACGGGTGGCATAGTCCATTATAACTAATATGTACTGGTGCCCCCTAGCGGACTTGATTATAGGACTTACCAAATCCATGGCGATCCTCTCAAACGGGACCTCAATGATGGGTAGAGGGACCAGCGGGCTACGGAAATGTGGCATCGGGGCCGACCTCTGACACACAGGGCAGGAGGAACAATAATTTTCTATGTCCTTCATCACCCCCGGCCAATAGAATCTCTGTAATACCCTCTCTCGGGTTTTCTCTGTCCCCAGATGACCTCCAAGAATGTGCCCATGGGCCAACTCCAACACCAACTTCCTGTAAGGTTTGGGCACCACAAGCTGCTCAACGGTTTCTTCTGCCCTTTTTGCCACCCGATACAGTAGGTCCTTCTCTACGCTGAAGTATGGGTAAGTGCAGGTATTATCTGGGTTCACTAACTCGCCATCTATTTTCACTACGTTTTCCCGTGCCTTTATTAGGGCGGGGTCTTTCAACTGTTCTGTGGCAAAGTTTTCCCTGTGAACCTCAAGATCAGAAAACTCCACAGACGGTAGGTTTTCGTCTGAGGAGGTGGGCTCCTCTCCAGTTTCTTGAGTCTCCCCTGCCAATACTGATAAGGGAAATTCCGGAGAGTCCTCACCACTCTCAGGGGAGTTCTGGCTATCACATTCCTGGTACATAGGGGCACCAGTGGGGGGCTCAGGATCATCCCACAGTTCCCAGAACTTCGGAAAATCCCTTCCCACAATGGCGTCATGCGGTAACTGAGATACTAAGCCCACTGGATGAGAGAGGGTACCTTTGGGGGTCTCGAAACACACTGTAGTCACTGGATACTCTCGAGTGTCCCCATGCACACAAATAACAGCTACCTTGCTATTCCCAGAGACCTCTGTTTTAACTAACTCAGCCTTTATCAGGGTCACAAGGCTACCTGAATCCAGCAATACCACAACATTTCTACCATTAACACACATTTTGCATAAATGTTTCTCAGTTCCTCGAATGGCAGTGCATGCGACTGTCGCACACAGCGACTGACGTCTGCCCGTCAGAAAGTCACACTGCATGGGTTCCTCCACAACCGGGCAATTGGCTGCAATATGTCCCGCTTGCCGGCAGCGGTAGCAAACGATCCTTCTTGCGGCCTCTTGAGCCGCTGATTTCCCAGGCTGTTCTCGCCAAACTTGGGGTAGAGCTCCCACCCTCTCACTCTCTCCACCCTCACCCCTTGGAATCCTCTTATCCGCCCCTGGGGATGGTCTGGTCTTAGGGTGGAAAGTCCGAGTGTCTCTGGAAGAGGCCGTCAGGTTCTCTGTAGCCAAGTATTTCTCCACACGATCCACAAGACCATCGGCCGTCTCTGGGTCTCCATGGCTTACCCACTTTTGGATGGCAGTAGGAAGAGCTCTCAAAAACCGATCCATTACAACACGTTCCACAATCTTTGGTGCGGACAAAGTCTCTGGCTGTAGCCACTTTCTGCTCAGGTGAATGAGATCATACATTTGAGACCTGGGGGGGTTTCCAAGCTGGAAAGTCCAGTTATGCACACGCTGAGCCCGGACAGCCTGGGTGACACCCAGCCTTGCCAATATTTCAGCTTTTAGCATCGCATAGTCTTTTGCTTGGTTAGGCTCTAGGTCATAGTAAGCTTTCTGCGATTCCCCAGTTAACAGAGGAGCCACCAGTCCAGCCCACTGCTCCTCAGGCCACTTTTCTCTTTCAGCGGTCCTTTCAAATGTGGTCAAAAATACCTCTGGATCATCCTCTCCAGTCATTTTTGTCAATAAACGACTCACCCCAAAGGACGCGGTATTAGTGGGACGGCTTTCCTCACTGGTCTGCGGACGTTGCTGCATTGCTGCTTCCATCTGTTGTTGTAGTCTCTGCTCTTGTTT
Source organism: Rana muscosa (assembly GCA_029206835.1). Classification (NCBI taxonomy): domain Eukaryota; kingdom Metazoa; phylum Chordata; class Amphibia; order Anura; family Ranidae; genus Rana; species Rana muscosa. The sequence continues at coordinate 75,946,839 of CM055118.1, read as the reverse complement.
CTGTAACAGGTCTATGAAGCGGGCCTCAGATTGCTGCTGGGCTTGTTGCTGAGCCTCCAGACTCTGTTGCAAAGTTGCGTTTGTCTGCTGCTGGGCTGCAAGGCTCTGTTGATGAGCTTGCTGCTGGGCTGCAAGGCTCTGTTGATGAGCTTGCTGCTGGGCTGCGAAGTTCTGTTGTTGAGCTGCAAGGCTCTTTTGCAAACCTGCATTTGTCTGCTGTTGATTGGCATTTGCTAGAGCCAGCTGCTTCAGTATCTCCTCCATGCTGGCTTAAAAAAAAACTGCCACTGGTTCTCCACCAACTGTGAGGGGGTTAGCTCGGCAGCGGGTGTGTGTGACCCCCGAGATGGGCTCCCCACACAAAACAGGCCCAGCAAACGGAGGTTGTGGTTTTCAAAATCAAAAAGGTGCGGTTTATTTTCTATTTACAGTGACAAAACACAGCAAAGCAAAAGAAACATAAACAAAATAAGTCCTGGTCAACTTGACCTCTGACTAAACATACAGGTTTCCTAACTAACAACTGGGATCAGCCTAGTGCTGTCCTAGTCCCTAAGTCCCTGGTTTTAAATGTCCAAGCAAATAGCCACACAGGCTTTGTCTCACCGCACAGGGGTTCACTCTCCCTAGACAGTCCACACAGGTCTGGGTCCAGGCATGAGCTAACATCTAATGAAGCTGGGAGTTCTTATAGAGGCCTAAATGAGCTGACAAGCTTCAGCTGGTCTCATCAACTCCCTGTCTGCACAACGCCCCACACACTCCCTAGAGGTATGAGTCATCCATGAGCCCACTAGCCTTAGCTGGGCTTATACAACTCTCCACCTAGTTGTATAAGTCGGCGTAAAGCCTGAATCTGGGCGAAATATATCTACCCCCCTGGATGCAACCAGGTGACTTTACCTTCCTGCTGTCACAATACATACATATATATATATATATATATATATATATATATATGTATATATATATATATACACTGTATTCAGTTTAGCTAGATCCATTCCTGTTATTCTCTTCTTAATAGACAGGCAGGCAGTTGATTGTGGTATCTGCAGTATTTTCAGTCAGTGTACTGTATCCTGTGTACAGTGTGCAACTAAAGCTAACTGCAGCAAATTCCTGGTGTTCTATTCCTAATATACTGACAGGCAGGCAGCTGCAGTATTTTCAGTCAGTGTACTGTATCCTGTGCACAGTGTGCAACTAAAGCTAACTGCAGACAATTGCTAGTGTTCTCTTCCTAATAATACCACAGGCAGGCAGCTGCAGTATTTTCAGTCAGTGTACTTTATCTTGTGCACAGTGTGCAACTAAAGCTAACTGCAGACAATTGCTGGTGTCCTCTTCCTAATAATACCACAGGCAGGCAGCTGCAGTATTTTCAGTCAGTGTACTGTATCCTGTGCACAGTGTGCAACTAAAGCTAACTGCAGACAATTGCTGGTGTTCTCTTCCTAATAATACCACAGGCAGGCAGCTGCAGTATTTTCAGTAGGTGTACTGTATCCTGTGCACAGTGTGCAACTAAAGCTAACTGCAGACAATTGCTGGTGTTCTCTTCCTAATAATACCACAGGCAGGCAGCTGCAGTATTTTCAGTCAGTGTACTATATACTGGCCAAAATGTGCAGCTAAAGCTGACTGCAGACAATTCCTTGTGTACCTACCTATTCCAATACATCAAATAAAGTATGTCTGGAAGGCCAACAAGGAGAGGCAGACACATACAGGCCAATAAAAGAGGGCAAGCAGGCTCTGTGTCTAGAGGAAACAGTGCTGGTCGTGTACACGGTGCATCCTCATCAGCACGTGACCGTGGGGCACACTCGTCCTTTTTTTCGGCAGCTGGCCATGTTGAGCCGCAACATGCAACATGCTGAAGAGTTGGTAGAGTGGATGACCATGCCGTCCTCATCCTCCTCATCCTCTCTCACCAAGCCTCAGGGTACCTTGTCAGCCAAAGCAGCCTCTTCCCTCGGCTCAATGGCATCAGTCACTCCTTCCCTAGCCCCACCATGTCCTTCTGAGGAGTCCCCCGAACTGTTCAACCACAGTGTTGGGTACATGTTGCAGGAGGATGCGCAGCGTTTTGAAGGCTCCGATGATGGTACACAGCTTGAGGAAGGCAGTAACGTGAGCCCAGAGAGAGGGGGGGCCCAAAAAGGACAGCAAACTGGCAGTCATGTTCCCCCAGCTGCAGCATACTGCCAGGTTTGCTCCAGTGATGAGGAGGTAGGGGATGATGAGGTCACTGACTCTACGTGGGAGCCTTATAGGAGAGAGGAGGAGGAGGAGGAGGAGGCACATCTCCAACGAGGCAGGATGCCCTTCAGGGGCCAGCTTAAGGGCAGCACACCGACTGCATCACACTGCAGAGCTCCGCATGTGCAGGGCGCTGCTGTCTCTGCGCGTTATTCTAAAAGTTTTTCGGTTTGGTCCTTTTTTGAGACATGTGCAGCAGATCGCACCTTTGCTATTTGCAAAATATGTCTGAAGCGTATCTCGCGTGGCCAAAACAGCAGCCGCTTGGGCACCACATGCTTGACCAGACATCGGTCGACTTGCCATGCAGTCCGTTGGCAAGCATACAGAAAAGACCCACACCAAAGTACAAAGCGGACCTCTCCTTGCTCCTCATTAGCTGGGATCTCCAACCCCACTATACCTTCATGTACCTCAGAAACATGCACTGAGAGGAATGAAGGGGTATAATTAGGTGTGTCACTGCCAAGTAGTTGTGGGCAATCTGCTATCGGTACACCAACGTCAGATTGTACCAGGCAAATTTTCCTGCCCCAGCTGCTGCACCGACAAAAGAAGTTCGCTCCCAGCCATCCATGTGCCCAGCGGTTGAATGCTATCTTGGCTAAATCGCTAGCACTTCAATTGCTGCCTTTTCAGTTGGTAGACTCTGCCCCCTTCCGTGAGTTTGTGGAATGTGCGGTTCCTCAGTGGTAGGTTCCCAAATGCCACTTTTTTTCACGGAAGGCGATTCCGGCTATCTACCGGCATGTGGAAGGCAATGTCTTGGCCTCGCTGGACAGGGCGGTCAGCGGTAAGGTGCATATTACCGCTGACTTATGGTCCAGCAGGCATGGACAGGGACGTTACCTATATTTCACGGCGCATTGGGTGACTCTGCTGGCAGCTGGGAAGGATGCAGGAAAGGGTGCAGTAGTGTTGGAGGTTGTTCCGCCACCATGCCTCCAAAATGCTACTAGTGGCGATTCTGACACACCTCTCTCCTCCACCCCCTCCTCTTCTTCTTCCTCCATGGCCTCTGCCTGTGCTGATTTGTCCTCGGAACCAGCGGTGCTCCGTAGGCATTCAAGGGGCTACACAAGTACACAGGCAAAAAGATGCCATGCGGTGATTGAGCTGGTGTGCTTTGGGGACAGGAGCCACACTGGGGCAGAGATTCTGTCAGCTCTACAGGGGCAGGCTCAGAGGTGGTTGACGTCATGCCAGCTTAAGCCAGGAATGGTGGTTTGCGATAATGGCACCAACCTCCTCTCCGCCCTCCGACAGGGACAACTGACCCATGTGCCCTGTTTGGCTCACGTCCTTAACTTGGTGGTGCAGTGGATCTTGGGCAGGTACCCGGGCTTACAGGATGTCCCGAGGCAGGCCAGGAAACTCTGTATGCATTTCCGCCGGTCCTATAATGCCAGTGCTCGGCTGGCTGACCTCCAAAAGGAGTACAACCTGCCCAAGAACCGCCTAATCTGTGACATGCCCACCAGGTGGAACTCAACGTTGGCCATGCTGCAGCGGCTGCACACGCAGCAGAGGGCCATCAATGAGTATCTGTGCCAATATGGCACCAGGACAGGGTCAGGGGAGCTTGTTTTGTTTTTTTCCACGCCAGCGGGTCATGATCAGGGATGCATGCACTGTCCTGTCACCATTTGAGGAGGCCACGAGGATGGTGAGCAGTGACAGTGCATGCATCAGTGACACTGTCCCTCTTGTCCACCTGTTGGAGCACACACTGCGTGGAATAATGGACAGGGCACTTGAGGCAGAACAGAAGGAGGAAGAGGAGGACTTTCTTACCTCTCAAGGTCCCCTTTATCCAGACAGTGTTCCTGCTGGCCTGCCTATCACACAGGAAGAGGACGAGGAGGAGGAGGAGGAGGATTGTGTCAGCATGGAGGTGAAGCCTAGCATTCAGCATCAGCAGCAGTCTTCAAGGGATCAATTACAGTCCCAAGAAACCCATGGACTTGTACGTGGCTGGGAGGAGGTGGCTGCGGATCATGTCGTCCTTAGTGACCCAGAGGACTCCACACCAAATGCCTCAGCAAACCTACGCTGCAAGGCCTCCCTGATCCTGCAAAGCCTGCAGAAGGATCCTCATATTCGTTGTATCAAGGAGAGGGATCATTACTGGCTGGCAACCCTCTTTGATCCACATTAGAAGGGTAAGGTTGCGGACCTTATCTTGCCGTCGCAGAGGGAGCAGAGGACAAAACATTGGTCAGTCACAGAAGGAGCGGTGGAGAAGGTGGCCGTCTGACCGATGCGTTCAAACAATTTTTTAGTCCGCAGCCCCAAGGTATGATCGGTTCCAGCAACCATCGCCAACGTCTATTTTACATGGTGCAGGAATACCTAGGGGCAAGATCAGACTTGGACACCTTTCCCACCGAACATCCTCTGGGTTACTGGGTCTTGAGGATGGATCACTGGTCAGAGCTTGCACAGTATGCAATTGAGGTACTGGCCTGTCCTGCATCCAGCGTTCTTTCGAACGCACTTTCAGTGCTCCTGGAGGCTTTGTAACCGATCACAGGGTCCACCTGTCCACCGACTTGGTCGATCGGCTGACCTTCATAAAAATGAATCAGTCTTGGATCACCACCAGCTACCAAGCACCTAATGCTGATGTAACCAAATAATTTTTTGAATGTCAGATCCCTTCAAGACTGCCTATGCTGATGCTGAGTGACTATCCGGTTATGCTGAGTGACTATCCTCTTCAATTAAATGAATAGACCCGCCCCTTCTAAAGTTCCCCATCAGGTCCGCTCAGCCAATGACGTAGGTGTAAGGTTAAGCGGACCAGATGCGGAACTTGAGAAGGGGCGGGTCTATTCATTTATTACACTGCGGAGGCAGTTCCCCATCAGGTCCGCTCAGCCAATGACGTAGGTGGGGTCTGAAATACGAGGGGGCAGACCTGATGGGGAACTTCCTCCACAGTGTAATAAATGAATAGACCCGCCCCTTCTCATGTTCCGCATCTGGTCCGCTTAGCCTTACACCTACGTCATTGGCTGAGCGGACCTGATGGGGAACTTTAGAAGGGGCGGGTCTATTCATTTAATACACTGCGGAGGAAGTTCCCCATCAGGTCCGCTCAGGCTCAGCCAATGACGTTTCGTGTGGACAGCGCTGGACATCGGATCGCCGCGGGACACTGGATTTCATCGCTGGAATGTTTTTTTTATTTTTATTTTTTTTATTTTTAATAAAGGACTTTTCCAAGGTGTCTGTGTGTTTTTTTTTACACTTTCTTTGTGAAATGGTAGGGGTATGTGGCCTGGTACGGTTCAGGAGGGGGGGGCGCTCTCCCGTCCACCCCTCTTTTCCTGCGGCCTGCCAGGTTGTGTGCTCGGATAAAGGGTCTGGTATGGATTTTTGGGGGAACTCCACGCCATTTTTTTTTCTAATTTGGGGCGGAGTTCCCCTTAAAATCCATACCAGACCTAAAGGGCCTGGTATGGATATTTGAGGGAACTCCATCCTTTTTTTTTTTATTTGCGGCAGGGTTCCCCTTAATATCCATACCAGACCTGAAGGGCCTGGTAATTGAATTTGGGGGGACCCCCACGCGTTTTTTTTTTTTTTATCAATGACTTTTCTATGTAATGCCGGGAGCCGACAATTCATTATAGCCGCAAGTGAGTTTTAAATGACTTTTTTTCCTTCAGAAATGACACTTTGTGCAGGGACAGTTTTAAGCTCGGGAAACTTGTGCGACTTTACAGGCATACTATACACACACCCTAGGTACGAAATTTAAAGGAATATTTCATTTTTATTGTTTCACTTTAAGCATTATTAAAATCACTGCTCCCGAAAAAACTGCAGTTTTTAAAACTTTTTTTTGCATTGATACATGTCCCCTGGGGCAGGACCCGGGTCCCCAAACACTTTTTAGGACAATAACTTGCATATTAGCCTTTATAATTAGCACTTTTGATTTAGAACGTTCAAGTCCATTGTATTTAATAGGGTTCTAAAGTTCACGCAAACATTCTGGCTGTTCGCAGGTTCTGGTGCGAACCGAACAGGGGAGTGTTCGGCTCATCCCTAACCGCCACCAGTAGCTAAGGCTCAATTTTTCTGCCCCTGTTTAACAGGGGCGTGTAGTTAAAATGTTTGCTGTAATACTTTGCAGCAGGGCTCATTCCTGCGCTCCAACTAGAGTATCTGTGAGGGGTTGCAGTGTTGTGGCACCAGTGCCTAAGGCCCAATTTTTCTGCCCCTGTCCGACAGGTGCATGTAATTACAATTCTTGATACCACCACCACCACCACCACTACCAAAGGCCCAATTGTTCTGCCCCTGTCCAACAGGTGCATGTAATTACAATTCTTGATATAATATTTCACAGCAGGGCCTGTTCCAGCGCCCACCAAGAGTAACTGTGAGGACTTACAGTGTTGTGGCACCAGCACCACCACCACCACCAAAGGCCCAATTTTTCTGCCACTGTTCATCAATGGCATGTAATTACAATTCTTGATATAATAGTTCACAGCAGGGCGTTCCAGCGCCCACCAAGAGTAACTGTGAGGGCTTACAGTGTTGTGGCAACACCAACACCTAAGTCCCAAATTTCTTCAGAGTACATAGGGCAGACCCCTACTTTCAAACATCCGACTTTCAAATGACTCCTACTTACAAACGGAGGGAGACAACAGGAAATGCGAGGAAATCTACCCCTAGGAAGGGAAATTCTCTCCTGTAAGTGTTAATATGGGGAAAAGGTGTCTCCTCTCCACTGATGCTTTATCACCAATCCTTGTTTCCCTAAAAACCCCACAGACAGCAAAACAAATGTTACAGGGGTGATAACCCTTCCCTATGTTTTCCAAAAAGCTTAAAAAAATATTTATTGTCTGGAGTTACACTTTAAAAATTTACCAGTTCAAAATTACAAACAGATTCTACTTAAGAACAAAATTACAGTCCCTGTCTTGTTTGTACCGCCTGTATATTTCTGTTCAGAGTATATAGGGCCTGAGGGCCCCACGCCTTTAGTTTTTTTTTAATTGGGTTGCGGGGGTTCCTCTTAATATCCATACAAGACCCAAAGGAGCTGGTAATGGGCTGGGGGGGTACCTATGCCGTTCTTCTCAATGATTTTCATCCATATTGCCGGGACCCGACATTACATTAAAGCCGCAAGCAGTTTTAAATTACTTTTATACCTTTAGAAATGTCATTTTGTGCAGGGACTGTTCTAAACATGGGAAACACGTGCCACTTCACAGGCATACTATAGACACACACCCCCCAGGTACGATATTTAAAGGAATATTTCACTTTTGTTTTTTCACTTTATGCATCATTAAAATCACTGCTCCCGAAAAAACTGACGTTTTTAAAACTTTTTTTTCATTGATACATGTACCCTGGGGAAGGACCCGTGTCCCCAAACCCTTTTTAGGACAATGACTTGCATATTAGCCTTTAAAATTCGCACTTTTGATTTCTCACGTTCGAGTCCCATAGACTTTAACGGGGTTCGAAAGTTTGCGCGAACTTTCGGTCCGTTCGCAGGTTCTGGTGTAAACCGAACCGGGGGTGTTCGGCTCATCCCTACCCAAAACTCACCAGGATGTGTCATACTACTGGTGCTTTCCTGCTGCAATTCAGTAGAATGTTCAGTGCTTGGGGACATAGTACACTTGACTATTTAAGCAGGGAATCCTTAATCCTCTGAATAAGATGCCATCTGAATGCTGCTTTCCACGGGTTCATACTTTAAATCTGAATCTGACTATAAAGTCTCCTCCTCCCAACTGCTTTCATCAGTCATAATTTGAAAGGCATCCTCACTAGTGTTCACGTTTTGGACATTTCTGGAGGTGGCAGTACTTTGAAGCTCTGATGATATTGGCACTAGTGTGGCTAGCGATCAGGACAATGTTTCTAGCTTACACTGGCTCTGCTGATTTTGGACTGGTGTGGCAGTAATCAGAACACTGATGATGGCTTACACTGGCACTAGTATGGCAGCAATCATGAGCACTGTTGCTGACTGCCCAGATCTGGTGACACTGGCACTGATATAAGTAGCTATTGGAAGCACTGTTATTGGATGTACTGGCTGTGGTGACACTGTCATTGGTGTATCTAGTGATCAGGAACACTGTTGCTAGTTGCACTAGTCTGGCAACACTGCCCTGCTATGACGGCGATGAGAAACACTGTTGCTGGCTGCATTGGTGGGGAAGCAATCAGGAACACTGTTGCTGGCTTACACTCATCGGTGACCCTGAGACTGGTGTGCCTAGTGATCAGGAATACTGTTGTTTGCTTACCTTTTTTTGCTGAAATTTTGTTTTTTTGAAATGTCAATTTTGCTGCAGCAGGTTCTACACATGGTGATTTTGAGGGGAACCCCATATGCCAAAATTCTTTAAAAAATTACATGAGGTCCCCCAAAGTCTATACCAGACCCTTATCCAAGCACGCAGCCTGGTAGTCCAGGAAAGGGGGTGCTCGCTCATCCTTGCTGAACCATACAAGGCTACATGCCCTTAACATGTGGGGGTGTTTTGGGGCAGGGGGGCTATTCCCAAAAACCCTGGGTGGTGGTTGTGGGGGTCTGTAGACAGGGATCTTATCCCCCAGATCCCAGCCCCCCTCTATGTGAATGAGTATGGGGTACATTTTACCGCTACTCATTCACCAAAAAATGTGTCAATAAGAAAAAAAAAAATTTGACAATTCCTTTATTAAAATTTTTTTTTTATAAAAAAATAAAGTTCCCCGATGTAGATCCATCATCAATCACAACGCTCGCCATCACTGCCGGACTGGAAAAAATAAAAAACTTCTCTGCCTGTGAGGAAGGCTGACCGCCGAATGCCTGTTCCCCCCAGGTGACAGTTCTTAAATAGGTAAGGGGCAGGGCCACATGGTGACATCACCTGGTTACCCCACCCCCTTGTGCCATCGCCAACCCAGCATGCATCGGTCGGTGACGTTACAAGGTGACCCGTCCCTGATCTATTTAAAAACTGTCAAACGGCAGAGCAGGCATTCAGCGGTCGGCCTTCCTCACAGAGGAGCTTTATATTTTCTGGTCCGGCAGTGGCATGTGTCATGTGTTGCCACCTGTGGCAGCCATAGCTGGTGAACTTGCCCTTGAATTACAAAGTGTGTGCTATGTGCTGTCACCCGTGGCAACCACGGCAGATCACACCCACGGATTACAAAATGTCCAGCGGTCTGCTTAAAGTTGGAAATAGTTACTGTATGCTGCAATGTCCTGCTGAAAATAGTAAAATGTGCACCAAAATGTCTGCCATTGCCCATGGTGATCGGGGTAAGCCAGGGAGAATCTGCAGGAGGGGGGCTATCAGTTGCCCAACCACGGCTGATGTTAAGGACTGTCCTAACCCTGCTAATTACAGTGTGTGGCACAGACTTTACTGTTGCTCATGGCAACCACAGTAAATGCTTGCTACCACCTGCTCCCAGTTGCTTGGGCACAGTCGGTGCCGAGCGGCAATGTCCGGACAAGTTCTGCAAGTGTCAGTGTGTACATCATCTTCATCAGTGTGCAGAGATTACAGCAGAGCGCATGGGAACGGGCCTACTTATTAGAGTTGTGGGCGCCAGCCAGTCTGGAAGCTTAAGGATGGAGCCACATCCTGCAGGCGACCCAGCGTGCCCTGCTGGCAGTGAGAAAGTGTGTGCCCAGCGCTGAACTGGTTGCCTGACATGTAGGAAATGGCGGACACCGGTGTCGGGATGAAGCATTAGGGGGATTTGCCCTTTGGATGGTCGAGGGGAAGGAGAGGCTGTGTCTTCTGTGTCCTGGTTGCAGACGACCGGCCTCGGTGGTAAGTGCCTGCAGCCCAGTTGGGGAGCTGGTACCTGCAAGAACTGCCCAGTAGGAGCCAGATGCTTTCCCTAAAATGGCCACGCCCGTACACCCTGTCAGCCTCATCTGCAAGGAGCCAGTGTTGGAAGACATCTCATCTTCAGGTGAGCCAGTGGGGAGTGGTAGTGGTGGATGCATAGACTGGTGGTCGCCCAGACTGCAGGAAGACTTTGGGCCCTTGAATGAAAAGTTTGCAGAGTGTTCATTACACAGTAGCTCGGAGGAGGAGTGGGAGTGGGGCACTCTCAGGGGAAGGTGGGAGTTTTTTCAAAGGTGTTGGATGTACTAGCTGAAGGGACCAGAGGAGCCATGCAGATCCTAGGCAGTGTAAGGCAGAAATTCCCCAACAGACCCTCTACCACCCAGACCAGAGCTTCCAAGTACAGGCAGTGGGTTGTGAGGTCACCCAAAGCCTGTGTTCTTAATAGGAAGGGAAAGCCAAGAGAACTGCAAAGTTTTTCCATGTTCCAACAGGAGGTGTGTGTTCTTGAAAGGGAATGACCACAAGGAGGGGCTCCTCCTACCAGAGATTTGTTGAAAAAAAATTTTTTGTTCATTTCTGCCAGCAGGCCTATAACCCCCTGCTGACAGAATGTACAAATAGATAGTGAAGTTAGTAAAAGGAATGTTTTTTTCCTTGCTCTGTTCTGCAGGTATCGTGATGGATTCAACATTTAAAATTTTCCAGCATTTTCCAGGAGTAGTCAGGTGGAAGATGGAGAAGGAGTGCTGAGGAGGCTGTCGGAGGCCCTTGCAAGGCACCCCCTAGTCTGGGGGGTGACCTCGGGCCTGGGGCTTGGGTGCAGGAAGGATCCCCACAACACACAGAGGAACCCCCTTCCTGGAGGCACAAGAGCAAGGAGAGGACAGCGGGAGCAGGTCCGCACATCTGGGAGATCTCCTGAGAAGTCAGCCAGGTGGGCTGGTGAGTGTTCAGTCTAGGAGGACTGTGGAGAGAGCGTCAGTCCATGAGGGCTGTGTGAAAGTAAACCAGGATGGCTAGTGAAAGGGGCAGCTGCTGCCAGGCAGACTGGCAGTGCCTGAAGAGGTGGTGCTGGGATCAGTAGCCACAGGGATGTAATGCTGGACACTGAACTTTGCTACACAACCAAGGGGCTTAGGGTTCCTGACTATAACAATCTTTTGCTCTAAATCTGACTGAGTGCTGCCTCAGATTAACTAACAGTGTGACAGCGGTGTTCTGCAAGCAATCAAGAGTAGAGGAGTGTATATAGGAAAAGTTGTCCTGAAGTTGTTCCAAAGTCAAGTGGGCATCCCATAATTCCCAATTCCCATCTAAGTTCTAATCTCTCAAATAAATAACAAAAACAAAAGTACTGGACTGTTTTCTGACTGAGGGGATTGTGAAAATTTGGTGTGCCTGGCTATGCGGGCTGGGGGATCCCAGTTACTTGCAGCCCTTAAGGGGGTGTGCTACACACGTGTATCTTTAAAAGTTTTATTGTCACCACCCATTAACCCCACACAATAAAGGAGAAGATAGGGGGAGGAGGGAGGGATTTAGTTCATGCTCCCATCTATTCAAAAACATGACACCCCGGGGTGCAGGGATCACATCAGCATCCTGTAAATATGAGAAATACTATAACTAGTTATTCCCCCCGATCCATGAGTCACTTCATTGGGTTAAACTTACGGATTGAACAGAGGGGTCTTGTCAGGGAGTCTACGAAATGCTGAAGTTGCCTAAATCTCCAGGCATCCAATGGTGAGTAGCCATACCTGCCTCCTAATTCTGATGATGAGCAAAGTGATATATTTATCGGAAGAGCTTGGAATATATAAAGACCCCTTTGGAAGAGACACCGTTTTAATCACATTAATCCTGCCCAACCAAGATAACCTGCCGGCAGGGTAACTGTTAAAGTCTTGTTTAATTTTATTAAGAGGAGGTAAATAATTATGTTCAAACAAGTCCGTTACTGATGCAGATAAGTTTATGCCTAGATATTTCAAGCCCTTCTGTTTCCATTCAAATGGGTACATGGTCTAAGTGCCCTAAGCTCCCCTTGGGAAATAGAGAAGTTCAATATTTAAAATATTTCTACACTGACCTTGAAATTTGAAATGTCCCCATATCTTTTCATTCAATCATTTTTATTGAGGAATACAGAAGAAAGACAGGAAAGCACATGTACAGTTGCTTGGGGTACACACATTTCGAACAGTAACATTTGCAAGCTTATTGATGGTTCAATGAACATAGTGGAGTGTGCCTCCAGACCACCCACTCGCCCCTAGTGTGATCAAAACCGATGAACGTGTGGGGGCGTCTCCATAATTTTTCCCATATCTTTTCAGTAGCATTAGGATATTAGGAAGCGTCTGTCTTGGGTTAGATATACTGTATAGAGCAAGATATCATCTGCAAATGCAGATACCTTATGTTCTTGCATAGCAAATGCTATGCCTTGTATCTCTTGATTTGCCCGAATCGTCGCTAAGAGGGGTTCAAGTGACAACACAAATAGTAATGGAGAGAATAGGCATCCCTGCCGCGTTCCATTGTATAAAGCAAATGGTCACGACATGGTCCCATTCACTCTGACTTGAGCAGCTGGTTTAAAATATAATGCCTCTTTCTTGCAGGAGACTCGTTCCCTACTGATATGCTTATAGCCAACATGTCCCTGATCCCAAAGCCAGAAAAAGATCAATCCCTTCCCCAGAACTATAGACCTATATCGGTCATTAACAATGATTTAAAAATATTTAGTCACCTGTTAGCAGATTGCCTAGCATCCATCATCACAACATTAGTCTCCCCTGATCAAACAGGTTTTATCCCCACAAGACAAATAACAGATAACATACGCCTCGCATCAAATATTATACAAGATGCAGATTTACACTCGCGCAGGGTTTTGATGCTGAGTTTGGACATTTAACAAGGCCTTTGATAGTGTCCTCTGGCCATATCTAGACACTATCTTATCCAAATTCGGGACCCAGGGAGAATTTGTAAGAGGCTTTCGAGCTCTGTGTCGCCAACCTCGAACCAGAATTAAACTTCCCGGATGTTCATCTGAATACTTTTCCCTGGAAAGGGGTACTAGACAGGGTTGCCCTCTATCTGCTCTTTTATTCGTCCTCGCAATTGAACCCCTGGCTTGGCATAATAATAACAACCCCAACATTAAAAGATACTGCAGTAACAATCGGGATGAAAAATTGAGTCTATATGCAGACAACGTCTTTCTATTCCTAACTGACCCCTTGATCTCTTTGCCTAATCTTTTCACAGCATTAGACACCTTTAACAGTGTTTCGGGTCTGGGAGTTAACCCCTTTAAGTGCGTGGCTATGCCTATAAACTTACCGCACTCATTGTTATCATCCCTGAAGGGCAGTTTTGACTTCTCCTGGAACATGGAATCTTTACAATACCTGGGTATACGACTGGCACCAAGTCTTAAACAAATTTATGCCCACAATTATCCTCAGGCCTTCTCTAATATTAAAAGGTTACTCCCTCAGTGGTCCCTATACCACATCTCCTTTTTAGGCCAAATACAGGCGGTCAAAATGTCGGTCATCCCAAAATTATTGTTCTATTTTAGGGCCCTACCACTGTATGTATCCAGATCTACCATACAAGTCATACAAACTGATCTGCTAAAATTTATCTGGCAGGGTAAACATCCACGCATGGGCAGGGCACTGATGTATAGGTCCCGAGATAGGGGGGGCCTAGGTTGCCCAGACTTATGGAAGTATTACTTGGCGGCTAGATTATAACAACTAGCCCAATGGCACACATCCCCGTCTCACATAACATGGCTGCAGTTTGAGAGGGCTTCCATTAAACCATTTTTTCTCCCAGGCCTTCTATGGACCAATGCAGTAAACCACAGAGTTGTTTCCCAGCTCAGTGGAATAGTTGGACAGTCCCTATATCTCTGGACCCTATACAAAGAAAGGTTTGAGCTCTTCTCTAAACCCTCTTCATTAACATTTTTTTTGGGTGACCCTAACTTCCCTGTGGCTTTTTATGCAGACAGAGATTTTGCACACTGGTCCTTGCAAGGACTAGAGACGCTGCATTCATTGCTACAGGGCACCACGTTCTGTTCTTTTTAACATTTGCACCAAACCTTCGACATACCTAACTCAGATCTTTACAAATATCTACAGATCGGCCACTTCTTCCAAAAGGCTATCTCCCAAATAAGGGATGTTGCTAGAACACCCTTTTTTTTGCGTTTGTAAATGGCAAAATTGAATAAAAAGATTGAATACAAAAGAACACCCTTTGAAAATTTGTGCCACGAAGGGTCCAGAGACAGAGGTACGATCTCGACACTATATATGCACCTTAACGATCACCACACAGAGTCTAAATCCCAAGCAATGCTGGGTTGGGAATCTGAGGTGGGCCAAGAGTTTTCAGCAGAGGACTGGTGTGATATGGTCACTAATATGCATAAATGTACCCGCTCAGTTGCCATTAAGGAAACTGTGGTGAAACTGCACACTAGATGGTATTATACACCAGTTAGAATTCATAGACTGTTCCCAACCATCACGGACAAATGTTTCAGAGACTGTGGGGAAAGGGGCACTCTTCTCCATACTTTCTGGAGCTGTAAGGTACCAGGCTCTCTCTGGCAGCAGACGGCTACGAAAGTACTCCAAATAACGGGATTAAACATCACCTTGACTTACCAATTGTGTATTTTGTTTGCAGACCTCCCAGAAGTCATACCCCCTGAGCAGAAATTGGTCCACACACTGTTTAGTGCTATACAGTGGGCTTTAGCCCTGAACTGGCGCAAACCCTCCGGTCCCATGGTACCAGGTGCTTCTCCGCATGGAGTCCATAAAATTGATGGAACGTATCCACCATACCCTTATGGATTCTATGTGAATCTTTGAACCAAAATGGGGCCCTTGGCCTGCTTCTTAGCTTGCTTGGGGGATGACTTTGCCTCAAGGGCACCAGAAAGCACTTTTGATTCTCACAGTGAGACTTGGTATGGGCTTGCTTATTTTGAAAACCAACACCGGTAGGGCCTTAACTATATGTGAACCTATGCAGCTGGACAAGAATTGATAGATATGCAGTGAGTTTCTTATTCAGCTTGTAGCACTAGTAGCAGTTTTTATTCTTATACTTTTTGGGCTTCTTTGTGTGTTTAAAAAATAGTTAATCAATGACATTTTATAAGATGGAGCACTGTGAGTGATACCTATACGTCTCTTGGATATCAGCACTTTAAACAGATAACTGTTTGTATTTTCACGGATTCTAGCTCTGTACAACACTCCCATTGCTGATTAATGTACATGTTATATTTTCTCCATGTAAACTGTCTGACTTGCCTTAATAAAAACGTTTGTAAACAAAAAAAAAATATATATAATGCCTCTATCCATTTATACATACACTGGCCTAGCCCAAGATGTCATAATGTTAAAAGCATATAGTCCCAATGCATCCTGTCAAAAGCCTTTTTTGGCATCGATTGACAGAAAAAGCTCTATGCATTATGAGGATAGTTCTCAATACATTATCCCTTGTTTCCCTCCCAGGGATGAAGCCTGTTTGATCTTTCTCTATTCACTCTGGCATGTAGTTCTTCAGCCTCTTATCCAATATGTTTGCAAATAGTTTAATATCTTAATTTATTAATGATATTGTCCTGTAGCTGGAGCACAATGCTGGGTCTTTCCCTAACTTCCCTAAAGCGAAGTTCCACCCATATTTTAAACTTCATCTGAATGAGTCCCTTGCTGCCAGTCTAAACAACATTTGTCACTTTTTTTCTCACTTACTGTGTGTGCCTTGTTGCTAGGATGTCCCTTGTAATCCGCCTCTTCTCGGCTGTGGTGCCATACATCATCTCCAGCCACACCTTGGCTCCTGGGAGATGTTTGTCATCATTGCCAGGAGCCAGTGGGCATCAACGCAGGATTGCATTGCCATAACAACGGGGCAGGCACTTCCTCCGTCACTGCCCGTTGTTATGGCAACAAGATAAGGACTTCAAGCGAGCTTTGCCATAGACTTCTATGAAGGCTTTAAAGATATGGGGTAAAGGTGTAGCGCTAGTCAGAAATATTCATTTTACCAGATAAATAATAAGTAATAAGCTGCAACACAATATAACCAAAATGAAACAAATAGAAAACCAGATTTGTTGCACTAATAGAGTAATAAGAATAGAAGTAGCTGATGACACAATATTGTTGGGTACAATAGACAAAATATGGGGTAAAGTTGTAGCGCTACACCTTTACCCCATATTTTGTCTATTGTACCCAACAATATTGTGTCAGCAGCTACTTCTAGGCTTTAAAGATGCTTTGACGCACCTTTGAAGCTACATGGGATATAATTTTTGAATCAAAGCCGAAGCAAAGCAAAGCAAAAGCAGGTGTAATCAGGACTATAAGCTAACCATTTTATTTAGTGATAGGGGCTTTGACTAGTGTTCAGAGAATTTTAACAAAGCCTGTCCGAAGCCTTGTTTTGAAGCAAGTGTAAACTAGCCGTTAATGTGTGTTGAAGCCGAAGCAGGTGTAAATGAGCCCTAACTGTATTTTCCTTTCCACCTGCTGTGCATTATATAAGTGGATCATCTAAAGCAGGGGTCTCCAAATTATGGCCCTCCAGTTGTTCAGGAACTACAATTCCCATCATGCCTAGTCATGTCTGTGAATGTCAGAGATTTACAATGCCTCATGTGATGTGTAGTTCCGCAAAAGCAGGAGGGCTGTAGTTTGGAGATCCCTGATCTAAAGTGATGGATGGATATTTCCTAGTCACATGTATAACATCAGGTAAATGTATGTTTGTGCTCATATAAAAGGAAGGGGGAACATTCTGCAGACATCTCTGGCACCAGTCTTATTTGAAAATACGAGCCAGAAAAATCCAACTCTGCCAATAAACTGTGCCCCTGGGGAGACTCAGACATGGAATGTCTGCACAGCCAGATTGCATCAGTGTTTTTTTATGTCTGTAGGCACCTTTTGCCAGTGAAGTCCTAAGGTCTAGAGAATTAATATTGTAGGGATGTGCTACATCCTGTCTTCCCAAACCCCTTCTGACCTTGTACTTTATATCAAATACACTGTATATATATTATCACATTCCACTTGCTAGGATGGCAAGGTAAGTAAGTAGCAAGTGACAATTCCATTTGTTACTATATTCAATATTATATTTTTAAAGTGAGTACAGGTAACTTATATCAATATCAAATTTCCTGCTTTTACTTTTGAGTTCATTGTAAGATTATTAAAAGGAAAATCTGATTGGTTCCTATAGACAATATGATGAAAAATGTCTTTGGCAGTTCTCCACTTTGGCAGATGAATTATTTCTGTTTCTATGCCATCTAATACATAGTTATTTATAGAAGCTTATTTAGCATGGAGGTATTGTACAAAGCCAAGAGTCAATCTATGGTAGTATAGGCACAATCCAAGAAAGAATGCAATCAAAAATCACAATGCTGAAAACAACTAATGTTTTATAGATTTATAAGTAGTTTGGAGGATTTTCACAAAAAAAAAAAAAACTTTCATCAGACTAATTTTACCTTATCAACAGCCAATGTTTCCCAGTAATGTTAGATACAGTATATTCCTTCTTCTGCTTACCAGCCCTATGCATTGACAGGTAGTGTGAAGAAGGCAATGCAGAAATAGACATTGGTGATAAAAACTATTATAGAGTGTGAATCTCCAAGGACACAGACAGCAATGAAAATCTGACAGTGGTTCTAACCCCTCACTACTCTATCTAAAAAAAAATCTTTGTCTTTAGTTACACTTTAAAGTGGTTGAAAACCCAATAAAAATGAAAAAAAAAAACCCTGCAAGACAAAGACATTACTTACCTTAGATCGAAACCCCCACAGCGGTCCTCATCCCCCCCTCCGGCGGCGACATCTCTCCCGGGGGTTACTTCCGGGTATCGCGGATTGGCCGGAGCCCCAATGACATCACGGTATTGGCCGGAGCCCCAATGACATCACGTCCGCGCATGCACGCAGGAGCCGCTGGTAACGGCACATGGACTGAAGCAATGGCACATAGGTGCCATTGCTTCAGTTTTCTTTAGTGCGCATGTGCCAAAGACATCGGCACATGCAGGGGACAGGGGATATCTCCTAAACCGTGCAGGTTTAGGAGATATCCTGGGTAGCTACAGGTAAGCCTTAATATAGGCTTACCTGTAGCATAAAGTGGTTGTAAAGGGTCTATTACTTGGCATGTTTATAAACACAATCAGCAATTCCACTATAGTTTTCCCCTCTGGTCATCTGCTGCATCTAAACCTATGATTTGAATTGCATGTCCATTTACTACAGTTTTACGATATATGCTGATTTTGATTTAGAATGGACTAATTTCTCTATGACTAAGGAGGATGAGCTTTGGGTACAGATCAATCATGAGTTCAACTCAAACCTTAGCAGATTGCAATTCCTCAAACTGGCAAACTATTTGGCCAGATTTAGCCAGCTTGTCTGCCCATCCAAATCTCTGGCTGCTGCAGCTGGGACTTTTTAATTTAGTGGTGGTATTACTACCCAACTGACCCACTTCAGTGTTTTTGTCAGTTGGTCATTGGGGTGTTGTTCATCATGGTTGACAATGGTTCCAAATCACTGCATGACATGACTGATGTTTTTACAAAATACATAGTCATGCTAACTTGCATGTTACTTCAATGCAATAGTGTAAAGGGGCCCTAAATGTAACCATGCATGTGCATTGTTTCATCCTAGCCTCGGTTTGTATTGATAAGTTCAATTCACAGTTCTGTATGTCAGTTTTTTTTTATAGGAAGATAAAGTATGAACATTCCCAAAATTTGCCCTTACATACGCTTAAGTCTCCATCCTCCATATCTTTTCTGTAGAGAAGTATGGATGAAGATTGATGAACAAACTAATTTTAGACTAGCCTGTATAATATTGAAGTTGTCAGGTCATTTATTTCATTAAAAGCATTTGCTGCATGACTGTGTATGAATCGGTTTAAATGCATACTTAATGTCTTCTTTTTTTTCAGATGAATTATTGGCCCTCCTTATATTTGAATATTGGCCTTATGGAAGAGCATACTGTCTGTCTTTGTGTAAGTTAATTGCATACCACCGGGTTTTTAGAGCAGAGGTCTGATTCGGATGGAAATCTGGCAATACTAATATTTGTAGAAGGCCAGTATGTCAAGGATATAGTCGGGCTGTTCTATCTGGATTATGCTGCAGATCACAAAATATCGTAACCTCTATTAACTCTGCACTTTAGTTCCATAAACTTTCCTGAATTAGAATTTCAGCCAAAACATTTAGGACAGAGGTGTCCAACCTGCGGCCCACGGGCAGCACAAAATCATAAACGTATTAAAAATGTTGATTTAAAAAAAAAAATTGTAACGCGTTTACACTTAGCAAACACATGCAGCCAAAGAAAAATTTGACAGTGTCTCTTTACTGGACTTTCTTTTATAAAAATGTATTATCATACAAACCAACAGTACAGGTTCACAATAAGAGGATACATATACCAAATCAATACCAAAAGACCTCCGTCAACATAAAGGGAACATGAGCAATGATTACATACAAGACTCAATTGTGAAGGTCCTTGGAACCGGATAGCCAAATAGAAGTCCATTCTTTACTGGACTTTCATAACTGTTATCTTCCCAAAGAAAAATATCCCACTCTTCACAATCACGCCTTATACATGTAGCGGGTGTTTGCTTTAAGGCCCAGAGACTACCATACCCAGGATGCATTTCCCCGTGCAAGGACTGCTGGGGCGGGGTATACAACTAGGGGGCGGACGGGAGTACGCTCTCTTTGGACACCGCCCGCCCAGCAAGTGGAACTCTGTGCTGAGCCTGCTGAGAATACAGGGCCTGAAGCCTAGGCCTGTATTACTCCAAAGAGCCTTCCGTACCCACTGAGGAGCCTGAGGGACGTCTCATCCTGCTGCTGTTCTGCTACTATCAGGAGGACCGAAGACCCGGGTGTCGTGGAATCTGTGTACCAAGACACAGCAACGGAAGATACGGACGCGGACTGGTCCGGTTGGGTGAGAGAGCACCTGCTCAGAGAATAATACAGGATCTCTAGACCCAGTAACTGTTGTTTGGAACTAACGTTAGTGTTTGCAGTTGCATGCCGGAGGGACAGTGCATAGAATAACGCTTGTGGATTTATTCTGTGTTCACCAAGTCATCAAACCCCTCTATTCTAATGGATTACAAATTGTTCCAGAAGTGCACCACCGTTTGCTAGCGAAGATCTTTCTCTGCAGAACTTTCACCTAGTACAGTCAGGCCTGACTTAGCAGTGTAGACATTGTTGGGCGCCATTTTGCCCACGAGGGGGAAGAGATGCAGCGGGGTCCATTCGTTTCTTGTCATAGGATTGTATATCTGTCTGTTTGCTAAAACACTCTTTCATTGCAGGGCTCTGCATATGTTTATGTATACTGTTTTTCCTGCTTAACCATTATTCTCAGTAAAGTGCCAGGGTTAAGTATATCAGTTGTTTGTGTAATTTACTGAGCAGGAGAAACGGTTAGTGATAGCTACACCATACTGTTGTGTGCCTTTATTGTGGGATTGTGCTGCCAAGAATCACAGGTTACACAATCCCATCGTCCCCTACTAACTGTGCCAAGGGAGGGTAGAGCCAATTGCCGGTGGTTGACAGTGAGTGCTACAGGGCCCGAAACAAATCATACCAGCGGCCTTCTTAGCTGGGGGTATTGCTACATACATGTCATTGGTTTTCAACAGCACCTTTATTTGTGAGCAACTGGACTTTTTCTGCTCATCAGCTATCCTTATGCCGCGTACAGATGATCGGACATTCTGACAACAAAACCGTGGATTTTTTCCCGACAGATGTTAGCTCAAACTTGTCTTGCATACACACGGTCACACAAATGTTGTCGGAAATTGCGAACGTCAAGAACGCGGTGACGTACAACACGTACAACGAGTTGAGAAAAATTAAGTTCAATAGCCAGTGCAGCTCTTCTGCTTGATTCCGAGCATGCGTGGAATTTTGTGCGTCGGAATTGTGTACACACGCTCGGAATTTCCAAAAACAAGTTTTGTTGTTGGAAAATTTGAGAACCAGCTCTCAAACATTTGTTGTCGGATTTTCCGACAACAAACTCACATCAAACAATTGTTGTCGGAAATTCCGACCGTGTGTACGCGGCATTAGTATTGGTGTATTGTATGTGTGACCCAAGACAATTCCTCTTCTTCCAATGTGGCCCAGGAAGGTCAAAAGGTTGGACACCCATGGTTTAGGGCATTTTTTTGTTTGAAGTGGAGAAAAATTACATGCTCAATTGGGTTTTATTGTTGGCTGTGGAGAAATTTGTCTTCATTTCACATTAAAAAATATAGTTCTCAATCACTTGATCCCCAAATCATACATTACAACTTACAAGCTGACCTCAATGCTTGGGCAACTATGTAGCAAATGAGATTTAAAGCGGAGGTTCCGCCAATTTTTTTTTTTTAAAAGCCAGCAGCTACAAATACTGCAGCTGCTGACTTTTAAAATATGGACACTTACCTGTCCAGCGTGCCCGCAAAGTCGGCAGCCGAGGTCGAGCAATCGCTAGTCCCTTGGCTGCAACCGCCGCCATCCTCGGTGAGGGAATTGGGAAGTGAAGCGTTGCGGCTTCACTGCCCGATTCCCTAGTGCGCATGCGCGAGTAGCGTGTCGCGCCGTCACTGGTCCCTGCTCTCTCGTGGGAACAGTGTATTTCCCAGGAGGCCGCAGGGGGGTGCGGGTAGGGGCATGTCTGTAGCATGAGTCTATTCCCGGAAGTGGGTGCAAATACCTGTCTTAGACAGGTATCTGCACCCCCTCCCCCCTGAAAGGTGACAAATGTGACACCGGAGGGGGGGAGGGTTTCCGAAAAGTGGAAGTTCAATTTTTGGGTGATGTAAAGTTATGCATTTGGGGGCTAGAAACATGCACTTATCTTACAAAATAGGAGGGGAACAGCTAGGGGAGTCAATGGGGGAGAAGGATCTGGGTGTTCTAGTTGATCATATTCTTCATAACACCATGCAATGCCAAGCTGCAGTTTCCAAAATGAGCAAAATCCTTTCTTGTATTAAGAGAGTTATAGACTCCAGAGAGAGAGATATAATTTTGTACAAATCATTAGTAAGACCTCATCTGGAATATACAGCTCAGTTTTAGGCAGCAGCAGTTCATAAAAAGGATATAGGGGAACTGGAGAAAGTGCAGAGAAGGGCAACCAAACTAATAAGAGGCATTGAGGAGCTCTACTTTAAGGAACAATTAGCTGAACTGAATGTATTCTCTCTTGAGAAGAGATTAAAGCCTCGTACACACGATCGGTTTTACCGATGAAAACCGTCCGATGGATTGTTTTAATTAGACAAACCGATCGTGTATGGGACCCATCGGTCTTTTTTCCATCGGTTTTAAAAAATAGAACTTGTTTTAAATTTTTCCGATGGATCAAAAACCGATGGAAAATTCCGATCGTCTATGGGCAAGTCCATCGGTTAAAAAACCCACGCATGCTCAGACTGAATTAGGAGACGGGAGCGCTCGTTCTGGTAAAACTAGCGTTCCTAATGGAGTGTCAATTTCTCACAACAACATTTATTTTTTTACTTTTCCTCATGGAGGTTGGTGACCCTTGTTATTAATTACACATTGTATTTATGAAATGTTATTGCTACTCATAATAAAAACACATCAGGCAAGTATGTTGGCTGAAATCAAATCTCCATTTATTCTGGCAAATAAGCAAACAAACAAAAAACGAAGGGCAACAATTCAGAAATTAGCAGAAAATATGAAGTCATTGGACCCCAAATGCAGACATGACTATGATGAACAATAAGATAAACAACAGCATGAAATCAGGAGCAGCAGCCAAAGACATACATCATCCCAAGCTGTGGTACTCCATCAAACTGCAACTTCTGGAAGAGCAGCACGAGGCCAGAGAATCACCTCCTGCTCTTCCCTGTAGCCTTCCTTCCACGCTTCCCTGCAGCGTTTTCTCCACGGCCCCGTCCACGCACCCTTGCAGGCCGGGCCACTGTGGGTGGTAATGTGGCAGGAGGAGGAGGAGAAGGAGGAGAAGGATTGGCCTGATGAGAGATATGGGTGGCCTCAGTCAGCTGCCCCCTCACCCCCATGTGTACGGCCATGCAGATAATGTGCTCACAGAGGGCACGTTGTCCCGCCTCCATTTGGAGCAACTTATCGGCAAGATAGCTACTAAACCCCTCCGCAGGGTTGAGGGGGGCCCTCATGATGGCAGCAGCCTCACGGATCATCTTTAGTGACTCCTCCTCCACCTGTGTCATCCGCCAATGTTTTGGCGGTCTGACGTGGAGGGGAGCCACTTGTGAGACTGTACTGCCACTAGGCCTGGGGACCTGCTGAGTCCCACTTGGCCCTGCCTCCTCCTGGCTGACACTCACCTCTGCCTCCCCCTGCCTGCCACATTCCTGAGCCTCTTCCTCCTGGCTGGCCTCATCCTGTGTTGTAAAAAAGCACATAGTTAGCTTTTTTTGTGGAATCTATCGCACACATTTTGGATATCATGACTGATGCATTTTTTTTTTTTTTGGGAGGGGGGGATGTTATCATTTTGGGAGAATAAATCAATTTCATCACAATATTACTTTGAGGGCAATAATTATGTTCCAAAATACTATACCTGGCTGAAGATGCGAAGATCAGGCTCTTCAAGCTCAGGTGGCTCCTCCTCCCCCTCTGCAGGGGTGGAGGGAAGGGTGGAAGGAACGCTGGAGGGAAGGGTGGAAGGAAGGGTTGAGGGAAGGCTGGAAATTGATTCCCTGGCCTCAATCTGGTCATCCAGAAATTGCAGATGTTTGTAGTACCACAGCTTGGGTTGTACTACATCCTCTGCTGCTGCTCCTGATCTCTTCGAAGCACGCACTTCTTTGTATTTTTTTTTATATGAATTGCGCAGGTTGTTTATCTTATTATTCATCATAGTGTAGTCTGCATCTGGGATCCAGGGCTTCATATCCTCTGCAAATTTTTTAATTGTTGCCCGACGTACATCACTCTTGTGGTACGCTGGATGTTTCAGTTCCCACAGGTTGCGTAATTGTTTATATTTGTCAATAAAAACCAACATGAAATCTGGCTCCCTTAACTTATTCATTTTGGAGTGTCTGCAAGTAAAAAACACAGAAAAAAACATGAGAGGTTAAATGACATTCTACTCAACTTCTCACAATATTGGCCTATACAATCATGAACAATTATAGGCCACTGCAGGCCCCAGTTCCCTTCTTACCTTAGTTGTGTTCTTTACCGCACTTCCGGACGTCCTTACTCCGCGCATCCCTAATAACTTCTTTCCCCTTTTTATACCTTGCGCATGCGTGTAACTCCGCCCTCGTCGCCCGCCCATGACGGTCTTTTCCTGCATTTCCCCGCCCCTTAACGTTCGGCGCACAGTGTGAGACGGCGACATGTCGCAGACACAGGTGGATTCTTTACTTGAAAATTACCGACGAGGAAAGCCCGGAGGTGGCAACGTCCCGATCCAGGACTAAAAGATACAAGGCGACTAATATGTCATTTGCTGAGATGGCGGAAATGGTGGACATTCTGCGGAGGAAGGATTACGATGGGAAGCATGGGCCATACGACACCCCTAATCTCCGGAAGTCGCAAATAATGGACAAAGTGGCGAGGACTCTCTATGAGAAATTTGGGGTCAGGAGATCCAAGGAGCAGCTCCGTAAAAGGTGGTCTGACCTGAAGCTGAGGGAGCCGGAGCAGTATAGGAAGCTTAAAAAAAGCATTGAAAAAAGTAAGCTTTTATTTTTACTGTCTTCTTTCACATTGTAATATGTATTCTTCCATGTTTTGCTCCATGTGCTTGGCTTGACTGGTTTCACATTTTCAAATGACAACTTTTATGTTAAGTTGAGGGTCCACTTATTTGGTAAATGTGTCGTTAAAAAAACTTGATCGTCTTCCCCCAAACATGCTTGCCACATATCCACGTAAACTACATGTGGGCATGCCTCATTTTAATTAAACAATGTTTATCTACACATTGTTGGCTAGATGATGTGTTATAAGTAAAGTAGAATGTGAATGAAAGGCTAAACTGGATTCTGGGTAAAGGAGATGACACTCCAGCAGTTGTGTACTCTGCTTTTTGTTCTAGAGCAATATACTATAGTCTGGGCCACATGACAACATTTTTAACGGGGTCACACACAGGTGGTCCAGTGGATACCTTGGTGGTTATCCAAGTGTATTTTTGAGTGCCCTAAAAAAAACATGCTGCTTTGTAGAGTTCGCAAGATCTCATATGTTCACCTTGTAACTCTGGCCCAAATATCAATTGTACCACACTTCAAAACAATGTCTAGATTTTAGGGCCTAAAATCTCTGTGTGCTAAAGGATACATTATTTTTGCCATTCCCATAGGGGAGAGGAGACTGGGAGGACACCAATCAGGGGAGACGAGGAAGCACAGACCACAGACACTCCCCGAAGATCACAAACCACACCAGGATCAGCATGTTCAGGAAGCGGAGGTGGAGCTTATCACCACAACAGGTCAGTGTCTGTCACCACAACTTCCAGGTAAATACAGATGTAGGCCTGCATATTTCTAAATTTCTATTTTTTTGTAGGGGCTGAACGTGGTGGTGTGTCAGGAACTCCAAATCCTCCATTCTCGAGTGCTAGTGCCAAAATAATAATTCAAGAAATAATGGAATGTAGTAGCGAAATGGACATTATGAGAACTCGAATGAATGTGATTAAGCAAAAATATAAAAATATTATAGATATTTTGGGGCGAATAGTCTGACCCCCCCCCCCTGTTTTAGTGTGCTTTTTTGCATAGAAAATTTGCAACGGTATTTCAACCAGCCCAAATGTGAAGATGCACACAGTGACTCCACATGTGCTATCTTCCATCACAGGATATCTATGTCCCTGTTTGGGGGGTGCAACCTCTTCCTACCTACTAAAGTAGGTGAGAGGAAGGCTTTGCACCCCCAAAGCACGTCCATTGATCCCCCATGATGGCAGATAACACATGTTTACCCTAGCCATGGGATCAGGTTGAAAATACCCATTTCAGCCCCAAAAAGAAAGTGGGGTTCTTCACATTTGGGATGGATCAGGGGAGACATCACCCCATCTCATGTTTGTATTTTTCACTTTGTTATTTTTGTAATATTTTTAAAAAATAGTTTGTGATTTTGACCCATGCATGTTTCTGCAAAACAATCCTTCAAAAAAAAAAAAAAAAGATAAGATGACCAAAAACTGTCTAAATTGTAATTCTATAAAACCGCAAAAATATGTGGTGCACAGAGTAAAAAGTTTCTGGAAGTCTCAAAAAGGTGTGGCTTGTTCTTTCTATGCTCAATGGCAGTTCTGAAAATGCCAAATCAATGTTTTTTAGAGTGAGAATTGAGGCTATTTACTAAGGCCAAATACACTTGACACTACTAGAACCTGGGAGACACATGAACCCAAAATACAAGAATGACAAAACAAGTTTGTAGAAAATAGAATAAAAATTTGTTTCACAAAGCAAAAGGTCAGATGTGGTCTGGCATTGCAATGGCCCCCTACCCGTGAAGTACTCAACGTATTTCTCACGTACTTCACGGGCACTTTGGGGGGCCAAGCCAGTACGGGCAGTGTTGAGGCCGGTCAGAATGGTCATCTCGGATGGACCGGCCTCAGGCCCAACTGTTGACACATATGTAGGGGAATAATGTCTTAGAAAATTGTGCATTATGCAGCAGCAGTACACAATGGAGTTTAGCTTGTATTCGGCCAAATGGATAGCTGTCTGAAACAGGCGGAACCGGCTGGCCATTATCCCGAAGACATTCTCCACAACTCTCCGGGCTCTGGCCAGCCGGTAATTAAAAACCCTCCTCTCCGGGGTGAGGGTGCGTTGGGGAAACGGCCACATCAGGTGTGGTCCCAGTCCAAAGGCTTCATCTGTGATGAAAACAAACGGTAGTCCATCCACATTGTCTGCATCTAGAGGCAGTGCAAGACCCCCAGACTGCAGACGGTGAATGAATGAATGAATGACTTGTATAGCGCTCACATGCGAACTGAATTGCCTCTAGGTGCTTTTTACAGCCAGTGTCTGCTTGGCTGGTGCGGTCATTTTACCCCGTAGGATCTTGACACGCTTGAGACACACACATATATACTGGGCCAATTTGGACAAGATCCAATTAACCTACCAGCATGTCTTTGGAGTGTGGGAGGAAACCGGAGCACCCGGAGGAAACCCACGCAGACACAGGGAGAACATGCAAACTCCAGGCAGATGGTGTCGTGGCTGTGATTCGAACCAGCGACCCTTTTGCTGCTAGGTGAAAGTGCTAACCACTACACCACTGTGCTGCCCGTCAAGTGAGCAAACTCTGTCTGTGTGAATACTCCGCCATCGGACATCCGGCCGTTCTTCCCCACGTCCACATACAGGAACTCGTACCGTGCCGACACCACCGCCATTAACACAATACTATTGAAACCTTTATAGTTAAAATAGTATGACCCCGAACAGGGTGGTGGCACTATGTGGACGTGCTTGCTATCAATTGCCCCTCCACAGTTGGGGAAGTCCCACCGCTGGGCAAATTGATCAGCCACAGTCAGCCATTCCTGTGGTGTGCAAGGAAACTGTGGAGTCAAACAAAAAGAAGACATTAGTACTAGAGTTGAGCGGGTAGCTGGATATTCGGGTCCGGCGGGTTCGGCCGAACTTCGGAA
Organism: Rana muscosa; assembly: GCA_029206835.1. NCBI lineage: Eukaryota > Metazoa > Chordata > Amphibia > Anura > Ranidae > Rana > Rana muscosa. Next base: position 75,918,888 of record CM055118.1, on the reverse strand, counting down.
AAAAGTTCGGATTCGGGACCGAACTTTAACCCGAACCCGGACCCGGACCCCATTGAAGTCAATGGGGACCCGGACTTCTGACGACTAAAAAGGCTCTAAAAAAGTAATGGAAAGGGCTAGAGGGCTGCAAATGGCAGCAAAATTTTGTTAAGAACATGGCAAGTGCTCTGCAAACAAATGTGGATAGGAAATAACTTAAAAGAACATAAAAAAAATTAAAAAATAAAAAAATATGCTGGAGGCCCCCTTTTCAGCAGAAGAGGTACAGGAAGTCATTAAGAACCTCAGAAACTCAACGGCACGATGCGACACATATGGTGGGAATGCCCCAGAATACGCCCTTTCTGGAATAAATTATTTAATTTAATGGATAAGCTAGTGGGAAAATAAAATACTTTGAAATAAAAATGTAGCGGGGTGCTAAATTTAAGGAAAGTGTTTGAGTGGTAAATAGGCTCAAATACCCTAATTCTGTAGGATTCATGGACCATTTTGTCCTCGGGGGACAGTATTGGTGTGCAGTTCCCTGCGGCCTACAGGTGGCGCCTTTTGTGTCCCCTCTTGGCAGTAGTACAGCGGGGCGGGGAACCTGCTGTGCATGCCGGGAGAGCATATAAAAGGGGCAGACCTTTGGCCTGGGGGCTGATGTCCAGTGGGGTCCGCGCCCAGGTGCCTTCGGCCTGGGTGCATGTGTTCCTGTTCCATCTCGGGCACCTTTAGCCCGGGGTGAGGTACTATCCTGGAGTTCTTGCTGCCCTGGGTATGGAGGCCTAGGGGCGGGAGTAAAGCCTGGAGTCCAGAGCCGCCTCGTGTAGGGGACCCTGTTCCAGGGAAGGGAGGATCATTCTGATGGACCGATGCGGGAGTCACGGTGAAGGAATGGTCTGTTGACTCCCTGGAGAGATGTCTTCCCCTTGATATGGGCTAGGTTCGTAGAAGGAGAAGCTCAAGGTCACCTTGACTGTATCAGAGGCCTTATTCAACTGGCCCGTGGCAGGGGCCTTATACACCCTGGTCTGTGGCTGAGACCAAAGTTCTCCAGGCCCGTGGCAGGGGCCTTGTACACCCGGTCTGTGGCAGAGACCAACCTCAATGTCTGTGGCAGAGACCGTGCGCCAAAAACTGTTTGAGAAACCTAAGCAGTGAAGTGAATGTGCTACGTTTGTGCCTGGACCTCCTCCACACCTTAAGCTGTCCTGTTTCTTTGCTCTAACCTTTTCTATCTGAGTACAGTTTATTTTGCCATGAGAGAATAAGAGTTGGAGTTTCAGCTGGTGTGGACATTGACTTTACTGGCAATTAAAGGACTTGCCTCTACCTACAGTAGAGGTGAGAATCATCCTCTGGAGGAGTTTTGACTCCGGCTGTGGACACGGCCCGTCAAGTACACCGCTCAACCTCTTTATATAGGAGGATACGGGCTGGTAGTGCGGTGTGCCTTTCTCCCTCCTGCGAAGAGCCAACAACATAAAGGCAGGTAAGGGGGAAAGGATCTGTGCGCTACAAAAAAATAAAATAAAAATTTTAATCTTGGCCTAGCAGGACGAGGTCCATATGGAGTAGGAGGTTGAGGTGGCGGTGGATGTGGCTGTGTAGGTGGAAGCGGCGGTGGAGGAGGACGAGGTAGCCAACACTGGTTTAAAAATACAACAATGGCTGGGTAAGGCCGGTGATGTGTCGAATTCTGTCCCCTGTCGAATAGTGTCCACCCTGTACTGCGCTTGCTGAGTATGTAGGACAAGGGGATTTCAAAAATCTCCCAAGACTAACGGCGCCTGCGTGTTGAGTTCAGGTGAAGGCCACACCATCCGTGGTTCAAGCCGAGCCAAGCAAGGCCGCGATCGAAGCGAGCCCGTGAGGGGCCCTGTTACTATGTGCTACCGTATGTCCTCTTGGATGGTGGGGCTTGAACCTGCACTCACAGCGCAGGCACCGTTCATCTTCGGAGATTTTGTGAATCTCCTTGTCCTCTGTACTGCGCAAGCGCTGCGCCTGCGCAGTACGGGCCGGGCACAATCCGATGGCCGGACAGTTTTTGTCACAACACCGGTATACATGTCTATTCTGCACAAGGTACGGACAAGTCCTGTGGGATCCATGCCTGGTTCATTTTAATGAACGTGAGCTTGTCCACATTGGCTCTGGACAGGCGGCTGCGCTTGTCTGTGATAACGCCCCCTGCCGTGCTAAATACACGTTCAGATAATACACTGGCTGCAGGGCAGGCCAGCACCTCCAAGGCATAAACGGCAAGCTCAGGCCATGTGCCCAATTTGGAGACCCAGAAGTTAAAGGGGGCAGACCCGTCATCCAGTACGTGTAGGCCTGTAGACACATACTGCTCAACCATGTTGGTGAAATGCTGCCTCCTGCTAAGACGTTTCATCTCAGCTGGTGGTGCTGGTTGTTGTGGCGTGCTGACAAAGCTTTTCCACATTTCGGCCATGCTAACCCTGCCTTCTGAGGTGCTGCCGGTGCCCCGGCTGCGTTGGCGACCTCTTCCTCCTCCTCTGCCTTCGCCTTGTGCTTCCACCGTACGCCCGCTGTCAGGTGGGAATGCCACCAGCAGCGCGTCTACCAGCGTGCGCTTGTACTCGCGCATCTTACGATCCCGCTCCAGTGAGGGAATTAAGGACGGTACGTTGTCCTTGTAACGGGGATCCAGCAGGGTGGCCACCCAGTAATCAGCACCAGTTAAAATGTGGGCAACTCGGCTGTCGTTGCGGAAACACTGCAGCATGTAATCGCTCATGTGTGCCAGGCTGCCCAGAGGCAAAGAAAAGCTGTCCTCTGTGGGAGGTGTATCGTCTGTGTCCTCTGTATCCCCCCAGCCATGCACCAGTAATGGCCACGAGCTGGTCTGAGTGCCACCCTGCTGTGAACATGGCTCCTCCTCCTCCTCCTCCTCCTCCTCCTCCTCCATCTCCTCCTCCACCTCGTCATCCTCCAGAACTGTGCCCTTTCTGCCGGACAATTGTGTACCTGGCGTTTGTTGGTGCAGGAACCCACCCTCGTAGCCACTTGTGAAAGACTGCCCTGAAAGCCTTTGAAATGATCCCGCTTCCTCCTCCTCCTCCTCATCCTCCTGTGCCACATCCTCTTCCATCATCGCACAAAGCGTTTTTTCAAGGAGGCATAGGACTGGGATAGTAACGCTGAGAACGGCGTCATTGGCACTGGCCATGTTGGTGGAGTACTCGAAACAGCGCAACAAGGCACACAGGTCTCGCATGGAGGCCCAGTTATTGGTGGTGAAGTGGTGCTGTTCCGCAGAGCGACTCACGCGTGATTGCTGCAGCTGAAACTCCACTATTGCCTGCTGCTGCTCGCACAGTCTGGCCAGCATGTGCAAGGTGGAGTTCCACCTTGTGGGCACGTCACATATGAGGCGGTGAGCGGGAAGGCCGAAGTTACGCTGCAGCGCTGACAGGCGAGCAGCAGCAGGGTGAGAACGCCGAAAGTGCGCACAGACAGCCCGCACTTTCTGCAGCAGCTCTGGCATATTGGGGTAATTTTTAAGGAACCTCTGGACCACCAAGTTCAGCACATGCGCCAGGCAAGGGATGTGCGTCAAACCGGCTAGACCCAGAGCTGCTACGAGATTTCGCCCATTATCGCACACCACCAGGCCGGGCTTGAGGCTCACTGACAGCAACCACTCATCGGTCTGTTGTTCCATGTCCCTCCACAACTCCTGCGCGGTGTGGGGATTTTCCCCCAAACAGGAAAGTTTTAAAACTGCCTGCTGTCGTTTACCCCTGGCTGTGCTGAAGTTGGTGGTGAAGGTGTTACGCTGAATGGATGAGGAGGCGGTAGAGGATGAGGAAGCGGAGAAGGAGGAGTTAGCAACAGGAGGCAAACTGAAGCGCCCTGCAATCCTCGGTGGTGGAAGGACATGCGCCAAACCGCTATCTGCCTCAGGCCCAGCCGCCACTGCATTTACCCAGTGTGCTGTTAGGGAGATATAACGTCCCTGACCGTGCTTACTGGTCCACGCATCCATAGTTAGGTGGACCTTGCCACAGATGGCGTTGCGCAGTGCACACCTGATTTTGTCCCCCACCTGGTTGTGCAGGGAAGGGATGGCTCGCCTGGAAAAGTAGTGGCGGCTGGGCACGACGTACTGCGGGACAGCCAATGCCATCAGGCTTTTAAAACTCTGCGTCTCCACCAGACGGAATGACAGCATTTCAAAGGCCAGGAATTTTGAAATGCTGGCATTCAGGGCCAGGGATCGCGGGTGGCTAGGGGGGTACTTCCTCTTCCGCTCCAATGTTTGGGAGATAGAGAGCTGAACGCTTCCATGGGACATTGTGGAGATGGTTGGTGACCCAGGTGGTAGTGTTGCTGGCAGATCCTCTGTTTGTGGGGTGACAGGTGCCACTGTCACTACAGAGGTGGATGAAGAGGCCGAGACTGCAGCAGAAGAGGAAGCAGGAGGAGCCAGAGACCTTTCTTGGTTTTTGAGGTGTCTACTCCACTGCAGCTCGTGCTTTGCACTTAGATGCCTGGTCATGCAGCTTGTGCTCAGGTTGAGAACGTTTATGCCTCGCTTCAGGCTCTGATTGCACAGCGTGCAAACCACTCGTGTCTTGTCATCAACACACTGTGTGAAGAACTGCCACGCTAGGGAAGTCCTTGGACCTGGCTTTGGTGTGCTCGGTCCCTTGCTGCGTTGGGCAGTAGCAGATGTACTGTCTAGGGGACGAATGCTCCGTTTTTGCACCCTGCTCCCTCTTCTGCTGTGCTGGTGGCTCTGTGCGACCACCGCCTCTTCCTCCGAACTACACTGGTCACCTGCATAACGTTGATTCCATGTGGGGTCGAGGACCTCATCGTCCTCCACATCATCTTCCACCCAGTCTTCACCCCTGCCCTCCATGTCTGTCTGCACAATTGCGAAAGCAGCAGCAGTTGGCACCTGTGTTTCGTCATCATCCGAGACGTGCTGCGATGGTCCTCCCATGTACCCATCATGAAACATAAGTGGTTGGGCATCGGTGCACTCAATCTCTTCCACTTCTGGGGCAGGGCTAGGTGGATGGCCCTGGGAAACCCTGCTAACAGAGTCATCGAAAAGCAGAAGAGACTGCTGCATGATTTGGGGCTCAGACTGCTTGGCTGATTTGCAAGGGGGTGAGGTGAAAGACTGATGGACATGGGTTTCAGGTGCCAACTCTGATCTTTCATCAGAAGAGTGGGTGGGAGACAATGTGAAGGAACCCGAGGCACTGTCAGCAACCCAATCTACTATCGCCTGTACTTGTCCTGGCCTAAACATTGGTACAGCCTCATTAGGCGTGACAAAATACCGCCGCAGGCTCGGTCGCCTACTCGCACCTGAGGAAGGTGTTTCACTTGTGCGTGTAGCTGGCACAGATCCACCACATCCTCTCCCTGCAACAGGAGCTCCACCAGCAGCACCACGACCGGGGCCACCACGTCCCTTTGACCTTCCCCTCATATTTTCCTAATTTAGGATCTTGCCCTAAATGGCGTTTTTTGGAAGACCACAACACACCCACAGTATTTAACCGCTGAAACGCACAGCTACAGAACTGCAGAAAATGCTATTAAAAAAAAAAAAGGTTTTTTTTTTTTAGTATAGCACAGTACAAGGAAAATATATAGAAATTGTTTATTTCACACACCTCCAGATGTGTATTTCACACTGCAAAATATTTTCTGTGGCCCTAAATGGCGTTTTTTGCCAGACCACAACACACCCACAGCACGTAACCGCTGAATCGCACAGCTACAGAAAATGCTATTCAAAAAAATGTTTTTTTTTTTAGTATAGCACTGTACAATATATAGAAATTGTTTATTTTACACACCTCCAGATGTGTATTTCACACTGCAAAATATTTTCTGTGGCCCTAAATGGCGTTTTTTGGAAGAGCACAACACAACCACAGTATTTAACCACTGAATCGCACAGCTATAGAAGTGCAGAGAATGCTATTCAAAAAAAATGTTGTTTTTTTTAGTATAGCACTGTACAATATATAGAAATTGTTTATTTTACACACCTCCAGATGTGTATTTCACACTGCAAAATATTTTCTGTGGCCCTAAATGGCGTTTTTTGGAAGAGCACAACAACCCCAACAGTATATAACCGCTGAATCGCACAGCTGCAGAGGCCAGAGAATGCTTTTTAAAAATAATGTTGTTTTTTCACACACCTCCAGATGTGTATTTCACACTGCAAAATATTTTCTGTGGCCCTAAATGGCGTTTTTTGGAAGAGCACAACACAACCACAGTATTTAACCACTGAATCGCACAGCTATAGAAGTGCAGAGAATGCTATTCAAAAAAAATGTTGTTTTTTTTAGTATAGCACTGTACAATATATAGAAATTGTTTATTTTACACACCTCCACATGTGTATTTCACACTGCAATTTATTTTCTGTGGCCCTAAATGGCGTTTTTTTGAAGAGCACAACAACCCCAACAGTATATAACCGCTGAATCGCACAGCTGCAGAGGCCAGAGAATGCTATTCAAAAATAATGTTGTTTTTTCACACACCTCCAGATGTGTATTTCACACTGCAAAATATTTTCTGTGGCCCTAAATGGCGTTTTTTGCAAGAGCACAACACAACCACAGTATTTAACCACTGAATCGCACAGCTATAGAAGTGCAGAGAATGCTATTCAAAAAAAATGTTGTTTTTTTTAGTATAGCACTGTACAATATATAGAAATTGTTTATTTTACACACCTCCACATGTGTATTTCACACTGCAATTTATTTTCTGTGGCCCTAAATGGCGTTTTTTTGAAGAGCACAACAACCCCAACAGTATATAACCGCTGAATCGCACAGCTGCAGAGGCCAGAGAATGCTATTCAAAAATAATGTTGTTTTTTCACACACCTCCAGATGTGTATTTCACACTGCAAAATATTTTCTGTGGCCCTAAATGGCGTTTTTTGCAAGAGCACAACAACCCCAACAGTATATAACCGCTGAATCGCACAGCTGCAGAGGCCAGAGAATGCTTTTTAAAAATAATGTTGTTTTTTCACACACCTCCAGATGTGTATTTCACACTGCAAAATATTTTCTGTGGCCCTAAATGGCGTTTTTTGGAAGAGCACAACACAACCACAGTATTTAACCACTGAATCGCACAGCTATAGAAGTGCAGAGAATGCTATTCAAAAAAAATGTTTTTTTTTTTAGTATAGCACTGTACAATATATAGAAATTGTTTATTTTACACACCTCCACATGTGTATTTCACACTGCAATTTATTTTCTGTGGCCCTAAATGGCGTTTTTTGGAAGAGCACAACAACCCCAACAGTATATAACCGCTGAATCGCACAGCTGCAGAGGCCAGAGAATGCTTTTTAAAAATAATGTTGTTTTTTCACACACCTCCAGATGTGTATTTCACACTGCAAAATATTTTCTGTGGCCCTAAATGGCGTTTTTTGGAAGAGCACAACACAACCACAGTATTTAACCACTGAATCGCACAGCTATAGAAGTGCAGAGAATGCTATTCAAAAAAAAATTTGTTTTTTTAAGTATAGCACTGTACAATATATAGAAATTGTTTATTTTACACACCTCCACATGTGTATTTCACACTGCAATTTATTTTCTGTGGCCCTAAATGGCGTTTTTTTGAAGAGCACAACAACCCCAACAGTATATAACCGCTGAATCGCACAGCTGCAGAGGCCAGAGAATGCTATTCAAAAATAATGTTGTTTTTTCACACACCTCCAGATGTGTATTTCACACTGCAAAATATTTTCTGTGGCCCTAAATGGCATTTTTTGGAAGAGCACAACACACCCACAGTATATAACCGCTGAATCGCACAGCTGCAGAGAATGCTATTCAAAAAAACGTTTTTTTTTTTTTTTTTAGTATAGCATAGTACAAAAAAAATATATAGAAATTGGTTATTTCACACAACTAGAGATATACACTGCAAAATATTTTTTTTTGCCCAAAAATAGGTCTTTTTGCGCACAACAAAGTGCCTTTTTTTTTTTTTGCAACAGCACAATAAAGTGCCTTTTTTTTTTTTTTGGGGCCCAAAAATGGGTCTTTTTAGCAAAAGCACAATAAAGTGCCTTTTTTTTTTTTTTTTTTCTGCCCGAAATGGGTCTTTTAGCAAGAGCACAATACAGCCACAGTATGGAATAGGTGTATCACTCAACGTAATGCAGTGCTGGTGCACTGAGCTTGCAACACAAACAGATAAACCTATGCAGATCGCTGAGCTATTATATCTCTCAATCTGGACTCCTATCTAAATCTCTCTCCCTGAAAGCACAAACAGGATCCTGCCCCTACACTACACTACACTACACTGTCTCTCTATCTTTTCTATCAGTAGATTGCAGAATCAGGACTAACTCCTATCATATAATTCTCTCCCTCACAGCAACAGCAGCCAGGATCCTTTCCCTACACTGTCTAAAAGCAGAGTGACGATCTGTGCTGTGTGCCTCTTGCTTATATAGAAGCTGGTCACATGCTGGGTCACATGTTGCACTGACCAATCACAGCCATGCCATTAGTAGGCATGGCTATGATGGCTTCTAAGGGCACACCAGCTAATCAAATGGTGATTGGCTGGCCCCTGAAGCATTTCTAACTGCGCCATTAAATTCCCGAATCCGGACCCGAACCCGGACTTTAGCGCAAAATCCGGGTCCGGGTCCGGGGTCGGGAAAACGCCAAAATTCGGTACGGACCTGAACTTTACAGTTCGGGTCCGCTCAACACTAATTAGTACATTTTCAGGTTACAGTGCAAACAGATTACACAAAAAGACATTGTTGACCAACATCAGGCTACCATGATTAGTGAAGGGAGTATTTCATAGCCAAAAATAAGGCCCACTTAGCACATGCCTCACCCTCGCTGAGTGGACATTAGAAAATATTCTAAGGGGGGGGTGTTTGAGGTGATTTTGGGGGCTCAAAATAAAGGCTCTACCACTCTGCTGATCTGGATTGAGAATTAAAAACGTTTTTCACATTTTAGGGGGGGGGGGAGGGTCTGTAAAACTACGAGGGCAATGACCCAAAAAAAAATAGGAAAAAAGAAGGCTAGCTGGGTTTGGGCCCAGGATAGCATGCTGGAGAGGTTAGTGAAGGGAAATAGGCATGTAGGCCCCAAAAAAGGCCATTACAGGTAAAAACATGCATGGTGAAAATGGGGACATTACCAGGATATTACAAACAGGCAAATTTGGGAAGGAGGATAAAAAAAATAACATTAGCAAACAATCAAAACATATAATGTGATGTTACAGGAGCAAACTTACCTTCATATAGTCCTTCTGCAGGACCTGAATAATGGCCGAACACGTTTCAGGGATAATGATCCCGAGAGCCTGGGGGGAGATGCCTGTTTTGAACTTGAGGTCCTGCAAGCTTCTCCCAGTCGCCAGGTATCTCAACGTGGCAATAAGCCTCTGCTCGGCAGTGATGACCTGGCGCATCACAGTGTCCTCCCTCGTGATATAGGGGGACAGCAAATCCAACAGACGGTGAAAAACGGGGTCCGTCATCCTGAGATAATTCCTGAAATCATCAGGATTATTCTCATGGATTTCCCGCAGCAGAGACATATGAGAGAATTGGTCCCGCTGGAGCAACCAATTCTTGGTCCATGAACTCCTCCTCACCCTGTTCACGGACTGAACTCGGGTTACAGTGTTAACTGCAACACCAAGCCCAAAGCCAGCATGAGCTCGAGAACGAGAACGCACTTCAAACATGGTCTTAAACCGGTCGCCTGGTCAGAACGAACTTAAACAGAACGCACCGTGGAACAGCAAGGCCTGAGAAGAATGACCTGAAAAACAGTAAACGAACGGCCAAGAAGGCACTGCAAGGCAGTAACGACCTGACTGCACGCACTGAATAACAAATACGAACCCACAAGCACAAACTGAACACCAGGAAACGATCTGCAAAGCACGGAGACTGAAAAGCGCGAATCGGCTCTCACCAAACTTTTACTAACACGTGGTAACACAAAATCAGCAAAAGCAGCCCAAGGGGTGGCGCCGTTAGATTTGTTCTTTCCCTTTTATAGCGCCGTCGTACGTGTTGTACGTGCCCTCGTTTTGTTGCCGTCGGTTTTTGGACTGATGGTGTGTGGCCAAGACTGATGAAAAACAGTTTCATCGGATTTCCGATGGACAAATCCATCGGACGAAAATCCATAGGATATCCGATCGTGTGTACAGGGCTTGTGATCAACATGTATAAATACATAAGTGGTCCATACAGTGAACAGATTAAAAGTTATTCTTTTTAAGGTCATCACAGAGGACTCTTTAGGTCGGGAAGAATAGAGATTTCAGCGCCAAATACGGAAAGGTTTTCTGTTTTGTTTTTTTATGAAGTTTATATTTTTTGGTTCTAAAATCAGTTCCCCCTCTGGGCAGTGCCCTTTCATGTAATAAATTGTTGTTTTTTTTGTTTTGTTTTTTGGTATCCTGTTGCAGTCTATATACTTACTGTATATATTAGACATCACTATTTTGTGAATTTTTTATAATTTTTTTTTATCAATAGTGACATGTATTGACAGATACAAGCATTATGTACATATACAGTGTAACATAGGTGTGATTGTTATAAAAAAAAAAATTGATTACCACTATATAGGAAATTAATAATGAGGATTTTTTGAAAAATATTTTAATGTTTCATTAGTGGTGTTCTATAAAGTGTTTTTTCTCTTTTCTGTTGGGACAGCTATCCGCAACAGGGAGAGACATTTTTCTACAAATGTTTTTTTTCTATACAAGGGAGAACTTTTATTAAAGATTATTTCCTTCATTTTATTATATGTGTACTGGTTTTATTGTATAGGTTGTAGATATTTGTGGTTTTTGTCTGTTTTGTTGCAGAAATCTCAGATACAGGGGTTAATTGGCATAATAAATCACTGGTTGATTATGTATATTCTATATAAGGGTTATACTTACCAGTGTTTGTCAGATTATGACTAAGCGAAATCCAATTTGTGAAACACATTAACACCTGCCAGGTCTGCATTGATGTCATGATGATGTCTACGATGTTGTCTGATGATTTTTATCTTCAATAAAGTCTTCACTTTTGCTTCAAACCTGTTAAAACTTTTTTCTGTTCCACTGGCTCCTACCCAGATTGTGGACTGGACCTGCACCGTGAGGTTGAAGCGTGGGATTGCTCTCACCTGGAGCTGCTTGGCTTTGCTTTCTACTAGATCTTTGAATGAGCTTATGATGTGTGAGATGTTCTTACAAGTTCAGTGGTGTCGTACCCTTTTACATTATTACTGGGATGAGCTGCCAGTTCAGTCTAACTCTAGGTTCCGACAGAATTTTGCTTGTTCAGAGGTTTGGCAAGTGGTCTAACTATACTGGTGTTTAATCAAGTTTAACCACTTCCCGCCCCGTCAATAGCAGATTGACGTCCGGGAAGTGGTTCTGTTATCCACACTGGACGTCATATGACGTCCTGCGGGATAACAGCCGCCGCGCGCCCGGAGGGGCGCGCATCGCGGCGATCGGTGGAGCGGTGGGTCAGTCTGACCCACTGCTACACTGATCTCAGTAAAAAGCCTCCGTCGGAGGCTTTTTACCACGTGATCAGCCGTGTCGAATCACGGCCGATCACAATGTAAACAGGAAGAGCCGTTGATCGGCTCTTCCTCACTCGCGTCTGACAGACGCGAGTAGAGCAGAGCCGATCGGCGGCTCTCCTGACAGGGGGGGTTCGCGCTGATTGTTTATCAGCGCAGCCCCCCCTCGGATGCCCACACTAGACCACCAGGGAAGCCCCCCAGGACCACCAGGGAAGCACCAATCATGTGGATGGCCCCCATGGCCATCCACATGTAGTAAAAAAAAAAAAAAACATACAAAAAAATATGCCAATCAGTGCCCACAAATGGGCACTGACTGGCACTTTCACAATGTGTGGTGGCTGGCATTGCTGGGCACCAGTGCCACCAATGCCACCTACTAGTGTCCATCAGTGCCACCTATCAGTGCCCATCCGTGCCCATCCGTGCCAATCTGTGCCCACCTATCAGTGCCCATCCATGCCACCTATCAGTGCCACCCATAAGTGTCCATCAGTGCCGCCTATGAGTGCCCATCAGTGCTGCATACCAGTGGCACATATCAGTGCCCATCAGTGCCGCCTATCAGTGCCCATCATCAGTGCCCATCAGTGCCACCTCATCAGTGCCACCTCATTGGTGCCACCTCATCGGTGCCCATCAGTGTCGCCTTATCAGTGCCCTTCAGTGCCGCCTTATCAGTGCCCGTCATCGAAGTAGAAAAGGTACTTATTTACAAAAAAATTTACAGAAACAAAGAAAAACTTTTTTTTTTTTTTTTTTTCGCTCTTTTATTATTTGTTGTGCAAAAAATAAAAATCGGAGAGGCGATCAAATACCAGCGAAAGAAAGCTCTATTTGTGGGAACAAAATGATAAAAAATTTGTTTGGGTACAGTGTAGCATGACCGCGCAATTGTCATTCAAATTGCGACAGTGCTGAAAGCTCAAAATTGGCTTGGGCAGGAAGCTGTATAAGTGCATGGTATTGAAGTGGTTAATCAACCGCAGGCAGGAGTGGGAAATGAAACATTTTTTTTTTTCCGTTCTAAATATCAATGTTGCTGTAGTAGGTTATATACATCATACAGATGCGCCACTTCAGAGGCACATTAAGCATACCCCCAGGTACATTATTTTGAAGAATTTAGCATTCTTAATGTTTCACTTTAAGCATTATTAACCCCTTCATGTAACGCAAATATGCGACCCTATGCTTCAACGGGTTGTACCGGGGTGATGCCTGCAGCTTTTTAGAGCCGACGGTCAGATGCAGCTAATCAGCCGGCTGTTATTACAAGCCCAGGCTCTCCCTTCCCACCAGGAGGCCCGAGCGACCAGCCAGCATGTCCGCCAGCTGGAAAGGAGACCCAAACAGAACCAAAATTGGCTTTGATCGGGTTTCGGATCTAGTAACCCGGAAGCGATGTCATGACATCACTTCCAGTTAACTGGAGCATTAAAGGTGCCAGTTTTAAAAAGAATGGCAGTATTCAAAACAGCCAAACTTGGCATTTTTGAATGATTTTAAGTGCAACATAGGGAATTGGGGTCTTATACACCCAAAAAATACTGACACATGACTATTGCTGTCACAAAGGATGTGTACATTAGTGGTCAGTAGGGATGAGCTGCAGGTTCGAGTCAAACCCATGTTTGACTCGAACATCGCCTGTTCGGCTGTTTGCCGAATTTCGAACATTATTGGCCGTTCAAGTGGCGGGTCATGGTCCATAATTCACTGTGGCATCACAGTGCATTGCTGGCTGATGATTGGCCAAGCATGCACTATGACCCGCATGCTTGGTCAATCACAGCGCCGTAAGTACAGAGAGCCGTAATTGGCCAAAGCCAGGGTGGCTTTGGCCAATCATGGCTCAGAGGAGTAGGTACACGCCCCACACTATATAAGGCTGCCGGCGTGGCGGCCTTGTGTAGTGTGTTGCGGCGTTGGTTAACTTAGAAGACAGAGAGAGAGAGAGACAGTGTAATTTGATTTGAGTTAGATAGAGCAGGCAGGCGAGTCAGTTAGCTGCAGTTACAGTGTGTAGAGGATATATATGCATCCTAGGTGTTGTATATATATTTACACACTGCATTCAGTTTAGCTAGATCCATTCCTGTTATTCTCTATACTGACAGGCAGGCAGGTGATTGTGCTAGCTGCAATATTTTCACTTAGTGTACTGTGTCCTTTGCACAGCGTGCACCTAAAGGTACCTGAATACAATTGGTGGTGTTCTCATACCAATACCACAGGCAGGGAGCTGCTTTATTTTCACTTAGTGTACTGTGTCCTTTGCACAGCGTGCACCTAAAGGTACCTGAATACAATTGGTGGTGTTCTCATACCAGTACCACAGGCAGGGAGCTGCTTTATTTTCACTTAGTGTACTGTGTCCTTTGCACAGCGTGCACCTAAAGGTACCTGAATACAATTGGTGGTGTTCTCATACCAATACCACAGGCAGGGAGCTGCTTTATTTTCACTTAGTGTACTGTGTCCTTTGCACAGCGTGCACCTAAAGGTACCTGAATACAATTGGTGGTGTTCTCATACCAATACCACAGGCAGGGAGCTGCTTTATTTTCACTTAGTGTACTGTGTCCTTTGCACAGCGTGCACCTAAAGGTACCTAAATACAATTGGTGGTGTTCTCATACCAATACCACAGGCCAGGGAGTTGCTTTATTTTCACTTAGTGTACTGTGTTCTTTGCACAGCGTGCACCTAAAGGTACCTGAATACAATGGGTGGTGTTCTCATACCAATACCACAGGCAGGGAGCTGCATTATTTTTACTTAGTGTACTGTGTCCTTTGCACAGCGTGCACCTAAAGGTACCTGAATACAATTGGTGGTGTTCTCATACCAATACCACAGGCAGGGAGCTGCTTTATTTTCACTTAGTGTACTGTGTCCTTTGCACAACGTGCACCTAAAGGTACCTGAATACAATTGGTGGTGTTCTCATACCAATACCACAGGCAGGGAGCTGCTTTATTTTCACTTAGTATACTGTGTCCTTTGCACAGCGTGCACCTAAAAGGTACCTGAAAACAATTGGTGGTGTTCTCATACTAATATCACAGGCAGAGAGCTGCAAGTATTTTCAGTTAGTGTACTGTGTCCTCTGCACAGTGTGCACCTAAAACTAACTGAAGACAATTGCTGGTGTTCTCATACTAATACCACAGCAGGCAGTTGATTCTGCTAGCTGCAGTATAATCAGTATAGATATATATATATACATCCCACCTTTGTGAAGCTACATCTCACTGCAGGCCATTAGTATGTCTGGAAGGCAAACAAGGAGAGGTAGACAGTCACGAGCCAATAAAATAGGGCAAGCAGGCTCTCTGTCTAGAGGCAACAGTGCTGGTTGTGGACACGGTGCATCCTCATCAGCACGTTGCCGTGGGACACGCTTGTCCTTCTTTTCGACAGCTGGCCATGTTGAGCCGCAACATGCTGAAGACTTGGTAGAGTGGATGACCAAGCCGTCATCATCCTCCTCATCCTCTCTCACCCAGGCTCAGGGTACTTTGTCTGGCAAAGCAGCTGCCAATGCGGCCTCTTCCCTCGGCTCAATGGCATCGGTCACTCCTTCCCTAGCCCCACAATGTCCTCCTGAGGAGTCCCCCGAACTGTTTGACCACAGTGTTGGGTACATGCTCCAGTGTTTTGAAGGCTCCGATGATGGAACCCAGCAAGAGGAAGGCAGTAACGTGAGCCCAGAGAGAGGGGGTAGTAACGTGAGCCCAGAGTGAGGGGGTGCCCAACAAGGACAGCAATCTGGCAGTCATGTTCCCCCAGCTGCAGCATACTGCCAGGTTTGCTCCAGTGATGAGGAGGGAGGGGATGATGAGGTCACTGACACCACGTGGGTGCCTGATAGGAGAGAGGAGGAGGAGGAGGAGACACATCTCCAACGAGGCAGGATGCCCTCCAGGGGCCAGCTTAAGGGCAGCACACTGACTGCATCACACCGCAGAGCTCCGCATGCGCAGGGCACTGCTGTCTCTGCCACGTTATACCAAAAGTTCTTTGGTGTGGGCCTTTTTTGAGACGAGTGCATCAGATCGCAGCGCTGCTAATTGCAACATATGTCTCAGGCGTATCTCACGTGGCCAAAACATCACCCGCTTGGGCACCACATGCTTGATCAGACATATGTCGACCTGCCATGCAGTTCGTTGGCAAGCACACCTAAAAGACCCACACCAAATAACAATGCGGACCTCTCCTTGCTCCTCATCAGCTGGGATCTCCAACCCCACTATACCTTCAGTCCTCTCTGAAACCTGCACTGAGAGGAATGAAGGTGTAGAATTAGGTGTGTCACAGCCAAGTACTTGCGGGCAATCTGCTATCGGTACACCGACGTCAGATTGTACCAGGCAAATTTCCCTGCCCCAGCTGCTGCACCGCCGAAATAAGTTTGCCCCCAGCCATCCACATGCCCAGCGGTTGAATGCTAGCTTGGCTAAATTGCTAGCACTTCAACTGCTGACTTTTCAGTTGGTAGACTCTGCGCCCTTCCGTGAGTTTGTGGAATGTGCGGTTCCTCAGTGTCAGGTTCCCAAATATCACTTTTTCTCACGGAAGGTGATTCCGGCTCTCTACCGGCATGTGGAAGGCAATGTCTTGGCCTCGCTGGACAGGGCGGTCATATTACCGCTGACTTATGGTCCAGCAGGAATGGACAGGGACGTTACCTATCTTTCACGGCACATTGGGTGACTCTGCTGGCAGCTGGGAAGGATGCAGGACAAGGTGCAGTAGTGTTGGAGGTTGTTCCGCTACCACGCCTCTAAAATGCTACTAGTGGTGATTCTGACACACCTCTCTCCTCCACCCCCTCCTCTTCTTCTTCTTCCTCCATGGCCTCTTCCTGTGCTTTGTCCTCGGAACCAGCGGTGCTCCGTAGGCGTTCAAGGGGCTACGCAAGTACGCAGGCCAAAAGATGCCATGCAGTGCTTGAGCTAGTGTGCTTGGGGGACAGGAGCCACACTGGGGCAGAGATTATGTCAGCTCTGCAGGGGCAGGCTCAGAGGTGTTTGACGCCACGCCAGCTTAAGCCAGGAAAGGTGATTTGCGACAATGGCACCAACCTCCTATCCGCCCTCCAAAAGGGACAACTGACCCATGTGCCCTGTTTGGCACACGTCCTTAA